>CM066735.1:50727500-53227500 GCA_033961575.1 Aselliscus stoliczkanus
ATATTAAGACATATGCTTTATTAATAATGCATTAAATAATGAGATCTAGCTGAGATCTAATGGACTGTTGTAATTTCAAAGTAGTGACGACTATAAACTATATTTTGAGATATATGTAAACTATAATATGATATGAAAATATTTGATTTCTTTTGGTAAAAAGCCACAGATACTGCCAAACCTACTGAGGTTTGGACCTTTATTTAAAATTAAAGTGCTCCTCACCTGGAGCACCAAAAACAAACAAAAAACAAAACAAAACAAAAATAAATAAATAAAATTAAAGTGCTAAATTTCAGTTAGAACCTGAAAAGCAATTTTCCCAGGTCTCGTCTAATTATTTTAGCTGTCACCCACCTTTTCCTCATCCTTTCCTCCTCCATCTTCTACCCTACTTCTCTTTTCTCAAATTCGAACTCATAGTAGGGATCTGAAAGCCATTTAAAATGTGTAATTTGTTGAGTACAGTTTTAGGATGCCTCCCTGCTAAGGGGAAAAAAGCCTCCCAACTAGGTAGTGGTAGTTTTTCTTGTCCTGTAATTAAATGACTTAATTTAACTCATTCTAAAACACTGTTATGTTGAACATGTAGTATATCTCTTTAAAGGCTTATTTAATATTTTATGACTTCTTTGTTGGTTTGAGATGTCTTCTATTTCCATAACAAAAATTTCTGTGGCAGTGGTCTTCAGACTTGAGCCTAGATCAGAATCTCATGGACCGCTTGTTAAAATACAAAGCGCTGGCCCCACCTCCAGAATTTCTGATTCAGTGGAACTCAGGAATTGGTATTTTTAACAAGTCCCCAGCTGATGCGATGCTGTTGGCCCAGGGATCATACTTTGAGAACCATTACCTACATAGACCTTTGGAAATGATAGCAGAAAAAGAGAGCTGCTGCCATTGTGAAAACTCAATACTGTGGTTTCTTACTATGTTTTATATCCTACCCGTAACTAAAGATTGTTATTGGGGGTGAAAAGATACTAAAACTCTTTCAGGTTTATATGAGATGATATAATGTATTACCACTATTAATTCATCGGCAAACATTCATTGAGCATCTACCATATGCCAGGCATTATTTAAGGGATGGGGCTAGAGTGGTAGACAAAACAGTCAATGTCTCTGCATTCGTGGTGCATGGATCTAGTGGAGAAAGCATATCCATCTCCATACTGTAAAACTGCTTTGTCACAAATCAGATTACATAAATTAGCTACTCCTGAAATTGTACTGAGAGTTAATATTTATAATTATGATAAAATAATAAATTCATGAATCATTTCTTTTTAAGCATTTGTAGCAGCAGATAAATTCTCCCTCTTCTTCCTCCATATGACAGTTAAGTACAGTTGAGATACTGATAAATGTAATATTTATAATGTACAAAGTACCTATTACATACAAAGTACTGTCATAGCTCTTAGGAAATAAGTGATTCAAAGTTGAATGAGATACAGTGCCTGGCCTCAAAGTAGCTTACTAACCGAGTTGAAAACAAACAAGCATTCAAGGAAATAATAGTATGGAGTTAGGTATGGTTGGAGAAAGGTGAAGAAAGACACAGAATTGCCAAGCATAGTAGCTAATAATCTAAAGGTTCCAGATTGCATTAGTGCTACTGTGGTGGGTCATACTTAAATTTCATCGTAGTGCATCGTTGATAGTTAACACCTCTGGGTTTGGGGCAGAGGAGCAAGTTAAGTAGAATTAAGCATTCCTAAATATCACAATTTTCTCATTTTTTTTTATGTGTGGAAACAGTAATATCAAAAACACAAGCAACTTCTTTTTCCCATTCACAAAGAATCGGGGACAGTGCTAAGAACTCCACCAGTTTGCAATGGTTAGTTACAGTTTGGGAGTGGGATTAGGAGGTAAGGTAGGACTAATTTTTATTTTTTACATTTCGGTAATTTTTTTCATTGAGGATTATCAAAGAAAGAAAAACACATAACCCGTTTGCTCTCTTCCCATTAGACATTATTAAGATGAAAGTACCAGGTTTTATAATAGATATTCCACATCCTCCAACTTTAGGGTCAGTGTATGGTTAAAACTGGACATTTGATTTCTTTTCACTTTATAAATCAGCCAAAATACATATACTACTTAAAAGGACAAAACAGTTAAGTGTTTTAATTTAACTAAAAGTACTTTTCCTATGTTTTATGTTAGACAAGGTATGATAATATGTAGTTATTCCCCAGGACTTATTTAAGAATATATTTGAAGACCTGTAAATGAAAATTTTTTTTATGAAAAAAAATATATTTGAAGAAAATGGAATATTTGTTAGCCAGACCTTGGGAAAGATTTTCTTATTACTAGATAAACTTACAAAAGATCACTCTAGAAAGTGTTACATCAAAAAGAAAAGAGTAATGTCTCTATTCAGTTAGCAAAAAGGTATAGTTGTCTCTCAGTAATCCTGGGGGATTGGTTCTAGGACCCCGTGGATAACAAAATCCCAGGATGCTCAAGTCCCTTATATAAAATAGCATAGTATTTGCATATAACCTAGGCACATCCTCCCGTGTACTTTAAATCATCTCTAGATTGCTTATAATACCTAATTCAATGTAAATGCTATATAAATAGTTGTTACACTGAATTTAGGAAATAATGACAAGAAAAAAATGTGTATACATGTTCAGTACACACACAACCATTGTAGGACTAACTACATAGTACTCAACAGCAACAACATAGTATATGTACATACACATAATATAGTTAGGCCTACAAATTTTTTTTTTGGCGGGTGGGATATTTTTGACCTGAGGTTGGTTGAATCTGCAGATGCAGAACCCATGGATACAGAGGGTTGACTATACTTGTTTATGATGTTTGACAAGACTTTTAGGAAAATCTGAACCCTTTTTTTTTTTTTGTAGCACCTTATTTTTTGCAACTTAATTCTCAGAAAATAAAGATTAGCATAATAACATGGAATGAAAAAATTATTTTGAAAAGGAAGCCAAGGATTTGGTTCAAGAGGACAAATTAGTCAAAAAGTGTTGATTTATTTTTGAAACATTTACTTTCTTGAATAAACTTGAACATCCTTTTTATTATTCTTCTTCTCCAGAGACATTGGTCTACAGCCAGCATCTATGTGGGTTTACAACATTAAGCTTTAGCCATTTGGTTTGGAAAAAACAAGGTTGGCATAATCACATTTGTTTGTCATTCTGTTGCTGCCATCACACGCCGATTTATGAGGCCCTCAGAAGTTATCCACTGGAGACAAGAAGACATCAGTTGTTCTAGCTAGGTTTTATCTGTGGGCCTATGTTTTGAGAAGAGAGGCCTCCACAAAAATGGGAAGAACTTTTGAGGCACCTCACCGTTGAGAATAAAAGTGAAGGGCAGAAGCCAGTGCATTCAGTTTACCATCTCACAAAGGGAGTGAGGAACTACAGATTAGAGACCACCACTGTAAAATGATATAACCCTATGTTTAATTTTGTTACCTTCTGGTTTTCTTTTTTTTTTTTTTTTTTAGCTGAGCCATCCTGCCACCTGTTGGCAGCTCAACGGCAACTCAGCTTGGGCTGGCCTCGAACAGCTGTTGCTCAGAGCTCAGCTCGCACTCTTGAGCGAGCTCTTAACCAACTGAGCCACTCGGCCGGCCCTTTTTTTTTTTTTTTTTTTTTAAGATTTTATTGTGGAATTGGGGACCTTCTGGTTTTCAATAGCAGTAGCAAGTGCTTTAACAAAGTCCCCACATACATGTTTTTGGAAGCTGTAAGAAATGGGGAAGTTCATGGGAGACTAGTTACTTCTGCAGTTAGTCTTAGGGGGAACAGCATTCCACAAGATAGAATAGCCGGAAGGAGAAGAAAGCAGGCTGAATCCCTGTGTTCACCAAAGGAAGGAAAAAGCATGAGGAGTTGCTCTGCTCTGAGACAATTTGTGGAGTCATCTGAGACTGTCTGTGTTGTGCATAGCACTGTTTTTGTGTGGGTTAGAACAAGAAATTAGATAAAGGAGTGGGCTCTCTGTTAGGGAAAATCCATTTAAAAAAAAACAACCCTTACTACGGGGCCGGCCGAGTGGTGCTGTGGTTAAGCGCTGGCTGAGGGCCAGTGACACTGCCCTCAAAAAAAACAAAAAAAACAAAACCCTTACTAACCTAAGGTTTAGCAAAATCAGTGTTGTGAGAGTGAGGAGGAGAGAGCTGTTAGCTATTGTGATGGAAAATACATAGTTTATCCGAGTCTGGGAGGATAAATAAAATTTCATTTGGGGAGTGTTAAAGAAAAAAAACTCAATGACACTGTAAAAGCACTGTAAGGAAGACTTTATTCAAGAGGTGACTGTTGTGATAGGTATAGAGATCACTGCAATGGAATTTTGCAGTGAGGCAGAGGGAGTTCAACTTGGAATACAGCATAGGCAAGTGGGGATTTATAGCCAAGGAAGGGGGTGGGGAGAGGGGGGGGTCTGTGGTTTAAAATTACTAAGAGGAAACAGCGGCAGTAAGGGGGGGGGGGGTTCTAGCTAAACTGACCTAACAGGATTCTTGTTGAAGACGGGCCAGGGCAATCAGACTTCATCGGGGAGATGGTGGAAGATGAGGGGCCCAATTAGATATTGAGGGTGAGCAGATAAGGAGGACTCTGATGACTAGGTAAACTGACTTAGACCAGGTTCTTGACAAGTATACAGATGGGCCTCGGAGATGATTCAGGAGCGTGACTCATGTTTGACAGGCAAAGAATGTTGGTCAGTAGCAAAGATTTTTCTGGTTGAGAAGTCACCATTTACACCACCTCCCTTACCTTCCGAGTACATTACCAAATCATGTCAGTTTTGCCTCCAAAATATATCTTTTTTTTTTTTTTTTAAACTTTTTTTTTTTTTTTTAAAGATTTTATTGGGGAATTGGTGGAGGGGAACAGCGTTGGGGAATCGGGGAAGGGGAACAGACAAGCTGCTGTCGTCTTGTTCTTCAGTTTAGTTGCGGAGGATGTTGCTTCACTGTTGGTATCGTCATTGCGCTCTTCCCGGATGAGGCAGATCGGTCGCTGGCCTCTGGATGTCGCTCATCGCGGCTATTGGCAGCTCACGCTTGGCTGCCAGCCACTCACGCTGCCTGCGGGCCACTTACTGTAGCCTATGGCAGCCCACTGCAGCAGGGGCTGCAGCCCACACCATCACCGGGGCTTGCACAGCCCAGCTCCAGGTGGAGCTGTTGTTAGCTGTAGAGGGCAGTGTCACTGGCCCTCATGTGGGATCCGAACCAGGGCCGCTGGCATCCCAAAACCAGCGCTTAACCAATGCGCTACTCGGCCGGCCCCCAAAATATATCTTGAATCTACCAACTTCTTTCCATCTTCATGGCTACTAGCTTAATCCAATTTGTAGTTTTTTGTTTTGTTTTTTTTGAGGGCAGTGTCACTGGCCCTCATATATGGGACCTGAACTGGGGCCACTGGCTTCCAAAGCCAGCGCTTAACCACCGCGCCACTCCGGCCAGCTCTGTAGTTATTTTTTGTTTGAGCCACTATGTTGGTTTTGCCCCTTCTTCACTCCATCCCAAGCAATCCAGTCTTCACATAGTAACTAAAGTGACTATGTAAAAATACATATTTGTAAATTGAATCATGATACTCCCTTCCCTAAAACCTTTCAGTGGGTTCTAATTGCACTTAGGATAACATTCAGGATTTTTAACATGGCCTTCAAGACACTAAATAATTTGGCTCTTCTCAACCATCTAGAAACAACAACAACAATAGCGACAAAAACCAAAACCCTAACATTTAAAATTTCTTTACTATATTGTCAGGAGTAGTTCTTAGGGTTTTCCATATTAACATATTCAATACTCTGAACAACCCTAGGCTGGATCATTTTCCCAAGGCTGTTTAAGTGGTAAAGCAAGGATTTAAACTCAGATAGTAAACAGGACTCCAGAGCCCAAGATCTGAAGTATTATACTCTGATGAATTATATCATGCCCACTCCACCCTGCTCCCCCAACATACACACAACTGTTACCTTTTCACCTTTTCCATTAATCCATACTTCACAGGGCACTCACATATGCCGTTTTCTTTCTGGAATATAATGCTTTCCATTTTTCAGCATTTAACTCCTGGTCAACCTTTAGATCTCAGTTTTGAGTGTCACTTTCTCGGTGGTGGGGGCGAGAGGGAGGGAGGGAGGGAGAGAGACACATACACTCAGGCTTTAGCTGATACTTTTCCATCTCAATTAGGACTGTTCCGTTATTTTTGTCATAGCCCCATTCTTTTTTTTTTTTTGGTTAGCACCTATAACTTACGATACAGTAAACCCCCATGATAAGGTAGTAAGTAACTCCAAAAACAAATCGCATAAAATATGGCATTGTGAGTTTAATAAATGACCCGGGTCATTTAATAAAAGAAAAGTGTGGGTGTGTTTGGAATGGGTTCCAGGGTTCAAACTCTGGCATCCAAATCAGTCTAAGGTCTGGGCTGTGGTTTGGTGCCACCTGGTGGAATTTGGGTACTACAGTAACTGCTGTTTGAGGACAGAGTAGAAGACAGGAGTCAGTTACCAGTTAACTTACCTGAATTCATGTATTCATTAAGTTTTATATTATCTATTTAGATTAGTGTTTATTTGTTTAATGTTTCCACATATGCTTCATAAGCCAGAGACCATATTCATTGTGTTCACTGGTATTGCTCAGAGCCAGGCACCAAGTAGGTTTTCAATAAAGTATTTGTTGAATGAGTGAGTGAATAAGAAGATATTATAAACCAGAACAGAATGCCAAGAATTTTGTATTTTATTTGGAGACTGACAAACAATGTTGTTTAACTAGAGATTAGGCTTATGGAGACATGGTTGAGAGAGAGATACACAAGAAAGATGGAGTAGTACCAGAGTTGGTGGTCCTTGAATATAATAGGAACTGTGTGAAACATGATCTGCAGAAGATGAGATGTGAAAAGAAGGACATTTATTTTAAGCAACTAGAACATACTAAAATAATAGAAATAGAAGGCATACCTTCCAAAATACTAAGTTGGAGGGTAGGTTAGAGAATAAGCTAAACTTGAGCAATTTAACAAAGGCAACAAAAGGTTTTTTTCCCCAAAAAATTATGAAAATACAAATCATAAATCAAGATAGTAGATAGAAATAAGTCAAAAACATCAGAAAATATATTAAAATCACCTACTGTGATCTTAACACAAGACTGGGCTATTTTTAACAGATGCACAAAATAAAATTAAAGTGAATGGAAAATAAATTCATTAGAAAAATGCTAACCAAAGGAAACTGGTGTAATAAAATCAAATTTAGAGTGAAAATCTTCAATTGGACATGTCCTCTTCAAACTTCTAAAAGAACAATTCAGAAACTATAATCATCCTAAACTTATATGCATCTAACAATACAGCCTTGAAATACCATTTAAATAAACACTTTCAGAACTGCAGACAGAAGTGGACATGTCTACAAAATATTGGAACTTTTAACATATCTCTCTCAAAATTGAAAAATCAAGCACACACAAAATTAAAAATGGCATCAAAGAACAGAACCACAGGATTGACAACTTTCATAAACCGGAGATAATATAGAACAGTGTGCCTAACCTAATAAAATACAACCTTGTATAATACAGTTATTTCCAGTTTATCTATACGTCAGATTTTAACTGTGTACTAGGCTATGGAGGAATCTCAACAATGTCAAAAACATCAATATCATTCAAAATGTAGTATTTCATCATAATACAGTAAAAGTAGAAAACAACAATGAAAAGATAATCAAAATACTTTATAATATTGGCAGCTAAAAACTCACTAATGAGTGGATGCGGGAAGAAAAGAAAATTATAAAATATTTGCAACTAAAAACAAAGCATTGCATATAAAAATTTGAGATGTGACTTGAGCACAACTCACTGGAAATTTAATAGCTCTAAATGTAGTTTTTGAAAAATAAGATTGATAAAATGAGCATATGTTCAATGCCAGATGTTAATAAACAACCAACAGAATAAATCCATATTAAGTAGAAGAAAGGAAATAAAGATAATAGTCAATATTAGTGAAATAGAAAATAAAACAATACATTATTAATGAAACCATAAAATTAACAAAAATGGATAACTCTCTGTAAAGACAGATCAAGGAAAAAGGAGTGCTATGAAGAACAAAAATAAGACAAATAAAATGGAGTTTAAAAATCATAAGAGACTACTATTACCAATCTATTGCTAAGGAGTTTGAAAACCTATAGCGTTGACAAATATGTGTGTGTGTATATGTACAACTAACTCAAAAATAGAAAACCTAAACAGATCAATAACCATTTAAGTTCTTTAACTTCACATATGCATTCCCTCATTCAAACGAAATCCAGATCTAGATCTATTACCTAAATTTCAAGGGCTACATAATCCCTACCATATATAAACTATAATAGAAAATACTAAAAGAGGGAAAGCTTTCCAGCTCATTTTATGATGCTAGTATTACCATAACCTTAAAACTGATACAGTATCAAAAAAGAAAATTTCCTGTTGAATTTATGTATGATCATAGCTACAAATACTCTAAATAAAAAAATATCAAATCAAATCAAGCACTGATTTACAAAAACATAACGACAAAATACCTACTAGAAAGGCAAGGAAGACTAAATATTAGAAAATCTATTAATGTATAATTCACCACATGCAGGATTAAAGGAGAAAACCAATATAATCATCTCAGTAGATCCAAAAAGCATTTGTTAATATTCACTGTCTTCTGAGGATAAAGACTTAGTCTGGATTGAGACTTGATAAGGGGTATATATTAAAAAATCGATAGCAGGGCCGGCCGAGTGGCGCTTTGGTTAAGAGCTGGCTTGGGACGCCAGCAGCCCTGGTTTGGATCCCACATATGAGGGCCAGTGACACTGCCCTCTGCAGCTAAGATGGTGAATAACAGCTCCACCTGGAGCTGGGCTGCTGTGAGTCCCTGGATGGCATAGCTGGAACCCCTGCTGCAGTGGGCTGCCACAGGCTACAGTGAGTGGCCGGCAGCCAGCATGAGCGGCTGGCAGCCTGTGTGAGCTGCCAAGAGCCGCTGTGAGCAGTCGTCCAGAGGCCGGCAACCGATCTGCCTCACCTGAGAAAACTACAATGATGAAACCAACATGGGCCAGTAAAGCAATGTCTTCCACAACTAGACTGAAGAACAAAAGGACAGCAACTTGTTTGTTTCCCCTTCCCTGGTTCCCCAATGCTGTTCCCCTCCCTCAATGCCCCAATAAAATCTTTTAAAAAAAATTTATAGCAAATATAATTAATGGGGAAACAATGCCAGTTCTCATCCTTACTGATTAGCATTATTATTGGTGTTCCTAGCAAATGCAAATAAGACCAAAAAAAAAAAAAAGAAAAGCCATAAAGATCAAAAATAAAAATAGTTTGCAGATTGTTTAATTAACAAAATTTAAGAGAGTATATAGATTTTAAAACCCAAAAGTTCATCAGGTTTGCTGTATACACTAGCAATAGTCAGTAAACGAAACAAAGAAGATCCCATTTATAATAGTAAAAAACGTAGGTATTTAGGATAAATCTAACAATAATTTGCAAGACCATTATGAAAACAAGAATTTAACTTTATTGAGGGACATAAATAGATATATAGCTCACTTAAGAAATAAAAAACCTAAACAGACTAAAACCGTTTGGTTCCTTTCATCTTTACCCCACAAACACAAATGGAAAACTGGACATGGTAAAGCCTTTAATTCTATAAATTCAGTACAATTCTGGTCAGAATCTTAAGAGGACTTGTTTTTGGTGTAATTTGACAAACTCTTAGATAAAGATACAACAACAGTCTGGATAATTCTGCAAAAGAACAAAGTGTGGGGTACTTGCCCTCCTATCCATAAAGAATGATTGTAAAGCTACATACAATTTTAAAATGTGTTATTGGCCCACAGATCGTTTAGTAGGATAGAATAGAAAGTCCAGATCAGAGTAAGCATACGACAATTAAGTTCGCAAACACATCCTTGAAAAAGCGCTACCTACCTCATTGCTGAATATCACTACTGTCACCTTCGAAGTAACTCCCCTTGGGAAGCTATGCACTAAAACCAGCACCTAGTCCACACCATTCAAAGCAATTCTGGAATGGCCATCAGAGCTGTCGTCTTATTACCCTTGAAGTCATCAAATGTCTTCCTTTCAATATCTCCTTTACCTTCCTGTAAAGAAAGAAGTCATTGGGGGCCAGATCAGGTGAGTA
Source organism: Aselliscus stoliczkanus (assembly GCA_033961575.1). NCBI lineage: Eukaryota > Metazoa > Chordata > Mammalia > Chiroptera > Hipposideridae > Aselliscus > Aselliscus stoliczkanus. Next base: position 50,737,769 of record CM066735.1, read on the forward strand.
GGGAGTGTGTTCCAATACAGTTACTTGTTTACTGACAAAACTCCCTCACAGACAACGCTGTGTGAGCTGGTGTATTGTCGTGATGCAAGAGCCATGAATTGTTGACGAAAAGTTCATGTCGTTTTGTCTAACTTTTTCACGAAGCCTTTTCAGCACTTCCAGATAGTAAACTTAGTTAACTGTTTGTCTAGTTCATATAAATTCATAATGAATAATCCCTCTGATATTAAAAAAAGGTTAGCAACATCTTTGTAACAAGTTTGTGAACTTGACTGTCAGACCTCATATTATTTATACTTAACATATAATAGATGTGGATTTATAAATCAGTGGGGAAGGGTGGACTGTTCAATAAATTGTATTAAAATAGTTGGCTTTTTAGGGCTGGCCGAGTGGCACGGTGGTTGGGCGCTGGGTTGGGAGGCCAGCCGCCCTGATTCGGGTCCCACATGTGAGGGCCAGTGACACTGCCCTCAAAAAAAAAAAAAAAAAAAAGTTGGCTTTTTATATAGAGAAAAGTAAAAATTAGATCCCTATTTCATGCCCTCTTGTTTTATTTAGTTTTTCAATTTATTCCTCTTCATTATTTTTATTTATACAATGAACCTATCTTCCTCATAATCATAAAATCTTATTTGATTAATGGGTATTTTTTTTAGTGTATTGGGTATGTATATTCTGTTGTATATATTTAAAATTTACTTGTATATACATAGTATTATGTATTTCACTTGGTTTCATACCTTTCTTTAGTAAGTACGGTTCTTAATATCCATGCATGTTGCTTTGTATATATCTAATCTGTTGTTTGTAACGGCTGTACAATATTCCATGATAGACATACACCACATTTTACACTTCTCCTTGCCCAGTAATGGATACTCAGCACTCCTTTCTTGTTTCAGCCTGCTGTGTAACAAACTGCCCTAAAATTTATTGGCTTGAAACAAGATCCAGTTATTGTTTCTCCTGAGCCTATGCGTTAGCTATACGGTTGTATTGAGACTGGCTGGGCTTCCTTTCCTGTGGTCATCTGTGGATCAGCAGGGAGCTTACTGGTCTAGGAAGACTCAGCTGGGACAACTCAGCCCTCCTCCTTTCTTCTTTCCGATCATCATATTTCTTTTACATTTCTTATGATATGGGACAGGAACATCATGTGATACCAATTGGCATCCCTGTTTTGTTCCCCCATCTTGAAGGGAATATATCTGAAGTTTAAACTTGAAGTTCAGTGTTTTTCGTATGTTTTAGTGTATACTGTACTATGTGCCAAGTTAAGGAATTCCCATCTATTCCTTTCTCTTCGTTTTGGTGTTACACATATAAGTATGGAGTCCTGTCAGATGCTTTCTTGGTATTCTTTGATAAGTCATGGTTTTTCTCCTTTATTAATATGGTGAATAAATTGACAGATTCTCAGACATTGAACTCTCCTTGTGTTTGAGAAGACATATTGCTCATTTTGCTTTGGTTTGCTTTAAGGACCTTTCATAAGTAATATAGGTCTATAATTTTCTTATATTGTCCTTATCTGATTTTGGATTGAAGATTACACTAATCTCATAAATAACTCAGATTGCGTTCACTTATTATTCTCTTCTATTTTTTGCAACAATTTCTGTAAGAATTAATTTTAAAATTTGCTAAACTTTGCCTGAAAGGACACATAAGGGATTTTACTTTGTGGAGAGGTTTTGGACTACATTTTTTTTTAAAAACAAAGTTAGCTGTGGACTTTTATTTTTTTAAAGATTTTATTGGGGAATTGAGGAAGGGAACAGTGTTGGGGAATTGGAGAAGGGGAACATTGTCTTTTTCCAGGACCGATCAGCTCCAAGTCAAGTTGTTGTCCTTCAATCTTAGTTGTGGAGGGCGTAAGCTCAGCTCCCAAGTGCAGTCACCGTTTTCAGTCTAGATTTCTGTATCATATCTGTAGTTACTGCTCCTCTTTTGTTCTGCATTACATTTGCACCTTTTCTTGACAACTCTTACAGAGATCCATCTGTTTTTTTAAATCTTTTCAAAATTATCTTTTGGTTTTGTGAATCTTGTCTGTTTTTTAAAATTAGAGATCCTTATTTCATTTTTCCTGCTTTGCTTTAAGTTCCTTCCTTCTTGTTTCTTTGTGTTTGTTCTGTTAATTTTTCCATCTTTAAGAATTGAATGTGCTTTGCTTGTTTATTTTTAAACTTTTTCATTTCCTGATTTCTAAGTACTATTTTAGGTGTGTCACACATAGTTTGACATGTTGTATTTTTTTTTTTTTTTAAAGGTTTTATTGGGGAATTGGCGGAGGGGAACAGCGTTGGGGAATCGGGGAAGGGGAACAGACAAGTTGCTGTCTTTTTTTTTTGTTCTTCAGTTTAGTTGCGGAGGATGTTGCTTCACTGTTGGTATCGTCATTGCGCTCTTCCCGGATGAGGCAGATCGGTCGCTGGCCTCTGGATGTCGCTCATCGCGGCTATTGGCAGCTCACGCTGGCTGCCAGCCGCTCACGCTGGCTGCGGCCCACTCACTGTAGCCTATGGCAGCCCACTGCAGCAGGGGCTGCAGCCCACACCATCACCGGGGCTCGCACAGCCCAGCTCCAGGTGGAGCTGTTGTTAGCTGTAGAGGGCAGCGTCACTGGCCCTCATGTGGGATCCGAACCGGGGCCGCTGGCATCCCAAAACCAGCGCTTAACCAATGCGCCACTCGGCCGGCCCGACATGTTGTATTTTTATTGTAATACATTTCTAAATATTTCTCAATTACTTTATGATTTCCCTTTTATTTCAAGGACTGTTTAACATACACTGTAAGGGAACTCATATTAATTTGACTATATCAAAATTTTAAATCTTTGTAGGATAGAAGATACTATAGACCAACCAAATTAAAAGTAAGACAGCAGGCTGGCAGAAGATACTTATAGCACATATCTGAATTATTATCTAGAATATGTTAACATTGTACAGTCCAGTAAGACAAAAGGTGTCATAGAAAAGTAACAAAAGATATCAATAGATAAGTCATAGGGAAAATGTTAATGGCTAATAAGTATATGCAAAAGTGTTTGTCCTCAGTACTTTTTAAGTATATGCAAATTAATATAGCAGCAAAAATTTTCTTGTCAACCAACAGAAGGCAAAGTTTTTAAAGTCTGATTTTATCTTTTATTGACAAGAATGTGAGACAAATGGGAATTATAATACTTCACGAGTAGGATTTTAGACTTACACAGCTATTTTGGAGAGAGTAACATATAAAATCAAAAGTGTACTTATTCTATGACCTAAAATTTCTATTTGTAGGTATGTATTGTGGAGAAATTCTAGCATACATGCTTAAGAAAATATAGATAAGAATTTTTATAAAATTCTGTTTATAAAAGTGGAAAACTGAAGCAACTTTATTTTCCTACTAGTAGATAATTCGATGAATAAAATGGGGTAAATTCATGCACTGGATTACTTTGTAGCATCTAAAAAGCATAGCTATATTTACTTATACCAACATAGATAGAATGTAAATCTTGAATGAAAAAAGTAAATTTTAGAATGGTATATATAATGTCATTTATGTACCTAGAGCATGCTAACTAATGCTGTATATCATTCTGGGACACACACACACACACACACACACGCATAAATATATGTACACACAAAAACATAAAAGTATGGGGCCGGCCAAGTGGCGCATTGGTTAAGCGCTGGTTTTGGGATGCCAGCGGCCCCGGTTCGGATCCCACATGAGGGCCAGTGACGCTGCCCTCTACAGCTAACAACAGCTCCACCTGGAGCTGGGCTGTGCGAGCCCCGGTGATGGTGTGGGCTGCAGCCCCTGCTGCAGTGGGCTGCCATAGGCTACAGTGAGTGGCCCGCAGCCAGCGTGAGCGGCTGGCAGCCAAGCGTGAGCTGCCAATAGCCGCGGTGAGCGACATCCAGAGGCCAGCGACCGATCTGCCTCATCCGGGAAGAGCGCAATGACAATACCAACAGTGAAGCAACATCCTCCGCAACTAAACTGAAGAAGAAAAAGACAGCAACTTGTCTGTTCCCCTTCCCCAATTCCCCAACGCTGTTCCCCTCTGCCAATTCCCCAATAAAATCTTTAAAAAATAAATAAATAAATAAATAAATAACTTTTTTTAGTTACACATACACCGTATTTTTTGATCACACTTTGTACGTCATTCATGGTAGTCAAGAGAGGAGATCAAGATGTGTAGGTTCCTTAGTTTTTGAAAACCTCTAGGTGATGTTTTCACTAGGCTCCTTTCCAACCATAACATTTTATGATTCTGTGTTATAGAGAAAGGAAAAAACGAGAATAAAATCACCAGGACTAGCTAAAAATAAAACCATTGAAGTCCTATATGATATTGGAAATAATTGTGTATTTATGTATATCTCCCAAGAACTTTTTCCATCTTGGTACTACAGAACCATCAAATCATTCAAATAACAAGGGTATCTAATTATTTTTCATTATATTAGACTTTAATGATAATGATTATATTATGAAGACTTATTTTCAAAATGGAGAGGTTGGAGGATGAAAGAGTTGATGCCCAGACTTGAAAGAATTAAGAAATAGGAAGACCTGCTTCGGACTCTGAGGCAGTAGTTGAAAGTTAGAAGTCATTTACAAAACTTTACCCTTTTCTTTCTTTATCTAAGCTGTGAAATGTGACCAGTTAGGATTTTAAACTGCTTCTTCCTTCTATATTCTCTTTTGCTGATTAACAAATTACCCCACATTTAGCAGGTTAAAACAACAAACATTTATTATATTGTAGTTTTTGAGGGTAAGGATTGGGGAGTAGCTTACCTGCATGATTCTAGCTCAGGGTCTTTCAAGAAGCTGCCGTCATCTGAAAGCTTGATTAGGGCTGGAGGTTCTGCCTCTTAGCTATCTCTGTTACGTGACTGTTAGCAGGATGCCATTGTTCCTGGCCAAATGGACCTCTCCACAGAGTTACTTGAGTGTATTCAGGACATGGCAGAAGGCTTCCTCTGAGACAGTGATACAAAAAGAAGAGATCAAGCAGAGTTTCTGAAGTCACACCATCACTTCAGCTTTATTCTACTTGTTGGAAGTGAGCCATTAAGTCCAGCTCACATTCAAAGGGAGAGGGGAATTAGAGTCCACCTCTTGAAGGGAGGAATATAAAGAATTTTCCAACAAGAAAATCTATAGGTACCAAATGCATCACAACAGGTAAACAGGCCTTGTTACTTTGGTGGTTGGGGAGTATTTGAGAGTAAGGGCTCTAGAATCAGAGGAGCTTGGGTTCAAATCCTGGCCCTGCCTCCCATTAACTCTGACCTTAGATTCCTTATCTATAAAATGATCACACTAGTAATACCTATTTCATAGGAATTGAGAGAGGAATAAGTGAAAACAGGGAAGGTAAGGCATTTAGCATAGTGGCTTTTATATCAGTAAGAGTTAGCTACTATTTACTTCATTTTTTTCCTGCTAGAACACAACAATAACTTTGATATAGGCGATGCCTTTCTGTAATGTTATTAGTAGAATATGAATTTGCTCTATAGTATCTACCATGTTAACCTACCTATTCTTACTCAATTTTTTATTTTGCTTATTAATACCTGCTTAATCCTGAAGACTTGAGAAATGCAAATGTGTGTATATTCACATACACTACATTGAGTTATATTGTGTGGAAGAAATACATATATAGGTAAATTCTGCCACATTTATATTTTTAATATTTTACCATGCTATTAAAAATTCCTTAAACACATTTTTAATAGAACAGTCCATTGAATGTGTTGATTGTTTCCTCAGGCTGGGCCCTGGAAATGAATTTTCTGGGTCAGAATATGTGAACCTCTTTCACACTCTCGATATATAATGCCACATTACTTTTCTGAAGGTTTGTACCAATTTATATTTCCAGCAACATTCTATCCTTACTTGCTATTTCCAGTATAGTGTTACTGGTCTCTAAAAAGTATTGGTGGTTTTTGAAAGCCTAGTTAGAGTAGCAAGGCACAATTCCATTTATGATAGCGTGGCAGAGTTTCATTTAAGTCCAGCAAATTGTGTTTTTACAAGAGCTTTAAATATAAAAGAATATTTTCCAGTCTATTAATTTCTACTACTGTACACACTAATATATATATATACATATATATATATAAATGTATATATAATAAGTATTATACAGGAATAGATACAGCTTCTGTTGGAATGTGAAATATAAGTCTGACATGAATACATATAATTAAGATGTGCAGAGAGTAAAATACACACACGCACACTATACACTCCTTCGGATGTATCTCAAGAAGCAAATAGTAAGGTAAAAGTTATATATCAGACTTCCACTGAGTCCCACATTGAGGAGAGTGCTCCTTCTTGAGCCAAGTTTACCTGTCACCTCCAGAAAGAAACCTTTGGCTCTCTTTACTTCTAAATACAATGCATGAAAATCTGCGGAGAGGAGTGGAAATTCAGATTCGTTATAATTTCAATGATCTTCCCAGAGCCATCAAAGCCCCCGTGATGTTCCTTATCATCCCTCCCCTGGAAGCTATCTCAGTTTAAGATTTCTGCCTATCAGTGGATTAGAAAAAAAAAATATTTTTTTAGCTGAGCCATCCTGCCACCTGTTGGCAGCTCAGTGGTTGCTCAGCTTGGGCTGGGCATCGAACTGGTGTTGCTCAGAGTTCAGCTTGCACTCTTGAGCAAGCTATTCACCAACTGAGCCACTCGGCCGGCCCTTAGATGATCCTCATTTTTTTTTTTTTTTTAAAGATTTTATTGGGGAATTGGTGGAGGGGAACAGCGTTGGGGAATCGGGGAAGGGGAACAGACAAGTTGCTGTCTTTTTGTTCTTCAGTTTATTTGCGGAGGATGTTGCTTCACTGGCCCTTGTTGGTATCGTCATTGCGCTCTTCCCGGATGAGGCAGATCGGTCTCCGGCCTCTGGATGTCGCTCACCGCGGCTATTGGCAGCTCACGCTTGGCTGCCAGCCGCTCACGCTGGCTGCTGGCCACTCACTGTAGCCTATGGCAGCCCACTGCAGCAGGGGCTGCAGCCCACACCATCACCAGGGCTCGCACAGCCCAGCTCCAGGTGGAGCTGTTGTTAGCTGTAGAGGGCAGTGTCACTGGCCCTCATGTGGGATCCGAACCAGGGCCGCTGGCATCCCAAAACCAGCGCTTAACCAATGCGCCACTCGGCCGGCCCAGATGATTCTTATTTTAAATTGACTAGAAAAAAAAAACAACCCCAAAACCTACCAGTTATATAGTACCTTTTGTCCAATAGGTGGCAAGTTTACGCAATGCAAGAAAGAGACCCTTATCTGAGGGGAATTGTACTTTGGGAATGGCGATACATTCTTCACTGGGAGGATGGGGATCATGGTGTTAGGGCGAGAGGAAAGGACGAAGAGAATAAATGAGTATTTAAAAGAAATGAAAATAGTCACAGGCTATGTAAATTCTGAAATTGCAGTGACACGTTGGGCAAACATTTGTAAAATGATATTGCTTTAATAACGCCATTGGAAAATACTTTTTTCCCTGAATTATCGGCATAGTTCAATTTAGATCATTAAAATTATAATTATTTTTTATTTTTTTTATTTACTTTGTTTTTTTAGGAGGGCAGTGTCACTGGCCCTCATATGTGGGATCCGAACCGGGGCCGCTGGCGTCCCAAGGCAGCACTCAACCACCAGTGCACTCGGCCTGCCCTTATTTTAAATTTTAACTGACAAACTTTTTAGTGTTTTTTTCAGCAAATAGTTATTGAATACTTACTGTGTAGGAGACATCGTTTTACGTAAATTTAGGGTAGGAACAACTTTAGGTCAAATTTTGTATCAAACGTTTATTAAATTCTGAATCCAAGCAAGCATTTTTTTGTTCCAGTGACTCCTCAACTGGGTGGTTTTATTGGTTTCCTGTGTTGTCAGTTTATAGTCACTGAAAGGCAATACATCTCCCCCTTCCATTGTATTGTAATGTGTACCCTATTGGTGTAAGGTTCGCTTCCATCCGAAAGATTTTAAAAAGTGGGTGACGCGGTATAAAGGAACAGGCGGTGTGCGCGGTTGAGCCGACAGCAGTGCGCGGCCGGGGGCGAGGCCCGGTCCCCGGGGCCGGCGCTCCGCGGGGGCGCCCGCCCTCAGCCCTGACGGGGGCCGGCCGCCTCGCTTCCCAGCGGCGCTCTCAGACTGTTCTGTGGGATGACTTTTTTGGTTGGTCGTTGCGTTTCCAAGTGCAGCTCTTTCAAGTGAGCGGGCTGCATGTTTCACCAACAAGTTAAATGGTCACCTTTATTTACGGGCCTCGGGCTTAGGTGTCTCGCAGAAAGGCAATTTGATTAATGGCTCTTTTCCAGCGTGGGGACAATTGAAGACCGTGCTTCCGCCGGGCGAGCAGCGCGCCTCCTCTGGCCGCGGCTCCCGGCGCTAGGTGCCCGCCTCAGGTGCCTCTCGCCGCGCCGGGACTTCCTGTCTGGCGGCTGCCGCCTCAGGTGCCGCGCCGCCCCGCGCCGCCCCGGGACTTCCTGTCTGGCGCGGGGCGGAAGGATCGCGTCGCCAGCGGAGGCGGCCGCCGCCGCCCCTGCCGTTAGCTGGTGGGGCGGCTCAGGCCGGCGGCGGGAGGCGGGCCGGCCGCGGCTTCCTGTCGAGGACGCGCAAGGATCCGGGCGTCTGCCCGTGTGCGAGTGCGTGAGTGTGTGTCGGGCGCGCGGCGTGTCTCCGGCCGCGGGCCCCGCCTCCTCCCCCGCCGCCGCTGCTCACGGTGGAAGCCAATGTGAAGCGGCAGCTCCAGCCCCGGGATAAACATGGCGACGTCTCTGCATGAGGGGCCCACGAACCAGCTGGATCTGCTCATCCGGGCCGGTAAGCAGCGCGGAACTTTGCCCCCGCGCACCGGCGTTGCAGCAGAGGGGTGCGCCGAAGGCGGGCGGCGCCCGTGGCGCTCGGTGCCGCGGGCATCGCGTCCCCCGGGCGCTGGGGCGGCTGGGGGGAAGGGGGCAGTGAATGAAGTAATGGAGGCGACGAATCAGGAAGTGATCACCTTGGAGAGGAACCTGCTGGGACGCGGCGCTGTCGCTCCGGGCGGGCTTGGCAGCGGCAGCGGCCGAGGGGTCGAGCCGCGGCGAAGTTGGGGACTCCGGGGCGGGCGAGTGCGCGCGTCGCCCCGGCCGCTGAGGAACCAGGAAGTGAGTGCGGCTGTTGTCCCCCGGTGGCGCCTGCCACGCTGTCTGGCCGGAGAGGCCGCTGCCGCGCGCTCCCCCGGCGCCCGCCCGCCCGCCGCCCCCGCGCCCGCCCCGCGCCCGCTCGCCCCGCCGGCCCGTGGCTTCCGCATGGACGGGGCGCTACCCGCCAAAGGAAGGCGCCGACCCGAGGGCAGGCTCCGGAGTAACGGTCCTGGAGACGCTCGTCTAAGGAGCGGCCCGCCAGGCTGCTTTTCGCGGCAGCCCGCCGCCCTCGCCTCATTCCACGGGCGGCTGGGAAGAAGTAGGTTTATGCCCCTTTCCTCGTGGGTGGTTTTCCTGAAGGGGGAGAAGGGGAAGGACACGGACTATGGCTTGTATCCCTGACCCGGAGCGTTGGGGCGTCAGCGGAGAACGTTTATTTTTGTAAACAGCGGGTGAAGGTACAGGAGCGGGGCGGCGGGAGGGAGTCGTGGCCCCGGGGAAGTCTCAGCACGGCGTTGCCCCCTTTTCCCCTCCCCCCCAAACCTCCCACCATAGCGGAAGCGCCTGGGAGAGGACAGAGCGCACGCGATTGACAGGCCTCCGGTGCCAATCTGCGCTCCGAGATGTTCCAAATGAGAACGTTGATTTCTGGGGGCGGGACTCCGGGCCCGCGGTGGGCCAATGAAGCTCGGGCGGGAGTGAAGCTGACAATGTACGCATGGAATTGGAGGGAAGACGAGTGTAAACACGGAAGTGGCCGCGGCGGTGGGGGATGTGCAGCCGCGGCTGCGGCGGAAGGGCACGGACTTAAGTTACACGGAGAAAGCAGCTTGACTTAATAGCAGACAGCGCAGCGAGGGCCCGGAATCCAATGGGTAGCGGTGCCTCAATCCTGTTTACTTAGTGTAGTAATAAACATACACATTCCTGCTCTCCGGTTCTATTTAATGTCGCCATCGATGGGAATTGGAAAATGGGAAACATTCACCCAAGAGTCATGTTGTAAAACATCTTACCCTGCTTTCTATCCATTGTTTTTAGGTAGGGAATGTGACATTAGTTTGGTTGGTGGAACTGATTCCGTTCGATTGGGGGAATCATGACTATGTGTGTATCTCTAACTGAACTCGTTAAGTTCAAATAAAATCTGGAATACTATAATCGTTATGTATTGTATAACACATAATGAGCGACCAGCTTTTATTCTATAAAATGTAATACTGAACGTTTCAAAGGTCCTGAAGAAAAATCACAGTTTTACTGAGTAGTGGTTAAAATACATTAGACAGTTATTTTCTGATCAGACCAAGAACTTCAGTGTTAGCGAATAAGACGGAGAGTACACGGAGAAACTGGTTCCTTTGTGTGTATGTGCAGTCCATTAATCACATAATATGAATTGAAAGAATTTGGGGGCTTTATATTATTGTTTGGGTCAGTGGCATTTCTGAGTGCTAAACATGTGCATTTCAAGAATTAGTCGCAGTGGTTGTGAATATACAGAGAGTAGCTTAGAGTAATCCTTTCAGTTAGAATTTTGAAAAATATTGTAAACATAGAAAGCTTAATTTTGCTGATAGAAGGTATTTATACATAAGCCATTGAAACTGTCAGCCAAACTGTAAGTGACCTGCAGATATTTTGCTTGGAGTAAATACAGTATAGACAGTCTACAGTTTGAAAATCTATTTCCATTGTTAAAGGTAGTTTTTTGTTTTGTTTTGTTTTTTAGTTAAATTCCGATTTCCAGTCCTATTGCATTTCTTTAGTATATATAAACCTTACAGTCGGAGTTTCCTTTATGGCTGTAATGTCCTTTAAAGAATATGTTTTACACATAATTGTTTTCAAATTATTTCCTCAATCATGTTCATGTAATCCGAAGCTCCTTGACAAGCCCTAATTTAGAGGGAAACTTGAGACAGTTTTGCTGATTTATCCAAGATATATTCAGTGAGTTAAAAGTTTGGGAGGAAAGGTGGCCCAGAATCTTAAGTTTTCATCGCTGGCAATTTGCAGTGATGTTGGAAGAGTAGTTTGAAATGTTTGTATTTGTATAATGGACAGAAGGATACCTTTTTACTCCCTTGAGGGAAGTCATCAAGTGTTAGACATAATTCTTCCTTACAGAGATACAGAGATTTTACGGTCTGATTGAGGAGACAGATGAAAGTCTTATATATTATATAAATATATAAATGTTAATATAACTACAACGATTGCTATAATGGGTTGATTGATGATTAGTGTAGAATAATACCTAGGAAAAAACTGATGGAGGAGTTAAGCTTAAATTGAATATTGTTAGCAACTGTTTCTAAGCAAATATAAAGCACTATTACCACTACTGTTGTTACATGTTAAGGTACTAGAGGATGTATGTTTGCTTTTATTTCCCTCCTTTAAAATTGATAACGATTGACCTAGCTATCAGCTTTAGTTTTCGTTATCACCATTTATGCTGTGAGAGGAGTTTGAGTAAAGAATGAAATAAATAAGCTTATTTATTTGAAAATCACTTATTTTAATGTACAAAATATTTTTGTGGTGAAGACTTTCATTGGCAACATGATATATGAGAAAGAGCCTTTGCCCCCTGAAGTTAGGAATTGAGGATCTACGTCTGGCTCTCACCAAACTATAATAGCTCGGTACTAGTGACTTAACCTCCTTGGGGCCTCCTCAGGATTGACTTGGGTGACCTCCGACAACTTCTAAAGTTCTAAAATCATGAGTGGCTCAGAAATACTTAATGCAAAATGTGAAGGCTTCTCTTTTTCTTTATACAGTGTGAGTGAATATGTTTGTAAGATTGTTATGTAAAATGGGAGGTTAATTTCTTTTACCCAGCTTTGTGCCATGTTGAAACATCAGGCCCTGTTTAGATGTTGATATGACTATGATATAGTTTATTTAATAATTTAGTCTCATTTGTGTGTGGATGTATGCGCGTGCATGCGTGCAGCTTTTATTATAGGAAAAACGAATGTCTAGGAAAAACGAATGTTAACTTAATATTTATGAAAAAATATTGTGTACATATGGCCTGGATTTTCTGGAAGATTTTCATTTAAAAATATTCTGCCTTCTTAATCGCGAGTCTATTACTTTCCTTGACTTTTTTCTCTCTTCTTTTTGAGAATGGAGAAAGAGGGTCACTAGAAGTTTTGTTCTACTTTATTGTAGTTCTTAAATGGAAGGGGGAAATTTCTCTCGAAATTTAGCCTAAGTATTTATACTGACAAAACAAATGTGTCTAGTTTGTCAAAGTTCATCATGAAATTTGAACTTGCAAATCTTCTAATATATATTGGAATATCTAGTATCAATCTTGAAAAGATCATCAATTTGAAAAAGGTTTAGCAGGATCTGAAGAGATGTGTTGAAGTAAAACTGGAAGGGTGGCATGCATTTTTTAAAAAATTTACTTGATGCCGGCCCAGTGGCGTGGCAGTTAAGCGCTGGCTTGCAAAGCCAGCGGCCCCGGTTCGGGTCCCACTTATGAGGGCCAGGGACACTGCCCTCAAAAAAAAAATTTACTTGAAAATGTGTTTAAGAAATTACTCTTCAGAATTCATTGCAGCATAAGTACTAAAATTCATATAAAAACTGAGTCAAAGAGTAATATCAGTGCATAGTCAATCAGGATAATTCAACATAAAACAGTTTCCTTTAGAAACAAATTTGGTTAGTGGAGAAGGGCAGGCAGGAGAGTGTTTTGGATAATTATTTAAACTTCTTGTGTTATCTATAGCTTAAATGTTCAAAAGGATGCAAATAAATATTTGTGAAAAGCTTTAAAAAAATCCTTCAAGTGGACAAAGTGCTGTTGTGCTTATGGAAATAGAATCATAGTTTTTCATCTACACACTGATATTTATATTTAGAAGCTAAAACCTACAGAAACATGAGGATAGAATTTGGGTGTTTGTTAATTACATCTGATAAAAATTATAGCTGTAGTTCTTAAAAAACTAAAATTTCTAATCTTGGGAGTCTGTGGAGTTAAAGTTGTTTTCATAATAATATTAAGACATTATTTACCTTTTGACTTTCACAAGTGTTCAGGGTTTTCTGGAGGCTACATGACTTAGCATTGCAACACGTTAATAAGAAGCAAACATGACAGTGACAGTCCAACTGTTTTATCATGTATTAAAAAGATTTACAAACGTATAAAACACAACTACTCATTACATTTTTTTGTTTTAGAAAGGTGATTTTTCATAAAAATATGTTGACAAATATTGGGTTTATTATTATAAATGAATAAATTAAAGCTTTCTTAGATTTAATTTCAAATAGGATAAATATCTATATGTCAGACTGCTAATAGAAGCAAAATCTCTGCAGCCCTCTATAATTTGGATGTAAAAGGGTCCTTTTACCAAAAAAGTTTAAGAATAGCTGAAATACAGTTTTGTTTAGTCTACACTTTTCAGTACTGTGGCCACTAGCCTACATGAGGCCAATGAGTACGTGAAATGTGGCTGAGAAACTGATTTTTTAATGTTTTAAAATTTTAATTTAAATGTAAAAACTGAAACAGTAAAAAAGTCCTTTATATAGATCACATTTTGAAATGACAGTATCTGGAATATACTGGGTTAAATGAAAGGTATTAATTTCACCTGTTTTAAATGTGGCTACTGGAAATTTAAAAATTATGTGTAATTCATGTCATATTTTTAACAGACAGCTGTACTTAAGAAAATTTTATTCTCTTTCCCTTTTAAATTTTATAACACAACTATATAGATTAGAAAGTTCAAAGGGAACAAGCAAGTAAATATGGAGTGTCCCAGACCATTATCTTTTCCCCCTTCTCATGGCATTCATTTGAATTCTTCACTCACCTGTTCTGTTTATAGCCTTGGGGCATTAGAGGGTAAGCTTTGGTGAGTCAAGTTAGCTAGTTGATTGTTGACCTTGTAGTATTAGTTTATGGTCTTGCTTGTAGGGAAATACCACTATCACCTAATTAAGTGTTTTCTAATGTATTTCCATTGCTCTCAAATTACTGTTAATTTTTATTTTTGACTTTAAGAACATTGTTACGAGCTAGATCCATTGCCAGCATTCTCTTCTGCAAAGCTGAGAGATATGTCTCTTGTCAGGCTTAATTACCAAGTTTGGTATTTAGGAACAGCTGTTGAGTGAGTCTGGAATAGTCTACCATACAAACACCAGTTGATTAGAAAGCTAGAAATGGAACAAGAAGATTCTTACTAATAGTAAAAGAGGACATAAGCAAATTTAATTTTTGGCACTATGACTAAAAATAGTTTGGAAATTTATTTGATAACATTTATTTTTTGAAGGAGTATTGACCAGCAGTATTAGCTACTAGTGGTAACTACAAAGTACCTGTCAGATTTCTTTTAGCCTCATTGTTTCTATTTTTAAAAGGAGTTGCTTATTATTTCCTTCTGTATTTTTTATACAGAGGTCTAGAAAGACACCAGTAAGTCAAGTTTTAAGTAAGAGAGAAGGAATTTTCAGCCCTTGCTAATACAATAGTTTGCTTCGATTGTACAACACTGTTAAGTTCATCTTTATCCTTAAAAATTGTGCAAAATTTTTAGTTTAAATTATATTTGAATTATGAATCAACAATATAGTATTAAAAAGTCTTTAAAATTTGCAGAAACATGAAGAGGAGAAATATTTCTTAAATTTCTGTTACCAAAAACTACTTGTTGACTTATGTCAACTAAAGTACAATGAGGTAGTATTCACTTTTATCAAATACCTGAAATATTCTTGGAAACTAGCATGGGTACATTATTGTAAATTGATCTAAGTGTAAGTTCTTAAGTGTTTTTTTTTTAATGTGCTTAGTGTTATTTTAGTTAGTAAATAAATGACAAAGTACAATTAATAATCATTAAAAAAAGAAAGAAATCAGTGCTCTCCTAATCAGCTGTTAGCGTAGGGTTACTTTATTTTGCATCTTTATTTAGTTTTGAAATAGTTCTACTTATATTTTGACACTCTCTGAACTATTAGTATAAGTTTCATGAGGTCAGAGATATTCTTACTTGTATTTCAGGTTTATAGCATAGGGTCTGGCACATGGTAAATGCTTAACAAGCATTTGTTTGATTGTATATAGAATGTTAGATATGGTTGGATACTTCATAAGAGAATTTATCCATTTTTGATATTCTCATCCTGAATTTAAAGTATGAATAAGTAAATTTTCTCAAGTTTGTGTATATTTGTTTTACTCTGTAAATATAAAATATTTCTGGGCAGTAATAATCTGTTGAGTTCAGAAATATGAGCAAGAAAACAATTTCCACTGATGTAATTAACATGAAATCATGGTTTTGAAAATGTACCTCAAACTACCTAAGAACTCAGGACACCATAATATGTAACTCCTAGGCAAATTTCATTTTGTTTATAACTTAAAAATCTGATAAAATTCTGTTGCTGTATTACTATCAAATACTTGAAGCTCTGATTTTAATATGGTAGAGTTTTTAGGGTATGTCTTAATACAATTACATAAGGAATTAGTTTACCCAGGACGGTTTATTAATAGCTCCTAAAACAACAGCTAAATTGCAACACAAGCAGACTTCAAAGAGAATGAAGTTCCTAGAATAAATTTCCAAAACCTGAGAATTTGCTTTCCAGGGTTCTCTAGTGTGCGTGAGTATTGTAGGGAGGTACTTTGAAAAAAAATACTTGAGCATGGTAATATATTTTATACTTACTGTAATACTAAGTTTCTTAAAGTGAAGCTGGAAGGACTGACTGAATCCTTTGCCTCAGTGAAGCTGCAGATAAGAGTAAGCAGGGTCACCTAAAGATAGATTTACTTGGAGGTTTGGCTGCTTCTCTGGAACCGTTTAGCTTTGAGCAGATTTCCATAAATGGAAAGAGCAACTGGAGAGACCCAGTACCTTGGTTGAGAGTGTGGATGATGTGCAACAGGTGGTAAAACAGTCACTGGATTTTTTTATAAATGCTCTCCAAATGACTGGTGGTTAAGCCGGCGGCTTTAGTGTTTGGCGCATTTTGAGACTAAGTGAAATTTTTTTTTTCAGTTAAGTTTCTTGGAAACAGTTTTAAAAGATTCGTATCTTTAGTGTGTAGAACTTGTGAATTTGTAATATGGTTTTATGGAATTTGTATAAATATTTCCTTTTAGTTCCTTTAGAGGACATCTTGAGGAAAATCTGTTAAATTAGAAAACTGTTACATATTCATGTTTCAGAACCTCTTACTAATAAGTAAAACATTTCAATATCTTAAGTCAGGATGTGAAATTAATATGTAAGTGTGCTTGAATTGCCAATTTTTCTGTAAGGTCCATGGGTTATTCTTTACTTCAGTACATCAAAGAGATGCTTGCATGCCTACTATATGGAAAGTATATGTTAGGGACTGTAACAGATGGGTTAAGATAGGCCCCCCCTGAGCTCAGAGCTTATAATTTTACAGGAGTGATAAGTTATCACCATTTATTGAATTCTTATTTATGTGCATGTTTTTTATGGGAATAACCTCACTTAATTCTCACAACTGTGTGAGGAAACTAAGCCTTACAAGAAATCCACTAGGGGAACAGAAATTCTAAGTAGCGGAGACTAGAACCCAGGCTGTTGGATGTGGAATCTCTAACCGTTGTGGTACACCTTAGACTGTTTCACAAATAATTTAATCAGCAAAGTTGAAGTACATGGTAGGAGAGAGTTACAGAAAGTGAGAGTTACAGAAAGTGATCCAATTAGAAAAAGCTTCATTAAAACAAACAAACAAAATAGAAACATTAAAAAGAAATACTTGTTGGATAAAAACCCAGCAAAGTCCAGTGAGGTCCTGAAGAAGAGAGCAGGGTTATTGTGAAGAAAATTCCAGGTGTGTTGGTGCTAAAGCTAATGCACTCACTCACCCAGGAGGGTCTGTAGGAATTGAACTGACTGATTAAATTAACTTAGAAATGGGTGTTTCTGACCAACTCTGATAGCTATCACCCCTGATTTTAGTAGCAGTATATCAAAATACATAATGTACTTTTCAAGGTTGTTAATCTACAACCATCCTTCCTCTCACCCTCCCCCACCCATCCTAGGTTAGTTTTTGGCCTGAAATTGACACAGAGTTCAAATTTCAAGGGTCTTGCTTTGTTTTCTTTTGGATAAGATTCAGAATTTCTCAGTAATTTCTAATCAGTCTCAATAGTCAACAATCATTTTGCAAAGTGTGGATACTAGATTGTTTTGGTATTTAAATTATTTCTGTAAATAATTTATATTGACTAATATGTATTAATGACTTCATCACATGAGAGTTAATTTATATTTATTTCTTCTGTAGTAATGTGTTTTCATTTAGTAATGTGTTCAGTGCATTTTTAATTGTGTGGAACTTATTTTCTCCCCCAGTGGAAGCATCGGTTCATAGCAGTAATGCACACTGTACAGACAAGACCATTGAAGCTGCCGAAGCCCTGCTTCATATGGAATCTCCTACCTGCTTGAGGGATTCAAGAAGTCCTGGTACGTGAACTATTCTTTTTAATATTAAACACATCACATCACTTCATGATTTCTAGAATGAATTTTTTTTTAATATAGGGGAATTGTTAGTGTTACCAAGATCTATTATAAACATGAATACCTGTGAAAGCAATAATTGATCCTTATTTGTTAAAGTTGCCAAGTTCTTAAATACTTAATTTTCATAATAAATGATATAGTAAATGCCCAACAGGCAAATATTTATTAAGTTGCTATTTATATTATGTCTTATTTCCTTAACTCTGGGTAAATGGTAAACCTTTGTACAACAGTTGTTACGCAAATGACAGATTGGGCAGTTGCCTCCCATAACCACTTCCAAGCCATGATTCAGTGATAAATGGGCACCATCCAGGGAACCATCCATAGTGGAGAGAGGAGATAGCTCCCACCATCTCCTCATTCCCTTCAGGCTGCGACTTCTCCTTTTCTTTTGGTCCCTTTTTCTCTTTAAGACTGCCTTTGAGAGGCATTTTGTCCTAATTTTAATTTGTCTTAATTTTAACATCCAGACGTTAATTTGATGCAGTAAGTTTGGCCCTTCTTATAGGATTTTGTAATAAACACTCAGAGCTACCAGACTTTTAAAGTACAATGGAAATCCCATGTATTCACGGATCTGAGAAGAAAATTAGGACATAGTGGTCATTGTGTTAATCCATGAGAGTATATGAGTGTATTAGCTATCTCTTAATTGAATTAGAAATGTCATATCCTGATGGAAGGAAGTTGGGACAACATTATTGTATATAATAGAATACCAAATAGCAATCTGTATGTACCGTTCTATGACCCCAAATTCAGGACTCTTCCATTAAATAAGATTTTAAATACTGAAAGATGACATTCATTGATCTGTAATGAACAGATTTTCCTTCATATTTTAGAATGAACTGTAAGTGTTTATTTTTTACTGAAAATATATTAAATATTTTAAATTTTATATTGTATGTATGTGTTACCTAGCTAGAGAATAATGATGGGTATGTGGCAGGAAATTAATTATTAAAGAACTCACGATTACACTATTATTTTATTTTTAAATGTTTTCCCAATTGTCAAAATAATTCAAAAGACTTCTATAACGAGCTTGAAAATATATAAAAGTGAAGAATGGAGGGTGACTACTCATGATCACCCTCTTACCCAGAGGATTAATATTTCCCTTCAAGTAGATTTTCTTTGCATTTTATTTCCTTACAAGGTGTGATCAAAAAATACAGTGAATGTTTAAATTAAAAAAAAAATCATTACAGTAAGACACATTGCCATTAATCCCCCTCAAAATACTCCTCCTCGCTTGGAACACACTTAGCTGATTGATCTTGCCACTTTCTGAAGCAGTTCTGGAAGTCCTCTTTCATGAGTGTCTTTAGTTGTGCTGTCGTGGCTGCCTCGATGTCTTGGATCATTTTGACTTTGGGGAAGAGCCAGAAGTCGCACGGTGCCAGATCCAGTGAATAAGGTGGATGAGGACATGCCGTAATGTTTTTGTTTGTTTGTTTGTTTTTTGTTCTGTTTTTTTTTTTTTTTTTTTTTTTTGAGGGCAGTGTCATTGGCCCTCATATGTGGGACCGAACCGGGGCCGCTGGCTTCCCAAGCCAGCGCTTAACCACCGTGCCACTCGGCTGGCCCATATATTTTATTTATTTATTTATTTACTTATTTTAATATATTATTTTTGAGGGCAAGGTCACTGGCCCTCATATGTGGGATCTGAACCGGGGTCGCTGGCTTCCCAAGCCAGCGCTTAACCACTGCGCCACTCGGCCGGCCCTTGTAATGTGTTTATTTGACAGAAATTGCTGTACCAGAAGTGACATGACAGGGAGGGTGATGGAGGATGATTTATGGTACACGTTAAAAACACACCTTCTCTCAAACATTTGTACCTCACACCCTACTGCACTGAACAAGTTGAAACTTGTCACACACAGTGTGACTAAGGTTCAATGTGCCGCTTCCCGCATTGACGATCATTGTCTTTCCATTGGATGGCACTCGGCAGCAACATTCACCAGATTTTCGATCACACCTCCTACTTTAGATCAGCTTGCATATTCAGCAAATTAAGTTCTTACCCTGCTTTGATACGAATACTTGATAAACTCATCTCTATTAAATATTGAATTGTCCATATTAGGAAGTATTAATAGGGGTGGGAAATCTTAATTTTTCAACTTTTTTTTATAGTGGAAGTGTTTGTCCCTCCTTGTGTATCAACTCCAGAATTTATCCATGCTGCTATGAGGCCAGATGTCATTACGGAAACGGTAGTGGAGGTGTCAACTGAAGAGTCTGAACCAATGGATGCCTCTCCTATTCCAACTTCACCAGATAGCCATGAGCCAATGAAAAAGAAAAAAGGTAGTGTATGTTTATAAATTCGGGAAAAGGGTGAATTTTTTTCGGGTATTATTTTTCCCATCAAGGGATGTAGGAAATAATATGCTATAAATTTCTGTGATTGATGTTATCTTATTTAGATAGACTCAACGAATCAACAAATTGAGATTTTAATTTTGTGTTTTAACATCTTCATACTGTTGAAAGGAGTTAGTATTTAAGCCCTAAAAGTAATTGCCTGAAAATGAGATTATAACAAGTGTTGGACACACAGAAGGGAAATCAGAGATTCACTGCACATTTGTCTACTTTTTGATCCTTTAAGGTACTTAGTTACTTTTTTTAAAAAATTCCTTTATTCTATGTTTTCTCTATTTTTCATAAGCGTATACTCCTACTCCTTTGTGGGCATTAAAATGAAAGTCCAATTTCTTTGGCATACCTTCTTTTAAATGCCAAAATTGCCAATAGGTACTTCTAAGTGAAATAAACTCACCAGTGGGTAAGGATTATTTCCGCTTACTAGTTGACTCCTGCTGAGACGTTCCCTGACCTGATCCCAGTGGGTGGGGCACAAGGCTTCAGCATATCTCCAACATCACGAAAGGGGTGGGAGTAGCAAGTGGTCCTTTTCCTGTTTGAATCTGAAGTAAAATTTGTTAGAAGTGAAATCCTGTGTAAATGGATATTCATCTAATTCCTCTTTCTTCACATTTTAGAATAGAAAAAAATTCGAAAGCAAAAGTAAGGGAAAAGATGTGTTAAAAATATTGGTGTTTTCTGTCACGTATTAGACTTGTCAAGTTGCTTTGATGTTCATGGGTCTTCTCAGTGCTGTGAGGGATACAATGAAGAATAAGACCAAGTGCCTTCCTCTTCCTCTGATAATACATATAGATTGAGAGAAGTATGAACAAGAGAATTTAGAACGAAGAACCACTTCCTCCTGTAAATGTTTAAAAACAAAAGGCATACATACGTATTAATAGCCCTGTTTATCCAGCGTTCACTGCTGGTTGTATCCAATGGGAGCTATTATAAAATACTTAAGAAATTTTTAGATTTAAAAGAAGAAAGATAAGACCCTGAAATGCTGGGATCATTTAAGGGGAACCAAGACTTCTAGATAAACAAGTGTATATATACGGCATTAGCTTGTGTGGTTTGATATAAATCAGGAAGTAATTTGCCAATTTAATACTAATTATATATTTTTGAAAATAGGTGGTCTTAATGAATGACCATTTAGAAACACAACATCATTATTTATTTGTGGTTAAGTACATTTGGGACATACAGTTAGGTAAGTTATGTTTTAATAGCAGGGCCTTCTTTTTTATTTTCCAAGCTTATAATATACTAATGTGTATTGTAAATCTCTAAGAAAAGATAACATGCAGTGTTCTAGAAGTTGATTTAACTGTAGAACCTTTTTAACTACTGAAGAATAACCTATTTCTCAAGGAATATGATTTGGGAAATGCTACTTTATTAGAAAAAAATATTAGGCCTTTTTGGGCTAACCTTTCCATTTAGGAAGTTGGGCTTTTGTGCTTGAATTCAGGAGACAGTAAAGATGTTAATCTTATTACTGCTTGATTTGTACACATAAATATTACTTAAATTGAGAAATTAAGCTCTATTTTAGCAAGAAGACCAGTGAATTTTCCATTTTAAATTTGGCAAAGCACCCTACTTATTGATTAGAATTAAACACTAATAAAATCGTAAAACATAATAGCTTTGCATTTTGAAATATAAATTAAGGTGTTTTAATTTAGTTCTGTGTTTGGCTCTAAATAGTCTTTGCTAATGAAGAGTAGAGTGACATCAGAAATCCCAGATGTATGGCAATCACCAAATCAATAATAATATACAGGCATACCTCGGAGATATTGCAGGCATGAAGTGAGTATTGCAGTAAAGTGAGTCACACAAATTTTTTGATACCCCAGTGCACATAAAAGTTATGTTTGCACTATACTGTAGTCGGTTAAGTGTGCAACAAATAGCATTATGTCTAAAAAAGAAACATAGATACTTAAAATATACTGCTAAAAAATGCCAACGGTAATCCTAACCTTTAGTGAGTCGTAATCTTTTTGCTGGTGGAGGGTCTTGCCATGTTGTTGATGGCTGCTGACTGATGGGGCGGTGGTTGCTGATGGTTGCAGTGCCTGTGGCAATTTCTTATAATAAGACAATAATGAAGTTTGTAGATTGATTGACTTTTCCTTTCATTTGAACACTTAGAGGCCATAGTAGGGTTATTAATTGGTCTAATTTCAATATTGTTGTGTCTCAGGGAATAAGAAGGCCTGAAGAGTGGGAGAGTCGGGGGAATGGCTAGGCGATGGAGCAGTCAGAACACACATAATTCATCGATTAAGTTTGGTGGCTTATATGGGTGTGATTCATGGCACCCCAGAATAATTACCACAGTAACATCAAAGATAACTGATCACAGATCACCGTAACAAATATAATGATGACACAGTTTGCAATATTTTGAGAATTATCAAAAAGTGACACAGACATGAAGTGAGCAATTGCTGTTGGAAAAATGGTGCCGATAAACTTGCTTAAGTCAAAACCTATTTGTAAAAAAACATAATATCTGCAAAGCGCAATAAAGCGAAGTGCAATAAAACAAGGTATGCCTGTATTTAAGACAGTAGTTCTCCCCCCTTTCGTGGTTTTGCTTTCCAGTTTTAGTTGTCAACTGAGATCTGAAAGTACTAAATGGAAAATTCCAGAAATAAACAATTCATAAGTTTTAAATTGCATGCAGTTCTGAGTAATGTGATGAAATCTCAAGCCTTCCCACTCCATCCAGCCCGGGATGTGAATCCTCCCTTTGTCCGGTGTCTCCACGCAGTGTATGCTCCCTGCCTAGTCACTTAGTAGCCATCTCGGTTATCAGATTGACTGGCGTGGTATCACAGTGCTTGTGTTCAAGTGACCCTTATTTTACTTAATAATGGCCCCAAAGTGCAAGAGTAGTGATGCAGGAGTTTCAGATATGCCAAAGAGAAGCTGTAAAGTACTTTCTTAAAGTGACGTATGTATGTATGTATGTATGTATGTATGTATGTATGTATAGGAAAAAAACATAGTACGTATATACATATAGGGTTCGGTACTGTGTCCACGGTTTCAGGCTTCCCATGGGGGTCTTGGAAAGTATCCCCCACAGATAAGGGGGACTACTGTATAATATACTTGAATATTCCCAACCTCTTTGTTGAGGCTTTCCTCCCCTTTCTCTGCCAGTAATTCATCCATCAGTGCCGACAATTGAACACAATGCTTTCAGACTTATGCCTTTTTCAGTGTAGAGAAGTGTAGGTCTTGCTTTTCAATTCATTGTGGATGCTAGTCTGAGAGAACCTCTGGCAGAAACAAAAGGAAGGGCACAAACATTAATTAGATACATGAAATAATTACTTGGAAGATTCTCTTACCCTTATAATGTACCTGCATGTTTGAGGTGAGGAATTTTAAAGACTTAGGCTTCAGTTCTGGTGAATTGATTGACTCAGAGAGTAGAGTGTTGAATCTTTTTTACTTTTCCTTATTTGAGCTAAATTATCAGATTCTCTGTCATAGGTAGGCAAAGTTTTTTTCTAACAATCCTCTAGGCCAGAAAAAAAGGTTTGTACTAGAAACTGTTTTCCCTTGCCATGTTATTGGAAAAAGTTAGCAAATTGACGCTCCAACCATGTGAATAATAGGTTAGTAGTACCTGATTGATTTGCCATATATATTGATTACTATCAAGTAACTGCTATAATCTAAAAGTACAGAAGTACTTTTAATGTTCTTCTTAAAAGAAACTTTTTATATACACTGAGTATATTAATCCACAAATTAGTCTTCAGTTTCATGAATAATGTGTTATCAGAGTATGCTAATCATGCTTATATTATTTTTTCTGTTTTCATTGTATGGTTTCAATATCTTATTTTTTCAGTTGGCCGTAAACCAAAGACCCAGCAGTCACCAATTTCCAATGGGTCTCCTGAGTTAGGTATAAAGAAGAAACCCAGAGAAGGAAAAGGTAATTTGGGGAGGGCCATTTTGGAAGTGAGGTGATTTTTTTTCTTCAGCCAGGTGACATTTTTGTATTTGTAAGAAAATTATTTCTAGTACACGCACATGTGGGAGTACTGCTTTGGTAGTAGTTTTTAATCAGGGATCTATCAACATCACATAGGAGCTTTTCCTATTACCTATGCTCAGTCCCCACCCCATCGAGATTCTATAGCCATAGACATACTGGGGAGTGGGAGGGGGTGGGTGTTTATATGTATTTTGAAAGGTCCTAAGTGCAGTCTGACCAATCCTTCTTAAGAGCCGTTGTGTATATATAATAGCACTCATCCTCACGGAGGGCCACATAGAATAGAAAGGTTTACAACGAAGACTTATTTCTGATACACAATTTCTGAACTGATAGTAGCAGTGCAGTAATTCAAGGCAAGCTGACTTGAATTTCCCAATCAACAAATTTCAGTCATGTCAGTCAGGAGTCGAAACAAAAATTTACCAATTTTTTTGCTTTAGAATTTATGTATTCTCATTTAAAACAAAAAATAGCAACAATTCTCCCAGTCTCTGCTCCCTTATTTTGTTGAGCATGTTGATTTCAAGTAATATTTTAATAATGGTTTTGAGTGTGTTATGGTAATCTGATAACTAAAAATTTATCACTTCCATGAATAAATGTTTTCAAACCAATATTCAATAGTTAGATCATTTTGGATTAATATACTCAAATTTATTCCATTCTCAACAGGTGGTCTGACATACCTAATTTTATTTTATTTTACTTTCTTTATAAGTTTTTTTTTTCTCCAAGATTTTATTGGGGAATTGGGGGAAGGGAACAGACAAGTTGCTGTCCTTTTTGGTTCTTCAGTCTAGTTGTGGAAGACGTCGCTTCACTGGCCCATGTTGGTATCATCATTGCGCTCTTCCCGGATGAGGCAGATCAGTCGCTGGCCTCTGGACGGCTGCTCACGGTGGCTCTTGGCAGCTCACACCGGCCGCCCGCCGCTCACGCTGGCTGCGAGCCACTCACTATAGCCTATGGCAGCCCACTGCAGCAGGGGCTGTAGCCTAAGCCAAGCCTGGCAACTCATGGCAGCCCAGCTCCAGGTGGAGCTGTTGGTCACCATCTTAGCAGTAGAGGACAGTGTCACTGGACCTCATGTATGGGATCCAAATGGGGACCCTGCTGCTCAGAGCCGCCATCCCAAGCCAGCTCTTAACCAGCGTGCCACTCGGCCAGCCCGACATACCTGATTTTAAATGAGTAAAGCAAAAATTAAGTTTTTAGTAAGCCTACTAAGAAATTTAGACCAAAAAAATCCAGATATAGTGAACGCTTATTTATTTAGGAACTGATACTTCCAACTTGAGACAGAGTTAGTATACTTTCCTTTGTTTTTGCTCATTTTACATTTCTAACATCTTAGGTTGTATTTTTTAACTTATATTGAAAACTTTAAAACTTACAAAATAGTAAATATTAGAAAGCTAAATTTTACAGTTGTTGTAACAAACATACAGTTATTACTGTTTTATAAATCCCATCATCAGTGTTTTTCTCTTGTATTAAAAGATCTTATCTTAACAATGGAGAAAAACTGATGGCCTGTCAATGAGATCACTTTTCATTAACATTTCAGTCTTCTTAAAATTGAGGCAGCGTGTTGTAATGTGAAGATTAAAGTTATAGTCACACCTGGATTAAAAATCCAGCCAGTGTTTACTGTTCTGCAAAATGATGATACTAATCTGTATAGGCTTGATGGAGCTACCTGTCTGCTAATAAAGAGAGCCCTCACACCCTGAATAGTTTTCCTTAAAACCAGAAGTAGGATTGTTGATTTTATTTGGGCTGGGAACTGGGGTGGAGCATTTAAAGCTCATCCGAGGAATGTGGATGACTCCAATTGAACAGACCCAGAAGCACTCAGATTCCTCCTATGTACAACACTTGTCTGTGTTGTATAAAAATTTTGTCCAGAATAAGTTCTCTGCTCACTTTTACTATGTCTGCTCATAGGGCCTGATAATCTCCTGGTCCTAAAATAAAAATACCCCAGCTATACATCTTGATGGATAGTAGTTGAAAGTGATGCATGATTTAACAGTAAGACTTTTTAGGTATTGATGCTGATGTAATTAGGGCTTCAGAGATACAGGTGTAACTTGGTGAAATTGAAGATTAATCTTTTCAGGTCAAGGGATGCACACTGGGCTCAACTATGGGTTAATAGATTTATTGGATTTAGGGGGGAATCCAGAATGCAAATGAAATGTTGTTAGAGGAAGAACATCAGCGTTTAGATTGAGTAGCAGTGGCTTGGTTTGGAAGCCTTCCACCCTTAGAGGTTCTTCTGACATAGCTTGTAACTGGGATCTGGATTTGAGGATACTATAGTAAAGGATAGTGGGTAGAAGCCTAGAGGGGACCTGGTGACTCGTGGCGGCATGTAGTCTAACCTCCTCAGGATTCTTTTCTGTTTTTTCATCAATTTAAGAACCTCTGCACTAGAGTCTTATGAAGGGAATAAAAGAAAAACAGCAGCCTCTCAAGCCTGGTCTTTTCATAACACTGTCCCGCGCCCCCACCCCCCCACCCCAAGCCCCTTCCTTCTAAAGTGGAAAAAAGTGATGCTTTCCTCTTTTGGGGGTTAAATTCCTTATCTTACCCAGATTCCTTCTTTTTTCCTGTGCAGATCTTAGCCATCTTCCAAGACTTGTGGTCTTCCCAGCCAACTTGTTTTTCACCCCTGAAATCCCAGACGTTATTTTTCTATCGTTCATTTGTAATATCATGTATTGGCTTGTGATGTGTCTTATTGTTTCATACTGTTATTTATTTCTTATTTAGTCATCTATTTTTTATTTTTTCCCAACTAAATTGTAAATTTCTTGAGTCAGGGACCAAGGTTTAAATGCTTCTCTGTATCCTCTACTACAAGCATAGTATGTGATGAATGAATATTTTATTCTGCAGGAGTATTTTAGTATTTCCTCATTTCAGATTTTGTGAGTAGCATGATCAGTTGGTAATATGTAGTTAACATTTGATGAATATTTGACTAAGGAATTGTCATTAACTTTTTAGTGTTTCTGTTTAAGGAGCACATTTTAAGACTGAAGTACAAATGTCTTTAATAACTGAGTTCATATTATAATGAAATCCTTCTAATATATTACTTACATTCACTGTGCTAGATATGATCAGTAGAAAGAGATGGGAGTTTGAAAAAAATCTGTTTCTAGAAGCAGTAGTTTTCATTGTTAAAAATAATGATAAGAGAATGTTTTAAAAGGTCATGGGTAGTATGTAGCTCAGAGTTAATGCCTATAAGTGAATCAAAGAAAAATGTGTTTCTTACAAAAATGTGTTTCTTACAAAAATACCATAAGCCTAATGCCTAAAAGTTTTGCAGATTTTGTTGCATATTGCTTGCCTTTTCAATAAATTAATAAATGCCTTTTGATGAATTTTGATCATGGAATTTGGGCTTATATAATAAACATAGGCTTAAATAAATTTGTTCAGAGTTTAAATCCCTGTTAATAACTACGAGTCTGTTTAAGTTTACTTAGTGCTATGCATTATGCCTTCGCCTTCACTGAACTCAAAATCTAGGCTAGGGTGATACGTAATAGTACAAAATCCAGGGCCTCTGTTATATCAGTATCACAACTGGAAACCTACGTAGAATGTTTTTTTTTAAAAAACCAGCAAACAAGTGTAGTTACGATTTTTGTTATAAAAGATACGTTATTTGCTAGACATTGCAATTTGACACTGTACAAATGATTGTCGATATAGTCAAGTAGTTAATGATAGATCTGTACATTTGTGTTTCACCAGTTAGTAAATGAATTGCTATACAGATAATTAAATATTTGCTTTTAATTATGTTTAATTACGTTAATAAATTTTTAATCAATGTCTATCATTGTTTTCAAAGGAAACACAACCTACTTGTGGGAGTTTCTTTTAGATCTACTTCAAGATAAAAATACTTGTCCTCGGTATATTAAATGGACTCAGAGAGAAAAAGGCATATTCAAACTCGTGGATTCAAAGGCTGTCTCTAAGCTTTGGGGAAAGCATAAGAACAAGCCAGACATGAACTATGAAACTATGGGACGAGCTTTGCGGTAAGAGCACAAAAGAATGAGATATCAAACAAAACTTACACGTCTCCTTAATATTGTCTATTAGCTGTTTAAAGACAAGCTTTTAAAAAATAACCTTGTTTATTGTAATGTAATTTGAGGGGGATATTCTAGAGGAGCTTCTTGGATTTGGAGATAGATAAGGAGAGGAGTTTGGTCTGGATGTCTAAAAATTTCAGCATCATTGGAAAATCCATTTTTGCAGAAAATGTGCTTTTGTACTTAGGACTATTTCTTAATAGAAAGTTAAGTTGTAGACCTTCAAGAAAATGTGACAGCCAAACGAATACAGTTTCCAGATTGTTAATATGCTTCAGTTCCTGCAAATGTTATAGTAGATATATCTTGATATGAAAATTTCTCTTTAAGTTTTGTTAGTTTGAGAAACCCACAATACTTTGTCATATACAACAAAGCTTCTTCTAATTAAAGGTGTTTGTAAGTGAACACATAGTTTATGCAACAGTATTCACATATCCCATAGATTTCATTTCTACTAAGCACAGCTTAGGTGATTTTTTTCAAATAACATCAAACTTTTCATAACCTATGTAAATCAGAGTTGAATTTTTACCAGTGTTTGTAAAATACAGTAAAATATTCTGTATTTAGGGGAAATTACTTCAAGTATGAACTTTTAGCAACTTGATGGATCTCAGGGTTAGAGGACCTATGGCATCAGGTTCCAGCTTCGAATCTCCTCCCAAGTCTCAGCCTTATGAACAGTCTAGGCAGGAAGAGCTCCTCCTTCTTACCTTACAGGAATAAAGTTAATGTTCCTGTTAGTGTCCACTCCACATGGTATTTTTTGTTATTTTCATGACACAAATGTAATACATGTGATTCATTTAGTACTTTTTGCCTTACAGATATTATTACCAAAGGGGCATTCTTGCAAAGGTTGAAGGACAGAGGCTTGTCTATCAGTTTAAGGATATGCCCAAAAACATAGTGGTCATAGATGATGACAAAAGTGAAACCTGTAATGAAGATTTAGCAGCAGCTGCTGATGAAAAATCCTTAGAACGAGTGTCGCTGTCTGCAGAAAGTCTCCTGAAAGCAGCAACTTCTGTTCGTGGTGGGAAAAACTCATCTCCTCTGAACTGCTCCCGAGCGGAGAAGGGCGTAGCTCGAGTTATGAATATCACCTCCCCTGGTCATGATGCTTCCTCCAGGTCTCCTCCTCCTGCTGCATCTGTGTCAGCAACAGCAGCTCCAAGGTGAGGGAGGGAAACTCTCAGCTGTGATGTATTTGCTTTTTAGAAAGCTCTGTGGCAAAATGTTATGTTCTTTTTTTTTTAATATTAGCATTCTAAGATTCCACCATTGGTTAGGACTGACACGTGCTTTATGTTTTAAATATATTGTGTTGCTAGTTAAAATAGGTGATGTCCCTTCTAACCTGGATTGGTTTTTATGGTTTTATAAATAGAACTTAATGTGCTTGAGTTTTTTAAAGTATATTTACTTCATGGTAATTCATATTTTTAAATGTCAGGGATTGTCAATACATCTGTAAAATTTAAGAGTACTAGTTTATACATTTTGGATTTGTACTAATCTTTTTGCTCCAGAGACCTATTTTCTAATTGAGCACTAAATATAATCAACTTCTTTTTCTAATTTACAGGACAGTCCGTGTGGCAATGCAAGTACCTGTTGTAATGACATCATTGGGTCAGAAAATTTCAACTGTGGCTGTTCAGTCAGTTAATGCAGGTGCGCCATTAATCACCAGTAGTCCAACAACAGCAAGCTCTCCAAAGGTAGTTATTCAGACAATCCCTACTGTGATGCCGGCCTCTACTGAAAATGGAGACAAAATCACCATGCAGCCTGCCAAAATTATTACCATCCCAGCTACACAGCTCGCACAGTGTCAGCTGCAGACAAAGTCAAATCTGACTGGGTCAGGAAGCATTAACATTGTTGGAACCCCGCTGGCTGTGAGAGCACTTACCCCTGTTTCCATAGCCCACGGTACACCTGTAATGAGACTCTCAGTGCCTACTCAACAGGCGTCTGGCCAGACTCCGCCCCGAGTTATCAGCGCGGTCATAAAAGGGCCAGAGGTGAAATCAGAAGCAGTGGCAAAAAAGCAGGAACACGATGTGAAAACTTTGCAGCTGGTACAAGAAGAAAAACCGGCAGATGGAAATAAGACAGTGACCCATGTAGTGGTCGTCAGTGCGCCTTCAGCTATTGCCCTTCCTGTAACTATGAAAACAGAAGGACTAGTGACATGTGAGAAGTAAACCAGCAGCCTTGCCATGGACTTGAGACTGTTAGTGATAGTACTAACATGAGTAATTTGCAAGGGATGTCATCAAGAGAAGTCAAAAGAAGACTTTAAAACATTTTTGATACTTCTAAGAAAACAATCAAACTTACTGGAAATAAATTACCTATCCCATGTTTCAGTGGGAAATGAACTACATATTGAAATGCTGACAGAAAACTGCCTCTTACAGTCGGAAACAACTGAACCCGTCAATAACATAAAGGATTGAAAGGGACCAAGCAACTCACTACAATATCAAGTTACACTAAGACTTGGAACACTAACATTCTGTAAGAGGTTATATAGTTTTCAGTGGGGAGGGGTTGGGATGGGTGATCTTATTGTTACATATAGCAATTTTTGATGCATTTTATATGCATACCAGCAATTATTACTGTGTTCACACAGAACTCACTTAACTGGTGCTATGTGAAGACTGCTAACATAGGTATTTTAGAATGTGAATTGAAGAATGGATCCAAAAGCTTCAGAAAGAGGATAGCAAAAAAAGATCTAGTGCGATTTTTTTTTTTTTTTTAATCATATAGCTTAAGCTGATTTAAAACAAAGGCCTTAGACTAATTTTCGGTTTTCTTTATTGAAATAAGCTAATGGCTTGTTTGTGTAAAGCTTTTTTTATTAAAAGAAAAAATTTTAAAAATCTTGTACCTAGCACAGTATTGTTATAGAATTTACATGTAACATTTTATATGGTAGTTTAAGTCTGTCATTTTCTTATTGTGGACAAATTAACAGTTGGCTCTGGCCTTTTGCTGTAACATGCCTGTGTCACTCACTTATCCCTGGCATCTGTGCAGACATATCAGTCTCAGTCCTACTGTCACTTGGAAGTTAAGGCTCAGCATGACTTTTTGTCAGGTAACTCTAATACCTGGAGTTTTCTTTCTTTTTTCTTTTCTTTTCTTTTTTTTAGTTGAAGTTTAAGAGGGAAAGTACCAGTGTTCAGATTTGAACTATAATAGTTTGTATATTCAACATTTGAAGTATATTCTATTTTGTTGTACTCTTGTTTCAAAGTGTATTCAAGTAGGTTTTCTGAAATATAGAAATGAAATTTATCTTGTGTTTTGTCCTCTGGTGGTATTTATAACAATATTCGAAAGCTAGTATAGAGACATTGTTTTAGTTAAGTAATGGAAGTCTCATTTCTCCTTCCTAACGGCTGCGTAAGAAATTCTGCTTCTGTTTTATTCCATTATATTAGTATTTGGCAAATATCTGCATGTTGCCACTTCCTTTCTAATTACTACTTACCATATCGAATTTACTATTTTAATGTTGGCCACACTTAAAAGAATTTCTATTTGAAATCAAACCATTTGTTTCTCGATCTGACTTTTTGAGAGGTTAGCAAGAGTGAGTAACATTCTCGCCCTTTTACAAACTAGGAAGTGGAGGTACCAGAGGGATTAGATGAATTTCCTAATTTCACATCAAACTAGGTTCTAAGACTCCACATCTTAATGCTCTATTTACTACAAAGAAAAGCTGTCTATTTTTACATCTTTTAGAAATTTAAATAAACTGATACTTAATATTTTGTGGCCTTTAATTGTGCATTTCATCAGATGCTACTTAAGTTGACGAAAATTTTTATAACTCCCTTTGTAATCTTTTATCCTTTCCATAAATATACCTGATGGTACTTTTTAATAAAAAAGCTCAAAGAAACACTCACCTGATTCTTACCACATTTGAGAATTAGTCTCAAATTCTACCTCCTTTCAAAATATTTCCTAAATATTTCAGCTTTCAGAATTGTACTTGTGCTTTGGCACTTAATTGTATTGTTTTCTTTTTTGCATTGCAGTTTTATTTGTTGAGTCATGTCTTCCATAGTAAAACCTTGGATTGGGAGTAACTTGGTTTGTATGTTCCGCAAGATGAGCAAACATTTCTAATACATTTAAACTTGGTAAACGAGCGATGTCTTGCAATACGAGTAGTTTGTTTCCGGAACGAATTATGCTCGCAAAGCAAGGTATTACTGTGTTCTTTTAGGGCAGCGATTATAGATGACCATACCTACACCTCTCCCCAAGTGCTGAGCATATCACACACAAACATGTATTGATTTTGGTAACATTTGCTAAGACTATAAGTCACATGCTATGGAGGATAGCTAAATAAAGAAACTTGAATTTTAAGTAATTCTTTCCCCCATGCTGAATTGGTTCTAATTAGGTTCTAAGCCTAGCTTACCTCCACCACTCTACCTCAACATTTTTCTGTGCATCTTTCAGAATAAGTACATTTGTAGTCTAGATTTGGAAGCATACATGCTGACAGTATATACTGATGGCAGTGTTTCTGATGGTTGACATTATCAGTGGTGTGGCTTTTAATCTCAACCCTTCTAAACTATAAATTTTATTTCCTTTTTGTGCCAAGCATATTGGAGAAGAATCACAGGAAAATGGCTTGATGCCACTATTTCCCAGCCTCACCAGGCTTGTGAACAATGGTCAGCAAACCTGTCCACTTATTTCTTAGGTCAGCTTCCAGCAACAATTCCAGCCGTCTCCACCCTGCATACCAAATGAGCAGTATACCTCTTACAGGCAACATGGTCATGAGCTGTAAACTCCTTCCACTTCTGGAACCCTTGCTATAAGACCACCTACTTATTCCAGCATCCGCCCTTACCACCTGTCTCAGGAAGGAGGCAGGTGTGGTGCCTTCTTTTACCAGCATCTCCTCCCCTTTCACACCTACTTGGTTTCCTTGTTCCAACAGTTAATAGCCCATCATTCTTTTTCTTTAGTAGCTTGCAGTATGAATTCTGGCTTAGAAACAGTTCTCACCGAGGTCTCCAATAACCCAGTAGTCAAACAGATGCTCTGTTTTTTCCCCCTGCATGATCTGGTGTCTCAGCCTTAAAATTCTCCTTGGTTTTCCATAGCACCACTCCTGGTTTACCTCCTGCCTGGCCAACTCTTCTTAAGTGACTTTGCTTTCCCATTTAATGTTAGTACTTACCAAGATTCTATCCATGGAGCTCCTTTCTTCATAGAGTAGTTGTAAGAATTAGATGAGTTCATTTAAATATGTTAAGGATTTAGGACCAGTGCCTGGCATATAGCAAGCACTCGATTAAATGTTCGCTATTATGATTTCACCTCAACAAAATTGTTAGATAGTCTCACCCAATGCATATGGTTTTTACTACCAAACAACATTATTCTAGACTTTTAAGTCTTAGATGGGTTTATCTAATTGCTGACTGGCTACTTCCTCCTGACTGCCCAGTTGAACTCACTCCCGTCTAAAATCTGTTCCGTAGCTCTTAGCTCAATAAATGACGTTACCATCAACCATTGCTCCTTACCGTCCATAATAACCTTACCCTTACTTACTGTGCTCTTCCTGGTAGCCTCCCGTGACTGACTCCCCCTACCCCTAACATCTTTTGTCTTCAGCTGAAGATGGTATTTAAGGTGGGGGCCTCAGCCATTTTGGCAAGGTAACTTTTCCTGGGTGTCTCTCCCATGTATACAGGAGGTATACAGTTATTAAACTTTTGTTTTTCTCCTGTTAATCTCTTTTTATTACAGGGATGTCTCAACCAAGAACCTAAAAGGACAGAGGGAAAACTACTTTTCCTCCCCTACAAAGCAATAGGCTATATGTACACTGTACAGACTAGGTGTGAGTACGCTATATCATCTCAACTGTGTAAGTAGTCTGTGATGTCACATGACGAAATCCCCTAATGATGCACTTCTCAGAAAACGTCCCTGTCATTAAGTGGTGCGTGACTGTATGGGTGGATGGTATTTGAAATCCAAACATTTCATTCTCATCCAGATATGCCTGCTTACGGCTGTTGTGATCTTTTCAGGTTGGTGTACTTTGGGGTAGGTAAACAATATTTAATGCCTGTACTTACAAGTGTTCTAATCAGTATTGCTCAACAACATGATGATTACTATTAGTCATGCTAAGATTTGAACCAAACGGTTCAGATGACTCGCCATACCTTCCAGGTAGCCTAAGATTGTATGTATGTATACAATGTACTAAAAACCTCATTTGTTTCAAAAGTGGTTCCACTGCAGAATATTTGGGTGAACCATTTTGGGGAACTCTATAACTTTGGCACCGAGGGATGCCGTGTAAGCATAGCATAGGTGCCTTAAATGTGCAGCTGTAGGTCCATGTTTGTCCACTTTAAAAATGAAAGTCTCTGTGTAAATGGGTAGTGTGGGCACCACATTAACAGTATTGAAAGATCAAATCTACCCCAGATTCTTTTAGAACTAAAAAGACAAGACATTAAAAGTCTAGTTTTAGAAGACCATTTATTAACCTTAAATATATACAACTCATGGGTTAAAATATTTATCAGTTTATTCTAATAGGTTATTTGTTTGGAAGGGGCTTCCACCTGTTATCTTTACCACTTTTTTTTCTGATGGAAGAGAATTCCGAGTTATCTTTCTAACTTTTTACATTCTTTCTGGATGCTT
Organism: Aselliscus stoliczkanus; assembly: GCA_033961575.1. Taxonomy (NCBI): domain Eukaryota; kingdom Metazoa; phylum Chordata; class Mammalia; order Chiroptera; family Hipposideridae; genus Aselliscus; species Aselliscus stoliczkanus. Next base: position 50,772,809 of record CM066735.1, read on the forward strand.
TGATCCAGTGACCTGGCTGGCCTAGGAAATTCCAGTGTGAGCCTCATGATGAGGTTTTCTAGTTTTCCATCTCTGAAAAGAAGGTCCCACTGACTTTCTGAGCCATTCCCACAGAACAGGTCTTAAATAACCTATTGTGAAAAGCACATTCCAGTATCAGTAATGTGTCCTCAAATGTATACCAACATTCCGATGGAAAACTATGAATGCATCAACAATGATTAATGAAGACTGACAGGCCATGGACTCTCTTCTGGAAACACAGTAATGGGGAACATGGAGTCACAGCAAGAATTATTTATGAAGAATATACCAGGAAGACCTAATATTTCCACTTAAAACCCCTCCAGGCTAAATAATTGACTACTAAATAGTACACTACTATTTTGTTAGACTGCCAAATAAAACATCTTCCAAGCTTTAAGAGAATTACTATAAATTACTCTATAACTTATGTTTGCATGGTTTTCAAATGTTCATAATACTGCATTAATTTTACACAAAGATACAAAAAAATAAATATTGCCATGCATATCTTGTTGACATTTAGAAAACACAACTTGAAATGCTGTCTAGAGAAATTCCTCCTGCATACTTAACATTGTTAATTATGGAGGACTCAGTCTATTTTTATATAGTACCAAACCAAAACAGCAAGCCTAATTTAATGCCCTTAAATGATCAGTATGTAATGCTAAGGGAAAGAATACAAGCCAAAACTGGAGTGCAAACACCTTTTTCGCTGTTGGTTTTCATGGAAAAGGTTTGTGAACTTAAGGGGATTCCTTCCTAGGGGCATGCTGGAAACATGGAAGTGAAGTGAGAGAATATCCTTCCTCAGGCAGCGTACCCTATTTCAGTTTCCTAAAGCATCCCTGGTTAAGACCCTTGTAATGAAAAAGACACAGAGAAGTGTTTATAAAAGGCCATCAGGTTCCTCATTGAAGCTGAAGTCACACACTAGAGACAGGTGGTCTGAAGGATAATTCAGAGATGGTAGCCGGTTGGGTCCGATCTGTTCCTCGGTGAGCAGATCAAGAGCTGACCTCACACTCAGAGCGTGTTTCGAATACCAGATGTAGTCCAGGGTGTGCCGGCACTCCCCTGAGGTCCGAATCTTCCAGGTGGTGTACGGGGGTTCCGACTGCCCGTCCACACTCAGCAGTTTGTAGGCGCTGTCCAGGTTGAGGCTGGAGGAGGCAAAGCGTTCGTAGACCTCCTCTGTTGGCTCTGCATTGAAGTCCCCACAAACAATAAGGGGAATCTTTGTGCCCTGGGTGATGTTCTGCAGGTTCTGGAGAAGGTCAGAGCCTTGCGCTGATCGAAATTGCTCCCAGCCAGTACGTGCTTTTAAGTGGGTGACAGTGATGCAGAACCGTCGACCTGACTCCTTGCACTCCAGGGTCTGTGCAATGGCCACCTGATTGGTTTTCAGTGTCATGGCCGTCAGCCTAATATTGGCACTGCGGACTAGCTTGAATCGGTTCTGGAGAAAAAACAAGGCACAGCCATCGGGTCCATTGTTATGTTCAACGTCTAGACAAGGTGACCAGGGTTTGGGGAAAAACGTGCCGTGAAAGCCCAGTCTACTGAGGAGTGGTTGGAAGGTGTCAAAATAGTGGTCCACCTCTTGGAGGCACAATATATCGGGCTGGTAGGCTAGGATTTCTTCTAGGATGAGATATTTCCTTTCTTCCCACTTGAGTGTTTCAACAGGGCATTGTGCAAAGTTGTCTTTGCCTTCTCCAAGAGCTGAAATAGAAAAGCCATTCACTTGTCAGCTACTACAGAACCATGACTTGTAAGTGCCTGCGAGTCTCCTTGCGTTTGACACCCCTCAAGATGCTCCGGAGGCTTCCTCTGCTTCCGAAGCTCTGGGTGACTCCTCTGCCTCCTGCGGTAACCCACCAAGCAACCTCTTACACTAGATGAAGCAAGCGACTGATTTTCTGTCACGTTTAACTGTTTCAAGGACAGAAGGTCTTGAATTTTGGCCTTAAAACAGTATTCTTTGCGATACCACGGATCTAAACTCGGTCAGATGAAATAAATATATTCAACGCTATATACTGAGTACAACACTGATTATAATGAGACATATGAACCGATACAGATACCATTCAGAAGGAATGGGCAGATTTCCTACTTGTGGATGAACACTTGGAAAAGAATAAATGAATCCAAGATTGTAAAGTCAGAGTGTATGCCCTTCTTTATTTTGGGTTAAAAAGCAGCCCTTTTTCTTAAAATTTTGACTGCTATACGGGAGGCCATGCTATGGAAAGCTGACTGACACATCTGCTTTTTAATTCAGCAAACCCGGGAAAGGCTTCCTTTCTACCATGACAAAGTCATATCCTAATGAACAGAGAACTGAAGCGACATCTCTTTGGCTTCAAGTTATAGAGATGCGTATGGATGAGAATCCAGCCATAAGGATACCCAGGCTCCCCCTTTCCCCCGCTTCCGCACACGCACACACACAGCTCCTATTCCCTACATGTTACCCTTTGCGTAGATAGATTCAGTTTCTCCCTTGCAAATGCTATGTTAGCTCTCTGGACAGAAAGCTGGAGGTAACAAAGTTTGGAGGCTGATAATAGGGTCCTTTAATTGTTCATGTGCTGGGAAGTCGACTTGCATTGTACTCGGATAGCCTACAAACATGGAAGGTAAGGAGAAAATCTTGAGTTGCTGGATTGGGGGAAATCAGATGACTCCCCTTTGTTCACCCCCCCCTTGTAGGAGCTCATGCCGCCATAGCCACCCCATCTCCTAGACCTCCACCTGCCCACACCTCTTCCCTCCACAGGAAGAACATCAGTGTCCAGGCCAGTGCAGAAGCACAAACCTAACTGCTCAGGCACCAAAGCATCAGCCTACCTTGGGCTAGGATGTTCCACTGCATGACCCTCATAGGTGGGTGGCTGCCAGGGCAGGCTGTCCTCAGATCCACAAAATCCCTCTGGAACCGGGGAGGTCGGGTGCGCAGGACTGCCCTGCATTCTTCCAAAAGCTCTTGAGGATCAATGGGCTCCAGATGTTGTGGGTCGGGCGACACCAAATACTCTGGGTGCTGGGAGGCAGCGCTGCTGTTCAGTGTCTTGGCAAGAGCACTATAGAGTCTGCTTGTACCGTTTCCCATGGAACTCGCTATAGAAAAGGAAAAGGCACAGTTACACACTCAGCCCCCTTTCCTTGTCCGTCCTCCATTTCACCCAGCTCAACTAGAAGATAGAACATTTACTGTCCATAGAAGCCAAGAGCTGAATTTAGGACAATGTTGCCATGGTCATAGATAAAGCCATTTCCACAGAGGTGGACTAGAGGAGCTTCCAGGTTCCAGCTTTCTACTAGGACAGGTAAGTGGACTATTAAAATTGGTCTCCGATTAAAAGGTAATTCTTTTAAGGGAAAAATACCTTGTTCTTGATGGCCTCTTCTAACCGAGGATTTGTCTTGATAATTTATTATAATACCCATACTTAGAAAAGCATGGCTAAACAAAATCCACATTATTTTTTCTATATATCTTAAGACCAATTTATAAAGAGCCAGATGTGGAAGTCCATGCTGATCCCGGAGAAGAGATTAGGTTACAGCAGGCTGCTGCCCTACCCATGTCAGCATAACCCTGTCACGCTGCTCTAACCAGACCCAGAAATGGCTGGATTAAACCCGTATCCCATTTCTCTTAGATGTTAGCTGTAAGTCAGGGCTCTGGCTTTCTGTAGAGTTCTATGAGCCTCACTGAACAATATAGTTGATCATCTAATACCAATTGCCCGAGTTTTTAAAAATCAGGAAAGGGGCTGGGGAAAGAAGGGGGGTAAGAAACGTTGCCCACGTTTCCTGGGACCCTGGAAGGAGAGAGGTGAGGAGAGGTGCAGCAAGCACGCAGTCTTGAGCATTTTCTAGTGCTTCCTTTTCTCTCCTAATAGATTACAGAGTACAATCAACTAACTGGCATGAGGGAAGTTGTACCCTCACTTTACTTGTGAGCAGCTGATTGCTCTTTTAGAGGTCAATCATGTTTTCTCTTCATTATGGTATAAATTAGGGGCAAGTTTCACTGGGGACAATCTCCAAGATCCTGTGTGTGACGAATTTTGGTTGGAGGAAATGGATTTCTCTACACCCGTATGCTTGCCTTCTTTGAAAGATACAAATTTTTGGGGCCGGCCGAGTGGCTCAGTTGGTTCAGAGCTCGCTCAAGAGTGCGAGCTGAGCTCTGAGCAACGGCGGTTCGATGCCAGCCTGAGCTGAGCTGCCGTTGAGCTGCCAGCAGGTGGCAGGATGGCTCAGCTAAAATAAATCAAGATGAAAGACAAATTGTTAGTATAAAATATAGTGCTTGGCAGGGTGACTCACTCTATCTGAAACTAGCAGTCAATTCACTATGGCAGGTCACAAAAACAAAATCAAACATTTATCACCAAATGTCTTTTACAACATCAAGGTCAATAAGCATGCATGCATGCTCTCTCTTGTTCCTTTCCATCAACTCAAAGTACTAGTTTTTTTCCCCCCAGTAAGAAAACTAGATGAAGGCAAAGAAACACATGCTAGTTTTCCCAGCATACATCTAGGTGTGCATGCACCAGCAAGACTTGTCTCACACATGCACACATGCACAGATGCACATACACACCTGTTTCCAGACTGTTGGATTTGAATATATTCCTTTTTATCAGTCTGCTTGCCTGCCCAAAGGAAGAAATTTTCTTCTTGGCTGGCACTACAACTTTGAAAATCTCGCTTCTGTACTTCTAGTTTTTTAAAAAAAGCAGTTAAAGGTCCTACTGGTTTCTCAAGTGTGGTCTCCAGGTCAGTAGTATCAGCATCACCCAAACTGTAGACCGAATGTCACAGGGCACCACAGCAGATTCACAGGGGCACCGCGGGACAGTTTAAATTGGTAACAGCAACATTTGACATCTGTCAGGCTCTACAAACTACTAGCTTGATGTTGCTCAGTTTCAACAGGAGTGCTCTGCATCCTTTTGATGACTTCATATCTTTGCGAAGCTGAACTTTGGGGTGGTTACTGTGATAAAAAAACAAGTACCATATGAAAATGACTGAAAAAGAGGGTAACAGTGTCCAAAGGAATCCAAAGTCTGAGGAGTTATATGAAGCCAGAAAAACTACCCTGAATCACACTTCCTTCTGAAAACTTAGAAAAACCTTCAGATAAAGAGAAGATGGAACAGAATAACATCTGTTCAGACAATGAAAGCATGCCAGAAGAACATTCCCAGAAAGCAAATCAAAACTTCATCCTATTGTAAAATGAGCTGAAAGTCATTAAGAAGATAGTAGAGTGTCCTAAGAATTAGAAAACTCAGAAATGAGATAAAGCATTTGAGAGACAGTGGCAAATATGTGCTCATTTTAAGCAAAGAAGATCCAACATATGGATAACAGGAGTTTTTGTAGTGGGAAAACCAATGCATGGGAATGAAGAGTTACAAAGTTTCAATCGTGCAGGATGAATTAAGTTGTGGAGATCTAATATACAACATGGGGACTATAGTTAATAATTGTATAGTCGAAATCTTGAGCACATTTTAAGTGATCTCAAAACACACACACACACCACCACACACACATGTGGGGTGAAAGATACATTAATTGGGATTGAGGTGATCTAACAATGTATACGTTTATCAAAACGTGGTACACTACAATTTTTACTTGTTAATTATAGCTCAATAAAGCTGGAGAAATGGTTTAAAAGAAAAAATATAAGGTAAAAAAAATCATGGAAATTTTCAAACATCAATATATAAAGCTTTGCCTTTGTTACTCTAAACAGGAAAAATCCTTTAAAAACAAAACAACACTTGAAACTACATATTGAAGAAACACCACACACCTGAGAATATCAACCCAGAATGACCAACACCAACTGGACTGTAAAAAAAAAAAAAAGAAAAAACCCTTGGACATCTGGGCAAAAACACAAACAGCAAGTAATTATAAGGAAAATAAAATTAGAGCATCACCAGACTTCAATGTTTTCTGCCAGAAGAAAATGAAGTTACATATTTGAAATCTGGATGTCAAACTTTATATATGTGGCTCATCTATCTACATGTGAGCCAAGGATTTTATATCCATCAAACTGGAATATTGACTCCATGAGCCCTTCTGAGGCTCTAACTATTAGAGCAGGAAACTACTACTGCAGCCAGAGATATTTTTATACAGTCCTCCAGCTAAGAATGTTTTAAAGGGGGTGCGTGCACACAAACACACACGTCAGGATCATGTTTGGCCCTCAAAATCTAAGTGTTACTCTTCAGGCCTTTTCAGGAAAACTTTGCCACCCCTGGAACACGAGAACAAGCTTCAGACTGAAACGACGAGAGAGACATTGACAAGGGCATTAAACACACAGCTACTTAGAAACTCAAGTCTAAATGAAGATAAAAGAGAGAGTACAATATACAGAGGGCGCCCCAAAAATGTATACACATTTTAAGAAAGGAAAACTATTAAAGTTGTGATAATATATACCGATAACAAAAGATGAATACAAGTCATGTTGACTTCTGCAATTACAGGAGGTGTTCAAAGTGGTTACCATCAGCGTCCAGATACTTCTGATGATGGCGATCTACCCGATCTACTGCTTGAGCACCGTTGACCAAAGTGTCCACTTGCAGACATTTTGTTGGCACCCTCAGTATAATGGCTATGTGATCCAACAATGAACATATGAAGATTTAGTACAAACAATAAAAGAGACCAGAATGAGAAGGTGCATAGTAAAAAAATTTTAAGCTGTTTTTATTAATCATGATTAGTAGTGGTATTAGTGTGAGTATCGTTATCCCGAGACTGTGAGGATGTGGCATGAAGCAAATTGGACATTCTCATTCCATCATTCCCTGCTGGCCTTTCTTTGGTTCAGATTTGGAAATACACTTCTAGGCTATTAGCTACAGCACTCAAGGAAACATTCTTGTTGAAGCTAGCTCATTTTGGACCAAATAGCAGATTATAAAACCTGCTCATCCACCTTATTTGTGACTTGGCCTCTGAAAGACTTCTGGTGGTTTTCAAAAATTAAATCTACCCTCAGAAGACAAAGCGTTGTAGCAAGAAAGATGGACATACAGCAGCATGGCTAAGTATTAAGGCATCAAGAGACCTGTTCTAGTCCCGGTTCCATCACTGTTTGGCTGTGTCACTACTGTCCAGGCCTGTGTACATGGGCTTGTTAAGCAATCATAATGTCTTATTTGGGATATGCATCTAGCTTAGAAGCGACAGCAACTTCAAAATAATGTATCTATTATTTGCATTAGAGACACATTTCTATTAAGGAAACTTGCATGTATCATTCAGAATGTCTTAGTCCACCCAGAATGGGCAATTTCTGTCAGGTGTGATAACAGCATTCAGGTAGAGAATGCACTGAAAATTGCCTTAAAAATAGTTTTACCGGCATACACCTTTTGCTCTTGTTTCATGAAGATTCATTTACCTGAGAAAGATGTCATTAGGCTAAATTCTGAATAAGAGACTATAGGGGAATTGGTAGGGGGTGTTTCCTAGTCCTGTGTCTGCTCCTTAGATCTTACAGGAAACCCAAAGATGGTCCCTGTGATGGACCAATGGAAACGTGAAAACCAGGTTATTTATAACAAAACGATCCAGAACACACCTTCTAATACTACTCAGGAAGCTGATAAATGAAGCAACCTGTGGCATGGTGAGCATGAAATTAGGAGAGAGACACAGATGGCCCTGAAAGACGTTCGCACCCGTCTACCCTCCTCCTGAACAGCTGAGGCCCCGTGTGCCAGGCTCTGGCCTCGCTCTGCAGTTTATTCACGTCTGCAAGATCACCTCTAGGGTGATGCTCACTGCCAGATGTCTAATCGGAATCTAACCTCATCTCACAGACCTCAGGGATAACCCGGCTTTAGTATGTTCATTTTACATTCTTATTTGCCTATGCTCTGAGTTGTGGGGAGCGCACTTCATACCAATCAAATACATGCTCATCTTCTGTCAAGAAGTTAAGTATTTGGGGAAAGAGTAATACACTGGAACTCAGGCGAGAAAAACTGAGGGCTTGTTGTGTGGGATTGTCTAATGTAATATAATTAATGTAATGTAATAAAAGGGCTAAAACCACCAGCATGGGTGAGAGTAACAAGAAAAAGACTTGAAAGAAATAGGAACTAAGATCCGCAGCTCTGACTCGTGACTACACCCCTCCCTTGGTCCGTCACAGGCAGTCGCCATATGCCGATGACTACCTGACTCTCAAACACGGACACACGCTGGACACCAGACATTCCGCTAGCCCACTGGAAATATATCAGTGACCAAACAGACTAAAACCTCTGTCCTCATGGAGCTTATGTTGAGTGGGGACAGACAAGATGAAACATAGACAGACATTAATGTCATATGGTAAAAGTGCTGTGGAGAAAAATAAGGGAGAACCGGCAGATGGGCACTGCTGGTGAGTAGGGCGTTGCTGACTTACACAGGCTGCTCAGTGAGGCCTCACTGAAAGATGGGATTTGGGCCAAGACCTGAAGGTGGTAAGGAAGTCGGCAGATCTCACGGAGCCCCAATGTTAGGACATTCTGGGCACAGAACAGCAAATGCAAAAGCCCTGAGCATGGAACAAGCTTGGCGAGGCTGACAACCAGCAAGGGGATGAGAGTGACTCACAGAATGACTAGAAGAGGAGGTCGGTGAGGACAGGGAGCAGGTAAAGTAGGGCCTAAGGACTGGAAGCCACTGGAGAACTCTAGGCAGGTATGAGAAGTGATTTACATAAAAGATCTCACTGGCTGATGTATTAAAAATACACTCCATTGCTGGGAAATAAGGCAGACTTAGGAACTCCATTAGAGGACAAGACAGTGTAGCTTCGACTAGTGGTAGCAAAGTGGTTGGAATCTAAAATTGGAGCCAACAAGTTTTGTTTGTGGATGACTTGGATGTGATCTGTGAGAGGAGGAGTCAAAAGGCCTGCAAGGCTGCTGGCCAAGCAACTTGAAGGATGAAGCTGGCAGTGCCCATTAGATTTGGTGGGTTTGCAGAAAACAGGAGTTTGGCAGTGAGATATGACTGATGTTCAGGAGAGATACAAGCTGGAAATAAACATTTGGGAAATGTTAGTGGACAGACCCCAGAGTAAAGTGAATCTGGAGAGAACACAGGTCAAAGGATTGAGCTCAGGGGCAAACTGGGGAAGATGTAAAAGTGTGCACAGGTGACATGGCCAGAGAAGTAGGAGAAAACCAAGGAGAGTCTGATCTTCCTGGAAACAAAGCGAAGACTGTGTTTCATCCATGCAGTAGCTCCCTCCTGTGTCAAATGCTACTGACGATAGTTAAGGAAAATGAAGGCTGTGAACACATCTGGATTTAGCAAGGTGGGAAACTTGGGTGACTTTAACAACCTTTCTGAGTTTTGGTGGAGTTGTGAGTATTAGGAACTAGGACAGAGAGTAGATTAAGTATTGTGAGGAAATTTTGCCCGCAAGGAGGAAATAAATGGAGTAGCAGCTGGAGATGGAGGCAAGAATATTTTGGGAAGCTTTACACTGTTTTTTTTTGTTTGTTTGTTTTTTTGTTTTTTTGTTTTTTTGCTAACTGGGGTGATACAGGAGAGGGAAACCTGGAGATCTCTGGCATGATGGCTTGAGGAAGCAAGCCGACAGATCCTCTTTCCCCAAAAGCAACTATAAACCTGGACAGAACTGTCAAAGCCAACTGTTTCAGCACTCTGGACACGGACCAAGGGCACACAACAAACTGAGAAGCTTTTATTCATGGAAGCTGCTGAACTTCAGGTAAGAACAATGCTGCTCTATGACATGCCCCTCCCCTCCCCCAGCTCTGTGGCAGTAGTTCAGCTAACTAGGGCAGCAAAGAAATTGAATTATTAAGTTAAATTCTTCCCACAAAGAAAAGCCCAGGCTGTGACGGCTTCTCTGGTGAGTCTATCAACTATTTAAATAAGAATACCAATCCTTCACAAACTGTTTATTGCTTCTCATGTACAGCCACTCTGGAAGACAGCCAGGCAAGTTTTTTAAGAATCTAAACATAGGCTTACCATACAGTCTAGAATTCATGCCCCTAGGTACTTAACCGAGGTGAACTGAAAACTTAGGTTCATGTAAAATTATAAGCGCAAATGTTTATAAGCAGTGTTATTAAAAATTGCCAAAATTGGAAGCGACCAAGATGCCCGTCACCATGCAGATGGATAAACTACTGTAACTGTGGTACATTCATACGATGAGTCCGGCGATAAAAAGGAACAAGCTATTGATTTGCAATATTCATCCATGCAACAGGGTGAATCTCAGATGCATTTTGTAAGTGTAAGAAGCCAAACCCTAAAAATCACACATGTACGATTCTGTTCACATGACATTCTGGAAAAGGCAAAGCTGTACAGATTGGTGGTTGTCAGGGAGGGAGCAGTGGCTGCCGAGGGGTATTTTCAGGGTGACGGCCCCACTCTGTACTACTACTAGGATGGTGGACACATGACTGCAGGCCTTCATCAAGATCCACAGAACTATCCATCACAACAAATAAACTGTAATGTATGCAAATTGAAGATATCAACCAGGAGCTGGAGGGATCAAGAGGGAATGCAGACTTTGACCAATGAATTAATTCCCAGGCAACTAGAAACTAAAAGTGAACACTATTAAGACTTCACATACTAGTTTTTACATTTTGTTAACAAAGTATCAAGGCTTAGACAACTTAAGGACTGCAAAGTAGTAAGGCTATTTATTTAAATTTGAAAACAAGAAAGCTGCCCATCCTAAGAATGATGCCAGTGACAGTATAACTAATGATTGAGTGCTTTATATATGCACCATTCACAATTTCTTCTTGCTTTGAGTGTATTTTCAATTCTCATCACAATCCTAGGAGGTAGCTACTCTCCTTATGTCCTTTTTACAATGAACTTAGTAACAATTCTCAGTTTCTCACTTGTTCTGAAAAATAGCACTCACTTTTTTCTTTTAGAGTATCAACCATTGAAAAACCTTTTCAGGGCCGGCCAAGTGGCGCATTGGTTAAGCGCTGGTTTTGGGATGCCAGCAGCCCCGGTTCGGATCCCACATGAGGGCCAGTGACACTGCCCTCTACAGCTAACAACAGCTCCACCTGGAGCTGGGCTGTGCGAGCCCCGGTGATGGTGTGGGCTGCAGCCCCTGATGCAGTGGGCTGCCATAGGCTACAGTGAGTGGCCGGCAGCCAGCGTGAGCAGCTGGCAGCCAAGCATGAGCTGCCAATAGCTGTGGCGAGCGACATCCAGAGGCCAGCGACCGATCTGCCTCATCCGGGAAGAGCGCAATGACGATACCAACAGTGAAGCAACATCTTCCGCAACTAAACTGAAGAACAAAAAGACAGCAACTTGTCTGTTCCCGTTCCCTGATTCCCCAACGCTGTTCCCCTCCACCAATTCCCCAATAAAATCTTTAAAAAAAAAAAAAAAGAAAAACCTTTTCACACATAAAAACATGTCTGATTCCAATATTTCAAGCCATTCTACTGAAGTTTTATGCCTTAAAGGGTTGTTATTCAGGGCTTTAAAAAGATTGTCAAAGGTTCACAGTAGCTCAACACTGAAAGCCAATTTCACGAGGCGAGATAGCACAAAAAATTCATCCTGGTGAGAATTAAGATATTGAAAAATACAAAATCTTGATAAAACACCTGTTGAACTTTATTTGGCACTTATACTGGCTTCTAGGCCCAATTTTATGAGTGTTTGGATATGAGTATTTTCAGTTTGGCCCCATATTGTATTCAGTTTTTGCCCCAAATTCGTTTTTTCCAGCCACTTCACGAGGAAAAAGTATCAGCCATCCTTCCCAATGTGATACACATTATGTAATTTATACAGGCAATAGGCATATCAAAATACATGTGGTTGTATTTCTTTTGCCTAGCTATTCATTTAGCAACACCACTACCATCCCTTGCCCGTTCCTAATTTTGTAAGCAGGAACATTTACAAAATGTTCCATATACATTTAAAACTGGATACCTTCATTCTGTGCATTATTATTAATACCTCATTGCTACTTTATAGGAATAAATAAATTTTCTTACCCTTACAATAGGTTTTGAAGATCTGCCAGAGAATTCTGATTATTTAGATGCTTGCAATACAGTAGCAGTATGTCAACTTCCCCCATTTAGTCATCCCTTTACTTTCCAAAATACCAGCAAAAGAGAAGTGGGCTAATCACTAACATACAGAGTACATGTTTACTCTTTAGGCAACAATTACTGCGCACTTCTAAAGCCATAGGCAAACCACAGTGCAGCCTCTCAGGAGTGCCCACCATCAGAGGGAAATGGGCAGCGTTGGTGAAACCCCTTCACATCGGTAATTCAAATGCTGGATGAGAACCCTAACAGTTGAAACCAAACTGACTGGACCTACCATTCCAAGGGTCCTAACAGCACTTAGAAATCACAGCAGAAAGACAGCTCTCCACATGTTTCTCTAGTTACCCAGCAATTGCTTATTCTTGAGTTTGCCCAAACCATTAGGTCTGTGAATAATTTCTCACAATTGCCAGTAGTTTTAGCTTAGCCTCTTGAAATGGTGGCGTGGCAAAAACGCGAATTCAAAACCAAAATCTAAACAAAAGCCAAGATTAAACCGGGTACACACCTGGGAAGCTGAGGAGCTGATCAACCTCCAGCCCACAGAAACCTTGCCGAGTAAAGTACACAAAAACTGTAAACGACAGACGTCACAGGAAGGTGTCATTGCAAGAGCAATCCTCTGCTGCCATCTACTGGCCATGTTGACCCATCTCAGCAAGCGTAGACCAAAAATTGTGTAGCTCGTTTTCATTAGGGTCCTTAGGGTAGGTTCCGAAGTAAATGTGGCTGCTTTCGACGAATGAGTGCAAATAGTCACAAGATATCCGCGGACATGAAACAGCCTGGATATTGGATATGCAGTGTATTTACTTACAGCTTGTAGAAATCAATAAATGAAGACTCATAGTGCCCCTGCCTGCACAGCTGTAGGGACCAAACCCTAGTGGCTCCCTTTTCTTACACCTGGCCAGCTCCTCCCACATAAGTCACCCTGTCCTTCCCTCAGGGCAGGGGCTGTGTCTACCTTGCTTATCCAGCCCAGTGCTCTGTTTTGAGTCTGTGTGGGCCTGTAGGACATTCATTCCTGGGTTCTAGAGGCTGGATTCTAAGTGCCAATGTAGGGAGATACTCGTTTCTGGTGAGGGTCAATCCTTTAGTCAGTGGCTCGTCTCCAAATGTCTGTTACTGAACACTGTGACTGAATGCCCAGAGTACTTAGCAATGGAGTGTGTTAGTAGGTGAAAGCCTTATGGCTAACGCTTCAGCACTTCTCAGTAAGATCAGGTGGCAGTTCTAGAGACAAAAAGTCTTAAAACACTCAAATTAGGCTGCCTGGTTTCAAGTCCTGCTCTTCCTTTTATTAATAGGATTCTGAACAACTTCTGAGGATTGGTGTAGCCTACTTCATTGTGTTACTGTGAGGACTGAGCTATACTAGCTGGGCCCAGCACACCCTAAGTGGTCAGCTAAATGGGAGCTATTCTGTGACATTTAGTGAAGCTCACTTTCTGGGTTTCAAAAGACTATTAGCATCTGAGAGCCTAGCCATAGTACTTCCATGTATTTTCATCACGCTTCCCAATAATGGGCAAAGTAGGTATTGTATTCACCGTTTTCTAGGCATGGCCCCTGAGGTTAAGAGGTGACAGTTTTCTCAAGATTGCATAACTGGTGAAGGGTCTGGCTGGACCAGGCTACCTGCCCCTTGGACCACAGCTCAGCATCTCGACAGCACGGAGTCAGGACAAATGCGATGGAGCCTTGCCAGGGGCACACAGGAATAAACAGAGGTCGAATTCCACCTCCTGTCGACGTCACTGCCATTACAGCACACACACTGGCACAGCACAAAGTGTACAAAGCAGTATAATGACCCATGTGGCACTGCTCGAGATATCAAGTGAAGGTCATGACTGTCAACCCACTGTGTCTAAAAATACAAGCACCTAGACACAGTGTGACAATCCAACTGACCTTTCTTTGCTAGGCAGCCGTCACAGAAGAGACAATGCCAACATGTTCTGCAGACCAGGCTGGGCTGTATCTGCAGTCATGCCAGATTCATCTAAAAAATATCACTAAGGGAAAAGAAAGCCCTCCACAGTAAAAGCCTCAGTTAACATGTTTAATTGGTGTTCAGTTGTGAGTCGGCTGGCCAGTCATTTCCACAAGCTGGGCTTTTCTAGCACGATGCTCTGAAATGTGGGAAAGCGGAAGCTAAAGGAGGCAGGCAGGACGGCTGTTCCCCACTCAGGCAGCGGGGCTGTGTCACTACATGAGGCCCATCACGAACACTTCTGGGACACTCAAGGACATGGCGCATTTTTACCGGTATGAACGGAGGCAATATGAGAGCTAAAAGGAATAGTTTGCTGATAGTGCAGAGTCCTTCCCACCAGACTAGGGGTCCATCCTACAGCCTGTGAGCCACATCTGGCCCTCACCCTGTGTGTAATGTGTGCTGCCTGTGAGCTTTCATTTTTAGATGGTTGGAAAAAAATACGTGTACAATATTTCCTGACATGAAAATTTTATGAAGTTCAAGTTTCAGTGTCCATAACTAAAGTTGATGTGTCATTATCTATGGCTGCTTCCACACTACAGTGGCAGAGGTGAGTGGTTGTGACAGAGATCCATGGCCTACCGAAGGTAAATTAGATATGGTTCTTCCCAGGGAAACTTGAAGAAGCTCTAAGCCGAGTCCAAGGACAGGAGAGGTGGAGGGGCAATTGCTAGGGCAATTCTGTCAAGAATGGCATATGTTAGAGCCGTGCTAGTCACACCACTTGTCTCACACAGACAAGCTGGCAGGGCTGGCTTCTGCCTGCTGGGCAGAAAGTGGGCAGCATGCCTTGGAAGGACCCAAGGATGATGGACCCGAAGGAGAAGCAGACAGATTAGGAGCTAACTTGGGACCACGGGGTATTTCTGAAAGGGGGGTGAGAGCGGAACAGAGAGAGGACACAGAAAGAAGCCTTGCTTACTTTGGCAAAGGTGGAGCCCTCGAGCCTGCTCCCTCTCCGGCGTCCTCCGAGAAGCCTGGCTGCCCACCCTCCACATAACCTTCCCACTTCCAGAGAGAAACAAACTGCGGGAGAAACAGGCATACCATATCTCTATTGAAAACTATTGGAGAATATTATGAACACAAAACAAGAATAGGCTTCTATGAAAAAAGAAGCAATCAGAGAGCTAGAAAATATCTACAAATTTTAAATGACTACAAAATAGAAATGTTCAGAAAATAAAGAAGAGATCAAGACATTAAAAACAAACAAACACGAGAAAAGAGACACAGGATAGATCCAAATGGCGAACAATCTATCGAATGGGAGTTGAAGAGCATGAGAACGAGAGGTGATATAGTGGATAAAAATCCATGACATAACAGAAACGTTTCCTGTGCTAAAAAAGGGTATGTCTTGGGCCGGCCGAGTGGCGTGGTGATTAAGCGCTGGCTTAGGAAGCCAGCGGCCCTGGTTTGGTCCCACATATGAGGGCCATTGACTCTGCCCTCAAAAAAACAAACAAAGAGCACAAGCTCTGAGCAACAGGGTCGCCGGTTCGATTCTCACACGGGCCAGTGAGCTGCACCTGAGCTGCCAACAGGTGGCAGGATGGCTCAGCTGGTGAGAGCACGTGCTCCTAACAAGGTTGCCAGTTTAACAGACTTCCCCATGGGATGGTGGGCTGCACCCCCTTCAACTAAGATTGAACACGGCACCTTGAGCTGAGCTTCCACCAGCTGCTGACAGCTGGTCGGAAGGCGACTGGACTTGGAGCTGAGCTGGCTGTGCCCTCCACCTCTAAGAGTGAAGGACAATTCGGCTGTTCCCCGTCCCCAATTCCCCAATTAAAAAAAAAAAAAAAAAAAGAGAGAAAAATCCTGTGACGAGAGATAATACATACAAAAACATTTCAAGTTCTGAGGAAGACCATTGTTATTCATGTGTTACTTTTGTAATTAAAAAAAATTTTATTTAAAAAAAATCATCAGGAAAGAAAAATTAATTCTAGATTAATAGAATCAGCAAATCTATTTGGCCTATAAAATTTGAAAGATGAACATCTTGGCGCAGCAGTCCCTCAATGACGGTTAACATCCATGAAAGCAAAACATAAAAAGGAAAGAGAACTACTATATCTGAGGTATCCTTAGAATCTGCCAAGTATTTACTTTGTACCCTGTACTGTGAGTCATGCATGTCTGCAGTGGCAAATGGACCTGCCCAAGTACTGGAAGTGCAGAGAGTCAGGGAAAGAGAAGGGAGAGGCTCCAACAAGCCAAGGGACTTCCCAGACACCCCACGGCAGTAATTTTGTGCCTGTAACTTTTAAGCATGTAGATTCATGGACTTCTGATACTACCCCAATTCTGAAGATGAAATAAAAATGGTTTACAATTTTTCCTTTCTGCAACAATCCCTCATAATCCAGCAGCATTCCCGTAACTTGTGGGGACACGAGAATCCATTAGTAAGACACTTCTAGCAGGCTTTTAAGCATTTAGTTAAAACAGGAGTCCTCACTGGAGTCACCAGAGACTCAGGCCCCACGTGCAGATATTGAAATTCAGAAGATCTGAGCAGGGCCCAGACATGTTTTTGATAATGGAAAGCGAAAAAATTACTGTTTAGAAACATCCAAACCTGATGGTAATAATATTCTTTAGCTCTCTTTCCCCTGGGCATACTTGCCCACATCCCTGTCGCTGAATTTATGGTCATCAGTACGTTTCAAGTGTTGCTCTGAGACCACTTAGTGAGAAGAGGACAGCTAGCTAAGATTTTCTACTTGAGGGCTTCGTCCTTCTTGTGGAAAGGCTGATTTTCCTGTGTTCTAAAAATAAAAATAAATCCAAAATACTTTAGCTGCTTTTCATGAAAGTACAAGTGGGTTTACTGTGGAGCTAAATACCATGCATATCATCTTTGAACTTGTAGTTATTAAAGTAGGAAAATATTCAAGTGGTTATCAAGGTCTTATAAGTTCAAATACAGAATCTGTGCGTCTCCTCCCTCCTCCTTCCAAGAAACAGTAGTTGCCTCACTCACTTCTTAGTAGAAGTCCCAGAAACCTACGCGGTGTTAAATTTATCCACCTACTCACGGTGTAAGTTGTACAACTACACTGACACCCTTCCATTACAACGCCCGTCTCAAGTTTTTTCTCACTGAACTTTCATAACTACACCAATTCTTTCCCTTTCTTCGAGTCCCGTTTGGTTTCGGTAAATGTTCTTGCTCAGGGGTGTTGTTTATTGCCTGAGGCCCCAAGCTCAAAGATCTTAACATTTTTCCAGAATCTTCTAGTTTTCTCAGACTTACCAGGAAAAGTACCTTGGAAAGGAGTGGAGCTTAAATTGAATTTTAACAAGTGTCCCAGATGATTCTGGAAGCACCTCTTTTCTGACAGCCCTCATCACTGCTCCATACCTGTCGCCTTCTTCCAGGCATTGTGTGGTCTTCTCTCCCTGCCGGTCACCACCCCCCCACCCCCTTCACCTATACAAAGTAAAGTCGTCACCCCTGCCCCCAAAATCTAGCCGCACTGATTTCTCTTGCTCCTCAATTCTTGCCGCAGTAGTCATGAGACACGATGGAATACTTGGCTATTTAAGAGTACTATGTTCAATAAAACTCAGGGATCAACTGATATCCATGTATCTTATTGTCCCGAGGTCAAGTCCAGTGTTAAAACAGCAGGCAAGCTCCAGAGAAGGGCTCTATGCCAACCCACCTGCATGCTCGTCTTACTCAATTCAATGTCACACTTCTGCCTCTTGCAAGATCGCTGGAAAAAAGTAATAATAAATATAGCTACTCAGGCCGGCCGAGTGGCGCGGTGGTTAAGCGCTGGCCTTGGAAGCCAGTGGCCCCGGTTCGGTCCCACATATGAGGGCCAGTGACACTGCCCTCAAAAATAAATAAATAAATAGTGCTTTAAATATAGCTACTCAAAAATACCCCAAAAAACAGCAGGCAACGTTCCAGGATTTCAGATGTTCAGGTATGGGTGTGCTGAATGTGATTCTGCAGCCATGGCTATTAACTCAGAGCCCCCAAGAGTTCACTGCATTTAAACTCTTCCCATTGAATGCTACAGGAAAACAATACCCTAGTTCTCCCACAAGGAAAGCAATTTATTTCTGAAGAAGCTTGATAATTACAAGCTTTCCCATGTCTTCTCTTTCCTAAGCAGCTTACTCACAGTTAATGGACATACTAAATAAAGCCATCTCCTCAAATGAACTGGTATTTGCTTTTTAAAATTGTACTAAGGAAAAAAAGCAACACTGTTCCAGCGGTGGAGAAGAGTAACTCAGCCAACTCTCCATTTTCTAAGGAGGAACCTGGAGGGCAGCCCTCATAAGGCCACAGATGACTTTATGGCTGCATTTCATGTGGGAGAGGAATGCAGCACCTGCTGCTGCTGTCCTTTGTGAGTAAAGGTAGCAAAACACTGAGATCATCTCCCAGGGCCCCTTTAAATGCTAATAACCTAGTATTTGATGATTCCAAAGGGACTGTAGTCATCTTTCCCCGGACCTTTCCTAGGCAAGGGGCACAAGTTAGGAAGGGGCTATTAAAATGGGGTCATGTGTTGGGACTTGTTAATCCCCTCTCTACAAAAAACTCTCTGGAGGGAACAGTAGCTTTAAGCTCCTTGAAGGCTTCTCTTGCCAGATGTCTAAACTTTGTGGCACATAAGGACAATCTGGAGTTTCATTATTATTATTTTGTTAAGCAATGTGTAATCTGGAGCCCACCATTTAACAAGTCTGCAGTAGGCTCCACAAACCTGCATGTTTTCAAAAGCACCTAATGCGGGTTCTGGGGCTCTTTGGGAAATATTTTGCAAGGTGCCTCCTCTCACCCGGCTGCATTCATGCCTCAAGCCTTCTTCCCCGCTTTGCTCCTGGTTTTTCCCAAACAAAATATTTTAATCTCTTTCAATCCTAACTCTGCTTCAAGGCCCAGATCAAATGTCATCCACTTCTTGAGCCTAAAAAGATCACCTTCTCTGAAAGGGACTTCCTTTTCTTCCACACTCTGTGTGCCACTTGCAAACCTTTAACTCTTAAGGGAATAAAAGGTGTTTGATCTCATTAAACAGTCATTTCTTTTTGAAAATCTCATCTCTCTTACTGGGCAGTGGCTCACATTGTTTTACCTCCTATAACAAAGTACCTACTGTGTGAGACGTTTGGTCGACTTCGGGAATAAATGCCTGATCAAGCAATGAATGAATGAATGTTCTAATAAATAGCTGAAACTATATAAGTGCCCGAAACAGGAAAATTGCCCAGATTTTGTAGTAACTGTCTAAAATAGTTTGAGTCAATTTCTTTATCTGTAGAACTAGGGGATTTCAGAGGACATTTTAAAAAGTTTTTTTCTGTCCAAAAACCTAACTAGGGGATTTCAGAGGACTTTTTAAAAAGTTCTTTCTGTGCCAAAAGCCTAACATTCCAAATGCGCTGAGCTGACCATCTTTTCCCCAGTTAACTGCACAGCTGTCTGTATCTGTATTACACAAGTTACCTGTGTTCCCAAGATGGGCCTACTGACCATCTCTGCCTCTGAGGGGCTTTGAGATAATTTAAGATATGAGCTGGTAAAGGAGACACCAGCTGGTTTTCTTTTACTTCTCCCACCCCAAGCATAATGTTCCTCTTGAAAATTTCCAGCAAGAAGGAACACTTAAGTTATAAGGTGGTACCCTTTCTAACAGTTATTTCACAATGTGCCACATTCCTATACAACTAGGAAAAAAATATGAATGACTGTCAGGTCCACAGTTTCTAAAGAACAATCTAGAGTTTAAGAGTCTCCAGGAATCTGAATAAGTTTAAAATCTTGGTTTCAATCACATTTTGGATGATCACTTTCATTAATTAAAGAAAGCCACATTGAAGTCCTTCTTAAATCAGTCCAAAACTTTTGGAGCAAAATGTATTTATAATGGGGAATGGTCATACAAATGTCTTAAACAGCAATAAGCTCCCCTGAGCACAACCAAAAGACACTTTTTAGTGTGACGAAGTAACTGCCAGTTTGAAAGAAAAACTTTTATTTCTCATCTTTAAAAGTACAGAACCTAGGTGGCAAAAAAAAAATGGGGAAGTCCAAATATGTGATGTATAAAATTGGCTCTTGGCAAAGGAAGGCATCGCCTTTACAAAAGCTTAACCCAGGTATACAGGGCACACAATGACGTCTGTATTAAGCGTTAGAAGGCTCCAAAAAAAAAAAATCCGAATAAATGTATAACGAGTGAATGTGTGTTCAAATGCACTGTTCACAGGGCTTTAAAAAAAAATGGAACCTCTAGGCCATGGAAGCCACATGGTCAAATTTAAGTATAACTTTCAATGATTTTATTTTGCATAAAAATTCCCATCATCACAATAAGAAGTAAAAAAAACAACACAAATCATTGGCGGCCTCAGAAAGGTAGTGGTGGTGGTGGTGGTGGTGGTAGTGGTGGTGGTGGTGTGTGTTGTGTGTGTGTGTGTGTGTGTGTGTGTGTGTGTGTGTGGTGGGGGGAATGCAACGTTAGGTCCAGAGCGAGAGATACTGAAGACAGGGCATCCAAGGATCCCACGAGATCCTGAACGCGGCTCCAGTTCTCACAGACGCGATGCAAGCCCCGGGATCACAGACGCCCCGGGATCACAGACGCGATGCGAGCCCCGGGGTCACGGACGGGATGCGAGCCCCGGGGTCACGGACGGGATGCGAGCCCCGGGGTCACGGACGGGATGCGAGCCCCGGGGTCACGGACGGGATGCGAGCCCCGGGGTCACGGACGCGATGCGAGCCCCGGGGTCACAGACGGGATGCGAGCCCCGGGGTCACGGACGGGATGCGAGCCCCGGGGTCACGGACGGGATGCGAGCCCCGGGGTCACGGACGGGATGCGAGCCCCGGGGTCACGGACGGGATGCGAGCCCCGGGGTCACGGACGGGATGCGAGCCCCGGGGTCACGGACGGGATGCGAGCCCCGGGGTCACGGACGGGATGCGAGCCCCGGGGTCACGGACGCGATGCGAGCCCCGGGGTCACGGACGCGATGCGAGCCCCGGGGTCACAGATGGGATGCGAGCCCCGGGGTCACGGACGGGATGCGAGCCCCGGGGTCACGGACGCGATGCGAGCCCCGGGGTCACGGACGCGATGCGAGCCCCGGGGTCACGGATGGGATGCGAGCCCAGGGGTCACGGACGGGATGCGAGCCCCGGGGTCACAGACGGGATGCGAGCCCCGGGGTCACGGACGGGATGCGAGCCCCGGGGTCACGGACGGGATGCGAGCCCCGGGGTCACAGATGCCCCGGGGTCACAGACGGGATGCGAGCCCCGGGGTCACAGACGGGATGCGAGCCCCGGGGTCACAGACGCGATGCGAGCCCCGGGGTCACAGATGCCCCGGGGTCACAGATGCCCCGGGGTCACAGACGGGATGCGAGCCCCGGGGTCACAGACGGGATGCGAGCCCCGGGGTCACAGACGCGATGCGAGCCCCGGGGTCACAGACGCGATGCGAGCCCCGGGGTCACAGACAGTGACGCGCGCCCCGGGAAGGGGAAGGAGAAGGGGGGAAGGGGGACCCGCGCCCCGCCCCGCCGCCCATTCATTCCCAGCCGCCGCGAGCCGCGCCCTCACCTGTTTGGGAGCAGAGCCTGGCCGCGCCCGAGGCCGCGGAGGCCGCAGCAGGCAGCCGGAGGGGCGCGGGCCGGGGGGCGGACGGGCGGCGCAGGCCGGGCGCGTCCCTGTGCAGCAGCGCGGAGCAGAGCCGCCGCGGGCTCCGATACATGCCGGGCGCCGCTCCACAGCCGCCGCGGCCCCGCGCACGCCGGCCGGGGGAGCGCAGCGCAGCAGAGGTCGGGGCGGGCGCGGCGGGCTCCCAGGCTCCTTTCCGCCCGGCCCAGGCGCTGGGGACGGACCGGGCAGGCGAGCCCGACCCGAGGCTGCCACAGCGGGAGCGGCGGCGGCGGCAGGGACACGCTCTGCAGCCAACTGGCGAGACCTGAGACCCGGGCGCGGCGCGCCGGCAACTCGGGCGCTACCAAGTGGGGCCCGGAGGGGGGAGCCGTGGAGCCGGGCCCTGGCGCACCCAGGCTGGCGGCTCCTAGAACCGGGGGGATTTCATTTTGAAAGGGAGAAGATCCCAAGCAGATCATGGACTGAAGGCTATAGGAGGTCTACGGTATCAAGTATCTGTTGGAGCGGTTTTAAAGTAATGGGCCTCCTCTTCTGCTAGCTGCAATGGAAGCGCCCATAGGCTGGGAGTTCCGAGACAGTTGCAGGGCGGGTGTGTGTGTGTGTGTGTGTGTGTGTGTGTGTGTGTGTGTGTGTGTGTGTGTGTGTGTGTGTGTGTGTGTGTGTGTGTGTGTGTGTGTGTGTGTGTGTGGTGTGTGTGGTGTGTGTGGTGTGTGTGTGTGGTGTGTGGTGTGTGTGTGTGGTGTGTGTATGTGGTGTGTGTGTGTGGTGTGTGTGTGGTGTGTGTGTGTGTGGTGTGTGTGTGTGTGGTGTGTGTGTGTGGTGTGTGTGTGGTGTGTGTGTGTGGTGTGTGTGTGTGGTGTGTGTGGTGTGTGTGTGTGTGTGTGTGTGTGTGTGTGTGTGGTGTGTGTGTGGTGTGTGTGTGTGGTGTGTGGTGTGTGTGTGGTGTGTGTGTGTGGTGTGTGTGTGTGGTGTGTGTGTGGTGTGTGTGTGTGTGTGTGTGTGTGTGGTGTGTGTGTGTGTGGTGTGTGTGGTGTGTGTGTGTGGTGTGTGTGTGTGGTGTGTGTGTGTGTGTGTGTGTGTGTGTGTGGTGTGTGTGTGGTGTGTGTGTGGTGTGTGTGTGTGGTGTGTGTGGTGTGTGTCCCTTTCGGCGCGATAGGTTGTGTTAAACGAAATAGAGCATGATGTGTTTCTCAGGCAAAGGGGGCAAGAGAAATCAGACCCTAAGGCTCTACAAGGCAGATTAAGATCAGTGCCACAAGACACTAGATGCCCTAAGGTTGGCGATAGAGGGTATAACAGCCCCTGGGGTTCCACAAGTTTTATAATTGGCTTTTGAGTTGGGCCATGAGGTGGAGGTCTAGAAGTCACACATGTGGAATTTTGGAGGGGAGCGGTGGTGATTTATATACGAAGAAAGGAAATAAGCAGAAAGCCTTGGGTGTATTTGGGAAACAACTCTCAGGTGTGTAGGATGGAAACTACCTGGTAAGAAGACAGGCGGTTTATCTTGTGGAAGGCAGAGGTTATACTAGACCTCATCTGGTAGGAAACAGTAAGCTGCTGACGTTTAGTGAGATGGGCAAGTATATGAATAGGCCACTACACACACACACACACACACACACACTTTAATTGGAGGTCGTGGATCTCTGGCACATGAAAAAGGAGAAAGTAGACCAGCTGAGATGAAAGATATTCTAGACCCGCTTCTGGGACTGGAAAAGAATGGCTGGAAGACACATCTCAGACCCAGCAGGAAATGACTACATGTGAATGGAAGTGGGGTGAGGGATACGGTACCCAAGACTAGATAACCTCCCTGAATGACTTATGAGCTAAAAATGTTTTCTTGTTGGTTTTCCCCATAATTTTGCTGATTCTCCTAGCTTGTGGAATCAGAAGCTTTTCATTACGAAGGACACTATTTTTTCAGACGTAGGCTATCTATCTAACATCCAAAAGGTGTGGATGAATCAGCTGGCACAAATTGATCACAATTCCTGGGACACAAGCTCCTTGGCAAGTCATTAAACCCTCTTAGTCTCAGTTTCCATACCTACACTGTAGTCATTAGGTAAAGTAATAAAAGGTGCTAATAAAATTAGCCCATAAAAAGTGTTCTGCAAATACAGGCGTACCTCATTTTACTTCACAGATGTCTTTTTATTTATTTTTAATACAAATTGAAGGCAAGACCCTCCACCAGCAAAAAGATTAGGACTTGCTTTATTGCCGTGGTCTGAAACTGAACCCGCAATATCTGTAAGGTATGACTGTATAGCAAAAGGTTAGGTTAAAATCTAGATGATGGGTTTATGAGTGTTCAGTTACAAATCCTTTTCTTTTCCACATGTTTGGAAATATTCATAATAGAGTGTTTGAGAAAAAGGGCTTTGAAAAATTAAAAGTACTTCTCAAATATAAACTGTCATTATTAAAGGGGATTCAAAGAAAATGCTATCCTGAAAGTGGGTTGGTAGTTTTATTTTTGTTACATATGAAACACTGTATACTTTAAGCAATCAGAAAAACATAAATTAATACTTATTCACTTCGAAAATTTACTTAGTTAGCATTAATGGAGTACATATTACATACCAGGCTCTACATGGGGGCATACAAAAATGAATTGAACAAAGTCTGTTCACAGTTTAGTGGGTGAGGCATTGTATAAACACAAATACTTATATCTGATAATAAATATAGAGTCATGATATGAACAAGGTACTGTGGAAACTTAAGAGGAACCCACTTGCCTGGAGAAGTCAGGAGAGGCGTTTTGAACCAGGTTGACTCACTTGCAGAAAGGGATGAGGGAGAGTATCAGATAACAGCAAGGCAAGGAAAGCAGGGAGGTTCCAGGAACAGTAAGTACCACAGTTGAAAAGGCTTGAGTGCATTGTGCCCCAAGGGGAGTGGCAGGGGATGAGGTAGAAGCTGTGCGCTAGAAGGAATACAGGAAGGGTTTCCAGAGGAGTTTGGACTTTATCCTGAAGGTTCTGGGGCACCTTTGAATGATTAAGCAGATGGGTTGCACTGTCAGGGTTGCAGTTTCCACAGATCATTCTGTCAGCAGTGTGGAAGATGGGTTGGAGGCTGGGTGGAATGAGAGCAGGGCAGGGAGGCAGAGCACATGCCGGGTCCAAATCCCTGGAGGAGAGGCAGGGCATGCATGCTGATTTAAAAAGAAAACCATACAGATGGCTCTGATGCACATTCCTCTTCCCCGCCTCAGCGCTACCTCCCAGACAAATGAACTGGGGGCAGTGAAGGTGGAAAAGAGGTGGGATTAAGAAGGATGAAGGAGACAGAAACCACAGGGTAGAGAGAGTAAATCTTGGTGGCCAGGGAGGAGAGCATAGTCTAGGGATGACTTGGTGACTGGTGGGCAATTGAATCATACCCAATAAGGAAAACTGGTGGAGATGCCTCTCAGAGGAGCTCACTGAGTTAAGATCTTGGAACACCCAGGTGGAGTCACTTTGTAGATAAATGAAACTATGGATCTGGAATTCTTAGCAGGGTCAGAGCCAAACACTTTTGAAAGTTCAGTAGTTAAAGTCATGGACAATGAGGTCACCCACAAAAAGTCTTTTAAGTGAGGCCAGAAAAGTGTTAAGGACGAAATTCCTGTGCACTGCAGACCTTTAAGGATTGGCTGAAGGGAAAGAGACTTGAAACCTGGTCAAAGGAGAACAAGGGGAGACTGGTGTCTTAGAAATTAGGGTACAGAAAGTTTCTGAAAGGGCATAACAGTAATGAATACTCCCAAGAGGTCAAGGTGGGGACCGAATCCCTTGGAGGTGACAGCTCTTACCTCTGAATAGTTACAGATAGGCTGCTGCTTGTGGAAATCAGAGTGCAGTGGTTAGTGGGGCTGGAAGGCAGGAGACCTATGAAAGAACAACGGGATGAAGAACCAGGTGAATGTTCTTTTTCGGTTAAGAGTGGAGCAACCTCAAAATTTAAGTTGAGAAGAAGAAGCCAATAAACATAGAAGTTGTAGGTTTTCTACTAGTGAGACTTTCTGCCTAG
The DNA here is from genome assembly GCA_033961575.1 of Aselliscus stoliczkanus. NCBI lineage: Eukaryota > Metazoa > Chordata > Mammalia > Chiroptera > Hipposideridae > Aselliscus > Aselliscus stoliczkanus. The sequence goes on from CM066735.1 coordinate 50,798,703, forward strand.
CATTACCATTTGCCAAGAGCTTCCCTAGGTCTTTGGCCTATTAATGTCTAACTCCAGCTGTCTGAGGTGAAGCTATTATATATAAAAATAACATGCAAGCACAAGGGAAGGGAAATCTCTCTCCTCTCTCTCTTCCTCCTCTTATAAGGCTACCAATCCTACTGGATTAAGGCCCTACCCTTTGTCAAAAAAAACAAAACTCAACTGAGAACATTGGAAGATTTAATTGGCTTTATTCAACCTGTTGATGAAAAAACATCCAGCCTAAGAGAAAGTATAAATTAATTTGAGCCAAACTGATGACAATTGCCAGGAAGCAAAATCCCAGTGGATTGAGAAAATGCTCCAGAAAAGGGCGGTTTTGCAATTTATTTTATACATTAGAATCAAAGGAACAGGGTTACATGAAATGCATTGGTGGTAGATTAAGGGGGTGGGAGAAAACAAAGTGGGGAAATCTCTGGGATTGGATAAAAAGTAAATTGGAGAGACAGATATTTTTTTACATTGAAAGGTAGAGGATAATTAATAGCATTTTACAGCATATAGAGACAGTAATTGGGGGACAACAATGATGGATTCTGAAGTTTTCTGCTCTGATGTGGTTAGTTGTGCCTGAGGGGTCTGGAAAAAGGGATTCCTCTTATATTCCAAGGGTATGTTATCTTAGATGCAAAAAAGACAATAGACAGGTTCACTTACAGTAAAGATTGACCTTTGTCAAGAAAGCTATAGGCCAAGGATGTGATTACTGGCTGGCCACTACCTGCTTTTACAATAGTTAGGAAATTCTTCTGTTCAGACCATACTATGTGATTAATTTCAGCCTGTGAGTTTGTAGGGCGTGCCATGCAGGCCTCCCCTGAGCTTGTTAGGTTTAGTATGTGGCCTCTTTTTTTTCCACCCACAAGTGATTCGTGAATCAGGCAGCATCCCACCTAGCAACTAGAAGGGCATGCTGAGGAGTTTTACAAAATTGAAAGGTTTATTTTTAATTTTTTTTAATAGGAAAAAGGGTAGGGAAAAGGAGCTATTAGTGTGTGGATGGAAAGGGGGCCACAGGTTAAACCTGACAAGTTCAGGAGACTGAAAATAAGATGGCTTGAACACACACACAAAATTTTTTAACTAAGTGTACTATGGCGGGAAGTCACATCTTCAGCTTTCTCCTGTGCCTTTCAGTGGGCCCGCTTGATGTCTTTCTGTACCTAAGATAACATCTTAGGAATGTCAGTAATCCTTTCCCCCATCCCCCCACCAGAGCTGGAATCTGCAAAATTCCTCATTATTATGCTTGTCTCCTGATTACCATCTCTATGTACTGTAAAGAGCGAACTGTTAGCTATCCTGCACCCACCTATGTAAAAGAAGTACCTGTTTCTCCAATTTACTTTTATCCAATCCCAGAGGTTTCCCTGCTTTGCTTTCTCCCATCCCCTTAATCTATCACCAATGGATTTCATGTAACCTTCCTCCTTTGATTTTATGTATAAAATAAGCTGTAAAACTGCCATTCTTTGGAACATTTTCTCAATCTGTTGAGATTTTGCTTCCCAGCAATTGTCGACAGTTTGGTTCAAATAAACTCTTATAAGTTTTCTCTTAGGCTGGATGTTTTTCGTCAAGTGAAAGAAAAGAAAGGATTGTTTTGGGTCTGGATTACTTTCTGGGGGGCACAGAGAAAGGGAAGGGTTTTTATCGTGCAGATTGCCTCTTCTTTCTATTGGGGGAAATGGTGGAGAAGGCCCATGTGACAGATTACCTTACTGGTGCTTGACCAAAATATTCCAACCGGTTGATTAACATTATGTTTCTGGGAGAAGTTGAAACTGCAATTAGATTAGATATTAAATCTAAGTTTGGTATCATGGGCTTTTTAGCATGAGTGACGCCATTTTGGGCCTATGTTTTTGTGTTTGTTTTTTTTCTTTTACACTTTATAACCTCATTTAGCCTTAATTACCTTCTTAAAGGCCCTATTTCCAATAGTTTGTAGAGGGTTAGGGCTTCAATATATGAATTTTGAGGAGGAAACAATTCAGTCCATAATAGCACTGTCAAAGACTGGAAATATATCTGTTGATGAGTAGTCAAAATGAAATAATGAAGACTATCCATCACTATATTCTTTGGTTTTTAATAACTGAAGTGATATTATGTTTAGCATATTGAAAAATGAGGGAAAATCTCAACTGCTTTGACTAGATTTTTATAGTTAATAATGGAATTCACTCAAACACCTGTATTAGATTCCTTTGGAATTTTTTCATTCATTATATCCTTTTTCAGGTGTTTTCAGAGGATCATCAGTTATCCTGAGCCAGGAGAAAGTATCTGTCAGATCTCCTACTGTGACCACAAAGGTATGATTGCTTTACGGCCCCAGTAGCTTTGCTCTTGAAACCAGAGGCCAACCAAGTCCCGGGCTCGTCCTGCCTGCACCGCTCAGCCAATAGGCTGACACAGGAGTTGGGCTATTTAGAATAAGTGTTTATTATCAGAGCACCCACCGGTGGTCTGAGAAAGCCATAGGTTAACACCTTCAAAAACTGCTGTAACATTCTCAGACTGGCTTGGAATATTTGTGGGAAAATCTGGACATTCCTCTAGAAGTTATGTGATGGTTTGAGGGTGTGCATGGAGCCTTTCCTCTGACAATGTGGTTCTCCAGTAGCATCAGTTTCAGGGTAATTTTCTAAAATAGGGAACTGGATGGGACAAGGGACATTCCGAGCTCAAGCCACAGGGGGATGGTCTATTGTTAAGGAAAGGTGAGGCCAGGGACATAGCGAGGGCGAGAGCTCTCCTATGGGGGTGCTTCACTCTGACACCATGACTGCTGTGGAGCAGGGTCTTCCTTCCCATACAATGCTCCCAGTGCACAACTGAGCACACCTGGGACACAGAGTGGGTGAGATACGGGACTACTCTGAGCAGTGAGTTTGATTTGGGAATTGCCCAAGAGCCTTACCAAACTCTTAGAACTGCAGTGCCACCTAAGGCACAGTCTTTCCCTTCCCTCCTTCCCTTCATCCTGCCTCAGATCTGTTCTGCAGAAGGGCAGCTCCCTCAGCCTCCTCCAGGGTCCATCCCCAGTTTCCCCTCACAGGCCTTGCCCTAACAAACCTTTCCAGAGGCTCACCTCACAACGCCATTTCTATGACGTTATCCGCTCTCACTCCGTCCTAACGAATCTTTCGTGCCATATCAAATGCCAGTTCCCAAATATTACCAACAAGATAAAACTTAGTTTATTGCTTACATTTGTCCAGGAGAATTACCACCTCATGAGAGCTTTGTTTGGTATCTCAGAGGGGGAGGGGAAGGGCAAGGCCTGATTTACTCAGATTTTGAAGTTTGGTTTAAGGCAAGTCTGTCAATGAGGGGATTCGTTAGGAATTATGATAGAAGATAATTTTGGATTCATGGAAACAGCAAGGTGAAGAATACCAGGCCAGAAATCCAGAGTGTGGATAGGAAATCTGTTGATGCCTTCTGTTAAAGAGTTGATGATCTTTCAAACAAGTTCCTGTAATGAACAACTGAGTTACTTGCGTGAGCCAGAGAGTCCTGGAATAGTCATGTTAAACCAATTGAAGACAGTGGAACAGTAAACCATGTTAGTGTTAACTGTGGGGGTAGGTGGTTTCAGGTATCACAGTTAATTACTTCTTGGGGCCTACTCTTGGAGCACAAAGACATACACAGGCACAAATATAAAAGCAAATTTGAAAAACCTTTCCTGGTTTTCTTTGATGCAGTAAAGGACACTGAAATTCTTGCAGTAATCCATGACCAGGAGAAGTTAATTTTTAATCTCCTCTTTAGACTAATTTCTACATGGACTCAAAGGAACTATCAGATTTTCTCTTCATTCCTGACTCAAAACATCATCCAAAGGTATTTCATGGTTTTTCTCATGGAGGCTGAGGTCCAGTGATGCCAAATGAAATTATTTTTATTTCCTGCTTCCTGTCTATGGATTGAACAGTCTTTCTTGTGATGAAAATTAAAACATGGCAATTAGTTCAGAATAAAAAGTATGTATCTTATTGTTTAAAAGATACATAAAGTAAAAGCTTTCTCATTTCATTATTTTAACATGTATATAGCAGTATTAAAAACTTCAAAGCTTTAAGAGAGATGACATTGGTAGAATTTATCATTTAGAAATTGTGTTTGGTTGATAAGAAACCTGAAATAACAGTGGGTTAAAACTTATAGATAGAGCTTTATTTTTTTCCTTATATAAAATAGCATAGAGGCAGGTAGTCAACAGTTGGTGTGATTTCTCCTCATCATTAGAGCATCTAACTCCTTATATCTTTCTGCTCCATCATCCATGGAGCATGGGTCCCATTCTAAAGTTGAACTCTCTGTCTGAGATAGGGCTGTTGGAACCATTATGTCCACATTCTAGGCAGGAAGCTGAAGGAAGACGGAAAACCAGGGACCTTAGGAGCTATTTGTTCCCATTTTAAAGAGCTTTCCTAGAAGGACTTTGAATAATTTACATATCTATCTATCTATCTATCTATCTATCTATCTATCTATCTATCTATCTATCTATCTCAGTCACCTGGCCACACAGGTCTGCCAGGGAGATTAGAAATGTGATTTCCTACCTGAGCACATTGGCTTCAAGAAAGCAAAAGAACCTGAAATTACATTGGCAGCAAGCAGTTTCTCCTACATATAAGAACTAAGGAAATTTTATATCCGAAGAAAGCATGTGATAAATGTTTCAAGCTTTAATTGTGTCGTGATAAATAACACCAGACAATGGGATGGATGTAGGAACATATTCATTTGCCAGTCCTTTTGCAACCTGCAATGAATCTTGCCATTTCAGTGTTGGGAATGACAATAATAATGACTAAAAACAAACTTTTCCCTATTACGTTCATTCTTGAAACAAATATTTGGATGTCTCCTATATGCCAGGCACTGTTTGAAATGCTTGAGATATAGCAGTTAACCAGGGTTCCTGCCCTTGTGCAGCTTATATTGTAGCTGGACTATACAGACAATGAACAATAAATAAATATTTTAATGATGAAGACATACCATAAATTTCAGGTCTTAAATCATATTTTGTAGCACACTAGATTTATCTTAACTATTTGACAGAGATGTCAAACAAGAAAGCTGAAATAGTAATGAGTTAGATGTTACTGCAGACTCAAAGAGGTCCGCTTGCCTGCGCGCATCCAAGCCGAAAGAAAACACGAGCAGGAGTTTGCAGCAGAGAAAGCAAAGGTTTATTTAAGCACTTGGCGCCAAGCCCAGAGACACAGGTGAGCTAATGCTCTCAAACACCTGGCTCCCTGATGGCTTCTAGCAGCCAGGTTATATAAGGGGAAATCATTAATCATGGTTACCGTGGGAGCTGGGGTTGTGGGCTCTGCTGATTGGTCGGGACAAAGGCAGGGGGCAACTGATCATGGCTTCAGGTCCTGGTGCCAGTCATGGCTTTGTTCTGTCCGGTTCCCAGGGGATGTGGTCCGTGGGGCCGTTCTGTTTTCATGAGTCTGGAGCTGAAACATAACTGAGGCCAAGATGTTATCTTGCTTGACTAAAACCTTATTCTAGTTTGAGGTTTGATTATTGTATCTTGGTCATGATTGACAGACCTGAAGCTTTATTCTTAAATGAATTTGGTGTTTACCAGAACCTAATGTCCTAAGGGCTTAATGATTAAAAGGAGTGGACAGATAGTATACGCACAGGTAGGAGGGTCTGGGGAAAGAATGCAATTGAGATACAGTTCTATCAGGATAAACAAAGTGAGCTTGGATTAAAGCTATATGCATGTTACAGAAATTAGGTCATGTACAACCAGTTACAATGTCCTTTATTCAAGAAAAAGCAATTCATGTAGGGGAGAACAGTGCCTCACAAACAGTTGGGGCATTCCTCCCAAGCGAGGGATTTTGGGTTAGAGCCATTTTAAAGAGGCAATGTGGAAACAGGGCCTGCTTTGCAGGTCTTATTTTTTGTTTTGTTTTGTTTATGGCTGAGCCATCCTGCCACCTGTTGGCAGCTCCGTGGCAGCTCAGCTCGGGCTGGGCATCGAACTGCTGTTGCTCAGAGCTCAGCTTGCACTATTTTTTTTTTTTTTTTGAGGGCACTGTCACTGGCCCTCATATGTGGGACCCAAACCTGGGCCGCTGGCTTCCCAAGCCAGTGCTTAACCACCGCGCCACTTGGCCGGCCCATCAGCTTGCACTCTTGAGTGAGCTCTTAACCAACTGAGCCACTTGGCTCGCCCCAACAGGTCTTATTTTTTAAGGGTAAGGTAAGCTAGCTAAAGCTGAGTTGGGATTGTAATTGGTATATGTTAGGTTTCCTTGAGAGATGATTCCCGTAAATGCAGGATGACTTAGGTTTAGATTTGTCATATGGGACACCAGGGTGGCCTCCATTTTGTGGGTCCTAATATATGCATTAACTTTATCATGTCTCAATATAAATATAAACTGGTACAACTTTTTGAAAAAATGCTACAAAACAGTTATATCCTTTGATTCATTAATTTCACTTCTTAGGAATCAGAACTTACCCAAGAAAATAATCCTAAAGACCGAAAAGCTTTCTTTATAAAGATATTAATTTTTTTCTGCTGGGGCCTGAGCATGAGGAACCTTCCCCCAACTGCATACAGGTAATTGGCTCAGAGTCTAAACAAACCTTGGCTCAGAGTCTAAACAAACACATTCTGATCAGCAGAGCCCTATAAGGTTACCCCCTGCAGCCATAGTGCTTCCTCCTTTCGGTACTTCCATTTTCTTTTTTCTTTTTACCTCCCCCACTAGTCCCGTTGCTATTGGCAACTCCCGCCTTTGCGTATTCCTCCTCCCCTTCTAGTCCCGTTGCTATTGGCAACTCCCGCCTTTACATTCCTTCCCTCCCCTCCCAGTTCCTTGACTATATAAGCCCCCTCCTGTTCTTCAATAAACGAGGCTTGATCAGAACCCTGTCTTGCCTCCATTTCTTCGCGCCTCCTATTTTCTCCTTTCAGAAGGCTGCCCCTCGGCCCCTGTTGAATGCCCCGCCGGTCGGGGCATTTTTCCTCATTAGTTAAGATGGAGAAGAACTAGAAGCAGTCTATCTGTTCAATGATAGGGTAATGGTTAAATAAACCATGATATCTCCATATGCATTAAATGATGTTTATGACAACTACGTAATGACATGAAGAAAGGCTTATAATATGGTGTTACGTAAAGAAAAACTGCGATGCAAACTGACTGGAAGAAAATACTCTAAAATATTAATAGTGATTTTGTTGGAAGTTTAGCCTTCTTTTTTTCCTACTTGAATATATTTTTCTAATTTACTTGATTGGTCTTCTAGAAATTGGTTAGAAATAAGTAGTTAGCACAACCACTATAGACTTGATTTACTATTCTAGTGTGAGCCTAGGAAATTAATTTCCACATAGGGTGAACCCATGTTGTTCTACACCTCTTGTCTTTACCTATACACAAAGATCTGATAGGGGTTTTTCATAATTTGCCCTGATAACTATAGGGGAGTAACAAACTTTGCTCTACCCTCAAGGTTCTTTTGGCTGGACTAATAATCAAATAGACATGAGACAGATTAGCAAGAGAAAAAAAACAAATTTAATACATATGTATGGGAACTCCACATATTTGAAAGACTCAGAGACCCCCACATGCATGAAACTTTCAGAGCTAGAAAGGCAACATGAGTGGATAAGACATCCTTAGCCAGGGACAGGTAAGGTGCCTCGGGGGGTTTCAGAAGGTCATTGTATGACCATAAGAGCAGATGCTTAGAAATAGAAGTTTGTCCTGCTCTATAGATAGACCAAAAGGGGTTATCTCTGATCATTTTTATTATGAGCAAGACCCCTTATTCAACTCTTCTAGGTAGTTAAGGGAAGGTCAAAATTTTCTCCTGAGCCCAAGGCTCAAAATAATCTGCATACCACAGAGACACATCTTGGGGTGACTTATCTGTACACCCATATAACCATCTAAGTAAATTATCACATCATATTTTGACTTCTTGGTACTGAAGGGGAAAAGAAAACCAACCCATGATCAGGGGAAACAGAGTGAAAAGTTGTCAACTCCATATTTGGACATCTGCTTGAAAATATAAACGAAGAGACTATCTAGGGTTTTCTTTTTAACAGCTTTATTGAAATGTAATTTACATATCATGCAATTCATCCATTTAAAGCACGCAATTCACCCATTTAAAGTGTACAGTTCAGTAGTTTTTAATACATTTGCAGAAAAATGTGCAACCATCATGACAATCAATTTTAAAACATTTTGATAACCCTAAAAGGAAACTCCATATACATTAGTAGTCACTTTCCATTTCTCCTCAAATCCCCCATCCATGGGCAACCGGAGTCTACTTTCTGTCTCCATAGATTAACCTACTATGGACATTTCATGTAAGTGAAATCATGTGCTATTTGGTCTTTGTGGCTGGCTTCTTTCACTTAGCATCATTTTCAAATTCATCAATGTTATAGCATGAATCAGTTCTTCATTCCTTTTCATGACCAAATATTCTATTGTATGGCTCTACCACCTGTTATTTATCCACTAATCAGTTGGCATATTTGAGTTGTTTCCACTTTTTGGCTATTATGAATAATGCTACTGTGAACATTTGTGTACAAGTTTTTGTATGGACTTATGTTTCCATTTCTCTTGGCTATATACATAAGAGTGGAATTGCTGGGTCATATGGTAACTCTATATTTAGCCTTTTGAGGGGCTGTCAGACAGTTTTCTGAAGCAACTGCACCATTTTACATTCCCTGAAGAAATGCAGAGTGTTGCCATTTCTCCCCATCTCTATCAGCACTTGTTCACATCTAGTTTTTTATAGCTAGTATCTGTTATTATCTGTTCATTTATAGCTATACTAGCAAGTGGTATCTCATTGTGCTTTTAATTTGCATTTCCCTAATGTTTAATGATGTTTGGAGAACTGACTGTTCAGGTTTTTTTGCCCATTTAAATAAATGGGATTATTTGTCTTTTTTTTTTTTTAAAGGTTTTATTGGGGAATTGGTGGAGGGGAACAACGTTGGGAAATCGGGGAAGGGGAATAGACAAGTTGCTGTCTTTTTGTTCTTCAGTTTAGTTGTGGAGGATGTTGCTTCTCTGTTGGTATCGTCATTGTGCTCTTCCCGGATGAGGCAGATCGGTCACTGGCCTCTAGATGTCGCTCACCGCGGCTATTGGCAGCTCACGCTTGGCTGCCAGCCGCTCCCGCTGGCTGCGGGCCACTCACTTGTAGCCTATGGCAGCCCACTGCAGCAGGGGCTGCAGCCCACACCATCACCGGGGCTTGCACAGCCCAGCTCCAGGTGGAGCTGTTGTTAGCTGTAGAGGGCAGTGTCACTTGCCCTCATGTGGGATCCGAACCGGGGCCGCTGGTATCCCAAAACCAGCGCTTAACCAATGCGCCACTCGGCCGGCCCGGATTATTTGTCTTTTTATTATTGAGTTGTAAGAATTATTTATATATTCTAGATAGAAAGTTCTTATCACATATATGATTTGCACACATTTTCTTCTATTCTGTAGGTTGTCTGTTCAGATTCTTGATGATGTATGTTTAAAGCACAAAAGTTTTAAATTTTGATGGAATTAAACTGTAAGTTCCTGATCTACCTTTGTCCATTTTCTGTACTGTGGTAGCCAGACCAATTTCCTAAGCTATTGTGTCCAGCTTATATTATCTTTTGTCAATTAGCCTGCAGTTTCACCCTTTTACTTTGCCGGTAGAGAGTCCAGACGACTTCTTTAACTTTCCAGGTGTCGCACTACCCTGTCAGCATTCTATTCAGAGTAGTCTTCTCTCTTTAGAAACTGGACCACAGATTCTGTGTTGTGCAGCAAGGCAAAGAGAGTTGGGATGTCATCATGGATTTCTGACGTAGATATCCGTTCCTTCATCCCCACGATAAGTGCCCAACAAAGCAGGGTTGGGCAGTGCAGCCAACTGTACAGCCAAGAACATTCTATTTTCCAGGCTTCAAGTTGCATGGCTCCATTATTCAGCAGAGCTCCTCTTTATTGAAAAATGAAGTAGCAAAATATAGACTATTTTGATTTTAGAGGCAATTGACCAGATTGGAAATGTAGCACCTTAAAACTGATAGTCCAAGGCCATTCAAAATGTAAATAAATAAGCATAGGAAATATGACACTATAATTATGAACTTAAACATGATAGGGTAGAATCCTTTCTAGAGTTATCAGTCTCCAGCTGACAGACTCCGAAGCCAACCATGGCAACCAAAACTTATTTAAATCCCCAGTGTCCATCCGTGAAACCCATAATAAAAAACACAAACAACTCTATAACATATCAATCGGTTTAATGACTACGTGGGTTCCACACTTCCTTGAAGGTGTTTTTTGGGAAGTGAAACCAGTTGAAAAGTTTCTCCTTGTGTGTCTTCCTAAGACCAGTGCAATGGGCTTAGAGGTAGGAGTGAGTGTTTTGGTACAAACAAATGACCTCACAGGGCCTAGGCATTCCTCTTCTTAATGGATTCTTGTCTAATAATAGTCCTCCCACTTAGCCTGGCTTACAGTTGGTCTTGAGCACACACCCAATTCTGAATCTCATCCCAACAATGTTTTTGCCAACCTAAAACAATCCTCATTATGTTTTTACCTACATATTTCTCTTCAGCTTCCTTCCCAGTTAAGGAAATGTGTTCCTCAGTCTTCTCACCTACCACGCTTCATGTCATCGCCTCTAAGATACATGTTTGATTTTTTTTTTCCTTCATATTTTAACATCTTAGAAATTGAAATGGTCTCTTCAGTTCAATATTAACATTCATCAGAGGTATAAATTATAACCAGTCTTTTTCTAACTCTTTTTTGAGATCTGCTTTTCTTCACCTCATACTGCCTAGGAGGTTCATGATTTCCCTGCTCTGTACCAAGTCCTGGTTGGGTGAGTTAGGCCCAACCACCCCTACCTGTGTTATAGTAACAGGGTCTTCATAGACCTTGAGTCCTAGGTCCCAAAGGAAACAAGTTCTTTGACACGTTCTCAGCCATTTTGCCCTCAATGTCTAAATATCCTGTCTTCCAGTGTAGCAAGCGCAATGGCCCCAATCTTACATTTTTTTGTTTGGCTAAAATATCATTTGTTTTTTAGAGACCAAGCTATTAGAAAATGAGATTTCCCATGTCTAATATTTCAGACCTCCCTGCTATCCTTTTCCTATGTCCCATCACCTACCAAAGCTGTGTATTAGCCCTAAGGCAAACTAACCAACTTGATTTCTGTTGACATTAGAGAATCAGTCTATAATCCCTTTATTTCAGTAAAATTAAACGTTGGTATACTTTGATAAGGCTTCTGTATCTGTACCTTAAAAAAAAGGAAATGTCTTTTTCACGTGTACCTAAATCTTCTCATTTGCATACCCGCCCATCAGATAGAACCAGTTGAATAGTCCAATTTGTATTCTTAAACTGTTCATTAGCTGGTATAACTGTAGGGAACAAACACCAAAATTGGAAGTGATTCTACCAAAGCTTTATTTGGAATTGAACCATAACCTTCAAGCAGGCACCATAAGAGGATCTCGATTCAGCCACACTAAACTCCACAATTTAAAGTTTTACCCTTGAAAGATCCATCTGCAGGAACTTTTGTCTGGAAACTTAGCATCATGGTAACTGCAAGACTGTAGATGTAAGTATGAGTTAAGACTGTGCGCCTTCAGGGCCACATAGAATTATTGATATCACAATTGAGATCCTTCCTTACAAATCAGTAGATATTCTTAAACCTGCGTGAGCTGATTGGGAAATTACATTTGGTACTAGCAATGACAATATTGTTACATAGAGACTCTACTCGAATGGTTATCAGCCATTTTCAAACTTTCAAAAGCATTAGAACATGTCTAATGCCTGCAAAATTGATACTATGGAAGAAGTGAGAACTGTTGGGGTCTACAAGGCTCTAGGTTCCAAACAGAGTAAACTCTGCAATTGATGATAAAAACAGAAAACAGAAGTGAATAGAGTCAACATGTGACCACAAGCAGGAGAGTGTGGGGGAGACAGTGCAGGGCAGTGAGGGGTTTCTCAGGCTTGACTAGTTCACAAGGACTGACTTATTGGACAATTTCTTTTAAGTCTCTTGTTTCATCACAAAAATCAGTGCAGACTTGGCCTTCTATACCATATCTGTGTTTGTTTTAAATAAACTTGCTTTATTCCGAAGTCCTAGAGTAAAATGTCCATTACATAGCCATGCTACATTTTTTTTGTGTGGCTTTAGAGAATCTCTGGGCGTGTTGCTGAGGACCAAACTCTTGTGCTGAGGGTGAGCCAGGCCAGTTCTGGGCTCTGGAAAGTTTCACCAGCTTCGGAAAGAGATAGAGCTGAGGTGAAATTCTAACTGGGACACGAAGCCAAAGCTGCATGAATTTGTTCAAATTATTTAACCTGTCCGAGCATCAGATTTTTCAACTAGAAAGTGGTTTTAATAATGCCTATGTTAGAATGGCTATGCATTTTTTCCTTTTTTTTGAGCAACAGAACCCTGAGTTTTAGCGGGGTACAGTATCCCCAGTTAAAGACTGCATTTCCTAGCCTTCTTTGTGCGAAGGTGGGGTCATATGACTAAATTCACGTTAGCAAAGTATAAAAGGAAGTGTTACATGGTACTTCTGAGAATTCTCCATAATGTTTCCTGGGATCCATGTGAACATGATGACTGGAACCCTGGAAGCCATTTTGAGCCCTGAGGGTGAGGTGTAGTGAAACAGACGACTTAGAGGAGCCTAGCTCCCTGACCACTTTATGGAGCTGCCATACCCCAGATCATCTTTTACATGAGAGAAAATAAGCTTTCATGTTAAAAAAACAAACAAACAACAAACACAATAGGAGGGAGAAAGAGTTCTTTTATATTCAGCTGAAGCCAATTCTAACAAAAAATATATAGGCATATGACTTGTATATATAATATTAATTTATATATAATGTAGATATATAATATTAGCATATTAAATATATAATTTAAATCAAAGGAGGTTAAATTATCTAGTCCAGGCAGGACTGCAACTCAATAAATAGTATCTGCAAAGTAGCATCCATTAATAATTTGGCCTAAATCAATTATTACTATGATTATTGCAAAATAATAAATTTTGACTCCATCATCTTGCCTACATTTATTCATCACCATTCTAATATAAAGAGCTTTCCCTTCTCCCTCACTTATGAATGTGTTATGTATGTGAATATGTGTGTTTGCATACGTGAGTATAGACTTATGGTTTCTTTTTTTGTCTTTATTTAGCTTTCAATGACAGTTGACATATATAATATTAGTTTCAGATGTACAACATAGTGATTAGACATTTATTTAATTTACAAAGTGATTACTCTGATAAGTCTAGTATCTTTTTGTATTCTAAAAGGTTAAAATCTGTTACTATAATTATTTATTTTCACGATTAAATTATAGCATATTTGACCAGTGGTATCCCCTTTGAGCTAGCTCCTGTGTCTTTTTGACATGTTCCCACAATTTTGGAGGGCTCTTCTTTATTTTCTGACAGTTGTTCCAGGTTCATCTTGCACTTTCAGTGCCCCAACCCAAAAAGCTGCCATTTCTTTAAGGCAACCTGGTTCTTTTTAGTGTGCAATGGTATTATTTCTTTTTAAAGATTTATTTTCTGAATGACTAATGCATTGATCTGATAAAATAATAAAAAACAGCATGAAAAGTTATACAGTGAAAAATTGGTCCCTCTCCCTCCGTTGTCCTCTCACTCATATATGCAGTTCCTCTCTGGAGAGACAATCTCTGTTACTGGTTTCTTGTGTTTCCTTCCGATGCTCCACATTTGTAAAAGTAAATAAAGACACACACACACACTCACACACTCACTGTTTTACTTTTTACTTAATGTACCTCGGAGATCTTTCAGTATCTTGTTCTGATGCTATTGTTTCCATCCTACTTTCCTGACCTGTGAGTACTGTTTCTTGACTGGACTGTTCTAAAAGTACCCAAAGTGACCTGTACCAATGGCAAGTACTAGTTAAGACCACCAAATACATGTCCCATTTCACATGAATGAACTGGCTTATAAGTAGATCTCTTGTGTGTTTGATTACCCTGAACTTACCAACTTTCCCTTCGGATAATAATATCACCAATTACCATTTCACCCGAGTCTGAAACCTGGTAATTACTCTTGCCAGATTTAGCAAATAAAAATGCAGGTGCTAGTTAAATCTGAATTTTTGACAAACTAAAAATAATGTTTTAGTATAAATATGTCTCGTGCGATATTTGGGAATACTGGTACCACAAAATTATTCATTTTTTTTTGTCTTAAATTCAAATTTAACAGGGCATCCTGTGTTTTTTTTATTGACTTTTTACTTTTTATTTTTTTTGAGGGCAGTGTCACTGGCCCTCATATGTGGGACCGAACTGGGGCCGCTGGCTTCCCAAGCCAGCGCTTTACCGCCGCGCCAGTCGGCCGGCCCAAGGCATCCTGTGTTTTATCTGGCAGTTCTACCTTCTCAGAATCTCAAAAAGTAGCACAGCCCGCTCTCTGGGACCCAGAATGCTCTCTGTGTTCTTCCACCGGGCTCCCCAGCTTCACAGCATTTCTCAGTCTCTTTTGGAGTTAGATATGATCAGGAGACTTAAGTCTGTAATGGAATATGAGCACAGACATGTGCCACTTCCAAGACTGGTCCAGAAAATAACCCATGTGCTTTCCTTTATGTCCTTTGTTCCTTCCTTTCAGGGGCTGAATTATCCTTTACAAAGATTTCTAGAGTGGCTTGGGAAGCAGTGTATTAAAGATGGCGGAGATTCAGTCAGGCTGGGCCCCTGAAGAACCCTACGAACCAGAGCCCTCACCAACTTGGAATCTCTGCTCCTGATTGTTATTTGAAAAGGAAAGAAGCCTGTTTTTAAACCATTAAATTTGAATGTCCATATGTTAGTACAGTTGGCTTTCCCTTAATTAAGGCATGCATTGTAATGATTTTTCTCAAACCTAACAATGTCCTCTACCCTGGTATACTGGGGCCAGCTTGTCCTGGCTCATGAGAGCCCATCTCTTTTCAACCCCTGTTCAGTAACATCTCATTGGTAGCTTGAAACTGTTTTGAAAAGAACAAAATTCAGTTGAGTAAATTTGATCAGGAAATTCAACTGTTTGGTTTAAAATTCTATTCCTGGGGCCGGCCGAGTGGCATGGTGGTTAAGAGCTGGCTTGGGCTAATAACAGCTCCACCTGGAGCTGGGCTGTGCGAGCCCCGGTGATGGTGTGGGCTGCAGCTCCTGCTGCAGTGGCCTGCCATGGGCTACAGTGAGTGGCCCGCAGCCAGCGTGAGCGGCTGGCAGCCAGCGTGAGCTGCCAATAGCCGCGGTGAGCGACATCCAGAGGCCAGCGACCGATCTGCCTCATCCGGGAAGAGCGCAATGACGATACCAACAGTGAAGCAACATTCTCCGCAACTAAACTGAAGAACAAAAAAAGACAGCAACTTGTCTGTTCCCCTTCCCCGATTCCCCAACGCTGTTCCCCTCCGCCAATTCCCCAATAAAATCTTTAAAAAAAAAAAAAAAAAAAAAAAAAAGAGCTGGCTTGGGAAGCCAGTGGCCCCGGTTCAGGTCCCACATATGAGGGCCAGTGACACTGCCCTCAAAAAAAAAAAAAAAAAATTCTATTCCTGGAAGAAGCTGAAACTGCAATCAGATTAGTTATTAAGTTTTGGTTTGGTGATGTGGCTTAGCAAAAGTGACTCCATTTTGGCCTGTTGTTTCTTTTTGTAACAGTAGTTTTTCATATATATTATAATTTGTTTATCTACTCATCTGCTGTTGGACATTTGGATTGTATGCAGATCATGTGCTTGATTTTGTGTGGACATATGTTATCATGTTTTTTGGATAAATGCCTAGGAGTGAAATTGCTGGATTTTATGGTAAATGTACATTTATCAAAAACTGCCAAATGGTTTTTCTAGTGGCTGTTTACTTAGGAAGACAAAGAGCCTCACTCTGAGAAGATAAGCTAGAGGTTTGTTTTTATGGTAAATTTATTTTCTCTTTTTAAGTAATACAAGAATTCAGTCTCACTTTAAGACATTAAAGCATTCAAACAATAGAAGAGCAGCCTCACCTCCAGCCCCTCCTTCCCCCCAGGAGACTATGACTAACAGTTCCTAGGAAGGAGACTGCCTCAGGAACCTGGGAGGAGTTTCAGGGCCTGGGCCTGCAGAACACAAGGGAGAGGAGGTGCCTGGGTGGGGAGCAGTTATTTCTCAGCTGTCCCTGGGCTTACTAACTGTGAAAGGATTACTTTTCCATTTCTTAGGAATAATTATGTTTAAAGAAGTTCAGGTTCTTTAGAAACAAATATTCTTTTGCCCTAGAATATACAGTGTTTGAGAAACATAGGCAGATTCTTTCTCCCAGTGATCATTTTTCCAGACTTCATTCAAACCAGGCAAAGATATCCATTTCGTCACTCTTACTCAATTATATTGCATAAGTTCTGGCCATGATAATAAGGCAAGTAAAAGAAATAAAAGGCATACCGAGGTCACAAGATATACAATAAACATAAAAGGCAAACCAAGGTCACAAGATACATGATAAACTTAAAAGGCATTCTGAGGTCACAAGATACAGGATCAACATACAAAAGTCAATTGAATTTCTGCTCTTTCCATGCCCAGTGCAGTCATAGATCATTTTCTCAAGAAGCACCTGAAGTGTGTAGGACTCCAAAGCATTGGGTGCTGGATAAACTGACCAGTGTGTTTGCTCCCCGTCCATCCACCGGTCCCCACAAGCTGAGGGAATGTCTCCCTCTCATCATCTTTCTAAGGAACAGACTGAAGTATGCACTAACAGGATATAAAATAAAGATCTGCATGCAGTGGTTTATTAAGATTAATGGCTTGGTCTGAACTGATGTAACCTCCCCTGCTGGTTTGATGGATGTCATCAGCATTGACAAAACCGGAGAGAATTTTTTTTTTTAAGATTTTATTGGGGAATTGGGGGAGGGAAACAGCATTAGGGAATCAGGGAAGGGGAACAGGCAAGTTGCTGTCCTTTTGTTCTTCAGTCTAGTTGTGGAGGACGTTGCTTCACTGGCCCATGTTGGCATTATCATTGCACTTTTCCTGGCTGAGGCAGTCGCTCGCTGGCCATTGGATGGCTGCTCACTGTGGCTCATAGCAGCTCACGGCAGCTGTGGGCCAGCCCCCTGCAGTCTACACAATCGCCAGCGACTCAGGTGGAGCTGTTGTTCACCATCTTAGCTATAGAGGGCCCAGCATCACTGGCCATCATGTGGGATCTGAACTGAGGCCCTGCTGCTCAGAGCTGGCATCTCAAGCCAACTCTTAACCAATGCGCCATTCGGCCGGCCCAAGACCCATGAGAACTTATGTCTGATTTACGACAGCAAGGGTCACTTTGTTGTTCATTGGATTATACTTGAGGAGGCCACGGATGAGTTGTGCAAAGTGGGAAAGATATTTGGGGGTCATCTGGTGACCCACAATGCTGAGACCATCTGCTATACTGGTCCCCTCATCAAGGTGAACAACACCAATCAGGTTGATTTGGAGACCAGCAAAATTACTGATTTCCTCAAGTTTGACACTGATAAACTGTACGTGGTGACTGGAAGTGCCAACCTGAGAAGAATTGGTGTGATCACCAGCAGAGAGAGACACCCTGGTTCATGTGAAAGACGCCAGTGGCAACCTGGATGCCAGCTGGCTCTCCAACATTTTTGTTGTTGGCAAAGGCAACAAACCATGGATTTCCCTTCCCCATGGAAAGGGTATCCGCTTCACCATTGCTGAAGAGAGAGACAAGAGATTGGCAGCCAGAGCAGTGGGTGACATGATCTCTAGGTGACATGATTGGAAGAGTACTCATCCCCAATTAAAGATAACAGCATAATTAATTGCAAAAAAAATCAGTTAAATTTCTATATGCCAGCCATGAACACATAGACACTGAAATTTAAAATGCAACATCATTTATAGTTGCTGTTAAAAAAAAAAAAAAAGGGAGGGCTGGCTGAGTGGCGCATTGGTTAGGAGATGGCTTTGGACACCAGCGGTCCTGGTTCAGATCCCACATACGAGTGCCAGTGACACTGCCCTCTACAGCTAAGATGGTGAACAACAGCTCCACCTGGAGCTGGGCTGCTGTGAGTCCTCGGGACGGCGTAGCTGCAGCCCCTGCTGCAGTGGGCTGTCATAGGCTACAGTGAGTGGCCGGCAGCCAGCATGAGCAGCCGGCAGCCGGTGTGAGCTGCCAAGAGCCTCTGTGAGTGGCCGTCCAGAGGCCGGCGACTGATCTGCCTCACCCGGGAAGAGCGCAATGACGATACCAACATGGGCCAGTGAAGCAACTTCCTCCACAACTAGACTGAAGAACAAAAAGACAGCAACTTGCCTGTTCCCCTTCCCTGATTCCCCAATGCTGTTCTCCCCCAATTCCCCAGTAAAATCTTCAAAAGAAAAAAAAAAGGAAATACTTAGGTGTACGAGTAGATCTAACAAAATATGTATAAGATTTATGTGCTGAAAACGACACAAAGTTGATGGAAGGAATCAAAGCAGACCTAAATAAATGGAAGGCATCCTATATTCCTGGACTGGAAGACTTAGCTTAGCAAAGACGACAGTTCTCCCCAAATTCATATATAGGTTTAGTGTAACTCCTATAAAAATAACAGCAAGATTTTTTTTTGTTGTTTTTTAGATCTAGACAAGATTATTCCAAAATGTATGAGAAAAAGCAAAGGAACTAGAACAGCTAAAACTTTTTCAAAAAAGAATAAAGAGAGAGGACTCAGTCTACCCAATTTCAAGACTTATTATATAGCTATCTGTAATCAAGACTGCAGTTCTGGTTGAAAGCCAGACAATTGATTAATGGAACAGGACGGAGAACCCAGAAACAAAACCCAGATAAATATACCCAAATCGGTTTTTTTATGCTTTTTTTTTTTTTTTTGAGGGCAGTGTTACTGGCCCTCATATGTGGGACCTGAACCGGGGCTGCTGGTGTCCCAAGCCAGCTCTTAACCACCGTGCCACTCGGCCAGCCCCCAACTCATTTTTGACAAAGATATTAAAGCATTCAATGGAGGAAAGGTCGCTGTTTCAACAAATGGTGCTGGAGGAACTGGATATCCATAGGCAAAATAATGAACCTTGATCTAAGCCTTTCGCCTTGTATAAAAATCAAATCAAAATAGATCACAGACTTAAGTGTAAAATATAAAATTATAACATTTTAGGGAAAAAGTAGGAGAAAACCTTTAGGATCTAGGGCTAGGCAGAGTTCTTAGACTTGACACTAAAAGCCCAGTCCTGGAGAGGAAAAATTGATTGATTGGACTCCATCAAAATTAAAACTTATGTTTTTTAAAGGACCCTCTTAAGAGGGTGAAAAGACAAGCTCAGAGGAGGAGAAAATATTTGCAAACTATATATCCAGCAAAGTAGTAGTATCTAGAATACATAAAGTGTAGAGGACTAGCCTCCACAGTCCAGGGTTTCCCTCAGGTGGAGATGGCGTTGGTGGGGGAAGAAAAAGAAGAAGGGAGACAGTGGATACACCGGGAGAGTATCAGAGAAGAAGTGTCACACTTTATTGCCAGACCATGTTCTTTTTATAGGGATTCTTGACCATTACCTCAATCACATGAGTTTGGTGGTTTCTAGTTCCCAGGATTTACTCAGTGTTTACGTCCCTGTAATTGTTTTCTCCAGGGTACACTGGCCTATTCTATGTTAAGGATTCACTTATCTCTATATATTGCCTAAAGAGTGGTTACCATGACTATCTAGCCATTATCCCAAATTCCAGCAGCTAGACTCACAGGGCGTATACTAAAAAGACTAGGAGTGGCTGTGTTTAGGGTAAAAGCATCTAAAATCTATTCCTATATAAATACAATACTTATTAGCTAAAGGGAGTATTAAACATCTCTTGTCTTACAGAGGGGCTACATATTTACATCTGTTTCTCAGTCAAAGCTTCAGTATCTGTTGCTACAACAATGCACCAGGCAAAGAATTCAAACCAGGCTGTTAATTAATACCCCATGGTCAGTAAGTCGGCCTCTTACCGGAACTCTCATGGCCTGAAGACTTTTAATCTTCAAGGAGACCATTCACAGCAGGGCCCTTAGGCAAGTGCATCAGCTTCTCACAGGCAGGCTTCTTGGCCTATGTTGTCAGAGGTCTGTGCCTCAGTTTCCAAGGGGCTTGAGTCCCCAGTATCTCAGTTCAGGGGTCCCCTCGGGTTGTAGCCTGTTTTAGGGAGTTTCCTTTTCTTTAGAAAATCTTGCCCCATCGTTGACTTACACAACCAGCTATAATTAGGGTACCACAGGAACTTGCCACAAATGCAGTGAGTATATTGTCTCCTATAGGAGGAAAGGCACACGGGTTCATAGAGGCAGGAGATATTACATGACCAACCATAAGGCAGCACCCCAAACATCCAGTGCTGAACAGGGCAATGTGACCTTGTCAGACACTGAGAGACTGTTGGCTCCCAGCAAGAAAGAACTCTCAAAATTAAACAGTAAAAAAAGCAAAGAATCCAATTAGAACATGTGCAAAAGATATGAAGGGACATTTCACTGAAGAAGATATGAAGATGGCAAATACGCATATAATTCTCAAAGATTATATACTGTATGATTCCATTCATATAATGTCTGTACTGACAAACTTATGGAAAAAGAGAACAGATTAATGGCTGCCAGGGGTTAAGGAGGGTGGGAGGTGGATATAGCTATTGAAGGCCCCATGAGGGACCCTTTCGGAAAGGGAGCTGTGCTGTATCTCATCTGCATCATTGTCGATACCCTTCATGGGATTTGTTGTCTAGATTTACAAGATGTTATTGCTGGGGGAACTGGGTAAAGGCCAAACAGGATCGCTCTGTATTATGTCTTATAACTGCATGCACAGTTACAATTGTCTCAAAATAAAAAGTTCAACTGAAAAAAAGAAACAACTGACCTTGGGTGGTGAACACACAATGCAATAGAGAGCCGATTTGTTATAGGAATGTATACTTGAAACCTATGTAATTTCCCTAACCAGTGTCATCCCAATAAAATTAATAAAAATTTGTTTTTAAAGAAAGGACGGAATCTGCCCGCTTGGTTCTCTGGTGCCCGATCTTGGCATTTGCCCTGACTTGCTATGGAAGCCTTTTCCTTTCTCTCTTCCTGTGTCCCTAGGGACCAGAAAGTGTTTCTGACTACTCTTCTAGATGTGCCCAAGGGGCTGCTCTTTGTCAGCCTGTATGGGGAAGTAGCACAAACATTTCCTTAGCAGATTTCCGTGACTT
The DNA here is from genome assembly GCA_033961575.1 of Aselliscus stoliczkanus. Taxonomy (NCBI): domain Eukaryota; kingdom Metazoa; phylum Chordata; class Mammalia; order Chiroptera; family Hipposideridae; genus Aselliscus; species Aselliscus stoliczkanus. The sequence goes on from CM066735.1 coordinate 50,820,123, forward strand.
TAGGTGGCTAAAGTTGGCAGCAGAGACATTAGTGAATCACAACACGAATTGCCCTGGGAGAGTCCATGAGGAGAGAATGAGAGGTTAGAGCTCTCTGAGCTCTCTGCTATGTTCCCTAAAGCTTGGAAGGAGGGAGCAAGGAAAAAGTCAGTAAACAACTCTAAGTGGATTTGCAGCATTCTGCAACTTGACTGTGACTTCTTCATCCCCTTCCTTGTCTCTGCCCCCATGGAGGACAGGTTGAGTTTCATTTGAGTTTCGTTTGAGTTTCGGTGGATGCCCCTGAGATAGCCATCTTTTGGCTCTCTCTTGGATTGTGCCTTTGTAGTCCTTTTTTTTTTTTTCCTGTGAGTCTCTGAATTTTTAAAATTAAGGATGATGTATATGAAGGCATGCCTATTTTAATTAGCAAAAGGGGTAAAGGAATTCCTGTCTATTGAGTGCCAATATGTGGTGCTAAGTATTTTACAGTTGTTATTTAATTCTCTTGGCAAGGTAGGCACTATCTCCCTCATTTTCTAGAAGACAGGTTCTGTGACTTCTAAGGTCAGGCAGCCAGTAAGAGTCAGAGGCAGCACAACAACACAGGTAGACACCTAGCTCCAATGTCATGTCTGTCTATCTATTATCTATCTATCTATCTATCTATCTATCTATCTATCTATCTATCTATCATCTATTATCTATCATCTATCTATCCATCCCAAACAGTAAAAATCTACATTATATATACTGAACTTTCATTTTCACATGGATGGAATGTTAATTCTAAATTAAAATATTAAGTGCATTCTCTAGGGTGGGAAAATATGAATTTTAAAACAAGTGTCTAGCTCAGGTAAATGTTAACAAACTGCTTTAGTGTCTTCAGTGGCCTCTTTGATGAGGAAGAGTATCTATGGCCAAATGAAATTTTCTCTATTGATTTGCTTATGTCATTCATACTGATATCGGTACATCATAAAAATCTAGCACTGGAATAAACCCAAGTTCAGCCCCTCTGGTTGACAGATAAGGAAACTGAGTCTTAGAGCAATTAATTGTCTCAATAGCTTAGGAGTCAGGCATAGCTCCCAGGTGGATTGTCCTGAGTCCCACGCTCCTTCTAGCCTAGCATGCTGCTGGAGAAGGAAGACTGGGTTGACTTTCCACATTCATAACCTCATTTCATAAGACAAAGCCTAGCATAGTGTTTAAGATCACACACCCTGAAATCACCTGGCTACACCTGGATACACCTCCAGGAGATGTAACATGAAACAAGCTATTAACTCCTCAAGGCCTGCTTCCTCTTTCGTAAGCTGGAGTAACAATAGTACCCACCTCCTAAGATTGTGAGGGGAATTAAAAAAAAAAAAAAGACACGTAAGTGCCTAGAACAGAACCTCGTGCCCAATACACACTTGATAAGCCTTAGCTACGATTTAAGTAAGGGGTCTGAGAGGATGCCATAAAGAGCTGTGAGGGATTTATAGAGATGATTTATTTCGAAGGCATTGGAGCCAGATGTGTCTACCTGAGGTGTTATGCTGCCTCTGACACTTACTGGCTGCCTGACCTTAGGAGAAGTTACAGAACCTGTCTGAGCTTTAATTTCCTCTTCTAGAAAATGAGGGAAATTGTGCCTACTTTGCTGAGAGAATTAAATGGCAAATGTAAAATGCTTAGCACAACATACTGGCACTCAATAGACAGGAGTTCCTTTTCTCCTTTTACTTACTGAAACAGCTCTGTCGCTTTGGTTGGAGATGCTGTTTTTGGCTGCCAGGTGGCTGCCCAGTTCAGTCATCATCAATGTGACCATAATTTAACCTGGAATAAAAGTATCTCTAAAGATCATTTGTCTAACCTAGAGTTGAGACAACCGTGCTTTAGAACACATGCGCTAGCCATCCATAATTAATGTTTTGTTGATTGTTTTACTGCTTCTCGAGAACCAGTTGCAGCCTCCTGGAGAGCATCAGACTGTGGAGGAAAGGTCAGAGCTTTGGGCTCCTAACACCTTGGGTAGGAAGGCAGGGTGCTGTGTGCTAGCCGTGGGCCCTGGTTTCCCAGTCAGACTTTCTCATTCATGGGAAAGAAAAACACAGCCCTCAAAAGACTGCTGTGAGATCAAGCTATATGTGACACAGGAAAGTAAAAATAGCCAGTATTTACTGAGCATTTACAGGATTTACTGTATCACACAGTGTTCTAATTAGCTCATTTCATTGTCACAGCATCCTATGAGGTAGGTGCAATCACCACTGTTTTGGGGATTAAAAACTCAGGCACCAAGAATTAGTGTTACCTGCCCAAGATTACACAGCTCGCCAAGGGGGTGGGTTCTGGATGTAAACCTAGGCATCTTGGCTCCACAGCCCAAGCCATTAACTGTCAAGCTTTCCTGTTACCTTGGCACTTGATAGGTCATACATAAATATTAGTTTCCCATTCTTTCACCTCAGATGGGCTTGTTGAACTAGAAGCAATTTTCAAAGTTGGGGGAAATCAGAAGGAATGAATCCAGGAAATAGCTAATTAATAATAAGCTTGATTTCTTGGATTTAATGATGCAATAATAAACTCTAGAAGCACAGTAGAATTTTAACTAGTACATGATGAAATATACATTTTTAAGGAAAAAATTTAAACCAAAGCCAGTGGGGGAAGAAATGATTGTAAAAATCAGAACAGATAAAAAAGACACAGGAAAAGGAATGGATATTTAGGGAGCATGTGTTCTGCCCCAGGCGCTCTGCTAGATGATTAACCAGCCTGGTTTTGTTTAAATTTCATAAACATTCCTGAGAGAGAGAGATGGTCCTGGTGTATGGATGAGGACCCGGAGGCTAAGAAACTTGCCTAAGCTCATGCATATGGCAAGTGTCAGAGCCAAGATCCAAACCGGTCGTGTCCGAGTCCTCAGCGTGTGGCTTCTGCTGCACGCCTGCCTGTCCCGGGAGTCATTCCTCGGGACGCTGCCAAGCTTTGTAAGCCATGAAGTGGCCTTGGCTGTAATTTTCCGTGCCTGTGGACGGGCTGTTCCGGGAAATTCTTGCTCTTAAGAGCTGTGTGGCTGCTGCATCAGCGGGTGGAGGAGGACACCCCCCCACCCCCCCCAGGCCAGGGCAGAGGCTCAGCCTGCTAGTCCTCTCTTGTCCCAGGCACGGCATTCAGCCGCTCACTCTCAACTGGGCAAGGGTCCAAGCTTGAGGCTGAGTCCTGTTCCCTTACATGCACACAGGCCTGGCGTAACAGGAAGGCCCATTTCGTAAGCCATCCAGGGGTCTGTTGATTTGAGCCACCAGGGAGGCTCTGGTAGGGAATTTGCCCCAAGGCTGAGGGCCATCTAGGTGCACAGCGTGGTCTGAGCCTTTGCTCCCAAACATGGGAAAAAGATGTTTGTCTTTTTTACCAACCCTGACGGACACCACGCTCCAGCCCGAGGGAGCAGAGGCTGGGAGTAAAGGTGAAAGAGCAACCTGAGTTCAGTCTCTGACTGGGACCCACACATCAGTTATGACAACCCCCAGGGGGGCTTGAGGCATCTTAGAGGCCTCGGCAGCATGGTGCTGCAGGGAGCCCATACCCACAGGGAGAAAGTGTGCGATATCTAAGGAGGGCTGACAGGGCTAAGTGTGAGCACATGGCAGACACCCCCTCCGACTCCTAGAACCCTGGAGGAGGAGAGGGTCTGGAACTGAGCTTGAAGGACCCACGCCAAGAAGTGGGGTAGATTCAAAGAAATAGTTAGACTATTGCTACACCCATCTGTTTCTGCTCCCAGGTTGGTGTGATGAAGAAAAGATGGGTTAGGAGTTGATTTTAGAATGTGTCTTATCCCTAGAGACACCTTTTATGATCTCTTAATCTGACAGAGAAGATATCTCACAGATGGTAATTAAACAGCTCCACAAATAATGTAACTTCAAATCATAATTAGCTCCACGAAGGAGAAGTATGGGGAGCCCTGCTCGTGTATAATGGGGAGTTTGATCTGGCCTGGGGGTGAGTGAATATCAACGAAAGGCTTCCTGGAGAAGTGATGTTTGCAGTGTGTGTGTGTGTGTGTGTGGGGTGTGTGTGTGTGTGTGTGTGTGTGTGTGTGTGTGTGTGTGTACAGGCCAAAGCTGAGGGGCAGCAGCACAAGACTCAGGAGATATTTCTCCTGCTTTGCAACACAGAGTTGCCCTGATGAAAGCAGAAGTTAGCGCTCGAGGGGTCTGTCTTGCACAGTTGGTCAGCTTTGTCTTTCAAGGCGTGTGGGCTGAGGGCATCCCGTGACTTATGACTCAGTCACCAACAATTTGCGTGATTTTAAGCAGGTTTCATAACCTCCATTTTGCTACCTGTTAGAAGAGGGCAGAGAAGGGAGAGGAGTCTCCCAGGTGATCTCTACAGTTCCTTCCGGTTCCTACAGTTCCTACGGCTCCTTCAAAAAAAAAAAAAAATCTTAATAGCAACCTTTAAAGAGCCCTTGGATACTTCATTTTTAAAGGAAAACTTGTTCTTTTAACTTCATAATTCCTCTGAAGTGTCCAGTCTTTCCGTTGACTCTCAGAATAGGCCTTAAGAGATCAGAGTTTATTTTGCTATCCTGTGAGGTGTCATTGTTTTATTGAACGCATGTTGTCGTTTATTCCTCAACACCTGGTCCAGATGCTGAGTATTAAGAGAACAGGATGGGTCATCACCGCCAGCCCACTGTTCACTTAGAGGGCAGACCTATCATCAGGTAGTTGCGATTTCAGCTGCTAGCTGCATTGTAGAGACACAGAGAAGGCATTACAGGGGAATAGAGGAAGGCCGTCTCGTCCATGTCTGAGGGTGATACTGTGGGTTATGCTTGGAGATATTAAAAAAAATGTGTAAAACCTAGTGGATGCTTGATAGATGGATGTGGCTGAACGAATGAATGAATTGTATTGCTGTTACTCTATCTTCAAATGGTTAGATCGCTGATTCTAAGACCCCCTTTGTTGTTCTTTCATGTCCTAAAAGAAAAAAAATCTAATAGTGGTGGCGGTTGTTGTGATTATAGAGGAACCACACATTTTCGTGGGTAATGTTTACCTGCACTATATTTTTTCCCTGACTTATCATTAGGTGATTGTTTCTACCATTAATCTTCCTTCCTGGAGACTAGAAAGACTGCCCATGGCCCTTTTCATGGTATTGTGTTAAATCTTAGAAAGAAATGAGTTCATTGTATAGAACACAAGAGACAGGTAGGAGGCTAAAACCTGGGGTAGAGAAATTCAATAAAAAACGTTTCCTCCCCAGGAGTGGGAGCAGTGCAGTGGGGTGGGGGGTGTTATGCATCTGTGAAATGGTGCATCATTACCGAGCTGGGGAGATAGCCAGGTTGACAGATCGAGATCGCAGCTTTCCCTCTTTCCCTTTTAATTTGCTCTGAACACTTGCTCTCGTAAAAAGTGCGATTAGAAGCCCTAAGTGCACATCAACTTCAGAAGAAAAACGTTACTTTTATGTTGTCCATTAAAACATTTACCTCCTCCATATGCCCCAGCACTTCCCAGAGAAAGAGAAATTTGTCCAATGAAAACTGCGAGCACATTTCTGAAAAATTGTTTTCCATAAATCTTGCAAACGACTGCACTCAGATATTCTCTGTTGTAGCCAGACCGACCCCTGGGGAGCGATTATCAGGGAAATAACCGTGAACAGCAGTAAAAGCTAGCACAGCTCTGACTGGCAGCGCCAGGATGTGACCTTTTTGTGCAGGAGGCATTCATGGGGGCAGCCTCTGTTGCTGGGAGCACGGTAATTAATGGGGCCCCAGAGAGCGGTTTCTTCTCTAATTAGTCCTTGGGGAGACACATATCCCAAACCACGTCCACAGTGTCATGTCTCAACTACTGCTTGCTGAGTGGAATTAGATGAGTGTGCGAGGGGTGGCCATGCCGCTGCAGGCCTGCCTTTTCTCCCTAAGTGGTGCCACTTGAGGAAAGCTGTGGTTTGAGTAATACCTGCAGTTTCTGTGTTCCTTACTGGGGGGCGAGATGCATGATTTCATTAGCATTTAATGAGTATCAAATCTACTGAGTGGTTCTGAACTCATGGTTGTTTTGTTTCCTCTTGTATGTTTTGGGCTTTAGTGTGACATGAACACTATCAGCCATACGTAGCCCGGGGAGGTGGAACCTTATCTGTGGGGTTGCCATGTAGGGTTGTGTATGTAGCTTGTGCCCTGCAGAAGGATGCAAGGGGCCCAAAATCCAGTCCACTGCCTACCTGTCCAGCACATTAGAACCCAGCTATTCTGGTTCCTGAGTCTGAATTCTTAAGTACACATCATATTGACTTTATTTATAAACTATTGTAATAGTCACTGGGCTCTCATATCCTGGAAACCAGCTTATCATTGACCAGCTAGCAGTCTCTGAAGCCTTGGGAGAGTAGGAAGGTAGAATCTAACCTTTGAAAACCCAAAATGAAATGAGATACTGTTACCGGGAAATGATGTTGTACCTCAGTTCTTATCTTCCTGAAGGAAAGAATTCAGTCAAGAGTCAGAATTTTGTGCAGAGTTAAACAACCAGTAACTTATTAGTAAAAGAGAGTACTCTCTGAGACATGGAGCGGGCTGACCCAAGAGAGGGAGGTGGCCTTGCCTTACGTTGGGTGAGGGTTTTATCCCTATGGGTGGAGTTGTCTCCCCTTCTCCCTTCTCATCTCTTTCTCCCCCTGAGGTGTCTAGTCTTCCCTTCTCCGGCATTCATCAATGCATTTCTTTGATCTAGGGGCATGTGTAAACACATCCGGTAGGGGCATGTGTAAACCTGGAATCCTGTTGGGCTTAGTAAGTGGGTATTGGTGGTCCTCACAAACAGGTTGTGTTCTTTCCTTGTCTGGCTTTTAATAACACGCCTCTGATTTAGAGGTATGTGTAAGCCTGGAGTCCTGCTGGGCAGCCGTCAGGGGTCTTGGCCCAAGTGGGAGCTGCAGCAAGGGGATTTCTATCCAGGGCTAAGCCTCTACTTCTCCTGCTCATTTCTACCTACCTACCGAGCTACCCTATCAATCCCAGGACATTGTCTATGATTGGTATTTGCTGGAGAAAGAATCATTCACCTTAGTACACCATACCATGTTTTACTTCTCCTGTTCAATATCAAGGTCTATAAGTACATCGATGGGATTATTTATTCACAGTCTCAGCATTATAATTAACTTTTTGGTTAGAAACTTACAGCGTTTAGTAGCTGGCAAATTCTGAAGCTTCTGTGCTATAAGCAGTAACATTTGGCAGTCGAGAGACCTTCCAGGGAGCCCAGGAAGGTCTGGGTCACCTGAGTAAAGGTTGCATGGTAACTGATGTTTAACATCAGGGGCTGCAGTTCTGCTGAATCCGTCTTCTATGTCCTTGGAGGAGGCAGAGCCTTAGCGTCAGTCCTTTACAGCTGAGGGGACTTCAGCATATTATTACTGAGCTACTGAGCTTCAACTTCCTCATCTGTAAAATGCCTTCTTCCCATGGTTGTAAGAATTAAATAAAACACATAAAGCATGTTAGCATGGAACAGCATCATAGGTCAGTTCTCAATAAATGTGAGTCTTCCCCCCTCTTGCCTCTTAAACAAATCTTTAATGATTTCTGTATTAGTTTCCTAGGAATTCCATCACCAAGTTCCAAAAACTGGGTGGAACTCGAAACAGCAAAAATATATTCTCACAGTTCTAAAGGCCAGAGTTCCAAACCCCAGGCTTCGGCAGGGCTGTGATCCTGAAGCCTCGAGGGGAGGCCCCTCCCTCGTCTCTTCCAGTTTCCTGTCCCCGCAGTTGCCCCTTGGCTTACAGCAGCATAGCTCCATCTCCCTCCTCTCGGTGTCTTCACATGATGTTCTCTTTGTGTGTCTCTGTGTCCAAATTTCCCTCTCCTTATAAAGACACCAATCATATTGGATTAGGGCCCAACCTAATGATCTCATCTTAACTTGATGACATCTGAAAATACCACATTTCCAAATAAGGTCACATTCACAGGTACCAGAGGTTAGGGTGTCAACATAATTTTTTGGAGGACACAGTTCAACCCAAAACAATTTCCCATCATCTGTAGGAAAATAATAGTCAGTAATTGTCTAGTAACTTTAGAGTTTCTAGAAGGCTTTTGTTATCTCTGCCCAGGGAGACAGGACTTTTTTTTTTTTTTTTTTTTTTTTTTGTAAAAGGGATGATTGCTATTAAAACCAGTTGGTGGTTTCATAGAGGAGGTGAAGATATCAATTTAGATTTGGTGCAAAGCTGTCTTGTTCTTCTAAAAATCACCAGAAGAGACCATCTTTATTTCCACTTAAGATTTCACCACAATCTCTTCTCCATGTTGCAACATAGTTTTCATAATTTTCACAATTGATATATGCATATGATTTTAGTTGATGTACAAAATTTATCCCCTGGTTATTGGATATTTACAAGTCTTTAAGCAACAATGTCTTGATTGAAGCAAAAATTCAGCTGATGTCGTACCAGACCCGTCTTCCCAAGTTGGCTCCATGTTCTTGGTGATAGTACATTGGAAACAAAGGCTGTTGTAGAGCCAGACAGACCAGGAGTTACATCTCAGACGCAGGTCTTTCCAGGTGGGTGAACTTGGCATATTAAAAAAAAAAAAAAAGTAGTAGAACAAGGTTTAGAATAAGCATGTATTTCTATTGATATGAAAAGTTGTATCTGGAAGAAAAAGATCTGGAAGGATCCATAAAAAACCTGTAAAGCCCTGAGAAGCGGAAATGGAAATGAATTAGGGGTTCAGGAGGACATTCACATTTTACTACATGTACGTTTGTATTAGAATTCTTTTTCAAAAAGAGTGTGCTTTTCTTAGTTTTTTAAAGAACAAAGTCAATCAACCAATGCAAAACCAACTCAACCAATTAAAAAAAAAAAGCACCTATTTTAAAAGCAGGTTAGTTATTTGGAAATTAAGGGAAGTTGACATTTTGAAAATGCCTATTCCAATTCTTCTCTATCAGATACCAATTGGAAAAGATAATTACAGAGAAATGACAATTTGAAAAGAGAAATAGAAAAGAGAAATCTTTATCCTTCTTGCTGTTGTCTGATTATATTTTCTTTATAACTCACTAATAGTTCATTCAGCTACTTGAATCTCTCTAACCATCTTCCTCTTTAGAGAGAGAAAACACCAGAAAAAAATTTAAAAATAAAACAAAACAAAACCCAAATACATCCTTTCATTAGAACTGCCAAGGAAGTATTTGGAATTTTTGCCTTTATTGTTGCTGATGTTGTTTTTAATAGGCTTTATTTTTGTAGTCAAAACTTGATTTTGCATTGTAAGCAAATACTATTCTTACTTTTTTTATACAAAATGATCCTTAGTTTAAAAAGTTCTGGAAAATATACATTCAGTAAAAATTTCAAAATGATTGTAAGTCTCCTGGGTGTAATAGTAATGATTTCTCAATTATTTTTTTTTACAATTCTGTTTTCTCAAAAGTTGCATAGCTCAGCATCACATATCATGTGTTACCGTTCACTTCCGCTTTTGATAAAGTAGTGTCTACTGGTTTTAAAAATGAGGATTCTTACATTCTACCCTTCCCACTATTCTAACAAATAGTTATTAAAATACTAGGAAGTTAGTGATGTACTTAGGAAATAAAATGACTTTAAAAAAAATGTAATTTCCTTATTTCATATTCTCCAATATCATTCTAATATTCATTTAATTTCCAGTTGGCTTATAGAAAAGATCTATATAAGAGATCATTCCTTTTTGACTTCTACTTATTGAAAGGTTACCAAAAGTTTTCACAAATAATGGGCTGTAAAAATTATATTCAATTCATAAATTATGTATTCATACAAATTAGTAAGACATGTTTTCAGTAAATATAAGAAATTTCATCATCAATTATTGACAGGTTGGAAAGAGCAGTTAATGTTATTTGAAAACTTGACAAGAACAAAAAAGACCTGATGTGATTCTAATGAGCCAAAACAAGAACTAAGTTCAGGTTGAGAGGTCACTGAGGATATTTCGAAACAATTCATACATCACTGGCAAGAATTTAAAGATGGTCCAAATGACCTTATGTACACCTGAGGTTGCACATTGATTTGTGTAATGCTTCTTGGGGCTATCAGTTCTCATTATTCTTTAACCCTATCATCATTATCAACTTTATTTAAAAAGAATTTATTAGTCACCTAACTATGCATGATAGTATGCATGGATGGTACCCAGAGAAGTCCACATACATAAACACAAATTGTGGCTACTATTAAAACGTTTGACATTGTGCCTTCTGTGAATTAGGTAGCAGAAAACGTGGCTTCTTTCCGAATTTATAGATTAAAAAGATGAGAATGGGGGCCGGCCGAGTGGCACATTGGTTAAGAGCTGGCTTGGGAACGCCAGCGGCCCCTGTTCTATCCCACACATGAGGGCCAGTGACACTACCCTCTACAGCTAAGATAGTGAACAACAGCTCCACCTGGAGCTGAGCTGTGCAAGCCCCAGCGACGCTGTAGGCTGCAGCCCCTGCTGCAGTGGGCTGCCATAGGCTACAGTGAGTGGCCTGCAGCCAGCGTGAGTGGCCGGGGCAGCCAGCGTGAGCTGCCAATAGCCGCAGTGAGCGACCCTCCAGAGGCCGGCGACCAATCTGCCTCATCCGGAAGAGCGCAATGACGATACCAACATGGGCCAGTGAAGCAACGTCCCCCGCAACTAGACTGAAGAACAAAAAGACAGCAACTTGTCTGTTCCCCTCTCCCAATTCCCCAATAAAAAAAAAATCTTAAAAAAAAAATAAAAAAAGATGAGACTGGGATGATTTGTGTTGCTTGAGTGGATTGAGGACTGACTGGTTCTTGGGCATTTTGAATCTCTTGCAATAGCAAGCCCAGAACCTGGCACAGGAGAGCTGCTTAATAACATGCTGGCTGCATGAAAAGGTGACCTTCAACTGAATGCAAACAAGCAAAAGTCTCAGGGAAGCAAGTTACATGCTGGTGCCACATGCTGCAGTACCAACTGGAGTACTTTTTTAGAGAAACAAAATGAAAGCATATACTGTGTAACTAACATAATTAGATTTCATGTTTGGATCTCCTTAAATAGTGTGGGATAAAAATATCATTTCTTTTCGTATCAGAAATTTGAAGTACTGAAAAATTGAGAAATACAACTCCCAGGAAAATAATGTTATTTCAACATTAGGAAACCCAATGATGCAATTCACATATTAATAAATTAAAGGAGAATAATCAAATGATGATCTCATCAGCTTCTGAAAAGAGACTTGGTGGAATTTGCTATGCATTCCTATTTTAAAGGAAATTATTAATAAGTTTCGATAAAGGCAGAAACCACTGCAAATATAATAATGAGACATTAGATGATTCCTGTTGAAGATGGAAATAGGATAGGAATTCCACCATTATATTATTTTGGATTTTTTGTTTCATACCACACTCAGAAGCATATTCCAAATGAATTAAAATCCAAATATAATTTTTTTTTTTAATAAAAGTACTAGAAGAAAGTGTAGGAGTTTTTAAAAAAAATAATTCTCCTCCTTCCTAACCTCCCTCCCTGCCTGCCTGCCTCTCTCCCTCCCTCCTCTTTTCCTTCCTTTCTCCTTCCTTCCTCTCTTTTTGATATTTTTGGTCTTGGGCAGGCCAGGGAAGAGGGAGGGACAGGGAAATCGAAATGACACAATGAGATTTACATGTACAAGGTCAGAAGCTGGTCTGACAGTGTACGGCATAGTTTTGGATTTCTAGGCACCGTTGGTTGGTGCACTGTAATAACCTCAATCACCCCCCGCCGGCAGCCAGCCAGGGGGTCAAGGGGAGAATCTGGAGGGGACAGGGAAAGGGCCTGGCACAGGAAAAGCCCATGGGGTGTCCAACTGATCAAATGCTAAGCTTCAGAGAAGGGAGGTGACGTGGAGCCGGCACATGGTGACAGGAGGCTGAGCAAAACATCTGGAAGTGGGGAAGCTGCAGAAACCTCACGAGTATGTGATTTCCCAGAAAGATTCTTTTCTGAGACTATTTCAACAGAGACATGTTGAATTTTTTCTCCAGAAGCTGTTTTGTTTACTCAAAAACAAAAGCAGGAAGCTATCTGTCTCTTCCGACTGAAGAGAACGCTTTTGTGATCCTTTGCAAGCCAGCTTATATAATACTTTTGTACCATAAGAGTGAAATCCTTACTTTCTTAAGGCAAGTAGTTCACTGTTTCCAACGTCGAGTTACTTGTTACCTCTTATGTTTCTTTGTACTTTACAAGCTCCCAATAACAGGGAGACAGGCCGTCAACTTGGGTTCCCTGGAATGTTTTGTTCTATAGCGCTGTAACATTAATCTCTTTCCTAACTCAAGCTTTATGACACCTCTGTCTCAGTCTGTCTGTTCCCCTAGCACTTTATTTCCTATACATATAGGATTTGGGGAGTAAGCTTATTACTCTTAGCAGAATCTTATTTATAATCCCACAGGGCTGGCAGCGCTGTTGAAATATTGTTAGAGCAATATTGAGGTATCAATCTTGCTCCCTCCTTTTGTCAAGTCTTCAGTACAGGTCAATCATTTGCTATTGCTTCACTACACATTGATGGCTTTTGGTACTGACCACAGGTCAATCATCAGCAGGTATGGGCCAAACCAACATTTTTAGTACTGTGTGTGACTTTGACTGCACTGGCTCCTGGGGGAGGGGTTTGGTGTCCTGAAACCTGGAGATACAAGGTGTTTATTTAAAACTCATATCACTTTGGCTGCATTTTTGTTTTGTTTTGTTTCAAATGATATCACCTTGACCTCTAGGCTTCCAAAATGTTGCTTTTTCCCCCCCATTTTATTTTGATACGTGTTCTTACTTAAACCCTCCTGTCTGTCCTCCCCCCTTCGCCCCCCCAAAAAAAACCCCAACCTCTTTATATTTCTAAGTTTACAGATTTCTGAAACATTGGGGTCTGCCGTTTGCTCCGGTTGAGAGTCCTCCTTAAGGAATCCCTGTCTTGGTTACGCTAGAGAGCACAATCCCCAGAGTAAATGTGAACATCTCATTGGCTTTATGTCATGAACTTGGCAGTTTCCCATCTAGCAACTAGAAGGGGTTAGATGAGTGGTACAAAATGGAAGGTTTCTAAAGGCAGAAAGAGGGTGGAACTAAAACATTAAAATAGTGGATTATTTTAGGCAAGGATATCTTTCCTTAGGGGAAGGCAGGTTTTATCAGGCAGAGCACTATACCAGTGCTGACTAGGAAATTCCAGACTGATTGGTTTAAAATCCTACTACAGGGATGCGGGGGCCACATTGCCCTGCTCAGCACTGGATGTCTGGGATGCTGCCTTATGGTTGGTCATGTAATATCTCCTGTCTCTATGAACCCATGTGCCTTTCCTCGTATAGGAGACAATATATTCACTGCATTTGTGACAAGTTCTTGTGGTACTCTGATGATAGCTGGTTGTGTAAGCCAGAGACGGGGCAAGATTTCCTAAAGAGAAGGAAACTCCCTAAAACAGGCTACAGCCCGAGGGGACCCCTGAACTGAGATATTGGGGACTCAAACCCTTTGGAAACTGAGGCACAGACCTCTGACAACATAGGCCAAGAAGCCTGCCTGTGGCCTAAGGGCCCTGCTGTGAATAATCTCCTTAAAGATTAAAAGTCTTCAGGCCATGAGAGTTCTGGTAAGAGGCGACTTCCTGACCATAGGGTATGTTAACAACTTTGTTTAAATTCTTTAACTGATACTGAAGCTTTGACTGAGAAACAGATGTAGCTCTCCTAGGACAAAAGATGCTAAGTATTGTATTTACATAGGAATAGATTTTAGATGGTTTTATCCTAAACACAGCCACTCCTAGTCCTATTAGTATAGTCCTGTGAGTCTAGCTGCTGGAATTTGGGATAATGGCTAGGTAGTCATGGCAACCACTCTTTAGGTGATGTGTAGAGATAAGTAAAGACTGAGTAAATCCTGGGAACTAGAAACCACCAAAGTCATGTGATTGAGACAATGGTCAAGTATCCCTATAAAATGAACATGCTCTGGCAATAAAGTGTGATACTTTTTTCCTTTTCTCTTTAACTCCCCCGGTGTCTCCACGGTCTCCCTTCTTTTCCTCCCCCGCTGACGCCGTCTCCACCTGAGGGAAACCCTGGTCAGCGGAGGCTGGTCCCCCACACCGGGGGAGGCTGAAACTCCAATTAGGTTAGTTATTGTTTTGGTGACATGGCCTTAGCAAAGTGACTCCATTTTGGCTCTTTCTTTTAACAGTCAACAAGGAAGGAATTTCTAGATGAAGATTCTTGATTGGGCTGAATGAAATCTGACTCCACAGGATGCTCTGGACTCACCAGACTTGGGGGTGGGGCGGGGGAGGGAGACACACAAGTTTGGTTTTCTTCACTATGAATAGGTAAGAGGTAGGGCAGCTCAAATGTCAGCTGCTGTAACTTGCATACCACCTACTTCCTTTTGGACTTTGAAAATCACAAGCGAGGCCGAGTTAAGTTAGAGTAGAGATGCCACTGGTTGGGTAGAATTCAGAGTTATACTGGGTATGACATAAGACAGCTTCAAACACACACACACACACACACACATGAAGGTTTCAAAACATGCAAAGGAACAGGCCAGAAACAGGGAGTCTAGTAACCATGTGGTCCAGCAACTCTACTCCTAGGGAAACACCCATGAGAAATGAAAACCTATATTCACACAAAAACTTGTGTATAGATGCTCCTTGCAGCGTTATTTATAATAGCCTCAAAGTGGAAATAACCCAAATGTCCATCAACTGAAGAATAGATAAGCAAAATGTGCTATATCCATGTAGTGGAATATTATTCGGCAGTAAAAAGAAATGAAGTAAATGCTACAATGTGGATGAACCTTGAAAACATGTATTATGTGAAAAAAGCCAGACACAAGGTCACTCTTATGTCAGCTGCTTGATTCCATATAAATGATTCCATTTATATGAAATATCCAGAATAGGCAAATCTATAGAGAAAGAAAATAGATTAGTGGTTGCTTAGGGCCAGAAGATTAGGGGAGAATGGAGAATGACAGCAAATGGATATGAGGTTTCTTTTATGAAAATGTTATAAAATTGACTTGTGGTGATGTTTGTACAACCATGTGAATATATTTAAAATCAATTAATTCTGTACTTTACATGGGTAAATTGTACACACCATACAATTATACCTCAACAAAGTTGTTTTATTTTCAAAGAAAGAAACAGCACGTTTAGAAGGAGCCAGTGAGAATACAGCCTTGGCAACAGACATTTAGATCTGTGTGGCAATCAGGAAGCCACGCCTCAGCCCCATTTCCTTCTTGGCAATAACTCCTGCTCCCACCCTCAAACCCATCTTCCTAAAGTCCTACGTTTCTTGCATCAAAACTAGAGCTTAGAACGATCATTGGTCCCCCACTGCCTAAAGATTTTTAGTCTCAACCCCACCTTCCCAACCTCATCCCACACGAATCCTTGGTTCCAAGTTGTCTGTGTCCTCACTTTCTGCCAAACCCGTCCATGCATTTGTGTTCCCTCACACACTCTTCCAGCTTGGAATATCACCCTCCCAGCCTACACTTTCTCTAGTCTTCAGAGATAAACTAGTACAAATTCCACCATTTTTTCTGAGTGCCCAACTCATGGTGGGGGTTCCTTTCTCCGAGCCTCATCTTCCTCGCTGTCTGCCTCACTTTTCACAATATACACGCTGCCTGTGTGACTATAAGAGTGTAACACATTTTCTGGTGTGTATATTTCTCTTCCCCTCCTCACCACTTACCTGCATTTATTTTGGGGTTGAGGGATGAGTGGAACTGGGTTTAGAAGGATCCTCGATACTATCACTGCCTAAGTCACCACACAATCGAATGATAGCCGCCAGTACATTAAAGAGCTAGGGATGACAAGAACCAAAATGGACTTTTAAAAATATTGGTTTCCTGTCGCTCAAAGACATACATCTGAGGATAGGACATTTGGGAAATAGAGGAGGACATAAGGAAGAAAATAAAAATTGCCCTGATTTCCCCACCCAAAGGTAGCCAACATTAATTAGTAGTTTCCTGTATAACATTGTATACACACACACACACACACACACACACACACACACACACACACACACACACCCTTTTAGTGAAAAAAAATTACAGATGGAAAATAAGGTAAGAAAGCAAATATTAGAATGAGAATGGGAAGGGATTGTATAAGTGAGGGGCCCTGAAACTGAATCTTCCTCAGTTTCAAGGAGAACCTGCTGCTGCCCATCATAAAAGCTTCCAGTTTTATCCTGACGCTCCCGTGTGCCTTGCACATGTGACAGCTGTGGCTTTTCTGGGGAAGGTTTGACTACGTCACAATATAATGTGGGTTGTACGATCCACTCCCTCCCTTTCCTGTGCTCGTTAGTGACCAGATACGTATTAGATTTAAGTCAATACAATAATCAGCTTCCTCTTTATTTTCCTGAGACAAGTCATTGAGCCTTCTGTAAGGTGAAGACCCATTTTATCTCTGTCTCCCGACACACCTTAAAAGACTTAAGTAAACAGAACTGGGCTGCTCTGTGTATAGGTGGAGTTAATGATACATATGCCTTCGGGCATTTTTCTAGCAAGGTTGGTGTGCTCAAATTGGTTCCTTGTCAGTCTTCTGACTTTAGGGTAGGGACAACAGCACAAACTAAAAACCCAGAAGAATTGCCTCTCACTTTTTCAGTTATTGTTTTTTCTGGAGGAAAAGCAGCACAGGTGGGTGTGGGGTCATGGACAGGTCCCCTGTGGGACCAGGGACTTGTCCTGAGCCTCTTTGGGGCTGCAGACTGCCCAGCAGCCTCTCCGGAGCCCCCATGGCGATGGTCAGCACGGATCAGACCTTGAGACCCAGCTGCTTCCAAATCTGGTGGAGTAACTTTTCCTTGCAAAGGATTCTCTGGAAAATGAAGAAGTCAAAAATGCAGAAGGGGAATTCCTCCAGGGGTGGCGTTTTGAGAAAAAAAAGCATTCCTTTCTCCTTACAAAGCCTGAACTGTAGGAGTTCTTTTCTTCTGACACTGTTTAGTGGTAATAGCAGAGCAGAACTGGAGGACTGTTCTTAAAAAAGACGTTTGACCTGCATTTATTTTTAGGTTCTGTTTAAACCACAAGACCTAAATAACGAGAAATTGTTATTTTGAAATAATAAGAAAAGGTCATGATGTAATTTTTATATTTAACTCAAGAAACATGGCACGAAATGAAGTAGAGTGGGTCAGGGGTAAAGCACTATTTCAAGAATCAGATTTCTGGAATTATCATTTGGTCTCAGCTGCTGTGGCTTTTGGATGAATAAATCCCTCAACTAATGAGTGACAGAGCAAGAAGGCTGGGCTCTTGCAAACAAATTACTGTTTAACAAAGTAAAATATTCAGTAACTCTGCTTCTCAGGCATCATCTCTTAAACCTTTAGGTGACTGTTTAAGTGTATTTTCCTTCCATGTTTGATATAGATCATAATTTTTACATAAAAACATGCAGTTTGAAAATTTAGAGAAAATGTTAAATAGTAAACTCTTTGCATTCAAGAATTTAACATTCAGAGGCATGACTATTTTTAGCAGCCTGGAAGGTCCATGACATGTAGAAACATGAGTTGACTGACACACCGGTGGGTAGCAGTGAGTCAGCTGGTGGGTGAATCACACCGTGGCTGCCAAGTGTCCACATGTGGCTTTGAAGTTCTCTGCAAGGGAAAAGCAACTAATCAGCAGTTTGCGGTCAGTACTGTTTAGTGCCTCCCAATACATTCTCCTCTTCTTCGTAGGTTAGATGTATTGCCACCCAACTAAGAGAAGTGATTCTTGATTTCCTTGGTAAATATGTGACTTAGTTTTGGCCAATGAGATGTAAACAGACATGTACACAGCTCCTGGGAAGTACTGTTTCCCCATTTCTCCTGGGTGGAACACGAATGCTGTGGCCGGAGCTTGGCATCCACCATAGACCCTGAGGATAAGTGCCACCACTTAGAGAAGGCTGACTGTGAGAAGAAAGGATGCTTGCGGGCTCCTGACAGTTTGGTGGAGCCACCTTACCAGTGTTTCCTACATTCAGCTAAACTTGATCCTAATGGATTCAGGCTTGTTCAGTGTTTTCTTTTACTTAATGTGGGGATTTGTTGACTCACCTGTGGGAAAGCTAGGAGGAAGTGATCTTGTGGACAGTGGATCCAGGAAGCATCCTGGTCTTGGCTTAATGTCTGTTCATGCCTATTCCTGCCATGTGCTGTCTCCTGGGTCTTGGGTCTTGGGGATCCACAAGCATGCACAGCTCTTAAGAGCTGGGCCTTGCTCTGTGTTTCTGTGGTGGGTTGGGCTTGGGGTGGAGCAAGAAGTCCCTCTAGCTTCAGGGGAAAGCACGGTGGCCAGGGAGGAGTACAGTCAAGAAGAAGGAGGCATCTACAGAGGGGGTTTTCCGACGGCAGCTATTCTTTTTTTCTTTTTTTTTTTTTAGCTGAGCCATCCTGCCCCCTGTTGGCAGCTCAGCGGCAGCTCAACTTGGGCTGGGCATCGAATTGCTGTTGCTCAGAGCTCAGCTCACACTCTTGAGCGAGCTCTTAACCAACTGAGCCCCTTGGTTGGCCCTGGCAGCTGTTCTTAAGGTACGTCCAGGGATGCCTGGGATCCCCTGAGACTCTTTCAGAGAGTCCATGAGGTTAAAACTGTTTTCGTAATAATAATAACATGTTACTTACCTTTTCCAAAAACTTTGAGAACTGCTGCTCTGGGTTTTCCTTAAAGAGAGCTTGTCTCGACCCTACTGACACCCACAGTTGTTAAGAGCCAAAGTTGGAGATAGCCATCACATCAATGGGTGGTGAATGGTTCAACTCAAAGACTCTCACCTGGGATCTGTAATCTCCAAGGTCCCGAGAGCAGAGGAAACAGTGCTGAGTCCAGGGAGGTGGTGTTAGGAGCTGACCTTTGTTCCTGACAAATTTGTATGTTGAATTCTAACCCTGGCAACTCAAAATGTGACCTTATGTGGGAGATAGATGATTTTTTTTTTTTCCAAGGGTTTGGTCGGCCATATTTTCCTTTCTTTTTTTTTTTAATTGAGATATAAATGACATGTAACATTATTCATTTCAGGTATACAACATGATTCCATATTTGTATATATTGCAAAATGATCACCACAGTAAGTCTTGTTAACATCTACCACCATACATAGTTATAAATGTTTTTCTCGTGATGACAAATTTTAAGATCCACTCTCTTAGCAACTTTCAAATATACAATACAGCATTATTAACTGTAGTCACCATGCTGTGACTGTACATTTGAAATACTCCTCATCTGAAAAATTGAAGTTGTCAGTTCCCAAAATTTGAAGAAAGTTCTGAAAATTTAAATGGGCAAAACTCTAGAGTTATTCTATTGGGTTGCTGGAAAAGTCATGACTCATTTTTGCAATGAAAACCATAGGAAAAATATATCATGATTTTTGCAACAACCCAATATGTGAGAGTAAATAGGGCCCTAAAGGACACCTCCTCCACTTCCCTGATTTTATAGATAAGATGACCAGCTTAATGTGGTCAGATACCCCAGGCTAAGGTTGGGTATCTGGCTAGAGTATCGATTCCTAACGAAGAAGCAGGTAGAAGCCCCTAGCATCAAGTGTCTCACACCAACCTGGATGTTTCTGTGGCCTTCTAGGCCCCAAGGGGAGGGGGGTTGGGGTGTGCCTGGGATAGGAGAGAAAGCAAGAACCCTGGTGAGCTTTCTTCTGTCCATCCCTTCTGTTCCCTTTCCTCTCCCCATAGTTCCTCCAGACTGAAAGAAGCAAGCATTTGTTCTAGTTTTTAAAAAAGATTTTATTGGGGAATTGGGAGAGGGGAACAGTGCTGGGGAATTGAGGGAGGGGAACAGATAAGTTGCTGTTCTTTTGTTCTTCAGTCTAGTTGTGGAGGACATTGCTTCTTCACTGGCCCATGATGGCATTGTGATCATTGCACGCTTTCCAGCTGAGGCAGATCAGTTGCCAGCCATTGGACGGCCACTCACGGTGGCTTACAGAGGCTCATGGCAGCTCATGCCGGCTGCCGGCCACTCATGCTGGCTGCTGGCCACTTACGGTAGCTTAGGGCAGCCCACTGCAGCCCACTGCAACCTACCCCATTGCCAGTGACTCACAGCAGCCTAGCTCCAGGTTGAGCTGTTGTTCACCATCTTAGCTGTAGAGGGCACAGCGTCACTGGCCCTTGTGGGATTCGAACCAGGAGCCCTGCTGCTCAGAGCTGGCATCCCAAGCCAACTTTTAACCAACGCACCACTCTGTTGGCCGAAGCGTTTGTTTTTTACGTGTCATCCTTTTCGGTAGCACAATAAGCCTCATGGCGAAGTCAGGTTGACTCCTCGTTTCCCTGGGCCTGAGAGCAGTCAGTCTGCTAAAACTGCAACAGTCCGGCTGGGATGACGTGATCACCCTAGGCTTGGTTCTCTTAAGTTTACTGGGTTTCATTCCACATATATTAAGAGGAACTTGGATATGAGTTGAGTAGGACTTGGGTTTGTGTTGTGCCAAAGACATGGAGGAAATCTTCTCTTTAGCTTGGAAGGTAGTTCTCAACTAGGGAAATTCCCGTTTTTCTAAGGGGCATTTGGAAAAGATTGGAAGTGTTTTTTTTTTAAAAGATTTTTATTGGGGAATCGGGGGAGGGGAACAGACAAGTTGCTGTCCTTTGTTCTTCAGTCTAGTTGCGGAGGACGTTGCTTCACTGGCCCATGTTGGTGTCTTCATTGCGCTCTTCCTGGATGAGGCAGATCGGTCGCCGGCCTCTGGATGGTCGCTCACAGTGGCTATTGGCAGCTCACGGTGGCTGCCGGCCACTCATTGTAGCCTATGGCAGCCCACTGCAGCAGGGGCTGCAGCCCACACCATCGCCGGGGCTCACACAGCTCAGCTCCAGGTGGAGCTGTTGTTAGCTGTAGAGGGCAGTGTCATTGGCCCTCATATGTGGGATCTGCACCAAGGCCTCTGGCATCCCAAAACCAGCTCTTAACCAATGTGCCACTCGGCCTGCCCTGGAAGCGTTTTTTATTGCGACCAGAACTTCCTGTGCCACTGGCATTTAGTGAGGTGAGGAAATGAGCATGGCAGATTCCTTGAGGAATAATTGTCTTGCTTAACATGCCAGTGACAGCAACCCATTGAGAGTCTGAGTAAGATTGCCAAAGCTTGTATTTTTCAGGCTCCCTCTCCTGCCTTGCCTTGGGTCCCCAAGTTTCAGTGATGTCTCATGGGCATGGAAGGTTTCGAGAGGGTATAATTTAAAGGAAGAAAATTACATGCGGATGTAAAATATTTGCAAAATCTTACCTCCTTATAAAACACAGTCTGCAAGCTCTCTGTGATCAGTGAAAAGGGCTCTGGAGCAAGAACTGGACATCTCCAGTGAGGCAAGAGCAATGTAAAATGCCGAAGAGTGGGCTGCAGGAGGAAGCAGCATGGGTCTCCTAGCTGCTGGGCTCATGGATCATAAACTGGAGATCGAGCCCAGGTAACCTTCACAACTCACTGTGTAACTATATGTACAGTTTTCTCACTTGAGAGTAAATGCAGTCGTGATTACAAAATCCCAACTTACAGAAAACGTTCAGGTCTTGTAGCATAAAGCTGTCTGGACAGGGCAAGCGTAGCATCAGGATGCTGAAGCTCAGAGTAGCAAAAACGGATGAGAATCCCCTGATGGAATGCTGTCTCCAGGAGGCCTTTCCCCCCTCCTGTGGCAGTGAACCCGTGCGACAAAGCCAGCTCCAAACCATTTCCAGTTTACACAGAGACGCTTTCTTTGCTTATAACAAAATTCTTCTAGTACTTATTTGATAGTCTTTTTGGATTCTATTTATCCATGAACTCTCTAATATTTACTCAACGCTGATTGCAGCCCCCTATTTGTCTGTCCGTCTTTACTACAGAGGCAGGAAAGCTAAACATATTTTAGACTCACTTGCAACTAGGATTGTAGTTTCCACTGAGCACAGCCAAATGCCTGGTGTGCCTGGGGCAGTCCCGTTTATGTCTGGTGTCACGGCATAATTATTAAAAGTGCCCGTCATGGTCATGGTCATCACTGGGACTTGAAGTTGGTGGTGATCCTTGGCTGTTAGGACAGGACCCAGGGCAGAGGCATTAGTTCTTCTAGGGCAGCTGTGGCAGTTTCCTATGTGTTATAGGTGTTGAGTGACAAGTGGTGGTCCCAATGCTATTTCTGATGGATTGGCCCTATGGTGTGGTTGGGCATTTTCCCAGGGTGCTTTGTTTCTGGCTGTGAAGTATCTAAACCTATTTCCCTGGTCTTACTGGGAAGTCAATAAGCTTCCTAGTATATTTTACCTTGTTTCATCAATTCTAAGATGCACGTTTTCCCACATTTTTTTTTGCCTTTAAAATTGGGGTACAATCAATGACATGTTATAGTTTAATTAACAGTGTTATATCTTTCTTAGTGGCTTATAAAATAATACTGTGCCTTATGAATTGTTGCATATTAGGTTCAGTGAAAAATAGTAATAAACACCTTAACACTTGTCTTAGTTTGCTTAGGGCTGCCATAACAAAATACCATACATAGGCTGGGTGGTTGAAACACTACAAGCTTATTTCCTCACAGTTCTGGGGGCTGGAATTCAAAAATCAAGTTTCCAGCCAATTTGGTTTCTTTTCTCATGGGAGCTTTCTTCCTGGCTTGTAGATGCTGTCTTCTCAGTGCACCCTCATATGGCTTTTCTTCCATGAGTATGCCTGAGGCGGGGGTGAGGGGTGAGGGGGGTGGGGGGGGAAGGTTGGGGAGAGAGAGAGGAAGAGAGAGAATGAAAGAGAGTGATTAAGCCTGAGTAGCTCTCTGGTGTCTCTTTTTACAAGGACACTAATCCTATCAGATCAGGACCTCACCCCTATGATCTCATTTAACATGAATTACTTCCTTAGAGGTCCCATCTTCAAACACAGACACAGTATGGGGTTAGGGCTTCAACATATGAATTTTGGGGGAACACAAACATTCAGTTCATAACACTGCTTAAATCAAGTAAAGTAGTTTATATTGTTTGCAGCAAAGCAAACTGAACCATATAGAATGCAAATAAAAATGGAAATTAAAATAAGATGGCTGGAATTAAAGTAACTGAGTTCTCCTAGGTCACCTTTTCCCTTTTAAAAATTCTACCTAGTTTTCTTTAAAAAAAAAAAAAGAATGTAAATCAGGGCTTTCTAGCAGAACATATGGGATATTGTGCAATGCTTGACAGTTTCTTAAAAACCTGTATTACTTGTTTACATCCAGACTGGCCTAAGTTTTTCTGTCACTCAGCTTTCACTCCTTTATTATATCTCATTTTCTCTTCATTTTTTAAATCACAAAAGAAACTTTTATAAGATACCATCGTACAGTTGTTATGCAGCATTTTAAAAACTGTTTTCACATGGTATAGCCCAGGACCCTGCAAATGTATGTAAATTAAGTGATTCTACAATATTACCATCATTGCCACCATTATCATTGTCAATATTATCACCGAAAGTATTGAGTGTCTATGTGATTACTGTGGTCAGTGTCTGTCATTTATTTTAGTCTGGTCTTATTTGTGACATGTCTCTTGAATTTAATTCATTCCATTCCCAGCAACACTATCCTGGTTGGGATCTCTTGGTATCTCATCTGGGTAATTGCAGCATAATCCCTGAATCTAGCCGTATCCTTGCCTCCTCAGCCCACTCTCTTTATAGTGATCAGAGGTCTCTTAGGCTTCTTAGGAGGCTTGGGTCTTGGGAGTTGTGTCTGAGCAGAGCAGGGACATAAGTGCTTCAGGTATGAGGTATTAGATACTTTCTTTATCCAGGTATTCATTTAGATAATCATTGGTTTGCTTAAGGGCTGGAAAATTCCTCTCCCCAACAAAAAACTGAGCCCTGTCCAGTCTTGCCAGGAGGTTCTGACATAAACTAGGTTGTAGGAAGGATAATGGTGAGCAAGCATGTGTGCATGCATGTGCAAACACACACACACACACACACAAACACACGTGCGCACGCACACACACACACACAGACACACCCCAAAATGGAATTCATGATAGGAAACCTGGCACAATGAGCCAACCTGAGATTAAGGTCTAAGCATTTCATGGGAGCTGAGTGTATTATTTTGGGTAAAACTAGGCCATTGTAATAAAGATATTAATCAAGTGACTTAAAGAAGATAGAAGTTTATTTCTTTGTTAGCCAGAGTTCAAGGTGAGCTCTGTTCCATGCAGTCATTCAGGTACTCAGGTACCCAGCTTTCTCTACCATCTGCTACGTCCTGGGCTCCAATTACATGGTTGAACACGAGTCACAGTCGGTCAATATTCAAGTTTGAGGGCAAATGAAATTATGTGGAGGAATACATGTGCAAAATTCTAAGGTCCAGGCTTGGAGTGCACACATCACTTGTGCCCATGTTCCACTGGTGAAAAGACATATAGCCCCACCTACTTGAAAATCCCTAACTGGGTGGCTCCGGGTACAGCTATAACTCTATTACTATGGAAGATGGAGAGAAGGGACTTTGGGGGACAACTCTCTGATACACTAAGCATATGTGAATATATAGGATTAGAATACTTCGTGATCCAGGCAATGTGACATGGGAAAGCCTTTCATCGAGGTTTCCCTTTCTTCAAAAGGGGCCTCCTGGTTGTACCATCCAGGGCTGAGGTGGTGGTGGCTGCAGCAGATCTCTCTTAAGATTGGTGGAGTCCTCCTTTGAGGGCTATGCATGAGGTCCTGCACCCTGAGTCAGGGTGCATAAGTTGCCACCAGGATTAATTTAAAAAATCATGTAAAGAAAACCTTGGAGAGTTTTTGGAAATATACAGGAAGAGAAACCCTGGGAAAAGACTGGATTTCCTGTTACTCGAGTGGTAAATACTTAGATTATTAAGACCTGGGATAATTATCCAGATGTCGTCTCATTTGTCCTCTTGGCTGATGAAGCCTGGACATTCCAGGTATTCATAGGCTCATATATTATATTAGTAGTAAACACTGGTTTTTGGGTTTTTTTTTTTTTTTTTTTAACATAAGAAAACCGTACTGTTTCCTCTTGCTGCCAACTTATAATGCAAACTCTTTTTACATAATATGGCTTTTCATGAGCTGACTCAAACCTTTCATGTCTAACCTTTCCTCACCACCTGGCATGCTCTGGCTACATTGTATTAATTACTGTCCTCCAGGTGTGACAGATATTTTCATGCCTCTGTGCTTTTGCTCTTACTGTTTCATATGCCTGCTATGTCCTTCCTATCCTAAATTAATCTTACTCATCCTTCAAGTTTCAGGGAAAGTAATAATGATGACGGCTAATAATTAAGCGCTTGTTATATGTCTGTTCTAAGCACTTTACATGGTTTATCTCTTTTAATTTTCACAACAGATATGAGCTAGGTACTATCATTACCCTCATTTTACCATTGAAGAAACAAGGGCATCAAGAAGTCACCTAGGAAGTGAGTGTCAGAGCACGAACCTGAACCCAAGGGGCTGGTGACAGAGTTAAGCCCTAGTCCAGTACCTTACATGAAGTTTTGCCACCCTGACAGCAGAATTAATCTCCTTTTCTGTGCTTCCAGGAACCTGAACCGGGTGTCAAAGATAGTTGTTTTCTATCTTTGTAGTCTGCTTAGTACACTCTGTAACATCTAGAAGATGTGAATAAATGTGTGATGGGTACTTCTATGTGTTAACGAGGCTAGGCTATAGGACCAGTTATTTAATCAAATACTAACCTACGCATTACTGTGACAGTATTTGGTAGATGTGATTAACATCTACAATCAGTTGACTTGAAGGAAAGGAGATTATCATTGGTACCTGGATGGGCCTGTCCAATCAAGTGGAAGGCTTGAAGAGAAAATTGAAGTTTCCATGAAGACTGTAGTGAGTCTCTAGCCTGCTGCCCTGCTCTGTAGGTTTCTTACCTGCCTAGCCAGTCTCCACAATTGCACGAGCCAGGTCCTTGCAATAAATCTCCCTCCCGTCCCTCTCTCTGCTGGAACCCTGGCTTATACAGTTCGTTGCACTTAATGGTACAGCCTGGCTTATAAGGTGTTGATTTCCTTGATGTTTCTTGAGCTCTTAGTTGAATCTTGACTTCTTCCAGGACACATTTCAGGATCCTTTAGAATTCCCAAAGTTTTTAATATGATCACATTAGAACAAGCTCCACGTTTTCTCCCGGATCACATATTCTACAAGAATCAGGGTTCTCTTGCACCATCCTCAAAACCCCAAGCTAATTGTCATTTTAACAGAAACAGATTTAGGCTGGCCGAGTGGCTCAGTTGGTTAAGAGCTCGCTCAAGAGTGCAAGCTGAGCTCTGAGCAACAGCTGTTCGAGGCCAGCCCGAGCTGAGTTGCCGTTGAGCTGCCAACAGGTGGCAGGATGGCTCAGCTAAAAAA
Source organism: Aselliscus stoliczkanus (assembly GCA_033961575.1). Classification (NCBI taxonomy): domain Eukaryota; kingdom Metazoa; phylum Chordata; class Mammalia; order Chiroptera; family Hipposideridae; genus Aselliscus; species Aselliscus stoliczkanus. The sequence continues at coordinate 50,846,630 of CM066735.1, forward strand.
AAAAAAAAAAGAAAAAGAAACAGATTTACTATGAGGCAAGTTAGGCATAAAGCTTCAGGGCCACTCTCTCATGTGGATCCTTTAGGGCTCCTGTGTGAGAGTCCTCGCAACGTGTTCACGCGGATATCGGTTTTTCATGAAGTTTGTGATAATAAGATATTGTAAGAAGTGTATTTGGAAAGAGATTTTGCAACATTTTAATAGTTTTGAGAAATTATAGACTTGATTTGGACCTACAGGAAGGGCATCTTCTTTAGTCATCTTTAAAATTTTTAGTAAAAGTGAAAATTATGAAAAAAAAAAAAGGGATGTGAAACAAAAGTCCTTAAGAAGCGTAACAAAAGCAATAGAAGTCTTTCTGTCATCAAGAAGTAAATTGTAATAAAATTTCCAGATCATAACTAAAGTGGTAGTCCATTGAGAGGAAGAACTAAATTTTGAATAGAAACAATGAATAAGATCTTAAATTGTTTGGTAATATAATGGATGAAGAGGATTGATCACATAGACACATTAGGAAGAGATTTGCATTTCTTGCCTATCTGAAAAAATACTGATATTGATGAAGATGCTATAAAAGTCATAATGATGCCAGCTAATAATTAAGCATTTATGATAAGCCTGTTCTAAAGACTTGACATGATTTATACCTCTTGAGGATATTGAAAACGAAGTATTTAACGAAATGTCAATTAGTCATTTAGTATTTAAGGTTAGCTAGCTATTGCTCAAAATCTGAAATGCCCTGAAATTTTACATCTCGTTTATAAAAGACACTAGTTAGAGGTATTTTCAAATTTAACGACAATTCTTGACATTTTACATGGCTTTAATAATGAGTTGTGTAGCTAAAAGAAACCTTTCTTTTTCTTTTCTTTTTTTTTTTTTTTTTGAGGGCAGTGTCACTGGCCCTCATGTGTGGGACCGAACCGGGGCTGCTGGCGTCCCAAGCCAGCGCTTAACCACCATGCCACCCGGCCGGCCCCAAAGAAACCTTTCTAAACTATCAATAATAAAAACACATTTTGATCAGTCATAATGGAGGAAGGACTGAATTATCTTTCATTCCTTTTATAGAAGGTGATTTTTTTTTTTTTTGGTGGGGGGCAGTGTCACTGGCCCTCATATGTGGGACCCAAACCGGGGCTGCTGGCTTCCCAAACCAGCACCCAACCACCGCCCACTCGGCTGGCCCTATAGAAGGTGATTTTATAAAATCTCATCATATGAAGTGACAATGGACGTGCAGCTGAAAAATGTAACAAAAGATGTATTATAGAAATGTGTCAAGTTGTTAATTAGTAGAAAAAAAACCCCATTAAGTTCTTTTTCTAATTTTGGTGATTATGGTATTTGAGAGGTTTAAAATTTTTATAATTTGTTCAGGCTGCTTTTTTGGTTCTAAATAGATATTTATCTAATTTAAAAATTCTTTTTCTTTTTCTTTTTTTTTATTTTAAAGATTTTATTGGGGAATTGGGGGAGAGGAACAGCGTTGGGGAACGAGGGAAGGGGAACAGACAAGTTTCTGTTCTTTTGTTCTTCAGACTAGTTGTGGAGGATGTTGCTTCACTGTCCCATGTTGGTATCATCATTGCGCTCTTCCCGGATGAGGCAGATCGGTCGCCGGCCTCTGGACAGCCTCTCACAGCAGCTCTTGGCAGCTCACACCAGCTGCCAGCGGCTCATGCTGGCTGCTGACCACTCACTGTAGCCTGTGGCAGCCCACTGCAGCAGGGGCTGCAGTTACGCCGTCCCAGGGACTCACAGCAGCCCAGCTCCAGGTGGAGCTGTTGTTCACTATCTTAGCTGTAGAGGGCAGCGTCACTGGCCCTCATATGTGGGATCCGAACCAGGGCTGCTGGCGTCCCAAGCCAGCTCTTAACCAATGTGCCACTCGGCCAACCCTAAATATTCTTTTTCTTATAGAAGACTCCAAACTATAGGATCACCAGGCTCCCCAAAACCTGGTTTTCAATTTTCACTAATGCTTGTTTTCTGTTATCTGTTGCCTTTTTTTCTCCAAGAACTTTTTTTCTCCAAGATCAGACTTTCAGGGTTCTGGAGAATAGGATGACATATAGAGAGCCACAAAGTAGAACCTCACACCAGGCTTAATTCAAATTTGTGTCTCAGTAAAATAACAAATGATTACATATCCCAAGTCTTTGGAGGTGCTTGAGTGTACCCACTACCTCCAAAGTGAAATGAGCAGATTCCAAGGACTAAGCATAGAGGCTTTGGCCTTGGAGTGAGCTGCCTGATCCCCTTTGAAAAGGCATCCCAGTGCTAACTTTAGACTTTACCTTCTCCCAAGTGCCTTTATTGTGTGATTGGACACTGTCTTTCACATGTCCTGTTCCACTGCCTTGGAGAAGGAAAGGCCTTTTGTCTTTTGAAACTAGAAAATACAAATGAAGATCAGGCAGGGGCCAACCATTTTTCAGCTGGTCGGTAATTCTTAGCCTCTTCACTGTACTCAGAGATGACTTACTGAGACCAAGGAACTATTTTCCATGACATAATCCTAACTTCGGCAAGTAGAATGGCCTGGCTATGGATATGTCTCTCTTTATTAACAGAAAGATTTTTGCCTCATCGGCAGACCAGCTAAGGTCAAAGATGGTCATTTCCCCTATGAAGACATGCTTAAGTGCCTCCTGTGGAGTAGCTGATAACTTTTTCTTTACATCTAGAGGTGGGTGTGGGCATGGGGCAGAAAGCTCCCTGCATATTGCTCACTCAGGGGAGTCCTGGACTCTGCCTTACCTCTTTTGTGTTGTAGGTGACTGTACCCCACCCTCCTGCTTGCCTCAGGCCCCCTTTGTGGGCTCTATGGGCCAGAGATGCTGGCACGCAACCCTGATGCCTGACAGTGACACAGGCACCAAGGACCCTGGAGAAATTCCTCCATTGGCCTGTGAGAGTCTGTCCAAGACGCTGCTAATCGACGTCACCTTGTTTCTCCTCCATGTTTCCCTTGCATCTGAGTCTGAACATGCGGCTCAGTGAGAGCAGAGTGGCACTCAGAGCGTGGTCACAACCTGTAACTCACGGGGTTTTCTGGACCTGGAATACTCTTTCTTGCCATGTGCACACGTCAAAACTTTTGTTTCTAATTGGATCATCTCCATCAAATAGTGTCAGTTCCTTCTATGGGATTTGCCTCCTCTTTTGGGTCCCTACATTAGCGCTTTATTTCCATTTCCATGAAGGCCCTTCCCTTGCACCCCACCCCCACCCCGCACCTCCCCATTGGCTCTGCAGCACAGGTACAGCACACGTAAGGTGTCTGCATACGAGTATGTCAGTGAAGTTGGCAGCAACTCCTGCCTCCTGCATTAGGTTTGAACTGTCTACCTGCATAGACTGGAAAAATTCCCATGATGACGAGCTGCTGGAGTTCAAGGGCAGCTGATCATCATGGATCGCTTTCACTTTAACTTGAAAGTGAAAATTACTTTTCTGACCTCAGGGAAAAGCCTTATTTCCTCTCTAAGGTGTTATGACACTACCTTGCTTCCATACAAATAGCTTTTAGGACCAACATATTTCTTTAGACAAATTGTGCCTTAAAACATCCCAAATGTTCTAAATATCTAAAGAGAAAATAATCTTTCTCATAATTTCAAATATTCTTGAAACTTGCATGAAATCAGCCTTGCATTTTTACCTAGCAATTATTATTGTATTAGCATGGAAGCATTTAAAAGTCATGGCTGTAAACCTAGATCTTAGTGCCTTACCCTCATTTTTGTATTCCAAGTTCTCTTATTACCCACTAGATGTCACTCTCTACACAGTGAATTGCAGAGTTAAACATTGTGGTGACTTAGACAAGAAAGCCATTTGGACAAGAGTTTGTAAGTGGCAGCAAAACATATTTTCAATTACTTTCAAACAGGACATTATTTGCAAGAGGCATTCATTATTTCTTTAGTGAAAAGAAACCCCTCAGAATTCATTAAAGTAAAGAGGAAGAAAGTCAATGGCCGTCTTTTCTCTTTCCAGCCTGTGGCTACAGGGTTTACACAGGTGCAGAGCTGGACTGAACTACTGCTTGTCTCTGAAATCATTTCCTGGGGAAAGGACAGAGCTGTCGAGGGGTGTCAGCGTTTGCATCTGTTCCTAGAAATTCGGAGCATTTCCACACGGCATCCTCTCCACAGGGCCTGGGAAAAGACCCTTTGGGGGCGAAGAAAGCAACATTGACTTAAATTCATTTTCTTGATTTTACTGGCATTTTTAGTCATGAGCTGTACGTGTGAAACTTGGATTGCCGAGGTGAAGGAAATCTAAAGAATTAACAATGCATAAAGGACGTTCTTTATTTTCAAGTTGTTTAGGCTGAAACAGTGAGCCATATTTCATGGGTGGTGACCATGCCCCCTTTTATTGCAAAAGGTTGGCTAAGAGCATTTCTCGGAACCAGAGAATGAAGGGGGTTAGTATGATATTATTTTGTTTAAATTCCCTCATGATTTTTACACCACAGATACCCCCTACATTATAGAACTTCTTTACAATTTCAAAACTTTAAAGGGAAATAGGGAACATCTTGGTGGTTTGCTGGTGATATTGCTCTACTTGTATATGGCTTTGGTAAACCCCAGACGAATGAACTGGCCAGGACTTCCAGAACTAGTTTTCATTTTAAATCATTTCAACTCCTTTTTTTTTTTTAAACGATTTTATTGGGGAATTGGGGGAGGGAACAGTGTAGGGGAATCGGGGAAGGGGAACAGACAAGTTGCTGTCCTTTTATTCTTCAGTCTAGTTGCGGAGGACGTTGCTTCACTGGCCCATGTTGGCATTGTGATCATTGTGCTCTTCCCAGCAGAGGCAGATGGGTCACCCAGCCATTGGAGGGCTGCTCATGGCAGCCCACTGCAGCCTCACTGCAGCCTGTGCCATTGAAAGCGACTCAAGGCAGCCCAGCTCCAGGTCGAGCTGTTTGTTGTTCACCATCTTAGCTGTAGAGGGCGCAGCATCACTGGCCCTAATGTGGGATCCAAACCGGCCGCCCTGATGCTCAGAGCTGGCACTCCCAAGCCAACTCTTAACCAATGGGCCACTCGGACTGCCCTAAATCATTTAAACTCTTTAGATAGTAACTTAAAGCATCTCTCATTCCCAGTGTTCCAAAAACTACAGTCTCCCCAAAATGACAAAAATAAAAGTGAGTTTAAAGGTAGGCCCAAAATTTCAGCTGTGAACTGACTTGCTCCCTACTTCCTAGAAATCTATGGGCCAACCAGAACTCATCTAACGAAGACCTGTGGCGTGTTTGAGTGACGTGCTATCATTTTGCCAGAACCTTAAGGTCTGCTTTGCACATACATGTGTGTGCACACACATGCACACATAAAAAATCATGCCTTTTTAGATTTTTATGTGCTTTGAATTTATTAGACTACTCAAATAGGTCTCAGTCTTTGCTGAGACTGCGTCACTTGTGGCTGTCCCCAAACTATTATTCCTAAGCCATAATTTGACATTTGGCTGGTATTAGAATGTGACATAGTGCAATTTCATGTGTACGTGTGTGATGACATTTTGACACAATTCTTGGTGTTCTTGTTCAGGTTTCAGTGACACTGGGCTTGAATTATACCTAAAACTTTTCCTTCCCAAGTACAACTTCCCATATATAAAGAGTCCTCAAAGCAGGAGAAATATGTAAGAAAATAAATTGACATGATTCATCAACAGATATTTATAGAGCACTTACTATCTCTTAATAAAGAACTTTTTCTCATTACAAAAGTAGTACATAGGCATTGTAGGAATTTGGAAAATACAGATAGGCACACAGAAGAATATATACCCCATCCATAATTCCATTATATCATCCAGAGATTTCAACATTCATATTTTGTTGATTTATTAATGCTTGGTTGGTATATTTCCAGTTTTGGTGCGTAATCCATTATCTATCTATCTACCTATCTATCATCTATCTTATCATCTATCCATTCTAATATATCTACCTACATCATCTAGCTAACCTATCTTTATGTGTTTATCTACCATCTAATTTAATCCTTATTTATACCCATACTTCTCTATCACCTATCTCTTTCTAACTTGTGATCATGTTGTGCATACTATTCTATAAACTATTTCTCTCCTATTTTTTGTTGTAGTTAAATATTCTTCTACGACAGGATTTTTAATGATATAAAAGTGTTTTGTTAGTTTTTAAAACCAATCTTTGATGGTTGGACGGTCTTGTAGTTATCATTTCATGTACATTTCTGATTAGTTCTTAAGGATAAAAACTAAGTGGAAATTTTAAGGTCAAGGGCACATATATATTTTAGGCCTCCTTCATGTTGCAAATTAGCTTCTTATCATTTAAAAGTTAATTTACATTTATTTCTACCAGCCATCCACAAACATTCTTGGGTCTTGGCACTATTGCCTTAGAAATCTTCTTATAGTGACTGCCAGTGCTTTCCCCAACTCTCCTTAGTAAAAAGTGAATAGGTTTCTTTAAGCTCAGCCTTAAGATAACTACCTTAGCACATTACAAAGGATATTTAATTTTTTTATTTTTTTATTTTTTATTTTTTATTTTTGTTTTTTAATTGTTTTGTTTTTTTTTGTTATTCTTTTCTCTTACAAAGGATATTTTATACCAGATTAAAGCCTGAACAAATAAATAATAAAAAGTAATCATTTTGCCTTTCTGACTCTGGACATTTGTTTCAACAGGAACAGTTTAGTTTTGATTTTTTTTTTTTTTTTTTGGCCCTCATATGTTGGATCTGAACTGGGGCCACTGGCGTCCCAAACCAGCTCTTAAGCACCGCGCCACTCGGCTGGCCTGGAACAGTTTAGTTTTAATTACTGGTGATAAATACTTCATAGTCTACTAGTAAACTTCATGCAGTATATCTTGAAAAATGCAATAAACTCTTTGTCAGGCAAGAATTCACTATAGCTCCTAACTCTAAATCTCTGTGGAAAAGAAGGATAAAACTACCATTTTTTTCCTGGTGAGAATTATTGGAAAGACTGATAAGAAAGTGAGACTTAGCAAGTCTCTAAAATAGTTACTAGCATCAGGACAAAATTGGGAAATATACCCTCACATTAATGTAGCACTAGTATTAGATTAGGTCAGTGCTTTTAAAAAATGTACTGCTTAAGAGATAAAGTTAGCAGTACATTTAGAAAAAATACCATTTTAGTACCTGGTTACATTTGAAAATGTATTGCTGAATAGAGGCTGTGATATACTGTTCTTCATAAAGTTGGTAAAATTAGGGCAAAAATATGCAAGACAGAAAATATGCAGGTTCTAGTTTATATTATTTATTTGTGCTGACTTTAGGGATATTATTGGGAACCAGGAAAAAATTCCTTTTTATTCATTTCATGAAACTTTCTTACTCTTTCACCTAGCTCATGGTAAAAGAATTCAAAATGGAAATAACTTTTTGTTTTTACCTGATTTACAGAAAAGGATATGCACTCGTGTGTGTGTGTGTGTGTGTGTGTGTGTGTGTGTGTGTCTGTGTGTATATACAACACATAGAAAAGCATCAAAAAGAAAGGAAAAAAATCAGAACCACCACCCAAAGATAAACCACTGTTGATGTTTGGTGAATGTCTTTCTAGACAGCTGAATTCTCTCAACAGATACAATATTTCATACAAATGTAATTGTGCTGCCTACATTGTTCAATCACCTGCTTTTCTTTTTACAGAAATATGTGTTGTGATCATATTTTGAGGTCAATATGTATAGATCTAAAGCATCGTTTTAAATGGCTGCTTAATACTCTGTTGTGATATGAGATAAATTATTTTAATTTATTGTTAACATTTGAATTTTTAAAAATTACAAGAAAGAGATATGCTTCTGAAATGCTTTTCTCCTGGAATGCTGCAGAAGTGCGAAAAGTAAAAAGCGAGCCTCATTTATTCCCTCTCTTCTACAATTAATTCCACCTCCCAGAGGTCACCCTAAAATATGAACTCCAGAAAAATTTTTAAGAATATATAAACTTTCTATACAATTTTTTTCCCAAGTGAGATCATTTTATATTCCATAATTTGCTTAAAAAGTTCTTTTTTCACAATACGTTGTGTATATCTTCCAGAGTGGTACATATAAGGTTATCTAATTTTTGTTAAACATCTGCCTATGTAATATGGGTTTACCATAATTGATTAAACCTATACCCTGTAGGTGGCTATTGAAGTTATTTTAATTTTTAGATACTCTAAATGCTGTAGTGAACAATCTTGAATGTTCATCTTTATAAATGTCCTCTGATCTTTTTAGTGGATTCTTCCCAATGTTACGGTTTAATCAGAGGCATTTTTGTTTAATATTCTGATCTGTGTAGTCAAACTGTCCCCCAGTTATGTTCCACTTCAGGCCTGTCCCAGCCGTGGATATTTTCAGTTTTATCTTTTCCAACCCTCTGGTGGAAACATATGTATCGTTGTTTTTATTTGAATTTATTTTATTATCAGGGAATGTAAGGACCTTGTACAGTGCTTATTGTTGGTTGTATGAAGTTCTTTTGTGATGCTCTCATTTGTGTCCTAATACTACTTGCTATTAGGATGTGTACCTTTGTCTTTTGTAAGAGCTTTTAAAAATCTTAAGGAAATTTGTTATTTTTCCGTCGTATATGTTGTAAATATTTTTCAATCAGTTTGTTAACTGCCTTTACATTTTTGGGTACTTTTAAAAAACCATGCAAAGGCTTTAAACATGTGATGTAATTAGGAACTCAAATCAGCTTTTCCAGTCCATGCAAAAATCGGATTTGATGTGACGCATTCTATCAACACTCTCTCCCTTCTGCTTACTGAATAAGGACCTAAGGAAAGATAAAAAGGAAAAATGACGATAGTCTGCCCTATCTTTCCCTTTCCGCCTATGTGGTTATTGTCAGTGGGGTGGCTAATGCGGGGATGTCACATGAGTAGGAAACGATCTGATAGGGTTCCTGGTGGCTCTTATTTGCATACTTACAACAATAATGACTTTGGTCAGGCCACGCTGGTTTGAAGGGCAAATGTGGCCTCTTTGTGGGGGTGGTGGTGCTGTCAGGGCACCTCATACTCAGTCTCGGATGTGACACCCAGTCATGCTGAACTCCCACACACGGGAACTCTGGAATTCTATGCATGGGGCATCGCACATGGCGTATGCGGGAGGGTGGCAAGGAAGGGCATCACCCGATTTGCACTCATGTATCTGCTTATGCTATGCTCCATTGTCCCATTGAATCTACTATAAATACAAGTTCAAAGATAAAATGTTTAGGAATTTTAAGCTGGTAACAGTGGAGCATAAAATGGAGTGCGAGGCTCTCCTGAGTGAGGGCCCTGTGTGTTGCACGGGTTGCGGCTGTGAAGCTGGCCCTTCAGGGGCCCCCCACGAATTCCAGCTGGTGGCTGGGCCTGGGGCATGGTTTAGGGGTCCATGCAGCCGGGGAGAAGAAAGGGACTCGAACGCTGCCAGCTGGTAGTCAGTAAAAAGGACCTGAGACCCCAATAAGGAGCCCATGACACAGTCTCTTATCGCCAGAGAACCTTGTCCCCTCTCCAACCCAATTCTCCCCTCACGCCCTCCTTTCCCACTGGCTGGGACATTTAACTTAATGCTTTTTCACTTGTCTCAGCCATGTCCAAAGGGAGTGTGAAGGGTATGGGCAGCCCATCGAGTGCTCCAGCCTGCGCCCATCTCCTACCTCCACTCTCACACAGAGATGCCCTGAAAAAAAGTAAAAAACAGAGAACTACAAAATAAACTTTCTTCCTGACTCGCTCTCCAGCAGAACGGCTGTCTTTATGCCATCCTAGATACAGCTGCATTCTGACGGCTGGCGAGGGACCCTCTGTACAAGTTTGTAAAATGCTGAAAGTGTCCAGAAAAACGACACCAGGCGAGCATAAGGCGCTGTTATCACTCGCTGGGAAGTCTGTGTTTTGTTACCAAACATTGTCCCCTGGTGACATATAGATCAGCGGGGCTTCTTATAAGCAAGGCCATGTGTGGCATCTCATAGTCTCATCACTTGCCTGTACAGGGTTCTAGTCTTACTGACTTTCCAAATCAGCAGGAAACTCTCCATAAAGGTGCAGAGAAACTAACACTGACACAAGGAGGATTTGAGTATTCTTTCTCCCCTACCGATGACGAGGGAAGAATCGAATACCCTAATCCGTCAGATCTCCCAGACAGAAGCCACAAATCTTTCTTGTTTTGTTTGGCATATTGGCACAGCGACAAGTTCACATTATACTCTGTCTACACGCGTCCCCTCACCAGGTCTCAACAAGTTCACAAACAGGGCTGAGGCAAATCACCTTGGACTGCAGGTGATTGTTTATTTATGTACTCACCTTGTTACCACCAGCTTATACCCAAGGCCTCTCCAGAAGAGCTTCATAAAAAGTAATAGTAACTGACATTCATCACACACTGAGCTTCTCTTTCCATTTCCTGCTTCTTTAATAGATCCCTACAGAGGGTGAGGAAGAAAGCGCAGGCTATTCTCAGACAATTGTATTACTTCGCTCTCTCCTAGCTCATCAAAAATTCTTTTGCTGCTGCTTGAGTGAAACGTGTTTTTGAAAAGACAGCATGGGTGTTGTTTGTAGATATCTTTACCAACCTTTGGCCACTATTTTCCTTTTTCCCAACATTCACGATTTTCCTGAGAATGCCTTATGGATCAGGGAAGAGGGTTGGGGACATAATAACTCCTGAGCATCACTGCTCAGGAAATTGTGAAGCACTTACCAGTGTAAGTGTCCACCATTTCTGTGATAAAATAATGAAAAGTGCTGGGGTTTATGATGATGGACTCTGTAAATTCAGATCAGGGTGGAGAGATATATTTATGGGAAGAAAGTTTCTCTGTATAAAGGAATATTTCCAGCCCTATCCTGTGGGGGCAATTGTTCCATCTCCTTCTTCTTCCTCTCCCTCTTTTTCTCCATTTTTCTTGTTTTGCTTTGAAAATACTTTGAAAATCGATTATGTGATCATTCAGCTTACTTCAATGTGACAATAGAATGGTCTTCAAAATGCTTGGAAGGTCTCCATTACAAAATCCCTTCCTTGGCTTTGGACATACTTAGTGTACGGATTTATTGATTCACTTCAATGTGGTCATACATCCAGACACAAATGGGAAGGTAGGTGGAGCTGGAGTGGGGTGAGGGGAAGCTGTAAGGCGCGTCAGAGTCTCCCAGGAAGCTGGCCTCTCTCCTTCTTCCCTCGCCTCCCCTCACACTGGGCTACGGACTCTCTTTGCTGCTTCCCCAGTACCTTGCACGTAGCTCAATCATTGCATTCACTACTTTTTCATTTTTTTCCCATTACCAGGGCAATTATGAATCATGGTTTAACAAAGTTTCATGCAAAGACTAAAAATAAATATTTCACTTGTAGTGATTTTCTAAAATTACAATAATTAATGCAGAGTTCCAATAATTTCCAACTTAGTAATAAAGCATCTTTACATACTACATTTTTCATTCAATTAATTGGAACACACAGAAATGAATGTCGGCGGGAGATTCCCCCTGTGGAAAGCAATTTGATAAAAAAATCAGTGAGTGCAAATCTGTGTGCCTGCCTTACTTGTTTAGAGGGAACTTGCTTTAAACAGACATTTGGAAGCAAATGGGTATAATTTGAAGGAATCACTGGGTCCAGGGACTAATTACTGATTTCTCTTGTGTGCACTTTTAAAAATATACTCTGTTAGCCTGTGTTGCTGTTTTTTAAAGTCTTCTCGACTGTGGATGACAAGGTCAGAACTGGTCCTGACTTTGTCATTGGAACAGCCTATCCTTCAGACTTTCTATTTTAGGGTGTGATGATCAAGATGACTTTCAGATCTTGAACAAATATTAAATTCAGAATAATCAATTTGGGGCTCATTTGAAATTCTATTTGTATTTTCTCCCTGTGGCATGTCTCTTCAGGAGCTTCCAGATGTATCTCTTGCGTTCCTCCCATGGGTGTCTGCTGGCATGAGTTTCATCTTCTGGGCGGGTGCCGCCCACCTCTGGGTGCTCAGAGGCAAGGGAGCTGCCCACCTGGATTCCTGGCCTCTCCTAAATGGGCTTCCCGTGTGGCCTGCGTGGCTACTGCCGAAAGAGCCCGACTCGGTTCATCCGCCCTCATCTCATTACCTTCCTATCCAAACAGATCTATTGAGCATCTAGCCTATGCCAGATTGTGGACTAGGAATTGGGCATACAGCAGAGAAAAAGACTTAGCCGTTGGACTCTGAATGTTCTTAAATTTTCATAGCTGATGAAGATCTAAGTTTTATTTATCTTGAAGAAGACATTTTCTTCCCCCCTAGCATGATTGCTTATGTGCCTGCACAAGGGGGGAAAAAAGGAAAATGAAAGTGGACAACTGCAAAAAAAAATAAAAATTCATGAACATTTTGAGCCTTGTTTACCATACATAAAATTATGACAGTATTCAGAATACATAGATTTATACATTTAAACTTTTATCATACTGCATTTCTCTGGATGAGGTAGTATGTTATATTAGTTTGTATGCAAAGGAAAATAATTGCTGTTTCTTTGTACTCTAAATACCCTCCCTGGAGTGGATTTCCTGTGTGCCATATTTATGCCATGCAGACATATATAACACCAACTATTTTGGGGCTAGTAAAAAAGAAACAAATAGAGACTAAATTTTATTATATGGATAATTAATTTATGTGTTCTCTTCCTACAGAGTGACAACTCTTTTTCATAGTTGAGTAGCTAGAGCCTAGAACGTAGTAAGGACCCAGTAAATGTTTGCTGGATAAATAAATGAAGGCAGGAAGGATTTAGCAAGCTTAAAAATGGGACAATCCTTTTATGGACCATGGTATTTGAGATGGAAAGAAGGGAATGAAAACAGGAAGCTAAGGGTCCCATATACGTATTGCACGTTTCTTGCACCCCTAAGTACTTTATGTACATGATAAGTGAACTTTCATATTTAATTTCACGAAGGCGGAAGCATCAGTTTCATTTTACAAACAAGGAAATTGGAGCTTAGTGTTTATGAGACATATTCAAGTCACATAGCTGATTGCCTGGCAAAGCCACTGCTGGAACCCAGTTCAGAAGGTCAGAGTCACTTCAAGCTTAGTGCGCTTAACCATTAAAATGTACTGTGTGTTACAGACAAACGGTTCCAATGCTTCGATGTATGCAAACCTGCTGGTAGGACCTGTCCCCTCCCCTCTCCCACTACTCTCTGGCTTTCCCTTCCTCCCCACTTTCTGGGTGCTCAGCCTGCAAATATTAGTGTTGGGGGAGAAGGTATCACAGTGTGAGTCTTCCTTGAAAGTCGTATTTAGTTTGAGGAAAGAAAAGGTATAATTTGATGACATTTCTAATTTGATTGACTGTTAGGGTATTTTCTTTTTTTCTTTTTTTTTGGGCAACATATGGTAGTAGGTCTCTTTGCATTCAAAGATACGTAGATCCCTAATAAGTTTGAAAATGAAACTATTGCCTTATTTCAGGAGGACTGGGGTGGGGGGGAGGGGAGAGAGAGAGAGAAAGAGAGAGAGAGAGAGAGAGAGAGAGAGAGAGAGAGAGAGAGAGAAGTTTTCTTGTGCTTGTGTATAGAATCAGTATCAATCACATTTTTCTAAATGTTAGGTTTTGGAATAAAACCTCCCTATCACTTTGAGAGTTTCTGCTTCTTCTTGGCTTTTAGCCTTATTTGTTTATTCACTCATTTATTTAGCGGTTATAGCATCTATTCCTGAAATTCTAGATGGTGGGAATGTTTGCCCTTTCAAAAGCAGGGGCCACTATGGGTGCAGACTGATGCTTGCTTCCCTTCAAATCTGCAGTCAAAGAATTTTCTTTTTGGGAAAAGGGCCCCTTGTCACCTGGCCCAGTGCTTTTGACTTTGAATCACCTCAAGGTGCAGGGCGATGATGAGCATACTTCCTTAGAGCCGGTCTGGTTTATTACCTGCATCCCCTTCCCTGCCTGTTTCCTTTTGGAAGGACCCATGAAGATGGATGTCTGCTTCTTGATGTAAGGAAGGGAGGCTCATAGAAGACATTAAAAACATCTTTCCCCTTATTTCTCGTGACTCCTTGCGCCTGTCACAGATCCTGTGGGACTGACAGAACATTACACAAATAACTCGCCCTCTTAAGCAGCCACGAGGCAGCAGGAGGCATTTTTTCCCTTTAAAGTCTATCAACTGAGAATTGATTAAGTCATCACAGAACAACTGTAGTTTGACCCTGACCTGACAAAAGGGATGGAAAATGTCTTGTGTGGAGAGAAGCGAGAGAGCTGGGGACATCAGCACTGGCTCTCTAAGAAGCTGCAAGTCGGCCAAGGGCTGACACCCAGGCATTCCGCCGAGTGTTTTTAATAACTGAAAAGTAAATAATGAAAGGGCAGTCAATAAACAATTGTGGTTTAATAAATTATTCATTTTAACAATGCTTGCAGTGCTAGCCCAGGGCTGAAAGCGGAGTTGTTCACATGCTAAACAGCAGAGGGCGCTGGTGTCACACCTAAGAGAGCACGCGGCCGAACCCTCCCAGGGCCCGTGTTTACGAAGGGGAGCAAGATAGGAGAGAGAGAGAAGAATGCTGAGAAGAGGCAGAGGGGACGATAGAAAACAAGTGGACAGGCACGGAAATGAAAAATGACATTTTTAACAGATGGATCAAATTCAATCCAGTACCGAAACAAGGCATAAGGAAATAAACAGAAAATAGTTGTTCTGGATTCCTTGGTTAAAATAACTCACTCGTTTGAAAATGATGGAACAACAGATTTGGAACAGTCAGGGAAAGGGCAAGGAGGTATTTGAAAATTTCAACAGATTTATTTCCGCCTTGAAAAACCGAACTCTGATTTTTAAAGAAACACTCTTAGCAATCAGGTGATTCTCTTGGGTTTCACTGCTAGGAAACCATCAGAAAGGCCACCCAGCTTGCTGCCATGGGCCCTAGGCCTTTTGAGAAAAGCCCACCGCGCTTTAAAGTATGCCTTGCATGGAGATGAGTCCCCAATACAGGTCAAACGCTCTTGGTCTTCTGTTCTCTTGGCACTATGCCGACGCCTTATTTTATTTATGAGACGGTGTTACATGAGGCAACACTCGTATTGTAAAGGGAAAAGGGCCGCCGTCCCCTTTGGGGTATTTGCTGTATACCTCAGGCTCTGAGGTGTCATCTGTCCTCTGCAGTAATGCAGATGCTGAAGCCAGCGGTATTTACTTATAAAAAACACATGAGGCAGCCCGCAGGGAAGTGTCATCTTGTTTGTAATCAATCCCAGCGCAGGGCTATTGTTGCTGCACAATCAAGCTTCGCTGTAAGTGACAAATTGGCGTCGTCTTCTTATTCTGACTGTCATTTTTCTTCAGTATGGATCCATCATCTCTGTTATGAGGCCTTGGAGCTGAGTACCACACACAGACACACACAAATGCATACCCTGGGAGAGTGCTCAGAAGGCCCATGTCTCCCACCGCCGATGTTGACAGAAGCAGGCAGAGTGGCAGAGGGTAAGGCAGACCCGGATGCATCTGGTGACGCATCTGGTGACAGTGGGTCATTGTCGGCTAACATTGGTATTCTTAGATTGATTTCACCTCCGAGCTTGATGGGAAGTTTATCTTTCAATCCACAAGACTAAGTGAGCTGGAGTATTTAGAAGGAGACTTTTTTTGTTTGTTTTCATTTTAGATGAATTCTCTCAGTTTGTTGGCAGACGGACTCTTAAGGTGGTCCCCCATAATCTCTGCCTCCTGGTGTTCACACCTTTATGACTCTCTTCCCTTGAGTGTGGGCAGGGCCTGTGACTTGTTTCTAACCAATAGAATATGGTAAAAGTAATAGGGTAGATGGGATTGTGTGTGTGTGATTACATGATCTTGTCACATAGGATTGTAGCTCCCTCTTGCTGGAGTCTGTCTCCCTAGGGGGCTTTGAAGAAGCAAGAAACCACATAGGGGAACCCCACATGGCAGGAAACTGTGGGTGGGCTGTAGAAGCTGAGGGCTGCCTCCCGCTGATATCCAGCCCAAAACTAAAACCACAGTCCTACAACCTCAAGGAGCTGCATTTTGCCAAAGTCCCGAGTGAGAGTGAGAGCAGACCCTTCCCTAGTGAGTGTCGGTTGAGCCCACAGCCCCAGCCAACACCTTGATTGTAGCCAGGTGAGAGCCCCAAGCCTTCTGCTCCGCAGAGCTGTACTCAGACTCCTGCCCTGTGGAAACTGTGCGATTACAAATGTATGTTATTTTTTAAAAGCTACTGAGTTTGTGGTAATATAGTAGGACTAGATAACATTTAGAACTCTATCCCCTTTTCTGTCTCTCTCTGTCCCATCATCTTGTCAAAAACTGAACTACTAAAGTGAGCTGAATGAATTTTCTTGCTTAATCAGGATCAACTTAGATCTTAAAAGCAAATTTGCCAGACCTAGCAAAAATAAATTGGCAGTGAAACTAAACTTAGATAGTTAATTGCAACCAGTGTTAGGTCTGGGTCTAGTTACAAATTAGATTATGATTATTTGGTTAGACCAAAGAAGAGGTTCCCAGAAAGCTGGCAAAGCCGGGAATCTGGGGGCTGGGTGCACTTGGTCCTTTTGTGAATGTCTGCTTCCTGTTCAGTCATTGATGTATCTCGAAGCTGAGGGTCTTGATTGATGCCCCAGGGAGATGCAGCTCTCCATTACTTGCTGGAGGGAGAATAGCAATGATGAGAACCCATAACAATGGAGAGAAGTGGTAGGTTCCAATCAGATAAGACAATATGGAAAAAAAGGACTAAGTGGCAGCCCAGTCCCCGAATGTGGAGGACAGTGTCTCTCGGAGCCCTGTCACACCTTGAAAGCAAATTCTAGGAAATGGGAAAGCACTGCCCAGGCACTCCTGCCTTTGCTCCGGTCACTCCTCTTTCCTGGAATGTTCTTACTGCCTGCAGTGCCATCCACGTGCCATGTGCCCTTCAGGCCCGATCAAACACTGACACCCTTGTGAAATTGTCCGTATGTACGTTCTTGATTTTAAACCACAGACACTTTCTCAAATTCTCTTAAACAATAAAAATTGTTCATTTAGCAAAATGAACTAATCTAAGTCTTTTGTGAAAGCAAAGTGGCATAACGTGAACTTTCAGAAAGTAGGGGATATCTGTGTGAAAGCCCCTTAAGTATATGAGAAGAACTTGAGCCTTATAATAAGAGAAGATTAAAGCTACAGGGAGACACCATGTTTTTTTTTTTTTTTTTTTTTTTTTTTTTGTGAGGGCAGTGTCACTGGCCCTCATATGTGGGACCGAACCTTGGCTGCTAGCTTCCCAAGACAGCGCTTAACCACCACGCCACTCGACCGGCCCAAATAATACTTATCTTGAAGACTGAGGTTTTTTGTTTTTGTTTTTGTTTTTTTTGAGGGCAGTGTCACTGGCCCTCATATGTGGGACCCGAACCGGGGCCGCTGGCTTCCCAAGCCAGCGCTTAACCACCGCGCCACTCGGCCGGCGAGACACCATGTTTTTCATCTAGCAGATTGGATGCGCTCAAAGCTTTGACAGCACCCTTTCTTGCAAGGCTGATGGGGAAACAGGCACACTTATTTATTGGCAGGGCCCATTGGTAGATCTCTCCTGGAGGGCAACTTGCCAACACCACTCTAAATTACAAACACCGATATCTTTTCATCCAGCAAACCACTTTTGGGAATTTATCGTACAGATATGTATAAAATGGTATCATACACATGTATAAAATGGTATGTGTTCAAAGTTGTTCTCTGTAGCATTTTTCTTACTGCCAAAAGAAATTTTCGAAAGAAACAATTCAATTGCCCATCAGTATGGAACTAGTTAAATCAATTACGTTGCGTCAGTACAACAGAACGCTAAGCAATACCATACTGCAGTATAAAAAAAGAGGAAAGTCTTTATGTATTGGTCCGGAAAGGCTGACAAGTCTTTGGTTAAATGAAATAGTTAATGGGGGAAATAAACAAACCAAGGTGCAGAATAGGTTGTGGAGTGCATTACCTTTTGTGAAAAACAAGGAGGAAAAATTATCTATACACATGTGCTAGATTTGTATAAACGAACCCTGAAGGATATGTTAAAAACCTGATAAAGTGGTTGCCTTTTTAGAGAGCTGATTGGAGACAGGGTGGGAATAAAGATGCTTCTTTCTGGACCTCCAAAGATGGTTTGATTTTTGAAACCCATAAATGGTTTATCTATTTAAAACAATTGAAACAAATTCTAGCATTTCCAGTGCTGTTCCTCCTTGCCTGTCTGGGGAGTGTAGACTCATTTATCATTTAGAGAGCATGTGTGTACTGCCTTTTGCCTTAGCCTGGAGGGCACAGCTTAATCTAATGGTAAAGCACAGGCTTGGAATTTGGGGTCAGCCAAACCCGGATTCCAATTTTGGAATCCATTGTTTACTAACTGCGTGATCCAGGTCAAGCTGCTTCACCTCTCTGAGCTCAGTTCTTTCACCTGGGAAATGAGGGTGCACATCATTTGATATGTGTGAAGAGTAAATCTGATGCCAGCATTAGGCTTAGTAACAGTGCATGACAGTTACTAGATTTCCTGTAAGTGATAGCCAATAATAAGCTATGAGTTCCATGATGCCAGTGGCTTTTTGATCTGTGTCTGTTCCTTTTGTTATTTTCTCCCACCAAATCAGTCTTGAGAGTGCTTTGTGCAAACTGAAGGGTTGTTCATGAACATGACATGATGTGGGTGGTGACACACTTGTTTCTTGAGAGGTTGCAGAGAGGCGAGCATTCTTGTTTTTAATCCATAATGAAAAAGAACAAGTCCTCACCCAGTGCTGGAACACAAGGGCAAAATCCCTTGTGTTTTCCCCCTCGAGGCATGACCGACCTTGGTTTCCAGCATCAGTTGGGAGTGACAGGCTGGGCTCCCCACAGGATTCAGGGTGAGCTGGCGGGAGGCTCGGCAGGTGAGCCTCAGGTGCGGTTCACCATTCTACAGACGCCTCTTATCATGCTGATGCTGGAACCTGGGGAATATCATCAGCTCAACAAAGGATGATGAGCACCTGCCCTGTGCCTGGCAACTGGTTATGAATCCGAAGAAACAAAGACAAATGTGATCTGGTTTTTGATCACAGGTAAAACCAACCCTGAGGACGGCTGTCCTTTATTTACTGTGCAGGTTTATATATGTGGATTTCCCCGACTCCTTCCATCTTGGGTCCATCCTTCTAGCCCTTTTAATTTGGACATTTTTTCATGTAGCCCAAACTGTACTGTTTTTCAGCTCACCTAAATGAAAAATGTTTAAGCCATTAACCTGAAGGTCCAAATGCACAGATGTCAGACAGGGTAGCACTTTAGGTTACACAGGAATGCTTTTGGCTGAATCCGTACATGAGAGAAGGGACACTAGAGCAGCCACAACTGAGAACAGTGAGGATGGAGGCAGCCAGTTTACTTGCCCTCAACCCTCTGTGTACATGGCAGGCAGGGCAAAGGGGAGTGCCCAGGCTAGGGAGATGAGTGTGTGGCTCAGATCCATGACCTCTCACACCTCTGATTTTTCCTATTTGTCAGATTGAGACTATAATGATAACAGTGAGAGGATGGTATAAAAAATAACCTTTAAATCAGAGGAATTTATTTGACACTAAAAGTATGGTGGGTGCTTTGATGTTATCACACCAGGAAATTGCTGACCTTCCTCAGTGCTGGAGATAACTCTGCTTCCTTTTCTGAGATACCTGGTTCCGTCTCTACCCAGTAGATGAAAACCGAAAGGGAAGTGACTTAGCCCAATTACGTACTGCGTGATTCATACGATTAATACATGAAGCTGGGCCCAAGCCTCTCTTTGCTCCTTCCTTCCTATAGTGGCAAATAGTAGCTGTATATCCAGCACATAACGAATCCAAACAATTTATTTCGCCCTTTGTACCTGCCCCAGGGCTGTCCAGGGCAAGGTGCGAGGGATGCTCCAAGTCAGTGACCTGGACCTCAGAGACCCCTCTGCAGTCTCCTTCGTGGTTGTGTGGGTGGCCGAATGGCACCGAGGTGGCAGGGAGCAAAGGCTTTAAAGATTTCTGGGCACCAGGGCATAGCAGTGCCTCACTCCCATCCCTCACTCCGCCTGTGTATTTTTAGCAGCGACTCAGAGTGTGCTGTATGCTTTTCCAGAGCCGTGGGAAGGGAAGTAGAGAGGCCCAGAGTGCTGGGCTGGGACGATGGCCATGCTCGGCTGGGCATTGCACGTGAGTGGGCCGTTAAGTTTCCAGGCATCTCTGGAAAAGCATCCTTCTGCACCTCCACCGCCGACCCACAAAGGGCAGAACCTGCCGTGAGGTCCCCAGCGCAGGACTGAGATTGTTCGTGTCATTTCCTGCACTGTTTATCCTGTCCTGTCTGTGTACTCTGCCAGCTAGAACAAAACAGTGCTGCTATGGAAACTGCAAACACCAGGCAGTCCGGGTCCTGCTCTTGGCAGCCCAGCCGGAGAGAGATAATGGCTTTTGTTGTTATCTATTGGACACCGATGCTCAGTCTGCTGTACCCTCAGGCCCTAACTAGGGATGCGCTGACACTGCACCGTCAGCACACTCTTGCTCTCTGGTAAACTTCCCCAGCCCTGTGATGCCAGCCGGCCGGAGGTAACTGTGCCGGGCCAGCTCATTATCTTGATGACAACCTGGGGCTCCCTGCTTCCCTGACAGCTTCTGTGGGCTCCTCACTCCCAGGTGACCCAGCACTCCCCAAATTGTCTGCTGACCTCTGCAACTGGCCGAGCCCAGCAAGTTGGCAAATCTTACATCTTGTTTTCCTTTCTCCCCCCCCCCCCCGCATTCCTCCCCTCCCCCCATACTACTAAATACATTCCCCTGGAGACGCTTGTGATTCAGATGCCCTCTGATGGGGCCAGAGCCTTGCAGGCATGCTCGCCGAGAGGGAGCCGCCCACCACGCTCAGAACAGGTGGCTGGACGTGTCCCTTCCCGAATGAATACAAATCACAGCCCTCTAAACACACACTTAATATGAAACGGCAAAGATTATGAAAACTTCTCTGCTGGCTGCCGCATTAATGAGAGATGCATTTACTATATCTGGCATTAGCCATAATGACACTGGGAGAACGGGGTCTCAGAGACGGAATAATTGGACGCGGGCGCCTTTTGCCCCTGGGTTGCCAGGTTAAGTCAAACATCGCCTGGCAGGAAGTAGGTGTGGACAAACACAGCTGTGTTTAGAATGCACCGAGGTCTCGATCCCCCCCCCCCCCGCCCCAATATTTGTGCTTTGAAAAGAGCTTTCTGCTTTGAAAGGCAGGCTCTCTTGTGCTTGGAGTGCGTATGTGCAGCAGGACAAAGCTCTTCCATCTCTATTTCTGAGAGTACCAGGGACCGGCTTTCTTATATGCTTAAAGGAGGGCGGTTTGTTTTGTTTTGTTTTGTTTTCGCCCCTGGCAACACCCATTTTCTCTGGTTTCAAACTGCTCTGTTCTGGAAGAGATAATCGTGGAAAAATCTTCTGACCCATTTGCTTGCAAATGCTTTTCTTTGGTAAGAAATATTTGATATTCTTCAAGCTCTAGCCATATAAAGTAGGGTGATTTTCAAATTCCGTTTGATCCTTCTAAAAGCGAGCTAGCCTTGTTCTCAGAAGAATTGTAGTACAGGCATGCAAAGAAAAAAAAAAAGTCCTAATTTCTGACTGTGTTTTCACTCTTGCAGGGTATTGTTCACAGGGGTATGTGGAGCAGAGAGGTTGGCCAGTGTGGGGTCATATCCACTAATGATCCCTCCCTCTTTCCCCAGAGAGAGAAAGAAGGGCAGCCCCTGGCTAAGACTTTCATGGAGGTCTTCCATGTGGTCACTTTAAGCTTGAAGTTCCCTTGGTGACGTTAAGGGAGCTGGGGTCCACACACGTAACCCACTGCAGAGTCTGGGGTGACGGCCTGGCTGACAGGGAGTTGCGCTCACTGCTGCCATCCAGCATTACAGGAGAGCACTGTACGGCTTACCGCTAGCCCAGGATAAGATCGAAATTCAAAATTTGAAGTACGGTTTCTACCGAATGCATATCGCTTCCACACAATCATCAAGTCAAAAAGTAATGTTGAACCATCTTGCGTCGGGGACCATCTCTCTCTCTCTCTCTCTCTATATATATATATATACACACACACACACACACACACACACACACACACACACACACGACTTATCAGTGGGTTGGCTTCCAGCGGGCCATTGGGGGCACAATTTGAATTTGGGGGCTGGGAAGAGCATTGCTGATGCAGGAAAGGCACTGCTCTGCATATCATGTAGGGTAGGGGCTTCGTGGTGAGAGGGGCAGCCTTGCCAACTATAGGGCAGGACTTAAAGCGTGGGGTCTTCCAAGAGGCGCAGCAGATATGTGAGACAGCACAGCCAGATAGAGCAAGCAACTGTTTCGTTTGGCGTGCAAAGTGTTTGTTTTTCACTTGAAGTCATTGCCAAATTACAAAACTTTGGAGATTTTATATAGAAACCCAGATGTTTGTCTTCTCTGAAGCAACTGGAAGATCTGGCGGCACTGGCCCTCAGTGCGCACAGGAACAACTGGGGAGGCTGGTAGGAGCTGCTGTCTTCAGACGAAGCTGCCCCACCCCGCTTGCCATGGCCTTGTACCCAGCCTGCGTCACTCGTTAGCATCACCTGCGTGACCACTCCAGACGTTTGACCTTGTGGCTCCTGGTCTGGGAATTTCTTGCTGGACTTGTCTTCTGTGGAGCTTGAAGTGCCAAAGTCATCAGGAACTATTCTGCTAAAGTCTCACTTCTCTCTCCGGGGCATGATTTGAGATGAATTACTCAGAGCTGATAGGCAGGCAGATTTTGAGAGGAGGGTTTCTTGCAGGGTAGATAAGGAGTGTTAGTGTGAGCTGTGTTTGTGCGGGCCGTTAACGCGAAGCTCTGCCAGCACATAGGGGCCCTGCGTCCTCATTCGCTTCACACGGGAAGGGCTCGCTGCAGCTCCCAGCACGCGCCCTGTCTCAGCACCTCCATCTTGCATTGATGCCATCTGACACGTGCAGCCGCCTAAGGTGCTACAGCCGGAGAAGAGAGGGATGGAAGCTCATGCAGGGAGCTTATGAGCAGGCCTGGAAGTGGTAGACATCACTTACAATCATATCCCATGGTCCAGGACCCAACCAAATGCCTTCATGTTCACTGCCAGGTTGCCTGTGTGCCCAAGAAGAGAAAAATGAAGCCAGGTTGGTGAACATATAGCATTGCCTGCAGCAGAGGCTAAAGGAGAGGCATGTTGTTGGCAGACCTGAGGCTACAAGGGCAGGGTTAGGAAGCAGGCTGTGCCCATCATGGAGGAGGAGGTACTTGTCTGGGTCCTTTTGCCCTGGAAGACGAGAAGCATCACGTGGAGCATAGTGCTGTGCTCTCTTCCAATGCGTAATTCCCTTCAACCCTCCCAATCTTTTAGGGAAATCTGATACCCATCCCTATGTGGCCTTAGGTCGCAAGATGCAGAGAATAAAGAGACAGCACAATAAAAGGTAGTGCTGCCTACCCACATCCATCTCTGCTGGCTCCTTAGAGAGGCAGCAGGATCCACCTGACGGCTGGGTCCGGGAGTGCCAGACAGTCCAGCCACAGTGAATGGTGACCCGCCCCACAGCGGGAGCCCTCCCAGTAGAGTCCAGGAAGGAGGTGGCTGAGGCTTCCCTTTGTTAATGCCTGCTGCAGAAAGCTGACCTCTAAAGGGGAGGCTAACTGCTCAGCTGGGGCTTTGTGCTATAAGACAGCTCAAAGCCCAGGCATATCAGTAGCCTTTACATGGATCAGTGCTATTGATCCAGCACCTCCACAGCCAGGCGCTAGCTGGGTCAACACTGCAACTTTATCTCATTAATCTTCACGGTGATCTGAGGAGGTGGATGACATTCTCCCCATTTTACAGGTGAGGAAATGGAGTCACAGAGAGGTTATTGAACTCAAGGTCACAGAGCTGGTGAGTGGCAGATCCAGGAGTTTAACCCAAGTCTGTTTGACGCTAAAGCCTGTTCTATACTTTGCTCTATACTAGCAATGGGTCAGCTTCACTACATTCATTTATGAAGGACACCAGAGGTTTTCTTTAGCAGTGACCCCCGCTCAGGGAAGCCTAAATAAATGGGCCTCTGTCCATGAATTGGTGGGATCTCAGACTATATTCCTGGATTTCAGACAGGTTTGGGAACACTCATGGGGCTGCTGTTGGAATCCAAAGTCCCGCTTTGTGAAGTGTTTTGGAGCTGGAGGTCCTAAGATTCTGGGAGAGCTAAGACAGGAATGGATTCCAAGCCTGTTCGTGAGTTTACATGGTTCCTTGATGGTACAGATACTGTCCTGGAGACTGTGGCCTGAAATAGATGGAAGGAGGAAGGGAGAGAGGGAAGGAGGAAGGAAAGGAGGGAGGGAGGGAGGAAGGAAGGAAGGAAGAGAAGGAGGAAGGTGGGACGGAAGGAAGGAAGAGAGGAAGGAAAGCAAGATACAATATAGAATACATGCACACATAAATTACCTAAACAACATGTGTCAGTTACTGTTTAAGCTTATATCTTTGTAGCAGGCTTTTGAGTGCTCTTCCTTAAATGTGTCTGTGCTGGGGATGTTAGCTTTGGTACTCAGGTATGAGTGGATGGAGAACCAGGTCAACAAGCCCACCCAACCTAGGCTGAGAGGCACAGAGAGAAGTGAGGAAAGGAGCTCAGCTCAGAGGCCAGGAACAGCACATAGATGTTGGATGATATCACAGCCCTGTTTGTGTGTGGTATATAATGGCCTGACCCTGGAAGGTGGAAAACATGTCTTTTTCTTTTGGATTTATAAACAGTTTATAATATGATGATGCCTTAAAATTACTTGGGAGAACATTGGTGATTTTCCTTTCCTGAGAGCTGTTGTCTTATTGGGGTCTGTCTCATTAAAAAAAACCCCAAACTTTGCCTGGGCAAGAGTCCTAAAGATGGGTGCAGAGCTGGTGGTACTCTTTCCAGACGCATGGATGGACACTGATGAAGACACAGAGCTGATTTCTTCCTTCTTTTGTTTTAGATCGTGTGTCTGTGCAGCACCCAGCCTTTAAATTCAGAATCTCAAGAGTAAAATTTGGCCACTTCTATCAGAGGAGTGCCCGTCAGAATAACACACTCAATGGTTTGTAAATGAATAAAACCCAATGAGTGGATTAAATAGACACCAGAAGTTGAAGTTCAAGTTTTTCATAGTTTCCTCCAAGTTCAACATTGAGATGACCTCATTTCGGGGGTTAGTTTAGTGCTTTTGCTTTTTAAGTGAAGGCTGCAAGCCTTTCCATTAGGTAAGTCAGGCCGCGTTACCTAATCCTGCCTGCTGGGGAGAAGGGAGCTGAGGGCCTGTTGCAAGTCAGAGAACATCCCTGACAGTTAAAGTGGAATCAATACCCATTTCTTCTTAGGACCCAAGTGTATCGTTTAATTTCTAGGCATGGGGAGATCCTAGGCATCCCAATTAACAACTCATTTTTTTTTTTCATACAGAGTATACTAAAACAAGCACTGCAAGCTTGAAAAAGAGAGGAAAAAGAAAAGCCTTGAAACAAAATGTAAAAGGCAGAAATCCTGTTGCCCTAAGGCTGTTTAGGTGTTTTTATTCGAAACAGAGTATAAGGTAACCCTGACATCTGAAGTCTAAAAGGAGGCTGTTTTTTGGAGGGTGACAGGGAATCTGGAAGGGAGAGGGCCTCCAGGGGCTGGGGCCGCCATTCCCAGAGATTCCCCCCAGTGGCCTGCAGCGCATCACTCATTGCCACCTGCGGCCTGACATTGGGAGACCAATAATTCTAATTTATAGACACCCACTAAATCCCAATGACTTAATAACCTCTGACACTTGCATTTCTTTTTTTTTTTTTTTTTTTTTTGAGGGCAGTGTCACTGGCCCTCACATGTGGGACCGAACCGGGGCCGCTGGCTTCCCAAGCCAGCGCTTAACCGCTGCGCCACTCGGCCGGCCCTGACACTTGCATTTCTGTAAGCTGGGTATTATTGTCCTTGGACTTTATAAGGGTAGAAGTGGAGGCTCACAGAGGTTAAGACGCCGGCCTATTTAATTGTTAAACCTAACGGGGCACTTATTAGGCACCAGGTCCACTTCTGGGTATTTTATATAAGTAACTTATTTAGTCTGCATGATATCCCTATGACACAGGCCACTCTTATTCTCCCCCATCTTCCTGATGAGGAAACTGAGACCACAGAGGTGAAGTGCTCTTCCAAAGTCACGTAATTAGTAAACAGCAGGGCCAGGATACAGACCTAGGCTGTCTCACCCCCAGCCTCCTATTTTTTCCTACCTCACTATGGCAGCTCAAAAAGTTGAAAATATCACAAAATCCAGAAAATAACATACTATTTGTATTCATTTATTTTCTAGGATGATACCTTTATAGGTTTTTTTTTTGTACTTTTTTTGGGCAACAGGCTTTGATGGCCTTTTTACATGACAATGATTTTGTAATATCAATTTTTATAGCAAGAATTGAAAGATAATTCAGTCCTTCCTTTTAAGCATGATTGATCGAAACTTTTGGTTTATTACATTTGAGAATACATAAGATATCACACACAGACAAACTTATTTAATATAACTATAGGAGTTTGACCTATGATAAAGGAGTTAGGATAAATTCTATTTTGCACAATTCTCACCAGAAAGAAAAAAACATATCTAGTGCATATGTAATTGTAGTATATCATGCTTTACTGAGTATATTCCTGACCGAAAAGAACTTTTGTTTTGACTAGGCTTCAATGAGAATTGAATTTTCCAGTTACAATTTTACATGTCTAAAGATGAAAATAATTTTCCACAGGCTAGCTTCTGGTTTTCTACATTTCAAATCTTGTTTCTCTTCTGCTACCCAGACTTCCAGTGATGGGTGCTATAGATGAGGTGAAAAAACGTTATGGTTCACTTGGGTCAGTCCCCTTTACACCTGCTGTCTTGGCATCGTTATTAATAGGGCCTTTCCCTTTCCTCTCAGAAGTGTCCTGGTGGCGGGGAAGGAGTTACAGCAGCCCACCTGTGATCTGTTTCTCCTCTGATTCCTGGGGGATGCTTCCAGAAGAGAAAGGAGGTGGCCTGGTTTTATCTCCCCATAAACACGCTGATAATGGGACCCCTGGTAGACTGATACTATTCTATAGGAGAGACCTTATACATAGAATGTTCTTAGTTGATATCTCTGGTTTAGGATTACTATGGATTTATAATCCTAGTGATACTATAGATTTGTCCCTGGGGAAGATCATATTTCTCAGATAACTATCTGGGTAGAAAATGGGGATGTTTCATAACTTAAAGACTCCCTGCTGTGTGAGCTGATGCATAAACGTCACCTAGAGACCCCATATTTTATTACTCGGCCAGTGGGCAGCAGGGGACCTGGCAGTCATGTAGGACATGACTCTGCTTTGCCTGGGCCTCTTGATTGCCTGTATCCTAAAGTTACTCGTGCAGCTCGAGTTTGGGTAACGTCTCCGATTTGTGTGAGTGACTTGACAGCCTGACCTTTTCGGCCAGCTCACCAGGCTTGAACAATGGCTTACAGGGCACCCTAGCCTTTGGACACCCTGACGTCATTGTGTGGCCTCTATCTCTGTGTCTCTGTTGTGATGGTGGGCATGTAGGCACAGACAGAGTGTTTCTGGAATCCTACCAATGCCTTCGCTAGACCCGAGTAACAAACAACTTCCCAGGTGGTACGGAGCTGGGTTCCGCATTGTGAGAACTTCTGCTTTAAGACCATTGATTCGACTCTCTGGGTCTCAGCCCCATTTTTGGGTCTTGCTCTGATAACAGGAGCACGGAAGCTCTGACACCTCACCTCCCAAATGCTGCTTATGTTGCCTCTGGGCCTTCCCTTAGGACTCGGGTAGAAGTCTGGTTTCCCAGAAACACTGCATTGCTACATTTTCTAGTGCCAGCATTCCTCCACATCTTTTGGCAACATTTAAACCAGAGAAATTTAATATCTGGGGAACCTAGTCACAACGGGCACTTGACAGACCCCAGGCAAGTTTCTGCTGCGTGGAGACACTGACTCCACCACAAGTCTGTTCAGAACATAGAGGCCCCATGAAATAGCATCCTTTTCCCTCCAGCCCTGTTGTTCAGCAGAGCATACTGGAGAATCTATGAGGAGATTAGATTATGCCAAGATCTAATAATAAAATGCCAACATTATGGAGATACCCCAAAGTTGGTTATAGTCTCTCCCATTATCAAATTCCCAGGGAGAAGTTAAAACTCAGTTATTAAATCTCCTTGAAAGTTCAAGTCCAGCTATATTAAAGGCCAAAGGATGTAACATTAGCAATAAGTTCTTACGTTGAAGCCCCCAAATCATCTTGTCCAATTTCTTATTCTGCTGAGTCACTGGAACTGCCACCTGACCCCAGCACTCGTGCCAAGTACAACCAAGTTCCAGTTGCAGCAGCCTGTACCACTTCTGCTGAGACCTCTGTCATGGTCCAAAAGCCTCAGCTGAAGACCAAGTGGCCTGAACCTATCTCTAATGGCTCCTTTGCCTTTGCCAAAATCTGGGTGTCTTGGTGTAAAGCAGTAGTGAGGGGGCGTCTGCTGGCAGCCATCGTGTCTGTGGCTTCTTTCTGTGGAAGCAGTCGCTTGTTGGAGGGCAAAGCTGCCATAATCCGCAGGAGTGGAAAGATGTTCTCCCCATTAACACAGATCAGCAGGCTTCCATATACAGTGTGTCCGCCTAGGCCTGGGGATACAAGGCTCCACTCCTAGGGTTCCGACTGAGGTTTGGGGCAGGGTCTGGGGATCGGTATCTTCCTAAGCACCTCAGGTGACACTGACGACGCTGCTCTTGACGGCAGCTTCCTTGAATCTGTTCCCAGCTTCTAGCATAGCATCTGGAACTTATTAGGAGCTCAATGAATATTTGTGTACTTAATTAATCACTTTGAATCTGAAAGGTGGGAAGGGATGGCAGAGAATCTGAGGAAGAATTTCATCCTGTTCTTTACTGATAGTTCTTTTCAGATTTGTCAAGGATAAGAGATTCTTCTTCTGAAAATGTATTTGTTAGCAAGTTCTTAGGTTTTAGGTTCTGACTGTGGTGGGATGGGGAGAGAGGGGAGGAGACAACATCATACAGTCAATTCTTTCAAGAATTTCTGGGACTGTGTATGTATATCAAATCCTCACGTATCACACTTTAAATATATTACAATTTTATGTTAATTATACCTCAATAAAGTTGAAAAACTTTACTGGGACTGTGGGACTCAAAGTTATGCCAAGCTGTTTATCAGTGAATGTCATTTTCTATAGTGGCTGGTGCCATTAAATAGTCAGAACCTGGGCCGGCCGAGTGATGCGGTGGTTAAGCGCTGGCTTGGGAAGCCAGCGGCCCCGGTTCGGGTCCCACATATGAGAGCCAGTGACACTGCCCTCAAAAAAAAAAAAAAGTCAGAACCTGCACTAGGTGAAGATGCAATTTATTTTCTCTATTATGCTTTATAATCATAATTTTATGTAGCTACTTCTGGTTTTATCTCCACCTTGACTTCCCACTATATCCTGTTAGCCCTTATCACTTACACCCTGATTTTTTAAAAATTTAGGCATTCTGTGCAAAATTCATGTCTCTGTGGAAGTCCCTTGCACCTTGTTATGCTTTACTATACAAGTCTCTACCTCTCCTACACATATCTAAAACAGAGTTAAATCTCCAATTGGCTCTAATGTGATTCTCTAAGAAATCATTGAAAAGCCTTTGATTAAAGAACTTAGGTCACGGCAATCTGTATAGAATGACTTTCAAACTTCTACATACCCATACTATATATAGTTTTCACAAAGTCACAGATTTTGCATAGCTTGACCTAGCAATGAGTCCTCAAACATAGGCTGAGGCATGTTTTTCTACTGGTAGGAAAGCTGTCCATGGCCTTAATGAAGGTAAGAAGTAGCTATGCAGCGAAATGTAACCTGAGCTACTTGGCCCCTTGGTGTTGTAAATGTTAATGAGGTAATTCTGCTGCACATGAGAGTGTGTGCGACCAGTGGCCATCTCCGGGAGATCAGGTGAGGCCCTGAGCCACTGCTTTGCACCTGGCCACTGCTTTGCACATTTGGGGACCTGCAGACAAGGCTGGCTGGCTCCACTGTCCTATGAACCGTGGTGCAATCAATCACTCTTCTTCTTCCTTGTATTTCTGGATCCTCATTGTGAAAGGAAAACCCAAATTCTCAGACATTTTATACACTGCATTCTTTGAAGCGTCTTCTAAATCTTTTGCACTTTACTACTTCTGCCTGTGAGGCAAAAACTCAGCCTTAAAAATAACTCTGGGTGCTGACAGTGTCACATTAAGGCACAATCTCTCTCCCCCTTAGTTCCAGAGTAAACAGATGCACATCTTGTACCTTGGCCAATCACAGAACTTGGGTCTCAGCCACCCCACTCATCTGCTTTCTCTGCTGGTCTCCTGCAAATCCATGCGAACCAGAACCCAGGAATAGTTCATTTTCATCCAAAATTTGTTTCCCATCTTCCATCTGCATTACCAGGTTATTTGCCCAGAAACTTCCACTCTGGCCCTTCACAAGGGATTCTCAAACAAAACATGCAACAGAATCATCAGACGTGGGTTAAAACAGAGTCGGCTGGGCACCTCCCTGACTTACTGATTCGGTAAGTTCGGGCTGGGGTCTGAGAATTTGCATTTCTAATGAGTGCCCAAGTGATCGTACTGCTGGTGCTGGGCCAGGGACCACATTTTGAGAATCACTGCCCTAAACCAATTTTATTGATTCTCTTTAACTTCTGGACTATGATCAACTTAAAATTTTATCAGGTTAATTTAAATAACATCACGGGGAGGGCCGGCCAAGTGGCGCGGTGGTTAAGCGCTGGCTTGGGACGCCAGCGGCCCCAGTTCAGTCCCACATATGAGGGCCAGTGACACTGCCCTCAAAAAAAAACACAAAATTACGTCAGGTGGAGACGATGGCTAATTAAATCAGATGAAATTAACTAAATTAGATCAATTAAAAATGCCAGCTGATAAATTTAAATACCATCAGTCAGAGATGATAGTTCACCCACAGGTCCAATGAAAAGGGGCAAAAAATCAAGAGTGAGTGAGAGCTCTGAGAACCTCTTGCTCCCATAAATTCTTTGAAAAAATACAGAGAGAGGCGGAGGCATGTTTGTGTTGATACAGGGACAAGAGAACACAGTAATGTTATGGTGCATTATTATGTTAGCTCGGCTAAATCATGGGTTGGAATCTAACCCTTACAGCCGGATTCCGGTCCAGAATATCCATAAGGCAGGAGTTAATCTTATCTCTTAATTCAGAAAATGGTTATTGAGGTTCTGTTCCTTGCACAATACCAGGGTAAACATAATTGTGGAAGTTAGATGACAAGATACACCTCTGAGGGTTTACAATCCAGTATGTAAGATTAGTCAGAACTACAATACAAGGCATCGTGTAAGTGCCACGAGAGAAGCAAATACATTATTTTGGATGTTCAAAGGAAGACAGGATCATTGGAGGCTGGGGTTGGCATGAGAAAAAGTATAATAGAAGAGGGGGTCATCCGAGGGGATAGGGAACTTCCTAGGACAGGGACTGTGAGTCGTTCGAGTGCTGAGGACACCAAAACAGCACCTGGGAAGGTAGGTGGCCACTGAGTGCCCCTGGGTGAGTGTGACTTAGGTGGGAAAGTGAGCGTTTTCATCAAAAGAATGGGGACCTGGAGGGAAAGAGTGAGAAAGATGGAAAGGTAGAATTTCAGACATGAAATGCCAGCTTGGGGAATTTATTTTCAGAGGCTTTGAGGGACTCACTGGTGTTAGAACTGGGGAAATATGTGGTAAATAGGAAGGATGAATTGTGGTGCATATAACAGGTTTTGCTCAACGAACATTTGCTAATGTGCTGGACTTTGTGCTATATTTTATGCAGAATATTTCATTTACTCCTTATAGCAGCTCTAACAGATGAGTCTACAATTGCCTCCATTTTACGGACGAGGAAAGGGAGCCATGTAAACCGAAGTCCAAACCTGCGTAACTGGTAAATGGTGGAGAAGTAATGAGAGCCTGAGAAAGGCTGATGATGGTGGCGTGAGCCCTTTGTGAGCACGTGCCCAGGGGACATGACGGTATTGCAGAGATGGTATCCATTGGGCTGGGCAGTGACCGTTGTGAGGGAAAAGGAAGAGGACAAGTCCAAGTTGACTCAGAAGCTTTGAGCCTGCAACTTGGAGAAAAATGTTACGGTTACCATGCTTTCCAGTCCTGATAATAGTAGCATCATAAAGAGCTCCATTGTTTTTGAAAAGGAGAGTGGAGAATGAAAAAGGCGAGAGAGATGTGGTTGAAAAGGATGTGAAGAGAATGAGAGTTATTGCTGAGTACGTGAAGGGCACAAGTGTCGCACCCACTTTGATCCTATTTTCAGCACCACCGATGCCATAAATAATCTCCCCACATCTCTGCCCGTATACCCTATAGTACCCTGTAACGTATAATTGCAAAGGGTCACACATTCTCTCCACCTCCCTCCTTACAGAGGTAGAGTCTCTTTCCCCAGCCTTTGAATTCAGGCTGTGCTTAACCATACTTAGTTGCAGTGATGTGCAAGTTGTAAGCCTGCTGCGTGAGAGGCATCGCCCACGCCCGCTTGCCGTCTTGGTGTAGCCACTGTATCAGGAAGCCCTGGGTAGACTGCTGAGGCAGGCCGGGGAGCAGAGACATCCAGCACCAGCTGAGACTCCAGCCAGATGAGTGAGATCCTAAACCACCTACCCGCCTCGGGCAGGTCAGAACCAAAACACTACCAACCAACCTTCAGGCTTGTGAGCAAATACATGATCATTATTTCAAGCCACTAAATTTTGGAGTGGTTTGTACGTAGCAAATGCTAACTGATTCACTTGGTGGAGCCCTGGACAATAAAATCAACTGTGGCTTTTCCAGCCTAATACAGACCCACAGGACATGACGAGTTATTCTATCACTCCACTGTACAT
Organism: Aselliscus stoliczkanus; assembly: GCA_033961575.1. Lineage (NCBI taxonomy): Eukaryota > Metazoa > Chordata > Mammalia > Chiroptera > Hipposideridae > Aselliscus > Aselliscus stoliczkanus. The sequence goes on from CM066735.1 coordinate 50,879,748, forward strand.
GCTGGACTTTCCAGCCCTGGAAGGTTTACGGTCATTTCTTCATATTTTTAAAACAGAACAAAATAAGAAGTCTGACTTAGTTTGTCACCTCATGATAGACTTGGGGGAAAAAAAATTTCCTGAGTCCAATTTTTTTTTTTTTTTTGAGGGCAGTGTCACTGGCCCTCATATGTGGAACCCAAACCAGGGCCACTGGTTTCCCAAGCCAGCGCTTAACCACTGTGCCACTCGGCCGGCCCCTGAGTCCAATTTTTAAGTAACTAGATTAACTTGACTTACCTGGGTAAGAAAATTCCCCATGACTGGTAACTATTGTTGCTTACATTAGTGATTTCCTGTCATCAGCTAGTGTGAGTGTCACCTAAATAGACCATGATGTGAATATTCTTGGGCCCTGTTCTCAGCAACATGACTCACTGGCTGAGGTGGGAGTCAGGAAGCTGTACGATGATAAGACCCAGGATGGTTATGAGGTGGGTACTTCACTGCTCACACTTGGGAGACATTGGCCTAAATAGCAAAGACTGACTCTGAAATAGTCTCTGTCTCCTTGGGCCTTGCTCTGTGATTTGCCCTTAATTACAGGTAATTGGGAACGTTTCCGGAAACAGGCCAACTGTAAACAAATATCAATACATAGTCAGTCCTCGGTGTCTCCGAGTTCCTCATCCAAGGATTCAACCAGCTGTGGGTGGAAAATATTTGAAAAAAATTGTTTGTGTTGCTGCTGATGCGTGTGGTGTGGTTAGACCTGTAATGCTGACATGTGTGCTGAACGTAAGAGACATACTTTTTTGTCTCATCATTATTCCCTAAATATAGTATAACAACTATTTCCATAGTATTTGCACTGTATTAGGTATTATAAGTAACCTAGAGATGATACATGGAGGATGTGCAGGTTATATTATGTGCAAACACTACAGCATTTTATACAAGGGCTGTGAGCATCCTGGGTTGGGGTATCTGACGAAGGCCCTGGAACCAATCCCCTGCAGATACTGAGGGACGAGGTACCGATTCTTGTACTTATGCCACATAGATGCCAGATTTATTCATGTAATTCCTTCGGTTCTCTTTGATATTTTTATTCTGCATAAGTATATGGAGGGAATTAATATAATGAGAGTCCTGTTCTGCAGGCATCTGCTTTAACTTGCATCAATCATTGACATTCTTATTCCCACTTACCAAGGAGGCTTGCAAAGTTACATAGCAAGCAGGGGGCAAAATTAATTGGTGTCTAGATTTCCTTAACAGTGCTGTCTTCCTTTCTCTCAGCGTCATTTCTGAAAAGTGTGGTTTCAATGAGCCGGGCTCCCAATGTGTATAGGAAAGAGAGAGCAGGGAGTGAGAGAGCCTTGAGCTAGGTAAGCAAGAAGAGAGGAGAGGATTTGTAAAATTATTAGGGAGTAGTGTTTACAACTATTATGGCATTCCATTTAAGTTTTAGAAAATTTGTGCAGGGTAAGGACAGGAAGTTGATCACTTCCAGGATTCCTTATGAGTTTGAAGGTGAATGAGAACTTGAAGAAATGACCCTGTCCCTTGTCTGACTTTGCAGAATGTGAGTTTCCATGGTTCATTTCTGACCAATATTACCACTGGACAACTCAATAGTCCTTGACAGAAATGGATTGTGATAGTTGAAGTGAGAAGAGATTTGGGAACCTTTAGAAGAGTGACTAATTTTCCCTGTGCCCAACCAGGACTCTTTTTTTTTTTTTAAAGATTTTATTGGGGAATTGGGGGAGAGGAACAGCGTTGGGGAATCAGGGAAGGGGAACAGAGAAGTTGCTGTCTTTTTGTTCTTCAGTCTAGTTGCGGACGACGTTATTTCACTGGCCCATATTGGTATCGTCATTGCGCTCTTCCCGGATGAGGCAGATCGGTCGCCGGCCTCTGGACGGTCGCTCACCGTGGCTATTGGCAGCTCACACTGGCTGCCAGCCGCTTACGCTGGCTGCGGGCTACTCACTGTAGCCTATGACAGCCCACGGCAGCAGGGGCTGCAGCCTACACCGTTGCCCGGGCTTGCAGCCCTGCTCCAGGTGGAGCTGTTGTTCACTATCTTAGCTGTAGAGGGCAGTGTCACTGGCCCTCATATGTGGGACCCGAACCGGGGCCGCTGGCGTCCCAAGCCAGCTCTTAACCAATGTGCCACTCGGCCGGCCCAGGACTCTTTAACCTCTTCACTGATGTCTGCACCTGGCTAGAATATGGAACTTTCCTTCCTCCCATTGATGATTTCTTAAGGTTTTAATGATGCCCGTTGGCAGTGTTAGTGAAGGTCTGAATGTAAAACACAAAAGCAAGGAGACCGTTGTATAGGGGAAGTATCCTGATTTCCCTCTGACTGTAGTAGAGAGACCCAAATGTGGGAGTGGGAAGTGGGGCGGGGGGAAGCGGGAAACAAGAGTAACTTACCTGTTGGAACCATGGGTTTTCCTACAATGTCAAACTATTTGAACTATTTTTAGACAATTTCAAAATAACTTATGACCTTAGTCAATTTAAACATCCATTAAATTTAGTGAAACAAAAAATAAATCCATTTGATTGATTGAGTTGGCCAGTTACTTTGACGAGAGCCATGGTTTTTCAATCCAAAGTGGTGTGTCTGGAGAGTAGTAAGGAACTCCAAATCAGAATCTAGCAGGAATATACATATATTTCTTCTAAATAAACATGCCCAGGCTCCCTCCCTCTGTTTTGGATATGTCTGTGGGGTTCTGAAAAGGCACCGAGGCCGTTCTGATTGGCTTCCCAGCCCGCACTTGAGAGCCTCTGAGTTAAATCATCACACTCAGGCAGTTTGAAAAGCCTGACATAGTTTACAGGCCTCAGTAGTTTTAATAAAAAAGGAGTGACCTGATGGTTGATTTTTCTGAAGGAGAAAACACAAACAATACTAAGCTTGCCCTAAATGATGGGGAGGAGAATTTCTTTTGGGGGCTCTGGTGCCTCAGTTCATGTGATAGAAAAGCACTGAAGCCCATGACTCAAACGTGAACCTTGCTTGGTTCATCGAAATCCTTCACTTCCACTCCCCACTTCTGAACTGAAGCCACTTTCGGGCTGGCTCTGACAGTGAGGGACTTTGTCTTTTGAATGTGTGTTTTGTGATCTAACAACCAGGCTCACCGGCAGCTCAGCAAGATCGTTGCATGACAAGGCCGTGTACCATCCGGGGACTTACTAATGGGTAAGCCACACTATGAGCGGAGAGTTCCAATCACCTTCCCAGTCAATTAAAATTCCAGATATTACTAAGGCAGAATTCAATTAAGGTTAATTGGCGCTTCTGAAAACTGCTTTTCCAAAGGAAAGCCATGATGGGATTTGTGACTCCTAGTGGGTTTCGATCAGTTTTAAATAACTTTCTGTGCCTTTCTTTTTCTTGGCACCTGATACGTCCTCTCCCTGCTGACTGGTTCCTGCTATTGTCGTCCGATTCAGATGCTGATTTTTCTGTCATAAGTTATCATGCTGATTTATTTGCTTCTTGCTTTGTCTTTGTCTAAAAACAACAACAGCAAAACACCCCCCCCCAAAAAAAAGACAACAACAAAACAACAAAAAGCAACAACAACAAAAAACAACAAAAAAGCAAAATTCCCCCAGGCTCTCAGTGGACCAGAATGACAACAAAACCGCAACCTCTGCGGTACGTAAGTCACAGTGGTCTGACATGAAAGAAATATAGTCATTTGGAAGATTGTGACAACATTTCAGAAGCAATTATCCACACTGAAACAATAACCCATTTCTTTTCCTTTGTCATTAGGTGGATGAAAAGGTTCATAAACATTGTCAACAAGGGGGGGACATTAAGCAAGAGGGGGGAAAACAGGTGCAAACAAGAATTACGATGCAAGGCAGGCTTGCCGTGCTACCCTAAATTTTATCTTCTTGTCGTCCAGGGTGATTGTGACAGTTCTTAGCACAGTTGATTGAACCGGGAACACACACGGGACAGGCCCTACGCCACCGAATGCCAAGCATGTATTCTGCAGCTCGCAGGGCGACCTGGAGCGCGGAGTGAATAATAATTTCAGCAGTTTATTTTCTCAAAATTTCCAAGCTATTGTTCATTACTGGAGACTGATAACGTAGAGCTAAAGAGGAGTTTTCTTTTTGAAAAGGAGAAACAGTAAGCATGTCAGTCGGGGTGGGGTGGGGTGATGGGGACAGGGCGACCGCTCAGATGTCCTGCTGTTCTTCCAACGAGCACAGGCAGGTATTCGTGGCCCCTTCCTCGGTTCACACACCCGTGGCCCTCTTGTATTCGTGGCCCCTTCCTCGCCACACACCCGTGGCTCTCATTGTACAACGGCTCGCCGGAGCACACGGGTGGGAGGACGCTTGGGTACAGAGAGTGGCTTTGGAATGGCCTTGCTTCTATGAGAGCAGAGGAAGGATGTAGGTGAAGCCCCTAGGAAAGGCTGCCGATGCGTCATTTCCTTCTTCGTGCTTTTCCGCAGGTGGTAGAGCAAGGCCCTGGACAGGTTGAGTCATGGGAGGTTACCTGTCTGCGCAGCTGGGAGGTGGGGCATGGACAGCTCAGTGTAATGTCGCTCCTCTTCCATGGGCTTCTTCCAATGCCCTTTTCACTCACATGTGAGGGTAGTGTTTACATTGCTTCTGCTCCTTTGCAGGAAGGGCACACACTGCAATTGTTTTCTAGGGACTGATAACCTAAAAATAAAAAGCCGCAGTGAGAGGCAACAAGCATTTATTTGAGATTTAAAAAAAAAGAAAAGCTTTTCAGGAAGCACTGAGTCAGACAGAAGCCCAAACAATGTTCTGATAAGGAGACAAAGGCCAAGGGTATTTATGAAAAGGGAAGGGGAACAATTACTCAATAGATGGAAGTCATTTCTATTGGCGCCGATAAGCTAACATACACTAATTTCTAACAATGTTTTTAATTTTTAGTCCCGTAGTCATCAGTCCAGAAGTCATCATATCCGCTTTCTTTTTATCCTTGCAAATAGTTCTTTGGGACACAGTGTTGCTTTAGGCCCAGTCCAAAGGTTATTTTGCCCAAGTTTTAACATTTGAGGAGTAAGACGTGCAAGGAGGTTCCTCTGAGATAGCAGGTCCGAGTCCATTTTATTTATTTATTTATTTATTTATTTATTTAAAGATTTTATTAGGGAATCAGGGGAGGGGAACAGTGTTGGGGAACCCAGGAAAGGGAACAGACAAGTTGTTGTTCTTTTGTTCTTCAGTCTAGTTGTGGAGGACGTTGCTTCACTGGCCCATATTGGTATCGTCATTGCGCTCTTCCCAGATGAGGCAGATCAGTCGCTGGCCTCTGGATGGTCGCTCACCGTGGCTATTGGCAGCTCACGCTGGCTGCCGGCCACTCACTGTAGCCTATGGCAGCCCACTGCAGCAGGGGCTGCAGCTATGCTGTTCCGGAGACTCACAGCAGCCCAGCTCCAGGTGGAGCTGTTGTTCACCATCTCTAGCTGTAGAGGGCAGTGTCACTGGCCCTCAGATGTGGGATCCGAACCGGGGTCGCTGACTCCCAAGCCAGCTCCTAACCAACGCGCCACTCAGCCGGCCCCAAGTCCATTTTAAAGCAGCTCCGTTTAAGTTATAATTTTTTTTTACAGGGTGGTTATGGTCTCATGAGCACAGCGCTCCCAGCCATTGCTTTTATCTACAGATGAAGCCCAGTCTAGGAAGGAAGGGACCCACTCACATCCTTATCTTCGCCAATCTCCTGTTCCCTCGCTGTTTTTCAGGCGGGCTGGAAAAGGAGAGCCTGGAAAGCGAGAGGTTCTAAAATTGTAGAGAGGTTCAGGGGGAAAGTTTCTGTAATCAGAGATCTGGGGTGTAATTATGTGATAGCCAGGAGAAAGAAACATGCAGGCGGGATAAGTCTCCAGAGTCCTATTACTAATGAATTCTCTCTGTTCCTTATGGAAAAGAGCCACATTTGTCAAATTAAAAGTCAATGCCTCTTTGATGAGAGGATTTGCAGGCTCTGCTGTCCTCTTTTCAAATATTGTGTGCATGGAAAGAGGAGCAAGTCGGCTAACCCTCCAGTCAAGGGCATTGGAGCAGAGCAGAATGCCTTTTTCTCCCCCTCATTTCAAGGCTGTGTGAGCCTTTTCCAGAAAGAATTTGATAGGTGGTATGTGCGTGGCTGTTTTGAGGAATATAGCATTCTCTATATAACGTCAACATACCCAGTCAATTCAGAGGTGAAAAACATTTTAGTTAGACCAGTCTTTTGGTACTGTGTTGCCAAAGTTAAGTGGCTGGCTGAGTTTCTCACTTTTTACCCTGATGTTCAGGGGCCACATTGAGTTTGTGAGTATGTGTTTGGCAGATGGCAAGTGCAGGGGCAGCGGCCACCAAATGGCCTAGCACACGAGACCATTAACTCTCTGGTGATAGAGTTTCCAGTGAAAACACTGCTAATTTGAGAGGAGACCAAGAAGCATCCACTTCATAGACCTGCAAAATGACCTGATATTCAACCTTCGTTTTTGTTCCTTTGGGTCACATAATCCGTGCCACCAATTAGCAATCACCTTAGCAAACCAGAAGCAAGTCTGGGGGTGTGGGTGTGTGGGTGTGTGGGTGTGTGGGGGGCATGGGGGCGTGGGGGCGTGTGTGGGGGGGAGCTGTTTCCTGTAGCTAGTCGCTACAGTCTGGAGAGAGCCGATTGGTAAATTTTCTGGAAATCTGTGAGCTGGTTGTTAATCACAACCATCATTATTAAGCATTAAATTATAAAAACTTATAATTCAGTACATTAGAAACAAAGGTAATCAGTGCTCACAGCGCATCATTTCCTAATTAGTTTGCAATGATCTGTGCCTTGAGGCTGCCTGTATCTCTTGATGCGGTGTGAAGATCTTTGTGGTGAACCTCTTCCTATCTCCCCGTTCAGTGACATCATGCTGCTCACTTGAAACGAGTCACAGTGGTGGTGTTTACTCCACTCAAGGGGCAAATCCTGCAAGCCAGGGCTCTTTTCTATACAAGAGACTGGCCTGATGAACATTCACCAGCACAGCACTGAGTGTGTGTGTGTGTGTGTGTGTGTGTGTGTGTAAGTGTAAGCCGGGGGTGGTGGTGGCAGAAGGACTTGTGTGCCAGAAAGGAAAAGATGCTTGTACGTTGGGGGAGTGTCTTCATCAACTCAGGCTGCTACAACAAGAACATCCTCGATGGAGTGGCTTAAACAACAAACATTTCTCTCTCACAGTCCTGGAAGCTGGGAAGTCCAGGCTCACGGTGCCAGCATGGTGGGGGGCTGGGAGGACTGTTTTCCTGGTTTCCTCACAAGGCAGGGGGTGGGGGGAAGTGGGGAGAGGAAGCAAGCTCTCTCAGGCCCCTTCTTACAACAGCACCCATCCCATCATGAGGTCTCTGTTGCTGGGACCTGATCACCTCCCAAAGGCCCCATCTCTAAATAACATCATCTGGGGATGAGGGTTTTTCAACTTATGAATCTTGGGAGGACACAAACATTCAGTCCTTGGCAGGGAGAAAAAAAAAAAACCAGCAGGGGGAAGACAGGGTGGGCTAGGTGCTGGGGCCCCTGGGCTTCCTTGGAGGAGAACGAATGCTGCCCAAGGCTAGGAGGCTTCTTAGAGAGAGGCCTGAGGCCCCGTGGTAAACTCTCAGCCCTCTGCAGTGCTGCCCGGGGCAGCCGGAGGTAGGAGGGGGCCTCCTGGAGCTGCTCTCCTCTGCTTTCTCTCCCCTTGGCCCTCCCATGTCAGCATTGCCTAGTGGGCCTTACCAGTACCCAGCCTTACTGCTCACAAGGGGACACTTTTGACAGCCCCTGGATTCTGTGGCCTGGGTTATGTGATTGACTGACTGTATGCCTCCCTCCCCAAATCATGTGCTGAAACATATTGGTGTTTGGAGGTAAGGCCTTTGGGAGGAAATGAGGTTTAAATGAGGTCAAGAGGGTAGAGCCCCACGATAGGACTAGCGCCCTTATAAGAAGTGGAGGGGGCCGGAGCTCTCTCCATGAACATGCACCCAAGACAGACCATGTGAGCTCACAAGGAGAAGCCAGCTCTCACCAGACACAGAGTTTGCCAGCACCTTGATCTTGGACTTCCAGCCTCAAGAGCTGTGAGCAATGAATGTCTGTAGTTGAAGCCACCCAGTCAGTGTGTGGTATGTTGGTACAGCAGCCCAAGCTGACTGAGACAGAGGAGCATAGTTTAGTACCGATGGGTTGGGGGTGATTTCAAGGTCTTTACACTTTACAATGAAAGAAGCAGGTGGGGATCTTGGGGTGCACTGTGTGTCCACTCGCGTTTCAGGAGTAATGGGAAAGACACTGTGCTGGGAACACAGAGGCGGGTGCTACAGTCAGGCGTTGCGCTTCTGGCTGTGGGATACCCGGCAGGAAGCAAACAGCCTCTGTTCCCTCACGTATAAAACGGCCTGCCCATCATTATAGCACAATCAAAAGGAAGATTGTCTGACAATTGTAAAACATTGTGCAGTTTAAGGGATTAGTAATTCAGGGGGCTGCTTTGTAATTCACAGGCCCAGTGATAAAGGAGGTTTTCTAAATTTTTGGACTTCCTTCCTGTCCAAAAAGAAGGACTGTCCGTCCTTCTGCTCATAGCCTTCCTTCTCTTTCTCTAACACTTAATTTTCCTTTTTTGACTCCTTTATTTTGATGTCTTTCCTCCCTTCTTCCTCTGTATTTTTCTGTCCTGAGCCCTTTTCCTCTCCTTTCTCTTTTCCCCTTAATTATATAATAGAATTAGAATATTTTGAGTTCATTTTCTTGTTTAAAAATATCAACATCTCTTTTTGTTATTTGCTCACTACTAACATCCTCCCCTTATAGTTAGGTGCAGTTTACTATTGGGGGACTCTCGGTAATCTCCTGACTCTGTTCCCCACATTCCAGTGTTCCCCACCCTGGGAGTAAGTTGTAGAAGTTGCTAGGGTTCCCTCCGGGGCCAGGCAAGTCGATGCTTCCCACAGTGGTGCAGTCAAGGCTTAGAACCCCAGCTTTCCTTGAAAGAAGGATGGCAATTAACCTTGGCAGTGGAGCAGAACTCACTTGAATTTGTACTTGTAAATCTGCTAGTCTCCTTAAGCAAGTATGATTGGAAGAATCCAGATTTTCATCAAAAATAAATTAAAAATGGAGTCCTCACATCATGAAAGAATTTGTGAGGAGATTTCTTTTGTGAGCAACTCTTCCTCAGTGTATTTAAGCCGTGTTTTGATTCACATAAATTCATTACTGATAGGGCTCTTTCTAGCAGCACGCCACAGAAAACCAGAGGCACAGCTGGGATAAGCTCAGAGGCAGTTCACGTCTTCAGTACATTTATTAACCGATATTAATGTTATTTCTCATGGCATTTCACTGCTTTTTAAGTTTCCTTCTTGGAAGGGGGAAGTCATGCTCAGGTGAGCCCATTGTTTTACTTCTGCCCATGAAGGCTTAAAACACAACCTGTTTAATTTGACTCTTGGCGCGATCCTGTTTTCACTTTAGGCGAGGATTTTGGTTTCTGTGATGTGTGGAGTGAGAAAGCAGGTCAGTAATGAGATGCTTCACATGACAGATAAATGATCTGCCATCTGAAGAGCACACAGAGGGTGTTTACCGAAGGACAGCCCAGACAGAGAGCGACAGGCAAAGCCAAGCAGGGACGGCAGTCCCGGAATGGTCCAGGCTGTCTTGGACTGTGGATGTCCTGGCCAGGCTGGGTCTTTGAACTGCAGGGTCTCTGATCTGGTAGCAGATGCACACTTAACATCCTAAAGGCACCAGCAACTGTGCTGGACGGTACCACCTGCTTTGGGTTAGAGTTTGCCAGAGGTTAAATTGGGGGATTGGGGCCATTGAAGCTGTTTTCCTGACTTTGTGATGACAAAGCTTCATCTCTAGTGTCTCCTGAGACCCTCTGATAATCTGGGATGCTGGGCTCCGGGGAGAAGACACAGGTTGTGGTCAGCCATGGAACCGTAGGAGGTCCTTTCTGTAGAGACCGTAATTCCCCTTGACGATGCTCTCCCTTCATTCCATTTAACCTTTCCCTCACTGACGGTATCAGTCTCCTATAGCTGCTATAACAAATCACCACAAACATGTTGTCTGAAGACAATAGAAATTTACTCTCATCATTCTGGAGGCCAGAAATCTGAAATCAGTTTCATTCGGGCTGAAATCATGGTGTTGGCAGGGCTGGGCTTCCTCCGGAAGCTTAGGGGACAACCTGTTACTGCCCTCTTCTAGCTTCTGACGGCTGCCAGATTGCCCCCTGTTCTTCCCGCATCCAATCTCCCTTTGCCTCTGTCTTACGAGGATGCCTGTGATTGTGTTGAGGGCTCATCGAGGTTATCCAGGGTACTCACCCTATCACACAATCCTTAATCACGTCTGCGAAGTTTTTGCCAAGTAAGGTAACATTTCCAGGTTCCTGGAATTAGGACCTGATACCTTTGGGGCTATTCTTCAGTTTACTACACCACTTCTCTTCAAGGTTCAGCAATACTGTGTTTCTATGTCAGTATGGCACTAATTATTTGTAATTGAGTGGCATTGCCAAGATCTGCCATGGATTTCTGCAAAGTGAGGGCTCTCTGGTCTCATAGCATATGGGGTGGTGTGTGTGTGCACACGTGTGCATGTGTGGGTGTCTGTGTGTGTGTGTGTGTGATAAAATAGCCTGGCAAAGTGAAGCATTGTGGCACCAATGTTATTTCCAGTTGGTTTTGCATGATGATACTAAAAAGCAAAGCAACCAGGCCAGTCTTGTTGTTTTAGAGTTCTCCAATGACAATGCATGCTTCATTTTCTATACCCAGGTCTGATCACTGCCCTCCTCCTGTTGATACACTGTTCTGGCTCATTTCTTAGTAAAGCAGCCACCTCCTACTTTCCTATCACAATGGACCCAGAGAGCTGAGAAGACTTGCCCACAGAGGTAGCTACACAGTCGAGACCAGCAAGCACTCAGGGCTGCTCAGTCACAGCTCAGGGATGAGTTCTTTCACTTGGCTCCTTCCCCCTGCCCACGACTGGCTCCCCACTTACTGAGCTATGAAGGCTCCAGAGGTCCAGCCTGACCCTCATGATATTCTCCTGAGCTGCCATCATCTGCTTCTTCCTGGGGGGCTTTTTCTGCTTCTCAATCTAAGTCTGGATGGAGAGTACGAGGTTCTGTCTCTAGTTTTCCTGTTTCCTTCAGTCGGCAGAGCATCTGGTAGTGGCTTTTGCGCCGCTCACCGCGGGGAAGCAAAACAAGAGAAAGGAAACAGCCACAGAGATGTAGCAAAGGCCCCAGGCACCTCATATCATTCTTATGGCAGTGAGTCAGGATCCCTAGTTCTGGGTTCTTTCTCTAGAATTGTGTGGGATATCTTTCTGAGATGCTTTGTGGATGTCTTTCTTCATTTGTCTGGCGGGTGTTAGCTACCCAGGTCTGATGAAGTGGGGTGTTGCCTCAGGTGTCTGGACTGGTGGGGCTGGTGGGTCCTTCTAGCCCTCCTTCCTAACCTTTCCAGGTGTGCGGCTGCTTTCTTGGCCCTCAGTCTCCCTGGGATGGCTTTTGGGAGTTGCGTTGCACAATTGCCTTGTGCAGGTTGTGTGTTCCTCTCTTGTTACACCCACTCCTTCGTGAACTCACTGAAAGCAGATGCACAGAGCGCCAAGCCAGGCAGAGGCCACTGTTCCTTGCAATGAGGATTATACCCCAAGCCCTTGTAACCGCTGGCAAGCCTGGGTGAAATACTCGTGTTTCCTGGGCGAGAGACAACCCTCTGTGGCCTTTGACCCTGAAGGAAGGCCGGGTGACTTGCATGACCTGTCTGCCCTTCTTGTGTGCTCCCCGTCCCCTTCTTGGATCATTCCTAGGGTAGGGGCAGCTCCAGGCTCTCTTCTAAGAAACGAGCAAATCCCCAAACAATCCAGCCACAGTTACAGTCTAACCGAAAGCTCCATGCTGCTGCCCCCACGGTCCAGTTCATATTTTAACCTGTTCTTCCTCCCTGTGGACACTCCTCTTTGGCAGGTGTGGAGAGAGGCAGGCACACCTTGCAGGCCCTCTTTCCGTGGGTTTTCCAGAAACTTCCCTCCCTCCTGTGGCGATTGCACAGGCTCCAGCCCAGATAACTATCGCTTTCCTTTGTCTCTGGAGAAGGTTGACATTTCCTAATCGGCATCACAAGCTCCTTTACTATCTCCTCTTTTAGGCTTTGGGGAGACTCTGACCCCCGAAAGTCCTGCTCTCTTCTGTACCCTGTTTTCTCTGCTGTTTTGTTTGGGAGTGCTCCTCGCAGGCCAGTCCTAAAGGCCGATTCTACAGTGGCCGATGGGCCTCCCATCTTGCCACAGCTCGGCCCCACCGGAGAGGCCACCTTGCCTTACAGGGGCCTACGCCCCTCACATCCTCCCTCCTTGGAGCTCCGGGGAGCTTCTCCCCACACTGAGTTCCTGCTCTCTGCAGATGGGCCTCTAGCTCACAGCTCCTGGAGCAGCAGCAGAACGAGCGAGCTCCTCCCAGCCCAGGTTACTGCGGGTGGGGGCCCCCGTCTTGTGTTATTTCCCACTCCGATTTTTTTCTCTCTCAGTTCCCCCGCTTCCCCATGCCCTCCATGGAGCAGTCTTTTAAAATCGCATCTTTAAAAGAGAAAAGACTTCAAAATACAGAGACGATAAAAGACATAATACCCTCCAAGGGACCAGGAGATAATTTCCTCACATGCATTTTTCTGACAATTTTGGCAAAGCCGCTTCCTAACCGTCTGCATTAAATACTCCCCACCACAGGTGTGCTCACTTAATGTGGTCCTTGAGTACATAACAGTCAGAACTATAATCACGTATGTGGCCTGGGACTAACCAGACCTGGATTTATTTTTTTGGGGCCTGGGGCACCAGGGCTGCCCGGGATAAATTTGCTTCTGCTCAGCACCTGGAGAGGGCAGGCCAGGCTTGGAGGGCTGGGGGTGTTCCAGAGAGACTGCACCCTCTCTTTAAAAGCACAGCCCTGCGTATCACCTTGTTGTTTAATGTAGTCACTGCGCCCCATTCTTCTGCTCCACAGATGAGAAAACGAGGCACTGAGTCGTCACAGATGAGTTCCTAAGTACCTCAGTCCTCTCATCTCTGAGATGAAGAGGGTGGACTGATGTTTGTCCTCACTCCAAAATGGTCTGATGCCGGAAGATCATTCCTTCCAAACTCACACACTGTTGCTGATGAGCGCGGCTGCCTCTCTCATTTCCGTGGGACATGAAGGGGTTTCTAGCCATCTGCAGGCTGAGCCGAAGGCCTCTTTGTGCTTTCCATCACCATCAAAAAGAAAATCTTTGGAATCGTAGCAGGAAAAAACAAAACAAAACAAAACCTGAAAAAGTCTCGGAAAAAGAAAAGTGCCTTTACTGTAGCCTTTGTTCCACAAAAGCAAAAAGATCTTGACATTTTCCCAGGAGTAAATGAGCAGATGCAGCAATTGTAAGAGGTAATGGCAAGGCTTCCCGAGGGCTTTGGGATAAGGACAGGTTCATGACCGAGCTTCTCAATGAGCTTTTTAAGGGGATGATGTACAGGCTGGAATCGCGGATGCCGCTGTGTTTCTCGGGCGAGGAACAAAAAGGCTGTTTTTGTGTGTTTCTTGCTCTCCCTTTCTGCTCAGTAGTCTGCAGGCCTATGTGTGTATATATGCATAAGTCCATGTATGTATGCATGGATCTGTTAGTCTGTCCATTGGTTCATCCATCCATCCATCCATCTGCCTTGCTGTCTTTTTATCTCACTTGCTCGCTCTGTCCGCCTGTTCTCATTTTTGTCTCGTTACGCTGAAATTACTTGTCTTGCCGGTAAGAATGAATAATGAACCTCCCCCCTGCTCCCCCTAGCGCAGTATGTCAGTCTTTCTCCTGAGTGGACTGTTCAGATAGTTGCATTGAATTAAAATTCCAAGGCTGCCCTGAAAGTTGAAGCGTACATCATAATGCTTCCTAAGGGTTTTAAGAAATTCACTAAGACAGGTGATCACAGATGCTGCCATTGGGGCCTTCTTTTCTGATGGGTCCTGGAGGCCTTTCAGCGTGATCATCATGGAGGCGTCCCCAGGCTCCTGTTGACAGTAAGAGTCCACACCTTTCCCTTCAAATTATCATCGTCTCCTGAGGTGCACTAGGCATTGGAGGCTGCAAATCTCTAGGGGGTCTTGGGAACCTCCCCCACCTCAAGGAGCTTGAGGTCTTGGGAAGAAGGCATGCATTTCCTGAAAACAAATGTAGTCATACAACCTACAAAAAGAATTTTTGAAAAAGAATATTTTAGCACCCTGGCCCTCCTCATTTGACTCGCTTGAATTTAGTAACTGTACTTGTCATTTATTGAAAGTTTAGGTACTATTACAGTGTTTTACATGTATCAACACGCTCAATTCTCACAATGACCTAATGGGGTAGATACTATTAACAGCCCTATTTTATGAGAAAGGGGTTAATGAGGTAACAGATACCTTTCAGAAGGTAAGGCACACATTCTACTTGGGAATTAAATAGACAAGGGAATCCAAAAAGGGAATTTTTGTCCTACCCATATTTTACTTTTAAATTCCCTACTGACAGGCAAAAATAATTTTAAAAATAGGGCAATAGAATAAATAGGGCAGTGAAAGAAAAAAAAGAAAGAAAATAGAGCAATGATGTCTGGCTTCATGGTTGGATTGCCAGGATTGGTGTGAGTGGAGGGGTTGGCATTCTCTCGAGACCACCCTGGCCGCTGGTCCACTGGTTCACCTTTGAGAACATCCGTAAGACAGATGGGTCCCTTTCTCATAGCCTTTCTGAGCCCTCCAGGGCTGATGATGGCTTCTCCTCATCTCCAGCTACCCTGTTCCCTGCAGGAATGCAGACTTGATGGATGAAATAGAAGCTGGATTTTCACCAGTGCCCAACTTCTGTTGACCTTTACTCTTAAAATTTATTGCCCGAGTAGTGACTCCTGAGGGATGGCATAGGCAGGAGGGAAAGGGATCTGAAAGGACCCATTCCCCAGGCCTCTGACCATTTTGCTTTTGCATGTGGTGGCAGGTGCAGGGCTGAAGAGAGCGAGGGCCAGAACCCGAGTCCCTGCTTCTGTGAGGCTGGTGGGAACCCTGTCGCATTCAGTCAGTAGTGTTAGCTGCTACGTGACATCTTTCTGGACAGAAACATTAACCGCCAGCGCTTCCAAATGGCCTAAACTTGGCTTCTGTTTTTAAGCCTTGAAACCAGAGCCTGGAGAGAGAAAAGCCCTCTAGTGCAGGATATTGACAGCTTATCCAAATTTAGAGGCCATGTGGAGTGTGATTTTGCATATGTGCCTTCCTGCTGCCAGTTGGCACTGCAGAGCTCAGCACGAGCCCTGGGCATTTTCATGTGCCCCCGCCTCCCCCACCTCCATGCACACGCACTCCGTGTGTTCCCGACAGTGTGCTTCAGGCAGCGAAAGCACTGTACGGATTGGTTTGAAGATGGCTTCTTTCACAACGCCATGAGATCAGTCGCTGCTCCCTCTCTCTGGGAATCTACGAGGAAATGTCATGTGCCCTTTGGTGTTGGCCAACTCTGTCCTCTGCCAAGTCTGTTTAGACAACGAGCCCCGGGGCTTTCACTGCCAGAGGCTCTTCCTCGCCTCCAATTCCGAGACGAAAACGTTTGCTGGACCTGACAGGACACGGCCACTAGATGGGGACAAAGGTCCGCGGAACAGTTTCCTGGGGGTGGGGGGCGCCCACATCTGTAATTCCGCCCTTAGCGGAAGAATCCTGGTAGAGGAGAGAAACCTTGATCATAAATCCCACACGCACTAACAGGTTCATAATGCATCCTACTGACTACATGTTGTATTTTTTTTTCTCCCCGAGAAATAAAATTTCTCTTTCAATAGAGAAGGATGTTCCTTAACATCTAACATGTGCTAATGTGAAGTCTCTTTCCTAGGAGCCTGGCGGGCAAGGCCTTTAATGTGCACTGACCAAGACATCTGGGCCATGTCTGCAGCGAAATGCGGATTGATGGGTGGAGGGAGTGAGAGCACAGAAGCCAGAGTCTTGGCAGCCTGGATAGAGCAGGTGATTTTCCCCCTAAAAAACGAACATTTGACTTGTCAAAAACGTTTTCTCATTGATCTACCGAGACAGAACCTGCAGGTTATAGAGAGAGGCAAGTTTACGGAAAATCTTTTTCATTTGGGAAGGGCAGTGAGGGGGAACGCAGAGACTAATTTCTTCCATTTAGAAAGTATTTACCTATCTGAGAGTGACGTTAAGGATAAAATATTGGCGGGACAGAAATACAGTTCTTTGTTGCCCTGATGCTTCCCTTTTTGCAGCCTTCCGTGTTACCTGGGTAGTAGGAATCACCAACATTAAAAAATTTTAATTAAAATCTCCAAATGAGAGAATCAACAGCAGACTCTATACGGAAACACGGCACGTTTACCCACATCACAGGCTATCCCTCAGTATCGGTCCTTTTCTTAGCAGTGCCATGCACCAAAGTGATTGTGGAACACTTTTCAGTGCCTTATTGGTGAACTCTTCACATGTTGATTGTTTATCATGGGCACAAAGTGAGATTAGGTAAAAACAAAACCAAAAAAACCCTTAGCACCTAACACTTAATTTGATGTTGAGCTACCATTATTTTTTGACATCTCTCCCTGTCATACACTTCCAGCTCATTCTCCAAACTGACTTCTCAGAACTGCATCAGGAGGGGAGGTGTCCCGTGTGCCCTTTTCACTCTCATTCATATGCCCGACACCTGGCGTCGCATCTGGCACATAGTGGGTCAGCCGACTTGCTCGATGAAAGACTAGCATGAAGGTCTGGCTGTAGGCCTGGCATGGAGAGAACGTGCACTTCTCCATTTTGTAGGTGTCGCCTGTTTCCGATGGACCTTTCCAGAGGCTGAGCTTTACCTAGGGACCTGGCAAAAGTATGATCAGAAAAAGCAGGATAAAATCACCCCCATTACAAAAATGGGTGGGGGGCGAATCTTGCTGCCTTTCAAAGAAATCAAACCAAGAGTCTCAAATTTGAATGTGGCACAGTTATTTTTTACAGGTGTGTTATTTTTATTACTGTGTATCAGAAGTATAGACTCTGTCAATGTTTTAATTTTCCAGAGTTGGATGGGGTTTTACTGGTTTCCATAGTACTAAATAGCCATCCTATATTTAGTTCAGGCCCATGTGGCTATTCGTAAGAGGGGTACCAGAGCACAGGAAGGCTTGTATTCATGTTTCGACCCCGCGATAAACAAAGCAGTAACTCTTAATGAGGTGAGAGAAGTGTTTCTTCTCCCATTCACACTTTTGTATCAAACTTTATATCCAGGAATAGAGTAACATTGGGAGCAGATGGATGTATTTCAGGCTTTGAGTTTCTCTTTGATACCTCAAAAGGCATCTTACTTGCAATGCTTCCCCCTTCTTTTCCCTCCGAGATAGGTGTCTTTCTTTCCCTGCAAGATGAGGTAAATCATGGTCTCTAGTTTGAGAGGTTCTGTCTCCTTGGGCTGCATCCCCACTCAGTGATATGGAACCACAGGTCCAACCTGAGGGATGTGTCATCTGCCACCTAACACCTTGGCCACCAAAGCTGGAATGTGACCACAGCAGGCAGACACTTCCAGGGTTTCGATTCTAGGGTTATTAGTGAGTGATCATCTTTGGTGAATTTCCAGTTCTGTATCAGAGGCCATGGAAGGCGGCAAATCTTGTGGTAGGAATGTGTAGTGAAAACCATCGTTGCTGAGGAGACATCCCCAATTCAAGTGGTATGAGGACAGGCTGTTGTTTCCAAAAGGCAAAGATGAATTCAGTCAGCATTTAGTAAGTAAAGCAGTGGGAGGGATGGAGGCGAGAAGGCGTTCTGGGCGTACCCCGTGGATAGGAGAGGGGACTCCATGAGGCATGTGTGCGCCCTCACACGTGTGTGGGCACGTTCTCAAGCACATGCACTTGTGTATCTGTGGATGGGGGAAAGGGTCAGAGCGCTAATGAGACACTGAGCTGGCCTGACAGAAAGCTGACAGAGGAAAGATCTCAAGAGCCAATGCTGAGTTTAGATTTGATAAATTGTGAATGTCGGGTCATAGGGGGCTCTTCTGAAACATGTTTCTCATCACAAAAGTAGTACCTGCATGTAGCTAAAAATGAAAGCATTATAAAATGTGCATGTAATGGGGCAGTGTGCTTCAGTTGCCGTCTAGCTCAGTGATTTCAAACTTGTTCCAGCTAGTTCTATCCTGGCGAGCAAGGCTTTCCTTTCCCCCTGTGATCACTCTCCAGTGCTCACGTACCCCCTGATTTTGGGCAAGGTGGCAGCTCATGGATGTCTAGATACTGGGGGCTTTCCACTGGAGGTAGGTGTGGGGCAGTGCTGGGTACATTTGGGGAGTAGATCAGTGTCACTCCAAGGTGGACATCACAGGGTGACACACCACCTTGGACCATGGCTGGTCCTCACTGTGGGTCAAAGAGATGGTAACTCAGCTACTTGCAGCTTCCTGCGGCTCCCTGGAGCTGGCCAGACTTTCATCTGTGGGACTCATGGCTTCTCCTGTCACCTTCTCCTGTCCCTGGTGGTGCCCCTTATATGTCTTCACTCTGCGAGGTGTTTTCTCCCAGCCTTGCTCAGCCTTAAACCTTTTCTCTGGTTGTGTATGGCAGAATCTTCCTGCCCTGGATTTGTTTTGTGTTTTCTTAGAAGTCAAGTATTGGCAGCATTTTTCTTGTTTGGTTGTGTGTGACTCATTTCGGAGGACCAGTACAGGGTTTTGGTGAGTCTAGTTAGGGGGAGAAACATATGCTGATTAATAATTTGAACTGTTCCCATGTGTATAATTTGAGAGCGAAAGCCCTTTATAGCACCGCTCCTTAGAGAAACCACTGTGTATGTCTGCTGTACATTCTTCCATAGTCTTCTAGGCATTTAGTGACTTGTGCAAATATGGCACATCGTTATATCTGTGTCATTTGCAGAAATGGGATCTTACTAAAAGGACTCTTCTGCATTTTACGTTTTTCACTTAACACATTTTGGGCATCTTTCCAAATAGTGTAGATGAACCTCAGAATCTCTAGGGGGAGGAGGACGATGGTATTTAGGGAACGCTGCTCAGGCCACTCTGATAGCTAACCCTTCCCCACCCCCAGGTGCTGCTGGGTGACCCCCGCATCCCATCAGTACCCTCACCCTCCGTGTGGTACTCACGGGCTTGCTGCTTGATGCCATATCAGCATGCTTAGTACCAGTTTTGTTATTTTAGAAGTGTTCTCTAACATTTCTCCCTCCCTCCCTCCGTCCCTCCCTCTGTCCCTCCTTCCCTCCCTCCGTCCCTCCCTCTTTCCCTCCTTCCCTTTCTCCCTCCCACTCTTCCTCCCTCCCTTTTTCCTCTTTACAATTAAAAAAACCCCACTGAATGTAAAGAATACCATTAATGAGGAAAAGATTTTCCCTACCTTCCCTTTCCTGTGCATAGAGCCCTCACTGAGCTTTGGTCATCCTGAGGGAGGCCACCCATTGAAAATGTCCAGAGCCTGTGGAAAGTGGCTGCGCTGGGCTCCACGAGGAGCAGGGGGCCAGGGAGCAGGCTCCCCAGGGGCCCTCAGGGCTGAGCAGCCTCTCTCCTGATATGCTGAAAAGAGCATTCCTCTTCTGCCCCTGCTATTAAGTTTTCTCACAGGATGCATTTGTGCTTCTGCCTAAGAGCACAGAAGGAGAGAATGGCAGTGGAGGCCAGAGCCCCTATGGGACCCCTGGGACCTCAGCACCCATCCAGTGAGTGGGGAGAGGAGTCGCACTGTCACCTAGATTCCCTGTCCTCCCGCCAACACCATTCCTCCATCATCACTGGTGTTGTTGCTTTTCATAATCATAAAGACTTGTGTTTCTAGGCTGGAGGGAGCTAGAGCCTCTAGCTGGACCAGGACTTCCATCCTCACACAACCTCTGTTATAATCTGCATGGTCAGTGGCACCATTACAAGCTCAGCTCTTCCCTGAAACCAGGGACATGGCTCAGCAAATCTCTCTGACTTCAATATTCTATCTCTCTCTGTCAATCAGGAAAAATTTCTGACACGTTTGCTATTCAGTTTTTAGGAGAAAAATAATCTCCTTGAGTTGGGGGTGGTGGTAAGGATTTGTGTGCAGGATGAGAGGAACTTGCCTTTCCGCCTGAGCTTGTGGAGGGAGATTTCAGGGTAATGGACACTTCGCTTCTTATGCCTCTGTCACAACGTCTTTCTACAAAGGGACTTTTTTTTTAGCCTCAGAAACCAAGCTAGGAGCAGACATTGCAAACCATATCAGCAATCACAAAGAAGAAGGAGGAAGATTGCCAAAAAGGAAAACGGTATTTTTTGAGTTTCTTAGGAATAAGGGACACCATTATATGACGATGTTTCGGAAGGAGCTATTCTGACCTGTGACTGGGATTTCCACTCAGGAGAGGCTAACTCTCCTGCTTTACATTCCTCTGTCTAGTCTTGTATTTCATGGCCCTTTCTATCTTACCGATGGGGAATTTGAGGTACCCCTAGGCTTGATAAGTCTCAAGGAGAGCAAGTGGAATTTCAAAACTTTGTTTAACTGCTTATTAAGATGGAGTCTCTGTCACATGTCTTGTTAAGGAGACCACTTCATGGATGGAGTAGAGGCTTGATCACTGCACTGTACACCTGAAGCTGATGTTGTATAATATTGTATGCCAACTTAATTGAATATATAGATAGTCACAGGATGTGGAACATACTGTGCAAGGGAGTCAAAGGAATTGTAATAGATAGTATGATATGGGGGGGAGGTGTGGGGTGGCAAATTGGGGGTGGGGGGTTGTCACTTTGAGGGGTAAAAAGTATAACTATTGCACTGTGTTGTACACCTGAAACTAATTAAAAAAATGTTTATTTCACACACACACACACACACACACAGATGGAGTCTCTGTTAATCTCCGTTTTCATATTCCCCCTGGGTTTAGGATTAGAAGATGCTATAGATACCCAGGAGAATTTCAGCACAGAAGCAGGAACCCCACCAAGGTTTGGGAGTGCCAGCTCACAGGGGCAGTATGGCCTGGCCCTCACCTCGTGGTTCCAGTGCCAAGAATTCAGATTTGGTGCCTAGGTGGCCCGTCCCACTTCCTGCTTTCAAGGTGCTTCAGATGGACAACAAACCATGGTCAGAGATGATCTTAACTGTGGGCTCCCAATTCACTGGGGTGTACACAAGGCATTTTTTCACCCCTAGAAGACACAGAAGGGAGTTTGGGAGGACTCAGCCAGCTTCCCAGAAGTCTCTGCATGAAGATGTTTGGAGGAAGAGCCTTCTCTCTGGAGGCAGACCTCTTCCAACTCTGTCGCAGGTCCCTATTCAGCCTCTGAAAAGGAAAGCCAGGACTTAACAACAAAGAAACTCACTGAACCTCGTTAGAAGTCAATGCAGTGAGTGGAATTGAGCCGGTAGATGAAGCCCCAGCCTATTGGGGATGGGGATTTGGGCAACTTCGTTCATCAGCTCCAAGTCCAGTATTGTTCAGTGATAATCCGATAGCAGTTCTGCATGCCGATTGGCCGGGGGTGGTTCTCTTCTCCTACAATGAGAAGATAATCAATCATGTTACTGGCTTTTGTCTTGGCGAAGGTATTTAGATTTCAGCCAGCTGGTTAGCTGCCTCAATGCCACCTGCTTGAGGGAAAAATAAAGAATCAGTCTCTTTTTCTTTGCAAGAAGGGGGAAGTATTGACTTGTGTGATAATTTTAGGTGGATGATTAAATTTGGCCTCTTAGGCTCCAGCTGAAAATTCAATTCGGATGACTGGTTTTGCTTTTCATACATCGTTGAGCAACCCTGTGCAGTGCCATGGCTAATATTCCCAATGCTGATTGTCCCTTCACTCGAACAAAGCACAGAATCCGCAGCCCACTCTCTATTTCATGTGCCTCCCAGCTACAGGGACTCAACGAGGACATGCATCCTCCGCTTAGGCTCAGAATACTGCTGCCGTGCCAGCCTGCTCAGAGGCCCTCGGAAGGGACCAAGCTGCTCTACAGGAGAGGTCAGGACAGTGACGACCGCTCCGCTGTGCTTTATAAAACAGACTGGCTTCCTCTGGTGCAATAGTTCATGCTTCTGGGGCCACTCAGCTGGCAACCTCAGATCACAACCTCAGATGCCCAGGCAGTGAACAGGTGCCATATGTATGAGCTAGCCCCAAAAGGCAGAGCCATTTTTGACTCCCTCATTCTCCGCGTCCAAGCATCCAGCACATCCTGCCATCCTAGCTCCAAAACATTTCTCCAAACTTTCGACTTCCCTCCATCTTCACTAGTGAACACCGAGGGAAAGCCGCCGCCATCTCTCACCTGGCCCACTGCAGTCACCTCCTAAGTGCTCTTGCTGCTTCCATTTTCGCCCCCTGAAAACTGTTTTGCTTACACCAGTGAGGGTACTCTTATTTAAAAACAATTAGGCCACAAAGTTCCCTTTGTTCAAAACTTCTCCTGGCTGCCCATAATAATTAGGCCAGAATGAAACTCTCTAGCCTTGCCTTCAGCACCATATGAGATCTGGCCTCTGCCCACTTCTCTGACCCATTCCTCACCCTGCTCTTGCCACGGTTTGACAACTTCAAGTTCCCTTCCATCTTAGGGCCTTTGAAGGAGGTATTCCCTGTGCCTGGAAGCTTCTTCCCCTCACCAAGGTCTTCACAGAGTGTCGTTATTTTTCTTCTGGTTTCAACTTCCATGTCAACTCCTCAGAGAATCTGTCTTGATTATTCAAATGAAAGTAGCCTCGTCCTTCTGTAGCTTTGAAACAGCACTAACAGCACCATACATTTTCCCCTGTTTATGTGTTTATTGCCTGTCTCCTTTCCTGGAATGTAAGATCTGTAACCATATGGATTATGTCTGCTGTGTTCAGAGTATGCCCAGTGCCTGGGCTGGTGTGTTGTAAATAACAGGTGCCCCGTACATGGTTACTTAGTAAATGAATGAACAAAGCCTGGCCAAGGAATGTCCCTAAGTGATACAGGAACGGGATGCTTTAGGTGTGGCCCCCATCAAAAGTTGGGAATGACGTATTGAAGGTTTATTTTCAAACTATTGTCTGAGCCTCTAAGTTATCAGACATTTTCTGAGGCCTAATGTCTGTGGTGCTGTTAAATGTGCCGAAACAATGACAACCTCTTATCTTGAGGAGGTAGGAGACTGACCTAGTTCTCAGCTGATCTTATCAACAGAAAAGCAAAATGTGCCATTAATTTTAGGATGCATTATATCTGACATTTTTGTCTTGCTAAAGGTTAGGGGCCAATAGGAGAACTGGAGAAGCTTGCTAACAAATGTATCTTTATTCATGTTTGGAAATGAGTTGGCACTGGGGACAGTTTGTGTACTCACCGTGATTTGGGGTCTAGGTCTTATTTTTCCAGGAAGGGCTGATGTCTGTGCCGTGTGCTCAGTATCTAAAATATCTTATTCATGACTAAACAAAGGGCAGGCATGATTCACACAGGATGAATCCCTGAACCTCACAGACAGGAGAAAAATAGACAGTCGTGATACTTAAAACATTTCTCAGCCTTAGTTGTCAGTGCTGGGACCCACTTCAGCACATTTCTGAAATGAACTCGGCTAAGGCTAGGTCAGTGACACCATAAAAAAGAATTTTGTAATTAAAAAGTCTTAAAGGGATCACTGGCAAGATGGCCTTTTTTTTTTTTTTTTTTTTTTTGTTTAAACCAAGTTCCTTAAAGAAGTAAACTCAATAGAAATATTTCCTTACAGTTTTGCCCATCAGTCAAGCCAGGCTGAGAAGAGATGCCATTTGAGAAACTCTAAGGGGCAGGTTTCAGAACTCATCCTTTGCTTGAGAAGCCATTTGTCACCGGATGAAGGCATCTACATGGTGACTTCAGTGGTCCTTAAAGTCTGATAATCTACAGGAAAGATAATAGAATTAGGAAATAAGATAACAAATGTATCTTAAAATAGCTCATTGGGGAAGTCCTACCTTTTATGAATAGCTATAAACCTCACTGTTCTAATTTACCAGATGGAGGCTAGTGATTTAAAATATTACAATAAAGGAAAACAATCACCTCCATCAAATCACATAATATCCAATGTACATGTTACTGCATTTGACTCATCTGGGCCTCAAATAAATTAGCCAAAATATTCCCGAATTGTAGAAAGCAAATGAATAAAGAAGGAACAAGAGACAGAGCACTTGGATTCCTCTTGGTGGCCTAAGGGCAAGCAGTGATTTCCAGGCGCCATCAGTAATGACAAGTGGCCAGAGGAGTTGACTTGAATTCAGCTTATCTCTCTCTGTTTTGTTTTTGTTTTTAACTTTATTGGGGAACAGTGTGTTTTTCCCAGGACCCATCAGCTCCAAGTTAAGTTGTTGTCCTTCAGTCTAGTTGTGGAGGGTGCAGCCCACCATCCCCATGCAGGAGTCAAGCGGCAACCTTGTTAAGAGCACATGCTCTAACCAATGAGCCATCATCTGGTCACCCATTGGCAGCTCAGCAGTAGCTCAGCTCAAGGTGCTGTGCTCAATCTAGTTGCTGAGGCCCAGCTCACTGGCCCATGTGGGAATCGAACCGGCAACCCTGTTGCTCAGAGCTCGCGCTCTAACCAACTGAGCCATCTGGCTGCGTCCCCTCTCTTCCCCCCAGCCCATCTCTTAAATGGAAGGTAGTTAGGGTCCACAGCAAGAGATCATGCTGTGGGAGGAGTTTGAAATCAGAAACTTGACTGGCTCTTTCTGATAATTGTTTGGAATCACCAGGGCCATGCTCACAGAGCCAAAATGACCAGGTAACTCTGTGAGGGGACAGAGTAGGAGGTTTGGAGAGTGTGTGAGCTGGGAGATCACAGAGAGAGCTGCCATCCTGAACTCTTCCCACCTTTTGCTAACAGAAAACGGAGATCTGAAAGGGTTAAAGGATGTATCAAGTGCCACACAAACAGTTCACCACTAAGTGAGGGCTGGTACCTGAGTGGGATGACTCACAGTATATCTAGACAGAATGGAAAATTAGAAAAACAATTTTTTTCCAGTTTTATTGAGAAATAATTGACATACATCACTGTAAGTTTAAGGTGTATAGTATGATGATTTGATTGGCCTATGTTGTGAAATAATTATTGCAATAGATTCAGCTAACATCCAGCATCTCATGTAGATACAATATAAGGAAAAGAGAGACGAAAAGAAAAAGTATTTCTCCCTGTGATGAGAACTCTTAGGATTTAAAAATGATGGTGAGATGCCACGATGTAGGTGGCAATGCCTTAATTGTATGCATGCTGTCAGGCTCAAGGGCCCCTTCCATCCTTGTCAAGTGCGGTGCTAACCTCTCCTTTCATACAACACACAGTTATTGTTCCTCATGCTTATAATATTGTCTCTGAAATGCTGTCTTTCTACTCTGAGGTGGCATCGGTAATGAAGGAGCTAGTTCAAACACAGGATCTTCTACTCTTAGATGTGTGTTCTTGGGTTAATTGTTCAACCAATCTGTTCCCTGATATTTGGAAAGTATAAACATAGGCAGTGGTGAATTTTAGAGACACTATATGCAAAGACTGGTTACTTGGCAAATGGTAGCTGTTATTATTATAGTAAAGGAAATTTTGTTTACTGGTCCAGAGAGTTTGTACTGGAGTGAGACTGACAGGCTCTGAATCCAGCTTTCTCCACTTCCTAGTCCTGGGGCCTTAGAAGCTCTGTAAGTCTCGAGTCCGTCCCTTTTAAAATGGGGGAAACAAAAATCCCTACTTAATAATTAAAAAAAAAAATCCCTACTTCAAAGAGCTATTGTGGAGGTTTAATGATATAATGCACGTATTGTGTTGGGTAGTACATTGCATGTTGGAAAGTTTGATGAACATTGGCCATTATTGTATTTACTTTTAAATTTTTCCATAGAGGATATAGGGTGGGAGTTAGACTTTTTCTATAAAGGGTCAAATAGTTAATATCTTAGGCTTTTCTGGACAAAGGACCTCTGTTGTAACTACTCAACTCTGCCATTGCAGCAGGAAAGCAGGCACAGACAACATGTAAATGATGAGGGTTGGCTGTGTTCCAATAAAACTTTACAAAAACAGGCTGTGGGACAGACTTGTACCTGTGGGCCATAGTTTGTCAACCCCTGATGCAGGGCAACTGAGGACTCCTGCTCTGTGGCTTCTGGAAGAAGCCATCCTGTTGACAGAGGTAAAGAGGACATGTGTCTTTTTTCATGGGAAAAAGAACTAAATAAGTTCATCTTTAGGTACATGTTTCCTATCTTCAGTCTCTGTTCATGGCAGAATTTTCTAATAGTACGGCCAGAGCATCTTTTTTTTTTTTTTTTTTTCGTCCCTGACCACAGCTTGCTTTCTCCTACAACCAGTCAGGTTCACAAAGAGGCAAAGAATCACTCGCAGTCAGATCTACAATACACCCAGTTCCTATGCCGCCCTTTAAAATTCATTTCATGATGTTAGCACACAACGTAATGGATATTTGCAAGTGCTGTGTGGTTCTGATACTGACACAATTTGCAGCTTCCCTTATTATAAATGCTGGTGATTTTCAGTTGTTCTTTCCCCTGCGTGTGGGAGACCAGGTGGGGATGCCCTTGACTGGATCCCTAAGACCCTGCATGAGGAGAAGGGCCAAGAGACAAGGGATTCTGGGCCTTTGATGTTGCCCGGTGATCTTTTTCCTGTTGTTCAAGAACCTACCACACAGAAGTGATTAAAGGTGTCACTTGGCACCAGGGTGGAGGCGTAATCTTATTAATCTTGTACCAGAGTACATTTTGCAGGCAGAGGAAAGAGAAATTTAACTGTGGCCACTTTCACATACAATATTGAAACGATTTATTTCTTATCCACTGATTTAGGCTCCAGCACCACAGAAAAGAAGCACCTTGGGCCGCCAAAAAATGAAGTAGTGAACACTGATAAATAGACATTCAGTCGCTTTATACAAAGCATGGTGATTGACAATAATAGTCTAAATGGTAGTGAGCTAATCTTTAGGGTGGGGCTCTAGACTTGATACAGGATTAAGTGTTCCCCACAGTGCACATGTGCAGAGAAACCTATTTAGGGGAAAAAGTATCAGGTCTTGTGGCCTCAGCAGAAACCTGGGACCAATTTCCCCTGGTTAGAGTGGGGGAGGACAGTTAAAAAGCACCACAACAGTTAGCAGAAAAGGAAAAGCTCTCTATCCTATTGCTGGTGGTAAATTTTCATATTATTTTAGGACCTTTGTAGTCAGATATTGAGAGTTAACTTTCCCAGATTCCTCCTTACTACAGATCTTTGACTCTGAGGGGGCATCGGATTTGTCAACTTTAATCAGAGCTCAGGAGACTTAGTAGGATATTACCTTGACATTGTTTAGTTATGGAAAATTTTTATTTTAATTATGTGGATACTGTTTCTGTAAGTATTAATGTATATTTACTGATTTGGGCATGATTTTTTTTTTAAGAAATTTTATTGGGGAGCAGTGTGTTTTTCCAGGACCCATCAACTCCAAGTCAAGCAGTTGTCTTCAATCTAGCTGCAGAGGGTACAGCTCACTGGCCCATGTGAGAATCGAACTGGCAACCTGTTGCTCAAAGCATGCGCTCTAACCAACTGCACCACCCTGCCGCCCCTCGGGCATGATTTTATTTTGTTCAATCTAGACAATAGAGAAGACACTCCTTCAAAATGAACTCATTTTATGTTCCATTTCTTCAGTGTGCTACTTTCTGATTTCTGAGCTAACATTGAATTATCTATTAATTTTGCCTTTAAAGATATTTACTTTTTAAACAGAAGAGTCTGTGATATACAGTACTTTAACCCAACGAGATGACTTATCAGTCACATACTTGGTGTGGAGGGATGTTTTGTGTGTGGTGGTCGAGGGGAGAGTGGGTTGGAGAACAGTATCCTACCTTTGAAGCCCTCACATGTATTGCTGACTGTCCAGCTATGAATAAAGCTAAGTGCCCTAAAGCAGACAGGTAGGACCAGACAGAGGTGTACAGAGGGGAACAGACAAATGTGGGAGTTCAGTGAAAATATTGTAAGACTTTCCTCAGTCATGTCAGATATATCCAAAAAGTGCAAAGGATTTAGAGTTAATATAATCTATGTGATTTGGCAAAAAGGTGGGATTGGATTGCATAATAATTTCCATGGTGTGGTAGGCATGGAAGCTGTATTTTAGTATTTCAGGAGAGAATGGGTGGTGAAGTAATGAAGATTTGGCTGCTGGAGAAAGGATTAAAATAAAGCAACATTTGCAGGTGGTAGCAGGCCGAGTCATGAAAAGACAGCATGAAGAGAAACGATGCTCTTAGCTGTCTTGCTGGGGTCATGGCAAGTACCTGGACGAGTGGGGGCTGGAATCCACACTTCCTGATATCCATCCCGGGGCAGGGGGGTTTACAGAAGAGCAGCATGAGCATATTTGATGAGAGAAGGACCAGTGGAGGTGAGGTTGAGGACACTGGAGAGGCTGTTGGTTTCTGAGAAAAAGAGGAGATCTCTCTTCTTTTCAGGCTGTGAGGGAAGACCAAAAGGTAGGTAAAGACATAAGGGAGGCAGACGAGGACACTGCCGGGTTGTCATGCTTTTCTGCAGGGTCCGTGTTAGTGGGAAATGGAAAAGCTCTCTGTACACGTGCACACACGTGCGCGTGCACACACACACAGCATGCTAACACGATAGTGAATGACACACAGAAATTTAATAATTCTTACTTTGGCTGATTCTTCTCAGGAAGTTAATCTTAGAATGATTGCTAGGAATAGCTATCGTGGATTTAGGTAGGGAGAGAAAGTCATTTCCATTTTCCTGTTTAAGTCTCTTTTAAGTTCAGGACTATGCAATTCTTTGATGCAATTCTTTGCCTGCACAATATAGATTATGGCGGAGCTAGCTACATTTCATAGGGACATGAATCAAGCTCCGCCCACCCTGTCTCCTTCCCTTTCTTTCTCTTACAGACTGATTTCTAAATGTGGAGTACATCCCAAGACTAGGATCTATAAAGTAGCCATAACAATTTTACCAGAACTAACTACTAACCATTACAAGATATCTCTTTAAAGTGGAACAGTACAAATAATAAAAAAATCTGCCAATCTGTATTCCAGTCATGTTTGAGGGCTCAGTGGATGGCATGTACATTTTGTAAATTTTCTTCCAATATTATTTTGGTTTAGCCTGTTACGAATTGCTAGAGGAAGAATAATGGGTGCTTTACAGTCACCATACAAAAAGACCCAGAATCCTTTGGTTTCATGTTTATTATCATGACAAGTCTTCATTCCTGCTCCAACTGCTACTCCCATCTGCAGTTCAGGGCTGAGAGCTAATAGCTAAGATGATGCTCTTGTTGGGTCTGTAATCTCAGGATAAACCAGAGATCCCAGAAATGAACAGTAAGTTCACATTTCTCCCAAGTTCAAACATCCAGAGAGCTCACATTAGCAGAGTGTACTTTTACAAGTGCTGGCCAGTGATGAACAACTTTCATAATTGTCACCTAAGGCTTGGAATAGTCCTGAGGTGCTGCCTGGATTATGAAAGAGCAAGTCCTTTTTGTTTAGTCTTAGTATTCGATTTCTTTCATTTGGTTTTCTAATTTGCCGAGAATGGATAGAGTGAGGTTTATGAAACCTTAGCCAAAATATTTGATTAGTGGGGCCACTGAAGTTCTAGGCATCTTTTATGAATAGGGACAAAAGGAAAGAAAATCCTGCCATATTCTTTTTCCAGCAGAGGCAACAGGGATGGTGAGACAGAAAGTCCCTCCTTTAAAATAGAGCTGCTTGTTGTGAAAGGAGAAAGGAATTGCCTTGTCTACCTGCCCAACTACCTGAGTTCAGTCACACACAAAGAATAACACCCACCGAAGGGTCCGATTCTAGCACCTGACAGATCCTGGTGAAGGCCTCCGCAGGGAGGCTGCTCCCTGCCTAATTACCCACGGAAAGCCAGGAGGGAGCCCAGTCTTGGCAGGAGGGCCTGCCTACCTGCCTGAATGATTAGGTGGGATGCTCCTTGGTTTTAATCGCAGATGCAGCCCTCTGTTCGGGTAGCTGTTATTTTCCTGGCTCACCTCTGGACACTTCAGCACATTCATTGGAAACATTATCACAGGAGAACTCGGCTTTGACAGAAACCTCTCTGAAATTATTCTTTTTTTTTTTTTTTCCTGTTCTGGCTTGCACTTGAATAATTCTCCATCAACAGCACGTCTGATTGAGTTGGCATCACAAACCCTTTTGTATGCTATTTTTTTTTCTTCAAGAAATATTAAAGTCTGAATAAAATTGGAATAGCTGCCTGGTAATGATCTCATTATATATAAATACAGAAGTGCTGGCAGGGGAGATAATGACTCTAAGACTCAGGTATGCAGCGCACACCCTATTATCTTCCCAGGAGCCAGCCCCACTCCACCCTCCTGCACGGCCCCCACACATCGTCCCTTTCGTTTTAAGGTTCAAGCTGCAGAAAACGAATGGCTGATTGAAGCTGGGAATCGTTTTTTTTTCTTCCCTGCTTCATGACATATGTTAGGAGATGAAAGGAACCTGGGCGGTGTGTTTACTCTTCATTTGGGAGTTTCGCTTGTTCTGATTGATCGGAAAGACAAAAAGGCAGAAGGAGAGACACTTGGTGCTGGCTGGAAACCATATCCATTCTCAATGTGAGGTTTCCTCATTTGGTGAGGATAATTGTGATGAGGCAGTTCTGGGTATAGACGCTACTAAAAGATTTTTAAAAATAACAGGCCCGCCACCCAGTTCTCATACAACGAAAGAACAAACACAGATGGCAACAGTAGGGGTGGGGGCTGGGATGGGAAAGACCCTCCTCACGTGGGTGTTTACTAGTTATTGGCCCCAGTCATCTTTTCTGGCAGCCAAGGAGCACGCAGATGAGTTAAGCAGATCACAGAGGGCCACCTGTAGGGTCAGATTCCCAATATGGGCGAAGCAACACTTCAAAATTTTACTCCCTGAGATCAGTATCACAGAAAGAAATTGGGTAGGAGAGAGGATGGAGTGCATTGCTCTAAATGTCCCTGTTAGGTTCTGAGGGACACTTACCTAAAAGGAGATTGCCATCTGCCATCTTAGACCCTAAAGAGAGGTGGCATGGAGGAATACTTGCTGTTTCCATGGGCATGGGGTTATAAGGCTGATTTTCCCCTTCTGATGTTCGTAGTAGGCACGATCAAAATACAAGGTAACATTGTAAGCATAATTCTTTGGCAAAAGGACGGAATGAGTGTCAAAAATGTTTTGCCCGGAGTTAGAAGTCTCATGCAATGTACATGGTATGCTGTTGAGCAATGATAATACATTCCTATTGACAGAGAGAAAGAGAGTTATGGCCATAAAATGTAAAGAAGAAAGGGTTGGTCAGGCTAGATGGGCCTGTGTGGCCTGAGGGCAGCCCCTGGTATCAGATGGGACCATTCCCATCGTGGGGACAATCAGGACAAATGTCCCGGATCCACACTATACACAGGCTGTTTGACACACTGCCACGTTTTTCCTTAGTTTAGTATGTGTTGACATTTGCAATGCCTTAGCTCCAGGGAAAGAACCCTCTCCTTCCGGTGCTGCAGGTCCTGCTGAGCCCCAGGAGAATGTTCCCCCCACTTGTGCTCTGACTTTCTTGGGTGATGGCAATTGAATAAGAATTTAATTGTTTGCTGAAATTGAGTACTGGAACCCCACCTTCTTCTGCTTTCCCTCATTGTTTGTGGAGGAATCTAAGAGAAATCTCTAGTAATTATACACTCCTGTGATACCCAGTTATGTCTCAGGATGCCTCCATTTTGATGATGATGATGATGATGATGGTGATGATAAACGAGTACTCTTTGAGGATTTCATATGAACCAGGCACTGTGCTACATGCCTTACACACTTTATCACATGTGACCCTCACAACTCAGGCAAGTGGATACCATTATGTTATTTGACAGATGACGCTGCCAATCATAGCTTGATGCCTAATGGGAGAAGGATTAGTTTGTGGCTACAAATATTTGGAGGCTCTGGAGGCAGGAGAGGAGATGAAGTCTCTGAAGGAATTCCTTATTTCCTCAAGCCCTTTGCATTTATTTAACTAATTTTAATGGTGACTTCAGCATTCAGCCTCCATTGTTCAGGAAACCACAGAAGAATAAATCACAATTCCTGCCTACAAGCCACCTCTAATTTAGTAGGCGGATAAGAGTAAAACATAAAAATACCACCACATGGAACAAATTTGGGTTTGGCCCCTCGTCTACTATTAGCCTTTCTGGGCCTAAGCATCTTTTAAAACACTAAATGATTGGACTAGATTAGAAGTCGGCCAATGTTTCTATAAAGGGCCAGATGTAAATATTTTAGGCTATTTGGGCCATACAGTCTCTGTGGTGACTCCTCAACTCTGCTGTTGTATCGTGAAAGGAGCTGTAGATGGTTTGTAACAAATGGGCATGGCTGTGTTCAAGTCAAATTTTATTTATAGGAACTCCTGTAAATAAAAATCAAGTGGGCTGGATTAGGCCCACTGCTGACCCCTGGGCTAGCTGGTGGCATAGGCCCTTCTTGACTAGAAAGTGCTATAGATTCTTCACATTCGGTGTTGATTTCTGCCTCCCAGTGTGGAGACATTTCTTTAGCTTTTCTCTTCTTGAGGAGGAAGATATTAAAAATGGCAATAGAAGTGGTCCTGGAGAGTCACCAGGAGGGATTCCCCACAATGTTCTGATTGAAATCGCAATGGGAGGAAGCCATTAAGAAAGGTGGGGAGAAAGGTCCCATTAATCAGAGATGGGTACTGCTGTTTTAGTTGGAGATGTGGCTATTAGCTCAGCAGGAAGACAAGATGGGGTAGGCTGGAAACATGACTTTCCCAAAGGCAGAATGCTGAAGAATTCTCTTTAGAACAAAAATTTTTATGTAATTCCTTAGCATCCAAGGCATAGTCAATAATGACCTTTGTTTGTTTTGGGAAACACAATCTAACATAGCAATCTACTAATCTAACACGGCCTACCAATAATACTAGTCAAACACAATTTAAATATAGATTTGATTTTTTTGTTAAGGACTCTCCCATTTATTATTTCCATATCTTTGAATAGCTGGCTTTTCCAAGACATTAAGACAAATGTACAGTTTATAGGACTCTTCCTGTTGCAAGTGACAGAAACACCTTGCTCAAGTTGTCTTAAAAAAGGGAATATGTGAGCTTAGAACACAGCACTGTCCAGAGGAATGCTGGCTTCATCTGGGGAAGGGGTATCAAAGGAGGCCATTAGTTTCTTGTCTCTTTCATTTCTGCCTTCACCTGTGTATCAGCTTCATCTTTAGGCCCAAGATTTATCCCCCTTTTAGGCCCAATGTTATCCCATGATTTGCCTTCTTATAAGATCAAATGCAGCAAAGGAAAAAAGAATTGCTTTTTTTTCAAAGGCCGTAGCATAGTCTCCTCATGTCTCCTTGGCCCTGATTGGGTTATGTGCCTATTCTTAAACCAATTTCAGTGGCCTCAGCCAGTTAGGGCCCATGCCACGGCTAAGAATGGTGGAGGGAGGTTCCCCAGAGGAGAGTTGGATTGCATTTATCAGGAAGAGGCGGATGGTTGTTGGGTAACAAATAGCAGATGCCCAATGAAATGATACTTTATAATTTTCAAAATGCTTTTATGGAAATGGTCCCATTTGATTTTACAACAATTTTATGGGAATATGTTTGTCAGCTCTTATTATTTCCATTTTCAGATGAGAACACTGGGGCTCAAATCACATGACTGGTTCAAATTCACATAGTTGGTGGAAGAGATTTGCATTAACTGTTCTGTCCGAGTGACGTCTGACCACTATACAACAGAACTATTACTTCCCCTGGTTTGGACTAGATGTCATTAATGGTGTCTAAAATCGAATTAGCATTTTGGGCAGCCACATGACACAGGCTTACACTGATTTTATGGCAAAGTAAGAGCCTCAATGATTTTCCACACGGTTGCTGGTAAAATGTAATGCACCTAACATGGCTTTTTGAACTTAAGAGCAGGGCTACTCTTACTCCCGTGATATCTTGCATTCAATTTCTGCCATTGCTCCAGCCTGGCAAAAACTTTGGAGTCATGTGGAATTCAAAATATTAACTATGTCTCCCAGCTTTGAGCCATCTTCAAGTTTAAAAAATATACCTTACTTACTATTTCATCTTTTAAGTAATCGCTAAAAAGGTTGAACGGTAAGATATATGTAATATTGATTAATTACTGATTTTAATCTGGAATGTGATTACCTTTGGCTCGGTTCAATGTTTTTATGACGGAAATAGATGGAGGCTAAGCGGATGTATTAAAAATGTGAACCACTTCACAGATGGAATATGTCTTCTCATTTGACCTCTTGCCTCATATTTCTAATATGAGCAAAATTTCGGCTGAGAACATCACTTTTTGAAATGAAAGCCAAATGATTGGCCTGGAGTCAGGGGTAACTATGATTTTGTGAAACCCCAATATCATTTATTTTGGGTAAGTTTATGGCCATCTAGTTAATGTTAAATTCCTGCAATGAAAGTAATAACATAATCACAATGGTCATCAAGCATCATGATCTCTGCGCATTTGGTACAAATAAGACAGTGCGTATTCCCACAGTAACTTAATTTTCTTTTTTTGATTAAAAAATTGAAATTCTAGGGGTGGCCGGTTAGCTCAGTTGATTATAATGCAGTGCTCATAACACCAAGGTTGCTGGTTCGACCCCCACCCACATGGACAACTGAGATGTACCCTGCATAACTAGATTGAAACAACTACTTGACTTGGAGCTGATCGGTCCTGGAAAAACATACTGTTCCCCCAATTAAAAAAACAAAAGAAAGGGCCGGCCCAGTGGTGCATTGGTTAAGAGCTGGTTTGGGATGCCAGTGGCCCCGGTTTGGATCCCACATATGAGGGCCAGTGACACTGCCCTCTACAGCTAACAACAGCTCTACCTGGTGTAGGTGATGGTGTAGGCTGCAGCCCCTGCTGCAGTGGGCTGCCATAGGCTACAGTGAGTGGCCAGCAACCAGCGTGAGTGGCTGGCAGCCAGAGTGAGAGGCCAATAGCCGCGGTGAGCAACCAGCCAGAGGCCGGCGACCAGCCAATCTGCCTCATCCGGGAAGAGCGCAATGATGATACCAACATGGGCCATTGAAGCCATGTCCTCCGCAACTAGACTGAAGGACAAAAAGACAGTAACTTGTCTGTTCCCCTTCCCCGATTCCCCAACGCTGTTCCCCATCCCCAATTCCCCAATAAAATCTTAAAAAAAAAAAAAAAGAAAATTGAAGGTGAAATTCTATAATTCAAATGTAAGGGATACAAGGATTTGGCCTGAAATATCACCTGAGACTTTTAAAGCTTCTCAGGAAGGAAGGTGCTGGGTGGGTTTTAGAGTCCTCTGCTGGTAGGAATGGCAGTGAGGCTTTTTACACACACGTGCTCCTATCGTGTAGCTTTGCTTTGGGTTTAGTTAAAAAAACTATAAAGGAGGATGACAGATTTTATATTAGAATCAGCTATTATTACAGCTTAAACAAGATTGAGAAACATCACTGGACCACTCGGGTTCTCTAAAAAGACTCCTTTTAGGATTGGGCTCAGCCCTGGAGCAGGAAGGCATGTGTCTTTAGCCCTGCTTTGGGAAGGCATGCGGAGGGGCCCACGTCACTTTCTCTCTGAGAACCACTTCCAATGGCAAAAGCCTTCGCAGCTACTTTCTGCCCTAGGTGATCACCATCTTTCCGTCAACAACCTGAGCACAGCTCTTCCTGGTTCTGCCTCCTTCTCCCATCTCTACTCCCTCGCCCCCACCTTTAGATCTCTGAGGAATTGCCACCATTACACCGGTATTTCATACCAGACAGTTTGCCTTTAAGCTAATGAATAGGTTTCAAAGAAAATGAATGAAAGCTATTCTTTTCTTCCCTTGTCCATTAAATGATTAGCTGTATGATCTGAAAAATACTGTTTCTATTTAAATGGAGGCATATTTGAAGAGCAAACTACCTTTACCGTTTCCCAAGTGCACTCAGACAGACCGACTACCAGAAAACAGCAGCTGTCCTCTTGTTTGGAGCGAGGACCCGCCCCTCCTCTCCAGGGCTCCTCCTCCGGCCCCCTTCTTCACGACACTCCTTCCTTAGCGACAAGAACAGGTTATCAAGGTGATAAGAAGCCAGAAAATGTTCCAGGCTTGTTTTAAGCCTCAGCCACATTGTACTGCTTAAAGGAGGTTAAATGCTTCTGTGATCCCTTGCCTTCCACCCACGGGCCGTGCAGCCTGAGCCCCTGATCCACCTCCTCTCCACCAGGGACTCGGTGGTGCGGGATGATTGCGGTGGTCTCAGCTTCCCCAGCACTGCTCATCTGCACTTGGAAATTCAATCCTCTCAAAGTAATTCCTCAGCTTATAGCAACTTCTCACAATGAATTCTGAGTTTGATGCCTCCCACGCCAAGCAGGGCAATGGCAGGCTCACTGACTTCCGCAGACACCGGGCCCAGGATGGGGGTGGAGGGAGCCCTGCCTTGCAGGAAGTATTTCTACAAGTAGGACTTCAGTGGGCTCATTAGAAGATTTCTAGCTATTTCCAGGACACCATTATCAGTCTTCTTTCTCTTCTAAGGTCTTCTAGATCCCAAATGACTTGGGGACTGTCTTGGCCACCCCTAGGCTGCAAGTGGCCTGGCTTCATATGTACATTAGAGGGGGCAAAACTGAGTTTCCATCTTCTCTTGGGTGGAGCAGCTCTTGCTGAGAGATGCACTTGGGTGCTAAGGCTGGAGGCTAAACTAATTGTTGGGGAAGATGTGGAGTTGCCATTTGACATAGTAACTCTGTCACCTCCGACAAGCTGGTGGAGATGGACATCACCGGTGGCCAAAGCAGATGCGGTCCCAGCCTTGGAGAAATTTCTCTCAATGCAGGAAAGTTGCCCAGAGATTCTGAAATCACTGTTTGCCTTTAAGACCCTTTCGGTAATTGTTCTCAAGCAGTTAGAATTTTCCTTTCCTTCCCTTCCTCACCTCCAAAGCTGCTCCTGTCCGCAACAGCCAGTCTGAAGTCCCCAGTAGTGGTTGCAGATGATGTGGTGACAGTGCCCTGCCTCCTCACTGGGAGGGCTCTG
Organism: Aselliscus stoliczkanus; assembly: GCA_033961575.1. NCBI lineage: Eukaryota > Metazoa > Chordata > Mammalia > Chiroptera > Hipposideridae > Aselliscus > Aselliscus stoliczkanus. The sequence continues at coordinate 50,916,995 of CM066735.1, forward strand.
TTGTGAGAGGATTTCTCCTCTCCTGAAGCTCAGCTCCGAGTGTCAGGACGTGTTTTGGCAAGTGCAAAATCCAATAGTCATTGAACCCTTGATAATCTTTTATGCCCTGTAGAAAGAAGTATGTTTTTATTCATTCATTTCTTCAGGAGGTAAGAAATAAAGCTGTTCCATTCTAGGCATAAATTAGCATTTATAACAATGCAGTGCAAAAAATGTAATTTAAGTAGAACTGATTAGAATTTTGATAGGGCAGCTAGGAACCTCTAAACAAATGCTGATCAGGTAATGAGTGGAACAAGTCATTTATTTTAGTGATTCAGCTATCTGTTCAATGATTGGGTCACAGTTTCCCAAACATATACGGTGACTGTTCATTAATTATTCACTCCTGGCTCAGTAATTGTCCAATTTAACTACAAACTGTGGGCTGATAGGCAAAGTCACAGAAGACAGCAGAGGGGAAAAAAGTAACAACCTAGATAAAAGTATATGTTCTTTTTGTAATAACATTCCCTTATTCAAGGATTCAGAGAAAGGGGAACTATTGTTAGACTTTGGCCTTGGTCTTGTGTTTGTGCAATGGACTAAATTGCTGGCCATTTGTTAAGCAGGGACATTTAAGCTCCCAGAGGCTGAGCTTTGCAAATGAGGCTGTGCAAGTTGGCACTCAGCCTGCATTGGTGAGTCCAGCGTCCCCTTTGGGTTAGTTTATAGCATGTTGTAAGTGGGACAGATAAGTTTTGGAATGCTATCGACTGCATCGCACGTTTTTCCTCAGGTGCATCCTCCTGGAAAATGTTTTGAATCAATCAGGTTCATTTACAGTATTTTTCTCCTTTGATAGTTTGGAGGTTTTTCTTTTATTAAGAAGACAAAAATTTTTCTCTTTTATTTCATGAGGTAGAGCAACTCCCACTCAGGAAATTCCTGATGTGTCTGCTCCCCCAGTGTATCATTCAATTCCGTGTCCTGTTTCGCTTATTGATTATCTTTATTGGTAATGAAAATTTGTTGATCAGCCGTATTGCCTTGATAGAGTCTTGATACTGGGATGTCACTTTCCAGAATTAGAAATTAATTCTAGATTAGAAATTAAATCCCAAGAAAGGTAATAAGTTCAATATTTTTCCCCCACTGAGGATAAAGCATTGTTTTAAGGGAAGAACCATCAGGTTAGTATAGTTTTAATGTTGCCCTCATCGCTGTGTGTGTGTGTGTGTGTGTGTGCGCGCATGCGCGCGCACAGAATTTCCAGGGATGTGGCTCTACAAAATGAATCCTGCTTTGAATGAGCACCTAATATCTCAGGCAGGTGAGAGGAAAGGACCAGTGTGGTTCTGTGGCCTGCTGGGCTAATGCTTGGCATAGCAATTTGTGTGAATGGCACTTATCTTTATTTATGCTGCTGCTAGGAAAGAGAACACCTTCTGATCTTTGGATAATGGCTGTGTACAAAGCAAGCATCCCAGTGGAGGCATCACATTGCTCATCATTACTGAATTAATAATGCCGGGGAATAGGTAAGGCCCCCAATGCAGGCAGGGGAGTGACAGGCACATGCAGGGAGTTTCCTTCGTACTGGAAAACAAGAGCAGGTATCTCTGGGGGACAGTCTTTGTTGCCCAAACTTACTGTACCAACGGGGAAGAAAAAGTGAAAGTTTGGCATTGCTGGTGAAGTTTATAACAGCCTGGCTCTGTGTTTGCAAAATTGGACCATCATGTGAATACCCATTTCCTTTAACAGACATTAGGCCATTTTGCGGCCGAATAAACTAAGGCAAAGAGAGGTGAAAAGAATTGCCATACTCACAAAATAATTCTGAGGCCCAGAAGAAATAAGAACGAATTGTCCACCTCAAAGCAATTTAAAAATGCCTAGGCCTATGCATATACCTACACCTCTTTTTAAAAAACAAAGTAAAAAGGAATTAGATACACTAGTGGAGATAGCTTATGTTCTCTACAGTGATGATTTTGGTTCTAATGAATTGTGCTATTCAGAAATATGCTAAGGGAATTCACTACCTTGAAAGAAGCAAATGGCAAGCGGATAAAATATTGTGTTTGGGGTAATTTGTTTTCTCTGGCTATGTTAACTCATGAGCAATTAACTTGATTATTTCCCTAACGTGAACACTGACTCGATTCATACTAAAACGATTAATTGGACAATCGTTCTGGGGTGGGCAATTAATTTATTATTTTTTTCTTCTCCTGTCACCTCCCCTTCTTCATATGCCTGCCTCTCTCTGTGAGAGCAATTTCCAACAGTGTAATATCTATGCGAAAACTGTAAGCTCTCAAAAATTGTCACAAGGAACTTGAGCTGCACATGTATTCTCAGCAGATCCGCACCCATCTTTGAATGTTTAGACTGTGCTTGCTCACAATCACTGAATGCCGTGTTCTAATGTCTCCATTATTTTGGTGGGCGCATTAGAGCTGACCGTTTCTCGCAGCAGCCTTCAGCCGCCCCTGTGAGACCTCCACAGCTTACCTTATCATAATATTGGAAAGCAATTTCTCCTGACTGCTGTGAACCAAGGCCAGGAATCCAGACTGCTGCCACAGTCATTAAGCGATTTCCAATTAGTTAATTGGTTTTACAGGCTGCTTCGTTCTAAACTGCACCTTAAATGAAAAGCAGACCCATCCGTTTTTTTTTTTTTTTGAGGGCAATATCACTGGCCCTCATATGTGGGACCTAAACCAGGGCTGCTGGCTTCCCAAGCCAACGCTTAACCACCATGCCACTCGGCCGGCCCTCCTACCCCCATCCATTTTTGAAAGAGGAAAAATCCTGGGCCCTTTGGGTTTCAAAATCCTGAAGCAGAGCAGACTTTGGAAGACATTTCACTCAAAACACCAGTCCTGCAGAACCAAAAATATTATTATTATCACTACTACAGAAAAGAATGAAATCTGTCTCCCAGCTTTCCCCAGTTGTCTCGACTTTATTCTGTGCACTTTAACTAAGATTCAGAGGAAGTGAGGTAGATGACCACAGAGCGGCATTGAACATGGAGGATTTCTAGATCCACACTGAGTCTTCTCGCAGAAGCTCCCTGGGCCTCCGTGTTGGGTTGGGGGCGTATCTGCCGGCCACTCGGGAATGCTGTATTAACCTCACTGAGCAGGAGGGTGAAGTGCTCAGACTGGCTCTTTAAGAAGCTGCTTTTTGAAAAGGGAATTGTATGTGCTTGTGTATATGGACTGGCAAAAGGAATGGGGAAAGGAGGGTGAGAGGCTGGTCGAGAGCTTCCCTAGTCAACAGGTGTGTCTTTAGGGGTGGGGGTGGAGCATACGCATGGTTTCTGAGCAAAAACTGGTTTACACAATAGGATAAATCTTTACCCAACAGGATAGATAGGGTGATAATTACCCAGTAAGGTAAATCAGTCATCTCTTTTCCCCAATAGAGAAAACAGCTTTAATAGTAGACAGAACACACAAAAAATGCATGCAAATTTTCCTCTCTATTTGACAAAGATGCAATCAATCAAATAAGAAGCATCAGAGTATATAGTGGTTAAAAGCATGGACCCTGGAGACAAACTACCTGGGTGGAAATCCTGACAGTCACTTTCCAGTTGTGTGACTTTGGATAAGTACTTGACCTCTCTGTGCTTCAGGCTCCTGGGAAATGGGGAGAGGAAGAATGTTATCCCCACAGGGTTGTTTTGAAGAGTAAACAGGCTTACTCTTCGTAAGTCCCTTCAACCAAATCTGACACATAGTTTGCTAAATAAACCAAATTTTATATTATGCCATGTTTTGAAAGATTCACCTTTTTTTTTTTTTTAAGATTTTATTGGGGAATTGGGGGAGGGGAACAGCGTTGGGGAATTGGGGAAGGGGAACAGACAAGTTGCTGTCTTTTTTTTCTTTAGTCTAGTTGTGGAGGACGTTGCTTCACTGGCCCATGTTGGTATCATCATTGCGCTCTTCCCGGATGAGGCAGATCGGTCGCCGGCCTCTGGCTGGTCGCTCACCGCGGCTATGGGCAGCTCACGCTGGCTGCCGGCCACTCACTGTAGCCTATGGCAGCCCACTGCAGCAGGGGCTGCAGTCTACACCGTCGCCGGGGCTCGCACAGCCCAGCTCCAGGTGGAGCTGTTGTTAGCTATAGAGGGCAGTGTCACTGGCCCTCATATGTGGGATCTGAACCGGGGCCACTGGCATCCCCAAACCAGCTCTTAACCAATGTGCCACTCGGCCGGCCTGAAAGATTCACCTTTTGTTCTCTATGTAGAAAAAAACCATCTCCTCTAATGGTTAATCATCAATGCTCAGAGGAGGGCAATAGGTGAGATGCTGGCAGCCCACTCAGTCCGTCAGTCTGTCTGTCAGTCAGATGTGTTTCCTGCCATCAGCTCTTTGAGACCATTTCTTTCCCTCAGAGTCACTCAGCCTGATCTTTCTGTTAAAGAGCAGTGATTATGTTGGAGAAGTAGAGAAGTAGATTAAATTGGAAGGGGAGGGGAGGCAGTGACTGGGTCGGAAAGAGGCAAAGAACTTGTGTGTGTGTGTATAAGTGTGTAAGAGAGAGATGCCCAGAAAGGCAGAGACAGAGAGAGACGCACAGAGACAGAAGGAGAGAGAGCAGTCAGGTGGCAACAGAAAATCTTGGATGTGGGCAAATGTGCATGGGAAAGTCAGCGCTGCTGAGAAGAGACTCAGAGATGGATGGAACATGGGAACCTGAGGACAGAAACCAGGACGGGCTCTGCTGCCTCCCTGCCTGCTTCAGAAGCAGTGGGTTCATCATTTCAGCAGCCTGTAGTCCTTTAGTAATGACTTTATGGATTAAAATTTAAAACCAAATTAGATGTGCTTATAGAGGAGCTGAATTCAGTATAGAGGTACACTGAATTGGTACCAAGCTGTCAAAGCTGGGCTCCCAGTTGTCCTGGAGCTCAGGCTGTGCTGTCCCGAGGATGGTTCTGGGTTTGTTCATGTGGGTCATGCTGCAGCCACTGTCTTCTGTGACATTTCTCCTGCCTCAGGGTGGCTCTGAGGATAGGTGCTGTGCTGGTGGGCATGCGGAATGCCTTTTACAGGCACTTATATCCCAGCCTTGAGGTAACTGTTAGAGAAATTTGTCTCCTTTTGGGGTGTGTTTTAAAAATGCCTCTTTTTAAGTTTCCTTACGCAGCACATCCATTTCAGTTGAAACCATAGTTTGAGAAATACTAAGTATGAAATCTCATGCAGGATTTTCGAGATTTTATGCTTTGGAAATAAAATGGTTTCAGGGATGACGTACCCCGCTGCCCCCTTCCCCAGCAGCCCCTCCTTTCCTACCACCTAGTCATTTCCAAGAGGGAGACTCTTTTATTCCAGCTTTATGGAGTAGAACACACTATTTGCTACTGATATATTTTAGAGCCGGAGCTGCTCTTTCAAGTTGTTAATCAGTATAAAGGACAGCAGGCATCAAAGGGAATGCTGCTTGGTTCTATCTAAAGAGAGTAATGCGTTTTTCTTGTAATGAAGTTTGTTGATAGATTGTTCCTATGGTCCATGAACCTAGTTAGGGCTCAATAAATATTGAATCAATCAGCCTGGTGACCTTTCCCTGCCCTCGAGGAACTTAGGATCTACCGAAACAAGATGAGTATCATGTACCTTTATCTTTTAACATTCATTCACCTCCTATTTATGGGAAATAAAAATCCCAAGAATTCCCATCCAGGGAGCCTGAAGAGGTTTGGGCTATTATACACTTAAATTCATTCGCAAGCCAATAAGGAGATTTGGTTGATGTGATTACCTCAGCAGTAATAACGCTTGTGAAATGGCTTCTTTATCAAAAAAGAGCTCAGTGCTAAAATAATGCCTGAGCAGGAGCAGCATGGCTACTGCTGCTGATGGTCTGAAGGCGTGTGCTCTGTCTCCTGAGGGCAAGGAGCAGGGAGCAAGTATGCCGGGACAAGACCGCGCCATCTGTTAATCACAGGATTTAAAGCCACAATTCAATTACATGGGATTCCATGCTAATATTCCCCTTGTCGAGTGGCTTTTCCATTTCAGAAGGCAGCAGGATTCCGCTGTATAGACAGCGCGTGTTTAAAAGCCTGATTAAATGTGTTGCGGCACACATGGACTATTTTAATCTCTGGATATTATTTATATGGAGAGAGGAGCATCATGGGAGGCTGGAGATGCATTCAACCCTCACATGGAACAGGCGACTGTTTACTTCCAGAGAGGCTGCATGGGGCGGTTTGGGCTCCAGTGGCCCTGGTGAAGCTCTTGGCTTCTTCCTGACGTGCAGTAAACCTGCTCTCTGGCTCAAGACGCATTAGAAATAAACAAAATGCACTTGTTTGAATCAATACCAGACATTAAGTAGCTCCTGAGCTTTATGTCGGTCTCTGATAGGAGCGGTTATCCTCTGCTTGTGCTGGGGTTTGGGCGACAGGAAATTTGAAACCAAATGGGCTAGAAGTGTAACCCCTGGATGCACTTAGCCTTGAGAATGTTGCTTGGCCCTCCAGCCTTCAGGAAGCACCTGAGCCAGTGGGGGGGAAAGTGATGCTCTCAGCGCTTTGTCCCTTCTCACTGTGCTGCCTCGTACCTTGTCCTCTCCACTGGAAATGCCCAAACTCAACCCCTCCTTCAAGAGCTAGCTAAAGTGCACTGTAGACTTTATTAAAAAAGTGTGGATTTGGACTAGCTAAGTCTGAGTTCCATTCTTGGTCTTACAGTTACTATGTGTGTTTATCTGGTAAGGCTTCTCTTTTTTTTTGAGGGCAGTGTCACTGGCCCTCATATGTGGGACCGAACCGGGGCCGCTGGCTTCCCAGGCCAGCGCTTAACCAACGCGCCACTCGGCCGGCCCCAAGGCTTCTCTTTTAACCTTCCTTTTTCTTTTCTTTTTTTTTTCTTTTTGAGGGCAGTGTCACTGGCCCTCATATGTGGGACCAAACTGGGGCTGCTGGCTTCCCAGGCCAGCACTTAACCACCGCGCCACTCGGCCGGCCCTAACCTTCCTTTTTCTTAATGGGGCTAAAACCACTTACCTTAAGGTTCTGAGGAGGATTAAATGATGTCACCAAGTACTAGGCCTGCCAGAGAATACTCAATAGATATTAGTTCCTTCATCCTTTTGGGGGCTCCTGGATCTTTTTGAGAATCTGCTGAAAGTTATGGCCTCTCCTCAGTACATGCAAACATTTTCGCACAATCTGAGGAACTGCAGGGAGACCCCTAAAGTGCCAACAAGAACCCCTGAGTAGTGGCTGTTCCCTAGGGGAGACACCCCCCCACCATAGCCAACTTTTGTAAGATACACGCAAAGCACCTGAAAAGGTACCTGGCTGAACAAACACTGATTAGCCTCCCTGCTTCCTCAGCTGCAATCTGAACATACCCTGTACCTGGAGGAAATCCAGCTATCCATTTTCCTTATGTTTAGTTCTGAGAAGCTGTCCTATATAAGAAATACCTCTGAGCAGAGTCTCGTCCATGCCTGCCATGTCTCCCAGCTGGCCTGCCACACCGGACTTGGACACATTTGGCCTTTTCAAAAACCTTCCCCTTCTCGTTGGACTCTCCCCTGCAGTCCTGTGCGTGCTGCTACCCAGCCAGGAGACGTGTTTTGCTGACATCTCTGTCTTCGCTCTCTGTATGGTATTTAGAGCAATTATCCTTTGGTTGGTCCCCTTGTCTGTATTTTGGCAGGCCGCCCTGCCTTCCGTGTGACAACTGCTCTGCAGATAGTACAGCTGGAGCTCTGCCATATCCTAATGTCACCCTTCGTCAGATCCCAGCTGGGTCCAGGGGTGACCTATACCTGCCGCTCCCCATCTGAGGTCTGCTGGTGAAGTGTGCCCCTTGCCCTGTGTCTTTAAGCACAACAGGATGCACAGGTCTGACAGTGACCCGGCTCATCTGAACAACGGTAGCAGTGAACCTGGGAAATTCAGGCACCTCTGCTTTTCCTAGCCTGCACTACCTGGATTGGTTTGTCTGGCTCTGTGCAGCAAGGAAGTGAACTGGATAATCGCCATATTTCTATTCCACTTGGTGCCGTGTAGCCTGTGTCTCTGGAAACAAAAATTTTTCCTACAACAAAGTCATGTCTCAAGAACAATTATGCCCCTGGGGGTGAATATCTGTCAATGTGTGCCAAAATGTGACTAATCAAATTGGCTGAAAATCCACTTTTTCCCATTTGACTTTCACCTGATATTTTCACTGAAAAGCAACAAGGACAACGACAAAACCCTCTAAATACAAAGAAACACCAAACCCAAATCTCACACCCCCCCAAAAATAACAAACTAACAGGCCAACAGCGTCTCCTCAATGTGCCCATTCTGACTGTGTGGTTCTGGCTTGATTTAGTTATTCTGTGGCTGCCTTTTGAACATCTGCACAGGAAAGTTTAAGGATGCTGTGGATCACTATTTCCCAAACTTTAATGGGCATTCAGACCACCTGGAGATCTTGTTAACATGCAGATTCTGATTGGGTGGGTCAGGGGTGGGGCCTGAGGATCTGCCTCTGTCCAGTTCCTGGATGACACCCATGCTTGCTGCTGGTCCACACGTGCACCTTCTCCTGGAAGGTGCCTGCATACAACCATCAGGCCATCCGGACACTGGCCAACCTACATGGCCCATCAGCCCTCTACGTGGCCTGTTTTTCATCACAACCAGGTTCTATTGTCCTAAAGCAAATGCAAGCAGACAGGCTCTGATATTGAGAGAAGAATGCTCATGAAATCAAGCCAGAATCCTAAATATATTACCCATAAGAAGCTCCTTGCCTGCAAGTCCTCATGGGCTTCTCACTTGTTATTTAAAGTTCTAAGTAGAAAATTGTTCATCACTCAAAATGTAGAACAGCTGAGAAAAGTGCAATGAATGTAAATTTTCAGTCTTGAGTACTTGAGGCAGCAGAGAACAAATTTTTGGAGCTTTAGTTCAAGACAAGGAAAACTCTAATAGTATCCACTCATTTTTTTTTTCACTACTATTAAGTGCCATTCTTTTTCTTTCTTTTTTTTTTTTTTGTCTCTTAGAAGACCACATGAACTCTTTTCTGGAATGAACTGGATATGTATTAACAAATTAATTATGTAAACATTTGTTCTTTCCACACAGTGTCGACTGTGTGTAAGAAATGTGTGAAACGGCTTTGCTTGGTAGTTAATGAAGCAAGACATTGACTGCTGTGAGTTTCCATTTTCATATCTGAATAACGCAGGACTGGACGGGGTGATCCCACATTCTCTGGTATTGTCACCTAAGCATTGGGCGACACGGAATCAGTAAACATTCTGCCTGTTTGTGGCTTTTTACTGTCTAACACAAAGGATTTCTCATGGAGGGGTGGAAAAGGCATGCTTTGTTTTCATGGTCAGAGGGCCATAAGTGCGGAAAGGAATATGTTTACCGGCAGTAACTTTTTTTTTTTTTTTAATTTCTTTCAAGTGGAAGAGTAGTCCTAGTAAAGTGAAATCCTACATAGAATTCCTGTATATAAAAGCGGGAAATGTGAGGGTCTGAAGCCGATTTGTGGGTGTTCCCTTTGTCTCCTGAGGACATTGCAGCAGTTCCCGAGGTCTCTGTGGAAGACAGATGGAAAACCATGGCTCACTGCGGCACAAATTCCAAACCACTCCACACTGCAGTCATGTAAATGAAGCTGGTGGTGGGAAATCGAACTTAGAAAACAAGTGTTCAAGGGTATGGAAGTCTGAGGAAGTCTAGGTGGAGACCTGAGGAATATAGAGAGGCCGTTTCTTTCTGAGGATGGTAAGGAGAGGTGGGGCCTGGCAATCATGCAGAAAGCTGATCAGACCAGGTTTTGGCACCTCTTGGTTCTTCCTGTGCAAGGGATGGACGTGAGTTTTGTTATGGAGAGGCTTGTCTTTAAACAAGGTTGAGGGGTGGCTGGGGGGAGAGAAGGGGAGACAGATTGAGAGAGAGAGAGAGAGAGAGAGAGAGAGAGAGAACGCGCGCCTTTACTCCCTGGGTCTGTGGGCAGGAAATGAAGCACAGCTGCGAAGGCCTATGATGGATGGTGTGGAGGGAGGAACGTTCCTGTCCTTGCACTGCGTCCACTCACATGGCTTTGGTTTGGAAGTCCCAATCTGCAAACCACAGGGGCTGAGTTTAGACTCTAAATCAAGTATTTCTGACTTCATTGCCTTTGGTGCCTGTGAAATGCTTAAGCACTGAGTGAGAAGAGGAATCACAGTTTTTACTTCAGTCAGTAGAGCATAGCGCTGCTCTGGCCTTTGGGCAAATGGCTTTTTACTTCACACACACACACACACACACACACGCATGCACACACACACTTTCTTACAGGATGACTAAAAGTGAAGTGTTCCATCCTGCTGTTGTGAAGGCTGCTGTCTAGTTGAGTTGCTTCTCTAGCGAGAACAGTCAGTGTCATTAATTTTTTTCTCTCTGTACCGTGTGGGCCGTGGAACATGAAACTGACTTGATTGATCACATTGCCACTTCAAAACGGGAGCCTTCGGAGGCAGGTGGGTGAGTGGGTGGGCAAAGCTCTTTGGAGAGTTAATGTATTTGTGTAGTTATCAGCAGCATCGCCCTTCAGGAGATGGATGACATTTTGGATCAGCTTGTGTGTGAGGGGCTGGGGTATAAACCAGACTGGAGAGAAATGGGGTGAAATGAATGGGAGAGAATGACTGTCTCAGTGATACCACCACCCTAACGAGGAGATGGGTCAGGGGTACGCACTTTAAAGGGGGGGGCAGGCAGACTGCTGCATGCCTGGGGGAGGAGGGGATTGGCAATCATGTAAGAAAAGGAAGAGATCAAAGACCAGCCTATTTAACGGCAAAAGGGAAATTCTACTTTTGTCTATGTCCTGTTTATTGTCCTCAGTTCTTGAGAGGCTGTTTGAAGGGAGGGGTTTGGGGTTACTCTGTGTGGCTTCCAAAGAGCTTATCTGGCTCCGCCGGAGGGTGAAATGTGTAATGAAACGGGTAACTTCTGGAAATGAATTTCTCCTCATATCACCATTCAAGCCAATGCTTTAAGGAAAATACATGGTCCGGGATGTATTTGGCTGGATGACCCAGGGGGGCCCTTAGAAGGCTGTCAGACAAAGTTTCTATCACATTTCATAAATTTCCTTCCCATCTCCAGTAACAGCTCATGAACAAATTTTTGGCTGTGCTGAAACTAGATATCCTGCCTTAGACAGAATCTAGTTTCCTATGGAAGTGGAGTCTTATAGAATCGGCTTTTTTTTTTTTTTTTCCTTTAAGAAATAGAAGACTAAAAACCATAGTTTCTGTGTAGTTGTGGTACAGGAGAAAGAGCATAGAACAGAATCTAGAGTGGGTCTCCAGCTCAAACATAATTCTTGCTATGATTTTGGGCAAAGCCTCGGCTTTAAATTAATAAAGTGGAGCTAATGATACTACCTTTACAGGGTTGTCACAAATGTTAAATGAGATGATATACGCATAGTACCTGAGACAGGGCCTGGTACATAGTAGTTACTTAACAAATGGAAGAGATTTCTTTGAGTCTCCCAGGCAATTAAAAATAGAATAATCAGACTATAAAAAAGAGAAAATTACAGGCCAATATCCCTCATGAGTATAGATATAAAAATCCTCAGCAAAATGCTAGCAAACTAAATTCAATAGCACAGTAAGAGGAGCATACACGGTGAGCAAGTGGGGTTCACCCTTGGGATGCAAGGATGGTTCAACAGCTGCAAATCAATAAATACGGTTCATCACGTTAATACAATAAAAGATAAGAAGCATATGATTCTCTTTCTCAGATAACAGGCCATGTGGCTACCAAGAGTCTGCCCTTCACTTAGGGTGAATGCAGGTCATGGATCCAGGCCCATGGAGGGATGGGTGAATGGGTGGGGTGGAGGGATGAATGGCAGAGTGCTGATGCCAGGCTGCGGGGAGCTCAGACAAGAACAGGGGTTTTCTTTCATGGGCCTGTTTGCCTCAGAGCAGCGTGTTTGTATGTGTGCTCCCATTTTTCCTTCTGCTTCTCGTAGGCTCATGTTGTCTGTTGCACCATTTTCCCTAGTCCAGTGTTTCTCAAATTCTAGTGTGCATGAGAATCTCCTGGGGGTCTTGCTGAAATTCAGAGACTGATTCAACATATCCATGGAAGCGCCCAAGATTCTGCATTTCAAAGAAACTCCCAGATGGTGCCGAAGCTGCTGTGTACAGATTAGCCTTCAAATGGATCAGTTTTAGTCCACGTGGACACTGCCTGTAGAAAACCTCTGGAGCCATTTTCAGTTTCTCAGTGACTTTGGAATTCTGCCCCTCTCTCTGTTTCTGCCAGGATTCAGGGAGACTGTTTCCTTATAATTTTTTCTTTTTTTTTCTTTTACTTCCTTTTTTTTTTGCTAAGGTCCATTATGTGAGAGTACAATGTAGCTCTTTTTCTCCAAAGATGAAGTCCACTGCACTCTGTAAAGCCCATATTTGGGCTTCTCACAGTGATGCAGCAGTTTCTCGGAGTGCTGCTAACACTGCTGGTGGTGCAGCCCTACATACAAACCTGTTTTAGGAAAGACATTTATCTTGTTAGAGGGAGCCGAGCTACTTACAAGGCAGATAACGTCCTGCCGCTTGCCGAATTGATGGAGAGAGGCATCAGGATTCAGGTGCCCCTATTTTTCATTCTTCGAATGAAGTCTATCTTCTGAATTACATGAGCTCTGTGAAGTAGGGAAGAGAGCAATGGTTCTGGAAACAAAAACAGAGTTCTTATCTTTTCATACAGAAGCGAACGCCTCAGGATATTATTACTTGTGATTTATGGGGTGCATGGCAATATGACCAGTGTCTCCCCATAGCCCTCTGCCTTTGATGAACTCGTGGAGATTCCAGGGGCAATTTTCCACTGTAGGATAGCTGCTGCCTTGGAAGGCCCTGGCTTAAAACATCGCACAGCATTGGCTGCTAGGAAACTGGTTTCTATTTCCAGTCCTAACACTGACTTATTCTGACTTCCTCCAAATTCCTTAAATCTTCTTTCTGATCTGTTAGTAAGTTATGTTAATTGCACTTGCTACCAATGACTGTATGCTTGTGAAATATCTTGAGATATTTATTAACTAAGTTAGTCTCAAATATTTGTGAAAACTCCTTTTGCTTCTGAAGATAGATCAGCTTTCACTGACAAGATCAAACTATGTAAATGAAGAAATACAACTAAACAAACAAAATAGAGAAGACAGCCAGAGCATCCTTTGTTAAGAAAAGAGAAGAGAAGGCAATTTTTCTCCCTCCTTTCCTCCTTCCCTTCCTCCCTTTTTTCTGGATTTTTAAAAACCTTTATTTTGAAGTAATTTCAGATTTATAGAAAAGTTGTAAGAATAGTATAGAGAATTCCTGTATAAACTCCACCCAATTGCCCAAATGTCAACAATTTTATCACATGTGTTTCCTCATTCTTTCTCTCTCTCTATACCTATGTATCTGTATCTGTATCTATATATCTATATCTATTTTTTCTGATCCAGTTGAGAGTGAGAAGACAAGTTAGATGCCCCCATTCTTAAATACTTCAGTGAGTATTCTAAGGATGTTTTCTTATATACCTACAATGTAGTTATCAAAACCAAGAAAATTAAATTGACAATTCTATTAAATCTATGGACTGTTTACAAATTATATCAGTTGTCTTAATATATCCTCTATACTAAGACAAAAAAATAATTTCCTTTGGTCCAGATCCAGACCTGGCACATGTGTATAGTTGTCCTGTTTATTTTGTTTCCTTAACCTGGAGCATCCACAGGATCTTTCTGTCTTTCAAAGAGAAGGTAAATTCTATTTTTTTTTTTTTTTAAGCTGAGCCATTCTGCCACCTGTTGGCAGCTCCACGGCAACTCAGCTCGGGCTGGCATCGAACCGCCGTTGCTCAGAGCTCAGCTCGCACTCTTGAGCAAGCTCTTAACCAACCGAGCAACTCGGCCAGCCCGAGAAGGTAAATTCTTGACCTTAAGAGATTTCAAAGAAGTTGGATGGACACATATTACTTTATTTTAACAAGCAACCATAGAAGACAGCTGGGAAGTCTCAAGGCTGAATTCTGAGATTAAAGTTGGTTTTTAAAATTATAAAAATAAGATAGAATTATTACAAAAATGAAAACAATAGAGAAATGAATCAAGTCAAAGTAAAAGTCAGCCCTCCAATCTCACTTTCACTTAAGAGTAAACACCATTAAAAATTTGTATAAATTACTTCAGATCTTTTTCTATGCTCATAAAATATATACATTTATAATGTGTGTTTTAACAAAAATGACATTATACCATACATATTGTTCCCTCCTTCCCTTCCTCCCTCGCCTTCCTTCCTTCCTTCCTTCCTTCCTTCCTTCCTTCCTTCCTTCCTTCCTTCCTTCCTTCCTTCCATCGTTCTTTTAAGTAGTATGTCATTGGCATCTTTCCTTGTCAGTCACACAGGTCTGTGAGGGTGGACTTTGCATCCCTGCTGAGGAAGTCTGAACCTGAGCTCAGGTTCTTCCATCTCACTTTTGGTGGTAGCTTTGATTTACTGATAAGCTCAGAAGTGGCCTTGTGCACTGGGAGAGAACATTGCTTGTTCACAGCTAGTTGTTCAAGTACATAAAGAGAGTTTGGGGAATAAACTTTTTCTTTGGATTCGGGATCTTTCTGCCCTTCTCTTTCATGGTGCTCTCAAATGTGTCTCTTCATTTATGGGCCCTTTGTGGAGAATCTTATTAGAGTGGCTGCAGCCTAGAAAGGTTTGATCATAGTGTGGATAATATAGACTTATACAGAGGGTGCCAAAAAGATGTATACACAGTTTAAGAAAGGAAAACTGTATTAAAATTGTAATAATATATACTGATAACAAAAGATGAATACAAGTCACGTTTGATCTCTGCAATTACAAGAGATGCTCAAAGTGGTTACCGTCAGTGTCCAGACATTTCTGATTATGGCAAGCTTCTGTTTGAGCAACATTGATCAAAGTGTCCACTTGTATACATTTTTCATTGTTTTGGTACTCCTGGTATATTACGTATATAATGTTAACATTTCAGAGGTCAAAATGAAATATGAAAAAAATGTTTAAAATGGCACTTTCAGTTTATTAATAATCTGTCTCTTTTCCACTGCAACTAGAGTCTGTGATTACATGATGTGGTATCTATCTATCTATCTCTCTATATCTATATCTATAAGTCTATATATATCTATCTCAATATCTGTCTTGATACCCATGACACACGCAAACATTTTGTAAAAGTTTTTGTGATCACATATCTGGGCACCATCCCCTTGGGTGTTGATTTCTAACTGTTTTGATACTCTTTTATTGGTATCCCAGATTAGAAGTGCAGCTGTTTTCTTGGAATGACGTTAGGGTTTTTTTGCAACTCTATTGCTGAGATCTTTAAGAAAATGGTCTTAAAGATTGGTTTAGTCTGGTTTCTCTTTGGTTCTTGAGTGGATTTTCTCTGGACCTTTGTGACCTTTAACTTTATTCGTTCTTTGCTTATCCTGACCCTGTGGTGCCTTTGCGCCCAAGAGGGCAACTAGATAGTGATGATCCGAAGTTATTTATGAGCTTGATGGATGTATTAGTGGTTTTCCCACTTTGCCTCTCTCTCTGCAGCCTTTAGCCTGAAAGCTCTCTGGAACAGGGTGTGTTTTCCTATAACTGCCTCCTTGCACTTGATGGGCAAAATCAGAGCAGTGATTGAGTCCTCAGCACCCTCATGGCACTCCAGAGTAATCACATTTATCACACTTGTTGTTTAAGCCCTTTAGAGAATGACATTTCACAGTGTCATTTTGCTTCACAGATTTTTCCCTTGTGAGTTTTCACTTTTCAGGGTCGCATTCTCTCTTACGGTTTCACCTTTTCCCTACTTTGTGTCTCTGTGAGAAGTTGCACCAATAAGGCTCCTCTCCATGTAGCAAATGGACTGGGGTCATGCCCCCAAGCGCCCTTCACCTGGAGTTTCCTGATTGTTTCTTCCTTATGTGTCATGAGCAGGCCCAAATTGCCTCACCTTTAGCTGCCCTTTCCATTTTATGAAACAAGCAACTAATAGCACACAGCTCTCAAAATTCCCGGATGACCTGCTTTTTGCTCTTTTTTATTATCCCTTAAGAAATGTCTCAGTAATTGAAATCTGGAGTCGCAGAGTTTTGTGATCTTGTCATTTAGCATTTTACTTCTGGTTGGTTTATTTATACGGTGCCTTTAAACCCCAGTGTGGTCAAAGTCTGCCTGAGGAAACTCAAGGACTGAGACCAAGAATATCATCTTTAATTCTGAGGTGAGAAGTTAAACAGAGGTCTTCATGCCCACACTTATTTGGGAGTCAGAAGAAGGAAAAGGAGAAGGATACTGGAACATTTTAATAGGTAGCAGCAGCAAGGAGAGACGCGCTATCCATGCCAAGATTTATGCTGCCTGCTGCATTTTATTTATTTGTGGGGACATGGCTATCTGTTTTCTTCCCTCTACAGTAATTTATCAGCGAGTTCATCCTGATTTAGTAGTGCACAGAGGACCCCCATTGCTAATTCCCCTTTATTTCATATATTTCTTTTACCTTAAGTCATAAAGCTTCAGCATTGCTACTTCCTTTATCATCCATCTGTATTTCACTGCAAGTCCAACTCTTTTTGATCTATGGTGCAAGCCCTTCTTTCCCCACCTCTTTGTCCTCTTCACAGATTGCATTCCTCAGTATTGACATTTCAGTCACTTGATTTATCCCAACAGGTTCCCTGATGCCAACGAGATCATCATTTCCTTTCTGGTAGACTCTCTTCAGACCTTCCTGGTTATTTCCCTGGGCTCCTAATATTTGTGGATCGGCATCTAAGAGATTTACTGATGATTTGTCTCCTCTTTTAGGTTTCTCTTTGCTTAGATCCAAACCGCAGGTAGTAACTTAGGAGGTCTGAGGATATCAGGAATTTTGTGATATGTGAGGTCTGTGGTGCTTGGTTGGGAGTGCTGGAATGTTCAATCACAAGCATCATCAGAGAGGGCCATTTCTGGAATTGCTTTAAACATGAGGATCTGCCCATAAGAATTCTGCTAGCCTTTTGTAAATCAAATCCCATCCACCTAATGTCCCTGAGAGCTTCTAGATGGGGAGAGTTGGGTTACCCGTATTCAAAGTGGATTGTCTTTTAAAAAGAGGAACATACCTGTAAGAAGCTCATATTAATTTTGGTTGGGAGGGAATAGTATTCTCCTTTACTTGGGCCATTTATTTTTCTGTCAGTACTATATTTGTGTGGTCTGAGCTATACACATATACACAGATAGACACATATAGATGTGTGATAGAGAGACATAAGAGAGAGAAAGAAAAATGTTCCTTTCATGAATTCTCCTGAGGTCGGCATTAAAATACGGAATCCTGCATTATCACAAGACCTTCAGTTGTCCTGATTTGTGTTTGTGACATCTATTTCTCATGATAGATGAAAGTGGCAAAAAAAATTTTTCTTTCTTTTTTTTTTTAGGTCCTTTTAGCTTTCTTTAAACAGTTCCTTTTATTCCACGCAGAGTGAGGTTTTGTGGCTTAGGTATGATCTATCAGAAATTAGGAAAAGTAGCCTTGTCTTTAAATGGAGTATAACCTAAGAAGTTACCCATTATTTAAAATTATAATGCCATGAAGGACACTCATAATTTTCTACTCTGCGGCTTTACTGTGTAAAGCAGTAGGGCTGGGGTCTTTCAGGATTGTTCTACTTGGGGGTCTATGAAGTTGACTCCCAGTCATCTCATGATGGCGCGTGTAAAAGACTTTCTGACTGTGGGCCAGAAACGCCAATCACAAATGCCCCGCCCCCAGGACCACAGCCTTTACTGAGGATGCACCGATGATAAGGCTCCGTGGTGTCTACTTTCCCATCTTCCCTCATCTGAAAACAGAGGAGACCAATGAGTCTCCTAGTCTGTACTAAAATCAGATTTAAAATGGGCTTCTCTTGTGGCTGGAGGGATTTGAGTAGCTCTGAGGAAGAATTTCCTGACTGTGAGGATGTCAAATTGCTTCAACAGTTGTATAATCACATTCTCAACAGACCTTAAAAAATATTTTAATGTCTTTCAGTACCTGAAGGCAGAGGAGAGAACCCTTTGACTTCAGGCTCATAACTCAGTTCCATTGTAGGAAAGACCACAGCAGGTAATGCCAGTTTGTAATTTCTGATAATTATACATGGAATTCAGCCCAGTATTAATGTTCTATTGATTAAAAAATGTTCCTGGAGTCCCGTGAAATAAGTCCAAGATGACAGACAGGATGACTAAGTAAATAATAGCAAGGCAGTGACCAAAAATGTCAAGAGAAAAAAGCATGGGAAAAAGAAATCCTAACAAAGGATATATGTTTAACATCAGAAGCAAATAATAAAAAAAATCAAATTAATTTACTTTAAAAAATCTATTTTTGAAAAGGAGCAACAATTATAAAAAGAGAGAATAAGTAGAATTAAAATAGTATTAATATTATTTTTTCTAAGACATCAGTAGATGAAGTTGCTAAGGAAAGTGATCTCTATGTCCAAATGTCTAAATTACTTACCGGGCACCAGGGTTAAAAATACCATATATGCCTGTTGGGATTTCCAACAAGTAGAATGCAGTGGAAGAAACCACATTTGTCACTGATCTCCAACATTTAGATTCATCTTTATAGATTCAACCCTTACTAATTGGATTTATGGAGTATTGTGAAGTATTTAATTATCCCTTTGTAATAGTCTGTACGCTCTGAAATTAGGACTATCCTGCAGGTGTTGACTGAAAATGCATAGACGGATGGCTTTTAACAAGAATGGAAGACAAGATTTAAAAACATAACAGACTCCTCTAAGTGTTGAGCTATGGTTCCTCCTCAAAATGGATTCTCACAGATTTTTTTTTCTTTTTTTGAAGCTGAGAGAGAACTACTGATTCACCGTTTATGTAAGAGGCATAATTTATTTGCACTGATTAAAATGATCAAGTATGCAGGGACAGCTCTTTATATTCTAGGCAAATACTTCCTTTGTGCTTTTCAGACATGATGTGGGAAAAGCTGAAGAAGTCAGTCTTTGGGGTATGTTTTCATCCAGGAGATAGCTGGAGATGGATTAATGGCAAATCACAATAAATTATTTATCAGATAATAAGTGTGATAATTGTTCTTATTTATCATCAGTATAACTTGCCTTGTTCTCCTGTCATGCTTTCAATCAAACCGTCCCCAAAGATTTGCTGGTTAAAATATACAGCCAAAAGGTCATTCCAACAATTTTTACTCATAATGGCACACTGATTATCTCCTAATTGAAAAATGTAAACTAGGGGCGCTGTAAGTAATGTGAATGACCCTTGCATTTCCAACACAATGAGGAGAGTCACTCTGTACCTCTTTCATTCTACTGTGAGGAACAGTGCAATTTTCAGTAATTTTGATGCTCTCCTGAATTAATTGGTAATAACTTTGTTTTCCATAGAGAAAGGAAAAAACCCACATGCCCCAATTTGCTGAAAAAGTAGAGATGTAAAATACCACTCAGTACCTACTGTCCCACTGGCAGCTAATCCATTGAAGTTTATTTGTAATTATCCACCAGGTTTGGGCCGGAGAAGAATACTGATTACCATTACTTGTGTTCTGTGGGTAAGATTGTGTATTGAGCCTGTTGCAAAGTTTCAAGTGAATTTATTTCTACCTGTGGCTGTAATAGATCATTGGTCATGGACTATTTCTGGAATTGGTGCAATGGGAGAAAATAATTCAACTTATTGGTGCAGAATTCCTTCCAGGGTTGCCCGCGTTGCACAAGGAGACTGATGACACAGTCAGAGTCTCACACTCTTGTGTCAGAGACAGCTGTGGTGCAAATGGCCCTGGGTTATTTTCCTAAGATTTACCTTCTCACCCAGAAACGCTTACTCAGCTAGACAGCCTGATAAAGGTTTCCCAAACTTCCCTATTGGGAATAGTGGCTACCATGACAAAGAAGTCCAGATACTTCTCGGTGCCCCTCCAGTCCCCATTCCTCCCTGCACTCTCCTTTCTTCCCCCTTTCACTTGTTTTTGGGTATGACCCCAAGGTCATAGCTCAGCTAGGACCCTTTCCTAATGCTCTGTTTCCTGCTGATGTTACAGCTCACAGCCTCTTTTGAGCACACTGCTCCTGTGTGGCTCCATAAACCCTGCCTAACCTGCATGTCTACTCCTTCCAGGTCATTCTGCTTCTCTTGTCTGACCTGGGGATTTTTCAGATGTGTGGGTTGGGTCACCCTCTTTCCAAAGTTGCTCAGCACCCTTCACAGCTCCCTTCTTCAGGGCTTCTCCTGATGCGCTAGCGCCTGGCCTTCCAGACCCCCTGGTCTGCTCTTGCTACCTTGGTCCCAGGCTCCCTCGCCCGTGTTTTCACATCTCTGCACAGAGCTCTGACTAGTATATCCCCCATCCCTAATCTTGCCCTCTTCTGTGCAGGCTATTCAATTCCATCTTTTCTAATGTTGCACAGGGAAGAGCTGGGTTCACTTCTCCCCACTCAACTCAGTGTAAGAGCCTGACCCTTCTGCTTTACCCCATCGTGGAGTTTAGACAATATCGGTGTCAACTCCTACCGTGGAGACCACTTCCTGGCTCTCAATAACCTGGTCAGTGGGCCTTTTTTCCAAAAGGGACCTGATAGTTATCCTTGTGATTTTATTAGTTCATTGTGAAGTTGGCCTGCCCCTTCTGGGAAATAGAAATTTTCAGTGACCTAGTTGGTGATAGTCTATCCTCAAAGAATGCCATACAGATCTTTCTTTGAGAGCTCTTTTGGTCTGATTAATGATTGAGATTCAGGTACTCAAACCCTGTGTACAAGGCAAGCACTTCTGGTGATCAAATATTTTCAACCCCCAAATTAGGACACATGGATGAACAGCAGGACAGAGTATTTGGAATACTGAAAAATATAGAATGTTGTATTACTTATCTATTGCTGTATAACAAATTACCCCCAAACTTAGGTGGTTTGAAATAACAAACATTTATTATCTCACATAGTGTTTGTGGGTCACAGGATTTGGGAGCAGTTTAGCTGGGTGGTATTGACTCAGGGTCTCTCATGGGGTGGTAGCCAAGATGTTGGCTGATATTTTGGTTATCTGAAGACTTGACTTGGTGTTTCTAAGAGGACTCACTAACATGCCTGTAGACAGAAGGACTCTGTTTTTCGTTACATAGGCTTCATAGGGCTGCTTGAGTATTCTCCCAATATGGCAGCTGGCTTTCCCCAGAGCAAGTCACCTAAAACAGGCAAGGTAGAAGCTGATTGGTTATACAAGTCAGCCCTATTTATTGTGCACCCAAGAGCAGGAAAGCCAGGAGGCAGGGATGAGTGGGCTCTTGGCTTGGAGGCTGTCTACCACAGACTGTAGCCTCATTGATTCTGCCTCATCCTACCATCATTATCCTTCCCTCATGCTGGACAGGTGGTGAGGAAGATTGTGTGTTGCTCAGCTCAGCTCAGCTGGAAGGGACACGGGGGCATATTGTTTCCTTTGAGCCCTCGAATCAGAAAACAAAGAACTCCAGTAACCATTATGGTTAAAACAAACTGGAAGTTTAATTCATTCTCTTCTTTGTTCTCCCTTCCACCTTGGTGTTCCCAATGTATATTTCTCAGAGTACTAGTCCTGTGAAGTGCTCTGCCAAAAATTATTTTGCAGTCAAACTCAGAGACTCACAATTTTCATGGCCTAATGGATAACTCTGAGAATTCTTGCAACAGAGATTTGTTTCACTGTGTTTAACCCAGCATTTCTCGTTTATTTTCCCACAGTTTTGTTTTTGTTGTTATACATAAAAATAACCTCCAAACCTAGTGTTCTTTAAAAATATACATTTTGAAACCCTGTCTAGTTAGCAATCCATAACCAGTATTATTCCAGAACAGATTTAAGGTGGTTGTAATATAAAAGCACACTGAACCTACTGGAATCAGAAAGCTGAGTAAGCACACTAGACTGAATCCCTTGAAGAGGGATCTTATATCTACAATACCTAACTCAACACCTAAAACTGTTTGTTTGCTGGGGAACCCTCAATCGACCATCCCCTTTACTATGTGCTAAGAGCGTGCACCTTGGGTGTTTCTTTACCCCTGTATGAAATCTCTATTGAAAACCAGCCCTCAAAGTCTTTCAAAGAGCCTTAACCTTCTTCCCCCAGAAAGAGGAAATTTTCTCCACCAACACATAAACTCCAAGAAGCATTGCACTGCTGAGATTAAGCATCTCTTAGCTGGTGTATTTTATGGCTGAATTGTTTGTCTTGGTATGTAAGCCTCTGGGGCATAACCATTTCTTCTTATGAGTCTGGTACAGCACTCAGCGCACTGTCAGCACTCAACCCAAAATAAATCATCATAATAATAGTCATAAACATAAATCAGGGGAGCACAATTCAACTTATTTATAGCCTTACAGGAGAAGCACAATAGAAAAAGCGCAGTTATTTTCTATCATATTATCCTATATCATTTCCAAGCAAAATGTCATATTGTCCACTAGTGTGTAACCAGGTAATAAAGGATCCCGGAGTAACCTGCAAATTCCATGGGGCCAGAGTTAAAGGATGTGAAGCTAGAAGCTCAGGTTTCCTAAGTTTCTATAATTAAAAGCTGAATTTCTAGGGCTTATTAAGGTAATATTTAACATCTAATTATCTTGACATTTAAAAAAGGAAAAGTGTTTAAGACATTTTATGTAGTAATATTTAGTCACAAAAAGCTACGTGTTCTGCTACTCATTTCTTCAAAGGTCCGCTCTCTGATTTCCAAGGTGAAGGCTCAGAGCTTAATAAAGATTGTCATCTAATGTTTAATGTAATGGATAATACTGAATTAGTGGGTTATCTCTCCTATGTAATATACAGTGTGTCTTTACCACATTGAAATCTGTGCCACTCTCACAGTTGGGCTTGTCATTCCACATTGAACGATGAGTATAGTATATTTTGGTATATATCAAAATATAATAGTCGTATTTTCTACTTGTTTTTTTAACTTGAGGAATTTGGAAAACACACCTACATGTGCACCCCTCCACACCCATACTGAGCACTCCTCCTCCCTCTCTCCATATGTATGAAAATAACCATCCCAGATATATCCACCATAAAGCAAACCATGCGGAGATTCCATAGACTTCTTTTCAGGCTTTTCCCCCAGCATATACTTTTAAAAATTTACAAGTAGCACATGACTGTCTTTTCCTTTTTTGTTTTTTATTAAAATATTCCAGATAGAGCTGAAGTCCTCTTCAACTGCTATATAAATCTTGCCTTCTTTCTTGTTAGTGGTGTTCCGTTTTTGGTGGTATTCATAATCATGAGTTTGGTTTATATTCTACTAGATGTGTTTTGCACTAACACACATATATGTATATCTGTGAAATGTATAGTAGTGTTTTGTAACATGAAAAGCATTATATTTTATGCAAATGACTTTAAAAACAAAACCATCCATGGTGATACGCCCACAACATGTACTCATACTCTAGTTTATTCAGTTTATCCACTATAATATTCCACCTCTTGAATAGGCAACATTTTTTTTTAACAATTCCATGATTTTTATTTGCAATGAACATCTTCGCATATGCTAGAGTGTTGTTATTGTTTTTTCTTTTTTTTGAGGGCAGTGTCACTGGCCCTCATATGTGGGACCGGAACCGGGGCTACTGGCGTCCCAAGCCAGCGCTTAACCACTGCGCCACTCGGCCGACCCCCCTGTTATTGTTTTTTAATGAGTAGATGTCCAGAAGTATAAAAGCTGGGTCATGGGTGTAAACTTTTTAATTTTAACAGGTGGTGCAAGATCAATGTTCTAATTTACACAGCCACCACTGGCGAATAGGTCCCTCCCTCTAGAAAACTGTGTCAATGCATGGTATTTTCAAATGTAAACATTTCTTCCTAGATGACTGATCAAAATATAATTAGTGATTTAATTTGTATTTCCTTCGTTACTGATGAGGGCAAACTTATCATATGTTTCTCACTCATTTGTATTGCCTCTGATGAATTGCTATTTATATTCTTTGCTCATTTTCCTGTTGGATTGTCTTTTTCTCGTTAATTTGTAGAAGTTCTTGTATTTTGGATACAAACATTTTATCTTTTATACTTGTTTCAAATATCTTTTACAATCTGCTTCCTTGCCTTTTGCACTTTGTTTAGGTGACTTGTTTGAAACTAGTTTCAAATTTTCAGATAATTAAATTTATATTTTCTTTTATGGTTTTTATTTTAGTATTTTATTTTTAATTGTAGAAAGACAGATTTAGTTCTCTTTTTCTTCTCCCATTACAATGAGTTTGCAATAATTGTGGATTTTACCTTGATCACATGTGAAACCAATGTAGAATTGAAACTTAGTCAATAACTAACCCTAATGGACTTCATCAATGAAGAATCACAGGAAATATCTAAATAGGTGTACCCCGTTTTCACAAAGTGAAGGTGCCATTTGATTTTTATGGATGATTTTATGCCTGAGCTTATTATATTTAGCAGCTGGATTCCCCTCCTCTGATTTTCAACACCATCTAATTAGACATTTGGCAATCTTCATTGAATGGCTTTCTCAGTCTGTCACTAAAATTTTAACAGCAGTTATTAATGAAACAAGAGGAAGCTGTGTCCATCAAGATGCATTCCAAATGCAAGGGAAAATGGGTTTAAGAATTGTAATCAACTTGGTTATGTCACGTGGGAAAACTCTCTGACTTTCCTGCTTTACATACCCCTGGCTCCTCTGTTTTTACAGTAGATTTCCTATGTCCAAAACACCTTCCAGCACATTCATCCTTGTCTGCTTTATTGGCATGTGTTCAGAGTAAGATATCAAGAAACAAGGCAATTAAAAATTTGATGCAGTCTAAAGTGACTGCTGCCCCTTTTCAGCAATGGCGATGGGATAGAGCCTTAGTGAGATAGAACCCTGGCTTTCCACTGCGCCATGGGGCTAGGCTTCAGATTTATTACATGCTGATTTAAAAACACGTGGTAAAGAGTGACTACTTTGATAATTTTAGTCTTATTTTAGATATCGTTGGATTGATAGGATGGCATTAAAAGCATCTTTTTCAAAGAAAATTTAAATGTAATTTATATGGCTAACATGTCATAGGATAGTCTTAACTAATAAAGAGCATTCATATGTGTTATAGTGTTAACCCTCACAACAAACCAGATAGATACTATTTTTTTAGATACTATTTTTAATAACAGCTTTATTGAGATATAATTCAAATACTGTACAATTCAGCTGTTTGAAGTGTTCAGCTCAGTGATTTTTAGTATATACATAGAGTTTTGAAATAGTTGCCACAGCCAATTTTAGAATACTTTCATCACCCCTCCAAAAACCCAATTTATCCACCTCCCAGCCCTTGGCACCATGAATCTACTTTCTGCCTACATAGATTTTTTTTTTTTTTTTTGATATTTCATATAAATGGAACCATTTAAAAATTTTTTTGTGTGTGTGTGACTGGCTTCTTTCATTAATATATTGTTTTCAAGGTTCTTCTGTATGATAGTATGTGTTAGTACTTTATAATTTATTAATGCCAAATAATGTTCCATTGTATGGATATACATTTTGTTTATCTGTTCATCAGTTGATGGAAAGTGGATTGTCTCCACTCTGATAGGTATTATTATCCTCAGTTGATAAGTGAGGAAACAGTTTCAAAGGTCAAGCACTCTCTCCACAGTCACAGAGCTAGTCAGTGCCAGAACTAAGAACTACAGACGTTAAAGCCAGTGTACATTTCGTATTTAAGAATGTCTCTTTTCATGTTCTTTCATTTTCTCCTTGCCTCCTCTTAAAATTAAGGACACCCCAATGTTTATGCTTAGAAATATTGCTACTAACTTAATTCTTTTGATGCTAAGTCATCTTCTTCACTTCCCCTGGGTGAGGGCTAAGTTCTTCGGCACAGGAAGGGTAACGAGATTTAGGCATATCTAAAGCCCCCATACACACACTCTCCAAGCACATCCACTTCGGAATCCCATCATTGTTGAGCTGACCTGTTAACTTTCAATAGTTTCGGAGTTGATGACAGTGAACAAGTCCTGGCTGACATGTTAGTTATGATTGGGAAAGAATGCAGGAGTAAAGTGTCTTGGGATTCTTTCTAGTTTCAAATTTAAAAGACGTAGAGAGCTCTGTTTCCTTGTTCAGTGTGTTAAATGTGAAAGAATGTCTCAAATGAAAAAACCAAACTTGATGCTAATAGTGAACAATAAATTGTGTAATTCCATAGCTTATTTTATGATTACTTCATACCTGGAATTAGCATAGTTATAATGGAATTATTAAAATTGAATCTGGACAGCGCAATAAAAATCTCTCATATATGGAAGAAAACATCCAAATTTCAATTAATTTAAATGACTCTCCTTGGGACTTACTGATCATCATGCTGTGCCAAATACATTATTAATGTTCAGACAAAACAGTCCATGTTCAGCAGTATTACTTGAAACTAATGGTTTTTGTTATCTGGTTGTAGGGTGAATAGGAAAATCTGGATACATAGATTTACATTTGAGAGGGACTTTCTATATTGGCTAACTTTCAAGCCCTTTACTCATAGTTGGGGAAACTGAGTCCTAAAGAGGTGATGGTCTTATTTAAAGTCACAAAGTGAAAACAAAACAAAACAAAACAAAAAACCTTAAAAGGGGCCAGCCGAGTGGCGCGGTGGTTAAGTGCTGGCTTGGGAATCCAGCGGCCCCAGTTCGGTCCCACATATGGGGGCCAGTGATGCTGCCCTCAAAAAAAAAAATATACCTTAAAGTCACAAAGTGAAGGTCAGCCCTCACCTGCCTGACAGCTGTCCTTAAGAGTCCTCAGATTCCTCTCACGGGAAACATTCCTGACATCCTTCCTCAATGCTCCTTTGATGTCCCCAAATTTCCGAGGATATTATAATCATTTGTTACATGAACTTGGTTAAATGTGAGCTTGACTTAGGTTTTGCTTGTCTGTGTATTCCCAGTGCCCAGCACAAACCTGGGCACACAGTGAATGCTCCATAAATAGTCATTGAATGAATTAAGCTTGTGTTTGCATGATACTCTATCCAGTGTTCTTTCATGCTTTTCTGTCTTACTGTCCAGGTTAGAGTTTTTCTATGTTTTTTTTGTTTTTTTTTTTTTCAGCTGAGCCATCCTGCCACCTGTTGGCAGCTCAGCGGCAGCTCAGCTCGGGCTGGGAATCAAACCCGTGACCCTGTTGCTCAGAGCTCAGCTCGCACTCTTGGGCGAGCTCTTAACCAACTGAGCCACTTGGCCAGCCCTTCTATGTTTTTAACAGTGGGACATTTTCCTCCCCAGTACCAGCTTACAGAAAATCCCGATGTATGAGACAGATAATACAGGATCTGGCTTGGTTGAAGAAGAAGTCAGGAAGTCAGAAACCTGAATTTTGGTCTTCCCTTTCATGGTTCTCTGGCAGAATTTGGGGCGGGGAAGAAGAAGACGCATTTCAGAGGTGTGCCAAAGCTAAAGGGATCACAGCAGACCCCTCCCCCTTCCCTCCCCCAATTCCAGACTCTTAAGGAGAACTAGAGTTAAGATCCTAACTAGGAATATCTATTGCATGTTCATTAGTCCATGTCCTTATTGAAAAAATAATCATCTGTTAGCTTATATAAGACCCTAAGCTGTGTGTTCATTCAATTCTCTTACCAATCGTGTCATGAGCACCTACTGTGTACTAGGCTCTGTTTTAATAACTAAGGATACAAATCAGTAGGCAAAACAGACCAAAATGTATTTTCCCTTATGGAACTTATATTCTGATAGGAGGATAGACAAAAAAGAAATAAACTATGTGGTATGTTTTTATAGAGAAAAAGTGTGAAAGGGCACAGGGAGTGTGTGTGTGTGTGTGTGTGTGTGTGTGTGTGTGTGTGTGTAGTGGGTTTTGCAGTTTTAAATGGGATAGTAATGGAAGGCTTCCTTGAGAAAGGGACATTGACATTTGCATGTAGATCTAAAGGAGGTGAGGGAGTGAGCCATAGGCTATTTGGGAACAATATGTGTGAAACCCTAAATGGAAGCTTGCCTGGCTTGTGAAAAGAGGGCTTCTCTCCTTTATGTGAGATTTCTTAGATGATAGAAAGCCATAGAAGAAATTTGATCAAGGAAATGATTTGGTTGGATTTTCTTAGTTCAGATCCTATTATTAGGAGGCAGCAGATACAAAAGTACTTTCATTATGGATGATCTGTCTGGTATCATGGAATTCAATTTTGTTTGGCCAATTATGTTGACTCACATATATGCTGATTTGAGATGTAAATGAATTGCTTTTGCATTTCCCTGAGTATTTCTGTACAGAAAGGCAGAGTTAAGAACCTCCTTTCTTAAGAGGTCTTTACCATAGAGTAGAATCTCTTCTGGGGTAGTTTCGGAGAGGCTTTTCCTGAAGGCAGATCAATCCCTCCGGTCTAATTACTGCCCAAAGAGTCGTTGCAATAGATGGAGCCTTTCCTGGTGATCTCAAATTCTCTCCATTAAGCAGAAGAAAGTTCTGTGGCACTGTCATCCTTTCGGTTTTGCCTGCATTAGATGCAGAGAAAACATCAGGCATCATAGACCTCAGGGGGTGTGGGAGAGCTGTTCTCCATCATTTAGACCATAAGCAGCATCATTAGAGCACTGCTGAAGGAAACAAGTCCTGAGAGGTTGCTGTGGGAATCCTGTGACCACATTCGCTGCAGACCCTATTTTCTAAAATGCCTCACTAGTTTCTTTCAAGGGAGGCTGTTATCTGCTACTCTAAACAACTTGCTTTGTAGCCAAGTCGCTTGTGGAGAGGACAAGTTATTGGGCTTCTGAGCTAGGCTGGTGATGATAGTAACAAAATGGCAACCAAAGGCCTTTAAGAACTCTTCACACACTAGGTTTTGTTTGGAGCCAATCCTGGATCCATGGAGTGCAGTGTTTCTGTTTTATTTAATAAGTGCCCCATGCTGAAAAGTGGATGCTGTATAGTTTTCCAGTGGGAGGATGGGGAAGGTGATTCAGAGCAATAGTGCGGAGGGGAGCTTGGAGTAGAGGAGATATGACCAGTCCTATCATTACCAAGTTCATACTCTTCAGTTGTTTTCCTCTGTTTTAATGCCTTATCTTCTGGCTCCCCTGAGGACCAGCCCTCGGGAAATGCTTGTTACTATTGGGAGGTTGTTGGTAGTGGTGTTGGTAGGGGGAAAGATGAGGTGATAGGGCAGTAAGCCTGTGACGCAGCATTAAAAAATGACCCCATGCTTAAATACATACACCCTACTGTACGCAAGAGATGAATTTTTTTCATTTATTAAGATATCTTAGGTGAGCTCCTTATGAAAGGACCTCAATGACAAATTATTTTTAAAATAGTTTCTAAGTATTTTCATGCTAACCTGCTAACTTTATTTTGTAAAATTGGATTTTCAGAGTGTAGATGGCGTGAAAGCCGAAAAGAACAGTGAGACATCTTGTTAGATGTCACCTGAGCGCAGCTTGGGGGTGTGAAAAGCATCTAGCTTTAGATAGCAGAGAGATCAGGTTTGAATCTCGCATCAGCCGTTTGCAAGCTCTGTGACTGGGTAAATCACTTCACTTCTGTGTCATCCATTGATTCACTGCAGAAATGGAGGTAATGGTCCCTCTCACCCTGGACTGTTGTGATGTCAAGTCTCTGGCTCGAGTTAGAGATTCAACAAAAGTTATCTCATCTCACTCTTTTGGTGTGCTGTTGCTAAACGGAAAGCATCATCTTGGTTTATCAGAGCAGCTGGCCAGTTATGGTAAAGAAACCATCCTTCCACAAATTATTTTTTTAGTGCCTTCCTTGGACTTTGAAGACTCAGCCTCAAGTCTAAAGTCACCTGTGATAATTTTCTGACTCTGGCCCCCGCAGTGGGGCCGTCCTTGAGCCCTGCTCATCTCCAGAGCCTTAGAAGCGATGCCACATTAGAGCTCATCACATTTACTAACATGTCAACCTGATGGATTGGATTCTGGGTTTCGTCCGAGTGTCCACATTCAACATTTTATACCGAGTCAGTTCCCTCATATTTCGGAAAAAGCCTCAGATAGTCAATAGATTTTATAGAAGCTGGCAAACAAGAGAAAAGACAACCTTTATGTGTTCCCTATATTTATTTTCCCATAGGCCAAATGAGAATGCTGTAATTCTAAGGCATTGGAGTTGACTGCCCCTAAGGAACTGCAACAATGATGGACACTGAAATCAAACACAGGAAACTGGCCCAGATGTTACAAAACAACAGGCTTTTTGCCATTGCGACACCCTGAGTTGGGTGGAATGGTGCTGCTAAGCCCCTCCTCGTGGAAGAGATGTATCCATTGAAGATTATGCATCTGGGCCATTTCCTTATATAAGGGATGAGTTGCTTATAGAAAGATAGTTATTTATTTAAGATATTGAAGTTTCTGCGTTTTCTCTTAAAGTGTTCTTACTCTCTTGTGGAAAATGTAAGAGGAGGCAGTGGGTGTCAGCATTTGCCAAATGGCGGTGTTTCTCTAGGAACCACCTTGGCCATTAACGTTGGATTTGTGGCTCTCTATGGAACATATCCTTGTGCTAAATATTTCGGAATACACTGCATTTGTGTTTCTTTTACCGGGGCAAATGGCAGCCTAGTGATTTCACTCAGGAGCTACAATGATCCAGTAGGTGGAGTCTCCACTGCACTGTCTTTCATCTTTTCTGATGTGTGTTCTTCACTGGTCAGTATAACCGGTTGCCAGATTTCTCAATATTGGTGTAAAGGGCTGTAGAGGAGGACTGATTCTTTCTGCTCTAATAATCCTGTAACTTCATTTTGTGCCCAGTGACTGATTTCTCTGCTACCACTCTTGAACTTGTACCCCCAAATTAGTATTGTCCTCCCAAAGAGTTCCCTGGGAAGGTTAAATGCTAACTCCCGTGATACCATGGACACGGCTATCTGATTGTCCAAATCGTTCCTGAAATTGCCTTCAGAGGCAAATACTAGTCACAAAGAAAATAGGTTGCTGATATCAGGGAGTTTAAAATCTAAGAACAGCAGTATTAATCTCTTGGAAAATCAACACTGTTTAATATATATGCTGCAGTTTGTTTGTTAAAAAAAATCAGCCTCGGAGGGGGGCAGTCCACGATGGTGGCATAGCGAGATCCTGGACTCACTTCCTCACAGACATACCAAATCTAAGGCTTCACAGGGAACACCTCGCACTGCAAAAGAACTGGACACTCGCTGAACAGCTCGTCCACAACAAAAGATAAAAGGGCCACAGTGAGACGGAAGAGGCAGAGATGTGGTCTGGCCAGAAACCTCCCCCCTGGCTCGGTGACCTACAATCAAGAGGGATCTCGCAAGTCCTGAGCTGCTTCTTGTTAAGGGGTGAGGGATTCGTGCCCCACATTGGGCACCCCAACCCTTGGGACGTGCACCAGAGAGATGAGGCCCCCAAATTGCCTGACTTTGAAAACAAACGGGCTTAAATCCAGGGGGCCCCAAAGTCTGTAGGGGTCTGAGATATTCCTTTTAAAGGTCTTGAATGTGGACACACTTATTCTGGGACTGAGACAAAAGCAGCAGTTTGAAAATTGCCTAGAGTATATGTGAAGGAGTTTGCTAACCTGAAAGCATCAGTCAGAGGGGCAGGGAACAACTGGGACTTTCTCGGGGTGGAGGGGTATCGGGGTTTGACCCTGACAAGTGCCATTTTGTGCTCTTCCTCTACCTTGCTGGTGCAGGTTGGGCATACAGGACACAGCATTCCCCTGCGGCCTTGCTAAAGTCAGTGGGTGTACCCCCCCACCCCCCAGCACTCTCTCACTGCCTCACTAAAGCCAGTGGGGGAGCAGTTTACACAGGGGATGCCCCTTGATGCCTGGCCCCACAGAACTGTATATATTTCTATACTTTCTAAGCTGCTGCTGCCTGAGGACCTGATTTCAATCACCCTGAAACTAGTTGTTGACTGAAATCCCCCCTTTGGAGCATTGACAGGTTTTGGCACAACCCAAAACTGGGACCTGTCAGGAATATATCAGGCTGCTTAGACAATCAAAAAGGTTTGAGAGAGACAACCGGGAGCTACAGCAAGATTGAGCAACAGTGTTCATCTCCTACACATGGCCACTCACTCAAGACTGGGAGAGGAAGCTGTTGCATCTAATACATTGAGAAAACACAGAGAGTCAAGCAAACCGAGGAAACAGAAGAATATGTTCCAAATAAACAAGTGAAAAATACAAAACCTTAGAAAAAGGCCTTAGTGAAATGGAGATGAGTAATCTAATAAAGAGTTCAAAGTAATGGCCATAAAGATGATTACTGAACTTGATAGAAGAATGGATGAACACAGTGAGATGTCAACAGAGAGACAGAAATATAAGAAAGTACCGAAGAGAAGTCACAGGACTGAAGAATACAACAACAGAACTGAAAAGTACCCTAGAAGGATTCAACAGCAGACTAGATGAAGGAAGTAAAGAATGGATCAGCAACCTGGAGGACAGTGCAGTGGAACTCACCCAAACAGAGCAGTAAATTAAAAACTAATAATAACAAAAATTTTTTTAAATTGAGGATAGCTTATAAATGAAAAGATATTCCATGCTCATGGATTGGAAGAATTTATATTGTTGGGCTGGTCGAGTGGCTCAGTTGGTTAAGAGCTCACTCAAGAATGCGAGCTGAACTCTGAGCAACGGCGGTTCGATGCCAGCCCGAGCTGAGTTGCCGTTGAGCTGCCAATAGGTGGCAGGATGGCTCAGCTAAAAAAACAACAACAAAATAACAACAACAAAAAAAAGAATTTATATTGTTAAAATATCCAGACTACCTGATTTAATGTAATCCCTATCAAAATTCCAATGACATTTTTCACAGAACTAGAACAAAGACTTCTAAAATTTGTATGGAACCACAAAAGACACCATAGTCAAAGCAATATTGAGAAAGAAGAACAAAGCTGGAAGTATCACACTTCCTGATTTTAAACTATCACTAAAGCTATAATATTTAAAACAGTATGGTATTGGTATACAAACAGACATATAGATCAATGGAACAGAATAGAGAGCTTGGAAATACGCCCACACATATATGGTCAGTTAATTTACGACAAATGAACTAAGACTATACAATAGAGAAAGGACAGTCTCTCCAATTAATGGTGTTGGGAAAACTGGACAGCCACATGCAAAAGAATGGAGCTAGACCACTGCTTTACACCACACACAAAAATTAACTCAGAATGGATTAAAAACTTAAATGTAAGACCTGAAACCAGAAAACTAGAAGAAAACACAGGTGCCAAGCTCTTTGACATCACTTTTGGCAATCAATTTTTAGATCTGACTCTAAAAAAAAGGGCAATCAAATCAAAAGTAAACTGCACATCTTTTTTTACTATCAGTTTGTATTTCAAATACAACACTACTGGAGAGTTGGGACAAACCCAGTGAATATCATGGGGAGACAAAAGTGGTTAGTAGTTTCTACTGATAGGGGAATCATGGCTGGATACATACGGCTTCAGGAGCGAGAAGGAAAGATGGTCTTGGCTAGAAAGTAGAGAACAAAAAATAGAGGTGTTTGAACCATCAAGCAATTTGCCTGAACTGGGAATATACGAATTTCCCTTTTATATTCAACTAAAAAGCTTCCCCACAACAAAGGAAACCAACAAAATGAAAAGGCACCCTACTGAATGGGAGAAAATATTTGCAAATCATATATTCAATAAGGGGTTAATGTCCAAAATATACAAAGAACTCCAACAACTTAATAGCAAAAACAAAACAAAGCAAAAAACCCAAAAAAACAAAGCAAAACCAAAAGCAAACATTCTAATTAAAAATGGGCAGAGGATCGAAATAGACATTTTTTTTCCCCAAAGAATACATACAGATGGCCAACAAGATGCTGAATATCACAAATTATCAGGCAAAAGCAAATCAAAACCAAAATGAGATACACCTCACATCTGTTAGAATGACTATTTTCAAAAATATAAGAAGCAATAAGTGTTGGAAAGGGTGAAGAAAAAGGGAACCCTTGTACACTTTTGATGGGAATGTAAATTGGTGCAGTCACTATGAAAAACAGTATGGAAGTTTCTCAAAGAATTAAAGCTAGAGCTACCATATGATCCAGTCATTCCACTTCTGGGTATTAATCCCAGAAAAACAATGACATTAATTCAAAAAGATATACGCACCCCTATGTTCATTGCATCAATATTTACAATAGCCAAGATATGGAAACAACCTAAGTGTGCACTGATGGATGAGTGGATAAAGATGTGGTATATAAACAATGGAATATTATTCAACCATAATAAAGAATAAAACCTCCCCATTTGTGACAATATGTATGGATCTTAAGGGTATTATGCTAAGTGAAATAAGTCAGAAAGATTCCACTTATATGTGGAATCTAAACAATGAAATAAATGCACTAACAAAACAAATTCAGATACAGAGAACAGATCAATGGTTACCAGAGGGAAAGGGGGTTGGGTGGGTGGTGAAATGGGTGAAGAGAGTCAGTTGTATGGTGACAGATGGTTATTAGACTATTGCGGCGATCACTTTGAGTGTATAGAAATAATCAAATTATGTTGTATGTGAGAAACTGTTCATGTACATTAATATACCATTATAAAAAACATGCCAGTTTTACCTGAAAAAAAAAAAAGGTGTTAGGCAATCTGAAAAAAGCAATCAGCCCCATTACTTTATGGTCACAGCAGACAAGGACAGAAAAGAATAATTATAATATCATCTTAAGCACAGCTTTAGTTGACAGCTCATGTTAGAAAGGGCAACCCAGAGTTGCAGCCTTTCCTCCACCACCAGCCGTGTGTCCTTTTCTGGTCATTATGTCACTCACTGCTGCTTGTTTCTTTTCTGCCTTGGTTTTTTTGTTGTTGTTGTTTTCAGAAATCTTTCTCTGTGAAGGCTTTCTTCCGTTGTCCCTGAACTAGTAGTTTCACTTGTTTAAGGGAAGCTTTTGTATCTGTAGTTTCAGGCAAATTGTTTGATATTCCAAACCTATTTGTTCTCTCCTTTCTAGCCAAGACCATCTTTCCTTCCCACTCACGGTAAGAAAAGATGTGTATAATGCTTAAGCTTTTTTACATGTTATATTGAGGCGTGTTGGGATGTGAGTAGTCTTCTCTTTTCTGGGTTCTTGTCTTTTTACAATATGCCCCACCAGTCAAGTTTCTCCTAGTTACCCAGGCTAAATAAAACCTCCTCTTCAGAAGGAGAATAGTTTTGTAGAGCAGCATTTAGGAGTTTGGTAGCAGAATTTGCAAGAGAAAGGAAATTCCAAGTCAGGAAGATGGAGAAGTGACCCAGTCAATCCGAGTCCCTGGGCACCCCACTTACTTTTTGCTTCAATAAAGTCTCTTTCAAAGCAATCTCAATCTTTCATCAAAGAGATTTCCAGAGCACTCCCAATGGGTTAACATAAATCTTACTGTTCTTACTCTTTTCTTTTTCTTTCCAAGTTATCTAAAAAAAAAAATTAAAAAAAATCAGTCCCCTTGTCTCCATTTCTTTAAATCTTTTATCCTCGGGCTGCTACCACTGTATGGATTACACATCAGCAGTTAAGAATATTCCACAAAGTCCTGTTTGTTCTCACCCTGCACTGCTTACAGTCACTGATTGTGATGAAAGGAATTTGAAAAGCATGGCCAGGCAACCCCGAACCAGCTCAGCACATCCCCTCTTTGCGGTTTTACATGCTGTGGATGTTGTTTTGACCAGCCGTCAATCACGTTAGAAACTTTCCAGTGATTCCTTAGATATGAACCCCTCTGACAGAAGTTAACAATACAGTGCATGCGGCACGGGCTCAGGAAAATACTTTCGATTTGGAGTGAGACAGATGCTTTGTTGCAGCTCAGCTTTTTACACTTTCTTTGGGTCGCCTTTTTCTTGGGCGGCCACTGTGGCCCCTTGCCAGGTAAGCCAGCTTTGAGTACCCAGGGGTGCTTAAGTGGCTGCCATAGCCAGACAAGAAAGGCACCCGGAGGGAGATTGAGATGGAACCAAGGGGACAGAGAAAGAGATGGAGCAGAGAGAAGAGTGAGGGGATGAGAAAACAAGAAGGGCATGTCTAGTGGAAGACAGAAGTGATTGGGAAGGAGCCAAGCCCCAAGGGAGCTGTAGATGCAGACAGAGCCTGGCGTTAAAGAGAGGGGCATGTAGGAAGAGGAAGTCCTGGTGTCAGGAGATCTGTGTGCTGTACGATTAACACATTGTATGCGGGCATTTGAGCGATATGACGAGTTTACTCGTTTCCCACAAACAATGTGTTAATAATGGGAAAGGAGCCATTTTGGGAAATGTTCTTGGGAGCTGAAAGTTGACTCCTTACTTGGGCCCCATCATGTGTGAAATCTTGTTTGTTTTTTTTCAAAGATTTTATTGGGGAATTGGGGAAGGGAACAGTGTTGGGGAATTGGGGAAGGGGAACATTGTGTTTTCCCAGGACCCATTAGTTCCAAGTCAAATTGTTATCCTTCAATCTTAGTTGTGGAGGGCACAGCTCAGTTGCAAGTCCAGTCACCGCTTTTAATCTAGTTGGGGGTGGGGGGGGCGGCTTTAATAAACTGAGCCACCCAGCTGGCCCCAAATCTTGTTGTTTTTAAAAGTTAGGCTTTGCTTTAAAAAAAAAATGAATTTTTGTGCTTAATTTGGGGTGACAGGGCAGATCACTCTGTTTTTCTGAGGGGATTTTAACTCTGAACTCCTGGTGCTAATATTGAAACATCAAAGAAGTCCAAAGAGGCCTCACAGCAATCAGGCAGACCTCATTTTCGGTTATTTCCAGCTGAAAGAGAAGAGGCGAGTCATCAGCAAAATTATGGGGCCCTGGACCCCTATCCCATCATGTGTTGAGTGGACAGGGCATTGATTGCTCCATGCTATCGGAAATATTTCATCAACTGGACAATATAAGTAAGTGTTGCCTAAATCCCTGTGTTGAGGGGTGGAGATTGGAATTAAATGTCACCCTTTCTTTTATTCAGCTGCAATTTGGAGGGACTTCCCTGGAGGGTTGATTTGCTCCTTCTTTTCCTGGGTTGGAATAATTCCATTAAAAGCCTTTTGTTTAATCAAGTAGAACACCCTACCATGTAAGTGGCACTTGGCGAACTCCTTTTTCATGATTATTCTGGTCTATTGATCTGTGTCTCTGGAGAAATTCTGGAAACTTCCAAGAAGTCTTTTGGAGTTTAAAATATCATCTCCCTGGTGATTAACTTGAATCAAAGACTAGTAAGATGAATTCTTTCCTTGCATTGTCGATCTCAGTCCTTCTTTTACTTCCATCAATCCTCCAGCTCTCAGAGAACTTAGAAAGGAAGAAGTATATTTGTCACCAGTGGGTAGTACAGTAACGGAACAATTCAGTTTGGCCAGGCAGAAATAAATGTCTTTGCAGGAAAAGTGGAAGGCACATAGCTGGTTGTAGGAAATTGGAAAGAAAGGATTTTAAATGGATTTGGTGGAAGGATACACCTTTCTGTTAAAAACAACAGAATTATATTCATCCTATCTCTGATAAATTCTGTGAGGTCAGGATCCAAATAATCTGCCACTGGGAACAAGGAAAAAAAAAAAGTTGCAAGTGTCTTGCTTTGTACCTTATTTAGGAAATATCACGATTGGCTTTTGAATTCCTGGAGCACATGAGGATAGCATGCAATAAGTTTTTTCAGTCTGCTTTCTCCTGGAGAGAAGGTGACAGAAGAATGAATGGTGGTCTACTTCTAATTTGTAATGATGGTTTCATCTCTCTCCAATATTACTTTGGTTCTTGGATGATCGGTTCTCCCCACCTGAATTCTGATTGCTTTTTAAAGAAGAAAAAGATCGTAGAGGCTATCTGGTCCATTTGTAGTCATTATAAGTTTGTAATTTATACACTGCTTTTGATTACTAGTTTAAAATTCTTTGATTAATGAAAATTCAACTTTGTTTTAATTTTTTTTTCTTTTGTCTATGGCTTAATTAACAAACAGGCATTCATAACCAAAGCTGGGTAGTTCATTTCTCTTTTTAAGTTTTCTTTGTGCAGAAGCCCAGACTTCAGGTGGCTTTATTTTATTAGAAGAAATTTAGTAGCCAATATGAGAAATGATGCTAATGTGTATATATCTTACATAATAAGAAACAGATAAGAGGTCTTATAATATTGAAGTAAATGTATCCATTTGTGCTTGCTCTCACATTTTTGTTTTTCAATTTACACTGTAGTTTTTAGATATTCTGAAGCTCTAACAACTTTCATTAATACTTATATTAAAAAAAATGCTCTCCAAGAAATGGGAATGCCTTATGCTACCTTTTTTTTAAATTTTATTTTATTTTAATTAGCTTCAGGTGTACAACACAGTGCAATAGTTATACTTTTTACCCCTCAAACTGACAACCCCTCTCCCCCAATTCTCCCCCCGACTCCTCCCCACCATATCATACTATCTATTGCAATTCCTTTGACTCCCTTCCACCGTATAATCCACATCCCGTGACTATCTATACAATTACAGTTGGCATACAATATTATACAACATCAATTTCAGGTGTACAGTGCAGTGATCAAGTCTCTACTCCATCCATGAAGTGGTCTCCCTAACAAGACATGTGACCATCTGATACCCCACAAAATTTTTACCACATTATTATATTCCCCAAACTGTCTTTCATATCCCTGTGACAATACTGTAGTTACCTATTTATGCTGTCTAATCCCTTCCCCTTCTCCCTCATCCCCACCCCCTCCCAACTAGCAACCCTGTTTTTCCTCTGTGTCTATGAGACTGTTTCTGTTTCCTTTGCTCATTCATTCAGTTTTTCAAATTCCACATATAAGTGAGATCATATGGTATTTGTCTTTCTCCTACTGGCTTATTTCACTTAACATAATAGTCTCTAGGTCCATCCATATCATTGCAAATGGTACGATTTCATTCTTCTTTTTTTTTTTTTTATTTATTTTTTTTTTTATTATTTTTTTTTTGAGGGCAGTATCACTGGCCCTCATATGTGGGACCCGAACCGGGGCCGCCAGCTTCCCAAGCCTGCACTTAACCACTGCGCCACTCGGCCGGCCCTCATTCTTCTTTATAGCAGAGTAATACTCCATTGTATAAATGTACCACAGTTTCTTAATCCAGTCATCTACTGATGGGCATTTTGGTTGTTTCCAAGTCTTGGCTATTGTAAATAGCGCTTATGCTACCTTTTATTTAGAAGGAAAATTCAATCTTTAACACAGAGCAAGGATAAGAAATCCATGTATTTAATCATCCCCATTGCCTTTGGTCCAAATTAAGATGATTACCTTTCTCTCTGCTTTAGCATCTTAACTCCTCCTCCTCCTCCTCCCTCTTCTCCTTCCCCTGCCTCTCCTCCTCCCTTTTCCTTCCCCCTCTCCCTCCTCCTTTTCCTCTTCCTTCTTTTTAGACAAGGAAATAGGGATAAAAGGAAGAATATACAAGGGCAGAATATAGGGCAAGATATATGCATTCTTTGGAGACAGGAACCATGTTTCCTTTAATATTTACTCAACCCTTAGACTGTCTCACTCTGCCATGTTCTTAGGACATAGATAGGCAATCACCTGATTTTGTTGGTGGGATAAATGAGTAAGAAGATGGGATTTGTGGGCAATCTAGACAATCAGTTCCCAAAGTGTGGTTCTGTGTAACACTAGTCTAGATCTATACCCCATAAAAATATTCTGAGTAGAATATTTTGATTGGGAAACACTATAGATTATATTTTCTTTAGGGGAGTCACAATGTACATTAGCATATTACGACCCTGACAAAGTCCTGTAGTAAAAGAAATCTGTAGGAGAGGAATATTCGAGGGTTTCTCAAATCTATTGACCATGGAACTTTTTCTCTCATTTTCCAAGCTTCCTTGCTCTTAACATCCCACAGACATTAATCAGTGCTCTGATTAACACCCTGGATTAAGATGGGAAATCTTGTCTTCTTTGGGTATTAAATTCAAGATGTAGTTATTGAACATGCAGAATGTCCTCAGGTATCACAGAAAGTCCCACAAATAAGAAAAAGGTGATCACGAAACAAAAGCTTTCATTTCCCAAGAGGGCAAACAAAAATTAGTTGAAACAAAAATCTTCCTGAGATATTGCTTAGGGAGGAACCAGGTACCACTTAAAGATATAAATATCCATTATGGGAAGCAATGGTTAGGCCTGCCTAAAATGTTTGCTATTGCAGTCACAGGCTTCATATAATCTTGCAGAGAGAAATGGTGCACTCCCCTGGAATGAATAACAATTTAGTATGGGCAAACAGTATAGACTGATGATTTTATATACCATGATTTTTTGTTTTTTCATGTTTTTATAGAATAAGAGTGGAATGAAAAAAAAACACACAAAAAACAGATCCTGGAAATATTTTTTCTTATGTATGTCGGGCCTGTGAAGAGCTTAACCACTAAGAGACCAGCACACAGTTTGGCAGGCAAGCTCCATGTGACTTGTTCTCTTCTGAGAATCACGAGCGCCCTTGTTTG
The DNA here is from genome assembly GCA_033961575.1 of Aselliscus stoliczkanus. Taxonomy (NCBI): domain Eukaryota; kingdom Metazoa; phylum Chordata; class Mammalia; order Chiroptera; family Hipposideridae; genus Aselliscus; species Aselliscus stoliczkanus. Next base: position 50,957,650 of record CM066735.1, read on the forward strand.
AGACAAATGGGCTCCATCATTTCTTCACCGTTCAGACCTGTAGGAGGAAGATGGCACTGATGTGAGAGAAGCTTCCACGTGGTAGCCACCTTCCCTTTATTCCTGCTCTCCCTTCTTTTTGGTAATGAATTGGGGTGTCGTTAGCTGCCTGCCTTGTGTTCATCACTGTCAGTCCTGGCAGGGTAACAGATAACAGCGGAGATTCTAGGCCACCCAGGGAATGAAGCCTGACAGAACCTCATCTATCACTCCCCTTTTAGGGGGTCTCTGTGGTAGAGTTAGCATCAAAGCTGTAATCGAAGCTCACTGGGTCGCACAGGGGCCGGGCAGGATCGCTCCGCCAAAAAGCGACTTGAGCTGTCAAATCTGCTTTGTAAATGAAGTGCTTTTCTAGAGACAGTGTGTTTATAATTGTCATCCTTGTATGCAGTCGCTCAATATCCAAGAGCTGCTTTCCACACACCCCCTCTCATTTATTCAGACAAATGCAACTTGCATCATGGAGAGAAAAGGCATGCCAGAAGGTAGATGTCTTTGACCTTGGGCACACCTGAGCAGACTCTACCTCCAAGATTTATGTTTTTTTCCTAAAGGGTTCGAGTGTCATCTACTGGAGCAGCTCAATTATTAAGGTGAGGGAGGAATGGCCTGGCTTGAGAGCTGCTTCTTCTCTTGTCCTTTTTCCGGGATGAGTCTACTCTCCTGGTTAACCTCCATCCCTACAGGTCAGTGACTTCCAGCCGGCTCAGTTCACTCCCCATTCTAGAACAATAAGTCCAAATCTCTACTTGGATGTTCCACAGGCACCCAACTTCATCATGTCCTGGGCTGAACATACCATCTTTACTCTAAGCCTACTTCCCATTTGTATCGTCAGTCTCTAGGAAGGCGTCACCTTCCAGCAAAGACAGGAGACACATCCTACATTCTTTGCTCATCTTTACCCACCTCTCAAATGCAATCCCAATTAGATTCTGTTGGAAGCAACTCCTAAATATCTCCTTGTTTCACCTGGATTTTTCCAATACAGTCCTTAATGCTCTTTCTGTCCCTCTCCCTTCATACTACAGAGTGCTGTCATGTCACTTTACTATTCAGCATCTAAGTGACTCTTCCTGGCCCCCCTCCCACACCCCCTTGCCTATTGGATGGTCTCTACCCCTTCCTGGAATATTCCAGGCTCTTCAGAGCCTGTCTACCTGACCGCTTTCATCTCCTGGACTCTTTGCCTTGAACTAATGATCTAGCCATACTGAGTTACCTGCATGTCCTAGGATATGCCAGTCCCTTGAATGTCCCTGTACCTTTTTACATGCTATTTCCTTCCTCTTCCAGGAATGTCCTCCCAATACAGCCTCACTCAGGAAATCCTATTCATTATTTGATTCCCAGTGCATGGACTTTGTCATCTGTAAAAACTTCTCTATGTCACTTCTAGTCATTTACTTCTTGTTATAAGATTATTTTTCATGCCTGCCTTTCCACTATAAAACAAATGTCATTTACTGAGTGCTTCCAATTGTCAGGCACTGTCTTAGTTTCTTCACATATTTGTATTTCATTCTCAAATCAGCCTATAAGGTAAATACTATCAGACACAATTATACAGATGATGAAACTGATGCTCAGAGTAAGTAGTCTTTCCAAATTTGTACACATAGTAAATAGTGGGAATGGACTTCTACTCCAAGGTATATGCGATCTGACAATTAAGTTCATGAACTCATCCTAGAAAAAGTGCTACATACCTCATTGCTGAATATCACTATGGTCACCTTTGAAGTACACCCCTTGGGAAGCTATGCACTGATGCCAGCACCTAGTCCACCCTTCAAAGCAAGTTTGAAACTCTTTTTCTGGAATGGCCATCAGAGCTCTTGTATTATCCCTGATGTACTGAATATCATCAAAATGTCTTCCTTTCAATATTTCCTTTATCTTTGGGTAAAGAAAGAAGTCATTGGGGGCCAGATCAGGTGAATAGGGAGGATGTTCCAATACAGTTATTTGTTTACTGGCTAAAAACTCCCTCCCAGACAGTGTTGTGTGAGCTGGTGCATTGTTGTGATGCAAGAGCCATGAATTGTTGGCGAAAAGTTCAGGTTGTCTAACGTTTTCATGCAGCCTTTTCAGCACTTCCAAATAGTAAACTTGGTTGTTTGTTTGTTCAGTTGGTACAAATTCATAATGAATAATCCCTCTGATATCGAAAAAGGTTAACAACATTGTTGCAGCAAGTTCATGAACTTAATTGTCTGACCTCATATAGAGAGATTAAGAGCATATGCTTCAAGTCCAGTTCATTAGTGTGCTCTTCCAGGATTTCTGTGGTTTCATTATATTCTTTTCATCCAGCTTTTCGTAGCATAACTCTGAGACCTCCATTCCTCTTTTCTCTAGTGAGGCTGGTCTCTTCACATTCCTTCCTACACATCCTGCCTGCTGTTCCCTGATTTGACTCACAGCCTTTGCACTGCCTGAAGTACCCTTCTCTGTTGCTGCACCCAGCCGAATCCATACATCTCTCAAGGACAAGCTCAGATTCCAAATCCTCTATGAACTATTCCCCATAGCTCCATCTTGCCTGTCCTGACCAAACATAATATTGTCTGAACTCTATATTTTGGTCTTGGCTACATAATTTTATTGTATTACTGTATACTATCTTGCATCCTGTAATTACTTCAGCATTCAAGTTTTATTCTCAGGAAAATTGCAAACTCCTTGGCAGGAGGGAATGTGCTATATATTTCTTTTACGTTCCATACAGTGCATGGCACAATTCTTGGCGAGCACCCAATAAATATTTATTGAATTCAATTGAATATGGCACAGGCTATGTTTAAACCCTCACAAAGTTCCTTTTCATAAATTGTATAGACCCAGACAATAGGATTATAGGAGGAAACCACTTGAATATATTCAGCCTGGGCAAGTACACATGAGACTGCAGGGCTATAATGCAGGTTCAGGGACAAAGAGAAGTGGGTAAACTGGGATTTGGAATCACGGGTGGGAAGAGGAAGACGTGGCCAGATCAAGGAGGAATGGGAATAGCAGCTGCAGGAAGAGCACTGAATGAGAGCTCAAAAACAAGAGAGATACCTGTATAGAAAAGAGGCTGCCAAGAACCTCTATTTTTTGAAGCTATTAACAAGTTAAATAATTTGACAGTGTGTTCTTGTGTAGTCAGGAGATTTGCTAACTAAATATTTTGCTGGGTCAGCAAAATAACACTGCTCTCAATTTCTGCACAGGTGGAATGCAGTGTTTTCAGTTTTATTCATAAAAAATCACTTCTCCCAATTCTTTCTCCTTCCCCTCCACACTCACACACATACATTTTCTCTTTCAGTTGGATAGTCTTCCCTAAATATTTGGGACGATAATATCCTCTCTTAAGTAACTAGATTCTTGAAAGATTTTTTTGTGAATTTTTTTTTTTTTATTTCCATCTTGGATTTACATGTTCTATGGAGGAAGCCCATGTGTGGAATTTGACTCATTACAGGTAATACTGCCCCTAAGCTTATCGTTTAGACACCAAATGACATTATATCAAGCCATTCACAATGTAGATGAAATATTCTCTAGGAATATTTCAATATCTTTATTTTCTTTTAATATCTGGCATTTTTTACTCTGGGCCTCATTCCTGTACTTGGAACCTCTGCATTATGGCCAGAAACATTTTCCTAAACAGTTCTGAGGAGATAGAAACCTAATAGTCCAGGAGCACAGATTGGGAATAGATGGCAACTCAGGGAACTCCTGTCCATTTCCTTGCTTTCCAGTCGGAAATATATTATAAAATATGTCCATCCACTTGATTACAGTTGAAAATCCTTCAATGTCTCTGGGGGAAACCATGCCACTTCCTCACTAGGAAATAGTTTCTGATATCCCATAAATGATATCAGATATCAAGAAATTGCTCTTTAGGAGGAAATGGTTTTCCACCTCCTCCTCTCTTTCCTCTCCCTTCTTTTCCTCGTTCTTGGTGCTTGATTGTGAAGTGATGATTTGTTTCCATTTGAAAGCTTTCTATTTCCACTACAGAATTAGTTTGATGGGATGTGACAGACACCATCGCCTGGATGGACCATCTCAGATCCACAAACCTTCATCTCCCAGCTAAGTGTGCCCATATGACAAGGTTCTGGCCAATGAGTAAACAGAGGGTGCTGTTTACATACTTTCAGAACTGTAAGGTAATACATTTATGTTATTCAAGCCACTAGGTTTCTGATAATACAGCAGTAACAGGAAATGAGTACACTAATTTGCTTGTTTCCTACTTAAACTCTTTATTCCACATATCTCCCCACTGTCTCTCTCTTCTTCCCACTCCATTGTGTGCTATCAGTCCTGTTAGTCTTATCAGTCCTTTGGAATTTTGAACACTAAAATAGAAGTAGGCACTTAAATTCCTGTTCCTTTGTGTGATTGCTCTCAGGCACCTAGTAAATATATCCGTTTTTCACACAAGAAGATGGCACTACTGAACCCATTTAGTCATATCCATAATCACTTTGAACTTGGGTTACTGGAGCAACCTTCTCCACACTATATTTTATCTCTTCATCTAGATAAAGCTGATTTTCCTAACGTGGAGCTCTTGTCATGACAGAACCTGAACAAGAATCGACACTGGCTCTCCATTTCCTAATAAATAGAGACTCAGGCTTCTTTTTAGCTTCCATCATTTGATTCTTCCCTGGATTTCCAACCTGAACTTGAACTCCTATTTGATTGGGTTACTCTTCTCTATCTCCCATCTCCCACACCATTACAACCTTAGTCTAACCTGGAATGATATTTCCTCATCTTTTTTTTCTTTCTTTTTATACATTGACACTCTGTACAATCTTTGAAATCTAACTTATGTTCCCAAACATCCTTGACTCTTCTGACTTCTGGTGACTTTCCTGGTGACTTTCTGTCCCCTGATCACTGGACTGTAGTTGGTGCCATCTCGGTGGTTTTATTTGTGAACTATAGGCTATATTTCTATTGTCCCATTTGCCATGGGCTCGGGGCACAGCCATGGTACATAATGCAATGGATTTATGGTAGTCCATCCCATTTTCTTCCCGCCTTTGGTATTCCTCCCTCATTACCGTGTAATTGATGCCACACATTCTGCAAAGAGCAAGCTGGGGTAGGGAGAGTGGGTTCAGAAGCTGTTAATGGAATCAGGTCTGAAAACTGGATGCATCAGGATTGTGGTCTATCCATCTGAGCGAACTGTCTTTGGAAGTGTTTGGCAATTACTGGGTTTTATTTGGCTACTTGATTGCTGAATAGTCTTTTTCAAACACCCCCATAGTCTTCTCCACCATATCCATCCTTAAGTATGTAAGCTGCATCCTCCTCCTCCTCCCCCTCCCCATCTCCCTCCTCCTCCTCCTCTTCCTCTTCCTCCTCCTCCTTATCTAAAGCTTCCAGTATTTTCTTAAAAGTGAAACTCAGATATTGGGTCTAAAACTTCCAGCCTGCCGGGAGTCATCTATCTTTGATATTTAAATAAAATTTGTTTTATGTACCTATTTCAGTCGGAAATTTAATGTTTCTTCCATTATCTCTAGGATTCCAGGGAAGGGACACTTTTTTTTTGTTGTCATCGCTCCTGGCTGTGAGTTCCTACTTTGGTTTCATATTTAATTTCTAGTCTGCATTCTGCTCTCTTAGATGCTGTTTCATTTCTTACATGATATTATCCTGCTGCATATTACCCTTACTCAGTGTCTTTCTTCCCCGAATCCTACCAGTTTAAGATGCTGTGTATTGCAGACTTTACTGAAGATTTGGGGGTCGATGGTTATTGATCTGGAGGGTCAGTGTTCATTGTTGCTATTAAAAACATATTCCTGTCCTACCCTTTGGATAAACCTGCCTTAAAAATTACTAGTCATTTCTTCTACCATGCCAGGGGGACTCCCGCTGTCCTTTAATTCCACCTCTCTCCTCCTAGCATATGATTCTTGTCCATTCTGGAGGAAAACCATTAGATATTCTCTTGTCTTGTCTTAGAGATTCAAGGTAAGCCTTGTAGACTCTAAGTGTATAGTCAAACATGTCTATTTGGATATGTTCCTAGCTTTTTTTTTTTTTTTTTTTTTTGAGGGCAGTGTCACTGGCCCTCCTATGTGGGACCCGAACCGGGGCTGCTGGCTTCCTAAGCCAGCGCTTAACCACTGCGCCACTTGGCTGGCCACTCAGATATGTTCCTAAACATATCTAAATTCTACTACTAATATAGTACTTTTTTCCCCTCAATTAATGTGAAAACTGTAAATTGTTATCATGCCATATCTTTCAGTATTAGGATTGTGGGTGATTGTTGCTTTCTTTCTTTTTTTTTTTTAGGATGGTCTAGTTTCAGAATTTTCTATAATGAAGAGTGTATTTATTTGTAACTACAAAAAGTAGATAAACTTTAATCCAAAACAAATACAAATAAAAAGAATATTATTAAATGATCAATATATGGGTACTTATTATTTATAATTTGAAATATTTGTGCCTTTTACTTTTAGAATCTAAACTTCTGAAAGAGACTGATTTCTAAGTAAGTTCCTTATAAGGAACTAATGCACTATGGGTCTCTGATAAATGTGAAATGCTATGTACTGAATTCACTCCCTCAGCTGATATATTGCCACTGCTTCAAGACATTAAGCCATGTTATGGGGAAATTTGATGGGTGCAAGTTATTGCCCCATTATCAGTGTAAGACACAGACTAAAATACCCTTCAGTTGGACCCACGGGAATAAGGCCTAGGAAGCAAGAATAACTGTGAAGAGAACTAAAGTGACCAAAATGGACACCAAAAGTATTGAAGGCACACAAATATTAGAGAAAGATACAATGAGACACAGCAAGATAATGACTATGGAACATGGGCCTTTTTGGCCAAACTTTTTTTCTATTTCATTTCTGCTGCTATTACTTTGCTAAATCAACTATTCAGTTTGGACCAGCTGCTCTAGTGATAAAGCTTTAAATAAGGGTATTGATATAACGGAGACAAATGATGGAGTCATCCCTTACCATAATATGTTTTCATAATGCCCGAAAGTCCTCCATTTAATCAAGAGATTGGCAGGACAGAGAACAAGCTGGTAATTTGCAGTTGGAAGGTAATAAAAATGTTATAATTCATGGATGAGACACCAGACTACATTATGTATTATGAGTTTAACTTGACTTGTAACTCTGGAATTTAAACTGTCATATCCAACCATATGCATCGACTTTTATAGTGATTTAATGAGTTGTTTGCTGAAAACAAATGTTGACAAAGTTACAAACTTTTCCGACTCTTATTTTAATTTTTTTAAAGGTTGTTGTTCCTCCTTTGGATACTAGAGCTGGCTGCCTTACAATAACCCAAGAGTTTCTCTTTCCATAATGTAGGGTTAGAATCTTGATCTTGGATGGGTTTTGCTTGTTTTGATCTTGGTAGATGGATTCATGACAAAAAGAGCCTAACAGGGTACTGATGAACCTCTGGTGCCTGCAAGATGGTAGCGTAGGTTTGGAAGTGTGGGACCCCAAGCACTTCTATCAGAAGTGTCAGCTGATTCCCCAGGGAGGTGCCTCATCTTTAGGGTGTGGTTTGGCTTCAGCTTAGTGTTGCTGAGGGGCCATGATGTAGCATTTCAGACTGCTGGTCCCGATGCTGGACTCGAAGGGCGAATGACTATCTTGTAAGGATAAGCTCAATTCCTACAGAATCTCAAAGGATAATCTCAGCTGCTGGATCGACGCTGCTGATACCAGAAGAAATGAAATCATGCCAAATTGTCATGGTAGTGTGGGGAAGAGTCTTATGAAGCTCGCTGTAATTTGCGCAGACACACATTATGTACTCATTAAGAAAAATAAGGAGGGCCGGCCGAGTGGCGCATTGGTTAAGCGCTGGTTTTGGGATGCCAGCGGCCCCGGTTCGGATCCCACATGAGGGCCAGTGACACTGCCCTCTACAGCTAACAACAGCTCCACCTGGAGCTGGGCTGTGCGAGCCCCGGTGATGGTGTGGGCTGCAGCCCCTGCTGCAGTGGGCTGCCATAGGCTGCAGTGAGTGGCCCACAGCCAGCGTGAGCGGCTGGCAGCCAGCGTGAGCTGCCAATAGCCGCGATGAGCGACATCCAGAGGCCAGCGACCGATCTGCCTCATCCGGGAAGAGCAATGACGATACCAACAGTGAAGCAACATCCTCCGCAACTAAAACTGAAGAACAAGAAGACGGCAACTTGTCTGTTCCCCTTCCCCGATTCCCCAACGCTGTTCCCCTCCACCAATTCCCCAATAAAATCTTAAAAAAAAAAAAAAAAAAAAAAAGGAACAAGTAATTGGCTTATTATGTACTCCCTAATTGGTTCAACTAACTTTCAGTTAGGGTATAAGGGAATAAATGGGGAATCCTGTTTTGGGATTTGGCTAGGCCAGAGGGCCCTCGTGAAATTTCCCTACATGATAAAAATGATTAGATCCACCACCATTTAGCAAACATAATGAGGAAATAACCCATCATGTCCCTACTGTATGGTCAGTAAGCCAGCATGAACGTAAAACTCTGTGGCAATAGAGTGATCTGATGTGGGGGGCAGTGGGCACCTACTACCCTGAAGAGTGATTTACTTCCTTATCCCTATAAGGAGCTGTTTACCTCACAGGCGTGACATTCTCCTTACCAGTGAGTTTCATCCCAGCCACTACTGTGATCTGCATATGTATAGGGAAGTGGGAATTTGAGGTAATTACCTGGATCACATGGACCCCTAAAATACTTTTCTTCAATTGCCTAGATATTTCAGTCAAATGTCTTTTGGCCTCAGTGAGGATTACCTTAATTTTGCATTTCACTTTGGATATCTGGACTAGACTATGTCAAAGGAGGCAAAAGTAAGACAGTTGTAGAAGGAAAAGTTTTCCAAAGTGTTTGAGATGAACCAAATGCTATGTTAAAAGAAAATACGCAGCCCCATGATAATGAATGCATTTTTAGCCTCCCTGATATTATCTGAATGCTAAACAAAAAGGTGTTAGATATTTTTAGCATCAGAACAAGCCCACTTCTCAGCACCTCCACTAATAATACCTTGTCCAAGGTACCATCACCTCACACCTGGATGATTGCAAGTCTTTAAACTGGTCTCCCCCTGTCACCCTAGATCGGGCTGCTGTGCTTCTATTTGTCACCCAGCAGCCAGAGTTATCCTATTAAAATGCAAGTTAGTTATGCCACTTTCCTAATAATAACCCCTCATGGCTTCCTGTTTCACCCCGAGAGAAGTCCGTGGTTTCCACCATGGCTGAAGGCCCTGTGGGATTGTCTCCGGCAAAATCTTCCTGAGTCCTTGCCACTGCTCCAACCACACTGGCTTCCTAGTCATTCCTAGAGAGAAGTACTCTCTCTCCTTGGGGTCTTTGTACTTACTGTTTCTTCCACCCGGGATGTTCTTCCCCACTGCCGGCCTGGCTCAGTTGCTCACTTGCTCCAAGATCTCTGCTCAGATGGTCCCTTCTCAGAGAAGCTTTTTGGGACCACTCTCCATAAAAAAGAGAATACCCTCAACACCCCTTCTTTTCTCTTATTCTTTTTCATAGAAATGATCGTCATCTGATATTTCCTATATTTGTCTCTTGATTTTATTGCCAGGCCCACATACCCCTAAATGTTTGTGAGAGCAGAAACTTTGTATTTGGATCTACATCTCAGTGGCAGACTGAAGTTTCCAAGTATAGCCCCAATGAGATCTCTTGTCTTAGAATGTGACATTAACACTTCTACTTTGAGAGATGTGGGGGGTCTATGCTTCTTCCTCTTGAATCTTGACAGGCCTGTGAGTATTGGCAGAAGCCATGCTATGTGATTTCCAAGGTGATAATTCATCACAGGTGATATAGCTTCCTCCTGGTCCTCTTAGGATCCTCAGTCTTGGAACCCAGCTGTCATGCTATGAGGAAACCCAGGCTACAAGAAGAGACCATATTTAATTGTGACAGTGGCAGCCCCAGCCGAGGTCCCGCCCTGCTTGACAGCCATGTGATTGAGGATGGCTTTGTGATGCCTGAGACCCCAGTCACCATCTGACCACAGCTGTACCGAGACCTCAAGACACAGCTGCCTAACGTATCCTGGCGAAACTCCGGAAGTATGTGGCATAATAATAAAACAATTGTTATTATTTAAGCCACTAAATCTGGGGATATCTCAGTTAGCAGCAATATCCCTCAGAGGCTAGAACTGAGGAAATATACTACCTCAATAAATATTTTCTGATTAGACAAATGATGCAGATAACCAGAGGTGAAAAGTATACTGGTTTCTTGTTGGAAATCTCTTTTTGTCCTCTGTAATCTAATGGCAACTCTTGATTAAAATCATGTACATCCCCTTGTGTATTTAGAAATTTCAGACTAGCAATTCCCTTTAAACTTTAAAATACATATATAAAAGAATAGACAACTCATGGGATCTGAATAAAGGAAGGTAAACAAGATGAGGCTTAAACAACGGTTTTTTGTTTTTTTTTGTCATTTTATTATATGTAAACATCTTTGACAGAGAGAATGTTAGTAAGTCTAGAAAAAGGCTTCCATGAGGAAGAGGCTAAGGTCTTGGTATTACCCGTTGGTATTACCTGTATCTCTGCTGTATTTCTTCCAGTTATAATTGTTAATCATGACTTACATAGGAAATGGAAAAGCTCTAGGCTCGTTTACATTATATACTATTACTATTGTAGAATTTCAGACAAAAGCAAAACACAAAGCAAAGCAAAAAACCACAACAAAAAAACACCCCTCCCCCCCAAACCAGTTTTGAAGTCACCATAACTCACAGGAAGTAGAATTGTTTTAAAATGGGCTCTTTTTTCAACAAGAAAGACTTATTATATGTGAAGCTGTATTGTTTCCTCTTCATTACCCAGTGTCCAAGCAATAGGGTGTTCTCAGATGCAACCCTTAAAAATGTCACCTGTGTCCGACCTTAGAAGTCTCCCAAACTGATTCAGTCACTTGACTTGAGATCCGAAGGAGTCAAGCTTCTTTCTCTCTTGGGACAGTAGAGATTTGACTTAGAGTTGCTTGTCTCCCAGCAGGCCTCTGTATCATGACCGGCAGCTTCTCTGTCACCCATCAAGCACGTGATTTAGGTTTTGTGGAGATGTCAAGCAGACCAGGGTGAATGTGGTTCCTTTTCTTCGGAAACGCGCAGGAATAACGCAGGCAATGGCTGCCTTATTTGCAGTGCCATCCTGCAGTATGGAGATTCTCTTCCCGTCTCTGCTGACTCCACAAGGAAACCTGCGCCCCCAAGGCCACCTCTGGATAGGGAGCCATCTCATAGCTAATGCTTTTCCAATCTCCTGCGGCTTCTAGACTCCACCTCGGGGCAGAGTGGAGCCTCCAGGATGTGTTCCAGGACCCTTAGCCTCTTTTTAATCTTGATGATTTTCTTTCTTATTCTTGGGGGTTGACAGCAAAGTTGCAAAATAGCATGAATGAATCCTCGGATTACAAATTTAATGTGGGCTTGAGGTAGAGCACAGGGGGTCAGAATCTCAGACCTGGCACTCAGAGACTGCACAGCTGTGACACAAGGTGTGGGATGAGTGTCACTCCCACCTCAGCTGAGCTATCCCAGCTGCCTCTGCGAGGAGCAGAGACAAGTCTTTCCCACCAAGCCCCGCAGTGTTGCAAGTTCTGATTCTTTTTGTTTTAAGCTACTAAGCTTTGGGGTAGTTTGTAACACATTAATAAGTATTGGAACACCATTCCCAGTCTGCCTCCCAGAGGAAAAACACATACACTGTTTCTATTTTTGGTATCTTCTGGTGGCTATTGACAAATATCGAAAGAAATTTTCTATTTTGTGATTTATTAATTGCATACTTTGTCTATTGATTTTTGTCCTGTGATAGGCAAGTACTGTCAAATTAAAATTTTATTTTAATCTGTTTGTTGGTTTTTAAGACAAAGAGAATGATAAGGTTTATGGTAGAAGAGCAGCCGCAATTTCTGCTGCTCAGAGTCAACTACTTTTAATTCCTTATCCTATTATTGACCTTTGAATTTCTCAGCAACATACTTATATTGCAATGTTTTGATCTTTACATTGTACACATTATCTATTGGTTTCTACTATAGAAGCTGAGTGTCAGCTTTCCTGAGCTGCACACCCCACCACCACTCCCTCCCTGCTATACACTTTCTTTACACTCTATAGACTTATTCCAGTTTGGGGGTAAATCAGTGTCCAGTGTCTATACATCACTATGGTTTTATATACACCTGTATTGTTCACAGTTGGGCTACATAGATACTTTAGTTACATTTCCTTTCTTGAACAGTCTTTTTTTAGGGTTAATAATTATTCTATTTTTTATTCTGCTTAGCTTTCTGTGTGTGTCCCTGTTAACACTTCAGTCGGAAATGGCAGTATCTGTGAATGTGATGAAATGTATATTCGCATTGCAGTAAGTGAGCACAACTTTTCTTTACCATAAAATTCATAAGATAATTTACCAGTTCCACTGTTTTTGGGAGACGTTTTTCCTAGAGCCCTCTGGCTTCCTGCTGAAATCTGGGTTGCATGCTCTCCAAGATCGGGTCAGGGCTGTTGCCCTGGGGCTCCCTTATGTTGGGAATTTCTTCACTTCTTTCCTGGGCTGGATCCCCTGTGTATTAATTGTTTATTGCTGTGTAACAAATCACCCCAAAGCTTAGTTGGTTAAAACAACAAACGTTTATTTTCTCACAGTTTCTGTGGGTCATGAATCTAGGAACAGCTTAGCTGGGTAGGTCTGGTTCAGAGTTTCTCACAAGGCTGCAGTCATCTGAAGCTCGACTAGGGCGAGTGAATCTGCTTCTAAGCTTAGTCATGTGGTCCTTGACTGCAGCATCCAGCCCCTCACTCAGTGGACCTCTCTATAGGGCTGCTTCCATCACGGCAGCTGGCTTCCCCCAAAGCAAGTCACTCAAGACAGAGCACAGACAGCATTCAAGATGGAAGGCTCAGTGTCTCTAATAACCTGATCTCAGAAGTGACAGATTGTTACTTCTCCCATCTTCTGTTTGTCACACAGACCAATCTGTGCCCTACAGGGGAGGGAACTGTACAAGGGTGTGAATATCAGGGGGAAGGGCTCAATGGGGTCCACCCTGAAGTGTTGGCTGCGCATCTTCTAATCTGGATTCCATGTTTTTTTCTCCCTGGTTGATGATTTCTTTTTGGTGGGTTACCTTTTCTAGTCGCATCCTAGAAATGGTTGCCTGGGAAGTAATCTTTTTTCAGACTTTGTATTTGTGAAATCTATCCTCATCCCTGAAGGATGGTTTAGGTTTTGAATTCTAGGTGGGTATCAGTTTTTCTTCAGGATTTTAAAGACATTGCTCCATCATCAGGTAGTTTCCAGAGTTATTATGTCAAACCTGATGTCATTCTGAATCTCCATTGCCATGTGTTCCCTGTTCTTGTGAAAAAGTTCTTGAAACATTTGGGCTCTTCTCTTTATCCCCTGTGTCCTGGAGTTTCATATCTATGAGTGGGTTTTTTTTCCTTCATATATTCGTGCATTTTCCTGGGTAAGTCATGGGCTCTTTCAACCTGGAAACTCAAGCTCTTCAATTCTGTGAAGGTTTTATTTTTATTTATTTGATAATTTTCTCAATTATCACTTTCTGGGGTCATGTGTTACGTATTTAACCTGAATTGATTTTCTGGTTTTTTTAGTATTGTGTTTTCTATAATATTTTCTATCAGTTTTCCTTTGATCTCCTTTCTGGGAGATTTCCACAACTGTATTTTCCAAAACTTTTATTGATTTTTAATTTTATGCTTTTGTATTTTGTAACTTCCAAGAAGTCCTTTGTTGTTTGATGACTATCACCCCCCATCCCCCTTTTAACACTTGATCCTCTCATTCCACTTTTATCATTTTGTCTATTTTTTCCCCATGGGATGCTTTCTGAGAATATCTGGCTTAGTAATCGTGGACTGTCTGTTGGCACTGCAGAGTGATGCATCAAAAGCTGATTGGAACTGTGTGTGCAGTGGCAGGACTTGTCAAGACGTGGGCTTTAATTTAGGGTAATTGGTTGGTGCTTTTTCACTGATTGATATCCCAACTCTCAGTATTTATAGGTCTTTTTCTCTTGGGTTGTTCAGTTTCCTTAGAGAAAAATTACCCAATCTCTTGTCTAGGATATGTGTGTTGGGGGATGGATAACAAACCAGGCTGCCAGGATTCTAAGAGCTGAGTGGGGCAGGGGAGATGGGGAATCTCATTACATCTTATGCATGATTTCACCCAGTTTTTCTGTTTTTAGAAGGGCGTTCCTCAACTCTGGCCAGCATCCCTGGAGCTTGTCTGGGGTTTAGCCTCTCAGTAAATTACCAGCATAGAGAGAGAGAGATGACTAGTCACCTGATTGTGCAAACTAAGAAGGAGACCCAAGGGTAGGAGTTTAACTGCTTCCTAGAGACTTTTAAGCACTGCTGCCCAGGTTCATACTCACCCTTCCTCCAACCTTCACCGGTGCTGGCCACCTCCTGTTTGGGGGACATCCATGTCGCCATTACTGCATGTAGAGGAGCACTTATTAGAATGGCCGGTCTCAGAGTGTGGTCTGGGGGTCTGAAAAGTCCAAAGAATTTCTATAAAAGTACTAATTTATTATTTGCCCTTTTCACTCATATTGTCCTCTGAGCCTATAGGGGAATTTTCCAGGGGCAACATGATGTGTGATATCACAGCAGACTGAATTCAGCAGCACATATGAAAATCTAGCTAATGTTAAGCCAGACATTGCAAAGATTTGTAAAAATGTACAACAAAGCCACTCTTCTCACTATATGTTTTTTTAAATATATAATTATTTTTCATAAAATGTTACATATTCTTGTTAACCTGTACTGAATGTGTTAATATTTAAATGAATTAATAAATCTAAACGGTACAAGTTTTGTGGCAAATATTGATATATATAACTAACATGAATAACAGCTATTTTGGATCTTCAGTAATTTTTAATGGTATGAAAAGATCTTGAGGCCAAACAGTCTGAGATCTCTGCCTTAGAATAACCATCCTGGGCTCTCTCTTCTTCCATCACTCCTCCCTGGACCACAAGGAGTGACTTAATTGGATAGGAACAGCTCAGCCCTTTCTTCTCATCTTTAAGGTGATCCTAAGATCTTAGACTTAAGATTTGCCTGTTTATAGAGAACATGTGTTCTCATCAGCTTTTGTCCATGGGTCTGCCCTGGCCAGGCTGTGTCTTGTGGTGAGACCCAAGGTGGCCCATTATTGCTTGTGATTATGACTGGGTAAATCTGTCCAATTCAGGAGTGGAGTAGCCACATTTATCTGATTTGGGCAGAATAAGCTATATTTTCTAATAAAAGTTTTATTCCCATTAAAGGAGACTTTTAAATTTTTTTGAAATAATTTTAGACTTATGGGTAAGACGCAGAAATAGTAGAGTGTTCCTCTAGACCCTTCATCCAGTTTGCCCAGGTCAGTGCCTGCCTAACCACAGAGATGGAGAGATTAAGCAGGAGATCTACAATCTATTGCAGTAGACTAACTCATGGACCTTATTTGAATTTCATAAGTTTTTCCACAGATCTTTTTCTGGTCCAGGATCCAATCCAGGATTCTACATTAAAGGAAATATTTTGATCTCCTGCTGTGTGGCTCCTGCATCTGTAACTTAATGCAGGTGTACTCAGTTGAGAAAAAAGAGGGGTGTTATTTATTATCGGTCAGCCTTGTCTCCCAGCATTTCCAAATCTCGACTCTTTCCAGAATTCTATGGTGTGAAGAGGTTAGTTCTTCTTGTCTTTGTTCCCATACCCTCCACTGCAGTACTTTGCAGCCTTCTCTCTTTGACTAACTCAGTTTCCACAAGTCCACCTCTTTTCCAGCTTCTAGAACTTTCTGGATACATCTTTTCTGCTTTCATCTGCCCTCTTGATTCCTGTGGTTTACTTTCTGGGAGACTTACACTCTCTCTCCCCAATGTAGGATCAGTTGCCAAACTTCACCCATGCCCTGAGGACTTGGAAGTTAATGTATTTTTATTCCTTTGATATTAATATTGGTTGGATTTCAGGAAGGAGCAGAGATAAATAATAGGTTTAATCTCCTTGTTTAATTAGAAATCTGACCCTGATATCTAATCCCCAATTTGTACAGTATTTTTGCTTTTCAATCGTAGGTCTTACTTAAGTGGTTTTAATGACTTATTGTGCTTAAATAAAACTTTACAGTCACTCTTAAAGCCAATAAAGGCTATGGAAAGATTATGGGAAAATTGGGTAGCTTTTAAACTAAGTTTAAAGTATATCTATTCATTGTCATCAAACACATGTAGGCCCTGATGAGAAGGCTTTTTGTAGCTTACCTTGAATTTCTTCCCTTGGAATCAAAAGCCATGCCCAAGGATTTGCTTCATCCTCTCAGCTTGGCTGGTACCACAATGCCTGCAGTTACTTACTGCTCAGAGGTGTCTGTCACTATCTCCCAGTCTCCTCCTGTTTCAGTTTCAGAAAAGGAAGAATCTCTGGAAGGAAGAAACACTATCTTATCTCCGGTTTCCAGCTCCCAACTCTCTTCTATCATTTTCTCGCACTCAGTTGAAAAGGATGAGTGGGTTGGTGGCTATGTAATACTTTTCTACAGAATCTTTCATCAGGCTTGATTACTTTTCCTTGAATTCAAAAGAAACCAGGTTCTTTACAGTTGACAGTGTTTATAAGAAGAGTAATACATTTTCTTCCCATCTCTTATTTTTAAATCTTACCTTCGTATGGGTCCATTCCTTGCCTTTAAACTTTTGATTCATATCTATGTATCTATAAATAATGTGTTATTTGTTGTGTATTTGAAAAATGCATCGATGGTTTCCTCTTGGGGTGGAGGAGAAAGGGTGAAGAGGATGCAGTGAAGACAATGGAGGGGACAGTGGAGAAGATAATGGAGGGGACAGTGGAGAAGACGATGGAGGGGACAGTGGAAAAGACAATGGAGGGCACAGTGGAGAAGACAATGGAAGGGACAGTGGAGAACATAATGGAGGGCACAGTGGAGAAGATAATGGAGGGCACAGTGGAGAAGACAATGGAGGGGACAGTGGAGAAGACAATGGAGGGGACAGTGGAGAAGACAATGGAAGGGACAGTGGAAAAGACAGTGGAGGGTACAGTGGAGAAGACAATGGAGGGGACAGTGGAAAATAATGGAGGGGACAGTGGAGAAGATAATGGAGGGGACAGTGGAGAAGACAATGGAGGGGATAGTCTTCTTGACTGTGGAGCTTTATTTTTTAAAGGATAAAGGTCTGAAACACGTATGACAAAATATTAATGATATTTTTGAGTGGTGGAAATGAGTGTTTATGATGTCATTTGTACCTTCTGCATTTAAAACAATTTTTTTTTCAAATTTAAAAATAACCATTTCAAAGCTAGAGATAGCTTGATTTTAATAGGAAGAATGGTGATTACTTGGTCTTCTGTTATCTGAGAATGAATCATTTTTCCTAAATGAATTGAAACTTAACTTTTAGATGTGTAAACTGCATTTCCTAGGCCACACCCACCTTGGTACGGGATGGCCTAAACAACAGTCACACAGCAATATTTCTGTATCTGTTCTCATTTGGTTTGGAGAAAGTCCAGACCTCTCAAATTTGGTGGAATAGTCTAAAGGTTTCTAAGAAATGTCTGCGTCATGTAAACTTCAAAAACATCTTCTCTCCTGGCTCGGTATGATAATGACCACAGTTACTGCAGAGGGCACACTCAGCTATGTCACCAGTGCCCACCTAAGGCACTACCGCTGCCAATGTTCAAGTTATTTGATGCCTGGCAATAAAGTCACTAACCTCTGTGCCCTTGATGGCTACAGCACTAAAGCAGTCACCGCCCTTGGTGACAGCATACACAAAGCTGCTGCTGTCACCACCGAGCCACCACTGGCCCCAATATTGCTGATGTTTTGTAGTCAGAAAGGCCCATACAGGCCTCAGAGAAAGAAGCATTTTGGCTCCTCTCTGTGCACCCTGCCATGGTACGGGCTGGAAGACAGTCTGAGTGACAGTCACATGCTATGCTCTTTTTCACGTCTCTCTTTCAAACTGGGGCATTGACTCCATATTTAGAATGAGTTCTTTTCTAGAAAAAAACCTTCATCATCAAAATAAGAGATCCCCAGTGAGCCTGTGCTTTTATAATGTCCAGATATGCTAAATATTTAGGAGAACATAGCTTAGATTCTTGCTGGGATCCTGTTACAAGTTCTGAAGTGTTTATGTTTTTAAAAACATGATTTAAAAAGGAACTTTTCCTAATATGGATTATTTGCTTTCCTGACTTTAGGAATTATTTTTATAATTCAAATGTACACAACAGTGAATAGGAGGTCCTCCTGGAACTCCAGGAATTAATTATCTGTCAGTAAGACCTTTATTCAAAGCATAATAATGACTTTAGCTGTATGCAAAATACGGCAAATATAAAGATTGCTTGGTCCAGAAGCAGGAAGTAAAATACAAATCTGGCTATATTAGCACATCAAAAAGCTATTATGACTTAAGTTGAATTAATGTGATATGAGAAAAACCATATCAATCAGAAAAGGAAGTAGATGGGCAGTGATGGAAGTTGGGAAGCCACAAGGTAGCCTTATCCTTATGTCACAGTTCTGACCAGGAAGAGTTCTGGTTGGTAGACTTCATCTGTCTGGGGATAGGAACAGCTCTTTGAGGGGATGCAGCTACCAAGCTCACATACAGAACTATCAGTTCCATTTAACATCAGAATTTTAAAGGCAAATACTGTTTAACTGATTCCCTGATTGCTAAATCAGTGGGTTACAACTGAAGTCGCCTTGGCAATTACATTTCTTGTTTTAAAGACATAATTTGCATTTAGGTTTATATATTAGTCTTTTGTAGGCAAGATTAATGTGAGTACATCTATAGAAGAATGATCTACTCTCAGGTTGTGAAGAATATCAAGTATCTGAGCTTGTAAAGTTGAGTAACAGATTCTAGAGCACTGTGATTTTGCTAAAGTGCAAACATGTGAGTTCTTTATAGCAAACTCCCACCTTCACAACACCGTTGCTAGGTACACAGGTCATCAACAAAAGTAATGCAATTACGTTAGAACATTTAGAATTTGGAAAAACCCAAAAACCAAAACCAAAAAATAGCCACAATCCTACCAATTTTGATGTTACTATTAACTTTTGGTATATTTACATGTAATTGTTGTGTGTGTGTATTTCATATATAATTTAGTTCCTGATTCTTTAATTTGCCTTATATGTATAGTCATGTAATAAATTGTTACTATATTCTAGGCATTGATGTAGGTACTGGGTGAATAAAAGCTTTTGCCTTCCAGGAGCATACATTTAAAATGAGGGATAGAAAATAAATGAAGGAAAGATTAAATACATAGCCTATTAGTTGGCAATCAATGACATGAAGAGTAGGTAAAGCCATGGAAGGAGGGAGAGTAAGGGTGTGCTCCTGCAAGAGGTGGATCTGGAAAAGCATTGAATAAAGGTCTGACTCAGCTTCAACAGGATGTGGTATTAAATGAAAAGAGGGAAGATCTAGGTTGAATAATACTTGTGATTTACTAATATATATTACTAAAAGCCAATCTACTTCTTTAAGACTTAAGAGTACGATAGATATATAATAAAGGCCATATATGACAGACCCACAGCTAACAGCATACTCAATGGGGAAAAGCTAAAAGCATTTTCCTTAACATCAGGAATAAGACAAAGTGGACAATGTCCACTTTCACCACTTTTATTCAACATAGAATTGGAAGTCCTAGTCACAGCAATCAGACAAGAAAAAGAAACAGACAAAGAAAAGAAAAAGGCATCCGAATTGGAAAGGAAAAAGTAAAACTGGCATTATTTGCAGATGACATGATACTATATATAGGAACCCCAGAGTCCACCAAAAACCTGTTAGAACTGATAAATGAATTCAGTAAATTAGCAGGATACAAAATTAATATTCAGAAATTGGTTGCTTTTTTATACGGCAATAACAAACTATCAGAATGAGAAAACAATCCCATTTACAATTGCATCAAAAAGAAAAACAAGAAAAAAAAACCCCACCTAGGAATAAATATAACCAAGGTGGTAAAAGGCTTGTATTTGGAAAACTATAAGACATAAAAGAAAGAAATTGAAGAAGATACAAATAAATGGAAGCAATTACGGGGCTCATGGATAGGAAGAATTAACATTGTTAAAATGTCCATACTACCCAAAGCAATCTATAGATCAATGCAATTCCTATTAAAATACCAATGACATTTTTCACAGAACTAGAACAAATAATACTAAAATTTCTATGGAACCATAAAAGACCCTGAATAGCCATGGCAATCTTGAGAAAGAAAAACAAAGTTGGAGGTATCACACTACCTGAAATCAAACTATCCTGCAAGGCCGTAGTAATCAAAACTGCATGGTATTTGCATATAGACACATAGATCAATGGAAAAAAATAGAGAGCCCAGAAAGAAACCAATGCCTCTGTGGTCAGTTAATCTATGACAAAGGAGGTAAGTATATACAATAGGGTAAAGACAGCCTGTTCAGTAAATGGTGGGAAAAGTGGATAGATACATGCAAAAAAATGAAACTGGACCATCTCCTTATTCTATATACAAGAGTCAACTCAAAATGGATTCAAGACTTACATGTAAGACCCAAGATCATAAAATCCCTAGAAGAAAACAGGCAGTAAGCTCTCCAACATTGCTATTAGTAATATTTTTTTCTGATCTATCTCATCGGGCAAAGGAAACAAAAAAGAAAAAATAAACAAATGGGACTACATTAAACTAAAAAGTTTTTGCACAGCAAAGGAAGCCTCAACAAAATGAAAAGACATTCTACTGAATGGGAGAAAATATTTGTCAATCATTCATCTGATAAGGGGTTAATATCCAAAATTTATAAAGAACTCATACAACTCAACACCAAAAAACCTTAAACAATTCAATTAAAAAATGGGCAGAGGACCTGAATAGACATTTCTCCAAAGAGGACATACAGATGACCAATAGATATGTGAAAAGATGCTCAACATCACTAATCATCAGAAAAATGCGATTTAAAGGCACAATGAGATACCACCTCACACCTGTCAGAATTACCATCATCAATAAATAAAAAAATAATAAGTGTCGACGAGGATGTGGAGAAAAGGAAACCCTCATGCACAACTGGTGGGATTGCAAATTGGTACAACTACTATGGAAAACAGTATAGAAGTTCCTCAAAAAATTAAAAATAGAAGTACTTTATGAATCAGCAATTCCACTTCTGGGTATTTATCCAAAGAAATCTAAGACATTAATTCAAAAAGATATATGCACCCCTATGGTCACTGCTGCTCTATTTACAATAGCCAATATATGAAAGCATCCTAAGTGCCCATCAATAGACAACTGGATAAAGAAGATATGGTGCATATATACAATGGAATATTACTTTGCCATAAAACATGAAATCTTACCGTTTGTGACAACATGGATGGACCTAGACAGTATTATGCTAAGTGAAATAAATCAGACAGAGAGAGACAAATACGATATGATTTCACTTATTTGTGGAATATAAAGAACAAAACAAACAAACAAAAAATACCATACAGAAACACTCATAGGTACAGAGACCAAACTGATAATTACCAGATGGGAGGGGAGTTGGGAGGCTGGGTGAAAAAGGTGAAGGAATTAGGAAGTACAAACTGGTTGTTACAAAATAGTCATGGGGATATAAAGTGTAGCATAGGGAATATAGTCAATAATATTATAATAACTATGTATTATAATATAGTGTCAGATGGGTACTAGACTTATTGGGGGGATCACTTCATAAATTATATAAATGTCTAAGCACTATGCTGTACACCTGAAACTAGTATAAAATATTTTCAAGTATAATTGAAAAAGTGGGTTAGATATATTATGGCTCTTAAATCTTTACTAGCTCTGGCATTTTAGGATATTAGATATGTATTATTTTAGAAGACAGGCTGTGTATATTTGTATGCATATTAATTGGATGGAAGGGAAAGAGTAAGGAGTATGTATGAATGCTTCTGCATAGATTTATCTTTCCCTCACTCTCTCTCTGTATATCAAATGCTAAAATAAAGCAGCCCACTTTAGTGCCCCCAGATGCTAGATATAGTCACACTTCTCCTAAGACTTTCCTATCATTTCTAGGACTTTCATCTTGCATTCCCCAAATTAGAGTCTAGGTTCACATCCTTGATAAGATTTTCACGGTCAGCTGATAAACATCTGAATCAAATTTACTATGAAGTGATTCTTGACTGTCCCATTTCCACTCATCTATCTTTCACCCAATCAACACTTAACCACGCTTGTATTAAGTGCCAGCCATTGAGGAACTGAGTCCAGAGATAGAAGACAAACCTCTATCCTGACAGAGCTCTGGTAGGGGAAATGATCAAGGGACCTACAACATGGTGAGAGGTGCAGTGATGGTGGCAAGTGCAGTGATGGAGGCAGGTGCTGTGATGGAGGCAGGTCCAGTGATGGAGGCAGGTGCAGTGATGGAGGCAGGTGCTGTGATGGAGGCAGGTGCAGTGATGGAGGCAGGTGCTGTGATGGAGGCAGGTGCAGGGTATGGAGAACAAGGGCCTAGGAAGGCAGCCTGTGAGGTCTCTCGAGTCCTCATTTTAAAAGAAGGTATGTACCATATGATTGCTTCTAATTTTTGATTGATATAAAATAAACTGAAGCAATTCCACTTCTAGGTAGATTTCCCCAAAGAACTGAAAGCAGGGACTTGAACAGATACGAGTATTTGTACTCCAGCATTCATGGCAGCATTATTCACAAGAACCAAAAGATGGAAGCAACCAAAATGCCCAATGATGAAGCACAAATAAGCAAAATGTGGTATATAAACATAATACAATTTTATTTAGCCCTAAAAAAGGAATGACATTCTGATACATGCTACAATATGGATGAACCTTGAAACATTATTAGAAATGAAATATGCCACACACCAAAGGACAAAAATTCTATGATTCCACTTACGTGAAGTACCTGGAATAGTCAAATTTATAGAGACAGAAAGTAGAATAATGGTTACCAGGGGCTGGGGGAGGGAGGAATGGGGGGTTATTGTTTAAAGGGTACAGAATTTATGTTGAGAATGATGAAAAGAGTTCTGGAGATGGATGATAGTTGGTGGTGATGGTTGAACAACAATGTGAATGTACTTAATGCTACTGAACTGCACACTTAAAAAATGGTTAACATGGTAAATTTTATGTATGTATATTTCATCCAGGTTTTTAAAAATGATAAGCTGAGATGACATCCTAATGCATGTAGGAAATGTGAATGTCCTAATGTGGATTTCCCAGAGTTTGGGTTATTTCTTTATTCTAGAACCTAGAAGAGGTTTTACTGGAAAGTTTATGGCACTTAATAAATACCACCAAATTATTTTATGAAAACAATGGTCCAAGTTTACATTTCTCCCTGGTACATACAGAAGTACTTATCCCATTGTCCACACCGAACCCCTGTCCCTGACAAAGGAAAGAAAGTCACTTTAATATTGGGTTGTCGGAAAAGTCATGATCCATTTTTTGCAATGTAAAACATAGAAAAAAATACGTCATGACTTTTCCGACAACCCAATAATTCACAGCACTAGTGATGGACAAAGCACTGAGCTTTAACGCAAAAAATGGTGCCTTGTTTTACTATGCACTTCTTTGTATACTAGTGAGGTTTACACTCTTCTTTTTCCCTCACTAGATACATTTCCTGGGGGAATGTTGTGTGGTTCTCTGATTGCTTATTTTAAAATTCGTATCTCACTTTATTTAGGCAGCTTAGCAAAATACACGTACAACAAGTGAGGGAAATGGGAGCAAAAAGAAAATAATGGTAGGAAAATAAAATGAAGACAAGGTAAGGTATTACCTGTGAAGTTTGCCAGGGATCTGCCTAGAGGAAGGCCACACATTCTGCTCTGAGTTTTCTGGGGGCCAATGGAAAAAAGAGCAACAAAATCCCTAGCTTCATGCACTCAGCCGACATAAAAATATTCCTGATCATAGCACACTGATTCCTACAGGATCTGAGACGACTTCTTCCTGCGGGTCACAGGATAGACTGAACCAAAAATGGCAGGAGAAATAGTTCCATCCGCTATGATTTTCGGGAACCTTGCCACTCCCGCACAGGAGGTGGAGTCTGGCCTTGCGTGCCTGCCTTGGTTAATGGAATATGAAGTAAGGTGCATGACTCCTGCGGCGGGGCTATGCGGGCATTCCAGCCGCCACCTGGCTCCTTTTGTGGGACACATGCCTTGGGAGTCCTGAGCCAGCATGTGAAACGGCTGGCTGCCTTGAAGCTGCCACACTGGAGAGGCCACGTGGTGGGGAGGAAGCTATGCACCTCCTAGGTAGGGCCTGGTGGAGTGGGGTGATCGGCCCCTGCTGGGCATGGCCCTGAGGGCAGACCTGTGAGCAGAAGTAAGTTCGGTTTGTTGCTTTAAGCTGCTGTGTTTTAGGGTGGCTTGTTAGGTAGCAATAAATACCTGGAAAGGTTATTTAAAGGGGACTAAAAGCTGCAGGAAACACTCCTTTACAACCTCTGGGTGCCAAACACACATGCAGTTCTGGGCTGTTCCTTCAGGGTGTTCCTCCCTGTAGGGCCACAGCAGGAAGCCACAGCGCCTCTCCTTGCCACTGTCACCTGGGGGCTCCGAAACAAAACCGTTTGAACTGCACTGAACTTTCTTGCACATTTTCAGGAACGCATGTGTCACCCCGCGTTCAGCTCATACATAATCTTTCATACAGACACATTCTCCGAGATTCTTCTAAAGGCCATTTAACGTTTACAGAGAACATTAAACACAGCTTCCTTGTAGAGGCTTACATTTACTTAATGGCGAGCTATTGGATGACCTAGGCTCTTTTATTTTTTAAATCAAGGATTTCAAGGTAACCAAAAATAAATTCCAGATATCTGCTAAGTGCTCAAACTATATGGGTATAATTCAAATGTGTGATTAGAAGGGTAGAGGGGTGCTTGGGAGGTCTGACTCTTTTTCCTCCCCTTGATTAATGTGCTGGTTAAGCTCCCATGATTGGCAAGCTGTCCACTGTGGGACTCAACTGAGGGCAAGAAAATCTGGGTGTACCTGGGAACACTGTGATTGAAGCTTTACACGGTACAACACTTTCCCCGGCATTCCTGTTTACTGCTCGTTCAGGACTTGCATTGGGTGTCAAATTCCTTTAGGGAAAAGAGGCATGTTCTTAAACACATACCCCTGGACCACCCTCCCAGCTTCCAGTCCTGTGGAAGCTGGCAGAGAGCAGGTTATTATCACAGTTTAAAATGTGAGTGTGGACTGGGGCCCAGAGAGCCTGGGTGTAAAGCCCGCTCTTGCCTCTCTCTAGCTGAATGACTTCAGGCAAACTACCCTTCTGTGCTTCAGTTTCCTCCTCTATAATAATACGAGCACTTACCTTGTAAAGGAGTGAGGGTTCAATCATTTAAGACTTTAGAACAATGTGTGGCATAGGAGAAGTGCTTTGTAAGTATTAGCTGCTGCTATACTACTACACGTTATTAATGGGCACTCAGGGAAGTTTGTTGACTGAATAAATGAGTGAATGAACACCACTCTACAGTGTGCTAGATTTTCCCTTTCGTATGTGTTCCTATAGTTTTTCTACTTCCCAGCTTCATCTACCTTAGTTTTTGAAGACCCCATCCTCCCTGGAGCTACTGGGTTCTTTTATAACATCAAACATCAGAAGATCCATCTATATAAATTTTTTTGTTTGTTCTTTGGCCTTCCAGTACTCCAGACTTGGATCATTTTGTCTCTTCTGATGTTGATCCTTTAAATGAAACTAGTTTATCCGCAGTAAGAATATACTGAAGAGTGCACAGAACCTCTCTTTTTCTGCTTCTTTTTTAGATTTCCCTCTAACTCACGTGTCATTCCCTGTTCTCCTTTTTCCTGGATCTCTGATCACTTGCCTCCATCAATGAGTCTGTCTGATTTACAGGCTTTGATCTGTTTTGTTCAGCTTTCAACGTGCATCCCTTGGGTCTTTTCTGCTCATCCCACCTGCAGAATGCAGCCGTGGTAGCAGCTGTCCCCCCCATGGGAACCCATGTCAGCCAGTGTGCTCTGACAGATTCACCACAAAGAGTTCTCAGATATACACCTCAGGGCCACCCTCCCAGCTTCCTTTCAATCCTATCAGTTCTCAGTCCCCATATCACCTTATCTTGAGAGCATTTACCTAACTTATCCATCAGTTCAGAGATACAAATTGGAAAACACATTGTATGTCTCTCATGGTTCCTATTTAATGCTTCATTGTGTTTATTTTGCTCAGTGTCTGTTTCCTCCACTTACATTAAAAGTATTTTGATGGAAAGATTTGTATGTTATTGTGAGTGTGTGGTGGAGGGGGTGTCTGTCTGTCCTGGATTTGCATCCAAGGTTCTTGATACAACCTTTCCCTTTTGTGGATTCAGGATCTGTTATTGATGGAAACATGTGGAGTTTGAGGTTTAACCTCTGTGGTTGAGTCTTTGCTGTGTCTTGTTCAGCTGTATATCAGTCCGATTTACACTTTTTTGGGAGTTCTTTGTTCACAGATGTCTGCTGTGTCCTAGACATTGTGTTGGCTTAGGTGTCGGAAACCCTTAATTCACGCTTCAGTACTTGGGAGGACTCATTTCAGTATTCTGAGTTAGTTTTGTAACTTGTATGAGTGGGGCAGTGTCTCTCAGAGGGGTCTGAGGATTTAGTGCAGTAGGTCTGGGGAGGCTCACTGCTCATCCAGAGGAGGGCTCTGGGAAAATGAGAAAAAGGTATCTCTACCTCCAGGTGGACCCAGTCCTGGGCCAGGATGTGCCCCTTGTGAGTGGAGCATGCGCTCTATTCTCGCACTCATCCCCTTCCCTGGAGGGATGTACTGGTGCAGGCCCCAAATCTCACGGCTGGATGCAGACACTCCATGACTTCCAATGTTTAGTTAGTAATGATAAAATATCCTACACGTACTGGGAATTATTATCAACAATAAGTTCTATCTCTGCCTATTTTATCTGTCTATCTATCTATCTATCTATCTATCTATCTATCTATCTATCTATCTATCTATCTATCTATCTTCTGTATCATCTATCTATCTATCTATCTATCTATCTATCTATCTATCGTCAATCTATCTATTATTGTGTCCATCCATTTGATCATTTCACCTCTTTCCACAAAGGATTTGAGGTGGCATTGATTAAATTACAGAATCACAGCTAATATTTGCATAGTGCTCTTTCATTGATCTAAATTGCTTTATTTAATCCTCATAGTGGTCCTGTGAGGGGACTATTCTGTCTCATTTTACAGATGAGCCGACTGTTCAACTTTCAACTTGCGTCCCTTAGACTCATACTCGTATAAGAAATAGTGGAGCCCGGATGGAAACCCAGATTTTCTGACGTAAGCCCATGTTCTTTTACCAATATCATGCCATCCAATCAGCTTGTCACTATGATAAAATACAGTACGATACAACTATTTTTTATTTTCTGTATTCTATCTCAAACATTGGAACTGCTTTTCAGTAACTGAAACAGAACAAAAATCAACATCTATTCCTATATGCACGATGGAGACATGCAGAATTGGTCTTCTCTTGGTTTGTGCACTGTCTTTACTGCTAGGGAGTTTAATTTAATTTATGTGTGAGAGAAGCAGCACATTCAACCAAAGGGATGTGAATTACATAGAAATGAGCTATGTTCAAAAGGGACTCAAATAGCCAGAGGAAAGGCAGCTGAGGACAACGTTAATACCTGCAGCTTAAGTGATCACTCATCTCGTTCATTGTGGCTCCTGCACGTTGCTCTGTAAATATATCACATATGGTCTTATACAAGGGGGATTTCTCTAAGTAGTATTACTGTTAAACACAATTGGATTGCAGATAAATCTCATACATCCATTTCATATTGCCCTTTGTTACAGGTTTTCAAAATGCTTGTGAACACTAAGGAAATGAAACAATATCTAGCCCTTATCAAAAGAGCAAGAGTATTGCATTGATGAATACGGGAAATATGAGCAAAGAGATATTTTGAAATTGCATGTATGCCACTCAGAACCAAAACCCTGGGCTTCAGAAATCACTCAGTGTTAGATATTTTCCTAGAAAAAATACACTTCCATGATTTCCTTTTACAGTAATTATTCATGCAGTTCCAATCTCATTTTTATTGTTCAGAGCAAGCATTACATTTTTCCTTTCAGTGGCATCAGATCTGGGAAAACTTCACAAGGTAAATTGGATATATTTCCATAATTCCAGGCCTCGGGGGTATTGTTCTAGAGGTAAAAGGTAATGGTTGTCACCTCATCCCTGGAGAAGTGCCAGAGTCAAGTGGCTTTCAGAACAAAGCCAGTCTGGGCTTCTTGGGACTGGTATTGAGGTGTAAGAAGGTTCACCCCTACTCATGGCTCAGGACAAACAGACAGACTCTAGTCTAAATTTGTCAGCTATGTCTGAGGAGACATGATCTCATGTATGGCAACACTGAATCTTGGTTACAGAGAGCAAAAGAGCCCATATGGTGCTTGGCATTTTGGCAAGAAATGGGAGTTAAATAGGAACGTGGTTTTAATCTCAGAATCATGGAATTATTTTAAGGGTATAAGGGAACTTTTGTCTTATGTGAAGAAACCGGCTCTAGAGTGGTTAGTTGACTTGCCTAGTGCTGACCCCAAATCAAGTCCTTTTGGACACCAGTCGGTATTTCCCTCACCATACCATTCAACCATTTCCATTTTTCTTGAGGATGAGGATAAATATATTTATTTAAAAAGAGTATAGATAAGATTCATTTAGAGCATTTTTCCCGAAACCCTGTAAGTCTAAGTACTACGGAAACAGGCTTACAGCGGTGATTAAGGACCTTGATCCAAATCCCACACCTGTGAGAGCCAGGGTTCCAACCCACCTTATCTCAGAGACCATGCTCTCAGCCACTGCCTGAGACTAATCCCGTGTGCCGCAGTTTCTTGCTTTGGGTCACCTTGGGAAGGAGTGTCAGCCCAAGTGATGGAGCCCTGGGGGAGTGACAGCCCTTCACTTTCCAACTGGTCACTGTCTCCTGTCTCTTCTTTGTTCTGCTTTCTGTACCAGTCTGTTCTCGTACATTCTTGAAACCAGAGGCAGCCCGCATACTGATGGACGCATCCCACCTCTGATTCCTATTTCCAGCTGAAGGCGTCATCTGCAATTTTCTTTCTCGTTTTATTTATGCGTTTGATTGTAAAGGTCCTTAGGGCAGAAACTGTACTGTGTGCGTGGTACAATCTTATTTATTATATAAGGCTGTGTATATTTTGGCACACATAAATATTAAAATAACAGTATTCCTCATTTTGATTGAAGGAGATTTATATATAGTCATGCTTTACAGAGAGCAGGTAGCTTGTTTGAATGCTATTGGGAGAGGTTGTAAGTGGGTCCCTCTGCTTTTCTTAAATTTCTACCCACTCTCTATTGAGGGCAAAGGAAGTCTATTTTTTTCTGCCTTGATTGGAGTTTGGCAGCACAGAAAATACTTGTTGCATTAAAAGCATTTCCCTATTTAGCTGAATGGTTTGCTGCCTTTGGCTTTGTATTTAGGAAATACACCATTTATGGGTGAAGAATATAATAATGTGGCAGGTAGTTCATACCTGAAAGCATTTCTACCAAGTGCTAGAGCTTGATTTACGGTGTGAATATTGTTTGGGTTATGGTCAGTATGTAGTGTGCATTCAGCTTTGATCTGAGCAATTGAAACTGCACAATTTCTGTGCCTCCAGGGTCACTCTGTAGGTGATATCTGTATGCCTGTAGCTGGGGTCCTGTTTGCTTCTACGTTCAGCACAAGCTGTTGAGGCTTGTCCCCTAGCTAATGAACTAGGGGCTGGATGGATTGAAGTTTTCGATTTGTTGCCTTGGAGATTGTGTAGCTTCCCAGGAAAGAACACAAGTGGTGTCCCCTGCTGGTGTGCAGACATGTCTGGGTATCTCTGCTGACCTGGTGGGGACACCTGCCGAAGTCTCTTTGCAGGGGGACCGAGGAGACATCTGGAAGAGAACCCATCCTAGGGGATGGGGAGCCAGGCATGAAGACATGGCCTCAGGAGCAGGTGGAGATGTTTTGAGTACTTTACTGAATGCGACTTGGATTTGTCTCTTTGGCCGAGCCCCTCTGCCCTCATGGTTGTAAGTGAAAGCCAGATTTGTTTAATTAACATTACCTAAAGGCAGGATGCAAATCATGCTGCTTGGAGGCCTGTATGGGCCTGTCTGCAGAGGGGAGGTGTCTCTTCCCATCCCTCATCACTGCGGACCACTGCCCGCTCGGCTCTGGAGTTGTGTGTTTGGTGAAGTGGGGACCAGAGCTTCCCTGGGAAGCCTACCAGCCATTACCTGACCATCCCACATCAGAGAGGAGAAGGTAAACTGACGCTTCTTTTGTAGTGTGCATTTCACATTTGGATTCTGCCTGTCTTAGTTTCTGTCACGTGACTTCTGGTGTATGGCACCCTCTGGATTGATAGGAGTGGAGCCTTCCATTGTCTTTCCTGAGCGACGCCAGTGCCATGTCACAGGCCTTGGTGACTGAAGTCACTTAGGCATCTGCCATTCATTTCTCCTCCCTGTCTCAGGTTACAGGAATGTCTCTCACCTTCTGACCCCAGGACTGTTGCCAGCTGCTCCACATTACTAGGTGTCATTTCAGTGCCACCTGCTAAGTCCTGCCCTTCTCGTGTTTACTTCTTTTTTTCTCTATTCCTTTTATCTGTGGAGTGCGTGTGTCCTTAAAACTTTGTAGCCAATTACGGTTTTAACACCTACGATAAAACTAGTCATGGTTACAGATTAATCCTGTGGCACATGCTGGTGAGCCAAGACACGGACACAGGATGGAGTGTATTCATAATGAGGCCATTAAGTCTCATTTCCATCGGAAACTTGAACACCTCAGAGGGATCGAAAGTTCTGTGTGTGCTCCTGAGAGAGGAGACTTGTTCTGGCCTTAAGGACTGTGTTCTGGAGTTTACCAGAACCTCGTGGGTGCCTGCACAGGAACATGCAGTAATGGCGTTTATGGATGTTGTCAGGACAATGAGGTCAGGAGTGGCTTAAAGACACCCCCAACATCTTGCTATTTTCCCCAGAACCTCTCTGGCTCTGCCATGATTCTGGGCCTGTCTACATACATGTCCCCTTTTTCATCTGGCAAATTCCTACTCATTGTTTAAGACTTAGCTCCTTAGTGAAGCTTCCACAAGTTCCCAGAGTGAGGTACCCCTCCCCACACACACACACTCACGCACACACCCAACCACTGCTTCTGTAGCATTCTCCAGTGCTCATAGGTATTGTAATTTTTTTTTTTTGGAGGGCGGTGTCCCTGTACCTCATATGTGAGACCCGAACCGGAGCCTCTGGCTTCCCAAGCCAGCGCTTAACCGCCGCGCCACTCGGCCGGCCTGGTATTGTAGTATTTATGAAGACATGGGACAAGGGGTGGCAACTTTTTCTGTAAAGGGCCAATTTTGGTTTTGCCAGCCATATGGCCTCTGTTACAACTATTCAGCTTGGCTGTGATAGGGTGTAAGCAGTCATAGATAATATCTAAATGAAACCGTGGCTGTATGCCAATAAAATTTAATTATGGAGACTGAGATTTGGATTTCATATACTCTTCATATGTCATGAAATATTCTTTTTCATATGACTTCTCCCCCCGCAAACATTTACAAATGTAAAAATCATTCTTAGCTGGGGGACCCTATAAAAAGAGGCAGAGATGGGGCCTCTGGTCTTGGCTTGCCCGCCCCTGACTTCGAGCATTTATTTGACCATGTGTCTGTCTCTTCCATTTGGCTGTAAGCCGGTTGAGCTTAGGGAATGCAGTCCCGAGGACATAGCACAGTTCCTGGCATCCAGGAGGAATGCAACAAAGACTAGTTAAGTGAATGCTTGTGTTGGAATATGAAGTAGTAACACTTCCCAGTATTTGTTGAGCAATTATTATGGTGTCAGGCTTCATGCTGAGCACTTGACATGCATTTTCTCATCTCATCATTTAATTTTACTATCTGGAGATATGAAAAGCAACGATTATCATTAGACCCTGTGCTAAACACTGTCTGTGTAGTCTCATTTAATTCTCTGAACAATTCTGTGGTGAGGAGCTGCTGATAATATCCACTTTTGCAGCTGAGGGAAATGAAGCTCGGAGAGATGATCAGTGCAAGGTTACCCGGCCAGGGAGTAGAGTGGGGTTAGGAAGGAGCCCAGCTCACCAGACTGAGGGTCCTGACTCCTACCCCTCATGCTGTAGAGTCTTGGGCTTGGATGCCCTCTTCATGAACTTGATAATGAGGTCAGTCTGGGACCATGCATGGTGGTGCTGAGGCAGGGAGGGAGACTTCCTCTTCTCCTTCTAGCCACTGGTTGTGTTTAAGAACGACTACAGCCCTGTCCCTAAATAAGCATGTAACATTTAGAATGTTGCCTAATCTTTCTGGGTCCGGCTTCCACTGGCATCCCCAAGAGTCTGATTTACACACTGTCAAAAGTCTCCTCTTATGACAAGTTTCTGTAATTTTATTCTCTACTGTTTTCTGCTTATATATTGCTATTGCCTGTCTGTTCCTTTCCCAACCTTGATTTGAAGTCTCAGATCCCATGGGGTTGCTTGGACTTGGAGGAGAGGAAGGGAGAAGGAAAATGTCCCTCTAGCTACAAATACATTTTTAAACCCATAAAATGGCTGTTTTAAGTATATTTGCTTTTTTTGCTTTTTCTGATGGAAAGGTAGTTTTTCCAAGAAAAACAATTAACATTATTGTCTATAACAAATGACAGCAGTGACAGCACCTTCTATTTCCATATTACTGTTTAAAAGTACCTTTCTGAAGGCATTTCTAATTCATCCTTCTGATATTCCTTTGAGACAGGTAAGAAGCATTTTTATGAGAATATCCTTTTATGTAGCTGCAAAATGAGACTTCTTTTGTTGTAAACCAGAGATGCTGAGAGTCCCAGGGAGATTTCAATAGCAGGCCACTGGGTGAGCGGTCACTTCCCAGATGAATGGTCACAATTCTTTAAAAAAAAAAAAAAAAGTCAGATGTGTACTAGGGCTTTCAGAAATTAAAAAAAATATATATGATTTTCCTCTGAATATAAATGTGTCCTTTGATATTTAAAGATCTGACATCCTTGTGTTTTTGTCTGCTTGGTGAATATGAGTCAGTTGAATTAGATGGTGTGGAAGGATCTAACTCATTCTAAATAAATATTTGTTGAAGGAATCAAGGGATGGTTGAGAAAAGTCTTCAGAATAGTAGGAATAGCATCTATGGGGAATGTCCTTGCAACATGGCCGTGTTGACAGGCTCAAGTGAATAGTACTGGCAAGATCTTTGTTTTCTCTTAGATTTGACTGTGTTTAAGCCAAATCTGTTTCTCTACAGATATTAAAATGTCACCCAAGGGATAGATCTATAAAAATAAAATAAAACATAAGGATGGATGTTTTATAGATAGATCTATAAAATTAAAATAAAACATAGGGATAGATCTATAAAAATATAAATAAGCACAACAAATGACCTTTATTCAAATGCAACTTTTAGATTTACGTAAAATGTAATACCTCCAAGTTGTCTTTGGCAGTGATTACCACCAGTATACCCTGTCACCCAGGGAAAGCCACTGGCAACGTAGCAGAAGAGATAGAATTTGTTTTGGGTGCCTTCCCACATCACTTTTGGCACCCAGATCCCTGATCCCTCATGCTGCCCTTGACCTCCAAACCCCGTAAGAGTGTTTGTCGCACCTCTGCCAGCCCTCCCTCAGGGCTCTAAAGCTTCAGAACACACCTTTTCTTTTCTTTATCCTTCCTCCATTGCCATCACCCTTTCTTCCTTAGCACATGCAGCCCTGTCTAAGTAGGAAGTTGAATTGATGAGTAAATTCACGTTATGCTAGGCTTTTGGATTTTATGAATAAGGGAAATTTAGAAAATTTTGAATTACCATCTTTTCTATTCAACTTCTATCACCATAACTTTATAAAATAATGGACAGCTTAATACCTTCAAATTAGGATAGCTGTAATCTTACAATAAAAGATAGTTCAGCCTAAAAGATGGTGGTTGACAACTTCATACCGACATATTTTTTTAAAATGGGGTATATTTTTAAAAGACTGAATTCAGTAAAATGGCAACATTCATTTTTTATTTATAATTTTACAAGTAAATCTGTCAACAGAGCAATCTACATCAAGAGATCAAGGTTGTCTACCATGATCTGTAACTTTTTTTTTTTTTTAACATAGTCGTTGTCAAATATCCAGTTTCACATAGGGGAACTTGACGAAAGCGTAAGCTATGTTCTTTTAACTCGTTCATTCAGTTTGAAATGTTCTAGGTGAACAAAGAGAAGCTCAGGAACCATAGCCCAAAGGTTGCCCGTTGCTTTTCCAGAGGCTCATTCTGCAGAGCCAATGAGAAACCTGAAAAAATAAATTAAGCTGTGAGCAGGGTATCTGGTTAGCAGATTTTCCGACAAGAGACTACAGAGCATGCACCATGTAGCATCTGCTGACACATAGGTCTGTGCACCCCGGGCACCCCATTCACGCAAACTGGAGCCATCGGCAATGTACCTAAGGAGGCTTCAGATTGGTAACAGTTTCTGCATGTGAAGGCCAAATGCTGACCAGCCTTTGGGAGCTCTCTGGGTAAAAGGCATCACTAATCTTTCAAGGGTAATTTGCATTTGAAGGGCTTCATAACCAAAGAAGTGTCCAATGCTTTAATTTTAGTGCACTCAAAGATGCTTTTGGGAATCTGATGAGAGTCCTAGACTCCCCTGGAAAATGCCACAAGCCCAGACAAAAATTGCACATTTTTTGGGGTACAATTTCAGGAGATTTATGGGTTTACAAAGGCCTACTCTCATGAATGGAATATAAGAAGCATAGAGATGAAGTGAAGCTTCATGGGAGAACTGTTCAGGGCATGAAAGCTTCCCTGTGATCTAAAATCATATCCATGGAGGGTGCAAGTAGCCCTGTTTTTAATATCCTAGGGTCTTAAGTCTTCTTAATCATGTACGTTCTTTTCTTTTCTATGTAACTAGGCATAAACAGGATGAGTATAATTATAATCTAATCCAAACAGAAAGATACTGCTTTTTGGTTCTAGCAAATTAAAATATTGATGATTTATAGCAAAACAGTCCCAGTTTATGCTTTGCCCAAGAAAATGTTGAAGCAATGATGGCTTTTTGATCTTTGGAACTCTCTTGGTGTTCAACCACATAAACGAAGGCATCCTACCCAGATGATCGTGAAGAATTTGGGCGCTAGTGTAATGCAGTGACACTGCTGGCATGGAGTTGTCCTGCTAAACTCTTCCATCTTGTAACTGATGTTGAGAAGGTATAAGCATGGTTAGTACTGTCATAGTCTGCTTGGCCTGAAAGTCCTCCATGTTTAACAAAATATGTGCTTATTATGTCCTTGAGTTTTGTCTGATATTTTGTTGGTGGAAGAGATACTAACAATAGAGAGAGGTTGCATGGCTCAGTGTGCTGCAGCATCATTTATCCATGGCTTAGGAGCAGGAGGCCCTTCCCTGTGCTGGCTAATGCCAACCATCCATGAGGTAGAGGGTCACCTACAGGCCCCTTTTATACGATTTGCTCACTGCTGTGAGGCAGGGTTTCTTCTGTTGGACACCACACACACACACACACACACACACACACACACACACTGTTTTGCTTTGACTGTTTATTTTGTAAGCATATAAAGAGATGATACTTTCACATGTTTTTTTCCCCCACTCACATGAGAATTCTAAATTTTTTTGGATCTCTTAAAAGTATCTGGACTGAAATGACAACCTATCAGCTAACAGACCAGCATAAATTTGGATGGGTGTTTTAATCTGCTACCTAATGCCTTCCACACTCTCCACCCCCCACCCCTCTCCTAGAGTCTCTGGTACAAACAAGAGAAAGTTTGGACCCATATAGTGGTTACTTCTTTTCATAAATAGAGATTTAGTTCTATTTTGGCTTTGCTAAATATTTTTAGCCAATATAAGTATAAAAGATTTGCTTCAAAGCTAGGTTCTTAATGGAACTCCATCTCATCTAGCCTGTATGACGAAATGTTGAACTGGACCTCTTCAACCTCCTAAGGTGGCAACATCCCCGACTTTATCTAAAGATAGTGATGCTGTTTAGGTCTAACTGTAACTAGTTGAATGATCTGCCTTGAGAACTTGGTACAACTGAATTCAAGCTCCTAACTTGATCCTTAAGAAAACTAGAAGTTGGAAATCAAAGTGTTGACTTGAGAGCCAGTGTACCTGTATTTTAGTGACTGTCAGGGAATTGTTGGTAGGGTAATCTTTATTTAAAGAGGCTTAGTTCCTTATCTACAAGAGGACAACTGGAGTGACAGCACTTTTTTTTTTATCAGAGAATGGCTGGATACATTTGCGTTGGGGCCATTTCAGTGGTTTCTGGTCAATGGGTTAAGAGGGGAAGGAATGAATGCCATTTTTATTGATGGTTATAAAATTCTCCTTAGAATAATCCACATATCTCCTTCTCCTGGGATATGCTGGAGGGGACAGTGTCACACTGTGTGGATGAAAGTCATTTAGGAGAGCTGCCCTACACTATGATAAGAGTGAGAAATAAACTTTATTATGTGACGCCATGGAGTCATTGGGTTTGTTAGTTACAGCAGCTAGTATTACTAAAAATTACACATTCGCACTGCCTTTGAGATACGACTATTGGCTTATGAGGGGCTGTGGAAAACATTTCTGTAAAATCCTCCAAGTTTTTATTTTTAAAAATGTCAAACCTGCAGAGAAGTTGGAAGAATTAAACAGTGACTATCCATACATATGTGTATATCCTTCATCTAGATTACCAGTTGTTAATATTTTGTCACATTTTAGTATCTTTCCTATTTATCTATTTTTTTTCTTCTTCTGAACCTTTGGAAAATATGTCACAGACACCAATATCTGTAAAGTTTTCATCCAGATTTTGTGGTTGAGATGATTTGGGTCGAATGGGCAAGATTTTTTTTTTTAATCAAAATCAATTATTTGCACGAAAGTGCTTATTTTGAAAATGGGTTTCTGAACATAGGTGGTGTATAACTTCTGTTGTTATATAACCTTAAAGTTTATGGAGTTGATCATACAACTAAAGCTATTTGAGGGAAATGTCACATTTCTTTAATGCTTTTATAAATAGATCCTTCTTGAACGCTGACTATGTAAGGCATCTCTGGACGGCAGCTTCTGACACAACCCTGTGCCCCCAGCTCCTGGTATTCATAGCCTTGTACCCTCCCTTGATTGTGGGGTGGACTCAGTGACTCACTTCTAACAGACAGAATATGGCACAAGTGATGGGATGTCACTACCATGACAAAAGGCTGTAATTCTGTCTTGCTAGTGCGCTCTCTTGCTGGCACGCTCTCGCCTTCTCACTTGCTCACCTGAGGAAACCAGATGGCATGTTGTAAGCTGCCCTGTGGAGAAGCCCAGGTGGCTTGGACCTTTGGAAGGTCTGCAGTCCACAGCTGATGTGCAGCAGAGGCCTGCCAGCGCCCCTGGAGGGAGCTTGGAAAGCAGGTCCACTCCCAGCTGAGCTCTCAGAAGAGATTATGGCCCTGCCAGCCCCGCTAAGCCTTGCCCAGATTCCACTCACAGACACTGTGAACTAGTAAAGGAGCCCTAAGCCACTGTTTTTTTTTGGGGGGGGGTGATTTTTTTTGTGGCAGTAGGTAATGAATACAGCGTTGTGTTAGATCAGGATGTGATGACGATGGCTAAGGGATGACCTCTGTCTTTAAGTAGCTCATGGGTCTGTAGTGATCACCAGACTGGCTGTATGAATAAAGTCTTCCTGGGTCTGGGGCGAGCGCTGTCATGCTGCTGGGCATTGTCCGGGGAAATTGTGTTCAGGAACCGGTCCTGGGTCTGACTGGGAAGGACCACACTGAGAAGTGGGAAGAGGACGCCGCGTGGAGAGAGCTCAGGGAGGTGGGAAACCATCTGGCACATCTGGGAAATGGCAGGTGGTCGGGCGCCAGGATTGCGGGTGAATGCGGGGGGGACCTGTACAGCAGGTGGGGCATGAGGCTGCAGAGATGGGTTTAGATAGTAGGATGTGTTCTTTTCAGTGACAAAGTGGTGGACCCTGGGCTGAAAATTTGTTGAAATTGGTATCAGTTAGGGTGTGAAGGGCACAGAGCCCAAATCTGGGGTTTATTAAATTTGATAGTTTATCATCCCCGTTGTCCATGCCTAGATAATGCCAAGCTAAGTAACTAAAAGGTCATCACATTATTTGGTTGGAGATGTAAAATGATTTTTGTCTGATTTTTCATTGAGGTCTCCTTGGGTGGGATCAATATAGTTAAAATGTTTTCCAAGATGATGGTTGTATTAACTCACCTTATCGTGGTAATCATTTCACAGCATATACATATTTTTTTTTTTTTGAGGGCAGTGTCACTGGCCCTCATGTGGGACCCGAACCGGGGCCTCTGGCTTCCCAAGCCAGCGCTTAACCACTGCGCCACTCGGCCGGCTCAGCATATACATATATTGAATCATTACATTCTACGCCGTAAACTTACACAATGTTATATGTCCATTATATCTCAATAAAGCTGGAAGGCAAAATAATCTGCATAAACACAAAACAAACAAACAGAAACCTGCTTTATGGCACCTTATTCCTTTTTTATGGGCTTCAGAGGCTGGCCTTTTGACAGAGAACTGTGTTCCTTCCCCAGGAATAATGCTGCGGGCATCTGCTTTTCACCAAGCTTGCAAGCCCATTAGGCCTGCTGTTGCTGTATTCTTGAACACAGAGGTAGTGGCAGATCCCGGGCTGTGTGATTCTATTTAAACTCACCTATGGAGAGAATCCAGGTGCCAGAAAATCACTGCAGCATTCAATTTCTAAAGGCTGTGGTGAGTAACAGATCAGGTATTTCACAACTTGATAACTACATAGCATCAAGAAGTCCAACATGTCTCAACTACAGCATTATTAAAGAGAGGACAGAGATTCAGCCTAAAGCAAACACTTTAAAAAAAGGTATTTTCTCATGGAACAGTTAGGATTCTGTGCTGGTGCCCATTTTGGTGGGGGAAAAAAATGTACCTTGGAATCATAAATATACCACTCTTCAAATTTCACTAACCTTGCATTCAGCTCTTTCCCAGTTAAATGATCAAATAGTTTAGCATTACCCATTCTGCTTATATTTCTTCTGAAGTGCTACCTTTTTCCTCCTGTGGATTTATTTACTTTATTCTTGGCTCTTTCCCCTGCTTGTAGCCAACAGTAATGGCCTTTCTTGGATAACTGATATTTGATTTGTTAGCTGCCCAGCTGGTATTAATATTGCAATACCCATTTCCATGAAAACAAGGAGGGCTTTTTTTTTTTGGAGCGGGGAGGGACTCCCGCTTTTTTTGCTGCATGAAGTGGGACTGGTGAAATCCTGGGCTCCCAAGGGCCAGCCTGGCTTGTTTCAGTCAGCGGAGCTCAGGGGTGTTGATTCTGGTGATGGGTCCTCTTGTTAGAATAATTCTTTGCACTTCTTTCTCAGCTGGGGGCATTTTTTCAAGAATCACTACTATGGCAGGCTGAGTGAGCAGGGTCACCTTGGTGTATATAAAACGGCAGCTCACATCTATCAATCCCAGATCCGGGCATGTGTAAGCCTGCTGCTTGGGAACGGACAGGCTCATTCCCTTGGTGGAGATTTATCTGATGCCTGATATCAATTGCACTTAGATCTCATTCACCACCTGGAGTTC
Source organism: Aselliscus stoliczkanus (assembly GCA_033961575.1). Taxonomy (NCBI): domain Eukaryota; kingdom Metazoa; phylum Chordata; class Mammalia; order Chiroptera; family Hipposideridae; genus Aselliscus; species Aselliscus stoliczkanus. Next base: position 50,997,706 of record CM066735.1, read on the forward strand.
CTGCTGGTAGCTGAGTCCTCTTTTGCACTCTTCAAGTATGGTGGTTGCAGTTCCAGAAGGAAGAAAGGTTGAGTGGAGGTCAGGTCTATAAAAATATCAGCGGAAAGCATGGGTAGGTCTAAAATCACTGGAAATTGTGATCAGCTCTTCTATGTCCTGCAGTTTTGCAAAAATCACATTTCTCAAGACTAACTCTAACTCCAAATAAAAACAAAACCAAAGCACCTCTTTTGTTCTGAGTTTACATAACACCCTATGTTTTCGTAGCAGTCATACACGTTGTTAAAAAGAATGACAGAATTACTACTTTTTTTTGCAAGTTATGTTTTCTCCAGGGTTGTCACTTAAAACAAAGAACTCCTAAGGATAAGGACATAAAAATAGTAAAGGGAAGAAAAATCCTGAACAAACCCTTTTCTACACTTTCCCTGGGCTTCTCTGTATTTGTAGGCCTGTGCGCCTCCATAAGGTACCTAATGCTCCGGTTGTTTTGAAGGTTTGGCTGAAGTTTCCATTTCCCAATATTCCAGAGCCAAATGCGTTATGTCCCAGTTCAACATTTCTCATGCCCACTTGGTTGGTGCACTTTTCTCTAGACCCTTAAAGCAGTGAGTGGGTGTTTTTCCCCTTTCTGCCCTGACAGACACAACTTTAGTGTTAAGAGTGGCTTACAGGTGTATTAGGACATGCTGTGATAACCATCAACCATGAACTTTTCAGTGTCTATAAAACAGGAGGCCTGTTTCTTATTCCTGCTAAGTGTGCATGGTAGGGTGGCCGCGGGGCTTCACTCCTGTCCTCTGCACTCTTTCTTAGAGCTGCATACTCATTGGGTGTGTTGTGCCTTCTGGGTTTTCACAGGGGAGCATGTTACTAAATATTGTATTGCTCTGCAATAGGTGGGGACTGTCATCCTTGTAAGCTTTTGATACTAGTTTCCTTTCTGTCTGTTCCCTGATCTTCCATTTTAGTTTTTTTCTGGGAGAGCAGAATCCTACTTGTTGGTACCAATTTATTTCTGAATCCATCAGGACTGCCTAGGTTATGCTGTAGTGACTCCAAAATTGCAGCAGCTTCGATGAAAGCGTTGTCTTTTACTCCTATAAAGTACACAGTTGGAGGAACTTACTCCAAAAGTGCACTTACTCAGGGTACACACTTTGGGGAACTCTGATCTTCTCCTCACCCAGAGACCCAGGCTGAAGGACAGTCACTGTCTGCTTCTACAGTGGCCCAGGGTGGCGTCTTAGTTATCTATTGCTGTGTAACAAACAACTCTAAAATTTAGGGGCTTAAAGCAACAGCTTAGTACTCGCTCACTATTTTGCAACCTGGGTGGGCTTAGCTGTGCAGTTCTGATATCCTTGCCTGGGGTTGCTGCTGCAGCCATGGTCAGCTGCTGGGTTGGCTGGGCACCAGTTTTTGCTGGATGGCCTCACTCACATGTGTGGCGCCCATCTGAGGTTGCTGGGTTGGCTGGGTCTCTCTAACATCCTGGTCTCTCCTATTAAAGGGGCTTCATTGTTCCAAGAAAGGGTGACATTTCAAGGCTTCTTGAGGACAGTGCTTGCATTCATTGTCACTTTTACCACATTCTATTGGTCAAAGCAAGTCACAGGGCCAGCTCAGGTTCAAAAGGAGGGGAAGGAACCCACCTCTTGATGGAGGAAGGCATACTTGCAATCCACCACAGGAGGAAAATGAGATTGTGGCAAATCAGGTACTTGATCTTAAATCTTTTGCCAGGACATGACAATTGTCACTTCTACTCACATTTCCTAAACCAAAGTCACATGGCTAACCCCAAAGAAGGTGGGGAAATGGATTCCTACCCTGTGTTAAGAAAGCTGAAAGTATTTGGTAAAATAAAATCATGATGCTAATAAAAATTTTCCAGTTGTTGAACATAAAGGCTTCTATTGTTAGGGATTGATAGGTTTCTTGAAATGATTTTCAATAGTGAGCTGCTCAAGTAGCAGATATAACCAGATTCAAGATTCTTACATTTCGGCTGTTTGTAAGACTTCTGTGTTGCTATTATGTATGTGGTTTAAACCTTCACTAGTGTTTAATCGTTTTGTAGCCCCGCATTGATTGTAATAATCTTTGCTATGTCTGTCATCATTTTATTTTATTTTATTTTTTTGAGTGTAGCATCAACACATCAGATTTTGGATATTGTTCTTAAAGGCTTCTCATAATGTTTATCACTTATTGGTAAGATGGGTAATCAATGTGTCTTTTTATTTCCTTAGTTCAAGGGCAAGAATCCAAAGACCATGTGCATGAAAATGATTAAACAGAAGCCGCACATGTGATTGGAATCTCATGCGTCACACAGTAAATTTAGTAGTAGTGCTATTTTGATCCGAACTTTGAAAAGACAGCAGTAATTTGCAATCCCTGTGGAGGTTGTATGGTTTCAGGCAGCAATGGCCCCTGTTTAAGGAACCTAAGGCTGGTGAGAGATTGAGGTAGGTCACTAAAAGTCATAAAATAGTGTTCTTATTATCATGATGAGATTAAATTAACCATGTAAATAAGTAGTTATATACAACCAGGTATATGTAAAACTTAACAAATTCCCTCGTGTGACTTTAGGTTGAGTTGGCCTTATAGCCTGTTAAGGTCAGCTGGTGGGGATCCGAGAGGCTGATGTGGGTATGAATGGTGTCATGGGGAGGAGTAAGGGCGCTGGAGCCGCGTGAGCGCTCCAGGGCCTGGCTCTGCTCTTCACTGGCAGCATGTGCCCAAGTGTGAGTACAGGCACATGGGTTGGCCACATTTCCAGCCTCCCTTGCAGCTCAGGTGTGACCGTGACCGAGTTCTGATAACTGGGATGAGGGCAGATTAGTTGGATACATTTGGCCGAGTGGACAAAAAAGTAGAAGAATGCCTTACTTGACTCATTTCGTTGGTGATGAGAAGTAGATCAAATAGAACAAACCAGATAAAGCATATGAAACTGGGCGCTCCTAATTCTCCATATTACCCAATACCAGCATGTGTACTTATTGTTAAAACAGGTAATCAAAGTGTCTTTACATGTATTAACTCCTTAATCCTCACCGGATCCATAGGAAGTAGGCCCTAATACAGCCCCCATTTTACAGGTGAGGAGATTGAGTCCCAGAGTGGTTAAGGCCACTCCACCTAGCACATGGCAGAGCCAGAATTTGACTCAGGCAGCCAGGCTCCAGGATCCACACTTCTGGCCGCTGGACCACACCCCTCCACAGACATCGGCAGAGTAGGTGTTCCATAAGTGTTCAATAACTGAATGATGCCACTTGACACATTTTTAGAGGCCTGTGTCACTCATGTGGGAGTTGGAACCTCCTGAATAGCAATCAGATCCCTGATCCTTTTTTTAAAAATTTATTTATACATATTTTTAATTAGCTTCAGGTGTACAACAAAGTGCAATAGTTATACTTTTTACCTCTCAAAGTGACAACCCCCCTCCCCCAATTTTCCCCTCCCACTCCTCCCCCCCCATATCATACTATCTATTACAATTCCTTTGACTCCCTTCCACCATATAATCCACATCCCGTGACTGTCTATATATTCAATTACAGTTGACAAACAATATTATACAACATCAATTTCAGGTATAGTGCAGTGATCAGGCCTCTACTCCATCCATGAAGTGGTCTCCCTAACAAAACATGTGCCCATCTGACACCCCACAAAATTTTAACAACATTATATTCCCCGAACTGTCTTTCATATCCCTGTGACAATACTGTAGTTACCTATTTATGCTGTCTAATCCTTTTCCCTTCTCCCTCATCCCCACCCCACTCCCTGATCCTTTTAAATAGCAAAATAGGTGAAAGGTGGTGGGAGGCGGTGTCAGAGAGCCATGTTGGATCTGTCGGAGGCTAAAATCAACCCAGCATTCAAGCTGAGTTCCAGAGATGGGCACAGCCTCTGCTGGCATGGTGTTGGCTTTGCTTTGGTCTCCACTCAGACTGAAGGCAAGCCTAAGGTCTGAATTGGCAAATAAGCATAAATGCCCACCTTCTGCCCTTCGAGAGCCTTCTGGCTTGGGCTATGTGTGCTCTTCACAGAGGTGTCTGACGCAGCTCCTTCGCGAGCACGATTCTGTGGTTTTGAGGAAAAAGATATGTCACCTGAAAACGAAAGTGCAATTTACACTTAATATTCCCCAAATCATTCTTTGAAGCTTATCTGCTTTCCCAGCAATTTTGTGATAGATATCATTGTGTATTTTGTGTTACAAGGTACCCACAATTGGTGATTTTTATTTTTACAAGAGATCAAAAGGTGAGTGGCAATATAGCTGCTGCCATCTGTCTCCAAAGGTTTTCACACACACATATATCTATATACAGATCTATATGAGGAAAGGAAACAGAGCAAGTTGACCTATGATTCCTTTCTTCCCAAAATTTCCCCGTGTCTGTGTCATAGCTCTGATCTTAAATCTTATTTGACAAGTCACAGAATATACTAGTTTATCAAAGAGATTAAAAAAATGGCCTTTTTTTTTTTGTCTTCTGAATTTCAATGAAAGAAGAATATTTGTCTTCACTATTGATCTATTCCATTGAGTAGTTCTCATGGTGATTAGCACATTTCTGTATTTATAGAGAATCAGCACTTCATAAATGTCAAAAGGCACTTTGCCTTACATAGGTGTCAGTGTTCTAACATTTCACAAAGTTAGTAATTATTATGAGAACTGCGTGTGGAAACTGGAAAATAAATAATTACCAAGGGAAGTGAGTTTTTTCTTTTTTCTTTTTTAATTAATTTTATTTATTTTGAGGGCAGTGTCACTGGCCCTCATATGTGGGACCCGAACCAGGGCCGCTGGCTTCCCAAGCCAGCACTTAACCACTGCGCCACTCGGCCGGCCCGAGTTTTTTCTTGATAGACCTGAAAAATGAGGAAAAGTCCTTCATAGTCCATCTTATTTTAATTGCCTGTCCTTGACCATGGAGTCGCTGTGGGATGGGTCCTTTCTTACCTGCCCTTTCCCTTGGTTCTCTGTGTGAAAGGCCATCCCTGGGCTTGTATATCAGGTGGGCTATAACACCTCCCGCAGTTTGGGATGCTTGTCCTTGGACAGAGGCATATTACATGGTGATCATAGGAATCAGAAAGGGCAATGTTTTGGGGCCTGTGTAATTATCATGTTAAGGTTTATAAAGGGATTTCTATATACTTTCATGACAATATAAGTGAAGATTGCAAACAATTGTTTAAATTGGGAGCGGGGGGTTTCTAATTAATGCCTAAGAGCTCTTCTGACTATTTACCCTGCACTGAACTGACCTGCTCCTTCACATCCTGTAAACATAATCTGTGCTTGGAGGTTTTTGTTTGTTTGTTTTCTTTCTCTTTTTTTTAAATTCCAAATAAGGCTACTTTGAAAAGTTGTCATAGCAACACTGGCCACAGGTCACAGATAATATAATGGTGAAGAGATGTGCCCCCATCCTCCGGCACCTCCTCCCCCCACACCCCTGCTACGGATGCCAGCTTTTGTTAGTTCATGCTCTTGTGTGCTGGAATGGCTTGTTCAGAGCTAACGTTTTATTGTAGCAAAAATGCTTTATGCCAGAGACCCTCTAGAAAAGCCATGTCTTGTTCTCAGACCTCCCCACTGACCTCTGTATATAAAACCTCTGCTGGTTAGGAAGTCTGGCACAGGGATTGTCATTCTCTACTGAGTCATTGCTGATCACGTGCTTATTGAATGATGCTAAGTTGGGGCTTACAGTCTCTTCTCAAAAGCTTTAGATGAAACAGGCAGACAGCTCTTAGCACCGTGTGGGAGTCCTGCACAATTTTTGTTTGGTTCAGCCTGCCAGCAGAGTTTGAGGTGTCCTTTGTATTTTCCATCAGACTTAAGTCACCTCCCTATTGTTACACATGTTATGGCTCTTGCATTTAATGACACATCATTTAGTGTTAAATGATGTTACTCTCATAGTTCAGAGGGATAGTTTGCAAAGCCCTGTGCATTTCAGGAAGCTGCAAAGGAACGATGATTTCCATCTGTCTTCCTGGCACCAATTTTTGCTTTAAATTTGTGGTGTTAAGGGTCCTGGGCTATCACATTTATGTTGATTAACTTTTCGTGTCTTTTCGATGGATGAAAAAAATTTCCACTTTCATATTTTTGCTTTTGTTTGATTTCCGTGATCTGATTTCTGGTATTTTGAAAAATCTTCTGGATTTCTTTCAGAGTTGCGTTTCTCTTTGTCCACTTGCCTCTCTCTTCCATTCTTATTTTTCTGGCTTCTCACTTTGACCCAATAAGACCATGATAGGCACCTAATAAATTTTGATTGTGTTGAATTTTAGAAGGGATGAAGAGAAAGCACAAGTTAGATGAATTTTAGTACCACTATTTTAGTACCACATTTTATGCTGAAGTCTTTCAAGGGGTTATGGCCTTATGTCAGGAGGTAGAATAGAATTGAACTCCTCCTTCTGACAACTGGCCATTCCCTGTTTGAAATCAAGCATTGGCCGCAGGCAGGGCGTATGAACTGACACAATGTCATAGGCTGATCTGATAACTGAGAATATTCATATATTGGAAAGATGTCTGTAACTGCTGTGGGAAGTTATGAAAAAAAAATGAGAAGAAGATGAAGAAGAAGAAAAGAAGATAGTAATTCCTGTTTTGAATAAGCCATTTCTATGTTTGGGTATTTCCATCAGATTTATTGCCAGGATTATTTTAAATATACGTATGTAGATTGAAGAAAGAATGTATTTTGCCTTTCATCCCAATGCCCCTGGTGATATGTTGTCCCTGATAGTGATCAGCTGCGGTGGTGCCATGTGAGAGAGCAATGAGATAATAAATGAGAAGGCAGCAAAGATAAACTGCCCTGTCCTGCCCACTCACCTCCATCCTTTAAACACAGATTGACTCTGGACATGAAAGGACTGCCAAGCAGTTAACCTGCACAAGCAGGAGCAGGGCTGTGGCAGATGAACTGGCCTTTGATGAAAGCATCTCAGCGCCTCCTTAATTACATCCCCAAGGACTCGCATCTCTTAACCAGGATGGCCTCGTTGCAGTGGCCATGCGCGGAAAAGGAGTCAGAAGGATCAGAAACCAGCAGATTAAATTACCGGGGGACTGTGGTTCTCAGAACTCTAACAAAAAGTAGAGAGGAATCTGAGCAGGACAGGGAATAAATCACAAAGCCTCTCGATATTGTTTCAGATTCTTCACTTTCTTCCAAACCTGCGATGCCCCACATAACTCAAGAATTGAATTTTCGTAATGGAAAAGATTCTAGGATAAAATGTTCACATTTCCACTTTCTCCATGGGGAAAGAACCACATAGAAAGACTCCATGTGCTCGTCTACAGCCCTGACTTATAGCTCTAAATGGCAACATTTAAAAATAGCGAATATCCTTCTATCTTCAGTTATGGGGGTCCATACGGATATTACAAACAATAGGGTCTCACTGTTTAAGAGATGTAGAAAAACTATGGGCCAGGGATGGTATTACAAAATAACAATGTCATCTGGCACACAGTTGGTGCACACTAATTATTTGAATCACAGATGATGTCGACTGTGCTGCCTTATCCTGTAATTCAGAACAATCCTGTTCAGTTCAGTATATTTTAGTTCAATTCAGCAACCATTTACTTAATTTGCAAGGCATGGGACTATAGAAGATACAATCTGGTGATGATGGTGGCGGTGGCAGTGGTGGTGGTGGTGGTTGTGGAGGAGACTCCCTACAAAAGATAAGTAAACAAATAGTATCTATAAAACAGGCAATATTAGCTTCACAGGAGAGCTACCTGAAAAGCATCCCCAAATGGCATAATACAGATGCATGAATATTTCTTCCATAGTGCAGGTTATAGAAGAAGCCCAGTGGGTCACTGGTAGCCCTCATTCAGCTAGGCAGAGCGAAGGTCATAGAAGATTGAATGTGTATTTGAGCCCAGAATAAGTATGTGGTGGTTTTATTGAAACTTTTTCTTGTAAAAGATGCCACATAGTCAGTTTAGTGGGGTGAGCACAAATTTTTATTTTTAACCCAACTGACCTGTGTTCAGATCCTACTTCCACTAATGGTTAGCTTTGCTAAACTGGTAAATCTCTCTGATTCTCAATTCCTTTATCTCCAAAATAGAAATAAGGTTCCTATTAATGCTAATTTGCAGGGCTGTTGTTAGGAATAAAAGCAATGATTCATATAATATGCTTGATATAGCATCTGGTGCATGAAAGGCCCTCAGTAAAGATTCCTTCTCTATCTTTCTCTCTTCTATCACAGAGTGGACTTATGTAAGTTCATCTATTTGTCAGATGCTTTTGCCATAACTGTTTCATGGAAAAGGGGAGTGATGCTTTCCTGGGCTGTTACTTTTTAGTAGCACCAAGGAAACTTAAGAAAAGAAAATGAAGAATCCGCAACTAAATCAATGGACATTTCCCAAGATGGAGGGGACCGATATGCTGAAGACTGTACTGTCTGTGCTTACAAAACCTAGTGTTGATACTAAGAGAATTCTTTTAAGCCTCTTTTACACACATGATCTAAAATTCACCTCATTCACTGTTGAATTATATGTGAAAAGTAGCCACCTTCTGCTTATAAATTTGTTTGACTGATAAATATTTTATTCACAATATAGCTTACATCTATTTTAAATTCATTCAATATTTTGAATGGGGGGATTTTTTTCCCCCTTTGGCTAAAATTGAATAACAGTGTATCTGCGACTGAAGGTGGTGGTAGATTACATTTCTGAGCATTTTTCCCCCGGAGAGTTTGAGGCTCTTTCTGTGTTAAATGCATTCTGATGTATAGTTTTCTGTCACATTTTATCCTGGAAGTTTCTAGCTTCTTTCTTTCCTGAAGGTTTTCTTGAAACAGATTCCTCTTTATCTCTCTATTTTTCTTTTCTCTTTTTCCTCCTAGGATTCTTATTGAAGATAACAAGATTGTAAGTTCCCTGTAGGAAGTATTTATGTCTTGAATCTCTGTGCTCAATAAATACTTACTAATATGTTCAAAGCCCTGGAAAGTCTCTCGTAAACCAAAGTCTCCTTTTGTAACATTCGTGTCTTCATTGTAGTCACCAAAGCCTTATTCATCATAGGACATTGTGTCTAATTCTCCTGATGAGTCAGAAAACTGCAAAATGCTATTCTTAGAGAAATCACAGCAGATGGACATTTTTTATTCATTTTATACAGCATATATATTAATTTGTAGAAGATCTTGAAAATCCAATAGATTACTTAAGTGGTAATATTTATTTAGGTTCAATCCTTTCCTATGTTAAGTAAGAACAAGCTTCTCTTCTCCTCTCCCTCCCTTCTGCCTCTTCCTTCCTTCCTTTCTTTCTTCCTCGCCTAGATCATTTCATGACTGGGGGTAAATAAACTGTCACAGTGGCTGATTTTCCAAGATTTACTGCATTGCTTGCTCTAAATATTTTTCCTCCATTTTATTAACTTCTTATAGCTTTATCTCATATTTACATGGAATCCTAAACAAATTAAAAAATACAGCAATTCACCATATTTGATGCCATCCTCCCTTTTAAGAGGTATACTATAAATTTATCTTCTTCACTTCATTACATCACACACATTCATTGAGCACTTACTATATGCCAGGCACTGGGCTGGTGGCTGGAAGTTCAGTAGTGAACAGCAGACCTGTGAATGAGCATTCAGTCATAAAGCACGGGTTTTCCAGTCGCAGTCAAGTTCATATTCAGTCCTGGTGTTCGGGGAAGGTCATTCAGCTTCACAGTTAGAAGAGGGGAAAACTGTTTCCTGAGGTTCCAGCATGAATTAGCAGAATTCTTTCAATCATTTAAAGTTGAATTAAAAATAATTATTTACACTTCCTTTCATTCAGATCAGCTTTCCTCATTGGTTAGAAAAACTGATTGCGCCGACTGCTGGCTGCTCAGCCAAACCTGGAGAGATGCAGTAAGAACGACCAGAGACTGCAGAGTTCCCCTGTTGAGAAGTTGGTGGTAATAGTTCTCTAACACGCATTCTTAATGAATGATAAAAATACCCTTTTAGACTTTTAAATCATTTTGCTACCCAGGGCATTTAATCAGGCCCACTGCCAAATGCTAATTAATGATACAAGTGGAGGATTTTATTTAAATTTGTTATACGAAGATGTTGAAATATAAATAGAAACTGCCAATTGAGAGAAACACGTCCATAGGTGGAATGTGTAAGGTGGAGGAACAAACGCCAAACTGTAAACTAATAGCCCTGCTGTGTTACAGGAGGTAATTGAAATAGAGACCCTGCAAAGAAGATAATTGATTTGGAAAAAGCTTTTTGTAATTTAAAGTTCTTAAGCTACTGAAAAAGATATCAAATAATGAGAATTATTTTAGGTTAACCTTTATTAAGTGGAATGAATTCCATTCAGTTGTGCAAGAGGTGTTGTGTTGGCTAGATGTGTGGTCTAAAGTCTGTCTCTTGCTTATCCCAATGTTTATGTTTCTAGTTGGTATTCTTCCTGAGTCTGTTTCCCACTACCAACTGCTGCTGACGTCATGTTGTAGGCCTTTCTGGTTTTCCCAGAAAGTTCACGGTAGGGACATGGTGTCACCAGTGGCTGATGGCTAATAAGGCCTCTTCTGGTCTTGGTGGAGCAATGATATACCGCCAAAGCGAGATATGTCTGGGATGTTTATCAACATGTTTTCCACTGGAAAGCCCCCTGGTCTGGCTTTTTCCACTCACGCTCCTGATTTGTCCTGATGGCTTTCCTGTGGATTAGAACTGTTGGGTTATTTAAAGGCAGAAGATCCACCTCAAGGTAGGGCAGTGGAGGCCATGCAAAATTCTGTGCTCACTATGTATGAGCAAAAGTGGGAAGGTCTATTTTTTCCTCGTGTGTTACTGAAAATGTTGGATCTATATAGATCGCTGAACTGTAGTCTGGCAACTAACCACTTAATGTAATGAAATTATTTATTGTGGTTAAAGAGATAAGCACTTTGAGTCAAGGAACTATTTGTAATGATCAGTTTGATGGGAGCACTTTGTTAGGAGAAAACGTGAGTAGGAAGCTGGGAGTGGTTGCCACCCTGAGCGACAGTGCAAGATTTAACCTGCTCTGTTCTGTGCTCTGAGATTTCCCAGTGTGGTGCCTTCGTGTGTGCTCCTTTCCCTGCCTAGAGTGACCCTCCTACAGCTCATCCCTCCCTTTCCATTCACCCCTTCCTTTCCAGCTCAGATCCCAGTGTCACTGGAAAAATCTTGGAGCACACCATCTAGAATTAATGTTCCCCTCAGCTGAGGAAAGACATTGAATACATTTAAAATCCACTGGATAAACGGCACTTGTTGCCTGGAATCAAGTGATATGTGATCTACTATCTCATTTTATAATTGTTTGAACACCTATCTCTGCAAATTAGATTTCCCATTCGGGGAAGACAGGGGTGGGCCCTGCCTTTTCCACGTCTCTGCATGGTGCCTGGCTTAGGAAAGTCACAGAGGAAGTATTTGCTGATGAACCAATAAATAAACATAGAGGGTTGAGCTCCAATGGCTAGAGTGGTCATTAAATTGGTGACAATAGGGTGTCATTCTCTGTCTGTGGAGCCAGCTACCCTGTTCCTTCACCTTCACTGTGGCCTCAGTACCAGAAAGGGGCCCGGAGGCATGGCATTCAGTGAAACATTAACTTTTTAACCACACAGTCAAGTGGCATAAACATCTGGATGTGCTCAAGATAGACCCATTCAAAGCTGCATTGCCGCACGACTCCAGAATGCCTGATGAGGCTTTTGAGGGTTTCTTTTTGCTCACAGACGGTTGCACTCAACATTCGGGGTCTTGTAAGTGCAGGGTGATGTAACTCCCTTGGCCTCCCAGGGAGATGGGTATTTTAGTTGCTCTTCTCAAGACCTGGCATCATCTACCTGGAACTATAAAGGCAAGTAGACCTTACCAAACTCTTCCCTTTACAGAGGAGGAGAGTGAGCCTTGCAGAGTTTAAAGGACTTGTTCAAGGTCATTCGCCTTGTGATTGGCAAAGCAAACCCACAGAGGGATTCTATACTCTTCCTACCACCTGTCTGAATACGATAGAATTCATAGATGACTGTACTAGTGAACCATCTGACACAGATCAAGCCCGTAATTTTTGGACTCTATTATATTGTCTCTATATATCGTCTTGAGCTATTTGGGCCTTCATATATCAATCTTTGAGAGCCTGTCAGGAATGCTCACGGATGAGGAGACCATCTCATAGAGAAGTTAAAATAGGTCAGTGACACTAAGCCCGTGTGGAAATGAGAGTTACCACTACTGGGGCTTTTATTTTGACATTTAGTTCTGGCAAAGAAAAACTTATTTATTTCTCTCTGCTTTTGCATGGCTGGTCCCCCTTGGGACCAATGGCAGATGTATTGAAGATTGCTCGTGGGACTACTCACCCATTTGTGGGTGCGAAGTGAAAGCGGTGCCATCAAGAACCCAGAGATCCTGCTCCTGTCCCTTGTCCATCCTGCAGGGCAGGGAGCCTTCCTGCAAAGACCTCTCCAGGTGTGTGTGGGGTTCCCCAGCGAAGCCTGGCGTGTCCTAACTACTGAATTTCCAGCTTTGGAAATGAAGCAGCGTTAGACCGCTTTCCTTGCTTTCTGTGGTGACCTCCGTGATCCTAGCCCCAACGCCACTTGAGGAGGCCTTTTCATTGCTATTTCTGATGGTGGCAGCTGTGAGGCCACTGATACATATGCCAAGTGCTGTCTTTCAATTCTTCTAGTGATGCCCACGTTAGGTTTCTGAGTGGCAGTGGATCCCACACAGAAATGGAGAGTGGCCCTCTCCCCATTTCTTTGTCTCGGTTGGTTACCTGGGCCCCAGACCATCATGACTTGGGTACACAGTCACAAAAAGCCTCTTTAGAAGACAGCTCCTTTGGAGCATAGCCCTAATTCCACTCTGGCGTGGGGTCCAGCATAGAGTCAAGTGACAGGACAGGAAAAAGTCCCATTTTTACTTTCTCTTTGTTCTCCATTTTCTCTCTTCTTTCCCAACCCCTCCCAAAATTTTCCAAAACAGAAAACCACATTCCTCACTCCCCTTCACGCAGAAGAATCTGGTGTATCGGTTCATGCACGTAGTTGCTGGAAAGGGTCACAGGCCCCCAGACTAGTGGACAACACACAAATGGAGACCCCTTGTTCCCACTATTTTCAAATCCCACTCTGGCCCATGTATTTTGACATAATTATCATATTTAATTCTCACAACAGTTTGAAAGGTAATGCTATTACTACAAATTTAGGGATGAGGAAACGAAAACTCAGAGAGATTAAATCAAGGTTAATGGACTTAGTCATGTTATCAATAAAACCTCTTGGATTCCAACCCAGGGATGGTTGACTCCTTAGCTGATGCTCTTTACCTGGGTATACCTGTTTTGGTGTTATGGAGTAGCTCACCAAATGTCAGGGTGCATAAGATTTACCAGGGGTGCTTGTTAAAAATGCAAGTCCCTGGACCCCATCCCGGGTCCCAGCGGTTGTCATCATCACCCCCAGATGATTCAAATCATAGGAGACAATGGGAAGCTGTGGCATGAAGGATGTGTGTGGGAGCGGAGCGGGGTCCTTTGATGTGAATAGAATGGGATCTTTACACCAGAGTAACCCCACAGCACCGCGTCTGCTTGAGCTCTCTCACCTGGGGCAAAGGTGACACAGATGGGAAATATCCGTGTTCAGGAGTGCACTTGGATGAGCACAGCACTTCCTGAGGTGCTTGGACCATCTGCCATGGAATAGGGTATTTATTTAAAGATTGCAGGTATGCTGGTATCTTCATACCTCTACTGATCTGTGGGCTTTTGAAGCCCAGAAACGTGCATTTTCACTGTGCCCATAGCTGGATATTATGTACAATCAATACTAGATATAAAAATGAACAAACAAAACCAAACAATAAAATAATTCAGGAACAGACTCAGAAATCACCCTTTCTATGCAGCTTCCAAAATCAGTCTGTTTGAATTACAAATAAATGGGGAAAAATATATGACAAAGGCTTCTCTAGGCATTGTTTCAATTAAATTTGTCATCTGGGCTGTACCTACCTGTTCAAATCAATACAACAGAGAGCATGGCAACGGGAACACCATTAGGCCGATCTTCCTCTCCCCTCCCGGTCAGTAAAGTGTACATTTCCTAGTTGTTTTTCCCCATAGGCTTTCAAAAGAGTTACTGGGGACCGGAGTCCTGTGGGAATGTAATTGATTGAAACTGCAAGAATATTGGAGCATAAGGGCTAGAATTAATTAGCATCCTTAAAACAGCAGCACCAGGCCCTTGAATTTTTGGAACATATGAATGGTAACTGTTGATTTCTCAACTCCGAGCAGAACATCTGTTCTTTTGCAGAGAGTTGAGCAAAGACTGCAGTGCAGAGACAGGTGGGGGTGGCTGTTGGTAGGAAATGCAGCTCATACCATAGCTGTCCATTCAGATTTATTATTAGACAGCATTCAGTGTAATTGCTTGCTCAAGAGTTTTTAGATGTCTGACACATACACTGTATATCTTGTGGGGTTTTATTGAACCTTAAACCTCTGTAAAGTCATTCCAATCAGAAATGCATATGAGAAGTGCCCATAAAATGGAACAAACAATCTGTATTTAGAGTAAATTTTACATTAAATACAATTCATGAATTCCCATCAGGCCATGCTCTCTGTCATCCTGCCTGCATCTTTGGGAGATGTAAGCAAGTCAGTGAGAAAGGAAAGGATGATGCTGAAGCCAGGAAAAGCGATGGATTAAGCTTTTCCTCAAGAGGTAAATGGCTGTATCTAAGAATTAGTTAACAATATGGTCACAGTAAAGGAAACTTAAAATGAAAATAAACAGAATTATTAAAAGTATCCAATATAGACGCTCATCTAATGTATAATTATACATGAAGTATCATCTTCTCATTCATTGATTTTCATTTTAACTCAAGGAGCCAGAGAGACCTTGGATGCTGTCCCAGTGTTGCCACACACTTGTTCTGTGATCTTTGGAAAATCATTTAAGTTTTCTATGTAAGGAGAATTTATGTAAAAGAGAGGTGATAATGCCTTCCTTTCAGGGTTCTTGTAAGGATGAAAATGAAGTAATATATGCAAGGGTCTAGTGGAGCGCCTGACATTGAAGGTTCCTAAAAATGCTACTTACTTCTCCTCCTCCTCTTATTTCTACGAAGTGCTATGCAGCTGATATTTTTATGTTCAGACTTGATAGAATTGGATTATGTAGTCGCCACTCCACCAAATTAATTGGCAAGCGAATGGCTGACTGCATTAATTTTCTGTCTGGTGCTCTACAAATAAATACGGTTTCTTGTTATGAGCTGATGAGGGTGGGGATGGGTTCCGTTAGGGGCGAGGAGCAGGGTGATGCGTGAACAGCAGACTCATTTTCATTTTTATGAAATAGGTTAGTTATGTTTGTTTATTCCATTGTGATCAAAATGAAAAATCACAGTATCGTGGCACACGCTTTTGTTTCATTTTCTGCCACAGGTTTGGACACTGGAAGCACTCTTCCAGTCTGCGTGGGAAGAGAAGGTTTAGGAATGGGGGTGGGGGGTGAGCTGGGAAGGGGTCCTCATACAGTCTTGGGGTTCTGTTCCTTTCGGCTTTCCTTTCGAGGGCTGAAATATCAGTTGCTTTAAAAACACTGAAAGTGCTTCCCATTAGTATTTTCAGTGTAAATGATAGACTTTACCTCAAAATATAAAGGGGTCTCGAGTGTGGAATGAGAGCAGGGAGATCAACAATCAGATCAGGTCGTTTGAGTCATTAGGAACTTGGCTTTTTACAATTTATACTTCAGTGGGTTGGTTTCCACATTGGCATTGAGCTGGCTTGATGGTGAGTGATGAACGCTGTTGGGGGTATAGCTAGCATTTCTGACTTCTCTAGCAGGCTTCTCAATTGTGCCAGTTATTAATTAAATTAATTCAGCCTGATGATTTTATTCTATAGCCTTCTTTAATGGTGATTACCAATCTCTGTGAGTGGGAATGCGTATCAGATTTCAGATTTTTCCTGGCAATCGTGGGCAGCATTTCTCTTAGCTGCTCTGTCGTTATGGCTGGGAATCCGAATTCCCATATACCAGGGAGAAAGATTAAATTTAAATGTAAAAGGTAAACAACATTTTATATTTTCAGCTTTCACAGAAGATTCTCAAAACACTTTTTCAAAGATTCCTCATGGCTTCCTCTCAGTATTATTAGCTGTAGACTTTTAGCAGCCACTTTCTGCTTTATTTCCCTTCTGTAAGGGTGACATAGAGGTACAAGGACATTTTAAACGATGGTGCTTCAGGATTAAGTGATAGGAGTGAAATTAGCACCAGGATTAGGAATTGACACTGGCTTGCCGCTGAAAATAGACCAGATCTACTTCCATAGAGATATGGAAATGATCAAATCTGGGCTTTTCTGCAGTAGTTTTATCTATCTATCATCTATCTATCTATCTATCTATCTATCTATCTATCTATCTATCTATCTATCTTCTATTTATCTGTCACCTACCTATCTATTATCTATCTATGTATCTATCATCTATCTATATCTATCATCTATTTATCTATCATCTACCTATTATCTATCTATCTATCTATCTATCTATCTATCTTCTATCTTCGCTAAAATTTGTGTTAAGCCTATGCTGATTGCTAGTGAAGCTGTAATGAATATAGCATTAATGCTGGACTTAAAAGATACTGAAAAAAAACCCCAAAAACCAAAACCAAAAAAAAAAAAAAAACTAAATTAAGTAAAATAGAGAGTGGCTGGGCTGGCCTAGATAACCTGGCGATAAAAACAAATCCATTCTCCTGATGCCTTATTCTGTGCCTCCCTGTACAAGGTACATTATTCTCTCTCGGCAGATTTTTTTTTTTTTTTTTTGAGTCAGTGCCAGAAGGAAGACACACAGGTGTCACAAGTGTATATTTTTTTTCTGAAGGAAATTTCAAGCAGATTTCGTTAGGAAATGGTATTCATTGCTGAACTGCAAATTAGATTGCAAGTGCTTTGGGCATTCGAGGTAAATTATATAGCTAAAACCTGGAGCTATACTAAACCCTTTGAATTTAATTTGGCTGCTGGCAGCCAGCAATAGTTAAAAGATTTTCGAAACCCTGAACGCTAATGCTTGAATGTGCTGGTAGGGGATGTTGTAGAAAAGACAGGTGATTCGGGGAGCCAAATAAAACACTGACCTTTTATAGACTATTTAAAAACTAATACAGTGAAAATGAATATACTGCAGAATATCATAAGCAGTGTTAACGTAATCAAGGCACACACACACGTAGCCTTACAATGTGCGAGTTCATTTTCCAACTCCTGAGTTACGGCTGGCCTAGTGTATCCCCTGCTCTGCATTCTGGGAAGGCTTGTCTTTCCCTGGATTGTTGGTCTGTGTCCTTTTGCAGGCTAATGCAATATTCTCGTCTAACCTGACAATAACAGATTAGCAAATTTCTTGCCTAATGTAATTCCAGCCGAGCAGGGAACCTGACTTTTGCCTTAAACAGTCCTAAGCATTTTTCATATGAAATTCAATTAAACTATTTCCTCGTCTGAGTGTCTGTTCAGTTTGTTACCTTTCAGCAGAATGAAGTTTTCCTTCCCGTGAAAATACTTAATAGCAAGCAATTGGAGGAAGTGGGGAGAGAGGGAGAGGGTAAGGGCAGGAGGGGGTGAACCATGCTGTTTGGCACAGTGAGCTAATTGTCCCAGCCTTTGTTTTTCTGTTCCCCCTGAAGATGAGCTGTATGTTAATTACCACATGAAAGATTTGTCTTGATTAGATGGCTAGGAGGTGTTAGTGCTTCTGAAAGAGATGAAAATGTATAGGGGAGGGATGCAGGAACAAGGAAAAGTGGATTTATTTTGGAGACTTTCTAGGCTTCTGCTGTCCCTGTCCCCTTGCTGCCGTGCACCTCACTTCTGTTCAGGCTCCATTTCAGGTACAAAAGGAGCCTTGTGGTGTTTGTAGACACAGTGGCCTGAAATGGGACCCCTTGGCCTGGGATGAGGATCGTATGGGTGAGAACCTTGTTGGAGTGTGCCGCAAAGATTTTAGGCGTAGCCTCTCTTAGTGCCATGAGAGAGAGCTACAATGCAGGGTGGCCAGACTTTCTGCTCGACTTCCTGAGATTGAAAAAGCAGCGTAGTTTGCCAGCCTCATCCAGACACTGGGTAGGTGATATAGGTAGAAAGAGAAATAAGGCTGAAACCCTCTGCCCTGCCATTGTTCGTAGTCTGTGGGGAAGAGAAACAAATGGCTGCCTTGCTGCTTGGAAATGCTCTTAGCACATGTAAAGCTGCTCCCGGAACACAGAGAATCGGCGCCCACCATCACCACTGGGGCACGGATTGGGTAAGGCTTCCTGGAGGGGGCCATACTTGTGCAGTCTCCAAGGACCAGTGATCAGGGTAAAGGTCAGCCTGTGTCACTGGGATATGGACTGAAAGTATTAAAAAAATGAGCAATTAGATGGTCGCTAGTAAGATCAGGGGGAGCAGGTGAAGGGAGCGGTGGGGGACAGAAGCCCCTTGTCCAGCATGTAGGAAAGAAAGGGTACTGAAGGGAGTCCTTTGGATTTTTCTTCTAAGAAGTTGGCTTGTGGAGGAAAGGAGCAAGATTGATTCTTAATTAGAGTGTTTTCCATCTACGCTTTCATGTAACACAAATCAAAAAGTTGCTATCTAAATATCTCAGGCCCCAAAGTATTATTGTTATTGAAGAAAAACCAGACTCCATTCAGTGTGGGTTTTCCAAATAGCTAAGACGATTAATGAAATCAGAGAACCGTTGCCCATTTCCCAATTTCTCTTCTTCTCTGTAACACAGTCTTTTAAAGGGGAATATTCCTCACAGAGCATCTATAAAATTATCTTCTCTTTACTCTGGGTGTTTTTTGAATTTTTTAAAATAGCAGAGATAAAGGACATAGTTTACTTTAGTGCATCTTTTAAAAATATCTGTATGTTACGTAAATGAGTATACCGTTACATAGTAGCTAGAGAAGCAGTAGACATTTAACCTAAGGTAACATTGAGTTGTATAAATAGCTCTTTTTTAAAAAAAAACCAAAAATACATTTTATTCATTCATTTAAAAAAATATTTTCTAACTTCTTTGTAAAAGTCAATGAGAGGTGCACAAATACCCTATTATCAGTTTTTCTTTTTATTACTAAACTGCATAACATTTTCCGTTCTCTCAAGAAAAGAACTTTTCAAAACCGGTTGTGTTAGGGAAATAAACATAACTCTCCATGCCCCCCAACATAATTGAGAAAACACGATCAGAAGTTAATTTTTAGAAGAAGGTAAGGTAGGAAGGAGAGATGGCGTGGGGACTTGAGCACCTGTGTGTGTGAGAGACTCAGCCCTTGGCCTGACACTGAGTTCAGGTTGATTCTGGGATAAGGATATCTTCCCTTTGGATTTACACTTTCCATATCCAGGACCGCCGCCACCTAGTTGAAATGGGGTAAAAGAGTAACGGAAGTGTTAAAAATAAAAAAAGAGCTTTGCCAATTCTGGAAAAATGTGCATCATAAAATGATGTATTTTTATCATAGAAAATGTAATTTTCCCTATCATTACCACCAGAATTTGTTTTACTTAAAGTAAGTAATTATTGAATGCCTGCTGAATGTGTGGTCTATATATGGCATCTGCATATTTAGGTGGATGCTTTTTTTTTTTTTCCCCCAGTCCTACTTGAAGTTTTTATTTTGGGAAAATACCAGGGACATTTTGAGGTCCTGAATGATCTGTAAATATTGAAGCTGAATTTTATGGAATATGGATATACTATAATAAGTCTGGCTTATTTCTAGGCAGAAAGTACACAGTTGTCTTTTTAAAAATTTAATAAAAATTACCCTCAAATCAGGAAGTGAATGTCAGAAATTATAGTGCAGTGTTTTAGTGTATTGATTCTCCTACCTTGTGCCTCTTTTGGGAGACACTGAGGAAGTGACTAGGAGGCTTGATTTGAAAGTTACATACCCAGAAGAAAGCCATTATACCAGACTCCAAGGGGACATGCCCAATTAAAGAAAATGAGTCAGAAAGCAAAAATATGGGCCAAGGAAGATTTATAATGATCTTAGTTTTTTCTGAAAATTACTTTTAATAAAAACTAATTTTTTAATATTAATTTATGAAGCTGAGAAGCTTCTTGAACTTAAATAAGGGTCACTGAGGGTGATTGCTCAGTTTTGCCTTTGACTGTCATTTATTTCATTTTATGTATGTGTTTCATAATAGTTCATATTCATGAACTATATTCCTTTCATTGTCATTTATTTAATTGCATTTATATATTTTGTGTTTATGAAATATATTTGGTTGTTGGAAAAGTCATGACGTATTTTTCTGTTTTTTTATTGCAAAAATGCATTATGACTTTTCCAACAGCACAATATATGAATATTCATAAATATTCATGTATTTATTTCATTGATGAGAATGGTTTGCAATATTCATAATAAATGAAGTGTTATATTATTGAAAACCTGCAAATCATAAATCAGTTTCCCTTTAGAATGCCTCCTATCTTCTTAGGTTGTGGTGAAAAGGGAATGTTTTCCTGGGAGGGGGACACAGATAAAGAAAGTCTTTCTAGGTAAAGAAAGTCTTATTACTTTGCAAAAGGAAAGACCAAAAAGCTCCTGTTGAAAAGTCTAGAAGAAGCAATTAAAATCTCCTAAGAAAGGGGCAGGTTTTCACCTGTTACCCAGTGCAGTAGAAGACATTTTAAGCAGTGCCATGCATGGGTTATTAGACTCTGGTCTCTGAGCCTGCCTTATTACTCACTGGCTGTTATTCAATAAAACATAAAAGAGTTTCAGTTCAATTTATCTTACTCGTATTTGTCATAGGGGAGAAAAGCCATATGAGCCACTAATCTAAATTTATAGTTATTTCGCAAAAGACAGAGGCTTGAAAGAATCTTTAAAAAGTTAATGCAGTTAACATCCCAGCCAGTCAATTTATGATACTCCCTTAAAGAAAAGCTGTTTTAGAGAAATGATGATTTCTCATAAGGTCTGAAAAGGCCTGTCTTAACTTTCTTAATTTCCAATTTCAAATGAGATATGTGGACAGATGGAGTGTCAGAGGCATCTGTTGAGTGAAATCATGGCCATTTCGAGGGTTTATGTATGTGTGTAAATATGTGGGAGTACAGCATTTGTGTAGATTATAGCAACTAAAGGAAGGTCACAGAAGGACACACACTTTTTCCAAGTCTTAAAAACCTAATAATTATAGGCTCTCGAATTTTTGGTTAATTACATATTGCCTAAATAGATTAATCTGGTGTGGTGGAATTGTAATTACTATAAATAACGCATAGTTAAACATTTTAATTTGATAGTTTAGTAGGAGAGGATGACAAAGAGAAATGGATTCAATGTTTATTCTGTGTATGGAGGGTTCAGGTAGGGCAGAAATGGGATATTACATGAACTGAGTTTGAAATAAACTCCAGTAAACATGTTGTTTTTTTAGAGGAATTCCATGTTTTTTTAGAAAACATGGAATTTTTTAGAGGACGAATAGTTAAAGACTAGTTAGGATCTTTATTATGTGCGTGCTCCAATTTGGCCAAATCTTGAATCAGAAACTGATCTTATTGTGACAGGATTACCCAGGACTGCCCCTGCTGCCAATCATTCACTTCTAATTAGCATAATCCTCAAACATATGGGTGGGAGCTGGGAGATAAAACTGAAATCAGCTTTGTTCTTTGCTAACAACTCTGGCGAACTGTTGACACTTGTGGCTAAAATGAAGTTTGGGTTTTCTCTGTGGATTCTTATTATTTGGACTGTCCTTGTCTGCACAGATAATCAACAGTTCACTGCATCATATATAGCAGATGCAAATGGCTCCTTCTCTTGAATGAGTAATCAGAGGTAATGCAAACTAACCTTCACCTGGGGAAAAAATAATTGCAGAATTCACCCAGTTCAGTAAATGGAAGTATTCTGAATCATAAGGTTTCAGTGATAAAGGATTTGGAGAAAAAGCAAGACATTGTCTCTTCTGCTTTTTCAGTAGAAAAGATATTCTAATTATCTTCAATATCTCCCAAAAGTGGATAATTCAAGTTGGGTTGACCCTATATTTAAATAAAATTGAGTAAGAAATAACACGCAAAAACAATGCATGTTTATTCCCTCCTCCCCTCTTTCTTATTTCCCAACAGCTGGGCTAATAATTAATATTAAATTATTTGAAATGTAAAAGTAGTAATTAAACAACTTTTATTTTTATTTTAAATGCCCATACTCATTGTACAATGTTCCAAAATATTAACAAGTCAATGAAGAGTTTGATTTTTGTAATTCTGCTTAACGTATGCTTTAGGATAGCTTCCCCAAATGGAATCATTCTGTTCATATTGCTTTATAATCTTTTTTAGTTAACATATCATGTCATTAAATATTCTTCTATAATACTACTACTACTTTTAAATGGTATATTGCATTTCATATCAATATATTAGAATTTTTTCAGCCCCCTACTGCTGGACATTTGGTTATTTCCAGTTTTTTTTATTTTTTTAAATCTCTTTTACTATAAACAAATACAGATTGAATATGCTTACAGCTAAATCTTTCCATGTTTTGTTTCATTTTTGTTTTTGTTTTGTTTTGAGGAAAAATTCCTATATGGGAGATTGCTTGGTCCAAGAGTATACACACATTTTAAAGACTTTTGAAAGGTATTGCCAAGTTGTCTTCCAGAAAGGTTATACCTATTGATATTTATGTTTGTGATAACTCAAAGTTGAACCAAAGTCATGGGGCAAGGCTTCTAGAATATGCTATATGGGTTGTTATTTGAACTCAACAAGTAAAATAAACCTTCCTGTGTGTAGATACACTCTGAGGGCTGTGGTACTGAGTAATGTTAGCTTCTTACTGTGGATCTTGCCTAGCATTTTGACACCTTGAGAACAGGCCTGGTTTTCTTCTGGGGCTTGGCTGAATCTGTTTGGTCCTCAGGAGGTGTGGGGGTTCCCTTTGGAAATGGGTTATGCTAGGTCTGCAATCTGTTCTCTACCTCCTCGGTCCCCCAAGCTGGGAGTGTCTTTTCATTTTCATTTTCTTGAAGTTGTATGATCATTGTGTTTGAGCCTGCAGTTCCAGAGGTCTATTGGGGCTGGGATATGGGAGCCCTGATTCAGGGCATAGCTTCCTCAGGGGAAGCTCATTACCTGGAGAGAGATGTGTGTTAGAGGTCAAGCAGGAATGGTTGACACAAAAACCCACAAAAACCTATTCTTATGGTTCAGGAATCTCTGCCTTTGGCACCTAGTAGCGGAAGCCTTTTGTACATCATGGTTGCCCTTTGAACGGAGAAAAATTTACACTACATATGTGGGACCTGAAAGTCTTTATTTAAAAGAGAAATTTTAAAAAAAATAATAGACAACTTTTAAGCATAGACTACATTCTGGATATATAAATGCATTGTGGTTTAATCAATAGCATTAATAGATACCAGAAACTTCATCTCATATTCACAGAGTAGCAGCTGAAAAGTCCTGTTTAGAGATCTGTTTCATGTGTCTCCACAACCCCCATTAACTGTAATGGCTCTTAGGCATCCGTTCTAACAGTGAAATAGACCGCCATCAAGGCCACAAGACTGTAACACTGGTAATTTAGGGTGTTTTGTTCTTAGGGTCTCTCTACAGTTATCTAACCATACCCCTCCCTGTCACAAGGTAAGAAAAAACGTGTACTTTATACTCTTTCCACAACTCCCAACAGGGATTGTAGTCAATATTCATTTTAGGCTGTAGGTTAAAAGTATGTTAGAGCGCTGTGTTATACCAAAAAATTTCTCTTGATTCCTTGTGATGTTCATATTTCTCTTCTTTATTCTGTGAAAAAAAGTTGTATACCATATTTGCAAAAACAGGCAGTTATGATTTGCTAATTTAGTTAGTTAGATAAATATATGTATTTCGATGTTCACCTCCATCTCCTCATTCCTTCACAATTTAACCCTTTTGGATTAAAAAAATTCTTCTATCAAAGGTTAAAAAAAGAATGTGTTCTCTATGTGATTCTATAACTGTCGTGACCAATGTCTTGGAATTTTCAGCTATAATTTCAAAAATACTTTTCTCTTGGACTCCATTGGATTGAATATAAAATTGTTTTTCTGACCATAAATCATATTTTTTGTTTCAGAAAAATGTAGTCACCATATTTATGGTTAAAATACTGCTTATATCCCTTTTCCACAAACCTCTGTTTTCATCTTGAGAGTATCCTTTCTACCCTTTCTACTCCCTATCTGTTTGGAATAGACAAGCTGGGGGCAAGCCCCGCCCCCAACAACAATGCTTGGATTCATAGGGATGAGCACTTTAATATCAAACTTATTCTCAGGTGTCAAGTTTTGTTTTACGGTGGTATGTTATAAACCCAGGTGAACAAGAAGAAGAGAAGACAACACACGTGTGCCCTACATGGGAGATACCATCACTAACGGGCGCGTTGGTTTCCTACTCGCGTCCCTCTCAGCCTCCGGACTCAGCGGGAAGTCGTGTGTGAAGAATGCTCTGCGGCCCCATGGCTGCCCGTGGGAATCACTGTAAAGCAATCTGCCAGCAGGAATGTGTGAACAAATGACAAACAGTACCTGACTCCAGGGGAAAATAGACTTTGGGAAGCTTTTAATGCCAAGCTTTATAATGTTTAGGATGAAATACTGCATCAGATTTCTCATGAGGATGGAAACGACCTCAGATCGGTTTAACAAAGCATTTTCCAGCAGAAAACATGCTTGAATAGAAAAAGAAAATAACCTAGTACTTAGAGCTGAGAGAGGGCTCCCTTTTCTACCTATTGCTGGCTCTCCTCACTCCTTTATCTTGACTCCTGTTCTATAACTCTCAGCCATGTTTACTTTTAAAATTTCCCTCTATATTGATTTTCTGAGTCCGTCTTGAGAGCAAATATTCTGCCCCATTGAACTCAAAAGCACCCTCATGATTGTCAGGTCATGTACACCATTTTTTTCTTTCTTTCTGTTTTTTGGCTCAGAAAACATGGGCACCATAGTTATATCTAATCAGTCATCAATCCCTTCCTGTACTTTTAAAGTATGTCTCATCTCCACCCTATCCTCTTTGTCACCATTTTAGGTCAGATATTCATTTCCTACCTTGATTAATGCCATTTATTTTCTTACTATTGTCATCCAATTGGATGAGACTAGAAAGGGCAGGATGGAGGCAAGAGATATTTTCAAAGTAAAATTCACATGACCTGGAATTTGGTATGGGGATAAAGACATCAGTGATAGTTTTTAGAGTTCCAACCTCATCTAGGGGACCATCCGTCAGCCATGTAGAGATTAACCCTGCTTTTGATGGCTAATACACTACGCTACCATTTTAGTTGCTTAACTGACTATCTTCATTTAATCTAAGACTCTGATTCTAAGGATCGCCATACCATTGTGGTGGCTTTAATGTCTGTCTATCGTGACTTATGGCATTCTTCATTCTGATACAAAAGCATACATAAAATGAAGAAACATGAGTAGGACTAGTATTTAAAATACGTTCCAGGGCCGGCCGAGTGGCGCGGTAGTTAAGCGCTGGCTTGGGAAGCCAGCGGCCCCAGTTCGGGTCCCACATATGGGGGCCAGTGACACTGCCCTCAAAAAAAATAAAAATAAATAAATAAAATAAAATACATTCCAGTTCCCAAATTCTATGAATTTCTGACTTGTATTGTTAGGAAATAAATGATTATCTATCATCTATCTATCTATCTATCTATCTATCTATCTATCTATCAATCATCTTTTCTCTACTTCCTAATTATATCACTGTGTACTTCGCAATGGAGATCTTTTCATGCCTTTTGCTTTCTCTTATGTCTCATGAATCTGTTATGATAAAGGGAACTGAGTGATAATAAATATTATTAATTAGGCTTCGATAATGAAGAAGGGGATACACAATCCATTATTTAATGTTTTATTTATTTTAATGTTTTTAGTTATCTTGGTGAATGAGTTGACTTGATGTTACTTTGTCCTGTTTGGCATTTTCTATTGATGTGTGGAGAAGATCCTGTTTGATACATTCAGTGAAAAAATGTCGGTAGGGAAGGGAGAAAAGTCACGCCTTAAGGCTCTTTGAAGGGTATTCCAGAACCCGTCTTCCCCTGGCTATTTATGTGGTTGAGGTTGGTGAAATTAGAGCAGATTAGGTTTCCTTGGCTTTAATCAACTTTCATATGATGAGAATGTTTTCAGAATAGCTCATTCTGATGAAAACATCTGAGAAGCCAATTTGTTTTAATGTCTAAACTATACTGAGCTGCACTTTTAGAAAAGTTAATCATTTTTTATGGAGTTTACTTTTTCCATTGTAGAATTAATACAAGCTCATTACAAAAAAATTTAGAAACATAAAATAGACCAAGTGAAAAATTTCACCTGTATTCCAGCTACCCAAACGTAAACAAGATCAGCCTTTCAGTTAGTATTTATCCAGCCATCTTGAAAAAAAAATATATAATTTTTTTTGTTTGTTTTTATTTGTTTTTTTTGAGGGCAGTGTCACTGACCCTCATATGTGGGATCCAAACCGGGGCCGCTGGCTTTCCAAGCCAGCTCTTAACCACCCCGCCACTCAGCCGGCCCAAAATATATATAATTTTAATCATATTTTCAGTATGACTTTTGTACCTGTTTTTTCTTGGGCAACTTTTTAATGGCTTCATAATACTACATTCAATTGCTACAAGTTACTTCTGTAACATACTTACTTGTTGGGCATTTAGGTGATATGCAATTTTTCATTATCTCAGATAATGCTATAATGAGCCTCTTTGAGCTTTTCCAGTAATTAGGATTAATTTCTTAGGATAGATTATGCAAAGTAAATATTTTTAAAGCTCATAATGAATGTTGTCAAATTAGTTTTTATAAGTTTTTCCATCAGTATGTGAGTCTTTTTCATTTCACCCTTATCAGTGCAGAATCTTCTCAGTTAAAAAGATGCTAATAGGCAAATACTGTGTTTCTGTTTCCTTGATTTCTAGTGATGCTTACTATTTTCCAGTGTTCATTATCATTCACTTGTTGAGTGTCCTCTTTTGTGAACTATGTGCATATATCTTTTGTCTGCTTATCTATCACAATCTCAGTGGTTTTCACTTCTTACAGAATTGATTTAGCAGACTATTTATATGTTGAAACAATCTTTGTTACATATAAAATATTTTGAATTTTTATTTGGGTTATTTTTCCTCTTAACATGTAATGTTTTCAACTTCTATATAGTAAAATCATGATTCTTCAACTTTCTTGGTAATTAGGAAAACATTCTAGGTTCAGCTTAGAAATTTACTGTTTCCTCAAACATTCCCCCCAACCAATCAACTGAAGATTTAAACGAGTACAATTAACATTTTTGTGTAGGAAACAAAAATCTTGGGAAAATTTTTGGAAAAATATGTATCCATATTTTGCTATATAATTACTGAAACAATGCAAGAAAAGATCTGTGACTTAACTTTTTATTTCCTCCACGTAGGCTACACTTCATAATGGTTTACATATAGGAAGTGTGCCTTAGAGCAGTGGTTCTTCACCTGGGGTTGTTTTGTCTCCCAGGGATATTGGCAATGTCTGGAGACATTTTTGATGATCACACCTTGGGGGTTCATGTTGTTGGCATCTAGTAGATAGAGCCCAGGGATGCTGCCAAGCTTCCCAGGGTGCACACAACAAATAATTATCCAGCTCAAATGTCAGTAGTGCTGCTGTGGAGAAATTCTGCCATTGAGTTAGTGTCAGTTAGGATGACTCTTTCTACTGTATTAGTGGGAGAGAAATTTAATGTTAAATTGTTTAAAATGCACTGTTCCTTTTTCTCTTTGACTCTCTTTTTTTCTGAGTGGAGAGTCCATTGTTTTCTACTTTGTTTTCCTCAACGATTTTAATTATTTACTTTTGTTCCCCTTCGGGAAGTTGGCCAGTCTAGGGAAGTGTGTGTGTGTGTGGATTGTGGTGGGCTCTCCTTTCTGTGTTAATTTTCCTGCGATGGGGACCCTCTTGTGGACCAGCTGTAGGGCATGCATAATCTCTACTTTCCCATTTTCCATCTCTTTCTTGTTTGGCGTGGATACCCTGGAAATCATGATATTAAAAACTGATATGATATGTTTGCATGAAATGTTGAGACATACCATTGCATCTGGACAAGGCTAGTTCTTCTGGGCCGACCCCCCAGTCAGGCTGCATGAAGGGAAAGGGGTAAGAAAGGTTTGTCTCAGCTAAATTCCTCCAGGGAGAACCTACGGTCAAGTTTGGGAGAGTCAGCGCCAATACAAAACCCAGAGACAGGAATGAAATAGTAAATAGTAAATACAAATGAGGAGTCAAATGGAAGCAGAATTGGAGTACAGGGGTTGCCACAAACTGTATTGGAATAGCTAGGCTATGACTTCACTCAGAAAATAGGCCAGCAGTCTTTATTTAAGTATATTCCTACTACTCAGGATGCTTATTTGCATTCTGTGAAAACCAACCATCTAGCCAGCAAACAATCAAACAAACAAAACAAGTTCTTTTCTGCAATTTAAAATTGAAGAGCAATTTAAATACATTTAAACAAATTTAAATAAAATTAAATTGGATTCTTTGTTGTAGAATTTCCAGAGGCTTCGATATGACAGTTTGCACTGGGAATATAGAAGAGGAGCGTATAGGTTCCTGCCACCCACACTGACTCTAGCTGAGTGTGTCATGGCACATCTTGCAGAGCTGGGGTAACACCATTGATCTCATCCGTGGCAGCAGATCTGCACAAAAGTGGCTGTGTTGGTGGGACTTAAAATCCCCAGTCTCCACACTCTCCAGTTTTTGACGGATTGGTCTGTGTAGGAGCATTGGCTGGTGTCAGAAACTCTCTAAATGACTCCACTCTGTGGCTGGGGATGGGGACCCTTGCATTAATGGAGCACGCTTTGGGAAGAGCCCACTGAGGTCATGTAGAACAGTGTTTCCATACTCGTCAGTTCATAAAGATCATCTGAGGGCTCATTAAAACTGTGTTCCCAGGTATCGCTCTCAGAGGTTCAAGTTCAGTCCGTGCAGTGGGTTCCAGGAATATGGATGTGCAGCAAGCCCTCTGGGTGATGCTTATACTGAGGCAAGTCTGAGGAACAATCTGCTGCTCTGTTGTCTTCAATGGTGATGCCTTAGAGGCAGAGGGAATGTGCGTGGGTCCAACATGGGAGCGTGGTAGAGTCTCACCTTCAGTGTCTCAAAGGTCTATTTTGTGTATCTTGAAGGCCCCTGGACCTGTAAGTATTATTACTATTATTTAAACAAATGACTAGATTCTTCCATAAAGTTTTCCTGAATGTTTAGCACTCCGAAAAATCCTCCCAGTCCCCTGAGAGACTACTAGTTTCTAAGAAATTTTGGAAATAAAATAGATGGCTGTTCTTGAGTATTGAAAGGCAAATGGGTGAATGAGGGTGGTGGTGGAGGGGTGGTGGGAAAGAGAGAGAGAAGGAGGAAGGGAGGGAGGGAAGAAGGGAGACAGAGAGAGAGAGAGAGAGAGAGAGAGAGAGAGAGAGAGAGAGAGAGAGAGAGAGAATCAAAGTGTAATAAGGAGAGAAAATCTGGATTGTACAAAAAATAAATACCTGGCTGAAGATGGAGCCTTTCCTATCTGCCCTAAGTCAGAAGCCACACTCAGCACCCAGTGGCCTGTCAGTCTGCAGAGTCTAGAGGTGAATGTCCATTTGGGCCAATCTTGAGGCAATTGTTATACCAATGCTACAAAATTGTGTGAATCCGTTTATACCTTTTATCTGATTTCCTTCTAGACTTCTAAAACCTAAGTTGGCAATTATTTGAAGAAGAGGTCAAACAAGCAGGCTGAAGTTACAAAAGATTATTGCTGTTGGTTAAAGCTACTAGTAGCTGTTATCAGCTAAGTAGGTGAAGTTAAGAACCAGAAAACATTTATCTGGGCAACTCTCTTTAAGGAACAAAAGCTATCTTCTTGTTACGTGGAAATCAAAAACTTGCTTACCCTGCCTGGTTGACTGAAAAAGGATTTCCGAATGGGTCATCTAGATAGGGAGTTCTAATAAATATTTATTAGTGCATCTCTCAACAAACTCCCCTTTGCCAGACTCTCTACTGGGCAATGAATATGTAACAATGCAAGTTTGGTCACCCCCTTGGGATACAGTGTAACAGGGCTGACCAGTGGTGTCTATTATTTGAAGCCATACCCCCAGGTGAATGCAGCCATGTTTTGCAGCATGACACCCCACTCTTCTTGTGTAAAGTTGATTAAACTGGAATCAAGAGCACTCATGCACCAAAACACATGTATCACAGAACCCCAAGACCAGAGGGACCGATTATATTCTTCCTTCAGGAACGTGGAATTGGGAAACTGAGAGATAACCCCTGTCTGCACCAGAAGCAGGAGATGCAAGGTGACCTTGAGAGTTAGGTAATGCAGCGCAGGCTGGGGCTGGCCTGTGGGCTGAGCTGCCTGGGACAGAGACAAGAATGTGGAATGATGTGCAGACGGAGTAAGGAGGTTGTCCCCTTAGGGTCTTTAAAGGGAAGATGGGAAGAAAGGCTTCAGCTTCTGATGGCTCTGACGTTCCAGTTCCTGTGCAGCTCATGTCCTCAGTGCCTGTGAAGTCTCCTGATCCTTATACTAAATCCCACTCAGCTTGGGGGCATCTCTGCTCTTTGCAGAGGCAGTGGAATAGGAAGCAGAAAATGGGCAGTTGCTAAGTTGTGTCAAGAGCAGTGAAGGGGGAAGTACTGGTGCTACAGCAGATCTGGGGACACCTTATCAGGACAGGGAGGCAGCAAAGGATTCCTGTCAGTGATATGTAACATGGGAACTGAATGACAAGGAGGGTTAGCTGGGAAGAGGGGCTTGGAAAAGAAGTGGGGGCCAGCATAGGAAATAGCTGGGTGGTGAGAGGAAGCATGGCACTCTCAAGAATCCTTGAGAGATTTAGAATGATGGCAGCGATAATGAGAGTTAAAGATGATGATGATGATGAGAGAGAGAGAGAGAGAGAGAGAGAGAGAGAGAGAGAGAGAGAGAGAGAGAAATTGATTTATCCTGAGGCAAAGGGGGAAATATATAAGGATGTTAAGTAGAGGTCTTCAATGCTATGATTTGCTAGGATCATTCTGCAGTAGGGGGAGAACTAGGTTAGAAGCAGGGAGACCAGTGGGAGGGTGTTGCAGCTATCTACATGAGAGGTGAGAAGGTCTGAATGAGGGCAGCGGCAGAGGGGTGGGGAGAAGTGGCACAGGCTCAAGGCTAAGAGGAAAACAGCTGCCAGAGCCCAGCCATTACTTAGAGTCGGGGATAAGGGTGACAGTAGAATTAGGAATGAGCCCCAGGTTTCCAACTTGGGGTATTTTCAGTGAGATATCTATAGTGTGCCTTAGGATTTCACAAGGCCATATTAGAGGGAGTAGTCTTATTGGAATGATGGGCTCAAGAAGCCAGAATGGAGGGGAGGGGTAAGGTCTGAAGGGAGGTGAGGAAGTGACCTGAAGGTGAAGTTAGGCTATGAAGGAAAAGGGCTGGGGTGGGGTAAGGGGATGGCATGACTTGTAGAGAGGATGGCAATGTGTAAGTGAAAATCACAAGTCCAGCCCTCAGGGTGCTCACAGCTTTGGGTCTGTGAAACTGGGGACAAAGATGTAAGTCTAGGAAGAGCTAGGGGAACTCAAACAGTTTTCTGGAGGAGGTGACACTGAGTTTGGGCTAAGAATTATGGAAACTTTGTTGGGTGGAGAAGGGGCGGAAAAGGGGATGATGTATCCTAGAGAGAGAGAATAGAATAGGAAAGGATTTTGAAGAAGAGAACGTGTGGGCTGTGTAATGGGAACTCCCACGCGGGATTGCCAGGAAGCCAGGGTGGACAAGTCGTTCCAAACACCTGTATTCACCATGTCCATTGGCCGGGATTTGGTCAAGTGTAAAAACAGCTGATGTACTGAAAACTGATGTAAGACGACTTGCAGTGGTGCAGGCTTTGTTGAATACATGAGTAGATTTCCTTAATATTTGATCTATACTGGGCCTTGAGGACAGTTATGTGTATGTACAATGGGTTCATGTTTTTTTTCCCCTCTCGCACTCACCACTAACTCTGCTCCATGTTGCAGGCTGTGGGTGGAAACCCCTCGCTTGCCCAAGCTAGTATATATCTTCTCAGGCTTAATGTTACACTGATTTATTGTTTAGGTTTAGTATCTAATGCTTTGCAGAGAACCTTGCCCTCTCACCAGCATTGTCGTTGAGTGGATTTTTAAATTTTTTTTTTGAGGCTGCAGCCAATTTATAGTAATTAATGTGCTAAGGACAGCAGCTGTAGCAGTCATTAATTCCTTCATCTTAGAGTAGAGAGGCATGGATTAGAGATAAATATAGCTTATGGCATTTTCTCCTGAGAACCCCTTTAAAAACTGCATTTCTGCTGTGGTGTGGGGGTGGGATAGGAAGATGAGAGCTCTTTACTTTTTCCTTGGGGAATTATTCTTGCAAGAAGGAAGGAGTGGGGGTGAGGTGAAATCGAGGGTCATTTAAAATGAAACAAAAAGGCTGACCCTGGACACCATGGAAGCTTTTGCCTTCACTTCCAGGACCCCTGAGACCTCTGGGTGAAGATTTGCCATTTGAGCTCATACCAGTGTTTCGTGCACACATTGCGTCTTTGCTTAGGATGCTAGCTGGGGGAGGAGAGACGAAGAATACTGAGTTGTTTTTAGAGATGAGATGAGATGAGATGAGATGAGAGGTTAGATAAAACTTAGATGAGATGAAAGATTGCTCAAAGATGTTAATGGAAATCTTTGCAAACAAGAGCTTAAAGTTACTTCAATCCCGAGAGTCACTCAGCCATAAATATGTGTGGGTTATTTAGATGCTTCCAAAGGTTACTCGAAAATTGCCTGTTTTTGTGCAAAGACGTGAGCTGTTTATTGCTTCAGAAACGTGCCTCAGAGTGAATGCTTTTCTCATCTGAGAAGGGAAAAAATAATGAAATACATGTAATGCTGCGAAGAGGTTGATTGGAGAGCAGGGAGGTGTCTGGGGCTACAGGTGTAGGATGGTGTAGGAAGTCCAAGGTGTAATCAAAGAATACAGTGAATGTTTAAATAAAAAAATTTATTATAATAAAAGACACATTGCCATTAATCCCCCTCAGAATATTCCCCCTCACTTTGAACACACTTATCCTATTGTTCTTGCCACTTTGTGAAGCAGTTCTGGAAGTCCTCTTTCAGGAATGTCTTTACTTCATCCTCCATCATGATAACACTCCATATCACACATCGCTTCTGGTACAGCAATTTCTGTCAAATAAAAACATTACAGTGTGTCTTCACCCACCTTATTCACTGGATCTGGCACCATGCAACTTCTGGCTCTTCCCCAAAGTCAAATCGATTCAGGACATTGAGGCAGCCATGACAGCACAACTAAAGACACTCACAAAAGAGGACTTCCGGAACTGCTTCAGAACGTGGCAAGAATGATGGGATAAGTGTGTTCAAAGCGAGGAGGAGTATTTGGGGGGGGATTAATGGCAATGTGTTTTTTAATGTAATAAACTTTTTTATTTAAACATCATTATATTGTTTGATCACATTTCATACGCTCTGCCCAAGCTCTCAAATTGAGGAAAAAGCAGGCGATACTGTCCTCATGTGGCATTAGTAAATGTTGGTCTCTTAGTGGGTCAGATAAAAGACCTCTGTGAGGCAGACTGTGGGGCAGAGAAAGGCCCTTGTGTCGGGGAGCTGGGTTTCTGTCATAGACACATCTGGGGGCTCACGTGCTGTGAGTACTTCATGATGGCTACCTGCTGGCAAAGCAGAGCTTGACAAAGCCGTTGATGGAATCTCATTAATTCATGATTGGCCCTGTTTCATGGTCACAAAGTAATAGGGCCCAGTTTTTAGTCTTTGGGAGGTCTTGCAATAGAGGATATTTTTCTGTCCACTTAGATAGGTTTACACTGGATCCCAATAAAGTATGTTTTGTAATTCAGATACATCTATTTATGGACTGCAGGGACGGTCTTAACTGGGATTGAACTGATGTTGAAATCGGGGTTGAGAGTAGGACCTACCAAATGTGACTGTAATATCTGTACTCATAGCAATGGGAGCATGGAGGAGCCCCTTTCCATGAGGTCCTTTTCATGGGAAAGGAGGTTGCAAGGTGACATTTGTTGAGGATCTGCTATACTATTCATAGATGCTGTGCTGCGTTGGGCACTTTTCATGTATTTTATAATAATTCAAGCTCCAAAGAATCCTTGAAAGTTGTTTCTTCATTTTCCCATATGAGTGAAGTAATATGCTCAAGGTTGAAAGGGATTCACGCACACGTACACATACCACACACACACACACACACACACACACACACACACACACACACGAGTGTTGAACCCCACTCGGGTAGGTACATTCGGCCTCTCAGAGCTCCATGGGTGAACGTGAGTAAGCATCCTGGTTCCCTGCATTAGCCGTGACTTGGGGACACTCAGTGGCAGCCATTGGCTACATGCCACTTGCAGCTTTGGTGGTGCCTCTGAGGACTTACAGCTGTGTACCTTGCCCCTCCTCTACCCATTTCCAGGACTTCCTGGCAGGCCGTGGAAACTGTCCATCAAGAGGCTGGGGTTTTCCCTCTCCTCTTCCGAAGCCCTAGGGATTGAGACCAAGTGGAATCACATGGTGTTGTTATTTGTACATTAACTGAAAAATTTATGACTCTTTGTTAAAATATAGACGGATATGTTGTCTGCTGAGAACTGAAGATAAGAAATAAACCAAGTAATTGGCAACATTTCCCCCGGTTCCACTTGAGCGAAAATGAATCATTCCTTGGATGTTGGTGGTGACAGCCACCACCAACCTGGCTGCTTTTGGAAAGTGAAAAACAAAAACAAAAGTCAGTTGTTTATTGTGCTGCAGCAACATGAAAGATTAAAGCAAATTAATTTTGAATTTCCTCAGTGCCCAAACCCTCCATTGGTGTGGCTGAGATTGGTGAGTTTCAGGTGAAGCCATGTTAACTTGTTCACTCTGATGTTTTGAACCTCTCAGAGATACCCCTGCTTAGGCAGGCTGATTTCTGGTCCTGGGTTTTATTGTGGGGTTGCCCCAAAAGCCTGACTCAACTCGTAGGCCTTTATGCTGAGTAATTTGTTTACAAGCCAGTTTAATAAAGCTGGCTGTAAATTTGGTCCATTTTCACCTTGTAGACAGGCAGTACAGAACAGTACAATATGAACCCAGAAGGAATTAATTTGGAGTTCAGTTTTGATCGTTAAAATGGATGGAAGATAAACTGCTTAGGAGCTCCTCACTACCACATAAATTGGATGTCCAACAGTGCAAGACTCCAAAATGCATCTTTTAAATCTGTGAAAAGAAGCATTAGAGGCAGAACTTAGAATTTGTTTCAGTCGAGTTGACAGTAATCCCAGACACCAGGGAGTGTCCTGGGTTCTCTTCATTTCTTTGAAAATTGATATGTTATGGCTAAAACCAGTCAATAGCTCTGGAAAGAAAAGCTAACGCATGCTTGAATTATCCTTGAGTTTTTGTACTTTGATTTAAAATTGTTCAAGTCATGCTTGACTCCACCATGAGCATCTTGACTGACTAACTTTGCTACCTGATAAAAACTCAATACAGTTAAATGTAAGTTACAAGCACTTTTATATATTAATGCTAATTAATGATATTGATGTGTGTGGTTTTAAAAAAGAAACAATCGATTTCTCCCTTGATGTGTAAATATATCTCATAAATTTGTTATTGCTGCTTCTTTGCTAGAGGTAGAATTTTCCTTTATGGTAAGAAAAAAACCTTTCAAGCTGTTTCATGCTCAAAAATCTCCACTAGCTAACTATACTCAAACTATAGGAAAATATCCAGATTCCTGAGCAGGCATTCAAGGAACTGCCTTGCCAACTTCATCAGCAGGAACCCTTGGAAGCAATTCTTCCCGTTACTTGTGTGGACCCACAGTCTCTCAGTCTAGGATGTTACTGCCTTCCATCGCTAACTTTATACCCATCCTTCACATTACAAGCTCAATTTGATCTCTTATGATTTTATTTTTTCTACCTAATCTAGACAAATTCGAAATGTTTATATCACTTCTATATCATAGAGGGTACACACCTATAGGCTGAGATTGAAGTACTAGAGACATTAAGTATTATTAAGCAGGACTCCCAAACTGCCCTTCTCGCAAATTCCAAATTAAGCATAAGAACCCACTTGGTAGGTCTTTTGATAGAGCTGTTGAGTAGGTGATACAC
The DNA here is from genome assembly GCA_033961575.1 of Aselliscus stoliczkanus. NCBI lineage: Eukaryota > Metazoa > Chordata > Mammalia > Chiroptera > Hipposideridae > Aselliscus > Aselliscus stoliczkanus. The sequence goes on from CM066735.1 coordinate 51,034,187, forward strand.
TATTCTGAAGGGGTTCCCTGAACCTGTTGTGGGATAAAGTGGAGTTCTTTGTCTTTTCCTGGCTGATAAGTGGGATTGTTTGGGGGAAGAAAGGCAAATATTCCGGTTCTGAAAATCCCCCTAAATGTCCTCTCTCAGAGGTTTGGTCTTAAAGGAAAAAGACTGGGAGGAGTTCTGAAGATATTCTGGGTTCCTCCCACTGCAGTCTGAAGCACTTTGGGGTTCCTCTACTCCTCCTCTGTCTGCCTTTTCAAAAGTAGCATCAAGAAGAAGCTGGGTCATCTCTGCTGGCCTTGGCTGGCTAGAGTCCCCTGCCTGGTTACCTCAGAGCTGCTTCCGTCTTCTTCCGCCTCCCATGCCAAGCTCAGCCAAGTTTCCAGAGACTCTTTGACGCCTGTTGCTGCTGCCTTATTTTGTTCTCACATCGCTCTGGTCTAGATGGAGACTTAACCTTCACAGTTAGGAGCATTATCTGATAACCTGATAGGATGCCTGATACTTCTTTCTCTTGGCTGCAGAGGTGAGGGTAGGGGGCAGAGGTACTAAACCCCAGCACCGGAGTCTTATTGGGCAGATGGGCTCTAGCAGCATCTCTGCCCTTTACTAGGCCCTTTTATCCTCTCTGGGGAGGCCAGCAGGAACCTGTGTCATACCTTAGCTTCTCCTTCCCTCCTTCCTGGGGTTCATCATTCACTCTCTGAGGCATTAATGAAGTTTCTGGCCAGATGTATGCATGTCCACAGCTTTCAAAGTCCTTACCTTCCCAGGTTCATCACATGTGTGTGTGTGCGGGTCCTGAGGTTTCATGCCAAGCATATGTATACTACTTTATTTGACATGCTTGTGTCAGTCCGTGGGCTTCTGGGAGTGTACTCCAAAATGCCCAAATAGTTGACAGAGGAGTTGGGAGGTGTGTTTTCTTTGTATTTGCATGTGGGCCCATGAAAGTGTGTATTGGTGTAGTCTCCTCACCCATGTGCTTGAGCTGGGTTTGTTCCAGTCACTCAGATGCTCATATGAAATAATCCCAGGGTATCAGTGTGTCCTGTGGAAGCAAACCCATTTGGAATAGAGCCCTGGTTCAATGACCTACTAACTCTGTCTTCTTGGGCAAGTTCTTGAATGTCTTTTGTTTTCAGCTCCTAATCTATAAAATGAAGGTTATGATTGTAGCCACCTTATAAGTTTGTTATGGAGATTAGATAAGGCATAATATAGCTTATTGTAAGTCCTAGTTATTTTTTTGAACCAGGTGTGTGGGGGAAGGGGTGGGGAAAATGTCAATTTCTGCAGATATCCACGATGGCAAAGCGTCATGTCCTCCTGGCCTGATTTAGTTGTTCAACTAATATTCATCAAGTGATTTTTGTGTGCTCTCTGTTCTAGGCCCTAGGACAATATTAAGCGAAACAGGACATGGTCTCCTGTCCTCATAGATCTTATAGTCTAATGGGGGAGATAGACATTCATCAAGTAAAAATATATGTGTAACTGAATACTACATGTGCTAAGAAAGGAAAGTATGCGATCCTATGAGGGCAGAGGGACCTTTATGTGCCAAGGTCATGTGGCAGAGGTAATAACCATTGTTTATTTGAGAAATGATAGAGAACCCATAGAGAAGTGGGTGATAATTTTATGCAGTAAAACTGGTGAGGTAGGAGTAGTAGGTAGAATAGTGGTCCCCAAGAAAAATCCATGTCCTAATTCCTGGAATTTGTGAATATGTTAATGGGACTTTGCAGAAGTAAGGTGAATGACCTTGAGGTGGGGAGATTATCTTGGCTGATGTGGGTGGGGGTCATTGTAATCACAAGAGTCCTTATAAGTGAAAGAAGGAGGCAGGAGTGTCAGAATAGGGGGGAGAGAGAGAGAGAAGAGAGAGGGAGAGAGAGAGAGAGATTGGAAGATGCCACCCTGCTGGTTGAAGATGGAGGAAAGAGGCCACACACCAAGGAATGCATGTGACTTCTAGAAGCTGGAAAAGGCAAGGAAGTAGGTTATCTTCTAGAGCCTCTAGAAGGAATGCGGAACTGCTGACACCTTAATTTTAGCCCTGCAAGACTCATTTTAAGCTTCTGACCTCCAGAACTATGGGGTAATAAATTTGTGTTGTTTTAGGCTACTAAGTTGGTGGTAAGTTGTTCTAGAGAATTGGAGGCTAATATGATAGGCAAGGTCCAGTCTTGTAGGTCAAAAGTGCTCCCCTTGAGTGCCCTTGGGACCAACTATGGGAAAAGGAACAGCTGGGCTGAGTGTGGCAATCCTGAGATAAGGATAAGGGCTGTGTCACACCGGGAACTGAGAAGGAGAGGGGCATCTGAAAGGGTGTGAGACATGGCGGGACCTGGTGACAGATGGTTGTGAGGAACAAAGCAGCAGCTCCATCAATGATGGTCTGAGCGTTCTGAGACTGAAAGAGTAAGAGGACCATACGCCAATTCAATATGAAATGAAGATGGAAAGGGGAGCTGGAGTGGCTGGCAGGCTGCAGGATGGCAGGACAGAGCAGTAGAATTAACAGTGAGCCTGGTTTTATTGATGTTGAACTTGGAGCGCTGACAGAAGAGTTCAGCCCTGCGATGTGGGGAAACATGAGATGGTAATATATGAAAAGATAGTAATAATTAGGTTAATAGATTGAATAATAGATGAGGAGTGGAGGTTCAAGGTGTGTCTCTGGAAGATGAAGTTGGAGATGGAACTGAAGCAATGAACAGAAGAAATTTCTTTGAGATATAGTCTGCAGACAGCAGGGAAGAGGGCAAAAACTGGCATTCACTGTACACCTACTTTGATCAGGCATTAGAGTACATTTTATTTTTTAAATATATGTAACTAACTTAATCATTATAACAACACTCCATTTTCTCCTTCTGTGATTTTTAAAGATGAGAGATACAGAATCAGAGAAGTTAAGTGATTTGCCCATAATTAAACAGCACCATGTGCATGGTTAGAGGAAGGATAGCTGCTCCTGGAGGCGGACAGAGAGGGACAGAGTTTGCCTGGTGTGGTGTCACTGAAGCCAAGAAGCAGGAGGGATCAACAGTGTCAAATATTACTCATTAAAGATTGGCCAATCAGAATTCAGAATCCCGAATGATGTTTTATTAGAACCCACCCTCTAGGTCACTGGGTACTACTAGGTGGTATTCTTTTGAGGTATGTTTCATTGTCAACTGTCACTTTAGTAATATAATGGCTTCTGTGATGATGATGATGATGATGATGATGATGATGATGATGATGATGGGTGTGTGTGTGTGTGTGTGTGTGTGTGAAAGAGAGAAAGAGAGAGAGAGAGAGAGAGAGAGAGAGAGACAGAGAGAGACAGAGAGAGACAGAGAGAGACAGAGAGAGGCAAAGAGAGAGATACAGTCAGAGAAATCATAGATCACTGTTCTCACAGGCACATTTAGTCCTTCCAACCAGAAAGTAAGGTTACAGAAGATGTTTTTGATTTCTAAGATGCCAGGCCTTCCCAGAAGTATTAGTTGTAATTTCAGTGACAGCCATTGTGGGAAGTATTTGACTTTTGGCTCGGAAGTTTCATGGTCCAGATGAATCAATAATATATGACACATCTTTGCAATTCCCCCCATCGTGTCTATAAAAGGCACTCTTTAAAACGGCCCACCTACATTCATGCAGAATCAGATGGTCTATTAATTCAGACTTGAATTAAACTCTCACCTCTCATGCTTTCGCTGTTCAGGATGCAGTCTGCATTCAGTTATGAAAACAAACACTTACAGTGACCACAGCCTGAATCTGATACCCTATATGGTACCCAAGTGGAGACCCCCGGCTTGTGCCCTTTTGTCTTTGGCCATTTCAGACTGAAAAATACAATTAGACTTGGCTGTCAGACAGATGAAATCTGTCATATTTCCCCTATAGGACCTGCACTCAATCCAGATCAATAAATACAAAACCACTTGCACATAAATTGCAAATTAAGCTTGCGCCTTCAATACATGTGGGCTTAGACTCACTTGTATCTGGCACACACTGCTTCCTGGCCAAACAGTCTGTTTCTGTGATTAGTGAAATTTCATAGCTGGACCACAAAAACAAGGCTGAGAACCATTACTATAAAGCAGCAGATGGCTTTGCCACTCCTTCCTGTATAAGGGCAGCTCCCCCAGAAAATGGGGTTTTCGCTGCTTGCTGTGTAGAATGGAACTTTAAAATTGGGATGAGTTCAGGTCATTTCCTGAGTATAGCTCCATAAAACTGTTGTTATTTTTTCCCTATTTCTTCTTGAGATTTCAAACTGAATTTGTAATAAGCTTTGCCTGGACATGACTTGTCAAATGGAAGAGATGTGATTTATACAGAGATACAAGATTCTCTGTGTATGCTTCACAGAGCCAGCTTTTACTCGATGAGACATACATGTTGAATTGGCTCCATGAAGAGTGAGATGTGCTTGCTTTTTCTTCAGAGACGGTTAACCAAGGTAACATTTATTTGGGGCAAAGGTAAACTCTAACACCTATTCCTCCCACCCCGCCCCCCTGCAGTTTAGCTTTGAGACCCAGTTTCACAAAGGGATTTTTTTTTTTCTAGTGTAACCCTGAATTAGGCTGTAAAATTTGCTGCTGTAGGATATTAAGTGAGGCAATTAACCTGGACTATTTAGAGGCAAGAATTAGACATTTGCTGTATCTGAGGAAGAACATCTCTATTTTCAGTAGCTCCTGTGGAATAGAAACCTCCAGACTTCCAAATATGGTGCTTGCTAAGCAAAGTGATTATAAAATCAGGTCAAGAAAAAAAAAATCCCTTGTAGCACGATATAATATAAAAAGACATGTCAAGCGGGGTGACATCACTTCCTTGAAGGCCACTGCTGTTGGAGTAGGAAGGTGTTCTCCAGATGTCTCCATCCACCTGGCTGTGTGCCCTTGCCTTGCTCAGTCTGGCCATTTTTCTCCTGGGAATTCGTGGAGGTTTGGTAACATTGTCTGCTATGCTCACATTATAATAGAAGCTTCTCATGAGAGGTTAACAGGTATCTACCCTTGGAGGGCTATTTATAATCCATCATTCAAGATTAGCAGAGCAAACAGTACATATTGTGTCTCTGGGACATGTATTTTGGGGAAATCGTGATTTGGATAAATTATTCCTGAAGTCATGTTAGACTTTAGATGTCTTTTTAATTGTAGAAAGTAAAATCTGATCAGGGTTTGGGTTGGTATAGATCAAGGGTCACCATCTTTTAGAAGCTGGAAGAGAGCGGCAGGGCCCTGGGCTAGCCCATGAAGAGGCCAGAGAGTGAACTGCAACCTTAAAAAACAACAACACAATTTTAGGCCTCATTTTACTAACTGTAGAGGTTAACTTACATGGACAAGATGGTTTTAAAACATTCCCCTTATCAGACCCTCAAAATCCAGCCATACTTATCTATAGTATATATATCATATATCATATATATAATATATATATACCAGGAAACAAATGAAACACTCCAAGTAGGATAATGCAAGGAGAACCTAAGGAGTTTTATTTACAAAGGGGTGGGTTCATGGAAACCAGAAGGGATAGTTCAGGAAACTGGAGTTCCAACAATTGAACTGTTACCACCCCTGGGACTAAAAGCGTGTGAAGGAGAGGTCTTTGAACTAGCACCAGTTATCAAGCCCATAAGAAGAATGAGTTTTCTAGAGCATGCCTTTTCGAGAGAGGAGTAGGGATTTCTAATTAAGGTATCAGTCATCTCTGGGAAACCTCACAGAGAAGCAAGCAGCCTCGGAGAACCATAACCTGACCTGTCCCCCTTTTTTCATTCTTCCCATTTCCAGTTAGGACTTCCCATGGGTTGGAGAGCATAGAAGCTCTGCTGATGTGCCCCATAAAGATAAGAGTAAAGGGTGGAGAGCACATCTCCACCGAATGGAAGACGAACCGCACACTAACCTTGTTTACTGAGTGAGAATACAGTCAATCAAGTAGACTTCTGCTTTCTTTGTAACAGTCAGCTGAGAGCAGTTGCATTGCAAGAATGGTAGTTTGGAGCAATTGGGCATTTCTAGAAGGTTAGGTTTATGTGTGAGGGTTAGGTGCAGCCAGAGGACAGTGCAGGAGGTCCAGGTGAACTTGGTGGCCAGGGAAAAATCTTTGCCTGAATGGGTAAAGGATAAAGCTTGAGGTGGGAGAGCAAAAAGCATGCTGTCCATGACTTTGGTAGTTGGAAAAAGCAACTGCCCTAATATTCCTATGATAAGAGACTGAGGTTCGGAGAGATTATGGGTCAGCTCAGGGTCATGTATCAGTCAATGCAGAGCCAGAGTTCAAATTTTGGGCTGTTAACTTGCTGTCTACTCCATTTTTCTCTGTTCCACAGCCTCCTGAACAATTATCACCAACTTAATGTTTTACCGTTTCCGAATGACAGTGGCTACTCCAGGTATGAGCCACATTTGAATACCATTTCCTGTGCTTCAGGCAGAAAAATATATACTTGGAAACTACTTAATAATGGTTATCTATCTATCCATCCACCAATCATCCGTTCATCTAGCTGGCACTGTGATAGGCGTTAGGATAGTTATAAGGGGAATAATAGTCACGGTGTCTGCGCTGAAGTGGTTTACCAGCTAAACTGTCCTGTGCATAGCCGTGGTCTTCACCCTCTCTGTTTTCTGAGGTGTTTCCCTTGGGTTTGGTGTCAGTGTACTCCTTATCTTTCTCCTGTTCCTCTGGCATGCCTTCTTCATGGAACCTTGTGCTCCTTGATTTTTTTCCTCTGGCTTCTGTGATGCCATTTGCTTTTTTCTCCTATTTCATTTTTATTGTTGCTCGTTGCTCCTTCTCCTTCTCTTTGAAGGTTTTAATGTTGATGTTTCCTGAGTTCTGTTCTCAGACCTTTTCTCGGTGGGCTCATTGCCTGAGAGGAGGTGGTTTTCCAGAAAGAAATAAGGCATGAAAACACCAGTTTTGCTGAACTTAATGTCAGTCAATCTGGAAGAATCATGAATGTGGAAGAGTGAGACGTCTGTAAGTGAAGCGTGCTTCCGAGATACAAACAGAAACCACAATAACCTCAGAAAGAAAGGTTTAAGTTGGAAGTTCTTCTAACTCTCTGATAACTGCTACTGGAATGCATTGGTGCCTCCCACTGTGGCTGAACTGTCCTCTCACAAAATCATTATGGCCGTAAAACTTTGGAACTCATTAAAATTTATAAAAAGAAAATCAAGATGTTGAAAAAAATGACTCGAGGTGGAGAAAACAGAACCTTAGACAAAACTATAAATGATGCATTAAACTCAGTTAAGTATGAAACGGAAGTGCTGAGTTCTGGGCATATACCAATAAGGTCAGTCATAAATGAGAATATGTTTCTGTCAGAAATTAGGTCAACAGAACAAGTCAGTTGAATTGTTCTACCATTTTGTTTTTTATTTACACTGAAAAATGTCATCATTTTTTCCCCATTTTGATAGCTCAGAGTACACGAAGTGATTTGGATTCTAAGAGATCTGATACAGACAAGAAGGTTGGTGGTGAGACCTACACAAAGGATTGAGCTTTGTGAAAATTAACTCTCACAAGAAACCTATAGCATCATTATAAGAACCTAACCAGATCTTTCATAAGCATTCCCAAAAGAAACATACCGTTATAGGTACAGGACGGGGACAGCAAAGCAGACAATATCCGTTGGAGCTGAGTGCTTACACTTGGCTAGTTAGAACCTTAACTCTTGTATCAGCCTCTTTGGAACCACAATTTTCCTGGATTTACTTCCAAGAAAGGAGGCTGTCTTTGCCAAGCCATGAGAGACTTTAGAGAAGATTACTCAGCTTAGCTGCCATTTTAGGTTGCATTCATTCCATGCTCTATTACCTAGAGAGAGGGGAAAAAATGAGACAGACTTTTCCTGTCCATAAAGTACAGCAGGCATTACAGCTAATGGACAGAAGGAGAGCTTTGGGCTGTGTCCTCTCCTTGCTGGGACTGACGCCCCAGCTTTTGGTTGTGCCTTGCTAATGGAGAGGCAGCTACCAGCTAAACGCTCCCATGGAGGAGGGGCATGATTACCGCCCACCAACCTCATCTGGGGATATAGCTATAAAAGTGGGTGCTTAGAAGTGTCAGTGAGTCTGATTAATATCCTCTAGGCAGTACTTAGCAGCCATTTTGGGCCCATCAAATGGCTAATAATAAAGTACAGTGGTACAATTTGTATTTTTACTGCAAGCCAATTAAGAAGTGGGAGAGAGAGTGGTAAGTAAGATGACCTGTCCTTGCAAAGCAGAAACAACAGTCATAGCAGCAGAGGGGGAGGAGGCACGAGGGGTGGGGGGAGAAGATGCTGGGAAAGGAAAGAGCCAGCCACTTAAAGCAGCTAAAAGGGTCAGGCATCTCATGTCTTAGTGCCCACCCCCTGCCAGAAATTCCTTTTTCCTGCTGGTTTGTAGGGCAGTGGATATTTTCAAAGGGAAATAATTATGCGGTAACATATGTTCATCTAGACAAGGATTGGTGAGTTGAAAAATCAAATAGTATTTTAAACAAAAGCCATTTGAAGAGGATATGGTATTTCTGGGCACTCTTATCAGAGTTCCACGAGGCTTGCCTTCTTGGGTTTTGTGATTTAGGTTCCTTCTTATGTCTGGTTCTATTCTGCCTGTTGAAAGCCAGAGGAAAAAAGCTTTCCAAAAAAACTTTCATCATTTGATTACTATTTTTTCATCATTTGATTACTATTTTTTCCAGTCTTCATTGAGGGCGAATGTTTGAGTGTGGGTTTATAAAAACTCGCCCTTTCTGTCATGTTGGGGTATGCTAATCACTCCATGAAAACCTCCCGGCATCTCCTCACCAGGCTGCTTCTGAACTTACTATAATTTTCTTTGGGTGCCTGAGATGGCTGCAGAAAAGAAATAAGAAGAGAGAGATGGAGGAGGGGAGGAGAAAGAGAGGGAAGGCGGCCTAGGGCAATAAATCAGGGATTACTTTGTGAAGTGAAAGGAAGAAAGAAGAAAGAGGAAAGGAGAAGTAGAAACCAGTGGAAAATGTTAATTATGTGAACAGCCCAGGATAATATGTTGGTACTTACGACAAATGAGAGGAAATAGTAAATACTGCCGACAGCTTGTAGGAGCAGAAGAAAACTGGGTAGGGTAAATATGTCAATATTCAATGCATATCCAAATGTATTTGGTCACTTAGCACATGATGATTGAAACTGAGAGAATGACAAAAATACAAAGTAGAAGAAATTTTCGAGGCCCTAAATCCTACTACTGAAAAAGGCAGTGGAGGCAGGAATAGGGCAAAATAACAATTCCCAGCTGGCTGTTTAAGTTGAAGGAATGAATTCCTTGGATATTTTTTCACGCATCTCTTTGTCTTTGCACATTCTTTTTTGCTTCACTTTTTAAAAGATAGTTTTGAACGTTGTATTTTTTCCTGATTATGAAAATGCAACCCAAGTATTAGCCCTTTGCTTTCCTGCCTCCAGGATCCATCCCGTAGTCTTTAGGGAAGATGGTGTTTGTCTCACATCCCTTTCTGAGCTGTTTCCCGCCCCCCACCCCATGGCTGTTTACCTGAGTCATGCACAACTCTGGGTTCTCCTGGGTGAAAAAGAGCAGCCATGTGAAAAGCAAGGGGTATGTGTGTGGGTGTGTGTTAGCACCTCCGCAAGCCCTTGCTCTCAGGTTTTCTAGACAGAGAGCCTCTGAGCTAATGCGACCACATACACAGACAGTCAGCAAACAATCATTAGCAATAGGAGCAAAACAACACAATGGGAACCTATTCTATAAATTTGCTGAAGTCCTATAATTTCTCCACTCGGGCTCCAACCATAACTTCAGCGAAGGGCTCACTTGAGGCAAATCCTACTGAATTCTCAAGACAACAGTCTCTTAACTTTAGTGTCAGCCATAGGCAATCGCAAGTCTTTAAACTGATGGCTGGATACTGGACTATTGAGGGATCAAGACTCAGGGATGATCCCTGCAAAGACAGGCCGCAGGCTTCTCCTAGATGACTTTTCCCTCTGTTCTCGAGTACAGGGAGGAGGTGTCTCTGAAACATTTTAGCCAATTCATGTCTCTTGAATTCCACAACTCTCACCAATGATTGTCCATTTCTAATATCCATTATGCTCATTTACAACCCATTAATTTCCCCTATGAAAACCCATTTCTGAAATTCAGTATGATCATTAGCAAAATGTTTCTTGTTGATTAGAGTTGTGGATTTACAGAAGGCTTTTCATAATTGCCTCTGGTGTGTAGCCTTCCTGATAAAATGCTAGCTGACCACCCCAGAGTGTGGACTCCTGATTAGAACAATTGTTTCCTCCAGTGTAGTCTAAACTATAAAGAAAAAAACAAACAAACCTGTGCACATCTATATTATCCTACATTTTGCTAAATTATTTAGTATATTATGGATGCCATAGCACATGTGAATACAACTCATTATACTGTAAGTTTACATGGCCATATAATATTAATTATGTGTATGCTATAGTAACTAACTCCCTTTTATTGGATAGTTAGGTTGTTTCTAGCTTTCTGCTATAGTAATTAATGACTTGAGCATCGTTATTTTTGCTCACTTGTTTGGTTCCTTCCTTAAAATGAGTTACTGGAAATGGAATTTTGGGGTCAAGGATTTGCATGTTTAAATGTTGATACGTGTTGCTAACTGCTTTCTAGGAGAGCTTATCCTGATTTAGGTGGAGGGCATATGCGAATGTGCATTTTCCTGTACACCTGTCAGTATTCGGTATTGTCAATCTTCTTAATCCTTCTCAGTCTCATGGCCTTAAATTTTACCATACTGATGATTCCCAAATGTACATCTTCCATCTAGAGATGGAAGCAAGCTTTGGAACTTACCTTGTAGATTGAGCTGACTATTGGTCATCTCCACTTAGATTCCTAGTAGGCATCTCAAGCCCTCAGTCTTCCTCTCACATCTGCTTCACATGCAGTTTTCCCATCACAGTTAATGGCTATTCAGCTCTTCCAGTCTCTCAGGCCCAAAATCTTTGATGCCATCTTTGACTCATCTTTCAGATGTCTCATCTAATCCTCTGCTATCACATGGCCCATGTCACCATCATCTCTCACCAGGATTGTTGGAATAGTCCCTTAACAGGTTGTCCTACTTCTAAGAGAGTCTAGTCTCAACCTGGAGGCCAGAGTGTCTCTGATGATGTGTAAGATAATATCACCCCAGTGAACACCCTCCAATGCCATCCCATCTCATTCAGGGTAAAAGCTGGATCCTTGCAATGGCCCACAAGGCTTAGGTGGTATTGCCACTGTCCCACGACCTATTTCGTCTCTTACCCTTGCTTTCTCCTCCTCTGGCCTTGTTGCTATTCCTGGAACACATCAAGAAGCTCCGACCTTAGGACTTCCTGCTGGCTCAAAGCTCTGCCCTGGCCACTCACATGGCTCACTAGGGGGAACCTTCCCTGATGATCCTTTTGGGAATGTCACCTGTCCCACCCTCCAGCATTTTCTATCCCCCTTTCCAGCTTTATTTTATTTCATAGCATTTATGCTCTAGTTGTTCGACAGTTTACTTATTCATCTTGTTTATTGCTTATCTGGACACAATAGAATATAAATGTCACAAAGGTAGAACTTTTTTTTCTGTTTTCTTTATTCCCAGATTCCTGGCTCTTTAGTATAATGTTTGTCATATAATAGACACTTGACAAATGTTTGTTGAGGAAATGAATGAATGAATGAATGTGATAGATAAAAAGATTAAATCTCATTTTTATTTGCATTTTTTTTATTACCAGTGGGTGGAATTTTAATAATCTTGGTCCACAGAAGGCCTTCCTGAGCTTGATAATAAATTCACAAAGCATGAAGGAAAAAATTGATAGATTTGACTGATTACAAATTAAAAACTCCTGCAGAGAAGAAAAATCTCTGCCACAGACAAGACTGACAAATTGGAGATCTACTTGCAATACCTATTTCAGAGAAAAAAGGTTAATAGCCCTAATACACAACAAGTGCTTACAAATCAATAAAAAAGATGAACACTATAATAGAAAAATGAATAAAGAAGAACTGGCTGCTCACAAAACAAGAAATACATAGAGGTATCTCAGAAATGTTTACCATCACTTTTCTTTTTCTTAAATGTGCCTTCTTTAAATCAGAGGGAATTTTTATTTCCCCTTGCTTTCAATTTCATCTTCCCTGAATTTAATTTCCAAGATTCTTATTTTCTCTAACAATTACAGTGTATTTCTAGCTGCCTTCCCCTTAGCAAATAGAGCCCCATATCCTGTCTATCTCAGTCTTACAATTGCTTCCCTCTCCTTCCCCTCCAAAATACTTTATTATCATGGACAAAACTCCCCAGAGCTGTACGGCTGGGTATGATGCTTTCCTCCTTCACCAACGAGAAAGAATTGGAATGTGATGACTGATGCCATGCCTATATATTTAGTATCAGTTCTATTGCAAATATTTGGAATCACACAAAATGTGCAGATTTGCTATTTCAACAACGATAAAGACCTGCTTGACTTGCATAGCGTTGAGTGAGCAAATGTGCCAGGAATGCTGATTGACAATATTTAGCTGTAGAGTGTCCTAAGCTTATTTTGCACAAAGTTTGTAAACTATGCTCTGAAATTATTAGTATTGCTATTTTGCATGCCAAACGCTGTGCCCTTGTCTCAGTTTGGAATGAGCATTTTTGTTGCATTCAGAACTGTGTGCCTCTAAGAACAAGGAGAGATGAAATAGGAGAGAATTATTAACCAGGAAACACAGGAGTGGAAATACGTAGCAAGCAGAATGAGCATAGACTACTGAGGCCAAAAACGTTTTTGAGACTTTGATAACGAGAACCCTCTGGTGAGCAGCTACTCCCCATTCTAATTGGAACACCCCAATATTCCCAGAAGAAGAATATGGTAAACAGAATACCCTCCCCGCCCCCATGGCCATGTCTGATCCCCAGAGCCGGTGAAGATGTTATTTTACATGGCAAATGGGAACTCTGCAGATGTGATTAAATTAAGGATCTTCAGATGAGGGACATGATCCCGGACAATCCTGGTGGACCCAATGTAATCATGAGGGGCCTTTTAAGTCCAAGAGGGAGGCAAGAGAGTGAGAAGCAGAAGCAGAGAATGGAGTGATGCAATTGCTGCCTGGGGGCCATGGCCAAGGCCTCAAGAAGTTGGAAAATGGAAGGAAACAGATTCTCCCCTTGAGCTTCTAGAAGGAACAGAGCTCTGCTGACTCTTGGGCGTTAGCCCCTTAAGTCATATTTTGGATTTCTGACTTCCTGAATTACGGACATCCTCGTTTTACTGTGTTTCACAGATGTTCTGTTTTTTACAAATTGAAGGCAAAAGCCTCCAACCAGCAAGAAGATTAGAACTTGTTCTACTGAGATACTCACTTTATTACAGTGGTCTGGAATCAAAGCAGTAATATCTCTGATCATAAATTGAATTGTTTTAAGCTACTTAATTGGTAGTAATTTGTCACAGCAGAATTTACCAATACAAAGAGGATAAGTCCTCCTTTGTTGTTTCACTGCTATTGCTCATCTCTAATGTCGATGTTGGTGTATCTGGACAGTGTGATGGGAAGCAGGGCCCCTCCCAGGTGTGTCTTCCACTTGAGACCACCAGAGAGCCCCAGGTTTCAGCTGCACAGCAGAAGCACTTTGGGAACTTTTAAAATGGTGGAAGCCCAGCTTCTGCCATACCTACTGAAGTTCATTCTGCAGCTTCAGGGACCTAGTCTTGAGGACTTAATTCTTAGGTCCTAGAGTGACAGTGAGATGAGGAAACATGGCCTCTGGTAGTTAGTTGTAGCTGCAGCTGCTGGTGCCCAAACTGCGTCAACCTACAGACAGACCTTCCCAAAGGGGCACCCTCCAGTTGGCCAGGAAGTCTCTTGTCTTTGCCCCATCACTATTGCAGAACTGCCCAGGTGAACCAGCTTAACGGCCTAAGCCTGAGCTTGTCCCCTCTTCCCCAGTAAGTGCATGTTGAGAGCTGCTGATCACTATTGCCCTCAAGAAGACTCAAAAATGAGGTTTAGCCCATCTGGGGCCTGTCTCTGCATTACATGTTAGTATTTCTCTTGTTTCATGTTTTCTTCCTTTTTATTATTTTAAATTAGGAAGAAAAGAGAGAGAACGATATAAAAAAGTGACTTTATAGGAGAAATCAGACATCACTGTTATTCTGAAAGAAGTGAGTTGTCACTAGTTCATCACAGTCCAGGACAGAACACATGGAAGGGATGGTCAAAGGTGTTGGCTCCATCCTCTTATATGGGGTCATTGTGCTAAAAAAAAAAAACCAATTAGTTATAAGGAAGAAAAATAGAGAGTTGGACAGAACATGAAATGAAGTCCTAAATAAATTGACCCCTCACTGTTTCAAAAATCCCAAGGCCAGATCTATAAGAGGGGAGCTCCTTATCCCTTCCATGAATGCCCAAGGGTGGGGAAGCGGGGGGTCATTTGGTTGCTACTCTGTGGCTTCCAGGAGCACTGGAGAGCTGAGCAGCCTCATTTCCTGAGGGGAACCCAAGAAGGTGGAATGGAGGCGGCACTCAGTGCCTGCTGGGGGTGGGGGCAGGGAAAGGGATTTCCAAGTGGATGCTTTATTCAGTCCTTTAGATGTTATAATGAGCTCTGCTCTGCCTTTCTTGTGGGTGTGATGTGGTGGAAATTGTGATGGTGATAAGATATTCAAAAGTTTACTTAAAATAATTCCAGTATGAGTAAGGGTCATGGGGTTATTTTTTTAAAATTTTTTTATTTTTTAGAGGGCAGTGTCACTGGCTCTCATATGTGGGATCCGAACCCGGGCCGCTGGCGTCCCAAGCCAGCTCCCAATCACCGTGCCACTCGTCCGGCCCTCATGAGGTTATTTATAGTGTCTAACCAGGGGCCAACAGGGCTTATTAGGTTTCCAAAATTGACTATATGTTTAAGGATGGCTTAGAAACAAGGTGCTGGGAAATACAGAGTGAGAAAAAATAATCTTGGGATTTTATTTGGTTCAGGAAAAAGGCCAACTGGAACTCTTCTCTGAGATTTGTAATCCATGTTTTCATCACTCTGGAAGCTTTTCTAGACTTATATTTTTCCTTGATCCAAAGTTTTAATTCTTGGACAAGTCCTGAAGAGCAGAGAAATGGAAAAAAAAAGTATGGATTTTATTGGAAGTTTCCAAGATATGTTACTCATCAAAATGGATAAGTGTGGTTATCATTTTCTTCCTTGAGGAAAACATTATTTGCAGAGAAAAGGGCACATTTGTTGGTCAATAGTTCTGTTACCATGGAAACATGTAAATTAAAAAATAAGAAAAATGTTTTAATATATTAATTTTAAGATCTATGGCAACCTACCTTTTCCCCTTAGGTGTGGCTTGGCCAAATGGGTCATAGCCCTGACCTCGGTCATAATTCCAGTGCTGTCACAGGAGGCAAGCCCAAATGCCTCTTCTCTCCCCTGCCTCACAGATTGGCCAGGTGAGCATCTTACCTTCAGTGTGAAGAGTTTGCCCTCGGCTCCACATAAGCTTTGCAGAGCACCTCACATTGCCTATAGGACTTGGCCGACCTGGCATTTGGGATGGAACTGGTGACAGGCCACAGTCAAGATGTCCGAGTGGGTGCTTCATCCAGTCCTCTCAAGGTGGTGAGTAGCGCTGCACTGCCTGTGGCTGTGATACAGTGGAAATTGGGATAATGGTAAGATACTACAAAGCTTAATGACAATAAGTCCAGTGTTATTTTTCTGCTCGTACTTAAACATCCCACTTAGTTCACTTGTTTGGGGGGACGGTATCACGGGCTAGAGGGAGCTTACCAAGGCGCAGGAGAGGAGCATGGGCTTTCGACGCAGGCATGCCTGGCTTCATTCTGGCTCTGCCTCTAATGAGTTTGGTGACCTGGGGCAGACAACAATCTCTTCAAGTCTTGATTTCATCATCTGAAAAATGGGGATAATAATTCCTGCATCACGATGCTTTTATGGACACTTAATGAGATAATACTCTCTCTATACCCGTCTATATAACTTCTTGCTGGGCTTTCAGAGTGGCTATGATTGTAAACATCATTGACAGATACCAGTTGCGTCAGTCACTTCCTAATGCTCCCAGTGGAAGGGAGGACATCCCTGCTGCAGCCCCCTGCAGACTTCACAGGGTTCCCATCTTCCTCAAAGGAGGCCCCCAGATCCTTGCTCTTTTGGGAAGCTAGTTAAACACCACCACATTTCACTTTAATGCCAAGGTAAATTTGAAAATATTCCACTGAATTCTCCTAAATAAATGCACTCCTCTCTTTGTTATTTATTCAAGGAATATTTCTGTGTGTACCTATTCTATTTTTTTGTGTACCTATGCTATTCTATGCCAGGTCCTGTGTTAGGTGCCAGGGGCGGGGATGGGGAAACGATGAGTAAGATAGAAATGGCTTCTGCTCACCATGTAGTGAGGACAAAGAAAGATAAGTGACGAGGCGAGTACAAGGCCGCATACTCAGGGCTGTGGCAGGAACATGGTGTTCCCAGAGCATTTTGCTGGGACACCTAACCCAGGCTTGGGAGGGGCCTCTCTGGAAGTGAGATCATTTTTAGAGCCATCTCAGAGCTGGAGGTCTGTTCTGCTAGAGTTGCCCTGAATTGCTAGAATTCATTCATTCATTCATTTATTCATTCACTAAGTGTACCTTGAGTGCCTATTAGTTCCCAGGCTCTGTGCCAAGCACTGGGCTAACTATGGTGAGTAATGCAGACATGACCCCTTCGCTTAGAGAGCTTGCGGGTTAGTGGGAATTGGGGTAGTATAGAAATAAATGCAAGCATTGCCCAGGTTGGAGAATTGACAGCAGCTGAAATCATGTAGCTGGGGGAGGGGTTTGGAGTCTGAGCTGAGACCTGAGGGAAAATAGGAATCAGGTGAGGGAAGAGGCCTGCAGAGCATCCCAGGTTGAGGGAGCAGCACAGCGTGTGGGAAGGTTCAAGGTAAGGAAGGGCCTGGCCCTTGGAGGGATAGAGAGAAGGTCAAAGTGGCTGGAGGGTAGAGTGGGGACCAGAGGGGAACTGGCTAGAAGCATCAGGACAGCCCTGGCCGGAGGGGCATCCCTATTCCTCTGAGCCTGTTAGGCTGGGTGGACTTATAGCTTGACTAGCCCCCCGCCCCCGCCCCCGCCCCCATCACCCCTTGAGTTCTTTTCTGGTTTTCAGTATGGTAGGGTAAAGGGAGGCTTTCTCTGGGAATTTAGGGTTATCCTTTGTGGGGAGTGCTATGCTGTGTTGCCCATATCCCTCCTCAGGAATGAAGGATTTATTTCCCCAACTGCTGGAGAGCTCTCAGCTTTCAGCTCCCTTTGGGAGTTGCCTTCACTGAAGAGAGCCACATCACCCTCTTTTCAGGATGGTCCACAGACAGTGACTGATGGGTATAGAAGTATAAAGGTTCGACCACCTCACCCTAACTTGGGACAATTCTGAAGGGTCTCCCCAGCTCCGGAGCTCCCTGAGGGGTTGCTGAGGTCTTCGTTGGGACTGCATTACTACTCAATGTGTCCCTCCGCCCACCCATGCTCTCTTCTCCTCCTTGTTCAGGTGGTAATGCCAAGAACACCCCTTAACATACATCCTGTCTCAGCATTGGTTTCCTAAGAAACCTAATCTGGGATGACCTTCAACTTCAATCCCTGTAAGAAGAGAGTACAGGTAAATGAACATCACTTAATAAAGACAGACTGACCCAGCAAAGCACGGATTTGGTTATAACTTGACAGGCTTTGTCAATGAGAAGGAGGGTTGTTCAGTCTTAGGTAGAGAAAGCAAATGGCTCTCAGAAATCTCCCCACCTCAGTGGCTTGTCTGAGAATGAGGAAGCCTCAGCCACTTGAATTTGGGTCTGCTTCACAAGGCTGTCTTCATGGTGGAACTAGAGTTGTTGACAAGCTGTCATCATGAGATGCCATCACACCTGCATGTAAGGACTTGTGTTCCTATTCCATGTTCATCAACCCCCTTCTGATTATGGGCTGACTTCCCCTTTGGTCACCCTGCGGGAAGACTGAGCGGGCTAGTGTTCCATTGTGGTTCACGTGGCCGATCTAGTTTTTGTTGGAAATTAGTGCTTTGGGATTCTGGTTTTATACATGATTGTTATTCCTCATCTACCTCTGAGGTAGACCATTAGGCCTCTGGCTGGATGGACCCGGCCTGTTTGGAGAGAGCCAGCTGACCTTTCCCTGGAAGCAATACACGGAATCCATGTGCTCTGGATAAGCTGGGTTTTTAATTTTTTTTGAAAAATCCATACCTATATTTCCTGTACCTGTTTGGACTGATCCATCCTTTACATTATAGGTTTGAAATTCACCTGGCTGGCTTTTATTAAACTCATAAACTAAAGGTTTTTTTTTAAGTGTTGTTTATGTTCAGGGGATGTGGCCATCATAATCTAATGAAACTTTTCTAAACGTGAGTGTCTGTGTGTGTGTGTGTGTAAGAAGCAGTTTAGAGCAAGCAGTTATATCCAAGTGATGGGTGAGGGGTTGCAGGCCAGTTGGGGTTGAATTCTGGATCTTCTGTTGAGTAGCTGTGTGGGTTGGGAAGGTTACATTCCTGTTCTGTGATTCAGCCTGCTCATCAGATTGTTGGGGGGTATAAGTAAAGCACTTAGAATAGTGCCTGGCATGTGGAAAGCACTCAATAAGTGAAAGCTGCTATTATTATAGAAAAAAGGCACCATGATAATCACTCATGATAATCACTTCTGCTGTCCTCCATAGCGTTGCATCAGGGGGTCTTATATGCATTTTAAGTGTTAAAAATAAATGAAACCTCCATGCTCCCATCCAAATAGATTTTCAATTTGACTTATAACAAAAAGCAGTAAAAGAGATTTCTTCATACGTCTCCAGTCACCAGCAGCTGCGAGATTCCTCTGACACATGTGCAAACGTGGTAAGTTTGTGGCATGGAACATCATTTCCCCTCTCCATCGCTTCCCAATTGCAGTTTTTAAAGTAATGCAGTTAATATTCATGAGTATTTTAAGCCCAAATTAGGTCTCATCGTGTAAACACCGCAGAAACTGAGAAAGACCTTGTTAACAAAAGCAAATTATCAAACTCCCACAAATCTGAATCAGACCCACAAAATTCAAACTTAGATGAAGTACATACCCACAGAATCCATCGCGGCTCATTTCTGCAGGATTAAAGCAAAGGCAGGCGCTCGGAGCTGCCAGTAGACCTGTGACCATGGCATCTAATTGCAGCCGCCTTTCAACCTTGAGCAGGTCAATGGAGGCGCCATGATCTCAGGGATAATTTGTCTTTTATGTATTTCTGTGGTGTGATATATAATCCCTCTCTGAAAAGGGTCCTTGTGGGTGTCAGCTTCTGTTCCCACCAGTAATGGAATAAAGAACTGGTAAATAGGTGATTCTTTATATCGATCTCTTCTGTCCTGCATAATGGGAGCCGAAGGATGGGCCCACCTCTGTGAAGACAGCAGTGGGGGCGTTCAGCCCATAAGTGATTCTGGGTTTGCATTATGTCGTGACTAGACTCAAGTGCGTGTGCAGCTGTTTCTGAAATCTTGGCACACTGTAATGACGGGGTTGAATAGCCAGAGAGCTCGTTTCCACTTCACGTCTTAGGTCTGACTTTCTCTGCTCACTCTTGAGACAGCTAACCACCTCAAATGGGAGGGAATAAAGAGACCTGAAGAAGTAATTGTGCTATCCTGAGATGCAGGAGCCAGGGAGGGTGAAGAACTCAGTTTGTCTGTGTCTGACCATATCCGAAGTCCTCTGCCAATGCTGGACACTGAGGTAGTCTGCAGGGGTTTAAACACAGGATAACACACTGCATAGCAGGTCTAGCGCAAAACCCTGCTCTGCACATTTCAGGTGTGAGTTAAGAATGGACAGGGTTTCTGCTCTTCTGACTTGACAGTCTGTTGTCTTTACCCCACCTCCACCCCCTATCTCTGCCCCAGGTTCTTTGGAGACTTGAAGTATCAAGTGACTGAGATGCTCCCAATAGCAAAAGTATGGGAAACCATAGCTAGGCTCTATGGTTTGATGTAGTTTAGGGAAAAAGACTCTTTTTTTTAAAAAAAATGTTATTGGGGAATTGGGGGAGGGGAACAAGTTGGGGAACTGGGGGAGGGGACCAGCCAAGTTGCCGTTCTTCAACCTTCGCTGTGGAGGGCGCCAGTTGCCATCCAGCTTTCCATCAGCAGCTTGTGGCTTCCAAGCTCAAGGTGCTGTGTTCACTGCTATCTGCGGGTGGGCGCAGCCACCATCCCATGTGGGATTCGAACCCGGCAGCCTTATTAAGAGTGTATGCTCTATCCACTGAGGCATCCGGGCAGCAGCTCAGCTCAAGGTGCTGAGTTCAATCACTAGTTGTGAGTGGGCTCAACTCACCATTGAACAGGCAATCTCGTTGTTACACCACCTGAGCCATCCTGCCACCCATTGGCAGCTCAGCGACAGCTCAGCTTGGGCACAGCGTTCACTAGCCCATGTGGGAATCAAATCGGTGGCCCCATTGCTCAGAACACGCACTCCACGCCAACTCCTAACCAACTGAGCCACTTGGCTGGCCCAAAAAGACTCTGCTTAAGCCAGGAATCTCTCCCCATCTGCCTGCCCAGTTTCCAGGGTTGTATCACTGTAGGTTCACTCATTGCATCACATGCCAGCCCATGCAGCACAGCTGGGCAGGATGGGAGCCCCACGTGCCATGTGACTCTCCACACTTCCCAGCCCCCTCCTCCCGATGGACCTGGCTGCGTTTTCTCCTCAGCGTTCTTTCTCCCTCTCAAGGCTGCATTGCATGTATACCTCCTGCTGTTCTGAAATCCATTTACCTCCGTTTCCTCTTCATGAACCTCCATTTCCTCCCGCCAGTTTCCTTTCTTTTCCAATCATTGTATGACCCACAGGGACAAATAACCCACATGTAAGCTATTTTGTAAGTAAATATTAGAGTCCCCTGAAAAGGTCAGGAATCCTCGAGGAAATCATGGGCAGAACTTCAAGCGGGGTTCTTTTAATCAAGCAGGAAGGATGGGGTTGGCCGATGGAAAGGAGAAGGGTATACTGTGTTGATGAAGATGGTCCAGGGATGAGACTTATAGTTTAAGAGGCCTGGGGCTGCATCCTGACCTCCATTTAGCTCTGCGACCTTGGGGAAATCACTACAGCTCTGAGACTCAGGCTTCTCGCCTGTAAGATGGAGATAATCATACCTGGCTTCCGCTCTGGTTATAAGGATTACAGTTAATTAGTTCAGTAGATGTTGACTGTTATGTGCCAAGCACTGGGCTAGGTGCTGGACTGAAACAGGTAGCCTCTGCCGTCCAGGAGCTTCCAGGAGAGGAAGACAAGTAAGTAAATGAGCATATCATTAAAACTATTTATAAGTCATGAAGGATGCAGACAGAGTAATGGTGTTGGTGGTTTTCACAGAGCGGTCAGTGAAGGCTCCGGAGAATGTGAAAATGTCTCTGTGGCACTCGTCATAGCTCCTGGCACAGGGCAAAATGAGCTCCTAGTTTATTTTAACCAAGGGCTTCTTGCACGAGGGCAGGAAAATCAGGGAAGGGCTGTGTGAGAAAAGTGAGTGTGGTGGCCACCGGGGTTGCCATGTCACTGGACACCCCTACTTTCTCATCGTGCCCTTTTCTTCTTTCTAAAGTGGTCATTTCACATCCAAGCTTCAGGGGGAGGAGGGAGTTGCTGGTTCATCGTGTGTCCTTGGCTGAACACCCTCTCTATCCCTTTAGCCTGCTGCCGTCCACCGTTGTGATGAGGTGGAGAGCATGTCAGTAAAAATCTCAAGCCTTGGAAAGAAGGCAGCTATTGTGGTGGAAATATTAATAACATGGTTACTGGGCTTTGAATTCATGGGGAGTTTTCTCTCAAGAGCTCAGAGGAGAGGCAGTAAAAGGGTTGGTATTATTTTCTCCCAGGAGAGAGAGGCGAGCACAACAGCAGTGAAGGAAGGCATTGGCTAGAAATTGCACAGATGGAGTCTGCCAGGCCTTTCTCGTAGGTCCTCATGGCTACTTCAGTGCACTAACTACCAGGCCCTTTGCGTTGGGGGGTGGGGGGGAGGCAGGGATATTAGAACACCATGCCCCCTCCTCCACTCCTATTTCCTCCTCTTTCCTCCTAGGGACACCCAGCCTGTGTCCCTGGGGTCCTGTGGCTTGCTGTCACTCCCCCCACCAGGGTTCCTGCAGGGCTGCACTTTTTTCTTTTGATAGTCCGGAGGACTGGGAAGCAAAAATGGAGATATTTTCTTGGCAGCCACAGCTTCTTAATTATGAAATTAATATTAGGAGGTCAGAGGTCAAATATTTTAAAAGGCCAATCTCTGATTTAGCCCAGGCTATAACTAAGGATGATGTATGGTTCAAAAGGTAGGGAAAATGTATTTCCTTTTTTGTTTTTTGTTTGGAAGGTTTAGGGGGATCAGGATAAGAAAGGGTGAAGAGCCAGGATTTTGCACTGGATTTTCCTAAGAGACCTTGCAGGAGGTGGATTAATTCCTTGGTCAAAAATGGGTGTGGAAAATGTCAAAAGGCCAGTGGGGGCTCCTGGGGTCCCTGGAGCCTCAGGTGAAAGGTGGTAGGGCAGATCAAAGGCTCACTCTGGGGATGATGATTATTTTTGCATTTGGTTAAAAATTGACAAATTAATTGCTGAGCCCATTGTCAGAAAATGGGCAACCCATTAGGGATGATTGTAAGCAATTTCTCTCTATTATTCCTAATGAGACCGACACAGCCTCATCTTCTGTATTTATTGCTGGGGAGCAATGCGGCTTTTGCCTCTCCTGCTTCTCTCGGAGTCCGAGGCTGTGTGTCCGTGGCACCAGGCCCGCTCTTGGCGGCAGTGCAGGCCCCTGGGCACTGGTGCCTCCCCATCGGAGCCGGGAGACAGGTGATTTGTTTGTCTGAGTGCCCGAGTGATCCCTTGCTGCCTCTTCATTTTCCACCTTCTCTCCTTTCCAAACACCCAGCTTACTCCTGGCCAGCTCTCAAGATACCGTTAATCCAAAAAACAAGGATACAAAAATGAAATAGAAAAACAAACCCAAAACTCTTTAGGAAGTGGAACTTTAAATACTGAAAGCTGAAGCTTCTAGGGGTTGGGTATTTCAGTTGGGTTTGGAAAAGACCCAAATGTTCTTTAAAAAAATATTTAGAGTATTTCCCACTTTCAGATAGTGCGGGTATAAGTACTTGTCCTTCAGTGGGGTATCCAGGGCCTGGATTATAAAAGAGAATGGTCTCCGATACCCTTTCACACTGGGGTATTACGTCCTGGCCTGTTCTTTCTGAGCTAGCCCAGAAAGGGTAAATATTTATCAGTCTAGTTCAAAGGCAGGGTTTCCTAGGGCAAGTCAGACACCCCACTGAGCCCTCCTCGTGAGGGCCTGGATCTCACCTTCCCTCCATGGGAGGGAGGTGTGTGTCTGTGGTGGCTTCCCCTCATGCTCAGCCCTTGTCTGGTCTTCAATGACTGGGATGCACATATCGCTTCCATTTTTAGGAGTTCTAAAAGGAGTTCTGGTCCACTTGGTAGATATGCAGATTGGAAAGTCCACGTTAGTGGGGCTTTCTCCCTTATTTTAAAATCTGTGTGTGTCAGTTGCCTGCTATTTGTGAAATCATGAAACTCAGAGGAAATGATAAAAACCACTAAAATGGCTGCCAGGTCAGTTTCATGAGCATATTGCATCATTCCAGTGTATTCTGTGATGAATCCTTAGTAATTTTTACTTAAACAAAATGTTCAATTTATTCTTTTTCACTGGTAGTTGGCACCCATAGCTATAAAGTGTGTGTCAGATTCTGATTATGCCCAGGAAGACCACCAATTTTGAGTGTGTGGCCACTGCTCTATGGTGAAATTTTGAAACATGGAAAACGGTAGCCATAATTCCCTTCGGAAAGGACTTGGAGACTGTATTGGTTTCTCATTGCTGCTGTAATAAGTTACCACAAACTGAGTGGCTCCCAAAACCACAAATTTATTATCTTATAGTTTGGGAGGTCTGAAGTCCAAAATGGTTTTCACAGGGCTAAAATGAAGCGATCAGCAGGGCTGCGTTCTTTCTGGAGGTCCTAGAGGAGAATCTATTTCTGGGCCTTTCCAGCTTCTGGAGGTGCCCACCTTCCTTGGGCGTAGGGCCCCCTTCATCTCAAAGCCAGCCATGGCATCGCTCCTACCTCTGCTCCTCTCTCAGCACCTTCTCTGAATAACTCCCCTGTCACCCTCTTCGAGGGGCCCTGTGATGACACTGAATCCGCCAGATAGTCCAGAATAACCTTCCAGTCTTAAGGTTATTGCCTTAATCACACCTGCAGAGTCCTTGCCTTAATCACACCTGCAGAGTCCCTTTTGCCAGGTAAGGTAATATATTCGGGGGTTCCAGGGATTAGGATGTGGACACGGTGGGGAGGGGAGAGCATTGTTATTCTGCCTACCACAGGAATAATAGGTAAAAGCAGACTAGGAAATCAGATTTTATAAATAAACAACATTAATACATTTGGGATCCCCTCCCCCCCTCCACTTTTTTTGGAAACAGTTGTTTTTAGTCCCACACGGGCTCAAAAATGGCAAAAATATTAATTGAATTTCTGTTCACCTGTACTCTTTGTGATTTATTCCATGTGTGTGGAAGTATGGTAGTTTTATAGGAAGAGATATTTACTTTCTAATCTTTTAAAGGTCAAGTGGCAAAGAGAACTAGTTTTAAATGCGAGTTACCTATGTGGAGCAATTAAGGAGAGATATAAAATACTATGGATTTTAAGATGTGACACGCACCAGAGGCAAATGGAAGCGCACTGACTAAGATATTAGCTGATTTAGGAAAATTCAAAAACCTCTGGGAGAATACTTGGATTCGTATGAATTTATTGTAATTCGTTAAAAAACAACCCTCTCTTCTAATCGGTTTTATCATTACATTTGCAGTTGGCTTCTCTTTGCCGCTAGTCATCAACACCTAGAGCCAACGTCTGAGGTAAATTCTCAACCGAGTCCTCTCTTTGTTGTCAGTGGGTGATAGTGACTCAGAACCCCCTTTCACAGATGTATTGAAATTCTATATTAAGTTAAAGCATAATCTATAAAATTCGATCTTTTTCCCAGAACAAACAGACCTGAATGGCCCCAGTATCCCACCTCCCAATAAACCGAAAAGCTCTGTTCTTTATGTCATTTGCATGGTTAGACCTTCCCCTGCAGCCCTTGCTGTTGGTTTCCACATCGTCCGCCTGCTCTTCCTGTGGCGTGGGCATGAGCGAGATCTCCCTTCACCGTTGGTGTCTCGGGAGAGGCCAGCATGTGGAAGCTGAGACACTGCCCTCCCCCACACGAGGGCTGTGAAGCTTCCAGGATCTGCTTCTTTGGCTCTTTCTGCTGGTGACTGAGTGACAGCTAGGCCCGTAGGCCCTCTGTAAGCCACGTGCTGATTCCTGTAGGCAAAAACACAACCCTTTCCATCCCTCGCTGTCTCCTCTGTGGCTGAGTCAGGCAATAAAGGGGAACATTGAAATACAACCTGTTGGTATTGGCACCCATCCTTGTCACTTCAGCCGGTGTGGAGACAGCCTGGCGGTGCTGGCACCTCAGCCCGGGCTTAGCAAGACCAGAGCACACTCCATTCTCACCACGGCCTGGAACTGGACCTGATGACAAGTGGCCACAAAATGTTGACAGAGAGAGCAGAGAACAATGGCTCAGGGGAAAATGGGGAGCAAGAGGCCGGACCAGGGAACAGCCATGCAGTCCAGACGGGGTGAAAAATAGGGAAGAGCTAGTTGCTCGGGTTTCGTGTTTTTCTTTCTTTGGCTCTTTTTTGTCAGCTCCTTATCTATGAAGGCAGAGAGCTGTGTGCTCTCAAGGCTGTCTTATCTTCTGATTTAGTGAATGTTTCTGCTTAATGAATCATTTTGTGCTACTTACTGATGGGCTTTTCGAAAGAAATGGCTTTGGAGTTAGAAATACAACTGGAAATTATTGCCGGCAATGACCAGATGGTATTTATGATTTTGGTTGTCTGTTACCATGGTTTACTGGTTGGAGAGGGAGGGCCTTGCACTGCCAAATGTTATCCTTCAATTTTGTAGAAAATCAAGGAAATGTATTTCATTGAGAAGTATAAAATTATTTTTGTTATTCTGTAGCTTTATAACACCTGAGAATTCCCAAATAGAAATCTTCTAAGTAAAAATAAATTTTACTCAGTGGTTTTCTAAGCTTAGTGTGCAGGCTACCCAAGGAACTTGGTAAATACAAACTTCTAGGCACTAGACCCAGAATGTCATATTTAATAGACCCAAATTTGCATTTTTAACAAACTCCTAGGTTATTCTGATATCAGTGATTGGGGTCACAGTTCAAGGAAAATACGATTGTATATACTCGACCTTAGCTAATCATGGCATGATAGCTGTCCCCTCAGCCCATCCAGACATGGTTCATATGATATAATGTCACTAAGATAGCAGCTGTGTTTTCATGCAGCTCGGGAAGGCGGCTTCTGGTAGTGCAGTGTATCACCTGCATTGTTATTTTCAGAGCTTTCGGTCTCAGGTTTATTCCCTGTACAAAGATTGAAAGATAATGTGAAATCAAACACATTTGTCTGGGAGTCGAATGTCCGTCAGACCCAGGCATTGATTTCCTGGAACTTGAGTTCTCAGTAAATGCCTTTCCAGTGAGAATTCCAATCAGGATTCTAAAGGTTATATGAAATAAGCCTGACTTCTGAGCTTTCTCTGGGGAGAGTGCTTAATTTATAAGCAAAGGAGGGAGAAATCCACTCACCACTGCTGTTTGTTTGTAATCAGCACACAGTTCATATTTTAGAATAAAATGCTGTGTTGATTAGCGTTGTGAACTAGGCTGAGCCAGAAAATATCTCTGTGCAGAGCGTCCTTAAGGATGAAATATTTGCTCCTTGGAGGGTGAAAAGATAGCGAAATGAAATCTAGGCCAAGCTGTGGGGAAGTTTGCATGGGAGAGATACTGGATTTCTACAGGTGCGCTCACTTATTCTACCACCAGGGGGCAGTATTGCACTTTGGTTGGAAAATGGTCTCTGTGGCAAGCAGCCCTTTAAAATTAAAGGAGAATGACTCCAAACGAGCACAGCTAAAAACCAGAACCTTAGCAAGAACCAGAAAACCAACAACACAGAACCCAAACTCTCTTTGTTATCATGTGCCATCTTTGCTTTTCTTGGTGCGTAGAGTTTAATATTGTAGTATTAAGACTCTCCAGGGCATGTTTTATCGGTCCATTAATACACACTTAGGGGTGGTAGATAATGCAGTGAGATAATTTTTCATTTTTCCTACTCTTTGTTTGGCAATCCCATCTCACCTCAGTGCTCTTATCTTGCTGCCAAGCAGCTGCTCTCCTACCTGTTTCCCTTCAAAAAGAGGCAGACCCAGCCGCAGGCCCACCTTGGTAAGGTTAGTTATTTTGTGGGGCCTGGTGGATGTGCACAGAACTGGCTGGAACACTCCCTCCATTCTCTTTGCTGTGAAAACATGTTCACAATTGGCTTGATTGCTGGAAGTTCCTGGGGATTACAGTTACTTTTATGTACCTCACAAACACACTTTTGCGGAAGTCAAGCCATCATTTTATAGGGCGTAATACAAAAGAGGTAGATGCTAAAAGTTTGCATCTTTACTTTAAAGTTGATTCATATTATTAATAGATAAAGTTTGGGTGGATTAAAAACAAAAACAACCATGGGCTTTAGGAGTGTAAGTCCCACCAGGACAGAGATTGTGCCTGTCTGTTCATGGATATATCTCAAGTTCCTAGAACAGGGCCTGGCATAGAAGAGGCTGCAGTTTGTTGTGTGAATGAATGAATTTGATCCCATGGATCATGACGGCCCCTCCCCCGCCTGGGCTTTGCTTTGAGGTGACCGAGGTAAGGCTGGGTCCCTGACTTAGCCTCTTCCTATCTCAGTCTTTGTCTGTGTTATTTCTGGGCTTGTGGAATTACAACAGCTGAGAGTTTCTTGAAGGAAAGTTCTAAAATTCAGCCTACAAGATCAACTATAAACCCCAAATATTCTTGTTTCTTTGCATACGAAGTTGTGTTAATTCCACTATTGGGGTTGCGGTGGGGGAGTCACACAGGCTGTAGATTTGAAGGTAACTTCCTATTAATGCCCTTTTACAAGAAAGTCTTTTCTTCTGTTGCAAGAAGCAGGCAGGTTGGGAGCCTTGCCTTTGAGCAGGAGCAGAAGTATGCGCAGGACAGGGAGTAACAGGCACTATGGAGATTAATTACTCTCCCTGGAATCCAGCTTGACTGGGCAAGGTGAGACAGTTCAATTATTTAATCACGTTGGCACTACTGGAGTCCGAGGACTTGAGGGCTGAGACAGCGCTCCAGTCTCGCTCGATTTATATGCGAAGTCTCTCCTCAACTCGCTGCTCCCAGTTGAACCCTTGGGCAGAGGGAGAGGAGCAATCGATTTTGGAAGAAGATGTTCCCATCTCTGCCTCCTCCCGGGCTGCGTCTGCAGGAGTTCTCAGTGTTTATGTCCTGGGTGTCTTGCTAGCAGCTGCCAGTGTCTCTCCTGACACTGTCAGGCTGCTTCTCTCAATATGTAGTGGATGCTATCCCCCTCACACACAGCTTTTTAAGGCTTTCTTTCGGCTGGAGAATGGCTGTCCATCAAGTTACACGTCAGACCGTGTCATTAGACCTGAATGCACGAGAGTCACGTGGTCCCATAAAACTTGCTATCGTGATGAAGGTGTTCTTTCTGGTTGGTAGGCAGTGGCCCAATGGGGCGATTAGCACTTAAAGTGTGGCTGGTACGATTAAAGAATTAAAATTTTAAATTAATTTGTTACCTATGGCCAGTGTTGTATTGGGCCATGAAAGACTAGACTGCATCCACCATGCCCAGAAAATCATTAATGTTTCTTTTTCATTGATGGTGTTTTTTGTTTTTTTTATTTGTTTGTTTTGTTTTTTTTCATGGAGCTTGACTGACGCACTATTATACAGAGGCTGGTTTGTACCACAGTCCCTCTTCATGCCCTCTTGGTTTTCACCAGGCCCTGTGCTGCTTTTGCTTGGGCCGTGCCACTCCTCATTGGCCAGTGAGGGGCAGGGCGATGACGTGTACTCATTCTGCTGTGGTTCCTTGTTCCTCCTGTGGGGAAAGACCTTAGTCACAATGAAAACTGCATTCTCCCAAAACAACGTGAGTTCGGTGGGAATGTCCTCTCCAGACACTTGAGTATTGCATCTCCAGGGACTGCTGCCACGGTGGTGCCACCTACTTAGTGTCACACAGACTGGCAGTCAAACGCTCTGTTTAGTATAGATTTTCAAAGTTGTTCAGAGACCAGTTGACAGTTTGTCTATCAAAATGAGCCTAAAAAAAGTGGCCTTATGAACCAAATGTCTTTGGTCCCAACTAGACACAATAAGAAAAGGATAGGCCATGAAATATCACGCTGTGTAAGACTGAAAGACAATGACTGAGCTATTTTCTCAGTCATCCAGGCTGAGTGATGGAGTCCTAATTAATGACTTCCGATCTGCTCCATCCTCCAAGCCTGCCTCGATCAACTCATTATTCTCCTGCTGCCTCCATCACACCCACACTTGGGGCTGTATACCTCATGCCCTCATTGCTAGAATTCTACAAAAAGAAGCAAAAATAGAGTCCAAGAAATCATTCTCTTGGTTCCTGTGGTTTACATGTGCTAGTTAATTTGGGCCTTAACGTTGGTCTTTCAGAGTGACAGAAACAGCAGCCAATCTGCTGTTGTACAAGCAAGTGCATATAGCCTAGTTGCTAACACCCTTGAAAAATGTCCCCAGAAATGCATCTCCCAGAGAGAGTTCTTTAAATTCAGCTAGATTCGTAAAGAGCCCATTTACTGCCTGACTTAGAGCTAAATCCTGTGGCAGAATGGAATTCGAGGCTAGCTGCCAGTGAGCAGAAAACAGCTTGGGTACCAAACCGTGAGCCTGTGAGTGGCAGGGCAAGAAGAGACGTTAGAACAGAAGGCATCCTTAAGTCTGAAAGGAAAGAAAAAATCAAAACAGAAGGAAGGGTCTAGAGGCCAAGTACAGAGGGGTTGGCCAAGAAAGTTGGGATGCAGAGTGAAGAAGGAAAAAGAGAATAAGAAAGGAGGCTTGACAGGACGAGAGAAAGAGGTAGGAGAAGGAAAAGTTAAACAATCTATGCAGCTTTCCTGCTTTATATCATTCAAAGGACACAACTGAAAATCAAGTCATTTCAACAGACAGCCAGACAGCAGCGAGTCACCAGGCAAAATGACTTCCCTACCTAGGTGTTAAGTCCTGATTTCATGAGTGCAAATAAACAAGCAGGCAAGCAAACAATCAGACAAAACCTATCCTTGTACTTACTCTTTCTAGGTTACATTTGCTTTGAAGAGGAGGGATTTTCTCAGGTATTCCAATATAGTTAATGTCAGTCAAATCCCTTGGAGAACAATGTGAATAGTGATGTGGAAGGGGCTTTCTTACAACCAGCCCAATACTTGTAGCCTTCTGTCCAAATGCAGCTCCTCCCCCTTTTCTCCACAGCGGAGACACCGTGATTGATTGACATCCAACTGCAAAACGTTAACTTGCTTTATATCTCAGGGTCTCTCACTTTGGCAGCCTCTAGAGCCTCCTGGGGGAGCTTATTAAGAATACAGTTGCCTCGGGCCGGCCGAGTGGCGCGGTGGTTAAGCGCTGGCTTCAGAAGCCAGCGGCATCGGTTCGGGTCCCACATATGAGGGCCAGTGACACTGCCCTCAAAAAAAAATAAAATACAGTTGCCTGGACCCCAACCCCAGAGGTTCTGATTCTCAAGGGAAGGCAGCATCTCTCAGAGAAACCAGGCTGGGGATGTTGGGAAATGGGGTGAAGCTGTAAAATGTGAACATTTTTAGCTCAGAGGATGAAGCAATCTAATTTGATGCTCGTTAAAAATTCCTGAGCAAGTCTCATGGAATGACTTCTGTATACTTGATTGGAAATTAAGGCTAAAGAAAATGGGCGATGGTTTATTTTTCTCTCACCATTGTTCTTGGCTAGCCAAGTCCTCTTTGGCTTCCCCATTAATTACTGAAGAAAGACCACACTATGAACACATTGTATGGGTGGTCCACACGGATTGTGTAGTTGTGCTGAGAGGCCTCTTTGCTTTGGAATCTGGCTGTGGCCCCACCCATCCTCTTAGGCAGGCCTCAGGACCCCCTTGTCAGCTTCCATCACATTCCTGTCTCTTGTGAGCTGGCTTCTGCCCCTGGCCACTGTAGGAGCGGGAACTGTTACTCTAGAGTCAGACAGATGTAGTGTCAGTCCTGCTCAGCCACTTGGCTCCGTGACTGCGGGAAAATGATGCTCTGAGCCTCCATTTGCCCCATGGATAAGATGGGTGGAATTGTCATTCCCACTGAGTTGTAATCCTTATAGGAGATAAGGTATAAAAAGTTCTTGGCAGAGTAGGTGTCCAGGAACCGTGGCGTCTCTTGAGGTCTTCTCTCCTCTTACCTAGCAGAGAGTCATCTGCCCTCCACAGTGGCCCAGGTTTCTCTGTATCTTCTACTGCGTTCTTACAAGTAAGCCTCACTGCAGACCCTACCCCAAGTGAAGTGTGTGCCTTTCATAAGCCTCGGGAGCCTTTCCATGCTCTCAGACCAGCAGGTCCGAGAGACCAGCAGGTGCCATCTCTACTCAGAGGTTGGCCAGGGGATGCCGGCAGGAAAGCCTGGTTATGTCAGGACCTGACTAGCTGTGTGGGCCCGCCAGACAGGAGACCCCAAGAGTTCTCTAGGCTGCCTTGTTGTGAAGCCTCAGTACTTATTTGCTGAGAGGTATTCATACCACGATTTCAAGGACTGACATGTAAAATTTTCCTTGGTGCCTCGTCCTTGTACCCTTGGGGGGCTGTATCCAAGACGGAGCGTCCAACGCCCTTGTGGGAATTCAAACATGTCACCCTCGCTGACAGGCCATCATGCTTCTAATGAGCGCAGAAGAATTTAATTCAATAAAAAAACCCATTAGAACTGACAGTACAAATGTAAACAGGTCCCCGATGAATAATTTTGCCGGGCCTTCTCCGCTGCGGTGTTTGCTGCTGCAGACCGTAGCCAAATGCAGAGGGAGACGCTGCAGTCTCTGCTAAAGGACAGGACGGGATTGATGCGTCCCTGTCACCTGTGATTCACCGTTTGCATGGAAACCCTGGGCCTGGTCTTGGGTGGCGGTCTCATAAAAATGTCATTTTTGTCTCAATATTATGGAAGGAGGGATCCTGCGATGGTTGGAGGTAGACATTGTTGGGGTTTACTTTTTGTCATTTTTCAAGAGATTCAGGTGGTAAAAAAATGAGTCAGCTGCTTTGGTATTTCCCTGAGACTCTTAGCATATTGTGCCATGAAATTGTATGAATGTCTGGAATTTTTTGTTCTTCATTTTTTAGCAACTAGATGTTAAAGACTTTTCACTGGGCTAGTTTAGGAGTTGTTGCCTGGTACGGCAAATTTAAATTTCATCCTGCAATACAGGGCTCCATTTTTAACAGCTTGAATTAATAATCAGAATTAACCGGCATTATTTCTCCAAAGACTATGATACGTAGAGCTAGGTCATTGTACCAACAATTCCTTGTGAAAATGTTTTTTTTTTTTCCTTTGTCATTGTTTTCTTCTAGTGCTTCAGAATAAAGGTATTAGAATGTTTGATTTCTCCTTAAAAATGACAGAGGAAAAGATTGAATGAATAAAAGAGGCCTGACAGAGGGACCCTCTCCCTTCCCCCAAGTGAGGATGTAGCGAGGGTGCCAGCTGTCTAGCAGGACCAGCGCCCCTTCAGGCCATGATTATGCTTAGACTTCTCAGGCCCCAGACTGTGAGAAGTTAATTTCTGTTGTTTATAAGCAACAAGAAAAACAAACAAACAAAAAACCCAACAAAACAAAACAAACAGAGACTAATCCTAAACATTGGTCTTACAAAGCAAACCTTTGGTTCATTAATAACATTAGTAAATAACAGCTTACTCTTAGTATTTGAATGCTCTCTCTATGTTTCTATTTTTATTGATGTTGTTGTTTTTTTTTTTTTTTTTGAGGGCAGTGTCACTGGCCCTCATATGTGGGACCCGAACCGGGGCCGCTGGCTTCCCAGGCCAGCGCTTAACCTCTGCGCCACTCGGTTGGCCCCATTTTTCTATTTTTAAACCTTTGCTTCAAAATTGACCCAGTCATTATTCATCTTTCTCTAATTTGATGAAGCAAGAGGCTCGTGGCCGGGGCCCATGGTCCTTCACCTGTGCGCTTTGCACTTTTGAGTGAGGGGGATTGTCCACCGCACGGTTGCAATGCATCCAGAAAGCTGTGTTTGCACTAAGCGCCCTCTGCTGGTGGGTGAATAATATTTTGCATACAAACGTCTTTTATTTTTCAATATGTAGATGCCATGGGGTTAAATATAATGCAAATTGCGAGTAGGTTTTTTTTTTTAGATTATTAATTTTCTTAATTAATGGATCAAAGGGCAGCTGATATCCTGGAGGTAGTTCTGCAACATTATTGACACGGCACTCAAAGAGGCTGATCTCATATGTTTAAGTATTGGGAGCCCTGGCCCTAAATTAAAGGTGGATGACCAAGTACGTGTTCTGGCATCATGAATGGGTTTGTTATTATTACAATGTTTGTCTTTGCTTCAGTTTCTACACTGAAAGGCAGATGGCTCGTTGGTCAGCTGCTCCCCTGCAGAAGTGAGTGGTGATGCCTTCTCTCATAGTTCAGCGGCACTATCAGGTCCTTAATGCTTCGGAGGCCTGCTGGCTGTGAGAGAACAGAAGTAAATATTCATTGCACTTTTGTAGTGACCAAGAACAATATTCCATTTCTTGGAATCGCTCTCTCTTTGCCTCATTTTTCTCATTAGTTCACTTCCATTTTCTTGCATATAACTGCTCTGCCTCCACAAATTTAAGTTCAGGACCTTATAAAAAGAATTCAGGGTTGCTTACCCAGAGCCTTTCTGAAGGCAGGAAGAGGGAGGTTGTGTTTCCTGAGTGCCTGCTGCCTGCTAGGTTTAAACCTTTACTTGGGAGACACCCTGATCTCCATCATCACAGAGAGGAATTCGGGCTTGGAATCAATTCCCTCCCTCCCCCTCCTCCCCTCCCTCTCTCCCCACTCCCTTTCTTTCTCTCTCCTATCTCTATAATACTTCATGACTTATTAACCACTTTGAATTTTTAGATGAATTTACATTTGCTATGGATGTGTGAACTTTATTTTTTGCTCAAGATTTCATTTATATTCTCAAATACATGCCAGCCTCTTTGAATTTTTTTTTTTTTCATAGCTGGGAAAATCCAAACAAGATCTACATTTTAGGGTTTATATCGTAGAAATCTACTGATAAACAGCTCTAAAAATATTAGAAAGTAACATCCTTTGCTATGTGTTCCTATTGGTTTGTCGGAAAAGTCATGACGTATTCTTTCTGTTTTTCGTTGCAAAAATGCGTCATGACTTTTCCAATAACCCAATAAAAAAGAGAGTACTCCTGTAGTAACTGTGACACTGTATCTTCTATTTGGAGATTTAAGTCTCTAGGGTAATTCCATTTAACAGTGTAGCTTAGCTTGGGACTTTTTGAAAGTTTTTCTTTGCTTTGCTTCCCTTCCCTCCTGCCAAACCTTGAAGACTCTCTTTACTACACATTTATTATGCATACTGGTTTCAAAGGTTCTGTCTACTTCATGGCCTGTGCATGCCTTGCCCAGTGACTTGGGAGAGATGTTTTTATTTTTTATTTTTTATTGGAGAACAGTGTGTTTTTCCAGAATGCATCAGCTCCAAGTCTGTATGTGATCCACTCCTGTCCCCGAGGCAGGCCAGCCTCTGGGAAGCGCCTTTTTTTAGGAATTGCAAGGCCAACTTCTCCTTTCTTTGTTCTGCTCCTCCTAGTGTGCCTATAAAACTTTTTGGCAGTATTAAGAGCGGGAAGGCAGCTTTGTGACAAGGAGTCCACTGTCTTCCCTTAATGCTGGCGCTTTGGAATAAACCTACTTTTCTTTCCACCAACCTCGCCTCTTGAATTTTGGCTTTTGTGTGGTGAGCAGCTGGACCTTTTGCATGGTAACACTATGAACAAATTCCAAGGATGGGCTCTTAACCAACAACCAGCCTTTTGCTGATAACACCACCTGTGTTTTAATGCTGTTGTCCCAAGTGATTGAAGTATTGGGATGCGTTGACCCAAGTGCCTTTTCTGTGATCTACTTACTACTTTCTCCTTCTGCACCGCTCTGTACTGCGAGTGATGATCAGTGTATGGAAACACACCACCAAATCTTGTGGGTTTGTCATTTACCCTTTGTTCTGTCTCCTATTTCATTATTAATTCGGCCATTTTCCTATTTCTTGTCAAGCTTTGAGCCGTGAGCAGTAAGTAATAGACAGCTCACAATTCTGACCTTTTCTGTCTCTCAACATTCTTTTGCAGAATCACTTAAAATAGTAAACAGCCAAGTAGGGAATTCCCGTTGGTAGGAGAGCTCTGTGGCTGGCATCCCCTCACCGTGTCTGCAGGCCTGTCCCCTGTCGGTGCAGGCCTGTCCCCTGGCGATGCAGGCCTGTGGAGGTGCATGCGCCCCTGGCCAAGGCACCCGGTGGCCACCTCTCTGAGCTCGTGGAGCACCTCGTTTCCTGTGTGTGTGGTGACTGCCTGCGCCCTGAGTTTCTCAGCCACTTGGGAGAGGGTGAAACTTTTGTGCCTTATAGGACAAAATCCGATGACTTCCAAAGAAAAAGAGTACAGCTAACAGGAAAGAAAAGATGTGAAGGTTAAAGTCAGGACTGTGAATATCTTTTGGCTCTCCTCATGAGTCCCTGGAGCCTCTGAGGGCTGAGGGTTTCACTCTGAATAAACATTCCAAGGGGTAGAGTTCACTGCCCAAGGCTCCTCAGAAAACGTCTGGCCTGGAAGCTTGTACAGCTCAGCTCTCCTCTGGAGCCTCCCAGAACACACAGCGTTTTCCTGCCATGTGAGGGGCCCGTTGACCGTCTCCTCAGTATGGCTTTGTGTTTCTTTGTCCCAGTAGCTTGAAGAAATTAGACCTTTGGCCTCCCGGCATTATGCTAGTGGTCCAGAAAAGTGAAAACCAGGAACAAATTGGATGCTGCCCTCATGAAATCATAACCTCCTCCATGTGCTGTAGTCTCAGAAATGAGGCTGGCTGGTGGCTCGGGCGAGAGCGATGAGTGAGTGTGTGGGAACCCAGACAGGCTTTTAGAGCCAGTCATTGCCCCCGTTTGTACCACGGTTATTACCCTGGACTTGT
The DNA here is from genome assembly GCA_033961575.1 of Aselliscus stoliczkanus. Classification (NCBI taxonomy): domain Eukaryota; kingdom Metazoa; phylum Chordata; class Mammalia; order Chiroptera; family Hipposideridae; genus Aselliscus; species Aselliscus stoliczkanus. The sequence goes on from CM066735.1 coordinate 51,070,626, forward strand.
CACTACCAGGTCCTGTCCTCTTTGCTTTTGGCCTCTTCACCAGCTCCTGTAGGCCACACAAGAACAAAGTAGCAAGAGGAAAGAGAAACATGGTAGGACTGTCAGGAAGAACAAATACTTGAGACGGCACGAAACCAAAACTTCCATTCCTTTATCATTCATTCATTCACCCATCCATTCACGTATCAAATATGTTTGGAGCATGTTCAATATGCCCAGAACTATGCTAATCTCTCAAATGATAGGGGTGACCCAAGTATATAAAAAGTCTTTCACCTCCCAGGGCAACTCTGTTAGCTCAGTAAAGTGACCATGCCTCTATTCTGTGAACTGCAGGAAACCCAGCTGCCCTTTCTAAGGACTGCGTGCAGGTGGCTGCAATGGCTTGGGCTCCTCGTCATTGTCCCCTCCCTTCTCCACCTACTCCCACTGCTCCCACTGTCTGTGCTCTGCTTTGCATCAAAGTGTGGACACATTTTCTTCCTTCATTGTCCAAAGCTGCTATTGGGGAGGAAAGGGGAACAGGTCACAGTGATATTTTAGAAGTCACCATGAGAGAATTATATCAGAAAAGGAAAGCATAAGTGAGGTGTTGGCTATCACTGTTCCAAAAACATCTCCCTGAGCCCCAGCCAGGACCCCTGCTGGGGGGGCCCACTCAGCCATCCAGACTTCCCTTTCCCTTGCCTCAGGCTCCTCACCCAAGAAGAGCTGGGAAGACTTTTTTAGCCGGCAGGTAATGTCTCCATAGGGGCTCCCCAGACCCTCCCCAAGGACTTGATTTTAACACTCGTTTCTCATTGTCTCAGTCTCTTTTCATACCATCAGGCTTTGGGCATTTTCTTTCCAAATTAAAAAGCACAGCACAGTGTTTTCTTCAACGAAAAACAAACAATTTTTCCCCAAAGAGAAATCTGTTGCACCACCTAGAATGCAGAAAATAGCTATAGGCAGCTTTTTGAGTTGCATTTTGCTTCATAATTAAAATAACAGGGCCCTTGCCTGCAACCTGAGAATAGTAGGAGAGACGATGAGCAAACCAGCTTTGTAGCAGAATGTTATGAGTGACATGACCGAGGTGTGTGTGGGCTGCTAGAGGACCACACAGGAGGGGGTCTTCAGTTCTACCCGCTGGTCCCTGGAAGGCTTTGTAGACTGGCTTGAGTTAGCAATTTTCGGGAAGATAACTGGGAGACAGCATTCTGAGCAGCTAGAATGGCATGGGAAACACAGAGGCATGCAGGTGGGATGCACAAATGTTGGGATGGTGGGAGCACAGAGAGGGGGCAGGTTGGGCATGCTCAGGATTGATCAGTAACCTTATATTGGCTGTGCCACCATCAGACCTGTGCTTTAAAGATGGCGTGTGGCAGGTCAGGGGCGAGCAGGAGAGACGTGAGGTGGGGACACAGAGGTGGCAGTTCCTGTGCAGCCAGCTCCAGTGACGAAGGCCTGACCTCCAGCGGGGCACGGAGAGCAGGTGCACAGCAAGCCAAGTGATTTCATCCCCAGCGTGCAGAGCTGAGGCTGCCCAGCTGACTCCCTGACTCACCGGCCTGCCTCGAACAGTGTTTGCATTCAACACATAGACATCAACTAAAAATACTGGTTGAAAGAAAAAACGGTGGACTCGGACTTTGGTGTCCAAATATGTCCATGGGGACTATCGTTTCATGCATGTAAATGTGGTCAAGGAGTCTTTATTGTACCTACTTGCACAATATGAGTGTTTGAATAAATGTAATGCCTCTTTTCTGCTATTTTAAAAGGATAATTTGAGGATGGCTTAATAAAGAGGCACATCCCAAAGGTGTGGGTAGGGTGTAGGGAAACTTAAATTGACAGTGATGTGCCTGGGGGCAGTTACCACTCCTCAGCCCAGGAGACACTGGAAGGCGGTGTCCCTGGAGCCTGGACGAAGGAATTTCCATCCGGTGGGCTGACTTGACAGGGCCTGTGACCTTCAGTGGAGGTTTGCAGCCAGCTGGAAGAAGCGGAGAGAATGGACACCTTTACATCACTCTCCTCCATCCCTCAGCCTTCTAGAAGGTGAATTCCACCAGAAGCTGAAGGCCACAGGGTCTGTATCCCCTCCGGGGCAGAGGACAGGGTGTGCCTGCCACTTCCTGTAGCTCTACCATTTTTACTCAAGGCCAAAATGCAAGTGGAGGCAAACAGAGGTCTTCCTCCTAAGACTCCAGTCTCCCCTCATGCTCTGCTTCAGCGGCTGCCTCAAAGCTTCCCAGACGTTAAATGAGACCTGGGGCAATGATGTGTTCTTTCTCTCAATAAATGCAGCCCACCCTCTGACCTCTACAGAACTGACTGGCCTTGGCCCGACTGACCAGTCCAGTGGAATAGCCAAGAGGGAGTGAATGCCGTCGGGTTCTTTATTCATAGCAAAGCAGAAGCATCTCCTCACTGATTTGAAATTTGGTCAGAAAACATAAAATCTCAGATGAAATTAAGGGCCTTATTTAAAAATGCCTGCCATGATTGAGTGGAAGGCTCCCCCTGTGGTCACCTTGAACAGGAAAGGAAGTGATGTTTGTTGGATGCTGCCATGTTCAGGGTCTAGGTCTGGTATCCTACAAGAGCGAGGCCCTCAGGTAGTTGAACTTGAGAGGGGCGGGGGGAGCATCCACCTCAGTCATAGTTGTGTGGAAAATAGCCTTGATAAAACTTCCAATCTCTCTGTATTCCTTCTGTTAAACTGAAGAATTTTGCAAAACTTTGAAAATTAAACCACTGTAAAACCCCTGTAGAGAATTGTTGCCACAGCTGGGTAGACTGCGTCCACTATTAAATAACAACACTCCCCAAGGCCAAGCATAGAGCGCAGTGTCCCATTGAAGCTGCAGAGAAATCTAAAGAGACGGGAAGCAGAAGCACAGTAGGAAGTTGACTAGGCTAATAATATTTCATGGATCTACAAACCTGCAATTGAGCCTCAGGATGTCTGCCCTTTGTCACCCTTTCCTACTTGGTTTTCTCCTGGACTTTGTGGCAAGGGAAATAAGGTTGTCATAAACCTTCCACTTTAGACGGTGGAGTCATTGCAAGCAGCACAGGCTTTTACTACAAACTACAATTAGGAGACAACAGGGATTGACACTACTATACGATGTTACGCAGTTGAACTTGGCAGCCATTGGTTTTGTTGGAAGTCTCTTGATGCTCATGTGCTCCCTCTTCTGGGAATTTTGTGTTTCCAAATGAAGCCAACCAAAGAGGTTCTAACGTTGATCCCTCTTCTTCAGTGAAGTCACCGTAATGGAAGTGGATGAGATAATAGATCTCTTTGCTAGACGTTCCTAACACCCAATTTCATTGCCCGAATGAAGATGACAACACCCAAGTATTCAAAGAGACAGAGTGTGCATCTCCTTAACAAGGTGTTATGGGAGAAATGTACAGACCAGATGCTAACATTAAATCATTACCTTTCTGATATAGCTGAAGGTAAATTGAAATTGCGTTGCAATCAATCAGGAGCTCCTCTTTTTAGAAATCTTGTTTTCTGGAAATCCTTTCTTTAATCCTCTCTTTTTAGAAATCTCAATTTTCTGGAAATCCTTTCTTCAATCCTTTCAGCCCTAGGTATCCAGTCAGCTCCCCCACCAAAAAAAAAAAAAAATTACAATTTTTAAAGACAGTTTGCATTTTGTTAACTCTTGCTCTTACCTGCTATGAGACACATTCTATCTCCTTGCAAAATCGCCCCCACTGCCTCCACTAATTTCTGAGTTTCCATGATGTGATTCGTGTGTGCTCCTGAAGGGGGGCGATCACCCACCACTTGGCATCTTCCAGGCACAGGCCTGCCCTATCTGCTCCTGCTTCTGCTGGGTACCCCTGTACCCACCAGATCCTGCTGCTTATGTCACATCTAGTTGAGGTGCTGGAGCACTTTGTCATCAAAGCTTTTTTGTATTCTCAGAGCCATCAGTGTTAGGCAGGGAAATAAGGATAATGTTATTCTCTACTAGCCAGGTAGCAAGGCAGCATTGCTTATGCTCCAAAACTGGAAACATTTAAAAAATAAAAATAGCTTCTTCAGTTTTAATTTTAAGTCTCTGTTTTGCTCTCCCAAAGAATATGAATTTGTAGAGGTTGGAAGAAATATCCATATGACAGACACCATGCTCTTTCCCACTGGCCCCTCGTCTACCAGTCCTTTTTTGGGTCATTTTTCTCCAGGAGGTTATGCAGTCTCCCAGGTAAAAATAGGCTCTCCGCAACCCCGCCTCACCAGAATGCAAGACACACCAATATCTGAGGCCTAGAGGTAGATACCATTTAAATGGAAGCTGGGACCTTCTCATTTCAGGAGTGAGGTTGAGTTGAAATCACTTCTTTTAGACTCTCTCAAGCTCAGACCTAAGGAGACAGTGGGATGGGCGACAATGGATAGGTGGCATCTGTGATGGCTGAATTGTGTCCCCCATTTATATATTGAGGTCCCAACACCCAGTACCGCAGAATGTGACTGTATTTGGAGATAGGATCTTTATAGAGGTAATTAAATTAAAATGAGGGCATTCCTGTGGGCCTAATCCACTATGATGGGTGTCCTTATAAACACAGGAAATTTGGGCACAGGAGATGCACACAGAGGTGAGGTGATGTGAAGACACAGGGAGAAGACCGCCATCTATAAGCCAAGGAGAGAGGCCTGGACCAGAGCCTTCCCTCACAGCCCTCTGAAGGAACCAATCCTGCCAACGCCTGGCCTCGGACCTCTAGCCTCCAGAGCTGGGAGACAAGATGTTTTAGTTCTTTAAACCACATGGTCCATGGGACTGTATGATGGGAGCCCTAGCGGGTGAACACAACACCCCAGGAACAGCTTACGCCTTGTGGTGGGTCAGGCCCCGAAAGGCTGACTGCCTCAGGGTTAGGAGCCACCCACCCTGCATGTGATGTGTGCCCTCTGAAAAGTGTGGGCGTAGCAGCAAGACTGACTTGCAAGGGGTGACAGGTGGTGTCCTTGTAGGGAGGTATTGGTGGTGAGGACTCTGGAAGAGGCAAGATGCGCAGGCTCAGGAAGGCATGTTTCACTGTCGGGGAGTCTGTCGGAACCCAGACTGAATGATGAAAAGAAGGACAGGGCTCTGGCTTTGAGGAAACTGAGGATGAGGTAGGGAGCACGGCTGGGACTCAGGGACTAGAAACTGGGGAGGAATGCGGGCACCTAGTTATGTGAAGAGGGTCGTGTCCAGTTACTAGAATCTGATTATAAACTCAGCCTGGGACTACCAAGGTCATTTTCCACCCCAAACACTTACATTTCTGACCTGTATGTCCCTAAGTCACCCCTGCCTAGGGATATGTGTGGTCCGAGTGTCTAAAGCAAGCCCAAACCTGTAAGAAGTAATGTCCGATGGCTTCAGCAGTGAGTTGTGGTGATCCAGGAAGGCAGGGAGGTGATTACACTGACAATACAATTCCACTGAACGAACAAGAGGGTACATCTTCACAGGAGCCATTTGCTCGGTATGCTTATTAATTCCCAACGTGCCATTCTGGGATCTTTCCCAGAAATGTCATCCGTGACTTGGGAGGAGTTTTTCCAAGCAGGTGTCACTGTTTGCTGCTTCTAATGGGAATTTCTGAGAGCAACAGGAGTTGCCTCTTATGTACTAGGTTTCCGAGGCAGAAGCAAAAATACCCAGCATTGGAGAGATTGTGGAAAATGTAACTAGGAATTCCGTTTAGTTTTTCTTGTAAATGGAAAGCAATTTAAGCAGTTGCTCCACTGGTTCATGAAAGTAATCGGAGCTACTAGCAGAGAACATGGCCTCAAATTTGCTGGGCCTAATACTCTAGAACAGCACTTTTCAAACATTTTATAGCTATAGAATCCTTTGTTCAAATGGGCAGGGGAGCTCACAATGTGACAACAGAAGGAAGGGAAACAGCTTTAGGTGAAGCAAGGATGTGGGGCCCACATCCCACATCCCACTCAGTCCCATCCCCACCCAAAGAGAGTTTTTGGTGGAGTGCAGGTTGAATGCTACATGTAGCTTGTAATCTACTCAGGGACCAGTCCATTCATTAACTGGGCAAACCAAAATGTTACGATTATTGAAAAATTTGGGAAATTTTTAAAAATATGAAACAAATGTAAAAGACAAACAGAAACTTATATAAGTAGTTGTCCCAAGTCTTTACTGTCCTTGAACGAGCCACCCCAATACTTAATGGCTTCAGATAAAACATTCATTTCATTTGTTCATGGACTGCAATTGGGGTGGGGTCTGTTGGGGACAGCGCTGCTGCAGTGACCCTCGGGGGCTCTGGTGGCTCAACAGGGGCTGCAGCTTTCACTTCCCAGGTGGTTTCCTTAGATGACTGGCAAGTTGGTGTGGCTGTCAGTAGGGGGTGTAGTTGGGGCTTTTGGATTACAGCCTGGATTCATTTTCACAGGGGGTTCTCCTTGGGCTACATACAGTGTAGCAACTGGTACCAAGAGTGGGTGTTCCAAGACAGGCAGTGGAAGCTGCTAGTCTTATAAGAACTTGGCTTGGAAACTGGCACAGTGTCACTTCTACTTTACGTCAACTGGTCAACACACTTACAAAGCCCACCCACACCCAACAGGTGGGGACACAGACCCCCCACCTCTTCATGGGAGGAATGCCAGAGAATCTGTGGCCATCTTTAAACCAGCATAGTGGTCCCTTCTCTCTTTTTGCCTTTCTCTTTTTCCCATCATCATCCTCTTCCTACTTCTCAACAATGACAAGAACGTATGGAATTATTACTCTGGACCATACATTCTGCTCAGTGTTTCAGCAATACATCAGGGAGAATGGACCATCACATATTCACAAGAGAAGCTTGATTTCCTCTACAATCTACCACTGGAGAGAAAGGGTCACTATGGGTGATCACTTGCATTTAACAAATAGTGACATATGGCGTACTATCTGTGCTGGGTGCTGGAGGGAACACTGCGATCATAAGATCCAAGACTTACCTTCAATGAATTCATAGTCCACAGCTATTACACAAGACAGAATGTGGCCAGTTTTATTGTAGATTCATAAGCAGTGTTTTGGGAACAGGAAGCGGAAATGGGTTTTGGCTGGCGGTGGGGAAGCAGTCACAGAGGCGGCAGTTGAAGACAGTGGGTGAGGAGCGGTCCATCAACAGATGTGCAGGGCTGGGGAGTGCTGGGTTGGTTGAGGGAGTGAGGCTGCAGGAGTCTGATGTTTGTGGAGGGGAGCTAAGGAAGACGATATTGGAAACATGGGGCCTTGTCAGCAAGGTCCCAGAATTGTGTTTTCCAAGCTCTGGAATACTTAAAATTTCTCATCCTTTATTTGAGGATAAACATTTGTTCTGAGCTTACAAGGGTGGGCCATCTGCAGCTGCTGTGAGAGGAACTGTGGCCTCGCAGCAGAGACGTGGGCCGGCTCTTCCTGCCGCCTTTGTCCAGTGCCAGTGCGGCCCTTCGCTTCTGGAGATGTTCTCTTTCCTGCTGAAAACTGAATGAGGATTATTGCCTTTTCCTCCGCTTTCCTTTTAGTCTCAAAGGCCTGCCTGCGGGTGTGGAAAAGGTTTCCAGAATAGCTATTGCTCACTTTGGGTAAGATGCCTATGGTCGGCTGGAGACAAGCGAGCAGGATAGGAAACAGGGAGTGTGTAGAAGTGGCTGCTGTGCCCGGTCTGCGGCCAGTTGACAGCAGGATCTTTGAGAAGAACAAAGCGGCAGATAGAATCTGTGATGGGGGTGACATGGGAAAGTGTATTTCAAATGAGAGGTCAGGAGAGCTGGGGGTCCTTTGTGGTTTAGGGGCTGGAGATAGAGGACGAGTGTCGGTGATTATTTCAAGTTGGAAGATAATGCCATAACCAGAAGAACTGCGATAAAGAATAGAGGAAATGTGAACTTCAAAGAGAAATACGAGGGCCAGAATTAGATTGTTTGTGGGTGATAGCAAGGCCTGCAAACATTTTGAAGGAAGAGATAAAATGCTCTGAGGCGAGGAACAGTCACTACAGGGCGGCCTGGGAATTGATTGCATGTGTGTGGCTGTTGGCCCCTCCCCCAAACTGTGATCTATTTGGGGTTTGTGTCAGAGCTCTGTAGTAGGGCCCATCACAATGTGTAGTCATCTGCTTTATTTTTATTTCCTTTTCCGTTCCCTTCCTCTCCTGTCCTCCCCTCAAATGAGGATGTGAGTTGCACAAGAGTGGATACGTCGCCTGTGTTGTGCGCTGCTGAACCTCGAGTGCACAGCACAGCGACCTGCTCACCTTACCCATTCCACAGAGATTGTTTCAGTGGATGACTCAGTGGAACTGCCTTCCCTCAGACCAAAGCTTTCCATAACTTTTCCCCTTGCTGGCCATGTGACTTAACTCTACAGGGATTTTGTCTCGATTTAGAAATGCACCTGAGGCCAGAGAATGAAGAGGAAGGAGTGTGTAGCTATGGATGTCAGTAGAACCTCAAACACCCAGAGGAAATGATAGTTGGACAGCGCGGTGAGAGGTATCATTTTTATAAGATGACAAGTCCGAGTAGACAAAAGGATTGGAAACCCCATGCATTTGCATGAGTTTACACAGCTTTCACAGTCCCCAAAAGGAAGGCAGGAGGACAGGGTAGGCACCGGTCCCACTTTACACAGGAGAATGGGTCGCTGAGGGTCAGGAGAGGCCATGGGTAGAACTGGAGTCAGGGCCTTCCCCACCATGAGGCTTGCCTGTGTCCCTCAAACATGACAACTCGTGTCCACAACACGAACAGTGAGAATTTTTGAGAGAATAGCTTCATGGAAGATGGGAGGATATTCCCACTGTGTATATGATGGGATGGTTAGTGGTCACCAAGGCAGAGAGCCCTGGAGAGGTGAATAACTAAAGGTTCAGGACACTTCCTGGCTTTCAGGCTGTCGGAGCTCCATATAGACAGGTGAGCAGAGGCCCTAAACATAGAAACCAGTTTCTTGTCTGCTTTTCTTTTTAACTCTAAAAAATGTGTCCAAGGAGCTGAGCCCCTGGGAGGCATGAAGCCATGTGGTTGATTGTCGGTTCAGGCCATTTCCTTTACGAACATGAATTACCCAGGCAAGTTACATGTCCATCATATCTCTCTTCTGAGAGCTGTCTCCACTGCTGTGAGCTGGGGACCCCAGGGCTTGCCCAGCAACACTGGTACCCGGTAGAAGGGTCCTCTTTCCAGGTGCCACAGCGTGTGCATGACTGGTTCGAGAAGCAGAGAGGGGCTCTGGGTCTTTGCTGGCTGTGTAAAGGCTGCACCTGGCAAGAGCCCCCTTGCAGGAGGTGTTGTGGGTATAAATAGATACACAGCAGTGCCACGGGGATTCTGTAAACTCAACGTCATGATGTCTGGACACGTTGTGGGAGAAGAGTTTCTCTCAGGTCAGCCAAGTGCACCCCCAGAGAATGTGTGAGGACCCTTTCTCTCCCCTACTACGAAGGGCCTACAAGAATCCTTAGCAGGAGCAGGGGGACAGCTAATTTGTATGAGGAACTTCCACCTGGTGGCAGCACCCTGGCAAGTTGGATTTCCATTTTTAAAGTTGTATGGTATTTTAACTTATTAACCAAATGACTTCACTGAACATGAGGTCTTCTGAATTATTGTCCACTTGCGTAGTTCCTAGTTGCCATGTCCTCATACAAATTATGGTAGGGCATTCTCTGGTCCACACTTTAATTAATAATCTTTCGACTTTATTTATCTGCTAGAGAACAGAGATTCTCAGTTGCTTTAAATAGAAGGCAAAGTACAACCCAGGCAGATCAGAAAATTCAGGCTAAGTGATTGTTTCAGTTGGTTTAAGATTTTAAAGTCCTTTAACTTCTCATCTTCAAATGTCTTTTGATGATGAACTCGCATGCCAGTGTAAAAGGGTCATGCCTCACCTGCCTGTGGGCAATTCAGGTCCACAAACAGAACACCCTCTCTTCTCTGTCTAGCAGTTACAATCCCTCCACCCACCCAAACTAATGTTAGTCGGAACTCTTAACAGGAAGCAAAATGACACTGTTCCCATCTCCTGATTAGGTGGTTTTAATTTGTTCAGGCCGCTATAGCGAAACATCATAGCCTGGGTGGCTTGTAAATGACAAATTTGTTTCTCATAGTTCTGGAGGCTGGGAAGTTCAAGATCAAGGTGTTGGCAGTTTTGGTGCTCGGTGAGGGCTTGCTTCCCGGTTCATACTCGTAAACTGCCTCTTCTCTGTGTCCTCACATGAAAAGTGTGAGGGAGCCTCTGGAGTCTCTTACTTTATTTATGAGGTTCCACCTTCATGATCTTATCACCTCCCAAAGACCCCATGCCCTAACACCCCACTTTGGGCATTAGGTTTCAACATATGAATTTGGGGAGGGCACAAATTCAGCCTATAGTGGCATTTGTCCTCTGATGTGCAGTGGAGTGGATAGAAGGGTAAGTAACAGGTGGTAAGTAACAGGTGGGAGGACAGGGGACAGGGATGATGAGACCTGAGGTAGATGGTTGAACTGTCTCCACCGCCCGAGCCACTGCCGTGTTCAGTCCTGATCGGAGCTACCCAGACTTGGCTTTTCCTGCCTGGCCCGCTGCTCTCATCCGCTGAGCAGAGAGCTTCTGCTTATCCTGCAGGAGCAGCCCTCGAGTGCCCCGACGGGGCTGCTCCTTTTTCAATGGACTCAGACGCAAATGTCGCTTGCTTTTTGGTGCTCTGGAAAAGCACAGGTAGAGATCTCCGAGGTTTGGACCCTTTGTGAGATCTGATGAGTCAATCTACCTTCTCCTTGGTGTCTGCTGAACCAACCTCTCTACTGCTTGTTTCTCTGGTGGGGAAGATAAATGAAAATCCCATTACTCAGCCCATGATATTGTGATGGCTGTTTCCTTTGAGCCTTTTGGCAAAACCCTGCTTGCTTTAGAACTGTACATCATATTGGATCCATTGAGACCCATTATTTATCTGACAGGATATTTATAAAAGCCAGCATTAGCTGCGGAGCCAAGTCAATATGTTTCTCTCTTGCTGACACACATCATGCCAACAGACTTGAAATATTTAAATACAATAGTCCCTTCAAGAAATCATTAATTTTTCTATCACCGCCAGAAGTGATAATTTGATGGAAATGGATTTAGCTGAAATAGCTGAGCTGACTATAGTGGGTACTTTCTCGTGTGTATACTTCAGAGACTCCAGCGTAAGACCCAGCGAGGGTCCAGAGAAGACCAGGACCCCAAGTGGTGGGCTTGCCTCCTAGCGCCATCCCACCCACTTCAGTCAGGAATGCTGCCGGCTCTGTAGGAAGATTTTAAATATCAAGGAGAGGAAATGAAACGGGTCGAACCACCTCATTACCGCTCTCTTTCTGTCCCTGCACATCTCCCTCCTACTTCTCTTCTCCCTCGCTTTCCCCCTGCCCTCATCTCTCTTTTATCCTCCTCTCCATTTTTCTCTGCCTCTTACCCTGGCTTCATCTTGTGTTCTTTGATCTTCCTCTTCCCTTATTCACATTCCCTGCTGTGTGTGGCTGTGTTGAAATTGAGGACAGTCTTAAGTGCCTTCCCCAGGGTCACTGCTCAGGAGAGGGGAGGGGTCAGGGACAGTGCCTGTGTGTGTGTGTGTGTGTGTGTGTGTGTGTGTGTGTGTGTGCGCGTATGCGCGCTCAGTTCCTCCCCTGGATCTTCATACCTAATTAATACAGAGAGTTTCCCTGACTCTTCACAGTACAGGACAAGGAGTCATGCTGGGAGACTCTTTGGACAGAGGAAGGACTTGGACCTTGTCTCATGTCCTGGGCTTTGTGTTCCTGGGTGTTTGCTGACCAGAGGAGAGAAGTGTGCAACTCTCTGATCAACAAGCTAGCATTGTGTTCTTTATCAAAGCAGCTTTGTGGCCTTTTTGTATCGGGGATGGTTCATCTGCTTTGAAGGTGAGGCTAGCAATAAGACAGGAGACACGGTTTCTTGCGTCATTCTTGATGACAAATCTTGATTGAGCCAGGGACAGAAAAAGCAAATAAACAAACAAACAATTCAGCGTTGAGTTCCGTTGTTGTGTTGGGTCAGCCTTGGCATTTTCCTTTCAGGTTTTTCCCTCAGCCAAATTTGCAATGAGGTAGGGATTCAGAAGCCCAGAGGAGCTGTGGGTGAGGGGGCCCCGGATGCCTCCTACACTGCTCCCCATCCTGGTAGCAATGCCACTAGGGCTACCCAGCCCTGTGCCTCCCCTTTACTCCTTTGTCAAAACAGATGTCCCCTGCATCCCATTCTTTCTTTTCTCTCTTCTGACCTAGTGTCAACTATACTTGTGATTATCTCTTAGCTCTAGGCCGTTCCAAAAAAAAAAAAAAAAAAAAAAGACAAGACAGAATAATGACTTAAATTCTTTGTTCAAAGATATTATGACAACACAACTGGGGTATATCTGGAGAGAGAAAAAAGTTAACAGTTACAAGCAACATATGATTAAAAGGGTGAGGAGGGAGCAATGAGGGAAGCTCCTTGGAAGCTGCAGTGGCAAAAGGCTCCAGCAGGAGGTGGGCATTTGAGTAGAACCCCGGAGGGAACACTGGGTCCTAGACGTATATTTGGGGGAAGATGTGGAGAAGCCACAGATCAAGGACAAGGACTTGATGTTAGGAAATGGCTAATATTTTGTGAAAGTGTATACTTTCTGGAAAATACTCCCCAGAGCACTTGCTCACAAGCAAGGATTGGAAATAGAATAATTAAATTATTAACAGTCTGAATTTCAGGCTCAACGACAGGCAGGGTGGGAACTATGGGCAGCCTGTTATTTCAGTGTGTGCACCGTGATTCTCCACCAGTGCCGGCAGTGAGTTCTGCAAGGAAGCCCTGCCTGGCTCACCACTTACCATGAACCCTATGGATGAAGCCCTATAAATGGCATCGCGAAGCTCCACAGGGCTTACTTAGCGTCAGCTGTGAGATGTAGTTCCTGTTATTCCTGCTGGGAAAGCCATTTATTATCTGGATTCAACCTCAGTGTCCATGAAGAAAGAAGCTACTTAAGGGTTAAGAATGTCAGTGGTGGCTTTCAGGTGTCAAACCATCTTTTGGGGGCTGACTTTTCTTGGTTCACCCAGAGGAACAGAATGTCTGAGCTGACAAGGACTTTAGACCATCTAACCCACAGTTTCTCAAACTGGTCACACAGTCTTGGGGATTTGTGTGTTGTGGATCCACAAGGATAGAAAATCACTAAGAAAACAAGAATCAGGCCATATTCTGAACGACTGTCTTATTACAAAATCCTGTTCTTTTAGTGTCTGAGGAGGTTGATGACCAAATTGCCAGAAAGTATTACTACTTTAATTATGCTGTCTGGTGAACCAAAAACAGAGGTAGCCTTCTGGGTAAAGTAGTGTTTGCATCAATTGAAGCCCAGATGGCATTATGAAGCTATATGTGAACAAAGACTTAATGAGTGTCAGTTTTAGTGGCCCTCCCCACTCCAATATCCTCAGGTGAACTTTGGTGATTCCTGTCTGGTATTGCGCACACCCTGCCTTCCATTACAGAGTCAGTGCGCCCCCTGGAAGAAGGTTCTAAAATAGTGGGTTTGCACCAGAGAGGGCTCAGTAGGAAACAAAAGGGGAGAGAGCAGGAGTGAGCAGAAGAGTTTGGCCGAGAATTTGAAGGTGAGGAAGAGAGAAAGAGGATTTAGGCCAGCTTTGGAATGAAAAGTTGAGAAAGTAAAAGGAATAAAGGAAACGGGACTTAAGAAAGGCTGCTCACAGTTATAAATGGGATTTTCTCGTATATTCTGGGACCCCAGAAGAATGAAAGCTCTCAGCAGGAAGCTCGGCTCTATCTGGAATTAAATAGTGATTATGCTGGTTAACATCTTTCGGCTCATACTATTCATGTGCAATTTTATGACAGCTGGGTGTCCCAAGCTCCTAAGGAGCTTTGGGTAGTTTCCTTTCATGGCAGAAGAATGGCAGGGGAGAGGAAGGATGACTTGGAGATCGCTGGCTAAGAGCAGGCTGCCCATCAGCAACTGCGAGGCAGGGTGACTCACGAACATTTATCCAAGGAAAAGGTTAAGATACAACTCAAAAAGAAAGAAAAGTCTGATTGGCTTGGGCGGATTCTGAGCATGGGTTGGGGCTCATAAAATAGATGACCCTTTGATGGAAAAATCTGCCATTTTAAGTTCGTGTTGAAGCCTGATACTTATTCCCGCTGCTGGTGGTTAGTTCTTCATATAATGGCATTTTTAGGGGCTTTAAATAGAAGAGCGGAGTGTTCAAACCCCCTGAAACTGCTCCAGGTGGCTGTAGAGCTTTCAAAGAAAGGCTTTCTCCAAAGGGAGGGAATAATAGGAAGCCTTTTTCTAGAGTTTTAAAATTGGAGCCATTATGTTTTGTACTTTTGGACTCTCTGTTACTGTCCGTTGTTATATGATTGGCAATTCAGGCAGGTTGACAGGGTTAGTTTGATTCCACAAGCTGTCTTGGTCACAGTGACAAAATGCTTGGCAGGGATGCCTATACCAGTTCTGTTTATCATGGAGTGGAAAGAAGCTACGAAACTGGGCAAGAGCTCAGTAGCAACACCATGTCATACTTCTTGGACAGCAAGATGGAAGCTCATCAAATTTCTCTGAAGTGACTTTAAAGTCAGTGATTTTTCTTTTACACTATGTTTAATAGTTCCAGTGACTGTTTTTTATTGAAAAGCGACCAAGGGACTATATTTAAAAAGCTAGAGAAGAAACTAGCTTTTGCTAGACACAATGATGTGCATATGCCCAGTTTTTCTTCTCTTTCTTTTTTAAAGCTTCTGAGTTTTTATGTTTTTGGAACAATAACACTCACATTTGTTAATGAAATGATGGAATTAGAGGGCTGGTGCTGCTCTAAATGCATGGCTCTTCTGACTACTTATGTTCCAGATGCTGGAAGCAATAAACTGTTCCAAATACCTCTCTGTCATTGCCTGGAAGTGTACATATTCTAGAGATTGGCCAAAGGCAAAATCTTGTCTAACGATGATGCAGACTATTTTATCTACTTTTCCTAACAGTACAGCATGCCATGATGTCATTTGATCTTTACTTTGTCCAAACATATCATTGATGTATTGTCTGCCTCCTGTTTCTTCACTTTTTTCATTAGGCCATGACAAAGTAATGGTGTTTGGCATCAGTTCCATCATAAATACATATAGATTTGAACCTGGACAATGAAATGACAAAACATTTCTGGCTCAAACAACTGTAAGATGGCCATTTAGCTCAATATTTAAATTATATTAATAAATTACAATCAAATAAAAAACAAAAAAAATTTTAAAGTTCTTATAGAGAACTTGCAAACCTCTGAGAATATGTCTGTTAAGCCCAGGGCTAGTTGCCTACCCAGGATCCATTCTACCCTTCTTCCTTGATGACCTTGATTTTTTTTTTTTCTCACCTTCCCAGATTACTTTACATCAAAGGGTACCTATTGGCATGGTTTTGACTAATGAGATATAATCCCTGTTAGAGATTCCAGGGAAAGTTTTGTGTTTCTTTCCTCCTTTATACCTTCTTTTCTTTTTCTTTTCTGGAACTGGATGTGATGCTTGGAGGTGCAATAGCCATCTTGCAACCATGAGGCAACAAGTATGAGACCAAAGGCCTATGGGGGAGGATGTTAGAATGGAAAGATAGATGAGCTTGGTACCTGATGACATCATTGAGTCATGTTATCAGCCCTGGATTGTCTACTCCTGGACTCTAGTTGTGGAGACCTCTATTTGTTTAAATTACTGTAGCAGGGTTTTCCATTATTTGCAGAAAAATACAATCCTAAATTATATTCCCAGGCTGTTCAAATCTGTTTGCAGTTATTCTTTCTTTAGTAAAGCAAGGAAATAATTGATGGTCAGCTTCTGAATTTGACCTTTCCATAAAGTTATACACCATTATTAGCTTCCCTCAGCACCATTTCTCTGAGTTAACTGATTTCAGTGTCCCTCTGATTTCCTGTACCATCTAAAGTTTTGAAACCACGCGGAACAAGAGTCAGGGTTCAGGTTAGGGGCTATCTTTAGCTAAGCATAACGGATGGTTGTAGTTTCAACATGCTAACAATCTAATTGGACACCTGAAGTCATTGTTATTTCATTAAAAAAAGCATTTCATGGCAGATTGTATGTAGTTGGCTAAATTATTTTGTGACATATCCATATGTTGTGCTCCATTTGATTTGCATATCATTTTTTTTCTCTTTCAGTATAGTCATTATTTAAACATTTAATATTTTATTAATGTGTCCTTAAAATAACTGGAATGAGCATAAATACTGATAGGAGTTCAATAATTGAGATTTAATCATAGCAATTTAAGATTATAGTTGTTTCTTTTCAATTGAACTATTATTGTGTTCTTTATGTTAAATTTATTAGATGTTTAAGCACCCTTGTAGCTATTACATGATAATTCTCTTATCTTTTCTGTTTTGAATTTTCTTTTTTTTTTAACAATTTGTGGTAACCTTATTGGAAATGCATGCCTTGAAAATACAACAGACATGCTTCATTTTAATTTGAAATCTTGTTATTGAGCTGAAGAAACCACAAAACTTAGAAGTCAGATCTGACTGTAGTCTTTTCCTCTTTTTAAAAGGGGGGCACTGCAGTGACTGGTGGGGTGTAAAGAAGGGTGACTTTCCAGTACAATGCTCCCTTTGTTATCAGAGTACTTTGATGGAGAGAACTTAGGACCGAGGCAGGGGGCTGGAAATGGAGAAGCTGGGTTTCCTCTCTATAATAAAATGAGGGTAACTATTTTTCTGTTGCCATGGGGAAAGAAGAGAGGTAAAGAATGAAGACTGAGTAAAGTGGTGCATGTCTGGAGCCTAACTTGTGGAAATATTTGAAAATAATTTTTTTATATATAACAGATTTATTGAGATATAATTCATAAAACATAAAATTCATTCTTAAAGCATGCAACTCAGTGTTTTTAGTATATTTGTAGTGTGATGCAGTGACCACCACTGGGTGATTTTAGATCTTTTCATTATCCTCAAAGGAAACCCTGTCCCCATTACCAGTTGGGCCCCGTTGTCCCTTCCTCCTGCCCCTGGCAACCACTAATTTAGTCTTTGTTTGTATGGATTTGCCATTTCTGTACATCTCATATAAATGTCATCGTACAATACATGGTCTCTTGCAACTGGCTTCTTTTGCTTAACATAATGATTCAAGGTTCACCTATGTTGTCGCATGTACCAATACTTAATTCTTTTTTTGTGGAAAAATATCTCATTGTATGTATAAATCGTGTTTTATTCATCCACTCATCAGCTGATAAGCATTTGGGTTGTTTCTACTTTTTGGCTATTATGAACAATGCGACAGGTTGTTGTGTGGACTGACAAAGACTTTCTCCTTGGTGACACTTTAGTCAGGAGCCTCTGAGCCCTCTTCTCAACTAGGCCTCGACCTTGGCCTGTCCTTGCCAGGCCTGCATGGCTCAGTTTCAGCAAGCATCCTGCTAAGTCAGTTTAGTAGGACCCCCCCACCCTTGACATCTAATCATCCCCGGTGTCTGATCAAATTCCTCAACCCCACTTTTGAGGTATAAGTCCTTTATCAGCCTTCAGCAAGAATCCTATTAATTTAGTTCAGCAAAAATCCCTCTTTCTTTTCTTTTTTTTTTTCCTGAAGTGTTATTGGGGAATTGGGGAAGGAGAACAGTGTTGGGGAATTGGGAAAGGGTAACAGCCAAGTTGTTGTCCTTCAGTCTTAGTTGTGGAGGGCGCAGCTAGCTCAGCTCCAAGTCCAGTCGCCATCTGGCCACCTGTCAGCAGCTCGTGGCCTCTCAGATCAAGGTGCCAGGTTCAATCTTAGTTGCGGGTGGGTGTAGCCCATCATCCCATGTGGGAGTCAAACCGGCAACCTTGTTGTTAGGAGCATGTGCTCTCTCACCAGCTGAGCCATCCTGCCATCTGTTGGCAGCTCAGAGGCAGCTCAGCTCGAGTGCAGCTCACTGGCCCATGTGGGAATCAAACTGTTGACCCTGTTGCTCAGAG
Source organism: Aselliscus stoliczkanus (assembly GCA_033961575.1). Lineage (NCBI taxonomy): Eukaryota > Metazoa > Chordata > Mammalia > Chiroptera > Hipposideridae > Aselliscus > Aselliscus stoliczkanus. The sequence continues at coordinate 51,088,666 of CM066735.1, forward strand.
CTTGCGCTTTTAATCAACTGAACCACTTGGCTGGCCAAAAATCCCTCTATCTTTGATGTCTCCTCTTAGTAATTTTTCAACCACCCACCCCCTCACTCTGCTCATTGGTTATAAATCCTTATTTTTGCTGTATTTGGAATTGAGCTGTTCTCTCTTCCCTGTAGTGACAGTTTTGGACCTATTGCAATAGTTCCAAATATGTAAAGTCTTCCATACCATTTTAATAAATGTCAGAATAATTTTTTTCTTTATTGTCATATGTATCCTATATGTTTTCATTTCTCTTGGGGATATAATTAGGAGTGAAATTGCTGAATGATATAATAACTTTATATTTAACATTTTGAGGTGCTGCCAAGCTGTTTTCCAAAATGGCTGAACCATTTTGCATTCCCACCAGCCACATATGAAAACTTCTCCGCATCTCTGCCAACACTTGTTATTGTCTGCGGACAATAAAAGCCAAACATTAATTTTTGAGTTTTGTTGCTGTTCTGTGATATGATTTCCTCTGATCTCTCCAATCTCCAGTAGTCTTCTATGTCATAGTGGTGTGTACAGTGGGCTTACAGAAAGGGGTGGGTGCCAGGCCCCATTTCTGCAGCGGGCTAGTCCTGGGAGAAGAAAATGGGGCCACGAGTGAGACTTGGGTGAGGCTCACGCCAGGAGCAGGCATTGTGAGAACAGAATCCCAGGGGAAGAGTGGTCAGAAACTACTGGAGAATTGGGACGGGCTGTTTCAGTTGGTATCGGGGTACCACTGGAGAATTGGGTTGGGCTGTGTCAGTTGGTATCGGGGTGGCACCTTTAAGACATGCATAATACCCTTGGAAGAGTCCCTGGTGCATCCTAGCTGCCCAGTAAGTGCTGATTTCTTCTCCTTGACTTTCTTTTACAAAAAATCTTATAATTATATCCTACTTGTAAAAAATAACTACATTTGCAATTCTCTTCAAAACAAAAGCCCTCTTCCTGGCAAAGTTAAATAACGTACCTATTTTAAATGAAATGGCTTTAATTTTGCTTTGATTAAGTTTTGCATATTTGTTACATTGTTGGCATAATTCAATTTATTCCAGGAGATAACAACACGCAGAGTAAGCGTAGCTGTTTTGCACAATATTCAGGCACTCTCTACCTACAGTCCTGTTCACCTTATTCTTCCTGGTTGCCTGTTCTGTTCTCAAAGGACAAGGAGGGAAATAAGAAAGAACAAAGACCTGTAAGAATAGGATTTAGCTGCTTTATCAAACATGCTTATACATGTGTGCACATATATGCAGATCCTGGAACGTGTTCTCTAAAAACCAAAGATTATGAAAATTCATCACAACCCCCACAATGTTCTCCACCCCATGGGGTTGGACACACAACAAATACAGTTGATTAGTTCTCTCAGCTTCTGCTCGTTCTGTTGAAAGCTTCAATAACTGTTCAGCTTTTTTCCGATAATATGTATTTTTTCATAAGTCAGACATGGAACATTCATTTTCTTTTGAAATAGTCTCTCATACAGACGAAATGTTGTAGATCAATTACTTCATTTAAAAAGATTTGTCTTTCCAAAAGTTGAAGAACAACAGCAACAACAAAAGAACCTATAATCTTAAACTGATTAAAAATTTTAACTGAAGCAAATTTTTTTATAGCACTGAAAGTCAATGCCTTTGAAGTAGGAAGTAGATGGTTTCCCATGAAGACACAAGCTTTTAATTAATATTCATGACAATTGGTATGTATAATTTTGGTCACTGGAGGACTACTGCAGTTTCCCATTGATGCAATAGAAATATATTGAGGACAACGAAAAAGTAATTAACAACTGAAAAGGAGGGTCATAAAGTTAAATTATTCCCTAGTTTATAGTAAGCACTACATACATACAGAATTGTTGTCTGAAACGAAGACAATACTGAATGTCATATATTTCTTGTTCCCTAAATTGTGTGTTTAATGCTTTTCTTGAACACAGATGACTTTGGGTGCAATAAGGGTAATTAAATGCTGAACAGATCAAGCTTGAGTGTTGAGAGGAGTTTAGGAATAATGGTAACAAATATAATAATAGATCAAAGAAAAAGTCTGCTCTGTTTCAATTCCCTACTGCTGAAATGGAGAAAGTATTATTTAAACTCAGAAATCTGAAGCATTTTAGTGTTTGAAATAGTCACATGGAAATCTGTATTCTTATCCTCTATCACTGATTTAAACTGGTGAAAATCGATAAGCTATTTATGTGTTTATAGACCAGCAAATAAATACTCATTTAATTCAATTTAGTTCAGTTCCACATAGAACACCCTATTTTGTTTAAGGTTTCTGGTGGGACTGAAAGACTCAGTCCTTTTCGTCAAGAAGCTTGGGAAGAAACCTGCGTATATGGTTGTGGGAAGCTATGGTTTGCAGGGTCAACAGCAGTCGGCACCTTTTCTCCCTTTGGTTTTGGTGATTTCAATATGTTTCTCACAATAGTTTTTTGGATAATAACAAGGCTGATCGATAAACTATAACTTGTGGCACATGATACTGCCCATTTGGGAATATGTTCTTTTTTTAGGTGCAGTACTAACTTTTCTATCCATACGATTTGCTCATTACATAATAAAAAAAAGTGAAAAAGCATGATTTTGCCAGGCACCAGGTGCCACACCAGAGCTGGCTGTACAGAGATGTTATTACACAGATTCCAATGGGCTTAGGGTCAAACTGTAGCTTTTGAAGCACAGTATCAAAGAGAATTTACTAGCATGGGAACTTGTGTTTTGCAATGTGATTTTTTTAATGATCCTAATGTTTCCAAAAGATGACATTCTGTGTGCTATCAAGCCCCATGTTCACTATCTAGGTCAATGATGATGTAGGCTTTGGTGGGAAGGGGAAGAGAAAATATGATATTGAAAGAAGCCGATGTATTTTAATCCTGAAATCCTCTGTGTACTTGTTGGGGATGAGGTGGGCAGCAAGGAGGTGGTGGTGAAATGAAGTAGAAAGGGCCAAAAGTGCCCCAAAGACCGACTTCTCTCACCTCCACCCCGACTGTGAGTTCGTGTGTTTCTGATTGTCACCATGCTCCAGCAATTTTAAACAATGCCAGTTCCCTCCAAAATAAAATATTTTGTTGGTCTGAGTGCTAAACAATTGCTGTGGGCACTGCTGAGCTCTATGAATATATGTAATATCTAAGCTTCCCATTGAACATGTTATTATTACCTCTCCTTTAATAAAAGCTGGATTCTCCATTGCAGTTAATTTGGAGAGGCCCCATTTGTATCGTCGGCCCTGACTCAGGTCGACTCAGCCGCAGGCATTGGTCTAGAGGGCAAGCTCATGAGGGTTCGGAATTGTTCGAGCTTCCCAAAAACTACAATTGGGACTGTAGTTTTTGTGTCCAAACTCAGCGGTGCCTAGTATTCCTGCTTTTAAACAGTAGCTTAGACATTAACAGTGATAGAAGATGGTAAACATGAAGAAAGGGAACTTGAGTTACTTCAATTCCACCATTCGTTGTGACCATTTGGAGTTTTCGTTAAGTGTTTAATATTTTAAAAAATGAAACTGAGTATGAACTGTGAGGTGTATTTGTAGTATTTTTGTTTTGCAATGACACCTTTCAGTTCATGCATGAAATCTTTTACTGGATTTGAATATTGTTATGAAAATGAAAGTTTACTCTTTTTCTTAAATTTGTAATTTTTTTTAAAACTACAGAACGCCTCATGAAATTAAGGGTTATGACAGAAAACATTTTTCTTGTATGGAGGATAGGGATATTAAAAAACAATCCTTGGGCCGGCCATGTGGCTCAGTGGTTAAGTGCTACCTTGGGAAGCCAGAGGCCCCGGTTCGGGTCCCACATATGAGGGCCAGTGACACTGCCCTCAAAACAAACAAACAAAAAAACCCGATCCTCTCCAAGTGTTAAATACATCAGCTTCCCCACTGGGTCCCTGCTTGCGTCTATTCTTCTCATTTTCTCTGAGGACAGTAGAGCATTCATGTGGTTCCTGTGTTTGGGGTGATATTTAGACCCCAAGCCCTAGGAACTTAGAGGTTAGCCAACTAGGAATGTAAATCATACATAGTCACATGAGCATTTTAAGACATTCAGACTTAAGGTGTTCCAAGGCCCAAATTAATGTGAGATTAATTCACTTCTTATTGGTTCATTCAACCAACTCTCCTTGAGGGCTGACTGTGTATCTGGCTCAGTACTGAGCATACAAAGATGGTTGAACCTAATCCCTGCTCTTGGGAACTCCTAGTTTGGTGAGAAAGACAGATGTTCAAGCAAAGAATTGCAACACACAGTGTGATCATAGGGAGTATAGAGTAATGAGCAAGTTATTAGGCCTGTTGGGTTGAGACTGAATGATGATTTCTCAGCCTTTCTTTTTTTAAAGGAGTGTGTCTTTGCAGGAAAGACAGAACAGAGCTGCAGGGAGGGGGAAGAGCATATGTGAGGTAGGCATGGGCATGGAGAGTTTGGAGGGGGTAAGTAGTTCTCTGTTGGGCGGGCACCATGGGTGGGGAGGTTCAGGAGATGAGGCTGGTGGGTTGAGGGACTGGGTTTTATTCTGAAGTCCGTGTGGAACATCGAAAGATTTAGAGAAGGATGACCTGATCAGACCCACATTTTGGGAATAGCACTCAGGTAGCAATGAATTAGAAAGAGAGTCCCAAGGCAGTTCTCTGTCTGCAATCGAGGCTCAGGCAGCTGGCACCCGGGTCACCTGCAGGAGTGTCAGTGGCCATGTCCCAGAATACTCCTGGCCCTGCCTCTAAGACAGCCTTTCCGCAAGTAGTAAGCTACCAAGCAAACAATGTCAAGCACAGTGATTCTAGCCTGACTGCCTGAGTCAGCCTGATAAATTCTATGTTGCATGTGCCATTTTGTATAAATTTTATGATATTCTCCATGTGTTAAAAGTAATACATATAAGAGGTTTATTAGTATTTCAAGGGTTTTACTGTGAATATAGGAGTTCCCAGCCCTGTTGGGCAACTACTTTCAATGTTTGTAGCTGCTCTCCTGGTATTTATCAATATATTTCAAATTTCCAATGAATGCAGAGGAAGGGCGCTTGTCTTCATGACTTATGTCAGGGTGTCAGGAAGTTTTGGGGTGAAGCAGAAGGAGGAGGCACCTCACCATTCAGTGTTTAGACTTACACTTAACTCTCTTGATTTCTGCCCAGTGTCTCTTCCTTTCTCTATACTGTGCCTGTTACCATGAAATGGGAGCTTTTCTGTCCGTAGAGGAAAGGACTGTGGGGTGGTCCCTCTGCCCCTACCCTTCAACTTCCAATTCACGTGTTAGTCAAGTCCCGCCCCACTCCCTGGTCCTGAGATGACTGACGCCTGCAGTTCTTGAGCTTTTCCTGTTCGGGCTATGAACAGATTGTGTCTCCAGGCACTTGGCACTTGGCACTCTCCTCACTCTGGTTCCTTGATCAGCTTTACAGCTTCCAAACATTTATGGATATTTCTCATCCCCTGCTGCTTCTTTGTCTTTGTACTCTGTTTTTGTGTCTGTTAAACATTTACTACTCTTAGTTCAACGTGATTTGAGGGAGTAAAAGAAAATGTGTGTGCTATTTCACCATGATGAACTGGAAATCACTGAAAAGCAAATGACATAACCGCAACGGACATGACAAGCAGTTATTGTTTTAAACGATCGACTGCCCTTTTAGGCAGTCCATTTCATTCGATACTTAGAAACCCCCTGAGGAATGTAGGAAGGGGTATTTTAAGGACCCCCACAAATGGGTAATATGACTGGTCCAGTTTGAGTGGGTAGAAGAATTAGGACTGAAACCTGGTTTTCTGACTCCCTGCCAAAGCTCCTCCACTAGCCTGGGAGGTTTTTCTTGAGGTTAATATATGTCTAAAAGAGATAAGACATAAAACTACAAATAATTTTAACAAGGAATAGGTGAGTTCTTTTCCTTGATGACTACTATAACTTTACATCATCGCATACTTCAAAAAAAGAGCATCTTTGCAGCATTCATAATGTATTACTTGCTAATAGATCCTAAAAACACAAATGAGACATGTAAGACCATAAAGGCAGAAAACGAATAAGGGGAAGCAGGGTAATTCTCCTCCGGTGGACACACTTGGCATGTGGCTTAGGGTTCGGGGGCGTTTTTCTTTGTTGAATCTCCAGGCCCTCCCCGACAGCCACTCTGTGATAGGAGAGACACTTAAGGGGAAGGAGGAAGGGACTTCTGAGGAGAAATTTAAATGAGATTGGAAAAAAAGGAATTGCTGTAGATTTGAATATAGAGCAAAAGCTTAGGCTTAATCTATGCAAAAACAAACATAAACCCTTCTTGGTTTACACACGACAAAATAGCCCACCTAGAAATGAAAGCTCAATTAACACAGGGCAAGTGTTCCCAAATGTTTTATAATGTCTGCTCCCAAACATTTCCTCCTTCTCTATTTATCTCAAGAGTGTTATTAAGACATCTCCTATATAGCACAGAAAGAGTTTCAAATGAAGATGGAAAAACAAACAGTATGAAGCTGGTTGCCATGTTGAGACACTCACGCCTATGTTTTCCCAGTCCCTAATTTGATGTGCACTTTAATATAAGGATAAAAATGACCAAAATGAATATAGGCTCCAATGCCATTTTCAGGGCAGTTTTTGAGGGTTATCAAGATAAAGTTCAGGGGTGGGGGTTGGGGCTTAAACAAGGGAACCCTAGAGGGACAGATTTCATGACACCACGGATTCCAAACCCCGAATTTGCAAATTGCAAGCGTTTTCTTATATTACCAAATGCCTGGTTACACCATGACTGCCCCCCTAATTTTCCCCTGCCTTTACATCATATTTCTAATCAATATGCTGTATTTTTCTTGAGGCATTCTGGAATACAGCCTGTGTCTGCCCACTCCAGTCTAGTTTCATTTTCAGGATCCCTGCCTAGTCATCAGCATAACTCTCCCCGAAAGCAGTCATTGAGGACACAGTAGGACAGAGTTGAGAGAGTATGGGTTCTGGAGTCAGACCAATTAGGCTTTGATGCCTGGCAGCGCCGTCTAGCTCTATGGTCTGGGGCTCATTACTTCCCTGAGACTCAGTTTCTTTATATACAAAATGGATACAAAATAGTACTTGCTGCAGTGCACTAGTTTCTTTAGATGAAATGATATAATGAATGCATGATGCTGAGTCAGTGCCTGGCATATAGTAGATACCGAATAAAGGGTCACTTTTATTGTTAAAACTGAACATGTTCCAAAGAGCCAAACTTATGAACAAACATGCTTAAGAAACATGCTTAAGCCTTTCAATTGTAATACTTTTGTGTAAAGCTTGAAAATTAAAGCAATTGCAATAGAAAATAATACTAAGTTAATAACAGATACTAACTTAATGCTGATATGAGTTGTTCTATCAAACCCATCAGAATAAACATTTACTCAACAATTAGTATATGCCACATATTATATTATAGATGTAGAAAAATGAAAACATGGGCCGGCTGAGTGGCACAGTGGTTAAGAGCTGGCTTGGGATGCCAGCAGCCCCAGTTCAGATCCCACATATGAGGGCCACTGACACTGCCGTCTAAACAAAAACATGCAAACATGAAAAAAATTAATTTCAAAAAACTCGTTCGTAACTTTGAGGGCTGGAAAGCTTAATGCATAACTGTGCTACACAGTATGGTAAGTCCAATATCGGAGACTGGAGACCATTGGGATATAAAGCAGGAACAGCTAATTCTAATGAATGACATGAGTGAAGCCTCACAAGGTGATGGGTGTGGCTTGGATAAGTAGGACTTGGATTTAGTCAGACATGGAGGGGAAGGGAATTCCAGATATAGGAAGAAGCACAGCCAAGGATGAGGCGGCAGAAGCTCATGTTCAAAGGAGAGGTCTGGTCTGGCTACAATGAAGTTTTATGGAGAGAGATGAATAGAGATGAGAAGGTTGGAAGAAGATGTTGGGGTCATCTTCTCGCAGCTTTTATATACCTTGTAAGAAGTTCCTACTTTAGTTAGAAGGTAATGGGAAGGCACTTGAGCCCGACAGTGACATGATCCAATTAGAGTTTTAGAAGAGATAGCTTTGTGGAAGATTTGTGAAGTGCTGAAATAGAGTCAAGAAGTTCAATCAATCAGCAAGCTCCCAAGGCTAATCTGTTAACATCTGAGAAGTTCTGAGCAGGGGCTGGAGTGAGGACAGCAGGAGGGAAAGGTTAGACCTGAACATCACTTCAGAAGTAGAATCCATAGCATTGGATGGTTAATTGGATACAGGTGAAGGGTTGTTGGCATTAAAAAAATCCTTATCACTTTTGATAAAAAAGTAATGCATTCTGGATGTAAAAATTCAAATACCATCAAATATAAAATGAGGGAGATTAAAGTCCCTTAGAGACCTCTTCTGTTTCTTTGGGAATATTTTGGGGGAGAAATTCTGGAAAAGATATCTGGATTATGGGCCTGTATATTGTGTGCGGGTTGCTGTGAGATATGTTTCCAGAAATGGAACTGCTGGGCTAAGGGGTTACTTCCATTTCATAAAGAAGCAGGGTAAGAACAAAGAAAGGAGGAGAAGCTGCTGCAGACAGTATGGGGGAAAAAATGGCTTGATGATGGTACCTTATCATGGGTGAGCCGGGAAATGCTAAGACTGCAATATGGAGGACAGGGCTAGCAGGGCAAACAGGAGGGCCAACGAGGAGTGACTGACGGATGAAGGAGTGGGAACATTTTGAAGAGGAGGGGCTGGAAGGTGAGTGACTGATATTATCGATTATTTCAGTGAATTAATAGTTAAAATATTTGGCTAAGAATTAGTAGGGTTAAAATGTGAAAAAAAAAGGAAGAGGCTTTAAAAACACATTTGGAGGATAAAAAAGAGAATCATTTGGGAGTGAAGTATTTTCAAGCAACAGCTAGTTGGGGCCCAGTTGAGGTTGTAATGCACAAATTTGTAGAACATCCAATATGCACGTAAAATTGAATAGAAGTGGGCTATCATTTTCAATCCTATTCCACAAAACGTTGACAAGTAATTCAGGCTTATGCTTAAGGTCTCTTGAGAAGGAAGAAAGGAAGAAATTATGTCATATCGCATGCAGTAAAACTTCTTAAAATAATTCATTTTTTCCCTCCTCAACGTCACTTACTATGGCAGCTGCTACCCCACATGTTTCTTTTCTGTTTTGTGAAACTCCATCCAGCTTTGCTCTTGTCCTCATTTTCTGTCCCTTCTTTCCCACTCTCTCCTTGAGCCTCTTGGATTTTTTTACTTTACTTTTTTTGTTTGTTTGTTTAATTTTAAGAATTAGGGGGGAGATGCATTTATTTATTTATTTATTTATTTATTTATTTAATTTTATTGGGGAACAATGTGTGTTTTCCAGGACCCATCGGCTCCAAGTCAAGTTGTTGTCCTTCAATCTTAGCTGTGGAGGGAGTAGCTCAGCTCCAAGTCCAGTAGCTGTGTTCAGTCTAGTTGTGGGGGACGCAGCCCACCATCCCATGTGGGAGTCGAAACCAGCAACCTTGTTGTTAAGAGCACGCTCTCTATTCAGCTGAGTCATCCAGCCGCCCACCTGCAGCTCAGCGGCAGCTCAGCTCAAGTCATTGTCTTCAATCTAGTTGCGAGGGTGCAGCTCACTGGCCCACATGGAAATTGAGCCAGCAACTTTGTTGTTCATAGAACATGCTCTAACCAACTGAGCCACCCAGTCACCCCTTTACTTTACTTTTGAGGATAATTCCATGCCTTTTTATATAAATCGGTTTTATCTTTCTGGACTTTCTTTAGTTCCCTTCTCTATTCATTACGTTGGTCATTTCATCAGATACCAGGACTTTAATGTCACAAGCAGATTAATTCTCTTGAGAAAGGAAGCCAGTGGGAAAGATGGTGAACACTTGGTCTTTAATATTTTTGTCCATCACACAGCGATTCTCAGCAAATGTAGAGAAGCAGCAGGGATAACTGGTGTTTGATTTGACCCAATGGGACATGATCAAGCAACCCAACTATTAAACATGTAATTATTAAAGATATATGTATGCATTAATATGCTAGTTATTAGAGTTGATATACATGACTAGGCCAAGGGTATAGTATATATGAATTACTTTGATGTGATGTTATTCTCAAATATTTCTTTATTATACTTTTATTTATTTATTTATTTTTTGAGGGCAGTGTCACTGGCCCCCATATGTGGGACCCGAACCCGGGCTGCTGGCTTCCCAAGCCAGCGCTTAACCACCGAGTCACTCGGCCGGCCCTATTATACTTGTATTTTATATCACCTTCTTGGGCACTCTTCTATGCATAGTACAGGTGTTTCTAATATTTTGGATTCTTGAACTTTCACTTTATTCTCAAAACAGGTTTGGTTTGACTGATGCCCCTTCTTCCTTTTCATCTTAGGGATGTTGACTGTCCCTGTCCCTGAATTGCTCTTTCTCCAGTTCTTTGCATCACTGGATAATTCTCATCCTTTAGATTCTGATTCAAATAGCACTTTCTCAGAGGGTCTTCTCTGACTCACTAATTTGAAAAAGCACCATCCTTACTCCCAATCTGTTTAGTTGGGTGGTTTCTTTATTTACTTATGATGGCATATCTTTTCACTAGAGTATCAACTCCATGAGGGAAGGGATCTTTTCTGTCTTGTTTACCACTGTAACCCCTGCACGGCCTAGCCCTGTGCAAAGAACAAATGTATGCTGTTTCACTTTGGATGTGATTTCAATTTAAAGGATTCTTTATGGATGCCAAGGTTGTTTATTTGGGGAATTACAATTTTTCTAAGGTGAGTTTTGAAACTTTCTACATTAATATGTACACATACTTATGCTCCTTTTATTCTCTTTCTTAATTAAAAGCCAGTGGATAGATTTATAGTTAATGATAACATATAAGAATATTCAAAATTACTTTTATGTTACTGCTATTAATTTTTTTCTTAAATTTTATGTACCTATGGCAGTATTCTCTAATAAGGCACAAAGCCGAGACATGATATCCACCAGGTAATTGTTTTACAAGAGAAAAGTGACTCCAAAGGGAAGACAGCTCAAGAGGGAGGGGGTTCCAGAGATGAAATTTGGAATTATGGAAATCATGGGCACACGGCAGTTCTGTGAGTACAGATTTTAAAGGAGTACATATAGATGGAGAAGAGAAGAACATAACAAGCAAGCATAAATTACAGAAAAAGAAAAACCCAAGGTTTGTGAAAAAATCTGAAAGACACTAAAAAGATGCTTTTATTTATTATTATTATTTTTTAATTTAATTTTTATTTTACTTTTTTATTTTTCAATTACAGTTGACAGAGTATAATATTAGTTTCAGGTGTACAACATAGTGACTAGATATTTATATACCTTATGAAGTTATCACTCCAATAAGTCTAGTATCCACCCGGCACCATACATAGTTATTACAATATTATTGACTGTATTCCCCATGCTGTACTTTACATCCCTGTGACTATTTTTATAACTTTTAGAGTTATGATAATAACAAAATAAATAATCAAGACTTCTCTGCTTCTTATGGATGGTACAATGCAAACGGATGAAAGGGAGACAGCAGAGACCATTTGAATTTGATTCTGATTTTGTGTTCTCTCAAGGAGAATGGTGCTTAGACTGGGGAAACTAGAGCAAAAATACTTAGTAGGTAGTTGAAACTTGAGATAGATGAAAAGTAATTTGATAGTCCCTGACTATTAAAAAATAAAACCTGAAGTTTTTGATGAGTGCCGTTATCCCAGGCCACTAGAAGACCTCTCACATGTAATAGGGGATTTTTAGTTTTTTTTAAAAAATTATGGGGAAATGAAGAGATTCCAAAAAAGCAAACATGGGAAAATGGTGTCTGTATTACAGAAGAAACCAAAACAAAACAAAAACCAAGGTTTGTAAAAAAATTGGGAAATACTGTAAGACCGTAAGATGGCCAACAGTTCTAGAAATCCACCATGGATATAAATAGGGGGATTCAGTGCTATAAATAGGGGGATTCAGCCCTTCCTAAAGAATTTTATCTAGTGACTTATTCACCGGGAAAGTAGTACTTAGAAACTTTGTAACAGAGCTTTGTTCAATGTGTCTTGAACATTTTAAAAAATCCATGACTTGTATAAATACATACAAGTTTTGCTTATCAAATTTGTGGATGACAGAACCTGGGAGAGAGAGATAATATAATGGATGAGAATCATCACTCAAAATGATTTAATCAGATTGGAAAGATAGGTAGAACTCAAAAAGGTAATAGTTCAGAAGGATAAAAGTCACATCTTGCTTTTAGGGTTTGAAAAAAACAAACAAAACAGTTTCATTATACAAATACCCATGATGAAAAAACCTGTCCACCCCAACAAAATGCAGTGGAAGTTTGCATTTTATGGAAGAATGAAATCTAGATCAAAGTTGGCAGGAATAGCTATGCTAATCGGACTATAACTGGAATATTGCATTCACTTTAAGTTTTACAAATCATGTCCCTTGTGGAATAGTTAGGAGAACTCTAGGCATTTAACTGAGAGAACAGACGACTTAGGAGAACTTGAAGGCTCTTCTACATGTGTCAAAGGCTGTTGTCACGTGAAAGATAGTAGTAGGTATGACTCCACACGATAATAGCTTATGCCTGTTATTAATATATTTGGTTTCCTAGGAAAGACTCCTAATTACTTATGACTCGGTACATTTTCACCTCAGTTTTGCTTCTCATTTTTTAGTCTATCATCATTGTAGCATTACCTCCATTGTATAGGGTTTTACAGGTGTGGGTCACATTTACATTGATTTGATCGTCACTCCAAATGTGAGAGATGATGAGGGTGTTACCCCCATTCTGTAGAGGGGGAAACTGAGTCTAAGGAAGACAGTGATGCCTTTCCCCCAAGGTGAGATGGCTTTTGAGTGATGGGACTTTCACCAGAATTTTGGATTTCTGATTCCTAGGGCTAGTGCTGTTTCCACTACCATATGCTTTTTTTTTTTTTTTAAGAAATAAAACCATCCCAGTTAATTAGGACTCAACACAGTATTGGTTCTTTTTTTTGACAAGAAAAATAATCAGTTCATGCTCTTTCCAGCGAGTCTTCCAATTCATTACCTTGGGCATGTGGCATGGCACACACCTTTAATAGTTATTCACCGAGGTGACACAATGCCTTGGGTGAAATGTAGAAGGAAAAAACAATGAGACAGCACAGGTCTTACAAGAATGGGAAAGATTCCCTCTTAAGAAAAAAAATCAGGTCACTTTTGGGGGCAGAAAGAGCTTGAGGATGATTAGTTACTGTGTTTTTCCCATTAAACATTTTTTTGTTGTTGTTATAGCACCTTTTCCCTTCTTTCAGCAAATTGTCTTCTTCTTAAAGTGATTAATCTATGAATGACTGCATCGTAGAGCATACAGACACTCTAGCAAAGATAGAGATAAATGTTTAAATTGTTGCTAGTTGCCTATGTTTATCAATTACAACACATGCTAGTGCCCCCAAAATGTTCACATTCACTAATAACACAGTGGTTAAGAGGGTAATTGGCCTCTGGCATTTTGTTGTTCGATTACCCCATTTTCTACCCATGTGGCCCTAAGCAAGCTGCTTAACCCCTTAAGTCTGTGTTTTCTCTGTAAAATGGGTATGATACTATCTACAGAGTAGAAATGTGAGACTAAAGGAGTTAGTCTTTATCAAAGGTCTAGAACAGAGTAAGTGGTCTCTGCGTATTAGCTATTTTTATCACTCAGTACCTCTTAAGATTGGGGCAACAGTAAGGAAAAATAACTATGAAAGAGTTTGCTCATTGTTTCCTTGTGTATGGAATAAAAAGGGGTAGTGATACTGGAAATGCATTCTGGGTCTCTCGGTTGGTGTTTGTTGAATTCTCAGGCATAGGCAGAACATGTGGAAAGTTCACTTTGCACATACTAGGGTTGTGCAGTCTTTGGTAGATGCCAGACCACCAAGCCAAGTGCATATTTTCAACATCCTGAAGCATGGAGGAGTCCATTTCCTTTTGGATTCCATAGCAGCTTCTTCCAGAATGCACTCGTATTATGTGTGACTCTATCCCTCATGACAGATAGGCAGGCACAATATGTAAATGTATATAAAAGGAAAGAGCTAAAGACAGACCTCTGTTAACTGACTCCCTAAATGTTACCTGGAAATCCAGTTCTAGGGCTTCACCCAGGAACTTTTTCAGTGAAGTTCAGTGTTCTAATCACCACTGGCACTATGAAAAACAGAACCACCCAGAGGGTGATTAGTAAAAACAGAGCACGAACCGTCCTAAAATGTCAGGCAGTAGTAATGACCTTAAATGGTTTTTTATTTTTTAATGAAGTTACATTTTTGACGTGGCATTTGCAAATGAGCTTCCAGCTCAGGGTGATTGCTTAAAGCTTTTTCTCTCAACCAGATTTCTCTAACAGTAGACAGTGATATTCTGGAGATCCTTGATGCTTAGCTTGTGATGCAGTGGCATATTTAGAAGGTTTAGTACCAGAATGAATCTTCTTTTCCCATTTGCAGGGATCCACTGCCCATGTTCCTGAGCCATCTGTGACCCACAGGCAGTGTTTTCCTCCAGAAAGCACTAAAATTTAAAGGATTTGAACAAATTCTGATGAAGTTTCTGTAAAAGTGGTTGCATCCTTCCTCGCTTTCCTAAATAGAATATGCAGAACATAATGTGACCTTTTGTTAGATTCGGGGTTGTTAGGAGCCCAGACACTGTGGTACATATGATTGGCATGGTCGTAGGGCTTATTGATGGCACACGCTGCGTGCCTATGACGTAACTGGCCCCACTTGGCTCAAATATGCTTTTGCCTTTGTGTTCTTTGCTTTGCTGCCACACTATCCTACTGTTTACTTTTGCTATTGGTGTGTCTCTCTGTCTTTAGTGGCCTTTTTCTCTTTTAATTTGCTGTTTCTAATCACCTGTGGACCAGAACAAAAGATAAATGAACATTTTTAGAATGGTGCATAAATATGGGAAAACGGGCATTGAATGAAGATGTCAGAGGCTCTCCTACGTGTGAAATACTTGCGCGTCAGTGTTCAGGATTTATTATATATCTTTTGACCATGAGACTTTATTTCCTTTTTTTGCCTTCCTTTCTGGTTTTTGGCTGTATTTTGAAGACCAGGTGGCTGGGTTTGTGAGAGGTGGTATGTTCTCGTGTTACTATTGCTCAGTGAACTCACCTTTTCCCACCGTCAGTTTTGTTTGTAGCTCTATTAGAGAACCCACGTTTCTGTCTTGCATTAGAGGTAAGTGTATGTCTGGTGGAAGCTAGGGGTTCAGTAAGTGTTTATGAAATGAATCACTGTTTCTCCTATTCTATGCCATATTCCAAGGTCAGCTCCTTGAAGCGGGAGACTGCTTTGTTCATTGCTGTGTCCACTCAGCACAGCATGCAGTCCAAGTTTGCTGAGTGACTGACTGAAGAAAATTGTTAGACTACATGGTACTTTTGGTAATAAATAACTTGAGATTCCAAAACATGTTGTGTTTTGTTTTTTTTTAGGGCAATGTCGCTGGCCCTCATATGTGGGACCCGAACCGGGGCTGCTGGCTTCCTAAGCCAGCGCTTAACCACCGCACCACTCGGCGGGCCCCCAAAACATGTTTTGATTATAGAACTTTATTACTAGAGGTGGAAAAATATGGGAGATGGGAATATATGAGGCAATATCATAAATGGGAGAAAGTTGACAGAAAAAAACCCGTTAAATGCCTCTTAAATGCTGTTGAATATTGTAGAAATGTGTTTCTCTTTTTCTTGGGTCAGAAGGGTTGGAATGGTTGAGGCTGGCAGTGTTGGGGGGCAGAGGGAACCTGGCCTTAAGCTCAAAGAGAGTATGAAAAGAAAGTAGATTTGCCAGGTGGAACCATCTTAGGTCAGGGTAGATTCCAGGTCCTGGAAAAGTTGATGCTGATACAATTCTTTTCATCCTTTCCTGATATCTGTAGCTGTTAGGGAGTCAGAGAGCTTTCACCAACCATTCTTTATGGTGTGTGTGATTAACTACTCTTTTTGGGAGTAACGCCACAGTATTAGTTTCCTGCTGTAATAAATTACCACAGACTTAATGGGAAAAACAATATAAATTAATGGTAAGACAATATAAATTGGTCATCTTACAGTCCTGGAGGTGAGAAGAACACGGGGCTCACTGGGCTACAATCAAGGTGTTGACAGGGCTTCTTTCTGGGAGCTCTAGGGGCAAATCTATTTCCTTCCCTTTTCCAGCTTCTAAAGGCTGCCCATCCTTCTTGACTTGTGGCCTCTTCATTTGCAAAGCCAGCAATGGCTGGTCAATGCTTTCTCACATTATATCTTTCAGGCACTAAGCCTTCTGCCTTCCTCATCCACATTTAAAGGACTCTTGTGATTACATTGGTCCTGCCTAGATAATCCAGGACAATGCCCTAATTTTAAGGTCAACTGATCAGCAACCTTGACTGCGTTTTACCATGTCACATACATATCATAGATTGTGGAGATTAGAGTGCGGACCTCTCTGGGGACCCATTGTTCTACCTACCACAATCACTGAACAAAATATAAAGAGCTAAATTAAGGAGAGTATAAATAATTATAGATTTTGATGGTGGAAAAAGCTGAGAACAGGGAGATTTGGGCATCTGGGGTTCGAACAGGGCTCAGCGGAAATGTAGCCCAGTCCTTGGAAGCATGAGGTGCTTAACAGGCATGTGACCAGCATAGAAAGTACTTGTTCTTTGTGATTCAGACCCTGTAAAACTACCTGCTGGCCAGTTAGCCTTTTCTGAGGATTTGTGTGATGAGAGCCCCAGGTGAGATGTGGCCGGATCTTCATACAAGAAGATGGTTTATTTTTTAACAGGAATTTGAAATGAAAACAACCAAGAGTTTCTTATGCACAGATGACACCAGTTACTTTTTTAATATGAAGGAGAAACTGAGAATTTGAGAAATGAAATAATCAAAAAAAATTGGTGATAAACTGAGAGACAGGACCTAAGAAGCTTGTTTTCCAGCCACTATCCAGGTCTCTTTTCCTTGGTAAGTGGACCTGAATGAGTCACTTGTCCATAAGCTTGATTCAAAGAGAAGGGTGAATTCTGGTACAGATAATAGCTAGTATAATGCCAGCTCTCTCTCAGGAACTGTAGAGACTTTAGATCAATATGTAGTCAAAGAGTACATGGTGATGACTTTCTGAAAACTTGATCAATACGTATATATCACCAAGATCAGAATTTATTTAAAATTATGAACAGCCTGGAAGACTGCCAATGCCTGAGTAATAACTCCAGGCAGTCCAAATTCATGCCAGCTTCCTCCGTTTATATAAATTGCTGAACTCTCTCATGCCCGACCCTTCTGATGTATCAGCTTTGTTATGTCAGTTTAGATATAGGTAAATTTCCTATGGGCATTTATTAACTTTATTAAAAAAGAGGCAATTGTCCAAAGGCCTCTGGGCATGTGCACCCAAAACATGAAATAAAAGAACAAAATTAAATACTGAGGCTGCCAAAAACTTCATTAAAAAGCCAGGACAGTTCACCCTACTGAGGCATGCCAGATTGGCAGGCTCGTGCTTGCACTGCTCTCCCTGAAACTTTACAAACTCTTTTACTGTCTGGTGGGAGGGAGAGATGAATTGCAACGGCAAAGACCATTGGTACCCCCACTTTGGAGATTCACATCTGGGGGTCTTTACTAGAAGCAGGATGGCTGATCTTCATATATTTGAATGAACCAGCAGATGGGGGAACCCAGCAGATGGGGGAGTCTCTGTCTTTATCACAGAGTATCCACACAACATTCTCTGACTTCATGTACCACTTTGACTGACGGATGTCACTCTTGGAATTTTTCACATTGTCACTTCTACAAAGCCTGACACTCTTTCCTATCTGCCTTCTGACTAAAACAATTTCTCAGAGACCATATTGGTCTAAATCAAGCTTTTCATACCAGAGTGATCCTACATCTCAAGGGACATTTGGTAATGTCTGGAGACATTTTTGTTTGTCACAACAGGGTGGAGAAGGGGAACTATTGGCTTCTAGTGTATAGAGTCCAGTGGTTATTGTAGTGTTTACCAAACTTCAGTCATTTGTCTACCATTTTCAGTATTTTTGCCAAATCCACCTGAAAAAAACTTAGAGTTCCCCCCCAAATGGAACCCACTTTGAAAAAAAATCAAATATATTTAGTTTAAGGAGAAACTTTATATTACTATCATAAAAGAACAACAGTAGTAACTCCCATAAAGTCATTGTGAAAGTACATACAGTGAAGCCACAGCAGTACTATTAAATTACAAGTTGATACTTGGTGGCTATGTTTTGGATAAAATGAGAGATTAGTAAGTTTTAGAGAAATAGTAAAGAAAGAGAAGCACCAAAAGAGACTCTGTCCTTTGTTAAATAAAATGGGCTGATGGATTGAAAAGAGAAGAACTTTCTCATCTTATGATTCACTGGGATTTAAGTCCATGTCTGACATCTACCTAATATTGAAAGTCATCTCTGCATTGCTTAAGGTTACTGTGAGAACATGTCCCACGTTTTAGGAAACACTGAACTATCATTTGCCTCCTATATATGCTCTTCTGCTTGGATTCTTGCATTTCGGTGAGATTGGCACAGATTTGAATGACTGCTTCAGCGCCATTTTTTTAGGGTATGGATTTCACAATGGTGCATCCAGAAAATGGCCGCCTATAATCAGGCCTGTTCCTCTGAATCCAAGGAAGAGACGTCTTAGATTGCAAAATAAAAACCTAGAGTCTGTTATTGCCAACCAATGACAAAAGCCTTCATAGAGTTTTATTACCCACTCCCACCCCATTAAAAAGGCCATCTAAAATGTACTTGTAATCCTTCTGGTAGAATTAAAAGACTGCTTCAGAATGCTTGTTAGAATAATTACTCTGGGTCATGGTATTCGAAAGAGAAGGACTAAATTCTTTGATATTAACTGATTACACATGAAATGTTCCAGTGCCTGATGATGAGTCAGTATTATTACTCACAATATCCGCTTTGGGTTCTGTATTGCTATATTGTGAATTAATTTACAGCTAACATCATCTTTGTAAAATGCAGCATCCGCTGCAGGGGGCTAATATTTTTCCTGTGAATTCGCTCGCTGGAGAACCTGCAGCAACATAAGCATCCCAGCTACCTTGGCAAAAGGATGGAAAATTGCAACAGGCACTTGAGGCTTCTGAGTTCCCACTTGCTGCCTGGTGCCCTACACTCGAGTTTTTCAGTCCAGGACAGTGGGAAAATTTCTCCCCCTCAGGGAAAACCAGTTAATGTTTCATGTTAAAAGAGAGCTATGTTGCATTATGAAAACAGCCTGGGCTTGACTGAATTTTCTCTACCTATGGAATTGGTTTCTATACCTATAATTATCTTCAAGCACCACCATTAAAACCCTTCAATCTTTACCTCATGTTCTTCCTTCAGGCTACTGGTTCTGGATCTATCCAACTTTTCTACCAAGCCATAATTAGTAGAATTATATTTAATAATCCCCCTTTCTTCTGAAGGGAGCAGAGGACGTATCGAGTAAGCACAGCAACAGATAATGAGGGCTACAGAGGTCCCCCTGAACTGTACCATCACCCCAGCAAGCAGTGTGCTGCCACTGTCAGCCAGCATCAGCCTCAGCGACCCAGCAGCCTCTGCTTCGGTGACAGCTAGACACAAGGGAGAGACACACGCCACCCACGTTTCTCCTCCTCCCTTTGACTAAAAAAGCCACATACTGAAAAGAACACACATAGTGCTGCTCTCTTCTGCAGCTGCAAGATTTTTCTTGGTGTGGAACGAGGTTATTTCCAAATTTCCTTCAACACAGGATCAGGTGTTGCGGTATTGATTTATTTTACCAGTGGGATTCGGGCCCAATAAAACAAATGAGGTTTTAGAGGAAGATGAACTAAACAAGATCTCACTCACTCACCCGAGAGTTTATTATTTCAGTCCATATTAACTATCACGTGTGTTACTCTCAATGCTCATTGGGATCTATTTTTGTAGGAAATCAACACTATGAAATTATTTCCCCCATCAGTAAAAATTATATATTTAAGGGCACACATGCCCCATCTCTCTGTTCTTACAGCAAATGAAAACTTACATTCTAGCTACTTGTTTCTTTTTTTTTTTCTATTTGTTCTAAAAGGATCCTAAATAAAATGGCCTTGCTTTTAGATTTAGAGAATGTCCCACCTGCCATAAGTGCAGGTAAAAGAAAAGCATTTATGTGTAATCTCTGGCAGATAGTAAAACGGGTTCTTGTATAGAGCCATAAATTTTACTGCTGGAGAGGACCTTAACGGACATGTAGTTCAACCCCTCGTGGTTGGTGGTAAATGGGGGTAAACACATGACACCTTCAAGATGGAAGTCAAAGGTACTTTCTGAGAAAGAAGTTAGGCAAAGCAAAGCAAAACATGGAATGAATGTAATCAGTCATTTCTAGAAGTAGTTGACCTAAAGAGATCATCGATAAACGGGCAGCTGAAGACCAGTCCCAAATTCTAATTCTGAAGATTTGGTATTATATGAGGCATGCATGGCTGGGAATATTAAAACCTAACAAATTGTGTTGTGCCTCTGTTACAGGCCGAGGTAACACAGCAGATGTGGGCAGCTCGCAAAGAGATAAAGAGGAGCTGAAAAGTGTGTCTGCTACAGTTCTCACCCGTCAATTGGCCTGCGCAACAAGAAGACGTAATATTCACCTAGCGAGGGGTCTGGAGGCAGGGCAGGCCTCTGACACAGCACCTCAGGCTCCAGGCCACCTTCCTTCCTCCTCTTCCCCTCTCCTCTCTAGGGGGCTTCATCCTGGGGCTAGAAGCAAGAAGGTTGCTGCTGTCTCCCATAAATATCTTAGGGGAATATTTTTTGTTTTCAGTGACAATCCAGAAAAGTTAACCATGGTGTGGACTCGTGAGATCATGCACAAATTGAATGTAGTGGAAGTAAAAACTTGGAGCCAAAGGTTGCTGCAAAATGGCCACCCTCTGAGACTTTGCAGCTATCATGGAGAGGGCACGGGAGTTTTCTCTGAACAGGTAATGCGGGCTTGAACCTAGTTTGTCCTATCTCATCCTTGTGTATGGGACTAGGGGCCTCAAAGTGACATTTGGAATACAAAGGAAAACCTGTATATTAGCTTTCTTTACGGGATTAAGAAAACTCCTTTTGCTATGCTGTGAACATTAGTCTTGTACTTTTTTGTCTCAAGATCAGATGTACATAATGTTTTGTCATGTTAAGATACAGAGAGCTTGTAGGATATGGAATACAGCTTGGGGCCAAGGAGGGACTGTAAGTTTAGAGGAATGATAATAGCCTAGAAAAAGTTATGTAAAACATGATTTTTTCCTGATTCCCAGGCCAGGAACCTGCCTGAGCAGGGCAAGACATTCTGCAGAGCCTGTGTAAGAGCGGATTTTCCGAATGTGCTAATAGTTGTAATAGAAGTGAAATGTTGGGAAGACGGGTGGAGGAAGGTGCCTGATGGGTGTGTAATGGATTACCATTTTAGGCTTAGCCGGAAGTGTGAATAAAACATGTTGAATTCATAAAAAGAGAATGACAGAACTGGAAAGGGGGCAAAAGATGGCTCCTTCCTTTGAAAGCACAGGACGAGAGATGGAAGGAGGGATAATTAACCAGCAACTGAAAGAAAAGAACACCAAAAAAGTGCAAATATGGCACTAGGAAAGCTGAACTTCAGAGAGACATAGAACCATTCTATGTGAAGTCTATAGAACAGGCCAAAGTGAGGGAGCTACTCCAGTATAGCTGGATCCAAAATATTTAGTTAATCCAGGCACACACTAGGGTACTGATGGGCTTTGCCTGGAGCAAGAACAGTGTTGGGGGGTGGGAGGCAGTCCAAACGCCTGGGAGGGATGGTGCAATGCTGATCTGACAACCAAAAGGAATGCACAGCTACACAATCCTGAATTTTCTCCTCTCCTTTCTATGAAGGTAGTTGGTTCTGAAACTGAGAAGAGTAGGGAAATGCTGGGGAAGAGAGAACTGAAGAGATAGTGAGAGAATCTGTATTTGTGTTAAATGCATATAAGACTTTTGGCCCAGAAGAACCACATCCCACGATGCTGAGAGTTCTTGAAGAAGCAATGGTGAAGCACACTGTGGGTAACCTTGGAGGAGGGGCCAAAAGCTGGAACTCTGCCAACTTTCAAGTATAGTGATGGTGCGGGTCCTGAAAGTATCAACTGGTACTTAATGTTAATTGCCAAACAGTTTTAGAGATGAACATGAGTCCATGGAAAAAAACAAGTCATGTTGAACTTAAATGTTTGATAGAACTGATAGACTTTGATAAGTTAAATGCTACAGGCAAATCATTTTATAGGGTTTTTCAGGACACCTCAGGAAGAATACTGATTTG
The DNA here is from genome assembly GCA_033961575.1 of Aselliscus stoliczkanus. Taxonomy (NCBI): domain Eukaryota; kingdom Metazoa; phylum Chordata; class Mammalia; order Chiroptera; family Hipposideridae; genus Aselliscus; species Aselliscus stoliczkanus. Next base: position 51,111,142 of record CM066735.1, read on the forward strand.
AAGACCAAGCTTAGTCAGAGCTTTCCTGGGAAGACCTCTACTGATGGCTGTTTGGCAGCTGGCTACGTATGTCTGGAGCTCGAAGATGCAGCTCCAAGTGTGGAGGTCATCCGGGGTGATATCTGGAAGTGAGGAAAAGGAAGGTCAGACAGAAATATGAGAAAGGACAGCATTCACGTGTTACACGTAGAGTCACAAATGGAGTCATTACCAAAGAGGCTAAGGAGCAGCCAAAGAGAAAGGAAGCAAACTTTCAAGATAGGATACATTAGAAATACAAGAAATACAAGGACAGAAACTTGCCATAGACTGACACCCCGGAGGTCATGGGGGCTCACTGAGAACAGATGGACTGTGTGGAGAAGTGAATGAGAGCTGAAAAAATGGTGGCGCTGGAGGCCAACTGCTCCAAAGTGAAACATGAACCCCGAGCAGGGGTGTAGACTCGGTGGAACTCCCTCCTGCCCCTCTGCTGGCCACTGCTGCCTTCTTAATTCCTGTTACATCTTCAAGGCTCAGATGACAGAGAAGAGTAAATTTAGGCTGGTGTGGTGTCCTTTCCAAGGTGCCCTTGAATGTCACATTGGCGTTTGCATCTCACATCCCGAGTGGTCACAGGCACACTCACAGTAAGGAAAGTGACCCTGAACTTGGCTCCTTGCTCTGAGCTGCCTCGGTGCTGGGTGATAGCCCAGCCTCATGGCATCGTCAGCCTCTTTTCTGTTCTTTCTGCCTGAGGCTACTCTGAATGACTTGGGTGTAAGGATCATCTTTTCTCATCACTGTTATTCTTTTGTTTAAACATATTGAGCACCTGGTTTGCTGTTCAGCCTTACTCTTTGCCAAATGTGTGTTATGTACAGAATTATTGAGGAACTGGGGGGTTTTCGTCCTGAAAAACCCAAACATGTGCTATTCACATAGCAATACATTCTCCCGAGGGAGTGCTTCTTCAGACCTTGAGATGAAATATTTAGGTGAGATGGGTACAGAAAATCTCCTGAAGGTGGCGCCTTCTACTGAGCTGGTAAGTCCCTGCTCGGCCTGTGGCCTTTGTCTTACCAGTGGGGTGTTATCATCGGAGCCCTGCTCACACACCTTGGAGAGTAAGCTTATTGAAGGCAGCGCCACCTTTCACAACTTCACAAACCTCTTGGCAGTCTTCACTGTGCTTAGCAAATCACGCATACAGCTTATAGCAAATAGCTCATAAATATTGGTTAGGTGGACTCTGAATGGGCTGCAGTCTCCCATTACAGCTTCATGTGCTATTTAGCACTAAAACCACCACGCTCTATGCTGAAAAAAAACCACATGCTGCCCATATCTTAAATTTTGTCCTTCCTCTCAACAGCCTCCATCTTACTCTTGGCATTTCTTTTATGAGAGGACTAAGGTGGTATCTTCATCATGCCTCAGCAAGAGTACCTGGGAAATGGAGAGGAAACCTCTCTGGAAAGGGCAGCTCAGGTGGCACCAGCACTCCATTCGGCTTCATAGAAATGTAGCAATTGGGTGGACTTGTCCTTCTTGGCCTTCCTCCCTCTCCCCATCCCCTGCCTCCTTCTTCCCCTCCTCCTCCTTCCCTTTATTCCTCCTCCTCTTCCTCTTCCTCTTTTATTGGTTTACAGGGAAAAGCATTTCCATCAGGTTTTTACCTTGGCCCTCTTGAATGAGTTTTGGATTATGCACTGAAGGAATCGGAAGGACTTGGATGGATCAATTTCCGGGGAGGCAGCCCCGCTCTACAGCTCACGGGCAGGCTTTGATACAGCACCGAGTGGGAGTATCCTTAACGATAACCGAGAGCCTCGCTTCCTTATCTGTGAACGGATTACCCGTACCTCCTTCCAGCAATGAGGATTATTAACTGAGGTGATACCCTCGCTGTGCGTCTCGAGATAACATATAGTAAACACTTAATAAATAACACCGTTTCTGTTATTATAAGAGGATGTGAACGAGTATGCCTCCGTTGTAGATTTGCATGAGGCCGACAGAAGGCATGAGACTGACATACCTTGGGCGCAGGCTGTGGGAACCAGATCTGGAAAGACAATTTCTGACTAACGAGTTTTAAAGTTTTGCGGCCTCTGTCGCTGCGTGCCTCACATCCCACCTGCCCTGGCCTTTGCCTGTGTGCTCTCGTGACCGTGTCAAGGCCCTTATCACCCTTGCTGATGGAGAGATGTGTAACTACTCCCCTTCAGCCACTTCTTGCTGTCAGAGGAATCTCCCCCCGCAGCACAGATCCCAGGTTAGCATTCCTTTGCTTAAAACTTCCAGTGGCCTTTCCATGATCAATTTCATCTCCATGAACTGTCATTGGAGGATTTCAGGGCTCCTGTGTCTGTGGCTTTCTGCAACAAATGGGCTTTTGGTTTTAGATAGGCTCTTATTTAAATATGACTCCAGCACAAGTATTTGATCTTGGTCCTTATTTAAATTACCTGAGCTTCTGTTTTCTCATTGGTAAAAGGCAGATTATCATATTTGTCTTGCAGGTTGATGTAAGGCTTAGAGATGATGGAAGTCAAGTTGTTAATGCATGCTCAAAAAATGGTAGCAGTTATCCTGCTAAACTGCTTTTGCTCTTCCCTGCCCTTTCTCACCCTGGCGTCTCTTTTCGTATCTGAAAACTATTAGATCATTTCACTTGACCTTGATTCCACACATTTCCAACCTCTGCTTTTTAAGCATTCCTAACTCAGAATTGCACATCATTAATCTTGAAGATTTCTTCCTAGACCATTATCAAATATAAACATGACATAAACAATAGAGTTATAGTCTTAGGTTTTAGGGTAACCAACAATGTGATTTAAGAGTTTTTTTTTTTCTTTTGACTTGATTTTCATGGATGTACTTCCTTATGTCAGATATCCATAATAGATATGAAAATGGGGAGTGTAAAATACTGAATTTAGAAAAAGCAAACACGGACAGGGCTCTTACTTGTAGCGATTACCAAGAACACAGCAGAGGATCAATTATTCCATATCTCTTTGGCTTGACTTTTTAGCCTGGTAGGTGTTCCTTCAACTTAGTAAGTATTAATATTTAGTGATCCCACTGTGCATTTGACTTCCCTCAGAATCATGTCCAGAATATACTTAAGTGAATACATTATTGGCAGGACTGATGGCTTTTACAGAATACCTGAGCTGTAACAAGTATATCTTAATTTTGAAATTTCAAATGATTTGTTTTGATAACTAGAGAAGGCATGGATTCAATTTGGAATCAGATGTCTGAACCCTGCAACATATTCTTTTCAATTCTTGAGGGACTGAACTGTGTTTATGTAAGAAGGTAGGAGAGTGAGTAGGTTTAAGCTGTTTCTTCCTGAGAGGTTTTGCCAGGATTCCATGCTACCACTCCAGATTAGTATCTTGACCACATCCAGGTGCTGCTACCAGTTCATATCCTGCTCTTGCCTTCACTCTCCATTTGTCCAATTTTAGAAGGACTTATGAACCTTGGATCACAAAATAGGAAGAAATAAATAGTATCTCTAGGAACTATAGGCACTGCTTTTGAGGATATGTGCATTTAGCTTTTCTGATGGCACTTCACGTATGCATAGAACCAAATTTCCTCAAAAGATAACTTGACAAAAATCTTTGAATAAACTAAATGATCTTCAGTAATTTAGCATGTTAAAAACAAGGTAATGTGATTAGATGAGAGTTCTTTATGAGAGCAATGGAATGGGAAAGAAAATAGAATGTGCTTTAAAGCATTATTTTCTCTTAAATTTACCTTTGTAGAAATCTGTCTTCATACTTATAGCCTTTTATTCGGCATACAGCTTGGAGTCATTGAAGCAAACATTGCTTTATATACAGTATGATACCAGATCAATAATGCACTGGTGCACTGAGCAAAAGGAGCTCAAGATTAGGCTGCTGTTTTCCTTTACTGTTCAGTCAACAGAAAAAAAGAGCCCAAAGAAAAGAAATAAAATACAAAGACAGACATTTTGGTCTCCTGTTTTCAGAGCTACCCTTCTCCTCCACTCCCAGGGAACTAGTGTACAAAATTGTATAATTACCATTTTAAAAGGCAGTTATGAAACTTGTTTTTAAGCATCTTGGATGTCATGCTTTCACATATACAAATAAGGACTTCTTTAATGAAGTTTCAGCTAAGCTGTTAATATTTGATGAGCATTAGTATGGTATATATTTTTCCATTCCTTTATCCTATTTGAGTTCTTATTTATTTATTTATCTTTTTTTTTTTTAAATTGGGGAATTGGGGGAGGAGAACGGTGTTGGGGAATTGGGAAAGGGGAACAGCCAAGTTGTTGTTCTTCAGTCTTCATTGTGAAGGATGCCAGTCGCCATCTGGCTGCCCATCGGCAGCTCGTGGCCTCTAAGCTCAAGGTGCTGTGTTACAATCTTAGTTGCGGGTGGGCATAGCTACCATCCCATGTGGGAGTCGAACCAGCAACTTTGTTGTTAAGAGCGCCCACTCTATTCACTGAGACATCTGGGCGGCAGCTCAGTTCAAGGTGCCCAGTTCAGTCTTAGTTGCTGGCGGGCATGGCCCACCATCGAACAGGCGGTTTTGTTGTTAGGAGCATGTGCCATCCTGCCACCTGTTGGCAGCTCAATGGAAGCTCAGCTCGGGCACAGCATCACTGGCCCATGTGGGAATCGAACTGGCGGCCCTGTTGCTCTGAGCTTGGGCTCTTAAGCTAACTCTTAACCAATTGAGCCACTCGGCTGGCCCTTGAGTTCTTATTTTTAAAATGGGTTTCTTATAGCAGTTACATAGTTGGGTCTTGCTTTCTTTTGTCCCATCTCAACCTTTCTGCTTTTTAATTGGGGTGTTTAAACCATTTACATTTAATATAATTGTTAATTTAATGAGGTTGTTAATATAGTTGGCTTAAAATTGACTGTCTTGCTGTTTGTTTTCTCTTTGTCCCATTTTTTCTTTGTTCTTTTCTACCTTCTTTTGGATCACTTGTTTTTAATTATTCCATTTTATTTCCTTTGTTGCCTTACTATGTTTTTGTGTTGTATTTGTAGTGGTCACTGTATAGTTTATAGCATACACCTTTAATTTGTCTTAGTCTTCCTTCAAGTGACATCATACCACTTCATGTATGTATAAGACCTTACAACAATATAATTCCATTTCCCACATCCTGGCCTTTGTGTTTTTATTGTTATACATTTTACTTCTCCATATAATAGAAACCCCACAAAACATCGTTGCTCTTTCTGTGTTAACTGGTCAATCTTGTAAAGGAATTTAAAAACTAAGAACAAAGATTCTTTATTTTTACCCAAATAGTCCTGATTTCTGGCATTCCTTATTCCTTTGTGTAGATCCAGATTTCCATCTGGTTTTCCTCCTACCTGAATGACTTTTAAAAATATTTCATGTAAAGCAGGTCTCATGGTGATAAATTCTTTTAGGTCTTGTAGGTCTAAAAAGCCTTTATTTTGTATGGAATTTAAGCTTTTTCAGTTCTTTTTTTTTTTTTTTTTTTTTCATTTCAATACTTTGAAAGTTGTTCCATTATCTTCTGGTTTGCAATGTTTCCAGAGAGAAGTCCATTCTAATTTTTATTTTATTCTTCTGTATGTAATGTTTCTTTTTACTCTGGCTGCTTTTAAGATTTTTTTTCTTTATCGCTGGTTTTAAGTAATCAATTATGATGTGCCTTAGTTTAATTTTCTCCATGCTTTTAGGCATGGAGTTCTTGAAACTTCTTGGATCTGTAGGTTTATAATTTTACTCATATATTTAAACAATTCAGTCATTACTTTTTCAAATATTTTTCCTATACCCCTATTTTCCTCCTTTGGAGATCCCCATAGAATCTAGTTCTGTCAAAGATCGTTGCTGTTTTGTTCATTTCTAAAAAGTTTCTTTACAGTCTTTGTTTTATTTCTGATAATCTCTATTGCTATGTCTCCAAGTCCACTCATTTTTTTCTTCTGCAGTGTCTAATCTGCTGTTAATTCCACCCAAGGTATTTTTCATTTCAGTCAATTTTTTTTTAAATCTCTAGAAGTTTGATTTGGTCTTTAAAAAATTTCTTACCTGTCTTTATTTAACATGATCATTTTTTCATCAGACTTTTTGAAAATATAGGATAGAATTGTAATAACCCTTTTAATGTCCATATCTCCTGATTCTACCAATTGTATCATTTCTGGGTCTGTTTTGCATGATTCTTTTTTATCCTCATCATGAGTCATTTTTTTCTGTCTCTTTGTATCCCTAGGAATTTTTGATTAGATGCCAGGCATTGTGATTTTTACGCTGCTGAGTGGTTGATATTTTTGAAATCTTTATAAATATTCTTGAACTTTGCTCTGAAATGTAGTTAAATAACTTGAAAACAGTTTTTCCCCCCTAGGTTTGTTTTTAAGCCTTGTTAGAACCAGCGCGCTATTTAGCTTGCATCTAATTTTACCCCAGTAATGGGGCACAACCTTCTAGATACTCTACCTGATACTCATGAATTCAGTGATTTGTCACCCTGGGGAGCAGACACTATTTCTGATCTGTATGAACTCCAAAGATTGTTCCCTGTGCTTCTTTTGCGTTCTGCTTGTTTCTTCAACCCCAGGTTTCCTTGCACACCTTGTATTGACCAATAGTACCTTGAAATTCCAAGTGGGATCTTCCTCAACTTTCGGTAGTTGTTTCTTGTGTAGCTTTCTCCTCTCTGGTACTTTCTCCCGCAACTCTAGTATTCTTTTCCTCCCTGGACTCTCAGTTCTGTTGGTGCAACTCAGGGATACCTTTGTGTTCCTCCTGGATTCCTCCTCCATGTGTTGCAAGCTGGAGACTCTCCAGTCAATTAGGTGGGGTATTCATTTCCCTGATTTACGTACCTGATTCATTTCCTTCTCTCCAAAAGCACTGTCCTGTGTTGCTGATGATCAATGTCTTATAAATATTTTTCATATTTACTTATTTTTGGTTGTTTTAGATGGGAGAGTAAATCAGTTCTCTAATTTCCACTGGAATTGAGAACAGAAACCTGTTAATCGTATTTGGTTCAAAGCTTGTCAACCTACAAAAATGCATTTCTAAACCTGGAAAAGTTTCACCTGTCTTTCATGAATATTTTGGAAGTGTTTTGAATCTGATCAAATATTTTTGTTACTTGGGTTCCCATCTGTGAGTCTGTTGTCTATTAACAAGAATATAGCAACAAGCCAGTAAATTTTGTGGTAGTTCCCTTCACAGCAAGAGGCAGCTGGATACCCTATACATGAATAGTTTCTCCACTTCCACCTTCCTTTTTTTTTTTAGGTTACCAATCTGTTTAATTTCAAACAAAAAAAGTCAGCACTATATAAACAAAAAGGAAATTTTACCTCAAACATCCAAGCCAATAATGAACCTTTTTTCTTCCTTTTTTTTTTTTTTTTTTTTTTTTTTTAAAGATTTTATTGGGGATTTGGTGGAGGGGAACAGCGTTGGGGAATCGGGGAAGGGGAACAGACAAGTTGCCGTCTTCTTGCTCTTCAGTTTAGTTGCGGAAGATGTTGCTTCACTGTTGGTATCGTCATTGCACTCTTCCCGGATGAGGCAAATCGGTCGCTGGCCTCTGGATGTCGCTCACCGCGGCTATTGGCAGCTCACGCTGGCTGCCAGCCGCTCACGCTGGCTGCGGGCAACTCACTGTAGCCTATGGCAGCCCACTGCAGCAGGGGCTGCAGCCCACACCATCACCGGGGCTCGCACAGCCAAGCTCCAGGTGGAGCTGTTGTTAGCTGTAGAGGGCAGTGTCACTGGCCCTCATGTGGGATCCGAACCGGGGCCGCTGGCATCCCAAAACCAGCGCTTAACCAATGCGCCACTCGGCCGGCCCTTTTCTTCCTTTTAATCGTCCCTCTAACAACTTCAGTTTCTCTTCTCTGGGCCCTTTAAAAAAGTCTTTAATTTGTTATAAGACTCTATGCACTGATACTCTATGCAATCCATTTTCTATTAACTATATATATTATATAATATGAACAAAGTGTTCTAAAAAATCTCAGCTTATTTCATTCTCCTAAAACTTTTATGAATTAAATAGATGGCAATGATATTCCATTTTAAAATGATGAAGCAATGCTTTGCATTAATATAATAGCCTCCCCTTTTTTTTGAGAGGCTAACTTTGCTTTGTAGACATGATCTCACCACTCCTTTAATTGTGCAATCAGATAGATAAAATGTGATGAGCAAATTTAATATCTTCATGGAATTTCTGGCACTGCTTAGACCTTGCTAGTGTCCCTCTGTTTTGCTGAATTTTATACATGCTATAATAGATGGTCCATGTGGGAAAGAGTCACAACGACACAACAAAATGTTTTACTTTGTTTATCTGGAACCAAAAGATAGGCAAAATTAGACATTTCCATGTTTATTTGAGGATGATAAACAAAAAAAATTACTCCACTCATAACATTTCCTTCTTAAATTCTTACACTTTAGGACTAAAATTATCTGCTTTGGCTATTTTTATGGATTGTGTGAACTGGCCAGTTGTTAAACTTTATTTTACCTTAGAAAGTTTGGAAATGGCCTGTTTGTTAACAAGTGTCTTTTGTTTCTTGGAATTGGAAGATGTGCCGCGTGTTTCAACAACACATTTCGTTATAACCACCACTTCATCACAGGACATATTGTCTTCACAATAAAGCTCCAATAAAGATTTGTCTGTGAATTCGTGACCTAGGAGCATGTTAGTTTAGAATGGAAATCTCTATCCTGAGGTCTGTGAAACTACCAAATTGATGTAAAATTTGTGTAGATGTGACTTTTTCCCCCCAGAAAATGGTGTATAGCTTTCATTAGTTTTTCAACAAACCTGTTTCTCCTCCCTTCCTCGCCCCATTTTTTTAGCCAATATTTTAGGAGCTTGAATTCTATTTTTGCTTCAGTTCCACCAAGAATTATGGCTCCATAGCATAATTCAGATAATCTAAACATATAATTTCTTTCAAAAGAGCAATCCATTCAAGGGCACATGAAGATCAATAGTCTTAGAAAATGACCATGAAATACCATCAGGGAGGACAGTCTTGTCTATGTTATTGTCTTGGTCAGCTGCACTATTACAACAAAACACCACAGACTGGATGGCTGAAACAAGACTTATTTCTCACAGTTCTGGAGTCTGGAAGTCCAAGATAGGGTGTCACATGGTGGGGTGCTTGGTTAAGGGCCTCTTCCTGGTTTGTGTGTTAACATGGAAGAGAGAGAGAGCCAGCCATCCTCCTCTTCTTATAAGGGCACTAATCCCATTATGGGGGCTCTACCCACATGATCGCTTTATTTCCCAAAGACCCCACCTCCAAAACCATCACAATCAGGCTTCAACATACGAATTTTAGGGGACACAAACATTTAGTCCCTTGCAAATATTAAGCCACATTCTATTTCATTAGAATCATAGTGTCGTGTTTCTCGAACCTGGTATAGGCAAATCAAACACTTGGACCTTACACCAAAGTGAATAGGACTTTGAGGGCAATGCTTAGTAATCTGTATATAGTTAAATTTCTTTCGTGAGTCTAATATACATGTAGCTTGAGAACCACTGATAGATAGGATATTGGAAACCCATAATTGTTTTCTTTTAACAACAGATGAAATAACGTACACAAAGAATATACAGCTGTTTCAAAACACAGCAGGAGTTATAACCAGGTAGTCATGTGATCAATTAAATGTAATTAATTTTATGCTGGATTTGGTTATGGTCATTTTTTTTTTTTTTTTGAAAAATGATATGCATGCTGAGTAAAGGGAAAACTGACATCCCTTTGTCGCAACTGTTTATGAGATGCTCTCTTTTGAGAGACCATTTAGATGGCACTGTGTCTGTCTGGTGGGAAAAGGTTTTCAGCTCTTGTCTGTTGATCTTGAGATTTTGTTGCACTAAGGAATGAAACGCTCGGCGTGTTATATCCACAGAAGCAGAAACTGCTTTCTTTCCCCCAGCCCGTCTTCCCAAGATGTCATATCTTGAAGAAAAACAAAACAGAAAAGGAACAAATTTATTCTCAGGGAGCTTGGAGGAGCATGCATTATTTATTCTCAGAAATCCTCTACTATCTGTGCATGAAAGAGAGTCCTATTATTAAAAGTGAACGTTTCTTTTTCTGCATGTCAATAACTGGGAGATCAGAACGGACTGGCTGTTAGATAGCTTCCTCCTTGGAGACTGAGCTCCCCAAGGCAGCCCACTGCAGCAGCTAAGTTATTTTTAAGACAATAAAATCATTAGAACTGATATATTGACATCCAAAATTGATGTGACAGGGGCCTGCCAATGAGGTAGTCTGAAAGGAAGAAAAGGCCATTAAAATGATCCCAATTACCTTTCAATTATGAATTCATTCATTTGCATAAATCGCAGCACAGAGGATTTCTGGGTGCATGTGCCTGTATGTGTTTCAATTGCCTGGGTTTACAAGGCTCCTAATTTTTCTTTCAGCTAGGTCGAGCAGTAAATTCCCTGCTACCTTCATACTAGAGCTCAGGAAGTCAATGCTTCTTGCCTGAGGAAAAATTTAAATGTTCCCTGATGCCAGTAATCTCACTTTCTTTCCAGGCAGTTGTGCAAATGAGAACAATCATTTTGTTTTTCCCAGTTTATACTGGGCTTCTTGAGAGGTCAGTATATCAAGATGCTTCCTTGATAAAATAAATTTTGATTTGGAAGAGGCAGCTTGGCGTTTCAGTCCTGGAGGAATGGAAAATAAAGGAGAATTAGAAATAGGGCTTGTCATTCTGCTGGGCAGCGGCTTTGGGAGTCACTGTCTCTGGTGACCCACCTGGCCACCTGGTTCTCTTTGTTCTAGGGTAAGTGTGAAGCTGGAGATTGTCAGCATGTTACGCATGGAAATCAAATACTAGGTGTTTGAAATCAGCTCTTCTTGTCTTTTTCAGAGTTCAGGGAGACCCCAGTATTTGAATCATTATTTTATAGACCCCCTGTACGTCCAATGTATGAATACTATCCAGCTTTATTAGAAAAAATAAAAGGCAATTGTTTATTGACTTTCCTTTGTTAAAATAGGTAGCCTGTTAAAGAAAAATGTCAAGCTGGTGGAAGGCAAAATTCCAAAGGCAAATATTGGTCTGCAGTGTCATAGCCAGCCCCCACCCCCCCTTAGACATTCCCACTCCCACAAGTACTCAGGATCTGTGTACACTGACAATGCTTTCGCACTCCGATTTCCACGCCTCTTCCTTTCTCCTTTCCTGTCTTCTTCTTATTATCTAGGTGCTTGATATATTTCTATGAAGCAAAAGATTAGAAACAACCCAAATTCCCATCAATAGAGAGGGCTGGCTAAATGAAGTGTGGCACCGCCATTTAATGAAATACAATCGAATTGTAAGAAAGCATGGAGGACCTCTGTGTACTGATAAGAACAGACCTCCAAGGTTCATTGTTAAGTGAAAAATAAAAGGCTCAGGACCGTGTATATATTGGATCTCTTATGCCATCTTTTGTGCAAAAACCTGGTGGGGGAATAAGAATCTGTATCTTTATTTACTTCCAAATCCTGAAAAGCACCATCTAGAAGGACACATTAAAAAAAAAATACAGCCTGATAACAGGGACTAATGCTGAGGCAGGCAATGGTTTTAGCTATTAATATTTCATTGTATACCTTTCGGTTATTTAATTATATATTTTTTAATTTAAAAGGGGCATTTCATGTCAGTATGACATATATTCACAAAATTTCAGAGCCCTAGTCTACAGCTCGAAGTGCTCATCTGTGTAGTCAGCACCCATATCTAGAAAAAGAACATTACCTCTTCCCCCGCAGCAACCCCCTTTGTGCCAGAGACCTTACCTGTTTCAGGGGCCCTGCAGTCACTACCTGCCCTCCATCGTACCCACTCTCATGACCTCTCACTCCTGTTAAAAATTTGCCTTTGAAAGAGACCAAATCATGACTCATACAAATATAAAACACATATGAGTCAAAGATCTTGTTTAACTCCTTAATTAAGGAGGAAACTGGTAAAATGTAAAACAAAAAACAAAACCCAAAGCATTTCAAGGAGAATCCAAAAATTAGACCCCCTTCATAGATGATTAGGAATACTGAAATGAATTAGCTAATAGATGCAAAGTTAGCCAAAACCTACAAGCAATAATCAATAACATCTTCACCTGGCAAAATTCATTTCTGTATCTGCAAACAAGAATAATTCGCATTGCTGTCCATTGCCCACAACTGACAGAGCTATAATGTAGGTTAAAGACAATGAAAGGCACAGGCCCCTATAGACTCAGATAATTCAGAAGGTTGTGTTAAATTAACAGTGCCCTTATTTCATTGGAAAGACATCCAGGAATCTCTTTTGCCCTTTTCCAAGTCTTTCACTGTTTTGTTTTTCTGATACATCATGTATTAATTTTGTCTGTTTTTGAACTTTGCATAAGTAGATTCATACATAAAAATTCTTCTTTCCCTCAATATTGTTTATTAGATTTATTTATTTCATTGTGGTTTTTGTAAATCCATTTTTTTTTTAAGATTTTTTTATTGGGAAATTGTGGGAGGGGAACAGCGTTGGGGAATCGGGGAAGGGGAACAGACAAGTTGCTGTCTTTTTGTTCTTCAGTCTAGTTGCAGAGGATGTTGCTTCACTGGCCCATGGTGGTATCGTCATTGCGCTCTTCCCGAATGAGGCGGATTGGTCGTCGGCCTCTGGATGTCACTCACCACGGCTATTGGCAGCTCACGCTGGCTGCCAGCCGCTCATGCTGGCTGCCGGCCACTCACTGTAGCCCATGGCAGCCCACTGCAGCAGGGGCTGCAGCCCACACTGTTGCAGGGGCTTGCACAGCCCAGCTCCAGGTGGAGCTGTTGTTAGCTGTAGAGGGCAGTGTCACTGGCCCTCACATGTGGGATCCGAACCGGGGCCGCTGGCATCCCAAAACCAGCGCTTAACCAATGCGCCACTCGGCCAGCTCTGTAAATCTATTTTTCATTGTGTGAATATACCACAATTTATTTATTAATTCTATTGTTCATGGATGTTTAGATGGTTTTCTGTTTTGAGTTGAGAAACTAAGCCAGAGATTGGCAAAATTTTTCTATAAAGGGACAGATAATATGTTTGGCTTTGCAGGCCTTTTGGTTTTGGTTGCAACTATTCAAATCTACTGTTGTTTCAGGAAAGCCCAAGTCAATACATAGTGAATGCATGTGACTGTGTTCCAATAAATCTTTATTTACAAAAACAAGTGGAGGGCTGGATTTGGCCAACAGACTGTAGTTTGATGACCTCTGATCTAAATCTTTTACATGCATACAAATTACTGTCTATTTTAATATAACTTTATTATTTCAGGACACGTTTGACCAGGTAGATACAAGTTGCAAATAACTTTATTGTCTAAGGAACTTAGCAAATATCTCATTTAAACAAAAATCAGACTGTTTGACCTCAATAAATAGTACCAAAGGGTGGTTTACTTTCCAAGATTCTTTGAAAGCCTCACTTGAAAATACTCACTCTTGTGTCCATCAATCCTAAATGATTATATCTTAATACTTAAAAATCCTAATCAACCCTCTCCCATTGAAACACCCACCTTAAATGGAACCCAAAACATAAATATCCCTCCCCGACTGAGCTGCTACTAAGACTGACAACATAATGCTGTCTTTATTTTGGTAACCAATAAACTCAACTTTGTCTTACCAGTGGATTATGTGGAGGTATTTTGGGGGAGCCAGCATTTGACAACTCTCATGAATATGAGATGAATAATGCTGTGATGAATCTTTTCATGGATGTCTTTTAGTAACATGTGCATTCCTGCTGGGAATGTATCTATGGGAGGAATTGCTGGGTCCCGGAATATGTGGATGTTCAGTTTTCCAAAATAGTGGCTGTTGAACTTTTTTTTTTTTTTTAAAGATTTTATTGGGGAATCAGGAAGGGGAACAGACAAGTTGCTGTTCTTTTGTTCTTCAGTCTAGTTGTGGAGGACGTCGCTTCACTGACTCATGTTGGTATTCTGAAAATTGAGTTCTTCCTGGCTAAGGCAGATGTGTCACCGGCCTTTGGACGGCCAATCACTGCGGCTCATGGCAGCTCACACTAGCTGCCCGCTGCACACGCTGGCTGCCAGCCACTCACGGTAGCTTACAGCAGCCCATTGCAGCCCCATTGCAGCCTACTCCGTTGCCAGCAACTCACAGCAGCCCAGCTCCAGGTCGAACTGTTGTGCACCATCTTAACTGTAGAGGGCAGTGCCACTGGCCCATGTGGGATCAGAACCGGCGTCCCTGCTGCTCAGAGCTGGCATCCCAAGCCAACTCTTAACCAATGCGCCACTTGGCTGGCCCTGGCTTTTGGACTCTTTTATTTTTGAATGCATTGTCTACTATAAAAATTAAATTAAAATGCAGAAAAAACAAGGATATAAAAAAAGTAGAGTCGATATAATCAAAATACGTAATTATCTAGCAATCAGTAAAGGAAAAACTACTTTATGGACAAAAATAGCCTAGTTTTAGGTAAGATGTATGTTAAACTGAAGCAAATGTAATTCTTCAAGGTCTGTTGCATCTAAGACCAAATACACTTCAAAAATTTTCGAGTCTTTTTGCTCTAATTCCACGTTCATTAAGTGTACTTTCAATTATGAGTTGGGTTCCCCAAGACACCGTATGTGCCGGACACCCTTGTACGTTGCCTCACATCCTTTTGGACTCACTTCTGATTCCAGCTATAGTTGGAGGAATTGGTTGTGATCTGTGAAAGCTACGACTTCCATTGTGTTGACAGTATCATGCCTCATGGTCATGTGTGACTTTTGCTTTTGGCCCTTGGACTTCTCCAGTGGCAAAGCGTGGGACACACAGAAGGGAGCCTTCAAGTGGGAATGTTGGGGAGTTAGCATTTCCTGGGGGCAGTCCTCAAGCAATGATGAATAAATGTTTCTCCCAAGTGATGGCCCACTTCCTGAGTCAATCCTAGCCCCTGAACCAATTCCAGAAGGGCCTGTCTCAAACAGTATAAAAGTTGGGTTCTCTTATCATTTAACCACAGCACAGATGTGATTTTTGTAATCCACACTACATTGCATACCTTGAAATTCTGGGAAAATGTTGTAAATTCTGTGTGAAGTTTGGAGCCAGAAGGCTGAGCCAACGAGGATAACTGACTCCATTGTTCCTTTGATGACCTCACCTATGCATAGTGACTGCAAGTCCTGTCTAGATTTGGCAGGTCCTATGGGAGATGCTGCAGCTCCAAGCCCACATATTGTCTCTTACACTAGCCTCTGGCCAGCACCATGAAGAGTGCCCGAACTCTATGTTAGCGCATTCACTCAAATGCTCTACTTTTTATTTCCAGGGCAACAGGCTGTTGACTTCCATGTGACTCCATCTTCTTGTACCAGCTATTGTCCTTCATTGGATAGCCTATCTGTTTCTCAAACCTTCACACAAAGGAAGCCTTTTATACAATTAGATTTAATTTCCACAGTGCCCCTGTACTATTTAAGAACATTCCACCATAATAGCTGACCTGACTTCCAGCACTTTCACATACACAGAGGGCTCTGCTGTCCTCTGAGTGACACAACAAGGACAGCTGTAGGGCCACCTCCTGGAAGTACCACACTGGAGGGAAAGGGGTCCAGATGGAGACTGGGTTTGGCTCTTTCTGTGCCACAGCCATACTTTTTAAGCATAAAGCTAGGAATGTTCTGACCATTCTCTAGTATTTCAGGTCATAAATGGGGAGATATGCCTTCTCTTTTTCCCTCTGCCACTGTGTGTGGGAAGACCCGGTCTGGACCCTGCCTGGTAGCCCACATTCAGCAGGACCTGCTCCAGGGTTACAAAGGAACCCGGTGAGATGGGAGGTCTGTGAATGGCTGACAGTGCCTCAGAGCCCATGTTTCACCTGAAGCCTCTCACCAGTCACACCCAGAGACGCCCCACCCCAGCCTGTCAGAAGGCCCAGATTCTGTCATGATCTTTGCATTTATTTTTCTTGGGAATTCTATGTGTCTCTTTTTTTCTTTATAAAATATCACTGTTATGTTTTCCTTTCTTATTTTTTCCCCTTAGTTGGCAATTGCTATTTGAGGCTTTTATTGAATAGAGTTCTATGTTTCAAACACATAATTTAAATACAATGGGGAAAGCTTTGATTCTAATATAACTTATGGGATGTTTTTTCCACCGTAAGCAAGTGTGTGCTTCTGGTGGTGAAGCTCTGTGAACTCAGGTGAAGCTATTTTGGATCTGGATCTGGGAGCAATCCATTCCGTGGTTGGGTTCTGATCTCATTCCTGCTACTCCTGTTATTGTAATGCTGCTTTTCTTAGTGGGATAGGTATGAACTGTTCCATTACATTAGGGTTGTATCAGTCAGGGTGCCAGCAGGAAACAGATGACAGACTTGAAACAGGTTCATTCAATGAGAGACGAGCTTTAGCCTCTGGGGGAAAAGCAGTAACCATTGGGAGGGAGGTGCATATCCAGCCTGAGGCGACCTTGCAGGGAGGGAGCCCCCACTTTTCTTCACAGAACACCTGGGCTTCCCATTTACTGAACTCAACTGGAAGAAGAGGACGTTGATGTGACCCACAAGTCAGCTGCCTGGGAGCAGAAGCCAAGATGGAGGTGAGAGGAGAGTGGCTTTGAAGGGGCAAACGGGAGGTATCTGGCATAAGTATATAGGATATAGGAGTCTGTGTTCATCTCACTCACGATGACATATCTTTAAGCCTCCCCTTTCTGGATGGAAAACCCAATATTGGTCAGCTTTTAGGGTTCCTTATTTTGGGTTACACCTAGAGCAACTTCTGCAGTCCTGACAGGATGTCCTCTGGCCATCCCTCCTGGATGCACATGATGCCCCGTGGAAGGCTGGTTCTCCACCACGTCTCTGGCATTGCTGCTCAGGGCAGCGCAGCTGCCACTCAGCTGCAGTGTTCCTTCTCACATTTCCTAGGTTCCATTGGAAACCAAGTACCTTCTCCTATTTCTATCCCTCACAGTGGTCCCTTCACCTGCACTGGGAACAGTCTCCTTCCCCTCATTCCCCCTCTTGACAGTCTGGCTAAATCTGTTAGTGGCCTTAGCTCAGCCTCATCATACTTCCTACATCCCTACAGGGACCAGGCAGGTATCAAATGAGTGTGTGGGGTAAGTATAGAGTAGAGCTATGAGTCCAAGAAATGTTTCCCATCCCTCATATTCTGCAGTCAGGTAAATAAATCGTAGGGTAAGCGTGATGCTAACTGACAGCTGAAGCTTGAATGCAAGAAGTAGTGGGACACTGGCTTCTCTGCTTTAGCTGTTTGCTGCCATTTGGGGATGTAGCCTATTTTAAAACATTCTGGCAATCAAGGTTTTCATGTAAAACCTCTCAGTTTTTTAAATGCTGACAATAGGGAGGTATGGCAAGACAAATACTATAGTGTCACATGGAGGGGATTAAGAAATAAGCTTTCTTTGAAAGCCCCTTATCTTCCTACAGACAGATCCTCCAAAAGGAACTTAATTGTCATAAATCCCCCCCGGGGAGTTTCCTCTACCTGGGAAGATTGACCCCTATTCCAGGAAAGGACACTAGAAATGGACACCATTTGACCCCTTCATCACAAACCCTTATATACCTCTCATATATTGGGTCTTTGGAAAAGTCATGATGCATGTTTGCAACAGATGGCTCTAGTTCATTTTTGGAAGTACTAGAGTCATTTGCATCTATGTTATTGCTATGTCATTTGACAGCTGACAGTTCTAGCTTCATTCTAAAAAGAAGTTGAGAGATTTGGTTGAGTTTTGGAGATATTACAACAAGTTGAAGATGGAAGACCAAACTGCATTTTTGCCATATTTTACTGTTTTACTTCCATAAAGGGAAGAACGCATGTCAAGTTTGTGAAAAGTTGCATAAAGTTCATGGTGACAATGCTCTACAAGAATTTCAGTGCCAACGATGGTTCACGAAATTCCATGCTGGTGATTTTGATCTCAACCACACTCCTCAGTCAAGGAGGCCCACCGAGGTTGATGATGACAAAATAAAGGCATTGATTGAGTCAAACCCACGTTACATGACACGGGAGATTGGCAGGAACATTGAACATCCATCATTCAAGCGTTCATAACCACCGGAAGGAGGTGGGATACGTAAGCAAGCTCGATATTTGGGCTCCGCATGAAGTCAAAGAAGTTCATTTGAGGGAGCATATAAACATCTGCGATATGCTCATTAAATGTGAGGAAAACGATCTTTTTTGAAATGACTGATAACTGGTGATGAGAAGTGGATTGTTTACAACAATGTGGTGTGCAAACGGTCTTGGTCCCAACGTGATGATTTGCCTCAAACAACATCGACAGCATACATTCATCAGAGGAAGGTTATGCTCTCAGCGTGGAGGGGTTTTAAAGGTGTCATTTTTTTGAGCTCCTACCAAGGAACCAAACAATCAATTCAAATGTATACTGTTGGCAATTGGACAGTTTGAACGAATCCATCATCCAGAAACGTCCAGAGCTTGTTAATTGTAAAGGAGTTGTGTTCCATTGTGACAATGCAAGACCACGTACAAGTTTGATCACCCGTCAAAAATTATTGGAGCTTGGATGGGATGTGTTGCAACACCCACCATACTCGCCTGACCTTGTGCCGTCAGACTTCCACTTGTTTTGCTCTCTTCAAAACTCCTTGCGTGGTATAACATTCAATTCAGAGGAGGCTGTAAATCAGCACCTTGTTCAGTTTTTTGCAAAGAAAGGTCCTTCTATGAATGAGGAATTATGAAGCTCACTGAAAGATGGCAAAAGGTTATCAAACAAAACAGGCAATGTATCATTGATTGGTCTTTGTTCTTTACATAAATAAATGACCTTTGTAAAACACAGAGAAAATAACATCATGACTTTTCCAAAGACCTGATTATTCTTCTAAGGCCTATTCATCTTTTCGTAAAAATCATTCATTCTCCGCTAAGTGGCTCATATCTCCACGTCCCTTCCCCTATTAGGATAGACTATAACCTCTCAAATCTCATCACTGTTTTGGTATTCACTTTTTTCCCTGTCACTCTCCCATACACATACTACTAAAAATTAATGAATTTGAATACATTTTCCGCTGTTAATGTGCCTGTTGTCAGTTTATTTCATAGTCTCATCCATTGAACACAGGAGCGGAGAGGGAAGTCTTTCCTCCCCCACATAAGGAAACACACACACACACACACACACACACACACACACACACACACACTATTGGCCAGTTGTGATCTGTCAAAAACTTTTCTGGATGGCCCCATCACTGTAATTACATGTGTACTATGATTTCTAAGTAGTTAGTTGTTACTCTTTAGAAACTTACCTTGAAGTAACACTAATGAGAAGTTTGTAAAGCCACCAGGAAGTATAATAGACTTTTGCCTCTCTTGGGTGTATCATTTTAGGCAGAAAATCTTCCTTGTCACAAGTGCTTAAAATAGCACATGTAACCCGGTGACAGTACTGTCACCTGGAGATTTTTCTCATCAAATAATGTGAAAAGGGTATTGCAATAAACTTTCCAAAATATAAGAGGTGATCTTCTATTTTCAGTACAAGAGAAGAAATTGTGGATGAAAGAAATCTGAAAATCCTTTTGTTGCAATGATGTGTTTGTTTTAGCATTATTTACCCAAGAATTTTGAGGATCCCGTGGTCATGGATCTTCAGCAATCATTAAGGAAACTCCCTGTTGATTGCTTTTGCCTCAGATTCTGTAGCCCTTGCCAAGTAAAACCTTATGTTTGCCATTTGAGAACCCCAACATTTGTTGCCGGTTCTCTGGAGGGCTTAAGAGGTAAAGAGATATGTGTGAGTATGTTCTCTAAGTGGATTTTACTCAACAATAACCGAACACCTAACAAGACTATAAGAACTTGTGATTTATGAGAGTTTCTAACTGATGGGAAATCTGTTGATATCTCCACAGACTCTGAAATGGAGGAAATCGTACAGAAAAATCTCCAGGTGACACAGGCACAAACATGAGGGAAGGAAGAACTGGGTTTCTATCCATCACTTTTACTATCTGGGGCCTTGGGCCATTACCCATGATGGGTTTGTTTCCGTTTTTTTTTTTTTTTTTTTTTTTGCCAAATGGGCACTTTAAAGGGTTTTTGTGAGGATTAAATGAGATGTGGGGGTGAGGGGCACCGACCCCTGTGCTATCAAAAATCCAAGTATAACTTTTGACTCTACGTTGGCCTTTTGCTTCTGAGGATTCAACCAACTGCAGATCAAAAGCAGTATTTTCTATCTGTAATTGGGAAACCACCGTGAAAAATTCAAAACTACTATTTTCCATCTGTAGTTGGTTGAATCTGTAAATGCAAAACCCAAGGATATGAAGGACCAACCATATTTATTGGACAAAATCTACATTTAGGTTGACCTGATGAGCAGTTCATACCCATGTTGTTCAAGGGTAAGCTGTAATTCAAGTACTGAGCCAATTGTAAGTTCTCCATCAATGTTAATTTCTTTACTATTCTACTCAACACAAAGTTATTTTGTCATGGTGGTAATGCTCCTTTCTTTCTGAAGCAATCGCTGAGAGGCTTTTGTAGGTATTGATTCTCATTATAAATAAAGACAGATTGTCTATTATATGTGTAATAATAATAGGCTTGCTGTAAGGTTGATTATTGCTCTTCTCTTCTGCTTTTTGCATTGTATGAACAAAAGGGGATGGAGGAGGGACCATAGCTAATAAAGGTTTTCGGAATAAGAGGTGTTGAAGTAGTTTCGAGGCCCAAGAGAGGGCCTTTCCTGCCCTGGGTGCCATGGTGGCAAACTGAACTTTCCTGTTCCTATAAATGCTCCACTTGACCAGAAATGCAGTGTAACCAGTCAGCCAGTCCCTAAATGTCAAGTCAAACTCAAGCTCTGTACTGTTTCCGGGATCTTTCTAAAGAAGGTCAGAGAGGCAACCCCAGACAGTCATGCCCAGTTTCCACATTGCCTCTTCTGAGACTCACTGAAACTCACTCTCACCCAAAATTCCTCCCTCGGGAGGAATGCCCCACTGCTGGTGAGACACTGTTCTCCCCTGCATGGATTGATTTCCCTGGAAAAAAGGACATCAAACTCGTTACTAAATTGTTTTAGTTTTGTCATTTAACAGAGGCTACTGGAGAGATGGAAAAAAAAAAATCTCTCTAATCACATTCTGGAAGGTGTTTGACATTTTTTATGGGATGGTTGGAATACTGTTTGCTTAACAGCAGGAAGAAAGTCTAAAGTTAATCTATTCAAACCTCAAATAGCCAACTATTAGATTGACTCAGTAATGTGTAAGTGGAGATTATTGTTTACTGTCATGGAAAACAACCAACCATTGACTAAGTAGTTCTCTCACCAGGCGTGTTTATGCTTTTTTCACTCTCCTTGTAGGGTCAGATAATATCTTGATGTTTTCCTTCTATTCTCAAAACCCATAAAAATACTTCTTGACTGAAAATCTCATATTCCTATTAAAAACAAAAGAGCCTAGAAAAAAATAATCAAGGCCTGTCATGCCACAAATAAAAAATTTTCCTGGTGTTTATGCAGATGAACGGAAGTTTCTAGCCTAGGATATTCCATTGCCAGGTTATTCTTCACAATCCCAGGGCAACTCAGATGTGAGCCAAACCCCAGAGTTAAGTTAGATCTCCTTGGAAATTTAAATAAAATATGACATAATGTACCACTGAGGCTATAATTTACTTTAGTGTTGTGTTCTTATTGTAAAAGAGTTCAGTAGCTTCCGAGTATTGCTTATGAGTTAGGAGAACTTGTCTCTATAGATAATCATTAAATTTTATATGAATTTATATATAAAATTGTAATCATAAATCGTGTATGTTAGCATGTCAAATGTATCAAATATATCTATTTAAACTTTTACTGGGGCCAGAATTTAGAAGTTCCTTAATTGAGATACAATCCATAGTAAAATGCTTTGAACTGTGTTTCACTAAAGACCTTGGACAAGAAGTCAGGAGCCTTCTTGTGTTGCTTCCTCGGTCCCCAGTAGCCTTGTCTACAAAATGGGGGGCTCTTCTGATGGCCTCTCAGGCCCTTTATCATATTTTGGTTCTAGGAAATCACCTCAAGCACAAATACTGAAAAATATACCAGTGGATTAGGTTTTCTCAAATTAGAAATGTTATCCCCCATTCATATTATTTAATTGATTTTGTTATAAAGTTCATTCAAAATTTTTTTTGTCTAGCCTCTTTTCTCCCACTTGATAATGGTTCACTTGTTAACCTTGTGATAGGTACTAGGGCAAAATTTCAAAATCAGGGCCGGCCGAGTGGCTCAGTTGGTTAAGAGCTCGCTCAAGAGTGCGAGCTGAGCTCTGAGCAACAGCGGTTCGATGCCCGGCCTGAGCTGAGCTGCTGCTGAGCTGCCAACAGGTGGCAGGAGGGCTCAGCTAAAAAAAAAAAAAAAAAAAATTTCAAAATCACAAAATAAATGGAGTTGGAAGGGACTGCGACAGATCACCTGGCCCAGCCGCCTGCAATGGCAGCATGTTTGAGCATTCTTTCACGTGCTCTATGAATAACAGGGAGTATCCAGCCAAGTTCGTATCCCTTTAACAGGGTCCAAAGTGCCGGTCAAACCGAAGAACTTTTTCCTTTATGTATTCTTGGAACTCTTTTGCTTTACTTGGCTGAGGCTTCTGGAAACCCATCTGATTTCAGAGTGTAGTCTGAAGAGAGTAAGTGTAGAAAATTGGGTTCTATCGGCAAGGCAGAATCCAGATAAACTTTCTCCATTTCCACCTCTGTCTCAGTCTTGAGGGCAGTTTCATCTCTTCCTCTTGTTTCATCTCCTTTCTTTGGAGCTAAGAAAGATAACACACAAAGAGCTTAGCGCAGTGTTAACTGTGGAGTAGGAGCTCAGGAATGGTTTTGCACAACTTCTGCAGCGTGAGTTCCTTGTGCTTTGTTTACTGCTATTTTTTTCCCTCCCAGAATTGTGTCTGGTGCATAGTAGATGCTTGGGAAATTAGCCAACTTACTAACTTGCTCATGGAGTCTCCCTTTCTCTTTTCTGTTTCTGTTTCTGTCTGTCCCCCTGCTGTCTTTCTGAATACCCATTCTCTCTTCCTTCTCACCTGAAGAAGCCCAGGTTATTAGGGGTAAAGAGGAGATGAATAAGGGGTCCTCCTTTCAGTCACTGATCCTTGACCAGAAAAATGGAAAATTTGGGTGAGCATGTGTGCTGGACAGAATGAAGGAGCTCCTGGGAGAGGTTTTTCTCCAGTAGTCGTTATGCTTATTTGTAAACAAAGATTCCCAGAGGAAAAAGCTCACGTAAGCTAATTTATCCCGACCTCAAATTCCAATGTGAGATGTGTCAGAAGAATGGCTGAGGGGCTTTGAGAAGCAGCAGCTGGAATTTTAACATTGAACCACCATCTCTAAGTTCCCCCAAAGGACCCAGTTAGCTGGTGGGCACATGATTCCCTGCAGAAGAGGACTGTCTGATTTTGGGGGTGAACTGCCACTCAGTCCTTGCAAGTTCCCTTTCTCCAGCTCTGAGGTGCCCGAGTAGTTTCTAATGCTTGGTGATACACAGGGGTCTTCTCAGGAGCACTCAGGTTCTCTTGTGAAGTTCTTCAAATTGCAAGAGAATAAAACACAGGACCCTATACTGTAGGCATCCCTAACCCCTTCCAGCCTTCTCTCTACACCCAACTTGCACCCAACACCTGAGCCATGTTAAATTCCTGCTCTCCCAACTCCACCCTCACATCGCTGAGCCCGTGCAGGTGTCTGGTATTCAGCCTAGGACGCCCTTCCCCTATCCCTTCTGTGGCAGGTGGGAAAGTGACCTCCCCCGCCCCCAAAGACATCCATGTTCTAGTCCCTGAACCTGTGAATGTTACCTTCTGTGGAACAAAAGAAGTAAAGGACCTTTGGCTATGTGATGAATTAAGGATCTTAAAATGGGGAGATTTTCCTGAATTATCTGGGTGGGTCCTAAATTCAGTCAGATGTATCCGTTTGGGAGGGAGGCGGAGCGATACTTGACCAACTCAGAGGAGAAGATTGCAGAGGCAGAGGAGGAGTCCCAGAGTGATGTGGCCAGAAGCTAAGGGAAGCTGGCCCTGCCCAGGAGCTGAAAGAAGCCAGGGTCGGCGTCTCCTAACAGCTTCCGCCAACTTCCACCCAGCAATACTGATTTCAACTTCCAGGCTTAAGGACTGTGAGTGAATACATTTCTATCAATATATTTGTTGCTTTAAGCTACCACACTTGTGGTCATTTGCAGCAGCAGCCTTTCGAAGCGAATGCCCCTTCTTTTAAACTAGGCTAGCACCTCCTTAACCTTGATATCTCAGCTCGGGCGTTATCTCCTCCAGGAAATTCTCCTGAACCCCTACCCCCCTTGGATTCAAGTTAAATGGACCCCTTATATGTGCTCACTTTTATTAGAGAACCCGTCAGCTTTTACTGTAAATGTCTCTTGTTTATGTCACCCCTAAATCTGGGCAACCTGAGGGTAAGGTCTGTGGCTTTCAATTTCTCCTCCTCCATGGTACCTCAGGGCTGACATACAGTGCTATCTCCCTAGGTGGTGACTGACTACATGATTACATGGAAAATCCATCCCTATAAGCCACCAAGAATCCCAATTGGAATACCATGCAGACATACCTAGCTTTATTATGCTTCACAAATGTTGCATTCTTTTTGCAAATTGAAGGCAAGACCATCCACCAGCAAAATGATTACAACTGGCTTTATTGTGAGCCTTGCTTCATTGCAGGGGTCTGGAACCGAACCTGCAATATCTCCGAGGTCTGCCTGTATTATCATATCATACTTCATTTTCAACTTCCCACTGGGGAGACTAATCACATGGCCTGTTTTCAGGATTCCTGGGCAAGGTTTCAGCTGCATCCCACATTGAGGGTGTAGGGCACCGTAGCCTCCAGCTCTCAGCTGAGGCAGGTCTCCTCCCCTGGGCTCACCTGGCAGGCTTTAGCTCAGCCTCTATACGCAGCCCCAGTCCTCACTCACGGGAACTCTTGTTCTTACTCCCGTCTGGCTGGTGTCACTGGAATGAGATGTATGAATTGTACTCCTAGACTCTCGTCTGGTGTGAGGGTCTCAGCCCCGATTTTTGGTTAATTCCTTCAGGTTCCTTGGTTCCTTAAGGTCTGTGTTTTCCTTTCTCTTGTCCTTGGCATCGTTCATGCTAACCCAGGATGTGGAATTTTGTGCCATTGTGTAGCATTTGTGTGGGCGAAACAGCCTTCTGATGAAGTCAATGTTTTGTGAAAATTTAATGTCATGGTCGTGTTCCGGCTATACGGAAGGCTCAGTGACTGGGGTGGGGGGTGGATGTCTGAATCCCTGTCAGGAGGTTGTTGCAGGAATCTGGCCGTGAGGACCTGGACAGAGTGACGATGGTGCTGGGACTAGAACGGAAAGGGACTAAGTCAAAAGACCTTCTCTGGTTACTTACATTTCCAGGTCATAGCAATCTGAATTTTCTACTGAAGCGTAAATACTAGTTGATGTGGAGTTCGCAGTTGTTTTGATTTTTAGGATGTTAGGCCCTCTCACTTCCCTCCTTCTTTTTCTTCTGGGGGTCCTATCTTATGTCTGCTGGGTGATGCATCTCCCCAGCTCTTCTGCTCCAGGCTCCTAGTCAAACAGCCCTGCCAAGACCTCTGTTACCCCTGTAAGCTCCATGACTCGTCCAGCCCGGAACCAAGGCTTCCCTGCTCTGGCCCTGCTTTGACTTTTATCTCATCATTCCTAGTTAGGTTAAGACCTTTATTTAATTCCCTGCACAGAGTTGACACCAAACCGCATGTTCAATTAAGACTTTACAATCACTTCAGGGATAATGGGGGAAAAACACCATGGGAATTAATTTACAACCAGCTGTGAGACTTGCCAGCTCTTCCACATATCACAGCCCCAATTTGGCCTCTGGCCTGAACTCCCCACCTGACACTACCCTTGTCCCCTTCCAGGCCACTTGAGAAAGCCATCCCGGAGCCCAGTTACCAGGCAGCTCAGAGAGAGTGAGGACCACCATCCAATCCAGCATGCTTGGATTTGGGAGTGTCTTCCATCTTTAGGGCTGAGCACCCAGCAGGCTGCCATCTGTGCTTTCTGGCTCCAGTGTCTTTGAAAAACCTCGGCGCAAAAGCCAATAACAGCCCAGCCCAGCTCTTTCTCACAGTCTCTCCTCCGATGTGAATTGAAGACAAAGTCTGCAAGTTTATCTGGCAGTCTTTTCAATGTTGGATGTCTACTTACCGCAAAGGGCAGTGAAACCACAAGACCACAAAACAGACAGAAAAAAACACCCTCCCTAATAACAGTGAATCATTGTTATTGAATCATATGAAGTATAGAATCATTGTTAATGAATCATATGAAGTATAGTATACGGCATCAGTCACATAGAACCAGAGCAAATATATCCTCTGGCCCCATACCTTCCTCTCTTCTCCCCAAACAGGGCAGCTCTTAGGCATTTCTAAACAGTAGACTCAACTGGCCTAAAATATCTTTTCTAAACATAAAACAGGCTGATGATAACTTCAGAGTTTCCCTCAGGATCCATGGATCAATCCTTTACATTTGTGTAATTAAATGACCCATTCATTGACTTCCCCCCAAAGAAATTATGTTCCCCAGGTGCATTTCTGCTGCCCCTCCCCCCATGGGGCTTTAAAAGACCTGGAGGCTTTGAAGTGACAGGTTTTCTAGCTTCTGCTCATTAAGGCTTTAAAAATCCTGGTATCCAGGCCAAGGTAATAAAACCAGCCTTTTCCCATATGTAAGTTCTGGTGGGAACATGTGGCTGCCTGATATTATAAGTGGAAGAAAGATCAAGGACTTCAAACCTGGGTCAGTGACAGAGGAGTGTGTGTTGCTGATAGACATCTGGTGCTAAGAAGGGAGAATGCTTTTGGACAATAAGATAAAAATTGGGGGTTAAGGTATTAATTGATCCATCCTCCCTCCCTCCCTCCCAACTTCAAGTTTCAGATGTGGGGTTTTGATGAAGGTCTAGCTTTGTTTCCAAATCCAGCAGCAGACGTAAAGAGTTGTGCAGCATTTTCTTGTCATTAGGATATAACAGAGTAGCCTTTGCATTCTAGGAGGTAAGAAATTAGTTCAATTTTTGCAGTTCAGTGTGCTCCAAAACATGGGAGTCATTCTATAAGAGTATTTTTTAAGGAAGAATTCTCATCTGGAATGGGAGTTTTCAGAGTTTGTACTTTTCAGAGTAATCCAGTTTAGACAAGTTAGCAGATGGTTTTAATACAATTTTAAAAACTATATTAATATTCTCATTAATATAAGGTGATTGTTAAAAATCATTATCTTGATTGCCCAGTGTTTCTCTAGAATTTGATGATATGCAATAAGGTCTCACCAGTAACACTTTATTCCTTTTTCATCATTATGTTTAATTATGTTACTATTTTATCTGCATATACAGAATCTAATCCATTAATTATAATTATAATTTTATTTTAATTACTAAAGTGTTTTATTTTTGTAACTACCCTAGAGGGTTTATTTTGTTTTCTCAGATAGTAAGCAAATATCCATTTCTCACCCCAATTAAGATTTGCTTTTTTTCATCAGTTTTATAAAAGTTTAATAATAGTGATAATTGCTTTTGATATTTAGTTAATATATTTCATGCTTGATTTTCTGTTTGTTAATAAAATGCTTTTCTTTTTCTTAGAACTTTCTCTTATTTAGAGGCAAATACTCAGCTCATTAACAGTACCCTTTAATCTTTCTGAAAGGTATTCCTTTACATCTTTTTTAATCTTTAAGCTTCTCTTCCAATTTCAATACACTGAGAATAAGTCCCTTTAGCTTATTAATGACTTATTTATTGACACTTATTTTCTTGTTGGATTAAAAAAATAATTATATTGGCATATGCTTTATAAACTTCTTAGTAAATCACTTCAGTGTTCTTATCCTTCTGTCTTCAATTTAATTTAAGGCAATGAAAATTAATCAATCTGCTGGAAGTACACTAAAATGTAACTTTTCCCCGCTGGCTCTCAACAACCTTCATACATCTGCTACCTAAAATGCAATAATTTCTCCTTGTTTCAGAAAAAGTTGGGAAATGACAGTTATTAATAGTCTCTTAAAGTAGCTCCAAATTTCAGTGTTTTGTTTAAACTAGTTTGAATTTGTGAGAACATAGCTGGTCTTTGAAACACTTATTTTAGGGATTAACAATAAGAGTACAGGGAGAAAACACTTGCAAACCATATATCAGACAAAGAACTTGAATCTGGAATTTTTAAAGAAGTCTAGAAACTCAACAGTAAAGAGACAAACAATCCAATTAGAAAATGGGCAACAGATATGAACAGACCTTTCACTAAAAAGAAGAAATAGAAGGCAAATAAATACACATATGAAAAGTTGTTCAACATCCTTATCTATTAGAGAAATGCTAATGAAAACCACAATAAGATCTCAGCACACACCTATTCAAACAACTAAAATTCAGAATAGTGACAATATCAAATGCTGGCTAGGATATGGAGAACCTGGATCAGCCAGACATTACCTGTGGGAATATGATTTGATATGGCCACCCTGGAAAATAGTCTTGTGACTTCTTATAACACTAAATTTGTACTTAGCATAAGCCCCAGGAATTGTAGTCTTGGCATTGATTCCAGAGAAATAGAAACCTATGTTCATGCAAAACCTGTATCTGAACATGTACAGTAGCATTATTTGTAACTGAAAGCAACCCAAAGGCCCCTCAGTGGGTGAATAGTTAAACAGACACTGGTACATCCATACAATGTAATACTACTCAGCAATTAAAGGGAACAAACTATTAATACGAAGAGCAATTTAGGAGGTTCTGAAGGACATTATGCTTAGTGAAAAAAAAAGTCAATCCCAAAAGGTTACATACCATATGATTGCATTTATATAACATTCTTGAAATGATAAAACGAGACAAATAGAGAACAGTGGTTCCCAGGAGAGATGGGGGTTGAGTCGGAGTAGGTGCAAATAATTAGGAGTAGAATGAACGAGTTCTGTGGTGATGGAACAGGTCTGTGTGCTGACACGAATTGCACATGGGATCAAATTGCATAGAAACACACACACACACATGAAAGCATTTAACCACTAATGAAAACTGAGTAAGTTCTATAGTGTAGTTAACAGTATTGTTCCAAAGTAAATGCCCTAGTTTTTTTGTTTGTTTGTTTTGTTTTTAAGATTATATTGGGGAATTGGGGGAGGGGAACAGACAAGTTGCTGTCCTTTTGTTCTTCAGTCTAGTTGCGGAGGATGTTGCTTCACTGGCCCATGGTGGTATCCTCATTGCGCTCTTCCCGGATGAGGCAGATTGGTCGCTGGCCTCTGGACGGCCGCTCACGGTGGCTCTTGGCAGCTCACACCTGCTGCCAGCCACTCACACTGGCTGCCGGCCACTCATGGTAGCTTACAGCAGCCCACTGCAGCCCCACTGTACCCTACGCTGTCACCAGCGACTCACGGCAGCCCAGCTCCAGGTGGAGCTGTTGTTAGCTGTAGAGGGCAGTGTCACTGGCCCTCACATGTGGGATCCAAACCCGGGCCGCTGGCTCCCCAAACCAGCTCTTAACCACTGTGCCACTCTGCGGGCCCTAAATGTCCTAGTTTTGATAATGTATTGAAGTTGTATAAGATGTCACTATTAGGAATCCTGGGGGAAGGCTTTCACCTCCTACAGGCCTTTGCTCTACTTTCTTATAAAATTGCAGTCTACCCATTACCCTGAATTGCTTAGTCCACTTGCCTATTTGATTTCCTCTGGGGCATTTATCACTCTGACATGTTACATGTTTCATTTATCTATTTCATCTCTCCATGAGAGCAGGGACCTTTCTTGTCTCTGTTCATGTGCACTCTCGGTATCTCTTTTCTTAGAAGGACACTAATTCTGTTGGATTAGGGTCCCAGCCTTACGGCCTCATTTAATCTTAATGCCCTTCTTAAAGGCCATATCTCCAAATATAGCCACCTTGGGGCTGAGGGCTTTAAACTATGAATTTTGGGGGGACAAAAATTCAACCCATAACACTCTCACACTTTAAATCTACATATGGAATATCTACATTTTTATTTTCATGGGATATTTGTAAAAATTGTTTGTGTACTTGACCACAAAGGAAACTCAGAGAAATTCAAAGGCAAGAAAATGGAGAGCCAATATTTTAATGATAATTTTTTTTTAAAGATGACCAAAAAGTATCCACTACTTGAAAATTGATAAATATTCCCATAATTCATGTGAATCTAAAATATTCAAAGTGATATTATAAACCATCATGAAATAAACAAAAACATCACTTCATATAAAAATCTGTGTTTGCAGTTAAAGCTATGTTAAGAGGAAAACATTTAACACTGATGCCATCATTATTGAAGAGCACTAAAAAATAAAGGAACTTGATATATAGCTTTAGAAATTAGAAAAAGGAGCAATGAAATTAACCAAAAGGTATTGGGAAGAAACATAATGATAGAAGCTGAAATTTATGTAGAAACAGCAACAATAGGCTAAATAAATCCAAAGGGCTCATTCTTTGAAAAGGCTAACAAAGTAGATAAAATCTTCCATAAGCCTGATGAATAAGAGAAAATACTGAGTGGAAAAAGCACAGATGTGGAAGGGCTTTAAAAATTATAAAATAATACTTAGTGATGCTCTTTGGTAATAAATTTGAAAATCTAGACAAAATGAAAGTTTTTCAATCAAAAGGTATATTATGCCAAGGAGTAAGAAATTTGAATAGACGCATTGCTATAGAAGGGATTGGAAGGGCAATTAAAAATGCACCATTAAAACAGGCACCCAGGTCCAGATGGTTTCACAGCTGAGTTTCTAGCCAACCTTTAAAGAACAGATGATTCCAGTGTTATTTAAACTATTCCAGACCTCAGAATTAAACTGAAAGTTCCTCAATTAATTTTATGTAGACAGATGAACATTAATAGCAAAACCTGATCAAGATAATACAAATATAATCCCACAACTAAAGACTGTTATCACTGATATAGATGCAAACATTCTAAATAAGCAAATTCAATTCAGTATATCAAAATAATACACTCTCTGATCAATTATGGTTTATTCCATAATGAAAATAGATTGAATGTCAGGTAATCTTCAACATGATCGCATTACAGAATATAGACTCTACTAGATGTTGAGCTGGATGACGGAAAGAATTTTGCGTTTTCTTCACTGCTGTATTCCCACTATCTGGAACAAGACCTGTCATAGGTGTCTGCTCAGTATTTGTTGAATGAATGGATTATGTTAATTAAATGAAAGAAGGAAGACTATCAGATTACATCCAGTGGTATGTGGTAAATATTTAACAACCAAATTTCAAAAAAAAAGAACACACTGATTTGTTGTGTTTGCTGATTTCCATGGTGCAAATACTTCCACCATGGCCATT
Organism: Aselliscus stoliczkanus; assembly: GCA_033961575.1. Taxonomy (NCBI): domain Eukaryota; kingdom Metazoa; phylum Chordata; class Mammalia; order Chiroptera; family Hipposideridae; genus Aselliscus; species Aselliscus stoliczkanus. The sequence goes on from CM066735.1 coordinate 51,142,681, forward strand.
TTAAACCAGCTTAACCATTAGCCAACATGATACAACTGAATGGAGTTGAGAAGGGTTTGTACAGTTGGGTCTCCACAGCCAAGCTGAGCTGGCTCTGGTGCCCCACTGACATATGGATAGATGCTGAAAAGGCATTTGGGAAGTCAGTAGCCATTCCTGAACAAGCACTGGAGGACTATTACTTACATACGATTAAACTATATTTGCTAAACCCCCCAAATAAACATAATTTTAATATGGAATGACTAAAATAATTTCAGTAAAATGAGGAAGTGACAGTGGTTGCTGCCATTGTCATCATTATTTAACAGCATTCTGGAGAGGATTACAAATGTAAAAAAAAAATAACAATGTTAAAAAAATTGGTGTAAATTGGAAAAGAAATCTCTTTTGGACAACTAATATGGATCTAGACAGATCAAGGTTCTCAGTTGAAACACAAATAAACAGAAACCAAAACAAAGTATAAGCAGGGCAACAATAACAAAATGAAGTAAAGCAAAGCCAAAGTAAAAACTGCTAGGAAATTTGGTGAAGCGGTTGGCTCCAAAATGACGAATCAATACTTTTTCTACATTAGCCGTGAACAGCTAGAAATGGAAAAGGTAAAAGTCCATTTACAAAGACCTTATTTTCAACTTGGACGACATCCACAGTCAGACAAGTTGCTGCTCTTAAAAGATGACGTCATGATTGGGGCTCACCGAAAGGGAAAATGGGAAGAATGAAGTGGCAGCAGGGAGAAAAGTGTGGAGTGAGACTGTAACACTCATTTGACAAAAAAAAAAAAAAAAAAAAAAAAAGACAAAATGTAATGTGTTTTTATGGTCACAAAGCAGGAGCAATTTTTTTTTTTTTTTGCTTTCCTGCTGTTGCCAAATATCTCATGTTTCATACTTGGGCCCTCTTATAGCAGTAATTGTAGACCTGTGAGATTCTGAGTAGCACAGGAAAGACATAGGCTATCTTTTAAGAGATTCATTTTCCTCTTGGTAGCTAGTGCACCAAGTGAACATGATCTGTCATGTGCCAGGCCTGTCTCAGAGGAGGAAACATTCACCAAAATGCCACGCATCCTAGTATTCCAGCATCTTCTCTGACATTTTCCTGTTCTGCTTCCTTTCACACCATAACCTGCCATATGCCCAATGGTCGGGAGATAGGGAGACACTTTTATACTTACATGCTGAAGAACCTTCACATTTTTTTCTGGTGATCATGGTCTGTAATAGTTTTGATGAATAAGTCATTTGCAGGGATTCCAGATTTCCTGGCAACCTCAGAATTTCTTGTCTTTGGTTTGTATATAAAAAGTCCTATGTTTCCTAGATTTCACTCCACAAAGTGGAAAACAAAATCTTTATCCAGGGAGCCATAAAAATGGAGTGGTGGAGGTGGGGGTGGGCGGTATAGGAAGGTACTCGACAGCATCTGTTTCTGTACTTGCCTGTGCTTTTGAACCACACTTGGAAGTATGGTCAGAATTAAAGTGACGCTCAGGCACTTGAAAAAAGACGCTTTAATGGTTTGGATGATTAGCTTACATAAGATGGCTTATGTATAGTGTATTTATATACGAATAAATTGCGATGGCACTCACAGCTAGTTTTTTAACACACTGTGGGAGGACGTTCTGTGGGTGATAAAGAGGTGACTTTACAGCTTGTGGGCACATGGCATGAACCCTAGACAAATAATCTTAGTGTTCCCAAATGTGAATGTCATCAAGTATATCTTTGTGGAAGAGAAGATTTGGAAATGATGATATATGAAATTTTACCAATACATCTGAGACCAGAGAATATCATTTGCGCAGAGGAATGGATATGCGGCTCTGAAAAGGCTTTGGGCTACTGGCTGTATCTCAGATGGCTCCATTCTTCGACTTTAAAGTTGTTGGGTATCTGGTGTAGTTTTGCTTGACATGGCTTTAAAAGAACTTTTTATAAATTTATAAGCATCTTAACATATATGAAGGCAAATACTATCATGAAAATCATGTAAAAATGGAAACCGTGTCTGGGTGGATGGGAACGTAGGCTAGTACTGTATTTTGGTGAGCAATCCGGTAATACTTAGGTCAGAGCATTTGAACACTGGTCCTTAGCATAGAACCCAAAGGGTCCCAGACAGGCCCATAGGTAGTAGGGTGACCACATGCCATATTTTCCTGAGCAAGTCCAGTAATAGCCGTATTTGCCTAGACAATAGGGTCACCTAACTCATGAGTGCACACATCTGAGGGTGTTGGTAAGGAGGGCTCTTCATTGGGAGAGGGAATAGGGAAGACATGGTGGAAATATACACATAGAGTAAGTTCTATGTTCTTAACATAGGTTAATCTTTTTTTTTTTTTTTTTCTTTTTAGAGGGCAGTGTCACTGGCCCTCAGATGTGGGATCCAAACCAGGGCCACTGGCGTCCCAAGCCAGCTCTTAACCACTTGGCCGGCCCTAGGTTAATCTTAAAACATATTGCTTAGTTAAAAAGGAAATAGTCAGACTGAAATATACACTATTTTATACAATAAAATACATGCAAAAAAAAAAAAAGACCGATATGCATGTTGCAAGAGTAGATACAAACAGAAAGATAGACATGAAACACATTCCAGTTGTTGGCTAAGAGGAGAGAGAGAAAAGTGAGTGGGTATTAGAATTAAGGGGGTGAAATCAAATGGGGGAACAAGGCCTACAGATGAGTGCTAATAGTGTGCTGTGACTGAACAGTAGGATTAAGACAACATTCTCTACCCGATGTCCCCAAAAAGTTCCCTGTAGTCTATAATTATGTTACACATGATACAAGTATGAAGAACGTGTCTTGTAAAATATTTTTACAAGTCAGAATTAAAACATTATGTATAACTAACTCAGGCATGAAAAATTGGACATAACATGAATATGAATGTTTGATGAGAATGTTTTCAGCCTCTCTAATTTGAGAATTTAGAAAGCTGGGAGCAGGGTGGGAAGGTAGCTCAAGGAATTCAATAACCTCTGGATAGGGAAACTCATTTTAGCTTCTCATCCACACTCATGGCCAGCCTCTGAACAACAGTAATTTTCCACAAGTCCCATAACTATAAACGTAGCTCTTCATGCTTGGTACTCAGGCATCTCACACCTAAGCTCTTTAAAGAAAATAAACACCTTAAGTGTGAATCTCTCCTCTGGAGCCTTAATGATACGCTTGGAGGATTTCACAGAGAAAGAGAAACTGTATGGTCTTCCCTGTGGGCTTTCTGGGATCCCTGGCTGACAATTCTGGCTAGACATGAGGATGACCCAGGCTTGACATCTGTCATCCACAATGGTTGCTCAAGCCCTATAGGTGGGCGTCCCTTCCCGTCTTTTCCTGGGTGACCCTTCCTCTGGTTCTTAATGGTTGGTAGGAGGATGTATCTTTCTTGAAGAAGGACCAGTCTTCACTCCTGAGGCTCTGTCCCCAAGCCTCCTGCTGAGCACTTGGGACAAGCTCTCAGTTCTACTTGGCTCAAGCACCCATGATTACTAGAGCAATGGTTCCCTTTTGTGCTCCTGACAATTGTGGGTCGTGAGGAAATTTGGGACATCATTGGGGCGCTGCTGGAGACTTTTCGGGAAAGCAGTTCTCTCAGCCACTAGTGTTTGTAAACCACGGGGAAATGAGCTAATTATTTGGTAACCTTTTAGAATACTACAGTTCCATGATCCTACTGGCCCTGCAAAGCAATCATAATAGTAGTAATGATAACCACAGAATATTCATGTAATAAATAGTTCCTGTGTGCTTATGGTCATGCTAGGAATGGTTTTAAGCTTTGCGCTATATACAGGCCTCACTGCATTTAATCCTTTCCACGGTCTATGAGATACTGTGTGAGCTCTGACAAACAGATGAAGAAGCAGGCACGGTGACATAAATAATGCTGTGGTCGCACAGCTAATGTCTGGCAGAGGGAGCGTGAGGACTTGGGTGGCTGCTGAGCTCTGCCACCTTGCTGAAGCAACCCAGGGCTCACTCTGGGCATGCTGTTCCTCTGATGTCTGGAAGCTACAAGGGAGGATGGGAAGGGCTTGTACTTTGCAATCAGGCTGATTTAGGATTTTATTAAGATTTCTGTCCTTTCTATTTGTATAATTCTGGGGCAGGTGATTTGACCTGTGAATGTCAGTATTCTCATGAACAAAATGTGAATAGTTGTGCTGGTTCAAATATTACAAATGAGTTTCATTTCTTAAACCAATACTAGATCTCAGTGTGCTAATAATTATTGACCCTCAATTGTTACTCTTAAAGATTGCAATGCAAAAAAATTTTACTTGATTTTTAAGCAAAAGTGTGCCATGCAGAAATTAAGTTTTTAAAAAAATGGATGTTAGTATTAGCCAGATATTTTTGATATGAAGCAAAAATTCAGATTAAGTAATACACATATACACAGGAGACATGATTATATTGTCGCCATTTTAGAGTGAGGATAACCATGCAGCTTTAGACTTTTCATCAAATGGTGAGGTAGAGGCTAATATATTGGAGGTTTCATTTAACTAAATTTGAATAATTATACAGCGAGTGGCATCATTTACCGAGCATTATGTGAATGAAATGATTTATATTGAGCTAACCCATTTAATTATTATAATAACCCACACATAGTGTGATTAAACATAATGATGCTCTTTTTATAAAGAGGAACTGAGGCACAGAGAAGCTAGTAACTAGTTCAGGGTCACACAGCTGAGTCAGAATTTGAACTTATGTCTCCCTAGCTCCAACCCTATAAGAGTTCTTAACTCTTATAACTGCCTCTAAACTGAATCTAAGTATAAGTAATTCTTAGGGGTGCAAATTGGCCAGAAGTAAAACCAAAACATTAAAAAAAAAAAAACCCACACATTTCTGTTAATTAAATAAACATTTTTGTTAAGATAAATAATTCATTTAGTATGTGTCATGTGACATCTAACTTGTAAATTTAACATTAGTTAGCCCATTTAAAACTGAGTTATATGTTTGTGTGTAGACTTTTTTGAGAAACATGTCTAGGATTAAAAAGGTATTGGAAATTCATCTGAAAGAGACCAAATAAACTGTGAGTTAAACCAATTACCTTATATATTTCAATGGGATGAGTAAGTTGAAACAATGCAATGAATATTTATTTTTCATCTGAAATTATCTCTGATATTTAAATGATGAGTGAATCTGAAATAAATTTATTTCCTAATTAGTGGTGAATCACTTCTTTCACTCCAGGATTCCGCTAAATTTTGTTTGATTTCTGATTGTGATTGTAGTGAAATCAATTACATTTCCAGTATTCTAAAATGAACTACAAATAATTGGTTATTAATTATGCTTTAAATATTTAATTTAGCAAATACCTCATTTTGAAAATGAGTTCAATTATATTCTTGGTTGTCTCTATGAATTCACGTGATTTGCATTCTAATATACTTTTCTAGTGAAAGAAAATGGGTGGCATTATAAATAAGCACCCAGAATTGAGCACACCCTGGATTACTCCTTTAAATGTCCTGCTGATGTGTGAAGGAGTAAAAAATGCTGACTATTATTCTTCTAAAAGACTAGTGTTATTCAGACTGGGGTGTGTGTGTGTGTGTGTGTGTGTGTGTGTGTGTGTGTGTCCGAGTGTATTCTTCGCGATCTGAGTTATGTAGGAGATAGTTTAAATTTAGTGTTTTGTTTGGATTATAACCTAAAAATTGGTATAAATATTTTTTTTTTTGAGGGCAGTGTCACTGGCCCTCATATGTGGGACCCGAACTGGGGTCACTGGTTTCCCAAGCCAGCACCTAACCACCGTGCCACTCAGCTGGTCCCAGGTATAAACATTTTCAAAGAACTGCATTTCATATGCTTTTTGTGCTCCTGTATAGATTCATGATTGTTTCATAGCATGTAAAGACTAAATAGCATCTTAGCACACTGTATAAATGGCTTTTCACAGTTGTACAATTACAGAAAAGCTGTGAGCAAATAGTTACACTGTAGCATGTTTTGGTATACGTATACAAAATCCAAAACCACCTGTGCCATAGAAATCAGTGATGTGATTTGGAAGTGAATGTACTCGGTGGGTCATACCTTTGTTCACACCACTCTGCAACAATTTATTAGAAGTTAAGTATAAGAGTATATATAGGGAACTTCCTTTTCCTGTCCCGCTATAATTGGTCCAGATACCAATTTCAGTTCAGATTTTCATAATGCCAGAAGTCAAATCTTAGGTTCAAGGAAACAGGATAGCTTTATAGAATTATCAAGAGACACCCCGTTTCTTAATTGTTGATTTATGTACATGGGCAATCTGTTTATCCTAAAATAGGACACAAAGATGTGTGGTCATTAATAACTTTTTGGGAAAACATACTTATGGAAAGTCATTCTCCAGATTATTGTCGTTGAAGTTAAATTATAGATACAATAAATGGGAACTAGACCTGAAATATATCATTCTCACCAAACCTGCTATTTAGTTTCAACAAAACAATATCATTTGAAACTTATGTTATTTTTGTATTGTGTAAGAACAGTATATGTTTGTATTATACATTTTATTTATATTTAACTTTCATGTGTACATGTTCAATTGACACTGGAATACAATACATTTAAGTTCATATTGTGTCTCTGTGAGAACCTCTGCCTTTGAAAGAAATATATATATTGCTCATTGAAACATTTACTAACCAAAAAATATTCCCGTTAAAATATTTTATTATTCAGAGGATAGGTATGTAAGCATTTTTAGTTGAAGAATTGAGTTGTCTAATCATATACGCCATTCAGACTCGGTTATATGAATTATTCATGAGGGAGAATATTTCTAGAAATATATTTTTAGTCCTTTTACAAAATATCTGCGTCCTGTATTCATGCCTATATGAGTTCTTATGTGCATGTGTGGAAAACAAAGATGTTTATATTTATGAAAATCTAGCAAAAATCTGAAAAGCAATCATAGTGTAAAATCAGTAGATAATACCTTTTTTGTTCCTATAGCATTTTAGTTGGTTTTTACCTCAATTTTATTTTGTCCAAGGAGCGTTTCTTCATGATTTGCTGTTTCTGAAAAAGGAGCTCCTAGACCCCATCTCCAAGGCATACTGTGATTTTTCTCCGTTTTAAATCTAGGCTACCTTTTGACACAAAGGCATGAGAGGAGGAGATGAACACAGGGATTCTGTGATGATTATACATAATTCTTTGCTTAATCTGCTTTGCAACTGTAAACTACTCTAGCCTGAGGGGCTGTCTCCCTTTCTGTAGGTATATATCTAATCTGGGGCTAAAAATTGACACATAAATGAGGTGAAAGTAAAGTATCATTCAGAGTAGCCTTTTTACTGCCTTGGAGTTTGGGAACAATTGCTCTCGACTTTGGCATTTGAAAGAAAAATTTGGCTATTATGGTTTTTCTTGTTATTTTTATTAAGCGAATGAAAAAGGATGCTAGCAGTTCAGTCACAGGGGTGTTGAAACAGCAGATTGAGGGGCCCCCAAGGACCTCGATACCTGTTTTTGGAGTTCAATTCCAGTCACTGAGATTAGAGCAGCCCTTCCAAAATGAGGGTCACAAATGCATTTGTGATTTAGACTATTTGTCTGGATGCTGTCAGGGAAACAATTGCCTATTATTGAACAGAACTGCTGATTTTCTCTTTGTACCGTTTTTTCCCCGTTTGTTTCGGTCATCTCTGAATGGTAAAGTCTGACAGCGAGTAAAAAAGGAAATTCTGGTTATAGGGTAGAAAGAAGAACAGGGAGCTGGAAAGAGAAGAAACAAGAAACGAGGGAGAAAAAAAAGCAGCTGTTCAGTTTCATACGTTGTTGATTTTAGTCTTGAGCAATTTAGTTTAATTGAAATTACTGCCTCATCCACAGCCTCTGCAGCAGTTCGCCTCACTTTGCCCCTGGCGCCTGTCCCTAATATTAACTGGTTGGCTGGGAACAGAGTGGGAGCCCAGAGAGAGCCAATCCATTGACTAAGCAGTGGTTCCGGAGGCTTAAAGCGTAATCTGAATGGGTGAGTCTGTTAGACTCTCTCCAATCCATTGGCAATGTCACTCTTTCTCTCAAAAATACACCTCAAATCTGGCCCCCACTCTGCTACCATCCAGTCCCTGCCAACATAGCACCATGGCCTCCTACTTGGTTTTTTCATTTGAAGCTTCTCATTTAAGTCCGTTCTCCAGTTAGACTTAGGTGTCATAAAAGTATTAACAGATCATGTAATTCTTCTATTTAAAAACGTTTCAGTGGTTTCCCATTGCATTTGCAAACAGTTCCACTACATGAGCGACCCCGACTGTGATCGGCTCTCAGAACCCTCCCCCTCCTCGCCACCCCTCTCCTCTGCTTGCTGTGCCGCCTCTGGTGGTCCCAGTGACCTTGTTTCAGTTCCTCCAGTAGCCAAGGTCAGTTACGATGCCCTTCTTCGCACATTACTCTCACATTCACGCCTCATGTGCTGGTCCCTTTGAATGCTTTTAGTCTCAGCTTAAATTTTATCTTCTAGCAGATGCCTTTCCACAGCACCCTAGCTAACAAAATCTCCACTTGTTATTCTCATTGTACCTGTCGTTTTCTTAATAGCACTTTTTATTTTTTTTACACAATTTCACACACAAACTCCCATATACCCATTCTTACTTAGGTACATCTGATGATCTCATTAGATTGCAGATAGCATTATTTTCTACTGTAGATCCTGTACCTACCACTGATTAGACCTATATAAGAAGCACAATAAGTACTTCAGTAACTAAATGAATATCTGTTAAGACACACAGAGATTGTCCATCAGTAGGGAATCCTGAAGTTAGCAGATAATATATACTCTCACTTAAGGGTGACCATTTAGGGATCCTGAGTAAGATTAGCTGGATCCCGTAGAGGTTGACCATGTAGGTTTTGAGGTCAAAGACATCTGGGTTCATAGTCTTATCTCTACCACCTACTAGCAGTGTTCCCTTAGGCAAATTACTTAACCTCTGTTATCCCTGTTTCCGAATATGCAACATGGAGGTAATAACACCGTTTTACAAGATTGTTGTAAGGATAGGTAATACTATGTGATAGGTAATTAGCACGCATAGTAATGCTGCCCTGTGCCAGGCCCTAGGCTGAGAGCTTTATAGCGCTCTCACGGAATCTCTCTATCAATCCTGCTAGACACAAACTGTCACCCTCACTCTGCAAATGAGGAACTAGAAAAAGAGGATAAGTTTAAGGTTATCTAGCCAGTAAATGGCAGAATCAGGTTGAATTCAGGACTTTTAATAACAGAATTCGATCTTACAAGTACTAAATTATGCTGGCTTTCATATTGTATATTCCAAATGGAAGTAAGGAGTTAATACAAGGTAGCATGTGACTTCTAAGAGAGACACCTTTGCAAAGAGTAGTTGCCTTCGTTTTGCAAGTAGTTGCCCATTTACATCATCTCAGGCCATCATGTTACCAGGAATCCCAAAGCACAGAAGCACAAGGTGTGGAACTTCTTGTGTTGGGGTGGAACCTCTTCTGTAAAGCGCTTGAGAGGATTATGTGGCTACGCAGGTAGGGCAGAGCTGGAGAAGCCATGAAAGAGGTGGCTAATCTGTATCCTGGAGGTCCCAGGGAGGCCCAGGATACTTTTGAGTAAGTGTACAGCATAATGAGTTCTATATTTTTAGGAAACTAGCTTGGTAGCACCATAAAGAATGAATGGAACACTGAGCGATCAATGATGTGGGGACGAATGAGAATGCTATTGAAAATGTGTAAGACAAAGATAGGTGAGAGATGAACCCAAGCAATGGAGACGGAAGGCAGAGGAAGGACAAGACAGACTTGACAACATTTTGAGACTAGTGGCATAGGAGAGCCACGGAGAGGATGTCAAAGACAACACCCAGGCTTCTGACCTGGGTGAGTAGAAGGGTATTTGGTTGGATTTATACTACTTTCTTGGAAATACAGGTTATCACTGACTACGTTCATGGCATTGCCCTACTCCCGTGCTGTAAATGTCCCAATTTAATGGTGGTATCTAGGAGAACCCTAGATGGTGGTGTGGTTGGGGAAGTAGGCACTAGAATGGTCTGGTGGACTTGCTTCCGGCTCAAAGGTAATGTTTAACAATCCTATGTAACAGTTTACATTAAGTGCAGATTACATTAAGCTAGGTAGAAATCTTCTAATGTTTTGAGTTCCATACCTCTTAGACTGTCAGGAGGTGGGGGTTGCTTCCTTCTGCTACACTCAGATTAACTGCGTTCTCTGGTCTCCCAATTTTTTTTGTGATGGGAAGACAGTGGGGTTCCAAGGTGAGTAGCTTTTTCTTTTTCCTGTCTGGGAATGAAATATTTGGTCTAGAGGTGGAGAAAAATGAAATTAAATGAAACCATACGAATTGACTGAAAAAAAAGAAACACTGTATGTTAGCAGTTTATAAACATTTTATGCTGACAAAGCTCCGCAAGCCTGGACAGAAATACTTGCACAAATGTGATTATAAGGCTCCTCTCACTGCAGCAGGAACTGGCTCAGCAAAGAGACTCAAAAGAACAACCTGATATCATTTTTCCTTTCCATTTTTTTTTTCTTTTAAGGAGAGATGGTTAAGAAAGACACAGAGCTCTCACTATGCAATATTATACCAGTGCAAACCCATAAGAGTTCTTTGTTTTATAGAACTGCTTCTGCGTGTTAGGGACGGGGGAAGAAGTGATGCTTAAGTCAAGCTGGCTGAGACTTCATCGGAAGTCATCTTCATCAACAAAAGCTTTTTACCTGCTTCCCCCAATTCTTTCTTCCCACTGCTTTAATTTGCTGTAGGATTGAAACCCATAAACTCCAGCACACATGAACAGACTTGACATTTTGACTTGAAAAGGATGATTACAAGCCAGTGTCTGTGTTTTCAAAGACCGGGTCTCCAATTTAGCCCTGAGCTCTGAGAATGGTCACAGCTGCTTTGCAGTGCTCCACGAGAAGCTCTGGGGGCAAGCACAGTGGCATTTTAAGTTGAGACGCCTTTGAAGATCAAGATTTAAAAGGAAAAAGCAATCCTGCCGAGAGTCAACCATTTATAAATTGCGATCAAAGAGCACTGAACTGGGAGTCAGGAGAGCTGGCTTTTGGTCTTCTCTCTGCCACTGCCTATCAATGGGACCCTAAGCAAGTCCCTTAACCTCTTGGGGCCTCAGTTTCTTCATCTGTAAAATGAGGGAGAGAACAGATTAGTGGGTCCCAGAAACTCAGCGGATGAATTCAACCCTCCGAGAAACTTTGAAGAATTAATCCAGGAAGGACTCTCAGCAATTTTGATTTGTAGGAATGGAGCGTGTCAGGAATTTGTAGTTTGTAAAGCTCCTCTGGGGATTCAGACATGCAGCTAAGATTGGAAGCCATGGTCTAGGTGATATTTGTTTGGTTTTATTTTAAAAGTTCTTTTGAAAGTATCTCAAACATAAAAAATTTCCAAAAGGGTATAATGAACCCCTATATAGTTTTCATTTAGACTCACCGATGGTTAATATTCTGTGTGTGTGTGTCTGTAAATTGCAGACATCATGATATTTTACCTCAAAGCACTTCAGCTGCACCTCCTTAGCAAGGGACATTCTCTTTGTAATCATGGTACCAAGGTAGAATTCTGCAATCTTGACATCGATTTAATATTATCTAGTATACAATTGGTTTTCAAAATTTCCCAGTTTTCACTATGCTGTTCTTTATATCGAGTTGATTTTTTAATTTTTGAAAAAAAAATCTCAAACTTATAGAAAAGTTGAAAGTCAAATGCAATTTTATTCCTGCACCATTTGAGAGTCATTTGACAATCTGGTGCTGTATTTCCCCAGCCCTTCAGTATTCTAGTGTGCATTTCCTAGGAGGACTTTCTTTACATAACCACAGAACAATCACCAAATGGAGGAGACTGATACTTATACGTTATCATTCTCTAGTCCTCCGTTTTGCCAATTGTTTCAATAATATTCCCGATAGAGAAATATCCAGTTCTGAATCGTATGTTACATTTAGTTGTCATATCTCCTTAGTCTCTGTCTGAAATAGTTTCTCAGGCTTTCTCTGACTTCCATGACCTTGATATTTTTGAAGATTGCAGGCCATTCACTTTGCAGAATGCCCTTCAAGATGGATTTGCTGGCTGTCACTTTATGTTTGTCAGGGACATTGCAGATGTGGTGTCGTGTTCTTTTCATTGCCTCTCATCAGGTGGTACACAGTTTTGATATGTTTTATGGCTGATAATCTTCACTTGGATCACTTGATGAAAGCGGTGCCTTCCAGGCTTCTCCACTGAAAAATTACTCTTTCCTCCTTCATAATTAATGAGTATTTTGAAGGGAGCTACTTTGAAACTATGTAAATGTCTCATTCATCATCAGACATGCAAGTTATTCATTCATGGACTTATGGTTTCCTATTTTATTCAATGAGTTATCATCCATCACCATGATTATTTATTTTAATACTCAAATTTTCCTGACTTGGTCTTACAAGCTGCTTCAAGCTTTGACATATGTCCCTATCATTCTTTGAGTGCTTCCTTGCTCTCTGGTATAAAAAGATATTCTAGGATCATCTTGTACTTTTTCTCTCTAGCCCTGGGTTCAAAAAGCTCTTCAAGCAGCCCTGGTTCCCTTTATTGGAGAATGGTATTCAGGAGCCCAGATGTGGACATAAGTGGGCTTGTTGCTATGGCATGCTGCTGCCAGTCCTAGGGAGTGTGTGTGTATGTGTGTGCATGTGTGTGTACACGTATGTATTTATATTTGTTATGTATTTTATGTATACACACACACACACACAAATACCAGCTCATTAATACCCCCACACATATTCAAATATTAAAATGCCTATTTACATCTCTGTCAACCTACCTACCTACCTACCATCTATTGAAAATCACGAGTTCACACCATTACCTCCAATTCTCACTCAATACTACACCACCATAGGGTCATTCTGGTTTTCTTTCCATATGTGTCTCCCATAGTGAAAAATGAAACCCTTCACCCATTACCCTCATCTGTTTATTCTTTGATCGCCCCTCCGTATTACCAGTTTCCCACCTCCCCTGCCATTTCCTCTCCCACTCTGAGACCCCCCTCACTCTGCTGGGGCCCTAGCACCTCATCCCTCATCCCTGCTCTCTCCACACCCCGCAGAAGCCCTTATTACCCTGCCCATGTGGTCTGATGGCTGCATCTGGCTCCTCCCCTCCTTGCTGGGACTGCTTGTGGGATCATCCCCGCTTCACACTTCTCAGAGCCTGACCCACCATCCCGAGGTGAGTCTCCCATGTGGCTGGCTCACACTGTTTGATCTCGGATGCTCCGTACAGGCTGCCTCCCAGGAGCCTCCCCTCTCCCCACTCAGGCTCTGGACACCCCTCTCTGGGTCATGGGGGATGCTCCTACTGCCACGGGTGCCCACCTGTTCTGCGAAAAGGAAAGTGTGCCCTTTCTACTCCTTGCAGTTTAACATTAAAGAAAGTAAATTAGGTAGAACACGCTTTATTCACCCAGAATCCAGGATTTGGTGGTTGGAAGAGGCCATTAAATAAGAACTGTTAAAGAAACGAATCCTAGGCTATTAAATAACCTGGGGAAATAATAATTCCTTTAAACTGTGTACAAGTTTGAATAACTGGAACTTGACAGAAAATTTCTTTATATTCGCGCAATGTTTCTAAGTTTATTATAACTCTGAAAAGGCTGTATCTGATTTATGAGTATAGAGAAAACACTGCCATATAGGGATTTTGGAAACTCTTATTTGGGGCAGCAGGTATTTCATAATATCAGATTTATTTAAGGAGAAAGTGTCAAGTATTTAAATTTGGAAGTGTGAACTACTCACGCTAACAAGAAGAACCCTCCTTATCTCCCTTAAAAATTTACCTTCAGACAACGCCTTTAGTAATAAAAGGATGGATTTTTGTTGTAGAACAGGAAGAAATTGTGACCTGAAGAAATGTGAGGTATTGAAATGATTAACCACACAATGTGAAGATCTTCTAGGGAGATAGGAGTCAGGGACCCGCTGGAGGCTAAGAAACCCTCTGGTATTTTCTACCATGTAAGCAAACACCAGGTTGGTGTTTATAAATGAAAAAGCTGATTTATTTCAAATACTGGAGGCCTCCTATATATTATCTATGAGATTATTTGCTGTCTAGATAATAGATTTTGATAAAGACAATCATAAAACCAGAGTTACAGGAGTTCCAAGTTGTTTGTTTTTAAGTTCTGATACATTATTAGTTGTGACATTATCAGTCACAATGAATGTTTTGATTATAAAGAATTCATGAGACCCGGCTTTGATTCTAGTGCCTGGGACCAGGGCTGCTGTGTGTGGCCTCACAGGATGTGCCCTGCATAATTCCAGGAACACCTTGCCCACAGACAGTGATGTGAAAGGTGCCCCCGATGTGAGGCGACGAAGCGGTTCTGAGAGGGATTCAGTCCTGCCATCACCTGCCTGCTTCCCACCTACTCAAGCAGCAGTGGGCAAGGGGTAGGGCCCTGGAAAAGGAGAGAAATCACTGCCGTTGGCTGTAGACTGACTGTGCATATTAACAAGCAACTTCTCCTGTCTAAAGCCCAAGTCCAGAGCCTTGGAATAGATATGGGCATAGTGCTGCTGCAATTATGTGTGAACACCCTGGCATTTTAAGCAACTTAAATTGCAGAAACTTCGTATATCAGTGAGAGGAATTAAAAAGGAAGTAGCTTTTTGCAGTGTCATGATGTTTTACTGAATTAACAAAGTAGCATGACCTTCCTGCGAGTCTTTGGGATGCCAGGAGAATCGTATCTTCGCCTGCCCGCCCACCGCCCTGCTGAGGCAGCATCTGCAGAACTCCAGGGAGTCCATTTTGAGCATGTTAAGAAGGGACTCTGTGAGATTAAATCCCTTTTTTTCCATTAATAAAGAAAGGGAACACTTACTTTCTGTAAAGCCAGTTCTTACCCAGCGGAGGGATTTGAAACATTTGGCAAGATCGTGGCTGAAAAACAGGCATAGTCTTGAGTCTTGTTCCTTGGAGGCCAGAGCCAGCCACAGGCCATGGCCACCCTAACAATGCAAAGGGTCAGTGCTTTCGGTGGGCACTTTCTTTATTTAGATGATTGCGTTTTTGACACTGATTAGGAGAATTAAGTAGCTAGCATGTTGGTCTGTTTAGTGACAACAGATACTGATAGTAGGACAGAAATAACACTTAGCGGTTGCTGAGTGTTTATTATGAGCCATACATTCCTTGGTGTTGGCTCTGCCCTTGCATTGTCTCATTTGCTCCTCACATCTGCTCTCTGAGATTGCCTGTCACGTCTAAGATGTCTTCAGTTGAAAAATCATAAGCTAGGAGGCCATCGTATAGATCTGGGGTCTTCACCCTCAGGATAAGGGTAAATAAAAATAAATTCATCACACAAAGTGTGCAGAAAGCAAATGTGCATGGCTCAGTCTTGGCGCTGGGTGCAGGGAGGGTACAAAATTATCCTGCCAACAGCACATGAAAATCCTCTGTGGCCGAACTTCACTCCCTTTAGCCCGACAATTGTCAGACACCTTCTGATTTCAGAAATATTAAGATGTGAAAGCTCTTGTCTTTCAATTAATGAAATAGGGTATTTTTATCAGTTCCGTTTTACAGATGGGGAAAATGAGGTGGAGAGGTGAAGCTGCCATATTTTGCCGTGTATAATGAGCACCTTTTTGCCCAAATTTGTGAGAGAAAAATAAGGATGTGCATTATACATGGGTAGTACTAATTCCATATCTATATAAATTATTAAAATATTAATTATTTTATTTATGTTTCTGAGTTAGAAGTGTAACTCTAGAAACCAATAACAATATCTGTATGCAAAATAATACCCTGGAATATGATAATTGGTTTTGTTGAATTTATGATGAACTTGCAACGATAAAGACCACTTGGCCTTCTCTGATGTGTAAATATCATAAATTTGTTAACGGTATCTAAAATTTCTTGTACCCTGTATCTGTTCTTGTGTTTCGTAATTGTTACATATATTAAAAACGAAAAATTGAGGGTTGCTAGTTGGGAGCGGGGTGGGGATGGGGGGGAAGGGGAAGGGATTAGACAGCATAAATAGACAACTACAATATTGCCACAGGGATATGAAACACAGTTCGGGGAATATAATAATGTTGTAAAAATTTTGTGGCGTGTCAGATAGTCACATGTCTTGTTAGGCAGACCACTTCATGGATGGAGTAGAGGCTTGATCACTGCACTGTACACCTGACACTGATGTTGTATAGTATTGTATGCCAACTGTAACTGAATATGTGGATGGTCACGGGATGTGGAGTATACTGTGGAGGGGAGTCAGGGGAGTTGTGATAGATATGTATGATATGGGGGGGGAGTGGGGTGGCGAACTGGGGGAGGGGGGTTGTCACTTTGGGGGAAAAAAAAGTGCCAAAATTCCTTTATAATACAAAAAACAAGTACAGTAAAACCTTGGTTTGTGAGCATGGTTCATTCCAGAATGCTTGTTATGCAAAGCACTTGTATATCAAAGTGAATTTCTCCATAAATAATAATGGAAACTCAGATGATTCATTCCACAACCCAAAAATATTCATATAAAAGTAATTACAATACTGTAATATAACACAAAATAAAAAAAATATAAAACATAAAGAAAAATAAGCAAATTAACCTGCACTTACCTTTGAAAACCTTCGTGGCTGGTGTGAGGGAGACAAGAGAGAGGAGGGTTATTGTGTAGGATGACTTTCACCATCACTAATGGAATCACTGGTATCTATTGGCTCAATGGAAGCTTTTTCCTTTTCGTGCAACTTTAACAAGGAGCCTATCCAATGACACTTGCTTTTGCCTCCTTTTGAGAATTTTGTGAAACTGTAACATTGCATTGTCATTAAACAGATTCATTGCTCGCACTGCTACAGCCTTAGTCGGGTGGTGCTTTTCTAGAAAATTCTGCCCTGTTTCCCACATTTTACGCATCTGCATAATCCCATTTGAAGTGAGGGATTGCTCTGCCCTTTTCTTCTTTTCCTCTGCAGACAAGATCTCCTCCATAACCTCCGAGCATGAGAGATGAAGACCCACAATCCCGCAGGGAGAGAGAGAGAAGAACCATTGGCTCAATTGTGATCATGTGATGTTTGGCATCACGTTATCACTCGTATTGCAAGACGTCGCTAGTTTATCAAGTTAAAATGTGTGAGAAATGTTTGCTCGTTTTGCCAAACCCTCGCAGAACAAGTTACCCGCAATCCAAGGTTTTACTGTACCTAAATGTAAACAAATAAACATTTGAATTAAAAAATTAAAAGATTTTTTTCACTTGAAAGTTTGGGCTGAAAATGTGAGTGCGCATTATACACAGGAGTGCATTATACATGGCAAAATACGGTACTTGTCTAAATGGATTAAGTAGGAGGGCTGGGATACAGAACCTGTGCTCTTAGCCCCTGAACTTGACCTGTTAGGGAAGATTATGATAGTCTGGTGTATAAGTAATATGTGTGAGGGCCTGGTTATGTATATTAGTTATGTCAGGAAGGAAATTTCATATATAAGGATAGAGTATTTGAATGGGTTTCTTAGGTATATATATATATATAAAAAAAGGAGAGTGTTCAGAAACTGAGTATCTTGTATTTGGCCCCTCTCATCATGCTTTTGCCAGAAACATTTCTAAACAGTCTGGAGTCATATGTTTCCCTGAAAAGTGGCTTTTTCTTTGATGCTCTTATGGCTGTTCAATTAGAATGTAAAGCACATAGGGAGTGACATCTCCTTCCTTTATCCCTGTTTAGCCAAGGACATACTACATATTTCTTAGATTGAAAATGTCCCCTCTAATGTTCACTGTGATTATGGGAACAATGTCCTTAGTCCTCAAAACCCATGGCTACATAACAAAAGCACAGGTTTTTCTCATAGAGATATTCAAAACTAAAATAACAGAATGGTCATTTTGGGAGATAAACTTTTATCTCCACAAGTTGTTTTCTAGACCCTAGTTTTATTTCATTTCTTTTCTTTAGTTTTTTGCTGTATTGTTAAATTGAAAGATCATAAAAGTATATCACTTTTGGCTTGCTTTGGGTTGCTCTCATATTAGTATTTAAATAACATTTTTCAGCAAAATAATACGGTTATGGGACCATCTGATGAAATTGACCCATGTAAAGATTGGGATGTTTTTCAGTCATTCAGATTAATGGGAGTATTATTGTAGTTTAGATAAACAGAATTAACTCCTGTTGAGTAGGAGCCATTTCTATTGTTTTCTTCTTTTTATACTCCAAGGAGAGTGTCCCACTGCTTTCATATACTGATGTTATTACAGTATATATTTTGACATTTACTTTATCAATAGATTTTTTCCAAAATATGGGGCCTATCAGTGGCTTTTAAATGTTTCCTAACCTGTCTCTAACTTTGGGCATATACTACTGATTGCTTTTAGTTTTCTCGTTTGCACAGAGTCAAGTACTACTTAGCTGAGTACTTTGATATATACTGCCGACTAAGGTCCCATCCATGCTCTAAGAAATCTTACGTGCTAGGGTGGAGACATAAACAAGTACCATTAATGTGATATGCACTATAGTAGGGTTTATATAAAGTTATAGATTGCTTGCAGGATAGAAAATGACCTTCGGTTCAAGTAGGGTTGATGGAGAAATTATCTGAACACAGACATCACAGATGAATAGACATTTACCAAGTAAAGTGGAACCCACATGTGCAAAACTGGGGAGTGTCTTTGCACTGATGTGCAGCCAGCTGGAGACACAATGCACAGCTTGTGGGTGGCTGTTGGGTGCTGCGGGTGGTGAAAGGAGATGGTGAGTCTGCAGAGCAGCTGGGATCAGATTAGGAGGAGCTCCGTGCCTGATACTAAATACGATAGTAATTGTAATTTTAGGATACTTTTCCAGCCTTTTTTGAACCATTTTCATTTTTATATGCCTTATCTCTGTTTTGTGAGCATTTGAGTTTTCACTGGTGCTCCTGCTTTGTGATAAGAAAACCATACAGAGAGGAATTGTCTAGTGACGGCTGTGTCCTGGTGCGGTGGGCAAAGCTCATTAGGCTCATGTTTGAACACATACACACGATTTAGTAGTTAGGAAATATGCCCAGGGACTTGAAGGACTAAGATACTGAGGGATGGTTGCTGAAGTTTTCTGCCCGGGATCCTGGGACATTTGCTGTGCTAGGAAATGGTATAGAAAGTGCTGATGAAGGATGCCAGCAGAACCTTGCATTTCAGGCTGTCACCCTGGAGAAGGTCTGGAGAGTGTAATGAGGCAAACAATCAAGTGGTTACAGCCAGAAAAGGTTAAAGCAGCTTCAGGGGTCAGTATTTGTGCTTCTTGGGTCCTGGAATGTCATGCCAGTAATAAGCAATCTGCAATCCAGAGAAAAGAAGCAATTAGGTCCCTGCATTGATGAAAGGCTGCCCAACTTCAGAATGGAGGTGAAGATGTTGAATTCTTTTCCTTTGAGATTGAACTGAGTGAGCCACATAGGCTCAAACCAGTGGCGAGTAATGGTCAGTCTGTCAGCAGCATTTGCTGAGTTCCCAGCATTTGCATACCATGTAATTAGGTTTAAACAAGTTTCAACAGTTTAAAAAACATATGCTCTCTGGTGTCAGTGAGTAGTTTTTAGTACCAGCCTAACCAAACTTTTCTACACTGTGGTTGAGATTTAGGTTTGGCACAGACCATAAATTCCACAAAACAATCAGTTTGACTTGGTCGGTAGCCATGTAGCTGTGAGGGGGAAGTAATGCCATTTCAATCATACTCGGCATCTTGTTTAGGCTATTGAAGTGTTTCTATGCTTCATCAGTGCTTTTGGTGCTCTTTGGATCCCATTTGCAATTTATTAGTGACACCTCTTTACACTAGGTACTGCCTTCCACGCTGGAGAGAGAAGAGTTGAGAGCAGCTAGGTGTTCCTCTAGGATTTTCCCATCTATTTTGCCTGCCTTAGGGTGCTGAATGATACCCTCATACTCTTCCCACTAGGGAAAACATAGGAGAAATATCTCTGGCATTCCTTCTGCCCAGTCTGTTAGGGCACTAGCATCATAAGGCATGGCAGAGTCAGAATCCTTGGTTGGGGTGGGGGGTGGAGCATGAGCTGCATGTATGCATGAAACACCCTGGCTATCCTGGTTCCCTGCTGCTCCCTCCCATACCCCTTGCTGTGTAAGAACTTTCATTTCAAACTTTAAAGTCTATACTGTTGGGCCGGCCGAGTGGCTCAGTTGGTTAAGAGCTCACTCAAGAGTGCAAGCTGAGCTCTGAGCAACAGCGGTTTGAGGCCAGCCCGAGCTGAGTTGCCGTTGAGCTGCCAACAGGTGGCAGGATGGCTCAGCTAAAAAAAATAAAAAATAAAGTCTATACCGTTGACCCTTGAATAGCACAGGTTTGAACTGAGCAGGTCCACTTATACATGGATTTTTTTCAATAAATATGTACAGTACTGTAAATGTATTTCCTTTATGACTTTCTTAAAACATTTCTTTTCTCAAGCTTACTTTCTTGTAAGAATACAGTATATAATAAACACATATAACATACAAAATATGTCTTAATCGATTACGTTATCGGTAAGGCCTCTGGTCAATAATTAGGCTATTAGTTAAGGTTTTGGGGATTCAAAAGTCATACCTGGACTTTGAACTGTGTGTGTGTGTGTGGTCAGTGCTCTAAGCCTCACATTGTTTAAGGTCCACTGTACTTTTAAAAATTATGAAAGAAGACATTTCAGGTGATACAAAACAAAGTTTATTTAGCACTTTCTTGAAGTGGACAGTCTCCATCTGGAAGATTGAAAAATGGGGCAGAAAGCAGGAGGATTTTATAGAATAAAGAGTAAAGAACAAAGAAGGGAAACACTAGAACATATCTGATTGGCTGGGGCCACCTCGTCAGCCCTATTGGGGTGGGAAGGAACAAGGAAGTAAGCACAGAGCCCAGAGCTGGTTTGGCATTTGGGGCATGGCTGATTGGATAGACTGCATTCGTGGTCAAGCAGACCATTTACCGGATACAAAAGTTATCTAGGTTTTGGTTGGCTGACACTGGACCCTGGGCAGGCACTGTTCCATCTTGGGCCTAGAAAGTTATGTCAACAGTGTAAATCAACTTGAGACCTTATTGAAATGAAGGTTTAGATTCTGAAGGTCTGGGATGGGTCCTGAGAGAATGCATTGCTGCCTTTTCTGTAGGTGATGCTAATGGCCCTAGCTGCAGCTCACACTCAAAGGGCTCCCTTTGTGTAGATCTACCTTTAGACGAGCACTCGATTACATTATACATTTCAAACCAGTCCTCTGTCAATTTTGACTGATGAGACTTAATGTGGTAAAATAACAAGGAAAAAAATAGCATGGCAAGGTAGAAAGATGTAGCCTCATATATGTACGTATGGTGCAGAAGTGACCTTTCTGAGGAAATAAATCTTGGGAAGGAAAATGCATTGAAAAAGGCAAGTGATATTTTGAATCGGTGTTGAAATGTGAGTGCAGGTGTAGCATGTGGCTGGGAGGTGACAATGGATGAGCAGCATGTTTAACTCTGGGGATGTTAATTATCTTCCAGGCAAGCAAACTTCAGGGCTTTCCAGGGTTTCTTGGCTAATATGGTTGACTGAAAGGGAAGCATAGAACTTGTAAACTTTTACATGGTAGCAAAAAATTGTGAGAGTTGTAAACTACTTATTAATATTTGTGCTACTCAGCAAGTTTATTATTTGATTTCACCCATCCCAAGTTGTTGACACCCATTGGGGAGGGGAGAGTAGCATTTTTGCAGATTTTAGTTTCCTAAAGATTTTAAAAAATGGATTTACCTTTGGGAATGTGAGGCCTATTTGTAAATAAACTTGCTATATTCACATCAGCAGTCCTGGATTAGTTAAGAGTTTGACTTACGTGTGCCAAAACACATCTTTGAAAAATGGCTGAAACTCTGTAATCAGCAACTTTGAGTTTGACAGAGAAGTACACAGAAATCAGGACCTGTTTCTCTTTGACCTGACATCCTGTACTCAATTAAATGACTCTCCCTCCTAAAGAACTGTTTATTGTGTCTTCTAAAAGTTTGCAGCTTCATGACCATGCTTACACTTGGCACATTACCCATATTTTGTTCCTTTTCCCCGTATTCCTTTTTTTCTTTTTCAAAATTTTTAATCAAAGATTAATACTTCTAGTCACTGTGATTTCTTTTTTTTTCTTAGAAGTTACAGTATCTAGTGTCGTGAAAATGAAGTACAAAAATCTTTTAATATTGTTTGAATGAAATCTGGCACTGGATAAAAATACATCCTATCCTTGTGCAATGATTTCAACTTGGCTGACTGCAACATGAACGTCTACTGAGGGCTGGTACTTTTAGAACAGAATATAAACTCAACTCCCCAAAGATGCCTGAGAAAGGTCTCAAACCAAGAGCTGCTTTAAAATATAGATCGTGTCTGTGTGTAGCTGCATTCCTGTACCTTTCACAAGCATTTCCTTCAGGAGTACACATCGCTGAACACCAGGGAATGGAACAACAAAGCAGCAAAAACACCTTCAGACTTCTAGGGCAAACACATGTCATGTCATCGAACCAAAATCACAATAAAGAGAACACTTGTCTAAAAAAACTATACGATTTTCTGATTCTTCTACCTTCTAGAAGGGTAAGAGCCTGTTGCCGTAAATCAGGGAAGTTTGCATCATAGTTTCACTCTACAGTGGTGTTTCTCAAAGGGGGGTCCACTAAGTCGAGTATTTGTGAAACGTGCAGATCCCTGGGCCTCACCTCAGACCTGCTGAATGAGAATCAGTGGATTCTCCATTTTTAGGGAGCACCCCTAATTCAACATTATGCAACTGAAGTTTGAAAACTAGCAAATTAGGTTGAAGGGAAAAGTCTGCTTGATGCTTTCCTTTGGGATGGACAAGGAAGCCCTTTCAAGAATCAAAGGTAAAGATTAGTTGAAAGGGTCATCTGTCTATCCTTCCCACGCTTGGAGGTATAGGGATACTAAAATCATGTATGACTGTTATCAATGCTCCGAAATGATATTGTAGAATCAAGAGAGGTGATCTCTAGCTGATTGTACATTAAGCTGCATCAAAACCTTTATAGTACAGGCTAGAGGAGACACTCTGGGAGTCTGCACGTTACCTTTAACAAAACCCAGGTCCAGCCTCACCTGCACTACTGCTGGTGTCCTGAACGTCATAGGTTGTTGCTGTTCATAATTGCTTTTGATGGAGCCCAAGACAGCATTGTCTCTTCCTTCCTGGGATTTATCACCACAGTTTAACTCCTGGGTCTCATCCTGGACTCACAAGAAGGCCCGTGTTAGCAGAAACAGTTTGCTGTAATGCCTCTACCATCAGGAGAGAAAAGGGAATTAGTTATTCCTTTAGTACATAGACTTTTAAGGCAGAGGCGCATTGGTGGAGTGGGGCATGTGGTGGACCAAGATTAAAGTAGAGGCACCAACCACTTATCCCCGTAACATCCACCTGTAGGCCCAAGATGAGTTCACTGACCAGGTGTCCTTCTCTGGGCTGAGGCGGCTGGCTCCAGGTACCACGTCAGTCATGCCTCTTGGACCGTAGCTTGTCTACTCCTGGGCTCCCATCCCAAAGCCAAGGAACTGAATTGCCTTTCAGAGCATCCTCCATACGAGCTGAGTGTGTCCTCCAGCCAGGAACCAGTTTCCGGTCCTCGTACAATGATTTCCAAGTCCCCCTGGGATCGGGGCAGGAGCCTCACTTATCCACCTCTCTGAAGGTGACCACATCAAGAGGGGCTTGCTCCTACCTGGCTTACTCTTTCCACCTGAGAATGGTCTAGAAGCAGAGGCACCTTTGGTTGGCTGCTTTGTCTTTCCTAGCAAAGCAAAATGTAGTGACTCTCAAACTTAAAAAAAGAGAAATGATTTATTGCTATTCATTTCCTTCTTTCGAATAAATACGTAACCTAAATATTTTCAAAAATGTCAAGGAATTTATTTTCCTTAGGTTAGATAATCAAATAGCATGCTTAAGGAAATCCCCTGTCCCCTAATAGCTTATGGTCTGTTAAGGGAGAGAGCACTGTGATATGTGCCAGATGAAGGGTACTGTCAGGAAATGACAAGGTCCCATGTGGGCAACTTCTCTGACAGAAGGATGAGGATGGCTTTCTTTCTCAGAGAAGCACTTTGGGGTCCCTCAGTGGCCACAAGGTAGGGCTAAAAGCATACCGAGTAGATATTAATTCCCACATTTCATTAAAATGGAATTTCATTGGGAAATAAAGGGGAATTAAAAATAGAATTTTAGCGAGTGTTGATCAAAAAAAGTTTTTTCGATCAGAAGCCTGCTAGGTTTCTTTCTGCTTTTCCAACATACCTACCTGTTCCCTTCACTGACAAGCTTACTTCCCTCAGTCTTTGTATTACTGGTATAGCAGTTGACAAAAGAATTTGGTAACGAAAGAGCCTCTTTTTTCTATAAAAATATCGTACAGCATTGAAGTAGGCACATCTCTTCCTTCTCTCCCTTCAAACCTTTCTCTATCCTTGATGGTAATTGCCTAATGGCACCCATTCTTTATATATCCCTCTGTGCCTTCTTAGCGGATTCCCGGGAGGTTAGAAATGGTATTTGAAAGACCCAGATACAGAAGCATAATATGCAATTAATAGGCCTTCATTAAGTAGAACCAATAGACCATTAAAATGAATCCATGCTGTCCAAGCTCGACTCTCCATCTTTCTCTCTCCACCAATAACATGGCCCCATGGCTTAAGAGATAGGAAAATCCATCTCTTCAATCCCACTCTGTTTTAAATGCCAAAGACAAACAGGGCCAGAGAGTGATTTCCTGCTCTCAGCAACAAATGTGCAAATGCCTCCATCCCAAGTACGCCTCCTGTCAAGGCTGCTGAATCGGGAGTTGTACCAATTACAGTAGAAATGGAATCATATGCCTACTCCAACCCAGACAGAGGGGTTGCGATAAATGGCCTGGCTGTATAAATAATAAAGTAAAAACGGGCCTGAAAGCTGCTGGGACTTTTGTTTGCAGGAACTAGGATAACTCTAAGCCGTTTATGGTGCTGTTTCCCAGCCAGAGTCCAAGGGCTGTTGAGTTAGTAATGGCAATAACAGGACTGGCTTCATGTCAAGATGGAGCCACAAGTGCTAGGCAGAAAGAGAGCAACAAATACTAAACGATGTCAACTGCCAGCAGGAGTTGATTGCAACTGGTGGCACTGGGAAAACAGAGTGTGCCAGGACCATTAGCAGTGAGAGGCCCAGCCGTCGGAAAACCTCTGAGGCCAGTAGCAGCTCACATTCCCTGGATCCCTGAGATCCTTGCTGAAGAAGGAGAGAGAGAATAATTTATGAGCACTGGAGGCCTGATCTGTTGACACGTTATTATCGTTGTCAGTTGGAGTAATTACCTACCTGACAATATTATGGATATGCGTTCAGAGCAACACACATTCCTGGGATGATTGCAGGAAGTACAGTTTTCAGATTGCCAAAGTGACCCGTCTACTCTTGCACACGTGCTGGAGCGGAAAGGGAAAAATACTGAACGTTCTGGCCAAGGTGTTAAAATGCAAGGGATATATGCTGCCCTGGAGGCTTCTCCAAGAAGGAATGCACTGGAAGCTCTTCAACCTTCCCCAAGGTCAGATTCTGTTCTCAGAGTAATATTATCGGCAACTTGCACTGATTGAGCGCTCACTGTGTTCAGGTGTGGAAGAAGATTCACATACTTTATCTCATTCAGTGCTCACAGTGACCTTGTAAAGTAGACCCTATTATTATCTGCATTTTATAGAGGAGTGAGGTAGAGAACAGGAGACTAAGTAACTGGCAAACAGAGTTGTAAAAGAAGTCAGGAATCAGACTCGATTTTACCTGACCTCAGGGCTTGAGCTTGAACTACTATGCTATTTTGTCTCATGTAATAATAATAATAACAATAATAATAATAATAATAATACAAACAACAGTTGCAGCATCCTCAGCTAATATTTATTGACTACTTACTATGTGTTAAACATTGGGCAAAATGTTTGAATAAATCAGGATAGGGGAACTACTGTAACAAACAACCCCAAGTTCTTAGTATCTTAACACAGTTGACCCTTGCACAAAAATCCACATATACTTTTGGCTCCCCCAAAGCTTAATTACCAGTAGCTTGGTGTTGACTGGATGTCTTGCTGATAATATAAATAGTCCTACATATTTTGTATGTTATATTATTATATACTATATTCTTATAATCAAGCTAGAGAAAGAAAATGCTAAGAAAAATCTTAAGGAAGAGAAAATACATTTACAGTACTGTACATGTTGAAAAAAATCCATGTATAAGTGATCCCATGCAGTTCAACCTGTCTTGTTCCAGGGTCAAGTGTACAAGTTTTTGTGATTTTTGCCATCGCATGTCACAGCCAATGAGGTAAGCAGAGAGGTGTGTGATGATGCAGAGGGGCTGTGCTCCATGCAGTCATTCAGAGAACCAGGCTTCTTCCCAGTGAACGTTCAACATGTGGATTCCAAAGTTACCATAAAAGGGAAGAGAGAGAGATCATGAGAAAGGCACACTTGCTCCTATGTGCCTTAGCCCAGAACTAACACAGCCCTTGGGCTCATGTTCTATTGCTGACAGCTAGTGACATGGCCCACCTAGATATAAGGTTGTTGTTAAGTGGATTGTAGCTGTGCCCAGGGGGAGTAAAATATTTGATGAGCACCTAGTTTATCTATGACATGGCATTTTACTTGCATTAGCTCCTACTTCACACCAACTTTATAAATTTATTATTTCCATGATACAGATGAGGAAACTGAGATACAGGGAGGTTCTACTGTAAGATCACACAGCCAGTAAATGTTAAGAGATGGGATTATGGGGGGAAATGATTGATCCTCTCACGCAACAAAGATAAAATTATGTATATATAAAAACAGCAAACCCTTTATCCTCTATCTGTTGATCATTTAATGAAATTTTATCACCAGCATTTTCCTCTGCAGTCATTCCCTACCTCCAATAGTTCTCCAGCTCTACCCATTTCTTGCAGGGCCCTGAATGAACTTTGTTCTTTCTTTTCTCTGGGTCTTAGCATGAGCTGATAGTCCCCTGTCTCATGACTTGGGCTACTCTGACACATCCTTCACATTTCAGCTTCCATATCACTTCTCTAGAAACTCGCCTCTGATTTCCAAACCTGCCTTGGAGGTTCTGCTCTGAGCTCCCTTAGCATCCTGGGGTTTCCCTTATCAGAGCACTTGTTGCACAGTATTTTAACATTTGGTTAGTGGCTCTGTCTCCCTTGCCATAGGCTGAGTTTCACCAGGGCACACATTTTGTTTATCTCATTTATGTCTGCATCCTAGCATCTAAGGTGCCTTGTCTATAGTATGAGCTGAAGAAATATTTGTCCCTGTATTCTGAACCTACTCTTATCTTTCCATTGCTGTAGTTTTAATAGGTCACTGTTTCTTCTTCTAAAATCTAAAATATCTAAAATCATATCTAAGTGAATCTGAGGACTTAAATCTGGTAGGCACTTTAGCCTGGGGAAGATTCAAAGAAGAAAAATACCCTGTACCCTCAAGGAACTCCCAGTCTAGGGATGAATAAAGACATGTAACTACATTAAGATGTGATATGGTAAGTGGCACTATAGAGTTCCTGTGAGAGCACGAAGGAATGATTTGGAAAGTGGGGAAAAGCTGAACAGAGAAGGGGACCTTTGAGTCCGACTTTAAAAAGCCTATCAGATGGAGACAGAGAGGAAGGTCATCCAGTGAATAGTGTATCATACGGCACAAGCCAGGAAGGGACAAAGATTTTCATTTTGAAGAATATAAAAAGACAATTCTATAGGCAAATGATTCAAATGATTCGAAAAGATATTTTATGAAAGAAGATGTAAGAATGGCCAATAATACATGAAAAGATGCTCGATATCTCTAGACATGAGGAAAATTAAATTTATGGTGGGATACCTCTAGGAACCCACTTGGAATGGCTAATATGAAAGAGACTTAAATCCCAAAATGCTGGCTGGCAAGGAAGTGGAGTAACTGGAACCCACATACTCTGCTGCTGGGAATGTAAAATGGTGCAATCATTTTCAATCACAGCATGGGAGTTTCTTATAGAATGAAACATACCATTTCCCTAAGACTCAGCCATTCTACTCCTAGATATCTACCCTGGAAAAATGAAAAAAAAAATCTATCACAAAGATTTGTATACAAATTTTCCTGGCAGATTTATTCATAATGGCCCAAACCCTCAAATAACCCAAATGTCTCTCAATAGGAAAATGAATAAACATCTAATGAAATATTCCTACAGAAGAAAAAGAAACGACTTATATACCCAACAGCATGGATGACTCTCAAAAACATTCTGAGGGAAAGAAACTGGATGCAAGGAATACCTGCTATATGATTACATTATAGTATATACCATTTTAGAACAGGCAGAACCAACCTCCAATGATAGAAAGCAGAGCCATGGCTGCCTGGGGCCAGTGGTTGGGAGGGAATGACTCAATGGGCAAGAGTGAGAATTTTGGGGTGATGGGAATATCCTGTATCTTGACTGTGGTAATAGTTACATGGCTGCATGTATTTTTTTTTTTTTTTTTGGAAGATCAAATCGTATCCCAGGTAGCAGAAACAACAGAAGTCCATTACAGAGATTTTTCTTGACTCAAGCAAACAGGACCTTTTATTGATTTCAAAACACTCTTTGATTTCCTGTATGAGGGTTTTTAAGAATGCTGTTCCTTGGCCAGGAATGTCCAGCTCCATCTCTGTTGAGTGAAGCTCTACCAACCTTACATTGCATCCCTTCAAGATGTCAGTTTATCTAATTAGATGACCTTGAGCTGGCCTGCTCTGAACCTCCTAATTTTTGAAATCTTTCTTTCAGAACTTTTTCTTATTCTACCTCGTATTCTACATGTTTGTACCCCTTACTGGTCCTGTTCTCCAGTGATCTACCCTCATGAGCATATTGCCTACCAATGCACATGAGAGTGGGTGTGTGTTATAGGGTGGCTGGCGTAAATTAATTGCTTTGAATTTGGTGTATATGTCTGATGGGAGAGATGTGGGAAAGCACTTATTTTGAAAGAGACCTAGGATTTTTCATTGTTATCCATACCAGGTGTTCACAATGGAGTCAGGAGGATTTGCCCTTGAATTAAATTTTAAAATTGAAACAGCTACTTTTATATTGAGCCCAGAAAGATATGTGACAGCTTTATAGAGACACATGGCAGTTGGGCCATGAAATGAAAGGGTTACCGATGTAAAACTATTATTTGTTCTGGGGAACTTCTAAAACAAAGGAAAAATAATTTCACTTTTGTAAAACACAAAAGCTAATAGATGGTAATTATTTTCTGCTTGGCTGCAATCATGACTTCATAACATAATATAAGTATATTAATGACTGTGCTGTGTTAATTGGAGAAACAGGTTTATTAAGAATATCTTTGAGATTTTAACTCTGGTAAAGCATTTGAATTTATAACTTTAGGGAAAATGACATGAAACATTATTTTTCAATGCCATGGCTTTTCTCCTCAAATCTGAGTAGTGAGTTTAAAGCCTTATCAACATACAGAATCAACTAATTGACAGATTTTTTTTTTTACACAATTTGTTCCAAGAAATGCTAAAGCTGAGATTGGAAAGATGCAAACGATGTAACCCCTGGTTACCAAGGAGAGAAAACTAACCCTGTTCTCCTCAAGTGCCCTTTGGCCATTAGTCTCTTGGTTATAAGGTGGCGGAAAAGTGTTTCTGTGTACTAATTAGATGTAGACACAGATATGAATTTTGGAGCTTATGATTCTAGAACACAGATGTTTTCTGGGTTTATTAGGCCTTTGTGTGGTTCTCAGCATCTGTGTCTATTTCTCAGTTGTGTTTGTGTACAGTATTCTCCTTGGGAGCAGATAGGGGTAACAGGAGAGCACAGTTAATGGCAGGTTCTTTGCCTTTTTTTTTTTTTCCTTCATATATATGCTCAGTCCTTCCCACTGGATACTGGTGAGAGTCCTGGGATGATCATCACAATGAAAATAGTCAACATTTATTGAGTGCTAAGCACATTCCAAGTGATCCTATAAGGTAGAAATTATTATTGTCCCCATTTTACAGATGAGCTGACTGAGACTTGGGTTAAGTAAACTTGCCCAAGGTTACACATTAGTAAATGCTGGGATTTAAACCATAAATATTTCTTTATTTCTGGGTCACTTTTAAAAATGTACTCTTTCACTGCTGTAATCTTTGGCCCTAAAGGTGAGAAAGGGCTGAATGTACTGTCACAAATTAATCAAATAGTACTTATAAATACACACTCTGATCTGAATAGCTTTTTGATCAGGTTGGGAAAAGTGAATTCATATATGGCCAAAGTGGGAAACATTGGTCTTTTCAGTCTTTGAAATAAAATTATAGCCTTTTGAGGCTGCATATATTTATACAAATCCCTACATTTGCCCTCCTAGTTTTGGGACTTGAAAATCTAGTTTTAACAAAAATCTTTTAATGCATGGTTGACAGATGCAATGGACCTGCACCCTGTCCCCAGAATGTATCAGGTTATGATTTTACATATTTGTCACAAATGGCTGCAGCACTCGTATATTATTGAAGTGAGCTTTTCTAATGGGGATAAATGTACCACACTGTGGACTCTCAAGATGGCAAGATACACAACTCATGCTCAGCGAAGCAGGGGGAAATATATTATCCCACTGCCGTGCTGTGACATACATATATTCCATTTGAGCTTCACGAGGGCCTTAAATCCAGAGAGAGATCAAAAGAAAATACAGACTTCCAGTGATGGCTTTTACAGCAGTTTCTGTTGGCTCAGTGCTATTTGCATGGAGTGCAGAAGGCTCGACTGCTTTAAAAGAGGAATTTTGTTAAAACACTATATTTTATAACTTTTTTTTTCTCCTGCAAGTTACATTTCCCTAAATTGCCTGAAAATCTAGGGAGATTTTTTCATAAATTATAACTCAAGGAAAAGAGCTCTACTCCAGTTTAATAATATGGGGTATGGAAAAATAAAATTTTTAAGCTTACAAATTATCAAAATACCTTAAGTTCAAAATTTTATTTCCTAGAGACATAATTTTAACAAAAGTTGTTTCAAATAATTGTGTTTGTTTTTTTTTTCTGGCATATTTCCTTCCATCATTTTTATGGTAACATTTTATAAATGAAAATAAAGGTGCCCCAGGTTAATGAATAAATTCTGTGGGCAGATATTGTTCATTTTATTCAGAATAGCAAAAAGAAAATGCATAATTTGGGGAATAACTTTGCGCAGGAGTTCTAATTTCCAATTCATGTTTTCTGCATGCTGCATAGACCATTGAAGCTAGTGGAATTGTCATGGGGCAGGGTGAGGGTTCCTGTGGCTCACAGGAAATATTCAGCAATTCCTTTTTGCTCCACATACCAAACTAAGCCTGGTGTCAGAACTATGTTGTGGAACAGGAGAGACCAAACATTATGATAGCCCACCTCTGTGGAAATAGAAGTGTGAAAGGAGGTGTTAAAACTCTGGATATCAACTCCCTTTGCGATACTAAACACATTTCAGGATGGCATTAAACCAACCAATTCTAGCTCTTGTAGATTCTACTTCTTTGACCTCTGAAATAGAGAAATGTCCTTGTAAATGAGTATTTTACATTTGCCCAGGACACTCGAGAGTAGCTTTAATTCAAAGAAGAGAAACTGAGACTGAAAGAGTCTGTTAGTCATGATTAAGTTTACTTGGCATGGCAGAGATACAGTTCTTTCTCACATTGTTGAGTGCTCTAAGTTTGTATTCCAGGGCTGTGGGGGCACTACGGAATCGTTAAGAACTCAGGTTCCCTCTAGGTCACTGCTTTGCCTTTCTTAGATTGGTTCAAGATGATGAGTGGAACCCTAGCTAACATGGAGGATGGGATTTAAAAGCAGATGAGTTGTCTGACATGTTTTTAAAGCAAGTGTTCAAGAACCTGCCTCATACAATTTTTCTTTTCTCTCTCTCTCTCTCTTTTTTTTTTTTTAAGATTTATTAAATTAGGGAATTGGGGGAGGGGAACAGCGTTGGGGAACCAGGGAAGGGGAATAGACAAGTGGCTGTCCTTTTGTTCTTCAGTATAGTCGTGGAGGATGTCGCTTCACTGGCCCATGTTGGTATCGTCATTGTGCCTTCCTGGGTGAGGCAGATCGGTTGCTGGCCTCTGGACTGCTGCTCACTGTGGCTCTTGGCAGCTCATACCGGCTGCCAGCTGCTCATGGTAGCTCACGGCAGCCCCACTGCAGCCTATGCCATCGCTGGCTGACTGATGACAGCCCAGCTCCAGGTGTAGCTGTTGTTCACCACCTTAGCTGTAGAGGGCACAGCATCACTGGCCCTCATGTTAGATCTGAACCCAGGCCTTGCTGCTCAGAATCGGCATCCCAAGCCAACTCTTAACCAACACGCCACTAGGCCAGCCTCATACAACTTTTCTTTACATCTCATTGGCCCAAACATAATTGCACAGCCACACCTAGGTGCAAAAGAAGTTGGGAAATGTAGTCTTCATTCTGGGAGTTGTCTATTCAACTGACAATCAAGAGTTCTGTTACTAATCAGAGGGAAGACAGGATATTGGGGTGGTAATTATTTAACCTCACTATTCTCTTTTACAGTGAGTTTAAATAATTGCTTAGGATCACACAATTTTCTAATGGCAGGGATTAGAAGTAGGTCTTCTGATGGTTCAGTGCTCTTTGAATGGAAAATGACCATCTAAGTTTAGATGGGGGCAATTTATGTAGAGAGAAATGAGAATAAAGGCCATTATGATTGAAAAGTTTGGTTTTAAGCATTCTTCCCCTCACGCATTTTTGCCTATTATAACATGATTCCTATTCTATTTAGTTTTATTCTCTCTAGTTTAAAATAGAAAAAAAAATCTCTGAGACATTATTTCACACCTTCTCTTGCTCCCCTAGCTTTTTGATACCTGTTCCCTTCACTTTCACCTGATGGCCCTGTGTGTAATTCACTGAGAGAAAAAAAACAAACACAAGAGAAATTCCCCCAGTTCCCACCATCATAAATCCACTGGATCCATCCACGCGGCTTTCCCTTTTGTCATAATGGATGAACAGCCCTGTTTCTTTCAAAGCCCAACTATACACTCATGCACTAGATCCCAGCCCTTCTTGCCTACTCAAGTATTTGCTACTGCTGTTATGTATTCTTTCTCTGGAATCATTTTCTTGTTATCTATGTAATAGTTTCTGCCAGCATTCAAAGATATTCTAAAATCTCCCTTGAGAAAATCACCCAGTCTAGACCAGATTTCATGTCCCCTTTGAGGCACTTTGTGCTCTACCTGAAAGAGGTGCCTTATATTTTACGTACATTCTTAGCTTTTTCCACTCAGACTTGCAACCCCCACATTCCACTGAGACCCTCCTTGTTGAGGCTTCCGGTGATTTCCGTCTTCCCAAATCCTGTGGCCATTTCTCAATCTTCGTTGTACTTGACCTATCAGTAGCACTTGACCCAGTTGTTCACTTCCACTTTCCGGAAGCAGTTTTTACTTGGAGTAGGTCACTCTATTCTTCCTTTGTTTTCTTCCTATGCATTTGCTGTGCCTTCCCAATCTTCTTTGATGGTTCTTTCTCTCCCTAGCATAAAGATTTTGGGGCTTTCAAGGGCTCACCCCATGGCCATTTTCTCTACTTTTTTTTTTACACTCTCTCCCTAGGTGATCTCATTCACTATCATAGTGGTAAATATCTTCTGTACTGAGGTGGTTCTGAATTTGTCTTCAGCTCTTTCTTTTCCCCAGGCTCCAGACTCATATGTCTAACTTTATCATCAACATCTCCTCTTGGATGTCTAAAAAGCATTTTCAAATTAAAATCTCCAAAAGAGAACTCTTGATTCTCTTTTCCCAAACTGTTCCTCCCTCTCATTTTAGTAAAATGCACCATTCTAAGTAGTTCAGAAAAAAACAAACAAACTGGTAGTTATCCTTGGTGCTTCTTTGTCCCACAAACCTCACGTTTAATACAAGATAATCATCTCCAATCTCAAAATGGATTTAGAACGTAATCAGTTTCACCATGTTCATCATTGCTTTCCTAGTCCAAGACCCGCATTTAGATTCCTAATTGGTTTCTCTGCTTCTAGTCTTGCCCACCCTCAAGCCCAGAGCTCCAGATGTATCTGATTCAAATGTACAGCAGGTCATGGAAGTCACCTTCCTGGTCAAAATCCTCCAGTGGGTTTATTCACTCAGAATAAAAGTCCAGCTCCTTACCATGGTCTTCAAGGCTCCATTGGATCTGCCCTCTTCCTGTCCACACAATCTCATCTCCTGCCACTCTCAGCTCTGCCAACTGACTTTTCATGTTCCTCAGAAATACCAAGCTTGCCGCCAACCACAGGGCCTTTGGACATGTTATCCCCTCCACCTGGAAAGCTCTGCCCCAGATGTCTGTAAGAACTGCTCCCCTGTTTTACACAAGTTTTCATCCTGATGTCACCTTCTCAGATATCAGGCCTACTGTGGGCATACACTCTACCTTCACCTTGATCTCCTTACCCAGGTTTAACCCACAGTGCTTATTACCACACAGCACTGCATTACACGTATACAGGTTTCTTTATTGTTTGTGTCCCCGATGGTGTGAGACCCATGAGGGCAGAGGCCTCATCTTGCTTACTCTTCTATCCCCTGTGTTTAGAAAGGCTCGTGGTGGTGGTGGTGGTGGTGGTGGTGGTGGTGTGTGTGTAAAATATGTGAATGAATGACCCCTAAGCCTCGGAGAGACTTCAGTCAGTCAGTTAACTGAAGAAAAGTAAAAATGTATTTCTGTTTTCATTTAATCTGTTCTGAGCTGCCTAACCCTTATGCCTCTTCTTTCCGGAAGAACAAATCCACATGCAGTAAAATCAACAGCAATTGGGAAGCAAAGATCAGCCTGATTCCCACTCTACAAGATTTACATCCCAAAGATGGCACTGTGGCCAGAAGCAGATCCCTTAGCTGCTTAATCCACAATACACTTCAAACACTGAAACACAGGGAGAATTATCTTCTGAATCTAGCAATTCACTAGAAAGTCCTGGTTGCAAAGGAACATCTTTCAAGCTCATCTCTCTAGTTCACAGAGGCTTCCATTCCACACTTGCCAAAATGTATTTGGTTTGGAAATCATGCTCAGGACGCTCAGAGTTGCATCAAGGACACCTGGGGGTGGGGGTGGGGGGTGGGGAGAGGAGAGGGAAACAAAGTGGTTAAGCAGAAAAAGTCTTGGAGGACCAGGAGAATTTATTCCTGGCATCCGATTAACGTCTTTTCTGTAACAGCATTACCCATGGCATCCATTCCCCTACATTTTTACTTTCCATTTACATAAAAAGCAACATGCATACTGTTCAGCCTCAAGCAATTCCTGACAGGTTTTGACTAGATAACTTAAATGCCAGTGAATCACAGCCATTTTTATGGGGGAGGTGAAAACAGCTGTTTAATACCTGAAATGCTATCCTGCCAGAGGGGAAAACATATTTCCTAAGTGTTATAAGTAATCCTGGGTATTGGGAACTTTGTTTCCTGTCTATTATGAATACCTTGACTACAGATAAGGTGGACAGTATTCAGTTAGGTTTTAGCCAAATTTTGTCAAACAATTAATGTCACTCATTTTGTGTTTCTAATTGAAAAGGGCCACTATTGGGTTCCTGTATGGTAAGCTTGAGGTGTGCAGCACCCGCACTGGCCTGTCATCCTGTCATTGCTCTCATCCCAGTGTAAGCAAAAATATAAACTTCATTAAGTTTGCTTTGACAAAGGTCCTATTCAGTATTCAGACACCAGATGCCTGAATACCCTTATCATCACCCCTGTATGGCTTGCTAATCAGTCCTGAGTTGGCTGTCTACCTATCCTTTCCCCCTCCTCTGACTCCCTTCATGAAAACAAAAGCCTTTCATGGCTAGATAATGAGGAGAGACTCTAATTGAGGGGGAGCAGAGTTTGCTTCCCAAAATATGTCTTTTTGGGGATGTTGGTTATTTTAAGCTGGTTATTTTTAAGAAAACAAAAGACTCATGAAGAACCTTTGATCTTTCCCCTCATCTGCCTAAAAAAATACAGATAGAAAGACCTGCTCCAGGAAGGAAGGTCACTTTAGCATAGTTTGGACTGAGTATGGCAGACAAGGGAGGGATCTAGCAAAGGCTGTTTGTTGGACTCCCCTCTATGTCCTATTGTTTCAGGTGGTAGTGGTAATGGTGGTGGTGGTGGTAAGAATTTGTTTACCACATGTTTGCTTTTTCTCATCTACCTGTAAATTGCTTTTCTTTGAAGTCCCAGACCCTTGCCTGCCTCTGCTTAGTCCAGAAAGGCACATAAGACTCAACTGGCCAGTTGTCTTTGGGTCCCCTAATCTTACAGAACACTCATATGTATTACATATGTAATAAATTTGGTTATTTTCTCTTATTAATCATGTCATGTCAATTTGATTATTAGACCAGCCAGAGGAACTTAGAAGGGTAGAAAGAAAATTATTTTTCTCCCCCACAAAACCAAATCATTGCAAATATCAAGGAATCAAAAACAATTGAATGTATTGCTTCCCATCAATGTATTAATAGGAATAGGGTATCTAACTTAGAACTTTAGGTAGATGATATTTTGAGACTGAGACAGAGTATAAATCCCTGGAACCGTTTTATTTCATAGAGGTAACCTCCTTCTCGGCTCGCCAATTAGGTTGCCCTTGCCTGGGGAGTAATTTTATAAGTCAGACCAGGTTCTCTTTGGCCCTTACCCTTCTAACTGGGCCCCAGCGCAGAACTCTACTATTGTAGATTTGGTGCAGGTGCACTTGGCTCTTAAACCTTTATGTTTATTTCTTTCAAATTTACTTATAAATTGATATTTGTCTTTGGAAAGTCAGTGAAAAATGTTTCTTTATACATTTGGCCAAAGTCTCTGACTCAACCAGAGAAAACTATTAGCATAGAAACATCTTATTATTTTTTTAGATGGAAACTGATCTTGGGCAGAGCAGATAACTCACCTGGACGAATTTCAGTGAGCTCAATGGAGCATTCTCTAAAGGAACTAACCCATCTAAGCATAAATCTACTATTTTTATTCTTGGATCTGAAACCCCTTTTTTTCTAACTCTTTGGCCATACTTTATGTTAAAACAGCCAGCTCTTCAAATCATAGATCCTTAGGAGCATAGGGTCACTGATTATATGGGCTTTTCTCCCACTACTGAAGGCTAGAAGGCTCGAAAGCTGTGTGTTTTATTTTGAGTTTCTCTCCATGGCCAATAGCAGGCTGATTTCTAACTGAACTAAATCCCCTTTGTCATTTGTTTTTATGACAATAGTAAGATCTGTGAACCCTGTGGAGGTTTGGGGATAAAAGAAAATATCATTTTTAACTTTCACTACACTTGCCACTTGGGAAAGTGCATTGTTCATTTTCTCTTAAGAAATCACCCACATTGATGAACTGCTCCATATGGCTTTGGAGAAATGGAGAATACTGATGGAAAAGGGGTCAGTGACCACAGCAATACACTTGCAATTGCCATTTAGCAGATCCCTTTGTAACCCTCTGTTCCACCTCACTGAGGCTGGTAATGTGAAAACCAAACTGAGTGCCCCCCACACCCAGCAGAGGGATTGCTGAGCTCGTTGCACCCTCCCTATTACCTCACTGGGTCCCTTTTTCATGTGGATATAGCATTTTAGGGGTGGAGAGAGCCACTGGGGGGGGGCTCCTCACTCTTCTTCATCCTCTGAGGCAGGCAATCAGATGCTGCGTCAGAGCCTGCTTGTGCCGTTTTTTGCTGGAAAGAATGCAGACATTTGCTGTTACCTGACACCCTAGACAGTTGCTACTAAGAGTGGTCTAAACCGTTGGTACTGACAGTGGGGTCTCTGGACCAGCAGAATCAGCAACAGTCAGATGCCCTTTGGAAATGCAGAATCGCAGGTTCCTGCCCAGACTCAGCAAATCAGAATCTGCATTTTCACAAGATCCTGTGTGCACATCAGGTTTAAGTTTGAGAAGCAGAGCCCTAAATTGCTTCCGTTATTTACCTTCAGTTCCCAGAGAAGACTCTCCCAGGAAGCGCCACAGGCATTGCATTTGATGTGTTCCTTAGCCCTTGTGTTCTGTGGCAGGATAGTACATGTCCTTCTCTGCCTTCTGTCCTGGTTTGACGATGTAAAACTTTCAATTTTATGGTTAGGTGTCCTTTCACACTTAATAGTTGGTCTTTGGGGAAAGAAATCAATATTTGCCCACAAGTCATCCCCTTTTGGGCCTGTTTCAAA
This sequence comes from Aselliscus stoliczkanus, assembly GCA_033961575.1. Classification (NCBI taxonomy): domain Eukaryota; kingdom Metazoa; phylum Chordata; class Mammalia; order Chiroptera; family Hipposideridae; genus Aselliscus; species Aselliscus stoliczkanus. Next base: position 51,181,173 of record CM066735.1, read on the forward strand.
AGAAGAAAAGGATTGATGAATAGTCTTAGGCTCTGCCACAGCCTTTATAAAGCCGCAAATCTTGCAGGTCATCTGTGATGACTACTAAAGTGTACAAACACTGTTTGAAAAGGCATTGCAGAAATTCTTACCTAAGGCATGCCTCTTTATTCCTTCACTGAAGCAGCTAACACAAAGACCACTGGGACAAGTCTTCAAAAGGGGCAGCTCTCTGCAGAAAGAGGCTCAGAGGGATTTGCTACAAAGGACTTCTCAAGATCAACAGCAGCTGCTGACACTGGAGTGGGTCGGAGGATTGAAGAAAATGATTAAAACAAAATTAAGACACATGGCAGTAGAGCAGAGAGCCTGAGGGGCATGCAGTGGGGCCCAGTGGAAGGAGAGGAACAAGCCAGTAGCTTTCTGGAGAGTGGGGTAGGGAGCTGTTGAAGTCAATGAAATGAAGTGGTGTTTCTTTCTTGTATTCTTGAAAGTAATTATGGGTTTTCCCCATAGATATCAATAAACACATACACTCTATAATGCAACCTCATATGTTGCTATGAAGTTTTAAAATAGTTAAGTTATGGCTGTTATTTTATACTCAAGTAAATATAGTTCCTTGTATTCAACTGTTTTTTGCAGGTTCCCAGTTCAGTTAATATAATTTACATATGCAGGCCTAGACACTGACTGTTCTAGCCAACAAAGTGACAATACAAGATGTGCTTATGTAAGACTGGGTTTCCTAATGCTGCTCTCGGTGTGACAACATTCTCTACTATCAGTGTGGAAAAGAATTTGTTATTGAATTCTTCAAGGGTATTTGGAAAACCAAAACCAAAATATAAGACTCCCTGTCAAGATATGGCATCTTGGAATAGGCATGTGGGTGAAAGCAGATTTCCCTTAGAAAACATTAGGCCCTCCACATATGGTGACACACAATGTGCGCTGTACAACCCCAGGGGGCGACATTGTGTGGCCTCCATAAGTGTCATTCCACAGTTACAAAATGCGGCAGCTGTGAATATTGTTATGTTCCCAATACACTCCTCATAAACTTTAGTTTTATTCATGTTTGGTAATATATATTTTTTAATTCTCTAATTAGCCTAGAGCCATGTAAAGTTTATAGAGTAGCTCCGAAAATGCTCTTAATATATCTGGCCATTTGATGTATGAAATGAGTCCGACAAAGTGAAAACTAGAGCTGTTTTTTCTTCTTTTTTTTTTTTTTAATGGGGAAACGTGCTGGAATGCTGTTGTGGAACACCTTTCTCAGAATTATGATTGTAAGCTGGCATTTATATAAATACACAAGTTCAAATGGCATTTCTAATAAAACATTTTAGCAGCGTCACTCACTGTCCTGTGTAGGTTGGGGGTGTGGGCTCTGGAATCCACAGCTGAGGCAGAATCCCCCTCTTCCTCTAACTAGCTCCATGATCTTCTTAACCTTCCTCATCTGAAGCTGGGGGTGATCATAGTACCTACATACTTCATACAGTTGCTGTGAAGATTATATAAGATGGTACATAAAACCATTAAGAAAGCATCTGGCATAGAGTAAATCAGTGCTGGGAACCTGTGTTTTAATTTGATCTTCTTGCATCTTTACATTAGTACTTTCTTCTGACTTTTCTGGGAAGTTTTGGAGCTTGCCAAGTTCACATTCAGCAATACTGTAGAAACACCAAGAGGAGAAAAAGATCACTTTAAGCTGCATATTTGCTTTTACAAGTAGGTGATGCTATGAGGGAAAATTGTAATTCTTGCTCTATTCACCCCTCTGCCTCAAAAGTCTGAATTAGAAAGGGGTGGGATGAATGCCACCGAAAGCAGTCTGGGCATTTGTTGGGTCGGTTGTTAAGACTCTTTCCTTCTCCTTTCCTTGATGACAAGGTGAGCAGGGCTGTGATAGGGCTGTCACCAAGTATGTCTAGTTGTCTGTCCTTCTCATGTGGAAGAATTGCACTTTCCTGCCCACATACACCGGGGTGATCCGTGGGCTTGCTGTAGCTAATGAAGTGGGAGAGGGAGTGATGTTTGTGATGGTTAAGAAGAATTTTTAAGGCTGAATGCTTGACTAATAAAGCCTTTGCTCCCTCTTGCTTTCACGATTGTTTAAGAAGGAGCTCCGACTGAGCAGCCAGCAGCTTGGATGCCTGAGAGTGTGTGAGGGGCAGAGGGCCCTGCTGGCCTGTGGTGGATGTACAGCATGAGCCAGATAGAAAGTCCTGTGGTCTCAAGCCACTGAGAATTTGGGGGGATGCTTGTTATTGCAGCATAACTTGCCTACCCTTGTTTCTTCAAAGAACTGCGTAAGGGCATCACATAATGCTAGCTTCGAGAGACACTCTGAGACGTACAGATTACGTTCTAGATATGGTCAATATGTGGCCTTCCTTGTAGATATTAATTTTCAGATTCTTTTTTTTGTTTGGTTTGTTTTGTTTTGAGGGCAGTGTCACTGGCCCTCATATGTGGGACCCGAACCAGGGCCACTGGCTTAACCACCGTGCCACTCGGCCGGCCCTTCAGATTCTTTTAATGTTATAGATTTGATATAAAAAATCTATTTTGAGAATTTAGCAACAAATAATAGACTTACTAAAATGTCAATCATTCATTTCTTAAAAATAAACATGTGACCTTTAAACAAGTTAATCTTGTCCAGATAAGTCTAACATTATGGAAGAGGAACTGAGGTAGGATATGTTTCAATATGCTACCCTCATAGCCAATTATTTTTAGAGAACCTGGACTAAAATTTATAGGAGGATTAAAAAACTATAAAGTTACTGGCTAAATTTCTCAAGAGAAAATGGAAGAATACGAGAATCCACAAAGAGATTCTTTCCTACAAATGGCATTGAACCAGAAATCAGATATAAAATTATTATTGATGTTTACATATTATTTATGGCGTTGTAAGAAAGTGACATACAGACATATATGGAATGAAGCAATGGCTGCTCCAATTTGAACTCTATTCAACCCACTTTAAAGAAAACAGGACACTTTGAAAACTAAGAAGTAGAAAACATGATACTAAGAGACTAATGGGTGTAGAAAAATATTGATGAGTTTAGAAAATAAGATGGTCAATTATTTCTTAGAAAATTTGTATGTATATACTCTAAAAATATTATTTCATAACTGATTGAAAGATGTAAATATTCAAAAATTATAAACTCATAACCAACAATTTCTTTGCTAAAACAAATTTGATTAGGAAAATTTGTTTTCCTAAACATAAATAACATGAGAAATTAATTTTTTCAAAAACCAAAGCAAAACTATGAAAAAGAAGACAGGCATTTGATATATCAGAAATTAAATTCTGTATTCCATAGGACTTTTTAAATTTCTATATTCACTGATTTTATCCACTTTGATGTATTTTATAGGAATTTGTTCTTAAATTCTAATGTTGGTTTAAAAATTATTTTTAATTATTCTGTTACTTTAGTTTGAAGGGTTAGATGAATTTTTACTCTCACCAAGATACACCTGTTAGAAATGACACGAGCTTATTTATTCAGTAACCCACATAGAGTGTCCCTGCATTATAGTATGCTTTTTAAATGAATTATTTTATTTAATCATCCTTCTTCATTTTAGATATGAGAAAACTGAGTTTCAGAGCAGGGAATCACTAAAGAGCACTATTAAGGAATGGTTTCTGTGGGCTAACTGAAAAAATATATAGTCAGTTTCAGGTCTCCCTAGCCTACCTGTGTGATTAAGTGGGTAGGAAGGAAAGGAGAGAAATAACACCAATATCAGGTCCCCATTCTCTCGTCCCTTGACTCTCGGTAGAATACTAATGCATCTGGCCTTCCTTACCCTTTGGACGGAACTGTATGATGGCAGATATTATGCTAATGGCTACTTGGACCTCACTCAGAGGCCTAAATCCCTGACTTGCCCACTCCAGAGAGGGCAAGAACTGAAATGTTGGGTCCCAGGGCATCCATCTAAAGGAAGGCTCCATTGCTAATTATGGCAGCACAGCATGTGTGCCTGACTTCCTTAAATTCAACTTCCATACAAACCACCCTTTCTATTATGTCATACTTTCACACTTCTGAATACATTTTAGTCATTAAATTTGGACTTTCTTATATCAGGTGAAGAAAATTCAAGCTGTTGTGTAGTGAAACTATGTGCCAGATAATAATTCCTTTTCAGCAGCATTGTCTTTTTGCGTGGTTGTTTGTCCAATGATTTGAATACTTGATTGCATTGGATTTGATTATTTAAGAAAATACTTGAAAATGGAAATCTGAACATGTTAAACATAATGATAACAAAGCAACGATGGAAATTCTTTGGTCGGTTGAAAGTGACAAAATTTTAGTTTAGAGACTTGTTGGCTTCTGTGTATCAACTTGGAAAGATAAGAAAAAATAAAGAATATATATTTCATAAATATAATGGTACTCTCAAAGAAGTCATGTTTTCAGTGTCTTTGAAAACGAGCCATGATCCAGGCGTAGTGGCTCAGTAAACATGTGGAGAACATATGTGCGAGGAATTAGTGTTTTACATAATGGCACTCATTTTCATGGGCCTTTATATACTCCCATACCTCCTTATGTTTATTTAGAAAAATATCTCTTAGTCTTAAAATTATTCTTTGCTTATTTTGTTCTTTTTTCTTCTCTGAGCTTTCAGGCTCAATTATGGTTATTAAGAATTGATTGAACTTAAAAATGCATTCTGTGTTTGATGACTGTGATATACTGTCTTTAAATCCACTTTGTCCTGCAGCCTTTGGGGTACTTGTATAAAATTCCCCCTGATGTGTGAGCGTGTGTGTATTTTTTAAACAGTTCCCTGAGGTTTAGGTTCTAAATCTTTCTCAGAGTATTGTTATATCTGTTGACTCCGACTGAGAGTTTCCTGGGTGAGTTCAGAGAGCATCCTGTCAGCTGGCTTTTGATTTTCAGTAAAATCCAAGTTCTCACAGTTAGTTTTCTTCCTGTCCTAGGGCTGGTGGACTGTTATAATTTCAACGGTCATTACTGCCAGGCAGCTTCCACAGTGCAATGTTGTGGAGCCACTGTGCAAAAACGAGGTCTTGTCACTCGCTTTAAGTTCTTTATCATTCTGGTTTCTCAGGAGCATTTCATTTTGTAGAAGAGCAGAAAATTTAAAAAGCACACCAAAACACGCTTCTCTGTATCTGTGCAGATGGGGAAATGTTATATAGACCACATTCAAAAAGAACAATACAGCCCGCACATTGAAATCTCATTGGCTTCCTATTAATTTTTCTTGGAGCTGTGGAGCAGCTGAAGAAAAATATGAAAATAAGATTTTTGGGTTTGAACCAGGGAGTTTAGACTCCCAGAGCTTCTTGAATCATTTTCGAGATTCTATAGCATTGAACTGGCTACCTGAAATTGCTGGACTTGGATGAGGAAATATTCTATGTTAGGGAATCGTAGATTCTGAAGTTCAGCCTGGTTTCCCTCATTTTAACTCCCTTTATGGAACATAATTCTTTTTCATGTAAAACTACAGGAATCTTAAGGATACACTCTGTGTACAGTCCATCTTTCTCTTTTCCCTCATGCCTCATTTTATCTGTTTCCCCTTTTTTTCTTCCCTTTTCTATTCATGGCAGTCTGTGTATGGCACCTATTTTGCAAGAAAGAATGGCACTGTCTATTTTGTTTTAACATTGAAATGCTCAACTTGAATTCCTGTCTCTTTAGACATCGGATAAGAATGGTATGCTTTGGAGTTTTAAGATATAATTTCTCTCTCCACTCCTCGTCTCCAGCAGCCGTGTAAAATAGCTCATTGCCTTGGATTTCTCAAGCATTCAAGTGGTTATAGAGTCTAACGATCCTGATCTCTCACTTCCTTTTTGTAAGAAGAAAATGATAGCTGTAGATGGCACCATTGCCAGGGAAGCTGCATGAAACGAGGCGGGCAGGCTGATGCCGGGGTGTGGGAATAGCCATAAGTATGTGCATTTCAAGTCATGCCATCAACTCAACAGCCATGATGGACAGTATACGGACTGTTCAGCTAGGAGAAAAGATATTTGAAAGATGTATTCAAAAATTTCCTCCACCAGTCTCCTTTTGAAATTTAGCATAACAACGTATGGTGGTCCCATAGCAAAGGAAAAAAAAAACAGTAATGTCAAATGAATGAGACAGCTGGGGTCAAATGCTATAGCAGGATCTCTGTCCATGGAGAAACAAAGCCAATATGAATAGTAATTAGTAACTTATTTCTTTATACAGATTAACCCACAAAATTAAGTCCTTAAGAAGTAGTGCTGCGGCAAGAAACACTAGTTAAAATCTCACAAGACCCTTCTAGCACTAGGTTTGTATTTCTTTAGTTACACGCTTGTATTAGCTATATCCATTCTGGGATTCTTGGGTGGGAAAATCCCAGTGACTATAGCTGGATATGAAAAGGGTCAGTTTACGCTCAGAATGAGTGGGGTGCAGTGGCTATATAGACCCACAGATTTATCCGGGACTGGAGATTGTAAATGGTGATTCAAATAGACATAGAGAGTGTGGAATTGGGGTCCTGCTGTTGGGGAGAGGGAAGTCAGGCCATAGGAGTTGACAAAATGTATGGAATAATGAGAGTGATTACATACCAGGCCCAGTTCTAAGCACTTCACATGATTTAGCTCATATATCCTCATACAGCTCTGGGATGTGACTATTGTTCCCACTTTACAGATGAAGAAACTGAGACGTGGAGAGTTGAAGTATCTTGCCTGAGGTCACTCAGGAAATAAGAGCCAGGGCCAAGGTTTCAACCTGTTCTCTTAAGTCCTACACTGTCCTGCAAGTAGGCAAATAGCTTCAAGGAGCCCTAGTGTAGGGTCTAGAGGCTCACCGCCTCAGAGACCCGTGGTGGAGGTGTATACGTGAGGTCAGCCAGGAAGCATTTGGAGGCGAGCAACAGCTTCCAGACTAAACACTTTATTGGCTCAGTACGTTCAGAGTGACTGTGATTCTGTGGGCTCTGCCCTCCTCTGACTGATGACTGGTAGAGATGCGGCTGCAGTGGTTCCAGATCTCCCATCAGCACAGAACACTGGCCAGAGGAAGAGAGCTGTTCTCTGGTGCTGCCCAGGGCAACAAGGAAGAACTTTCTCCGATGCTTAGAGCAAACCTCTGCCTGCACCCCAGGACTGTGGACCCAGCCCCATGCCCATTGTTGACCTAGTCACCTACAAGGGGTGTGAGATTGCACGGGGCTGTCAGGAGCCAGGGTGGTACCAACCTTTCCTGAGCTGCATGAAGTTGGGGGGATGACTGGATACCTAGATCAAATTGCAGCTCTCTGAGGGAAGGAAGAGGAGTCGGAGCTGGGCACCCGCCTACAATGGCTGCTCCAGATAGGTTGCTTGTTGGTCCAGGAGCTATTGATTATCACACAAACCCAGGGACTCACTTCTGAGAACTGGTAAGTATCGGGAGAACTGGATTCAAAACTCAGTTACTTGGTTCGATATATAGTTCTAGAATGGAGCTGCGCCTATAAACAAGGTGAGTTAGATGCTGTGCGTACCTTCATAGGACCTCTTACATTTCGTCTGCTGGGAAAAACTGGTTTGAGGCAGTAACCTTGGTGAAGCATAGGTAGAAGGTCAAGTGGGCCCTTTTATGACCGGTAGAGCGAAGCTGATCATTAGAAAATGAGGTTGAACATTTAGTGTGTCAAGTTGGCAGCCCTGTCTACTTGGATTCTGTTTGTAATGCTGTCTCCTATTTACTGTATTTCTCAAAATTTATCATGGCTTCCTTAGGCTTTCTGTAGGGAGTGAAATTTTATTGACTGACTGATTTTTAGGGTTTTTCCTAAACACAGCTGTGAAGTTGGTAAAATGTTTCCTTGGTCCCCAACGTTGTGCTTCAGGCAGTGGTGGCAAATGCAGTGTCCCACACTGCCACTCCTGCCTCCAACTGCCATGGCCGACATCGGTCATTTATCACGGCCCTCTTTCCTGCTGAGCATGGTTGCAGCTAGAAATTATTCTCCATTCAGTGCTCAAGGCAGCCACTGCAGAGCTGGCACAAGAAATCGAAATTATTTTGCATCCTTGCTCTGGGAACTCTGTCTCTGAGAGGCAGCATGAGAGAGCAAAGGAATATTTTAGTTTCTCAAGTAACTGGGCTTTGAATCAGACATATTTGGAATCAGACAGTCTTGCATTTGAGTCTAGGCTTTGTCACTAACTGACCTGGCAAGTTAACTTACTTCTCTGAGCCTGTTTCCTCTTTGTCGAGTGAGATGGGTGATACTAATGTCCTAGGCTATTTGATGATATTAAATGAGATGGAATATACCATTCTTACCAGATTGCACGGCTCTCTACACATTGCCTTTTGATCAAAACCTAGGCCAAGGTGACAATATGATCAACTTATTCTCAGTAACATGCAAAAATATTTTTGCACTTTAACGGGAAAGTCCCTTTAATGAAAGGAAATAATGGTTGTAGTGTTTTATGTTATGTTTAGGGGTGGAATGTTTTGAGTTGAGGCTTCATTTTTTTTTTCAAACCATCATTGGTTCTACCTAAAGACACAGCTCGATTTCAGTTTCCAACATGTCAAACTTGGCAGAAGCTAGTGTTTTAGGGAATTACAGAGAGAGGAGAATCTATAATCTTTGCCCTTGAGGAAGTCATACCAGAGGAACACAGTGACAAATAAACATGCCATAGAATTCAAATAACTAAAGCCTGGAAAAATACCCACATATGCTAAATTATAGCTCCACAAATGTATTCACTTCTAAAATATCTGCATAGGCAGACAGATCAATGGAGTAGAATAGAATCTTAAGTAGGTCCAAATACTTCAGGGAATCTAGTGTATGATAAAGGTGACATTTTAAATAAGTAAAGAAAGATAGATTAGTTAATAAATAGTGTTGAGACAACATTTCAGCCATTTAAGAAAACTTTGGACCTCTATGCTTTAAAAAGAAAATGCAAAACTGTAAAATTTTATAGGGCATTGTGGAAAAAAATTTAAATAATCTTGGAGTTAATAAGGCCTTCTCAAGTAAGAAAAAACCTAAGTAGACATTTTAAAATAAAAGTGATAAGCATACATTTACTATAAAAATTTTTTTTGAGAAACATTTGTACATGTCCAATTATATACTGAAGAGGTTGTTCCAATCTTGACCACACTCACACTGTATATGCACCTATATACTCAAAATATATACAGAAGGTGCAAAAAAAAAAAATGTATACACATTTTAAGAAAGGAAAAATCTATTAAAATTGTAATACTATATATCAATAACAAAAGATGAATACAAGTCACATTTGACTTCTGCAATTACAAGAGTTGCTCAAAGTGGTTACCATCAGCGTCTAGACACTTCTGATTACAGCGAACCACTGCTTGAGCAATGTTGACCAAAGTGTCCACTTGTATACATTTGTTGGCACCCAGGGTATATATACAGGGTTCTTATATGTCAACAAGAAAAATACAAACAGATCTCACAAAATAGACAAAGGATATGAAAAAAGGGTTGAGACAAAAATATTTTGAGCACAGGAAGAATCTTCAGTTTCATCCATAATTAAAGAAATGCACATTCAGACAATGAGACAATTTTCACCTATCAGGTTGGTAATAGTTGTAACATTTGGAAATTCACAGTGGATGATGGTGTGAGGCTACAGGCATATATACAGTGCAGGAATGGTAAAAATTAGTATAACCTCTTTGTCATGCAACTGGACAACATTATCAAAATATAAAATGTGCAAATCCTGTAAGTCCCACCTCTAGGAATTTGTCCTCTGCTTTTATTTTTACTTCTATGCAGAGAGACCTGGACACAAATTATTCATTGCAGTATTATTTGTAATAGGAAGAAAAAAAACACCCTGTAAGAACAGGAAACAACCTATATGTCCACAACAAGAGACTAACTAAAATATTTCACACAGCCACATAATAAATTGCAATATAGCTATTAAAAAGAGTGTATCTCCATGTGCTGATTTGGACAGATCTTTAAGATATATTGTTAAGTTAAAAGGAAGGTACTTAACAGTATCTATAGACATGCAAGAAAGTGTTGATTGTGGCCTCCTGTGGGGAGTAGTTCTGAGGGGACTAGACTGGGAAGGAGACTCACATTTCTTTGGACACTTTTGTGTACTATTTGAATTTCTGACCAAAAGTATGTGCTATTTTTATAATAAATGGGTGGGTTGAGGGACAGATAGAGTGATAAGCAAACCAATTGCACAGGAACTTTTCCCAATTAATTTCTTCCCAGCTAATTTCTTCCATACTACCCTTACCACCCTCCTCATATCACCAAATCAAAAACAAGAACAAATTTTCATCAGAGGATGAGAAGCGGAAGCATTTCTGGGAGATACGAAGTGGATGGATTCAAAGAGATACCAAAATACACCTGAAGAAGAGACTCCTGTGCAAGTTGAAGCTCTGTGGCAGTCTTCTCAGCTCACAGCAGCAGCGAGCAGAAGGAAGTGGCCTTGGAACCCATGCCTGTAGCATCAATTGGAACAGCTGGGCTGCTTGCCTCTTCCTGAGCCTCACTCTTTGTAGAATGGGTCTTAGAGTTCTGTGCCCACAGCAGATGTAGTCACTGTGTGTATTGAGTCTGCAGTGTCAGAGCAGTCTCCTCTCTAGTTACCAAGACCGGGAGGGGCTGGGCTTCATCTGCACAGAAAAGAATCTGTCACTATGTCCCCGCAACTCCCATATCTCACCATTCCTCCATAGTAGTCCTGAGCAGGCTGGAGTGGAAAGGTGTTCACCCAGGAAGACTCACCCACCGTTTGGAGACAAGCATCCTTATAAAAGCGAGACACTAAATCCAGTAAGCAGAAGAGCTGTTAACGAAAAAGAGTTAATAGCAAACAAAAGACATTAAAATAGGTATAATTAAGATCTTCAGGGATATGCAGTGGGATATTAAGGGTATTGTAATCATGAAACATAAAGCATATTTAATTAAAATATGTGTATTAAAGTAAAGCCATGTGGTAAATTTTCCTAGTATTAAGAGTAGCTAATTTTTCTATTAATTCAATGAGAATGTTGAATGCACACAGTGTCAGGCACTGAGTTGCTAAGTGTAATATTGGCATACTCTATCTACGCTCTTTGGGAAGTGTTTTCTCATTTGCTTCTCCACAATCCCTGTAAAGTGAGCTGGGTAGGACAACCTTTATTCTACCACATTTTACACATCAGGTGGTTATGGCTCAGGACACAGTTAAATATTTTTCTTACGATGAAACAATCCGTGACAACGCTGAGTCACATGAAACATTTTAGATTTCAAATACACAGCACTTCTAGATCATGGACTTTGTAAGAAATGCAAGGCTTATCCTCCTTTATAGAGTGCAACAGTCACTGACTTGTTCTGAAGTCAGGGCAGAAGAGCCCTGAGAAGATGCACCCAGGAGGAATTACTGGCTTTTTGTTTCCTACTTGTGGTTTTTAATAACACCAAGTACAAGATTCCTGGAGTCAGCCTCTGTGTATACATACCGTCTTGGATTTATGGTCTCAGGAAATAACAGAAGACAACTTAGTGAAGTGCCTTTTAAAAAAGTTTTGTAAGTTGTTTGAACCTGAAAGACGTAGGTTGTGAGGGAGGCCATAGATTTATCAAGAAATTTAAGTTTTTTTTTTTTAATTTCAGCTGAAACTCTGCTTATCCCCTAATTTTGAGAGTGATGGCATGAAATATGGCTAAGAAAAAGCTCCTGACCCACTTGGGCCTTGTTTCAGTACTTCTTTTAAGACATAAGCTCGAATTTTCAAGGACACCAGGGTAGCTGTCCAACCTGATCACAGATGTCCTTATGCCTTGGACATCTTTCAGAAATAAAAGTTTCCTCACATTCTATTTGGATTCCAAGAGCTTGTAAATAGACTCAGCCTCTGCTGGTGAGGCAGCACAATGGTTGAGCTTGGTGCCATTGAACTGTAAAATACCATGAAGAGTGTCTGAAAGTGGAAATTAAGTTTTTATTAGCATGACACAGCTGTGGGCTGTTTCATCTTGTCAGCAGCACATTTCTGGTTCTCTCGCTCGCCTTTTCATAGACCTCACATTGGTTCACCTCCAACTATTCCTGCTATCCTAGCAGGCACTGCCCTGCTCCTTGTCAGCTTTTTCTAGTCCTATCGCTTCTTTATGTGGCTTTTTTATGTTTTAAAAGAAGCGTGGAATGTGATAGAGCTTTCATTTTCAAATGTATTTTACTGGCTTTGATGCATATCAGAGCCATTGCCTGGAAAGATTGGGTGAAGGAGACAGGACCCGCTCTCCCAGGGGCTGACTGAATCACCCCAGTTCTGTCCTGGTTGTGTCAAGAATGTGGGTTAAACAATGAGTCTTCACTTCCCCAGCATTTGCTGGCCGCCTGCCAGTTCTGTTGCCTAGACACCTGACCGAGGGTAGAATTCCAGTGGTCAGAATCACATCAGATCTGAAATGGAGTAATCCTTGATGTAGCAGTGTGGCAGTGTGCATGTCCTTTTTTATTTCTCCTTTCTGTCTGAATAATTAGGGTTAGGTAGGAAGTTCATGCCCTGCTTTCTATGTACCTTGTCTCTTTCCATTTGGCCACCCAAATAGGCATCTTGCTTTCACCTGGGAGTATGTAAAGCCATGACCTCTCGAAAGACACAGTGGAGAATGTGTGAATATTTGCTCTGTTATGTAGTTTCGATTTCTGAAACATCACCTTGCAAGTTGCAGTGGAAATAAAAGGCCTCTTTGGGGCATTCAGTAATAGTACATTTTGTTCTCAAAAGATCTGATGAGCTTAGATGTTATACAAGGTCTCTTCAGGATTAAGATAGAATGACAACAACAAAACGATAAAAACTTGACCTAAATTGTAAATATTTCTGATTTTTAAATATTTCAAGTATTTGACTTTTCTATGATTTTAGCAGCTTGCGAAAGAGAAGTATTGGATTCTGCCTTTGGAAGCCACGTCAAAGTTAATGACAGTGGGAAAGTTCTTCCCTAAAGGATAGAAAGATGTCTGAATTAATACTGTTGAACTTCTTTATTTGAATAACTGTAATCTCACACAATAAATCCACCGAAAAGTCAACTTCTCAATTGAAGTTGAGAAGCAAAAATCAATGGGCCAAAATTACTGCAAGGATATGGAGTTATAATTGTTTGGTATTTAGATGTGAACTATCCCTTCATTAGGTTTCCCCAAATGTATTGAATATTCTTGTCAACTTGAGGACAGTGGTTTATTTGTCCCTTAGGAATCTAAGAGGAATATGCGTCAGACAAGTAAAATGAAAGCATAGTCTAAGTACCTAAGAAAAATATAGTCGATTTATTCAAATCACTGTTGTGTTCTCCCGGTATTCTGAGGGAGAATATGATAGAGAGTTGAGATGGGCGTCGTGTGGTTCTTTTACTCCTTGATGAAACTCTTCTATGTTAATTTGGTGAATATGTGGTACTAAAAATGACGTAGATGTAATAAACATATTGTAGCTTGGAAGTGTTCCAGCACCTACTGTGAATTAGAACAGATTTGACGGTGAAGAATCCAGCTCTTCAGAATAGACCAGCACTGGAGGCCCTGGTCATTTTGTGGGAGCTTGCCAGGCAAAGATGGTAAGGATTTGTAGTTCTGGGTTCCCTAGGGCAAGGAGCCCTCCCTTACCTAGAAGGCTTTCCCCTTCCTGACTAAGGCACCCCAGAGAAACCTCCTTTGAGTAGTTGGTTGTATTCTCAGCTACAAGGAGTACATCTGGTTGTATAGAGATTTTTGTTGGGTATTTGTAAGAGTTATCTTTAACTTCTGTTTAATGTTTTAAGAACCAAGTTTCACATTTATGGCATATTGTACAGTAGATATAATCGACTTTAGCTAGGCTTCAACATTTTATAACTGGAAATCTGGCCGTTTACCTTGTAGAGTTAGTGACACAGAATAGGAAATAAAATACCTTAACTGTGGAGAGGAATATCAATTGCAAATGATGTTCTGCTCTAAAAAATATGAAGGCAATTATGCATTGGGACTTTTGGTTCAGACTAGTCCATGTTTAACAAGTGCGCTGGCCTGTCTTCCCTAAGTGCTTCTAGGCATTCTCCTTAGAGAAATACCACAAAATTAGGAATGTAAGAGAGTATGAGGACAGTGGATAAAACCCAGAGGTCAAATATTTAAAACTGAGAATTAGCTAATTTAAAAGTGGTCCAATAAATTCCATTTAGAATGCTTACTTGAGATGTGGCTTATTCCGTACACTTTGATTATTTCACATTATTTGTTGAGAAGTGACATTGCCTTTCATTGCTAAAGCCGAATGTACATTTTCAGTCATGCAGTGATTCTGAAGAATGTACTTAGTATTTTTTAGGCTTCCTGTTTATATTTTTGTATCTTCAAAAGATTATATGTATTCTCATTGTAGATGATTCAGACGTTAATGAGAGGACACAAAGTGAAATGCTGTTCCCCTTCTGCCTTCCACCTCTCTTTCCTATATCCTTTCTAAAGGTAACTCCTATAATAAATGTTACATATGCTTGCATCCTCTTTTCTGTGCACTGATATGTATTCATACACATCATGCTCTGTGCATACTTACATATATAAACATATTTTTAAAATACATGAGATTAAAAGTACTCTTTGTTCTGTAACTTGCAACTTGCTATTTTCACTGAATATTGTGCCATATTTTTCTATATTGGTCTCTTTAGGTTCACCGCCTTCTTTTTAGTGGCTGTCTAGTATTCCATGGCATGAATGTGCTATATTTTGCTCCATTTTTGATGATCATTAGGATTGCTTTCTCTCTCTCCTTTTTTTTTAGTTATTTGAAACAAAATAAACTTGACAAATAAGCATCAATGTCCATACATCTTTGTGCATTTAAAAGAGAATTTCTTTGAGATAGATTCCTAGAAATGAAATAGCTGGGTCAAAGGACATGCACACTTTACAACTAAAAAAGTTTTGCTGGGTAGAAATTCAGCTAGTACATGTTGGGAAGAGTGTATTGGCGGGCCATTATCAATAGGGTGTAGCTGGCATCTGGTGAGCCAAGGCCTGTGCCACACTGGATGTTAAATACTTAGAATTTCGTCCTTGACATTGTCTTCCAAGAAGATTCCATCAATTTTTGCTCTTGCCAAAAGTGTACAAAAAATGCTTGTCTCTTGTCTTCCTCACCCACAGTTAAATATCTTTTTAACTGTTGCCAATCCGAGAGATGAAAAATTGGGAGTCGCTGCTCAATGAGAATAAAGCTCCAGTTTTGCAAGATGAGTAAGTTCTAGAGCTCTGCTGTGCAACACTGCCTACAGATAATGATACTACTGGATTTGCACTTAAAAAATTGAGGGCAGATTTCATGTGGGTTCTTACCACAGTAAAAACGGCATATTGTATTTTAGAACTTGATGATTCCCTGATTACCTTTCAGGTAGTGTCCTTTCAGAAGTTTATTGGGTCATATTTGTTTCTTCTGGAAGTTGGGTGTTCATTTGCTATATTTATTTTTTACTGGGTTGGTTGACTTGCCTTAATTGATGGCCAAGTCATTTTTTTATATTATAGATATTAAGCCTTCATAGAATATGCTATGGAGATATATATAAATTTTAGCTGAGCCATCCTGCCACCTGTTGGCAGCTTAGCGGCAGCTCAGCTCAGGCTGGGCATCGAACTGCTGCTGCTCAGAGCTCAGCTCACACTCTTGACCAAGCTCTTAACCAACTAAGCCACTTGGTTGGCCCTACCTTCCTTTCTTTTGATGATACTATTCTAACAGGTAGGAGGTGATCTCACTGTGGTATTATTGATTTGTATTTCCATGATTATTCCAGATGTATTGAACACCTTTTAATGTACCTATTGACCATTTGTATGTCTTATTTGGAAAAATATCAATTCAGGCTCTTTGCCCATGTTTTCTTTTTTCTTTTGTTTTTTTTTTTTCTATTTTTTTTAAATATTGAATTGTAGGAGCTCCCTATGTATTCTGGATATTAACCCTTTATCAGATACATGGTTTATGAATACTTTTTCCCATTCAGTAGGTTGCCTTTTCATTTTTTCATTTTGTTGATTGCTTTCTTTGCTGGGCAGAACCATTTTAATTGCATTTCTATGCACCAATAACAAACTACCCAAAAAAGTAAATTAAGAAAACAATTACATTTACAAAATAGCACGAAAATTAAATTACATTGAAATAACCTTAACCAAGGAGGTAAAAGACTTATACACTGAAAACTATAAAACACTGTTGAAAAAAATAAAGCAGACACAAATAAATGGAAAGACACTCCATATTCATGGTTTTGAAGAATTGCTAGTGTTAAAATGTCCATACTACCCAAACTGACCTACATATTCAGGCAATCCCTATCAAGATCTCAATGGCATTTTTTACAGATATAAAAAGCAATCCTAGAATTCATATGGAACCACAAAAGATTCTGAATAGTCAAAGTAATATTGAGTAAGAAGAACAAAGTTGGAGGTATCATACTTCCTGATTTCAAAATATATTACAAAACTACAGTAATTAAAACAATATGGTACTGGCATAAAAACAGACACATAGAACAATGGAACAGAATTTACAGTCCAGAACTTAGCCCACACATATACTGATGTTTGACAAAGGTGCCAAGAATACACAAGGAGGAAATGATGCTATTGATAGTCTCTTCAATAAATGGTGCCAGGAAAACTGGATATCCACATGCAAAAGAAGGAAATTGTACCCTTATCTTACATCATATACAAAAATTAACTCAGAAAGGATTAAAGACTTAAATGTAATACCTGAAACCATAAAACTAGAGGAAAAATATAGGGAAAAAGCTTCTTGACGTTAGTCTTGGCAATGATTTCTTGGACATGACATCAAAAGAAGCACCTGCAACAAAAGCAAAAGTAGGCAGGTGGATCTGCAGCAAACTTCTGTACAGCAAAGGAAACAGCAAAATGAAAAGGCTTTTTAATTTTCATAAACTCAAAATTGTCAGTTTTTCCATTAGGACTTTTCTGTTTTATGGCTTGCTTAGGGAGGCCTTTTACATTCTAAAATTATAAAAGTATTTCCCTGTATTTTCCTCTAACACATTCACTTACCCATTTAATTATTGAATCCATCCACAGTTTGTGAATGCTGTTCAATACTGTAGTACTAGTTGAGAGACTGGGATATGAAAATTTCCCCCTTACCGATAGCTGATTTTCCCTATGCCATTTATTAACTAGTGAATTTTCCACTAATTTGAAATATCAACTTTGTTAAAAATTTTATAATTAAAATCACCATATACATATGGTTTTACTTCTGGACTCTATTATATTAGCTTGTTTTGTGTTTCTGCATGATACCATATTGTCTTAATTTGTAGAGTATTTTAGTATGTTTTGCCATTTGGTAGGGCAATATCTGCAGATACATAGTATTAACTTAGCTTTTCTCTTGATTGAATTCTGACTTCATATCCCAATTCTCATAACAGTATTTTTTTTTCAATATTATCAGATTTTCTAGATTTCAGCAAATGGATTCTGGTCTTATTCAACTGTCACCAATACTTAACACTTTTTCTTGTTTTTCTGCTTGCCAAGCTGGTTCTTCTGGGCATATGTTGCTTCTTCCTTCCCTCTGGCTGAGTCTATTATTGGTTCAGATATTAATGAATTAACAATTATTTTTAAGTGGTAATTTGCAGGCAGGAACATTTTCCACAAAATACAGTTTCCTAAGCTTGAATTTTTAATGTTCATCTCATTTTTTTTTAACCTGCTGTATAATATTACATGGTATAAATATTCCATAGTTTATTTAACCTTTTTCTTTTTCATTATTGTTACAATTGCTTCTATTTTTTTTTTTGCTTTCTTTTTTCTTTTTCAAACAAAAATGAAGTAACCATAAATATACATATGTCATTGTACAGTTCAATTGAAAATTTCTTTGAAATAGATTTCTACAGATGGAATTGCTCAGTCAAACCTGAAGAAACAATATCCATGTTATTTTACTGCTGAAATAAATGTCCATGTTATTTTAAGGATAACTCTAAATTTAAGATGACAGAGACTTCCCTGACCCTGCTCTATCCTTCTTGCCCCAAACCACCTCCCAAATAACAATAAGGATGGAGCACAAAAACATAAACACTTTCTTCTATGAAACTAGGTGACTCATGGAACCTGAAGATAATACATGAGGATTGGAGAAAGTAGAAGCTGATTTTCCAGAGATTAGGAAGACAATGCTGGCAGAGAGAATGGTGACAAGAAGAAAGCTGAGTCTTGCAAAGGCTCAGGAGTCATCACAGAAGAACTGGAGTCAGAGTGGCTCCACACTTGGGGACCTAGGGAATGTGGAAGGTGGGGTGAGATCTGCATTGAACACAAGGAATTAAGTGACTGATGAGATCCCTAACCCCCTCCCCCACCAGGTCCCTAGAATGCCTGCTACCTGCTGCCCAGAGAGGAGGTGGAGATGTCCTCCTCAGAAGGCACTGGTCCCACAAGAGGACTTGCCAAGATAGGCATTTGAAGTCTTTCGTGTACTGACACCTCCACCCAAATCCAGATCTGTGTTCATCTCCACCTCGATGTTCCCTAAGCATCATATTAAAATCCAGACCTCAGCTTTTAATTGATTTTATTTTATCTCCTAAATCTGCTCTTTGCACAAGTTTCCCATTCTAGTGGCATTCTTGTCATCTAGCGTTGTCTCTCAAGCTGAAAAACTGAGTGGTCATTGATTCCTAATCTTTACTTCTCAGTGATGCAGTCTGTCAGTTTTGTCTCTCAAGGATCTTCTACCTCTTTTCTTTCCTCTGACTCCTACTTTAATGTATGTTGCAGCATCTCTCCCCAGGACAACCACAATAGTAACCTACCTAGTCTCCACCCTTCAGTCTGGCCTCGTTAAACCCATCCTCTGCAATCTGCAGTGCTCTATCTAAAATGAATATCTGATCATCATCTCCAGACCCCTTTAGGACCTTTTGTGCTGCCGTTACCTTCTCACCAGCCATGTCCCCTCTAGCCCACCGCAGTGGTTCTGAAATTTAATACGCATCAGCATATTATGAGTAACAACCTCAAAGTGCATATTCCCAGGCTCCCTCCTCAAAGATTTTAAATTAGCAAACCACCCTTGGTGATTTTCTGCCAGTGTCCGTGGCTCATACTAAGAAACGCTAGGCTAGAGCATCCTGTCTAAATTCCTTAGCATGACATTTATGGTCTTTAATACCCTGCCTCCTGCCCATCATTTGTCTTCTGACTTCCCATTCTGTGTTGTGTTTTGGGTTATCAAGTGATTTATTTCTCCAGATCATACCATTTTGTTGCATGTCTTTATTCATGGGATCCTTACTTCAATACTTTAGCACCTAGCTCAGCCCAAGACACATGAGACAGGGGTGCTTAACCCAGAGTAAATGAGTCAGAATCTGTAAAGTCCCTGAAATCAATATGTGATATTTTTCATTTTGAGAGTGTGTGTATATGTCAAAGTATATGTGTCATTTTTCTAGGAATAGGTCCATCAGATTTCTTCAGATTCTAAGAGTGGATCATAACTCTCAAAAGGAGGATAAGCACTCCTGATGGAAATGTTGAATAAGAATTTGTTGAATGGAATGGACAAAATCCATTTGAATGATTATTTATTTTCCTCAGACTGACACAATTACTAAGTGTGTGTGTGTGTGTGTGTGTGTGTGTGTGTGTGTGTGTGAGAGAGAGAGAGAGAGAGAGAGAGAGAGAGAGAGAGAGAGAGGATAAAATCAATATATTGCATTTAGATGAGAGTAAGGTATGTTGCGTCTCCATATGCTAGTTTAAGGGGAGACCTAATGTATGTTTTAGAATACATCAAGCCAAAAATAATACTTGTACATGTCAACTGTCCGTTATAGAACAGAGCTTCATTTTGTTTTTTAACATAAAGTCCTTGATAATTGACTTGGCTCTTTTTCCCACGAATAGTTTTGATTGACTTGACTGTGTTCCAGATCGATAGAATAATACAATTAGATTTTCCC
Source organism: Aselliscus stoliczkanus (assembly GCA_033961575.1). Classification (NCBI taxonomy): domain Eukaryota; kingdom Metazoa; phylum Chordata; class Mammalia; order Chiroptera; family Hipposideridae; genus Aselliscus; species Aselliscus stoliczkanus. The sequence goes on from CM066735.1 coordinate 51,201,255, forward strand.
ACCACTTTATTGAATCAAGTGGCTATTTTGGTGCCAGAGAGAAAGCCCCACTGTCTTTTATCCACGTCCTCACATTGGGAGCCCAGTCTGAGTTGAAATTTAAGCTCAGGATCATTGAGTTTCCCGTCAATAAGTTTGTTAGTTTTGTGGCCTTTGGACAGTCTCCATGCCTCTGTCCTGATGACTCAAAATTATTTGGCTGATATTGGCTTTTTCAAAGTGTACGGGTGTTGGGTGTCATTCAGCCTTACCTGTGGATAGCATTTAAAAAATTAGAAATTGAGGTGAAAAATGATAATTAGAACAGTAATTGGAGAAAATAGGTTCAGTAAGGTACTTCCTCATATACCCTCCTCATCAGTGTTAAATATAATTTATTTAATTGTGTCTAATGGCCGAATGGCACGGTGGTTAAGCACTGGCTTGGGAAGCCAGCGGCCCCAGTTCGGGTCCCACATATGAGGGCCAGTGACACTGCCCTCAAAAAAAAAAAAAAAGATAGTTCAAAATATGTAATGAGTTAATTAACCACATACCAAACCAAGTAGATTGGTCATGTTTATGTTCTTTTTTTGATTAAAGACGTTATTGTTTTAAAACAGTTTTAGGTTTACAATAAAATTGAAAAGAAGGTAGAGATCTCCCATATACCATTTTCCCCTCACACCTGCATAGCCTCCCCCCCACTACTGACATCACTCACCTGAGCGGGGCACTTTTTAACAAGGAAGAGCCCACATAGACAAATAATCACCAAAAGTCCATACTTTGCCTGAGGGTTAACTTTTGGTGTTTTATATTTTATGAATTTGGACAAATGGATAATGATACGTATCCATCATGGTAATATCAAACAGAGTACTTTTACTGCCCTGAAAATCCTCCGGGCTTCACCTAGTCATCTCCTCCTCCTGCTCTGGCAACCACTAGTCTTTTTTGTTGTATCCGTAGTTTTGTCTTTTCCAGAACGTCACATAGTTATAATCACACAGTATGCAGCCTTCTCAGATTGGCTTCTTTAACTCAGTAATATGCATTTAAGGTTCCTCCAGGTCTTCTCATTGCTTCATATCTCATTTCTTTTTAACACTGAATAATATTCCATTGTTTGAATATATCACAGTTCATTTATCCATTCAGCTACCAAAGAATGTCTTGGTTGCTTCCAAGTTTTGGCAATTATGGATGAAGCTGCTAAAAGCATCCACGTAAAGATTTTGGTGTGCACATAAGTTATCAGTCCCTTTGGGTAAGTACAAAGGAGCACAATTGCTGGATCCTATGGTAAGGGTATGTTTATTTTTGAAAGAAACTGCCAAACTATCTCCCAAAGCAGCTATATTATTTTTCATTCCCACTGGCTATGTATGAGAGTTCCTGTTGCTCCATATCCTCGCCAGCATTAGGTGTTAGTACTTTCAATTTTGGCCTTTCTAATAGGTGTGTAGTGGTATCTCATTTTAATTTGCGTTTTCCTGATGACATGTGATGTGTAGCATTTTTTCATGTGCATTTTTTCCATCTGCATATTTTCTTTGGTGAGGTATCTTTTAAGGTCTTTGGCCCATTTTTAATAGAGTTGTTCATTTTCTTGTTGAGTTTTAAGAGTTCTGTGTATATTTTAGCTAAACAGTCCTTTGTTAGATATATCTTTTGCAAATATTTTTTTTCCCAGTCTGTGGCTAGTTTTCTAATCCTTTTGACGTGGTCTTTTGCAGGGTAGAAATTTTAAGTTAATAATAGCTTATTAGCTCTTTCATGGATCGTGTCTTTGGTGTTGTATCTAAAAAGGCATCATCGTACCCAGTGTCCTCTAGATTTCCTCATATGTTATCTTCTAGGAGTTTTATACTTTAGAATTTAACGTTTAGGTCTCTGATCCATTTGAGTTAATTTTTGTAAAGGATGTAAGGTCTGTATGTAGATTCTTTTTTTTTCTTTTCCTGTGTGTAGCTGTCCAGTTGTTCTAGCACCATTTGTTGAAAAGACTATCTTTGCTCCATTTTATTGCCTTTACTTCTTTGTCAGAGATCAGTTGATTATATTTATAAGGGTCTGTTTATATTCTTTTCAGATTCTTTGTTTCTCTCTATAATCAGTGTTGAGTCAGATGAGATATGTTCCTGGAATCCATATGTCAACTTGTTTTGTAGGGGAAAAGCAAGAAATAAGCAGATCAGCAATAATTCTCTCTAGTGAGGGAGAGAAGTCTTACTGAATGCAGATACCCAAAAGACATTGAGGGAACGTCCAGTGTCATTTATCTTCTAATATCACAAGCTAATAAATGCTGGGTTAGCCTGTTCCTCTTCTGTTTTCTCCCTGCTGATGTTTGCTTGGTGATGTTGACTCTGACGTGAATGAGTCTTAAATCATACCCAAGAGGAGCTGGAAGGAATTGGGTGCTGTCTTAGGAAAGATGTCAAAGTGGGATACTTTTTAAATTTTATCTGAATATTTTAAAAGTTTGTATAAATATATATGTTCAGCTTTTAGGTTTGAACATTAAATACCTTTGTTCTATATTTTTAGTTCCATTATATTTGCTGCTATGTAGTTAAAACTAAGTTTTGGCTTGAGTAGTTCTGAGAAAATGACTTTTGCCTTAAAAATCTGTGCTCGTGATCCACAAGTCACAAGAATTTACACGCAAATGAGACCAGAAATCTTAATAAATTGTGAAGACCCTTTGGGAGCATCTCTCCATTGAATTCCCATTCAACTGCAAGTTCCTCAGAGACTTGTGTCCTTTTTTATCCTGAAGTCTGGTTCATCAAATGTAAGTATGGTTACACCCGCTTTTCTCTGGATACCATTTGTTTGGAGTATTATTTTCCATACTTCCACTGTCAGTCTATATTTGTCATTGTAGCTGACATGTGTTCCTTAGAGGTAGCATATGCTTGGGTTTTGTTTTTTAATCCAAGTTGCTACTCTGTGCCTTTTTGTTGGTGAATTCAGTCTATTAACATGTAGGGGGATTATTGATATATGAGGACTTCCTATAGCCATTTTATCTTTTGTTTTCTGGTAGCTCAGTGTCTTCAATGTTTGTTGGTTGGGTTTTTTATTATTCTTTTGCCCTTTGCTTTCTGTCTGTTATTTTTGTTTGGTGGTATTCTATGATTTCCCCCTTTATTTCTTCTTTTTTATGTTAATGTGTCTCAGTTCTGGACTTCTTTTTTTTTTTTTGAGTGGTTACCATCAGGTTTATATAAAAGAAAGTTTCATATATACAGTAGTCCATTTTCTTCAGTGTGCATCTTAAATCCAATGCATTTCTCAGAGTTAGTGTAAATCAGTTAATAGAGATTCAGATTTACCACTTTAGATGGGGATGTGGGGAGAAGGCAAATTACAACTGAGCCATCACTAAAATAGAATAACCTTGACATATTTGGATGAAATAGGACCCTGACAGGAACATAAGTGTACTTTTAGCCCAGTAATCTAAGTTCCAGTGAGAACCTTTTTTTTTTTTTTTTGAGGGCAGTGTTACCGGCCCTCATATGTGGGACCCGAACCGGGGCAGCTGGCCTCCCAAGCCAGCTCTTAACCACTGCGCCACTTGGCCGGCCCGCGAGAACCTTTTAATGGTACTCTCACCTCTTCTTTTTTTTTTTTTTTTGTATCTTTCTTCCCTGCATAGCCTTTTATTACATTTCTCTGTTAATACTCTCAATGATATGTTAACTGAATTGTCCTCAGTACTTAATTCCCTTTGCCTTGACTTACTTTATTGCTTATAAGAGAGAAAGCACAATTTCTAGTAAGCTAATAGCTATCAGAATAGACCCAAGGAGCAATAAGATAGAAAGATAATAGGTAATAGTGGGAGGGAATTATAAATGATTTTTGAAAACAAAACTGAATTATAGTATTCATTCACTCCTGATTACCAAGAAATTAGAAACTGGATATTCCATTTCTAATTCTGTACATCCTACACAGAATGAATGTGAAATCCACGATTGCTCTTTAATTTTACAAAACCATTGTTCTTCTCTCATCTGTATTCCTGGAATTGATTTTCTTGGTTATTTTCCCCTCATAGTTAAAGGATTTTTACATTCAGCTTCAAAGGCTTTTGATTTGGGATTTGTCTCAGAAAAATCTGAGCAGCAGGTATACCCACAACTTTGTCTCTCAAGGCAAAGCAGAGGTGAGAGGTTTATGAGAAGAAAAAAATGATTATGGAAATTATGTTGATACAGACTTCTATTTTTTTATACAAGTAACCTTTCCCATGGCTCGAGTTTCATGGTTCAGCATTTTTAGATGTAAATATTTTTTCCTGACCATGGCATAAATAAGTTTCGAATAGCACAGAGGAATATTTGGCTTTAAAATAAGTGACCTCTCATTTAAAGGGCTGCCTGAAAAATGCAGTGGAAGCGAGAGTCAGAGTGTGAGAAGCGGTGGTGTTTATTATTTATCAGGCTCGCCTGGGCCCCCACTGGAGTATACAAGCTTGACTGTCTCTGCACTTGCTACATTAATCACTTTCTCTTTTAAATTCAGGAGAATCATGTTCGGTGTACAGAGTCAAAGACAAGGTAACACAACGAGAAAGTCAATTATAGTAAATAAGCTTCTGATAGTAAGTTAGGGGTAGTTCCATGATGATTTTGGCATCAGCCATTATAAGCAGTCTGCATTCAATTTATATCATTATGAATAACTATATTTATAGTCTCTATTGGTACAAATCCAGGCTTGCTAAGGTGATAAGGTATACAGTTCTCATTCCACTTGGAATTATTTGAAATGTAAATATGCAGAATCTCAGGAGATAGCAAATACTGTGTTTGTATGGAAGGGATTGCTTGCCTAAAGGTGATAATCTGGTTCTTCTGCTTGTACTATCAACTAACCTCAGGCCTGTCTATTGTATTCAGATTTTGGTACTTTCCAGGAGGATGTATAGTGAGTCTGTGCACAGTTCCTCCTTTGCAAAGTTTTGTTTATCCTTAGAACAGAACAAAGAATGGAAACTCAATTTTGTACAAATGAATCTGGTATCAGAAAGTCAGAGCAGGTTGGGGTTTCTAAAATTTTCCAAGATAAGGACTGTTAACATCAACAAATTCACCATCCTTTTAGTCATGATCAAAAGCAGCTGGGCAGTGACATATTCAATGTATGTCAATGTCATTTTCAAGACTGGCGTACATTGGGACAATAGCAGCACATGTATTTGTGAAACAGATTCAGCCTATGAGCAGGGTGACGTGAAACAGCATATTGCCCACGCTCACCGCATCCCGCTCCACGGGCTGCAATCTTTCTGAAGCACACCCAGCGCACGCCTGCTCAGCGTCCTCGCACTTGCTCTTCCCCTCCTTGGAATTTCCCGCCTCCAAGATCTTCACCAGGCTGGCTCTTCCTTGTTGGTCTCTATTCAGCTCAAATGTTTCCTACACAAAGAACCCTTTCTATGGCCACTCAATCCAAAACAGCACCCCACCCTGCCTTCTTCCAATCATTCTGTTACATTCCCTGCCCTGTTGTTTCCATAGTACTTATTAATGTAATTGAGCATTACATAATTTATTGGCTTTATTTCTTTGCTAGCCTGTTCTTCACAAGAGCAGAGCCTTTGCTAGACGTGTTGCCTGCAATAGCCAGAGGTCCTCCCGATAGATATTCATTAAATGTTTGTTGGGTGAATGAAAAAGAATATAAAGCAGTTTGCAGAAACTCTCTCCCCCCAAAGAGGCCCCCTGAGCTTCCTCACATGGCAGTCTCAGGGCAGCAAAAGGGCAAGAGAGAAAGCTGCAAGGCATCTCCAAGTTGAGGCTCTGGATTCATACATGACTTCTGCTGCATTCCATTGGCTGTAACAAGTCACAGGACAGGATCAGGCACATCAAGGGGAGGGAGAATCATTCCACCTTGAGAAGAAGAGTAGCAAAGGCACTTTGTAGAGAGGCATATGCTTCCAGGATTGGGAGGAATTGATGCAGCCAGTTTTGCAAACCGCCTACCGGAGAGATTGACCTTAATCTCTCACGATGTCTACATATAACAATACTTAGAATTCATTTGTGGGTTTAAAAACAAGGTCTACTGAGAATGACTGCCATAAAAGAAAGATGATAACATTTACTACGTGTATATACTGGGCATATTTTATAGCATAGTGGAATATACGAGATAGTATTTCTGCTCTTGTCTCCCATTTCTCTTAACTAAGGAACGGAACCAGTATAGTTCCATCTAGAGCCTCTTCTCTATGTCCTACATTGGTCTTGTCAAACAAAGTTAATCTGTCTGTAGGACTTCCATTTCAGAACCCTGTTACTACAAGATGATCTTTACCTATGCACTTGTTTAAAATTCACCTTTGAGTGTGCAAAGCAGTCTCATAGTGCAGTGGGTCTGGATTGTTAAAATCTAACCTGAGATGCCTGTGTCTCTCTTCTCTGCTAGGATCAGATTTCTGTGCTCTGGCACAGCTTGCTTTCTTCAGGTCATAAAAATGGAAGTGGTTTTAAAACGACTCTGTGATGTGAAGGATCTTTTTCTGCTTGGAATGTGAACTGCAAATAAATCCTGCATTTGCCCAGAGCTGTGACAGTTCCAGTGTGTCTCTGATATAATGCTTTGGGCTGCAAGTAACAGAATACCTGATTCAGAATGGCTTAGACAATATGGAAATTTATCATCTCCTGTAGCGTCGGGTTTGATTCATTTAAGGGCTCTGTGGTGGGCTCAGATTCTGTAGCTTGCAGCGTTAACTTTAATCTCTTGCTATTGTCCTCAACCATGGACATCTTCCATTCAGTCAGTTAAGCCATCTTAGGTCAGGTGTCCATCCCCGAGCCTTAACACCTCCCCAGATGCCCTAATCTGATTAGCTGAAGATGATTACAAATTATCCCTGGAATCAGGAATGTCACCTAGCCAGGCATCATAAGTGGGAAGGAGATCTCTGAATAAAATCTGGATTCTGATGGGAAGGTAAGAATGGGGAAAGGATGCTCAGTAGGTAACCAAAAGTGTCTTGTGTACTGGGTAACTGTAGTAAACACCCTCTGAGAAACAGTAGCCCTGCATAATGCAGTAACTGTGGAAACTAAAACTAAAATAGTTAGACATAGCATTATAATCAAAGGGGACATTCCAGAGTTTCAAAGGATACTTAAAAACAAAACAAAACCTGATATTCCTGGAATTACTAATTTGCTATGAACAGTTGCAACACATGTCCCCCACCCCTCCATTCTGCTCTGCATTCCATGTACAGGCACAAATGTGTATACGTGACATGGTGTGTGCTTAGATCCCTGCAAAGTAAAACATGATTCAGGTCCGTTTCAGAGGAAAGCCCTGATTTGTTCTCAAGTGTTTTTCTTCCCAAAGAAGGCCATCGTTGGCATTTACCTGAGGCCACTGGATAAGAGTGTTTGGGGATGGAGATGCAGTGAAAGGGAGAATCTGGATGTGGGTTATTCTTGTTCATTCCCACCTCTTCTTCTTTAACCTCCAGGGGAACTTGAGTGTGAGTTCCCAGAGAGCTGTGTCGGTAACATGAGCAACTAGGACAGTACCTGGCACAAAATTGATGCTCTGTCAATTGTTAGTGAATCAATTCCTGCACACTGTCCCCGGGGTAGCACTGCAGTGAGGGCAGCTGTAGGAAGAAGGGGTGAGTGACGACAAGAGAGAAAAGGAAGTGCCACCTGCCCAGCTGGTTGTTTGCAAGGTCAGGCTGCATGGATGGCCTCCCCTCAAGTTGTTGGGTTCTTATTTAAGAAGCAGAAATAATACCAACTGGTTACTCCTTCAGAGAACAAAACATCCCTAGTTTAATGATGGGATTTTAAGGAGGAATTTAATTAGGGTTCATGAATTTTGTCCTGTTTCATGTAGTTTTTAGCTTTTCCTAAGGAAAATGTGAGTGGAGTGAGTATAAAGCACCCTGTGTGTTTTGTTTGAAGCTGTTGGTGTGCATAGCTGCCCTTTGCTAGTGCTGTAGCATCTAGACATAAATATTTGGGTAAGTGCTAAATCCCCAGCATCTCACAACCCTTTGATGCAGCACCTTGAGTGAATGAGAGCCCTTGGTTTGGGGCAGGGTGGTAAGTGGGGTGGCTGCTTCACTTTGCATGAATAACTCTGCTAGATGCTAGGGTCATTTTTTTTTTTCCTTTTGGGAGTCCGTTGATTATTGTGGCTCATTAATTCAATATTCCAATTCTCAGACCATCATAAAGGAGACATGGTCTTTTGGGATTGTTGATGGTGACCACACAGAGCCTCGGTGTGTGTGTCTGCCCCAAGGGCACACCTATGACCTGCGAGAATGACAGCAGCTGTCCTTTTCTGAGTAAGGGCGGTTGCTATCAGGTCTGCACCAGGCTCTGCATGTGAATTTCTGAGTAATCTTTACAACAGTGCGATGAGGTAGGTGTTTATTTTACTCCTACCCTGCCTTCTGCAGTCTGTTATTCACACGACAGCCAGAGTGATCTTGTTCAAATATAAAGCAGATCATGTCACTTGTCGGCTCAGCAGCTTCTGGTCTCTTCCAAAGTGCAAGCCCAAGTCCTTGCTGTGACCTACAAGTCCTGTCACTTGTCACCTCCCCTTGGCCTCTCTAACTCCATCCTCCCTCCATTCTTCTTGCTTCATAAACTACCCTGGGCCCCTTGCTTTTTTTTTGAAACTCGTACCTCAGGGTCTTTGTACTTTTGTCCCTTCTGTGTGCAATGGTCGCTTCCAAGATAGCCTTGTGGGTCACTTCTTTCAGGACTTTATGTGAAAGTCATCTTCTTCTCACCAAGGACTTCCCTAGCACTTCTAACTAAAATGTCACCACCCTCCCCAACATCTCATATCTTCTTTCCAGCTTTAGTTTTTTTGTTTTGTTATCAATTTTGCCTACTTGCTTTGTTAATTGTCTTCCCCATTAGATTATAAACTCCAAGAAGGTCGGGATTTGTCTTTGTTTTCTCTCCCACACCCCCATTCCCACCCCCTCCACGCCCCTTTCTTCACCTTATACCCAGCAACTAGAACTCGGCCTGGACCACATGAGGTATACAGTAAATGTATTTATTGAATGATGAATGACTTCACTCTTTCAGTCATCACATATTTATTCTGTGTTTGCCAAGAGCCAGGACACTTGTAAAACAAAAATGAATCAGAGAGACAAGGTCGCTAACCCCATAGAATATACAATCAAGAGAGAAAAGAAGCATTTTATACATGTAGACTCCAAGTCTTACAGAAATTAGTGAATTCCCCAATATCCACTGTTCTTAAATGGCACAGTTGGAATGAATACCCGGGAATTTAAAATTACATTGTCAGCTCTTTCCTTTAATGCCATGCTGAGCGTGACACAGTGACACAGATACTTAAACACACAAACATACATTGCTAATTGCACATGTTCATGAGTTTCCACAATGTCCTTCATTGAGTTGGAATTTTGTTGCTATTTGCATCTATTGGGATTGTTCTCTAAAGTATTAAGGGTTATCATTAGATGAAGCTCATCAATCATTATTACTGTGGATAAGCTTCATTGGATCTGCCCTTCAGGAGCCTCAAAGTAAGAATAACAACTATTTCATCTCACTTGTTCTAAATAAAGAAAGAATCCTTTAGCTTATTATACGCACAAGACATTATGAAAATAAAATCTGCTAAGTGGGCACCTTATCTCATGGTTCACACAAAGAATTCTTGCTGAAAAGTTTAGGTTGCCCATTACATTACAGCTTTATAAAGTAGCTATCGATTTTTAAGTTTGATATTTTTGATCAGAATGCATTTTAAGGATGACTTTGCTCTCTTTAATGAGCAATAACAAAAGATGCTGTTGGAACAAGTTCTGCCCGATTCGTGCTGGACCTTAAAGATGCCAAAAGGCTTGGCTGTTGTAAGGTCCTTGTGCTTTTTATACCTCATGATTTTGGGTGAAAGTGCACATGAATAGAACATGGTTTTCTTTCTCGTTCATTTCTTTAATTCTTTCAACTTCACTTTTCGTGAGGAGAGATCTTTTACTTATAATGCCATCAACATCAGCAAGAGATAACCTTGTTTTATTTTTCGTTAATGTTAGTCTCTGAAGAAGAAAGAGTCCTGGACTCCTCTCTGGCTGGAACGGGGAACAGATCAAAGGACTAGCTGCAGGATGAGGCCAGGACCCTGGCGGAAGAGACAAGTGGGAGCACAGGAACCAAGGGGCAGGGACTTCAGCTGACCCTCCCAGGTGTCCTCAGCCATCCATGCAGCATCCTATGTCAAAACCATTACATACGTGATACTTATGATTACCCTGTTCATGGGCTCCCTGTAAAGACATGATAGGAAAGTTATGTGCATTTCACAAAAACCTGAAAGATAAATGCTTTAGTATAAACAGGATAAGATTAAATATAAAGTGAAGGCATGAAGAAATGATCATTTGGTATGATGTTCCCCAAATCATGGGAGTTCCATGGAAAGCATAGGAGGATTGTAGAGGTTTATAGGGAGGTCAAGTGTTCATCCCAGACTTCTTCATTGTCATTAGCACTAACAACAAAAACAGACATGCCTGATGAACTCAGTGTTGTGTAAGGTGTGCAGAGAGTGAAATGTACTGTCCTTTCTTTCTTGGTGCTGTACAGCTGTGGGACAGCCAAGGTCACCTGTTTCTAGGTACAGGAAAGCATAGTGGCATATTTTAGTCTTCTAAAATCAGTCAGTTTGTGGGTATGTTGCTTTTGGAATGAAAGTCTCTCAAAGTCTTCTGAACAAGAATACATAATCTCTCATTATGCAGTCTTATAAGTTCAAAGAAAACATAACACCACATTTTGAAAGTTATATTTTTCAAAGAGATAAGGCATTCCAAATCATTTTTTAAATGATCAATTCTGGCTATTGAGAATAGAAAATCAGGCTTCTTGCAAATGTTTGAAAATACAAATAAGTGGGTTCTGAAAGGAGGGTGAGTTTTTTCACACCCATTTCAGTTTCCCTGAAATTAGGTCTTTTCTGCCCATGTTAGATATTCTGGTTCAATGAGGCCATGACAGCTGAATTTTATATAGAAGTTGTTTCTGTACTACTTCATGTTAGTTACATTAGTCTACATATTTTTCTGTTACTTTATTGAAAATAAATTTAACCTGATATGTAACAATAAGATACCTTAATGATATTTGCAAAATTCTCAACAGAATTGAGATTGTAACCACTTGGAGAATCTGGGGAAATCATTCATGCTAAAAGTTATTCCACACATATGTTTTCTGGAGTAGTCTGAGGATGCCCAACATTTTCACCACAGTGAACTCATCTAAGTATTTTCAGTCCTTCATCTGAAGTCTGCAGTCATCCTGCCCATAAGACAGCTGCTGATATCCACAGAATAACCTGGACAGTAAAATCACAAGTTGTGCTTTGATTTAACTCTCTCTTATTGGCCTTGATAGATGTTAGTAACTGTATTACTTTATATAGAGATTATCCTATACCTGAACAGGATGGGATGGGGAGAGTCATTTTACGTGTTGAAATCTCCATGTGGCAATTGTAATAGAGGCTCTCCTGGTGAAAATGCTTTCAACATTCTTCCCCATAAACCCAGATGGGACCAAACATAGACCCTCTGGCTCTGAGGAGTAAGGTCATGAAACAGATGAAAAATAAGAAAGCATCTGGAGGTGGTATGATCCCTGCCAAATGTTCATGCTAGAGAAAAAAGTAACTTGTGTAATGTCTGTGTATTCTCCCCTTGAGATTCAAGAATGAAAGAGAAAATGCTGTGTGGCTCCTGGATGTGAAGGTCCTGAGTTTTACATAATGATATCCACATCCAATGGCAGGATAGACAATCACTCCCGAATCAGCTGCGGAGCATATGTTTAGATAAAAGAGAGTTTTCATAAATGAGTGAGTACCCACGAGAAAGATCCTCTTTGGAAAGACAATACATGTCCTGAGGGTAGGTGTTTTGACATGGAAATTTCACCTGTGTCTGTACAAGGATCTTCTGTTTCATCTAGTCTCTAAAACTTTTCATAGGAAATACTGTATAAATGCCCTTCACTCCACTTCTAGATGTTTTTGTTGAGGAAAGAAGCTCACCAACAGCTTAGTGACTGGAAATGAGCCCAAAGCCTCTTGAGAGATGAATAGCATTTTCAAAACTGTAGAGACTGCTTTGTACACTTTCTATTCATCAGAAGATTTGAGAAGAGCCTTATTTGAAGTGCACAAGATTTGAAACCAGAAAACCTAGGCAGAAATCCTGTTTTTGCCATTTTTTTTGTAAATTATTGAGCCTCTATTTTATGGTCTCCCAACGAGATGTAATAATAACTCTTCATGAAGAGGGCTTGGCTATTGTAATACACTATCACAGTGATATTCAGTCCCACTCATTCCTCTTGTATCTATGTTTTAAAAATGTCCTGCTCCCCTTTTGATGGCACTATGAAATTGCAAAGCATATTTTCTTTTGGCAAAGTGCTTTATAGTTTGGTTGTCTTAATATGTGTGTCTGGTTGGTAAATGTAATAGTCAAATATTGCCATAATAATGCTACAAATGTAGAAAACAACCATAAAATTTCAGTGGCATAAAAACAAAATCATATATTTCTTACCCATGCCGTCAGCTGGTATGCAGGTGATCAATGCTAGGTGCAGCGGATTTAGGCTGAGGGTTGAGTCCTGGTTTGTTGTATGTATTTCCCCTCCTTTTATGAACCAGCAGCTTCCTGAGACATGTTGTTTTCATGGCCACGCAGGAACATGAGAGTGCAAGATCATGTGCCCCGCCCCACTGCCATACTTGCGTCACATTTGCTAACATCCCATTGGCCAAAGTAAGTCACATGGCCAAGCCCAAATCAAGGAATGCTGACATACACTCACAGTGTATATCATAGTTGTGATGTATACTATTAGTTCAGGGGATGGAAAAATTGGGACTAATAACTCAGTCCTTTAAATAAGGTCTTTAGGTGACTTGCTTCCTCCTTAAAGAGAATGAAAATGTAATCAAGAATACAAACTTTATTTTTTTATTAATAAATTGATAATAGATCTAGGTATAAAGATGGGCTATCAGCATTACTTTGTTGGTTTTTTTTTTTGCAAAAAGTTCTAGACAACTCTTTTCCCCCAGACAGGCTGGAATTTATACATGAAACTGAAATCTTGACAGTTTGTGGATCTATTGATTTTTGTTTTGATACAACTTTCCTTGGTGTGTTAAATTTATAGAGCAAGGGGAGTAGAAAATATATGAGTATCTGGATCGTGGTAAATATTCAGCTTTAGCAATGTCCATTAGTTTTCGAGAGTCTCATCCCCATTTGCTCAGTGGTAACACGAACCACAGGCAAAGGTTGCTGTACTCGAGATATCTGAAACGGATCCTTCAGTGATGACTCATATTTCTAGGGTCACAGAGTCACAGAATGACGGCATGGAAGGAAATTTACAGAGTGCCCAGGACAGCACCACTGATTTTGGTAATGGCATGGTGGCTTCAGAGACATGAAAGGCCTATGCAAAGTGACACAGGTGTTATGGCCCAGTGAATTTTGGGGGTGAATATCTGTGACACTCGTACATGTTGCTGCAGTAGCAACAGGAATGAGGTAGATGGATATCAAATTATTTAAGATTATGTTTACATTAAGGATTTTCTTTCCTTTCAAGTTCCAGATTTGGCCTTGAGGACTTCTAATTCCAGGGGAGAAGGGCCAGGCAGCTGCTGGAATTCTAGTTTGTATGGCTGTCACATGTTGACGCCACCATGTTCCTTGCCAAGAGTGGGAAAAATATATATACGAGAATGAAAGGCGGCCTGAGAGAAGAAAACCAAGTACTTCCTAGTTTTCCCTTTTCTCTACCCAGGCCACTGATTAGTAATTGAATCATTCATGTCTTAAATCATTCATGGTTCTAGCACCCCCGCAGCCTACATAAGCCAATCAAAATCCAAGTCACCTCCTCCCTTTTCTTTCCTGAAATTTCTTGCCAATTTTCATTCATTAATTTTCTAACATTTCAGAATCATTTTGTTAACTTCAAAATAATTCCTTTAGAATTTTATTCTAATTACACACTGTTGATGAATCTGGGGACAGTTCAGGTATTTACCTTATAGTATCTTTTAATCCAGGAAGATAGTACTTATTTTCATTTATTTGAAACTTTAAAAAAATTCAGCAAGATTTTATAGTTTCTAGTGCATTTTTTTATTAACTTCATTTTTTTCCAGTAATCCATTTGTTTAAATTGTGGATGTGTTGAACTGATTTGAGGCAGTGACTTTAAGTTGATGTCCAGATTGCATTCTCCTCTTTTTCCTTACTAGAACTCTTGACTTTTTAGTTGGAAACATGATCATCTTGAATAAAGACATTTCTCAGCCTGCCTGGCCACTTAAGTGTAGCCATGTGAAGAAGTTGTGGTCAGTGACAAATGAGCAGAAGTGTCATCTATGGGTTCCTGAAGCCATTGTTTAACAAGGAAATGTCTATGTCCTTTGATTCTTCCTTCCTCTTTCTGGCAGGAATGCAGTGATTGCTGGATCCAGGAGCCATCAGTACATTCCTTAGGGATGGTGGGGTAGAAAGCCAGGAGCAGCTGGCTCCCTAATGATTTTGTAGATTGTCATCCCCCTCCACAATCTTTACATGAGGGCATAATCATTGCATATTTAAGCCACTGTTTATTACAAATGTTTCATCATTTGCCCAAACACAAAGCTAACAGCTACTGTGTTTTTGCTTTATTTGGTTGTTCAGGTTAAGTCAATTATATTGAGTTTTATATGTTGAGAAATAAAGCCACATGCAAATGAAATAATTCTTCTCTTCTCCTTTGCAGTATGTCTACCTCATTAGCTGGAAATTTCAGAACAGTGCTACACAAGAATGACAAAAGGGGCATTCTTCTCTTCTTAACTTTAATGGGAATGCTATTGTGCTTTTACTATGAAGTATGGTGCTGACTGTTCAAATTTAAAATGAGGTAATGATATCTGTTTATTGTATAGAGTTGTTACAAGGGTCAAATGCACTTATAAGTAGAAAGATGCCATGTAACTGTTAAAAGCTGTGCCGCATTTGTATGGCATATAGTATACAGGCAATAAATGTTTTCGGTGTTGTTGTTTTTTAAATAATTAATCACTTTAATGCCATAAAGGAAAAAACTAGGCATTCCATAACATATCTCTTTGGTGCCATTGTGCTGAAATAAGCTAGGTCTAATGGATCACTCAATAACTTTTTATGTCTTAGTACTAGGGCCCAAAGTCAGAAAAGAAATAGATGTTTTCCATTACAAAGAGAAGTGATAGAGATTGAAATTTTGAAAAGAAATGATCATTTCAAAGTAGGGGTAGTTACAATGGAATGTGACACTTAGAAACTCATATTTGGAAAATATACTATGGAGTGTTTTACAAAGTTGATTGATGGAATGTCCATTCACATCAATTACCAACCGAAGTGTTAGATTGCCATATGTATAATTTAGTCATCAAGAAGGTCCTCTTTTGAATTTGCCTGCTCTTCTTCTTCCAGGACTGCTTTCAGAACATGTCCTTTGTGAATCTATATGCTCTTTCATTTTTTCACAGTCCACTTGTGCCGGAAGCATTCTGTTCTTGGTGAAATCAATTCTGTGTATTTACCATTTTCTGTGGAAGCAAGGGTGGGACTTTATGGCAAAAAATTATTTCACTGTACCTAAAAAAAAAAAGATCCTTTTTTAAAAAAAAGATTCCATAGAAGAGATTCTTCTTTTAAAATTAGTCCATTTTGCAATTCATTCCAAAAGCGGTCTGTGGGGAAGTGAGTTAAATCTGTTCACTTAAATACCTTTGGAATGTTATCCATTGCTCTCACTTCTGAAATAGTGGAAACTTATGCTTTAGTGGTTTCATGTATAACATATTGGATATAATTTACATTTAGTAACTCTATATGTTGTTTGGCTTTACTTAATGAGAAAAATATTTTATGTATAAGCCTTTTATTATATATATGCAAAAGTGAAATTTGAAATAATTACCTGGAAACTTAAAACAAATTAATAAATTAAACCCCCAAGTGGATTATTGTATATTGGCTATGTGAATTTCTCTCTCTTCCTCTATTTCCTGAATAACTACCTCAATACTGTTCCTCAAGTAATTGCCTCAAAACAATTTGTTTGTGATAAGATTTATCTAATATCAACATTTATTGAACATCTATTAAGCACTGTGTACCCTCATATGTGCTGATAGTAATAATACAGTGACATTTGTATAACCTTTTATAGACTTCCTTCTTTTATATAATTTGATCATCATAAAAACTATTTTATATAAGAAATAAAATGTCACATTTGAGGAAACTGAGGCACAGACAGTCAAAGCATTTCATATGTCACACATCAAACAAATCCTAGGACTCTAATTTGAACCCAGAATTTTTGACTATAAATTTTGGACAATTTCCTCTAACTTTTACTTCCCTTTATCGTTTGATTTCAAGCCTGCTCTTTGAAAATAATATGTAATAACTAACAATGAATGTTAATTGTGTGTTGGATGCTGTTCTAAGTGCACTAGCTATATTAGCTCATTCAATCTTTATTACCTCTCTTGGTGCTAAGTGTTATTGGCCTTGAGTGAGCTAAGGCTGAGTAATTTGCCCAGTGTTAACATAGCTAAGTATTTAGAGGGGCTGGGAGGTGAACCCAGTCTCTTAACCATTAGGGGACTGTACCTCTTCTTTGGCAAGACAGTCTTTTCTCTCCTTATTAATGTTAATTTGCCTAATGGGCCCACTCCCTGTAGAAGGTTAAACTTTCATTAGAAACAAAGTCTGTCTGAGTTTACTTATATCTGGGGAAAACTGGAAAGTGGCCCATTTTCTCTAGTTTTTAAGTTCTGAGAAGAGACTATGCACTAATTTTTCAGAAATGTAATAAGTTTGCATGCACAAATGGAGACGTTCACAGAATGGTTTGGTTCTTCAAGCTAATCTGTTCTTTGCTGCTGTGTTAATGGAACTCAATGGCTGGGATTGAATTTTATGTCCACTTGTGCCAGAAGCATTGTGTAGGTTCAGCCCACATCTGGCTCTTCTTGGGCTCACTTTTATTGCTTTCTTTGGAAGCACCCCCAGTGTTTTACAACTGTTACACGCTGTGACTCCAGAACTGACGAGAGCTTTCTAGGTAAAATTCTCTTCAGTATCATGATTCCTCCGAGCTTACAGCAAAATTACATTAAGCTTTTTGTTTTCCTTTCATCCTTCTGTTTCTCTATGGTAATGCAAGCCCATATATCATCTGCTATCTGTTCTTTCCCCCAGACTTTCCGCCCCCCACCCTTTGGTCACTATTGCCTTCCAGGTATTTTGAATTATCTTGCCTAAGATAAATTAAGTTTGCTTTTTCTGCAGCAGGATATTATTTTGCTATTTTAATCTTTTCAGGACAACTTCCACATTTAGAACCACTTTTTAATATATGTCCTGATTACCTTTGTTTACATCATAATGAAGTGTAACTTGAAACAGTACCTATGATTGGCTCATTAGTATAGCTCCCTTTTTGTTTTGTTTGTGTCAGTAAATTAGTTTTGTTTGTTTCTGAACAATTTGAATAACTCGTTATTTTTTGTTAACTGACCACCTATCATGTTGCTACGAGGACAATAAACTTGAATAAAGAGCCCCATAGTCTGTCTGTCACTTACTATCTGTGTGACTTGATCCTCAGCTTAGTTGAGTGCTAAATGGCATTAAGCCTATTTTATAGCATTGTTGTGAGCACTAAGTGAGATTAACTTGTAAAATCAGCCAGCACATAGTAAGCTTGAAAACATACCTGCTATTATTTGGATGTCAGCTCTGTGACAGGTACTTTACATGCACAATTATTCTTGACTATAATAGCTGAAGTTAATTTTCTCCCTGCTTTCACAGATAATATGCCTAAGGTTAGCTACCTTGACCAAGGCCACTTAGCTAGTGAGTGGCTGTTTGAGGGTGTGCACCTCTGACACCCTGATGCTAGAGCATGTGTAGGTTCACTGTACTGGCTGACCATGCCACTTAATGAGTGGCACAAAAGTCTATTACATAACATAGGGAAGGATACGTGCCATAATCTAAATATAAATGTAGCACTACTCGGGTAAGAGAAAAATGAGACTGTTCAGTTAGTGATTCATGGAAGGACTTGTTACAATTTCTCTGGGCCTAAAGGAAAGGAAAAAGCTGGACTTGAGATGAGGGAAGATGCATTCTCAGCACAAGGGCTGATGTTAGTAGTTATGAGTTAATTGGTCATTTATGTGCCAAATACATAAGTCAGGAGGCAACATTTCCTGATGTTTTCTGACTAGGGTCTAAGAGAGTACAGTAGTTCTCCCCTTCCCCCTGCCTTACCCACAGTTTCGCTTTCCATAGTTTCAGTTACACAAGATCAACCGTGGTCCCAAAATATTAACTGCAAAATTCCAGAAATAAATAATTTCTAAGTTTTAAACTGCGCATCATTCTGAGTAATATGATGACATCTTGTGTCATCCTGTTCTGTCCTGCTGGGGATGTAAATCCTTCCTTTGTCCAGCGTCTCCATGCTGTTGGCCTCCATGCCCACTAGTCATTTAGCAACCATCTCGGTTATCATATCGAGTCTCAGTATTGCAGTGCTTGTGTGCAAGTCACCCTCACTTGACTTCGTAATGGCCCCAAAGTGTGAGAGTAGTGATGCTGGCAATTTGGATATGCCAAAGAGAAGCTGTAGATTGTGTGTATATATAGGAAAAAACATATTATATATAGGATTTTGTACTATCCATGGTTTCAGTCATCCACTGCAGGTCTTGGGACATATTCCCCTCAGATAAGGAGGGACTACTGTAATGGGACATGAGATTGCAAGGGTTGGGTGGGGCTAGAAGGAGAAGGATTTGAATGTCAGATGAAGTACTCTGAATTTACTCGATGGGCAATGGGAAGTCACGGGAGGTTTTTGAGAGCTGAGCAAAATGAGTTTAGCAATGCTCTAAGATTAATTGTGGCAGACGTAAAATGGATTAAAGGTAGGGAGACATTGGAAATAAGGAAATTAGTTGGGATGCCATTTCAATGCTACAATTCAGAGGCAAGTAATTGTCTGAATTTAGGTATTGACATTGGGATGGAGGTGGGAAGGGAAATGAAATATAAATGTATGTCAGTTCATTGGATTTGACAAGTGAATGTCTGAAGGAGAAGGAGTTAAGGAAGTCTAGTAATTCTTTGGGTGTGTGATGGTTTCGTTAGAAATGAAATGGGGAGCAATTTGATTTTAGACAGATGGAGTTTGAAGACATGGTGAGTTTTACCCTCAAATGAGGATGTGAGGTGCAGCAGTCTTTTGGAAACAGAACTAGAACTCAGCGAGATGTCAGAGTTAGTGATGAGAACTGAAGCAGAGTCAGTGGTGAGATTAAATGCGATTTCAGAAGTAAAATTATGTAAGCAGAAAAGAATGGAAATGGAGTGAAATCTCAGAGTACTACCTGTAATTATGAAAAGTAGTCCAAGAAGATACTTGTTGGGTGTGTACTGTGTACCTGGATTTTACACATATTGTATCAAGCTTCAAAGAAACTGAGAAGTGGTCACCGTTTTTTCCACATAAAGAGAGAGCTGGAGGAGGAATGATTAGGGTTATCTTCCAGAAAATAACTTATTCATGATGAAAATACTTATTGAGTGCTTAAGGCCCCAGGTCCTACAGTAGGTCCTACAGTAGGTCCTACAGTAGGTGCCAAAAAGACCATGGTGGACTGTTACAGACTGGTTTCTTCTCTCATGGAACTTTGCGTTTTTATTTACTCCAGCTATAAGTTCTATGTAACTGCTGAAATCAATTCAGCAAACCTTTAAGGAGATGTTAGGGTTAAAAGGAATAATAAGGAACTGGTCTTCAAGGAAATGCAGTTGAGAGAGGAATGGCAGTTAGACTCTTAGAAAAGTTTAGTAGCCCATGCTTACACGATCCAATAACAATCCTTTGAATACTTGATAAAACTAGCATGTGGTTGTCACCGTTTTATCTTAAGACCAAATCACTTCAACCCAATTATATCTCATGAAGAAGCTCTTTAGCAAAATGTGATATGATGTGCCATATTTAAAATTAACTATAATCTAGTTAAAATTGTTTAAAACTATGTGACAACACCATGTTGCTAAGAATGTGAATAAGCCAGAACACTCATACATTACTGGTGCCCACGTAAAGTGATACTATTAATATCATTTTGGAAAAAGTCCTGGAAGTTTTTTTCTTAAATAAAATTAAACATATATTTATGTATAGACCAGCAATGTCACTCCTAGAAATCTACCCAGAAAAAAATCAAAGAACAAAAAGACTTATATAAGAATGTAAAAGAATAGTTTAGGGCTTTTTCTAATAGAAATATTAGAAGATTAGAAATAGAATATTAGAGTAGTATCTGAACTAGCCATCAGGAGAAGATTGGATATTATAAAAATACAATGAAATACTACTCAGGAATGTAAAGGAATGCACTTTTAATACAGAAAGCAAACATTTTGCTGAATAAAAGAAGCCTTATGCAAGACTGACTACTCTATTATTCCATTTACATAAAGTTCTATGTTAAGTAAGCTAATCTATGGTGAAAGTCAGAATCATGGTAGCCTCTGTGCATATAGGTAGAAATTGACTAGGAAGAGGAAAGAGGGAACATGGGAAGATGGGTAGTGGTTTTGGTTACTTGGGTGTATGCATTTCTCACAACTTGTCAAATGATAAACTTCAGATTTGTGTATTTCACAGAACATAACATTTTAATTACAAAAAAGAAAAACCAAAATAAAACAATTGTATTGAATGTTTTAGGGTGATGAGTAAAGGTGTCTCTACACCTTACTTTGAAATGCATCAAAAAATAAGATGGATTAATGGATTGATAGCTGTGTAGATGCATGATAAGGTAATTCTTTAAAAAATAAAAAAAAATGAAGAATTATAGATGGTAAGAATATAGGTGAATACCATGCAATCCTTTCCACTTTACCATGGGTTTGAAAATTTTCTTAGTGAAATGTTGGAGAGAAAACAGACTATATAAGTAGGGTAACTATGTTATATATCTAGACATTCCTCCGCAAACTAATTGCTTACCATGTGCCAGGCTTTGTCTCATGAGTACTTCCTGAAAAACTAGAACCTACTAATGGATGGATTGGCAGTTTGTTTTCATCCCATTTGAGCTATGGAAAATCGTGTTCTACCTCAGTAAATGTCATGGATGGATAAATTGAGCCAGATGGTAGGGTTAGGGTGGGAAAAGATGGAAGATATTTAAATAGGATAGAGGTGCTAGGGATAAAGCCCTGAGACTTGTAATCTTACAGAAATCTTTGTTTCTAAGGATGGCTTGCATTGTATTTGTTTGTGTCCCATTTCAGGGATGAAGACAATGTTGTCCAAGTGAACTACATGCTTAGTAATTGATTCTCAGTCTGGTCAATGGAAGAAAACAAAAACAAAAACAAAACAACAACAACAGCAGTAGAAAAAAAATATATATATATAATTTGAACTATGGAGAAATCTTGACTATTACTAATACTTAGCTTTCATATTTGCAAATCTCATTTCCATAAAACAAGAAAATATCTATAAAAAAGTTTTGCATTAAACTATCTTCCATTAAGTACAAAAGAATACAGATCAGTGATCTTTATGTTTCATTTTCTTCACTTGAGATCCCACTAAAAGTAAATATAAATAATTAAATGAAAAAAGTAAATGAAAAGAATATGGAATAAGGTGATATCTTTCAGAACTGAGGGATATGTCAATTATACTTGGAAATACGCAAAGTTTTGCAAATCGGATAGTATTTTTAATTTAAATTTTGTGATTGATTCTCACAGTATTTTATTAATTCAATGGAATCATATCAATTTGTCTTTATATACTATACATTTTATAAATTATAAGTTATTCAATATCTTGAAATAGATAAATTTGGGTTTTGATGATAGAATGTGTATACATGTTCAATTAATATTAACTTTTCACCTTCCTTCCCAACCAGCTTAAAATGTATTTCATTATTCTGACCCTGATCTATGGACTCTGATTGATTTAGCATCTTAAATCTTGCTACAGATGGGGAGGCTTTATTGGAGAAATATCTGAGTACTGACTTGAGCGTCACTGAGCTCTATATTTGTTACTAATTAGATAGTGATCTTGCACGAAGCACTGAACAACTCAGGCTGCATTTTCTTCATTTGAAATTGAGGAGTTTGGACAAATTGACTTTAATGTGTTCTATGATTTTTTTTTAACTTTGCTATAGAGTCTAGGCAAGAGTAATTAACTTTGCCATAGAGTACAAGTTTAGAGTAATTATGCTTATATTACCCTATTGTTTTTTTGTTTTTTTTTTAAACATGGGAATTTTTTTAGGTATGTATTTGGAAAAGGAGAAGAAGGGTAAATTCCACTTGATTCACACAAATTTAGGTAATGGCTATGTCAAAATCTGTGCATATGTAAATAATCTCATGTAGGAGATACAGTAAGAACAATTAATATTTATTCACTGCTAACTGTATTCCTCACTATTCTTGGGGCTTTATATATTCGTTTATTTAATCCTAACAATTTTATGAAATATATACTATTGTTATTGGCATTTTGTAGATCGGAATCTAAGGCAAATGTATATAAGTCACTTTCCCAAGATTACACAGTTAATAAGTGGGATATCTAAGATTTAATTCAGATAGTCTGTGTTCAGACCTTGGTTCTGAACTGTTATGCTAATCTGCCTCTCTAATGACTAACATAATCTGTGTTTATAACAATGTCTGTCTATCAATTCATCAATCCTTCATGTAATATGATAGCAGAAGTTCAGGTTTTCGTGATACAAGAAGTTCAATTGAAAGCAAATTTTTAAAGCTCCACATTTTAATTTTTTTTTTTTTTTTTTTTTTTTTAGCTGAGCCATCCTGCCATCTGTTGGCAGCTTAGCGGCAGCTCAGCTCGCGCTGGGCATCGAACTGCTGCTGCTCAGAGCTCAGCTCACTCCCTTGAGCGAGCTCTTAAACAACTGAGCCACTCGGCCGGCCCAAACTGCTCCACATTTTAAACATTGTTTTTGTTAAATCTAAATAGATACAAAGTATTTATAATATATGTGTAGGCCATCCACTAGAATGACTAAAATAAAGGCTGATAATGTCAAATATTAGTGAGAATGTCTGCACTTAGAACTCTCATACACTGGTAATAGGAGTATCAATTAGTACAACCACTTCAGAAAACTCTGTCCCAGTATCTGCTAAAGGTGAACACATATTTACCCTATGAACCCATAATCCGGAGCTCGGGTATGTTCCTGACAGAAATACGTACTTGTGTACGGACAAAAACATCAATAGCAGCTCTATTTATTAAAGACAAACACTGGAAATAATACATATGTTCATCAACAACAGATAGGGTACATAAATTCTAGTATTCTTCGATTATTCAGAAATGCAAATGAAAAAACAGGGATGATGAGTAACAACATGGTTGGATCTCGAAGGCATATTGTGCAAAAGAAACCAGAGACCAGTGCATAATTCCATTCATATGAAGTTTAAAAGACAACGCTAATCTGTGTTGCTCGTAGTCAGGATAAGTGTTTACTCTGGAGAGTGATGACTGGAAGGGGGCACAAGGAAGCTTTAGGGTTCTTGTAAATTTCTGGGGTGCTGGTAACATAGGGTATCCCTGGGGTGCTGGTAGCATAGATGTGTTCACTTGGTGATAATTCATTAAGCTGTTCACTAAATATTTATGCAGTTTTCTATATGTATGTTATAGTTTAATAGAAAGCCTTCATTACAATAATATTTGTAAGGCTGAAAGAACACCAGTACAATGGACTCTCGTGGACCCCACTGCTCATTGTAAGAATACACCATTATCTTTGAGGCCCGTTCTGCTCCTTTCTCCCATTATTTTTATCTTTTCTTACCACTCAGATAAAATTATCTTGAATTGGCATTTATTATTCTCTTTCTTAATAGTGCTATCACATATAATATAAAAATCATATATTTAAATACTTGATGCCTGCTAGTATCTAGATTTGTAATCTCAAAGCAATTATCATTTTCAGGCTTTAGTTTCCTTGTTTGAAATTGAGGAATTTGGACAAGCGACACCCTTTTTGTCATTTTCTTGACATTGTATCTCTTATTTATTCAATTTAGGTATTACATAGGTGCTTACTTATTTTGTGCATAGTACTATGCGTTGGGCTGAGGAAGATGTGAAAACAGTACCCAATGGTTCTCCCCTCAGGAACCTCAGTGTATTGTGAGGCAGTAAGGTAAACATCTGTAACGTGGATGAGAAACAGCAGTTTTCATTTTCTCATCTGCAAAAGGGAGGAATTAATCTGGATGACCTCTGTAAACTTTTCCAGCTTTAAAATTTGATCATTTAGTATGTATTTAAGGTCTAAAAGTTGGTAATATGGAGCTTAATTATGTAAATATGTAAAGTATGTGATGAAATCATCACAGACATTTTTATAGAAGAAATAATTCTTAAGGCTCATTCTTAAGGATGCCTAGTATTTTGGAATGGGGACAAAAGTTATTTATGTAAGAGTATTGAGACCCTGTACCTTACTCCACACTCAATATAACACATGATGTCAATCTAGGTAAGCTGAGAGGCAGAGATATATAATAGTAAAAGATGACCTATTAAGAATCACTATGAGGGCCGGCTGAGTGGCGCGTTGGTTAAGAGTTGGCTAGGGACACCAGCTGCCCCAGTTCAGATCCCACATATGAGGGCCAGTGACACTGCCCTCTACGGCTAAGATGGTGAACAACAGCTCCACCTGGAGCTGGGCTGCCATGAGTCGCCGGTGACAGCGTAGGGTGCAGTGGGGCCGCAGTGGGCTGGGCTACCGTGAGTGGCTGGCAGCCAGCATGAGCTGCCAAGAACCGCCGTGAGTGACCATTCAGAGGCCGACAACTGATCTGCCTCACCCAGGAAGAGCGCAATGATGATGTCAACATGGGTCAATGGAGCAACGTCCTCCACAACTAGACTGAAGAACAAAAGGACAGCAACTTGTCTGTTCCCCTTCCCCAATTCCCCAATAAAATCTTTTAAAAAAAAATCACTATCAGGGGAATGGCAGACAAATTCAAATTAGAGAGGATTAGGGGGAAATGTGAAGAATTATAGGCTGACTTTGGAAAATGCTTTGGGTTGGAAGTTGGGAGTAAGGGGAGAAAGAATTGGGTAACATTAGAAGTAGTAGAAGTAGACCGAGGGTTTTTTCATGGTTTGCAGTGTATTGAGTATCTTTGATTTTACCTCTGCCATCCTGCCCATTGGTGCAAGATGATAAAAGCTGAAATTCCTTTCATTTTCATTTCATACAATTTCCTGTCATTTGAAGTTTATGAGAGATTGGGCAGAGAGAGTGAGGCCTCAGTTGTATGTGGGTTATAGTGTTCTAACAGTTAAAATAAGATGAAGGCATTTGGGGAAGTGAGAGCAATTTAAGAAAAAAAGAGATGGGAGTCCTAAATTACCCTAATTAGAAAGTGATTAGACTTTCCTAGCAAGAGTTGATATTTTATACTGGGCACATTTGGGAAATGAAGTTGTTTAGGTACATTCATTGCAGGCTCTGATGAACCAAGATGATTAGGTTAAGAAACTAACTTCTTCCATACTCACAAACTCTGATTGTCTTCCTTATATTTATCACCATCATCTTATAATATGATGAATGTTTTACTTATTTCTGCGATGCATACTAAATTTTGTAGCAGTATGTGGGATGCACTATGAGAGGGAGAGCCTTAAGCATGTTGAACAATAATAAAAATTTAGTTCTGAAAGCATGGTATTTGTGCTAGCACGTGGACAGTATGGCTATAAGGTGAAAACGGAGGAGAAAATTTCAAGGAAGAATGATGAGACTGGATGGTTCACAGTGAATGAAGGAAAGGAAGAGTCAGTGACAGTTCCCAGATCTGAGCATGGCGGGAGCAGGAGAATTGTGTGTTATTAACAGATTAGTATTAAATTCTTTTAAAATTAAACTTGATTTCATTGTTCCTTCAACATGTTTATTGCAGATTTCTGTGGTTTAGAACTATGCATTCATTGAAACATGATGGTGAACAATAACAACAACAAAAAAAACACGGTCCCTTCCTCATGGTTCTTACCATTTAATTGGAGATTTAGATATCAAGTCCCATAATCACATACCCAAATGTATAATTCCAAAATCACTTGTCCTATGAAGGAATGGTATTTGGTTCTATATAACATTTAATGCAGAGATCAGACTTGGTCTCGTTCAAGGAGGACTTTCCTCCAGACATTGTATTTGACCTGAGAATTGAAAAATGAATAGAAAATAGTTCAGTGAAGGGGAGGGGGTTCGGGGGAGAGGGGCTGGGTTGGTTTCATCAAAAGATAAGTGTCATGTGTTTGGAGGGTAGGAGGGAGAAAGACCATGCAGAGCTTTATGGGCCATAATAAGCATTTTGGTATTCATCCTAAAGGCATTGGGAACGCAATGAGAGGTTCACACAGCGGTGTA
Source organism: Aselliscus stoliczkanus (assembly GCA_033961575.1). Classification (NCBI taxonomy): domain Eukaryota; kingdom Metazoa; phylum Chordata; class Mammalia; order Chiroptera; family Hipposideridae; genus Aselliscus; species Aselliscus stoliczkanus. The sequence goes on from CM066735.1 coordinate 51,227,907, forward strand.
ATTTGATAGCCCTTTGGAAAGGCCACGCTAGTTCCAGTGCAGAGATTGGACTACAGAGGCTGGGTGGAAATTAGGAGGTGGGAGGAGTGTGTGTGGCAGTCCAGGAAGGATGGTGTTACTGTGGTAGTCTGTGCTCGAGGTGATAGTGCCTGGAACTAGAGATTGCCAGTGGGAGATTATATATATATAGAATGAGAAAAGAAGAAGGCCTAAGGATGAGCCTTAAAGATCTAATATTTTAAGGCTGGGGACATCAGAAAAACCTCCCTGTCTATTACTTAATTACCCCCACTGACATATACTCTTTGAACCTCACTTTTCTTGTGTTTCTCCTTCTTCCTTTCATTTAAAAAAAAATTATTTATTTATTGGAAAAGCCTCTGTTATTTGTGGGCTGACTTATGAGGAGATAGGAGATGCCACTCAAATCTGTCTCCCCATTCCAAAGTTTGAGGCGAGTTTTTTTTTTTCCTGTTTTATTTAGCACCCTTTTAAATTAAATTTATTGGGGTGACAATGGTTAGTAAAATTATATAGCTTTCAAGTGCACATTTCTATAATACATCATCTATATATTACATTTTGTGTTCACCACCAGGGGTGGGGGGGGGCAGTAGAAGAGGGAAAAAGGGATTAAATATATGGTGATGGAAGGAAAACTGAGTCAAGTTTAAAGGGCTAAGGGGACCACCCTAGTATGTGGAAGTGCTGGTGGGGCAAGTTTTGATTGGAGAGCTTCAGAATTTGGACACTTATGATGAGATGTGGTAAGGCGCTTCAGCATGGGATCTTCCTGGACATGGGCCATTCACTTCTGAAAAAGTTCTGGTGTTAAGTCCCGGTTATGTCCTAGTCCTTCGGTTCCACCGGAGGTGGGGCAAGACTGGTTCCTGTTGACTGGAGGTCAGAATTCTCTCCCCTGTGCATGCTATGGCTGCATGACTTCCGGGTTTGGGCTGTTGCCTTTTATGATGATTCCAGGGTTGGATAATGTAGCAGCTCATCCCCCTCAGCAAGAATCCAGACCCTTTCTGCCTTCTTGCTCTGCCTTCATCAGATATTGGCTTTGTCCTCAGACAAAGAATTTGTTCTACCATTTCAATATGAATGCCACATCTCTAGGCATCGCATCGTAGCACAACGGTTTCACAGACTTGAGTGTATCCAATGGTCTCCGCCTTGCCCTTCTTTTTCCCCTGCTGTCTTGGTGCTCCTCTGTTTATTTTCAGGTGTAACAGCAAAACATTGGGAGAGGTTCCTAGGTATGCACAGCCAATGGTTCCTGATGGCATCTCCGGAACCAATTTTGTATCCCAGTGTCTCTTGGCTTGGTAAGTTTACTCTCTGATAAATAGCCTTTGGTGATGTGAGAATTCCCTGAAAAATTGGGATTCGATGAATTCCTTTAATTCTGCAATGCTTTAATAGAATTATCAGTCACAGGACAGAAGGAGAGAGTGAGACATCTCCCTTCTCTCTTGGGAATGGGGGCCATCAGCTGAGACTGTAGTCCAGGCTTCCAACACCTCTTATAACTGAATAAGAGCTCGGTCTTCCTTTTTTTTTTTTTAGAAGATTTTATTGGGGAATTGGGGAAGGAGAACAGCATTGGGGTATCGGGGAAAGGGAACAGACAATTTGGTGTCCTTTTGTTCTTCAGTCTAGTTGTGGAGGATGTTGTTTCACTGGCCCATGTTGGTATTATCATTGCTCTCTTCCCGGGTGAGGCAGATCAGTCACCGGCCTCTGGACAGCCGCTCATAGTGGCTCTTGGCAGCTGACACTGGCTTCCAGCCGCTCACACTGGCTGCTGGCCACTCACTGCAGCCTATGGCTGCTCACTGCAGCAGTGGCTGCAGCTATGCCATCCCGGGAACTCAGAGCAGCCCAGCTCCAGGTGGAGCTGTTGTTCACCATCTTAGCTGTAGAGGGCATTGTCACTGGCCCTTATATGTGGGATCTGAACTGGGGGCCCCGCTGCTCAGAGCTGGCGTTCTAAGCCAGCTCCTAACCAACGCGCCACTCGGCCAGCCCTCTGTCTTCCTTTCTTAAAAAAAAAAAAAAAAATTAATTTCCTTTTTTCCTACCTCTTCAGAATGATCAAGAAGTTTTATAAATACTACAGATAGGAATTTAGTATTATGAATGCTAAAAATAATTGAATCACAGACCATTTTGTAAGTAAACTATAAATGACTTTTTCAAGGTCATATGTAATTAATTTCAGAGTTAGTTCTGAAACTTAGTTTCCTGTCTTTTATTCTAATATTAATTCCAGCATTTCTAGCTCCTCCTCCTCCTCTAAAATATAACAGGTGTGTGTAAGCTTCTTTCTACAGTGCTTAGTCCTCACCCAAGCTCAACCATTTAGACTTTATTAAAACCTTCAGTTCATTTACATAAAATATGCATTGTCATAGAGAAACTCACCTTCGGTGTTAATAATTTTCTCATGACAATTAGATTCTAAAGAGAGCATGGAAGGGAAAAATTACATACAGTCAAATTTACTAAATTACTCTTGCTAGTTCCTTAAATAACCCATAAGTAAGTGAGGTACTTATCCCATGAGAGACCCAGGAAAACTAAGGCCAAGTAGGGTGAGAGCTGATTCGGGTGTCTCATGCCTTACTGAGAAGAATGGTGGGGATGCCTATGGCATTATTAAAACAGACACCCATTGGGATAGTTTTGTATTTGTATTATCAATCTCTCTCTCTCTCTCTAGCCTCTCCTGAATCAGACCATGTTAAGGATATAAATGGCATTTGTTCCTAGTTGAATCCTTAGGATTTTATGTAGCACCTAATTCAACTAAAATAGAGGTCTTGCAAGGAAGAGCAATTTGGCCAGGTTAACACAGTTGAATTGCAGTTACTTCCCTCAAATTCCAGCAAAACCCTGGTTTTTCTTTCCTAATCATTTGGAAAACTGCGATCTTATAAATTGGTGTATGGTTATTGGCATAACTGAATGTCAGCTTTAGCTGTTTGCCACATGAGCCTAGGCATAGCTCCATTAATACTAAACTCACGATCATCAATGTGTGTTAAAGATGCATTTGGGGGTATGTGACAGCTATGAAAATTGCCTTTGTGATGAGCTAGACGTAATCATTGTATGATAATTAAGCATTTAAAAATACCCATTGTGTAATGCAGAAAGATTTCAACGTTTGCCATTTTTTTTCTACAATAGCTGATTTGCTGCATTTATTCTTGTCCTTCCTGTGAATACGTTTGTTGCTATGTTTTTAGTATTATTGTTAGCTTCATTGCATCATTAGTGGTATTCATCTGCTGCTTTTTAGCTTAAAGAACTGTAATTAGTTTTCATTCACTAGTGGCATTTAAACAGCATCAAGGCCATTGCCAAAGGTATAAGGACTATAACTCTATTGCTAGGTTTTAAATTCCTATAAACTTAAAAGCCTATTTTGTTCATGTTAAGTAATAAAAAAGGATATGAGTTATAAATGATGGAATTTCATTCTGCTTGGAAGAAAAGTATATTACAGGATTTGAAGGAGTGATGTGTACGTGTATGAGGTATCAAGTTCTCTGTCCCAAGTAGAAGATTCTATCCTCACTGTTGAGTTGGTTAATTCTATATAACCCAAGTCATACTTAAGAGACCTGTTCATTTGCACTTTCTCCACTAATTACACTATCTAAAGCAATATACGGAGTGTGCCGAAAAAACTGTGTACACATTTTTTAGAAAGGGAAAGAGCTATATTAAAATTGTAATATTCAATATATACTGATAACAAAAGATGAATACAAGTCATGTGTATACATTTTTTTGGCACCCCCAGTATTATTAGTGAGTAAAAATGTGGGCTTGTACAATCAAGACATCCTGAATTCAAAGTCTGCTTAGTTTATTAAGTAGCCCTTAAAGAGTTAAGTGTGAAGATTAAATTCAATAATTTTGTAAAGCATTTAAGACAGTGCTCATAAATATTGGTTACTAGTATCATTTCTTTATGTTTGCACCATCAACTCTCCGTAACTTTTTTAAGGATGCTCATAAGTCTCTCCCAGGGGCTTGAAGTCAGAAAGCCTTGTTAGGTCAGTGTTCTGTAATTATAAAGGGGAAGACACAGCGTTGGCCGAGTGGCTCAGGTAGTTAAGAACTTGCTCAAGAGTGTGAGCTCTGAGCAACAGGATTGCCGGTTCGATTCCCAGCTGAGCTGAGCTGAGTTGCCAACAGGTGCAGGATGGCTGAGCTAAAAAAAAAAAAGGGGGGGGGGAGACCCAGATCAGAGTGAGTATCAAATGAAGGAATGTGCCTTAAAGAGTGTTTAATTAACACTGGTCCAAGTAATAGAAATCCAAAGTGGAAGTGTTGTTAAAATTCCCCCACATCCCCACCCCTCTGTGTGCGCAGGTTTCAGTCCATTCCCTTGTTAATGCTACAGGAGCTTTTGGTGTGTGCTCTCTCTCTCTCTCTCTCTCTCTCTCTAGTGGGTAGTGTACGAGTGCATGTGTGTGTGCTGGTGGTTGTGAAGTTCTGAAATCATGGTGGGCAACTCAGGAATCACTTTATCTTTCATGGATCAGTGCTTTCTTGTGTGTCCTGTAGTATCAGTCCATGCATATCAGTGAGGTTGTTCGGGCTCTTTCATTTTCATTGCCCACTTTTGGGATTCACAAATTGGCTTTACGTAGCCCGGTGTAGCCACCACTGCCTCACTTCAGTAGGAGTTCAGGCACCAACAGTGGTTTTGAAGTTTGGGAATAAAAGTTTCTGGTGGTGAAGCAGCCCTGGAGAGAGCGAGAATTAGGAGGAAGAGTTGAAAAAAACACCTCAAGGTAACAATCTGATAATAATACTACAGGTTAACAGTTAGGTAAGCAGCCCTTGCTCTGTGTACCAGTACTGTTACAGTCTTTTATGTACATAAATTCACTTCATTTTGACAAGTCTATGAGGCAGAAACTTTTTTATACTCATTTGAGATGAGGAAACTGAGGCAATACTGAGAAGTTCTGGGACCGGGCCCAGGGTGTCTGCTCTTTGTGGATACCCCAGTAATAGTGGTTTCAGGGAACTGCTTGCCTCTTTTTTGTTTGTTTGGACTGGCCAGGGATGTCCATTTTTCAGCTTACCACTGGCCAATAAATGAAAATCATCTGCAAGACTTCTTTAATTATTATTTATCTTTTATTTTTTCAAATTAAAAACACACTTTGTTTTTCAATCCCTAGAGATCTATTTAGGTTAGCTGTATTCTTTAGATATTATCATGAATTGCCTTTATATAGAAGTAAAGGGAAATGAACAGTTGATCCAATCATTTGGATTATTGAAGCAAAAGAATATAAACCTACTGTTGAAGAAAAAAGGTTGAGATTTTAGACTGAGTTGTGAAAATCAAAAGCACTGATCATATTTACATGATTTAATGTTATCAGATCTTGGAGTCAAGATATCTTGCTCTGAAAATATTTGCTATGTGACATTTTCCTTTGATTTTAACATTTTAATTATAAACATTTTAAATATGTTGCCAGAATGGAAAGATTCTCGTTTTTCTTTCCACATCAGCCGGCCAGATAGAATATACTGTTAAAGAATGGAGAATTTTTTTAAATTAGGGTAGAAGAGCTAGGGAGAAGGAGTGAAGTGACAGAGAAAAACATGCTAAAGCATAATTCTGTCTCATAATGTTCAACTAATTGATAATTTGCTAAAAACTAGTGAATTAATTATTCAAAAGACCCGTCGTCAGTAAGATAAAATTTCAATAACAAAACATTGAAGGCCTTGCCAAAACTGTTAAAAGAAGTATCATGGGTGGTCAGTGAGCCTCAAGTACACACAGCATGAATTGCCTCTTTTCTTTTTCTTTTTTTGGCCATTTTCTTGATGGTGTCAAGGTGCAGTTATGTATGCAGAGCAGGAGTGATTAAAGGCAGACCTTGGGGAGTCGACCATGGGAAGTGCTCTAAATCTGAGGTAACAACACCTGAGTCCTTATTCTTGCTTTATCTCCTCATGGTATCACAGTTTGTGTTCCCTTCAGCAAATCCAGACCTCCTCATCTGTAAAATGGGAAAATACACATGCTGCCAACTCTATAGAATTGTTATAAAGGAAAACAAACTACTTACCGTCTCAAGAGCATTTTAAAAAAAACTGTTAGAGACAGGAATAGTAGAGGGAATTGTGATAGAACAGGTGTAGGCATGGGGAGCCAACAGTGAAATGCAATGAGATTAGTTCCTCTAGGACAGCAGTTAAGCCATGACTTCACATCCCCGGGGATCTTTTAAAATATACCAAAACCTGCTGTTGACCTCCAGGGTTTCTGCTTTAAATGTTCTGGGGCAGGGCTCACGTATAGACTTTTACCCCCCATTTCTTGAGGTGATTCTAAAGAGCAATCAAGATTAAAAATCCTGCTAGATAGTTTCTGGAACAAAATTTGCAATTTGGGTAAAATGGACACATGGAAATTTTCAGTTTGAAGAATGAAAACCCTCCTGTTACAAATATAGATGAAATTTATGGAGATACAGTGTTGACAAAAAAAAAAAAAGTGATCTCTAATTAGAAATTCTGCCCTAACTAAAAAAAAATATCTTTCATAGTTGGAAGTTCCAAACTAAACTGAAACGAATGTACTTATTTCACTTTTAAGATAATTTTTCACATTAATGAGCCTTGGAAGCCAGGTTCACGGAATTCCAATTACCGAAAGGGCTTCCAAAGTGTGATATCATACATCATGAGAAAAATATAATAACTCTCTTAAAAAAATATAATAACTCTCTTTCAAGGTAATAAAATTATCATAAACAATTTGATTCAGTTATGCTACAGAACATCTTGTGATTAAAAACTTCTGTCCCTGTAGCTTCGCTGTGTAAATTCAGTTCACTTATATTATTGCCCTGTTGCTAATCGTATTATTTGAAAATTCAATGATATGTAAAATATAAAGGCAGCAATTTAAAACTAAATGTATATCTGCTCTAGGATGTCTCAATTGCTGTTTAATTTAAATAATTTGGGGACCCTTAGAAAGTTGCTAAGAATTAGTGTAAAAACATTTGGGACTGATTTTCCCTTGAATATAATGATGCTTAAAATAGACAAGTGCTATAAGTTATAAAGTCTTATGTCCTGGCCTCCCATGGACTTTAAAATAAAAGTTTCCAGTGGCTGTGACCCTGTTAACTGAGTAGAGGAATTCTTTGGACTGAACCACAGATTATCTTGCCCAGTTTTCAGCAAAAGAAACCAATGCCAGGAAACTCTAGGGGACATTCCCAAAGCCACACAGCTCATTAGTAGCAGAACTTGGATTGATCTCTTAGCTCCTAGCCCTCTCTGTCTCATTCTGGAGAAGCCTGATAAATATTCTCATGTTTTAGGGTTCAAATATGGGAGTGTATTTCAGAGTCCAGCAGCATTCAAGCCAGAAATGACCTTAACTACCAGTAGCCCAAAGAGGTTATGGTGAACTGCTGTTCAAATGAAAGTTCCAAACGTCATTTAGAGGCCGATTCATATAGAGTTTGACTCACTGCACATTTGATATAACTGATGATCTGATCATTTTAATACCCATATAAACCAGGATGAAAGTCATTATGTTACTGTCTGTACATTTTCAAACACATTATCCTGTTGTTGCACGTCCTGCCCCTACTTGGTCCCCCAAAGGAGGCTACATGGCACTGGCCCTTCCATAACTGTTATGACACCCAAGTTGTCAAGTTTGATAGAATGGATTACGGGTGGACAAAGATAGAAAGACAATAATGTAGCATGAAGCATATCTTTTACAATTCTGCATCTACTTGGTACAGAATTACTAATGGTTACATGGACTATTTTATATCTCACAAAGAGTATGTGGCAAGAGAAATTTAAAAATGGAAAAAAAATGGGACAGTGTTTTAAATCTGAGTATTTAAAGATATCAAGTGATTATTTAAAAGATCAAATCTTATCAGTAAGTACTGACTTTGTAAGTGTTTTGAGTCACAGATAGCTGATAAGAATGCATTGGATATAATGCATTCCAAAGAAGTGAATGGATTCCAACTAAGTGAAATCCAAGGTTTATTCCAAATTATACCTCTATCATGAAGGCTTCAAAGGTTCATCGGTTCCTTTGTCTTCTAGCATGCTTCAGACAATCCTTTCTATTCTTATAAAATGCCCTATTTTTAATGATCTTCTGCAATGGAGATCCCCCAGTCCTTTAGGCGCTTATTCCAGTCCAAAGAAATTAAAAACGTGTTCAAAGAATCAGGGGTTTGGGATTCAGTCCCAGGTCTTCGATTTTCAAGAACTGCTCTTTAATCACCCCAGGCTGCAGCAGAACATCAGTCTCCTCTCACGAGCTGAAGACAGAGGGTGGTTGACAAAGCACTCTTTCAGGCTCTGCCTGAGGCTGGTATCTTGACAAAGAACTAGGTAAGCTAGGTTTTAATGTTGCTGTTGCCTGTCTTTTTCTCCATGATTGAATTGTTTCAGCTTTGAATAAATTCTTTTGGAGTAGGGTTTCCCTCTGACAAAGATTGGGATATGGGATGGGTGCATGGCGGTGGAGGATTGTTAGTAATTTTATACAAACTTTGTTAATCACTCTAATTTTCTTCTGGACCAGTCTGTTAAGACTGGTCGCAGATACAGGGAGAGGAAACTATTACAGAAAAAGAATTGGCAGAAGAAACGTACACATATGAAACCAGCATCCAGGGACATATGGTGTTGCCTAGTAACAGAGTCCAAGTAGGAACTTGGGCTGAATTGGAGAGCAACAGTGTCCATTCGGACAGAATATATCCTTGCAGGCCAGAGTCCCTGGGTTCAGGGTAGCAGACAGGGCCACCAAGAAAAGCAACACTGTCACTGGAATACAGTAGTCCACAGAGAGAGCTACTTGATGGAACAACAGAGGAAATGGAGGATATAAGTCAGAAAAGGTGGTGGTCACAATCACCTGAAATCAGGTGAACTAGTGGAAGAAGGTTTTACAGCTCAAATTGCCAGCTACATTTGCTCTTTGTCTGAGCATATATATATTTTATTATCACTATGTCAGTTATGCTGTCTTGGTTGATGAGACCTAGGGAAATACAGCTTATATGTCTGTTTGTAAACTGAAGATAGTACATTATATGCAACTAACTATAATGAACTATTTTTATAACATCTATATTTAACAATTACTAACTGTCAGAAAATTTTGGATTCTGTTACTATATTATTAATTCGTCTCTTAACTATAGTATTTTGTTGTGTCAAGAATCTGATATTCAAATATAAAGCGAAATGATAGAAATCAACTAAATATAGCTGGATCATGGGAATCAATGCAAATCCCTTTTTAAATAATCTGGGTAAATATTTGCTTATAGGTTCCACCTTCAAGTTGAACCAGAATGTCCTTAAATAAACAGTTCGGGGACACTGCACAGTTTGCTCTTAGATATTGATACCAAAGGATATTCTTATTATTTGCATATCAAAAGCATTTTGGTTTTGGTGAGGAAAGTGCCTTCCATCATCAGAAGAACTTGGTAGTACACATTCAGTTCAGAATTCCACTAACAAAAATTCCCTGAATGTCTTACTTTGTTGAACAATGATCGTGACTCCTTTATATATGTTATTAGTTTCCCTTTCAAATACCATTTCGAAGTTTGTTATCTTGAGAGTACACAGGTCATTTGAGTGTCACAAGGTCTGTGAGGACCCCAAAGCAGTTCATAGAGGGGAGGGCTGAAGATTTGCCCTCATATCAAAGGGAGCCATGCATTTGATATGGAGAAAGAGCACTGATGTATGGCTGCTGGTCTCCCCTCTTATTTCCTCCTCCAGTAAGTGGCAAAAGACATATTTCAAAATTTTGAATCTGCATGCTTCTCTCCCCAAACATCTGGAATCCAATAGGTTGGAAGATTGTGAACAAGACCTATACTTCTGTCCCCTTACAGACACATAGGATGATATCCCTGAATCATTTTCAAAAGTTTATTTCAACGTTCCCCTTCCCGCTACCTCCATGATTCACTGTTTAAAGATTAAAATTTTACAAGTAAAATCAAAAATATTGTGAGGCCATTGTGGCCAGTCTCAGAGAGCTGTACCATCTGCTCAACTCTGTAAAATTTCAGAAACATTTAAATGACATGTTGTAAGAATGCCCTGCTGGTGGAATCCATGACAAAGCCTTCCATTGGTGCTCCCAAAAAAACAAATTTAGTGTGTTTTATGGCTCAGAAAATGATCCTATTCAGGGAAACTGGTCTTCTAAATGCTTTAGAAATGAAAGGAACAATTCCCAATCCAAATGTTGTTCACAGTGCAAATCCACTCAGTAAACCCAAGACCAGCCCATCACAGGAGACCTGCAGGATGCGTTAAAATGATCACGCACTCCTCAGCTCACAAGTGTTGGGTTAGCAGGCTGTGTGAAGCCAGAGTCAAGGTTATGGGATGGAAACTTCTAGAAAAAAGGAAGGGCACCTTGAAAGAGCATGACATTCAAAAAACTTCAGAATAAAGTCTGAAAATTAAATAGCAATTTACAGCATCTGTCATTTGGTGATCTTGATTTTTCATACGGTCCCATTCAGAAGATCCAGGCTTGATGTCTGTATTTTGTGCAATATTTGGAAACCTATTCATTGATGAATGGAAAAATTGCAAGCACAGTAACATGCATTGAGTACTCACAGCACACATGGCATTGCTCTTAACACTTTACATGTATTACTTTGTTCCCTCCTCGCAACAACCTTAAGAGGTAGGGGCTACTGTTAGCCCCATGGTGCCTGTGCGAAAACTGAGGCCCAGAGAAGTTCAGTGAGGTCACCTGCTCAAGGTCACACAATCATTTGAAATAGAACTGCGTTTTGAGACTAGGCATTCTGACGCCAGAGTCTGTGGTGTTTACCACTCTCCCACACGGTTCATCTGTTCATTTCACAAATACTGTTCAGTGCTCACCTTACCCTGTGGGGCTTACAGCCTAGTGGATGGGAAAACAAATGCTAAACAAAGACATAAATATATGGCAAGTGGTTGTAAGTACAATGAAGAGAGAAATAAAGGGATAGAGAGTGAAGGAGAGAATGTTATTTTATTTAAAAAGGCTGTCAGAGAAGGCCTCTATGAGGAGGTGAGATTTGTGCCAAGATTTGACTGAGGGAGCATACCCTCAGTATGTTTGATGGAAGAGTCCAGAGGCAGAGGGAGCTGCAAGAGGAGATGCTTAGGGAATAAATAGCAAGAAGCCAGAGTCTCGAGTGCCACGAGCAAGCAGCAAGGGGCAAGGAGGAGACTGAGAGATATGCTGGGGCAGGTGTATGTTTATGGTATATTATAATGATTAAATGTATCCTTTAGACACGTTTTTAAAACATCATAGGTAAGATGGGCAAACCCAGTCTATGTACATCATTCAAGATTATCACAACCATTTAGTTACTGAGGCTGAACACTTCTCCTGTCCTAGCAAGAGAATTATACGTGTAAATATTTTCAACAGGAGCTGGTTTACTTGTTGGGTTCAAGATTTGAGGCATCTGATATTGGGTAAGTTTCACTATGGGAAATGGTTCTGCAGTGAGCAACCATGTCTGCTCGCTTAGAAATGTCCCAGTTTTAGCACGTTCTTCCATCCGGGGAAACCCATCAATCCAGGCCAGATTAGGATGTCACTGTCTTAACAGAGTTCTGAGTGTTTCTTAGGAAATGGTTACTGAAGGGAGGAACAGTGAACATGCTCTCTGGTCCTGGTATTGCACCATCTCACTCTTTGGGCGCTGTTACACTTTTTATTCTGTAGATAAATGATAAAGTAGAGATAAAACAGACGTTTGTGAATGTCCTTCTAAATTTATAAATATAATCTTAAAGCTTCCTGTTGTTAAAGTTTGAAATACTTAGCTTATACATGCATATTATAAGCAATGAATTTAAGTATTTACTCACTCCCAAAGATTCTCGGAGCACTCTAAAAAAGCAGATTTCATTTTCCAACTGTAGTATGGTAAAACTAGAAAAGGAGAAAAATGAAGGTAACAACTCATATTTTTAACAGGCTAAGAGAAAAATAGATGAATATCTCAATTGATGCTACAAAGACATTTGATCAAAAAAAAGTATTCCTGATGTTTAAAAAATAAATTGTGAGTAGATCCAAATTTCCATAGTAAACTAACTAGCACTTATTAAAAATCAACCTAAATTTCATTATTATGTAATTGGAAAGTATCCAAATAATAAACTCTAACTAGCATTGAACCTTATGATACAAATAATTTTTGACATGAAAAAATGCTAATAAGTGAAAAAAGTTGGATACCAAATTTAGATCCAAGATAAATTTTACTCTACTAAACAACAAGAGTAAAGCAACAAAACCCCCAGTGTTTTAGCCATGCTTGCCTGTGTATGGAATTGTGGGAAATTTTTTTCTGCTTTTGTAAACTTACACTTTTTAATATATTCTTCAGTGTGTCCCTACTGTTTTAAAAGTCTGGAAAACAAAATTAAGAAAATAATTTTAAGAAACAATTTTGTTTTTCTGCTGGGGCTTCCAAAAAAACAAAACAAAAATGAGAATTCCTTCCCAAGAAATACAAATTATCAAATTGTAGATGAAAAATTTACTCCTGCTCCAAATGGCTAAGGCAAAAGCTCCAAATAGGGAAGTGAAGGAAATAGCCTAGTCTTATTTTCATGTAGAATTGGAATGGAGGATATAAAATATCACTGTATTGGAACAAAACATAAGGAACCTGAAGAATAAATTTAGACATTAAAAATTATTTGATAGGGGCGGCCAGTTAGCTTGGTTGGTTAGAGTGTAGTGCTCATAACGCCAAGGTTGCCGGTTCAATCCCCACATAAGCCACTGAGATGCGCCCTCCACAACTAGATCGAAACTACTACTTGACTTGGAGTTAATGGGTCCTGGAAAAACACACTGTTCCCCAATTAAAAAAAAAAAAGTATTTGATAGTAAGCTCGCAGCCACTTCTTGGGAGGCATGGTGACACAGCAAGGTGAAGGAAGAGAGAGCTTAGAATAGCCATCATTGTACTTAACACAGAGAAATTAACAGTTACTCCATGGCTAGCAAAGTGGGTGGGTTTTGGGTTTGCCAGAGGCCATTGTGATTCAATCTTAAATGACCCCTTTCTTTCTTTAAATTAGGGTAAGCAGGATATGGAGAGATATATGGTCCTTATCCATGACATTATACCTTCTCTATCTTTTATTTTTCTATTGATCACCTTGTCTTGTACTGAGATGGAATTTTCTCATCGCTACACTGTAAAAATAAATACACCACTATTTTAGATTACTTTAAATCATCATACAATTTCATGTTCATCTCTTTTTGGATCTTCTTAGTAACTTGCAAATTAAATTGAATTGGTATTATTTAAGCTTATTAAAGATAATACCTGTGGCAAGATAAGTGTCTTGCACGCCTGAAATGCGATAGAGTGAGAGCTGTAATTCCCATGAAGGCCCTTGGCCCCTGGGATAGTTTTATTTCCTGTAGTGCAGTGGCTTGGGGTGTGATTCCTTAAGGTCCAAGAAATAAAAGGCAATCAATTAGGAAGTGTTTTTATTTAAAACAGAGCAAATACCCTTACTTCTTATGCATGCATTGGACAATTTTAAAAGGTAGATCACCCGTTTCTACCTTTTAAGTAGGCAGACATTGAGGTCTTGCCTCTAAGGCAGATTTGGAGAAGGTGTCTACTTGAGCTGTTTTGGAGGAGTTACATGTAATTTTGGAATTTCAGTCTTATGTCAAAACTTTCAGGGCATAAATCTTTTTCTTGAACAATTCTGGATCTTTCTCTTGTTTCTCATTCATTCATTATAAAAATAAATGCCAAATATTGTACCTGATGGCTTCAAATCAATAGTAAACAGATTCATGAAACTATATTTTCTTCCCCCTTGTTTCCTCAAACAAAAGCCAAGTTACAGTCTTATAAAATATTCTACATAATTTAAGGTCTTTGTTTAATATTGTCATTTTATGTCTTATGCTTACATCTGCATTTTAATAAATGCAAAAAAAATGCATTTCCTGTTGTGTCTCTGGAGATACGTTTTTATCCTTTTGTTATTTTTGCATTGATTTAAAACCTCTGGGCAGTTTGTGCTGTCATAAGTTGTATCTGTAAGTGATGGCAATATTATCTCGCAAAAGAATAATGTTTCCATTAATGCCTACATCATGATTTTAAAAAATAATTATAATAATTCTTTGTAACACCTGCCTGTGAAGCAAGAGAGGCATTTTAGATGATTCCTTCTCGGAAGCTTAGAAAAATTGAGATACTTGTAGTTTGGTGCCTTCCCATGTTCCTCGGTACAAAAAAATGTTGAAGGAGTGACTAGCAATCCTTAACCCAATGATGACAAGTGAAATGTCCTTGCCCAGGATGGTTTCCATGGTTTTGAGGCATGTCACTGAGTTACACTCTGCACCTCTGCTTTGGCTTGGACATGGCATCTCTATTTCCAGGGAAGCCATTTTGACCCCTGCTATCACCATTTTTTTCTTCCAGAAAAGCAACTGACACACTGAACAGAGATGACTTGCAAGCGACAGCCATGAATCAGTTTCGATTTTGTCTCCTTCCATCCTTTGAAATGTGGTCTGTGCGATTAGTCTTTCCCATCACTGTATGAAACATTAGGCAGGTTCCATAACTTTTTTGGTCCCTCTTGGGCAATAAGGTTTCCTGGTAACTTCAGGTTGCAGAAAATTGCCTTAGTTTAGTAATTTAACTGTCAGTTGCATGTGTTAATAGAAACTTCGATTTTGAGTAAAAGTTGTCTGTCTTCTTGGTGTCTGGCAGCTCAGTGGGAAGCCTGAAGTGGAAGTGGAGGCGGGAAGGATTTATTACCTAATTTTCTACTACTTCTCCAGGTCTCCAGCAGAGGTTTCTGGCTTTTTGAGTGTTGGGAGAAAGGAGGGAGAAGAGTTAGGTAAGGCAGCAAAGATGTCACTTCACAGCTCTTTGTGTGGAATCAGTATCTGAGCAGGTGTTTATAGATGACAGCTTGACAGATGTTTACAGTTGACTCTTTTGTGGGGCCTTTTGTGAGTTTCCTGCACTTCCCGCAAGATCTCAAGGAGGGGTCCCCTGGCTCTTTGCTGTATGATGAGTACGTGTCTTCTTCTAGTAGCCAGTGATCTCACCACTTTGTGGCATAAGCCATGAATTTTATCCCGTGCCTGATGAATGTGTTGATGATCAACTGAAGATAGATGAAGAAACAGTGCTTCAACCAGGCTGGTTCGTCAATCTAAGGAGAGAGTGCATACTGATAGGCACTATGGGAGAGAAGAAAGTGCATACCAGCACAATGATAAAATAATATTGATACTGCAAGTAGACAGGAGCAGAGATGACGGGATGGAAGTCATCTGCAGGGAAAAGACGTGCATGTGATGTTAGGCTTGTCATGTGACATGAAGCTTTTCTGTGAATCAGAAACTGTTGAAATGTAGAAGAGGACATTATACAAGCACACTGTACTTGTGGTTAGGCAGAAAGTAATTTCACAACAACGTGTGACCTAGCAGGATTAAACAACTCAGTGTCTTGACCCAAATGCTTCTCAGGATTTACGTAGCCAATAAAACAGGAAAGAAAAGGATCCAATGGACATCATTATTGTTTTATAAGAGAAGCTGTTTATGCTTCTTTTAAAAGGATGAAAGTATATGTAAGTTATAAACAGAAATTAAATGGTTGAAATAAGGATTTAATTTAAAGGCAATAAGGACATTAACATGCTCACTAAATACCAGCTGACTATTAGAAACCTCTTTAATGAGATTTACTAACCACTGAACCACCATGTCTCTCTGTGAAGAAGCTGTTCAATATCAATAATTTTTGTTTGTTAGGGAATATACAGTTGAACTATTCCAACACAGTAGGAAAGCAACAAATAATAATCACAAGTAGTATTTGCTGGGTGTTGGTTTTTTTGTTTGTTTTTTGAGGGCAGTGTCACTAGCCCTCATATGTGGGACCCGAATCGGGGCCGCTGGCTTCCCAAGCCAGCACTTAACCACCGCGCCACTTGGCCGGCCCATGCTGGGAGTTTTTTTTATAAGGCAGCCACTGTTCTGTAGCCTTCCTGGGCATGATCTCCTTTGGAACGCACAAGGCTATCCGGTCAGAGTTACTGTGTTCTCATGCAGATTTGCGGGGACTGAGGCCTTCAGAAGAGGAATTCACTTGCCAGAGGTCACACAGCTGTAGTGAAGCTTGAACTCAGGCAGTCTGACTCCAGACCCATGTTCCTAACAATGAGTTACCCAGTGGCACCTTGTCATAAAACTATCCAGGCATCTTAAGGCAAATGTAATAACAGCAGCCTCACCAGCTAGAGACTGGGTGATCTATTTTCCAGCCCAGACCTTCCTGTGATCTTTGTCATATTAGTGGCAGGAGTAAGATGACCTTTAGAAAGCAGTGCAAGGGAAGTCATCTGTCAAAAGCCCTTGCTAGCACGTCTGCTCACAGTTTCAGCCAGATCAGGTGCTGGCAATAGGGAAGCAGGGCTCCTGACATTGACGTTTCAACCCTCCTCACTCCTTCATTGTCTCAGTTTTCTATTTTTTCATTACCTGCAGTCTCTCAAATCTGTCTTCTCTTTGCTCACCACCCAAAGCTCTCTTTCTTGCCCTCCTGTATCTTTCATTTGCTTGCTGCCTAGAATGAAAGGGAGCAAAGATGTAGGGAAGAGCTTGTGTCAAAGATTCACTGATTCCTGACAACTAGTTTAAGTGTTTGCAGAAGTCTGAAAATGTGCACACAGACCACTTGAAGGTTTTGCATCTGTGGTGTTATATTACAGTTCACATTTTGGGGGCAAATAGTGAATGGTGAATACTAAAACCAAACCAAAACAAAAACCTCTGAAAAGCATTGTTGGGCTCACATAATTGTCAAAACCACCTTTAATAAATACAGTTCACAGCAGTATTTTATTCTCTGCAACAGTGAATAATGAATCCTCTAAATTTATTGTTAAACGTTAATGAGTGCATACCAAGTCCATCACTCTCTCTAAATTCTTGCTCAACATTGTTAATTTGTTTTCTTTCATTATTTCCCCTATTTTTTTAAAGTTGAAATTAATATCATTAGTCGAAATTAATATCATTTTATACTGTTCTGTAGTGCTTTGGAAAAACTGTGCCCTAGAGTTGACCTACCAGGAAAGGTTTTGAATAGTTGAATGGTAGCCAGTTTTTTTTATCTTGGCCAAATTTTATATTTTCCCCTCAGGTTAAGTTGTCTCTTTTGTACCTCAGTACAGTGCTACCATATTGTTACCTGTTACATCTCAACAACAACCTTAGTGACAACATATACAAGAGATCATTAACTTTCACTGAACAAATTAACCTTAACTGAACATATATTTATTTTATTTTATTTTATTTTATTTTATTTTTTGAGGGCAGTGTCACTGGCCCTCATAAGTGGGACCCAAACTGGGGTCGCTGGCTTCCCAAGCCAGCGCTTAACCGCTGCGCCACTCGGCCGGCCCCTGAACATATATTTTAGAGATGTAATTATGCATACATACTATGTGGGAGTTGAAAGCCTGGGAAAAAACATAGTAAGACCATTATGTCAGAGACTCAACTAAACATATTCAGCTGAAGTAAAATGCACAGTTTCAAAAATAGCATATAGTGGATGATGCCAGTAGGTTAAATCACTTGACATGTACAACAGGGTCCTGTGGTAAGGATTCCATAACCACCTTTTGCAAGCCCATTGCACTGCCTAATATTGAAGTTTGAAGGAAGCTCTTTTCGTGTGACCTGTTTCTTCTTGGACTGTCTGCACAGGAGGGAAAAACAGCTGATTCTTAAAAGTACCACTCCCGTGATCTGAGAATTCGTATATGTTAAGTTTATACTTCTTTCTCTAAGCCACATATCTGTTGTTCTTCGTAGTTTCTGGTGGACTTATTTGCTATGTGCACGATCATGCCGCATAATGCAATATGTGATGTAATCTTGACACATGGAGTGCGTGCATAAGTGGTCACATTACTAATATTTTCTGTCACCTGACATGTGCTTGCTTAAGATTTACTACCCTAGCCTTTCCTTTCCAAATTTTTAGAAATCCAACAGCAGGGGATGTTAAAGAACTGAAACAGTGGTGGTGATGGAACTAAAATAGATCTATCAAATATGAATAAAGTTTCTTCAGTATCATGGAGACGGATACAAGTTTTTAGTAGGTCCAGTTAGTTACCAGTCCAAGCTTTATGCTCACCGTCTACAGCTTTCTTGCCTAACGAGGTAGTCACTAGCCTAACATGTGGCCAGTTAAGTTTAAATTAATTAAAATCAAATCAAATTGGTTCTTCAGGCACAGTAGCCACATTTTGTGTACTCAGTAGCTACATGTGGCTAATGGCTGCCATATTGGGCCGTGTAGCTCTGGAAAATTTCCATTGCCACAGAAAGTTCTCATGAAGGTGCTCCTTAGAGCAGAACACCTTTATTTCCTGTCTACATGCTGATAGTGACACAGAAAAGTACCTTTCAAAGATTTGTAACAGTATTCTTAGGTTGTTGATTGCATAGTAAAAGAATCTTAAGGGGGCCGGCTGAGTGGCACGATGGTTAAGCACTGGTTTGGGAAGCCAGCGACCCCTGTTCGGGTCCCACATGTGAGGGCCAGTGACACTGCCCTCAAAAAAAAAAAAAAAAAGAATCTTAAGATTGGCAAAGTACTTTCTACCCCATACACACATCCTTAATAGTAGGACGGGACTTACCCCCATACAAGGGGAACTCAGAGAGCCTGTCCCTGGTTTCAGAAAACAGTCACCTCTACCCACTTGACTGCTTATTCATTTGCTGTTTCTCTCAGTAGGAATTAGGTAAAGCCACAGAATTTTCCACTTGTCTTGCCTTATATTTTCATCATTCATTTTTTAGAAGTGCTTTCTCAAATTTTGCTAGAGAGCATTCACAACTTCTGTAATAAGGTAGCTTGATGTTGTTTATAGGTCAACTGAACCAAGTTTCAGGTTCTTAAACTGATTTCTATGATTTTAAATCCTTTTCAATTTCTTCATAACCCTTTAAATGGATCAGTTAAATCATGGAGTTTTGCAGATTCTACACTAGCGTAGTGTAAATAGAGAATGACTTCATTGTTTTTACTTTTGCATTCCTGTATATATGTATTAATCTCAATGGTTTTTTTGTTGTTTATTTTAAAGTAAGTGTTAAAACTGTTTATAGGTACTTTTCTCCTTTCCATATTTGGTGACATGGCCCCCACTGGTCCCATGGCAGGCTCTGTACTGATCATGAAACTAAGATGAAGATTTCATATGAACCATTGGGAGGAAAAGCAGAAGCAATTATTTGTCAAGTGAGGTACTTCGGAGATGTCAGGCTCAACTTTTTTTCTTTCTTTTTCGATGTCGGCCTCTGATGAGCTTCCCTACATTATTAGTAAATGATTCTGACCTAAATATATTGCTATTACTCAAAGAAAAGCAGTGCACTCATGAATGACTTCATTTTGTCAGAGATAGTGTTTAGGGAGGAGGAACTGTAAGGGGGTATGGATCTTTGATGTGTCTTTAAGGCTCTAGAGTTTCCTGTTTAAAATCAAGATGAAAATATAACCATATTAACTTGACTCTTTCTTACTCTTCCTCTCTGTGCCTATCACTTCGAGAGGTCTGATTTCTTTCTCATTTCCTTAGGTTGATAAACTCTTATGACATGTTAGGGGTTTATTTAAATCCCTTGAAATTTTCTCTGTGGAGATATGGTTTTTCTTCAGATCCTCAGCTACTGTTTCTATCTGGCCTCTGGGATCCCAGTGAGGTGAAAAGATAAAGTGGCGGAGGGCAGTAACTTCATGCATTACATTATCACCTGTCACTACGTCTTAAATTCTTTGTAAGAACAAGGTGGTCCTCCCACTCAGGCCGAGACCTTGATCACCAGCCAGATGCCCAGCCGCTTGTTCGACCTCATTAAAATCGAGTGATCATGTTAATGTTTCGGTCTGAGGCCAAACCTCACAGAGCTGTTTAAAATTTCTGAGGATATTATCATAGTATTTGGTTTGTGGTCTTTTCTTAGTATTTTCTAGCAGATCAATCTGAATAGAAATAGACCAAGATCACATGGGAATTAGATCAGGAAGTTGGGATTAAAAACAATACATAAGCTGCAAAAAATATAGCCAATATATTGCTTATTTTACTTTTTTTTTTTTTGCTCTAAAAAACTATTCATCATGTAAAAACCTAGAAAATATAACATTTAAGAATTATAGGTCAGTAGAAACTTGTGAACTATAAAAGTATGATGGCATTTGCTGGCCAAAGAGGCAAATAATTATAGCTGATTTTTATGGTCAAGAAGTCGGGATCGAAGACCTGACAGCTTCTACCTGATACTGTGCTAATTCAGTCATGACCTCTGTGTAAGGTCAAAAAATTGAACTTTGTTCAGGCAGGAAGTGTGGCACAGGAGAACAGTGTAATTCCTAGTGACTTTGTCAAGGTCACATGCAACTGGTAACTGATAAGATTTTCTGAAGAGTGCAGATTTTCTTGAACACAAATCAAAGCCATATCTATGAAGAATAAAGTTTTACTTCCAGTTTAATTATTTACTGCCAAAGGATCTGTTTCCACCATTGCTTGGGGGCCAGCAAGCTTCCCTGCACAGTGGTTCTGTCGAGTTGGTGCAAACGCCTCCACTAATTGGTGTCCTGCCCTGTTGTTCTCACGCTGAGTTCAGCAGGAAGCCAGTCTCTCTCAAAAAAAATGGGCCTCATGCAATGAAATCCCTGTGATGCCACAGAGCACAGATGTACAGCGCCTGGATGTGTTTGTCTAGTCAGCATGAACACTTTTCAACCACAAATAATACAGTGGGTCAAATTTGATTATTTTTAACTTTCATAGAAAGGCTATTTATAGCACTTGTGCCCTGGGAGATACCTACTAGCCATCCAGACTCCAGGGCTAATCATTCTTTCTTGAAATCACCATCAGCCATGGAGGCGGCCCGAAGGAGTTAAGGTTAAGGCCGAAACCTCAGTGTTCACTTCCAGCTGCCTTGTTATGCTTGCAACTTGGTGCTTTGGACACCACTTTGGTCCCTTCAGGTCCGTTCCTCAGTTTCCTTTTCCATGAAATTATGATTTGGGATTCAAATTTAATTAAAGTCTTTCTCATATTTAAAGTATGTGTTTCTGTGGCATAATTGGGCCACCGGATGGAAGTGAGGATTAAAGAAACAAGAAGCAAGCTTAGGTACTTTGATTCATGGAGACTTTAGAATCATGTACTTGATTTTTTTTTTTAAGCATTCTTTTTTATAAAGAATGAAAAAAGAACTAAAAGGATAAAAATGGCCTCTGTCACCTGACCTTACCAAAATCTGAACACCTTACATTTGCACAATAACACCTGACTTTTTTCTGGGTATATTACGATTTATCGAGTACCTTTACATACATGATATGATTTGAACTTCACAACCACTGGTGTAGTGGTGAATAGGGCAGCTATTGTTCAGGGTCTCAGAAAAGTCAGGTTAGAGAGGTCATAGTGATTAGGTGGTAAGGTGGCATGAACCCATTTCTTTGGACACTAGTACAACAGCTGTTCACTATGTAACTATATCTCCATACTTTATTTACTGCTGATAATGCTTCTAATACTTTTTCAGACTTAAAAAATAAATAGAACCTTGTAATGTATAGGATGCTTATTGGCGTTTCGCTTATTGAAGCCATTTTTGTTTGTTTGTTTATTTTTAATGCATTTGACCTCTCTTCCAAAAATTTTCATATTTTGAAAATTAGATTGTAGAATTGCTGTGGAAATTATTTTATTTTTAATTTATGTTCAAAGATGTGTGAAAAAAGTTTAACTTCTTGAAGGTAGAGGTGAAAGGAATCCCAGAGGTCTGTCGTTGGAACAGGAAGCAGTCTTAAAATGCGACATGTGTGTGAGTGAAATGGCTGAGAGAGGGGCTGGACATTGAATTGCCTGGTAAAAAACCAAAACCAAACCTAAATGCCTTTTTAATTGCCCGCTTCAGACATAATTATAAGAAATATACTAAGATTTCCATTCCAAGGCCAGAGGGATGTACAGCCTCTGTTTTCATGTTTGCTTGTTTTGTTCTTTACATTCATGAAACACATAACCAGACTTGGGGCAGTCTTGGAAATTTTGTTTGCAATGTGAGTATGATTTCTAGGCAGCAAAGAGTTATGATTCGCTGAAAAATCTAGACCCTGAATTGCAACAGTTATTGTATAACTTCTCAGCAAGACCTCAAAAACACTAGTTCCCAAATTCAAAGAACAATTGTTTCAGAGCTGTCATCTTAAGGGATGTTTGCATTTCTAAAAGACATTGTTTTGTGAAGCTAAAAAACCTCTAAGCAAGCTGCCAGCATTTACAGAAGTTTTATTAGGATCACGCAAAATTGTGCTTCATAATTTTTGATTTCTTGAAACTCTGGGGCAGACATTTTTTTCTAGGTTTACATTTCTTATATTAACATGGCTATTGTTTCAATAACTGGACACCTTGATAATATTTTCTATTTTCACTGCCCCCCCGCCATAGAAGACATTTTCTTCAGGGATCCCAGTCTGATTAGTATGAATAGCATTAACCTAAAAAATGACATTTTTCACATTGACTAATTCTCTTGATGGAGTTGCCCTTTATTAGTTTGGCCAAGTCATCTTTATCTTGGGATACTGAGGGTGGGGGAAAAAGCTTTTATTCTTGTTATGAAAATCTTGCTGATTTGCAATAAACCTCCAGCTGGATCTTTTTCTTTTGTAAGTTACATAAGCCATGTTGTTACATAAGCCAAGAACTAACATCTTGTCACTCATTGTCCTAAAGCAAGAGTCAAACTGGTGAGAAACCACCTACTGTTGAATAGCAAGCTTGTGCCAAAAAGGCACCAGCTACATGCTATTCTGTTGTGCCCCCAGGATTAAACAATCCTGGGAGCAAACAGGAAGTGCAGCAGCAGGGATCAAAGGACTCCCCTAGTCAAGCAGGGGAAAGAGAAGCAAGGGAAGGATTTTCTTAAGGTGAGGTAACACTAGACAAATAAAGACACTCTTCCTTTGTTTTGTTGTTCAGCACATTTAAGCACCAATAGAAGAGAAAGCTTCAGGCTGATGGAGTTTTTATTCATTGGATGGAAAAACAGCAGGAATACCATTGCTAGAAAGATTTTGTTTCCTATTTGAACATACATCAAAGTCATGGTCATGTATATGTATTTATGTTTATACTTCTGTTCTTATTTTGTTCTGAAGACAATTTATGGTACCCCAGCCTATTACATGTGTATGTCTTATGTGTAAATTTTTGGTTAAGACCTTCCAGATTATCTTTTTAAAAGAAATGTCCCCAATTTTATTGACATATAATTGACATGTAATGTTATATTAGTTTTAGGTATACAACATCATGATTTGATGTACAAGTATGCATATATTGAGGAATGATTGCCACAAGTTTAGTTAACATCCATCACCTCAGATAATTAACAATTTTTTTTCTTATGATGAGAACTTTTAAGATATACTCGTGTTCTCACAGTAACTTGCAAAAATATAGTACAGTATTATTAACTATCATCAGTCATCATAACGTACATAACATGGCCAGGACTTATTTATTTTATAACTGGGAGTTTGTATCTTTTGACTCCCTTCATCCATTTCCCACCCCAATTCCCACCTCTGGCAACCACAAATCTGTTTTCTGTTTCTTTGAGTTTGTTTGTTTTTTTAAGATTCCACAGATAGGTGAGATCATGCAGTATTTGTCTTTGTCTGACTTACTTCACTTAGCGTAATGCCCTCAAGATTTCCTTCTTTTTTTATGGTTGAATAATATTCTATTTTCTTTTTTTTTCTTTTTTTTTTATTAGTTTCAGGTGTACAACACAATGCAATAGTTATACTCTTTACCCCCAAAAGTGACAGCTCCCCTCCCCCAGTTCGCCACCCCACTCCCCCCCCCATTTCATACTCTATTTTCTTTATTCATTCATCTATCAGTGGACTCTTAGATTATTTGTATGGCTTGACTGTTGTAAATAATGCTGCAGTGAACATATACAGGTGAATATATCTCTTTGAGATAGTGATTTTGTTCCTTTGAATGTGGTGTATCTAGAAGTGGGATTGCTGGATCATATGTTCTATTTTAAAATTTTTGAGGAACCTCCATACTGTTTTTCATAGTAGCTGCACCAATTTACATTTCCACCAACAGTGCACAAGGGTTCCCTTTTCTCCACATGCTCGTCAATACTTGTTGTCTCTTGTCCTTTTGATGACAAACACTCTAATAGGCATGAGGTGATATCTCATTATGGTTTTGATTTTCAGGTTATGTTTCATGGGTAGAACCAGACAGAATATTTTAGAGTACTCACCTTAATAATGGAGTCAATCAGAAACAATTATTTTAATGCCACTTAATTCTTTCAGGAACTAATTTCTGTTGGTCAAGATAAATTCTTGATTTTGTGGGATATTAAGAGGAAATGTCTTGGCACAGTTCATCTTTCACAAGGTAGTTAATAATTAATAACTCAAAATATGTCCATATAGATCTTGTGAATGATGGCTTTTGGATGTAGGAAACTATTTCTGTAACTCTATACTACTTAAAAATTTTCAGAGTAACACTATGAATTAGAAGATACAAAAACGAATAGACGGGCAGAAGGGATGGTTTATTGTTTCTAGTGGGTAATAGTTATACTACTTCCATCACATAGCCATTTACCCTGCCTGCTGACTTCAGCTTACCTGTATATTTCCCACAGCTTGACAACATCACCAACATTTAGTCACAGGCCTCAAAGTACTGAAACTGCGATTAGATTTGGGGTAGGAATGGATTGATGGTACTGGGGACAGGGTGGGTGCTAAGACATAAAATACAGAGAATTCCTGTTTTCAGCCCTTTGTAATGTGGCCCCAGTAGGCTCATCCTCAATGATATTTGTTTTCATATGGCTTCAGCCATGTCAACTTATTTGGGGTTTCTGGACCATGCTGTCTTATGTCTGTGCATTTGCACAGTATTAGGGAGCGGTGTTTCTTTCCTGCTCCCAGTGTGTATCTATGAATATGGAGGAAGTTCTGATGGAGTAACATGTCTGACCTCTCTTCATGCCCTTCACTCCAGAAAAGGTGAAATGCGACTTACCTGATTGGAGTTTGGAAAGAGAAGCTGAGCGTGCATGAGTACGCCAGCCTCTTCTCTCTCCTTTTCTGTAGGAACTAGCTTGTTCTCTTTTGTTCCCTGGTTCTCCTAGTCCCTCATTACCTGTGACTGGAGGAGGAAGCCTGGCCAATTCACACGTAATGCTTACTAGCGCACAGAGACCACCAGTGTCCCCTCCCTAGCCTTCCTCGGTAAGAAAGGTTTCTTTCTTCTTTGGATTATTTTTCAACTGGTCCTTGTTTTGGGGCCCTCATGAACCTACAAAACATGTATTGTCTCCCTTTCTTATTATGTACTATCCTGTTTATCTTTCTAAAACTCAACTCAAGAATTTCCCCCTCTTGGTGTCCCTCCTTAATCTGTGCTTCTGTGAATCCAGTGCATACTTCTTCCTTGCTTATTGTGTTGTCTGTCTCCCCCACCAGACTGCAAACTCCTGGAGTGCAGAGACTGGCTCATTGTTGTTTTCCCAGCATCAGTCACACAACTTGGCATATAGTAGGTGGTCAACAAGGATATGTGGAATGAAGTGAATGAATTACGAAAAGATCTCAAGTGATTTTGAACCCACCAATATTGAATTATGGGAGTTAAGTTCGATAGTCATTAAGAAATGGATGAGTATGTTTTCCTCCTGAGAAATTATCTTCCATTCTGTCATCTCAACTCACTTGATATGAACTGCAATTGTGAAGATACACTTCCAGGGGTTTTGTTCTGAAAAGTATTTGATGCCCCAACTCCAAATGTCCTTGCCACCTGGGCTTCCTTCCCCATGAATTATTTTGGCTAATCTATCCCTTAAAAGTAGAGACATGTGTAAGCATGGATACGTGCCTTTGGAATACAAGTTTCTACTTGAGGCTTAGCAGAGCACTGCGGATGAAGAGCAGAACATGCAGTATATATTGTGTGTCCACTGGTGGAAATAAATCCTGAGACCTACACTCATAAAAGGGCCCATTGAAATCAATGATTTTGACGTGAGGGGCAGAGGAACAACCAGTGATTGACTCAGCAGGGAGCAGTGCAGGCCTTAAGCAGAGGGCAGACCTTGTCCTTGCTTCCTACGGGCACAGGTACTTGCCCTCCATCATTTGCTTTAGTCCTGCCTTGCACATGACTGACACCTACTGATGGTCCAGCCTGGTACCTTTTCTCACATAGCCATCCCAGCCTTCTAAATGGTTGTCAGCTCTGGAACATGGTGCCAACAGCGGTACATGCCCCGGTGTAATTTTGTAACCCTTTCACACAGTCTCGCATGCAGTTGATGCTCACACACAGTTTGGTGCTTTATCTTTTGTAGCATTGACCGCAAAAGTGACTTTCAACATGTGAAAAATGAAAATACAGATCCCCTTCTTGAATCTATAAAACAAATTGGGAATCACCACATATTTAATTCTCTCATTGAGTCCCTTTTAATTCCCCCTTAATGTGAAATGAAGCCGAATTTTCTGCTCATTTATTAAAGTAAAGCGTAATCACTGCATCTACACATAAAAGAATGGAAATTCTGGCATGTTTTAGGGACTCCCAAGTCCAATATCAGTAAATAATGTGCCACTACTGAGTTCTGGGAGAAAATAAACGCTTCAGCTTCAAAAACTGTCTGTTAAACAGAGAGACAGGTGTATCATGTTTACAAGAAAGTGACATTATAAACGCAGCTGAAACAACCTATCCAGATGTGCAGTGATCTGTGGCCGTGACCCTGGAGAACCCTGTCACAGACTTTATGGGTAATTTTTGTTTGTGTTTAGACACCTTAGCAGCCAAGTGGAATGGGGCCAATATCAGTAACAACACACAGATGAAAAACCATTATCTAATCAACTCCCATCAAACCAGTCAGTGGTAAAACAGTGCTTTCCAGAAACACTTATTACAGATAACATTTTGGTTGTTAAATTTATGAAGTGTAAAGTTATATAACTTCTTTTTGGAAAAAGTCAAGACTGCATCTTCATACACACATCCACCCACAAACACAGTTCAGCAGTGGAAGCACTAATAAGGTCATTGACAAAAATAACTCACATAAATTGTGTTTAGCAATTTTCAGCATTTGCTGAGAAAGTCCACGCAGGGGGCACGGCCTTGCCAATTACGAAAAATGTTATCCTGAATAATTAGCAGAGTGTGTTGACAAAAAATGTCAGCATGAGCAGAGGCAGCATGGTTTATGTTCTGGCTTATAAAATACAACTTTCTGAACCCAAAGTTTTGCTTATTTAACATGTTTTCATCTTTACTATATAAATCCATAATGTATATTTGGTAAAGGTAGTACTGGTCTTACAAGAAATGACCCCTGTTCTATATCAATGGTGTATGTCACGGGCAAATGCTGCACTGATTATTTGGGTGATGGGGTGGCTACTCTTTTGTTCCTCCATGATTCAGACACTAGGTGTACCCCCCCAGATGAGGAATACAAACTTGAATTGTCTATATAAGGAGCCTTGGGTACAAGCAGATTGTAGATCTTTGTTCAAACCAGGACCCGAGTTTCCTCAATTCTTTTCTGTTTTCGCCTTTACTGGTCTCAAGGTTCAAGGTATAGGCACCCTCCTGCCCTCACATGCAAGCAGGCTTACATAGGTGGGCTTTTGGCCATTCGCTGCATCACTAACTTGCAACTGTTTGGATTATTTTGGATACATACCTGGGAAAAACTGCTGAGTAGGGAGTGGGATGGGCTATTCCATACTTGCCGAGAGCCCTATCATTTTAGCTTCAATATGTTAACTTTGGAGTTAATAAGCTTCAGAAGCAAGAGGATTGTCATTCTTCTGAAAGTACCCTCTCGAGAGTTGCGGGCAACCATCTAACAGAAATCCCAAAACACTTGCCCAATTGCAATACTCCTTTCCCCTGGCCCAGCCTTTGGCCCCTGAGGGCTGACCTGTCTTATCTTTCCCAGGCCTCCCTTGGGCTTCTCTGTTGTTTCTCTGTCTCCTTTACTAGTTTGTCTTCTTTCTTTTATTTCTTTACATGTGAGAGTTTGATAAATTATATCCTTACTCTCTTCTTTCCAGGAATTCACATGGTGCTGCCGTCCTTTTCTGATAGAGGCTCCAATTCTGATAGAGGTCCACATAGCTTTCAAATACACATCCTCCTTCCTAAGTTGCTAGAGCTCACTCCCGCTGTCCATATGTATCTCATGTGTTTTATACTTCACTCAACATGTTGAAAACCACACTGAGCATGTTTACCTGCAGATTGTCTTCTCCTTCCCTCATGATTGGTAATTGTAGCATCCTTATCATAGTCACTTGGGATCTAAGCATAAAATTTCATCTTGACTCCTCCCTCACCCCAACATCTAAGCCTCTGTCATGTCCTTTTTGATTAACGTGCCTTGCATCTCTCCTGTCTCATTGCCAACTGTCAGTTCCTGGTTTCATTATCTCCTCGGAAAGTTAACACAACCTTTTAAGAGGCATCTGAGCCCTTTGTTGAACCTTAATTCATCTTGTAAAATGCCTTCAGATTTAGTGTATGAAAATAACATTTTTCCCCCCTAGGACTTACCTGTTCTAAAAGTCATCTGTTTCATTCACTAAATATTTACTGACTTTGTAGCATATGCTTTGGACTCTCCTGGTACAAATGTGAAACATGGTTCTCATCCTTAAGGAATCCCTAAATAGGTCACTAATAATTGTAATACAGCATGATTGGGATAGTGATAGACATATTTTAATCTCTACATTGGCCATTTTGAATTTCTTCCCTCCATCCTCCTACTATACAATTTGTTGCCCTTTTCAAAACTCAGGTAAAATAGCATCTTTACCCTGGTATATTTCCTGGACTCACTCAATCATATTGCCTTCGTTTGAAGTCCCATATAATTTCTTCTCTGAATCATTTATTTGGAAATTAATCATATGGTGATTTGTCATCTTTTCTATTGCTAATTTTGACTGAAATTTAATATTTAATATTTTGTCTTATACTCTCACGTAGGTTAGGTTGTCTGTGTTCTGAGATTAATAGTAAAGTCTTAAACTTGATAGCTCCACAAGGCCCATCCAGTATGTTGCTATAAGGGATTCAAATGCAAACATTACAAATAATGTCAAGTACATTTTACTGATCAAATAAGTTAATATCTTTTTCCTACCCATATTTAAATCTGAAACAGACATAAAATAGCTTAAAGTGTCTTTATACAAATTTTTATACTATCAAATTTATTTTTTACGTAGGTCTTCTCAACCTTCTATCCCATTCAGAACTTGTCCTTGCAGTATCTAAAGCTCATCTACCTGTAACAGTTTCTACAAGAATTGTTAAAAATGAAATCCAGTATAGTCTTCTGAGAGGCAGAGTATGCCCTTCAAAACAATTCACCACAATTCATTTTCTGATACAGGAGATTTTTATTTTTGTCAGTTTGGTCTCAAGGCAAAACCGGAGTGTTAATGTAATGAAACAAAATATAATTATACAGGAACTGCAAATTTCATTAGAGAATATTCTATATTTATTCTGAATGACAAACTAAGTCAAGATTTTAATATTATCAAGTGTTCTAAAAATTAAATTGCTATGGTGATTGTAGTTTACTTTGGCTGCCATAACAAATCACTATACAGTTGGTGGTTTAAAATAACACAAATTTATGTTCTGACAGTTCTGTAGGTCAGAAGCCTAACATGAGTCTCACTGGGCTAAAGTAAAGACTGGCTTTCTTCTTGGAGGCACAAGAGAGAAGCCGTTTCCTTGCCTTTTCCAGCCTAGAGAGCACCATTCCTTCTTGGTCCTTTCCTCCATCTTTCAGCAGTGGTAGAGGACTGAGTTCTCACACTGCCATCTCTCTGAGTATCTCTTCTGTAATCACATTTCCCTCTGACCACAGCCAAGAAAGACACTCGAACTGCCCATCTGATCAGATTGGGCCTAGCTAGATAATCCAGAATAATTTTCCCATCTCAAGGACATGAACTTATTCTCAACTGTGAAGTCTCGTTTCCCATGTAAAATAACATTTTGACAGATTCTAAAGATTAAGAGATGGATATTTGGGGGCAGTCATTATTTTGCCTACTATAGATAACTTTATGCATCTGTAACACAGTCTATTTTCAATGGAATGTATTTCCATATTTTTATAAACTATTCTAAATTCCCTACAATCATAAAATTTTAGAATTTGAAGAGTTCATAGAGGTTGTCTGTGGTAGTCCGCATTGAAAATGGCCCTCAGTGGGCCTCTCCTTATGGTATTCATTCCCTTGAATAGTCGCCTCCTATGTTGAGTCAGGGTTGACTTTGCCACCAACAGAGCATGGTGGAATTGAGGATGTGTGACTTCTGAGGCTAATTCTTTATTTTCTTTAATTATGCTGACCAGAATTTGCTTTAGGGCAATATATAAGTAGGTGTTTAATAGCCTCAGGGAGAAATGTCTGTTTCCCACGGATTCACCTCTCCTGCCCACCCATTCTACCAAGACTTGAGATTCTACCATAAGAGTGTTTCTAATGAAAGCTTTGATACCAGTAAAAGTGTCTTTAGAAGGAAAACCACTTCATGCTTTACAAATCAGGTACTTACAAATTCAGCATGAATGAAATATTTGAGGTTTTGATAGAAACAAATATGTAATGAATGAACTTCCTAGGTCTCTGAAGAACAGTGCAGTACTTCCTTTGGCTCTGCTTTGAGAGGGATACTTCAACTTTTCTCTGTCCACAGCCTCTTGATTGGATGAGAATTCTGCAGGGGCCAAGGAGACATCCCACCCAGAGCCCATATTCTCTTGTCTAGACTAGACTTCAGGTGCCAGAAGTCCCCGAGCTGTTGCCCAGAGCCTGCGTAGGCGTCTTCCATGGGACACTCTTTAAGGTAGGCTGTGCCAGTGTGTCCACCCACGCTGTGGGCCTAGAGGGTGGCAGTTGTTTTGGTGGAGTATAGACAAATCCCCAGGACCCTCACAGTGTAAGTCAGAGCTGAGGCTGGAAGGACAAGGAGAGTGATTTGCAGGTTCGGGACAGGCTCTTCTGAAGCCTCAATATTTAGGCACAAAACTCTGAGTCTACATCTCTAAGTTAGAAACCGGCCTGCCCAATGACTATGAAAGTGTATTTAAGATAAATGGAGAGAATGTATTTTATTTAATGGTTCTTTAAAGGTGGATTTGTAAATTTTAAATATTTAGACACAGGGTATGGGCCTTCATCTGTACTTGCATGCCTGCCCTGTCATTACTGGTGGGTCTGGTGGAGGGTGCTTTTAGGTATATCCACATACACACACGTTTGCTAAAAAGGTACATAGACGAGGAAAGGAGTGTGTGGGGTGGTGAGGAAAGACAAATGAATTACCCAGCATTGCTCCTGGTTCTGAATCTTTAGTTATTTGTGGTAATAATCTTGGTTCTTAGGTGCATGAGATTAATCTTAGACATTACATTTGGGAAGGATTTATTAGGTAATTCCTAGAAGGATCTAAAAATATTTACTGCCCTCTACATAGCACATTCATCAGCAGTTAAATTGCTGGGTTGGAATTCTTCATTCAGCTGGATGCTGAGGAGCCTAAATCTTTACATATTGCAGCTCTTCAATCTTCTTTGTCCCCAGTAGACTTAGTCCAGTGTTTATAAAGGGTAGTCCCAGTACCAGCAGCACCTGGGAACTGATTAGGAAACAAAATCTGAGAACTGCCTCCTTCCATACCCCAAAGACCTACTGCATAGGAAACGCTTAGGTGGGCAGTCCATTTAAGCCCTCCAGGTGGTTCTGAAGCAGCTGCTATAGAACAATTTGGAACTGCACCCTTGGTCTGTACTCAATTCTGGGTGGAGTTACAGAGACAAAAATGGCTAAGAGTTTTCTTTGTCTGTCATATTGGATCCACAGACACCGAACAACACCATTAAGAAAAACAGTGTGCTTTTATAATGGAAACAAAGAGTACTTTTACTTTAAGTTCTCTCTAGGAAAAAAATGAATGCATCCAGCTAAATCTTGTCTGCCTGGTGCCTTTTGATAATTCTCACTCGCTTTTGAATTTTCTTATATTTAGCAGTGGTTCCAAATTGTAGTTTTTGTTTTTCAGGTGCAAAACCCCTGAGAGGTGCTTCATCAAGGATTGAAACACCATAAAGTAGAATCAATAAATTAAGTTAAAACTGAACTTCAGAGTTGGCAGGTAGAAAGAAAAAAAATGCAACTATTTCTCCACATGTAATTTAACTTCCAGAAGGAAAAACAAATCTGTTGCTTGTTTTCTTAGAGTTTGATTAAATTCTCTGAGTACAATAGCAACACAAACCTGCTCCGATATTCACAGCGAATTGAATAGTAATAGAAAAGGATGTGTTTTTATCTAGTGGCAGGAAAAGAAGATGGAAAATCAATTGTACTCATTTCTGAACTTATACTAGGTTAATATTTATTAATATCAATAATTGCTGTTTAACACACTTTTACTTAGAAATGTAGTGGATTTTTATATAAAATAGAGAAGAAACCAAGAATGTAATACCATTTTTACATACAGTGTTTTCTATTCTTTTTATGTCTTCATCTATCATAAATCCCAAATTTATCTTCTTTTCACTAAAAATAGCATTATACTAGGAAAATGTAAGGATAATCTTTGACATTTTCTCCTATTTATGGTTTTATGTAAGCTTTATAAACATTTTCAGTCTTTGCCTTCTAGGGACTTACATTTTAGAGTTGAAAAATAAAAGGCTGATAGCAATTTGGCTTACAGGATGTTTAGATAGCACGAGCAGCTAGCTAAGTATGTAAATAATTTTACTGCTATTTTCTTGTTTCTTCTGAATTTTGAAAGAGGGTCCAGCAATCATAAGCTACTGTATTTATTCTCAGCCCTATTTGAAAAGCCAGGAAGTCTGGGATTTTCTGTACTGGAATGGAATATATCCATTTTCCTCTTGAA
Organism: Aselliscus stoliczkanus; assembly: GCA_033961575.1. Lineage (NCBI taxonomy): Eukaryota > Metazoa > Chordata > Mammalia > Chiroptera > Hipposideridae > Aselliscus > Aselliscus stoliczkanus. Next base: position 51,261,156 of record CM066735.1, read on the forward strand.
ATTCCACTGCAAACCCTGACATTACTCATCCCCTCCTCTTTGATGCTATGCATTATATTGATGATGTCCCACAATTCCTAGTTTTCTCTTACCTCACATGTAAAAGATTAGCTTCCCTGCTGATTCTCAGAAAACCTCTTCCTTATCTGAATTCATCCTTCCGAATGATGCCACCTCATATTTTTAACATTGATGCTATCATGTGTTCACAAACTCTCCCTGTCCTCCTTTAGAGGGAGATTGAATTCTTAAGTGTTTCAGGATCAAAGCTGATGTGTTAGAGGAGAACTTACAGTCTGATGGTTGACATTCTCCTGGTTTTATTCCTCTACTATTTCCATGTGGACATTGTGGGTGGTGACACTGCTTACTCACATGGTACAGGTGAACATAAAATGAAGCTGATCGTATCTGCTGTGATTTGTTAAATCTACTTGAAAGGATTGCTAGACTATGAAACCACCTCCATCGTTAATCATTATTGCCTTTTTATTTTTTTTCCTAAAAAGCTTACATATTCAATGAGTAGAGTATGGCTTGCTTTTATCGACTTATTTATAATTATTCTTACTCATTTCTTGGATCTCTATTTTGTTCCTACAAATTTAAGTTCTTCCAGGTCAAACTTCTTTATTTCACTTGCATTTCTACTAGCACCTACCAGTATGTATTCTTAGTGTAAATTAAATTGATTGTCTTCAATAACTAACAGTGCAGCTCACTTGAATAACATCAAGTTGATTGTGCACCAGTACAACAAGGCATATGAGTTCCACTCAGAGGAAGGAAATAGCACGCAAATGGTTGTTGCACATTTTCCAGAGATGAAAGATATAGAGAAAGTTGCAGTTGACAAAAATCTACAGAAGGATAAATAATGTTATGGTCAAGAAGACTATATATCCAAAGTTTGGCATCAGTATTTTCTTGGTTTTACATTACAGAATAACTTTCAAGATTCCATCTTTATTTACTAAAGTGTTTCTATGTACATTTGAATATTGAGATGTTTCTCCTTAAAATGAATATTTAGAATTAAAGAAGGATAAAGGATGATTTCTATATCTTTCCAAATGTGCTGTAATTATAAACAAGTCTATGCTTGGATTCTACCTATTTTGAAAGGACTGAAATTTCTCAGTGAATATGGCACAACATCATATGCTTGCAGTATGCTGGGTTCTTTTAGAAATGACCATCAAAAGGGAAACAGGGAAACATGGCTTCATTGGCTCGAAGCTTGGGTTTAGATTTGCAGTTGTTTAACACCCTTATCAATCAGAATATAACCAGTAGGAAAACCTGACCAATATAAACTGACAGCCTTGTACTCACAATACAATACAATACAATACACAAAAAAGCTGTATCTTTCATTCCAATCCAAATATTGTTCAACCATACTACAAATATTTATTATTTGCTTACCATGTGCAAAATGTCTTTTTAAGACCTATGGTTACCAACATGAATTAAAAATAAATAAATTTCCCTGCCCCAAAATAGCTGATAGTCTAGTAGAGAGAGATAAAACAAATATACTAATAAATATAAAGTCACTTATGACTTTTTCTACACTCAGAGTGTGAAACTATAAACCACAGTCACTGGGGTGCACTCGGCTAAATTTTTAAATTCATACTTGAAGATGAACTTTAAATAATATGTCATGAACATAGTAATAGAAACTGGGAAGATGAAGGAGTGTTAGTCACGCTTATGTGGAAATACAGGTTTAATGAACTTGCTCTTGCTAGAAACCAAGTAATTAGCTAACCTACATGGGGAAGGTCAGGTATTTTGTAATGTCTCATAAATATAGAGGATATACCTATAATTATAAAATAATATTGTAATTTTGTACCTACAAGGGTAGTTTTGTATTACGAAAGTAAATTGCATCCTTGTACGTCTCAAGCTTGTATGATTTAATGTGCAGTCGCTGGATAATATTTGTATCTTGGCCTTCAGCTAATCCTTAGGAGATACTGAAGAAGGGTGTTGGACAACTAAAGGTACCCTCCAGTGTGTAAGGGGCATGGCTGTGTTATAGGAGTGAAAGGAATGTTCTGCGATTTGTATATCACAGCACCATTTGTGAAACTCCAGACACCTACAGGCGGTTAATCCTCACCTATCCTTCTGGGATAGGATGATTGTATGCAGCGTCATTGCATTTTACAGGTGGGATAAATAAACAGCTTCAGGTTGGTTGCAGAGTAAGGAATAAAACAAGAGCTCTTTTTATTTCTTATCCTATAATTTAGCAATGCTGCTGCTTCCCCGAAACAAGTCGTTATATTCTCTTACTAGAGTCTCAAGTTACTTCTGATGTCTTCTCTGACTTGAGACTGGGCCACTTCTTCCATATCACTGGTCACATAACAGGTACTTACAGTATTTGGCATTGATTTTTAAGTTTCTAAGATTTTTATTTTACAAGACTAACTAGTAGCTGACAATTATCTTCTGACTGCTGGCACATTGAATACTGACTTTTGCTTTGATGGGTCTGTGCCTTTCTAACACATTTTCCCACTTGGAACAACAAAGCTGCAGTTTTCTGACTTTGACAAATGAGAGGTGTTGTTGAATAAGCAAAACTTAGTTTCAAGCTCTCTGAGAAACTTATTATGTAAATACACATTATTATGATCATAAATAATAATAATTTATTTTCTGAGGCGTAATGCCAGAGCAGAAGTCATTTGGGTAGGCCCACTTTTATTAGTTGTGTGGAAGTTTCATCAAATCCAGTCCCCATTCAGAGATAAGAGATACCTAAATTGATTTTCCTTTTTCATGAATGTACCTCAAGGTTTAGAAGCAAATACATTGTTAAAAATACCAGACAATAACACCAATACTTTTTCTAAAATCCTTATGACCTACCAAATTTATAATGTGAACAGAAGTAGAACATCGCAATCTTCGGGGAAATTGAATTTGATTCTTTTGAATTTATTCTTTCATTTAAGTTGGGAGCCCAAACCACAAATTCTTCACACTTGCTGGTGTTCAGTTTTCTTTAGACATTCTACAGTTTAGTTTTGAATGTACTTTTTATAATTTTTACTGTCAGGGAAAAGGAAGTTGCCTGTCCTTTTTTGTAAGAATGTATTATAAAATCCAGCCATAAGGCTAAAATAGCAAATCAGTGATTCTCATTGCTGGGAGATATTCGTGATGCCTTATTAATCCATTAATAAAAAGTATATAAATTATGTTAATGAGCTATACCTGAAGGGACTAGGGAACGTTTAATCTTGAAATGCTGGAATTAAAGGGGATCCAGTGACTGTCCTAGATGTGAACAATTATCACATGGACTAGTTCTGTCCACTGTTGTTCCAGAAGGTAGAAATGGAAAAGTGAGTTGCAAGTTATAGGAGAGTAAATTTTAATTCAATATAGGGAAAGGATTCCTAGTAATGTCCCTAAATACAGAGAGTATCTGCTTTTCTGTTAGGAATATTATAGAAGGGATTCTTGAGTCCTGCTGGGAATGGGCCCCCTCTGGACCCTAAGAGCCTCTCAACTCTAAAATTTTGGCAATTCCATTTGACTCTCTGTTCTTTACTGTAAAATCCTGTATGCCACACTTGACTAGTTCCCAAATTGATGTTCCCTTATAATTTTCCAAGTCTGTTGATTAAAATACCATTCTTCCCAACTCCAAGTATCAAAACCTTCAAGTCATCTTTTCTCTTTCATATCTACATCAGTCACCTCATCTTAGATTCTTATTTCTCAGTGTCACTCTCAATCATTATATTATTTATTCTCATTCTCTATAAACTAATCAAGGTTCTCATCATTTTAGACCTGTATTACCACAACAGTGTCTTAACAAATCTCACTAGCATTTGCAAATCTATCACTTAATCTGTGATTTCCTCCTAGCACCACTTCTATGTCACTCTGTTTAAGAATATAACATTACTTTAGCCCTTTAAAGTTATTCAGATTTTCTCATCTCCTTTCTTAATGTGGACCAACCCTATCAATATTTTCTCTTCCTGCTTTCAACATCAACCAACTTGTTCTCTTCAACTCTCCTTAACCCAGCACAGAAAACAAGGTGAGGTAGAAGCACGGGGAAAATCCCATACTCTTTTATGTTCCTCTAAGAATATTTCTTAGGCTTAACTTATCTCACAATGACCTTCCTTTAGTTTTCAAATTCACCTAAATCCCAACACGTGATCTATTTAAAGATTCTCCACTTTTTAAAATAGGTGTTCACTAGTTTTGTTTATATATATATATATATATATATATATATATATATATATATATTTATATATATATGAAAGTTATAAATATCACCTTGCAAATTATTTTTAAGCTTTGACTCTATATTTTATAGGAGAAGGAAAAATTTTCCTCTCCTCTTCTAGACTCTTTCAGCTGGTCTAATAACTAAATCTACATGGCACAGAGTAGCAAGAGAAAATAACCAAATTTAATTACATATGTACATATGGGAACCCTATATACTTGAGAGAGTTAGAGACCCCACATAGATGAGAAGTTCAGAGACAAAGTTAAAAAGAAGTATACATGGATCTGAGGTAAGGATGAGGTAAGATATCCTGGAGGCTTCAGAGGGGAGGGAGGAAGGTCATTGGCAGGATGATAGGAGAAGCAGATGTTCAGTAATTAGATGTTTGCCCTGTCATACAGATAGGTCATAAAAAGTGATTTCTGGTAATAACTCTTATGGGCAAGGCCTCTAATTTAAATTCTTTAAAGGAGAGGTAGAAGTTTCTTTTGAGCCCACAGGGTCTTGATTGCCTTCAGCTCAAAATAATCCTCATGCCAAAGTAGCACATCTTAGGGAGGCCTGCTCCGAACCCCTTCAATTTCATTTTATATTACAATTTTCCACAGAGCCTAAGGCAGCCATGAACATTTATTGAATGCACATTAAATTCCTATCAAATGAGGGAATCGAGAATTATAAGTAGTAGCTCTTAATGGAAGGAGGGACTGAAGTGGCTTCCCAGGGAAAAACATCTAAGATATTTGTAGGGAGATGTGCTTATACTGATTCTCTTAGAGATGGAGACAGTCACGAGTGCAAAGACTGAGCCCACCGATTTCAACCATGCCTTTTTCTCGTGGTCCATTTTGATGAGCAATATGCCATGGGCTATTAGCCCCCAAAACATTTTGGATTAAATAAGATAGCTCACTGCACATAATTCTCATTTTGCAGTGAGAGCTTTAGGCTTTATTACATCGGAAATACTACGGAGCGTATCATCACGATTTTTATTTTTTACAACATAGTTCAAGAGGAACAGAGATTTTAGTGAACTTGATTCATATTATCAGTTCTTTTATTAGCAGATATAATGATGGAACCATAAATTTGTCACCCCAGGTGACACTAATGAACTCTTTTTGTGAGCTCCCTCAGCAATGAGAATGACATTTGAATTAAAATGGATAACTAGGTCCTTATTTCTAGAGGTGCAGGGACTACATTTGTAGGTGGGAGATCTTGTTGTTGTTAATGATGGACATATCCTTTGAAGAAAAAATAGCATTCCCCTTAAGTTCCCCAAATTTTTATTTTAGTCTCATCCTCAAGCCTAATTTCCTATTTATATTAGATATTGTAAGTATATTCTTTCTTCCAAAGTATAGAGAAATAGAAATCACAAATGTAAATATGATCTATCTAAACTTGTAATTTTTAATATCCTACTTAACTTTAAAAGAATCTATCACAGAAATGGTGAGCCCAGAAATGACTGTTTACAGAACATTAAATAGTTAGCAATTCACCAACATAACACCAAGAACAGATATCATGGATCATATAATTGAGTTTATGGTAGAGGCAGACATATAATTACAGAAAAGTTTATTTAATTACAGATGAAATAAGTACTATGACCAAATGTATATTGTGCTATGAGAGCATATAACAGGGAGACCGGATCGATCTAGGAGTGATAAGGGAGTGGGTTGAGAGGCAGGATTGGTGAAGCTTCTCTGAAGAAGTGATATGCAAACTGAGACCTGAAGTATGAGTGCAAGAGAAGAGTTAGGTAGGTGAAGATCAGGGCTTGAGTCGGGTGGGGCTTTCAGGAAAAGCAAACAACATGTTTAATGGCAGGAAGTTACTTAGCATTGAGAGGAACACAAAAGTAACCAGTGCCCCTTGAGAATACTAAGAAAGAAAGGAAGGTGTGTGCGTAAATTGGGTTTCTGAACCCAATTCCAATAGGGGTGCAGTTCTTCCCACACCAACAAACAATTCTCAGGAAACCAGCAGAGTATATGAGAACTCAACTCAATTCTGACACTATCTACCCAGAAACAGCCTCAGATCCTACAGGTTTTCAGTCCTACAATGTCACTCCTCTCTTTCCCTACCCCCCACACACATACTTTGGAAGCCAGCTGCAAACCCAGTCTCTTACCTATACATCTGACCACCAGCAATAGCTTGGAGGTTTACCTGTATCTGACCAACTGGCTATAAATCAAAGGTTTCTACAACCCTCTCCTTGGGTTTGATGAATTTGCTAGAGCAGCTCACAGAACTCAGAGAAACATGTTAATTAATCGATCACCAGTTTATTGTAAAAGGACATCACTCAGAAACAGCCAGATAAAAGAGATGCAGAGGGCAAGGCCTGTGGGAAGGGGCAGGGAGCTTCCATGCCTTCCAAGTGCACCACTCTCTTCCAAGTCTCCACATGTTCACCAACCCAGAAGCTCTCTGTACCCTGTCCTTTGGGGTTTTTATGGAGGCTTCATTACATAGTCATGATTGATTAAATTATTGGCCACCGGCAACTTTGAGTCCCACCCTCAGCGCCCCCATCCCTGGAAATTGAGGGTGGGATTCAAAGTTAAAACTGTCTAATAAGCACCTGATTGGCTCCCTTGGCAGCCAGCCTCAACTTTAGGTGTTTTCCCAAAGCTCATTAACGTAACAAAAGACAGGTTTATCATTCTCAATCCTTAGGAAATTCCAAAAGTTTTGGGAACTGTGAGTCAGCAATTGTGGACAAAGGCCTAATATACAGAGGGTGCCAAAAAAATGTAACACATTTTAAGAAAGGAAAAAAAACTGTATTACTATATACTGATAAACAAAAGATGAATACAAGTCACCTTTGACTTTTGCAATTACAAGAGGTGCTCAAAGTGGTTACCATCAACATCCAGACACTTCTGATTATGACGAACTACTGCTTGAGCAATGTTGACCGAAGTGTTAACATCGCTTAAAATGTGTATAGATTTTTTTGACACCCTCAGTATATGAGGAATATATTTTGGTCATCTGAATGACCAAATATATATTTCTTATAAATCACAATATCACAGTGAGACTGAGTAGAAAAGTAAGCAGGGGTCATATCATGAAAGACCTTGTCAGTAAAAATAGGGAGTTGAATTTGATTTTAAAAATAGTGGGAAGCCCTGCTCTTAGAGTATGATATATTTTAAAGATTATTCTGATTTAAAGGGGTAAGACTGGAATCAGAAGAGCAGTTAGGAAGTTTTAAATAGGAGTTCTAGAGAGAAATGATGGTAGCTTGGGTCAGGACTGACAGAAAACATGGAGAGAAGGGAATGGAGTCAAGATGCATTAAGGAGGAAGAACATGATGGTTGCTCTGAAGTGGAGACCAAGAGAGAAGGTGCTGTCCTTTAAGATTTTCAGCACACACAAGTGGGTGGGCAGTGCTGTCATTGACTGAAATGGAAATGATAGAAGGAAAGCCCATTTTTTAGTTTAGTTTGGGCCACGTTGAGCTCTACATGCCTGTAGTGGGCATGGGAGGAGGGCAGGTGGGTGACCCAGTGCATTGCAGAGAGAGTGGATCTGAATGGGACACAGACCTTGAACCACGTGTGCTCTCACTTTTCCTCAATTGGGATCAGTTTCAACATGTCTTTGCACACCCCAAACACACAAAAACTACTTTCATACAAATCCGTCTCTAGAAACATGGATGAAAAATAGGGATTTATGAACAAGGTTCTGTGAGAAACAAAATGGGGTGTGTTATCCATCACGTAGTTCCTTTGAAATATTTCAGCTTTCCTGAAGGCTCTTTCTCAGCAGTCGCCACCCTCTGTACTCTCTCTGTCTACAACGCTTATCTCCACCCTCACCACTGCCTGCCTGCCTTCCCCCTCCTCTGTTCACAACATATCTTTTCTTTCTGTGTGTCCATGTTGCTTTCACTCTCTTCTGTCAACCATAAGGTCACCTTGCAGTCCTCTCTGCAAAACAAAGATCTATTTCAGAAGCTACCCGCCAAAGAACAGTGAGGGTGGGAGGGAGGGGGAGGATTGTAAACAATAAACAATTTTTTTTCTGCAAAATAAACATTTTAGTAACATATTGATGATAATATAAGCCAAAGAGTGGAATCCCAACATTGAAAAATTCAGTAGTGGAGGAAGAGATATTAAAGATGAAGTTGTCTATTAACTTGAAGGGCAGGAGGAATCCAGGAGATGGAATTGTCCTTAAACCAAGGGAACAGAGGCCTAACAGGGACACAAGGGTCAATTTTAATCAAATCTGTTGAGAGGTAATTTGCGTATTTTAAAAACCTGAATGATTAACTTTTTCTTTAAAATAATCTGTATGCACTTTGAGCAAATGGGAAAATTGGTAGACTCCAATTTGTGCACCAACGTTTGCCATGCATGCCTTTTGCCCAAACATGGCAGCATCATTTTCACCTCTCCATTTTTGCTCTGCAGATAGGCCTTGGTAATCTGAGCAGATGATCCTAGTTCTGTATTTCCTAGTCACCGTGAGATGAAGGGAGGTAGCCGAGCTGACCAGCACTGCCCTCAGGCCACGGTTTCCTCCCCAGCCGCCAGCGCCACGCTGGCAAGACCAAGGAGGCGAGGGGCCCAGGGACCGCACAGACCCCCTCCTTCCTGTGCTCTTGGACAGGAGTGAATAAGTGGGCAAGGGCCTCATGTCGGAAAGAATAAGATGATCAAAGGTAATGGCAAGAGAGACAGTTGGGTCATCAAGCAGATGCCAAAAGGGACATGGCAGCAGGTTCCCAGGGTTTTGGGTACAAAATCATAAACATATTCAACAGGAAACGGATGGGCTGCACCAACAGTGCATTGGGGATGTGGCAGCAGTCAGCCCAGGGGCCCTGTTGTGAGACAGATTGGTTCAGTTCTGCACACCTCCCAAGGGTGAAATTCTGTGATGTCACCTTTAGTAGAAGGCAGTGTGTGGGCTGCAGACTTGAAAGAGGAGGGGTGTGGTTAGTCTCTCCTGAAGAAAAAACCTATTTTATAAGGTGACCAGTCTTTCCCCTCTTCTCAGTATACACTTCAACTCGTCAGAGATAGTAAAATAGGTTAGTGTTTCTCATTGCCTAAAAAAAAAAAAAAAAAATGAGGATAATTGAAAAGTGGACCAATAACAAGGTTGAATGGTTAATAAAGAAATCACAAAATAGGTCTTTAGGGAATGGCAAGAGAAACCGTGTCTTGGTGGGGAATACATGATTCTAGAGAGAAGTAATGACTTGGAATAGAAAGGCCTAGCAAGTCTGATATACCCCTTTCCAACTTTTTTAGTCTTCTGAAAGGGGAAAAAAAGGGCAATTAATTATACCTGGTATTAAAATGAGCATTTGTCATGCTGTTTTGCTTTGCTTTCCCTTAGCCATGAATTTATAGAGTTTCCTGGCCTCACTAACCTGGCTTTCCAACATTTCTTCTTACTTCTCGCCCTCAGTTTTCCAAAAGGGGAACATTGATGGATAGAGTTATATCCTTTATCTTGGTATCTCTCTAGAACACAGTAGACAGTCTTTGGCTTTTCTCATTCCACCTCCAAATCGTATCATTGAGAATTTATGGCCATTGCCACAGGAGACAGAGTACAATCCAAAGGGTCTATAATGATGACTTGGTTATCATTGGTTATCATATGACTTTCCGGCTCAGGAATGGGGATGTGCTCCTGGGAGTGGGCACCACAATCCTGACTAACTCGAATCCAGCTCTTGGAAAACACTAGAAACAAAAAATAATAAACCCTCCTCCTCCCCCTTTCCCTCCCTTCCCCCAGAGAGATGCAGTCTTTCATCCAAACAGCACTTCCGTCGAGGCAGCTAGCTTTGGCTTTGCTACAGTTTATGAGCTTGATAGGAAGATTAAATTCCCTTTAATTTTAATTCCTTTTCTGCTTGCCATTTAAATTCATAACCTGTTCACTAATGTTTCCTCTTAGCTCACTGCTGGTCTGCTTGGAATTCAAGACCAGAATAGTAATTTGGGGATTATGAGAGTGAGGTGGTCAGTGTTACTTTTCAGATGCTTCCCTGACTTTCTGAAAATCTGACTTGGTTTTCCTCAGACAGGGCCGAGGAAAAGAGTGAGAAATTTTTTTGCTTCTTTGAGTGAAACAAAGAAAGGAGGAAAAGTGAGACGCATGGACGAATCCGTGTAGCTGTAGTCCATCTTTTTACTGCTGTTGTTTGTCCTTTTGAAGAAAAGTTGTATACAAAATCAAGTTTCTTTTTGCCCATAAAATGATGATGGGTTGCTACACGCTACGCAGCATGCTTTTATCATGATAAAGAAACAGGTAGTGTTAAATGAAAGCATTTGATGATTTTCAGGCATTTGGCAGTTGATCAACCCCTTTGTGAAAGGACAGGAATATCATTGCTATGCTGAGGCTGTTTACAGGATGTGAAATGTGGGTTGTGGTACCAAGGTAGCTGACAGTAAATCAGATTTGATTTCCCCTCTGAGAGCACAAAATGAACCTTGTCGTTATCAGGAAGAGAAATGAAATCTTTAAATATTTCTCAATGTTTGTCATCTCTGCCTGTTGGGGTGATTTAACATAAAATTTCCCCAAAGTAGCAAGTGTAGGTATTATTTCATTTCATTTTAAAGATAAACTTCACAGTTTCCCCCCTATAAATTACTGGAAAAGCCCCCAATTTGCAATTGTGGAGGTAGCTTAAGATCAATGGCATTTTGAAATAAAATATTATTAGTAAAAAGTGTACTTTGTGTTTTGTCCCCTGCCAATAGCCTGGCAGTCCCTGAGCACAGGGATATCTTAGTGCTTATGGGAAAATATCAGAAGGCCAAGAAAAGTTGCTTATAAATGATCTGAGTTAACTGTGTTGCCAAAACAGTTTGTTTATTGAACTTCTGACTGCATATTTTTTTATATTACCCACGGTTACCTATTTTTCATGTTTTAAACTCTTGTTTATCTTTTCTCCCATTTTACTTAGTGATAGTAAGACTTTGCAGACGTTTGCGAATTTTCTATTATCCCAAAATTTAAAATGCCATTTTAAAGGAAAAACATTCTTTTGTAAAATTATTATATACATATATAAATAATGACTGTTCACTGCGGGGAAAATAAAGATACCAGCCACAACGAAAACTCTCTGAGACCAAGAGAGAACCATTGTTCACACTCTTGTGTACCCCTGAGGACTTCATTCAGGGGTATTTTTTATTTAGCATTGATGTTTCACTCTCAGTGTCAGAGTATGGGAGAAGGAAGCCTTGCAAATTTCTGTTCTTTGGTCTTAGGGCTCAAAATGGAAAATTCAAAAGAGATTATTTGCAGACTCTCTTCAGTATTTCACTGCAGAAGAGAGATCCATTTTTCTTCCACTTCCACTGAAGAAAGAATAAGAAGGATAAACTGCAAAGTGCAGCACAAGGTATTTGGGATACATCAGAAGAAAAATTTCTTGATATTATGACTAGTTGCTGGAACAAATGCCTTATTGATCTGTAATCCTTCACCACTTGCAGCAAAAGGCCAGGCAACAATTATCCTATTTGTTGACTGGCCGGCTGACTTGACTAAATGGTAAGCAGCAAAAGATTCTTCCTAAATCCTTGCGTAGTGCAGCAGGAGTTTAAAGCAAACAAATGTTTCAACAGATTCCAACCCAAGACATTGTTGTAGATTTAAAAAAAAACAAAAATTTTAGGGAACAAGAGAGTAAATTCTAAGACAGGGTAAAATTGATTAATGCTGTATTTCTACCCTATATTTCTCTATCTGCCATATACTCTGTTGGGAAGGAAGCCGACATTGGACTTCCAATAGGAAGTTTCCAAATTCAGGTTGACTGGGTTATTCCAGAGTATCATGTGTATTGTCATTCCGGCCTCATAATTATGTAGTAAATCAGCTACTGTGATCATGTCCACATTACAGAGTCAGTAACAGAGTGAGGTGTGTTTGGTCAATTTTCAGCAAGCATCAACTGTGTGCCACGCATTACACTGCTTCCTGGAATTCAGCCGTGACTCCACAGACAAAAATCCCAGGCCTCCGGGAGCTTGTATTTTAGATTCTGGTGGAGGGAGAAAGACAATAAACAAGAGGAGTAAAGAAATGATACTGAACGTAAGAAGATTGTATTATGGTGAGAAAGCGAGAGGGAAGGGAGATAGAGAATGTTCTGACACAGATTGGACCGGACTCAAACTTGGGAATTCTCTCTTCAAACCTTGTGCTACTTTGATTATGTTAAGACACCAAAAACATGCTATTGTCTGAAGAGATTGCCTGAGATGGATTCATGGGAAAGAATCATTTCTGTAGCTCATTAATTATCCTCCAGGGAAGCAATAAAGACTCAACAACTATAATGGAGGGGGAAAAAAAAAAAGGTTTCTTGCAGTTAAGGAATTCAAAGACGCTTCATTTTCAAGCCAATTACATTTTTGGCCCCTGTTGAAAGGCAAGAGCTGCAGTCAGGCGGCTTTGGAGCCTTGTTTACTTGCAGCACTGTGTCAACAAGCCTGTGGAGTACTCAAAACACTCTTCAAACAGCAGATGTTCTAGAGGTATTTACTTTGTCAAAAGTCCACGTTTTGTTTTTCATCTCGTGAATGCATATCCCCACCTTCCGCACTCCGCCCTAGTTTTCCCCATCTCTGTCTTTCCCTTCTGATTTAATGGATGGAGCTCAGAAGAAATTTCCTTCTAGAGATTTTGACTCATGCAGAGTGCATTAAACACTGAATGGATAACAGTGAAACCGTTTAATTCTTTATCTATAAGGCGGGTACAATTTTAAGAGAAAAAGCAGTATAGAACGATAGGGTGAAGAAGTAATATTATTATAATACTAAGCAGTATTACAATACTGTTTTTTGGGGGTGGGGGTTGGGCATTATGGACAACCCTAGTGCTGAATAACAGTCAGTCAAAACTGGTCACGGAGAGCTTTTTGCTGGCAGTTGCTCCGGGCAGGACATAGGACCCATTTTTTTGGCCAAGGGGATATAAATGAAACTCTAATAATCCTAAATATCAAATAAATATCCATAAGTCCATACTGACATAAATAAATGATTAGATAAATAAATGGGGGAAATAGACAAATTTCTCCTGCAGAAGAATTCCAGATCATTTACGTAGCTGCTCTGCCTTCAAGGAAGTGGATGGAGTATGCCTGCCACTCCACCTGTGGATTGGACATAGTACCTTCCTTCCAAAGAGTAGACTGTAGAAAGGGGGAAAAACAATTTTTCATTGGAAAAACCTGATGTATTAGTTTTTATTGCTGCTGTACCCAATTACCACAAACGTAGTGGTGTAAAACAATAAAACCTTATTCTCTTCCCAGTCCCGTCTGTTAGAAGTCTAACGTGGGCCTAAAATCAAGGTGTCAGGGCTGTGGGCAGGGATGCATTACTTCCTGGAGGTCCCTGGGGAGAATCTGGTTCCTTCCCTCGTCCAGCACCTGGAGGCTGCCCAGGGCCCTTGGCTCAGGACTCCTTTCCTCTCATTTCAAAGCCAGTGACAACAGGCCCAGTTCTTCCCTCAGCACATCACTCTGAACTGCTGCCTTCATTATATGTCTTTCTCTCTTTTCTGCCTTTTTATTACAGTGAGCATACCCACCCAGGGTAACCTCCCTAAGGTCAGCTGAATAGAAAACTAAATTCCATCTGTCATGTAACCTAACATATTCCCAGGCCCCAGGGGCTAGGACTTGGACGTATTTAAGGGGTACCTATTCTGTCTACCACCACCTGACAAACACCACCTCAGCCAGGTGACCCAGGTTCACAACGACATGATAAGTCATGTTGATAGCATGTGCCCTTCCTTATATGTGAGGAGACTGTTACTTTCCTGAGTGGGCTTCTTCCCCCAAACCCATAACCTCAGTTTAATCATGAGGAAAACAACAGGTAAGTGTTTGTCTGAATTGTCCCAATTGAGGGACATTCTATAAAATACCTGAACAGTGCTTTTCGAAACTATCAAAGGTCATTGTGGTAGGAATGTAGATAGCCTGTAGAAACTGAAAAAGGTAAAGAAACAGAGTGTTCCTTATTTAGCCTCCACAAAAAAACAAACCCTCCTGATAGCTTGATTTTAAGCCAGTATGACCTGGATTGGACGTATGCCCCACAGAACTGGAAGATAATCAATTTATATTGTTCTAAGCCACTAAGTTTGTGATATTTTACTGCAGTAATAGAAAACAAATATAGTTACCCAAAGAGGAAAAGTCTAAGAAACTGGCACAGCCGAGAGGAGCTCAAGGAGGCTTGAAAAACTAAGTGTAACATGGTGTCTAGATGAAATCCAGGAACAGAAAAAAGAACATTAAGTAAAAACTAAGGAAACCTGAATCAAGTATTAGAACAAATGTCTAACAAAAAAAAGGGGGATGTCAGCAGAAAGTATGTAGAATTTAAGCACATCAAGGACTGGAATTTTGTCTCTTTGGTCCATCACTGTATCCTCATTGCTTCCAACAAAACACACAATTGTTGTCCCACAAATATCTGTTGATTAAGTGAAAGGAAAATAGCTGGGGAATAAGTTGTGGAGAACTTACCTGCCAAATTTGCGAGTTTAGCCATTTAAATTTTTTGAGAAGGACCTGATTTGAGCTGTACTTTAGAAAGATTAATCTGGAAAAAAAAAAGTAATTTAAATGGAAAAAAATGCAGATTAAAAAGAAAAGGAGAGGAAGGAAAATATTAAACTTGTACAGGCAAGAAATTTCAATTATATTAAACTTATTTATTTGCAAACACAATCACTAGTTTCTATTAAAATTAATTTGATTTTTATTTACATCAAATTAACACATATATTAAAAAGTAATATAGTTTGAAACAGGAAGTGTGATGCCTCCAGCTCCCCACTCCCCCACCTCAGGATTGCTTTGGCTATACAGGGTCTTTTTGTAGTACTCTATGAAATTCAAGATTGTTTTTTCTATATCTGTGAAAATGCCACTGGAATTTTCAGAGGGATTGCATTGAATCTATAGATGGCTTTGGGTAGAATGGACATTTTAACAATATTCTTCTGATCCATGAATGCAAGATAACTTTCCCTTTTTGTGTTTTCTTCCACTTCTTTCATCAATGTCTTATAATTTTCAGTGTACAGACCTTTCCTCTCCTCGGGTAAATTTATTTCTAAGGTTTTAAAATTGTTTTGATGCTGTTATGAATGGAATTGTTTTCTTGATTTCTTTTAGTTGGTATATACAATTGCAACTGATTTCTGTATGTTGATTTTATATCCTGAAACTTTACTGAATTTTTATTAGTTCTGTCTTTTTATGGAGTCTTTAGGATTTCCTATATACATGATCATATCATCTAAATCAGACAATTTTACTTCTTTTTTTATGATTTCAATGACTTAGTTTTCTTAACTAATTGACCTGTCTAGGATTTCCAGTACTATGTTGAATAGGAATGGTGAGAGTGGGCACCCTTGTCTCATTCCTGATCTTAGTGGGAAACCTTTCAGCCTGTCACCATTGAGCCTAATAAATGTGAGTTTGTTATATGTCGACCGTATCTTGAGACACACTCCATCTATACCTAATTTGTTGATAGTTTTTTTTAATCATAAAAGATGTTGAATTTTGTCAAATGCTTTTTCTGCATCTATTGAGAAGTAGAAATGATGATCAAATCATTTTTATCTTTCAGTTGGTTAATGTGGTATAATCTCATTGATTTGTGGATGGTGAACCATCCTTATATTCCAGGGATAAAGCCCACTTGATCATGATATATAATCATTTTAATGTACTGTTGAACTTGGTTTGTTAATATGTTGTTAAGAATTTTTGCATGTATGTTCATCAGGGATTTTGGCCTGTAATTTTCTCTTCCTCTTGAACCCTTATCTGACTTTGATCTCAGGATAATGCTGGCCTTCTAAAATGAGTGTGGAAGAGTTTCATTCTCTTCTGGTTTTTGGAGGAGTTTGAGAAGGATCGGTATTAATTCCTCTTTAAATGTTTGGTAGAATTCATCAGTGAAGCCATCTGGTCTTACTTTTGTTTGTTGGGACTTCTTTGATAACTGATTCAATCTCCTTACTAGTAATTGGTCTGTTTGCATTTTCTATTTCTTCATGATTCAGTATTGGTAGATTGTATGTCTCTAGGAATTTATCCATTTCTTCTAGGTTATCTGATTTGTTGGTATGTAAATGTACAAAGTAGCTTCTTATGATCTTTAATATTTCTCTGTTATTATAATAGTTATAGTGCCTCCTCTTTCATTTCTGATTTTATTGATTTCTGTCACACTAGTGACTTCTAAATTCACTGTGATTTTTCTCCCAACAAGCATTGACTTGTCCTTTTTTTGCCCATTGATTCCCTTGGCCTGTACCTCACACAGTCAGAACCCTGAAAGTGAGCAACGTGGTATAGGCAGGGAAAGCTCCAGAAGCCTGGCTGGAGGAGCCAAAAAGGGAACTTAAAGCCTTCAGAAAGAGTGAAAAGCCCAACCCCCAACCTCTCTTATTTTTCCTCCCTCTGTGCCAGCCCGTAGGTAATCCCATCCAGATCCTTTTAAAGATTTCAGAAAATAATACAGTACATAATATAATACAGTGCATAATAACCGGGGTGCCAAAAAATGTATACAGGTGGACACTTTGGTCAATCAACAGTGTTTTATCAGTAGTTTGCCATAATCAGAAGTGTCTGGATGCTGATGGTAATCACTTTGAGCACCTCTTATAATTGCACAAGTCAAATGTGACTTGTATTCATTTTTGTTATTGGTATATATTAAGTATTGCAATTTTAATACAGTTTTCCTTTCTTAAAATTTCCTTTTCAAAATTTTTTTGTCACCCTCCGTATGTATTACATAGTAGGACCTCAGACAGCCTCACTAATCACACATATTGAACTTTCTGCAATGGCACGTGAATATTCACACTAAGAGGTGTGGATAAAGACTGTATAATTAGCTTTGCATATTTTAAGTCATTTTGATAGCAAATTAGTTCAGATAATTTGTTTTGCTGCTGAGTTTTTAGAAAATTTTAGTTTTCAGAAACTTTTGATTTAGGAATTTCAGATGAGGCATTATTGAACCTTTACACGTACTTGTCCTTCAAGGGCAACCAATGACTCCAATTCCTCAGCTTTCCTGGAGTTTTGAGGTATGAACCTATATGCAACTTATTGACTTCTCCCTTTGGAAACTTAGGGTTGTCTTCCTCTGCTCTGTGAAGTCTCCCAAAATTTGGTTGATACGGGCACACCTCATTCTATTTGGCTTTGCTTTATTACACTCCACAAATGTATTTTTTGACAAATTAAAGGTAAGACCCTCCACTAACAAAAAGATTATGTCTCACTTTACTGTGATACTTTATTATGGTGAGCTGGAATCAAACCTACAACATCTCCAAGGTATGCTTGTATATCTCTTCTGCTTTGGTATCTTCTGTTGTTATCTTTGACCTCATATGTCTTTACCTGTTTTATTCCTTAACTGGCTTCCTAGTGGAGTTTCAGGAATGAACAGAAATCACTGGACGTATCCAATCTGCCATGTTTAACCGGGATCTACATGTCAAGGTTAACTAGAACCCCGAGATCTAGATAAAAATGGTCTGGTAATGAGAGAATTCTGCAGTTCTATAATAACATTCCAACTAATTAAGAGGGATGGGTTGCAGGGCAAATGGTAAAGGACAACAATTTCTTAAACTTTTATCAACTGAAGCTCCTCAGAGATGGGATTTCTATTTTAGATGTATCCACAGACTCATTAACATTGCCTGGCTATAGTGGGCTAAATGGTGTCCTGCTCTGCAACTCACCCCCCCCCAAAAAAAAAAAAGATGTTTGTATAACCTAGCCTCTAAAGCCTGTAAATATTACTTTATGTAGTAAAAGATGTGATTAAATTGAGGATTTTTTTTTAAAAGATTTTATTGGGGGAGGGGAACAGTGTTGGGGAATCTGGGAAGGGGAACAGACAAATTGCTGTCCTTTTGTTCTTCAGTCTAGTGGAGGACATTGCTTTGCTGGCTCATGTTAGTATTATCATTGCGCTCTTCCCTGGGTGAGGTAGTTGCTTACCGGCCATTGGACCACCATTCACGGCAGCTCACACTGGCTGCTGGCCGCTCACGTTGGCTGCCAGCCATTCATGGTAGCTCACAGCAGCCCACTGCAGCAGGGGCTGCAGCCTACACCATCGCCAGAGACTCATGGCAGCCCAGCTCTAGGCCAATCAACATTGCATAATGTTGTTCACCATCTTAGCTGTAGAGGGCCCATCGTCACTGGCCCATGTGGGATCCAAACTGGGGCCCTGCAGCTCAGAGCTGGTGCTCCCAAGCCAACTCTTAACCAACGTGCCACTCAGCCAGCCCTAAATTAAGGATTTTGAGAGGAGGGTTATCTGGGTGTGCTCTAAATGAGGAAGTTTGAAGTTACACCCCCATAGAGAAGGTGATGTAAAAGGGGGCAGAGAGAGAGGACCAGAAACCAAGGGATGCTGATCAGAAGCTGGAAGATGCATGAGATGGATGCTCAGCTAGAGCCTCCAGAGGGAGTGCAGCCTGCTTTCCCCTTGATTTTGGACGTCTGGCTCCAGAACCATGAAAAGAAATACACTTCTGTTATTTTAAGCCACCCAGTTTGTGACCACTTGTTATGGCAGCCCCAGGAAACGAAGGCCCTGGTAGTTCCCTGAGTGAGAGCAAGTTCTCTGTGTGTGAGAAAAACACACATGTGAATTCTTTTATTTATAATTTTAGGCCAGTTGGTTCTGCGCTGTGGCCCTCAGTTTTAAAACCTAAAAATTAAGGTTGCCAATCCATGATTTGCAATGCCTCAAATTCCATAATACTCTCAGTTTGTGTAAATCCTAATATGGTAGTGAGGAAGTTGACCTATTTGCATCAGTCATACAATGAATATGTAAATAAGTCTCAAATGGAACTAATAACATTATTGCTACCTTGGGGTGTATTTTAAAAGCAAACATTTTCTTTATACTGTTTCTTTTGGAATAGCTATTTAGATGTGCTTTTATATGAAAGCAATAGTATGTTTTATATGGACGACTTGCTAGATTTATTAGGAATACCTAATCTAAGCTTAATTTTTTAATATAAAATTTGATGTACATAGACTAGTCTTGCCTCTAAAGTTTTACTTTAGCAATAATGTTAAAATCAAATTAATAGGGTTTTTTTTAGTCCCTATTTTAGTTGTCTAGATGACTATCTTCTCTAAAAGGCTTTTCTTAATTTAAAATTTAATGGATGGCTGATTCAATCACAGAAATTTTAAAAATGTTCATAAAAAACACATTTAACTGTATTGCCATAGTTCAGGGACCTTCTTCTTCTTGCATATAATCTGTAACCATAACAGCCTTTGGTCTTTTTCCCTTTCGTGCTTCTAAGGGATTTTTTTTCTTCTTCTTTTTAAAAACCATTTTCAAATGTACTTTCTCATCCTCCAACAAGACCAAAGAACCTATCCACTATTTCTTTCAATTTTTGTCCTCCCATAATGGTTAAACGTAGATTTAGATATTATAACTAATATTTATTAAGTGCTTACTCTCTGCTTGTAAACTCATATACTCTTCCAAGTACATCACTTTTCTTGAAACTTGTGAGGTAGGTACACTGTTATCATCCCCACTTTATAGACCAGGAACATTTAGAGACTGAGAGGTTAAATAATTTATAAAGTCACTGTGTAAATTACTGTTGTGTACAAAAGAGCTAGGATTCCAAGTCTTTCAGTATAACTCCAAAGCCATGCTGTGGACCACTCGCCCACAGTGGTTTCCACTGTCTGAAGGGCTGTCTAACTTGAATGAATTTTGACCTCCTGTGTCATGGAATTCCTCATCAAGACCTGCAAGGCCCTTCCGAGCTCTACTGCCTTTGAGGGTTATTGGGAGTTTTCTCTTTGGTCATTGAGTAACTGTGCTTTTTAATTATGTCTGTTAAAAGTAGAGAATATTTTAATCCCATGAGCTCTACTTGGTTGTCCAACATCATGGAAATTTGCAAACAAACCAAGCATCAACTGACACAAGTTCTCTAATTAGTTAGTTCAGTGATAAGAACAACCACATTTCTATCCTGCCCACGTCTCATCCTTTTACCTGGGGTGGGGGCTGCCTCATTGCCCTAGGCTGCAGGCATCTTACTTGATCACTTTCAAAACTTCATGGAGGTTCAAATCAAGACTGGTCCAGTTTTTTCATCTTTTCCAGTTTTCACCTTGACTGACCGTATATGAGGTGCCATCCTCATGGCAGAAAAGAGCTGCAGGACTCGTGCATCCCCACGGGGAGAGGTTTTTCAGACCCTGATTGACGGCAGCCCTGCTGCCAGTCACCCCTAAGGAAAGCACATTTTTCTGCTAAAGCCACAAGTATTTGGTTCATGGGGATTTTCAAGCTTTGGATCCTGATCATTTACTCTGGACTATTGAGCCGTCTCAATCTGTTGCTGGAGTGAAACTGGAAACACTGTGATCCTTCTCTTCACCAACCTCCTCCCACATGCTTTTTCAGCTCAGCATAGCTGGATAGGAAGTTATCTAAATCATAAGCTGCCCCCATGTCCCCAGAGAGAGAAACTGGGCAAAGGACAATAATGAATGCAGGTGAAGCTGGAATCTTGCATCTTTGCAAGACTTCTTTTTGGATCTGAAAGAAGGGGGTGGGAAATCAAGAATCATATTACTGAATGTTATGCGTATTTGCTCTGCTTCTGAATCTGCCCAAAGGAACTAAAGAAATGGGAGCATGGACTCAATTACAGCTATCCAGGACTTAATAGTACTGGTATTTTCCCCTTGTTGATCACAAATTCATTTTCATTATTAACTAGGTTTGCATTGCCACTGAGTGCCAAAACTCTGCATTATTCCATTAGCAGCCAGGCACCTAACAGGATTTATTGAATACCCACAGTGAACACATCACTGAATGAGCCTAAAACTTTCCCAGTATATCATGTTGTTCCCAAACTATGGTAAATTGTCTCGGGCTAATAAGGATTTTCACGTTTTTAAATATGTCTAAAATTGTAACGTGTCTTTCTTTGTGGTGTTTACTCATATCTATTTTATAAGTAAAATGAAAGGTGCAAAAAAACTAAGTAAGCTACAGTATAATCAATCTTGTGGCACTGGGTATGACATTAAAGATTTGTTTTATTCCTCATTGTTCATAGTTTCCAGGGACTAGGAAATGTTCATGGTGGGGAAAACATAGACACTAGACATTTAAAATTTCAAATGAATCAACACTTCTCTAGTAACCACTGTCTCCTGAACACCGTGCTAGGTTCTGTACATGCAAAGATGTCTCACAGAGGTCACCATCTAGCACAGAAGCTCAGCTCACAGATAGTTTTACCTGATCTCATTCTTATGTATTAATAATAGTGTTGTTGTTAAAACACTTATGTCTTATGTAGAGTTAGGGATATTACTGTATAACAATAAGTAAAATTAAATAGTGGGATAAAAAAAGGGAACAAATTGCAATCTGTCTCTCTATGGCCCCTGCCATCTTGCTGACTCTAATTTTAGCTGATGTGGGTGGATGGCTTGCTCTCACTTCCTCATGTGAGTCCGTGCCAAGCTGTGTTCTTAGGCGAGAGGCTGACCTTCTGGATAGACACTGACCTGGGATGAGGGCGTGTCAAGAGCTGCATTTCCTGCTAGTGCATCTAAACAAGCTCAAGGTCCATTTATGCAGAGCACAGAGTCCACATTTTTCCAACTCCAAAAAATGATACGTTGTTTCAGAAATGACCAACAAAAATCCAGAAGTTCCTTAGGCGTCCCTGGTGATCCTGTGGTTTTTCCTTTACTAGCTTCTCACAGAGTAGAGAAGGATTTGGGTGAATGTCTACTAGCTAAAGTTGTGTTAGGGTTGCTTCAGAGGCATACCTAGGTGTGGATCACAACCAGCTACTTGGAACTGTAACTTTTACTAGTTCAGGTGAGATCCAGAAATCAAACCCTGTTGATAATACTTGATGGAAAGTCAATTCACCCAAGAAAACCCAGAAACAAAACAACTACTCTCAAATTAATAAAGTGGCTACAAGTCTTTTAGAGAGTTTAGGCTATGGAAGGTTCCAAACACCAAGTTTTGCAACAGAGTCTGTATACAATTATGTATATGCAGGCAGAAAACAGTATTCTTTTGAACATGCCGTGAAATAACTTGGGTTTCAATATTTGGGAGGGGCCGATGAAGTGAACAGGAAGCTGATGTATTTCAGGATATTTACTTATGGCAAAGCACATATTTGAATTAACATTCTCTCCCAAGGTTTGTTGTGTATATGGCTTCAGGTGAATTTTGCTTACGGTATTTAAAAGTTGGCTAAGAGGGTTCCAGAGGTCAGGCTAGAAGCAGGTCAGTGTGCCACCAGAGGGTCTCAGTCACAGACTTCGAACTAGCACAGCCTAGATAATGAACTCTTCAGAAAACAATTTTGACAGCAATAACGCCAGTCCCTTTATCAGGCACACCAGGGCCCAGCAGCCTTGCCCAAGTTTCTGGTACCAGAATCCTGCCTATAATCCATTCTTCGTTCCCAGGGAGAATTGGCCTCACCAAAAGTGATGTGTGACACAGAGCATTGTCATGATGGAAGATGAAGTAAAGACCCTCATGAAAGAGGACTTCCAGAGCTGCTTCAGAAAGTGGCAAGAGCAATGGAATAAGTGTATCTGAAGCAAGGGGAAGTATTTTGGGAGAGGTTAATAGCAATGTATCTTTTACTGTAATACATTTTTTGGATGAAAAAAAAAGTTGCTTAAAAATTACATTGTCCAGTGGAGATGAAATGCCTCTATGTGGACTATCTATTTTAGGACCTGCCTCTATCACAACATCAGCCTTTGTGAGCTCCTTTACTGTGGTAGAAATACAGTTATAACCCAGAACTCTTGTTCTCAAAGAAAAATATCCTGAGCTCTGCTAGTTGAAAATAACGTGTATAGTCCCATGCATCAGATCTTCTTCAAGTATTCAGTTACCCAGCTGTGGCAGATTGCACCTTAATTCTCTGCAGATGCCCATATATAGGCTTTTCTATACAAACAGACTTGCTACAGAGACTGCAGTTACCCTGCATTTTGAGACTTATGTCCTATGGCTCAATTTTAAGAAATACAACAAACAATTTTCAAATGTTTTAAATATTTGCTTTTTCACATTTATGACCATGGTATCTCAATCTAATCAAATTACAGCTTCTTCCAGGATTATTTTCATAGAGAGGGCTTTTGTATCTTTTTGGCTTAAGGGCATAATCGAGGGTGCAAAATTCTGGAATTTGATAGTAGGGTATCGCTAGCTTTCTTTGTGCCTGGAATCAAGTTTTAATTTCTTTTACTTATGTAATTCAAGCATTTCTTTTTGACCCACTTTACATTTTTGTCTTTTTAGATTGTAGTGTTATCTAACTAAGGATAACCGAGAGGCTAGATCCTTTGCTCCCTGGTCTGTTTGTCTGCCATATTGTGGAAGAACATAATCTTTTCATTGCCCCTAGTCCTATAAAGAATAGGACATACCCCTTGTCTTGCCCCTCCCGCACCTCCCCCCTGCTTTTTTTCTGATAACCTCTAGGAACATCTGACAGTGGCACAGTGATGAATGTATTCTTCCAGGTGGGACCTATCTTAGATTGTTTATGACCTGAAAAGAGAATCAAAATTGTCTTTGCTTTATCTCTATTTGGAAATATATGTTGGACCTTATGCAAGTGCAAATAATATTCTCATTCCCCCCGAGATACAACTTCGACAGAGTTTTGCCTCCTCCATCCTTCCTTCCTCTTCCCCCATTTTATTTTTTTTATTTTTTATTTTTTTAGCTGAGCCATCCTGTCACCTGTTGGTAGCTCAACGGCAACTCAGCTTGGGCTGGCATCGAACCACCGTTGCTCAGAGCTCAGCTCGCACTTCTGAGCGAGCTCTTAACCAACTGAGCCACTCGGCCGGCCCTCTTCCCCCATTTTAAAGTTACATAAAAGATGTAGTGGCTTCACATTCATTTTTAAGTCTCCTAGCCAAAATCGTTCACATTTTTGTCTCTAAATTATTAATAACTTGAGACACGTTTTCGTTGAATGGTGATCAGATAAGCAGGATTAAAAAAAAGACTGCATCATGAAGTGTTCTTTTCCTTCATGTTTTTATTGAAATAATTTGATGGACCTAACTGGTCATAGGGAATACACCTGGTATTTTAACCCACTACAGAGGGACAATACCAATCACGCTAACATCTTCATTATAGCTATCCCAGAGGGAAAAGAGAGAGAGAAAAGGGCAGAAAGTATGTTTGAAGAAATAATGGGGAAGGAAATATATCTAGGTCCACGAAACACAGAGAATACCAAACAAAATGAACTCAAAAGAGGCCCACACCAAGACATACTGTAATTAAAGTGGCTCAAGTTAAGGATAAAGAGGTCATCTTGGGCCGGCTGAGTGGTGCAGTGGTTAAGCGCTGGCTTGGGAAGCCAGCGGCCCTGGTTCGGGTCCCACATATGAGGGCCAGTGACACTGCCCTCAAAAACAAAACAAAACAAAACAAAACAAAAAAGAGGTCATCTTGAAGGAACAAGAAGGAAATTAAGTCACATACAAGGGAACCCCCATAAGGCTATCAACTGATTTCTCAGCAGCAGGCCAGAAGGGAGTGTCAGGAAATACTTAGTGCTGAAAGAAAAGACACCACAACCTGGAATACCATACTGGGCAAGATTATCATTCATAATTGAAGGAGAAATAAAGAGGTTCCCAGACAAGCAAAAATAAAAGTTCACTACCACTAAACAGTCTTTATAAGAAATGTTAGAGTCTTCTTTATGCAGAAAACAAAAGACCATACCCAGAAATAAGGAAATACAGGAAATAAAAAAATCTCACTGGCAAAGGCAAGTATACAAAATATGACAATTAAGGTTGCGACCTTGCCACCATGTGCTTACATTGGCAGCACTGTACAAACAGCTCGGTAAGGTTTCATCAACTTGGTAAATCAGTGTCTCCCAGCGGTGTTTGTGTTGACATGTGGCAGTGTCTTGCTGAGTGGCGTTCATTATTGTTGTTGTGTGTTTTTGTGTTTCGAGAATGTCTGAGCTTGAATTAGAGCAACGAACAAATATTACATTTCTTGTTCAACTTGGCAAGACTGGAAGTAAAATCAGGGACATATTAGTCCAAGTTTATGGGGATAATGCCATGAAGAAACGGCAGTGTACAGAAAGATTAAATGTTTTTCTGAGGGGAGAGAACACATCACTGATGAAGAGAGGTCAGGGAGGTAAGTAATGAGCAGAACTAACTGATGAAAACATTGCAGAAATTCATCGAATTGTGTGTCCAAATTGTTGGCGGACTGTGAGAAGCATAGTAGACCAAGTAAACATTGATAGAGAAACAGGAAAATCTTAACTGAAAATCTTGGGATGAGAAAGATGTGTGCAAAAATGGTCCCAAAGGAGCTCTCCGATGAACAAAAGCAAAGGAGAGACGAAGTTTGCCAAGACCTTTTGGAGAAGCAGGAGGATGTTTTGGGCCTTGTTATCACTGGTCATGAAACGTGGGTGCACCAATACAACCCTGAAACAAAGTGTCAAAGTGCACAATGGAAGTCAGCCAACTCTCCATGGGCAAAAAGTTCCGTCAGTCCAAATCAAGAGTCAAAAAGATGTTACTAACCTTTATTGATATCAGAGGGATTATTCATTTTGAATTTGTACCAACTGGACAAACAATTAACCAAGTTTACTATGTGGAATTGATGAAAAGGCTGCATGAAAAGTTAGACGACCTGAGCTGTTTGCCAACAATTCATGGTTCTTGCATCATGACAATGTACCAGTTCACACAGCCCTGTCTGTGAGGGAGTTTTTAGCCAGTAAACAAATCACTGTACTGGAACACCCTCCTTCCTCACCTGATCTGGCCCCCAATGACTTCTTTCTTTACCCGAAGATAAAGGAAATATTGAAAGGAACACATTTTGATGACATTCAGGACATCAAGGATAATATGATGACAGGTTTGATGGCCATTCCAGAAAAAAGAGTTCCAAAATTGCTTTGAAGAATGAACTAGGCACTGGCATTGGTGCATAGTTTCCCAAGGGGAGTACTTCTAAGGTGTCCATAGTGATATTCAGCAATGAGTTATGTAGCACTTTGTCTAGGATGAGTTCACGAACATAATTGTCAGACCTCGTATAATAAACGCAGAGAATCAACCATGTAAAAAACTAGAAAGGCATTTGATACATTCAAATAATTTTTCAAAGTATTGGTATATATATATATATATATATATATATATATATATATATATATATATATTATTAAGATAGAATAATTTTAAGAATTTTTCAGGTGGCCAAATTCAAAGCCAAATGAGGAAGTTCATATTGGAAAGAGTGTGTGGCTTGGCCCCACACTCTTGAGCTTGGGAATGCTTGACTATGATCCCTGATTTCCGATCTTGTTTCTCTCAATGGACAGCACCTTTGGGATCTTTTATGATAGGCTTTTGTTCCCATTATGAGAGAGAGCTTCTGCTGGTTTCCCATGTTACTTGTCTCCAGCTTTGCATCTTCTCATGCGATGATCTGGTTTTGACCTAGAATCTCCACTTACTTTAATCCCTACATAGTACCAGGTGGGTCAGACTGTGGTACAAGAAGTAAAAAGGTTTCAAGGAGCAGGGTATCAAGAGGCCGGAGGCATAGATATATTTTCAGCTTGCATCCACTCTTAGGAATTAGATTTGAAAACTCCCAAGGGACCATGCTAACAAGTCAAGCCATGAAACATGTGTAGTAATAAAGTATGAAACAATGAAGTCTTGAACAGAAAGCCTGATCTGGATAAGATTTCAGAAAGACAATTGAATCTAAGGCATGAGCCAGTGGTAGCAGCTGGAATTAATTTAAACTTTATTGAGATATAATTGATGTATAACATTGTATAAATTTAAGATGTGCAATTCAGTGATTTTTTTGTGTGTGTGTGTACCAAAATGATTGCTGTAGGTTAATTAACACATCCATCACCTCACATAGATATAACATTTTTGTGGTGAGAACTTTTAAAATCTACTCTCTTCGCATTTTATAAATATATATAATACAGTATGGTTAATTATAGTCATCATGTTCTACATTAAATCTCCAGGGCTTACTTATTTTATAATTTATAACTTCAAGTTTGTATCTTTTGACTACCTTCACCATTTCTCCCATTCCCAACCCCTGCCCTTGCCAACCACTAATCTGTTCTTTGTTTCTTTGAGGTTTTTTTGTTGTTGTTGTTCAGATTCCACATAGAAGTGAGATCAGATGGTATATGTCTTTCTCTATCTGACTTATTAAATTGAAAATAATGCCCTCAAAGTTCACCCTTGTTATTGCAAATGGAAGGATGTCCTCCTCTTTATAGCTAATTATTATTTCATTGTATATATCACATTCTTTTTTTATCCGTTCAGCTGTTGATGGATACTTTGGTTGTTCCTGTGTCTTAGTTATTGTAATTAATGCATAGCAGCTGGAATTTACATTCTAGCCTGCCTGGAATCCCTGATTCAGTTCCTTTAGGACCATAAAGACGTTGAGTTCTAGGACAGATCTTGACTCTGAATTTAGATTTCTCTCTTGAACCAATCTGATCCAATATCTACATAGCTTAAGCATTTAATGCACTAGACTTGAGCAGTTATAGTCTTTCTGTAGACACAACTGATTTCAATCATGCTAGTTATTCTAGTTGTCCTTCTAACTTCTAGTGAAAAAGTATTAGGATCTCTTTCAATGGGATCCCCCATTGCCTACCTCCCAACACAGGAACCACCACTGTTAGAAAGAGCTCTTTGGCATCTAATTGAGTATGGAGGGGCTCCTAAAAGTCCTAGTAATTAGTCACAACAGCTTTCTATTTGGAGCCATCTTTTTGGAACACTGATCTGAACCCTAGCTCTGGGCTTTCAATATAAAGAGCTACATTAAGTTTACTCTGTGGGCTTATTCTGTGATTCTATGTGAATCACATGTAAATTGATTTCTGTAGAATCACATGAATTCTGTGTTTCTATGTGAATCATAGTCTTCTATTCCGTTGCTCCAGGGAGTAAAAATGCTGGTGGGGAGTCTGGCATGCACATTAAAAGACGGTCTTAAAATTCATGTTTTAGTGCCTTCTTTTTCTATAGCTTGTAACCACCATATGGCCATCCTAAAGATGACTGACTTTCTATACTTTAACAGTGGAGGAATGTATGGACTGGGTGAGATATGTGTTTATGTGCATAGGATATAAATGCATGTGTATTTCTTTGTATAAGCATATGTCATAAAACATGTATTTAACTTTCTGTATTCTTTAGCTAACACATGTTCAAACATTTTATAGGCTACAGATTCAAAAATCATGTAAAGAAGGGGGGATAGTTGCTATGCACCTAGAGCCTATTATCTCATTCCACCCTCACTTTATGAAGTAGATGGTAATATCTTAATTTTCCAGATCCAAGGTCACTAGAAATAAGGCTGGCTGCTGCTATTAAAACAATTCTTTGTGAAATAGCCCAACCAAGGTTAATTCTCACGCATAAATCCAGATGCAGAGGTTCCTAACTGGGTGACCTTACCCCGGGGACCACCGAGGTATCTGAGTCCTTCCATTACGCGGTGTCACCATCTTTGAGGCTTTCAGTTCCAGGTGCACAGACTGGGGGGGTTGGAAAATTACTTGGCGTATATTAGGAGCCTGGTCTTCCATTACTTCTGCCCATATTCCATTGTCTGACATCAGTCATATGGCCGATCTCATGGTGAGGGATGCTAGGGAAAGGAGAGGTGCACACTGACATGGATGAGCCCTAATGGTTCCTGGCCCCATCACACAGTCACTAAGTAGAGCTTCCCAAACTCCAAAACCTACATTCCAAAACACGTTGGGCAAAAATCACTCTGAAATCCAATGGGTGTTTTAGGACAATCTGAGAATATTTCCAAGCTTCTTCATAGGATTGCTTTTTTTTTTGTTTATCAACTTATAGATTTTAAGGTATTTCATAATTTTTCTATGGTAATAATAATCAAAAAAGAAATGTGATCTTGGTTGACCCGTTCTTTGAAAACAGCTTTTAATCATTAAGTCAATAATTAATTGTGCTTTTCATAAAATGAAGGTTAAACAACAAAGAAGAGCAAATACAAGAATGTATTATATCTATTTATTCGTGCCCCCAATAATTTTTATATCACTATAAGATGTCTTGGTGAGAAGTTCAGAGAAGTTACAAGCACAAAGCTCCTTATTTGTTATACTAACGTAGGTAAGCCCCTCTAAATTGCCACTAACACCTGCAGTGTTACCTCCTAATACACCAGTGATTCAATTTCAAATATCTGACGCTAGAATTCATGCTCTACATATTGTCTTTATTTTCCCAGTGATTACGATAAGCTTTCAATTATTGCAGTTGCTAGCAGTAATTTAGAGAGACCCACTACATTTCCCATAACCAGTAACTTATAAAGTGTTAAGATTTCTAGCAAGTCAAGTATATTGTTCTACCTCATTTTTACTTCTTGAATACAAATAATTTTCCTTTCAGAATCTGTGGTGTTTTCTACTGAACTATTGGTTTTGCTGCATTAGATTAAACTGAAATTCTCAGCTGAGCTGCAGAAAGAAGATTCGAGTAAACGTCGCTCCATCTGTGGAGACTGCTCTTGAAAGCAGTTCCTGCTGCCTTGAAGGTCTCCCTTTTCTCTTTCAGGTTATGGAAATAGCGACTACAGTACAGTTGTTATTCTTCTTGTTTTATATTACAGTCTTTCTCCCCATCCGTGACTCTCTCTTAATTAGGATTATCTGCCATCCCTCGCCACTAAAAGTGAGGGCAAAGCATGATGCTCCAGGCTTCTAAAGCAGTAACATGATCAGTGAGACCAGCTTTTGGCAGGAAAATGAGATTATTTTTAATGTTAAACAAAGAAACTGCAGGACTCCACCTGCAGCCCAAGTCTGACTGGGAAATGATGAAAGAAGTCATGATACTACTCTCTGATCAATGGATTGCCTTTAGGCATGGCTTTTTAAAAAGAATCCTAATCCAAAAGCCACACAGCTGTGAACCCCAGATGTAGTAAAAAAAAAAAAAAAAAAAAAAAAAATGAGCCACTTGGAGGAACCAACGATTAGCAGGGCCTCATTAGGGGTCCCAGGCAGGGGAAGTCACACAGGGCAGCTGTGTTCTCCTGATCTCCTGAGAATGGGCCTGAACCAAGGGATGGATGGATGCATGCTGGGGAAATGGTTTTAAAACTGTTTTGTTTTTGCATTGTGTTTGCTTAAGGAAAAAAAAGAAAATGTCCCAGGAAAAAGTTGCTAATTTGTTGGGCAAGATGTCTGACCTCTTCATATATTTTTACAAATTTCTGAGATGTCCAGCTTGGACTTTTCTTAGAACTGTGTGGAGGAGATGAGTATTGACATAGAGCACTGGAGGGGCTGTGGGAGACTGAAGGAATGGGGCAATCTGGGGAAGATTGCATCATGATTCATATCTCACAGGTGAGGCTGATACTTGCTCTCCTTAAATTGCTGCAGTGCAGGAATCAGCATGGCTGCACCCTGGCAAAATGAATGAAGGCACACAGGCCTCTTAATCTTCAAAGGGCTTTCATTTTCTCCACATAAAGAGCAGCTTCTCTGGGCCAAAATTATGGTCTGCTAACCACATCAAGACCTATGCTTTCCTAGTAAAAGCTGTATTTAAGGGATGTAGATGAAGGTGGTTCATGTATACTTGTACACCTATCTGCATATTGCAAAACATCAGTTTAAAGCAGTAGAGCCTGTCCTGTGCAGACAGCCCTCACACTAACATCATTTTGCACCCCATATCATATGGACATGTCTCTCATCCCACACCTTTGGAGAGATGATTTTGATTCAATAAATGCCCTTACCTTTGGTTCTTTCTTTTCCAACTTGGTTTAAAGGCATTGCAACAATGCTGTTGATGAAACACGCATGCGCAAGCGCCCACGTGTCAAGTGAAAGTCCACGTGTCATTTTGAGCCGCAGGGCACTGTTTTCCTTGTTTGTAGAAACTGCTAGGTGATAATGCAGCGGGGCAATATGAGAAGGTGTAAACTGAAGAGGAAAGCCGCAAGATCATGATCCTTTAGTTCAGGTGAGCAGCAGGCCTGCCCCTCACACACTCGGCACGCGATGCTGCGCAAACAGGTGGTGGGAGCCGGTTACTGCCGAGCAGAAAGTGGGGAATGCGTCTTAAAAGAAACTGTGGTCTGTGATCATCTAGGGCCTGACAGTTGCTGAACACCTCTAATGATACCTGACGCATGTCTTAATGCCTTACTTAGGCAAAAAGTAGACTACTTTAGAAAGGTAGGCACATAAGAACCATAATTCGCCACCAGCTTCCTATTTAATCATTCCGGGAGTGGGACCTGGGCGGAATATGCTAGTACTCTGTATTTAGGGTTAACTATTTTTAAAAAAAGTATTTAAACTTTTGAAATCAGTCTGCATTTATAGGTACAATCATGGCTTTTTGGATTATGATATTTAGGGAAGGGAAGTAATGGGGAGCCTTAGATCCCTGAGAAGAATTCTGAGTTCCTCCGAAAAGTGTCCTATAAATAAAAGGTATAATTATCTGGATCATTGTTGTCATTATTTCCATCTAGTTTCTAGATGTAAGGTTGGAAATAAAATTAATCTCATAGAATGTACTCCCCAGGGCCATGAGACTCATGGACCCTGGAAAGGAAAAGCATCCAGTTGCCTATGACTTCAGGGCTTCCTGACTCAAGACCTTTCAAAATGCAGAGCACAGCACAGTTCTGGCTTGTGCCACCATTACGTCGTTTTCCACAACTGAAGTCATGTATTCGTGTCACCTGATTGAATTGTCTCTGTGACTACTGTGGAGAATAAGACGAGAAATTATCCATTCAACTTCAGTTGACAGGACAGAGAAACAATTCATGAAGAACATTTGCATTATTTCCCTCAGATCGCGTCTCTAAATAGAGGGAGAACACCTCATTCGGAGGTATGGATAAACCTCTGGGGCGGAGGGAGGGTAGCCAGGTGAGCATGTACTGGTAATCAGAGGTAATTGTACTCTCAGGGCCTTTTTGTTTAAAAAGTGTAAGTGTGCAATAGGCATGGAGTAGAGTAGACTTGCTCCAAACATGAAGGACAGGAGATTTGGAAATGTTTGAGGAACATCTGAGAGATGGGCGGTAAGAACAGAGTCTGGGTACTAGTGCAGGAAGGAAGGGAGAGGTCAAAAGAAGAAAAAAATCTTCCACAGAGGTTTAGCTGAAGAGGCAAGAATATCTGAGGGGTTTAAGTTGTTTGATGGAGGGTGAAAAATAACTGCCTCTCCATCTTCATTATGCAAGTGTTAGAAAATCTACATTGCTCGCTGTGTGTGTGTGTGTGTGAATTCCTTAGGACCACTCAGAGAAGTAATGCATCAAGGTTTTCTTAGAGCAAAAATGTGCACTCAGAGCATGAGGATTCGGAAAAAGCCTAAGAGTTGAAACATTTCTTTTCAGTTACTGAACAGAAATCAAACCAAAGCAACCTTTAGTTAGTGGGGGGCAAGGACAACCCAAATTGAGTTAGATAATATCTGGCCTGAGAAAATAAATACCAAAGTGCAATTAAAATGAAAGAGCCTGAAGGGGAGGAAGGAGAGAATAGCATTATTTTAATTATTATTGTGATTATTAATAATTATTTTTAAACAGTGATGTTGAATATTTCCACATGACTTAACTACTCCAGTGTTGTTACTGTTTTATTTTTAAACAACTTTTGATTATCTGAGTCCTTGATGTATCTGAACCCAGAATGCTCCTTTTATTTCTCTAGGGATTTGATGTGAAGGTTGAAATAACAAGCTTGGTGCTATCATTACATGCCAATTCAAACAGAATGAGACAAGATCAAATAAATGATGGCCAAGTAGGATATGTAGAGATATTTATTGAGTTGCATCACATTCTGGTTTCCTGTTGATGTTATTCCCTTTGTTTGTCCTTAAAAACTAGGAGAACCTCTCTGCTCATTCTATATGGAGGCAGCCTGTGGGTCACTAAGTCTTTTTTTTTTTTTTTTTTTTAGGGCAGTGTCACTGACCCTCATATGTGGGACCCAAACCGGGGCTGCTGGCGTCCCAAGCCAGTGCTTAACCACCGCACCACTCGGCCGGCCCCATTAAGTCTTTTTTTTTTCGATTTATTTTTCAATTGCAGTTAACATACAGTATTATATTAGTTTCAGGTGTACAGTATAGTGAATAGACACTTATACACCTTATAAAGTGATTCCCCTGTTAAGTCTAGTACTACCCATCTATGATCTAAAAAGGACCTTTGAGATGATTGACTTTCCAATCTCTGTTAGAGGTTTACCTGTGCTCTGACAGCCTAGAATTGAGATGTGGCGTCTGCCTAAACTCTTTAGGTGTTCTGCAAGGCTGACAGTTTCATTTCCATGTAATTAAAAATCATTTCATGTAAGCAACGGGAGGTTCAGTGGAATTTTTTCTGTTGTCTCCAGAGGCCCCCAGTTGGAGAACAAAACATTCTAAATGGAGGAGCTAGACTTGCAAAGGGGGTGATCCCAACCTGGGTTTGCCTGCTTTAGCTCTCACCCCCCACAGGACCATATAAAAAAATGGAAGTTGGAGAGACTTTAGGGAAGCCATTTCCTTGGAGAGCACTTCCTAAATGTTGCTGAGATGGGGAAGAATTGAGTCCTTTGCCCCCCATTGTAAGTGAGGAGGCTTCAGGGAGGGATCAGACTAAGACTATGACATAGGTGCTGGTTAAGCTGTTGATGTTTGAAGACACGTTACTCGAATTGTTCTTAACTAGTCTAATGGTGGGAGCCTGTTGCAGGAGCTGCCCCTTCTTGGTGGTAAAGGGAAGAGAATCTTGGGGAAAGAGCAGCATTGTTTCCAGCTGTGTCTTTACATCTAGATTGGAAGCCCATTCAAGGGAACTGACGTGGGTCAGCTCAAAAGGGATCCTACCCAACAGGACTGACTAGAGGAGTCACAGGCAACCAGCTAGAAAAGGGGATGTGCTCAAACTGAGTGACCTGCTGTTGTGCAAGTAGAGCTCCAAGGAGTCTGCAGAAACACCAGTGAGATCATTTATCCTCCGAAGTGCCCTGACAATAACTACCATCTCAGATAACCAAGCCATCCCCCCCAATCCTCTCTCACTACCTGGGTCTGACCCTGGAGCCATCACAAGAGTAGCTGGTGAGTGAGAAGAGCAGGAGGTTGAAAGAGGGAGGAGGCCAGTCGCTCATACACTTCAGGTTTCCAGCCCAGACTGTAGGCGAAGGGAGATGCTTCCAATAGGACAAGATCCATAGTTTTTATCTTCTTGGCTGGAACTTTAAAAAGTATTCAAATGAGATTGTTCTTTTGACTAAATAGGGCTGAGAGGCTGGCCCTAGATGCCATGAATGCTGGGAAAGAGGAATGCCCCAAAATGTTTGAATAGACAGACCGGAAATTTTTCCTTCCCTTCCTTCTTCTGTACTGGTCTGGTTTTTCCTATTTGTAGCCTACTGAGTGAGTCCAGCTGATTGAATAAATTAATTATAATTAAACTAATAATAATCTGGTTTCCTTTCAACTTTGGTTTTATTATTGTATCTGAAGATATTCACAAAAAAGTATTAATTTACCATACTAAATACTTTCAAAGATTTGAAAATAGCATTGGTAGGACCCTAAAATCCTTTATATTCAAGGTTCCAAATCCCCTAATTCTCCAGCCATTTCTGATACAACTGTGTTTACATCCTCTGCCAGTCTGGTCTCCATCTTCTCACATTATTCTAGATTAATATCATCCTTCTTCAAACCAAGGCTTGTCTTTGAAATGTACTCTGAGCATAGGCAGGCTTGTCCTGCCACTGAGCCTGTCATAGCGCACTGCATAGGTATTGGTAATGCATCAGAACCAGGAAGAGTTAGCTTAATAATTATGAGAAAACACATAATAAAAGTATAAGGTAATAGTTTTCAAATAAATTAGTGATTAAGATAAAATTTGAATCAGATGTATTTAAAAAATAAGGCCATTCTTCCATTTAGATGGACCAGTTAGTGGGCACCAATGTGTGATTTGAAGATTTAAGATTATGTAAGAAGTGGTTTTGTTATACTAATGCCTAACATGCTAGTGGTTCTTGTTTGGTGTTTGCAATGGTATGCCACTGGGAAATTTCTGTAACATTCCAGTACACTTTTTCCTTAACTGTAAGGAGCTGGGTGGGGCTGACTTAAATTGCTCAAACATTTATCATGTTAGTACTAAGTATGTTAGTACAGAACCATATAATAAGAGCTATGATTCTTGCCTGAAAGGAATTTACCAGTTAGAGGAAATAGACAAATGTCCAACTAATATTGGTACCAAACAGATCACAATAACATAAAAAAATGTAAACACCATGAGGGTACATATTGGCTTTGAAAAAAAATATTTGTTGAACAACTGGATGCAATGAGACCCAAGGAAGAAGGATTCCTGTTTCTTCCCATTCTATAATTCATTGAGTTTTGTACTTATTCCCATTTTTAAAGAGTTTCTTCCCTTTGTGTAAATATTATTTAGAAATGTAAATATTCCTAAGGTGTAACTTACTAGACATATAATACCTTCTTGTAAATCAGTTTAGGTAATTTTCACTTGACCATCATGTTGACCATCAGAGAGCTAGAGAAGAGGAAGCATCTTGCTGGCAGTGGTGGGCAGACAAGGGAGAAAATGGTGCTTAGAAAAGGGGATTGTGGACAGATGTGAAAATTGTTTCTTCCTACCAAATTTCCTAGGGTTGTCTATTTTGACCCACATGAGTGAACCCTGATTTGCTTGAAGTATTTGTTCCTCAAACCCTGCAGATGCTTTGAAATTCCATTGTTACATTGTTGGTAACAGATTCTATGGGAGAATGGAACCTCAAAGAGCCAGAGGTTGGAGTGGGTGAAATAAAGAAGTGAGAGATCTCATAACGGGTTTTCCAAGAGTTTGTAGTTCTAACCACGTATGTGTCACAAGAAGCTGCTGCTGCTGGCCTGACTAAGCAGGGATTAATATGATTTGATGCCATTGACTAAAGCATATATTAGGGAATAAGTTTAAGTCAAGTGTGTGCAAATGCAGAAATGAGAGGCTGAGAGGTGTTACTATTATACATGTGTCCAATTTAAAAAAAAAAAAAAAGAGTACAGAGTTGCTTTTTGAATCCATGATGTAGTTTGGACATATGCAATTATATTATAAGCTCAAATGGAGGAATATATTGGCAGGAAAATTAAAAGATGTTAAGTGATGAAACTTTAAAAAACAAAGTAATGAGCCGGCCAAGTGGCGCATTGGTTAAGAGCTGGTTTTGGGATGCCAGCGGTCCAGGTTCGGATCCCACATGTGAGGGCCAGTGACACTGCCCTCTACAGCTAACAACAGCTCTACCTGGAGCTGGGCTGTGTGAGCCCCGGTGATGGTGTAGGCTGCAGCCCCTACTGCAGTGGGCTGCCATGGGCTACAGTGAGTGGCCAGCAGCCAGCGTGAGCTGCCAATAGCAGCGGTGAGCGACCATCCAGAGGCCAGCGACCGATCTGCCTCATCTGGGAAGAGCGCAATGATGATACCAACATGGGCCAGGGAAGCAACATCCTCTGCAACTAGACTGAAGAACAAAAAGACACCAACTTGTCTGTTCCCCTTCCCCGATTCCCCAATGCTGTTCTCCTCCCCCAATTCCCCAATAAAATCTTTTTAAAAAAACAAAGTAATAACATTACCTTCTGTCAAGCAGAGTTCATTTAGCTCTAGGCACTTGGTAGAGAAAGTTAAGATCAGCGGGGCTGTGAGCTGTGCAGTGGGTGGCAGTGCATGTTACAAGTGTGTGATCATACACATGCCATGACACAACTCAAGGATGATTACAAACTCAGTCATTTAACATCAGCAGCTAATAATTTTCTCATGAGAAATAGATCCTACAAAAGTTAGTGTTCTTTATGAGTCCTGTGAAATAAAGCCATTGTTTGCTCTTTACCTTTTGTTATTTTAAATGTATGTAGTAATTCTCAGAACAGTTATTCAGTGTCTTGATGATTCCAATCCTTTAAATTTCTAGCTGCACTTTTCACTCTTTTGTGCCTCATTTTGGCCATTTTTATTCTCATCTGAATTTCACCTACAATTAAGTAGGCGAAAGACCTCAAATTAACTGATTTTATTATGTATTTAATAAAAATCATCTGGAGGGGTGGCTGTTTAGGCTACAGGCTAGTTTTAGTCTTCTGCATGATTAATTTCAGTTATTGTGCTTTTGGGTTTATTACTCATGATCACACTACATATTTATTGACCGGTGATACCACATGACTTTTTAATAAAGGTCATCTGGTTTCAGCCTTTGAGGAAGAAGGAAGGCAGAAACTCCTATTTTGGGCAGTGTATGCTCTTTAACCTTTGCACATGAAATTTCTGATCCCAGATGTGGTTGGTATGCATCTGCTTGAACAGAAGTATTGTTCAACTACTCTTGCCATTGTGAATGTAAATATTGAACTACTTTACCTTCAGTTTTGACTGAGGTCCTAATACAATTGGTGCCAACTGTACCTGTGTTCCAAAAAGGACATGCGAAACCATCTTGTGGGACTTGCCAGGAAGTGGGTGTTAGGGGGAAGGAGGTGTTTTCCTTTTACCTCAGATGCAATGAGAGGAGCTCTAAAGACACCATTCAGAGAACTTGAGGCACACTGAGGATTAGTGCTCATCTCATGCCGGAGAAATCCGAGAGGTGGCATCAGCTTGAGCACAGGAACACAGGGCTGCCATTGGAATGGTTGGTGTGTGTTATGGGTTGAGTTGCTTCCCCTCCAAAAGCTATGCTGGAGACTCAACCCCCAATGCCTGGAGTGTAACCAAACCCGGAAAGAGGGTCTTTGTGGATCTAATCAAGTGAAGGTATGGTGATACTGAGCTAGGATGGGCCCTAACTCAGTAAGACTAGCATCCCTATAAGAAGAGGAGAAGAGATAAAGGCACACAGGGAGAAAATGGCCATTGATGACAGAGGCAAAGATTGGAGTGATGTGTCTACAAGCTGAGGATTCCTGGCAAATACCAGGAGGTGGAGGAGGCGGGCAATGGTTTGCCCTACAGGCTCCCGAGTGAGTGAGCATGGCCCTGCCAACAGCTTCATGTTGCAATTCCAATCTCCAGAATTGTGATACAACAAATTTCCATTGTTTTAATCCACGCAGTTTGTAGTACTTTGCTATGGCAGGAAACGAATACAGCGTGTAACTGACGACAGTGAAGTTTAGGCAGATTCCCATGGACAGCTTGAGAGTCATAAGAGAGAAATGGCAGAGGCTCCTCTTAGATGTTCCTGTGGAGGCATGAAAGGATGAGGACAGCTCAGCAGAAAGATATTGGAATCACACAGCCAGATGCCCGAGGGCTTAGAGAAGCACTCTGAGCCGTTATCCAAGGAACCTGCCTGAGAACTGCTGGTGACAGACCTCCTGTGATGAGGGTCCCCCAGGAACCTGCAATGCTCCCCAAAGGGAAACATCGGCTTTAAACCCCAACAAAGCCACATGGACTCTCCTGCCCTTTTGCCCATCCTCTGTCCTCTGTTTAGATTCTAGAGACTGGGCAAATCCACATAGCAAGTGAGGGAAGACAGACTGAGACTCAAAAGGGAGAAAAGGGGAAGAAGACATTCGTTTTGGCTTCCTCCACCATAGGTCATCGGTGTGAGTCATGGGAGAAGCTTTTGCCTTGAATTAAATGAATTAAATGCAGGGCTGGTATCAAACTAGGCAGAACATAATCATTAATGTCCCAGAACTGACTGGGGGACTGACGAAGGCTTTGTAGCTATGTGAGCTTCATCAGAAAAAAACCATGGGACCTTTCCTAGATGCCATATAAGCTGGGAGTGTGTGTGTGTGTGGGGGGGGGGCGGGGGGGAGGAGTAGGTTAGAGGAATCATCTTTAAATAGTAGAGAAGAGAATAACCTTGTTTTTCATTCCACCCTATGAGTCTTAGAAACTTTCAATACTATTTACAGGAAAATCTCCTTTCAGACGTATTATGTTCTTTTATTCTCACATGTATGAGAAACGTGGGAAGGCTATTAGTGATGAATAACTGAGTCGTGAATAGACTGTGCACACCCTGCCATGGAGGTCTGCTGCCTCTCTGATCGAGTTCAGTCCCAGTTATTGTAGATATTTTCTTCTCTCTCCATTAGTAAGCACAAGATTTTTGAAAATATTAGATTTTTTTTTTTTAACTAGAAATTCAAATAATCATATTTGACCAAAAGAACGAAAAGAATACTTCTACAAAGATCTACAAGTGTCTTGAGACTTGAAGGGTTTTTACTCTCTGGTTGAAGCTTCTCTTTCTGACCACTTTCCAAGAATGGAGTTGTAGGTTTTTAATTGTTCCTTTTTGGTGTCCTCTTGAGGGAAGAGCCTACCAACTATCACAGCCTAACTATGTGTGATCAGTATTTTTTACATCCCATTTTTATCAGTTTCATTAATATACAATAAACTGTACATATATAAAATGTGCAGTTAGATAAGCCTTGACATATATATTCACCTTTGAAACCATCACCACAATGAGGTAATGAACATATCCATTAATTTTCAAAAATATCCTACTGTCCCACTGTAACCTGTCCCACTTTGTTTATTGGAAGATTTTTATTTCAATTTTAATTTTTTAATTACACGTAGAGCTATTCAAACTATTTCTTCTTGAGTAAGTTTGGCAGTTTGTGTCTTTCAAGGAATTTTTCCATTTTATCTAAGTTGTCAAATGTATCACCATAAGTTGTTCAAAATATTTCCCTATGATTCTTTTAATACCTATAAAATCTGTATTGGTATTGTCACTCTCATTTCTGCTATTGATAATCTATGTATTCCTTCCTCCCTAATCAACACGGTTCGTAATTTATAGGTTTTATTAATCTTCTAAAGTAGTCAGATTTGGGTTTCAGTGATTCATTTTCTCTGTTGTTTTCCTCATTTCTATTTCATTGATTTCCATTCTGGTCTTTGTTATTTTCTTTTCTCTGATTACTCCAGATTTAATTTGCTCTTCTTTTTCTTCAGGTGAACACTGAGACTTTTTTTTTCTTTTCCCCTAATATAGGCAGCTTAGTGCTACAAATTTCCCTCATATGTTGTTTGGCTGCATCACATAAATTTTGATGTTTGTGTTTTCATTTAGTTCAAAATATTTTTTAATTGCACTTTTAATTTCTTCTTTGATCCATGGGTTGTTTAGGAGAGTGTTATTGAGTTTCCAAATATTTGGAGATTTTTCAGAGATCTTTCTGTTGTTGGTTTCCAATTTTATTCCACTGTAGTCAGGGGAGATATTTTGTATGACTTGAGCTCTTTTTAGCTTGTCCCAGCTTTCTCCTCCCTACTCTGTGGCCTGGAAATTTTCTTTAGTGAGTAATCTGGGGCATTATTTTATTTCCCATTTTGTGGGAACCACTCATTTGTTGTTCAGGGAGGTAAAATTTTTCCTCTGTCTTCTTAGGGTCTCCAGCTGGGCTTGAGAATTAAGTTGCCATAAGACAAATCAACAGGAAAAAAAACTTACGAATTTTATTTTTACATGTACTTGTGAGGCATCAATAAGAAAATGAAGACCCAAAAAGTGGTTAGGCCTGAGTGTTGATATACTAGGTTGAACAAAGAGTAGTAATTGTGGGAACGTACCTAACATAGATGGGGAAACTAAACAAAGGTTAGGGTTATTTGAACAGGATCTGTCTGTACAAATTTCTCTTGGCCTCAACACCCTGTCTCTCACATTAAGAATGCTCTCTTCCTCCTGGAATAGGGAAAAATTGTTCCTTTGGAACAATTTTGCAGCCTACACCATCGCTGGGGCTCGCACAGCCCAGCTCCAAGGTGGAGCTGTTGTTAGCTGTAGAGGGCAGTGTCACTGGCCCTCATATGTGGGATCTGAACCGGAGCCGCTGGCATCCCAAAACCAGCTCTTAACCAATGCGCCACTCAGCCAGCCCTCCTTTGGTTTTTTTTATCTCCTGCTTTAGAAAGAAAAGGGGAGGTCAGCAGGTCTCTCTTGCATCAGCTTTTTTTCACATACCTTCAGCTCAAAATAGTCAACATGCCAAACCAACGTTTTTGGGGGTAGCATGCTCTGAACCCCCTCAGTGCAGACCCCCTGATGTCCAGGGTCTTAAGAACTGTTGTTTTATGTATTCCGTCCAGGTTTTCAGTTGTTTCAGACAGGAAGATAATTGTGCTCCCTGTTACTCTATCTTGTTTTGAAGTACAGGTTTACATTTAAGTTAAATATCCTTTTTTTTGTGCTTTCATTGAAGCTGGTGTATCTGGGTTCTTGAGTTAGCTCTGTCTTTATAAACAAAACAGTGACAAAGTAACAGGAAGAATGGATAGAAAGTGGGCAAAATATGTGCTTGGGTATTATCTTCCAGGAAGACTCTAGAGTTAAGAAAAAAGAGTGGGATTTACCAATGTATAGAGTCAGACCACAAAAATGTTAAAACAAAAAACAAAACAAAAAGACTAATCAGACTCTTAAGGTCACCAGGAGCATAACACTGTAATTGGCGGTAGAGATACTATGTATAACAGGCAAGCTCAAGCTGAGTCATAGGAAACATAGAGGTCTGGTTTTTGTGCTGCCACTGTGAGGTACCTGCAAGTGACAACTTATCTAAGTATCACTAATAAAAATATGTTGGATTGAAAATAGATTTCTGGACAGCATTTACAGAGATTGTGATCTAATCTCTATTTTTATAATGCTCCATATAGATTATAGTGATACAAAAATAGTTTTGGGAACCACTAGTCTAGATGATCTCTTAAATTACTTTTCAGCCTTATTCTTATCTATATTTAACTTGAGTCATGATAAAAGCTACCATTTGTTGAACACTTAATATGCATTGCTGTGGGTACCTTACATGCATATCCTATAATCAAACATTCTCTTACAGTAGATCTTACTATGCTTGTTTTCTGAAAGTTGACATTTCTTTCTTTGGGAGGCCCAGTAATTTGCCCAAGGCCATAAGTGAAGTTTACTTGGAAAATGGTGAACTTAGATTTTATTTGCAATCTGGCATCTAAACTGTGCTTTTTCTATTTTTTCATGGTGTTTACAAAAAGAATGTTCCATGTATCCTTAATTGTTTTGCATTATTGGTTGATTTAAATCAAATGTGAAAGATTATTTGTAAAGAAAGAGTTTTACAGACTGCATAAACTATAGAAGCATAAATAGAAATGGTCTATAGGCAATGGTCAAGTAATTTTAAGATACTAGTACTTTACTGAACACTTACTTATACTAGGCTAAGTGCTGTATTTCATTATTTCACAGATTTTATATGTTCTTAGTGAGAATTTGTCCATTATACTTCGTGTCCTTAGGTAATATACGCACTTAACTATTTTCATTTATCTCTTCCCTTCAAGCCTCATCCACTTACTACCCCTTTACTTTTTTCTACCAGTTTCTTTCATTTCTTTATCATTTTTTTCCCTTTTCATAATTTGAGGCGGTGCTTATGAGATGTCCCTTCTAGGTGCTTATTTCTTTTGTTCAATTTTAAAACACTTAATATTGTTATTTCACATGAGAAAATGGGCAGAGATATTCATTCAGATCATCCAGATTTGAAGAGAGTGAATGCGTTATATGGTTCAGACATAAATAGCTGTTAACACTGTGATTCAGGTAAAGGAGAAAATACCTAAATTTCAGAAGTTCTACTAAGTTTCTCAGGAAGAATAAAATTAATAAAAATGAAAAAAATGCATTTTTGTTTGTTTGCTTGTTTTTTTTTTTGTCTTGGCCAGATTTTTAAAGATATTTATAATCTTTATATGTAAAGTATTTGGGGGAAATGCTTTGGATATAGGTCACTGATTTAAATTCTATCCATTCTGTCTCTTTCCTACCCAGTTGCCTTTGTCTCCCCTCACCCTCTGTTTAATTGGAGCTTTTTGCAAACTTGAACTGATCTGAATGGAGTTACAAAGTGAAATTAACCAATTCCCTTGAAAGAGGTGGGGGTAGCAATACTTTAGAAAGCTTGTTAATTTCTCTTTTCACACTGCCTCCCTGCCTGCTCTCAGGTCTCACTTGGAAACCCCGGAGGAGGGGAATTAACAAGCCCCCTGAAGCTGAACCACTAGAACCTTTCAAGGGAATTGGTTAATTTCACTTTGCTGCTC
This sequence comes from Aselliscus stoliczkanus, assembly GCA_033961575.1. Classification (NCBI taxonomy): domain Eukaryota; kingdom Metazoa; phylum Chordata; class Mammalia; order Chiroptera; family Hipposideridae; genus Aselliscus; species Aselliscus stoliczkanus. The sequence continues at coordinate 51,304,877 of CM066735.1, forward strand.
CATTTGCAGCTGCTGGGGGTATTGGTCTTGAGAGAAATAATAGGACCTGGTGCCTGAAATCCCTTTACATTTTAAAATAAAATGCTACTAAGTTTGCTTATTAAGTTCAAACTGGTGTTCCCCCTATGCCTGCAATACTGGTTTACACACTGGCACAAACTATTTCTATTTTGTTCATCAATTTTCATTTCTTAAACCTGTTTGAGATGATCTTCCAAAAGTCTTTTTGATTTGTAAGCCTGACTGACTGGATTCCTTTCCTCAGTGTTCAATGATTACATTTATCAGTAAGCAACAAATATTTCAAATGTGTCTTCTTTCTAGTGTAGTTCTGACTAGAGTGATCTTTCCTCCCTTTCTCTTCAAGAATCTGAAATACTTTGGTTGGTCCTGGTTTAGGAAATTCAGTCATGGTCTCTTAAGGCAGAAGCATTCTCCATCAGGCCCATTTCCAGGCTTTACCCAGAGGACATCATAGAAAGGAATCAGATGGCCCCTCGTCGCTCTTAAAATACTCTCATTCTGGAATTCTCTTAACACTTCTGTAACATTTGCAAACTCTTAAGTTCACAACCCACTTTACCCCCAGGTTAATATATTCATTGGACATTAACAGTTTTAAAATATACTCTTGGGGCATTCCACCATTAACCTTTTTACTTTCTGAATCTTAACCATTTTAGTAGTTCTTCTCAGTTCCTTTTAAAGATATTTTAATGATGGAGTTTCATTTGTTTTCCTTATGGGGACTAAATTTCCTTAGTTCCCACTTGTGGAGAAGTTTCATAAAAATCTTGCTCTGAGTTTCAAATGAATTACTTTTTTGTCTTTCTGCGTGTGACCCTTCTATTAGTTCCAGAGAAACGAGAATGAACTTGAGATGGGCTTGCAAAAGATAACATTCAAAAACATCAGTGTTGGGCTGGCCGAGTGGCGCATTGGTTAAGCGCTGGTTTTGGGATGCCAGCGGCCCTGGTTCGGATCCCACATGAGGGCCAGTGACACTGCCCTCTACAGCTAACAACAGCTCCACCTGGAGCTGGGCTGTGCGAGCCCCGGTGATGGTGTAGGCTGCAGCCCCTGCTGCAGTGGGCTGCCATAGGCTACAGTGAGTGGCCCGCAGCCAGCGTGAGTGGCCAGCAGCCAGCGTGAGCTGCCAATAGCCGCAGTGAGCGACATCCAGAGGCCAGCGACCGATCTGCCTCATCCGGGAAGAGCGCAATGACGATACCAACAGTGAAGCAACATCCTCCGCAACTAAACTGAAGAACAAAAAGACAGCAACTTGTCTGTTCCCCTTCCCCGATTCCCCAACGCTGTTCCCCTCCGCCAATTCCCCAATAAAATCTTTAAAAAAACCCAAAACATCAGTGTTTAAAGTTACTCTCCTATCACCACCCACAGGCATTCCTGACAACCAAGGGTAGATGCTCCTTTTTGATACTCATTTACGTGGGTTTCTGTGAATCAATCACTGTTGCACGCTATTGTGTTGCGAAGGTAGTAAAAAGGTATTGTTTTTGAAAATCATAGACAACTCCAGTTTTGACATCAGAGCCTCTGACAAGTAAATCTGTTCTCATTATCCCAACATCTATGCTGGCTTGTAAACATCCTGCAGGTTTATGATGCCTCACAGTATCCTTCACTACTTCCTCTTGTTTTTCAACATAAAGCTGCCACTTCTACTACTACAAGCTTGATAAAATTGTCTTATAGATCCAGTTCATTTGAACAGAATCTCCTGCTGCAGACATGGCTGTCCCTTTACTGCTGGTCTTGTCTGCCTCAGTTAGGGAATAGTGCTCCAGTTAGAAGGATGTATTGTACCCACAAAATCACCGTTTGTTTCTAACGGCTTAGAGCCTTCAATTTCAAGATGCTCGTTCTAACGTGAATGGAGGAAAAATGCTGGTTTTGCACTTTCTCAAATGAGGCCATAGCCTTCCACCATTTACTCTACTGTCCTGACAAAGTGGACAGTAAGAAGAATAATAAACCATGGTTCATTTTAGATGTTAGCCCACATCCAAATGCCTGAATGACCTTCTCTCAAAGCTGTTTTAATTAAATGGTGTATAAAATACATGCCTAGAGAGTCATAAATGGCCAAGGTGATATTTGAGGCCTTATGAGAGGTATTCATTTCAAAAATTCTACGCTCTGCCACCTCTAATGATCTCTGACTCTTCATTTAGCTGAAAGTTGGCTTTTTATTTGGGGGGAGGGATTTTTATAAAAGTTTATTTGAGCCAAAACTGACGACATATGCTAGGGAGCAAGATCTCAAGTGTTCCTGAGAGCTGGCTTTTTAATGAACAAATGCCTTAACTGATCTAGATGACATTCTTATCCTGGTCATAGATATTGGAGGTGGGCTAGGGAAGAAACTGACATAAGAAGGTGTAAGAGAAGGAAAAGAATCCCTGGGAGATGGAGGGCATTCTTGTCCCCATCAAATGGATGATACATTTTGGTAGGATTGGAGCCTGTGGTAGTGACAGCCAGTTGAAGAATGAAGGATGACATTTTGTTCCCCTAAACTTTGGGGAGACCGAATTTATATGAGTATTTCCTTGACTATAAAGCTGAGTTAATGGGCATACAGTCTGGCCTATAATCAGTGTGTGTGTCCTTTCCTGTTTGTTGTTTTTGTCTGATGTTCCCTGAAATTATAAAACAACGCTGGGGCCAGCTGAGGTATTCCAGGAAGTGCTGGACCAACGGAACAGCTCTTAGACCATTTAGAATGTCTTAGATTCTTGTTGTTAGGGAAGGAAGGGGAAAGAATAAATAACTTGTCAGGTTTCCACTGGTTATCTTGGCCCAGAACAGTCCCAACAGAGGTAGTCTTGGTGGCGTTTAGGACACCCTTATTTTCCCAGGCTTGACTCTTAGCCTCAGAAACTCTTGGAGTATTCTGGGATACTAGTAAAATATATATTTATATTTAAATATAAATAGTGCCGCAGCAGCAGGGGCTCCTAAGTCAGGTAGCAAGAGGGACTTCTCCTCTCATTACCTCTGCTTCAATTGGCTTGAGCCATCGAGCAAAGGGACATTTGATTCTCCTTGGTGATGGATTTTGACTCCTAAACAGCTCTGTTCCTTATGGAAGCATCTCTTCTTTAGATTGAAGCAGTATATTGGAATGAAGGGCTCTAGCTTATACTAGCAACTTGTGCACACTTGAAAAATTATATGTGATAAATCTCTGGGCTTTGAGCATAGCCAGAAACCATCTTCAAACACATTTTGCCAAATGACATGACTCTAAAAATTACACTTGGAAAAATTAGTGGCTTTTTATTGTCAAACAAAGACATTTACTTTATACAACATAGGGATGCCAGACTTACCTTGGGGCATAAATGGCATGTGATAATTGATTTAATAAAATTCCATGCCTTATTTGTCACCTAGATACAGAGTAAACCTGCATGTATATTTTTAGCACATTAATTGTTTCAGCATTATACTTGTTTCCAGCATCTTTTAGAATTCCTCTTCTTAAAAATTTGCATAATTTATTTACTTCACAAGACCAGAAGTTAAAGAAACTTAGCCTCTTGGAATTCCTTTTCATGTAAAGGACTCCAGGTCCAAATGGTGTTTATCAAGCAAGTTATATGTCTAGTTCAGAATCCTGCTATTTTGCTGATTTATAGAAAGAAATGAGTAGATAGCAAATGGTTTAGCCATGCACTTTATTTTTCATCCCAATGTGTGTTTGTAACCTAGGCGGACAGGAAGATGAAATCGGGGGTTTGGCAAAGGTTTTGGTCAGGGTATATTTAATTCACAAGGGGTGAGAAAGGAAGAGTTAAAGGGATTTTTTTGTATGCTGAATATGGCTTTTCTACTGAATAGCACTACATTGTCCGGGAGCAACAGCTCTTGAATATTAAACAGAAACATTTTGTCTTGTCCTGTTGCCATGGAAGATGAGAAGGTGAATTTGGAAAATCAAACAGGAAAAGCCTTAAAGAAATCAGATTGTGTATATAAAGGCAATGTGCCCAGTCGTATTCTTGCTTGCCCAAAGTGTGTGTGTGTTTCGGGAGGGAGAGGGAGGGGGGTGGAGTGGCGGGGGATGGGGAGCAGGGCAAATGGCCTTCCTTGCAGTGATTTGAGGACAGATTAAAGCTGTCATTGTTGTCCTCTAGCCAGTGCAGGCTGGGGACCCGTGCCAGGGGGAGACAGGCATGTGACTGGTGCACACACTGGGTCTGTCCTTCCACTGGGCATTGCCAGGTGCACTTACGCACTGCCTTGGGGGCAGAACAATTATGTTTTGCATTTATGCGGCCATACCTACCCTTATTTTGTCTTAGGGAAGGAAATTAAAACAAATCCTTTCTACCCTTATTTTGTCTTAGGGAAGGAAATTAAAACAAATCCTTTATCTCTTTGGATCAGAAATCTTTATGTTATGTTCCAATAAAAAAATAAGCTTGAGATCTCAGTGGTTTACAGCACTAACAGTTTATGTATCAGTCTGTCCATGTAGATTCTAGGAGAGCTGTGACTCTCCATATCTTTTTTTTAATTTAAGAAATTAAAGTTTTGGGCCGGCCGAGTGGCGCGGTGTTTAAGCGCTGGCTTAGGAAGCTAGCGGCCCCGGTTCGGGTCCCACATATGAGGGCCAGTGACACTGCCCTTAAAAAAAAAAAAAAAAAAATTACAGTTTTTTTATTTTTTATTTTTCAATTACGGTTGACATTCAACATTATTTTACATTACTTTCAGGTGTCCACCATAGTGGTTAGACATTAATATAATTTACAAAGTGATCCTGCTGCTGATAAGTCTAGTACCCACCTGGCACCATACATTCATTATGTATCTTCTTCATTTGGGATCCAGACTAAAAGAAAAGGCCTGATTTCAGTATTGTGGCAGGAGATAGAGCAGCAGAGCCATGTCATGGCACTGGAAGCATCTGTCCTAGTGATGCATATATGACCTTCACTGACATTGTATTGGCCTTGGTAAGTTACATGGCCAAGTGCGATGTAAATGAGGTGGCAGTGGAGTATGGCTTTCCTAAAGAGAAGCACTGCAAGTCACATGGCAAAAATTAGGGACATACAATCTTCTTTTAGGAAGAGAACTGAAAATGAGTATTTGGGGTGGAAAATGCTATTTTCATCACTCCTGGTCTGTTTTTGAAAGCTTATGGATGTCATATGTGATCGTTTTGAAGCGGTGGGTCTTTTTAATCAAGAGCAGAAGACAGAGGTATCTCCTGGGCCAATTCTATACAATTTCACAGCACCAGGCACCATGAGTTATTATAAAGATGAGGAAAAGAGATTTGGCTTTTAGAAGATCAACACCTAGTAATCCACAATTGTTTTCACATCTCATGGTAAGAGTATGTCATGATCTTTTAAAATTTATTTGTTTGCATAAAAGATCTTAAATAATCTATGGACTTTAAAACAAGCTGGCATTTTTGTTAAGGAGAGTACATCCAGCATTCATGGGTGGGAGTTCGGGGCACCACCTATTAAAGACCAGCCCAGGTCTTCCGACTCTTGGCTCAGGGCTATTTTCCACCACCCATGTTCCTTCTCATCTCTGGTACATTTTGGCATTCTTCCTTTGCCGTATGACCTTTCTTGACTCTGAGCACTCATACACACAGTTTTTTTATTTTTTAGAATCCTGTATTCCCCTCCTTTTCACTTGTGGACTCCTACTAACACTTTTGGTCTAAGCGTAGACACACTTCCATTGCCAAGTCCTTCCTGACCATCGAAATTGTGCTTAGGTGCCCATCCTTACTACCTCCTCAATAATCTGTACCTCAGCTATCATAGCACCAATTCAGTAATTGTCTACTTCGATGTTATTACCACTGACCTGAAAACTCTCTGAAGATGGAGAGAGTGCGTATTTTGTTACTTTTGTATTCTCAGTGCCAAGGAAAGCCTCTGGGCATACAACAGGGTACCAGAGTGTATTTCGGTGACTTAGGAATCAAAAAATGAGCAGACGATGATGAGGTTAATTTGTAGTTGTTTTAGTAAACCCACAATGGACTTGCACTTAAAGAAATACATTCAGTTCCAGAGAGCTGCATCCATAGACTATTCAGTGTTGCTTTTTGTGACAATATTTAACATCAAAGATTACATTAAAATTGATGTTGGTGTTTGTATAGATTTTTTTTTTCTTTTTTTGAGGGCAGTGTCACTGGCCCTCATATGTAGGACCGAACTGGGGCTGCTGGCTTCCCAAGCCAGCGCTTAACCACTGTGCCACTTGGCCGGCCCTTGTATAGATTTTTTAAAACATTAATTAAATACAGAACAGGGAAAACTATTGCTATCAGTTATGAAATTAAGTTGTTGAGGAATGACATAATGAAAGTAAGCTATAACAACTCTAGATTTTGTTTAGGGGCGACAATGTAAAACTGGGGCTGCTGAACCTACTTCCAACTTATCTATCTTCTAGAACTATAAAATAATAATTTGCAAGTGACCTTAAAAGTTCCTTATACAACTTCCAATCAGTGTAAGAATTCCTGTAATGATATCTGTGAAAAGTGGCCTTCTAGCCACAATTTTAATTCCTCAGAACTATCTCGTCACCTTCTGATCATTAAAAAAATTCCAAATAGAAATAATAATGATATTAATAACTACCTTACTTGAGGGTCTCATCTATTCTGTGCACTGTGTTGGATTTTGAATATACATCATCTCATTTAGTTTTCACCACAACCACATAAAGTAGGTGGTATTATCTCCATTTTGCTAAAGGGTAATAGCTAAGGCAGAGAGAAATTAAAAAAACAAGTCCAAGGTCCATAGCTAACAGTTACTAGTAATGAGATTTTACATTCTTGCCTCAATGACTACAAGATCCAAAGCCTTTCTCGTAGGATGTTATGTAGCCTCTCAAAGAATGAATTTCCTTATATTAAAATTTCTTATTTCCCTAACTTCATACATTCCATTTTAATTTGATTCTTTAGAGCAGTCCAGAGAAATCTCATCCCTCATTTTCAGTCCCATCTTTCAGAAATTTGAAAACAGTTATTTTCTACCTCCTAACACTTTTCTCTCTAAAACATTTGTTATGTTTTGAATTATGTCCCTCCAAAATGGATGTGTTGAAGTCCTAACCCCCAAGTACCTCGGAATGTGAACTTATTTGGTGATAGGGTGTTTATAGAAGAAGTAATCTAGTTAAAGTGGACACTAATCCAATGTAACTGATGTCCTTATAAAAAGGAGAATTTGGACACAGAAACATGGCTAGCGGAAGGTGATGTGAGGTTAGAGGAGGACGCCATCTACAAGTCAAGGAGAGAGTCCTGGAATAGATTTTTACTTCACAACCAACCCTGACAGCACCCTGATTTCAGGAATTTGCTTCCAGGACTGAGGCAATACATTTCTATTGTTTCCACCACCAATGTGTGGTGGCACTTTCTTATGGCATCCCTAGCCAACTAAGATAGCCTTGTGGCCTTTGAACAGTCATTCTAATGTATCAACATCCCACTTGAAATTCGATGCTAAGACTATAAACAGTTTATGTCAGATATGGTCTGACACATGAACAGAAGAGAGGAATCGTTATTTTTTTTTCTTTTTTCTAGTTCCTGATCCTCAATTAACACAATCTAAGTTGCACTGAATTTTAATAGCTAAAACTATTGATTTACAGTGAGTATCTACATTTCAGAGTCACACACAAATAGTGCTTTGAAACCCTTGAGGAAAGGAATCTTTCTTCACAAAGTTAGCAGCTAATTTATCGTAGATACGAAGCTTGAGAAAAAAATTACTATTTTTCTCCATCTTTTCTCTTTGATGACAAAACTGGAAGTATGTCTTTCATTATCTGCTTCGGACCACTAAACTGAGGATGATCTAAATAACGATGTGATTGTAAATAACAAATATAAAATATTTCAGAATAAAGGAAGACAGCTATGTAAAAGGAGTGGGTAGTGAGCAAAGTATCTGCCACAACTATAACAGGGCTCTTTCAGTGAGCATATTGATGGTGGTAGCATTTTAATTAAATACGTATTCAGTAATACTAGATTGAAAGCTGAATGGGTGTTCTTAAGAAAGTATTATCTTTTCAAGTAAATGATTATTGCTGAGAAGGAATATATAAATCATGATGTTTATCCTTTCTTGGTAGATAATGTACCTTGAATTGTTTTCATAAGGGCAATAATACATTTTTCCTCTAATCTGTCCACATTCTTTATACAATCACAAATATATGTTACACAATTTTTATATCTACCGGTCTATCTCTCCTCCAACACAGAGATTGGGTAACACTTTCAGCAACATTTTTTTTTCTCTTGCAAAACTAATAGATAACTTCCATGAGTATCAAGCATATGACTTTGAATTAGTGGTCCAAATGAGCTAACCGATTAGATTTCAAAATCATTCCATATACAAACATTTATGGAATACAGGACCTATTGTTACAAGCATATTCACATGTTCACACACAGAGACATAAAATGTGGGCATATTTTATACAAATTTGAAATAATGTGACATGGTATGCTAATAAAGCCTTACGTACGAGCATGAATTAATGCAGATATAAGCTTTATATTTTCAAATTTTCAAGAATTGTGTTGAGAGCCATTATGTGAAAGGACATTTGAATGCATTGTAAACAGTGTTGACGCTGTTGTCACAGAGTTAACGCCATTGTGTCCCTCACACAGACCCCTGCCATCGTGTTGCTGTCCTTTTGGTGATACGTCGGTGCTCCTCTCCTACCCTGAGTGATTGGGGGACTTTCGTGCTGTTATTTTAACATTTGCCATGATACTTTAAGAGCTCCTCTACCTCTTATTATCAATATCATACAAGTATTTACTAAATTGGAAAGCTTGTGCTAACACCAGGAAATATTCTGGAATATCCACAATGTTGGAAAGGAAAGTACATGTAATATAAAGTAGGTGGAAGTTTGTGGCAGGTAGTCTTCTAAGGTGACCTCCAGTGAGCCCCACCTTGTAATATTCACAGCCCCTTGAATGTCAGCTGGACCTAGCTACTCACTTCTATTGAATAGAATATAGCAAAAGAGGTAAGATGTCACTTCCAAAATTATTACAAAAGACTGACTTCAGTCTTGCCCGATCTCTCTCTCTCTCTCTCTCTCTGCTTAATCTCCCTCTCTCTGTCTGTCCCTCAGTCTTAATCTCCTTTTCCAGCTCCTCTTGCTTGCCTATTTTGATGAAGTAAGCAGCCATGTTATGAGCTATCCTAGGGAGAGGCCCGTGGGCCAAGGAACTGAGAGTAGATTCTGGGCAGAAGCCAGTGAGGAAGTGAGGCCCTCCGTCCCACAGCCTGTGCAGACTGCACCCTGCCACCACCCTGTTCCAAGGCAGCGGGGAAGCAGGTCCTTCCCCAGCTGGGCCCTGAGGTGACTCTTGACACCTTGATTACATCTTCACTGTGAGAGCCCTGGGGCAGAGACCCTGTTAAGCCCCACCCTGATTCCTGACAGACAGAAACCTGAGGTAATAAGTACTGTTGTTTGTAAGCCACTAAGTTTTGGGATCATTAGTTATGCAGCAATAGGTAATTCATTCAGTGGACAGATAACGACCACATTCTGTTTTATTGTGAATGTAGGAGACTCTGGGAGATATGAGAGAGAATGCTGAGAAGAGCAAAAGCAGCATGAAAGCAATATTACATTATCCTGGCTTTAGAGTTAACCTTTCCAAGACTGCATTCCCCCTCTTACATTTATTCTTCTGGGTAAATTGCTCTTGAATTGAGTGAGTATGTAGTTATGTGTGATGCTCTAAAAGACTCAAAAGCACATCCCCTCCCTCTGAAGTGACTCGATTCTATATATTTCAACTGTATTTCTAAGACTACAGAATCTTATTGTTCCATATAATAAAAAATGACACTTTTGTTAGAACTCCCAGAAATCAAAGAGCCTTGCACTTGAATTATTGGTGCTGGAACTGTTGGGGTGGTCAACATTTTTCTTGTTTTCCATTTTCAGCCCATGTTTCTTTTGCTTTTGAGTATGGCTTTCTTTTGAGGAGACATCAACAGTCAGGGAACCCGGATACAGGAACTGGCCATCTTTTGCCCGTTTAGCAGAAATCGTTCTTGGTAACTTGAGTTGAAAGAGTTACTATATCTGTAAGGAAGGGGGTGCCTCATTCGGCCTGTCTGTGAGATCAGGCCTCTCAGATGTTTAATTCATACGCTAGCCTTCTGAGGTCAGGATTATTATCCCTATTTAGATGATCCAGACACCAAGGGGAAAAGGTTGAGTAATTCATTCTAGGCTGCAGGAGGGATCAGTGTCTGAGCTAGGATTACAGCTCAGAAAGCCTCGGATTCTGGGACCTGTGCTCAGGCCGCACATACTTCTAACTAACTTGGCCTACTTAAAAAAGCCCTCCTCCGTCCCTCCTGCCCCAGAGCCCTTTCATGAGTTGTAACTCTTGTCAGCAAATGTGAAAGAGGTCTACAGACAGTCTAGAAGATATACCATACATTGGCTGTTTGTAGTTGGGCTTTATTGTAGCTTAATAGGTTTCTCCTTCCAGACTCATTTTTAAACGGGGACATTACAAAGTTGTTGTTGTTCCTATGTAGAGATAGTAAAACAATTTAGTCCACCTTCACTAGTCTTCATCTTGTGCGTCGGAACTCTTAACAATTTAGGAGCAAAGAAAGCTGCATGATAATGACAGATAATGTCAACAGATTTCGCCATAGCTTTATGATTATATGCTGGTGTCTGGCTTCCATTCAGAATTCTTCCCAAGAGGGCCTTTACATTTTGCACCTGCGTTCATGTTGGTTTCTAGAGTAATTTGAGACATATATAAGGAGATACTAAATGTGTGTGTATGTATGTGGTATTATTGTTATTATTATTAAAAGTGGTAAAGTCCCTGAGCAGTGAGCAGGTGTGAAAAAGAAAGGGAAGTTCAGAGGAATATTTTTAGAGTGCTGGACTTCCAGATTTTTGCCGGCTTTGTGTACTTGGGCAAATTACTTAGACTCTCTGAAGGTACAAAGATGCACCAAACAGCATTTTGTTATTAAAGAATTCAGGATGGAGGGGCAGATGGAGAGCTGTATTACCAGCTACGATACAGTGTAACGTGTGCTATGCTAGTGTTAGGAACGAAGTGTTCAAGGAGAGTCAGGTAGGAACATTCAAGCCCAATCTTGATTTTCTCTGCCTATAGACAGAAAGTATTTTAATTAGAAAGACCATCAGGGCCGGCCAAGTGGCGTAGTGGTTGGGCGCTGGCTTGGGAGGCCAGCGGCCCCGGTTCAGGTCCCACATGTGAGGGCCAGTGACACCGCCCTTAAAAAAAAAAAAAAAAAAAAAAGACCATCATAGGCCTGCGGTGTAAAAGTGCATAGCCAGTTTAAGAAGGGATAAGTCCTGGCTGACTGGACCAGTTGAGTGACCAGAGAACTTAAGGAAAGTTACAGGAGATGAAGAGGGAATGGAAGAAGGGGACAAATCTGGGACCAGGCTAACAAGTCTAGACTACCCTGTGAGAAGAAGAGAGCTGTTCGTGAATACAGCCATTCATTCATTCATTCATTCATTCATTCATTCAAATTTATAATCCAGTCACCATGGTGGACATCTAGCGGAGGCACAAAGGTTAAAGCCATAGTGCCTACCAGAGGGAGCTCTCAGTGAGAGTGGTGGGATGGTTGAAACGTAGACACATCAACTGGAAATCACAGAGCAGGAGTGAGCACCACCAGAGAGCAACACATGGGAACACAAGGGCAGAAAGATGGAGTATTTAACATGGCTGCGGAGGGTCAGCAAAGACTTCCTGGAAAAGGGGGTGCTTCAGTTGAGTTGAGGTGGAGACGTAGGAGGAAGGGAAGAAATAAGAAGGAAGGGGAAGGATGACCCAAGAAGGGAAGGAATCTGGGGCATAAAAACAGCATGGAGCCAGTCAAGAGACATAAACAGGATAGGAGCCTTTAGCTTTAAGGCTTTGTGGACATGTTATTTTTCTAAGTCACCTCAGCATTGTGGAAAACATAAGATCCCATAGGCCTATGATGCGTGGTGAGGGATGCCAGTAAAGAACAGATTTAAATAGAGCGATAAGCAAGCAGCCATTCTTCCTGTGAGCTACAGAGAGACACCGTCAGAATTCAGACAGCGTGTTACTATGCTCAGGAGTTTTCCTTGCTTGGCGTCAGGACAGTTGAACGTTAATTTGTTCAATTAAATTCTAATGATGTTTGCCTCTTTCAATTGCTTTGCTGGTCAGGACATAATTTGTTATTCTCATCAAATTAATTGTAAAGTGAGGAACTGAGAGATAAGAAGTTGAGGAAGGGGTTTCAGAGAGCTGAGGCTGATGGGGAGAAGAGACTTGCAAAGAGAACTGAAAGGTAGGCAGACGTGTCTACCTAATACAGCACAGTGTATGTGTGTGACTCCATTTAAAATAATAAACGTAGGCACTCAAGCCTTCATGGCATATTTCATATAGTCAATTATGAAACATTTTATTTTCAATAATTATTCTTCTCAATATTGTCTTCTTCAAAATTCTCTATTTCCTCTGTATTTTTTCAAAATACCTTCATGCTTTTCTTTTTTAGAAGGAAAGTTACTTGGAGGAAAGCACATATTATTTATAGAGCAAGTACCATTACTATGTAGAGGACCTTTAAATCTATAAATCACTGACATTGATAGTAAAAGAATACACTGTTTTAATCAGTAAAGCAATTGGAAGGAGGTTTTTTTTTATCATCACATCTTCACTTAACAAATAAAAGTTCAATTGTCTACATTCAGTAACTGACAATTACATATGTATTGGGTTGTCGGAAAAGTCATGACCTATTTTTTCTCTGTTTTACATTGCAAAAATGTGTCATGACTTTTTCTACAAGCCAATATTTCTCAGCCAAGTGCCTTATTGAAAATCTTAAAGTATTAAATACTGATATTCCTGTGGCAGATGATAGTAAAAATGTAACTCTATCTCTATCAAATTCATATCCACTAACATTTATACACTGTTTTTTTCATCCTTTGCTTTACACATGAGCATTAAATATTTTTGACTAATGTATTTCTTTTAGAGATCTCTTTTATATAAAAACAAACAAATTAAAAACTTTTAGATGTTACCGCAATTTTAATAATTCTTAGGGAGTTCAAAATAGTTTCTGCCTTTCTGTATAAGCACACTGTTAATTTAACAATAAAACACATTTGCTGTAATAATGTATCTACAGATTTCTAAAGTGGGAGAAAATGTAACCTTACTTAAAATATGTCTTCTCTGTGTGATTCCATGACCTGGTGAGAGGGCGATGTGCACGGACATGACTTTCAGACCCCACAAGGACAAATACAGTGAGTGAACAGAAGGAGCAGAAAGGAAATGATACAGTAATTCATGGTGAAGGCCTTTATTGTAATTATCAGAACATAATTAAATTCATCTAAATATTCTGGCTGTCATAGGGGGAAAGTCCATTATTTGGTTACTTCATTTTAGAAAAGGGAACTGTGGCCAAATATTAGGAAAAATTAAAATGAGAAGTTTAAAAGAAGCTTTAAAATCTTGAGGAATTGGGAAGCTTCTTAAAAACACTTTATTGGAAATCCAAGAGAAATGGCTGGCACCTATTAAGTAATCTGAGCTATTAATAAAATCCTTGTATGGCTAGGTTGTAAGGTTTTAAAAAAAATCACTCTTCTTTTGGGGGAAAAAGTGTATGATGGATCAGCTAATTGAGGACAGAGGAAACTACAAGATGTGATGGAGCATATAAATTACAAACCAGATCAATCTGTATTTCCTTAGATTTCATGTGCTTATTTTTGTGGAGGACACAAAGAATGTAGAAGGTACGTGTTCTGAGCTAAGGGATCTTATCATCTACTTGGGGAAATTAGATGTACAATGGAAAATGCTGAAGAACAGCAGGAAGTAATAGGGTGTTAAGAACATGATCGCATCATTTAAATTACAGCTGCTAACGGCAAGATGGCTACACAGAGGCCATTAGAGAGGCTTCCTGGAAGAGGTAGGATTTAACGATAGATTTTTAGCGAGATGGAGCATTTGGAGTGATCAAAAGGAAGGAAAAGAGCATTTGTGTGTCAGGGTCAGAAAATAAATCAAAAGGAAATAAAAAAAAAACAACTTCTAACAAAATGATGGAAGATGAAAAATGTGCCAAAAGCAAAATATTCCATAGGAAACCAGAGAACTGACGTTCAGTCACTGAGCACTTATTGGATGTAATATGTGCCCAGCTCATTGCTAGCTGCAGTGGAAGAATATGGAAACCATTTCTGCATTTCAGAGGATCAGTTTCTTGTGTAGGAGATGAGAATGATATTTGAATACATTTGTATCACAGAATATAAACTTGTGCTATATGTTAATTTGTGTGGCACAACCCAACATTTAATAGAGTTTGGGAAATGGAGAAAGGACCAGAGTGAGAGCCTATGGTTTCAGGAAGGAAATGGGATGACACGAGCTTTGAAAGGTGGCTGAAGCTCCAGTAGGTCACAGAGCAGGGAAGGCATGTCTTGAAATTAGGTAAATTCATTATGAGGCAGCTATCTTATGGCAGATTGCCTATGTAGAAGATCTGAATTTAATTCTGTGTGAAGTCATCTTTTAGGAGGCAAGTATTTTTCAAATCAGCAAGAGAGAAATCATTGATTATAATAAGAATTTAAGTAATAAAACTTAAGACAGAGTGTTTGTTTTACTGTTATTATTTATTATGTTTGTCATTATTACTTAAAAAATGTGTTTTCAGTAAAAATTTGACTGTAAGATTTAGGTAATGTGAACAGAATGTGATGGATATTTTCAACTGACTCTGACACACAAACACACATATTCAATTTAAAAAGCATGAAATACCTACTGTGCTTACAGCAGCCCGGAGATGCTCTGTAGGAGAAAGTGAGATTGGGGTCACCGAAACCACAGGTGATAAGGGTGTAGGTTCATGACTAAACTAACATTCAATTCTTAAGAAAATCTCAGATCCTGTTTAGTGTTTGGTCTTCATGCACAAGATGGTGAAAAAAGAAACACATCGCATTTGGATACTCTAGCATCTTTGGAGGCACCTGTGATTTTTATTCTAGCCTCAAGTGAACATAGGTCATGATGAGGGTTAGAATTGCTTGTGCTAGGAGAAAAATCATGGAAAGAAACTGTAGCCCTCCCGTCCAGCACTCAGGTAGAGCTGAGTGGCTGGCACAACAGGGAGGGGCGGGTGGAGTGGTGATGTTTCTGAGTGACGGTGAAAACCTGTCTTTCTCCCTGCATCATAGGCTGCATCGGCCAGTAGTGCTGGACGGTGACTGGACCCCCTTCTGAATCACTGACTTGGAAAGTGCTGTTTTTCTTTGTTTTCCCAACTCTTGACAAGCTACTGAATATTATGGGGCATTGATAAAATGTTATAAATAACCATAACATTACTTTAGATAGCATCATTTCAACGCATCAAGAAGACCTTTGAATTCTACTTACGGATATATTTAGGACCAATAATTGAAAAATGGCAGGCTTTAGGGAGTGGAAAGATCAGGAACCAAATTCCCCATCCACTGCTTTTGCTCTTGGGTAAGTGGTTGACCTCTGTTAGCCCGAAACTTCTGGACTGTTAATTGATGTTAAGAAGCCTAAACTCATAGGCTTGTTTAGAGAACTACACACAATAACAGGCGACAGTCCACCCACCTTGGTGAATGCTCAGTAATTATTAATTCCCTTCCCCTACTCAACAAAGCATAGGTCATCAAAATTTGGGTTTGTCAGCAGAAACTGGAGGTTACTGCCAGCAAATTCTAGCCTAAGAGTCCTAGGTAATAAGAATGACATATGAAAGAGGCTATCTTTAACTACTTTTGCCACTCATTTTTCTAAATCACACGCTTCCGCCAAAACCTTTTGATACTTTACCAAAGGGTGAAAAGTTATCATTAAACAGGAGGAGTTGTGCTTTTAGAATTAAGCGTGGGTAAAGCCTGGAAGGGCACAGATGGCTGAGTGTTAAGAATCCTGTTTGCTAAGTGGCTCACTACAGGAGCTTTGGGGAAAGGCTCTTTCATAATTTTAAACAGTTGGTGATTTCCCCTTCAAAGCAGGATCTTCAAGGGGAACTGAATATAACCTCTGTCTAATTCCACTCGGTATTCCATTTCTCTTTTGTTTGCAAGGTATTAATTATTAAATGTGGCTCATATTGATAATTATACTGCATCTTACTTATTAATGGCTCACTGTTCAGCTTAAACCTAATATCTCCAGAGGCTCTCAGATCTCTGTTCTTTTGCAGGTCATTGCTCTTTTTCTCTTTGCAGGACTGAGTGCTGGGAAGGTTTCAAGCTTTGGGCCTTAAGGTAGATGGGTCTTGATGGTGTGATTACCCACGACACAGTTCATTACCACTGATGGAGTCACCCATGCAGCCAAAGAGAGAAAAGTGGACCTGCAAAAGAGTGATCTAATAGGCAATAAATTATTACACCAGGGAAGGCAATCATACATAAGGACAGTAAGTGACCAGAACCCAACAGAATATATATCATTTTTATTTTGCCTGAAGTGTGTGTGTGTGTGTGTGTGTGTGTGTGTGTGTGTGTGTGTGTCTCCTTTTGGTTCTTTTTCAAAAGGACAGTTCTCATGTTCAACCCAACAATTATTTTTTCATTTCTTCTTTGCGCCATATCAGTGTAGATATGGCAAGAGATACAAAATAATCAAGGCAAAAAATTGAATGTATGCCTCATCATGCTGTTTCCTAGAGTCCTCACTTCCTTGTTTGGGCTTCTCTTAAATGCAGAATTAGACCTAATTCCTTACATTCAAGATTGCAGTGACACAGATCGCAGATTTACATTAGGAGAGGATAACAGCACTGACTTGTCCCACAGGGGACAAAAATATATCCTAACAGGCAAATGTTTTTTAATATGGGTTTGAGAGAGAGAGAAATTTAATTAATAACAAGCAGCCCCTGGAAACCTCAGGTCTACAAGGCTACGTGGCACCTGTGGGACCGAGTGGAATTAGCGGTTATATTCTGTTCCCCTTGGAGATCCTGCTTTGAAGGGGAAATCACAAACTGTGTAAAATTATGAAAGAGCCTTTCCCCCAAGGCTCCCATACTGAGCCACTCACTGTGGGACAGTGCCTTTGGGCCTTGGTTTCCTAAATCAGGAATCTTTCCCTCAGAGTCGCGTTCTACTGAGCAGACACGCTTTTCTGCCCTGGACCCGCCAGGGCTCTCTAGTAATTATTTTCCTGTGGTTTCCTGCTCCCAGAACTCCCCTCTTTTGGAGTCTACTCCCAACATCTCCAAAGAAACCTCTTCTTGATGTTCACCTCAAGTGACAAAAATTCTTAATGAGCCTTTTCTCGTGCCTGAAAAATAAGCATCCCTATGGCTCCCAGTACTCAGCTGAGATTGCGAAGCTCCTATCCATTCCTGAAATTAGAAGAGGCAGCATCTTTCATCCAGGTAATTACACGTTGAAGCCTCTCTCTTATGTGTACCCATAACATCCTCCCCACTCATCCAAGGTAAACCACCATCCATGGGATACATAGAACCTCATTTTTGTTGTTGTTGGGGGCCGGTAAGGGTGCTTGGTCAGAAATGGGAGTATATCCTTTTGCATTTTTGTCTAAGTGGTTGAATATGTTTTAAAACATTTAATTTTAGAATGGTTTTAGATTTATACAGGGGCTGCAAAGATAGGACAGAGTTCCTGCCCATTCTTTTCCCAGTTTCCCTGACTGCCAACATTTTATATGAGTATGGTACATTTCTCACACCTAAAGGGCCAACATTGGTATATTATTTTTGTTTATTTGTTTCTTTTATTCTTGTTTCCTCCCCCATTGTTTTTTAATAATTATATACATTTTATGCATATGTAAATGTGTAAATGTACAACATGATAATTTGACATCTGTTTACAAAGTGATCACCCCCCCAAAATTTAGTTATTACCCAACACCATACAATTGACCCCATTTCCCATTCTTATATTATTATTAACTGAGCTCCATACTTTATTTCCATTTCAGTCATTTTTCCTTGATGTCCTTTTTCTGTTTTAGGGTGCCCATTAGATTGAGCTGTCATGCTTCCTTGACTTTGTATGACAGTTTCTCAGACTCTCCTTGTTTTTAAGGACCTTGACAGTTTTGAGGAGTACTTGTCAGATATTTTATGTACTGTCCTTCAGTTTGTATTTGTCTGAGGTTTTTCCCAAGATTAGACTAGGGTTATGTCATTTGGAAGAAGGCCACAGAGATAAAGTGCCATTCTCATCACATCAAGTACACTTGCTACCAACATGGCTTCCCACTGGTGACATTAACCTTGATCTGGTCGAGGAAGTGTTGCTAGGTTTGTTCACTGTAAAGTGCCTCTTCCTCCTCTCGCCCTTCCCCAACTCTGCTCTTGGGAAGAAGGTCAGTATGCGTAGCCCACACTCAAGAATAAGGGATTCAGCTCCACCAAATTATTCTGAATTCTTCTGTAAGGAAGATTTGTCAGTTTTCCAGGTCCATTTTTAACACGAGAAACAATTACATGAATACTATTATGCTCCCAAGAAATATAGTCTTCAATATATATGAAAACTATAAGAATAGACTGCGATATTCATGACCCATTTAGTTCCATATATGGACTAAATTCAATGTTTTAAAATGTTTTGTTTTGTTTTGTTAAATCTAAATCTTTTTCTCAAAGCATTCACATACAAAAAGTATAGGAATCTTAGATAAAGTCAGACATTTTCTTTTTTATCCCCAATTCAGGGTTCATAGAGGCCTGTGTTTTCATTGGAACAGGCAGGCAGATTTCAACAGTGAGGGAATATTATTTTGTACTTTGTGGATCTACAGAGGGACTTGTTTAGATGGGTTATGCCTGCTGGGAGTTTTGTTGTCTTCCCTGCAGTTTCAGACACCCAAAGAGGTGTCTTCTTTGTGGATGGTAGTCACTGTATTTAAATTGGAACAGCTGTATGGACCATGTCAGCTGTGTGTGTGTGTGTGTGTGTGTGTGTGTGTGTGTGTGTGTTTAATTTTAATTTAGATTAATAGTTTTTATTTGCCTTAGGGTAAGCAGACTCCATGTGTCTTTGGAAATAGTGATAAGTAAATATTTTTAAATGACGTTGGGCTGATGAGTCTAGATCAAAACTAGATCAATTTGTGTGTTTTTTTTATCTAAAATATTGCTTTTATAGATAATTAGTTCCGTCCCATCAATGGCATTTCATGTGTTTTATAGATAAGTTCTAAAACTGGGAATGAAAAGTTATAAATTTTGAGATTAGAGAAACAGTTGTCCTAAAGCAAATGTTTTTCAATAAAAGATGTTTCTACATTTTTCGAAAATGCATACATTCTACTGTAACATGTTTTTGCATGTGCTATGCAGGTAAATTGGCTCTCTGGGGGGATCAAAGGCCCTGATTTATAACATTTTCTGATTTCTCTGTTGTAGATACTCCCACTATGGCCGGTCTCACCAACAATTTAACAGCTGCCTCATAAAATTCCTGAAAACTTAGCAATTAGCTTTAAGGAGTCTATAAGAATAGGTTCCAGTACACCTACAAAATACTTATTTCTTTCTCTGAAAAAATGTGAATATGGGACCTGCCTTGGCTAATTTAAGAACTGTTGGAATTTTCTTCTTTCAAGTTACTTTTCTGGTCTTGGTCAGTTTTTGTTGCCCAGCAAGGATCAGGCGGTACCTTTCTGACTGTGTGGGAACTGAATGAAGTAATGGAACAGTTGTGACCTTTGGCTTGTCCAATGACTTGCTAAATTAATTGCAGCTGGTCTAAGCACAAGTTGAAATCATCCTGACACTCCCCCTTCCACCCCAGTTCTTCTCTTGACTTCCAAAGGATTTCCTCTTTGTCTAGGACTAGGCTCACAGTATCAGTGTAGCATAGTCTCAATTAAGCAGAAAATCGAACAACTAGATTTGGGACTTGAGTGAAGTAATTTCTCAATGCTAACATGCCATAGGTTAGAAAATATACCTCTGACTTATTAATAGTTCTTATGAAAAGTAAACTACATTAAGTACCAGTGAATCCTAAAATGCATCCTCTTTCAGAGAGAGAATGAGAATTAAGAGTATACATCTTGGCATTAAGGAAACAAGGCAGGTAATGTTATTCTTGTTATGCTGATAATTTTGAAAACTTTGGTGTAGTGTGAGTAGATGTATCCCAAGATTGTGCTTTTTTCAATTGGGAGAATTTTAATCGTTTCAAATCATTGCAACTCTATTTCACATCATTTATGGGTACTGCGTGGACTCCAAATTTTCCTGCTGTTTCCTATCAGAAAATGAGCTTTGCAACAACCTTCCTGTTCTCTGCTTTCTTTAAAAATCTCTTGTACCCTCTCAGTTTAAATTGCTAAATAAAGCTGATGCCCCAATTTAGAATCTCATGACTAGATGATGAATGGCAATACTGAAACAACCTTCAGTATGTCATCATCAGAACCAGAACCACATAATTATGTGCCTGAAATTGGCATTGTTACCTTTAAGGTAAAACCACAAATGAAGACTTTACAATGGAAAAATCTGTATTTCCTTTACTTTTTTGTAACTGGAATTTTTGTGTGACATGTTTTAAATTCCAAGATTCCTATCTCTATCTCTATTTTTTATCTCTATCTGTCTCTATCAATACAAAAACTGATTGATCTACTATAGTATTTAAGGTAAATGCAGGATCACAGCTATAGACTGAAAGTCTGAAGCATAAAAACAATATTTCTTCTGTTCTATGTGCCGCTGTTACTAATATCATCTTGTGCATTGATGACATAATAAAAAAGTTACTTATTCATTACTCTTTTTTTCCCTTGTTTTGCTACTGATGTTTTTCTTAGCTGAGAACCTTATTTTAGCCATTCCCTAAATTTTGGCATATTGGGTGAGATGAGGAGTGTATTAGGCATATATAATACTGACAATGTGGGGATTCATTTAAAGGAAAACAAGGTGAAGATTAGATTAGTTTAAACTGGTTTTATTTGTAAACTTTGAATTTATGAAGGCAAGGGACAGATATTATTAATAATATACATTATTAATAAATTCAGTAAGCACGCCAGCCCTGGGGTTAAAAATATAATAGGAGTAGAAACTTTCCTCTAGGATCTCCCTGTGTTCTGGGAAATGTAGTAACAATATAAATTTCAGAGTTCTTTCAGACCAAGAAAAACAGAATCTCCAGAGGTTGAACCTGAGCATATATTTTCAATAAACCTACAAATCTGTTTTTAGTGATGTTATCATACAGCCATGTTTAGAAATCTCTGGTTCATATCATATATAATCTGTAGAATAGGTCAAGTTAGCATTTGGGACACCTATTTTCTCTCTATTTAAACAGCAAATATATCCTCTCCTTTAATTTTTTTTTTTCCCAGCTTGAAGTTTTGCTACAGAAAAAGTTCTTTCCATTTCTATCCCTGTTCAGAATTATTCTGAACATCCACTCTGACACACTTCCTACCCCTCCCAGTCTTAACTTAAGAGAAACTGTTTGCAGTTGGGGAAACTCAACTAGACAAAAGTAATTTATTTAGCCCTCAGCCAATTCTGTATTGCTTCTTAGGTTGAAACAAAGATCATCATTTTTATGCAGTCTCCCTGCTGCTCCTGAAATCCGTTCCCTCCTTAGTTTAATGAGCCCTTGCTGTACAATACACTAAGCTCCGTAAAGGAGAACTATAAAGGTAAATACAACATGTGCTTTCATTCCATTGGGAGAGGTCAGTGTGATTTAAATATGTATAACTTGAGGCAAAAGATCATAATAATAAACATTCTCCAAGGCTTCTTGGGTACTTTCTCTTTTATTTCCAGATAAAACAACTGAAGGACCCATCTCACACCTGAGGAGTTCAAAGTCATTTCTAGTGTTTCTAAGAATTCCTGCTGCCACTGACCATCTCCTTATGGATGGCTGCCTGCATCTTCAGTTACAGCTGTATTCTGAATCACTTTTCAGCCCCTGCCTCTTTCTTCCTGGTTCTCAGAGCTTTCCCCTTAGGGTAGAGTAGACATTTTCCCTTCGTTTCCCAAAAGAATGACAAACATAGGCTGCTGTGTTCGATAGCTGAAAATCTAGAAACAGTGGAAGTTCATTGTAGTGCAGAACAAGGGCCAACTACACTTGAATATCAGATGTTATTCTGAAATTCCTTCCTTTGATCAGAGGTTCCTGGTATATGGAAATCATTCACTCATTATGTATTTTGGGGGATCTCAAACTTCTCACAGATTGCTGGGTTCACTTTTATACTAATCAGAATCTGCCTTTCATCTCTATTTCCTGAATGTTAGAGAAAAGTTTCAAGTCACCAGGTGGAATAAAAACTTGGTGATAATTAGTTATGCAGAATAAATTTGCTCCTTTTAATTCCAGCTTCTCTCCTCCACATCATTTTGAGAAACAACCATGGGGCATACAACCAATTGGCCCAAACAGATATCTTATAAGACATGCAGACTTCCTTCAACATCCATTGTAACAGTAGCTACTTCTCTTTCTTTGTCAATTCTCTTATAGAGATCAAAATTAAATGTGATAGGGATGTGTAGCTTTTAGAGTGAGACCTAAAACATATGGCGGGGGGGGAAGAGGCAAGCTTTGTGACTTCGGGTCCCATCTTTCTTCACTATATTTCTCAATGCTAACACAGTTCCTGGCACAAAATTGTCATTCGTTATGTATTTGTTGAATGAATAGATAATTACATGCTAAAAAAGTGTGTCCAGCTATTGCAGCCATTAAATATGAATGCCAAATCGTTTTCAAAGTCTAGGAGTTATGGAACACCTGTGTGAGCTGAGAAAGGCTATGTGGTGGGGTGTGGTCTTGTAGTTGAGCAGGCAATTAATTTTTCAACATAATTAGTTATTTAATTGACCATTCACGTAATGTTAATGTCGTTGAATTCCTAATTAATCTCCATTTTATTTAGATCATTTTATATTTATACCCACAATTCTAATTTAACAGTAAGTGGCCTTGACTTTTGAAGTGCATTTACCACTAAGTGCACACCTGTGCATTCACACAAAGAACTAGGGGAATTAGAGATGACATTTAAAGTCAGCCACGCTGGCTTTAAAAAAAAAAAAAAAATTAGATGGATCTGAGTTCACCGAATTTTATTTAAAAACATGGATTATTCAAATTTTTAGGTTCTCTTTCTAGACCAGGAGTCTCCACTCTTTTCCTGTAAAGGGCAAGATAGTAAATATTTTGGGCTCAGTAGGCATACAATCTCTGTCCCAACCACTCGATACACAAATTAATAGGCATTGCTGTGTTCCACTAAAGCTGTATTTACAGAAATAGGCAGTGGGATGAATGTCTCCCATGGGTCCAAGTTTGCCAATCCCAACTCTAGACCCCGATACGTAATTTAAATTCATCTGTTGCCAAGTAATGAGGACTCTTGCTTTTAAGTTTGTCTTCCTTTATACACAAGTGTTCCTCTTCTGTCTTTAAATATATATGGCCTTTTGATCTTGAACAAAGGGTTTTTGGTTAAGAAATTGCTATTCTGACTGTCATCTTGGCTATCTCCTTTCATACCTGCAACCATCTGTTATTCCCTCATTGTTTCAAGTATTAATTGCTTAGAATCTGATAGAAGCCAGCAACCCAGGTTTTATATTCCTCTTGTACCTAGCACAATACAAATTCCCATAGCTTTTTCTTTCAGTAGATTTTTAAAGTAAATTTTTAAAACTTGAAGTATAGCAGACTTCAATACAGAAATATGCACAAACCATATGTATACAACTTGAATTTTCAGAAAATACTTCTTTTATTTAAATTTCCATTACCCGAATACTTTGGACGTGGTCATAGTAGTTAGTTAATATAGCAAAGACTAGGGAGCCAGATTACTGGGTTCAAAACCCAATATACACTAAGTCAGTGCTTGGGCAAATTATTTAATCTCTCTGTGCCTTGGTATTATCACTTATAATATGCGAATTGCTATACTACCTATTTCATAGGGTTTTTTTCCCCCTAGCTTTATTGGGATATAATTAACATTTAACATTGTATAAGTTTAAGGTGTACAATCTGTTGATCTTATACACTTATGCACTGCCAAACGGTCACCGGAGTACTTTCAGTGAACACATCTATAAATCTCATATAATTACAAACATTTAGGATCCACTCTCTTTAAAACTTTCAAATATACAATACAGTATTGTTATGGTGTCCTGTAGAGTTATAATCACCATGCTCTACATTAGATGCTCAGAACTTACCCTATAGCTGTAAGTTTGTACCCTTTGACTGCCATCTTCCCATTTCCCTTATCCCTCACCCCCTTGCAACCACCGTTTTGTTTCTATGAGGTCAGCTTTTTTAGATTCCACATGTAAATGAGAGCATACAGTATTTATCTTTTACTGTCTGGCTTATTTCACTTAGCATAATGCCCTCTAGGTTCATCCATGTTGTCACAAATGTCAGAATTTCCTACTTTCTTATAGCTGAATAATATTCTGTGTGTGTGTGTGTGTGTGTGTGTGTGTGTGTGTGTGTGTATCTCACAAGTCCTTTATCCATGAACCCACAGATGGACACTTAGGTTGTTCCCATATCTTGGCTATTGTGAATGATGCTGTAATTAACATAGGGGTGCACATATCTCTTCGAGACCCCAATTTCACTTTCTTTGGATATAGACCCAGAAGTAGGATTGCTAGATTACATGGTAGCTTCTACTTTTAGTTTCCTGAGGAACCTCCACACTGTTTTCCACAGTGGTGGCTCCAATTTGCATTCACACCAACAGTGCACAAGGTTCCCTTTTCTTTAGATCCTCACCAACACTTGTTATCTCTTAGCTCTTTGATGATAGCCATTCTAATAGGTGTTAGGTGATATCTCATTGTGACTTTGATTTTTCATTTACATAATTAGTAAAATTGAGCAATTTCATGCATCTGTTGGCCATTTGTATATCTTCTTTGGAAAAATATCTATTCCGTTTCTCTGCCCATATTTTAATCAGATTATTTTCTTTTTGCTGAGATGGATGAATTCCTTATATATTTTGGCATGTAATACTGCCTCTCTTTATGCTGTTTATGTTTTTCAAAAGCTGAATTTGTTTGTTGATTTCCATTTGGAAAGTGTGGCATGAAACTGTTGAGAAGTTAATTACTAAATTCAATTATTTTCCTTAACTCCAGCTTATTTAATATTGTTTGCAAACCTGGGTGATTTTTATATTCCCTTGTCATGTATATTAGTTTTCTATGACTGCTGTAACAAATTACCTTATTTGGGAGCTTAAAACAATACAAATTTATCATTTAACTGTCCAGTTGTTAAACTTCTAGAGGTTAGAAGTCCAAAATGGATCTCACTGGGCTCCAGTCAAGATGAGGGCGGGGCTGCCTTCCTTTCTGGAGGCTCCAGGAAGGAATGTGTTTTTCTTGCCTTTTCCAGCTTCTAAACGATGCCCACACTACTTGGCTCCAGCCCCTTCCATTTTGAAAGCCAGCAAAAGCCATTTGAATCTTTCTCACATTGTGCAATTCTGACACTGACTCCATTGAAACCTCTTTCACCTTTAAGGACCCTTGTGATTAACTGGGCCCATCTGGATAACCCAGGATAATCTCCTGTTTTAAAGTCAGTTGATTAACAGTCTTAATCTCATCTGCCCACTTATTTCCCCTTTACCCTGTAACCTAACATATTCTCAGATTCTGGGGATTAGGACATAAATCTCACCTGGGGGGCATTCTATCTATTACATTTTTTTGTTGCATAAGGAACTATAGCTTAAAATAGATTTGAAAGAATCAGAGACACAATCGTTTTTTTAAAGAAGATCATACTTTCTAAATCAGTGGTTTGTATATTATTATTATTTTTAATTTCACCTTTGAGGGAGAAAATACTTTCCTAATTGTGGTATAAAAACAATTGAAACACAAGAGCTGATTATTTACAAAGATATTAAATATGCTTTGAGATACAGGATATTAAAAATTGGCTTGGATATTCTGACATCCAAACTTTGTATAGTCACGCCTTTTAGAATTATTCATTTTAATAATGAGTCCTCAATCATTCCTGAATTATTGCTCCCTTTTAAATAATTTATATTATAAAATTATCTTTTCTTTTACTATTTATACTAAGAAACGTGGATATATTTGTCCTTGAAATAAAAAGGTCATTGAAAATAAATAATAACTTTCTCTGCAGTACATTTTGCTGGGAAAGAATTGTTGCAGACCTATGTCTGTGAGTCCAGAGTCTTACTTATCTTCTCCTCTGATCATTAGTTGCTTGTGCAGCACATTCACTGAGCCAGCTACCGCAGGCTTCCATAGGCAGCATCACAAGAGTGATTCAGAAACTGATACCTCTACAAATCACTATGTGCTCTCAAAGGAGGAGATGTTAAGCCCCTACTCCCATTCCAGATTTATCTCTTGCAGGAAATGGATGAAAACCTCCATTCCATTCATTTAATTCATGAATGGAAAGACTGTGCTTAGACTTCCTTTACATGCTTATGAGTTTATTTATACTCAAGTTGGGGTAAAGGAAGAATAAAGGGGAAAGTGCACTAAACTGATAGTCTGTGAACCTATTAGAACTGTCCTTAAATCATTTACTTTATATTTGTTTCATTTTTCTAATTTGCAAAATAGAGAGATTGATGACTTGGACTTCAAGTTAATTTTCTAGTTCCAAAACTTTATGATTTAAAGATCTCTTTAAGACTAAATTCTACTTATTGTCAAGATATTACCCTTTATGGTCATAATCATCTAAATATTTCTTCTCACTCTTGACTATATCATATTTACTAATTGCCAGTGGGAATGATGTCCATCTTCCCACTATGCAGTCATCTAGGAGCTATTCTTCGCCAGGTCAGAAAATCCTAACACATAGGATATCCCTTGACATGCATTTTGAGAGATAGTCTTCTTGTAGTTTCATGGAAAGAAACTAAGGAGCTTTGCGTTGCACTGGTGCTTTCCAGCTGTGGTGGTCATGGGGCAATCGCTGCTTCATGAACTTTCCTGGAGCATGGGGAGAAGTGGGTCTCCTACCATGGAGACCTGTATCTGCTTCTCACATTCATATTGTCTTTCCCCAAGTCCTCAAATTCCTCTCTTCTTTAGGTTCTAGAAATTTATTTTGCTTCTCTTTCCTGTGTAAGACAGCCATTGCCTCACTTGGTACCTAGAGGATCCTTTCTTCGCAAATCTGGCTGATAGTGGAGTGCAAACATCCCTCATAGTAATCACACATGTATTTGCTCATTTATTTATTCATTTTCTTGTTCAGCTTATGTTACCTTCCTAACTCCTTTGAACCACTTGCTTTCTCCTATGCTCCAGCTAAACGGATTTCTGTGTAGTGCCCCCACCATGCCACACTCCTTCTCACCTTGAAGCCATGCCCTGTGCTGCCCCATCAAGCTGGGACGCTCTTCCCTGTCACTGTTCGCAAGGCTGAGTCCTCTTTGTAAATGTTCTCTTCTTCATGTCTTGCCCTGCAAGTTAGGCATTCTGTATTACTTTGCACTTTGGAGTAGAATCCTGTCAGAAAAGAAGACCTACCAGGTTGGCATCTGATACCTGAGCACCCACACAAGTAACCAGGGTCTGATAATCTCATTTACCAAGTCTCAAGCTATTGAAGTCATCAGCCAACAATATTCCAAGGAGTTCCAATCTGTTCCACTTAAAGCCCTGCCAAAATGATTACAAGCAAGTTCTCATGTTTTTCCTGTTTCTATCTTCATTGACTTTGACCTCCCTCACCTCCTTTTCCCAAATTAGCTTCATTAACCCAGGAAAATAGTAGACTTGAATCTCAACGACCTATTCCAAGAAGGCCTCCAAACCTTCTTTCCCTGGGACAGGTCCAGATTTCGCCAATAGGGGACAACAGGCTCTTCTGTCCAATCTATCAGGTGAGCCTGTTTCTCTGTTGTCATGCCAAACACTTCAGGGAGGGTTGTCAGGTCTTAGGACTCGGGCCCTTTTTATACAGTTTCCTTCTTTCTTTAAGAAGGGAAAAAAAAATTACTCAATTTAGACATCCCTCTTTCTAGACATCACTCTTTCATGAGAGGTCTGTGGAGATGGCAGAGAAATCAGCCTCTTCAGCAAGCTCTATCAAGGCTGCATCCACACTCTTCCCACTTGAACTGCCAGCCAAGTCCTTTATATCTTCACAAGGCCTTTAAAAAGAGGCTGAAAAGTCTTCAGCTCTCCAATGTTTTCCAAGCCTGCACTGATCTCTGAGAATCCACATCAGAACCCTTGCATGTCCTCAGGGAGTGGCATGGCCATTATTCCAAAAACTCAGTGCATCTATTTCTAAGAACGGTAGTTATTTATTCTGTGTGTAGACAGATACGCACCATATTAAAATTAATGACAATCCAGGATTGTATCTGGAAATTTTATGAAGCTTTGAACATTTAATTGTCTTATTGAATAAACCTGAAGTTGGTGGGACACAAAAACACAGAACTGTCTTACTTTTTCTCCTTGTCACACTTTAAACAGACTTATGATAGATTCTAGAATTCTCCTGTCCCCATTTCAGGAAAAAAAGAGCCCAGTCTGGTCTAGAATAATGTAGAATTTCAATCTTATTTCTGATCTAAAGCTCTCTCTTCTCCTTCCCCTCACTGATCAGCCTTAAACTGTGCATGGGTAGGGGTGAGGAAATCTCATCCTGAGACACTGTCTCATTTCTCTTGGATTAAGTTGTCAGATTTACAGAAGAAAACAAAACATAAGACACCCAGTTCAATTTGAATTTCAGATAACTTATTTGTCGTATGGTATACTCCAAATATTGCACGATCCATACTTTTCTTTTCTTTCTTTTTTTTTTTTTTTTGGTGTTGCTATTGATCTGAAATTTGAACTTACCTGGGCATCCTATGTTTTATCTGGTAACACTACTCTTAGAGCTTTTAGATCCTTTAAGGTGTTGGAGTTTGGAAAAGGGGAAAGGAAAGAGAAAAATGTCTTTTGTGTAGCTAAGCAGATGATAATGAACAATTCCCTCTTGATTGATCCCATGGGGGCCCTCTCTTGGGGCACGTGATTACTCTTAGGAATTTCGCAGGTGATCGCCCAGTGCTCAGCTTCCTGACCCAGGGAATATGTTTCTATGTGACTTTTCCTGAGTCAGCTCCTGCCTTTGGCAGCAGACCCCACAGTAAGTCTACTGAATACGCGGAAGTCCAAAGTTATTTGAAAGCCTGTTTCCCCTTTGGTTGACACCTAATCTCTTTGAGGGGTTTTCTTTTTTTCTTTTTCTTTTTTGAGGGCAGTGTCACTGGATCACATATCGAAATGGGTCAATGTGAGGAAAGGTTTAAAAAGTTTTTAAAAGAGGCATGGGGACTATATACTTCCTATTTAAGGCTGAATCATATTCCATTGCATGTATATATATTTTTTGTTTGTTCATTTATCTGTCAGTGGATTTGGGTGCACCTATGTTTTAGCTGTCGTGCACAATGCTATTATCAACACTGGTGTACAAATACTCTTTGAGACCCTGATTTCAATTCTTTTTGGTACATACTTGGAATTGGAATTGGTAGGTCATATGTATTTTTTTTTTTTTTTTTTTTTAGGAACCACCATACTGTTTTCAACAGCTGCTGCGCCATTTTAGATTTGCACAAGGGTCCCAATTTCCCTACATATTTACCTATACTTGTTATTTTCCGTTTTGTTTTATTATTTTTTTTAATAGTAGTCATACTAATGGGTGTGAGTGATATCTCATTGTGGTTTTGATTTGCATTTCCCTAATGATTAGTGATGTTGAGCACTTTTCATGTGCTTCTTGGCCATTTCTGCACCTTCTTTGAAGAAATGTCTATTCCAGCCTTGTGCCATTTTTTATATTGGATTATATGAGTTCTTGTTGGTGAGTTTTAGTAGTTTTCCATATATTCTGGATATTAATCCCTTAGCAGACGTATGATTTATAAATATTTCCTCCCATTCTATGGGTTGTCTTTTTACAGACAGAAAATAGAATGGTGGTTGCCAGGAACTGAGGGAAGCAGGAAATGGGAAGTTATTTTTAACAGGTGTAGAGTTTCAGTTTTGCAGGGTGCAAAGAGTTCTGGAGATGGATGGTGGTGATGGTTGTACAACAATATAAATGTACTTAATGTCAATGAAATGTACACTTAAAAGTGGTTAATATTGTTGTTTTGCATTTGAACACACACACACACACACACACACACACACAAAGAAAAAAAAATCTGAGGGAAATGTTGTGGGTAAGAAACCTGGGAAAGCCTGTGGGAAAGAAAGTAAAAATCTAACCTGTTATAAAATGATCAACGGATAACAATAAATTTCATTTATTAATGAAAAAAGGACTATTTTAAAGGTGATGCGAAGGGTATAGGATAATTCAGTGCCATTGAACTCTTACAATCACCACTGCTAAGACTGAAATGCTAGGGAGAAAGTGATTACTGGAGCTGGAGACAGAGCTCTGTAGAGGTCACCCAACAGGAATTGTGTCCTTTACCTGACCGGTACAGCCAGCTCTTGGTAACACCATCGCTCTCTTCTTCTCTCCCATCTCTGGCTCATTCTTCCCAGGAGTGGTACCCAAGGACAGCCAGTGGGCATGAGAACACTTTGATGCAGCCCACACTGGTCAGCCTGGCAGGGCAGAGGGGGGTGAGAAGGGTTGGACAGTGGACCCGCAGGGAGAAGAGCGGATACGTTCTCTCCTTACACTACTGACTCTCGAGTTTTATTGCTCTTTCCTTTTTTCATCTGCTTTTATGGAAGGCTTGGGTAGGGTGTGTGATGTTTGGGGGAGCATAAAGAACCCTTGGTAGGTCTTGTGGAGATGTGTCTGTTGGCAATGTCTGGAGTACGTGTGATATTTAACGTCAGTAATCCTCAACCTGGGACATTAGTAGCAATCTCAAACTATTGAAGACTGCTATTCAGCATCCTGATTCAGGTATAAATGAGGAAAAATTATTATTAATACACCATTTAGGGGAAGATTATAGTATTTGTAGATAACTAAAGATTATATAAGTTTGTAGAAACTTTAAGAAAAGGATACAAATGTATGAATCCAAATTTAGGTATGAATGAGACTATTGACATAGAATTAGAAAACCACAGCACATTTTCAAAGACTAAAACTGAGGCTATCACAACACTCCCTCACTACTAAAATAATGTTTTTCCTCTACTCTTGAATACTTTTTGGGCATCTTTTTACATAAGAAGGTTTTATGAAGTATAGAAAAAGAATTCTGTCCTTCCGCTGGAATGGTTGATTAAAATTTGTTTTTATTATTTTCACTACTTACTATTGTTACTATCATGTCAATTTTTAAGATTGTAATATTTAAGAAAATTGCTATGGTGTATTTATAACTGTATATACTCAGTTATCCAGTGCGTCCTTGATAAGTGTCAATTATTTTGTCTAGATGCCAATGTAAATCCAATTTTCTGCTTACAACTATAACTTAGACAATGATTAGAAAATCTTTCTCTGGTCTAGCTTCTGACTCTGTTCATTTTATATCCTATGTCTTTTCTACCTACGTGTTTTGCTTCCAGGTGCTATAGAATTTGCTCACATTGTGACCTGACGTTTGAACCTGTCTGTTTGTGTCATGAAGCTGGATGTGTCTGCACAATATATTGTAGCATGTTCCTGGAAGCCTCTCCCAGCTGGCAGTACCCTTACCATACATATAAATGACTGAGAAACCACATAAATAAATCTCATTAAAATCAACATAAATGTACCCTGACTCAGTTTCTTCTTTACCAGATGCCAAACATGCATGCAGCCACTCCAACTGCAGAGCAAAGATTAGAGTGGAAAGATTTGGTAGTCTTAAAGTTGGGGTTAAAATATCTTACATTTGGTAAATTTCCAAAAATTCATGGCCATGAGAACATTTCTTTAAACCCTCTTAACACAGTGAGTGGCCTTGAACCTTGAGCTTCATTTGCTTCCCGTCTCTGCTTTCCAACCCCTTCATCCTGGAGCACACAAAGTGCTTCCTGTGTGGTGAGATGCGAATGGGTTCTCCTCTGATGCTCAGGCCCGCATGATATCCAGCATCTTAGGCTGTCTCCTTCAGCCTTTATAAAATATAAGGGTAGCACCTGTCAATATTGGATCCTTTTGCGCCCCCTCTGTCAGTCCCAGAGGCTTTAGCAGATATTTCGATAGACAAAGTTGTAAGTTTCACTTTTCCTCCAAGAGGCATCTTATCTCTCAGGTAAGCCAACAGGTCCAACTTGATATTTGGGGTGAGGTCACCTATGTAATACAAATATTTGAGTCCCAACCTTCTGTTGGTCAGGAAACCCAGACACATGACTCACAGTGGGAAACCTCAGGATGACTAAAGCAGGGTGCCTGGGACAGTCTCTTTCCTTGCTTGACAACCTTCAGTAATGCCATTAGAATAATATTCACCAGTATTGTTTATATATTGGATGTTTCTATTCATTTCATTTTTAGTGATCATGATGAAAAAGTAAATCTTGAAATCACTCTTGGATTACTGCCAACTTTTTTATCAAGGTACTTGAATGAGCTGATAATGTTTGTAATTTTAAATGAGGCAGCACGTGAAAAGCCTCAGACTAAAATTTGTTTCTTGTCTCTGCCAAATTATGGGTAGAATACCAAAGTCAGAAGGACAGCTCTCCAAATCTGGGAGTAAATGTTTCTTATGACACTGAATTCCGCTGTTGCTTATTTTGCCCTTCTGAATTTGTAATTTAAGTAGTGAATTTGTAATTTAAGTACTGAATTTGTAATTCTATACGTGTATCTCATATACACGTATAGAAATGTGTGTGGCATATGCGGTATAGACATAGAGTACTTCTATTTTTTCAGGCATTTTAACAAAAACAATATGATGTCCCTACCTGCAGTGAGTAGTCTTTCCCTACAACCAGACATACTGGTCTTCAGGTATTTAAATAGGGATCAAGGTTAGATAGCTAATACTTGAGCTATAATTTAGGACACAGATGCATATAAAATGAATTCTTTGTGACACCCCTACCAGGTTAAGCTCAGGTTCTTTTTTTTTTTTTGGTCATGAAAAAGAGCAAAAGTTAGTACAGGGAGAGAAATTGGTATACAGCGAATGCTTAGAGTGTATCGTAATAACTAATTTACCTATGATATTGAGTTGTGACAACCAATAAGTTGGATTACATTAAAACAGTTTGGAAAATGTAAAATGCTATAGTCAATTATAATTATGCTTGAGTATTACAATTATATTTCTCTCTGCTTAAATATAAATATTGACCCAATAATCTGTACATAGCAAGAGTTGTTCTTATTTTAAACATTCACAAAGATTTAAATGGATTTCCTAATATTTTCTTGGAAACCTCATGGTTCTAATGACTCCCAGTAAATTAAATGCAGTTTTCTAAAAATAGTTCGCTCTGGAGCAATGCAGACTTTAGCAAATAGTATGTCTGAAGACAGTTATTACTGGGACAATGATTAAGAAGGCCAATAAATGCTCACTTATGGATAACCATGAAGAAATCCAGATAAAATAAAATACAAGATTTAGATTTACCTGAACAGTGTTAACTTACATTTTGCCTTTCTTCTCCCTCCTTTTACCTGCCTGTCTGTTATATTGACAATGATATTTTTCATAAATTTCTATTAAAACCTGTTTTCCATAAAATGGAGGTAGTTATCACAGTTGGTAGTTCAGAGTTCCCTTTACTTTGCAACATTCACTTTGATATTATGAATGGATTCCACAGAATTAATATCAGAAAAAAAAAAGAAAAAACTTCTCCATTTCTGATTATCACGTATGCCTGTTTGTGGTTTGGAAGCCTACACGTTGTCAAATTTTGTGTTTAGTTCAACATATTAATTTTCAGTTGTGTGACTTACAATCAATATACATTCAAAGGTGTGTGGATATATAAATAAATAATAACCATATATATATATATATATATATATATATATATATATATATACACACACACACATATATATATTTAAACATTGCTTCATAAACAGCTGGACTTCTCTTTTGCTATTTTATGATGCGATAGCCCAGTGGTAACAATAAGATGTAGTTGATAAACAAAGTATTTTATTCATGAGAATATTTGAATTCTGAAGAACTAATCTCTTTGCTTAAAAGAATTGGGGGCTCACAACCTGTAAATACCTTTTAAACCATAAAAAACATAATACCCAAAGTTACCCTGACAGTTGAAGATCAAGGGTATATATCAAAGTGAAAAACAGACATAACATCTGAGTTTTCATTCTAGCCAGACACAGCCCATATTTCAGTTTATGTCTTTTCTAATTGATTCAGCAGGGCTGACACTGAACGGCACATAATGCCACCAGTTTGATGAGGAGTGACCTTTCCTAAGGTCACTCACTGGGTAAACTACAAAAATGCACACATATGTTCCCTGGTCTGGGGCTTCAAAGTTGGATGGTGTTACTTGTAAATATATTAAAGAATAATGTTTGCAATTGCTGTGCACTTTTAAGGTTTACTTTCCTGAAAAGAATGTTCTTTGGAATAAGTAGCAATGTTAGAGATAGAATCAAGGAATATTCATAATAGGAAATAATTGAATTACTTTAGTGCAGCAATGATTTTTGCATTTCATAAATGAAAAAAAATTCCTTTACTTTAAAATGGGAAAGTGAGTGAGATGGTTGTCATTTTCTTTCTAGTTCTGAGAGTCTGTAAGTAAACAATAAAGATCAATACCCAAAATGAAAAGCAGCGGAGTGAAATGGAGGTTTCCTCCTGATATTCCTTAAGTTGGATCCTTGTTCCGGCTTTCCCTTTCAGATCACGTTTTCATTCAAAATAATAACGATTCTAAACAGGAATAATCAGACTTACATCAAGCAAAAACTTAGTGATAAGGGAAAAAACAACAACAGCAGGACAAACCCAGAAAGATACATGATGTGTTTATAGTCATACCATCCTTGTTCATTTTACTTTGAAAACGAAGTTGTGTGTGTGTTGCCAGCAAATTCCTTAACAAAACAACCTCTGAATCTGTTTAAAAGTGGTTAGAAGGGAAGAGCAGAAAAGAATTTGATTTTCACTCTCCCTGATATTTTCCCTTCCATGAAAAACATCCATTTGAAAAAAAAAAAAGCATTTAAAAGCTCTGGTTTCTGCCAGCCACTTGCCTCTGCAGAGGCAGTACCACATCTGCACTCCCCACAGCTGTCAGGCATCAGAGCCCAGGAGCATCTAGTTGAATAAATCTCCGGTGTTATCCGCCATGAGTTATTAGTAATAAGCCACTATCCCCCCCAGCATTCGGGTCTTCAGTGTCAAATGTCTCCTGTCTGTGTTCACTAACACCATTGGTAAGCAGAGTTGATGTGGGCAGAAATCATTATACAGAGACCTTCCCTTCATGAAAACTGTGCCAATGTCCATGCTTGGAAAATGGGTGTGATTTGCTGTGACATATTTGCGTTTGCTTTCTGATATGTCTCCTAGTTCACACAGCATTTCAAAGTTGAGAGTAGAAGATAAAGGCCCAGAAGCAAAGGGGAGAGAGAGAATTTGACAGGAAATTTTGCCTCCTAAAAATGGAACAAAACACTCCTGCCTCTCTAAAACATATTTCATTTTGGTAATTAAAGAAATTGTTAATTTTTAAAAAGCACCCAATTGAAAAGTTATACGCAGCATTTGTATATTATCGATTTCACCCTAAAGTTTTCTTAATATGGAGGTCATTTTTCTAATAAAGATCAAGGAAATCTTTATTACAGAAACATTCTAAGTAGGATAAATTACAAAACTGCTTAGAATAGCATGAGGTATAATTTTATCAGGAGTGTAGCACTGCAGCATTAATTTTCAATTATAAAGTAGGAACACAATAGATATTTTATTTATTTATTTATTTATTTATTTATTTATTTATTTATTTTTTTTTTTTTTTGAGGGCAGTGTCACTGGCCCTCATATGTGGGACCGAACCGGGGAACACAATAGATATTAAACATACAATAGGGTGAGTAAATTAAATCATTCTTATGTATAATATTTTCCAGGTCTTCTGAACATTATATGGAATATACAGGGATTTTTGACAGAATTTAAAAACAAGTCAGGACTGTTTCAATCCATCTATTTTATAGATGAGAAAATTGAGATGGAGACATCATTTGCCTAATGTCTCATTAGTACTAGGTGTAGAATGGGCAGAGAGGGCTAGTCTTAATCTATCACCTTCACTCTCTAGTATAGAAATCTACAATGTATGACTGTCCTAATAATATGTATCAAATATAAATCTAGTATCAGGAAATTTTTATATAACTTCATATTAAAAAAGTGTGTAATATTTCCCAGTCACTCTGATGTAACATAAATAAAATATCTTATGATACTAATAAAGGTTTTGATTCATGGCACAATACTTTCTAAATATCAAGGTGATTTATTATTTGAACACTGTGTATTCTGTGTAAGTGTACACACTGCTTCAGTTATTAGACACACAGCAAACAATTTATTAATGGATAGAAAGTACACTTTTGCTTTTGAATTTCAGACCTCTTCAATGCAGACAGAAGTAGTTTGAATCCTGGGACTATGATTCACAATTGTGCAGTATTTAGTATATTTAAGAATTTGAATATTGTAATCAACTTTCTAAAATAATTTTGCTTGGTAAGAGTATTATTCTTTGAAGCGTGTTGGCCAAAGATGCAGCATCCTTAGAAGTTTACAATTTATAATAAATTGGGGCTTTGTAGAGAACAACCGCAATTTCAGATAAAGTGGCTACATCCTAAGAATCCAATAGAAAGAATAACAAATGTGTTTCTAAGCATACGTCTCAATACAAAGAAAAAAAATGAAGAATATTAAGAGGTCAGGGATTATATACAGGTAGGTTAGAGATTGAAAAGATATGGAATAAACCCTAAAAAGCTTCAGGAAATAGGTAGACCTTGAAACAAACAATTAAACATAAGATGCAGCATGCTTTCCTGGAAGTCGTTTCGGAAGTAAGAAAGAGTTTGGGCAGGGGCTCAGAGGTCACTCTGAAGCAATGAAACATACTGTCAGAGAGGGTATAAAATGGAGGGTAGTGAGAAATGAGATCAAGGGGGAGGAATTGTATGGGAAGAGAATAGCACAATAAAGAGATGTGTATTCTCTCTCATGCATATGATTTCTAATTTAATACGGTTCATACTAAATACAGAATTGTGGACAGGAGCATGGATGCTGGAAGCTCTACCATTTAAGGGTTCTCTCTAACTGTAAGATGTAAGAATTCTACTTACCAAATGGCTAGCCCTTTTTGAATTCTTATTATGAGCCAACAACATTTTACAACTATGAACTCATTAGAACTCAGGATAACCTCTTGAGGTAAAATTCTGATGCTCTTGTTGGAAGGATTAAACGGACAAATAAAAGACAAGCACTTAAGTGAACATAGCAAACTCTCGGAAAAGTTAGCAATTAGAATCACCTCAGTGAGATGGTCTTCAAGTTAAAATGAACATAAGTTTAATCAGGATCTAGTTATGTCATTAGGAGTGATATCACCAGTGTCAAGAGAGTAAGTGAACGGTTACAGCTGGAATTATTTGTAGCTTGAAGCCTCATTACAGTATCTGAAGATCAGAATATATCATCCTGTCAATGATGCTTTATTTTTTAGGGCAACTATTATTATATTTTTATTTGTTTATTGTCTTTTGGGAGGTGCCTATGTTTACTACACACAGATTGGCCTTGACCATGGGTTTCTAATGAACACATTTTTGGTTGGGGTCACTTGGTTTTGTTCAAAATAAATGTAATCAAATAAAATCCAGTGGGTGCAGTAAAATTCCAGATGCTTGTTGAATTTAGTTGATTCTTTCAGATTTTTCACCCCTTGTCCACAGTAGTTTCGAATGTCTTTTCTCACTGTACCCAGGGCCACTCCAAATCTCATCCTTCATAACAGAGCCTTGTAGAAATAGCTGGGACAGGGTTCTCCAACGTGTTGGAGCAGGCACTGATTTGAAGGGCCTGGAAGTGACTTTAGCAAGAACTGGAAATTGCTTCCACATCTCTCCGGCCTGTGACACAGAGCAGTTAAACTTAAGGAAGAGTGTTATGCTAATTCTGCTGTAATGTGCATCCACGGTGCCTGTATCCATGGCAAATGAAGGAAAGGGCAAAAAGTCAATGCCTTCTGAATATCCGCCCCAGAGAATGAGGAAGTCGAATTATCCTTAATATTAGATCTTGTGGTTTTTGACTACAGTGTAATTGCTACCTTAAAAAATCTTTAGCTTTTTCTACCTTTCAAATGTTATATTTGTGTATTTTAATTTAGTCAATGAAAGCAGTTATTAATCCACAAGTGCAGTACGAAGTACATGTATGCCCAGTTATAGGTTTCTTGAGGAGAGTAACCATGAGTCTAATTTGCAAAGCATATATTATATTATATTATATTATATATATATATATATATATATATATATATATAGAGAGAGAGAGAGAGAGAGAGAGAGAGAATGATGTGACTCTTCAACTACTAAATATCCTTAGAGATGGTGTTGAAAGTAATTTATACAATACATTCAACTGAACATAATGGTGTTTTTTGTTATGATTATGTTGTAACTTTTGAGACATAATTGTTAAAGATAATATGCTAAACTGAAGAGCATACTATAAAAGTGGGTACATTGACTTTGGATACTTTTCAGGAAGCCAAAAAGGGAAGAGGTAGAAATAGATTTTAAAAAATATTCGTGAGGCTAAAATAATGATCTCAATAAAAATTCAGGAATGAAATATAGGCTGTGCTCTAATAAAATAGTAACCTCCTTGGCTGGGCTCCAGGTAATCGTCTTTCAGATTGAGCATTTTTTGTTCAGGAAGATGCACATTGATTTTTCAGGAAAATGAGCCCCTCAAGAATCTATTGACGGAAATTCAGCTCTAACTCTGAGAGCATCACTGTGTGCGATCTGATATTACTCATCCAGAAGACTTTTTTCCACACATGGATGTTTTTCTCCATTTTTATCTTAATTTCTTTCTTAGTACAGAGAACCTGTGTTGACTCAAGTGTTTTGTTTTGTTTTTCTGTCTGTCTCTTCGTCTTCAGTTTTGTCTGTATTCTTTCGAAAGGGGCTCGCTGCCAGTTGTGGCCTCTATTATATAATCAACTTTTAAAATCAGTTTCTACTTGGATCCAACTTAAATCTTAAATAGATATCCTAATTATTTTTACATCATCCCTTTATCAGCAGAAGTGATGACTGCCTTCTCCAATGATATGGAGGGTGTTTTGCTGCAAAGCTGTATTTGGCGTTTGCACATACATGATAAGAAACGGAAAGAAAACATTTGTCTTTATTGGAAATTGTACAGAGTAGAAACACTTTTACGTATACTTCCAATACTAATTTGTCTCTAAGGAGTCAAGAAAAGAATGTGGTGTTAGACTTCAAGACTCTTCGAAAATGATGTCAGATCTTCCACTGTTGAAAAGGCAATACAACCAAGTGCTAAGAATGTAGACTTTGGAGAGTGCTGTCTCTAAGTTCAAATCAGTTGGCGTGGGACTTCCTAACTGTGTGCCAGGTTCCTGACACTCTCTGAGACTGTTTCCTCATCTATAAATAGGGCTTGTGGTATATACCCCATAGAGTGATTGTGAGCATTAAATGGGATAAAGTGTGATGAGCAGAGGAAAACATTCATAGCAGAAGATGAGTGTTTTCCAGTTATATTTGGTCTTTCTCTCTGAGAACTGAGAAGTGAAATATATAATGTAGGCATGTGTAAACATTTTTGGAAGGGAAGTCCCGCAAGCTTCGTGTTTTTGACAATAGAGTGTAGTAGAGGGAAGAGGCGAACATGGTGCTCCAATGATGGTAGAGGTTTGCAGTGAATGAGCAAGCCCTGGTCTGGCTCTCCCTCAATGAGTTTCTCTTTCCTTATTATTATTATTATTTTTTTTTTTTGAGGGCAGTGTCACTGGCTCTCACATGTGGGACCGAACCGGGGCCGCTGGCTTCCCAGGCCAGCACTTAACCACCGCACCACTCGGCCGGCCCAGAGTGGGATCACTTTCAATAAGGGTACCTAGTGTCTTATATATACACCTCTGTGACATTCTTGGAGGCAACGGGATGGAGCAAAGAAAAGAGAAAATTTTCTGATTTCTTAGAGTTTATATGTGAGTGAAGACAGACGATAGATAAGATAAATAGGTCACTGAGGACATCTAATAGAAAGTAAGTGCTTTGGAGAAAAAGCAAACAGAAAGTGATTGGGAATGCTGTTTGGGCACAGAGCTATTTTTCCCGCATGATCAGAGGCCTCCTTGCTTCAGACTTGAAAGAGGGAGGGAGCCAACAGATTCCTGGGGCTACAATGTTCCAGACAGAGGAACACCCAGAGGCTTGAAGTAACTGGCGTTCCCAGAAAACAGAAGGAAAGGAGCCACCAGACTAGGCCGAGGGGGCAGGACTAAGTGCTCTCAGAGACAGTGGGACCTTCCAGGTCATTGGAGGGACTTCTGCTGTCACTTAGAAAGAGGAGACACCTGATGGGACTTAACATAGTTTAGAACATGGCTTCTCACTCTGGCTTCTGTGTTTCAAGTTCTCAGTGACCTGTGAAGGTGATAAAGAAGATGATTTATTTAAAATCCTCAAATAGGAACTTGAAGAGTAAACGATAGGAGTAGTAGCACTTATTTACGGGAAGCTTTACCTTGTGGCTCAGCCATGTATGGATTTAGCATCACAATCTCATTTAATGTTCACAACCCGTAGAGGCGGAAGTACATAAACCACCTCCATGGCATGAATAGAACTCTGAGTTTACAGAGTTTGAGTAACTAGATCACAGGGCTCGTGAGTCACATTGAGAAGATCTGTTGCTAGATTCCAGAGTCCAGACTCTAACAGGGCTTCCTTCCTAGATGGGACCTTAGATGAGCTTTAAAAATGTTACATGTGTATTTATGTGTATGTGTTTTATATTTTTTCTTTAAATTCTGACTTCTTTCTACTATGAAGCCCAATTCTTAGTTTCTAATAAAAAATTGCCTTTCACATTAATGTCCATGAGTGAATGAGAGTATCTTCACATCTCCACCTACTAGATTTTATAGTAGGGATTGAAGGTCTGCAAACAGTTTTCTGTAAATCATATCAGCTGTTACTTAAATTAACATATGAATGCTCACCAGTGGGAGGATATTTAAAACACTGAATCAAATATGTGTGCTCTTTCTGTCGTGATGGTCCTTACCTAGTACAGTTGAAAAGTAAACATGCTGTTTTTCGATGTACGGTATCTTTTTTTCATTTTGACGCATGATTTGGCATTCTAAGTCAATTCATATTCCAGGAAAATAGCAGATTTTGAAACGGATTAAAATTAATAGGTATTTGCCTTAAATGTAAACCCTCCTCTCATCTTTGAAACATCTGCTCAGGTTCCAGGGACATAAAGTCCAAAGTGTGTTCATTGTTTTCAAATCTCTAAACATTTTTTGGGAACCCTGAGAAACTAGTTGAGTTTACATCTTCATGGAAATATAGTGACCAATCACAACTTTGAGCAAGTAGGAGGCATACTTACTTTGCATTTCATACAGAAAGGCTAGTCTTCCCTGTGGAAGGCTGAATAATATTCCCCCAAAGATGTTCACGTTTTAATCTCCGGAAGTTGTGAATATGTTACCTAATATTGCGAAAAGAAGTTTGAAAATGTGGTTAAGGATTTTAAGACGAGAATATTCTCCTGGGTTATCTACTTGGGCCCAACATACTCACAACGGACTTAATAAGAGGGGAGACAGGAGATCAGAGAGGAGTAGGAGCTATGACAACTGAAGCAAGAAATTGGAGTGATGTGAGGAGCCATGAGCCAGGGAAAACAGGCAGCTCCAGAAGCTGAATAAGACAAGGAAGTAACCAGTAGCGGAACCAGCCCTGCTAACACCTTGCCTTTGGCTCACTGAGGCTGATCTTTAACTTCTGTGAGGTAATAAATTTGTGTTGCTGTAAGCCACTGGATCTGTGATAATTTGCTACAGCAGCAATAAGAAACTTATTTTTCTTAGCTTTTCTGCTGCAGTGCCGTCTTCAGGTGAGGCTTTCTCTGAACTCTGTACAAAAGAGCAGCGCTCTTGTCTACCCTCCTGCCACCTCGGTGACCCCTTTCCTTTTCCGTTTACATCCTGCTCTAGAGTCCCCTCAGGGCAGGGCTTCGCCGTGAAAGTCAGCCTTGTTTGGTTAGTTTCAGGAGCCATCAGGACCCATCACTCCCGCACAGTCACAACGCATGGTGGACCCTTGGGACACACCCTGGGTTGGAGCCTGCAGAGCCTGCTTGCGGTTCTGATGGCTGCTGACAGCAGACCCTGCTGAAATTTTCCATGAGTGCCTCTTGGCAACATGTGGCTTCAGCTCTCAGGGCCCTCATCACCCACCTGTGCCTTCCCTCAACTTTCTGTTGAACACCTGCTGATGCTCTGTAGGTGTTTCTTCTGCTTTTGGTGGCCTGTAGCCATTGACTCATATTTTGGGATTTGTAAAGATACTCTGTCACTTAATTTTGTTATAGATATGTCTGTGGGACTTGGGCCTTCGTCTGCTGTTTATAACGGGGATTCAGAGAGCTCCCCAAATTATGCCTCCAATGCCATCTCTTCCCAGAATTTTCTAATATCACTTCAAATATTCAGAAATCTGGGATTTTTTAAAATAGGTTTTGGGGAAATTCAGACAGGAAAGAAAAAAATACATTACTTACAGATTTTGAAACCAAAATTATTGATCAACACTTACTGAATAAACTATTGGCCCAGTATACACTTATAATACTTACTATTTTACTACAACAGATCCCTCTCATTTAACAAGGAGGTTCAGACATTTCAGAGACCCTGGGTCAGGAGCTATGCTGAGTATTTGTGGGCATTGGGTCACATATTCCTCATAGCCATATAAGGATGTGTTAGCTCCATGTGACAGACTCAGGCTAAATGAGTGTGTTCCATCTGCTCAAGGCAGCGGGTGGGATATTTACAGAACCCTGGCTCATGAGAGTGATAAAAAGTCAAGGGCTCACAAGAGAGATGCAGTGAGGGGGAGGCCAGAAGAGAATATGTGGAGACACGGAGGCAGAAAATTAATCACATGGCCCGGGTTTGGAACTTTCATAACAGGATGGGCATGTGGGTAGCCAGGAGCTCTCTCAGACCTTACCATAGGGAAAACAGTGACACGCCCTCTCATCTTCACTCCTGAGTGAGGGAGTGAGGGAGGGCTGAAAATTCACCACCTACCCTCAGTAACAACCAGGTTAGATAAGAGGGAGGAGGACTATGGACTCAAGGAGATGCCACCACGCTACAAAGAGAACAATAACTTTTCAGTTTTTAGCAAGTCAGCAATTTATTAGAAAATCTGTTGAATTATTATATAATTGTTCATAAAATACAGGGAATGAAAGGTTACTCTATCTGAGTAAGCAAGGAGTGCTTTAAGTGCTTCCATGCCACACAACAGACAAAAAAAAACAAAAAACAAAACCACCAAACAAACAAACAAAAAACCTTTCTACATATACCACCAATTGGTTTTAATTAGAAAATACCTTTTTGAGGTTTGGACTTCTGTCATCATTCACATTAAGTATGAATTTCTCCAACAAAATTGTTTTTTGTTTTTGTTTTTTAATTGTTATGTGTAAAAGGGCAAGAAAGTATTATTTGTGTTATGAGGCACTTTAGTGAAAAGTGGATTCAGTGGGGGGATTTCAATAGACCAAAAACATAACAAAAATATTCAGCTAAAAGGAGGGAAAAGGATGATTGAAGGATGCAAGTATATATTTCCCTAATTTACCATTTCCCTAAGTGTACCATTAAAAATGTTCTCCCTGAAAGACTTTCAATGCCACAGATTGCCTGTACTTCATCCTTTAAAACAGCAAAAATATTTTGATTCTGTCAAAGTCCTAAAAAAGGGTTGACTCCAAGTTCTTTCTCTCTTATATTTAAAATGTGCCAGAGAAACATGAGTTATTGTGCTCAGGTTTCTCCCACTTTCCAAAAGTAAAGTGTTCCTATGAAACCTTTTTGGAAGCCGAAAT
The DNA here is from genome assembly GCA_033961575.1 of Aselliscus stoliczkanus. Classification (NCBI taxonomy): domain Eukaryota; kingdom Metazoa; phylum Chordata; class Mammalia; order Chiroptera; family Hipposideridae; genus Aselliscus; species Aselliscus stoliczkanus. Next base: position 51,349,224 of record CM066735.1, read on the forward strand.
GGCATAAAGTGAAGAGGCAGCCACCTTTGGGCACATCTTGCTAACAGATGCACAAAATAAATGGAGACACAGCACAGATGCTCACAGATGCAGTTCAAAGCTCTGGTGGCTTGATGCTGAGCATGGCTCTCAGGGAAGGAGCTTGGTGGGCCACTCTTGCTGCTCAGGGTGCATGCTGACTTATAATTGCCCCCTGCAAAACAGACACTGAGTGTTATTTTTGCTTTTCACCTTTTTTCATAAAAGCAAAAATCATCTTCAGATTTCTTTCAGTTAGTGAAAACAGGTACTAATGTAGGCATTTAATGGAAGTGAAGTGACCTACCCTGTACAGTGCTGTACAGAGTCTCTTTCTCAAAAAAAATTCAGTGACATAAAGCAAACTTTCAAAAAACAGGGGACCTGTAATGGGATGCGTCCTCTCGTATGGTATCCTCAATGAAAATGACTATAAAGCACCTCGTTCTGTATGTACTTCTAAAGAATGACTTCCTTCCTTTCTCCCTCTGTCCACTCCTTTTTTCTTTTTTCCTTCCTTCTTTCCTTAAAATGAAAACTGGTGTTGACCCTCTTTGCTAGGAAATATGTAACACTAAATAGGTACAGTTTGAACCCTTATTTTCATTGGCATGTTGAATACCAAAGCTTCAAAGCTATTAATGGTCCCATTTCCAACCATTCTTATCAAGAAATCTAAGCCACAAAAATGTAGTCAAATGATGAGTTATGACAAATGCCCTGAATGTTGTAGCATTTAACTAAAATGGCTGCTTCCCGATTTCACATTACTAGAAGGAAAAAGGCCTCTTTACCAAATTAAAAACTCACTTCCAACTTATGACTTTCCAAATTTAAATCATTGTCAATCATGCTGCATGTGAGTATACACTTAACCATCTCCCACCTCCATTTTAGTCTTCTCATGAAAACCGTCAGGTCTTGACACTTTTTTCCTTTAATTTTTTTTTCCAGAAAAGTGTTTGTCCCAGGTTCATTGACTCTTTCCCAGGATATAATATGTGTTTCTGGTTAGCGCCATCCTGGCTTTCCTTTTGGTTCTTTCACAAGATGTTGTGTGTTTGGTCATTCACGAGTTGAACGGGACCAACATCTGGGTGTTGGTTACATTTGCTCATGTAACTTGGCAGATTGATCAATTCAGAGTTTCAGTGAAAGGTGGAACAAATGTACCACATTGATGCGTTTTGTATGCTTGTCATTTGAGTGGCCACTTTAGCAATTCTCACATGTTTTCAAATTCCCATCTTTTCAACCAGTACCTCCGCCCACTCCCACACTTCTACAAACTATTTGACTTTCAGGGGTCACAACGATGCTTCTGTTTCTGAGGTTTCTCATTCTTTTTGCTATCAATCAATGTCCTAACATCTTTTTTTTGTTGTTGTCCTCACATTGTGTCCTGCCATATATTAGACATTTCATTACTATTTTCAAAACTGATAGAGACACCTACACACATATGTGTACATAAGAAAAGCTGAATAAAACTTATATTTGTTGGGGAGAATTTCATTATAATTGTTTCAATAGATGATTCTATACCAAAAGGCAGTTGCCAGGACTTTTAAACATATTTATTACTGCATATTTTACCTTTCAATATTATTCCTTCACGATAGATGTGTTCTGTTTGCATTTGCTTCATTTTTTATTTTTAATTTTATTTACAATGTGCTTTCAAAATTGTAATAAAGAGGAAAAAAGAATCCACTATTTTAAGACCCAGAACAGAATTTCTCTCCAGTGAAACAAATGCCTTTCTTGAGACGAATGGGACGAGGCCATTTTGTTTGTGGAATGATGTCTCTCATGAGAATGGGTTGGGCTAAAAGTGACACAAGGGCAAGCCGATTGCTCAATATGACAAAATAAGAAGTTTGAATTTTTCTTGGCACCTCGGAATGGACAAGACGGTGAGAGAAGGTAGACAAAGGCAGAACTGTGATATGAAATCCAACAGGAGTAAAATCACAGTGCCAGGGTGACTGGCAGAAACGTAGGCCCCGCCCTCTTCTTCCTCCAAACTTGTAGCATATATGAGATGGGACATCTGGTAGGCTTTATTTAAAATGAAGGGACAGGTGTCCTCCATACTACGGAGTGCTTATTATATCCAGGGGCTGACACTTGCATTATAATGTAAATCACATGTAGGAAGGAATTCTGAGTATATTAACACCATGATATAAGTTTTAAATGTTTATTGAAAGCCAAAAGAGATAAAAAGGAATACAAGGCTAAAGGTAAAGAAAGAAGAGGAAGAAATAACAAGTGTTGTCCAGAATGTGGAAAAAAGGGAACCTCTTGTTGACTGTGGGTGGCAATATAATTTGGTGCAGCCACTATGGAAAACAGTATGGCAGCTCCTCAAAAAATTAAGACTAGACCTACCTTATGACCCAGCATTTCCACTTCTGGGTATTTATCCAAAGAAAATGAAAACACTTGATTCAAAAAGATATGTGCACCCCATGTTAATTGCAGCATTATTTATAATAGTCAAGATATGAAAACAACCTGTATATACAATAGAATATTATTCACCCATAAAAAAGAATGAAATCTGGGCTGGCCGAGTGGCGCGGTGGTTAAGCACTGGCTTCAGAAGCCAGCAGCCCCGGTTCAGGTCCCACATATGAGGGCCAGTGACACTGCCCTCAAAAAAAAAAAAAAAAAAAAAGCATGAAATCTTGTCATTTACAGCAACACTGTTGGACCTTAAGGGCATCATACTAAGTGAAATAAATCACATGGAGAAAGACAAATACCCTATGATCTCTCTTAATCATCGAATCTAAAAATAGTAAAGAACTATCTCATGCAGATAACAGACTGATGGTTGCTAGAGGCAGAGGTGGGGGCAAGGGAAATGGATGAACTGTTTTGTTCGTTTATTTTTAGTTTAAATGCATTGAATAAAAAAATAAGAGGGGGCCAGCTGAGTGTCGCGGTTAAGCTCTGGCTTGGGAAGCCAGTGGCCCCAGTTCGGATCCCACATATGAGGGCCAGTGACACTGCTCTCAAAAAAAATAAAAAATACACACCAAAAAAAAATAAGAGGAAGAAGGAAAAAAAAGGGAGGTAGAAAAAGGCATATCAGAGTTTTTCTAGGGAGATCATGAACCTTATGTCAGTGCCCTTATCTTCTCTTGTATTTCTCTTTTTTCCCCTTCCCTCCCTCCTTTTTGTCTTCCCATTCTCATTTTCTTCCTTTCAATGAAAGAGAACAGACTGGAGGGTAGGAGTGGTGTTTACGGATTCCGGGGATAGGTGGCTTTCAGTCAGCAATTCCTGCATTCTCTTTGGCTTTACTTGTCTGATGCAGGGTAGTAACTGTGCAAAAGTGCTCATATGAGTCTTAGCATATTCAATGGATGAAGTATGTTTGCCTAAATATAGAGAGGGAGGCTGAGTATGGGCTCAGTGCTGAAGAGCAGGCCAGAACGCAGGAGAGAAAGGGGTAAAAGGGAGAAAAATGATGAAAAGTTCCTTAGGTATATAGTACTGGTTTTCAGACAAAAACAGTATTGGCCAATGGGGGCAAAATAATGAGGGGTGACTAGTGGGAACTGGGAGTGTTGTGTGCTTTCTTTGGGGCATTATCCCTGACTTACAGACCATCTGTCTGTCATTTAGACTCCTATCGGGTTCCTTCTTAGCATTTATTATAATGGCAATCAATTTATTAGTTGCTTCTTCCCCACTAGATTGTAAACTTCATGAAGGCAGGCACATAACATGTTACCACCACCACCACCATCATCACCATCACCATCATTATCCACTAAATAGTCCACCTACAGTAATTCCTGGCACATAGTAAATATTCATTAAATGTTTGCTGAAGGAAGGAATCAAATGGCAGATGCACAGTGGGAAGCATAGATTAAATCAGTCAGTGAATTGGGTTGGTTCTTCCAAAGGGGTGTTCCCATTTAAGGCTCTGTACAGTCATGCATATACTTTCAAAGGATGTGCAATGGAAAGAGAATTTGGTTAGCAAAATTAATTCAAATATTTACCGACATTGAAAGATTTGAAAAAGAGGGGCCAACCGAGAGGCACGATGGTTAAGCGCTGGCTTGGGAAGCCAGCGGCCCCAGTTCTGGTCGCACATATCAGGGCCAGTGACACTGCCCTCAAAAAAATAAGGAGATGGAGAAAGATTTGAAAAAGAATCCAATTTTAGCAAACTGATTTCACTTTTTAAAAAATTTTGCAATTTATTTCTAGTTCTTTGTGGCACCTGTTACAAAGTGACACCTGTTAGTGAGAGAACCATTTTACAGAAATTGTTTTGGTGGATTCTAGTCCTGCATTTTACAGCGAGATTTCCATATAACTCATGACTGAATTAAACTAAGGTTTGAATTCATAGTATTACCTTTTTTGTTTCTTTGTTGAATGGAGAGAACGTGTGAATTTGTTTATGTTAGGGACAAAGAGTCCACCTTCCCTCCTTTCAGTAATGCTTTTATTTGTTTGCAGCTATCCTCTGGCAAGTTCGTTTAATAAGCACTTTCCCAGTACCAAGTATGAAGTACAGTGCTTCTAACGAATTAATCTAGTGAATGCTGACATAAATCATATTGTAGATATGCTGTCAGTAGAAATGAAGGGTGTATCCTTTTCAGAGATTATAAGATTTCCTGCTTTTTAAAAGAACAAGGAGTGGAAATCCAAGTTGAAACTTGCCTGTAGTTATACTGTAATAACTTATCATCATGATTGAAATCAAGGCACATGATTCTTTCATAGCTTGAATTTTGAAATGGAAATACCATAAGAATTATGGTCTTTCAGTCATACATATGCCCCATATTCATATGTGTAACATAATTTATCTTCATTGCTTCTGAATATTTTCTTGGGATTTACACATTTTCCAAACAAAAAAAGCATTACAAAAAATTAAAGATTTTGAAGACTGTACCTAGGTGTATTGTATTGAAATTGCTCATTTAGTAATGATTTTAATCTGTTTAGGTTTAATATAGCCTCAACCATCTGTTACAGAGGAGTACTTTCAGGTATTCTCTAATGATTAATAAAAATTCATATCGCAGAAGGCTAAATAATCTTCCCAAATTTCTTCTGTGTTGCAATTTAGGCTTAGTTGAGTAAAATAATTACAGACAAGACTGCACACATCTTATGATTCCGAGGATTCCACTGATTTCCTAACTGGTGTGCACTACGAATCCTTACTGGAAGTGAGTGAGGGCACTCACTGGGACTTTGGGTAGAGTTTGAGATATCAGATTATTTTGTCCTATAATCCAGTTAAATTTTATTGAGAAAATAATCCAGACTTACAGTAAAGAAAATATAAAATAATATAACAAATGCAGAGAGCACAATTTGGACTTAGCAGATGTCATTTCGCACTATTTCCTTCATCCCACATATCCTTGTGTGTGCTTTTATCCTTTTACTATGTATGGAATGGATCCATAAACAATATGCAAAATTGTATGGTGTACCTTTAAACTTGATGTAAATGGAATCATACTGTGTACATCCTGCTGCAACTTGTCTTTTTTTTAAGCTTATATTTTTGTGCTGCTAATGTATGCAAATTTAGTTCACACATGTTACCAGATGTGTCACATTTTACAGGAATAAACCACAGTTTGTCCATTCCGCTATGATGACTAGTTAGAATGTTTCCACATTTTTGCTGTTAATAGTGCAATGAAAGTTCCTTTACATACTTGTATGGGAATTTCTTTAAGGTAGATTTCTGGAAGTGAAATTGGTAACTCATAGGTAACTCATTGGTAACTCAAAGTCAAATGCAACTTTAACTTTTCTAGATATTTCTAAATTGCTCTCTAAAGTTGTATAAATTTACATTCTCAAATTAATATTTAGGTTTCCTTTAGCCTATATCCTCACCAAACAGTGCCTGTTGTCCACCTTAAATATTTGTCAACTTCAGAGGAGTGAAACATTAACTTTTCTTTCATTTCCCTGTGTAAAACCACTGGTTAAGATTTGTGACTATGAGATCAGAAGACACAGTTACTTCTTTGTATTTCCTTTAGGATCTCAGGCATAAGGAGTTACATTCATTGTAGTCCTAGGTTCATGATACAATATTACTATTAATCCATGTGTGGCCATTTTTTTTAATGTACCTATTTTTGTTTCTTTGTTTTTTGTTTGTTTGTTTTGTTTTTTAACTGATGTCGTGGTCACCCATGAACTCTCAAACCCTCTCCCTTTGCATCCCATAACTCTGAATTTTAAAGTGTTTATCATTTATTTGCCTTTTAGAAATTTAGAATGTGTGTTTTCTTTTGCTTGTTTTTGAACTTCATGAAGAGAGTATCATACTTTTGAGACCATTTTACTTAAGATTATGTAAGATTCTTCCCTGTTGTTGCATGCAGCTATAGTTTCTTCATTTTTAACTCTCTGCTGTGTGATTAAAACACTATTTAACATTCTCCAGTTGAAAGGAGAAATTTTTTTTTGTAATTTTTGCTTTATGATTGTTTTTGTGGACATCTTGTAGTGAACATGTGTAAGCCTTTCTCTTAGTTAAATTGCTATGAATAGAATTGCTGGGTAATAGAATATGCAGAATTCCAACTGTACTAATTTTTGAAAGTTTGTGTAAGATTTACCTGTGAAAGCATCTGGATCTATGTTACTTGTTAATATTTTATAACTCTTTAGTTTCTTTCATAGTCATAGTATCATTAAGGTGTTCTTTGTCTTCACAGGTTAGTTTTGCTTGGTTAACTCTTTATAAGATGTTGTCTTTTTCACCTAGATTTTCATGATAATTTGAATAAAGTTCATAATAGTCACTTATTACCATTTTAGCTTCAGTAACATCTTTAATATGTCTCCTTTATCATTTGTAATATTATTTGTGCATTTTCTGTCTCTTTTTATCCATCAATACTACCAGAGGTGGGCTGGTCGAGTGACGCGTTGGTTAAGAGTTGGCTTGGGAGCACGAGCTCTGAGCAGCAGAGCCACCGGTTCGGATCCCACATGAGGGCCAGTGATGCTGCGCCCTCTACAGCTAAGATGGTGAACAACAGATCGACCTGGAGCTGGGCTGCCATGAGTTGCCGGTGATGGCATAGGTTGCAGCCCCTGCTGCAGTGGGCTGCCGTGAGCTACCGTGAATGGCTGTCCAGAGGCTGGTGACCTATCTGCCTCACCCAAGAAGAGCGCAATGATAATACCAACATGGGCCAGTGAGGCGACATACTCCACAACTAGACTGAAGAACAAAAGGACAGGAACTTGTCTGTTCCCCTTCCCTGATTCCCCAACGCTGTTCCCCTCCCCCAATTCCCCAATAAAATCATATATATATATATATATATATATATATATATATCCAGAGGTTTGCTTTTATTCACCCTTCAAAGGTCTGACTTAATGTGTATTGAACATCTTTATATCATCTTCATATTCTATTTCATTCTTTTAATTATCTCATTCTTTACTTTCTTTGGGTTTATTGTTTGTTTCTATTTTCTAATGTTGGACATTTACTCTTTAATTTTTAGTCTTCTTTTCTAAGGTGAGCAGTTAAAGCTGTACATTTCCCTCTTAGTGAGGTCTTACCTGTTCTTCATAAATTTAGATAATAGTATTTTCATTTTTATTCAACTGTAAGAATTTTTAAATTTCTTATTTATTTTTTGACCAGTGAGTGTTTAATGGGGGGTTTTAATGTCTTTATTTCCAGATTCTAACTTAATTGTGTTGTGGTCAGAGAACATGATTTGTATGATACCTTTTCTCCGAAAAGTCAGAGGTTTGTTTTATGGCCTCATGTGTGGTCAGCTGTGGTAATTGTTCCATTCTTTATGAAGAATATGTTTTTTTCTTCTGATTCTGTCTTGGAAGACACTGTGTTAGCCTGGGGAAGCCTAGGAGGCTGGATGAGAAGTTTACTTCATGTCTCCGGATAATGTAAGATAACTTGTAATCACATTGTGGACTGTACACTTCTGAGATTGATAGATAAACCTGGCTCAATGAGGTGATCCGGCCACTAACCCAGATTAGCTTACATGCAGCATCACCCCAGGATTGTTTGTGTCAGGTGGATCTGGAGAGCTAGGGGGACCTCTCCTGTGTCATTCATATGTTACGGTCTGCAACTGATGAACCACTGTCTGTGGTAAAATGTAGCTGAGATCTCTGAGGTATATTTTAAATGCACTTGCTTCCTTCTCTGTACTCTAGGTAGGTGAACCTCATTTCATTTGCCCAAGTGGTGGTGGTCTTTCAGTCAAATTTATTATTGCCATTTGCCAAGAATGTATTTGTGTACTTTAATAAGGTACACATTTTCATGTTCTCTGCCAGGGAGGTTTTCTTTTCTGTGAGTAGTCTGATTAAATCCTTTCTGTATTATATTATTTTTCTCTTCTTATAGATGCGCATATATGACATCAGACAATTAAGTTTGTGAACTCATTCTAGAAAGAGTACTACCTACCTCACTGTTAAATAGCACTACAGTCACCTTTGAAGGACTCCCCTTGGGAAGCATCAATGCCAGTGCCTAGTCCACCCTTCAAAGCAATTTTTGGAACTCTTTTTCTGGAATGGCCATCAAAGTTGTTGTTGTATTACCCTTGATGTCCTGAATGTCATCAAAATGTCTTCCTTTCAACATTTCCTTTATCTTTGGGTAAAGAAAGAAGTCACTGGGGGCCAGATTAGGTGAGTAGGGTGGGTGTTCCAATACAGTTATTTGTTTACTGGCTAAAAACTCCCTCACATACAGTGCCCTGTGAGCTCATGCGTTGTTGTGATGCAAGAGCCATGAATTGGTGAAAAATTTAGGTCATCTAACTTTTTCACACAGCCTTTTCAACACTTCCAAATAGTAAACTTGGTTAACTGTTTGTCCAGTTGGTACAAATTCATAATGAATAATTTCTCTGATATCAAAAAAAAAAAAAGTTAGCAACATCATTGCAACAAGTTCACAAACTTCATTGTCAGACCTCATGTATCTTTATGTACTCCGGACTTTAAGTCTTTCTCTTATGGAAAATGTAAATATTATTCAGATAGGGCCTATTTCTCTGTTTGTGATAATTTTTAATGCAGAAGAATTTCAGCTTAATGTAGTAAGTTCGTAAATACTTTTTAAAAATTTTTTTTTTGTATTTTTATAATTCTACAAATGTTGAGGGAATACTATGTGCTAGGTACTAGGTCTTGGAGTTAGAGGAGTGAGCACAATAGATAAAGTCCCTACTCCTATCTGAGCAGGAGTAATAATTGCTATGATGAAAAATAATAATTACTAAGTATTTGTAATCAGTCATGATTTCCAGTTAGTTGAATCCTCTGCTTACTAGTTTGTTTGTTTTTTCTTATTTGTCCTGGATAGTTTTACCTTTTCATCATAACATATGAATTTGAGGATGAGCTTGTCTAATTTTATGAAATGTTAAGTTTTGATTTTATGTTGGGGGCTGACAGCCCCCCAGTGTCTGACAAGGTCACATTGCCACACTCAGTATTGGATTTTTGGGGTTCTGTCTTATGATTGGTCATGTACTATCTCCTGTGTCTATGAACCCATGTGCTTTTCCAATCCTATAGGAGACAGTACTTTCACTGCATTTATGGCAAGTTCCTGTGGTGCCCCAATGAGAGATGGTTGTGTAAGTCAATGACAGGTACGATCTCCTAAGAGAGGAGACCACCCAAGCCAGGCTACAGCCCCCTTTGGGACCCCAGGACTGAGAAATAGGGGACTCAAGCCCCTTGGAAACTGAGGCTCAGGCCTCTGGCCACATAGGCCAAAAGCCTGCCTGTGAGAAACTGGTGATAGCATCCGTCCTCGAGCTTACTTGCCTATGCAGCTGTGAAAGGTTTCCTTGGAGACCTGGAGACCAAGGTCACTCGGCCATGAGAGTTCTGATAAGAGACAGCTTGCTGACCATAGGGTATGTTAATTAACAGCCTTGTTTTAACTCTTTGCTTTGTATTTTGCTGTAGCAACAGATACTGAAGCTTTGACTGAGAAACAGATGTTACCCTCTATTGCAATAATATGTGGCCCTTTGTAGGATAAAAACGGTTTGAGACCTCTTTTTGCTACTAAGTATTATAATCACATAGAAATAGACTTTAGATGGTTTTTGCCCTAAACTCAGCCACTGTTAGTCTTTTGACAATAGCTCGAATATGAGCCCTATGAGGTAGTCATGGTAACCACTCTTTAGGCGATAAATAAATCCTTGAAGATAGAATAGGCCACAGTGTACCCTGGAAAAAACTATTACAAAGACTCAAAAACTGTACAACTTCTGAGAAAGAAGAAACCTCATAGTCATGTGAAACATAACTTGTGATTGAGAAAGAAGAAACCTCATAGTCATGTGAAACATAACTTGTGATTGAGGTAATGGTTAAAATCTCTATAAAAGGGGACATGTTGTAACAATAAAATGTGACACTCGTAGACTCCCCAGTGTCTCCACTCCCTTCTTTCGCCTCGCTGACTCCGTCTACACCTGAGGGAAACCCTGGTTCTGCAGGGGCCGCCCCCTCCCCGCAATTTTAATTTGATTTATTAATTCATTTAGTGAGAAATATCATCTGTAAGATATGAGTTTGTCATCCAAGAAAAGAGTGTATATTAGTATTATAAATCTTATTGGTGTTTCAGTAAAGACTACAATTTTCTCTAAACTTTTAATATATTTTTAGTTACCCTGCACATTTGTTTTTTTGGTTATTAAAGGTACAATTTTTTAGAAGGGGGTAACATGGCAGTTCACTTTTTGTTGTTTACTAGATGTCAGACAATAACCAATGTATTTCCACATATCAGCTTATTTAATCCTCTGCCATAGACCCATCATTTAGCATATTTCAATTCATGATATTTTAGTTATACTTTTTAAAAGATTATATTTTATAATTGTTATATGTGCTTAGAAATGTAATTTTTTGCATCTCATATCCAGCAACTTTACAGAACATTCTTATTATTTTAATATATTTACTTAAATATTAATATATTTATTTAATTTATCCCTTCAACTTTTTTTTTATAGAAATAATGTCATCTATAAAGAACAAAGATGTTTTAAAATAACTTAACTTTTTATTTCTTTTTTTTGTCTTTATACGTTGGTTAGGAATTCTAATACAGTGTGAATCTGAGCATGTGTACATTTTAATATATATATATATATATAATATACAAAAGATAAAATTTTATAATTTAGCATTCATTAATTACACAATTGAAAGACTACACTGTGTTTTTTTTTCTATTGTTAAACTCACTATATTACTGAGACAATGTGACTTGGTTATTATGAATTATTAAACAGATTGTTGAATATAGTTTACTAATATTTTTAGGATTTATGTTAATATTTTAGCATGCATTTACCTGTGTTTTGTGTAAAACTGGACTCTCATTTTTCTTATTTTTACTGTTGTTTAAATTTTTTATATGAAGATTACATTAGCTTAATTAAGAGTTGGGAGATTTGTCTCTTTGACTACTTTTGGTAAAAGTTTACTTAAGACAGGAATTCTGTGTTCTTTGAATGTTTGTGACCTTTTCCTGTATAACTTAACTATCTATCTGTGTATTTTTGTTCATTTCTTATATATGATGTTTTAAACTACTGATTAATTTCTAATTTTAAAAATTCAAACTTTCTATTGATCCTTGAGTCATTTGGTTATATCTAGAAAATTGTTCATTTAATCTGATTTTTCAAATAAATTGGCTTGAATTTGTACCACTTCATTACAGTTTTTAAACTTGTATTTTGTTAGTAGTTTTGACCCCTATTTTTCTTTTACAGAGATTTACTTCACCTGTTACTTCTGTCTGTTTTAACTTGATCTATCCTACCAAAAGTATGTTTAATTTGTTAGCTTTTCATAGACTCCTATGCTGCTTTCATTGTTATGATTATTTCATTGTTTTACCATATTTATATCAATTTTCTATTACTTTAGTATCCTTTTTTTCTTTACATTCTTTGGAGCTTTCTCCATTGTTCTTTGTTACAAGTTTTTTGTTGCTGTCATTGTTACAATAAGTATTCATTCACAGTGGTTAAATATCAAGTAGCGTTGAAAATAAGTATATAGTGAAAAGTTCTCTCCTAATCTGACACCACCTGCTCAATTTGCATGTGGAGATTTTATGCAGTCATATTTATACACACCTACACAATTATTGTCCTGACTTTATTACTTAATATCACATATATTTTAGAAACCTATCTATAGTAACATTAAGAAATTTCAGTTTAAAAAAAAATAGCTGGTTAGTATTCCATTGTATATTTGAAGAATTATATAACCACCCACTTTTGATGAATAATGATGTTGTTTTGAAACTTTTGTAACTAGATTATGATGTTAATATTTTACTGCATTTGACTTATCTCTCTTCACACAAGTTTCTGTTGAACCATTTGGAAATACGTTGCCTACATCGTGACACATACATTTTACTTGCATCTCTGAAGAATAATGGTATTTTTCTATGCAATTACAATTTTATCACACCTAAGAAAAATTACAAAAATTCCATATATGCTATTCTTATTCAAATTTTCTCAATTGACTCAAATATATATTTTATAGCCTTTAAAAAAAAAAGTCTAAGGTTCAATCAAATTTCCAAACTACATTAGGTTGTAATGTCTCTTTAGTTTCCTCTAAGAACAGTCCACCTCTTCCCCTTTTTTCTTTTTGTTATTACATTGAGTTTTGTGTTTTTTTGTTTTTTGGGTTTTTTTTTTTTTTTTTAATTCTAAGCTACTTGTTGAATAGATTTTCCCATATTACAGATTTTTTTGTTGTTTCCTCATCACTGGATTCAGGTTTAACATTTTTAGCAAGAATTCTACATGGGTAATACTGGTTCACCACTACGTACTATTGATGATATTTACTTTGATCACTTAATTAAAGTGGTGACCATATTGATTAAAAAACAGAACAAAGGGCTGGCCCAGTGACATGGTGGTTAAGTGCTGGCTTGGGAAGCCAGCGGCCCCGGTTCAGGTCCCACATATGAGGGTCAGTGACACTGCCCTCAAAAGAAAAAAAGAAAAAAACAGAACAAAACAAAAAAATTAAAAAAATTCAGGCATCTTGTTTTTTTGATATCACTTTCCATCATTCCCCTACCCCTTTTCATGCTCCCCAGGGGCAACACATTTCCCCTAAACCTCGTTTTTCTCCTTTTTTTTTTCCCTTAAGGGATGTTAGCCAGTGATCCACTGATCTGATAATATTAAAGTTCAACATCCTTGCCTTGAGTTGAGATGAACTCTAAGGTATAATTTACCCTCAAGCATTCTCCCTGCAGGGTCAGGCTGGGACTTTACCTGAAATTGTGTCTTTGTTCATCTTTTTTCTCCTCCCTGCTCTGCTTTCTGTATTCCCTTACCAGTATTCATGGAAGCATTTCTTTAGCACATCACTTGCATATGATTGATTCCTCATCTCATGGTATTTTTCTAGAGAATCTGAACTAAGACAGTTGATATTGAAAGTAGTCTAGAATGCAGACTCTAAGAAAAGGATATGTAGTTCACTCACTCATCTGTCACATGGCAGTAAGATGAACTGGGATAAAACATTTGGAAGAGGATGTGCTGCCTTGTGCAAGCTTTTTGGCCTCTATATCTTTAAATAATATGCATATTCTGTTATTTTATGGTGATAGTTTTATATGTTATATATCAACTTTCTACTGTGAAAGATGATGATTTGGTTCTTATACTACTCCTCTCTGCCCCAATCCACCCCTCTCACTCTCCTAATAGAGCTAGGTAATATTGTTTATGTTTCTGGGAGTTAACAATTATCAGTGTATATCCAGTGCCTAACTACTATGTAACAGACAATGGGCTAGGCATTTTGAAATGCAGAAATAAAAATTCAATTCAAGATCAGGGAGCTCACAACCGAATGAGAGACAGAGAAAAGTCATACAAACTAACTGCAATGTAATGATTCTTGTGATAAAAGTTAGTACAGGTGAGAGACTAAAGCATCTAGATATTATGGGAATAGAATTTCAGGCAGAGGGAATAGCAATTTCAAATACCCTCGGACTGGAGCATGTCTGTCTTGTACGAATAGCAACTCTAAAGGTGCAAGCAGAGTTACTAGTAAGAGAGAAATCAAAGGAGAAATAGGTTGTTAGTTCCTGCATGTTCTCTTGAACCATTGCAACGACTCACCTCTATTTTGAAATGTGAAAGCAGCCAAAGACAGTATGTAAATGGGTGGGCATGGCTGTATTTTAATAAAACTTTATTTACAAAACCTCTGATATAAGTCACTGCAATGACTCTGCATTGCCTTTCCTGTTTGCAATCAAGATATTACTAGATCAAAGGTTGGCAAATTACCTAAGAGCTATGAATAATTTTTACATTTTTAAAGGGTTGTAAACACCCATGTGCGTGCACAGACACACACACACACACACACACACACACACACACAATTGGACAGAGACCACGTGTAGCCATAAACCTTAAATATTTACTACCTAGCCTAGAAAAAGTTTGCCAACTCCTGCACTAGACTCACAAAAATTAGTTGGACAGTTTTTCTTATTTTTGTCATTCTCTTAAATAACTTCTCTAATAAAGGGATTATTTATTTCATGAGAATTTGGTTGGCTTTACCTCTAAAACAAATGATGTCTAATTTTGTTTTGCTTTGTATTTTTGGAGTCAAGGATATCCTTGATTACCACCTTAAATGATTATTCAAGTTTTTATTTTATTTCTTCTAGTGCCATTTCAGAATTTGTTTTCCAGAAATATATCCACTTGCTCTAGGTTTTCATATTACAGGCACACAATTGTTCATGACATTCCTTTATTATTTAAGAACTCCAGCTCTCCAAGATACTTTCTCTTTTGTATTTCACAGTTAATTAATTTCCTAATTTTTTTCCTTGTTCATGCTCATCAAACATTTATGTTATTAGTTTTTAAAATAATTAAAATTTTCTATTGAGAATATTTTCTATTGTCTTGTTTGTTCTTTCCTCACTTTTGAGATTATCTTTTCTTCTTTAAATGTAGTCTTTTTCTCCCAAATTTTGTGTTGCATATTTAACTTACTTGCTCTTAGTCTTTTTTATTTTCTGATTAATGTAACTTATAACTTCAAATTTTTCTTTAATTTTTTACTGAGTCTCACACATTTGAACATTATTTTCATTATTATTCAGTTTTAAGTATTTTGTAAATATTTCTTTCATGTTTCTTTTTTTAATCAAAAGATAAGTAGATAGAATGTTTTTTTTTTTAATTTGCAGGCATACAAGATTTATTTATTTTTGGTTTTAAAATTGTTATTGATTATTTTATTGTATTATAAGAAGAGTATCATTTGCATGTTAATTCTTTGGAACTTGGGGTTTCCCTTGTGTCTTACATTGGCATTTTTGTTAATACTTTAAATAATCTGTATTTTCTATTTAGTGGATAGGACGTTCTCTATAGAACTACTGCCGTAAGTTTATGAATCATACTCTTCAAATGTTCTATAGCTTTGCTTATTTGTCTATTTGATCTTCTACTTTTTAGAAGATATCATATATTTTCAACTAAAATGCTTGCTTTTAAAAATGAATTTGTCATAAATACAGAAAAGTACAAAAATATATGTGTATGGTACAGTGAATTACCATAAAATTAAAATACTCAGGTAGTTACTACCCAGGTTGAAAAATAGTACATTACCAAAATCCTGGAACTGTCTTTGTGTCCCCATTAATTACTAGAATCCGTTTATTCCCACAGATAACTATCAGAGTTCTCTCAACAGAGTTGTTATGCTTGTGTTTAAACTATATGTAAATTGAATCATATAGTATTTATATTTTCACATCTGTTTTCTAACACTATGTGAGCCATCCATAGTACATAGCTATTGATCATTCTTTTTTATTGTCTTGCATATTTCACTGAATCAATACAATGATACTTGTATCCATTCTACTGTTTGTGGACATTTGCATTATTTTTAGTATTGGCTATCGTAAATAAAGCTACTATGAATGTCTTTGAGTACCTGGACGTCCTTCATTTTTATTGGGCATATTCCTAGGAGTGAGATTTATTGATCAAAGAGCATGTGTATGTTTAACTTAGCAGATGTGATGACAATTTACACTCCCAGAAGCAGAATATAGGAATTCTGGTTGGTTCATATTCCTACCACTTCTGGTATTGTCAGTTTTTCTGAAGTGAGACACTATCATGGCAGGAATTCATAGCTCATTGTGGTTTTAGTTTTAATTGCCCTAACGTGTAATATTACTGAGCAATTTCTCACAAATATATGGCCATTTTATAAAGTGTCTGTTCAGATTTCTTGCCCATTTGCTATTGCTCTTTTTCCTCCTGATGTATAGGAATTTATTATTTGTTCTGGATATGAGATCTTTCCCAGTTGCAAATGCCGTTTCCCATTTTATGGTTCACTTTTACAATCTCTTTTTTTTTTTTAGCTGAGCCATCCTGCCACCAGTTGGCAGCCACCAGTTGGCAGCTCAACAGCAACTCAGCTCGGGATGGCATCAAACCGCCGTTGCTCAGAGCTCAGCTCACACTCTTGAGCGAGCTCTTAACCAACTGAGCCACTCGGCTGGCCTTCTTTTTTTTTTGAGGGCAGTGTCACTGGCCCTCATATGTGGGACCCGAACCAGCGCCGCTGGATTCCGAAGTCAGCGCTTAACCACTACGCCACTCGGCCAGCCCAACAATCTCTTGATCATGCCTTTTGATAAACTGAAATTTTTAATTTTAATAGATTCTAACATATCTTTTTTTTATGATTAGTACTTTGTGTCTCCTTTTTTTTTTTTTTTTTTTTTAAATCCCTGCTTATGCCAAGTTGAGAAATACATTCTGTGTTTTCTTCTGGATCAGCAGTCCTCATTAGAAACATAATGTGAGCCCTAAATTTGAACCACATATATAATTTTAATTTTTATGTAGCCACATTAAAAAAATAGTAACAGGTGGAATTAATATAAATAATAAAATTATTAAGGAGGTCTTGTTTTTTTTTTTCTTCTTTTTAAAAAAAATAAGATTTCAAGTTCCAGTGGATATTTTACACTTACAGAACATCCCAGTTTGGACCAGCCACATGTCAGGTGCTGGTAACCACACGTGTCTAATGGCTCTCATGCATCGTGTCAACCCAGTGTAGGAGCTTTAAATCACATGCCGCTTACACTGAACTCTACTGTCAATGTACAGTTGCTTTGTGTGTGTGTGATGGGGTAGCATACCTGCAAGGAAACAAGGCAGCTTTTAGAATTAAAGAAGGATCTCTAGGATCCATAGCCAATCTGGGTCCCTTAGGAACTCAAACAGGGTTTGAGGATGCTGGGAAGTTTTAAGTCCCTCGTCTCTGCATTTCCTTGGTTTATTTCATGAGCATTTTCTCAACATGGCCATGGGTATGGCCAGCAGCTGTTCTGGGGCCACATCTCTACAACTTTCAAAAGATGAGAAAAGATCAACCTAATTCTGTTAAGAAATATGCCAGCTCAGGTCGCATTCCTATACCCCACAACTGGGAGATGATGACTTTTAGCCAGGTCATTGTATGCCCATATTTATAACATGGGACAGAAATAATTTATCTCGAAGGGGAAGCTACCATGGTATATCATGTCTATTTCTTCTGCGAGATGCTTTTAGGAAGCTGGGACTATTCCTGTACACAGTAAGTACCAAATAAATATTTGTAAATAGCAGTACAATAGTCTCTTAATTTAACAGGAACATTTAAAATAAGCCCTAAAGCAGGAGGAGGCATATAAATGCATTTGTTTGGAACTCATTTTTATGATGCACACATATTTGAAAACCATCCAAATTTTTAGTTTATTAGTTTAGAGGTGTTGATTATAAGAGTTTGTTAACACTGAAAATAGCTCAACTTTTTTTTTTTTTTTTTTAGCCTGAATTTTCCAGGTGATTGGAAGAGGTATGCTGGTATCTTTGGTAACTGTGCAGCTTTGCAGAATTTTTGTGTGTGACTGTCTCTTTTAAGAGAGCACAATCCTTCTGGCCACTGGTCTAACTTCAGCAATTTTTCTTCATAATTTTTTTTTTAAATAGTGTAAAGGAGGAGAATGTTATTTGCTATTGAAAGAACATTTTTTTCCTCCTTTAGAATTTATCTAACTTACTGTCTGAGTAAAGACTTAACTCTCAATTTATTAATTTAGTCATTTAGTATAAAATGGAAAATTACACTGTGGCTCTGTGCTGGTTAGAGATGGAAAGTTGTTCCCTGGGGTACTGACTGTTCTACCTTTAATTCATATTTCTTCAGAGCTAATATGTTCCTTCTTTTGGGAAACAAAGTCCTCTCCTCTCCCCATTATGTTTATTCATCAGGAGAACTGTGTAAATGGAAGGACTGGGAAGAAGATGAAGAGCAGTAGAAGAACCTTCCTTTAGTTCCCTCTTTTTTAGAAACTTCAGCAAGATTCAAGGAGGGAAAACTACCTGTTTCTGTTCTTTAAAAGATGTAACAGCTGGGTAGACGTATTTACTTTGGCTGTAGAAAAACCCTGACTTGGTATACTCAAAGCAAATCATGTAGGGGTTCGGTAGACAACGTAAAAAGGGAATGATGTAGCCTCCAATATTTGGATGGTAGACTGTTGACATGGTATCATTTTCTCAGGTGCTGACATAACAGAAAATGGTTCTGACCCCCCCCCATGCTGCTTTCCTCGTGGCAGTTTCTTGTGTTATCCTGAACATGTCACCATCCCCACCTCTAACACACAAGTTTTTGTTTGTTGTTTATGTTCAGACATTCAGAAGCATATTTAATGGTGTATGTAAATGTAGCTTCAGAGTAATGATAACGTTCAAATCTCCCTGACTCCAAAACCACCAAAAATATGGCCAAATGTGATATCTAGGATTTCTTTTCTTGTGGTGTTTGTTTTATGGACACTTGATTAAGAAAGTTAGTATGGTTTAAAAAATGTTTTGTGTTTCTTACTGTGTCAAAGTAAACCATTTAATCTTAGCTTATATTTCTACTTCATTTTAAATTTATAATCGTAACATAACAATAGTACATACATGAAAAATATCGTACATGATTTCATTACCTTCCAAATGATTATTCTGTGTATTAATTTTCAAGCTTTAGGCATATGCATGTTTTTATGTTATTATAATTACTGTTTAATTTTGAAATTAGTTATTGTAATAATTCTGTGGAACAACATGAAAATGAAGAACATGTATCTTTGATTGAATTTAGGACATCACCTAGTGCTAATGAAAATCAGAAAATGACTATTTCCTAGAATCACTGTGATTTTAAGTTTGTCACCCTTAAATGGTGATTTTAGGTACTGGTGTATTACTGGCAGGAAGAAAAATTTTTTATCTTTTAATGTTGAATAAGGCTCAGAATTGTTATGTGCGTGACAGCAGCTATACGGAATCATTCTAGCTGTGTAAATATTAGATTTGACTGTGTTGCTAGGAAACCCCAAAATAAAAATAAGCAGGAAACAGATTATAAAAATTTTAAATTTGTTGTTATAAACAGTGGAGTTTGGGGTTACATCCTCTTATCAGAACAGTTGTGTGTAAAATGTTTTCTATGTGAGTAAAAAAAAAAAAAGAAAAGAAAAGAAACTCCTTACAGCGCGGTGATCATTTCCTGTTTCATCTTTCATTTTCTTTTTGCTTGAAGAGCTTTTGCCCCTCGCTAGGAGTTGCTTTAAATCTCTGGGAAGGTCTGTTCTGAATTTACTACTTATGCATCAGTTAAGATCCCTTTTAAGTGTGTGCTTTGTTCTCTGAAAAGCTTAGGTCAGTTGAGCAACATGCTGCTACTGTTAAAAAAAAAAAAAAGAGCTGAGTAATGTTGGAGCCTCCTCCTGTGGCTGATGCAAACCTGGAGAATTTGCATCATCATTTAGCTGGAGTGAGTTGGTGTGACAAGCAGGAGCTTAAATACCAGCCCAGGAGGAAGCTGAGCTGGTCTGTAATAGGGCAGCGGCAGCCACAGCACCGAGGTCCTCACGCGGAGTTGATGGAGTAGCAGGAGGAGCCCCATGAGCACACAGGTGTTTCTGAGGAGTAATTAGATAGCTGTGAAGGAGAAAATACACCTCTGAGTTTTTAAGTTTTTACCTGTGAACACAGTAGCACTGAGAGAGACAATCTGAAAGCAAAGAGGAGGAGATTAGTCACACCAAGAGACACCCAAGTTGAAAGTTTGAGGTTTTTCTTTTTCTTTTCCTTTTTTTTTTTTTTCCCTCCGTTTCCTTCCCACCCCCTCCGTGTGTCACTGCAATGGTCAGGAAGCCTGTTGTGTCCACCATCTCCAATGGAGGGTACCTGCAGGGGGATGTGAACGGGAGGCTGCCCTCCCTGGGCAGCAAGGAATCCCCCGGGCAGGAGAAAGTGGTGCTGAAGAAGAAAATCACCTTGCTCAGGGGCATCTCCATCATCATTGGCACCATCATTGGAGCCGGAATCTTCATCTCTCCCAAGGGCGTGCTGCAGAACACAGGCAGCGTGGGCATGTCTCTGATTGTTTGGACAGTCTGTGGGGTCCTGTCACTGTTTGGTGAGTGCAGCTGCTTCTGGCGGGGGGTGGTGTCTGTGGAGCTGGGCAGCTCGTGCTCTGGGAAAGCAAAGGGTCCTGTGTGAGGAGGGACTGACACAGCCAAGGTTGTGTGACCTTTTCTGACTTGTGTTTGGGTGTGGGAATGACCCAGGGAATAACCCTGTTGTCAGGGTCCCGAGGTCCCTCCAAGGGCTCCCTGTGAGATGTACTCACTTTTCCTGACTAAAGGAGACTGCTTTCTGACTTTTCCTTGTGACCAGTGCACAGGCTAACTTGGATGACCCAGTGAAAGACTGGCAAACTCTCTGCACAGGGCGCTTGGGCTTAGTTGCGTCTGTCTGGGGCGTCTTGGCAGCTGGCACACTGAATGAAACACCTGTGAAGGGAAACCCGGTGTGGCCTATTTAGATGTAGAGCTGAGTGTACAGCAGCAGTTTTATTGACTTTCGTTTTTATTGGCAAAGCAAACGGTGGCAGTCTTTGCCTTTTTAATTTTTGAACTTCATATACGCTTGTAAAGTTCCCTAGTCTTCTTTCCGTAGGCCTTGATGTGGAAAGTTGTGTGATGGCACCTAATCGAGTAACTGTCACAAGTGGATATATATATATATATATATATATATATATATATATATATATATATATATATATTGCAAGGGTCTGAGTATATCTCGGATCTCTTGCAATCTTTCATCTCACCCCAGTACCTATAAACTTTTGCAATGTAAATTGTATAACTAGAATTGGGTGTCAGTTTGTTGTGCTTGCCCAGATCTGTTTTCTTTCTTCATGGTTCACTCGATCTCTAGAGACAGAGATATTTTGTCCACCTGTTTGCTGAGCTAATCTGAACAGAACTGATAGAAGAAATATGATTATGAATTTTTCTTCAAGATCTAGATCTCTTCTATTGATTTGACAATTAATAGTAAAGAAGTCATAAGTGTCCCCTCGTGAGGTGAACAGATTACTCAAAAGCTACATGAGTTCATTATAAAGGTGACAAAGACTGGTGAATGGTGAAAAAATTAAATTTTATTGATGCTGTGGGGTAAATATCTAAGATACATTTAGCAAATAGCGTGTCTTGATTCTAAAAGACACCATTCTTTAAAGGACCAATCTCTTTGTTATAAAACTCTAGAACCAAGTGCTAACTCTTGGCCCTATGCATATTAATCTATTCATTCTTTAGGCCTTGTGATGTTTGAAAGCATTGGTTTGAGAATTCATCTAGAGAACTCAAATTTCCATTATTAGAAAGAAGTATTTTAAATAAAGCTTGTTAAAACAAAGCCTCAGAATAGAAAGACCTATGGAGGAATTATTTTTTAGATTTTAAAAAAAGAATTTGTGGTATTCACATGGTCTAGCATGTACATTTATAGGCCAAGAAAAACCTAGTTGTTGATTGTCTTAAATGACTTCTGGACATTCTCAACCTGTAATCTTCTACAACACTGGGTATATCCAGAGAAAATCAGTGTCTAGTAGGAAAAGCCAGAACCAGATTCCTGGACTTTGCATACTATGTGTATGCAGCTCCCACTATGTGATTCCATTTTTTTTTTTTGTATACAGTGAAAGGTTTTTAAGATATAATAAAATGGGTCACTTCAAGCATAGCACTAGTTAAAGTGAGGTTGACTTGTACTCTGAAAATACACGTCTGCACAAGTATATTATCTCAGGCTCAGGGGAAAAGAAAAGCTAAAGGGACTAGGGAAAGTTACACTTGAGTTGGTACCCTTTGATTACTAATTGCAGAGAGGGTGCCCTTGTGTGAATCTATTTATCTACCTTTGCATTGCATTTGTCACTTAAGTTATTAAGTTATTTGTCAGTAGTGCTTTCCTAACAGGAAGCAAACCAAAATATAAGGGGGGAAAAAAAAGTCCTTCCTGTTAAAACTCTAGAACTCTAGGACTAAAAGTAAAGAATCTATATATGTTTGGTTTACAATTTTTTTAACACCAGGGTCAATACATGGATTTTTACATCTTGTTTTGAACTTTTTTCATCTGGGTCAAATGGTTATGGAGCTTGAGAATTTTAAATGAAAATCTCATCCCTCCAGAACTCAATTTAAATTAGGGGAACCATCTGGAGTTTCTGCAAAGCAGACACTGGCCTAGGTATTGATTCTCTAGCAATAAATTCTGAGGTGCTTAAGACTCTTTCCAATAACATTTTATACTGGATGCTTTTCTGCCCAGCCTACCAACATGGCGACCAGTTTCCAATGGAGAGCGAATTGCGACTAGTTACAATTAGTCATAAATAGGCAAAACTGTATCAGTGATCCCCAAATAGCTGTAAAATTATCTGTGCAAATTTTAAAATAATAGATTATTTTGGATCCCTCTGTTTGAGAATCTAGACTCTTTTGGTAGAGTTAGTGGATCTGGGGTATGTCCTTTATGGTCTTTTTTTTTTTTCTTTTTTAAATAAAAAATTCTTCCTGGATGACTCTTGATACAGTGCTAGGTTCAGGAATAGGATAAGTGATCCTAAGAGTTCACTGAATTTCACATTCTATTCATATGGACAGTTCTATCTGAAGCTTTACTGACTAGCACTATTTCCCATACCTTCAGTCTCTGAAGGAGCTTAGGCAAAAAATTGTTTGTTACCTTGGAGCACTTAGCAGTATGGATAGAAGTTTTCACATAATATCAAGATATATTTTTCATTTTCTTAATTATTCATTGATCAAATTAATATATAACTATAATTTCAAATTAATGTATAACTATATTTCAAGAGGTGATTTCCATGTGTCAGGTCCTGTACTGTCTTAGCACCCATTATCACATTAACACAATAAGAATGAAACTCATGTTTTGGGAGGTTATATAACTTCCTCATGTCCATGTGAATTGTATTGCTAAATATTAAACTTTGGTCTGTATTTAATTTTACCTAATGTAATAACTATAACTTATTACCTAATGTATAACTATAACTTATAGCATCCTTTTAAAATTATGTTATTTCAGCCACCCAGAAGCATATACTTCAAAAACACCCAAGAAAACCTTTTCTAGAAATAGAGTAGTTGAGTTGAAATTCATTCTGTTGACAAACAAAACATATTCTACAACATAGATGAAGACTTTCAAGACCTGGAGTCCATTCGTTTCTGAAGAATGGATAAATTTTCTTTATTTTGTTGTGCTACAGAAATATAATTTATTAAAAGGATTCTCAATATAATGAGGTCAATTTGGGATAATTCCTTGTCTTGGAGTGAAGTTATGTTCTAAAAGTAGGTTAGTATTATTGGCATCTGTCTTCTCGTTTTCCCAGGTCTGAGATTTAAAATTCTTAATAATATGATATTGTTTTAGAAGTTTGTCAAGTTTGTCCTCACTGTTTCAAGTAAACTTCTATTGTTTGAATAGAATGAACTAGATCTCAAATTTAAGGAAGTTATAAGGGGAATTTGGTGGCTGATAACAATTAGATGACTGTTATTTGTCTTGAAATGAGGATGTCATTTAGACCAAAGGAAGTAGTAATATCTCACGCAATATAAACATTGCTGTGTCAAGTCTACTTCTGGGTGACTTTGTGATAGTTTAACTTTGTATCTTTTTATTATAAATATTTTACAGGAGCCTTGTCCTATGCTGAATTGGGAACAAGTATAAAAAAATCTGGTGGACATTACACATATATTCTGGAAGTCTTTGGCCCATTACCAGCTTTTGTACGAGTCTGGGTGGAACTGCTCATAATACGGTAAGAACATAAATAGAAAAAATTAAGGAAAAAAATAAGCCTATTCATTACACCATTCTTTGAATCACCAAGATTATTTTAAACTAGTAAATATATATGCATGTCATGTGACTATGTTGTAAACGTGTGTACTTCAGGACGTAAAGTCTGTGATGAAATACCTATACTAATTAGTGTTTTTGATGCATTTAATTAATGTTTTGCCACAGGCCATAGTTTGCCAACCATGCCCACCTTTTTTTGTAGCTGCTTTTTTTCATCTTCAATTACTCTCAATGATATTTCTCGGAAAGACATTACCCTGAAAGAATATGAAGCATCAAAATCTGCCTTGATCAATTATATCTTTTGACTGGTCAGACAAACTTAAGTGTTAGGCTGGAAACTGGACTTTTCTTTCCTGCATCATTGCATCATTAAGACATTTAACTTGACCCGGTTTTTGTGACTGAGGACCTTCTGTGCCTCACAGCTGGAGCATGTTATGTAACCTTAGTGCCTCATAACCACGTTTTATACTTTACCAGAAGTTAAGCCTTCTCTTGACATAAATGACTCACTCCCTCACGTTAAAGGATCAGTGAACTACAGTTATGCAAATCTTTTTTTTTATTTTATTGTTCTAACAGTGCGTTCCTTTTCCCGATTGTCTTGGTTGGGAATTAAACCCAGTTGTGCTAAGTCACTCTGAGTAGCAAATTTCCTTCAACTTCCTGGGAAACAGGGTGTCACATGAGAAGTTTCGAGTATCACTGTTCCTTAAGGTTAATTGCTTTTACAAAACGTGAGGTGCACATTCTGATTACAGAGTTTAACAGAAATAACTAGGGAAACTTGTTCTTCCTGTAAAACTTATCAGAAATAACACAGCTGAGAGCTCATGTGATCTTTTATCCTGTCATGTGTGGCTAAGTGCCAAAGGTAGAGCTAATAAGCATCAACTTAAAACTAAAGATTTTTATCGTCCAAGGAGCCTCTTTTCTAATCAAGAGCTTCGGAGTAGTATTTACTTCTTTGTTAAATCTGTCCTCATTTTAAACAATTTGGCATTATTTAAAGCTTGCTATAATGAAATAATGATGAGTGCTTTGTTCCTTTTGTAAAACCTGGGATTTGCCTGGGATGTGCCTTCCACTCTTTTCTGAGGATCTGAATCTTACTCTTCAAAGGTCAACTTAAATTCTATCTCTTCCACAGCTAATTTCCAGTTCACCCTAGTTTATGGTATTTCTTTCCTCTCTAATTCTTCTGAACACTGCTGTCTCTGCTTCTCATTTGACATTGAACATGATATCCTGTAGTCTTATTATTGTAGGTGTCTGTATTCTATTTCCCTGTTAAAACTGCAAGCATTTCAAGCACATAAGACCAGGTCTTACATTTTTTGTAGAGACCTGTTTTGTAGAGACCTTATGCCAGTTACCTCAGTGCCCTGTACTATAGATATTATATCATTTTGAATGAGTAACTGAAAGTTCAAGGTTATAATGTTCCGACTATAACATGCTAGCGTTCAAATGAGCACACTACTTATTTAGAGCACTGCCCTATCAGGATAGGGGCTTGGGAGCCTGACAGAGCTGGACTTGAATCCCCATATTGGTTGGATGTCTTTGGCTAATGGCTTGGCATTACGATGAGCGTGGTCCTTCCGTTTTCAGTGGCACAGATACAGTGCTCATTCGTTAATTTATTCATTCCTCAAACTGCCACTGAAGGGTGAATGGCAAGTTAAAGAGATCTAAAGTGGAATGAGCCACAATTCCTGTTCCCAAGTATCTCATAATCAAATAAATATTACTTTAATTACAAGAGAACTACTTCATGGTGTGTGTGTGTGTGTGTGTGTGTGTGTGTGTGTGTGTTCATAGAGGAAATTGCCTAAATGTATTCTAGAAGCTTTTTGTTTTACTGGGTTTATGTAATAACGAACTCAAATTGCTCAGTTGCTCTTTCAAACAGACCGAGTCATGAATGTCTTGAGGGGTGACAAGATGCTTTAACATTTGTACTTTAACATGTCTGTCAACATTTCTGTCGACAACAAACAAGGTACCTAAATACTTACTATGAAAAGTATACTTCAGATTAAGTCACACTTGCCAGAAATCATCTGTAAAACATAGATTTCAAGGAAATAAATATCACACATCAGTACATAGCAGGGGTCATTAAACTGAATTCACATATCCACCATATATTCAATATTTATTGGGTTTCCATCATCTGATAGACATTAGACTGAACATTGGGGATAAAATAGCGATCAAGGTGGATGCAGTCTTGTGCTCATGGAGCCCAGGGTCAGATGAGGGAAATAGTTATCAATCTAGAAATCACACATGTACGTATGAAGTTGCTACTGTGATAGGCACTGTGAAAGGGAAGCCATGAGGTTCAGAGAGAATATAACCTGGGAGGTCTCACCTGGTCAGAGGGTGGGAGAAGCCTCCTCAGGCAAAGGAAGACTGGAGGAAGATCTGAGGTCTAAAACCCTGGCAATGAGTTGCAGGCGCTCCAGGCCAAGGGAATTCAGATCCTTCTCATGGGAAGAAGCACACTGAAGAGGAAGTGAAAGCTTAGATCAGATGGAGCCTTGAAATAAGGAGTTTTTTTCATATCCTGAGCATGTGTTGAAAGCACTAAAATGACATCAGATTTTAATTTATCCATCAAAAAATGTATAAATGATGGAGAACAGAAAAAATAATTCTGTTTCAGAGGTTGTCGGGAGGAGGGAGTCTCTAGGAAAAGAAGAATATTGAGAAATATTCTTCTCAGAGGGTAGCACCCTCTGCTACCAGCAGACCAATGGTTGGAGCACATGTTGGTGGTTGTTTTTCTGACAGTCTAGGGATTGGGCGTAGGTGTTGGGTACGAAAGAGAAGCTGAACAGGAAGGTTGGCTGAGAAATTAGATAATCCCAGGGACTTGTCTATGTATCCAGGGAGTCTGCATTCATATAGACATATATTTAAACTGAAAAGATATGTAATTCTCTCATAGAAACATTTGAAGAGCTAAAGTGGAATGGTTTATTACCAATTTTGCTATATACCTGAACTTATTTTATTTTCTTATTTCAGCCATATTTTCTCAGTTGTGTAAAATTACAAGAGTCCTTTTACTTTTCAACTTATACTTTGCATCCTAAAATTTCTGTGGAATTAAGAATAATCACTTGGCTCTTCAAGGTTTTGTCTGGAAAAATAAGAATAATAATACAGTGTCAAGGATGTAAGCACATATTTGCAGTGAACACTTACAATACGAATTTTCTGTTGAGTTTGTATCCATTTTTCCCATCTATGCCCCGACTTATTAGATCTGCGGCGGCAAGACATTCTCTCTGTGGCTGGGGCTTATTGATGACTTATTGAGAAAGAAGACTGATTCTTGTGAAGCTCAGCTCTGTCAGGATCTCAAGTAATACATTAGATTTTTGTAAGGAAAAAAAGTCGAATAGGGGAGAGCAGAGGCAAAATTTATAGCACCTGGCCTTGCTCCCAAGGAAATGTGAAGTTCAAAAACTAGCCACCATAGTTATAGACAATATTTGGAATGTCGATGACAACCTAGTCAAATATGGAGTTCTGAAAATTATAAACTTTCATATTTAACGTGTTCCATATGGTGAATGAAAAATACCTCAAGGTAGGAAAAGTTTGGTGAAGAAGCATCATTTTTTCTGTAGTAACCTAAATCTATATGTTTTCTAGCCCTGCAGCCACTGCTGTGATATCTCTGGCATTTGGGCGCTACATCCTGGAACCATTTTTTATGCAATGTGAAATTCCTGAATTTGCAATCAAGCTCATTACAGCTGTGGGCCTAAGTGAGTATGATAGGTATAAATATGAAAAAAAGACACAAAAGTGATTGGAGACAAAGTTTCTGCAGAGCTTTTGCATGATGGGACTGCTTCCCATCTTGTGGTCTTTGTGCTCATAGTTCCTTGCTGATTTTGTGTTGGAAAATAAAGAAAAGAATAAGGATTTGGCGTGATCCCTGATATTCCATTACATTCCAGTTTTCCATTGGGTCAATAGCCACTATGGCTAATCTTTTAAAACAGGCAAACAGAATCCACCTTATTAATAAAATGGAAACTGGATTGTATGTATAAAGAGACATTTACAAATGGAAACCCAATTATTTTATGGATTTTTTTAAATGAGAAATTATCCTTCCTCATTGATAACATATCGAATTATAAGTCATGTATCCATGTAGAGTGATGTTTATATGTTGGGTGTCTATGTTATATTCATACATTTTATCATGTTAGCAGCTGCCATTCTCATTGTTATGGACTTACTTCCCCATTGATAGTCATGATAAGAATCTTCTTTCTACATTTTATTAGTAGTAGCATTTATCAGCTAGGCGTTTTCTTCATGGTCTCCAAATTAGGAAGTTGTTCATTTTCATCGGTGGGCACAGATAATAGAAAAAATTAAAAAAGGAAATAAAGAGGAGTATGAACAATATTATATAAGTGATATAAAGCCAGATATGACTAACTGCCTATAAGAGTCTAGATTCCAAACCCTTGACTATTATGGGAGATGATAATTTAATTATAGATGCCAACTGAATCACTGTTTTAAGAACCAACCTTTGACTAAGTTTGAATTACTTGGAAATAGAAAGTTACACAGAGATAACTGAATTGCATGGTCATGAAAAAATTTTTTTAGTTTTTTTCACTAAGGTGTTTTAATAGAACAATGAAGAGAATAATGCACTTTTGATAGTAGACGGGTGAAGGGTTAGTTATCAGGAAAGATCTAGGAATTCCAGATAAAAAGATGATAGTGATTCCAACTCAGGCTCTGGAGGCAAACAATCTAGAATTGAAACTTAGTGTCACTATGTCTTAGTGATGTGATTTAGATGTGATTTAAATATTAAACCACTTGAAGCATCAGTTTTATTTTATTGATAAACTACCTGTGAAAAAGATAATCTTGCATGGCTGTAGAAAGATGAAATTATATCAGATTTTTTCAGGCCTTCAGCAGAACTTGCCCATAGAACATTACTGATTAATCTGGTGTTGCACTAAGGATTAACAGCCATGTTTGTACCTATTAATTATATTCTTGTCCCTCAACTGACTGAGGCAGAATCATATCACAATTAGTATATTTGAAAAAGAAAATAGTAGGGCCAGTGTTTTTGAGAGCTCTGTATATTGCAAGAAGTGATTCACGAAAAGCTATAATCAGCAAACTTCAAATAGAGTCTGTGTAAACATTTACATACCCACAAATATTGCCCACATTGGCCTTGAGATGAGATGGGTAATGATAACATATTACTATTTTGGTAAGTCCAGAGATGCTCTCTTCTTATTTATCCCAATTCTAGCAATCATTTTAAAGGGAAAATTTGTACTTTAGAGGAGTAAATGAAAACCGTTCAAAATCAAAATTTTAAAGCAATTACATGTAAAAAAAAAAGATAACTATGGTACGATTTACTAACTTCTGTAGTAGAGATTGGTGATAATAGTTAACAGAGAGACTGAGTAAATCTTGGGTGGACCTAGACATTTCCTTCTATTTTTATCCCGAATTACACAAGGGCAGCAAGACACACTCGCCAGTCCTTGAATTACAGCATCAGTTCTTCCCCAAATGTCCTCCTCAAATACAGCTCCCTTCAAACATGTATTTCTTATCTTCAGGATTTATGCGTGTGGCTTTCATGGCTGTATTTCAGTTCTTAGGAAACCAAATCATAAATAAGTAACAAAAACTTTTATGTTCCTGTGTTTTCATTTTGGTAACATTTAAGCCAAGCAAAGTTATCGTCATCATCATCATCCCAAATTGATATATATGTCAGCTGATATAAGTATTTCCTACTGTGTGAAGTTAGCTGTTATTCAAAAGAAGTAAAACTAGGACCAGAGAGCTTGTTCAGATTTCCTTGATTATTACATGGTGGATAGATAGTGTATAACAAACAAAGTAGATATTATTTGTTTCAGAGACTCAGAAAACTCTTGCATTTTGTGAATCCCAAAACCCTTTTCAATATTGTTGGATAAGCGACATACGAAGACTTAAATTTGTCTGTAAAGTCACGTGATGAAACAGCATTTTTGGCCAAGTGAGGATCTTCACGCTGCCTCTGTACGGGCTGCCTTGTTACTAGTTAAGCTGTATCCTTCATGTACACCTCATCTGGAATTTGGTACCAATAAGGAGTGCAGTGTCTGGATGCTCAGATAAAGCAGGGTTTTGAGAAACCTCTGGGGGGAATTAGTCTTAACCAGAATTTTTATTTCCATTGTCTGAGAGCAAAGCTAGGTGAGATTATCAATTCATAATATTCGTTTAATTTTGCATTCCATTTTCCTAAGAAGACTTTATAAAATATAAACGTAAATCCCCAATACTTATTTTTTTTATTTCAATAGGCATTAAGTACTCACACTCTTTATGAAAGTAACAAACCCTCTTTCCTCTTCTCAAATATAGAGATAGAGATCCCCAAAAATAAGAATGCCTCATTTTCTTTCCTCTTCCTCTCCTTTCCTCCCCCCCCCGACTCTCTTCTTTCCTTTTACCCTTTCACTTGCTTTCTCCTATTCTATTCTCCTTTCCTCTCTATGCAGCAGCTCTTCTCTATTGTGGAGTACTTCCAGAAACAGAATGTTTTGGGTTTTAGAAGCTCTGTTTAATAAAACAAACAAACTGCTTTTTGTTGGTGGTGGGAATATGAGTGCAATTTTATTTTCAGGCCAATGCTGAATCTACTTAACTGAAAAAAAATAATCCTTTTCATATGATAACTCATTTATCACAGAGCCATTTGCATAGAAAAAGAAAAAGAATTACTGGATGGTGATGAGAGCAGAGTTGCATTGAATTATCTTCCATATATAAATGCCTTATACTGGGGAGAGAAAAATAATTTTATTTTTTATCCCTTCTCTTATAAAATAGTGCATTTTGCCATTAACAATGGGCCTGTCTGTTTCTTCATGTTTTCTGCTTTAAACATAATAGAATTTTCCCGTAACCTCCCATGTAGGTTATTCAGCACCAGAATTTCTGACTGTTCTCATCACTACTCCCTTGAAACTTTTCTTCATTAGTAAACCCCTATTTTACTTTGTGTGGGATCTATGGAGCCCTTATGTTTTCCAGCTTCGATTTTTTTTTTCAAAAATGAAAATTGCTTTATTGATTTTTTTTACTTAAAAATATTGCATGTTCATTATAAAAGTTATAAAATAATGCAGAAAAGTAAATAAGAAAAATGGAAAATTATTTAGTGTTCTTTCATCTATAGATACCTTCTGTTAATGTTTTCATAAGTACTTTTTCAGATTTTTTCCCTTCTTTTCTGTCTTTGTGTCCATCCATCCATCCATCCATCCATCCATCCATCCATCTCTGTCACTTGCTGTATTGCTAAGAATTATATCATGAACACCCTTTCATATGATATATAACTGTATCATGGTTTTAAATGGCTGCATAGTAAACCATTAAAAATATGTAACTTAAACTTCCTTTAGATGCCTAGGTTAGTTTAAAATTTTTGCCATTATGTATTATGTGTTGATATAACATTTGCACTGATTCCTAAATTCTGAAATGTGCTAGTGATTATATCAGGCAATGGGAAATTATGAAGATAAGTCATTGCTGTACATAAGGAAAACTTCCCATTACAATTCAAATTAGAAGAATTCTGTTTGGTTTTATCCCCTGAAAAGAAGTATCTTCATACATGTTTGTTATTTGTTTAAGGGGAGTATACCTTTTTAAGAATAGAGCTGTAGATAATAACTGCAAATGTCAGGTATGGAGTAGCTTTTTTTTGGTGACACTGACCATAAGGTTTTTGTTTTGTTTTGTTTTGTTTTAATTTATATATATATATATATATATATATATATATATATATATATATATATTAATTAGCTTCAGGTGACAGCATAAATAGGTGACCATAAGGTTTTGTAAAGAGTGTAAAGTTGAAATCTACTGTTCAGAATAACATCAGTCAGTAGTTACAGCAGAGTCTAGGAGGCAGCATCTTAGAATAGCACCATTCATTTCATGCCTTCTTGCCTGAAGAGTTTGTTTTTGTTTTTAACTGAGGCTCCAGCTCGTTCATTCATTCAACAAAACTGTGTGATTGTCTTCCTGGGCCAGCCATGAGGCTGGATGCTAGCAATACGAAAATGAATGCCACTTGTTCTGTTCTCAAGGTTCTCATGGTCCACATGGTGAGGCGAGTGGCGGTTGAGTGTGACTCAGAAAACTGCAGGCAGCTTCATTAGGAAAGGGAACTCCTGCTGGCGTCAGACCCAGTGTTCATCGTGGCCTGGGAAACTGGTGGACTCATCACTTACCACCCTTTTTTCCAAGTCCCAAAACATGTCTTGGAAGCCTCTAAGTTTAGGGGCGGTTGCAAGTCACTCTTTCATGTGCTCATCGGAAAGTGGAGAGGAAAACCAACAGCGCTGGCTGACCCTGGTCCTGAGAGTGACTCAGCACTGAGCCATGAACCTGCTGGCAGCCAGGAAGGGAGGAAGTGGTTATCTGCTTCATCATGCTGAGGAGCCACTTTCAGCAACCTGATTGCATGCTGTGATGACTCAGGATTTGCTTAGAAGATGCGTTTATATAATCATGAAGGCACTACAATGTATGTGCTCTCGTATGTCAGAAAGAACAAGAGATGACTTCTTACTGTCTGGAGGTTTTATCCGAGCTTCTCAAACTTTAATGGACATAAAAATCACCTAGAGATCTTGTGGAAATGCAGATTTGTATTCCTTAGGTCTGGGGCGGAGATTCTAAAATGCTTCCAGGTAACGCCAACGCCTCTGGGTTCATGGATGGCACGTCTTCATGCCACTGAAAAGTTGGCTTTTGTAACTTCATATGTTTTTTTTCTTTTGTTTTGTTTTGTTTTTCAGCTGTAGTGATGGTTCTAAATAGCATGAGTGTCAGCTGGAGTGCCCGGATCCAGATTTTTTTAACCTTTTGCAAGCTCACAGCAATTCTGATCATTATAGTCCCTGGAGTTATGCAGCTAATTAAAGGTATGGACTGAAAAGTAAATGCTTTTTAAAGAACGTATCTGCTTTTCTTTTTTCTAACACTAACTTTCGCTTGTACTAGCAGAATCCCTTAATTAGTTCTGCTTGTGGGACTGAGACTGTATTGTCATCTGATTGACTTGAAAGGTTGCTACATTTGAGGTTAGTGGGTATTTACAGCTAAATGGCAGGAAGAGAATTTAGATGGGACCAAGCAACAAAATAAGGCATCAGTGAATTCTCAGTATAAATTGATGTGAAACCTCAAAGTGGAAAAAAAAATGCCATTAAACTACAGATACATATGTCCTCTTCTTTTTACTTTAAAATAGTTCACAGATTTAAGATATCTGGAAAATAATGCAAGATGATCAAGAATTTTTTAATTTGATGGTTATTATTCCTTTCACCTTGGGAATGGAATCTTGAGAGAAGGAATGTCAAATATAGGAGTAGCATTTCTAAAAACCAAGTATTATCTGACAATAAAAACAGTTGTGAAAACTTAATTTTTATTGTTACATGATTTTTAATGTAAAATCTGTATTTCTATAGAAATGTAACACCATTTCTGGGAGTACTTGCCATATGAGTTGACTGTTTAGTAAGAAAAGATGAGATGGTTGAGGGGGTGATGTCATTTAGTTTCTGTTGTTTTAGGGAAGAAGGCACATACAGTTTCTTATATTCAGTAGAAATAGTTGGAAGAGAAAGAGGTCCAGGTGAGTTATTTAATTAGCAAAGGGCATGATAATAGGAAATACACAGGGCCCAGCCGAGTGGCTCAGTTGGTTAAGAGCTCACTCAAGAGTGTGAGCTGAGCTCTGAGCAACAGCAGTTCAATGCCCAGCCTGAGCTGAGCTGCTGCTAAGCTGCCAACAGGTGGTAGGATGGCTCAGCTAAAAAAAAAAAAAAAGGAAATACACAGGAAAGTGAGATGAAATTGTAAAGGAGTGACATATAACTTGGGCATGTAAGTATTTAATGTTTATATTGATATTGCCTGCTCTAAGAAAGGGAACTTTTTGAGAAATGTAATGAAATTACAGGAGGAGAATTACACAGGACAAAAGGGAATGCCCAAATTCAGCAAAATCATCGCTGCTGGCAGAGGCATTAAACAATAACAAGCAAGGAAAGATCCATCACTGTGTAGCCGGGGGAAGGCAGCTGAGTTGTCCATTGAATAAGCCCAGTTGAAGATCTCAGAGCTCTCCTGGCTAAATGTTTGCATGGAATCCAGCAACCTGGGCCAACTCGGAATAAATACAATAAAAAGAAGACATGAGCTCGCTCTTCTAATCCTAGTGGCCTCCACAGAGCCAGCCTGCTCATACATTATCTGATCCATGAGTCATGGAGGCAAAAACAATCTGTTTTGTTAGTGTTTTCTTTTTTTGGGGCTAACTCTTTAGTCTCCTGTAAGGAGTTTCCTCCATTTTTGGAAAGTGCAGGAACTCTGGGTCATTGACCCTATTTGAGTTCCAGTTTAGGTTCCAAAAGATGATACATTATCCTTTAACGCTAAGATATTTTTTTCTTTCTTTTTGCTGTAATGTAACACTGTAGTCGGTTTTTACCACTTATTTATATATGTGTGTGTGTAAGGTGAGAAGAGGCTGCCCAAATGTTACTATATTGCAAATTTCTTGAGAGCAGAGGTCATGAAATATCTTTTGGACCTATTTCAGCCCCTACAATAGAAAGACCTTTAATTCAGTCTTATGACATCAATACTTAAAGTGACCAGACTTCCTTATATATCTCCTCACCTAGAAGAGAAATGCCTAGGGAGTATCACATTTAACGTGTATTTTAATATTTTGGAGAGTGTTCTTGGCAGGTGGATTTACTCTATACTAAAATGATGGTTTTCTTTATTCCTAACTTGATCACATATTTTTGACAGTAATTTGAAACTCTAGGCAGAAAAAAAACTTGACTAAGTTTTGTGCGCTTATTTCTACTCTAATCAAATCTTGAAAATAGTTCTATTCTGTATTTAGGTGTGAGGATTTGTTAAACTTTCCTTTAAATATCATGACTTTCATCTTCCTGAGAGCTCTGTTATGTATCCAAAATTTTCCAGAAGTTTAGAAATGCCTCTCTTTTGGGACTTCAAAATGGCACTTCTCAGACTCTGTGCTTGGGACCCACTCTTTACAAGGTTTGGTTTCTCTTATTGATTATTCAGTGCTACTCTATTAGGAATATTGTCACTTTAGGCCAAGGAGACCACGGATCATGAGAAAAAAAGTTGCACCGGATGTTTTTATCTGGGTTCCAGTATTTATATTCCCCCTTTTATAAAGACACGGAGATGTTTTAATAAAAAAGGCATTTCCAAATTCACTGTATCATTTTAAAAAATGAACTACATTTGGGAATTGGATGCTTCGAGGGGAGAATCATTTAGTGTATAACTCAGCATTCTCCATTTTTTATCTCAAAACTCACACATATTGTATGTTATTGCCTGGGAAACCCAGGCAGCACCTGAGATTTGAGTGACGAGAGAGGATCTCTTATATATCAGCCACCTCCATCTCTCTTTTATTTCCTTCTGTGAAGACCAATTTTGAAACAAAGTCACACTTTCCATTTGGGTAATCTCATTTGCGATTTTCTTTGGAAAGACTTTTTGTATGTTTAACTTCTAATATCAATCTGAATTTCTATTTTATTTTAATTATCCAAAAGATATACAAAAAAAAAAAAGGCCCATTGTGTTTCACAAAGTACAGAAACATGTGATGAATAGAAATATTCAATCCCCGGGCCGGCTGAGTGGTGCGGTGGTTAAGTGTGGGCTTGGGAAGCCAGCGGCCCTGGTTCGGATCCCACGTGTGGGGGCCGGTGACACTGCCCTCAAAAATAAAATAAAATAAAATAAAAATATTCAATCCCCATGTTGATGCAAACTTTGTTGAAACCTATCTGTTTTAAAGTTCAATACCATTCCTTTTCAGGGTTTCTAGAAGGAAACCGTGCCATTCTCTAGGACGGTGCCACTGGAACTTCTCTGTCAGGGGCCAGACAGTAAATGTTTTTAATTTGGGTGCTATGGGGTCCCTTCACAACCATCCTACTCAAGGATGAAACCAGCCACAGACTCATAATAATGGTCATGATACCTGAACTAGTGGGCCTGGTTTTGCTACAGGAAAACTTGACTTACAAAGGATGCTAGGAGAAGGGCAGATTTGGTTGCAGGGCTTTCCAACCCCTGTTGGTGTCTACAGAACCACAAGGGAAAAGCAGAAAGAAAGTAAAATGATGTGAGAAGGCAATTGTGGTTTTCTCGCCGTCTCCTCACTGAAAATAGAGCCGTAGATATTTCTTCCCAAGCGTTATATGATCTTCATTTTAAAGGATTTTTCATGCTCCTATAAACCGTAGGTTATAGAAGATTTTTTACTCTTCTTTCATGGTATCACTCTGTCAAGAGTAGAGACATGCTCAAACGAGAGATTCCTTTTTAAACACCATCATTTTCTGTTGGCTATAATTTTATTGAAAGGGAAATGTGAGGTAGTGTTAGTGGTGATCAATATACTTTTGTGACTCCATGTCTAGAATGGGTACAATATTATAGTTGGCCATGAGCAGAGAGTAAGAAATCTAGACCTGAAACAGTGTAGTTTGTCCCCTACCTTCCCTCTTCCCTACCCCTATTTATGGTTAAAGAATGAATAGTAACCAATTCTTTGAAAAGTCCTAAAATCATTCTATTCTCATTGCAGGGCAAACACAACACTTTAAAGATGCCTTTTCAGGAAGAGATGCAAGTATTATGGGATTGCCACTGGCTTTTTATTATGGAATGTATGCATATGCTGGCTGGTAGGTTGTTATCTCTAGTGATGTATATAGTTTATTAATTCCTTAGAGAACATTGAGTTAGTACCCAGAAAAGTGCTAGGCACATGGAAATAGTCATAATCCAGTGTGCTTTACCTTACTTGAAGTGAGAAAGATGGTATGGCTCCCTCCACCTCCACTTATGACTTAACACAAATATAACTTGAAGTTTCAAGTCAGGGTGACTACTAGATTTAGCCCGATGTTATAAAAAAAAAACAAACAGGGGCCGGCCGAGTGGCTCAAGAGTGCGAGCTGAGCTCTAAGCAACAGCAGGTCGATGCCCAGCCCGAGCTGAGCTGCCACTGAGCTGCCAACAGGTGGCAGGATGGCTCAGCTTAAAAAGCAAAACAAAACAAAACAAAACAAAACAAAACAAAACAAAACAAAACAAAACAAAACAAATGCTAGGTCTTGAGAACCAGTACAAAATCATTGATAAATATGGATCAATAAGGACATAATGGTGCCACGAGATATTAAAGATCAGTACTTTGATTGTCAAGTGGTCTTTCAGCTTAGACTCCAAGAGTGTTTACAAATAGTGATTAATTGATTTTTCTCCACCTTCCCATGTGAAAGAAATAATTCAGACACAGAAATAAGTAAGGTACTCCCGGGAGGTAAAATGGTACTGTAAAGGTAAGGAAGGAGAAACCAAGATGATGAAATTGCTTGTACTAGATAATCTGTTACATTTTAAAGGGCCTTATAAATTTCTTAAAATGTCCTCAACATTTGAAAACAAAATATGCAGCAAAGATGGTTAAAATCACTGTGACACAGGTACATTTTCTTTGATGCATCTCCAGCTGTGATACCATTCTGATTGAAGCATTCGAACTTCGTATTTATTTATGCCTTGCTTTGTTCAGGAATTTGAATAACATAACAATATTGTGGATAAGAGTGGGATTTTTTTCTTAATTAAATTTTATTGATCTAGTCCGATTTAGTAGAATTATCTGTGGCAAGAAAGCCCACAAGGTAGAAATTATTATTTAAACATCAAAATCATTGTAGTAAAATTAGATTTCACTCTTTGAGGGTGGTTAGTAGCAATACAATATTTCTTTTTTTATTATTTATAGAGCTAATAGTTGTATTGGTTTAGCTGTGAGAAGGTTCTATGAGTCTAAAAATAGTATCAGGAAACTACACTAGCTAAAAAATTGTGTAAAAGAATGTCAAACACAAATACAATTCCCTTTTCTTTAGTTTTCAAGATTTTACATCCCAGTTAATGCATGGAATATAAATATATATTACAAAATAAACAGAGTGAATACCCTATTAATCTCATTTAATTATGAAAATATGTCATTAGAGGAGAACCATGAGAGTATAGGAACTTAATTTAAATTTTTAACATGGCCTTTTGAAGTGAAATATGTTTGAAGTTCATTAGACGATTGATTGTAGCTTTAAGGAGTCTAACATAAACTATTTGTATAATCTCGGACTATTTTTATAGCCATTGTGTATAAGCATTAGTCTTGAATCAGTATTTTTGAAGTCTTTTTATTTTTGTCTAAAGCACAATGTGGTGCTGGGCAGAGAAAAGAACGGAGTTGTGATCACAGGGTTAGTAACAGAATCAGCTCTTCTATGGCTATTCAGCCTGGATCAGAGCTCTGGAGCCCTGGGGCAGTGGCCAAGCTACTGGGAAGGTCACCAGGAGACACAGCACAGAGCGGGAGGTGGCAAAGGCTTTCAGCTGGAGCCAAGTGTTGGGAGCCCAGCAGTATTCCATCAGGAGTGTGGAATGTGGAGGTAGTCACAAGGGAGATTTGATTAATTCTATTGAATGCAGTTTCTTTGGCTTGTGAAGGCCATGCCTCTGTTCCCACGGAATATTAAAATGTTCTTCTGTCAAACTCACTGCCCCCCTACCAGCACAGAATTTTCAGGCCAACTGCTTTATGTGGAGCAAAGTTCCACGTCTGTAGGCTTTTGAGAGCTCATAGATTTCTTCGTGTACAAACTCTTTCCATTTTGATCATCTTATTACCTTAATATTTAGTTTTGTTGATAATTGAACCCAAAATGTATCTCTTGTTAAAATGATTTAAAGGGACAATGTAGGTGATGCAAGCAAACTTTAACACTTCATGAAGTGGGCAGTGTCCACTCTCAAGTGTCCAGAGTACTACAGAGTGGAGTGGAAGATAGGAAGGCAGTGGGGAGAAAGAATGAGGAATAAGGAAGAGAAAAACAGAAAATGAATAAGGAACAAGGAACTAAGTGTAAAGCCCAGAGTTGGCTTGGTGTCTGGGGATCGAGCAGCTCTGTTTTGGGCCTAAAAATTTCTTTCAACACTGTTTACAGGGTTAATGGGGTTTCCATGAACCTTTATTTATACTTTGACCCACATAATCCTCATAGCCACTCCCTGTTTTAAAGAATGGGAAGCTGTTGATTTTCTTATATTTTTGAGGGTTCAATCATAGGATTGGAAATTAAGGACAGGATTTTAAATGAAATGTTATACAAATGGCTTACAGAGGGGACAGATAATTAACTGTATTTCCATAACAGGTTGTTCTGCTACCCGAATGCTGCCTTGTGGACAGGAAGTAAAAATCTGATTGTCAATCTATGGCCATTAGTTTTAGAAGCAGGAAGTTGTGTTTAAAAGAAACAGTCTGTTGGTTATTATCTGGATGTAAATGGAACAAGATGGAGACTGAAAGAGTTCCCAGGGAGGGGAGTATTGATTCACTTTCCAAAGTGTGATCCTGGCGTCTGTCTCTCTTTCATGACATAATTACAAGACTGGGTTGTGGAATTATAAATGGGGGACTGTAAGCGAGCCTCCACTCCCTCTGCTGCTGCTGCTGTGACAATATTTGATTGAAAAAAATAATAAAGCATGGACCTTGCACAGAAGTAGGACAGAAGTGGCCATTGTCATGAGAACTTAGTCACCTAGGGTAGAGAGAATAGCAGCAGAGCCTGGCCCAGGAGGTGTTGCTCTGGTGACATTTCCCCTCCTACATGTTGACTAGGAGAAGGACACTTGCCAAACCTCCGATGTGAATAGAGTAGGCTTTTGACTGTGAGAAATGCAGGACCTTTTGGAACGATGGAAACTCCTTCACAGAAGCATGATTAGGGGGAAAGAAAGCATTCACCCAGCCCGGTCACAGAGTTGGGTCAGAGCAACTTAACTATCATTGCCAATGTCTCTATTCAGAGAAATGTGTCTCCCCATCTTCCTTGTGGCCCAGGGGAGCTCAACCAATTTCAGTCCCATATACTGATCCAAAGCTAAATATTGCTTGGTGGGTTGTTTTTTGTTTTTTTTTTTTGTTTTGTTTGTTTTAAACTGTGTAATAGAAAGTAGGTTTTCAATGTCTTTTTTTTTGTCCCTTTCAAATCCTATCCTCATTGGATTTGGTTTTTCTAAAGCACCTACTGGGATTATTTTGTACCATTATGTCAAATCTAATCTACAGAATAAGCTTCTTTTAAAAATAATTCACGTAGTTCGTTCCTGGAATGCACTGTCAGCTTTGCGGTGCCTTTTATTCACAATCGTGGAAAAGTGGAAATAATAGATTTCTGAACATTCTCCGGAAACCTTGAGGCGATGTAATGCCAAGAGAACACCCAGACGTGTTGGTGGAGACTAGAGCATAAAGGCGTATTTCCCACAGGATGCACACATTTGGACCAAAATTAGAAGCTTTCTCCTACCCACCCTGCCCCAAGCCCTTTCATTTACTCTATTCTCGGGTGCTATGGCAAATATTTGAAATTGTGTTCTTTTTTGTTTGTTTGTTTCATAAATATTTCCATACTTCCTTTCTTGCTTTAACATTGTTGGGAGAAAAAAAACCCAAAAACAGTTTCTATTTCAAGTGTTAAGAAGAAACTGGCTGTTTCTGACACGAGAGCCCTGGAAATATTTCTTAGCGTGTGCAGGGTTTTGCTTGTTTGTTTTGCTTTTTGTTTGTTTTGATTTTTGCATTTTCATCCTGTGCTTCCCACTGCCTTGGGCTTATAACAAACACACCATATCCCTCAAGTGCGTATTCCAGAAAGATGTATTGATTGTTGCTTGCTTTCCTGGTATAGCTACAACCTCTAGTTTTAGAAACACACTCTGGTCATAAAAAACGATACCATTGGTTGATAACTTTTTAGATCAACTCTATTGTTGCTGTTTTCTCATTTAGTCAAATGTTTCTATTTAAAACATATCCTTAAAATATTACACACCTTAACCTTTCAAAAGACAAATTGAGGCATATTAAAATTTTTAAGAATCTAAGAAAAAATCAATTCTAATCGGGCAGCATGCAATCTAGCAGATAGAAAGGAGCTCCAAGGAGCTGTACAAAATTAAAGACTTTTAGAGGTAGAAGGGAGCGGGAACAAGGAATTTATACTAGGCAGAAAAAAGGTAGTTGGTAATTGCAATGTTACTTTCCTGTCTCTTGGGCAGATTACCTAACTAGTGCTGGTCAGACAATATGTGATTGAATAGTTTCAGACTCCATTTCTGGGAGTTTGAAACTATGTATAATTTAAGCCTCAGTTTGGTGCTGTGGGATTTAGCATAAATGACTCCATTTTGGGCCTATTGTCCTGTTTTTAACGATGAACTTCATTGCCTACTTGTGAATTTAGATGAGTTTTTTTTAATAGAGATGGAATAAGACAGATTTTCTCATCTTTGTTTTAAGTTATGAGAAATTTTAAGTATATTCAAGACTGATGAGTTAATATTCTAGCCATTCGGTGTTACAGTGT
Source organism: Aselliscus stoliczkanus (assembly GCA_033961575.1). NCBI lineage: Eukaryota > Metazoa > Chordata > Mammalia > Chiroptera > Hipposideridae > Aselliscus > Aselliscus stoliczkanus. Next base: position 51,391,321 of record CM066735.1, read on the forward strand.
AGAGAATTTGTTCCCATTGACCATGTTTCTGGGTCCCTATATAATTGGTATTTTACCCTCAAAGGAATACTAGGAGAACAGAAGAGTATATTGAAAATATGACTTTGTTATGCTGTAGAAATTTCCTAAGCCTATGAAATGAAGAGGTAGAGAGATCTTTATATGTTCTGCTTTCTCCATAATGACCCCTTAGTTTTCCCACCTTCATAATCCAGTTATCTATGTATGTGTATTTGAGGATGGAGCCTGCCTACGTGTTAGAGCTTTGAGAGAACGACAGGGCTTTAAACAGTCTCTGGCAGTCCCTTTACATTGGAAAAAGGAGTCAAGGATGCAAGAGGATAGACATTCCTGGATGGGGAAAGTAGAGTCACAAAGCTAAGAAAAGGAACCTGATTTTCTCTAGGGCCATAACTTTAGCATAATATTTGCAATCATGTAGAACTTGAAGATGAAATATCATGGGCCCCGAATGCTTCTTGTCACAGAAGAGACTCAGAAAAGTGCTCAGGACTTGGGAACTATTCCAAATGCTCTGCTCTTCAGGTAGCAACTTCTAGTGCAATGACTAACAGCATGCCTAAAATTAGCTGCCGAACTACACAAAAAGCAAAAACAGTCATTTGATAGCCTTGTGACTTGAGTCATTTGATAGGATGCATGCTGGAAACCAGTGAATTGAAAGGGAGAAATGAGAATTTAGAATTTAGTATCTTTCATCCCTTTTTTGGTTCCTACTTGGCCTCTGTGTTTATATCTAGAAAGCCAGTTCCCTACAACTGAGCAATGCAGTTGTCATATTTCTCTTTAACTGACTTGTCACCACTCCTAAAACCTGGATTCTCAGAAGCCAAAGGCCATCTTTTGCTTAAATTCTGTTCTCACTCCCCCTGCCACGCTTGGTGGTACAGAATACTACACTGCTGCTCATCCCCTGTGGGTATAGCACTGCCACACCCCTGAGCTCATGTGTCACACTCGACCTGGAATGTCCTTACACCACTTCACCAGGGTCAATGTTAAGCATTTTTGAAGACTCACCTGGGGCAATGCCTCCTCTAGAAAAAGCTTCCATGACTCGCCAGTCTGGGTTAGACCACCCCCTGCTCCCATGGTGCCCTGTGTGTGCTCCAGCATTGCCTCCACGCTGTATTGTAGTATTCTAGGGAGCACTCTATAAGCTCTGAATGCCTTCGGGGAGAGATTATGGATTTTCCACTTTCATTGCCCCAGAGAATGACACATTACAATCTCATCTGTTGTTGGGGGAATGCAAAAGAATGATAGAAAACCATTGTCAGTAAACATACATCTACCCTATGATCCAGTGATCATATTCTGAGTATATACCCAAGAGAAATGGATGTACGGTCCCCAAGAAGACCTGTCAAAGCATATTTATGGTACCTATAGCTGTAAATTGGAAGTAATCCAAATGTCCATCAATAGTAGAATGTATAGTGTTATAGTCATACAATGAAAGCAACGATAACGAATAATGAATGACTGCTACACACAACAACATGGATGAGACTCACAACATAACTATTGTACAACAGTTATACAAGTGAATACTGGCTTATTATGATGAAACATGCAAAACTAGTATATAGTGATAAACGTCAATAGTGATTGTCTTTGCAGGAGGGTGGAGGAGATGGTATTGACTAGAAAGGGCTGTTAGAAATGCTTTATCTCTTCATCTTATTGTTAGTTGCATAGATGTATAAATATGTAAAAATTCATCAAGTTGTACATTAAGATTTGTATGTTTTACTGTTCATGTTATACCTGTATAAAAATGTGAACACATAGAAAATAACCATCAATATGGTTTTATAGGAAATTAATTTGTTGGTACTTTTGGTTGTGGAACATTGTCATCTTACTATGAATATTTGTATGTAAAATTTTCATAATTCTGAGTTTGATTTTAAATACTTAAAATTTGAAACTTTGGACTATGATCATAAAATATATTAATAGCTTGAAATCTATTTATGTTTTTAGGTTTTATCTCAACTTTGTTACTGAAGAAGTAGAAAATCCTGAAAAGTAAGTAGCCGTATTTACTCTGTAATATTTATGGGGAATAAAATCTAAGCTTATATCGTTGAAAAAGAAGACCTAAAGAAGAAATTCAGTGTGGGCCAATCAACTTGAAACTTACTGTTGTCGTTGTCCTCCGCCCCCTTTTCCTCCTCCTCCTCATTCTCCTTGGCAGATAACATTTGATTTGATCATAAATTAGATGTAAATGAATTGATGGTATATTCTACATTCCACACTAAATTATATGATAACCTGAAAGTATAAAAAAAAAGTTTATATTCTAGGCAAGCTATTTTATAAGAACATACATAAAACAACATGGACTCTCAGCTGCCCACAGATGTTGCATAAAACATGAACTCCAAAAGTTATTTCTAATAATTCATAGGAGTTTTTTCATAACAATCCAATTAAAGAGAATAATGTACTTAATAAATGATTAATTATGAAAGCCTAGAAATAACTGCAGAATATTATAGGAACTTGTAAATTTGGGAGCTGGATGATTTCTTATACTTTTTGTTTCCAGGTAATACTTTTGATGAGTCAATGATGTAATGATGATATACATAATGTTTCCAAAATGAATTATTTTTTAATTAAAACTCAGAAAAATGAGTTATTTTTATGATTTGTGCATAAACATTTTACTTTACACTGTAAAACAACATAATTTATGGTTTAAGTAGGGAAATTTTAAGAGGTACAGTGAAAGATATAGACAGAATGATAACATTATTTAATTCATCTTTGTTTAAATATCTACCATGTTCCAACCATTGTGCTAGGAACTTTGTATATGAGTAATAAGACTTGTATTCAAGGTTTTATTGTCTAGTTAATGAGTGAGATGTGTAAACAAATAACTATAACATGTTGTAATTGACACCATAATAGATTATTCAGTTTGACAGAGAGGAAAGGAGGAAATACTTTATGGTATCTAGGGAGATGTTGCTTATATAGAGTCTCAAATGATGAGTAGGTTTTTCTGGGGGAGGGGGTGGGGTGAGGATAGGAGAGAGAGAGAGCCTTCCAAGAAGGGAACAAGTACCAGGTGAGTCAGTATGAAATAGAAATAGCCCAGACATCAGAGAAATGCCTAAGAGTTGACCATTCAAATTAAGGTAGACTAAGAAATTCTGGCACCAAGTATATTGGGAGATAATAAGATCTGACAAAAATCCAGAGTAGTCAGAATTTTGAGCACATAACAAAGCAGTTGAGTTTAAAATGTTTCATTCTATCTCATTCAACTGTTATGCAAATCAAAATGTAATTTAAACATGTGTAAAGGTTATTTTATTGAGAAATATGATAATTTTATGACAGTACTTTCATATTTATAACAGGAATTGTGGTAGAGAACATACATTTACTAGGATCTAGTTCTTTCTAGCACTGCTTTAAAATGATAAGCTGCCTTATGACTCTAAATTCATTGATTACAGAGATATATAGGTTGTCCTGTCTTTTCCTTTTTTGAGAGTAATTAGTATGTAAGTGCAAACATAGAGAAAAGATTGCTCTTACTAGATTTTATATAAAATATTTGTTGAATTTCCATTCTGTGAAAGAGATAACTATGGTTTATGACTGTCTTTTTAATTTTAAAACACTTTTTAAAAGCTAGTTACTAAAATCTAATATCAGAGAGTATTTCTTATGAAAAAAACAAAAAACAAGTTGTAGGTTTGTGGATGTGATGTGTAGCATAACTATTATATTATACATCGGTGACATATAGTTCACATTCTCTTGTAATGTTCTTTAACAGCTTAAGCATAGTTTTTGTTTGCCATCTATAGAAACATATTATTGTGTATATTGAGTGTATTTTAAAATTATTTATGCCATTACTACCCCGATCTGAATTTCTGAGTGGTACACCAGTTAAAGATTTTCTTCTTCCCTTTCTCTCTTTCCTAGTTTTAGGGCCTTAGCTTTCACTCATTGGTAATATCTATGATTCAATATATACAAATACTAAAAAACAGTGATGGATTGATTCAGTGTTTTCTTCTTTTATTACAAAGAAATTTCCTCACCTCAAAAAAATGAGAAAAATAATAGTACCTACCTCATTGGCTTGTGGAAATGAATTAATATGTATAAAGTACTTAGATTAGTGACTGTCGGTTTTTGTTCTCTACATAATTGTTTGGTTGTTGTTACTATTATTATATCCTTATTTTAGGAAGAAGGTAAATGTTACTTACATAAGAGTGCTTTCTAGGTTTCCATATCCTACACGATTCTCTTTCTTCAGCATTTTTGAAAGAAATATGAAAAATTATTTCACACCATGTTGAAGCCTGTTCTCTAAAATTTGAGTACTAAAATTGAATGTGCATTTTATGATCTCTCCTGTTGTAGTGTACAGAATTAATTATCATTTTTATATTTAGAGAAAATAAGCTTGTATTTTAAAGGAGAAACACAAGATATAGGAATTTTATAATAATTTAAAAGTAACTATTGAACCTGATTTAGACTAAGATTATTATCACTGGTTACATTGGATGAAATATTTTCATTTTCTGGAATGTTGATTCTGCAAACTTTTTAAAATATTTCTAGAATACCTATAATTTGATATTATATTTTAAGATCTTAAACTACAGAACTTTGCAGGAGAGAGATTAAGAATCTGGATATTTAGATTAAGATAATGAATAATTGCTAAGACTTAAGGTAAAGAAAGAAACCTCTGATACATTTTGTTCTTTCACACTAAGGACTCAGGTATTCAATTTTTACATAGAAGATTTTGTGTAAGACTTAGCCAGCACATTATTTTCTCAAAATCAGAATATGAGAAATCCACAAAATCCCCTTAATGGAAAGTAAAGGTTAAGTTTATACTGTGTATTTATCAGCCAAAGAAATTCAGGATTCTGAGAAATTTATTTAGTATCTTTTTTTCTCTATAAATAAATAAATAAATAAATAAATAAATAAATAAATAAAATAACATTTCCCTGCAATGTTGACAATCAGTCCAGGTTTTTAAAAAATAAATCTTATTTTTTAAACACAAAGAATGCTTTGGGAAATATTTATGGTTGAATAGATGGTAAAATTATGTGGACCTAGTCCAGATGTGTAATTTGTATTATTTTGTAGGGAGACACAGCTCCAAATACCCTTCGTTACAAGGGAGACTAATTATAATTTCATCTCCTTTGTGAAGTGCCAAGATAAATGTTTCCCAGTCAGTCGCAGGCGCATGTCTCCAGGTGTGCTGCAACCTGCAACTTCCTGGCAGCTGGTGAAATGAATCATCAGCTGAAGATACAACACCTTTTAGCATCTTCCTTCACTTAGGCAATAAATTTTTCCTGAAGTGACCAAGTAGGAAAAGTGGTCATTAATTTAGATCAGTGAAAATAGCAATGTGATTTAAAATATATAGAATATAGAATAAGGTTTTGTGATCACAGATTACAACCTATAATATATATACACACATTATATATATTATATATGCATTATATAATATATATTACATATATATTTATATATATATTTATATATTTAATTCTGGTGGAAATCTTTCAAATTGCCTAGAAGTGCTCTATAGAATAATTTCTGAACTTCTATGATAGTATGACTTATAGAACATTTCTTCAGGTGTTGTAACAAGTGAGAGATAAACGGGAGATTAGTGGAATAAAAATAACTGGTTCATGACTCTCTCTTCTATTAAGTCTCACCTACTCTTTAAAGCTTGAAAAGCACTAATCCTAAAATTTTGGGAAAAATTTCTGCTGTACGATTACATTTATAATATTAATAAATGTTCCCATGGTTTTTCTTATGTCTTTTTCTCTAAGAGTAGCTTCAGATCTATGGAAGTACTAATCCTATAAGAGGCATTTAACATTTTTATGTGAAAATACAGTAATTATAGAAATTTTGTAATGCAACAATGTTGCATTTAAAAATTATCTATAGCACAGTGGCTTCCTTCACAAATGAATATATTAAAGTAAGAATAGTATTTTGACAAGCATGAATGTCCCAAGTTTGGACCATGCAGGCAATAGAATCCCAAGGAATACCTGAATTTTAAAATGTTATCCCCTACCAGATGAAATGTATAGTAGTAATGATTCCTAATGTGTACATTTGTTTTTAAAAATCAAAGTGTTTTTATTTGCAAATCTAATGAGTTTTGCTTATGACATTCCTTTTGGGGCAACTGTGCAATCTATCATTGTTCAGGAAGTTACACAGTGTAAAGAACATATCATTGAGATGTATACTGTTTGTAACCCTGCTCTTCGATTGATAAATCACATCTTGTGTTGATGAAAGCCAAGAAATGAATTGCTTTACTTTGACCTTGAGGGCCTGAGACTGGTTGGTTTGGCAATTAGACTTGTTTCCGTGTTCTTCTCACTTCATTTATTCCTTCTGTTCTGAGGAGTTGAAAATAGTAGACTCAGAGGAAGTCAGGAAAGCTTGATATCATCAGTCATTTTTGAAGAGCAGACTATCAACATGCTCCGAATAATCAACTTTAATAGAAGGTTTAAATAATCAGAGTGTCATGTTTAATTAATACTCTGCCTGCTGCCAATTTATATTAATTGGGGCCTGAAAGTCATCACACCTGATTCAATGATAACTTTGGTGAGAAACTTGGTTTGGGAAAAATGCCCAAAGAACTTTAAGGCGATGTGATCGTCAGATTGGTTCATAAATGGTCCACAATTACGTTATGTGAGTTAGCTCAGATGTTCCAGTCTTAAACCCTTAGTGTATGTGTTTTTATCCTTATTGGCTTGTATTCTGCTAAAGTAAAGGCATGTATTAATAACGTTATACTATTTTATAAGGCCTGTTGCTTATAGGACATATACAACAGTTAACCTGATTCAAAACACAGCAAAACAGAACAATTTTAAAATCTCGCTTACATGTGCTGCCGCAAAGTTGCCTGAGAAAATGCTAAAGGATGGTTTGAAGTCTTTGACTTAGCATTTGGCATTTTAAGGACTCAGTTTTCTTTGAGAGACAAATGTTCCTCTTTATATGCTTTATAGCTTTCGAATTTAACAGTTGCTAGAAAATATCAAATAATGTTTCATCTATATACGTACCAATTACAGTAACATTTTATTTTGTGATTCTATTACAAAGTAATGTTATTTACTTTTTACAATACTTCTAAAGTTTTCTTTACAAATACTCAGATGACATATGTTGTTAAGGTGTATAAACTAATTGTCACAGTTACCTCACTGTAAATACTGTAAATAAATGCATATAGAAAAAATTCTGGATTATGAAGCAGAATTAATTTATAAAAGTACTTGCCAAATGAATCTCTTAAAAATGATGTCTCCTAATCAACTTTGACTTGTAAAATTGAATTTATATTCAAGTTTACAAAGATTTCTTTGGCAATATGAGGCATCTCTTTCTTTATTAGTGACAGCAAGGCATTGTTACAATTATCTTAATATGTGACAGTGCTTCTCTCCAATTGTTGAAATGATTGATGACTAAATTAAAATCATTATACTTGGTGCATTTCTTCTGGAAATCTAAATAAAAAGTTTTGCAAATCCACTTCTAAATATGTTTCGCAATAGGAGTTTAATTATGCTGGTGGAGCCATTGAGGCAGGAAAAGGTCAGGACTTGGCCAGATGTCACAGAGAAGAGATGAGTCTGTATTCAGAGAACAAGGTCACCAAGTTACTCATCCTTGTCTTTGCTCAGTCAAAAAATTTGTCACTAATGGAACATGTGGTTGATGTTCCCTGAGATCAGAACTCTTGCATTTCTCATCTTCACATATGCATAAAAAATACATTTGGCTCAAAAAAAATTTGTTCATATAAGACTAACGTGTAAGATAAGTGGTGCAGAAATTATAGGATTATATTGGAATATTTTAGTAGGCAGTAATCAAAGAGGACAGATATTAATCCTTCTGGTGCTTTGTGGAAGATATATATATATATATATATATATATATATATATATATATATATATGTTTAATTTTAAGGATTCCAATCCCATTATGAGGGGAAAAAAAAATTTGAAGGTCAATGTTTTTGACTGTTCTATATCCTTTCGTAAAGTTATTTCTGAACTTGAATTTTAATATTATTGAAGTTTATACTTTGAGTGTAGAATCACAAGCTCATGTTTTAGGAGCAATAATGGTGGCTAATTTAATTTTACCCCATGTTTTTGTTGCCTTTAATTATATATAAAATAAGAGACCACAAGGAGTATGATTAGTAGAATCAAATAAATTCAGAATTAATTTTAGGGGAATTTAATTAAAGGGGAACGTGGATACTATCTCCTCTAGCTTTTCACCAGCTACATGGATCTCTTCTATACTATCTTTAAACAGTGTTTATCTCCTCTATAATATCTATTTATATGAACACAAGTGTTTATCTCTTCTATAATATCTTTTTATATAAATTATATATTCATATAAAATAAAATGATATGCTGACTATAACTTCCTTGAACTGGGTTACCAATGTTTTTCACTTGAATTGTTGATTAGCAACCTGTTAATTTCTATGACCTCTTCAAGCTTTGATAAATTGTGGGTTGGGTGTGCATAAGGAGGGTGGGTCAAATGTCATGACTGTAATAGGCACAACCCAACTGACTAATTAAATGACACATACCAGAGGTTCAGAGTTAGAATCCTCTTATTTGAAAGGAAATACTTTCTATAATCAGAAGTAATAAGTCAGTTACTAGATTGTCTCCTTCTTTTGAGTTTACCCTTTAGTAACTCCCCTAATCCATATTCTCATTTATGCAAATCAGCTATCTTTTTCTGTGCCTGGATTTGAAAGTTAATGATTGTCCTCAAAAGGTGGCTCATCAATAAATTTTACATTCTGAATTATCCTTGGTGGAAAGCTTCCTAGACCAGTAATCTCTCATCCGTGGCCTGCTGCTTGGCATTCATTAAGGCCCAGTGTAAGAGTCTCACAAAAATAGGAAAATATCCCATGTTATTCATTATGAGCAGAGACAAGGTGCATTCATGCAGTTATGTACTGAAATAATGGTGATAGCTTTGTTCTAGTCATAGTCAAACATTGATCCAGCTTATCCGATCTACTCAGGAAAACGTGCAACTTTTGAATTTGTGTAGGTGCAAACTAAAACTGTATCACCAATGTAAACATTGAAAATGCACCAAATGAAAAGTGAAGGTTTCCTTCACTTTTATGAGCTGTAAAAATATTTACTTTCTAAGTCTTTGAAAACAGCAATGGCTTAGGAAATAAAAATGCTAATCCTGCCTCTTCTTATTCAGCTATTTGACCTTGGACAGACCTCTAAATTGCTTCTGAATCTTTGTTTACCGTTTTTAAATAGAGGGTAAAAATCCCTATATTATAGTCCTTTTGGGATTGTAAGGATAAAATATGGGAAATTCAAAAATGTTAATGAGCGTGACAAGTGATACACAGACACCATCTGCAACCTAAACTTATATTCTTCAAAGATTAGAATATTTCATAATCTTTGAAAAAAATAGAGTATTAGCATAATTGTTTTATGAACAGGGGTGCCTTTTCCACACACATGACCTGTTAATCAGCTTGAAAAGTTGTGCATCATCAGCAAAATACTGATTATTAGTAGTTAGAAGGTTCAGAAGATGATGAGTACTGCTTTTTATTTAATAGTCTCTAACCTCCCTCAGGTGGCAATACGCTCATGCATCATAATCAGAATGAATTTCTTGGCAGATTTTTTTTCCCTTCTGAACCAAATATTTGTATGCCCACATCCATGCTGTGATTGTCACACTGCTGGGTGATGATGCAGATATAGTGGATAGACTATTTGTACTTCTACTGCAGTCACCTGTTTTTAGGGCCACTATCTCACCAAGAAACTCCCTATGAAATCTGACAAACAAGGTTTTAAATTGTTTTGTTTTGTTTTACCCCCCCCCCGAAAAGATGCTATTGAGTTGATACAAAACAGAAAAACACAAGTGTTAGTTTGCTCCCAAGTGGTTTTTATGAATTTTTGCTTAATTTACAAATGCATAGCCTTTATTAAAACTATAAATAATATAATTTTAATGTGAGCACTAGATGGATTACAGGGTAGCCCGTAGATTATTTTTAACAACATGATGTATTATTTCCATTCTTCACTTGAGAAAGTTGAAGCTTATAGATGGAAGTGACTTCTCAGGGCCATGCAATTAGTCCATGAGAAGAGTAGGATTGTAATCTATGTTTGATATTATGCATGGGCTATTTGGCTCCAAAGCTCATACTCTTTCTAACATGCCAGTTAGTCTCTTTGGGAGGCAAAGAGAAGTGACCCATGAGTGTGCAAGGTGATGTAATAGCTGATTATGAGGTAACTTTTCTCTGAAAAAGGAAGTTTGATGAAAAGTAAGACCAAGAAAGGTAGAATAGAGAGGTGAAGACATCTCAGACAGGGGAACGTCATGCACAAAGAAGTGGAACTGTTTAGTGGTTTCAGGAAATAATGTGTAGATTGCTGTAGCTAAAGCGAAGGGTTGTGAAGAGGTATAGAAGACGAGATGGTAGTAGGTGTGGATGTGGGAATGTGGGTAACCTTAGCCTCCATTATAAGACTTTTGGACTTGATCCAGTAGCCAATAGGATGTGCAGGTGTATGTTACAAGCCTTAGGTGTATATGAAGCAGTGTTTGGGGAAGGTGAACTTGATGGCAGGTACAGTGGATTTTTTTGTTGTTGTTACATATATAGTTTAAGGAGAGTTGTAGTCCAAAAAGTCACATTTCAGTCTTCTTTTATATGTTTATTTTTAATCAAAGCAAATATCATTGAAAAGTAAATTGCTTCCTATACTTGAACCAATTGCTGGAGTCAAACAAGGTGACAAATCATGTGGCAGATAATTCTGGCAAATAGTATCATAACCTCCCAGCTGAAAGATATGGTCTAACCTGCTTAGAAAAAAAGGATGAGTCAACATCGTGTTCACATACTCCTCGAAAATATAGAGTTGTCTTTTTTATTTTAATGAAAAAGATGCTATAATTTATTCTCCATGCCAATGGAAGAGCAAATGAGATTAAATTAAATGAGAGTTCATTTTAAGATAAAATTCATATTTAAAAGTGTTGAAACAAGAGAATTTGGTTAGACATTAGAATTATCAAAGTAGAGATAAGAGGGGTTATCATGTCGCCACAATTCTTTAGGTATGCAGGTTGAGAAAATGAGGCAGACCACTGCCTGAGTTTGCTACTAGCTCTATAATGTTATATATAGTTCTATTTTTAGGTTAGTGAATGTATAGGAACCAAAGTGGGGAAGCACGCACTACATCACAGGTCTATGTTATTGGGGAGGGATGTAATGTGCTAGTAGGATAAAGGAGACCCTTTCGATTTAAGGTCAAATAGAAATCTCAGGTCAGAGTTTGGAAATATTTCAAATGAGGATACGATAATGTCTCTAAATATCTAAATTGTTTCAGTTGTCATGTTACCTGTGTGCACACATAGTTCTCACCCATCTCCCTTTGTCCATTCACACATTGGCATGGCTGGCCTAGTTTATTAGCCTTTGCATAATTAAAAACACAATGAACTTGACCTTGAGAGAATAAATCGAAAAGGCCTGGGATGTTAGAATTTGAAGGGAAGTAACCATTAAATTATCCAACCCTTTCATTGTAAAGATAAAGAAATTAAAGCCGTAGAGATGGATTAATTTGTCTATATTTACAAGTTAAAATCCTGATTCCTTTCTAGCCCTCTTTCCAAACACTTAGTGTTGTTGAATACAAATCTAAGAGAGATGGATATGGCAAGATTTTAGCCTTGAAATTAGCAGGGGGAAGAATGTAATCATTAGGCGTGACCTGTGTGTCATTGGATAATAGAACAAAACTGCTTTTAAGTTGTGTAAAAGCATTAACATTTGCCTGCATTCAACTTTCTAAAGCTGTTATTCAAAGACATAATGAAAGAGGTCCTAGGCTAGCTGAATTAAGTAATTTTTTTTTTCCAGGTCCTTTATTGAAGGTCATTGGTCATAAGATTAAAACAGAAACTTCACAATTAGGAAATGCTGATACATTAGAATATCATAAGGAAATAGCTGCTTTTTACTTTCTCTAACATTTTTACAGATATACTGTTTCTCAAAATAGTTTTGATATCTCTTTGAGGGGGCAATATTTATTTTTTTCTGTATCGGTCATGTCAAACAATCAAAATCTCACTTCCTAAATTCTGGCCTGAGGCAAGCAAAAGGGAAGCCGATATAGAAGATACCACTGACTTTGTTTTAAGCCAGAAAAATGACAAAAGAAATGAGTGAGAAAGATAGCAAAAGGAGGTCATGATTCTAAAATACTGTTCTGTGGTTGCTTCGGGGTCTGGTAGAAGAAAGGTTAAATGTGTTTTAAATGTATGTAAGTGTTTAGCTATTTGATCCCCATAATGCTGTGTACTCTTGACAAGGAGGGGTGATCAAGTGGCAAAAGTTGAGAGAAATCAACTACAAATTGAACTTCGTGATGTCTCTCTCACTGGGCTGTGGAGCTGTTAGTCCTTATGCCAAGCCACTGAACTGCAGTGAGGGAGGAAGCTTCAGTTTGGATATAGATGCTTTTTAAACTCTCCTGTTTATGATGCAAGCCTGTGACAAAGAAAGCAGGGGTGTCCTGTTCCCCAAAAGATAGGGTGAATATTGTTCCTGCTTTTGCGATTTCGATAGCAGCTCCTGGGCAGGATCCCCTCACCTCTCAACCCTGTCCCCACAACTCCATATCTCTCACCTCGGACCTCCAGGAAGCACAAAATAACCTGATTACCTTTGTTTTCATATTCCTTATCAGCCACATCCCGTTTATTTCATTTTTAAATGGCCAGAACACAAATCTCCACCCAGGAGTTGTGGTCAAATAATCCATTCAGTTAAGTGATAGGGAGAAAATGTCTTTCTATGTATTCTGTACCCTACCAGAAAAAGTCAAAGTAAAATGTTAGGATTTTCATATATATTCAATAATAATAGGTAGCCATTCCCCCTATATTTTCATAATAGATGGTCAAACTTTCAAGTACCAAAAATATGTAGAAGAAAAGTACAATCATCTATCATCTCATAATCACATCAAAGTGGTCACGGTTCTTATTTTGATACGTCGTTTCCACTCTATGTATGTGTGTGTGTTTGTGTCATGCACACATGTGTTGTATGATAGTCCATGAGATAAATATACATATGCATTTTTCTTCCTGAACTTGGCACTGTATTGTATAGTTGTGTGCTGATTGTCTGTGAGGGCCAGGGCCTCATCTGTGTCACTCATAACTGTATCCTCAATAGCTGGAAGTCTGTCCTGCTGTCGAAGTGGCTGCATCGCAGCTGAGCTCTAGCTCTTTCTATTCATCTAGATCTATCCTGCTTTTTCTCATTTAATGTCATTTTATTTCATTTTCCGAGATCTTAGTAAACACCATTTTTTAAATGGTGATGCAGTATTTCATTGGGTAGATGTACCAGTATTTACTCATTTTCTTGTTAGGCATTGAAAATGTTTTCAATTTGTGTTAGCAGAATAACGCTGTTATATGCTTAATACATAAATCTTTATATATAATCAATTATTGTCATAGGAAGATGGCTAGAAGAGAGTTATTGTGTCAAAGACAATGAACTTTTAGAAAGTCTCTTTTTGTATGACCAAGTTGCTTTCCAAAGTGGGCATATCAGCTTCCTCTCCCAAGAGCTATAGTTAAGAATATTTAATCAACCTAGAGTGTCATGATTTACCCATAAAAACTTTTTTTAATTGAAAAGCAAAAATGACATCTCATTGTTTTAAATTGTATTCTTTTTTGATCATGCATGAGGATTGATACTTTCCCCATGATTAGTAGCTGCATGTGGTTGCCGTTTTGGGGCATGAATATTTGTGATTCAACAGAATTCTTTGTATATTAGGGGTACTAAATCTTTATTATATTTTTTGCAAAAATTTTGTTATGATTTTTCACATAACCAAATTTTCTTTATGATTCAGATAGAACTTGCAATTTAAATATAGTCATTTACTTAAATTAAAGTCATTTTTTAATTTCTATGTATTGCTTTTATGTTATACATCTTTTTGAATCCCTAGATGATTTAATTTTCACTCATTCTTTTCTGTCTGTTTTTTCCTGATTTCTTTTTATGTCAAAGTTTTTAACTTAACTGGAATGGATTCCTTTTAGCATATAATGTGTGCTCTTGATTTTCTCTCAAACTTCCCAATATCCTAGAATTTATTAGACAGTCAATCATATTACCCCTTAGTTTATGATATTTACTTAGCTGATAATACTTACATGATAAATTATGACACTTGTCATTATATTGTATATTAAGTTTTTATATTTTATACTAAGTTGTATTTCAAGGTAATCTATTCTGCCCCACTTACCTTTCTATTGATCAGCCCATTACTATACAATTTTTATTATTAGAAATTTTCTTATCTGGGGAAAGATGGCTTTAATTGTTACTCTTTTTCTCTGTATAAATCAATATTGGGTATAAAATATTTGTATGGAGGCAGTTTTTAGTCTTAGCTTTTCATGCATGGGTAGAAAATGCTTTGAAATTTAAAACTCATAGTTTTTCAAGACTATATAAATATATAATGTACACATATAGCTAAATCTTTAATAGTCCAGAATTTTCTTTTTCTGTGTACTATGGTTAATTATTAACTTGGTTTCTTCTTCAGACTTAAAAAATACTAATTAAAATAACCTACAACGTAGCTGCCAGTGATATTATTGTTTTCTCCTTTTGGCCTTTATTTTTAACCCCTAAACTCAATTAATAGTATACCTTTTATAATAATTTTCTATTTTCTAGAATATTTTTAATGAAATACCAAATGCAAAAATATTAATGGGACTATCAATGAAAATATGCAAAAATTATTTATTTATGATCCTTATAATTGTTGAGACCGCCTTATATGGGATTAAACATGAATGCATTTAATTATTATGTATGTATTCAACTAGTTGAATTTATATTCCTGAGAGATAATCCTGTACCACATAGATTATAAATATGGCAATGCACACGGTTTCTAAGCAACATACATTAGAAAGAATAAGACCCTTTTTTTTCCCTGACATCCTTATCTTTGAACCAAATGTCTATTGGAAAATATTCGAATCACATATTTTATGCATCTCTGAGATGTTTGCTCCTTTTCTTACAAAATGAGAATAGTAATGTTAGATTATTTCATGACTAGCCTTTGTTTTCTCATGGTGGTGCCGTTTTACTCGGTGTAGTCTAAATTCATGCATAAAAGTCAACATACAACACAATTGTGTTGTTCCCTCAAATCCAGTACTCCTTCAGGAAGCACCATATCTTGACCAGGAGTGGGAGCTGGCTGCTATGGTATATTTTGAAGTGAATCTTTTTTTGCCCCTTCCCTCCCTCAGCGACTTCATTTCAATCTGGGGTTCATTCCATTGGCTGCTTCCTGTAGATTGTGAGGCCTGATCCCCCCATGTGTCTGACACCCCGTTTGTTTGTACTGCCGACTCCCCACTGATGGCTGCCCACCGATTGTGCCATGCTGTGTTCCTGTTTTATGGGGAAATGCTCATTTGTGGCTGCTGTGTTGGATATTAAATCTGAGAAGAACTTCAGGAGGTTTCCTGCTTTTTATTAAAAATGATTTTGGCTAGGGGCTGTGTTATCCTGTTCATAAATCAGGTGTTCTCAGAGATTTAATAATTTATAATTCACATGAGCATGTCGCATGAGCATTTGGGGGAAAAAACATTTCTTTTCTCTGGTAAAGCTGCCTCTTAACTTGCCTTTTTGCCTCTTTTTTTTTTCCCCCTCTTTTTCCTCTCCAGTGCTTCCATTTATTTATTTTTTTAAGTCTTCTTTGGGGAGGTTTGTAAAGATTTATCTCACGGCTGTGAAAATAATGTAAGAGGAAGAGTCAAAATGATAACTTTGTTTGGTTGAACTACTTTTTAAATATGTGAGTCTTTCCCATAACTATTGGAGGCAAGCTTTTATTTTAATTTTTTTTTTTTTTTTTTTTTTTTTTTGTAAATCCCAAGTTACAGTTTCCAATGTAGTTATCTTCTATCTCTGTTTTAATGAATCATTTCTTTTAGGACATGTCCAAGAAATAAAAAAAAGCTGATTTAAAAAAAACCAATGAACAAAAATAACAGAGGCCAAAGCGGCCAGGAACTTTTTCCGTAGGAGGTTACAAGCTACATAAAAAGCAGTTATCCTTGAGGGTGAAAAACAGTTCTGTCAATGACTCTCAAAAATGTTTGTGCTAGAGGTTTAAAGCAAACACTTTCAGGGCACTTTGTAATATAGTGAATGGCCTTACACTCTTAGTAGGGTCTGGTGACTATGAATACATAAATAGAGGTATTTGAAAAGACTATTAGGAGTTAGAAGATGTTTTATTTTGTTGTTTTCTTATTAAAAATAAAAGGAAATAGGGAGTGCTGGCATGGGAAAACACTTAGAAAAAGGAGAGATTTCTCTGAGGGGGAGACTTTGATCTGAGGCTAACTGGTAAGAATGAGGCAACCATGTGAAAATCTAGTGGTACAGGGAGAGCCATGTTCCAGGGAGAGGGCCCCCCATGTCTTGTCCAGTTTGAATGTTAGATTCCATGAGAGAATAAATTTTTGTTGTGGTTGATGTCTTTATCTCTTTACTGGTATCAATGTCTAGCATAAGAATATAGTTGGTAAACATTGGTTAAATGAATGAACTCTCTATAAAGGACTTTGATAAATGCAAATGGTGATATCCTTAATAATATTACCACAAATGCCCTCCTGAAATTCAGATGATTTTTAAACATTTGTTTGAAGTAAAGTTTTGATAAAGGCATAAAATACAGTGATTTTGGAAGACAACCCATGAGCATCTGTGGTGATATAGTCCAGGTGTGTGGCACTCCGGAGGTCTGACCTAATCTGCAGACCCTATTTTAGGATCTGGAAGAGTGGGCAGGCTGCTTATCCTTTAAATGATCTGCTGTAGTGATCAGCGTTTTTACAGCCATGCTGACCCTTTGCAGTTGTAGTGATGGAAGGTGATTTAACGGGCTGGTTGAGGAAAGAACCATAACCTTCAAAACCCAGGAGAGATCGGAAGGTGGGCACCCTTCTGTCCTCGCAATGGCAGACTGAACAAGGCAAAGGCAGGCATTTCCTTCGATGCTCTGGCACAGGCACAAGTGCTCAACTGAGTTTTCAAAGTCCTCTGTTAGACAGTCTTTATGGATTAGCTTTATTTGCCAAAGTGATTGGATAATACCTTTTAAACCAAATGGACTTTAGACTTCATTATTTCAATGCCTTCTTCAGTTGATGAGGAAGTTTAAGCCCAGAGAGACCCAGTGGTACCTACCCTGTGACCCTGCTAGTGACTGGGACGTGACTAGACTCAGCCTTTATATTAGAATTCAGAGAGCTTTCCATAATTCTCTGAAATCAAGGTAAAGCAGATACCAAAGGCAAAACTTCAGAGAAAAGATGTGGCGGAAGACAATTTACACTTGGGATGGTACATGTAATTTTTTTCCTTGGGCATAGGTTTATAATTGGGGAATGGGGCACAGGGGAAATATGGAAGAGAAGGAAAGGAAGTGAAGTGGAGGGTGAATATCAGGACCACTGCTGCTTCCCCAGGACAGATAGCCCCTCTGAGCCATTGCACACCGTGGGTGACTTGAGGAAATCATTCCTAGAGAGAGATTTGCCCCTGAATCTTTGTAGTCTCAGAAAAGACATAGTATATAAAAAATGAATGCACAAAAGCTTATTTTTCAAAAGATTTAACTTTGGAGCTGAAAGATAAAAGATCACCACATTTCCATTTCTGCTGGGAATATGAATCTTTGTAAATGGACAGCCTGGGGAGAGGAAAGGACAGCTTGCAGGAGAGATCTGCCATTATGGGGGCCTTTGTGACCTTTTCAGGGAGCTGCCAACTGTTCCAATCAGAAGTCCTCATCATCACTGTCTTGACAATGATATATTGTCTTTCTAAACTGGCAGGGCGCTTAGCCCATCCACTCTATTCCTGTTCATCTTCTCTTTTCTCGACTGCTCCATTAAGCTGCTGGGTCATGTTCTCTGAGGCCCTGCCATGTGGATTTACCACTATGACTAAAGCCAGGCCATAGCTATTGGCTCTCCCATCAACTTCATAGCTTTCCTACTGAGAAATTTCCCCGCAGTTTCCCTAAGAGTATAAATAGGAATTCGTTGCCTTGAAAAATTATTTTCAAACTTTATGGGGTCAAATATATACAGATATACTTATATAATTATTCATATATAGGCACTTTATGAAACAAAGTCACATATTTTTAATACCAAAGGAAACCAGCATTGGGTCCAAAAAATGATCTCAAGACTTAATTTGACTTGTAGAATCTAGAGCAGTCATTTTAAAGCTATTTGAAAGCACTAGATCAACTCATTTGTCTGGCAGAATATTAATACATAAAACATGTAAAAGAGGACCGCTTTGGTTAAAGTGAGTGAAAACAGGGTAGGCTGTAATCCTATCAATTGTCCAACTTCTATTTCAGTTTCCAGAACACCCTGTTGGAAAGTTAGATATCTGCTTGACCACCAAATATCAAAGTAAAATGATTACTAATAATTAGACTTGATATTGTGGATCAGAAATATTGAATCAGTTTTTGGTGGTAGAAGCAGTAGCTCATTTGTCATGGTTGAATGTCCCCACATTGATGGGTTCTGTTTCTTATTGTGTGGCTGGTCAGAAACGTGGCTGGACCTGATGCATGTGTATCTAGTCCAAGTTTATCAGCTCCTTCTGAGACGTGTGTATGAGGAAATTTTTATTCTAATTCCCATGAACTATGCCAAAATGGATAGATTTGTTTTATGTTGCCTAGTTCCTAGTATATTTATTTAGCATTGCTTTGTCTTATTATGTGTCCTGGGCAGTTGTGCTTTGATCTTTGTTGGATTGGTGGCAATTGTCAGAAGTGCAGGAGATTTTATATCTCAAAATAGTGAACAGTGAACTCCATCTTTGCTCTGTTTCACTATCCTTTTTTTTCCCGATGTATATGTTTTTATTTGATTTTGTCATCTGGGGCATTATTTTATGAATTTTTATATCATATACTGGTCTCTTATAAAACAATATAATATAGGAAAAAATTTAATAAGGACCTATTTTAGGTCTTATATAAACTAATTCGTTGAGATTGACAAAAAGTCTTGATATAATGAAGCCCTTCATTCTTTTATAAGTTGCCAGCTTCTGTAACAAACCCCACATTTTCAATGGCTTTAAACAATCGAGAGTTTAAATTTTAAATTCCATGACAGTCCATTGTTGCTGTCCCTGGCTGACTAGTGGGCTTTCTTCTATCTGTTGATTCTGTGACCCAGATTCTTTCCATGGCGTGTGGCTTTGCCACTCTGTAGATCCTTTGCAGGTAGCTGACAGTTACCGAAGAGGGGTGATAAGACCACTGCTTCTTAACCACCTTGGCCTTTAGTTGCCACATTGACACACAAGAATGAGTTGCAGTCCCACCTCGTACAAGAGGTTCTGGGAAATGTAGACTGTCTGCTGTTTCTCAAGAATAACTTCCGCTTTGGAAAGGGGAACACAGAATTGTGGTGGGTCGTTAAATGTCTCAGCCATACACCTGAATCTCAGGAACTCTGTTATAAAAAGTGGTTCACTGAGGTGTCGCGTTACCTTAGTCCACTGTAGACTGAACCCTGAACAAAATAAGGAAAATTTAAGAGGTATATTTTAAAAACAATGTAACAAAAATAAGCATTGAACATTACTGTGAAACTTTATTGTTATTAAAATATTTTATCTTAGTAATTTAATTGCTAACATTGTATTGGAAAGCAATTTTGTTTTTGTACACAAACTTGCCTACTAATATATTTATGTTTACCCATGATAAATATGGATAACTGTAATGCATCTGGAAGACGCACTCTAAAATCTAAAGAAAATGAGAAAAAATGAGATGCAGATAATGCAAATTTTTTTACTTGTACAAAATGCAAGCAAATGAAAATTTACTCTCAAGGTACATTTTGCTGAATAATTTTATTTAGACATGAATTTATTCTAATAGGATTAAAAATAAAGTATTTTGAGGGATAAAAATGCTCATACCTATGCTTCTGACTGCTTATTACCCTGTTTCTGAATTGTAAGTTGTAGTTCATTTTTCCATTTTAGTTTATTTTTCTATGTGGTTTTGCTGTACCTTTCTCCCTTTTTTATGTATCTATGTACATTTTTCCACAAGCCTTCTTCAATCCTGCTGTCTTTTAATCTGTGTCTGTTCATTTCTTACATCTCCCTACAGGTCTCTCTGTCTACTCTCTTTGTTTATGGAGTTCTTCATCTGTGGACAATGGAGAATGGTGAGATTGAGATTAGACATGAATGGTACTGAAATGTAAAATGTCTCAGTGCAAACACCCATAGCCTTGCCAGGGTACCGTAAGAAGTAGAGGGCAGGTGTCTAATGCTTGAAATCAGTGGGAACACTGTGTACCTTTATGTGACAATCTGCTCATCACATCACTGTTCAGCCTCGGCCCATAAATCGTCATTAAGTTAGAACGTGAACCATGGACCTCCAAGAATGTTCCTAAATAGGTTTATTGAATGTATTCTTCCTCTCTCGTACATTTTTTTCTTTCAGCACAACCCACAGCCAATCCCCTGAGTACTTGCTGTGCCTCCTCAAACGCATTTCTTTTATTTTTTTTTTTTTTTTTTTTTTTTTTTAATTTTATTTTATTTTTAATTAGTTTCAGGTGTACAACACAGTGCAATAGTTATACATTTTACCCCTCAAAGTGACAACCCCCCCACCCCCAATAGTTTCAGGTGTACAACACAGTGCAATAGTTATACATTTTACCCCCAAAGTGACAAACCCCCACCCCAATACACCCCCACACCCCCCATATCATACATATCTATTACTCTTCCTCTGACTCTCTTCCACAGTATAATCCACATCCCGTGACTATCTATATATATTCAATTACAGTAGGTATACCACCTCCACTTTAGTAATACAGTGCAGTGATCAAACCTCTACTCCATCCATGAAATGGTCTCCCTAACAAGACCTATGATCATCTGACATTCCACAGAATATTTACAACATTATTAATTATATTCCCCAAACTGTTTTTCCTATCCCAGTAGCAATATTGTAGTTGCCTATTTTTGCTGTCTAATCCCTTCCCCTTCTCCCTCACCCCATTCCTCTCCAAATTAGCAACCCTGATTTTTCCTCTATATCTATGAGACAGTTTCTGTTTACTTTGCTCATTCATACAGTTTTTCATATTCCACATATAAGTGAGATCATATGGTATTTGTCCTTCTCTGACTGACTTACTTCACTCAACATTATAGTCTCTAGGTCCATCCATATCATTGCAAATGGCACGATTTCATTCTTCTTTATAGCGGAGTAATACTCCATTGTATAAATATACCACAGTTTCTTAATCCAGTCATCTACTGACGGGCATTTAGGTTGTTTCCAAGTCTTAGCTATTGTAAATTGTGCTGCTATGAACATCGGGGTGCATCACGTTTTGTGAAGACGTGTCGTGGGTTTTACAGGATAAAGACCTAGGAGTGGAAGTGCTGGGTCAAAAGGTCGCTCTATTTCCAGTTCTTTGAGATACCTCCATACTGACTTCCATAGTGGCTGCACCAATCTGCAGTCCCACCAACAGTGCAGCAGGGTCCCTTTTCCCCACAGCCCCGCCAGCACTTGTTGTTTGTTGATTTGTTGATGATAGCCATTCTGACTGGAGTGAGGTGGTATCTCATGGTGGTTTTTATTTGCATTTCCCTAATGACCAGTGAGGTTGAACTTTTTTCATATGCCTGTTGGCCATCTGTATGTCCTCTTTAGAGAAATGTCTCTTCATATCTTCTGCCCATTTTTTAATTGGGTTGTTTGTTTTGGTGTTGAGTTTCATGAGTGTTTTATAAATTTTGGATATTAACCCCTTATCAGATATATCGTTGGCAAATATATTCTCCCATTCAGTAGGCTTCCTTTTTGTTTTATTAATGGTTTCCTTTGTTGTGAAAAAAACTTTTAAGTCTGATATAATCCCATATGTTAATTTTTTCTTTTAATTCCCTTTCCCGTAGGGATGTATCAGTAAAAATATTGCTCGGAGTAATGTCTGCAAATGTACTCCTATATTTTCATTTAGGATTTTTATGGTTTCAGGTCTTACATTTAAGTCTTTAATCCATTTTGAATTTGTTCTTGTATAGGCGTAGGAGATGATCAGTTTCATTTTTTGCATGTGTCCGTCCAATTTTCCCAGCACCATTTATTGAATAGACTATCTTTACTCCAGTGTAAATTCTTGCTTCCCTTGTCATAGATTAACTGTCCGTAAATGCTTGGATTTATTTCTGGGCTCTCTGTTCTGTTCCACTGATCGATGTGCCTGTTTTTATGCCAATACCAAAATGTCTTGATTACTGTGGCCTTGTAGTAGGTTTTGATGTCTGATATCGTGATCAACCAAACTTTTTTTTTATTACTCAGAATTGCGAGGCTATTCTGGGTCTTTATGATTCCATATAAACTTTAGGATTATATTTTCTATTTCTGTGAAAAATGCCCTTGGTAGTTTGATAGGAATTGCATTGAATCTATATATTGCTTTAGGCAGTATGGACATTTTAACTATATTAATTCTTCCTATCCATGAGCATGGTAGGTGTTTCCATTTATTTGTATCTTCTATGATTTCTTTCTTCAATGTCTTATAATTTTCTGAGTACAGATCTTTCACTTCTTTGGTTAAATTTATTCCTAGGTATTTTATAGTTCTTGGCCTCAATTGTAAATGGGACAGTTTTCTTAATTTCGCTTTCCATTAGTTTATTATTGGTATATGCAAATGCCACTGATTTCTGAACATTGATTTTATATCCTGCTACTTTACTGAATTCGTCTATCAGTTCCAATAGTTTTTTGATGGAGTCTTTGGGGTTCTCTATATACAGTATCATGTCATCTGCATATAGTGACAATTTTACTTCTTCCTTGCCAATTTGGATGCCTTTTATTTCTTTTTGTTGTCTGATTGCTGTGGCTAGAACTTCCAGCACTATGTTGAATAAAAGAGGAGAAAGTGGACAGCCTTGTCTTGTTCCTGATCTTAAGGGGAATGGTTTTAGCTTTTCCCCATTGAGTATGATGTTAGCTGTAGGTTTATCATATATGGCTTTTATTATGTTGAGATATGATCCCTGTATTCCCACTTTGCTAAGGGTTTTTAACATAAATGGCTGTTGGATTTTGTCAAATGCTTTTTCTGCATCTATTAAAATGACCATGTGATCTTTATCCTTCATTTTGTTGATGTGGTGTATCACATTAATTGATTTACGGATGTTGAACCAGCCTTGCGCACTAGGGATGAATCCCACTTGATCATGATGTATGATCTTCTTAATATATTGCTGAATTCTGTTTGCTAATATTTTATTGAGAATTTTTGCATCTATATTCATCAGGAGATTGGCCTGTAGTTTTCCTTTTTGTGATGTCTTTATCTGGTTTTGGAATCAGGGTGATAGAGGCTTCATAAAAGAGTTTGGGAAACCTTCCCTCTTTCTGGATTTTTGGAATAGTTTGAGAAGAATAGGTGATAGTTCTTTTTTGAATGTTTGATAAAATTCACTTGTGAAACACGTCTGGTCCAGGGCTTTTGTTTTTTGGGAGCTTGTCAATTACTGATTCAATTTCCTTGGTAGTAATCAGGGTATTTAGATTTTCTGTTTCTTCTGGCGTTAGCTTTGGAAGGTTGTATGCTTCTAGAAAATTATCCATTTCATCCAGATTGTCAAATTTGTTGGCATATAGTTGCTCATAGTAATTTCTTAGAATTTTTTTGTATTTCTGTGATGTCTGTAGTCATTTCCCCTCTTTCATTCCTGATTTTGCTAATTTGAGTCCTCTCTCTTTTTTTTTTTGATGAGCCTGGCTAGAGGTTTGTCAATTTTGTTTATCTTCTCAAGAAACCAGCTCTTGGTTTCATTGATCTTTGAATTGTTTTCTGTTATCTATATTTTTTATTTCTGCTCTGGTCTTTATTATCTCCTTTCTTGTACTCCCCTTGGGCCTCTTTTGCTGTTCTTTTTCCAGTTCCCTTAGGTGTAAGGATAACCTGTTGACTTGAGATTTTTCTTCCTTCTTTAGGTAGGCCTGCACTGCTATAAACTTCCCTCTTAGGACTGCTTTATGCAGCATCCCAGAGATTTTGGGTCGTGGTGTTTTCATTTTCGTTTGTCTCGAGGTATCTTTTGATTTCCTCCTTGATCTCATTTGTGACCCACTCACTATTTAATAGCATATTGTTTAGCCTCCATTTATTTGTCAGCTTCCCGGTTCTTCTTATAATTGATTTCTAGTTTCATAGCATTGTGGTCAGAGAATACAGTTGAAATGATTTCAATCTTCTTAAATTTATTGAGACTTGTTTTGTGGCCTAACATGTGGTCTATCTTAGAAAATGTTCCATGTGCACTTGAAAAGAACGTATATTCTGTAGCTTTGGGATGAAATGCTCTGAAAATGTCTGTTAAATCCAGCTGGTCTAATGTGTCATTTAAGGTCGCTGTTTCCACATTGATTTTCTGTCTGGAGGATCTGTCCATTAGTGACAGCGGGGTGTTGAAGTCCCCTACTATGATAGTGTTACTGTTGATCTCTGTCTTTATGTCTGACAATATCTGTTTTATATATTTAGGGGCTCCTATGTTAGGTGCATAGATGTTTACTAGAGTTATGTCCTCTTGTTGGATCGATCCCTTCATTACTATGAAGTGTCCTTCTTTGTCCTTTGTTATATTCTTCAATTTAAAGTCCATTTTATCTGATATAAGTATCGCTACTCCAGCTTTTTCTCAGTACCATTTTGCATGAAATATTTTACTCCATCCCTTTACTTTCAGCCTGTATGAGTCTTTGGATCTGAGGTGAGTCTCTTGTATACAGCATATACTGGGGTCTTGCTTTCTTATCCATTCAGCCACCCTATGTCTTTTTATTGGAGCATTTAATCCATTTACATTTAATGTGATTATTGATAGGTGTGTATTTATTGCCATTTTCTTATTTGTGTTCGTAGTCTTTCATAGGTTGTTTTTCTCTTCTACTTAAAGAAGCCCTTTTAGCATTTCCTGCAAAGCTGGCTTGGTGGTAATGAATTCCCTTAACTTATTTTTTTCTGCAAAGCTCCTTATCTCGCCTTCGATTTTAAATGATAACCTTGCTGGATACAGCAATCTTGGTTGTAGGCCTTTATTTTTCATCACTTTGAAAACCTCCTGCCACTCTCTTCTGGCCTGCAAAGTTTCTGTAGAAAAGTCAGCTGATAATCTTATGGGGGTACCCTTGTAAGTAACTTGCTGCCTTTCCCTTGCTGCTTTAAGGATTCTGTCTTTGTCCTTAACCCTTGCCATTTTCACTATAATGTGTCTTGGAGTGGGCCTGTTTGGAATCATCCTGTTTGGAACTCTCTGCACTTCCTGGGCTTGTATTTCAATGTCCTTTGCCAGGTTAGGGAAGTTTTCAGACATTATTACTTCAAATATATTCTCAATCCCTTGCTCCCTCTCTTCTCCTTCTGGTACTCCAATGACCCTTAGGTTATTGCGTCTGATGTTGTCCCCCCCTCTCTTAAACTATTTTCCATGTTTTTCATTCTTTTTTCTTTTTGTTGTACCGCATGGGTGATCTCTGCTATTTTGTCTTCTAAGTCACTGATTCGATTTTCTGCTTCATCCAGTCTGCTAGTGATTCCATCAAGTTTGTTATTTAATTCAGTAATTGTGTTCTTAAGTTCTAGCTGGTTGCTTTTCATGATTTCTCTATCCTTCTTTATATTTTCATTAATTTCCTTGAACATTCTAATAATCAGTGTTCTGAACTCTGTCTCCGATAGGTTGGTTACCTCTATTTCCTCTATTTCCACTGATTCAGGAAGTTTCTTCTGTTCTTTTATTTGTGTTATGTTTCTTTGTCTCCCCATTCTGGCTTACTCTTTGTGTTTGCTTCAATATAACAGATAGATCCCCCAGATTTCTCAGTCTTTTCTGGGTAAACTTATATGGTGTGTGTCCTTTATATTTGAATTACTCAGTCTCCCTATTCTCTTGTGCTTGTATCTGAGGTGTTCCTTGTGTCGTGTGTCCTCACTTGTTGAAGTTTTAGTTTTGATTACTTTTGGTTTGTCAGTAGGTGGGATTGACTCCCAGATTGATTAGCTGTGAGGATCAGCAGCTTCTGCAGTTTATGAGCTGCTGTGAGAGGATTGACCCCTCTGATGAAACTTGGACCCTATGGGTCTTAGTACCTGTAGTAACTTCTTTTTGGGTGTGACTCTTGTATGTCAAACCCAGAAATGCTCTGGTTTTATCTAAAGTTGGCCTCCGGGTATGATGATTCTTGTGTCTGTTTGTTTGGACCCACTGCTGCAGAGTGATTTTAGAGCATAACAGATCAACAAGAACAACCTCCGCAGCCACCAAAGGAAACCAAATGCTGCTGACAATTAAAAACAACCAACCATCAAACTACAGTCAACTTGTACAGAAATATCAATCATACTAATGAATAAACCAAACAGAAACTAAACAAAACACACATACTCAATAATAACAGAAGAGGAAACAAAATAAAATACAATATCCTAAAATAAAAAATAGAATAAACATGAGAAACCGATTAGCTATACCTAAAAAATAAAAAATAAAAATAAACTAAAATAATAATAAAAAAAGTAAGAAAAATTTAAAAAATAAAATTTGCATAAAAAAGGAAAGATAAAAAGTATAGCAGTGAGAAGAATGAATAAAATAAGAGAGAAAGTGAGGGTGGGGAAAAAAGAAAAAGAAAAGAAAGAAAAAGAAAAAGAAAAAAGGAAAAAAAAAATATATATATATATTTGTCTACACACCCATATATATGGACATATATTCACCTATATATATATGCCTATATTAAAAACTACAATATGATTATAATGAAATAGAAATAAAAACCAAAAACAACCAAGATAAGCAGCCAATAAAGGGAAAACAAAACAGAATATAACCAAACAAACCAAAAATACCCGTGCTGGTCTAGGCTAAAGTCCACCAAGCTCTCTTCAGATTGTCTGCTGTACAAAAATTCCTGTGCGTCTTGTGGGAAAACGCATTTCTTTTAAAATGTTACCGACATCCCAGTCCCCATTCGTGGTGGATGACTACAGATATAGTGATAGCACTTAATGACAATGAGGCAAAATCATTGAAAACACCCAAAGGAATTCATGTAGTTCCAGTTATCTGTAATCTAATTGCTTCAACTCTGGGAAACGATCAAGAACATTTATTTATAATTCAATCCTTGCTAAAAATGTCAGAAATCACATAGCCAGAAAGGACAGCTCCATATCTAGGGGTCTCTGGAGAGTTTGGAATAAGCAAAAGCCAGGGAAGGTGTGTAAAAATGTATAGAAGAAAAATCATGTGAATGAAAAATATAGTTAGATTTTCTTTGAGATATACTGTTATGTATCGTTTTGTCTGTAATTCATGACTGAAGTTTGAGGAGTGAGATAAAATTAACAGCAGTGGTAACAAAATAAACAGTAATTCTGCAAAAAAAAATATGTCTAGATCAAAAGGAGATGTAAGAGACACTCAAGTAATTTCTGGGTCAGATCAACAGAATAGCTTTCAAGGTCTCTATGGGGCCATTATAATGAAAATGTGAAATAAGTGTGATCCTAAAATAAATAATTGGAATCAAAAGATACTCAATATAATTTTAAATACTTTCTGTGGAATTAAATCACAGTTATGATTCAATTATATATAAACAAACAGTCCCTAGTTTACTAACAGAATTAAAAACCACTGAAAAACCCTGTTTTCCTTTTTTTTGTATTTCACATATTAAGAAGTTTGCCATTTTTCTTGCCCTTCTTAATCCCTGCTTTTATTCCTTCCTGCTTTTTCCTGAATGCCAAATACATGAGTTAAAATATTAATGATTTTCAAATAGAGAATGTGAAGCATCGACCACTTCTCTCAAAAGATTCCAGAGCACACAGGAGTAGGTTTTAACAGAGCTATCTCTCACCATGCCCAGCCCCAGGGCTCAAAGACAATTTTTGATGCCCCAGGATCAATGAGTTCTGTGGTTGCCATTGTGTGTATTCAGTGCTGGGGATTGTAAACTTATTTTGGTTCAGAAGATTTTGTTGAAGTTATAAAACAATTTTAGTAATATCCTAAATTCAAGTGATTACAGAATTACTGATATGGTCTTCATATCAGAAATCCCTGTAATCTTCAGGTGTGTTCAACTCTCTGGAGTATCAAGCTAGGTTTACTCATTCGGTTTTCATAGCAAGAGCCTTTTTAGCCAATACAAAGCACTGGAAACAAGGCTTATTTCTGATGCTCTATTATGGTTGCAAAGTGTATTTAAAAAAATGCAACCCATGATGCATTATTTGCAAGTGTATTTGTGATGACTGTTAGCTGCATAGAAAAAAATACTTGGCTTAAAATATGTCATGTTATAACAATCAGCCTTCTGATATTTTTGTCACTTGTATAAACTATAACACATACACATATTTGTCAGCATGTAAGGATCCTAGGGACCTTGTTCTTAGAGTTACAGTAGGCACATAGCGGCCATGATATGATAAGATAGATCATGGATGAGGAACTTAGAGCTGGAAGACCTAAATTCAAGCTCTAGTCATTCTATTTACTGTTTTTGTGACCTTGACCATGTCATTTAACCCCTCTGAGCCTTTGTTCATTCCCTTGTTTCAAAATGGAAATATTACCTCCAATTTCAATGGGTTGTTGTGAATTTTGTTTGTTAATTATTCATAGTCTAGCTCATTCCACAAAGGATTTGAAATGGCATGTATACTTGAAGATAAAATGTATTTGTGCTGTACAAATATAAAGTACGAACCATTACTGTTGGCACTGTTGGGATTCCTGGGGAAGTTTGTCCCTTAGAATGAAAGTGCTTCTAAGCAGATGTTCCAAAGACTTCCATTTAATAACTTACAATGAAACAAATATTTATCCATATGTGACATAGTCTGGTTATAGATGCCAACTTAAAATAAACCCACAAGAAAAGAAGATTATCCAAGACCTTTGATTGAAGACCATTTGCAACTAATAAAAAATATCAGCTTCTCACATACTTGGTACCTGTGATATGAAAAGACTATACATATGACAAAAAGCTCTTAAGGATTAAGTAACTCTTTTCAAGGTGTTTGCATTTTGTTAATCATAACAAACATGCACAAATATTTGAGAAAGCGTAGGTGTGAGTCATTTTTATTCAGCTTATAGACAATGCTTCAGTTGTACTTAGGATTCGTGGATACCTCACAATTGCTTTGTGAAGCTTTGAAATATCAGTGGCCTACCAATTCCTTTAATTCCTTTCATTATCGTGTGCCATTCACTTTAATCTTGGGTTGCTAACCATGCCTATCTACCCTCTGCATCTAAAGCCTTCAGAAAGATTGCTCTGGCATGGCCTAATAGCTTTTATCAGCTCACCCAGGGGCTCTTAAGCTTTGATGCTCGAAACCCAGGAATTAACCACATGGTGCCAAGCCCTTCTGAGCAAGTCAACTGCTTTTCTGAGCATGTGAGTGCTGTTTATCTTAAGGAAGCCACGAGAACCCCTCTCCTCCTTTTCTTTGTCGAAGTGAAATAGAACCTCAGGACAGAAGATAGTGGCTACTTTGCCACACCCCCCTCTAATTCCCAGGGCTTAGTTTTTCATAGAGAGGAAATTCTGGAGTGTTATGAATTGCGTCGAGGTCAGACCCTCTCTCTCCTGTCCTATGTTTTAAGCTTCTTTGATTTTTCCCCTTTAATATCTATATAGTATATTTGGCTGATGGCAAAATTGTTAATATTCTAGCTCAGTTCATCACACAAGCATACTTATGTTTCCTCTTTTTCTACAAGAGTTGTCTAGGGAAATTAAGTTAGCCTCTGCTGTCTTTTTAAAAAAAAAAAAAAGACAAAATAAACCTGCTTCCTAAATGGTAAAACTATACATTACAGTTCATGTTACACAGGAAAACTATAAAAATCATGGAATAAGGTTTTTCCCCCCCTCCTTTATAGTAGATGAAACTGCATTTTTAGGGACTACATGAGAAACACAGTCTGGGTAAGAGCGCTCCACTAAACGTAATATTCAACAGTTATGATTTCTCTAAAAATCATAGTTAGAGTTTGAGGACCCACATGCAGAAGAGAGACTGGATGCTTTAGTGGCTCAAATACTTGGGCTTCAAGGAAGGGGGAGACGCAGCTGTGTATCCTTGAAGAGTTATTTAAATTCCAAGACTCCATTTCCTCATATGGAAAATAGTGATGCAGTTTCCAACTTACAGGATTTTCAAGGATAAACCGAGGCCAGTATGTAAAAGTGCCTAATGAAATGTTGGGCACATAGCGTGTAGCACATAAATGGCAGCAGCTGCTGCTGTTGTTTTTCTTATTGACAAGCTGAGGGGGAAAAAAAGGAAAAATAACCTAGGAGGTCAGATTTTTTTTTTTTAAAGGATTCTTTCTGCTTAGATTGATTTAGAAAAACCTTCCTCAGAAAGACCATAATCTCCAGGCAAGAAACAGACCAGGAGGTAGGCTTGGAAGAGTTGGGTTGGGATTCTAGATTCTGTGATGAGCATGTCACAGCCCAAATTTGAGACTTACTATTTTCTGCTATTTGTCAGTATCATACGATGTGACAGGACTACCTGTCGCAGACAGGTTACTTTACTTCACTGCACTTAACAATAAGTCACTTCATGTTTTATTACCAGATCCTTTTCATTTCTTAATCATTCCTTAATCTCATTTCTTTATACTATTCTTGCAAGGAATAGAGTCTCTCTCTGTCTCCCTCTCTGCTTCTCTCCTCCACAGAAAGAACTTAATACCCCATTTGGATATATTACAAAGCTGAAAGGGTCAAGTTTAAAATAAGACAGTGAGATTTGAAAAGCTGTATATAGACCTTCACGTTCACCTTCTTACCCCTTTGCATTGCCATATAATCCTTCTTGCAAATAAACACACCCCATCTTTCACTTGCCCTGCGCCATCTACTCCTTTGTAATTAACTGGCCCAGTGATTTCCTTTGCTTAAATTTAGCATTTATCAGTCACAACTAGCAATACATGTTATGGTGTTAACAGAAAATTCCACAGGACCCTCTGCCCCTTTCCTGTTAGGACGCCAGGATTTAGAGGTCAATGTGTTTCCCCATCAAGGCTTACAGCTTTGGGGATCAGGGGTGTGCCAGGCTCCAAGCAGCATAATGAATGGCAGTTGCTGACTGGCTAGGTTGGCCTGTTCTCCACAGGGGATGGTGATGTTCGGCTTAATGAGCTGGGACTTAGTGTGCTAAACGTGCCCAGATTGGGGGGGTGAGGCTGGCGGTGCCTCCCCTCCCTTCTCCCCCCCAGCCTTTTTCCTGGTTCTGCACTGTATTTTCATCTTGGAAGAAATTATATTGAGGTCTTCATTAGTGGCACCCAGCAGGATTAAGGCTCCATAAGGGCTGATAAGCTCTATGGCTAAAAAAACCCCATCAGCCTTTATGTAGGGAGCTGACGGTTTAAGTTGCTTGAACTGGAAAGAGTCTGAAGAGGTGATTATGTTAAGTAAGTAATGTGTATCGGTAACATGGAGTCAAATTATTAGGGTCAGTAACTTCCTGGCTTTCCCCAGTGCATTAAATGAAGACTTCACGTTGCCTTTGTGCTGGGTACGTCTGGATGCCACATGGTGTCAGCACTGTCTGGTCATATGCACTTCACAGCCCGTCACCTCTAATTTCATGGGATTATCTGTGCTGTTGCTTTCATAGATACTCATGATCTGGAGCTTCCTTTGAACTCACAGCAGGGCAGTGCAAAGTCATTTTGGGGAGCATTTCTGTGCTTTTTGTGTTATATTCAAGATTATTATTACCATCATTTAGAAAGATATATCCTGGTCTCATGCTTCCAACCGTGAATGCTCATTGGCTGGTAAGAGAAGGTACTGAAAGGGAAAATACCCTGAATGGGAAAGACCTTTTTGGGGACTAGTATGAGAAAGGTTTCAAGTGAATTGTATCAGAAAGGTATTGGGGGACAATGGTTCTCAAAGTGTGGTCCCTTGGCCAGCAGCATCAGAATTTCCCAGGAACTGGTTAGAAATGCAGAGCCTACCGAATCAGAAACTCCGAGATGAGCTCAGCAATTTGTATTTTAGCAAGCTTTCGATGGGATACACGATCCAGTTTTGTGGAGTAGGAGAATGGGATGGACCCACCTGTTCTGGGAGTTGACCAGTAGGCAAGACGCATCTGCCTCTATGGACCTATTTCCATTCCAAAGGAAGTGCGGTGCTTCACCCTGATGAAATGTTGATAGATACCCAACAGAGCCTCTAAGTTTTGTACATACCATTTAACTTTTTTTTGTTTGAATCTGCCTATTATCTTCTTTGGTCTCAGAGAATGACTAACAAAAGGTGACTAACAAGCAATCCCTTGGTGCATTTCAGAACCATCCCCCTTGCCATATGTGTTTCCATGGCCATCGTCACCATCGGCTACGTGCTCACCAATGTGGCCTACTTTACAACCATTAGTGGTGAGGAGCTCTTGCTTTCAAATGCAGTGGCAGTGGTAAGTCCAAGTTGGGGAAATGCCATCTTGAATGTAGGTTAATGAGTTGATGCAATTTCATAGTAGTCCTTTCAGCAGAAAGTGTTGTGAAATTCAGTCATCTTTTCTCGACCTGAATGATAATGAATATTTTAAACATTTAGAACATGCCTTAGCATATTCCATTTAACTGATATAGCTAAATTCCTATATGATTTCTCTGTAGTATGAATTTCATGTAATACATTTCCATATATACATGCTGAATAGAAGGTGTTATTCTTCCAATCTGTCTTTAAGGATAGTTGGGCATTTATTGAATTTAAACGAATTCATTTTTTTTGATAGGCAAATTGCAACTCTGTACTCTTTCTTGTCTGTAAACTTTTTAAATGCTAACTGAAAATATTTTATCTGAAGTACCACTTACAGATTTCCAGGTGGACCATATATGTTTGTTTTTTCTCATATATCCTTTTGAATACTAGTCAAAGGATATTAATTTTGGGAAATGCTAAGCTACTCAAATGTAAACAAATGCCATTGCTATAGTACTTCTCAGGATATTAAAGATGCTAATGTGCATTTTAACTCCCTAAGACATGGATACTCATAATTTTTATACATTTCCCCATATTGATTAAACTTCAGGACCATCTTTGCTCTGAGTGGTCATGTTATGGGACTGTTAGTCTGTGATGCATACTTTCATTTTGTATAAAAGCTTAGCTCGTAAGAGAGCATTCATTCATGACCTCATAACAATGAAAGATGAAAAAATAACTTCCCATCACTAGATGTCAGATCCTTTTATAATAGCCACTATTTCCTCCTATCAGCAACATCCACAGGGAAGAAATTATCTCTTTTTATGTTCACTGCATTAAAAAAAGACTTCACCCGCTGCTGTAAGTTCTACCAGACATCCAGATGTACAAAGCTTACTTGACGTCAGGTCAGACATCTCATCTTACTGTACAAAGGGCAACACTTACTCGTTGGACATAATGTGGTCCATTAATTACACAGCACCAGCTGCATCAAGGACAGCTAAAGAATCCCACTTTTTTTTTTAAAAAATGCATCCTTTATGCCATGTCATGAAGGAATTTGCAGAAGTTTTGTTTATCTTTTGTGTTTTTTTGTGGTTTGATTTCCTTGGACTTGTATTCTTAGTCTAGCCTTTTTATAGGACACCATCGAGGAAATTGTCAGATACCTGAGATGGAGGGAGTGATTCAATAAACAGAGATTCAGCTGATATGATTATTCTGGGCAAAAGATTTTCAAAACTTCTCATAGATATAAGTGATTAAGTCATCAAAAATTTTTTTTTCACTGCACTTTCATGTCATAGCATTGGGACTGAAATATGAAACAAGTACCTGTAATACTTCTCGGCATACATTTCTACTTCACTATCAAAATGTAGCTTTCCAGGCTAAAGAGAAGGTATTGTGCAGAACGATTTCTGTCTCCAAAAGAAGCGCTGAAGTGAGCTTTTTCCGTTTACCAGAATGATAGAAGATTTTTGCCCTAGTTGATAAAGATTCAGCAAATGGATCATTGCCTTTTGAAAGTAGAGAGAAAGTTCTTGTTTAAACTTTTGTGTTTGGTTTTGCAACAACCAATGAATGCCGTGGTACCTACTTCTGATTATTGTCTATGGAGTTATTCTGATCCTAACCAAAGGGAAGGATAATAAAACATACACATCTCACCAGGCTAGTAGATAGCCATAGAGTGAGTTTGGCCTATACTGTTTCATTGTATCTACTTTCTGGCAAAGCAAATTAATTTGCTTCATTCTGTCTTTCACTAGACCTTTTCTGAGCGGCTACTAGGAAATTTCTCATTAGCAGTTCCGATCTTTGTTGCCCTCTCCTGTTTTGGCTCCATGAATGGTGGTGTATTTGCTGTCTCCAGGTGAGTGAGTTCAAGCACTTCCAGAAAAGTATTTCTACATTTGAGATTTGATGTGATAAGGATAACTTTAAAAAGACATAGTGCCTCCAAATCTATTGTTTTTAAAGGGACATACAAGAGTGAAGTCTTTGTCCAACTCAATAGCATGTCTTATTTTGCCCAGTAGAGGGCACTGCTCCTCTATTCATTGTGTAGTCTGAAGCTGGACATGGGCTTGTTTTTTATTTTTTATAATATGTCTACAGAGTCTAACAACAACATTTTATTTCTGGTGATCTTTTGTTTTACTGAAGGTGACAAGAAAAAATTAAAATGAGAGACACCAGAAATTACCACCCCCACCATCTGTATCCCTTTCGTTTTGTTTGATGCAAAAGTCCCTTTTGTTTTAATATAAGGTTAAAACCCAGTCAGATAAATACGAATGTTATGTGTTGTCATCCTTAAAAATGAAGTTGTTTACCAGAAAAATGAGTTTATTCGGGAATAGCAGAGGAATTGCAGTTCAGACATGCAGTCTATGGCAAAACCATAGACAAGTCCTGAGAACAAAGGAGAGTGGCTGGCTCTTAAAGAGGAAAGAAGGGAATTGGGAGGGGTGGTTCTGAATGAAAGGCCTTTGGAGGAGAGTGAGAGTGGGGATTGTTGCCAGGCAAGGAGGAAATGTCTTTTCTCCTGCTGGCAGAGTTAAGGAAGCTTCTTCCTGTTGAGATCTGTGAGGGATGATAAGAGGTAATGCATGAGAACTCCCCCTCAGGCCTTCCCAACTCCATTTTAAGTGAGGTTTCCTGTATTCGTTTTCACAGCGTGGTGCATGCACGTGTGCAGGTGTGTGTGTGTGTGTGTGTGTGTGTGTGTGTAGGTGGTGTGTGTGTGTGTGCTGGGTTGGTTCGGATAGATAACACACATACAATGCTAGGAACCTAGAACTAAATTCACCATCAGCTGTTTATTATGTAGGGAGAGAGCTATGCTTTGTCAGACATTTCTGTTGTTTCTCCTCAAAGGAGAATACAGCGTGTTGGCAGATTTTGTAAAATCCTAAACCAGGTTTCTCAGGGTATTCTCTGCCTTATCTGAAAAGTGAAATCCAAGGAAGCACCTAAGAAATGTGAAACTACTTGGTGTGAAAAAGAGGCATGTTTTCTCTGAGATTTCTGGATTTTTCCCTTTGAAATGATCAATGATACAGTCAACTCCACCCACATTTTTCTCCCATCAGGTTATTCTATGTTGCATCTCGAGAGGGTCACCTTCCAGAAATCCTCTCCATGATTCACGTCCGCAAGCACACTCCCCTGCCAGCTGTTATTGTTTTGGTAATGCCTATTAACCAGTGTGTCTAGTTATGACCTCGAATAACAGGTTAGCAAAGAAGATTTCAGAGCAGACTTTGGACGACGCTTTCCTTTCCCACTCACTGCAAAATTGTCTGGATGAGTATCTCAGGGGAATTTGGGAGGCAGGAGGCTTTCCACAGCTCCCCCCCATTCAGTATTTCTGACGCACGTTTGATGCTATGGGGGCAATAACTGCATCATGTTTTTGTTTTGTTTTGTTTTTTGTTTTTGTTTTTACCTTTGTAGAAGTTTTTGGGGTCTAAGGAAAATGATTAGCTTGGCTCCTGTCACTGACACTGGGACCCCACAGTAAAGAATACAGAGTAGCAAGTTCCAATTCCAATTACAGAGAGTGCAGCTAAAAACGGTGGTCCCAATGTCCCAGGTGTCTCATCATAGGCCCCTTATAATGAAATGCACACAAAATTATAGGAAAAAAAAAATAGATGAAATCCTAGATGGTGCAGTGATTCTGTGATTAAAAGGGAGACATTTGAAAGCAACCCTATAGGGAAGAAATAAAAGCACCAAAACTTGAACTGTAGAATTCTTTATGCAGAGAAGAGTATCTGTGAAATATGGCAGACAAAAGACTGTGTAAGGTGTCAAAGTCCTCCAACACCCGTTGGCAATGTTACATTCACTTTTACCTACCATTTTGTAACATTTTTTTCTCAAATGGAATCTGCTGTCAGGAGCACCATTGAATTCATTGAATTTTTTTCTTTCTTTTTTTGCATGCATTTAATTTGTTTCAAAATGTTTCCTTGCGATTTCTTTGTGAAGTGCGCGCATACTCTCTGTGCAGAATCTGGAAGTGAACAGTCGCTTGTGGGAATAGAACGTTTCATTCTGTGAGGAGAGCTTTTGGTGTTGAGCCTCTTATCAGTCATGCTATCTTGGGCATGTGCAGCCTCACACAGATGTGCTCTCTGGTTTTTTTGCTGCGTTTTTTTTCTGCTGCATTTTTTTTTTTTTTTCTGCTGTCTTGAGGGTCACCTGGGGCAAGCGAGAAGGGAGGGAGGAAAGATCAAAGTTTTGCATGCAGGGGATGACAGGGTCCCCTCCAAGTGCCTGGGTTTCACATGTGTGCATAGCCAGGGGCTGCTCAAACACCATCGGCAGGGCATGCTGCAAATTTTCCAATATGGTGCCCCTTTTATTTTTATTATTAGTTATTTTCTAATCCTCCCAGTCTCTGCATCTGTACAGTTTGAGTCATGGAGTGTGACTCTGAACACGCAGCCTCTGCTCCCAAATGTAAAAGCAGCCAAACATTCCTATAAAATTCTTTCGGAATGAAGTAGTAGCGACGATGACCCTCTCATTCTGTTATTGGTGTGTGAAGGGATTTGAAGAGCGGAGTGTAGAAAGGAGGTTAGACACAGGTTTTAATCACAGCGGCAGTCTATCAGAATAAATAATTATTTGAAAAAGATAACAGCAATGTGTAGTGATGTGATGGTTGGGTACCACCTGTGCTCTCCTGAACTCACCCAGTGTGGCTTCTCTCCCCTCCTCCAGCACCCTCTGACGATGATAATGCTCTTCTCCGGGGACCTCTACAGTCTTTTGAATTTCCTCAGTTTTGCCAGGTGGCTTTTTATTGGGCTAGCAGTCGCCGGGCTGATTTATCTTCGATACAAACGCCCAGATATGCATCGTCCTTTCAAGGTAACCTCGGCAATCTTGATGGGTTTACATAAATCTTTCTTCTCATACCTAATTCTCCCTTTGTCACAAAATGGCCTCTGCCATAAAATGTTTAACTCTTGTAGGTGGTGCCTTCATGTTGGATTGATGTTAGCTTGGGAAATACTTCATCACATTTTTTTTTTTTGTGAACTCAGTATGTCATGTTTTTGAAAAGAGGTGGCGATAATATAGGATGTTTGTTATGCTGATTTCCCGTGGATGTGCCCAATGACCTGATAAGTCCAAAGTATGGGATATTTCGATCTGGTTGTATGCTGAATAGTTGTGGGCGTCCATGCGGAAAAAGAGTGAGGCAGGAACGTCTGGAATCATCACTAATGAAAACTCTACAAAGGCTGCTGCTTTACAAAATAGACATTTTACGTATTTTTAAGGGCTATTACCTATTATGTTGTTCTTTTTTCTATATTGTGCACTCCAGAAAGATTAAAAAATGTAAAATATTCAGGGAAAGTGAAGATGTATGAATTTACCACTGAATAGAAAGCACATACCATCACTAAGCATTTCCTTAGGGAAGGGCCGAACAATATGCTTCTCATCTCCTTCAGCCTTGAATGTTCATAGATTGATTTGACCTCACTGTTTGTTTGCTTTTAAGAAATAGCACAGATAATGTTGTCAGAATTTGCTTCTAATTCTATTCATTGCCTAACGCCCGCAACGTCTTTATTAGCGGTTGAATAGGAGTTGGCCTGTTTTGTTCCTGTCGGTTCTTATTGTGAACCTCCAACAGAAAATCAATATGTACTGAAAAGATTTAACATGTAACTAGCAGCGCATGGCCTTGGCTCTGCATTAAACTGGATTCTAATCATAATTATTAAAGAGCCCATCTTTGAAAACCAAAACCAGAAATCACAGTGGTACTTCACGAGTAAAAGAATCCAAACAGAACATCTCTAACCAAACACACTTATTTATCCTGGGATTGAATTCTATCCAACGATTTTTTTAAAAACTCAGGGGAGTCTGTTTAATACATTTATTCTCTGTGCCCGTTAAAGAGGTTTTGCTATTAAGGTAAAGTGGGGCAGTGCCCGTCACCGGCTCGTGTGCCACACACGGCGTATCACCTAGTTTCATGAGGACGTTCTCCTCCTGAACTTGAACTGTCACTTGAACTATGTTTGAAGAGATGTGTCTCTGTGCTGTGTTCCAGGTGCCGCTGTTTATCCCAGCGCTGTTCTCCTTCACCTGTCTCTTCATGGTCGCCCTTTCCCTGTATTCGGACCCATTTAGTACGGGGATCGGCTTCATCATCACACTGACTGGGGTCCCTGCATACTATCTGTTTATTATATGGGACAAGAAACCCAAGTGGTTCAGACGAATGGCAGGTAAGTCTTTTCAGCAGTTTCAGGATCTTCTGAGAGACCTAGAAAACTCATCTATGTGTATGTATGTGAATAACATGCACATCTTAAAGTTTTAAAATGTAAGTGGGACAGTTGCTAGTTCGGATACATTATTGCATTTTCATGGGAACTGGGAGAAAAGACAGGACGGATGTTTAGGGTACAGGTACTGGATCCTTTTGGGGTAGCTTTTAGTTGGGCCATTCTAGTTGCTTCTTAGGAGAACAGCTTTCTTGGGTAGAATTTTATCAGCAGTTCTGTAAACAGCCTAATTGCTTTTCTGAATCCTTTACTAACCTAATTTGTTTTCTGGGTTGAATGCAGTTTAATGATTCTGTATCATAACATACTAGTTGATGGTTGATCAGTGATATGAGATTGAGTAGGGAGTTAGGCAGAGACCTGCAAAGGTCTTAAATATTATGACTGTAACACTACCCTGTTTAGTAGGCATGATGAGTCACAGAGGGGTCCGTAAGACAAGCAAGAATAAGGAAGAATAACAGCTCACATTTTTTTGTGTGCTTTCTGTGTGTTTGCACGTACATGACCTCATTTAATCTTTACCACAACCTTCTGAGGTAGGAAGGAAAATCATTATCCCTGTTTTATAGATCGTAAGTTATAACATGGGAGAATTCCCATAACTTGTTTCAAGTCATACAGATATTAAGTAGAAGAGCTAGAATTCAAATTTGGGCAGTTTTGTATTTTAGAAAAATCATCTTGGAGACAGTGAAAAGGAATAAGATGGGGTCAAGGCTGAAGACAGAATACCGCGGTAATCCTGACAGGAAATTGAAGAGGGTCTGAACCTAGGCACTGTCAGCAGGGTCCAAGGGAAGGTGAAAGGTACTGACAAAGAAAAACCCACAGGGATTGGCAACGAGGTAAATTGGAGGAGAGCTAATATAGAAGATCAGTAGTAGGAAGGGAGCTTAGGAACGCCTTTGTTGAAAGCCCAGCCCTCTGTCCAGTCCTCCGAAGAGTGAGCCCTTTTCCTCATGTCATCTTCAGTCCCTTGCGAGGTCCATGTGGGAGGTGGTGTTATTCCTATAGCCAGAGGGGGACCCAGGACCCAGGGAGGGGGAGGCTGCATTTCTGAGGGTACAGTTTTTAAATCATTGGAGTAGGATTTGAATCCACATCCACTGGACTTCAAAGTTTGTGATCTTTCTCGATTGGGTGCCTGGGGCAAAAGGAGGAGGGGAGGGGTACGGGGGAGAAAAGTAACAAATAGAGCCAGAGAAACAAATATGTTCTTACTGGTGAGTTTAGGGACTTTAGAAAACAACCTTTGTTCTCATTCATTTTAAGTTATTTCCTTTACCATAATTAATTTTTAAAAATTCAGTAAATAAATCCAGGGAGATTTCTGGTAAAAAAAACAAAACATCTCTGTGTACATATGGAAACTCTAGTGGCTACGCTAACTCATTCAGAAGCCAGTCATTTACAATAGAGTTTTGCTACTACTGCTCTTTATTAGCTTTTAATTGGTGTTTGGAATCTTTAGACCTTAGACGTACTGTTTGTCCTGGATTTTGTTTTCGTGTTGATAGCACTATTCCCCACAGAAGCGCTGCTAAAGAAGTGAGGTTCTTTCAGGCTCACACCACACACTGGCCTAGCAGGGCATTTAATCTTGTTTCTTATGAGATCACTTTAGTTTTCTGTAGAATATTTTTAGTTTTCTTGGATGTAGGCAATACAATTCTGAAAAAAAGAAACTGTTATTAAACAATATTTTCCATTGGGATTGCTTTCCTCATTACCAGTATTCGGGACAGGTTTACACTCACCATGATCTATCTCAGGCCCTGGCTAGCGAGGGTTAAACCCCTGGGCAACATGGGAAACCAACATAATTTAGGATGAAACGCTGGCAGTCCTACAGTGGAACCTTATGGAGAAGGGAGCATGATGAATGAGCAAATTCCTGCTTTCTCCCACTTAGTAGGCATTTTGTTCCTCCTGCATGCAGTCAGCTGACTGTTAAACACCTTTCCTTTTGCCAACACGTACATTCCTGGTACTGTTTCTTTGTCAGTACATAGCTAGTAGCACTTCCCATGCTTGGTCCTTCTTTGATGTGTTTCCCTGCTCGTGTAATTTTGAACTTTGGGGTTATTTTTCTGTCTCTAGTGATGTTTTGAACGTCTCTTCGGACTCCAGATTTAGTGTTAGCCTTTTGTGAAAGTAGCAGCGAGGTAGGAGTCCCATACCATTATTTCTTTCTCAAAACCGCCTTTCAGCCTTACTAGGGAGCGTCGCGATCCTGCCTTTAAACTGCAATCATTGTCACCCTTTATCTTTATAGCTTCCTTGAAAGGAATAGCAAAAAGCAGCAATCTTCCAAAATTTTATTTGATTTTCCTCTTAGGTAGCATTCTTGTAATAAAATAACAATAATAATAATAATAAAAATCATAGTAGCTGTTGCTGCAGTAGCAAGTATTTTCCTAGCCTTCAGCTAAAACAAAACACACACAGACACTCAAAACAGCAGAGCCCTGAACTACTACTCTCCTCTTTCCCCAGCCGCCTCCTTGTCAGAGACAAAGTCTGTGAACTTGGCAGCCAGGGCACCTCTGGTGAGAGCAGTTTGTTCAGTGATTTAAACCAGATTGTCTCTTTGGGAACGTTCCTTAGCCTTTATATTACCGTGTATTTTCACCCTAATATGCACGAGCAGATTAACCCTGTGAAGTGACAGTTTATCAAAACACATCTCACCTAGGGTGCTTCCATAAAAAAACACAAGGCAACCAAA
The DNA here is from genome assembly GCA_033961575.1 of Aselliscus stoliczkanus. Taxonomy (NCBI): domain Eukaryota; kingdom Metazoa; phylum Chordata; class Mammalia; order Chiroptera; family Hipposideridae; genus Aselliscus; species Aselliscus stoliczkanus. Next base: position 51,433,315 of record CM066735.1, read on the forward strand.
CAGAATTCATAGCCAGGGAACAGTCCAAACCTGAGGATGGGAGATTTTTCAGAGAGCTGATGAATTCCTCTGGCCACAGGATGCCAGTATTGAACCACGTTTTGCTTGATAGCGTTTCTGGGATGAGAAGAAGTGGGCTCTTAAGGGAATAGTCAGATGCACAGAAAGCTTTTTTCTGCCATCTGTGACGGAGTGGTTAATTCTTCTGTCTATTTATTTATTGATGTATAGAAACTCGAGCCTCTCACCCAAGGAAAATGGGGCAGATACCCACTGACATGCTCACATACCTGGGGATACCTAGACCTGGCAAACCCTGGCCAGGCTTGCAGCAACCTCTTTCTTCACTTGATTGCCTCTATTTATCAGCCAGACCCCATCACAGCTGAGAGTGAGTGGGGTGACCGGAAGTTGGTCCCTCTTGCTCAGGGTGAGATATAGGGGACAGCTGTATGTAAACAAAATCTCTGACTATGAAGATTCATACTGGGCAGTACCAGCCGAATAGCTGTAGTCCATCTTGGTGGACGGTGACTTTGCAATTCTAGCCCTCAACTGCTTACAGTGTGTCACAAGGACTTCATTTATGAACCTCACTGAAAGCTGCTTAATGTGTTTGACAGACTCTTCATGAAGCCTGCAGTGCAACATATTAAATTAGTTAAGCGTGCCTACAACTCTTGGGGTCTCAGACCATCTTCATGGCAAGGATATAAAATGAGACCATATGTGTGAAAAGGTTTTGAGGCCTTTTTTAAAAACACATGTATCACTATTCTTATTATGTCTTCTGAGGAAAATTGGTTTTGTGCTAGTACTTCATGACGTTAGGCCGTAGTTCTTATGCTTGTACCAGGTATGGTTGGGTAAATCATTTTCTGCAAGGTGCATTGTTGTTTTAACTGGCTTCAAGAATAACTGCTGAATGTGAAAGGTAAAGCTGAAAATACGATTGCTATTTGATCCTGTAGCTTACAGTTCCTGAAAACACCAAATGCAGATGCATTGGCTCAACTTTATTTAAAGAAATTAAGCCTGGGGTCAATTATCCGCAAAGCCAAAGGGCTTATATGAGCATGGATGTAGTTGAATGCCAGATGCCCTGGGCTTCCCTGAGTAAGCAGAAAGCTTCCCCAGAGCCGTACTCCGTCTGTTGAGCTCCCCTGTCTGACTCCACGGCTGTAGATAACCTAGAGAAAAAGTTGAGGTGGCTCCCACAGCCCCGTACAGCCCAAACCAGTCACTCTGCCCAAACCTTCACAATGATGGTAATTATTCACATCTTGAGATTTCAAGAGAAGCTATAAGAAAGCCACAGGAGACACTGTCAACAGGGCTGATTAAACATGGAGGAAGAGAAATGACTGGGTGAGCAGAACCAGGAGAGAGAGATTCTTGGGTCCCATTGTTATAGAGTAACTTAGTGAGCCCAGCGAAGAGACGCTGTAATCAAAGGCCGAATTGGGAGTCTTTTATTTTAGAAGCCAGCAACTGCGAGAGGTCTCATGTCTCTCCAAAACTTGCAGCCCTGAAGTGAGTTCAGGGGCAGCTTAAAAGGCAAACACCACATACTGTTTTTAGCGCGTGACGGGAATTGAGATTAGCAAAGTTAGGCCTCTCCCTGGGTAGATGTGTGGGGACACCTTGTGTCTAGTGGGGATGTTTTATTGGCCAAGGCTACACAAAATGGAGGATGGGGACAAAATGGAGTTGCTCTTGTCAAGGACTATTGTTCACCATATGTGCTATTGAATAGCAGACCCAAATTGAGCATTCAGGAAGGAGAATGTCACACTAGGAACCAGCAGGACCTCTAAGGTCCTCTCCCTTTGTCCAGACTCAATGCAGTGTTGTGACCTGAGTAAGCAAGATGTCTAAGAAAGCAAAGGGCTGGTGGTCCCAGAATACAGAAACACACTTTGGAAAAGGCTTTTGTTTCAGACCTGGAGGAACAGATGCTGCAATAAGAAAGACAGTCATTAAAAAAAAGAAAAGAAAGATCTCAGTAGATAAATGCATGACTAGATAGATACACACACACACACACACACACACACACACACACACGCACACATATGTATGGCTGTTGTGAGATTAATTCAGAAAGCTACAGAAGGACTTCTCCAGGGAGGAAGGGCTGGGGGGATGTCAGGTGAACCCCACTGCTTTGCGTGTGACCCCTGCAGACACTTAAGGCATTGGATACCTCTGGCTCCTGCTGTCCCTACAAAAGCCACCCTACCTTACTACTGATTGATACTTTTCCACAGTCTTATTTTTCTAGGGTCATTTTACAATATCTCTTTTATAAGCATGGATTTTCACTGTTCTTGAGTGTTCCTTTGTGCTCCGTGTGCATCTCAATGTAGAACGGGCTGTGACAAGATATAATTTATTTAAGAAGTATTTGCTTTACCATTTGCCAGAACTGTGCCGGACCCTTTATAATTAATGGATAGTATAAAAATCAGTGTGCTGAGGAAAACAACATTGGGGAACACTGTTATAAAGCAAAGGATGAAAAACGATACCTTTTTTGGTGGCATTCAACATGGCTAGGAAGCGACTCTTACAGGTGACAAGTCCTAAGAAAGAAGGAAGACCCTGACTGGATGAGAGACGTCTGGGTCTGAAACCATCGAGAAGGTCGGCTCTAGGGGCCCCGGCTCTCGAGTTTGAAGAGGTTCTGTGAAGACTGATTCCAAAGATAAGACATGAACAAGAACTAATGTCCCAGGAAACTAGATTCACGGAGCTCTAGGACTGCTGAGATCAAATGGCCTCAGAAATCATCTAGCCCCATGGTTCCTACATTTTAGTCTCTATCAGAATCATGGATTTCTGGGGCCCACCTTCAGTTTCCAATTCAGTAGGTCGAGGATGGGGCTTCAAAAGATGCATTTCTGTTATCTCAGGTGATGCTAATGTTACTGGTCTGGGGAATACACTTTGAAAACCACTGATCTAGTGCAAGTCTCTCATTCTTTTTTTTTAAATTAATTTATTTGTTATTGAGATGTAATTGACATATAATATTGTGTAAGTTTAAAATGTATGATACGTTGGCTTGAGACATTTATATATTGCAATATGATTACTGCAATAGAATTAGTTAAGATCTTTATCATGATATGTACTTATTTCTTTGCTGTGTTGAGAACAGTCAAGATTTAGTCTGAGCAACTTTTATAGTATAGTTTCATTGCCTATAATTGCTATGTTGTACATTAGATCTCCAGAACTTATTTACTAGTTGTAAGTTTGTACCCCTAAACATCTTCCCAATTCCCCACCCTCAGCCCCTGGTAATCACTATTGTACTCTGTTTTTATAAGTTCAGTTTTTAGATTCCACATATGTTATTACATGCAGTATTTCTCTTTCTCTGCCTGACTTCTCACTTAGCACAATGTCTTCAAGTCCCACCATGTTGTTGCAAATGAAAGGATTTCTTTCTTTCTTATGGCTGAATAATATTCCAGTGTGTGTGTGTGTGTGTGTGTGTGTGTGTGTGTGTGTGTGTGTGTGTGAGAGAGAGAGAGAGAGAGAGAGAGAGAGAGAGAGAGAGAGAGAGAGAAAGAGAGAGAGAGAGAGAGAATGAGAATGAATCTTTATTTATCTGTTCATTTGTTGATGGACATTTGCGCTGTTTGCAAATCTTGGCTATTGTGAAAAGCACTTCAAAGATCGTGGGAGTACAGGTATCCCTTTGATATACTCATTTCGATCCTTCAGGATACATATCCAGGAGTGGAATTGCTGGATCATATGGTAGTTCTATTTTTAGTTTTTTTTTGTTTTTTGTTTTTTTTTAAAGATTTTATTGGGGAATTGGCGGAGGGGAACAGCGTTGGGGAATCGGGGAAGGGGAACAGACAAGTTGCTGTCTTTTTGTTCTTCAGTTTAGTTGCGGAGGATGTTGCTTCACTGTTGGTATCGTCATTGCGCTCTCCCCGGATGAGGCAGATCGGTCGCTGGCCTCTGGATGTCGCTCACCGCGGCTATTGGCAGCTCATGCTTGGCTGCCAGCCGCTCACGCTGGCTGCGGGCCACTCACTGTAGCCTATGGCAGCCCACTGCAGCAGGGGCTGCAGCCCACACCATCACCGGGGCTCGCACAGCCCAGCTCCAGGTGGAGCTGTTGTTAGCTGTAGAGGGCAGTGTCACTGGCCCTCATGTGGGATCCGAACCGGGGCCGCTGGCATCCCAAAACCAGCGCCCAACCAATGCGCCACTCGGCCGGCCCCTATTTTTAGTTTTTTGAGGAGCTACTATATTCTGTAATGGCTGAACCAATTTACATTCCCACCATAGTGTATAAGGGTTCCCTTTCCGTCACATCCTTGACAACTTTTGTTATTTCTTTTTTTTTTTTTTTTTGAAGGATACAGATGTTTTTTGTTTTTGTTTTTTGCCTCTCTTATGTAAGTGTCTGGTTTGAATGTTTCAGGCCAGTAGACTACTCTGCTCCGTGCAGCAGTCTTGTCTCTGCAACCCGTGGGGGCAGTGCCATGAACTGCTTGGTCATAGCACCATGAATTGAATCGTGACATCCTAGCATGTGTATGGTGACATCTCCTTATGATTTGCTTTGCATTTTCCTCATGATTAGCCATATTGAACACCCTTTCCTATACCTGATATCTTCTTTGGAAAAATATGTTCAGGTTCTTTGCCCATTTTTTAAGTTGGATTATTTTCTTTTTTGTTTTTTCAGCTGAGCCATCCTGCCACCTGTTGACAGCTCAGAGGCAGCTCAGCTCGGGCTGGGCATTGAACTGCTGTTGCTCAGAGCTCAGCTCGCACTCTTGAGCGAGCTCTTAACCAACTGAGCCACTCGGCCAACCTGATTATATTCTCTTTTTTTTTTGCTATTGAGTTGTCTAAGTTCTTTATTGATTATGGATATTAGTCGCTTATCAGACATATGCTTTGTAAATATTTTCTCCTATTTTGTAAGTTGTCTTTTCAATGTATTGATTGTTTCCTTTGCTGTGCAGCTCTTTAGTTTAATGTAGTCACACTTGTTATTTTAGCTTTTAGTGCCTGCACTTTTGGTGACTTAGCCAAAAGATTATTGCCTAGACCATTGTCAAGGATCTTTCCCCCCATGTTTTCATCTAGAATTTTATGGTTTCAGGTCTTACATTTAAATCTTTGATCCCATTTCAAGTTAATTTTTGTGAGAGGTGTAAGGTCGGGATCCAGTTTCATTCTTTTGCATGTGTATGTCCAGCTTTCCCAGAATCATTTATTGAAGAGTCTGTCCTTTCCCCATTGTGTGTTCTTGGCAGCCTTGTCAAAAATTAGTTAATTATATATATGGGGGTTTATGTCTGGGCTTTCTATTCTATTCCACTGATTTATGTGCCAAATTCTATGCCAGCACCATACTATTTTGATTACTATAGCTTTGTAACATAGCTTGAAATTAGGTGTTGTGATGCCTCCAGCTTTTTTCTTTTCTCAGTATTGCTTTGGCTCTTCAGAGTCTCTTGTGGTTTCAAACAAATTTTAGAACAGTTGTTCTATTTTTGTGAGAAATGCCATTGGAATTTTGATCAGTACTGCATTTATCTATAGATCACTTTGGGTTGTATGGACATTTTCACAATGTTGATTCTTCCAATCCAGGGACATGAGATATCTTTCGTTTTCTTTGTGTCTACTTTAATCTCTTTTATCAGCGTCTTATAGTTTTCAGTGTACAGGTCTTTCACCTCCCTGATTAAATTTATGTCTGAGTATTTTATCATTTTCAGTGCTATTGTAAATGGGATTGCTTTCTTAATTTCTCTTTCAGATAATTTGTTGTTAGTGCACAGATATGCAACTGATTCCTATATGCTGATTTATAGTCTACAATTTTACTAAATTCATTTATTAGTTCTAACAATTTTTTCAGTGGCGTCTATAGGGTTTTCGACGTATAAGATGTCATCTGTAAACAGGGATAATTTCACTTCTTCCTTTCTGATGCTGGTTATTTCTTTTTCTGCCTAATTGCTCTGGCTAGGACTTCCAGTACTATGATGAACTATCCTTGCATTCCTGAGATAAATCTCACTTGATCATGGTGAATAATCCTTTAATGTGTCATTGAATTCAGTTTGCTAATATGTTTCTAAGAATTTTTGCATTGTACTCATCAAGAATATTGGTCTGTAATTTTCTTTTCTTATCGTGTCTTTGTCTGACTTTGGTAACAGGGTAATTCTGGCCTTGTAAAATGAGTTTGGGAGTGTTCCCACCTCTTCCAAGTTTTTTTAACAGTTTGAGAAGTATTGGTGTTTATTCTTCATATTTGGTAGAATTCACCAATGAAACTATGTGTTCTAAGGCGTTTCTGTGTTGGGAGGTTTTGATGGGTCTGAGCCTCAACCTGCCTCAGGAGTGGGGCTCAGGGTAATGGCAATGCTCCTGGAAATGATAGGTCAGAGCCAGGACATGGGACCCAGGGAATGGGGCTCAGAACAGCAGGAGTCCATCTCTCCAATGATAGTTCAGGGTGTTGACCTCAGATGTTGGGGAGTGGGGCTCAGCAGCAGCACAGCACCAAAAATGTCAGCCAAAGTATGACTTGGGATTCTGGGGCAGAACTCAGAGCAGGAGAGGCTGCCTTGGTAATGGTGGGAGAAAGCCTGACCTGGAGCCAACTGGGAAAAGAGCTGTGACAACTCAGGTCTTGTGTATGGCAGATGCTGTGGCACTCATTCCCTGAGAGTGGGGCACAGCAACAACCAGGCACCTTGAGGGCGTCTCACCTCAGCATTAGCTTGAGGCTCTCAGAACAGATACAGAGGTGGGAGATACTCCAGGCCACTCCATCAGCAGGAGTCAGTGGGTTGAAGACTATGAGAGACTCTCTCTAGCAAAAGCTGCAAATGTCCACAATGGGGAGGCTGGCTGGGTTTCACTTGATCATTCTCCCTCTGGTGAACTTCCTTAGAGCTCTGGCTGGGGGATGAGGTGATGCAGGCAACTTCCTTTACTTTCTATGTGGTCATCTCGATTTTTGAACTCTACTGTTTTTTCCTGCTTCTTCTTTGCTGTCTAGAGCTTTTTCCTAGCTATTTTCTTCAGTTTGTAACTGTTTGTTTGTTGTTGCTGTTTTTTGTTTGTTTGTTTGTTTGTTTTATTTTTTGTGTGTGTGCAGGAGATGAGTGTTGGGACCTGCTAGCCCTTCACTTTGCTAACATCACCCCAAATCCCTCATTGCTATAGCTGAGGCAAATGAGGTCCTAGGAGATGAGATGCTTTGATCAATAATACACTACAAATTTGAGACTGGAAATTTTATTCTGACTTTTCTTCTGTTTTTCCTGAGGAATTGGTTGTAAATCTCATAGGTGCAAAAACAACAAAGCAATTTTAAATTGAATAAGAAGTGTGTTTTTGAACATTTATTTATATCTTGATCCTATTGTCTCAAAATATTTTCAGCCTCCTAGTTCATAAATGACAGTCCTTATTTGAATATAAAATATTAATGTATTCTTGCTGAAAAGCCACCATGGGAAGCTATAGAAGTGACAAATAAATTAATTGAGCATGATAAGGTTCTAATGAAGTAAATAATTCTTGAAAGTGCTCTATGAAATAGGTGGTTGGGTGTTTTCAGTATTCAACCCCAAATAATTCACATTTTGCTGTTTTTTTGTATGCATGTCTGATTTCTGTACATTTTTAATTTCTCTTCATTATTTCTTTGTAGGCAGAATAACCAGAACATTACAAATAATACTGGAAGTTGTACCAGAAGAAGATTATCATAAATTATGAATTCATGCGTTTGAAATCTTGGCAATCTATCTTTAGCTCAAAGGGCTGAAACAAAATATGGATGTTCACTTCATTTTATGAAAATCCAGAGGATTTCAACTTGGTGATGGACTTAAAGGAATCCGTTATTTCTATTCAGATCTTTTAGAGTATTTGAACTGGTTTCTAAGAAATTTAGTTATAACTCCATGTTGTTACAGAAAGCTAATATACAACTATATCATGAGTTCACATGATTGTTGAGTCCCAGGTATCTACCAGTTGAGATTAGGGGAAAAGACTATGGAATGGACAATTATTTCAGTGGTCTTTCTCTATAACATAGCTTATCATGACTTAAGAACCTTCAAATTGAAGACTGAGATGTTTTCTGTATATATGGGTTTCGTAAAAACAATTTTTACATGATATAGATGACCATACTGTGAAACGTGTTTCCTACTCTTCTGGAGAAAGAAAAAAGAAAGGCATATATCATCGTTATGGACAGAGGAAAGAAGGACATTTATTTTACATTGGCACTGCATTGCATCCCCTTAGATATCAACTAGATATCACTCATGGTTTAATGGATGATACTCAGAGCATTTTGAACAAAGGACAGAGGGAATATTCCCAATTTTAAGGAATGTATTAAAGAAAATCTTCTAGGGGCTATTGATGAGACAAATTCAGGCATTTATTTTTAAGTAGAAATCCTTGAGAATTTATGATGTTAGAATTTTTCTCACTCATCATCAGGAAGTTATGTGGTTATGCACCATTGTGCTTTCACAAGGCAGCACATTTGATCAGGAAGGGATACAACACCTTTCTTACAGCAAAGCAATAGTCAGTTTGGTATTAAATCCTCTTAAGCACAATCACCTGTTTCATAAATGATTTACCGTTGATAGATATATCTAAATATGTGCATTTTCAAATCTTCAAATTACAATATCAATATAAGGCAGAAAACACCAAAAAAAAAAAAAAACGCCCGAAATATTCTGCAACCCTATAATCATATCTATATGCAGTGTTAGTAATTCCGAACAATTTTTTTATTTCATAGCTATTTTTACATGGTGATGAATTTTGACAGGTTGTACATTTCCTTTATACATTTTATATGTTGTTAAAATATCTCTTCGGATAAAACTGTCCAGATCAATTAGGAAAAGGGATGTATTTACATAAAAATTGAGGAAGAAATGTCACTGCTAAATAAGATTTACAACTGATGTTTCTAAAAATTTTCTGTTTTTATATCTAGGCTTTGTCAGTAATTTCCTCACTGTAATTATCATTCCACTTGCAAAAGAGGTAACTGATATAGCAGAGTCACTGAAAATAGGAGACACTGCATGAATGTGTGTTATCCAGACAGGAGTCTTTTCTACTAGGTTTGGACAATACTGTGGAATTGTCAAACGAAGGTAATATCATGCTGCAACTTGTTAACTATTGTTTACATACATCTAAGATTAAATAGTCATAGCCAGAGTATGTGCCATTCTTTAATTTTTTTTGTCCATTTGAAAATAAGAATTTTTGAAAGAATTACACTGACTAAAATCATTAAGAGCTATAGAATTCATAGTCAATTGACCAAAGTAGTAATGAATAATTTATAATTTCTGTCAATACCAATTCATTAATTTCAGTTTTTGCTCTTGATAACATTTAATGATATCCAAGGTTGACATTTTGTCAGCCAAACCTAGTGTTTGGGTCTCTAAGTGAATTCACAAAAGTCCTCCCTTTTTCTCTTACCATCGGGGTTTAAAATTTTACCTGTAGTCTCTATTTTCTGTATCCACTTATCCACATCTCTGCCCACTATATTGTTTCTGGTGGTAAAAATAGATTTCCTTTATATTCCTATTTTTAACAGTCTAGGCCCATATAATCTAAACATGAAAACTCTTCTTGATTTTTTTGTGTAATGAAAAAAAGAAAGGTAAAGTCTTGTGGAAAGGTTTGTGTGGTTCTTGAATATTTCTGAGGTTAATGTACTTATATCAACAGTGGCAGATAGGTCTCCTCATTTTATTTATTGGTTTATTTTTGGTTCTAATTTCTCTTTGACTATATCACTGTACAGCTAACTAAAATACATATTCATTATTCTTTCCAGCATTATCAACAATAGTTTTTTTCAATATTAACTTTCTAGTCCCATTGTCATACCATTTTACCCAGACAGAAAGTCAGTAATTTTTTTTTTTTTTTTGAGGGCAGTGTCAGTGGCCCTCATATGTGGGACCCAAACCGGGGCTGCTGGCTTCCCAAGCCAGTGCTTAACCACTGCACCACTCGGCCGGCCCAAACGTCAGTAATTTTTAAAGAAAGTGATGGAGATTTAGTTGTACTTCAACTTATTTTTAGGGTACATGAGAAGACACAGGGTTTCTGTAATCAGGGAATCAATGTTCACAATAGCTATTCAGAATGGTGTCATGTCCTAGAAAAGATGGCAGACTCCAGTACCAAACACTAATTTTAGATGTGTGCATGCACCCACATGCATATGTGCTTGTTCTATATCTCCTCCAACCCCTCTGGCACAAAATTAGGAAAGATTATTAGGTTACATTAGAAATGCATGACAGTTTAACACTAAAATATGTACGTTGAAACCAATTTCCAGATCGTCTTTGTGTGCCTGGTAAAATTGTTTCCCCAATTGCTATTAGATGTATTCACAGATGGTTGACATGAGTGTAGTTTACCCTCAACAGAATTCTTCATGAACTGTAATCAGTCTTCAGGAAACTCATTATTTTATCTTTATTTGCAAATGAATATAATGCTAAGAAAGAGAGCATCTTTGACCTATAGTTGATTTCTTATAATTGAGGTAAAGGTTATAAAAAGATAGAAAACTAAAGGTCAGAGTAGCAGGAAATGAAAGTAGTATGTAATTGGAGGTAACAGTATTTTGGCATAATTTATAATGCAATATAGTCAGAGAAATATTAAAATGATTTGTCTGCTGTGCATAGGTGGGTATTCCTGAGAAGCTGATGAAACAAGCTTCAATGCCCCTCACTTAGACATGCCCCTGCCAAGGTCCTGTACCTAATTTTGCACTAGAAATTTTGTATTAATTTTCTTGAAAAAGATGTGCAACATTGTATATACTTCTGGCCCTACAAAATCTGCATTCATTCTTGTGAGTAAAGCAAAATACTCTCATTACTGTTTCTATTAGAAATAAGCGTGGGTATTTATAGGATGCATTTTTAAGATTTTTATTAAAATAAAGTTAACATGCAATGTTATACTAATTTCAGGTGTACACAATAGTTATTCAGCATTTATATACCTAATGAAGTGATCACCATGATATGTCCAGCAATCTATAGGATATATTTCTAGGTAAAGCTGTGAGTTAGTTGAACTATCCATCTCTATATAAGTGGCTTTCTCATAATATATGTTATGTGATATATAAGGAAAGAGTTTCACCTTTGACATATTTAATGTGTCAGTTCTGACTGATAGAAAAACAATGAGTGGGATTTTTATTGTACCTCTTTTTCTTAGTTTGGAAAGGAATAGAGAGAGATTTGGGATTTGAATGTCCATGGGTCAAAAAATTTACTTTTTCTTAAATGTAATCTTGCTTCGTTTTACCTTAGATGATATGCTGCATGTTGGTGCTGGTAATATTTACAGAGTTATATTTGACCTGCTTAACCAAAGTCAGGAATGAAAGTATGTCATTGTGTGACTGGCAACAAACTCATGGTAGATACAAATTAGAGTAGATAATGAGTCATCTTGACAGCCTCCATTTACAATATTTATAGGTAAAAGAATTATTACCTATAAATATTTTTAGGATAATTTTCCCATAAGCAGTATTTTTAATCTTTCCCAATATATAGAATACCTAAATACAGTATTTATACTGTATTTAAAAAGCAAAATTTTGGAGATAATCCTTTCTTCTTTTTTTGTTGCATTTTCGAATTAGTTGGCATCAAAAAGTAAATACTTGGTCTAGTTTCAGATTTGGTATAGATTCACAAAGACATAAATCATGGTCTCACAGAAAATTCACCTGTTTTCCATATGTTGTGAGATAATTGTTCTTTACAACTTCATAAAAATAATAACTTGACCTTTTTGAACCATTTCTCTGTTTAATGAATCAGTGATTCCCTTTGTGTTATTTTTTGGTATGATATCCTCAAGATAAGAGTGAGTCTTAATTTGAATTTATACAACTGCTGATATTTTTAGTACAGAATTAACCACTTAGGTTTACTTCATTGGTAGTTCCTGTTCCCCCACCCTTTTCCGTTACCATTGGCTTTAAAATATCACTGGAAGATGGCTACAGTCTCCAAATAGTTGTTTGTTACGTGTGTATTTCAGCTATGTGGATGGAGGGTCATTTATAGTATCAATAACTGCCTTAGCCACTTTGTAGATAACAATTCTCTCAAGCAACTGTGGAGCGCTAGGCGTCTGATCATCCTGCAGATGGATGCACTTGGAAGTGAACATACTTTCCCTCCCCCCTCAACATATACACTACTGATTTTTTTTTAAAGTATGACTTTCAAGTGAATTAATTTATTGGTTAGAAGACTTGCTTGTTGAGTCCTCGTCAGCTCTTGCTGAAGCCTCTAAAGGCCATGCTGAAAGCTAGAGAAGAAAAACTAATGCACAGTTATCTCTTTTGCAGCAGTAACACTATTTTGAGCACCTTGTGCCCTACAGAGCATTTGCACAGGATGTGGGAAACCACATCCCGCCCCTGTTTGGTAAGGCTATATATAACAGCTGGGCTGGGAGTGTCTGACTTCAACTGAGGATTGTGAGATTAGATCTCCCTTACTTCTGCTAATTCTTTGGCACATGCCCAGAAGCAGATTGGTCTCGCACTGGGAGGCAATGCAGTGTGTTCCCTGGTTCTCAGATTGAACTAATTTCAAAGGATTTCTGAGTTCTTCTTTCCCTGGCATTTTTCCTTCGTTCCAAATTTCTGTGTACTGACTAATGTAATATAAAGAATAGTTTATACAAAAATGGAGAAATAGTTTGGAGAAATAAAACACAGATTGTTTCAAATGGATAAATGTCCTCTTCTTATGCGTATAAGAGAATAGCAATGACCTACATTAAACTACTGTGTATAGTCATAATTTTAAGCACTACCACAGTAATGTTAGTTGTTCTAGAAGTAAAAAACAACAACAATACGTGTAACTACGGTTATCACAGAAACCATGAGAATCCTCCAAAATTTTTAAGTAGCCTGGGATTATTTTGATCGTTTCTCAGAGAAACGTTTTACCCAGTAGGTTTCTCCGGTGAATGCCGTAAATCTGGAGCTAAACTGTTAATACTTAACGTCTTTAAAACCGAGTCCTGCTTTTGACATTATCCCTGTTCAGAGAGTGGCCTGTCACTTAACTCTGAGGCTATTTGGGGCCAGTGCCCGTGTTCAAAGTAGCTCGTTTTTTTGAACACAGGCACTGACCCCCACCCCACACCCCTGCCCCATTTGTAGCTTTCTAAATTGAGTGTAGCTCAATAGTAATGAGTTTTCAGTGGTACCCCTCTGACATTTTGAGGATTTGTGAACATAAGCATCAGATGTGCTAAGCGTGTGTTGCTGAGTACTGTGAAATAAAATGTCATCTTCCTATGCCAAACTGATGAACAAACAGATTGTTGTGTTTTACTGATGTGAAATGTTGGCTACTCGTGGCTTTATAAAAGCACAGGTCAAAAAAAGGCAAGCCTTATGGCCACCTAGACTCAATGCTTGGAGAACTTGAGGTATCTGACTTTCCTGATGAAGATTTGACTCAAGATTTTACAGAGCTTGGGTTTTGCTTATCACTGAGTGGGTTAGATGGTAGTGATGCACTGGTAGAGGTGGTTTTTAGGTAGTGACTCCAAATTCATCTCGTGATACATCTTCCATGCCTTTTCTGTTTATAAAAATGAGTTTAGTGAGCTCTGTGTTAAAATTTGACCTAGTAAAACAGTAACATTTTCAATTATCAAGGGGATAGAAAAGTCCGTATGTGTGTTGCTATGTTCATATTAACATGTTATTAGGTACTATATATGAAGGTATTTAAATGCCCTTTATATGCTATGGCAAGCATGGGTAATTGGCACCAATGGAATCAGTGTAGCCCAGTGGTAGTCAGGTCATTCTGCAGTTGTGCTGGCAGCCATCTCTTTGATCTGTGCTTACATTGCAGTTTATAGACCAGCTATATCCCTTCAACTTGAATCTGGAATGCATTTGTCATGACCTTGTACCGTTTCCCTAATTGAGGGGCTGGGGAATGGTGGGCTTGGCCGGGTTACCTAAACTATAGGCACTGGGAGTGCCAGTGGAGCAAGAGTGAGCATCGGACTCCTGAGTAGTCCTCCCTGTGGCAGGGTGTCTTCCCTCTGGCATGTGACAGTGAAACTTGGTACAGGGGATTGGGTGTGTTATACGAATTTTACACACGTCTTATGTTGATAGATTCTTTTGTTTTTTTTGTGTTGTTTTTTTTTCCCCCTAGGGCAGTGTCACTGACCCTCATATGTGGGACCCCAAACCAGGGCCGCTGGCTTCACAAGCCAGCACTGAACCACCGCATCACTCTGCCGGCCCTTGTTGATAGATTCTTAAAGTGCAAAATGCCTTTTCAGCACCTACATTCCAACCATATTCAGACCACTAACATATTTAAATCTGAGCATGTCAGTGGTGCAGAGGGACTGTCATTTGTGGATGGTGTTGTGTTTCTTAGGATTCGCTGGCACCGATGCCTGTCCCAGCATGTGAGATGTGGAATAAAGTGGATTTTTCTGCAGCTTAATGATTTCCTTCTGCGGGAGGGTTCTGGTGCAGCAACCATTCTACCAGATGGCATTGATGGGCTATTTGTGTAAGTGGTAAGATGCTATGAAGCAAGTGTGATTTCATCTGGTGGAAACTCTTAGCACATGTGTTTTTGGATGTAGTAAATTTTGGTGCAATATGATGTCACTTAATTTTGTATTGAATTTCATTTCAATTGTGTTTATGTATATAATATATAGATATATAGATATATATACTTGTCATGCTTCTGGCTGCTTCAATTTTTGTATGTATATTTTTGTACATATTTTTACTTGAAACTATTTTAAGTGGAAATTAAATAAACATTTGGTAGTTTACATAATAAAAATGATGTTTTGCTTTTTTTTTTTTAACACTGTATATTTCCTTAAATTGAAGGTTTGGGTTTTAATGATTAGATGGATCTATCACTGATTCTGTGAATTTGTTAGAGTCCCCACTTATCATCAATTTCCTGTACTGAAAACTGAAAACGGTGACAGACTCAGTCGCTCTTCTTTTTCATGGCCTATATCCATCTGCCCTCTGGTCTAAAATATCAAGCAACTTTTTTCTGCTGTTTCACTGTCCTAGTTCAGTCTTATTTGTTGCCTGTTAATAAAAGTTTCATTTCTTGTCTATCTCTCAGCCTTTATGTTTCCGCAGAATGTTATTTCTGAAACACAAATACTATAAAAGTCTTCAATGCTTTGGGTTTTTTTGTTTGTTTTTATCGATGGATAAACCAAACTCCTCTGTATAACATACAGGGCTTTCCATAGTCTCCCACCTTTTTTTCTCCTGCTACAAATAACCACTACTATGTTCTCTGCAGCCATATTAAATGTCTTTTCAGAGGTTAACAAAGAAAAGATGCCATTATCTCATTTGACACTGCAGAAACTTACAGTAATTTTATTTTCCTCCCCCATTCCTATCTCCTGACCTCCCCCACTCCCCATATTAAACATCCTACCAAACATTTGAGACTGAACTCAAAAGTCACTTCTTCTAGAAACTTTCCCCAAACTGGTCCAGGACTGACCCCTGAACACCTTCATTATCTGGGGCATACCTTGTTATGTATTTTTTTTTTTTAAAGATTTTATTGCGGAATTGGGGGAGGGGAACAGACAAGTTGCTGTCTTTTTGTTCTTCAGGCTAGTTGCAGAGGATGTTGCTTCACTGGCCCATGTTGGTATCATCATTGCGCTCTTCCCGGATGAGGCAAATCGGTCTCCAGCCTCTGGATGGTCGCTCACCGCGGCTATTGGCAGCTCACACTGGCTGCTGGCCACTCACTGTAGCCTATGGCAGCCCACTGCAGCAGGGGCTGCTGCCTACTCCATCACCGGGGGCTCGCACAGCCCAGCTCCAGGTGGAGCTGTTGTTAGTTGTAGCGGGCAGTGTCACTGGACCTCATATGTGGGATCTGAACTGGGGCCGCTGGCATGCCAAAACCAGCTCTTAACCAATGCGTCACTCGGCCGGCCCCTGTACCTTTTGATCATTTGTGTATCTTTTTGGAAAATGTCAATTCAGGTCCTCTGCTCATTTAAAAAATAAATTTTAAAATGGATATTTCATGCTATTGAGTTATATGAGTACTTTATTTATTTTAGGTATTAACCTTGTTATCAAATATATGATTTGCAAATGTTTTCTTCTGTCCTATATGTTGCCTTTTATTTTGTTGATTGCTTCTTTTACTGTGCAGAAACTTTCCAGTTTAATGTAGTACCACTCATTTATTTTTGCATTTGTTGCTTATGCTTTTAGTATCATCTACAAAAATAATTGCCAAGAGAAATGACAAGGAGGTTTTTCTCTATGTTTTTCTCTAGGAATGTTATGGTTTCAGGTTTTACATTTAAGTCTTTAATCTATATTGAGTTATTTTTGCTGAGTACGTAAGATAGGGGTCCAGTTTCATTCTTTGCATGTAGATAATCCATTTTCCCCATCACCATTTATTAAAGACTATTCTTTTTCTCAGTGAGTATTTTAGATTCATCTGTCAAATACTAGCTAACCATACAAGTGTGGGCTTATTTCGTTCCTCTTGATTCTGTTCCTTTGGTCTGTATGTCTAATTTTTAACCAATACCACACTGTTTGATTACTATAGCTTTGTAATGTGTGAAATTTGGAAGTGTGATGCTTCCATCTCTTTCTCAAGGTTGCTTGGCTATTTGGGATCTTTTGGTTCCAAAAAAATTTTAGGATTGTTTTTTTTCTATTTCTGTGAAATATGTCATTGAAATTTTGATACGGATTGCACTGAATCTGTAGATCACTTGGGATTGTATAGACATTTTAACAATGTTAATTCTTCTGATCCATGAACATGGGATATCTTTCCATTTATTTGTCTTTTTCAGTTTCTTTCATCATTGTCTTATAGTTTTCAGAGTACAGATCTTTCACTTCCTTGATTAAATTTATTCCTAAGTATTTCATTGTTTTTGATGCTATTGTGAATAGGATGGTTTTCTTTATTTCCTTTTCAGATAGTTTATTAGTGTGCAGAAACACAATAGACTTTTGTATGTTGACTTAGTATTCTGACACTTTACTGAATTAATTTATTCAGTAAACATTTTTGGTTTTTTTTTGTGGAGTATTTCAAGTTTACTAAATATATGATTATGTCATCTACAGACAAAGACAATTTTATTTCTTCCTTTCTGATTTGGATTCCTTTTATTTCTCTTTTTTGCCTAATTGCTCTGGCTAGGACTTTTAGTATTATGTTGATTAGGAATGGTGAGAGTGAACATTCTTGTCTTATTCCTGATCTTAGAGGAAACTTTCAACATTTCACCATTAAGTATGATGTTATCTCTGGGTTTGTCATTTATCACCTTTATTATGTTGAGGTGTGTTCCCAATTTGTTGAGAGTATTTTTCATAAAAGATGTTCAATTTTGTCACGTACTTTTTTTTTTTTGAGGGCAATGTCACTGGCCCTCATATGTGGGACCTGAACCGGGGCCGCTGACATCCCAAGCCGACTCTTAACCACCATGCCACTCGGCCGGCCCTGTCACATACTTTTTCTACTTCTATTGAGATCTTATCATTTTTGTCTTTCATTCTGTTAATGTGGTGTATCATATTAATTGATTTCTATTGGGTTGTCGGTAAAGTCATGACATATTTTTTTTCTGTTTTTCATTGCAAAAATGCATCCTGACTTCTCCGACAACCCAATATATACGAGTATTGTAGCATCTTTGCATCCCACTTGGTCATTGTGTATGATCCTTTTAATGTGCTATCGAATTTGGTTTGCTAGTATTTTGTTGAGAATTTATCAATCTGTGTTCATCGGGCTGAGCTCCCTTGCCACATAGTGTTATTGGTTAGACGCTGAGCTGCAAGCTGGGCTTCAGGCTTGCACAGTCTACTGGCTGAGTTCCACTCTAGGGCAAGGTCTCTGGCTGGCATTCCTGGTGCAGTAAGGCTGCCAGCTGTACCTTGCATTTGGGTGGGTCTGGAGGCTGTGCTCCATGGTCAGGCAGGATTGCTGTCCAGGATTCCTGGATGGGTGGGATTCCATGATTGGGCAGGGTAGCTAGCTGGGCTCTCTGCCTGGAAGAGGCCACTTCCTGTGCTCAGCAGTTGGGAAGTACTGCAGGCTCGGGCTCCAATGCTGCATGGGCTCCTTTGCAGATGTGAATGGAGATTATGCTCTGTTGTTGGGGAGGGCTGCTGGCTTGGCTCTGTGCCTGAGTTATAGGATGGAATCCACAGCTGTGCAGGGTCTCTGGCCAGGCTCTTGCTGTCACGTCCTGCACGACAAAGAGCAATGAGACTCGGGAAGGAGCGGTGAAGGTTGGAAAAAAAACACAAAGAGACAGTAGTTTAGCTGCAAGCTAGGACCAAAGGACCAACAGTCTCACTAGGACTAAAGGCCCCGAATTGGGCCGAGCCAGAGTTTTTATTAAGAAACGTCAAAGGAAGAAACATGTATTCTCTCCAAGGTCTGTGATAAGTGCGTGCCTGCTGTGTATCTCCCCGCAACCCCCGTTTGCATTCCAACATGTACTGTGCCTTCTTGTACCCAGTGTATCGAATCCACCTCCGTGCACTGAGGTGCTTTATCTGCACAGAGACCAAGGTTGCCTCCGGATGCTGAAGTGCTGTGCCAGCTTTGCAAACGCAGCAGCCAGAGGGGCGAGCCTTGCAAACACCCCTCCTTTACAGCTCCTCGAGGGTCTCTCAGTTCCCAACAGTCCACTGGCTTTGTATCCAAACTGGGCAGAACGGCTGACCCAGCTCCCTGGCTATAGGTCTACTGACTTGGGTTTAGAGATGGGCAGGACAGTTGTGTGGGATCTAAGGTCAGGCACCACTGCTAGCAGGAACTCTGTCTGCCAAGGTTTGCACACTCATTATTGTGAGCCCTGCACCTCTTCTGCATCTCTAACTGATCCCTAGTGACTCTGGTGAGGCAATACCTACAGTGGTTTTTCTGGGAAGCTTCTCAGAAGCCTGAGGAAGCTGGCTGTCTACCTCCAGCTCTCCTTTACCTACTGGAGAAATCATAGGCCAGGGGGACCCCTCTCCGTGCAGCATTGCATGGCCTGAAGGATGGTCAAAGTGAAAGCATTCTTCTTACCCTACTAATGCAGTTTGTTTTTCTTTGTTTTTGTTTGTTTTTTTTTGTGGTCCAAGAGGGTGTATTTCAGCCTCACCCCAGGTTCTGGGATCTTCACAAAGATGTTTTGTCTATGGGTAGTTGCTAGTTGCTCTTTCTATGAGGGGAACTAAGTCAGGAACCATCCATTTTGCCATCTTTGCCGTTTTCCATACCCAGGTTTCCCTTATCTGAAGTTCCAATACCAGATGTTTCTGTATGCACTTATAGTGATATATTGATTTCCTTAAAAGAATAATTTTATATCATCCAGGTATGCCCAATGATAAGAAAGATTAATGTAGAAAGTCTGTGATTATTAGTGAAACACTTTCTCAAATTAAAGCTCTCAGATTTCACTGAGGGAATATTGAATCAAATGACTGAAAGGGCAGAAGAAATTGAACACTGGTTCAATTTTGTAATAGATGTTATTTATCATTTTTATTAAACTTTGTATTAGCCATGTGCATTGTATTGACTAGGATACTCCTCACCACTCTCCGTGAATAAGACAGATGACGAGTCTTACTTCCATTTTTGGATTAAGAAAATGAGTCCAAAATTGCTAAAATGGGTTGCCTAGAGCAACAGGGAAAGTCAAAGAGGTCAGATTAGAAATTCTGATTATCAAATCAGTCTTAAATTTTGGACTGTGGAATCAAACCATTTCTTAGGTGAAAACAATTACTTTGTTTTATGTGCAAGTCATTAGTCATGAAATATTTACTTTGTATCTCCGGTACGATTAATACACTTTATGATATGGGAAATGTACCATGATTCTTCAGCTCTAGGAACCCACAATAACTCAGTTTGTATGAAGAGGAATTTGTAATACTCCACAGGAACACTCCATATCATACAGTGTGTGATTAACCATGAAACTGTGTTACAACTGTAAGTGCATGAAAAGGACAAAAGTTCTAGGCTTTGCATTTGTCTGTAAACATTTGGAAGGTAGAAGCTGATTTTGGATGGTGTGTGTGTGTGTGTGTGTGTGTGTGTGTGTGTGTGTGTGGTTTACATTTTGAGAAAAGGCCTGCATGCAAAGCATACTGTGCTTTTGGTGCATAGAAGAATTAAGTCTGAGTCAAGGATAGTAAACACAGAAATGCCGAGTGTGTCATGTCCACTTATGGCAGAGTCTTTACATCAGTAAAATGGGTTTGATCTGAAGAGGGAAGCCACTGAAGGCATTTCTGAGGGGAATACTATGGTTAAAGTAGCAACTGAGGAAGGTTATCTTGTCACCTCTGCTAGAGAGATAATGAGGAAATATCTGGGATCAGCAAAATCTAGCCGGGGAGCTTTTACAATAAGCAGGCATGAATTCTAGATTTGGATTGGAGATAAAAGGGC
The DNA here is from genome assembly GCA_033961575.1 of Aselliscus stoliczkanus. NCBI lineage: Eukaryota > Metazoa > Chordata > Mammalia > Chiroptera > Hipposideridae > Aselliscus > Aselliscus stoliczkanus. The sequence continues at coordinate 51,453,933 of CM066735.1, forward strand.
AGGTGAATGAGCAAAACAGATCTTTGTGCCTGACTTACTGAGGAAGAAGAGAAGACGTCAGAGATGTCTCCTGAGTTTCAAGCCTGAAGGAACTGATGAATAAAGGGGCATGTGATTGAAACGGGTGAGTTTGGTGATCAACTTCTGATTAGCTTTTATGAGGTGATGAGAGATTGCAGCACACTTTCATTTATGAAGCCCTGGGTTTGAGGTAGTGAAACTCTCATCTGGATACATCTCTGATCATTAGATTTTGGGCAACAGCTCAGGTGAGGGCAGAGGATTTGAGAGACATATTGTTAATATTCTTGGGAAGGCTTATAAATATCACTTCTCTTCCTCACTTGAATTATAAATCAATTAAGACATAAGTCAAAGTTGTAAGGCAGGTAGGAGAACAAAATGTCACTTTTATTGCTGATATAGCTAATGTAGGAGAATGTGATTCATGGCTATGGGCAGTGGGATTTTTAATATTGAAATCTACATTTGGAAAAATTTGCCTATCCCCTCACAGGCAGCCTTGTGCCACTAACTATATACCAATTCATTTAACCCTTATGACAACTTTATAAAGTCCACCTTATGAGGAAGGAACTGAGGCAAATTGTAGTCACGTAGTATGTCCACAGTCTCATAGTAAGTGTCGTCACATTTTAGATATGTTTAAATAAATGGGTTATTAAATAAATCCTATTCTCTGACCACCAAATGTTTTATTTCCAGTCTCTTCATAACTATTGAAATTTATTTGCTTCTGGGGAAAAAGCAGAAGAAACTTCTATCAATAGGAGGATTGATGATGGATATTACCGGTTCTTGAGGACATCTATGGGTAACAGTGCATACCAGTATTAACCTGGATGAAACGTACCTAGCTGTGAGGAGATGTGAAGGGCGAAAGTATAATTTGGGAGTTTCTCTCACCACTGGTAAATCCTACCAATAGTAAAACAATTCAAGTCAAATCACAGGTCTCATTTCTAGAGTCCTGTCATGAGGCCATAGCTAATAAGTATAAATTTACTTCTAATTAACATCTGCACCTTCCCCTTAGTTTCTTGGTTTTTAGATCTTCTTGTTTTGGTAGGGGTGGAAAGGGAACAAGCAGTAAACAAAATAACAGGGAGATTTGGATGAATTACCAATTTTATTTAGAAATTTTAACACTTCCTCAGAAATTTTTCAGATTGAACTGACAAGACATGAAGTTATAGAATGTTTGAAAATCACAATCATATTATGAATTATTGATTGATTCATTGATTGATTGATTTTAGCTGAGCCATCCTGCCACCTGTTGGCAGCTCAGCTCGGGCTGGGCATCGAACTGCTGTTGCTCAGAGCTTGGCTCGCACTCCTGAGTGAGCTCTTAATCAACTGAGCCACTTGGCCAGCCCATGAATTATATATTTATGTATAATTATTTATATTTATAATTATATGTATATTTTATATTAAATCATGTATACATTTAATATCTGATCAGTAAATACTGTTTTTGAGCACCCCGGGACAATTCACAAAAATTAAGTTTCTATTGGGACTCAGTGAAAACCAACTAAATCTCAAGGAACCAATATCTTGGAGGCTACAACAATAATATAGTGAAATTAGAAATCAATAATAAAAGGATAACTTTAAAAAATCTGTGTATCTGTAATCTTCAAAATAGACTAAGAGACCCCTGGTTAAAAAAAAAATAATACAAAATACTTATAACTAGAAGATAATGAAGAAAACAGCGAGCTAGCATTTTTACACCACAGCTAAAGCATTTTAAGAAAGAAATGTGGAAGGCAAGGGGAGTGGAGATGTGGATATAGGGGGGAAACAACAATCACAACAGCAACACAACACCATCGAGACCCCGAGAGGAACCACGTGGGCTGACCAAGGATCATGACCTGAGGAGATGCTTAATAGAATTTTTAAAAACAGCCATTTTGAATGAATTAACTTGCAATACTGCAATGATGATGTGTTCCATGTAAACCAATTTTTAGAAAGGAAGGGGAGTCAACAGGAAGTTAAACTGATACTCAGGAGCTGAAATAGAAATGCATGTACCAGTGAAATCATTGTCAATGCATGTTGTAAAATCCCACAGCTTTTTCAGTTATTTATGCTCCTGAGGTCCATAAAAGAGAGAGGAAAAAAGAAAGAAAAAGAATTAATTCAGTTAGTTTGCCTTATAGTCAAGAGAAGGCCATCTCAATGGTAGATTACTTAATCGCCTTCCTCACTACCAAAGGAATTTACTGTTTTCTAGATTTCAGGACCCAAGCATAGTACAAACTTTCTCACTTCTCAGCTTGCCTGGTATATTCTCTGACTTATTAATCTAAAGTTTCCAGATAGTATAATTTTCAAACACTAATATCCATGAATCATAAGATATTCTCCACAATTTACCTTTAATGCTATAGCAAATGAACAAAAAGAGGCCTTGAGATGGGCTTATTACCTATTAGATATATAATAAGATAAATGTGGCAATGGAAGACCATTCCAAAGACTTTCATTTGAGTTTCACTATGAATATGGATTTTAAATTACTGATCTTTCCTATAAAATCTTTTTCCTTCATTTACCAAATAGGAGTATCATCTGCATCATACAAGTGCAAAGATAATTTATACTTTTAAACTGGAAATGTACTATTGAAACCCTGATTTGCTTTGTACAACATTTTCTAACTTAGATGGATTTTCCAGGTTATAGTAACTGAATGAGTTGTGATGTTTTAAAACATGCTCTAAAATTTTCTTTCACTGGTGACATATGTTTCTATCACAGTACCTCAATATCATTCCAACTTGCTGTTAAATAAGTCTTTTTTCCTTTGCTAGAAAGAGTTTTTTATACAGGTACAATATTATATAGTTTAATTCAATAATTTAATTTATTCATCAAATAATAAGCCGAGTGTTGTGCATTCAAAGATAAAGCACAGGTTTTCTCAAGTAATTAACAGTCTGATGAAAAAGAGGCCCATAAATTAATAGAAGACAGTATTTTAAGGGACTGATAGAGGCAGACACAGGGCATTATGGAAGCATTAAATAGTCACACCTAATCCTATTTACAGAGGCTAGAGATAAGACCTTGGAGAGATGATTCATAAACTGGGATTAAAGGCTAACCAGGCAAAGGGCATGAGAAGGTTGGGACTGTGGAAAGAGCTCCAACTCCGGGGTACACCGTGGGTAATGTCAAGGAAGAGAAATTATAGAGTTCACAAAGACCTCAAGCAGAGTTTGAGGCAGAAAGAGAGGCACAGGGCCAGGGAAGTAGGCAATGATTAGGCTAAGTGGGACCCTATCAGCCTTGGTAAACAATCTTTCTATGATTCCTTTGGGTGGTAAGCAATGGAAGCTGTTAGAAAACCCTCTATTAGCAGAGAGATGCTCCTAGAGCATCAACGTGTAAGAAAGGTTACAATAAGGAGGTTATGACAAGTGTTCTAGGTAAGACATGGTGAGAACCAAACCTGAACTGTGGACAGAGACTGATGGAGAGGCTGTATTGGTTTCCAATTGCTGCTATAATAAATTACTACATACTTGGTGGCTTAAAACACCATAAATGTGTTCTGAAGGTCAGAAGTCTGACATGGGCCTTATAGGGCTAAAATCAAGGTGTCAGATGAGTTGTGTTCCTTCTGGTTGCTTTAGGGGAGAATTGTTGCTTTGGTTTGTCCAGCTTTTCCAGCATTCCTTGGCTCACTGTGCCTTCCTTGCATCACTCTGACCTGTTTCTGGTGTCATGTCTCTGACCCTGAACCTCCTGCCTCCCTCTTATAATGACTGTGATCACATTGGTTTTGGTTCACCCAGATAATACAGAATAATCTCATCTCAAAACCCTTAACTTAATCACATCTGCAAAGTTCCTTTTGCCACATATGGGAATGTAGGTAACTTATTCACAGGCTTGAGGGATTAGGCTCTAAGCATCTTTGATTGCCGTTATTCAGTCCACCACAGAGGACAAATTGAAAAAGTACTTGGGAGGATTTGGTAATTTATGAAGATGGTGTGGGATGAGTGAAAAAGAAAGTAAAACACTCTCAGGTGCTTAACCTGGCTGACATTAAGATAAGAGATGTCATTAACGGAAATGAAATACAGCCATCCCTCAATTTATTTGGCTTCATAAGTATCACGTGTTTTACAAATGGGAGGCGAAGTTTCTTACCAGCAGAAAGATCACGACTCGCTTTATCGCGATACTGGCTTTATTACGGTTAGTTGGGAGCCAAGCCCAGATGGTCTCTGAGGCTGCCTGCATTCTGGAGGAAGAACCATTCAGGCGTGAGGTTGAGGCGCCTGTGGACTTCAAGCCAACAGGAGGTGTCTAGCAGGTATGTTACTATCTGAACCGGAAGCCTCGTGAATAGTTGTGTTGGAGGTCTAGACATGGATGTTCTCAGCTTTTCGGGAGCAGAGTTGAAGCCATGTCAGCTGGAAACACACAGGGAAAGATTGGAAGTGAGAAGTCCACGAAGAAGGCAGAATTAGGTGTGTTTGGAATATGAGCAGCCCTCAGTGTTGACTGAGGAGGATTTGTCAGAAGTGGAAAATCAGGAGAAAAGAGTTCCTAGGGAGCTAAGGGAACTAAGCAGTGGTTTTTACACTGTCCTCCCCAAAGTCACATTAGGGGATACTACCGTTTCACCACAGCAGACAAGAGTGAATAGATGGGACTCAACACTTGCCACCCAAATCAGAGTACCTATGCTTTTATTTGAGTTACTGGTTAACATTTTTTTTTCATAGAGTTTTTATTGAAATAACATATTGTGTGGTGAAATTGCATTTAAAATCTGAAAACCTCTGCAGTAGAGAATTTGCGGTAGAGTGAGTAATCAGCATCACATGGTCACTTGGCCGGAGCGTTGTTGGGTCCCTGTGTTCTCAGCATCTTGTGCATAGCTCTTGCATGGCACTTCTCATGCTCTGCTTTCTCTGTGTCCCCCTTGAGATTGTGACTACACTAAAAATTCCTCCAGTGACTGTCATCTTTGTATCGCAGGTGTGAAATAGTGAAGAAAATTTATTCACTAGATCTCATATTAAGGAAAAAACTGCCTGTCTTCAGGTAGAGAAAGAGAGAGAGCTAGAGAGACCTCAAAAGCATACTCAAACAAAATATGATGCTGACTAAACTGCTGTGCAGGAAAAAGAGAGAAAATGCTGGCCCGTAAATTGTCGTTTCTACACTTATAAATCCTTTAAATAATCTCTGATAAAGGTTATGAATTTTTGATGAGCTAATATGAGCAAAACAGAGACAATGTGTATAGAAGAGGTATTTTACAAAATTGCCGTGAAAATGTAATATCTGGGAATTTGAAGAAATCAAAAAGAGTACTTGAAATTGGATATTTTAGACCAGCACTGCCCAATAAAAATACATGAGTCACAAAAAGCAAGCTATGTATGTAATTTTACATGTACTTGAAGGCACGTTAAAAAAAGTAAAAATAAATAGGTTGAATTCTTTTTAATAATATATTTTATTTAATAAAATATATCCAAAATATTTTTATTTAATAATGTAGTCAATATGAAACATTTTAATGAAATATTTTACATTCTTGTTTTTCATACTAAGTCTTTAAAATGGTGTGCAGTTTACACTTACAGTACATTTCAATTTGGCCACATCTCAAGTGCTCAGTAGTTACATATGGCTAGTGGCTTCCATGTTGGACATAAAAAAATCTGGATCTCCATATTATAGGTAACTTGGGGCCAATATGAAGATTTCATTTTCAGTGCTCCTCTGACCCAAGTATGGGACGACATTTTGGATGATGCTTAACCAGTAAAGCATTCACCATGGCTGCCTGTCTGTCAGCTGTGTGTAAGTTAGACTCAACTCAGTATCAGTGAACACAGTTTCTTGAGTAGAAAGGGAATGGTTAACCATCAGGTCTTCAATCCATTCTCTCCCTTTACCTGAAAATGCTTGCAAGAAGGAGTAAGGCAACACAGTCAAGTCTTATAAACTTTCTAATTACAGAATGCTTGGAAATGCACTAAAGTGTTTAAAGGTGGGAGAATTTTTTATTGATGGAGTGCTTTGAGCACATGCTTGATTGTTGCTTATGGCACGGTCTGTGGATTTAGGGGGAATGGAATCTAAGGATGTGCATGCATGCATTTCTAGGAAATGTCACAAAAGATACATGGGTATAAAATGGAGATATTTCATGATTAAAACAGGGTTCCTTCTGTGTAAATAGTGTAGCTGCATACATCATTCATGAGCTCATACATTAATCGGGGCCAGAAGGAATTCTGATACGGTGACAAAGCCCTAAGGAGCTGCACTAGGGGTCCTAAACTTGCTTAGCCTGTGCCATGGATTGTTTTTAAGTTCAAAATTACTAGTAGAGCTTGAAACTCTGATTCACGTGAGTCTGGCTTGACAATGTCGTCTTTTATGTTTTTTCATTAAGAGATTAGAATATTTAACATGAAGAGAATGAGGTCTATGAGGATACACTTAATAACTTGGTCGTGAATACAGCTCTGATTATTTAGCAAGTACTTGAATGACGAGCAGAGGTCCTTTTATTTGGAGTGGTGCTGTCCTGTATGGTAGCCACTTGGCTACATGTGGCTACTGAAATTAAAATTAATTAAAATGAAATAAAATTAAAAATTTAGTTCCTCATTTGTACTTGCCACTTCTATCGATGCTCAATAGCCACATATAGCTAGTGGTTTATTCTGTGGTAATTCAAGATGAATATAGACTATTTCGGTCATTGCAGCAAGTTCTATTGAACAACCCTGCTCCATAAATTAGAGATATTATTCGGAACTAGAGTGTCACACACTAGAGACAGGCTCTGTTTTGACTTAGAACCTTCCAATAAAATGAAGCAGAGATGTCAGGCATGCAACCTGGAGAATAATTTGTTTTAATCTAAAGAGATGAAGGAGAGTGGAGAAATGGGGAGAGAGGCAGAGAACTAGAGAGCTGAGAGAAGGCTGTACATCCTGCCATATAATTCTTTACTTGTGAGTATTACATTTTAAATAGCATTACTGAACTGGAGAATAAGCAGGGTGTGTTTGTGTGTGAAGTTGGTAGGTGTCAATTGTTACAGGAACTAAGTTTCAGTAGATTTGGAGGCAGGTGGCACCAAGATGAAGCAGGGCTCTGGAATCACAGCAATTGTAAAAAAGGTGTTGGCTCTTCCAGTATTTTAGAATTTGTGATTCAAGTAGACATATATCTAGGTCCCTAAAAGAGATAGGGAGGATGCACTTAATATTTTTATTATGTTAGTACATGACATGATGTCTGGTGTAAAATAGGTTTTCAATAAGATAGTCAAATGAATGGGTTAAATCCAATACCAACTGACCTTCTTGAAGCAACTTTTGTTCATGGGCAGCTCTTGCTGTATGGAAGGTTAATGCAGCACAATCTTTGACTTGCTTTGCTTTTTGCAAAGGACAATGTAAATTTAGATCAATAGCAGTTCGGATAGAAACACTCTTAGAAGTTAAAGGGACACTAGTTTGCCCTGGAGGTCCCTTAACCTTTGGAAGTCTATAGTGTTTCTTTATGTTAGATTTGCTGATACGCACAAAACTCTGAAGTCACTAAGCATTCACTAATCTGCAGCACATCTTCTTCAACTACAGAATAAACCTTGTACATCGAAAAGGATTTTGCAGACACCATTAAGTTCAAAAAATGCAAATTGTAGACGACACAAAGACATTGACCTTTTTGTGTCATTAATAAAGTCAACTCTAGAAGTGCAGCTTAGTTTTGATCCCAGTAAACCAGTCCTGAGGACTGATTATAAATGCTGAAATAGTCTTGTCTGGAAACTGGTTTAGATTCAGTGTTACTGAACTATATAAAAAAGACTTCATTAAGTTGGGTTTCATTCTATTTACGCCTTTGTCATTTCCTTCAGTGTTTAAGTGAAAATAACACATAAGAAATCATTGCTGACAGGCCTAGAATTTACTTCTTTATTTATTGTGATACTTCTCTCTCTACCCACCATTACACTCTAACAAGTCGAGTATCAGTTAAAACGATGTTTAAGACCCTATAATTCACAGCATGGTATCTGTTTTGACTATATTTAATGGCCAGCAGTGACTCCAAATGAGTTAAAGCATATTATCATGTAAGTGTTTATTTTCACTACTTTGCTGCCTTGGTAAAACAGTTTCCTATTCCTCTACTGCTTTTCTCTTCTGTTGTAAGTTTTAATCACAGGATGTAATTAGCTAATAAACAGAATTAGATGCTGCACCAACCAAGTTGATAAGTGTAGGAAATTACCACCAGACTGACAAATGGGTAAGCACATACATGCACATCAAACACCCTGGTCCTACATGTCTATTAATACATGAGACTTTTCACCTTCAACTCAGCCCCTCAACTTGGGCTTCTCTCTGTTAGAGAATGGCATTACCATTTATCTTTTTGCTCAAGTCAGAAATGTGGCTATAACTCAACGATCGCCCTTACTCTGACTCATACATACATTGCATTTGATGAACTCAGAATCTAACAAGATAAGTTGGGTGAAGCTAAGTCTTTCCTTTCACCCCCTAGATTTATCTAGATTGTCTGCATGAATGTGTATCAGTTACAGATGACAAATTATGTAGACCTTAGTTTTATCCACAGTTCTTTTCTGTTTCACAATTGAATCAATCATTATCTTGACTTTATAAAATCTTACTGTGTTTAATAGCTTTTTATTATTGAATAAGAAGGGAAATAGCAATTTGGGTATATTAAAATACCAGTTTTGTCATTTTCCTTAAATTGTCTTCTATAGAACTCTGATGAGAGCCTGACCGTCTATGTCAAATGCAGAATACAACTCAGTTTATGTGCTCGAGTTAGCCTTCCTATAAATAATGTAAATGTTGATGCAGTTATGTCACCCATACAGCAGCTATTATTAAGAAAACATTTCACCATCCTGTCAGTTAGCTCTATAAAAAGTCAGAGAAAAGTATGTTCGTAGTACTGTTGCTAGTTGGCTAGTTGTAATTACTACCTGTATTAGCTCTGTGTAATTCACTGAAATTAGTATCTAGGGAGATGAAGAAAAAATAAACATGATATCTGCATATAAAGAGCTGTAATCTAACGCCAAGATAATGCAATGAGAAACTTTTAAATAAGTAAAATTCATACTCAACTAAGTTTTGTGACATTACATACTCAAACTTTGAGGATTAAGATGAACATATTTTTATAGTAACACTCAATGTTAAATAATAGGACACAACCTTAAATGTATGGTACAATAAGTAAATCAAAAGAGTAGAACATAACCATTAAAAATGTCATTTTCGGGCCGGCCGAGTGGCATGGTGGTTAAGCGCTGGCTTGGGAAGCCAGCAGCCCCGGTTCGGTTCCCACATATAAGGGCCAATGACACTGCCCTCAAAAAAAAAAAAAAAAAAAAAAAAGTTTTCAAAAAAAATGGGTAAAACTTGAAAAATTCTCACAGTATTATGTTGAGTAAAAATACCGTATGAATCAAAATGCAGTGTCCAGAAAATTGTCTTTCAACATATGTAAAAAACAAACTCTCCTCTGCAGCTCAGTTCTTACAGCTATGTCTTTCTCTACCCCTTCTTGTTGCTGTCATCTATTGCATCCCCCATAAGTACGTGAAAGCTTTGGCACCTGGCCTGTATCTATCAGAACAGGTTATTCTGCACTGCAGTAGTAAACAACACAGAAATCTTATTCACTTATAATGACAAATATTTCTCTCCTGTCAATAACCCCCACTGGTGAGCCCTGACTCCTTGTTGTATTGCCTGTAGAGCTCAGGGTGATGGAGCCATCTCTTCTGGAACTTTCTCACTACAGAGAGCAAAGAGACATGGCAAGCCACACATAGGCTCTCATCAACTCCATGCACATTTAATTGGCCAAAGCAAGTCTAAGTTCAACAGTGTGGGGACATAACAAGCATTCCTCCAACAGGGACACCAAACAAAGGGGAGTACTAATATTTGATCTCACAGGAAACAGCGACCCTCACCTCCCATTTCCTCCACTATCTCACATTAAATAAGTTTCGCCATTACTCTAACTGTTCATACTCAGGTCACATCCTATATTATGGTTCTGGTCTCTCAAAGGAGCTCGAATCCTGTTTGCCCACAAAAGCTCCTGACTCCTTATTCAAGAAGAGATAGGAACACTTCACTTAATGGTCCTTTAGGAGATACGTCACTCAAAGTTCAATGTGCGTCATCACCCAGAAATGGATGAGGGCTTTCTCCGTGCTGAGATACAGCAGTCTGGGACTGAGCGTCCTCTTCCCTACAGACGGTTGCGCCATTTATATTATCCTCTCTTTTGGATCCTATCCCACATAACCAGATAGGATGAGTGAGTGGAATGGGATGAGACCAATTAGCTCTTAATAAAAATTGAGTTAACTACTCTCTGTCTCTTGAATATCTTAAATATTCTCCTTTCTGAAATGGTGGCCTTTTCTTGCATTGAATATGCAAAACATGTTGATCATTATTTGGGTTTTGGTCTAGAAATAGAAAAAATTTCCTATTTAACGTTTTATCTCCAGAACTTTTAGACTCAAACGCATAGTAGGTTTCTCTAAAACATAGTGATCATCTCCCGCTTGTGGGATTCTAGATGAGTTTTTATTTCTTTTATTTTTGTAGTTTTCCAGATTAAAAAAATTTTATTTTACAATAAGCACATCATTACATTTACATTTAAAAAATATACAATAAAATTATTTTTGAAAAGAACATAAGAAAAAATAAAGAGTTCTAGTAGGGGAAACTGGTATCAGGAAGATGAAATAATTCTGTCATTTGAGAATATGTATAATATCATGTTCATTTTTATATTTTTCACAGTTCCCAGTGTTGAAAGATGTTAATGTGACCTTATGGTGGTGTGTGTCCTAGGGACACACAAACTTCCAAATCTGCATTAGACAAGTCAGCCCCTTTTTTATATTTCTGGGTAAGATGAACAGAGACAGTAAGACAAGGGAAAAAGACACTGAGGGAGTGTCTACGGCTTTAGACTCACGCTCCAATTATAAAACTCTTGTGAATTATCCTGAACCAAAAAGATGGAGAACATTTTAGATGGAATTTCTCTATCTAAACCATCTAGGCTCTGAGAGCCTAGAAGTAAAGTAGACCACATGTCCCATCTTGTTATTTCCTTACTGAAGCATAAGTATGTTGAAGAATTTCTAATTCAGAGTACACCCACCGTACGCAGAAGAGAGTGCAGAAACAGAGAGCAGGCCTTGGCTGCTGTTTGAATGTTTTCTTAGTCACAGAAAAACTTTCCGTTTTTGGATGTATTTATCTAATAGAGGTAAGATGGGGAGAAATGGAGTCAACAGAGTCAAAATAGAGTCAAAGATGCAAAGAGAGACACATAAGAGGGAGGGAGGGAAAAAAAGGGGGGGCAGATGGAGAAGGGAAAGGAGGGGAGGGGAGGAGAGGAAAAAGAAAGATTAATCTGCTTAAGGGGTTTAGGTTATGGACCATTATTCCATGATCCTAGGAAGAAAAGGTCTACAAAATTTACATCCTCATGCATTCACTAGCAAAGTAACCAATAAAATAGCCTAGGAACTGAGCACTTCATAGCAACACTCTTTCTGTTGGTTGGAGAAAAGCAAAGCTTGTTTGGAGCATTCTGTAGCCAAAACTTGAGAGAGTTGCAGAAGCTGGTCTACTGCATGTAGAAATGAAGAGACAGATGTTAGGATGGATGGATCTTCTAATATTTCCAACGAATTGGAGGTAGATTAGGGTATTTGTTCTTAGAGATACAATCTTTGGCCTTCATTCATCACAATGTGATCTACATAGATGATATATTGTAGAATACATACTTGAAACCTATATAATTTTACTAACCATTGCCACTCTGATAAATTTAATTAAAAAAAGATTGATCATCAAATTATACATACATTTTATGAATAATATTAACAAATTCAAACATGTAACAGATATTCTAAATAACATGTATCTAAATTATCAAATTAATAGTCCCAAAATGGATAATACTAACACTTCACACATACAATCTTCTGTCATTGACAGCTTTACTCTCCATTATTTGCATTATTTTACAAATAACTTTTAGGGATATCATGGTTTCGTGGAGCAAAGCATTTTTATTATCATGGCTTCTCTGGCTGTTAGAAAGCTTCCTTTGAAAACATTTCAGAAGATCTTTCTGACTTAAAAAATAGAGGTCAAATTATGCAAATTAAAAAAACTCTGAAATCAAACCTGACCATGTAAGAAGTGAGTGCAATTCAGCATAAGAAGAAAAGTTAAAGCAATCTCCAGGAGTTTAAGAGAAAAAAATAGCATTTTCGCATAAAAAGAGAATTCTTTACCACCCTAATCCATTATTAAAGGTGACCATTCATCCTTAGTAATCAGATCAATTTGTGCTGAAATTTAGTTCTATATATGTGAATTGGAAGTGATCTTATTAGTGTTCTACCACATCAAGTTTGATAAAATCCCCAATCCATTTCAGTTAAGTTTCTATTGATCCACTTAAGAGATCAATTTGGACTTGTTCGATTTCTTTTGTCAAGGGATTTCATCTGGCTTCAGTTAACGTTATGAAATAAATGTGATTTAGAAATGTAAGATGGAATAAAAAAACAGTCCAGATGAGTGGAGACAGTTATTTGAACTCAAGTTTTTGCATTTGATAGGACATTGCCATTTAGAAATGGACTAGAAAAGCAATAGGACAATGGAGTCAGAGTGCCTTTCAAAGTACTTAGCAGTCATACCTTCCTTCGCTTCCACTAGTGAGTATGTCCCCTGTGTCAATTAACAATTTGGAATCTATTTGTCAATCAAAATGTAGTTTTAGTTTTATTGTTAAGTATGTTTTACATCTATTTATGCTGACTTGCATTAGCTAAATATTCTCTTCATGCCTATGTTTTGCGTTAATTATTCTCTTCATGGCTATGTTTCAGTTTCCTATTTTCTACATTTCACCCTCATTTTTCTGAGAAGAGAAAGAATGAATTTTAAAACGTGTGGCGACAGTTATTGGGGACAGTTATTGAGGCTCCACCTGATAACCATTTTTCTGTCTCCTTCTCCCTTCAGGATCAGTTTTAGAAATGGTCCTAGAAAAAGAATGACCCAGAACCACTCCTCTTTCCTGCCTAATTTTGATTTCTTATTTGTAGGCTAGATGAGGAGCTTCTTTAGCAGGAAGCAGTCCTTAGACCGTGTCTTTCACCTAGTAAAGAATAGGTATGAGATATGCAGTGATCCTGCATGTATTGCACTGTTAGGCAAGTTCAAAGTCAACTTCCCTGGACAAAGAGATGTGAAGGTAGAGACCAGACATAATGCAAAAAGTCAGAGACTATAATTGGTGGTCAGCTTGTCATGTGATGCCATTGTGCCCATTAGTCTTCAGTTAGGAGAACAGAGTTACTCTATGTTCTGCGGAAATAAATGATTTCTTGGAATTTGTGGAAAAAATTAGACTTGCTGAGGGGCTGATGTGTGGAAGGGGGGACATTGGAGGATGAGAGAAATAATTATGAAAAATCCTGAAAGCAGACAAATTGGATCTTGTGGGAAATCCCAGTAACTAAGCTCTCCTGGTAGCCAAAGTGAGTGTATGCCCTCTCACAGGTGCTAATGGCATAAAAAAGAGAAGAAAAAGACAGTGAAGGAAGATGAAGTCCTGGGAAAGAAGTGAAATAAGATATCCATTTTCCCCATATGTTTAGTTTATTGTTAGTGTTAAATTATTATTATAGCTTATAAATATTTTTAAAGAGCTCTGTTATAAAGTTTTTCATACTTATTGGTTTACTAGATGAAAGGCATCAGGCTAGTTAAAAAAAATTCACCCTGACATAGAAAATTTTGGGGTTCAACTTGCTTCCTTTTAAAGCTGAGTAAATTGAGATCTACTAAGTTTAAAAGATCAATGCAATATAACAATTAGTCAAGATAGAGTTCTGTCAGCCAAGTCCTACCTCAGTGCTCTTTCCGCTATGCCTTATGCCTCCTTGAAGAGATATTTTGACTTAAATTGCTGGCCAAGTCTCACACTTTAAAATTACTCGATCCTGTAACTGGCCTTATTTGACATTTAGCTTAGCAAATCCGCTTTTTAAGGGTCAGTCCTTAACCTTACTTGCTAGAGAACATAATGAAATAGGTGGGTGGCAAAATACAATTTACTGTATCTGTACAACATAAGAATATTCATCTTTACCCAATTTCACCCAGAAATTCTGACAACCTATTAGATGCCATACGTGTACACTGGATCAGACAATATTAAGAGGTGCCAAAAGGATTAGATATGGCCCCTCTGCTTTAGAATGACGTGTCGGGTAATTCTACTGATCTATTTATTCTGTGTGGGTTTTTTTTGTCACATTTGGCTACATTCACGTCAAGCTTTTGAAATGCCTGCTACTGTGGTTAGATTAAACATTCAGTTCAAATGTATTCCAGTAGGAAGAAAACATAAAGCGTGGGCAAGGGGGTTCAATAAAGGTGTTTTTGTTTTTTGTTTTTTTAAAGATAAATAACAATAGGAAAAAACCTATGGCAATTGCAAGTTCTGTTTTGGTCTACGAAAACTTGAAGTTTGAAAGCTGGAACCCATTATAGCAACATCTATCCTAAAATGTTTACAGTTTAAAACTGAGCTTGGCCGGTACAGTAATAATGAAAACTGGAATGCCTAGATTTCTGTACCATTGAATACCTGTTTTGTCTGCCATTTTCAGGAGATTTCTGGGATTACCTGAACAAATGATAGCCCAGATTTAGTTGTGCTTGTTGACTTTCCCCTGTTGCTCTATGTAACCTGTAAAGCAGTAAGTCTCTGATGCCATTGATTAATAGTCATAGCAGCACTTGGGAGCCAAATCAATCTTCAAAATAACTTATTGTTTGTGCAGTTTATAGCCAGTGCTTTCCATACACTTAAAAATCACAGAGAAATGGCCTTTCTTTCTCCTTCAGGACAGTGGACTGTTCCTTCTCTGACTGTCTGGAAGTGGTTGTTAGACACGAATTATTGTCAACTTTTTGATAAACTACTAAAGGTGGGATCCACTTTTCAGGAGAATAGTGACCATTCAACCGGCCTGTCTCTTAATGCCAAGAGAAGGCTGAGAGCAAAAGTGCATTTGGGCAAATGAAAATATAACTAATGGAAGTGATGCAGGACCAGCTTCTAGGGTACAGTTATCAGGAGAAGAGTGAGCGAGTGGGAGGAAGGTGGTGACTGGATGATGTGCATGCAGGGGCGTTTCTGCTCCAAGCTGCCATGTCTGTGCTCTGCCTGATTCCTTCTGCATCCTGCTCTGAAACACTCTCCATGGCACCCATGTGTTCAATGAGTAGTTTTTAAAATCATCTGAAAACAGTTGTTAGAGAAGGAATTTGATTTTGAAACAGTTTAGCAGAAAAGGTTTACTGTACATAGATCTCTGGGGCATTAGGAAATGGGCCACCCAGCTCGTCACATGCCCTTGTACCAGCCTCAAGTCCTTTGCCAGCTTTTTGCCTTTTCCCACCATCTTCTCAGCTCCTTCTCAACAATTCTAAACACTTACAGAAACTTAGTAATTGGCAACCAAAATGAACTCAAGCCAAAGTTTTAAAACCCCAAATCATGGAAGAGAAATGAGGACATTAAAGTGATACACTGCCATGCACCCATGAATTAGTGACATTTTCAGTGGAATCCAGGGCACCATATGGATGTGTTGAGTGAGCTGATTCCCTGAGTAAGAAAACTGAAGAGGCAGCCCTTCGTGCACCTCAGGGAACAAAACAGTATCAAGTATGTGTTTACTGGTGGAAACTTGTCCACGGGGCCAGGAAGAGTCCATCTGTTCAATATCCAATTATTTTTTTTGACCAGCCATATTTATTTTCTGTAAGTAACAATTACCAATCTAAATATTCAGAAACAGAAGGAACTCAGAAGGAGCCAGTGGAGACAGAGGCTTAGAATACGCAGAAGAGAGGGAATACTTGTGGAGCAAGGGGTGGGGGCAGGTGGAAAAGAATGGAGTTCAGGGGAGGGAGGGAGAGGAGGGGATGGGAGCAAGCCCCTGCTGAGTGCTCTCTGCTGGATGTTATGCAAATATCTAATTGACATGCAAATATCATAACAAGGAGGCTGTACCTTAGGAATGAAATGTTGCTATAAAAAAATAACAAATAACTAGTCAGCAGTTCGGTCCCACATATGAGGGCCAGTGACACTGCCCTCAAAAACAAACAAACAAACAAACAAAAACTAGTCAGAAACAGTTCTCCAATCCTTATCCTAGGTACATGCGGTAGTATGTTCTTATCTTCAGCAAAAAGTGAAGCAGAAACAAAATTTTGGCCCCTACCAGTTGGTTTTTGACACTTTCATCATCTCCTTTTCTCTGATAGCCTCCACCACTGCCCTTGCTTTCTGCTCGTTGTGAGGATGGCACCGTGCTGCATGCAGCACTCCTGTACAAAGGAGTTTAATTCTTTTTTGGGGGCAGGGGGGCATGAAAGAACTTGGGGCTGCAGTGAACACATGAAGAGGGAAGCAATTTATTGCATCGGGGAGAAGAGCTTATTCAACAGCACTGACATCTGTGTCTGCAGGTGACACCTGCTCTGGATAGGTAGGCTAGTCATGGCATTTACCCACAGAGGAGAGTAAGCAGGAGTTGGAAACATTTGTTCAAGTTTAATGGCTGGCTCACTGGCCTGAATAATTGATTTCTTCAGGAAGTTTTTAATCTGAGTCTTATTGTATCCAGACTACATGAAGGGATATGGGCCCCACAGTAGATAAATAGGCTCTGTATGTTCTAAATGAGTGGGATATTGACCTTGACTCTTTCCAGCGGTGTGGTAGGGCAGAATGGTGGGGATGACTTATGAGACGAGTCTACCACATTAATTTAGGTGACATACTCTTCCCTTCACAAATAGCTTCAACATTCTCTGCCCACACAGCAAGTACTTTCTTCTGAGTCAGCAGTAATAAAACATTTATTTGCTCTCTTCCACACATTTAAATAACCAGCTCATAAAAAGCCTCATAGAGAGCTTGTTTACACATACTTAAAAAAGGATAGACTCTGTGTTTGTGAAACTTCACATGTAGCACTGGCCCTTCAATGCCTGGTTTTAGTCAAAATATTAATTTTTGGAACATTTTAATTGGAAATTAAAATACCCAAATAAAAGCAAACATATGTCACAACATTACTAAGAATACGAAGGCTGTTGAAACAAAAAGAGAAGCTATGACCAAATTTCATTACACTTGCAATTATTTTGTTGTTAATCAGCTTCAAATTCTTCACTGTAGTGGAAGAACTACATAGTTTCAAAGCATAGGATTCAGGGGGATCTTTTGAATGCTGACTCGCCAACAGTGTGTCATATTTGTGGTTTATTTTCTTGATGCATTTAGCCTTGGAAAGCAAAGTCCTTAATGAATATGGCCATTCTGCATTTCTTATAATCTTCCAGCTGTGGAAATACTACAAGGTATTTTGAAAGCCAAGATTTCTCACCTTCATACTTTATGATAGAATTATAAATGGGAAGTAGGTAGGCAAATAAGAGTTTTATTTACTAACCCTTTAGAAGAGAAAGTAAGGTACAATGAATATATGGCTTCCTTCAATGTTAGGAGCAAATTAGAAGATAAATAGATATTTTCCTGAACCCTCCAGCTGGTTTTGAAGTCATTTTACTTTACCTAAAATTGTCAGTTTTTCAAATTTAATAATACTGTACTCCTGTGTAACATATTTGACTGCCGAATATTGAAGTGTAAATAAGAGTGGATCACTTTAACTTTGTGTTTATTACTTATACCTTGCATTGTTAAAATAAAAAGTATTTAAGGGGCTTATAACATATCAATTTATTTTTTTTTTAAGTAAGAAAGTTGGAGAATGGAAAAATAAGTGGGGAGATAGGATAATATGTAATCATGAAATACATTTCATAATGTTCAATAGACTTTGCAATAGCTTGGCTGAAAATTTGAGCTCGATCTTCCTAGCACCTAACACAGAGAACACCCAAGAAGTATTTTATTTCAGATATTATAAGATTTTTTTCTGTGGATTCTATCATTAGTTTATAGGAAATACATATTTTCAGGCAAATATTTCCAAAATGATAAACTTAACTAAGGGATAATATAGTGAGAAAATCTTGTTAAATTAAAAAGTAAGCAAATTCAGTTTTAATTCAAATATAACCTAAATTAGTCTTGGTATCAGATTTTTCAGGTGGGATGAAATGGTTTGTTGGCTGTGCCAAGAAAAACTGAAGAGGATGTTGAAGCGGACATTTCTATCTTTCCAACACCCTCCATATGCCTTGAGATTAGAGGGAATCATTTTATTCTGACAAGTTAACAAATTGATTGACTAGACCCATGAGGAATTGTAAGTGCATTTAATATAAGCTGAACATATCTCGTTATCTCTAGAAAACATATTGGAGGAATGCCAGTGCTACTGGCCAACTGGGAGAGCGTCCAGAAATATATTTGGACCTTGATACTCTTTTCCTTGTTCTGTAGATCACTCACATATTTGATCCCCATCTGGATGTTAGTTAAAACAATGTTAACAATATCTATTGAATAACAATTATGGGTCAGGGTTTGTAATGACTACGGTTGATATTAAGGAAGAACACATCCATAACTGAGAGTGCATAAAACATAGTAAAGGTATGAGACAAATCAACCAAAGACTGCAAAACACATCTTACGCAAGGAAGGCCGTGAAGAAGCACCAGCCACATCTGGCAGAGTGCAGAGGAGGGAGGCAGCCTCTTCTGAAGGGATAGAAAAAGGTTTCATGGAAAAGGCGATGTTCAAGATAGATAATGCATATGATTTGAACCCGTGGAGGGGGATGTTCACGCAGAAAGAGCACCATGAGTCAAGCACGAAGTGACATTCAGTTCCACTCATATCCTTACCTCTCTGTGCCCAGCCGCCTTGAGAAGCAGCCACCATAGGAAAATTTATTTCCTCTCTCCTCTCATCTCATTTATATGGCTTTACACTGCATCTCAACTCATCTACTTTGAAGCACATCTCCTGTCCTAGCTTTGCCTTCCTGGCTTCATTATAGAATCCTTATTTCTGCAGCACTCATTTAAACGGACAGATTACTTGGATGGTCTGCGTGAATTGTCTCATCAGCAGCTCTGAGAGATTCTCTGAGGCAGATCGCCTCCTTCGTTGCAGCCAGCTGCCTATTGGTAAAGTTACATGGAAGGCCTCTTCCTCTCCCTCACTTCCCCTTGAGACAGGCGTCTTCCAGAAGCATGTACTCCCGACTAGCTGACTCCAGGGCCCTGATTCTCTGCTTATCTAGGAGGCGGGATCAGATAATGGGAAAGCACCAATGACACAGGAACTGTGAGTAATCTGATTTACTAGGAATAGGAGATCTACTGAGGAGATTGGTAAAACATAGGCTGGGAAGATAATCTAGGTTCATATTGTGGAAGTTTCTGAATGACAGGCTGAGAAAATTGTATTTGATTCCATAAGAAATGTGAATGAAATGGAGGATTTTGAGTAGGGTTTGCTGTTTGCATTTATCTCTCTCTCTAAATACTCATTGTGTGTGTGTGTGTGTGTGTGTGTGTGTGTGTGTGTGTGTGTGTGTGTGTGTATGTATGTTCACGATGTATTTTTATAGGAAAAGCAGTAGGGTCTGTGAGATTATCTCCTTAAGTGCCATCCACCACTGTGCGCCCATGACAAAGGATTTCTGGAGATAAGGAAGATGATGGAAGCTGGGAAAGTTAGTTAGACCACAGTATTTTTCAGAATGTCACATTCATATAAGGCTCAACCATCCTCTAGAGGAAAATGTATTGCTTATGAAAGAGAAAGGATGCACCACCAGTAAAAACAGAACTATTAACCCCGGGGAGGCCTTTAGTTGTAACTGGGAGAGGCTGAATGGAAACTGAAACCAAGCTCAGAGTTTCAGGCTCTGCTGATGGCAGAGAGCAGTTCTGTTAGCTCCTGGCAGTGCGTTTAGGGGACTCTGAGAGCCTGCCTGTGCACCGTGCAGGTGGCAGCTGTCTCTTGGATCATCTTTGTGCTGTGTGTTCTGTTTGTGAGTATATTGTATACCAATTATTTTAAGTAGTTTTTCATCTGTTGCGTTGTTAATTATAGCGAGGACATGGCAACACAATCATAGATGGGTATGAATGCTTTTTCAGTGAACCAAAGAAGTATCCACCAGGGCTGTATAGAAATTGCAGTGGAATGAAAATAATCAAATATGAATGGGTTTAGGTAGCCAGTGGCACTGACGGCTTATGAAGCTGAACACCAGGGTTTTTTTTTCCACTACAGTATATGTGAGAGGCACTGAAGAAAGAAACCTTTGGCATGATTATATTTTCTTGTGGAATGTAACTAATTTCACAGTGGAATAATCCTGACAAGAGCTCTTAGTTTCCTTCCATATGTTTGTTTCATTTTCTGGAACAGGGGTCTTTGCCAGGGCACATTTGAGTGCTATTGAGCACCATAGGAAAACTGTTTATTTTTTTTGTGCAGTCATCAATAGCAAAAGGGAAAAAAAGAAAGAAACAAAAGGAAAGGTGAGTCCGGGTAAATTGTTCTTATGCAATTGCATGCTAACACAGAGATCTGAGGACCAAAGCAAGGGGACTCCTTGGCTCCTCATCAGTCTAATCCAAGGAGAAAATCATGGATGAACATGTATGTGGCATTCCATGCCTTCCTTCCACCCCTGCCGACTAAGTATATAATACCCTTTGTTTTAAAGGCAGCTTGAGGAGTCACTGTGTTGTCATTCAACTACAGGAACTCTTGAAAACCAATAGCATGAGAATAAGTAGCTGCTACTAGAAAATTAAAATTTCATTTTTTTTTCTATAAAAAAGATACCCTAAAATTTATATGTAGGATATGCCAGGGGGGAAATAAAGAACAGACACAGTACTGATGGATGTCAGATTCATTGAAGGTCTCTTATTTCCTTGAATTTTCTATTGATTTGCTTTAAAACTATCATTTCTAAATAGATTTTTCTAGGAATAGGGATCTTAGCACAAAGTCTTCAGTATGTTCAAGGAGGCTTTACTCTGATACTTATTCACTTCATAGATTTTAAAAAAAAAATGTAGGCCCTTAAATGGTTATGTGAGCTTATATTCTCCACTTCCATCCCTTCCTTACACACTTGCACACACACACACACACACACACACACACACATACACACACATACTCATACACTCATGGCATTTTTTTTTACTTGTACCCCAAATAAAAAACAATCTGATAAATAACTTCTGCTTGTTATTGCTCAGTTAAGCATCAGTTGAATGTTGTAGGACCACAGCAAAGTAGTGCCACAAATGATGTTATATGTAGCTGGCACCAATTTAATCATTCTAATTTAGCATCAATTGAAGCTCAAAAACAAAACAAAACACTAATGATTCATTCACAGAAATTTTATTAGTGACTTTTAGGTGCCTGGCATTGTGCTGATGTACAAAGGGCACAGAAAGTAGAATAAGAAATGATATCTGCTCTTGAAATCCTCAAAGTCCCTTAAGAGTAACAATATTTGTTTCTATACCATAGAAAATATAGAAACACTTATGACATAATATAATGAGTTCAATAATAAATGAATAGTGAGGGCCGGCCGAGTGGCGCGGCAGTTAAGCGCTGGCTTGGGAAGCCAGCGGCTCCGGTTCGGGTCCCACATATGAGGGCCAGTGACACAGCCCTCAAAAAACAAAAAACAAAACAACAACAAAAAATTAAAATAAATGAATAGTGAATAGGTCACTCAAAAATGAGGAGGGCTAGGGCCAGCCCAGTGGCGCGGTGGTTAACCCGGTTCGGGTCCCACTTATGAGGGCCAGTGACACTGCCCTCAAAAAAAAAAAAAAAGGAAGGCTACTATGAACAGAGTCAAAAGCAAATAGCCCAAACTAGAAAAAATTCCAACTTGTAAAACAGCAAAAAGATCTAATTTCACTGATATATAAAAAACATCTCTAAATGAATAAGATCACTGAGGAGAAAAATGTGGGAATGATATAAACAAACAAATCATTAAAGGAGATACACATAACCCTTAAAACTATGAAAAGCTACCCAACCTTTTGTAATAAAAGAAATACAAGTTAATATTACACTGAAATAGCATCTATTACCTATTAAGATTGACAAAGACACATAAGTTTGATAATACTGCATTATCAAAAATGTGGGCAGATAAGCACTTCCCATATTTGAGAAAGCATTCACTGCTACAATGCGTATATATCGGACCATTGAAAATGTTGATCAAAATTCCATACTTTAACAACAATTGCAATATTTTCTGTAGGTATAATAAGTACGTATTCGCAAAATTACATATCACGACATTATTAATTGCATCATTGCTCGTAATAGCAAAATTAGAAACAACTTAAAGTTCATCAATAGGGGAATGATTAAATACACCATATTATAACCCTATAATAAATACTATACAGCTGTAAGAGAATGAGGCTATACTCTCTATATAAATATGAAAGCACATCTCTCTAAAACACATCATTAAGTGCAAAAAAAAGCAATGTACAGAACATACTGTGTAGTATGCTATCACTTGTGTAAAACCAGGGGAAAATTATATTTGCATTTGCTTATTTATGTATCAATATCTCTGGAAACACAAAAAACCAACCAATGGAAAGGAATATTGGGTGATAGAAGACAGTAGTGTAAAGGAGACTTTTCACTGGGTGCCTGTTTCTATTTTTGGCTTTTGAACTATGTGAATGCATTATCTGTTTGAAACCCTAAATATATATACACTTTTTTTTTTTTTTTTTTAAAGAGGACGGAACAAATAACTCCAGCCTACAGGGTTAGGAAAGCTTTTTGAACGGAAACAGCATTTGAGGTGAATCTTAGAAGACGAGAAGTTCAAGCAGAGAGGAAGAAAGACAGGAATATCATGAGCAGAAACTCAAAAGTATGAAAATATGTGGAGGGTCAGCAAAGCCATAAAATGGCACTTAAAAGGAAGCTTCAAAGAGCTAGGATGAGAGCAGCGATATATGAAACAAAGGGAATGGAAGGTTCAGGAAGGAAGGCATGATCATTAGCGCCCAGAGCGGCAGGGAGGTCAATCAGGCGCTAGCACTCCTGCAGTTTATCTGCAATTGATTCCACTGTCAGCTCTTATCTTTTTGCCTTTGAGCTCTGTAGTTAAAGGTGTTAGTTTTATTTCTAGCTTCATTAACCGGTAATCTACAGATTGTTTCCTGTAAATGTGTCTCTTTGTTAGACATCTGCGTAATAAAAAAAATAACAGGAGGTTTAAGAGAAGACTTCAAACCTTTAAAAATCTATTTTGTGAGAGAAATTGCATATGCTAAGCAACTGTGTGTGGCTACAAAGCAGGCTACCGAAAAGTACATAGTAGTGCAAACAAATTCTTGATTTTTCCCAGCACTCTGTTTTTTAAGAGACTTAATAGTATGTGTTGACTGGTCATCAAATGAAGTAACATCCATGTCAGTAAACTATTATAGAGTGCAATATAAACATAAGGATGAGGACCCAACCATGATGATCATAGTAATAATAATGACTCTGAGACGAAATGAAACTCACACCGCAGCTTAGGGTTTTCCTCAAGCCTCAGCCACTTCCTCTTGTGCTTTCCTTCAGACTTTGGGTAACTGCTCAGCTGTGTGCGTAAATGAATGACATCGGCTGACGTTCCAAAAGGGCTTCATGGATTTATGCTCGGCAAATAGGTAGCACGTATCATGGAATAAAAAGGGGGACTGGATACTGTAGACAGAAGAAAGAGCAGTGGGAGCAAAACTGTGGTCTTCTGAGAGGGCCTGATGTGTTCCAGGGTCAGGGAGATGGAATGGCCACTGCAGCTCTGACTGGTCATCAACTAGATGGGTGACATTGGCCTGATCATTTTACCTTTCTCAAGTTCAGTTTACTGACTTATAAAATGAGGAGTAGGGACAAGATCCATGTTTTGTTTTGTTTTGTTTTCCCCTGAGCAGTGCCATTTTATTTTTCCAAGAGCCCCTCTGCTTAAAAAGGCCTCTAGATGAAAGAGTGATGGGAGCTGCTCTGGATGAAGCAGACGTGCGCAGCCCGCTGCTCTCTCTCCTTAGCACCTTTGGGGTAGCCTTCGAATGAAGAACTTGAACCCATTTGTAAATGACCAAAGAAGAGCATCTAATGGCCTCTTCAAGTCCTAGCATTTCCATCGTTCATGGCTTTCATATTCTGAGAGTACTAAAAAGATGAATAGCCTAAGATGGCATTATTCTAAGATAGCTTTTGTCAGTGTTCCCCTTGATCATTTTAATCATTTTTCAAATTTTCATTGTAATAAAGCCATGCACCTGGATATCCTGGTGCCTTAGGCCACCCCAATAACTTTACTGAGATACCTACATACCAACTTCAGAGTCTTATAACTGAAAGATACCTGGGCTGGCAATTGTTTATTATATAGACCCTAACGGTCCAATGTAAGCCATCTAAACTTATCTCACCTTCATATCAAATCCGTTTATCGGCATTGTATTTTTCTCCTATTATTCTCTTATATCTATCTACAGGATGATCAATTATTTTTGAACAGAAGAACAATATATCAAAAAGTTAATTTTCCTCACAGTGTGGCTGACTTTCTATATATACTTGATTATGGTACATGCACTTTGGTGAAAGTTCATTAAATCCAAAGCTTAAGCATTGTCATGCTTTGAGCTGAACTTTTAGGATAGCCTTGAAGCCGCCCAAGTTAGTTTATTATAGAGGAATGGTGCCACCCACATCATTCATTGATCCATATTTCTAACCCTGAAATGATGTTTATTTCAAAGTTGGTAAGCCAGGTGCTTACTTATCAGAAAGATGGATTGATGTTGCCTGACGGAAATTCATCAACTTCTTAGAGCAGTGGCCCAAATGGATTGTTTAGGAGACAGATTCACGGTGCTCGGCACCCACTTTAGTCAATAAAAGTGACTGGAAAGGGTTAACTGCTGGCGAGTGACAACTGTGGTGGCCTGGGCTGCCTCCTGATAACCTGGGCAGAAGAGTGTCAGCGGCACGCTTTATCTTGCACTGGGAGTCAAGAACGGCGCCTGATACACAGGGCCTGGCTCCTGTTGGTAGAATGAACACAGCACATTCTCCTTGCCATTCCTAGTATGTGCTGAGCGTGATTGGCACATGCTCCAGAAAGCAGCGAGACTGGATAGGAGACAGAAGGGAAAGCAAGAATGATATCAATAGCCTCCGCGGGGATTTATTTTAAACCTGCCATCTTGTCAACATTGTTTCAGTATGACAGCTGAGGCTTTTGCCAAGTATTGAACATCTGACCCCATTTGGCTTGTCATTTTAAGCTCAGCCTTATTCTAAATGGAAGGGCTGACCCTCTGAGAAGCCATAGTCTGAATCTGAGTTTGGTTCATCACCAAGTTCAAGATGATTATCTGAAGTTTGTTTGAACCTCAAGGGAGAATAAAATTGAACTGAAAACTCTCACCAGAATGAATTTCTCCAGTGATTTTTGGCCTTTCAGCTTCTGCTTGAAAATGAATGGCATGAAAGCAGCTTTTTTCCTCTGGCTATTTGGAACTGATTGGTACATTCCAGACATATCATATGCCACTCTGGTGGTAATGCATCAGGGGAAGAAATATATTTAATCGTTTTAGAAATGAGGACATTGAGTGTAGTCTCAGGTTTAAACTGCATTTCTTTAGCTGACAGACATTGTCATATATAATAGCTTATATATTTCAGCTCCTAGAGACTGAGATTTTTCCTACTAAAACTTCTATGGCTTGAATGAATGAAACAAACTCTTATTGATAATAAGAATGCAAACGTGGGAGTTAGTTAGACCTGGGTTTAAATTTTGGCTATACCGCTTCTTACAGATGAAACCAAGAGCAAGTTATTAACCTCCCTGAACTTCAGTCTACTTATCTTAAAAACAGTGCAGGCAATACTTCCTTTATAGGCCTGAAGTGAGGATTATATGACCTCTGAGCATAGTGTTTGCATCATCGTAATTCTCTAGAAATGTTAACTATTTTTATGTTAATAGAGTTCACAGTGGACATGTAACATAAGCAATTAACCTGCAAATAATTTTTTAGTCACATTTGCCACCATCCCTTCCAAGGCAAGAGGTGTTATTGAAAACAATGACAGAAATGCAATGGTACCTTTGGAGAGGATTATTATACTACATATTGTCATTTTATTTTGTAAATGTTTGTAAGGCAGGAATCTTGTCCTTACATTTCACTGCATACAGTTTGTATTTGCTATTAAAAAAAAAATCTGCCACGCTGCTCTACTCTATCAGCTAATATTTGAAGATTTTTTTTTTTAAGTTTATTGGGGTGACAATGGTTGGTAAAGTTACATGTTTCAAGTGTACAATTCTGTAATACATCATCTATATATCACATTGTGTGATCACCACCCAGAGTTGAACAATTTTATTCATAATGATTAAAAAGGAGAAGCTTTGTTTAGATTAGAGATTATAACTTGAGAGGTTTTGACCCTCAGCCGCTTGCCTTGTTAATGGAGCAGCATGACCGTTCTTTGGATTGTAAATGACTATGCCAGGAGTAACAGTCCCAGCCAAGCTGGCCGCAGATTCTGCACTAGTACTGAGCTGCTTTAAAGTGGCCATTGAGGACAAAAATATATTAACTAGCTTGTGACATTTCAGCTGGACTGTGTACACAACTTTCTTCCTAAATGTGTATCTGGTGATACGGTGTAGCCTCAGGTAACCAAATTCATAGTGAAATAGGAAAGGATTAGTGAGTTGGTTCAGGACCACTCACATTATCTATTCACTGCATGATGATGCAACAATGTAAGGACCATGAACCTGTATTTAAATGAATAGTTAATGCGTTTATTATTTTTTTTAAATTCTTCCATTGAATTGTATGGCCCTGTCAATAAAATGAAGAGGCATCAAATAGTCTCACTAAATATTTATTTTGATATATTGGAGGGAGCAGCAGAATTCAAAAGTTTTCATAGGATATAGTGGCTGATTTCTTGTATGGCTGGAATTGTGTTCAAAGTCAATTCCAAAACCAGTGTTTTCAAAATAATTAGAATAAAGTTATCATTGGAATAATAGCTTCTTGTAAAGTTTCCTTTGAAGCAAAATACCCCTTTGTATGATAGGTAGTTTTTTTTGTTTGTTTGTTTTGAGGGCAGTATCACTGGCCCTCATATGTGGGACCCGAACCGGGGCTGCTGGCTTCCCAAGCCAGTGCTTAACCACCGCGCCACTCAGCCGGCCCAGATAGGTAGTTTTAATGCTTAAACAATTCTGTTCATTTATAGTCACATATCACGTTGTTTTTAATTAAGAACTTAGTCTCTTTCCTAAATATTAGCCCCTGTGCTGCCTACCATTTTCCCTTCATTAGAAAAGTGAAAACTCTGAAATAGATAATTAAAAACACTTTCAAATTCCATATCAAAATAAAACCATTTGTTTTAGTAGCCGGTCCTATCATTCTGGTCACCTTTGAACATCAGTCGGCTTTCACAGGAAAATAACACAATAGATGCCTTGATTGTTACTTCTCTAAAACTAGGCACTTAATTTTCTTCAAAGTAAAACAAACATTCCCGCCCCACTAAAGTTGAGTAGGTGTTAGGTGTCAGAGTCATCAAAGCAGCCAACAGTAGCAAAAGGCAGTAGCTTATGATTCCATGCTTTTCCTAAGTGAACACATTTTCTGAACTGCATCATGGGGAATAATAGTAGGACTGATCGTCATAAGACAGATGGCCTTAAACTGTGTGAAATATGACAGTGCATGCATTTATAAAGGCTCAAAAGATAAGAGAGGTTGCTATCTTTCGGTTCTATGTATGGCTCCCTAAATTTAACTTCAATCTCTCATATTTCATTCTCAGTATTTTTTATTTTTTTTTTAAAGATTTTATTGGGGAATTGGGGGAGGGGAACAGACAAGTTGTTGTCTTTTTTTGTTCTTCAGTCTAGTTGCGGAGGATGTTGCTTCACTGGCTCATGTTGGTATCGTCATTACGCTCCTCCCAGATGAGGCAGATCAGTCTCCGGCCTCTGGATGTCGCTCACCGCGGCTATTGGCAGCTCACTGCTGACTGCCAGCCGCTCACGCTGGCTTTGGGCCACTCACTGTAGCCTATGGCAGCCCACTGCAGCAGGGGCTGCAGCCTACACTGTCTCCGGGGTTCACACAGCCCAGCTCCAGGTGGAGCTATTGTTAGCTGTAGAGGGCAGTGTCACTGGCCCTCATATGTGGGATCCGAACAGGGGCCGCTGGCATCCTAAAAGCAGCTCTTAACCAATGCACCACTCAGCCGGCCCATTCTCAGTATTTTTTTGTTGTTGTGCATCCTTAGTAATTGTGGAAAACAGTTACCATTTCTTTTTCTTTTCTTTTTTTTTTTTTATCATTTGGTAACATTTTAATCTTCTGCTTCACATAAATTGCCATTTCTTGCTGAAGTCTGTTACATGGTAAACTCTTCTTGGGGTTCAATGCATGCCATTCCTTTTCAAAAATAGATCATATAGCTTAATTTGTTCTCTCTGCTAACCTCTATCTCCCTGATGACTCGAGGTGTATAAACTGACCATAATGTTTTGTCAAATGTCTAATCATTCCCGTGGCTCCTGGATTATCCAATTTTCCCTGAAAGAGATAACTGTATTCAATAGGAAAATTATTTCTTTGCTCTTACTCATTACACATGGGTCACTAATGTTCTTGCTCTTTTTAACAAGAGCATTACCTTGTTGGTAATGATTTCTTTTCATCCTACCAAAAGGCATTTTAAAAAACGAATTGTATTCCATCTAGTCTCTTCATAACTGTATTCTATTAATTTCTGATCACTTTTCATTTAATCAGTGCTGATTTGAATACCACTTCAATCTACTAAGAATGGCTGTGTACTTGGCAGGTTAGAAAAAAAAAATGAGTGAAACAGATTTAATGATAATTAAAACCACCCCGAACATCTTTCTTAATGTGTGTGGTCCCATCTTAAAGGGGCTTTATCTCTCTTTGAATGGTGGAGTTGACAAAGAACATTGTCATTGAAATTGTGTTTTGTGCAATTGGTTTTAGTCTTCAAATCTCTACCATGCTTCCTAATTTACTCTCATGGTGCCATGAATGCAAGCAACACAGATCATGTCTTCTATGGGTTATTATGAAATAAAATGAAATGGTCATGGAGTGTGCAATAACACTGGTCTGCATTTTCATAAAATTGCATCTCCTAAATACACTCTGTAAATGGAATTTTTCTTTTCATGTTCCAGTAATTCTTTCTTTCATTTTTCTATTATCAACATGTGTTAAGGAGCAGTGCATTCAGATAGTTTACTGCATTATTTTATTTAACCAGCAATCTTGGTATTCCCCTCTCCCCTTGATTCTCCCTCCTTGTCCCTTGATGGCAGCACAGAGCATCGTGACATATAGCACAACCTCCTTTCAGTCGGTTTTAACAGTGGGAGGTCAGAGGCGGGCAAGGCATGGGCTAGGATGAATGACTGCATCTGATGAGTCATCCTTTTCTTCTAGGAAGATTCCTGTAGCATATTGGGCTCTGGCAGTTGATCTCAGAGGCTTGATAGAGTAGCATTACAGAGCTCATCTAGAAGATTCTGTGGAAAAGGGACAAACCTCAGAAGACCAAGGGGGAATCTAAGGGCTGATCTCTGCTCTTACCAGGTGGTCGAATTCTAGTTCCTTTAAATGGCCATCAAAGACACCACAAAGCCAAAGATAAAGCTGCCCAGACACTGCAGTTGGGTGCTTATGTACCATCTGTCACAATCATTTCATCCTCGTGCAGCATTTTATTCTACTTACTATAACTACAGAAAGGTATTTGTGCATTTTATGTGTGTGGGTGTGTGGCTAAACTATGCATCTGTTATTTGTATAATCACATTAAGCTGGATTCAATAGGTACTTGTTTTTCCTAATGGAAGATCTATCAGCCCAACTTCAGTGATGATTATGAAACAGCTTTTTAGGCAGTCAGATAGGAATCAGTAGTCCTCAATGCCACTAGTAAGTCATTTGATCATGCCTAGTTCACTATCACTTTTCATAGTTATTTTTAAGGGTTTTCCGTTTACCCCAGGTTTCTAACTCGGTCTCATTCGTTCAACATTAAACACTGCTTGTATCTCCTATTTAAATAAAAGATCAAGGCTGTCAGAGGGAACTCCTTTAATAAACAATTGCCACCTGCTCCTCCCAAACTCACAACACCCCTGCCTTCATTAATTCTCTCCTTTTTCCAATTTCATGGGGAGAGTTACCTGCCTCCTTTTAAAGTTAACTCAAACACATGTGTTCTTAATTTTACCCAATTCCATTCATTCTTCCATTATTTCCTTAATTACTGGAATAGCCAGCCATTTTCTCTTAAATGCATTCTCTGACTGGCTTGCATTTACTCCTAATAAAGGAAAAGAAACAAAGCCTTACTTCTAGAACTGCATTGCCCATCAAACTAGCTCTTCTGTGCCTATGAAACATCTTGAAAGATTAGCCTATAGTCCCTGCCACCATTCCTTTTCATTGCGATCTCACTTTCTGCTCCTCCATTCTTTGAAACCAGTATACACAAGTGTGCAGTTCCTATCTATTGAGTACAATGGTCATAGTTTTGGACCATTCAGCCTCTGAACACTCTTTCTACAAGGACTAAATCCTTAGGGTTCCACATCTGGCAGGAGGCAGGGCTTTGTGTGCAAGGATAAAGAGATCAGATGCTCTGTCTTTCTATACCCAGGCCCCAGGGCCGGATGCGTAGTCTTGGCTTGGCAATCAGGTCATCCCACCCAGGGACAGAGCAGGAATTATTCACAGGGGCCAGCAGAGACGTGGTGGTGGTAGCCATTGAGTGGGTGGTGTCCCTAGCTAGACTTTTCCTCTGCAGTGTTTTCTGTTGACTAATCTCTTTTGGCTCCTTCCTACTTTCTCAGACTGTTTCCCAGTTTCACATAATTCTGTGGGCTAATATTTTTGCCATAAATTTCTTTCATCCCTTAATTCAAACACATTTGGTTTATGTTCCTTGGAGTTAAAGATCTCACTGATACAGAAAACAATACTTAGGAATGGGTTTAATGTATTTAATTTATATTTTTAAATATTTCTTTTTTATTTTTCAAGTACAGTTGACATACAATATTATATTAGTTTCAGGTGTACAACGATTAGATGTTTATATACCTTATGAAGTGACCATCCCAATAAATCTAATACCATACATATTTATGTATCTGACACCATACATAGTTATTACATATAGTTGTTGACTATATTCCTTATGCTGTTCTTTACATCCCCATGACTAATTTTTAACTACCAATATGGACTTCTTGAAAACTTCCCCTTTTTCACCCATCGCCCCCACCACCGCCAAACTGGCAACCACCAAATGTTCTCTTTATCTATAAATTTGTTTCTGTTTTATTTGTTTACTTTCTTTAGATTCCACATACAAGTAAAATCATATGGTGTTTGTCTTTCTCTGTCTGACTTATTTCGCTTAGCCTGATACCGTTTAGGTTCATCCACGCTGTTGCAGATGACAAGATTTCATTCTTTTTTATGGCTGAGTAATATTCCATTGTATATATGTGCCACTTCCTCTTTATCCATCTGCCCATTGATAGGTACCCGGGTTACCTCTATATCTTGGCTATTGTAAATAATGCTGGAATGGATGTATGGATGCATGTGCCTTTTTGAATTAGTCTTTTGAGTTTCTTCAGATAAATACCCAGAAGTGGGATTACTGGGTTCCTTTTTGGGTCTTTTTGTGGCCTTTGTTTTAAAGTCCATCTCGTCTGGTATAAATATTGCTACCCCAGATAGAAGTATTTTAAATGCTACAGAGCAGGATTGCCCCTCCACCCCTTGCTGGAGAGAGAATTGGTAAACACCAGCACATTACTCTCAGGATTTCAGAAGTGCTTCCTGCCTTTTCTGGGGCAGTCTCTTCTTGCTTGGAGACTGTATTTCTTTTTGTAGGGGTTAACTTTGCAAGGGAGAGCCAAGTCACCCAAGGCATCCCCTTTATCTACAGGCTTCCAACTACTGGATGGATGCCAGCCTGTCCCAGGGGAGTCAATTGCATTGTAAAAGCTGGATGGAGTTATTCCTTTTATTTTATGATGATGAAACTTGGGACTATATGTAAGAATGATAATGACTGAAAAGAGTGATTGACCCTGGGTAGGTAAAGCGTAATTTTTCAAAGTGATGACCGTATCAATCCGAGCTGGCTGGAGTGGGTCTGATTCTTGACGCATCTGCTTGACTCTAACCTGGATTCACTGGAGGCTTAGGATAATGAAAGTGAGGTTCTAGAAAGCCCATAACACAAAAAAGAGCAGCAAGTCCTCCGGGGCGAAATGATCGTATACACATCATTTTCACCTAATTGGTCCCCCAAGAGGCCTAGATCATTACCAAGGTCCTAAAAATTGTGTTGGTGAGGTAAGAAACAGGAGTTTCAAAAAGAGCTTGTTTCAGTGTTCTCTGTAAGTGGAGGATGTTGGGGACAGATGCTGTAGTTGAAATGGTTTCCCTGATTGAACTGAGGAGGGCAGCAGAGGCCAAGCGGCAGCATTCAGATGTGATGTGGTTACTGTGATAGGCAACTGGGCATGCGCAGCAGTCAGATGCTGTGAGTGACAGGCCGACCTGCAGGTCTCTTGATGAAACAGGTGATCCTGCATCAGCTCTTCTCCATCTGTGATGTGGTCAACACGCCACACCTGGGAAGCACAAGTCGGACATAGGTTGCCATTTCCGGGAGCTGCTCATTTCTCGTCTAGTTCTCAGACTTGAGCTAGTTCCACAATCAAGAATTATTTGATGATGGACTCTGTGATAACGTCACTTATATGTGCAGTGAATGTCCTTCCTAGCCTTTGCCAAAGGATCTGTGGCCGTGTACTGTGTACGGCGGATAACCAGCTCTTAATCTGGCTAGTCTAGTCTTTGTTCTGGGTTTTTTTCAGAATGGCTGGCAATTGGCATCCTTTTGGAGAAAGAATTCCAAAAGAGCTGTTTGTTGCTCTTTTATACCAATGATCTAGCAAGCATCAAGAATAGAAACATTCTATTCTAAAGGTAATGTGCTTTTAGGGGTCAACATTCACATAACCATGTTCAGGTACCAAATATTATTGTTTTCACTATGTGACAGAAATAGACTGCTTTCATTTCAGTTCCTGCTGATACAGACACATCCTAGAATCTGGCTACATGGACATTTCATGCCAAGTATTATCTATATGTGAATAGAAACTTTCCTCACATCCCCGGCTGCCTCCTCCAAAACCTCCTACTCACACAAACACCAGGACAACATGAGTCCCCTGTGACACAAGCTCCTAGAATTCTCTTGAGCACTGTCACTCTCCACCCAAATATCTGTGCCACAAAAGCAAAGACCATGCCAAGATTTGCTTAGAATTATACTCCTGACATCTAGCACAGAGCAATGATTTTGGTTGGTACTGAGTAAATATTTCTTAAATGGACAACTGGGTGCACTTTATAATCACTCAGTGTGTGTCTGTGTCGTCCAACCCTGCATGTCTTCTACACAGACCTCAACAGAGACAGGGAAAGATTCACCAACTCAGCATCTTTCATTCTTTGGATGATGTCTTTCATTTTTGGCATTTGCCTATGGATGCAATATTACTTTGGATTTCATTACTTTGAGAGGTAGGGACAATTCCAGAAACTATAAGAGTTCTGTTTATGGTAGAGGTAGCCATTAGGGGTGGGGAGTGGTGGTCTGCCAATTGCTTGAGACCTATTTCAGTTATATAGTCAGAATAAGAACCACAAGACTGGACCCCCTAGAGGCAGACTCAGATCAAAATTCAACTTACAGCCTGAAGTACAATTTGCTGTTTTGATCAGTAGACCAGCGGTATTCTCAGTGTCCGGGAATTAGGTGGCTCAGAATCGGTGTTTTACAATATCCCAAAGATCCACTAATCCCATCCCATCCCATCCCATCCCATCCCATCCCATCCCATCCCATCCCATCCCATCCCATCCCATCCCATCCCATCCCATCCCATCCCATCTGCTTGAAGGCAAAGCAGCCAAAATTTAAACATCTAAACACAAACTCTCATTTTTATTATTTGGCTTAAAAGTAAACATTAGGTACATTAATAAGCTAAGTGTTCTTAGCATATTTCACCAGACAGACCATATTTTTCTTTCTTTAATATAAGAGAGGCAATATAAACTGGTAACTACAATACTACCACAGGGATAGAAGAGACAGTTTAGGGAATATAATCAATAATGTTGTAAATATTTTTTTAGGGGACCAGATGGACTCCTGTCTTGTCAGGGAGACCACTTCATGGACGGTGTAGTGGCCTGACCACTGCACTGTACATCTGAAGCTGCCGCTGAATAATATTAGATGTTCACTATAATTTGACACATATATAGTCATGGGATGTGGAGTATAGTGTGGGGATGGAGTCAATGGAATTGTAATAGATATATGTGGTATCAGGGGTGGGGGGGAGGAGGGAGTCACTTTGAAAGAGGTGAAAAAGATAACTATTGCATTGTTTTGTACATCTGTAACTAATAATAATAATTAAATAAAAACAATGACGTGCACTACCGAAACTTGCCACTGGAGGGAAGCACAGCGCAAAGCTAGGGTTATAACGTTCCCCTTCCCGGCCTCTGAGAAGCCGCCATGTCAAAGCTTGTGCTGTGCTTTTAATGTAAACAGAGAGCCTTTGTCTCTCTGTCGGTCCGTCTGTCTCTTTTCTCTGTCTCAAATTCTTTCCTCTTGCTCTTTTATCCAGGGCTCTTTGTGGGTTAAGGCTTTTATTTTGAAACTTCTAGGAGCTAATGAATAAACATGAAACCTAGTTGAAGCTGGCACACTGCCCTTTTTTTTTGCTCAACCACATGGGCATGCTAGGGTAATTGTAGTTATTTACATTTGGCATCCAACTGACTCAAGGAGCAACATCGCCATTTTTTTCTTTTCTTTTTTTTTTTTTTGTCTATGAGTACCGAAGCTATTAAATTAAACAGGTTAATGTGGCTACAGCATTTCACCCCCTACTATCCCCAAAGCTACAGTAAATCTGCCACCTGTTTATTTCCATAAAAATTCAATTACGGCACCACCAGTTATTCTTCTTATGCGAGCAATTAACTTCAGGCAGCTTCAGGCTCTAGAGAAGGGCCAGGCTGGCCCACTCCTGTCTTTCCTCTCCGCTCCCTTCGCCCTGCACCTCCTAATCAGTGAAAAATGGAAGAGTGTGGACTGCTGTGCACTGTCATGCCAGTGAAAGGAGCAAAACCTGAAAAATCTCAAACAGCCCATCTGCCTCCCCCTTTCTGAGCAGTGGGTAAGGCTGGGAGGCTGGGGAGATGAGCAACATGCCTGCAGCCAGGGCTGGGGGGCACTGCTGCACTCCCCCAAAACACCACATTGAAGAAGGAATTGCCTGAAAAATTGTTGTTTTCTCCATTCTTTATCTTTGTAAAAAAATGCACCTGTGGAAGGAGAAGTTGTCAAAATGCCACAGCATCCTGGCTAAAGCAACAACACGGTCATGAAGACAAACCGTACTCCTCTGTATTTCACACCACTATTGACGTACCCAAAGGCATGGTGAAGCAGTTGTGTTTCTTTTCCCCTTTAAGAAAAATGAGTCTTGCTCTTTTGCATGTTGCCTCGGAGGTGGGCTGCTTTAGGATGAAGCTAAACTTCTCTTTCCGGGCCAGTGGCTGCCAGAAACTCATTGAAGTGGACGATGATTGCAAACTTCGTGTGTTTTATGAGAAGCGTATGGCCACAGAAGTTGCTGGTGATGCTCTGGGTGAAGAATGGAAGGGTTATGTGGTTCGAATCAGTGGTGGGAATGACAAACAAGCACGGTGTCTTGATCCATGGCCGTGTCTACCTGCTCCTAAGTAAGGGGCATGCCTGTTATAGACGAAGGAGGACTGCAGAAAGAAATTGCAGATCTGTTCAGCGGTGGCACTGTGGATGCCAGTCTGAGGGTTCTCAACGTGGTCATGGTAAAAATAAAAAAAAAGGAGGCACTGACTTCTGTGCCTCGTTGCCTGGGGCCAAAAGGAGCTCCCAGAATCTGCAGACTTTTCAATCTCTCTAAAGAAGATGATGTCAGCCAGTATGTTGGGAGAGAACCCTAAACAAAGGAGATCAGAAACCTAGGACCAAAGCCCCAAGATTCAATGTCTTGTGACTCCACGCCTCCTGCGACACAGACATGGGTGTATTGCTCTGAAGAAACAGTGTACTAAGAAAAAGTAGGAAGAGGCCGTAGAATATGCTCAATTTTTAGCCAGGAGAATGAAGGTGGCCAAAGAAAAACACCAGGGACAGATGCCAAGAGACATAGGCTGTCCTACCTCTGAGTCCAGTCAAAAATGAGATTTTCTAAGAGTAACAAATAAATACGATCAGACATTAAAAAAAAAAAAAAAGAAGAAGGAAATGAGTCTGTAGTACCAGGTTGAACATGCTGACTTATGTCTTTTTGTCTTTTTTCTTTAGGTCTGATTCTCTTTGTCATATTTCTTTCCCTTCTCTCAAAAGTCTACCAATAAACATAAAAATTATTGACTCAGATCTAGCGATTTTCTACGTGACCTAATTGCCGAATAGGGGTTGAGGGACTTGCTTCTCATTAATCTACCTTTAATGCCGTTGATACTGATTTTGTTTGAATAAATAGTATTTATAGTAAATGTGTAAACATAGCTTTAAGCGCAAATTAGACTGAAATGATCATTAATTAAATGATACCTAGGTTTCAGGATAAAAGAACTACTCCATAAGTAGGTTGGTACCAACTATTATCAAGGTGTAGTTATTATTATTAAATCCAGAGAGAGAATGAGAGAACATCAAACAAAGAAATAAATATAAGTAGGGTGTAAGCAGATGGAGAACCCAAGGTGACTGAGCTCCTAGCTAAGCAGGTGGGTAGAGAGCTCATTACTCCCCAAAGTGGTCACAAGTTTCAATAGATCCCTGCACAGGCATGATGTCCCAATGTCAGACACTCCCAAAATACACCCAGGGAATTGAGTGATAAATATATTTCTTTTCCTTTCTTTTTGCATCTGAACATGCCCCGTGCCAGGCAGCATTAGTACGCTCCTGGGGTAGAAGAACGCAATAAAGTGGACTTTGAAGGCAGCATGTCACAGGAAACAGATACAGTTTAATGAAATTTATTCTTGTAAATGATTCCTCAAAAGAGAGATTCCATTAGAAGTTCAAAAGGGCATTTATAAATTCTCCTTGGGGCAAGTTTGTACCTAAGGCTAACACACGTCAGGTGGAAGAGTGAAGGAGATTTTGAGCCCGTGTTTTATCTGGATAGGGCTGATGGGACTTGAATGAAAAAGGACCAATGTTCTGGGAACGTGAGACCACGTCTTCTGCTGTCAAATGGGTTCAAGTTCATGGTCTTAAAAAATTGTCCTTTTCCTGTCTTCAGATCTTCTCATGAGTCCTTTTCTTTTCAGTTCAAAGTAGAAATTAAAGTGGGCTTTCAATGTTTATTCTTCTTCCTGGGCTTTGGGCAGATGCCTAATTTCCACCGCTTCCTTACCTCCTGAAGAGTTTCAGGCTTTTTGCTTCTGCCAAAATGAGGCAAACATACAGCTCGGTACTTTGAAGTCTGAGTTAAAGCAAAACTAAATGGACCATGTTTATCTGATCAATTAAGGCATTGCCTCCATCCTTAGAACTGATGTTTCTCATTTAGGCAGCATTCTATACAATCCCTAGGAAATTAACAACAGAGATTGGATTTAGGAATGGGGGTTATTATGCAAAGAAATGCAAGGAGAGTGTGGAAGAATTTGACTAGACTCCAATATAAGCTACATAAACTGACTGGGCTTCAATATAAACTGAAGAGTATCTTTGGAGACGTAGGACTGTAGAAAACATTAATGACAGTTCCCAAAATAGAAGTTTGAATTAAAACTCCTATTGTGTAAAGTGATCTACTAGATTTAATAGTCTTTGGCATGATTGATGTTTATAATTTAAAAACCCTGGTCTTTCAGAGATTAGCGTGTATACAATTCCCTGTAACCGCATGCTAAGCAGAGTATCAGATTTAGGGAAAAAAATGTAAAAGCATAAATTAACCCACTTAGAGGTTTACAGGTGTCTTTTTCCCCCTAATTTTTATTTTTTAATGGAAACCAAACTGATCAATATCAATTAATGAGAAGGAGATACCATGGTAGGCAATTAATTGAACCCTCAGGTTGCCTCCAGTCAGCATTCTGTTGCCCTCTCCTCAGAAACCCTTTGAAACCACACTTGCTTGGCATCCTTTCCAGCCAGCCCAGGCCCCTATGCATGTGACAGTTCCAGAAAAACAGCACTTTCCCTTTTCTCAGAAACCCTGCTAGATTCATTAAGTCCTTGGTTTGAGTGAGTTTTATCATCCAAATGGTGCCAACAGATTTAACTTGAAGCTGCATAAGGATAATGATTGTGTTCTTTTCATGTTTGGCAGACTTTATGCAGCGTGCCTTTCAAATTCCAAGATTTGTCTGTAGAACTGTGGTTTGGCAGGAAAACTAATGTACAATCTTCAGGTGTAGGGGTTCTTTTTGTTGTTTTTTTGTCTTTTTTTGGTGGAATTTTTATACTATAGGGCTTGAGGCAAGTTGGAATTTTATTTCCTCAAGTGCTAAGTGTTAAGTTTTTATTCTCTTCAACTGTATGGAGGTGGGGAAGTGGCAAAATAAAGCTATGGTACTGTCTGACCCATATCCCCCAAAAGTTTTTCCCCCAGTTTTTCCCCCAGTTTTCTATAGTATTTATTTTATGTTTCTACCCCCCCCCAACCCCCAGCAAGGCAGAGGATGCCTGTTCAGTTCTTAATTAAATTCTGATAATCTCTTGATTGCATATTATTATGTGTTATATTAGTATACATCTGAGATTATTTGTGAAGACTTGTGGCTGCTTGTGGAAGGAAAAACCTCCTTTAGGGTGGTACATTTCTTGACAAAGGGCTGTGTTCATTTAATGGAATACTTATTTCTCAGTGCATGTATTGATACATGAAATTTTGTATCACTAATTGGCAGCCTATGGGGCAAATTTGGAAAACTAATCACTTTTATTTAGGAAAAATTCACACATATTTTTACCCTTAGGGCAATGTTACTGGTTATATTTGTAGTGAACTCATTATTTGCTTTATTCCAGCCTCAGATTAAATATCTTGGTTTATCTGACATGATGTAGGTGTTCTTGAGCCCTCCTGTATCCTTAAGTAGACTAGTGAGATAACACCTTTGAAGAGTGAGAAAGAGTGAGGAACGTTTTCATTCTAGTCTACTCTATTTTAGAATGTCAAACTGCCTTGACTGCTTTGAAAGCGAAGATTCTTCTTGTCTTATCAACAGATAATTGACAAAATTCAGTTTATTTCATGTTTGGAAAAATGTGGGTCCTAAAATTCCTGGTTTGACAAGTGCTGTGTGAAAAAGAGAAAAAAAACAATAGTAAAATAGAAAATCTGCAAGGCTAGTGAGACAGGACAGGGGCTACTCCAGGTCTCATCCTATTTAACTTTTTGTGTATTGCTTCCAAATACTTAAAATACAGTAAGCTCAGATAATAGATATTGGATTTGTCCTTTCAAACCATCATTGAGCTACACTTAATTTGATCGTTCATTTTTCCATCTCAATAATGGAAAATTGTCCAAATTTTTTACATTTTATGTCCATCTTTGGTTGGAAACTTCAACTGCTTAAGTAGTTCAGTTAACTAAAAAAATTGTAACTAGTTAAATAACTCAAAGACTTGGATCTTTAGTATTTGTTTACTGAAGATTTTTTAAAAATGTAATCCTGAGAACAGCATGATTTCAACCCTTATATGTCCCTTTCTCTCCTGAGAAAGAGTATGTTTTATCCCATTTCATACAAATGTTTCTGAACCCTAACTGTTAAATTTTCAAGCCTTGCATCTAAATGTGTGAGTTTCCTGGGACAAATTACAAGTGTGAGTATCTTCAGTCATTATGTTACATGAGAAGCAAGGAATTTGGGGCTACTGAATCCATTCAAGTATTGACCCTCATTAAGCCATCACTCCCCAGAGAACTTGTGACAAGAACATGACACCATCCTCTTTAGCTCAGAACTGGACTCTGTGTCCATGGGGACTTTTTGCTGGATATCTCTGAAAAACTCAATATAAACTCGTGGTCACTGCTGCTTCTACTAACCACTAGCCAGAACTACTGGAAGAGTTAGGTTGGTAGAAATGATTTTAGGCCAAATTAAGTAACATTTTTGAGATGTCTCTCTCCACCTCATTTCAAAATTATATTTCAAAACTTATAGAACTGGTGAACTCACTTTACATGTTGTTTTTTTTTTGAGGGCAGTGTCACCGGCCCCCAATTGTGGGATCTGAATCGGGGCCACTGGCGTCCCAAGCCAGCTCTCCACCACCGCGCCACTCGGCCGGCCCTTTACATGTATTTTTGAGAAGAGACTTATCCACATGCTCTTCCTTGTAAGTTTGAGAGAACTTGCTTCATTTTCAGAATTTATTTTTTCTGTTGTTTTGGCCCTGATCAGCCTTGAAGCAGGTTCAGTGCTATCTTACATTCCCAACTACTACGATCTTTCCCCTCTCACATCACACGTCATTATGGAAAGGTATAGATTTTATCAAAATAGAAACATCATACAGCTTCCAAATTTCATTCCAAAAAAAATCATGGTTAGACATCTCTTCCCAAATTCTCTCTTACATTTCTCAAAACATTCCTCACCCTTCTGTGAAGGTAGTTTGTGGGTGAGAAGAGTTATAGTAGTAAAAATAAGAAACTTTATTTTTTCAACTGCCAATCAATTTTATTGGTCATATTTTGCTGATTTATTGTTTTACTTGCCTGGACTGGACAATTTCTCCCATTCTCCAGCTCCTATCAGAAGGAATGCCTTAATATAAATCAGTCTAGGATTAACATTAGTGTATTTTATAATATTCTCTAAGATAGGTCAATTTATTTAGACCTTATTTATAAGCTACTTTTGGACATGTTATGTAAATAAACCTAACAGATATTCCAATAAGCTCCTTTTCAAAACAATGTTTTATATTATTTCATTAAGTTGAATTTTCTATACTTATTTTAGGCAGCTGTTAAACAATAATAACAACAGTAAAACAGTTCCTTATCACAAATGGTTTAAGAAGCTTCAGCCTAAATGGTTTAGCTTAGAAAGTTATCAAAAAAGGTTTAACTGTCACACAGTCACATACCAATACTTCTGTAGAATGCACTGGTCAGGCGATTGGATGACATGACAATTCAAATTATTACGTAAGTCTCTTAGTACTTATTCCCAATTTCTGTCCTCATGTCACTGTGGACTGGTAGCAGTTTACAGACACCCCCCCCCCCCGCACCTCCCAGTCCCTGGCACTGGTGGAGACTATTTGTCTATGATGTAGAACTTTGGGGAGGTGATCAAGAGGTTGCTCTTATAGTATAGCAAAATTGTAATATGTGCTCCCTAAAGGAAAATATTGGGCTGTCGGAAAAGTCATGAGGCATTTTTGCAATAGAAAACACAGAAAAAATACGTCATGACTTTTCCGACAACCCAATGTTTATCCCTGCTTTATATAAGTAAGATATTCATCTGGATGTGGATTTTTAAAAAAAGGATGTCAACACTAAACTTTAGTCTGCCATTTCTTATACCACAGAAATGCCATTCCTGTATGCCAGTGCCCTGCCAGAGAATATCACCTTGGA
The DNA here is from genome assembly GCA_033961575.1 of Aselliscus stoliczkanus. Lineage (NCBI taxonomy): Eukaryota > Metazoa > Chordata > Mammalia > Chiroptera > Hipposideridae > Aselliscus > Aselliscus stoliczkanus. The sequence continues at coordinate 51,495,997 of CM066735.1, forward strand.
ATCCAACTCCTGTCAAAAGTCCATATGGAACAAATTATTATTCATATATCCTCTAGATCTCTTTTAGGTACTCTAGGTGGTGGTTTAAATTTCATTTGCTCATTTGTTTCTTAGCTTGGGTTAGTTGGGTCATCTAATATCTGTGCATGCGAATCACAGTGCTTTGACTTCTAGAAGAATCATTTAACTGAGATAATTATAGATCTTGCCCCAGGCTTATATTTAGAGATGCTTTAAAATATTAATATGAAACTCAATATTACATTCTCTTCAGGGATCTTTTGGGGACATTTTCCATTTAGTGTTCTCTATTTGAAAATGTATGTGAAGAATCACATTTATTTCATTCTTGTAGAAAAGGTCCTCTTTTGAAAGTTATTTTTTAAACCCAATGTCTCACCTATGAACAAGAATGCGTTGTTAGTCTGGCTAGTCCAGGCTCAGATATTACTGGAGTATTATTCATTTATCTATGCAGCAAATAAGTATTAAATGTCTACTATATGCCATGGAAGCATGGTACTAAGTTCTGCTAATGCAATGGTAAATAAACCAGGTATTTTTCTTGCTCTCAAAGAGTGAAAAATCTAGTAGGAGAGACAGGCATGGAGTCAAGTAATAATATAAATAACGTGTAAAACTATGACTACAGTAAGTGCTCTAAAAGGATGCTACATTGTTATAAATGTATATTTGTTAGATTTTTTTTCAGCCAAAAGAGATGAAAACATGTTTCTGTCTTCCATGTCTTTGTTCCATGCGACTAAGTAATAGTAATAGTTTGGTTGAATACATAGGTGTGCATATTGTTCCTGAGATAATAGTCCTCCTTGTGGTATTCTGGGGGTCTAAGAAGGGAGACCGCTGCCTGAGACATTGTTTCCTCAGGGAGATGGCTGATGCACTGAAGGATTCACAGATTCAGCTAAAGTGAACGGTTTTCACTGTACATGGTTGTGGTGTTGGTAGAGAGAATAGTCTGGGAGTTGGTGATGGAGAAGCTACATGGTAACTTGCAGCAGAATAAGGGAGCCAAGCTTAAAGATTCTCTCCTTGAGGGTCAGAGCCAGCATGCTTGTGACTGCAAGGCCATCTCTTAGAGATTAAAGGTTCATATGGACACAGGAGGGCTCTAGCAGGAGTCAGGAAAATTTCATCAGAAAACAAGCTTGTTTTCAGCCTTCGCTGCAAACCAGAAAAGCCAGGATACATGCTGACAGATGTCTGTGTGGGAAGATTTGGGGTTTGGGATTGTTGATACTGAACCCTGGTAGGCAGCATCAGGTGGGCTGCTAAACAATTCCTCCCATCTTCATCTTGTTCATAAGAGTTTTGTTCACTTGTTAATATTTTATCCTGTTTCTTAGCCTTGGCTGGGGGGATGGTAAAGTCATCTCCTACTGGAGCCACAAAATCAGAGGTGAGAAGGAACTTTTATGATGACACCTGGGTAGTGAAGGTTATCTGAGATCTGGGGAATTAAATGCTGAGAAAAGTCAAGATCAGGGCAGAGCCTCTGGTCCTGACAGTTGCTTCTCATTGGGCCTCTAACAGCTCAGGTTTGGGAAGTATCAAGGGTTCCAGCACAGAGATAAAGACACCCTAGGGCTTCCTCAAGGATTACAGAAGAACAAATGGCAGTGCAACTAACCTCCAATGGAAACACAAATTAGAAATGTAAAGAAACATTAATTCCTGCCTGGTTAACATTAAATGTATATGTTATCATGGTTGATAATAAAATCTTATAGGGAATAATAATAATAATTTGTTTTTACCTGTTCCCCAAGCAATGATCACAGATTTGTTAGAGTATTGCTCACAAAGCACAGAGTCCTTGTTCAGGCTGAATCCCATGGATTCTGCTATTCATCCTTATGGATTTGCATTCCTAAATCTTTTACAAAGAGGAACAGAAACTCCTTCCTGTTCAGCTGTTAGCCACAAAGGTTCTGTTATTGTCCCTTAATATGTAACCTTTGCCCTGCAAGCTATGATTGCAAGGAGGCTTATAAATTATACATGTTGGGAAATTGTATTGTTTCCCTTTGTTTATAGGCTATATTTGTCATCAGTGATTGAATTTTCTCACTTACCTTGCGCTAATTAACCCATGGGCTGTAACCTTATGGTCTTGCCTTTTTTTAAGCCACCAATATAAAAATTGTGTACATTTTCTTGTTAGTCAGAGGATACTTTGGACAATGGGGTCTGTTTTTCTTTTCTCCCACTGACCAAGTAAGAAAATAAATATGACGGCCTGTGACAGACATTGAAACTTTCCCATAATAACTACTCTCTTTTTTCCTCAGTAAGGGAATTTTAATTTTATTCAGTGTAGCAATGTGCCTCACTAGCTAGGAATTATTTCTGTTTTCTAAATATTATTAAGGACTAGGGACTCTTGTATACTAACTTCTCTCTTGATAAACAGGAGACTTGACTGGATTTAAACTTTGGAAATATTTAAAGAGTTACTTATTTCAGTAGTTGATATATCTTTCCAGGCTCATAGTGCCAGATAAAATGCCTTGATTTTCTCTGACTTTTGAATGAAATCTGTGGGGCTGTGCTGAGCCTCAAAAGAAAACTGAGCAGGGAGAAAATATTGGTCTTTAATCTTTTACTGCTTTCGTTTACAAGGAGATAGGGTTGTTATCTGGCATTTTAAATTCTATCTGTTAAAATGATAATGGAATACTGTTCATGATGTTCAAATTTAGAAATATGTTCCAATCTTATGTGTGGAATATCATGGCGGATTGTGTCGCTGAGACATCTGTTATTTTTGGCCTGCTGGGTATCCATGCCCCTCCCCCCCCTTTGCTAATAAAACACTCCTGTTTTACTCTGTTGATCCATCCTTCTACAACCCTCAGACCATGTGGCTGATCTACTCTCTGACTCCAGGAAATGTCAGGTCCTGGCTAATCAGAATCACAGGATTATTGTTTCAGGGATAGGCTTGTGACATAAGCCTCAGGTCACCCGTTTCAGGATTAGTTGGGTGGAAGTATGTTCACACTGAGTTGATATTGATTCCCTTTTCAATGACATGGGAAGTGCCTGCCTGGGAATTAAGCCAATGCAAAGGTAGAGAAAGTGAGAGACAGAGAGTAACCAAGTCCTGATGTCATGCTTTGCAGCACATGTCTGAAGCTGTTCCACATCTGGAGTTTTCAATGATGTGAAACAAATTCCTTTCTTTGGTTAAACTCTGTTTGTAGTGGTGTTCTGTTACTTGTAATAGACAGAGTTCTGACTAACCCATGGTGCTCATTGTACCACTTCCTTGGGTACCACACTGGGCCGTGTAGTTGGGCACACATTGAGATTAGAAGTGAGAAGAGATGAGAAGGAGAGACTGTGAATGTGTCTCAGAGTTAATGTCTGATGTCCATTCTGACCTATTTCAGAGATTTGGTGGGAAAATAATTTCCCAATCCACTGGGCCTTGGAGGCTACAAATAGTCTCTTCTTAGATGCCATTTACCTGGTTGAAACTTGAATTCGCTGCTATTGATAAAGCTTAAAATAAAGTAAAAATGGGAGGGTACAAGAGAGAGGTGGGGATGCTGGGCTCCCCTTAGGCCACAATCAGCTCTGCCAATACCCTTTCTAGCCCCTCCAAGGGAGAAAGAGACGCTAGTTTGAATAATCAGTGTGAAGGGCAGACAGGCCAGCTGCACTGATTTGTGGGTGCAGTTATTGTGCAATGGAACCTCATGATGTCCAAGTGCAGCAACTGTCTCTCCCACTTCCTGGTTCCCAGAAGCTGCGGTTGGGGGGAGGGTGTCTATTTGCAAGAAGGGTCCTCCTGGGATGTGGTACCTTCTATTGCTGTGTTTATGCATGAATGTGCTGTTCTAAGACTTTAGATTAATGGAATTATGTGGTTCTGCTTAGAGCAGTTAGAGCATCTACTCCAGCTGAGAATTTACCAGAGTTCTGAACTTAACAGTCAGGGGCTTGCACAACATTGAAAACAGAGGTCCTTTGATTCACATTCGACTATTATTTCTGTGAACAAGAAATAGTATATTTATACAATAAGAATGAGGTAAATAAATGTATTTTATTTTTATATTATTTGCCAGGAAGCTCAAAGCTCAATGTTGGCTTAAAAATAACAATAACAAAACTAACCTTTAATTGTTTAACCTATTGTAGTTGGGTTTTATTACCTGCAGCCTAATAAGATCCTCAAAGAAATACTAATTTTTATACAAATCCTATGGCATTATTCATTAACTCCTTCATATAGGAAAGTTTGTCTTATTTTTTTCTATCTTATTCATCTTAATATCTATATTCTTAGAAGAATACCCAACATACAGTAAATATTAAGCAAATATTTGTTAAATGATTTATCTTCCAAATGTTAACAGTTAATCAGAATGGAAGATTTCATGGTATGATTTATCTAGATTTTTAGTTATTAATATATCTTATCCAGCATTTTATAGCAGCTTTGAAATACAGGGAAGACAGATGAATAAAATCTATAGGTGTTGCAAAAACTGTAGCTGTAACTAAACTATTGGATGACAAAAGTTGTATTCAAAATGAAATACTAAAAAATTTGGGAGAGTTTTTTAATCCTAAATGTGGTAAATTCAATAGTAATTCAAATCTACAATTTTGGATTCAGTCAGAGTAGATTTGAAGCAAAAACTAACAAATCCAAACCTGTTTGCTGAACACTTCTAAGTTAAAATGAGATGAGAAAGTGTTGACAGAATGAAGAATATTTAACTTGGGGAAGACGATTGTTGTAGATAGGAAAAGGGTAAGGAGAGAGTTTATAACATGTGACACATTTGAAGCACTTTCTGGTAGGAGATAAAGTTAGATTTATTCAATGTAGTTTCAAAGGGACTAAGAGAAAAAAAAATGGGAGCCAAGTGTGGAAGCTTCAGGTTGAGATATTGGACCTTAATGTGAGGAAAATGTTAGCAATACACAATTTTCAAAGATAGATTTGCCTAACTTGTGAAACCCAGGGCTGTGCTGACTCAGAGTGGATTGTCATGTAACCAACTGTTAAGGGAAATGATAGAAAGTTTTCAGCTTTGGGTAGGAGCTTGACTAATTTGCCTGTTCAGATGTTTTCATTTAGGTTAAAACAATTTGATAGATTCTTTTCTTTTGTTCCAAAGGATGGTATTTTGGGGTATCTTCTGAAATAAAGTGACAAGGTGGTGGTAGTCATGGGGTGAAGACTTGTCAGCCATATTATTTGTTCAGCTTGGTTTTTATAACAAGGGACTCCCTCTGCCGCTCCTTCCTTATCTCAGGATGACAGTGGATGTGACACTGCCTGTTGGTCTCGGAGGACGTGGGCTCTATGGTACTTGTCTATTGTCTGTTTCAGGTACTGTGATGGCAGCTACGTACACACAACATGAGCCTGTTCATATTATGAGAATCAGTAGAGGCCACAGTGAGCATGCCAGCATGCATATGTTTAACTAGGCTGCAGTTTGGGACTTTTTAAAATTTTAATGCTTTTGAAGGTGTCATCGATGATGGACAAAAGGGAGTTTGCCATAAGTGTTCTAGACCGTGTTGTATTTTCTTCTCTGATGAAAAACACTGGCTGTTGTGATCCCTGGAAGCTGTTTTGACTTCCAGGGATAAATCTGAATTATGCAGAATGGGAATGAGTTATTGATCTGATGACTTAATGTTAGTATTCCTGGCCCTCACTGCCTAGACATAAGCCATATCAGCCACATTTCAAGTGCTCAAGGGACCACATGTGGCTAGTAGCCACTGTATTCACAACTCTAGCCTAGACCTTTAAAGAGAGTCCCACATGAATGACACATAAACTTCCTGGTGTTTTCCACATGAACAAACAAACCCTCTTTCTTGACTCTACTTCTCTCTTCCCTTAGTATCAACCCCTTTTTTTATTTTTTTTTATGGTATTTCTGTCTCCTATGCTCTTCTTTTCAAAATAATTTACCTCATTTTTGAAAGCCATTGAGTCCCAAGTCCACACTTGTGTCTTGTAAATTACAGAACAGTAATTTAGCCTGTTTTGTTCATTGCTATATCCCTAACCCATAGAATACTTCCCAGCACATCAAAGAGAATTAAGATAAAGTGATCAAGTGAATAAATGACAAATATAGGAATTCAAACTCCAGAATAAGCCATGGATTGAAAGTATTTCTGGCTCTGCTGGATCTATGCACCTATTTCAGGAGAGGCGTGACCCCCTGGGTAAAGGAGAAGGGACAGCCAGATGTTCCTGATAGGAAAGATGGTATTCTCAAGTGGGATCGTTTTTTTGTTTTTTTAAAATCTAATGTTCTACACTGTGGCAATTAGTTTTCTTTGTAAAATAGTCCTATTCCTCCTGTCATCATAGCTTTGATCTCATTACCAAGAGATATTGGCTCTTTTTCTGATGCAGGTTATATTACAAAGCTTCTTTAATTAATTTGAAAATAAACGGTCCAGGAATTCTATTATTGTTAGTATCTTACTATTGTGCTATTATAAAGGGTAAGCCTATCAGATATATCTCATACGTATATTCTTGAAGGCTGTAGCCTCCTTTTTCCTTCACCAGTTTAGCCCAGTGTATTAAACATAATGGGCAGGCAATTGACATTGTTGAATTATTCAACAGAGCCAAGCACTGTTGTCATCACATAGAATATCTCAGTCATCAAATTAAAGATCCCTGCCCTCATAAAGCTTACATTTTTTTTTGCAATAGTTATACTTTTTACCCCTCAAAGTGACAACCCCCCTCCCCCAGTTCGCCACCCCACTCCCCCCCATATCATACATATCTATTACAATTCCTTTGACTCCCTTCCACAATATACTCCATATCCCGTGACTATCTATATATTCAATTACAGTTGGCATACAATATTATACAACATCAGCTTCAGGTGTACCGTGCAGTGATAATGCCTCTACTCCATCCATAAAGTGGTCTCCCTAACAAGACATGTGACCACAACATATTTACAACGTTATTATATTCCCCGAACTGTGTTTCATATCCCTGTGGCAATATTGTAGTTACCTATTTATGTTGTCTAATCCCTTCCCCTTCTCCCTCATCCCCACCCCACTCCCAACTAGCAACCATCAGTTTTTCCTCTATATCTATGAGTCTGTTTCTGTTTACTTTGCTCGTCCATTCAGTTTTTCAGATTCCACATATAAGTGAGATCATATGGTATTTGTCTTTCTCCGACTGACTTATTTCACTTAACATAATAGTCTCTAGGTCCATCCATATCATTGCAAATGGTACGATTTCATTCTTCTTTATAGCGGAGTCATACTCAATTGTATAAATGTATCACAATTTCTTAATCCAGTCATCTACCGATGGGCATGTCGGTTGTTTCCAAGTCTTGGCTATTGTAAATAGCGCTGCAATAAACATAAGGGTGCATATATTTTTTCGAATTAGCATCTTGGATTCCTTTGGGTAGATACTCAAGAGTGGAATTGCTGGGTCATACGGCATTTCCATTTCCAGTTTTTTGAGATACCACACTGATTTCCATAATGGCTATACCAATTTGCAGTCCCACCAACAATGCACCCTTTTCTCCACACCCTCGCCAGCACTTGTTTGTTGATGATAGCCATTCTGACCGGAATGAGGTGGTATCTCATTGTGGTTTTTAGTTGCATTTCTCTGATGATTAGTGAAGTTGAACATTTTTTCATATGCCTGTTGGCCATCTGTATGTCCTCTTTAGAGAAATGCCTCCTCATATCCTCTGCTCATTTTTTAATTGGGTTGTTTGTTTTTTTGGTGTTGAGTTGCATGAGTGTTTTATATATTTTGGATATCAACCGCTTATCAGATATATCGTTGGCAACTATCTTCTCCCATTCAGTAGGCTGCCTTTTTGTTCTATTGATGATTTCCTTTGCTGTGAAAAAACTTTTAAGTTTGATGTAATCCCATATGTTCATTTTTTTCTTTTATTTCCCTTGCCTGAGGGGATATATCAGTAAAAATATTACTTAGGGTAATGTCTGCAAACTTACTCCCTATGTTTTCTTCTAGGAGTTTTATGGTTTCAGGTCTTACATTTAAGTCTTTAATCCATTTTGAGTTCTCGTATATGGTGTAAGTAGGTGGTCCATTTTCATTTTTTTTGCACGTGTCAGTCCAATTTTCCCAGCACCATTTATTAAATAGACTATCTTTACTCCAGTGTAAATTCTTGCTTCCATTGTCATAGATTAAATGACTGTATATAGACGGGTTTATCCCTGGGCTCTCTATTCTATTCCATTGGTCTATGTGTCTGTTTTTATGCCAGTACCATCTGTTTTGATTATTGTGCCTTGTAGTATGTTTTGATGTCACGTAGTGTGATGCCTCCCATTTTGTTATTTCTCAACATTGTTGTAGCTATTCGGGGTCTTTTGTGGCTCCATATAAATTTTAGGATTCCATGTTCTATTTCTGAGAAAATATTTCCTTGGTAGTTTGATTGGAATTGCGTTGAATCTATATATGCTTTAGGTAATATTGACATTTTAACTATATTAATTCTTCCTATCCATGAGCATGGTATGTATTTCCATTTATTTGTATTTTCTTTGATTTCTCTCTTCAGTGTCTCATAATTTTCTGAGTATATGTTTACTTCTTTAGTTAAATTGATTCCTAGATTTTATTGTTTTTGAAGCAATTGTAAAATGGATTGATTTGCTGATTTCTTCTTCTGATAGTTTATTATTGGTGTATAGAAATGCAACTGATTTCTTTTTATTTATTTATTTATTTATTTTAATTTATTTTTTTATTTTATTTTTAATTAGTTTCAGGTGTACAACACAGTGCAATAGTTATACATTTTACCCCTCAAAGTGACAACCCCCCACCCCCAATTCACCACCCCACTCCCCACCCATATCATATATATCTATTACTCTTCCTCTGACTCTCTTCCACAGTATAATCCACATCCCGTGACTATCTATATATATTCAATTACAGTAGGTATACCACCTCCACTTTAGTAATACAGTGCAGTGATCAAACCTCTACTCCATCCATGAAATGGTCTCCCTAACAAGACCTATGATCATCTGACATTCCACAGAATATTTACAACATTATGAATTATATTCCCCAAACTGTTTGTCCTATCCCAGTGGCAATATTGTAGTTGCCTATTTTTGCTGTCTAATCCTTTCCCCTTCTCCCTCATCCCCATTCCTCTCCCAATTAGCAACCCTGATTTTTCGTCTATATCTATGAGACAGTTTCTGTTTACTTTGCTCATTCATACAGCTTTTCAGATTCCACATATGAGTGAGATCATATGGTATTTGTCCTTCTCTGACTGACTTATTTCACTCAACATTATAGACTCTAGGTCCATCCATATCATTGCAAATGGCACGATTTCATTCTTCCTTATAGCAGAGTAATACTCCATTGTATAAATATACCACAGTTTCTTAATCCAGTCATCTAATGATGGGCATTTTGGTTGTTTCCAAGTCTTAGCTATTGTAAATTGTGCTGCTATGAACATAGGGGTGCATAACATTTTTTGAATAAGTGTCTTGGTTTTTTCAGGATAAATACCTAGGAGTGGAATTGCTGGGTCAAACAGTAGCTCTATTTCCAGTTCTTTGAGATACCTCCATACTGACTTCCATAGTGGCTGCACCAATCTGCAGTCCCACCAACAGTGCAGCAGGGTCCCCTTTTCCCCACAGCCCCGCCAGCACTTGTTGTTTGTTGATTTGAATGCAACTGATTTCTGAATATTAATTTTGTATCCTGCTACCTTACCAAATTCGTTTATCAGTTCTAGCAGTTTTTTGGTGGAGTCTTTGGTACTCTCTCTATATAGTATCATGTCATCTGCATATAATGCCAATTTTACTTTCTCTTTTCCAATTTGAATGCCTTTTATTTCATTTTCTTGTCTGATTGCTGTGGCAAGAACTTCCAGAACTATGTTAAATAGAAGTGGTGAAAGAAGGCAGCCTTGTCTTATTCCTGATCTTAAGGGGAAAGCTTTCAGCCTTTCCCCTACGGGGGACCAGCCTCCACAGTCCAGGGTTTCTCTCAGGTGGAGATGGCATCAGCGAGGGAAGAAAAGAAAGAAGGGAGACAGTGGAGACACTGGGGGAGTTTCAGAAAAGAAGTGTCACACTTTATTGCCATAGCATGTTCTTTTATAGGGATTCTTGACCATTATCTCAATCACAAAAATTTCACACGAGTTTGGTGGTTTCTAGTTCCCAGGATTTACACAGTCTTTACTTCCCTGTAATTGTTCTCTCCAGGGTACAATGGCCTATTCTATGTTAAGGATTCACCTATCTCTACATATCCTCTAAAGAGTGGTTACCATGACTACCTATCCATTATCCCAAATTCCAGCAGCTAGACTCACAGGGCGTATACTAAAAAGAGTAGGAGTGGCTGTGTTTAGGGTAAAAGCATCTAAAATCTACTCCTATGTAAATACAATACTTAGTAGCTAAAGGGAGTCTTCAACATCTTTTGTCCTTTGGAGGGCTATATATTTACAATAGAGAGTAGTATCTGTTTCTCAGTCAAAGCTTCAGTATCTGTTGCTACAACAATGCACTAGGCAAAGAATTCAAACCAGGCTGTTAATTAACATACCCCATGGTCAATAAGTCGGCCTCTTACCGGAACTCTCATGGCCTGAAGACTTTTAATCTTCAAGGAGACTATTCACAGCAGGGCCCTTAAGCGAATGCATCAGCTTAAGAGATTTTTGGGTCATGGTGTTTTCATTTTCGTTTGTCTCGAGTATCTTTTGATTTCCTCCTTGATCTCGTTTTTGACCCACTCACTATTTAGTAGCATGTTATTTAGCCTCCATGTATTTGTAAGCTTTCCAGATTTCTTCTTATAATTGATTTCTAGTTTCATAGCATTGTGGTCAGAGAGACACTTGATATGATTTCAATCTTCTTGAATTTGTTGAGACTTTTTTGGCCTAACATGTGGTCTATCTTGGAAAATGTTCTATGTGCACTTGAGAAGAATGTATATTCTGTAGCTTTGGGGTGATATGCTCTAAAAATATCAATTAAATCCAACTGATCTAAAGTGTCATTTAAGGCCACTATGTCCATGTTGATTTTCTGTCTGGAGGATCTGTCCGTTGGTGACAATGGGGTGTTGAAGTCCCCTACTATGATAGTGTTACTGTTGATCTCTGCCTTTATGTCTGTCAAAATCTGTTTTATATATTTAGGAGCTCCTATATTGGGTGAATAGATGTTTACTAGGGTTATGTCCTCTTGTTGAATTGATCCCTTTATTATTATGTAGTGCCCTTCTTTGTCTTTTATTGTAGTATTCATTTTAAAGTCTACTTTGTCCGAAATGAGTATTGCTAATCCAGCTTTTTTCTCATTTCCATTTGCATGAAATATCTTATTCCATCCCTTTACTTTCAGTCTGTGTGTCTTTTGTTCTCAGATGAGTTTCTTGTAGACAGCATATGCATGGGTCCTGTTTTCTTATCCACTCAGCCACTCTGTGTCTTTTGATTGGAGCATTTTGCCCATTCACATTTAAAGTAATTACTGATAGGTGAATATTTATTGCCATTTTTTTATTTGTATTTCTTGTCTTCCTGGGTTAGCTTGTTTTCCCCTTTCTTTTGTTTAAAAAAGCCCTTTTAACATTTCCTGCAATGCTGGCTTGGTGGTAATGAACTCCTTAAGCTTATTCTTTTCTGAGAAGCTCTTTATCTCTCCTTCAATTTTAAGTGATAGCCGTGCTGGGTAGAGCAGTCCTGGTTGTAGGCCTTTATTTTGTGTCACTTTGAATATCTCCTGCCACTTCCTTCTGGCCTGCAGAGTTTCTGAAGAAAAGTCAGCTGTTAGTCTTATAGGAATTCCTTTGTATGTAACCTGCTGTCTTTCTCTTGCTGCTTTTAAGATTCTGTCTTTGTCTTTAAGCTTTGCCATTTTAACTATGATGTATCTTGATGTGGGCCTGTTTGGATTCAGCCTGTTTGGAACTCTCTGTACATCCTGGGCTTGTGTGTCAATTTCCTTCACCAGGGTAGGGAAGTTTTCAGTCATTATTTCTTTAAATACATTCTCAATCCCTTGCTTCTCCTCTTCTCCTGGTATTCCTATGACGTGAGGGTTGTTGTGTTTCATGTTGTCCCACAGGTTTCTTAAACTATTTTCATTCTTGTTTATTCTTTTTTCTTTTTGTTGTTCCAGCTGGGTGATTTCTGCTATTTTGTCTTCTAATTTGCTGATCCGCTCCTCTGCTTCATCTACTCTACTGGTGATTCCTTTGAGTGTGTTCTTCATTTCAGTTATTGTATTCTTATTTCCATTTCTAGAGTTTTCTTCTGATCTTTTACTTGGGACATGTTTCTTTGTTTTTTCATTTTGGCTGTCATTCTGTGAATGCTTTGATGTATTAGATACATCACCTAAAAAGAAGAGAGAAAAAAAAAGAGAAAAAAAGAAAGAGGTGGGCAGGCTCTCCATCCTCTTTAATGTGCAGACCACTTGCTCAGGCTTGCAGTGAGCTTTCCACAATTAGCTGCTGTGTGCTCTGGAACCGTGCTCACTACCAAAAAAAAAAAATCTTCACAGGTTGTTGCAGGTTGTCCACTACTGCAAAAAAAAAACAACCCTCTGTGGCTTGTCGAGATGTGGGCCAGTCACCAGGGTCTCACGGTGCCTCTGGAAACACAGCTCTAGGTGGGTGGGGCAGTCCCCCAAGACACCACTTGATGTGGTCAGTGGCCCCCACCAAGTCAGAGCAGCATGCACTCTGCACCAGCAATCAGTCCACACAAACTTACCAGGAAAGCCTCGATTGGATCATGCAGATGCACTGCTCCCTACCCAACACTCTCAGGAAAACTCCCCATCTCAGCCTGTCCCAATCAACTGCCCGCAGATCAGGCTAAGCAGCCCAACAGCCAATCCCCAGCCTTGCAACTCTGCACAAACAGCGCAGAGAGTGGGGACCTAAGGGGGCTCGCGCACTCCTGAGTCTCAGTGAACAGACTGATGGAGCCGAAGGGCACCCGCCCTGCATTTCCCTGGCAACGCAGCACAAGCAGGGTGGAAGGTGGGGATCCAAGGTGGCTCGTGCACTCCTGGGTATCAGTGAGCAGCCTGATGGAGCCGGAGGGCACCCGTCTGGCTTTTCCCTGGAAACACAGCACAAGCAAGGTGGAGGGTAGGAATCCAAGGCCACATGCGCACACACACGCACGCACGCACTCCTGCGCCAAGTTCACCAGACCAATAGCATTCCGGATCTGACCCTCTGTGGGAGGGCCCAACCCTGAAAAAATGGTGGCCTCCTGTACACCGCTCGTGTGCAAGCTCCACACCAGTGGAACAATGGTCCCAAAATCTCCAGCTTCTGCACCAAAGGTGTTCAGTTCAGTTCTTCCCCACAGGCTCCTGGGCCCCACTCACAAAGCTACTCCCTCCAACCGGAACCAGGTGAGTGCTCACCAGCAAGCAAACCTGTGCGCTGGCCCCACTGGTTCTCCAGCTGCTCTCAGCATCACCGATCGAACGAAGAGAGTCCTCACTAATTTCTACTGCCCGCTATCATGGAACTCCTCTTCCTAGCAAAGCATCTCTGGGCTAGTGAGCTCGATGTGGGGCCAGAGGGTCTCTCCCCCAACCGGAGAAGCCTCCCCACAGCTGGGGCGTCCCTCACAGGGCTCGCCCTCTCTCATCTGCACCCCTTCTACCAGACTTGACGTGGCCTCCTCTTTAGATCCTTCATTTAGAGGTTCTGTTCATCTAATGTTCAGGGGACTTCCAAGGTTAAATGTTGCATAAATTATTTGTAATTTTGATGTGATCCTGGGAGGCAGTTCGGAGAGCGTCCGTCTATTCCACCATCTTACTGGAACTCCCACAGTGGCTATTTTTAATATGGTCAAAGAATCAAAGAAAATACGCTTGAAGACAAACAGGAAGGTGTGAAGACAACGTCTCATCAAATAGACAATATCAATAAAGTGATAGAAATTATAAAAGAACCAAACTGAGAGTCCAGAGTTAAAAAGTATAACAAATAAAATGTGAAATAATGAAAAAAACACAGCTGAGATGAAATTGACAAATTTCTAAAAACACACAAACTACTGACTTTTGTGTCTCAGACTGAATTAATCATCATCATGTATTTGGGAAAATATCCTATTTCCTGCGTTCACTATAGAATGCTGGAGTCTATTGTTTCCATCAGACGAAGTAAGCTTAATTGTTTCCCTCCTTGTTCTCCCACAGCTGTTATTTCTACTCCCTTCTGGTAAGAGGAAAGAAAAGGACATGTATAGTGTTTTGGCCTATGCTTAGTTGATTTGGAGAAGTTTGCAAAGAGTATTCATTATGCTACTTCTGCTTTGATAGTTATTCCCTCTCAATTATTTTCTTTATTTCTTCAGAGTTTATACTTGTTACAACACATAGCTCAAATGGCTTACCCATTAAATTCTCCTAAATATATTTTTAAAAAAATAACACCAGTAATATACACATTCATAGTTTTCTGATTTCTGAAAGAAACAGTTCTCAACATGATTTATGGAGATGCTATGGCTTTGCTACCAAACTAAACAAAATATTGCCTAACAGAATCTAGAATCATATAAAATGTATAACACCTTATGACTAAGTAGGGTTTGAGATTATTTTGATATCAATCAATTCATACATTCACAGAATAAAAGAAACATACAATCTTACTGAAAAAAACATTTAGTAAATTAAACAACCATTTATGATAAAAAGAATGGGAAACTAAAAATAGAATAAATTTTCCTTATTCTGATGTAACATTTGTAAAAGGGAAGATCTTATGGCATGCATCATACTGATGGTGAAATATTGAGATATTTTCCTCTCAAAGGAAGACAGGGATGCATAAAGCAAACGTAAATAGACTAAAGGTTTAATGTTGGAAAGTAGAAAGCAAATGGCCATTTACTCATGGATATTTTTATTCTGTTCATAGAAATCTAAAAGAATCTATTAATAAATTATTAGAACAAATAAATGAATTTAGCAAGATTACTAGATAAAAATTTATATTTCTTTTCTTTTCTTTTTTTTTAAAGATTTTATTGGGGAATTGGCGGAGGGGAACAGCGTTGGGGAATCGGGGAAGGGGAACAGACAAGTTGCTGTCTTTTTGTTCTTCAGTTTAGTTGCGGAGGATGTTGCTTCACTGTTGGTATCGTCATTGCGCTCTTCCCGGATGAGGCAGATCGGTCGCTGGCCTCTGGATGTCGCTCACTGCGGCTATTGGCAGCTCACGCTGGCTGCCGGCCGCTCACTGTAGCCCATGGCAGCCCACTGCAGCAGGGGCTGCAGCCCACACCATCACCGGGGCTCGCACAGCCCAGTTCCAGGTGGAGCTGTTGTTAGCTGTAGAGGGCAGTGTCACTGGCCCTCATGTGGGATCCGAACCGGGGCCGCTGGCATCCCAAAACCAGCGCTTAACCAATGCGCCACTCGGCCGGCCCCAAAAATTTATATTTCTATTCTTCTAGTAATTTCTGTAAAATTTAAAATTCTTTGAAGACTACCTGTCATGTGTCTTCTGCTCATTTTGAAAGCAGAAAATACATTTTACAAAGATTCTTTACATTGTTTTTTCTAAGACTGGTGTCAGGAAAAGGAGTCCGCAAACTGATAGTGACTTCGGGAGCAGGACGGGTCCTTTGTATGTCCGCTTGCTCTCAGCAACACTGCCTCCCTTCAGTGCTGCGATCTCTCTCACAGGGGGCTAGACGCCTGAGAACTACCTTCCTGAGGTTTCTTTGGCAGCTGGCTCCTGCTGGGCTCTGACAGTGGGAGGCACTGGCAGGTGACAGGAAAGCCAGAGGAAGGACAAAGGCCAAACCCACACCTTCTTCTGGTGGCGGGAGAGTAGCTTGTTTGTGACTGCTCTTGCAGGCTTTGCTAAAGGATGACGGTGCACACCTGGCTTCTGCTCAGGCCGTGTCCAGCAGCAGCATGTTTAGGGGGTTATACTGCAGCAGCAGAAGCCCTGATAGCACAGCGCTCTCTTCCTCTGTCTGTCCGAGGGACAGCTCCCGGGAATTCTGGGCCAGGGTTCCTGCACTAGCAGTAGGAGAATGGGGCATGGATTTCCGCGAGGCCGCTTCAGGAGTGGCTCTGTACTAGAATACTAGGTCTGGCGGGTTCCAGCAGCTCCTGCCACGCAGTGAGGGTGCTGCAAGTAACTGGTTTACCTCCTGCTCCTGCAGCCGAGGTTAGCGGAGGATTAATACAGATGCTGATATTTGTCTCTTGTGGCTACTCCCGCCCTTCAAGCTACAAAGGAGTTTGAGGAACTTTTCCTTATCTCATGTATTAAATTTCTGTGTTCCTGACTGGACAATGATCCTGGATACATGATGGAAGGGCAATACTGCAGAAGCCACACCAGTTTTTCCTTTGTCACTTCTCCCACATTTATGTGTATGTATATTTAAAAATACATAACATAAGATGTGCTTACCTGGTTTTGTGCATTCTGGGGCATTTGTATATCCAGGGGCGTTCTCCATGTCCAGAAATAATAGATAATTGTATAAGAAAGGTGTTTAATCCAGGATTTTCTGAGGATGACTGAAATATTTGCTGAGAATGATTGAAACCTCAGTCAGAATTAGAACTATAAGTTTTACTACACATCAAATTAAGCACTAGTAAATGTATTTGTGCATGAATAGACAGAAATCCTATATTTAAATATTTTTTTAAAAATATATGAATAAACACATTTTTTTGTCTGCTTTACTGGCATTGTTTTTTGTAATGTGACATTTTATTTTATGTTTCAGGTAAACAGCATAGTGGTTAGACGATCAATGTAATTTATGAAGTGATCCCTGATTAGCCTCGTACTCTTGGTAGTTACGAAATAGTCATGAGGATGTCATGAGGATGTAAAGTACAGCATAGGGAATGTCATCAATAATATGGTAATAACTGTGTGTAGTGCCAGGTGGGTACTAGACTAATTGGGGGTATTTCTGTTTGACTTCCTTGTATGCAGCTGACACCCTATTTTTACTTCCTTGTATGCAGCTGACCCCCTATTAATCCACTGATTTTCCTCTTTTTTACTTCCTTGTATGCGGCTGGCCCTCTATTAATTCACTGATTGTCTTTAGATAGTATAGCATAGAGGAAAAAGAGTGTGCTCTGGATACAGGCTGTCTGGCGTCAATTCCTGGTTTCATTACTAACTGCGGTCTCCGGTGAGGTTTAGTAATGTCATTTGTTAAATGGTGTGAGTGTAAAGTGGATAATACACAGAAGCACCAGCCAGTCCTCAGGTGGTAATGTACTGGGGCTGTAGCAGAGGACAAAACCGTCAAGGTCAACCCTTTGCACTTTTAAATAGGCTTGTGAAGCCCCTTTCACAGATTATAAAATTGGGGGATTGAACTACAAACTATGAAATAGGAAGGACAACTTGAAGTCAGACTTTGGGCTTTAAAACATTAGGAAAAAAATAGGTAAAAGCCCTTCCTTGGTTAGGGGAAACCATCAGAGCAGGAGAGAAGAGTGTGCTGGGGCCTCAAAGGGGAGCCTACACTCAGGTCTTCAGTAATTTCAGGAAAAGGGGGCATGTTACCTGTTCCCATGCTGCTCCCCAAATGGGATGACCAGCCTTGCCTCAGATGATTTCCTCTAAAGGGTTTACATGTTGATGCAGAGAGATAGCTGTGATAGCATCTTTCACTATGTCCCAGAGTTCTGAAAGACGTGATGTGAAGAAGAGGTGCCCTAATCAAGAATCTGGGATTACATGGAGGGTAGTAGCTCACAGGATGCATGGAGTTGAGTAGGAGGAAGGAGAGTGAATAGGCATTAAGACCATGGGCATGAGCAAGTTGGCTTCAGTGTATGTAAAAGCGAGATGGGAATATCCACGTCAGCTACAGGTATGGAGACTACAAAGATGGTCTCCAAAGTTCAGTGGGGTGATTCCGGTATCCCTGCTATGTCTGCTTTTAATGCCCTGTCTCACCAAAGTGTGCTTTGCCTTGCTGTATGTCTTGTAAATTTATTTTTATTTTTTTGAAGGTGGGAAGGGAGACAAACGTGATATAGTGGGTAAAAGGGTAAAAGAAACTACTGTAAAGGTAAAAGGAACTTCTGTAATAGGCCTTTGAGTTGGTCTCAGTCACTAGTGAGCCTCTAAGGACTAGAATACCTCCCTCCCCCTACCCTTCACCCTCCATTACGTCTCTTGACTAAGGATCGCCCCGTCTCTCCATGGCCCACGGGATAGCTACAGTGTGGGGAGAGTTGGGTAGTTCCCTTTCCCCAGCTCAATGAAACTCTGAAAAACCCTAGCAGGAGGAACTAGTTAACCGAATAGTTAATATGGCCTGCCCTTAGGTTAGGATTCCTTTAAGAAGAACAGAACATTTAGGGTAATAAAGAGAGATATTTTCCAATATACCCACCTGCTAAAAGCACTAGGGGATTTTTCTCAGATCCTCACTAGGATAACCTGGAGAGCTCCAGAAAGTAAAACTCACAAAAGTGTGGGGTTCTCCCGTCGACTGTGTCCCCGAGGAGTTTTCCCCTGAGACGAGCCCACACTGAGCCTCCATCAATTCATCAGTCACAGTTCAGGTTTTCCTGCCTGGCACTTGCTCCCGCAGACATTTCAGCACCTGGGTTTCTGCCGTGGGAAGCTGTGATTCTCATACTCACCTGTTCGTGAATTTTGTGGTGGCAGTTTGCCCCCTGACATCCCTTCTCATAGAGATCTAAGAACAGTTGTTAGGGTCCTTGCCGCTTCCACAAACTGAAAAAAATCAAGAAGAACTGAAAAGCTGAACAGTTCTTCCTCCTTTTTAAAAAAAATATATATTTTTTTCAGAGATCAAGTTGAATGCAGTGAGGAGAAATGCAGAATGATGTTTATCCTAAGAGTCAGATGTGCAGAAACAAACATCAAACTTGTTATAAATATCAAACATTACAAACACTGAGAACACATACTTGCCTACCATCCTCACTAAAGCATGAGCATGCCAGGTAGGAAAGAGCTCCCTCTCCAGCGTGCTTGTCCTCTTATTGGCATTATTGTCTCCTGCAGCCCTTCTCCCACAAATCTTGCTGGAGGCTGTGTAGGGCTGGGCTGTTTCTTAAAAAAAAAGGAATTTAGAAAGTAATACATCATCTGTATATCTCACTGTGTGCTCACCACCCAGAGTCAGTTCTCCTTCCCTCACCATATATTTGATCTTGTTTACCCTCATCTACCACCCTCCACCCCTCTTAATCTCTGGTAACCACTAAACTATGTCTGCGACAACATGGATACATCTTGAGATGAAGACACAAATGGCACTATTTCATATTCCATTGTGTATGTATACCACAACTTCTTTGTCCATCTTTATCCATGTCTTAGCCATCAACAAGACAAATAATAGCTGTGGAGAAAAAGGAACCCTCATACACTCTGTTGGTGGAAATGCAGATTGGTGCAACTGCTATGGAAGGTAGTGTGGAGATTCCTGAAAAGATTAAAAATAGAAAGCAATCCCTCTCTTGGGTATCTATGGATAAATGCTGAGTCATATGGTAATTCTAAGTCATCACGTTGGCAAACACTTTGTCCCCATGGCTAAAGAATAAGGAGACAACACAACTGAGAGAAACACCAATAAAAACACCATGCAGGTCAGAAGACCATTTCTATGAGGAGGGATATGTGGGATTTAGGTTGGGTTCTGTAGTTTGCTTCAGAAAGAGAACAAACAACCTAAATCCCCCTGAAGCAATCAGCATTCTGGGTTAGGCATCCGTGTGGTGCAAGGGTCGTTGTAAATCACCTTTGTCAGCCTGAGTCGCTTTGTGCTTGGAGTTGAGCTGAAAGGTGATTTCTCTTAGGAAATGCTATCTTGCTGCCCAATTTAAACATTAAATGTTCCCTTGCCAGCAGCAGGTAGAAGATGTTATTCCTTGCCAGCAGCAGGTAGAAGACGTTACTCCTTGCCAGCCGCAGGTAGAAGATGTTACTCCTTAAGCATTTTCCATCCAATGGTGTATATAGGCAGCAGAAATTCCAAGTTCCTATGTCCCCGACTAAACCTCTGAGAAAGCTATCATCATTTCTATGTTAATCTTCATAAAGAAAAGTATTTTGTGGTGTTTACTCTTTAAGGCAAACTAAGTGTATTATTTCACAACCAAAAATCTATTGCTTGTTTTGAGTGGATTTGAAAAGTATGACATAAATTGCTCAAGAGTTTTCCTATTGCTCAAGAGTTTTCCTTGTTGAGGAAAGATGATTACAAAGGAACGAAACTGCAAACTCAGAAAATAACATTCTACAAGCAGTTAGACACCAATTTTGATAACATTCTAAGCTATAGAGCAATTAATGGCTTGAATTGCAGGAAGTATTTAATTAAGTATTGATTTCAGGCCAAGCTGTTGTTTGGTTAAGGTCCATTAATTATAATGCAATATAAGGTCCATTAATTATAATGCAATATAAGGCCAGCCAGAGTTTAATTTTTCTACACTATTCCTGATTTTCAAATGTTATAATATCAACCTTTAAAAAGTCCAAGGCTCCCTCTATGGATTATTTGAAGCTACTATCAAAAGCCGGATATCTTCTGGGTATGTTAAATGTATTGAAAATTCAGTCAAAACTTCAAAGTCTGCTGCATTTTGAAGATTAAACTCTCCCATTGACATATTGTCAATTAGCCAGTAAATTCCTTCATGCACGTTTAATATAAGGTTCTATTAAGGACATGATTTACTGAGGAGTGCTGTGCTGTACACTTCCCTGGAGTTCTGTAGATGAGGATCTATTCTTCATTTGTTTGGGATGGTGGTGAATAAGTAATGCTGACTGCCCACCCACTGCCCTTCAAGTAAGCAAACTTCCTTTCGAAGGCTCATCCATAATAATATGAGTTTGTAATTTTTGAAACAGTTTGGTACTTGCTGTAGTTTGGCACTTGTGTGCAAGATGACTTAAATGCGAGGCTAGAATGTTTATCATTGAGATCTTTCTGTATCAAGGTCTGTCTGTATACATAGTTGTACAAATTTTTAACAGTTTCATTTTGATACAAAGATGAACAAAACATAGTTGGTAGTGGCTGCCTCTATGTGTTCAAAATAGGCTGTAACATGCAAACCTTTCAGAAACAGTTAAACCATGTGGCAATCTGTGAATACATGCTGTAATAAAGAATGACTTATTTTCTGAAAGACCACCCACCTTATCTCCCTGGTCACTATTACAGCTAAATACAGCTAAATCCCTTTAATATCAAGTCTTACAAATGTTCCCCAGCAGATTCTGCAGGATCCTTTGCCGCAAAAGTTTTAGTCTGGCAACTGTTCCACATTTCAGAAAGGGAGAACCAGTTACGTTGTGTCAGCTCCCCTGAGAGCTAACACATTGGGGGAAAGCAATGGAACCCTTGAAGGAAGGGCTGGTTATACTGACTGAATTTTAAAACACTTCAGTGGATTCAAGACTCTAGTACATTTCAATGATCATGGAGCCCAGAGCAGAATTGGTTGAATCTATCAGAAAGTAGGTGTTCAGGATTAACTATGCACTCTGCATATTCACCGTTAGATGGTTGATCTGAAATGGAAATATACCTCCTCCAAGTCATCTGCTGGTAAAAAAATACCCTTTCCATTACTACATACATATTCTCCCACAGCTCCACCCCTAAAATTTGCTGAAATGGATATAGTTATAAGTATGTGAAATGTTTTATCTCTCTGTGAATGCGTTTTATATAGACCCAAGTCTCACTTGCAGAATTGTTGGTTCATGAAGGCATCGATAATTATGAGCTGATGAGAACACAGCTTCTTTTTCATTTTGTCATTTATCCACTCATTCACTAAACAAATTGTAACTTCTGTTACCCACCCGTGTTTACCTCCAGTCAGCTATTTGAAAACAGTGTTTGAATGCTTATGGTGGGGGTCCTGGAAGTGTAAACCGAGCCCCCCCCCTTTTCCATGCCCCAGATTCTGTAGTGATTGAGGGTACAGACTGCATCTAGAATACGCCATTTTAGAGCTCAGCATACCACTTTTTTTGGTTATATGAACCATAGATGAATCACTCAAGTCCACTATCCTTTATGTTCCTCGTTTTAAGATGAGAACTTTGATTGTTCCTATCTCATAGGAATGGCTTGAGTAGAAAAAGAGGAACATAGTAGTCTTGACAAGTTTATATCTCATAGGTACTATTTAGAATAATCTGAAACACTGTTCAAGTATTATAGCAGCAATTTTTATTATTATAGCAATTTATTTCCTCTGTGGAATCCTGAAGGTTTCACCTGTTCTCTTTTGTAGCTTCAAAAAACACCTTTTGAAAATGTTTTCCATTTGCATCTCTGAACTCTGGTATTATTATCTACTGTCCATGTTACTTGACAGTCATGCTGACCTGCACCACACTGATCTCAGGTGTTTCAGCTCTGCTGTCACCCTCCCTGTGTGGTCCCTGTCATTTTCTATGTGGTCCCTGTCATTTTTTTTCTCTCTGAAATTTCTAGCTGAGGGAAAGGATGTCCCTTTCCCCACTAGCCTTACTCCAGGCTCTCAGTTTCTTATAATGCCTTGATAAAAATGCCTTGATAATGAATACTTATTAGGCTTTCCTTTTTCTTTTGTAGACACTTCTGCTGTTATTGTTTTCCAAATGACTCCTAGGGAATCCTGCAAATGCTTCAAGTGCTATACTCACCAATACTTCCCAATCCACCAGCAGTGAACCAGTGGCCCAACCACCACCTTCCACTTCAGGTCGGTTTGCTGATCACTCAGACCATCTTAAGGTTTAATTGTCTCTCCCAAACCTCTTGTTTGATACTTTCTGTTATGTCAGCTCTAAAGTATGAACTTCAGGTAGGAACTTCAAAAGATGTTTCTCTGAAGCAATATTCTCTGAAGTAATATTTTGAAGGTGCTACTTGCTTCTATATATGAAGGAGACAGGGCCAATTAAAAGCTCAGGCAAACATGTGGTTATAACAAGGCTCTGCAGTTTCTTCGTTTGTAATAGCTCTGAGTTTTGAAGTGAGGCAGATTGTGAAAAACATCTCATCAGGTATTCACATTTCCCTCTGTATTATTATACCTATTTATGACACGGTAGAGTCACAGCAGTCATTTTGTTTAACTGACCCTTAGTCTATTGAGGTTGGAAATAGTATACTATTCTCCTAAACCATGATGAAATTTAAATATTTAAAGGAAAATCATTATGTGAGTTTCTTCATTTGACTTTTCATGAGTCATTTTGAAAAGATTGGTCATTAAACATTTCTTTTTTTAATAACAACCTACTCCATTGGATTTTTGTTGGATTTTTAAGAGAACAGTTCTTTTCAGGAAAAAAACTGTTGGCAGGGTAGTCTCTCATAACATTCAATAGAATTGATTTGAGCATGATTGTGGGGAAGAGTATGAATTTCATTCTTTCATATAGAAAGGCAGAAATGGTAAGAAATAAAACTATGCTCCCAATATTTCTCATTCTTAAAAGGGATAGGAGAATATGAAACAAAACTATGACTTTGAAAGCAGATGTACAACACCATGTGTGCCGTTCCAATGGTATAAATCATAAGGACAATTAGACATTATATTGAAAAGATGTGGTTAAACAGGTACCACCAAATTTACAGCCAAGTATTTTTTTATCTGCATGTTAAGCTCAGTATGAGTTATGGGTCTCAGTAGTGTTTCATGCTGAGACCCATAACTCATTCCTCAAGTGGCCTTTAGAACAATGAGAATTTGGTGGGATACATTTTTCTACATCTAAAGCATAAGGGTACATAACCAATTATGAATGAAAAATGTCATTTCTATTGTCAAATTTAGGGTTAATTGAAGTGATCTGACAAAATGACCAGTCTTTGGCCTTTACCTTTTCTTCCAAGACGTGTGCATTATGTCTATCTTTCCTTCTCAATAGCTTGTCCCATCAGTTTCAAACCCCAGAATCAAATGCAAAGACAACTGCTTAATCAGCTCCCTAATCTGACAAAATGACCAGTCTTTGGCCTGATCAATTTGTTTTTCCAGAACCATTTCTGGTACCAAATCAGTATTGATCTGACTAATAACTTCAATCTGACTAGATTTAATGACCTGTTTCCATTGGTTAGGAGGATATTGATAGGCTATGCCATGCAGTGGTAAAATTGTCATGTGGGACGTGACACCGAAGAGCAGTCAAAGTCAGGAAGGGTGGCAAGGGTTGAAATAAACACAATAAGCCAGAATTATGATGTAGCAGGGGCCAAGGGACTGGCAACCTCTAACTGGGATTGCCGGCCCCAAATTGGGCCGATGCAAGCTTTTATTGAGAAACATCAAAGGAAAAAAGATTTATTTCTCCCCAGTAAATTCCCAGCATTAGTGAGGCCCAGATCAAGACACAGTTGTGCAACAGGTCCAGCTGCTATACCAGCTGCTCTGTCATTTGAACAACCAGGTATGCACTCTGATATGGTCCATTTAGTTTAAAGGAAGAGATGGTAAAAAGCAGGTCATGGATCAAGTGCCACTGACTCTTGCTGTGTCACCAAGATGTCATATTTTCTTCGATGCCAGCAAGATGTTCTTGAATGCCACCAAGAAACCAAGATGTCATAGATTTTCTTCAATGACACCAAGATGTCATAGAGTTTCTTAGTGGCATTCAAGATATCATAGATTTTCTTCAATGCCACCAAGATGTAATAGATTTTCTTCAATGCCACCAAAATGTAAGATATTTTCTTGGTAGTGGTATTCAATATGTCATAGATTTTCTTGAATGCCACCAAGATGTTCTTGAATGCCATTTTCTTCATTTGGGGTGTACGTCTTTAAATTTTTAAAATTTTTTAAGTCTCAGACACTGTCCTCAGACACTGTCCTACCAGTTAGAGTGATCAACCAAACTGGTAAGACAGTGAGCAAGCAGCCTTTATTTAAAGCATTCAGTCCAATGACTAATGGATTATTTTATCCAATATCCACTTAATCCAACATCCCATTCACTCAGTCCAATGACTAATGTGGGTGGATGTCATCCAAAGACACACCCTAAAGACACACCCAGATAAAATGAAGACACATGTAGAATAATGTTTCACCAAATGTCTGGCCTAGTCAATTTGGCACAGCATTTTGGAAGAAGCATTCATTCACAGGTCATCACAAGTCAAAGGGATCTGGATTGGTATAAAACAGGGTTGGGTGGAAAACATCACTAGACGAGCCTGAACAATTGCTTATGAAATAACTGGTTATGAAATATCTTATTTTCTTCATCCAATTAATGTAATACATTCCGAGAGGCCCCTATGATTTCTCTTCAATTATTTCAGTTTGTAGCACTTTTATTACATGCTGTGAGGCTGATAATCTCGTATACAGTTCTGTCACATTGTACCTTGTCACCATCTGATTCTTAAAATTAAATGTAAATAAGTGAGGAAATAGCAAATTTGAGCCACTGAATCAAGCTTGATGGGTACTTCCCATCAAGCCTATTTACTGTGCTGTCTCATTACAGTAAATAGATTACCCCTCGCACTACTGTGTTCCATGGCTGCATGGCATGTCATCGACTGCCCTCCAGACGGGGACAGAAAATGGGAGGGCTGTTACCCGATGGCCCTAAATCCCTCAAGTCATAAAAAGGCAGGGGACTTCTGTTGGGGGCTTCTTGACTAAGGGTGGAAAAGTACTGCACCTGAGCAGAGAAAAGGGTCTTTTCAGGCATCTTGGTGGGGATCTTGACCAAGAAGGTCTTTGCCAAGTGCCTCAGCCAGTTCAAAGATACATCATTGTGAAACAAAAAATATTGACTGTAATAATGCACTTATATGCCAGCAATAATGTGGAAAGCAGAATTATCGAACTGAAAGCCTTTAATGAATAACTGAAATTATTAATGTTTTCAGTCTAACTTTGTAACCCTGTAATCCTGACTTCTGAACCCTCACAGAGAATAGGAAGTCAGCCCTCTATTAACCCTGTAATTCTACTTTTGTAATCCTGTAACCCTGACTTCTGAACCCAGACTTTCTACTTTTGTAACCCTGTAACCCTGACTTCTGAACCCTGACTTTCTACTTTTGTCACTCTGTAACCCTGACTTCTGAACCCTCACAGCCCTGTAATCCTACTTTTGTAACCCTAACTTCTGAACCCTGACTTCCTGACTTCCCATTTATGGTGAAGTCTCACAGAGTACAGGAAGTCAGCACTCTATTAACCCTGTAGTCCTACTTCAAGCTGGCTTTTTCTATTTCTCCAAGTGGGCAGCCGGTTGCAGCCCTGTGTCAGAGGTGTGCATGGGAGGCCTGTTGGAGCTGCGTGCCTTTCTTGCACTGCGCTGGTAGTTTTTGTTTCTTTCCTTTCTGCGAAAATAACTCTCCATTTTGGGGGCCTCGTTCCAGGATACAGAGAGGAGCAGAACTCCGATAGGTTTTGACAGGTGAGCAAAGCTTAGAAGCCTCAAGTGAGTGTTCTCTAATGTCCCTTTAGGGATATGAGGTTATTAGTTTGTTGCTGTGTATTTAAGGCCTAAAGATTCACGGTTTGCTTGAGTTGTGAACTGATTTTGGCCCCGTGCCAGCTCAACCTGTAACTTCTTAAGAGTTAGTGATCAGAGAACCAGATGGAAGGCTAAAAGCCAGTTCCAGGCAGACTGTTCCAAATAACCGAGTGAGGTGACCTAAAGACTTGCAGGTAATTCGAATAGTGACAGGGCCTGGGCTCAGTCAGTTGTGTGGACCCTAACCTCATCAGGGGTCAGGATCCATACTCCAGCCTGCACCCAAGGGGAAGCCACTGCCGCATGGACCCCCGGCCCCAGATATTACAAACCTTGACTTTGGAGCCTGCTGCATGACATAAGCTCCTGCAGTGGCTTCCCACAGCTTCCCACAGGGTCTTATGTCACGCAGCAGGGAAACCACTGCAAGAGCTTTTCTCTCTGCCATAAAGTGGCGAAAATCAAAACTTTAAGCATACAAAACGCTCTCTGCTCTTGGCAAGCCCCTGAAGGACTGAGGAAGGAAGAGCCTCTGAAAGACTGAGGCAGGAAGAGACTTACCTGTGAGGACTCAAGACCCTGAGTTACGTAATCTTTTCTTTATTGGTACACCTTGAACAGCCTAAGGGATGATGGTTATTGTTTGGAGGTCCTGGAGAAACGTCCACCCTCATATGCTGCTGGCATTCATTCCAGCTGGAAGTAAATTCTTTACAGTAATTGATTTAGAGTAATTGCTTTCCTTCCCAAGTGAAAGCAAAAGGGTATTGGCTAACTGAGACCAATTTAGAGATCTTGTGTCTCTTTTTTTTGTTTTGTTTTCTTTTTTTTTAGCTGAGCCATCCTGCCACCTCTTGGCAGCTCAGCGGAAGCTCAGTTTGGGCTGGACATCAAACTGCTGTTGCTCAGAGCTCAGCTTGCACTCGTGAGTGAGCTCTTGAGCTCGCACTCTTGAGTGAGCTCTTAACCAACTGAGCCACTCGGCCTGCCCTTCTTGTGTCTCTTTAAGGTCTTTAGAGTAATTGCTTTCCTTCCCAAGTGAAAGCAAAAGGGTATTGGCTGAGACTGATTTAGAGACCTTGTGTCTCTTTAGGGCAATAGATGCTATCATTCTGCGACAATATATGCTATCATACTTGAGCCAATTGTGTGTCCCAAGTTAGAATGTCATGGAGCCTGGCTGGATCCAGATACAAACCAACTTTACCCTTGGGTCCACCTGGGTCAGCCATGACTTAGATCTCCACGTTGTTTCCAAAGCATTTCAATGGTTTCCTTACCTCCAAATTTAAAATGCGTCCAGTAATTTCTGTACATATGGACCTGTAGTGGCTTCTTGCTCTGGAGTCTTAAAAATAGTATGTCTCCTGTCCTGTTTTTCTTCTGTCAATCGTTTCACCATGCCATGCCCTCCAGGGAAATGAAAAGACACAAAGATCCCCTCTAGCTACACTGGAGGGGCCCCCTTACCAGATACTGTTGACTACTCCCTGAAGTTTTCTGGCCAGGGTGTGGTGCTTTCTTTAAGTGTGACAAGTGTGTATCCAAGAGTCAAACCCCATGTGCTGCTCAAGCACACAGCCTGGATCTGAAACAAAATACAAAGGGAACTCAGTTTTGGAGATGCAGTGAGATGCAAAGGGAATGCACACTGTCTTACTGCATCTCAAAATACATACTGTCTGACTGTCATATCATACAACATGCATGCTCAAGACTTCCAAATCACATTCCTGTCCTGTAATTGCTCAATGGAGCCCACGTGGTGACTCTGCTCCAGGCTAGTCTTCTTCACCTGCTTGCCTAGAAGCTCAGGTCCTTGTGAAAAAAGGCCTATTGGAATCTTTGTCTACAGGCAAACGTATGGCTTTTGGTTACCACTGACATGACTGGTAGTCCAATAAAAACTTTCCTAGATTTTAAAAAATTATCACTAATTACACCTCAGAATTACATCTTTTCTTATCAGTATATATTATTAAGTACACCTTGAAATTGTTATATACTGATAATGAAAGATGTAATTCTGAAGTGTAATTAATAATACTGATAAAAAAGATGTAATAACATATTCTTCATTACACCTCGGAATACAGTATATATTATGACATCTTTTGCTATCTGTATGTGTTGGGGGCCAACCTTCCCCCAGTGTCTGACAAGGCCATAGTGAAATAAAGATCCACGCTCAGCACTGGATGTCTAGGGTGCTGCCTTATGGTTGGTCATGTAATATCTCTTGCCTCTATGAACCTGCGGGGAGCCAGCCCCTGCAAGTCCAGGGATTCCCTCAGGTGGGATGGCATCGGCAAGGAAAAAGAAGAAAGGTGGAGACACCAGAAAGAGTTTCACAGGAGTGTCATGTTTTATTGTTACAGCCTGTCCCCTTTTATAGGGGCTTCTGACCATTATCTCAATCACAAGTTACGTTTCACATGATCATGATGTTTTCTCTTACTCAGGACTTTTACAGTCTTTGCTTTCTTGTAATTGTGTCTTTCCAGGGTACACTGTGGCCTATTCTATGTCAAAGATTTTACTTATCGTCTAAAGAGTGGTTTCTATGACTACCTTACAGGGCGCATACGTGGGTTTTTGCCCTAAACTCAGCCACTGCTAGTCTCTTGGCAATAGCGCATCTAAAGCCTATTTTTATGTGATTGTAATACTTAGTAGCAAAAGGAGTCTCAAACTTTTCTTATCCTACAAAGGGCTACATATTATTGCAATAGAGGGTAACATCTGTTTCTCAGTCAAAGCTTCAGTATCTGTTGATACAGCAACGTACAAAGCAAAGAGTTAAAACAAGGCTGTTAATTAACATACCTCATGGTCAGTAAGTTGTCTCCTATCAGAACTCACATGGCCTGGAGACCTTGGTCTCCATGGATATGTTTCACAGCTGCATAAGCAAATAAGGTCAAGGACGGATGATGTCACCAGTTTCTCACAGAGGCTGTCTGTTTCTCATAGCCAGGCTTTTTGTGTGGCCAGAGGCCTGAGCTTCAGTTTCCAAGGGGTTTGAGTCCCCTATTTCTCAGTCCTGGGGACATAAAACG
The DNA here is from genome assembly GCA_033961575.1 of Aselliscus stoliczkanus. Lineage (NCBI taxonomy): Eukaryota > Metazoa > Chordata > Mammalia > Chiroptera > Hipposideridae > Aselliscus > Aselliscus stoliczkanus. The sequence continues at coordinate 51,525,655 of CM066735.1, forward strand.
GGGCTGTAGCCTGGCTTGGGTTGTCCCCTCTCCTAGGAGATCTTACCCATGATTGACTTACACAGCCAGCGCTCATTGGGGCACCACAGGGACTTGCCCTAAATGCAGTGAAAGTACTGTCTCCTATAGGATCTGATGTGGAGGAAAGGCACATGGGTTCATAGAGACAGGAGATATTACATGACCAACCATAAGGCAGCACCCCAAACATCTAGTACTGAGCATGGATCTTTATTTCAATGTGGACTTCTCAGACACTGGGGTGCTGTTGGCCCCCAACATGAACCCATGTGCCTTTCCTCCACATCAGATCCTATAGGACACAGTACTTTCACTGTATTTAGGGCAAGTCCCTGTGCTGCCCCAATAAGAGCTGGCTGTGTACGTCAATGACGGGTATGATCTCCTAAGATAGGAGACAACCCAAGCCAGGCTACAGCCCCCTTTTGGGGACCTCAGGACTGAGAAATAGGGGACTCAAGCCCCTTGGAAACTGAGGCTCAGGCCTCTGGTCACATAGACCAAAAGCCTGTCTGTAAGGAACTGACAGCCTGTCTGTGAGAAACCAGTGATATCATCCATCCTTAAGCTTACTTGCCTATGCAGCTATGAAAGGTTTCCTTGGAGACCAAGGTCTCCTGGCCATGAGAGTTCTGATAAGAAACAGCTTGCTGACCATAGGGTATGTTAATTAACAGCCTTGTTTTAACTCTTTGCCTTATACATTGCTGTAGCAACAAATACTGAAGCTTTGACTGAGAAACAGATGTTATCCTGTATTACAATAATATGTAGCCCTTCATAGGAGAGGAAAAGTTTGAGACTCCTTTTGCTACTAAGTATTATAATCACATAGAAATAGACTTTAGATGGTTTTTGCCCTAAACTCAGCCATTGCTAGTCTTTTGGCAATAGCTCAAGTATATATCCTGTGAGATAGTCATGGTAACCACTCTTTAGGGGATAAGTAAATCCTTGACATAGAATAGGCCACAGTGTACCCTGGAAAGATACAAGTTATGTTTCACATGATCATGATGTTTTCTCTTACTCAGGACTTTTACAGTCTTTACTATCTTGTAATTGTGATTGAGATAATGGTCAGAAGCCCCTATAAAAGGGGACATGCTGTAACAATAAAGTGTGACACTCGTAGACTCCCCAGTGTCTCCACTCCCTTCTTTTGCCTCGCCGACTCTGTCCACACCTGAGGGAAATCCTGGTCCTGCGGGGGTTAGCCCCCCGCACGTATGTATTATTACTTACATACGGATAACAAAAGATGTCATAATACCGAGGTGTATTATTACACCTCAGAATTGTTATCAGTATATATTATTCATTACTCCTAGGAATTCAGTATATATTATGACATCATTGGTTATCAGTATATATTATTCATACACCTCGGAATTCAGTATATATTATGAACCTTTTGTTATCAGTATGTATTATGACTTACACCTCAGAATTCATTATATGACACATTTTGTTATCAGTATGTATTATAAAGTACACCTTGGAATTCAGTATATGTTATGATATCTTATATTATCAGTATATATTTTTCAGGATATATTATTCATTCCACTTCAGAATCAGTATATATTATGACATCTTTTGTTATTCATATATATTATCACTTACACCTCGGAATTCATTATATATTATGACACATTTTTTTATCAGTATATATTACTGATTACACCTTGGAATTCATATATATATTATGACATCTTTTGTTATCAGTGTATATTATGAATTTCACCTCAGAATTGTTTTCAGTATATGTTATTAGTAGCACCTCAGAATTCAGTATGTATTATGACAATTTTTGTTATCAGTATATATTATGACTTACACCTCAGAATTTAGTATATATTACATACTGATAACAAAAGGTTCATATTATGATGTACTCCTCGGAATTACACCTCAGAAATCTGTATATATAAAGCCATTTATTGTTATCAGTATATATTATTAATCACACCTCAGAATTCAGTATAATTGATGACATCTTTTGTTTCAGAATATATTATGACCTACACTTGGAATTCAGTATATATTATATACTGATAACAAAAGATGTTATATTATTCATTACACCTTGGAATTCAGTATATATTACGACATATTTTGTTATCTGTATATATTATTGCTTACACTTCATAATCAATATATATGGATAACAAAGATGTCATAATATATACTATTACTTACACCTCAGAATTCATATATATTATGTATGACATCTTTTGTTATCAGTGCATATTATCAATTTCACTTCGGAATTGTTTTCAGTATATATTATTAGTAACACCTCGGAATTCAGTATACATTATGACTCCTTTTGTTATCAGTATATGTTATATACGGAATTCCAAGGTGTAAGTCATAATATATACTGATAACAAAATGTCATGATATATTTTACACCTCGGAATTCAGTATATATTATATCTTTTGTTATCAGTAATATTTTTCATTACACCTTGGAATTCAGTGTAAATTTGTTATTAGTATATATTATTCATTACACTTCTGAATTCAGTATATATTATGACATATACTGATACCAAAAGATATTATACATTACATCTCGGAATTCAGTATATATTATGTCATCTTTTGTTATCAGTGTATGTTATTCATTTACCTCGGAATTCAGTACATATTATATCTTTTTTTATCTGTATATATTATACATTACACCTTGGAATCAGTATATATTATGAAACCATTTGATATCCGTATATATTATGACTTACACCTAGGAATTCAGTACATATTATGACACCTGGAAGTCAGCACATATATACTGATAACAAAAGATGTCATAATATTATTCATTACACCTCAGAATTCAGTGACACATTTTGTTTTCAGTATATATTAAGACTTACACCTCGGAATTTAGTATATATTATGACACCTTTTGTTACCTGTATATATTATGATGTACCCTTCGGAATCCAGTATATATTATGACATCTTTTGTTATTATATATTAAAATTACACCTTGGAACTGTTATCAGTATATATTATTAATTACACTTCCGAATTCAGTATATACTATGATATTGTTTGTTTTCAGTATTTATTATTAATTACACATAGGAATTCAGTATATATTATGATACCTTTTGTTACCAGTTTATATTATGACGTACACCTTGGAATTCAGTATATATTATGACACCTTTTGTTACCAGTTTATATTATGACGTACACCTTGGAATTCAGTATATATTATGACATCTTTTGTGATCATACATGTTTTTCATTACACTTCGAACTTCAGTATATATTATAATATGTGCTGATCACAACAGATGTCATGACTTACACTTTTGGGATCAGTACATATTATTCATTACACATCAGAATTCAGTATATACTATGAAATCTTTATTTATCACTGTATATTATTAATTACACCTCAGAATTAATATTAGTATATATTATTAATTACACCTCGGATTTCAGTACATATTATGACACCATTTGTTATCAGTATTTATATGAATGTCACTTCAGAATTCATTATATATTATGACATCTTTTGTTATCAGTATATATTGTGCATTACACCTCAGAATTCAGAAATACATGTAGGAAATATGTATATATAAAGACATCTTTTGTTATCAGAATATAGTATCTATTATACCTCAGAATTCAGTATACATGATGACATCTTTTGTTATCAGTTATCAGTATGTATTATACCTACACCTTGGAATTCAGTATATATTATAACATATGTTATCAATATATATTATTCATTACACCTCAGAATTCATTCCATCTTTTGTAATAAGTATATATTATATACTGAAATGCAAGGTGTAATGTATATCATGAATACTTTTGTTGTCAGTATATATTATGACTTATATACTGAATTCTGAGGTGTATTATGACATCTTTTGTTATCGACAGATCCTCACAGAGACAGTACTTTCACTACGTTTATGGCAATTCCCCATGGAATGCTAAGAAAGAGGGCTGGCTAGTCAAAGACGGGTAAGACCCTAGCTAGAGACAGGGCAACCCAAGCCAGACACAGTCCAGGGTGTACCATGAGAGGAATCATGGAGGTGAAGAATATGGGCAGAAGACCCCTTGTCTACAATGCTAACAGCCTGCCTGAGAAGTGAAACCTGAACAAAATCCATGCATTCTTGCTCTTAGAAACTGCTCACTAAGAGATCTGTTTCCCAGGAGGTGCATGTATACACGTCATGGGACTTTCGGTAAAGGCACCCTGCAGGCCATGGAGTGTTTTGACTTACAGACCGTGGAAAAAACAATGCTACTTGCTTGTGTGTATCCCAATAAAAGCCACAGTGCCTCTAGGACAATGAGCCCTGAATCTCGCTTGACTGAGTCCCCTGGCTCGCACTGCTTTTGAACTATCCTTTTTCTGTTTCTTAGTCTCCGTTGGCCCTCTCGAAGTGCCCAATCCAGTTGTGCTTGACACGACAAGTATATATGATTCAGTATACCTCAGAATTCAGTATATATTTTGTTATCGGTATACATTATTCATGACAACTCATAATTCAGCTGTGATTCTCGTATTCACCTGTCAGTGAATTTTGTGGTGGCAGTTTGCCCCCTGACATCCCTTCTTGTACCCCCTGACATCCCACCTCAGAGAGATCTAAGAACAGTTGTTGATTGCTTTTCAGTTCTTGTTAGGGCCCTTGCCGCTTCCACAATTCTTCCATGGAAAACAGGGAGTCTGCATAATTGTGCTCTGAAAAAATATATTTTAAAAAAAGGAGGCACATCTGACTCTTAAGGATAAACATCAAACTTGTTGTAAACATCAAACTTCAAACTTGTTATAAATAAACATTACAAACACTGAGAACACATACTTGCCTACCATCCCCACTAAAGCATGAGCATGCCAGATAAGAAAGGGCTCTCCTCCAGGGTACCTGTCCTCTTATTGACATTGTCCCCTGCAGCCCTTTTCACTCTCACAGATCTTGCTGGAGGCTGTGTAGGGCTGAGCTGTTCCTTTAGAAAATAAGGTTGTGAAATAAATTCCTTTAATTTAAAAAAAAAGTTTATTGCGCTGACAATGGTTAGTAAAGTTACATAGGTTCCAGGTGTACAGTTCTGTAATCTACATCTGTAATCTACATCATCTATATATCACACTGTGTATTCACCACCCGGAGTCAGTTCTCCTTCCATCACCATATGATCCCATTTACCCTCATCTATCCATTTACCCTCCTCCCCCACCTTACTCTCTGGTAACCACCAAACTATGTCTGTGTCTATGAGTTTTGTTTCTTCATCTCAAGATCCATCCATTTTGTCACAAATGGAATACTATTCTGCCATCTGAAAAGATGAAATAGTGCCATTGTGTATGTATACCACAACTTCTTTATTTATGATGGCTAAGACATGGATAAAGCTGCAACAAACAAGACAAATAATAGCTGTGGAGAAAAAAGGAACCCTCATACACTCTCTGTTAGTGGGAATGCAGATTGGTGCAGCCGCTATGGAAGGTAGTATGGAGGTTCCTCAAGAAATTAAAAATAGAATTACCATATGACACAGCAATCCCTCTTTTGGGTATCTACCCCCAAAATCTGCAAGCATTTATCCATAAAGATACTTTCTAAATTCTTAGTTGTCACATTTGCAAACACTTTGTCCCCATGGCTAAAGAATAAGGATGAGACAACACAACCATGGCTAAAGAATAAGGATGAGACAACACAACAGAGAGAAACACAATAAAAACACCGTGGAGGTAAGAGCACCATTTCTATTTGTCCTGCTATACCGAGGAGGGAGATGTGGGATTTAGGTTGTTTGCTTCAGAACCCAATCAGCATTCTGGGTGAGGCATCAGTGCAGGGTCATTGTAAATCACCTTTGTCAGCCTGAGTTGCTTTGTGCTTGGAGTTGAGCTGAAAGGTGATTCCTCTTAGGAAATGCTGTCTTGCTGCCCTTGCCAACAACAGGTAGAAGATGTTACTCCTTAAGCATTTTCCACCTAGTGGTGTATACAGGCAGCAGAAATTCTGAGTTCCTAAGTCCTCGAGTAAACTTCTAACATAGAAATGGTGCTACTTTTCCTTATGAAGATTGAGAAAGCTATTTTGTGGTGTTTGCTCTTTAAGACAAACTAAGCGTATTATTTCACAACCAAAAATCTATTGCTTGTTATTGTATTCAATTTTCAATAGTTGTGAGTGGATTTGAAAAGTATGACATGATTTCAGGTGAAGCTGTTGTTAAGGTCCATTAAATATAATGCAATATAAGGCCTCAGCCAGAGTTTAATTTCTACACTATTTTTATTTTTTAAGATTTTATTGGGGAATTGGGGGAGGGGAACAGACAAGTTGCTATCTTTTTGTTCTTCAGTCTAGTTGCGGAGGACGTTGCTTCACTGGCCCATGTTGGTATCATCATTGCACTCTTCCCAGATGAGGCAGATTGGTCGCCGGCCTTTGAATGGTCGCTCACCGCGGTTATTGGCAGCTTATGCTGGCTGCCGGCCACTCACTGTAGCCTATGGCAGCCCACTGCAGCAGGGGCTGCAGCCTACACGGTTGCTGGGGCTAGCACAGCTCAGCTCCAGGTGGAGCTGTTGTTAGCTGTAGAGGGCAGTGTCACTGGCTCTCATATGTGGGATCCGAACAGTGGCCGCTGGCATCCTAAAAGCAGCTCTTAACCAATGTGCCACTCAGCCAGCCTTCTACACTATTTTTAAGTGTTCTAATAGCAACCTTCAAATAATCCATAGAGGTAGCCTTGGACTTTTTAAAGTTTTGACTGAAGCTACTATCAAAAGCTGGACATCTTCTGGGTATGTTAAAAATTCAAATTCTGCTGCATTTTGAATACAATTTAAGATTAAATTCTCCCATTGACATATTGTCAATTAGCCAGGAAATTCCTTCACGCATGTTTAATATAGGGTCTTATTATTAAGGGCATGATTTATTGAGGAGTTCATCTACAGAATGGCTTGCACTTCCCTGGAGTTCTGGAGCAGAAGAATAGATCCTTATTTGTTTGGGATGCATTAAGTAATGCTGCATTAAGTAATACATTAAGTAAACCAGCATTAAGTAATGCTGACTGCTTACTTGAAGGGCAGTGAGTGGGGCAAATTTCCTTTCGAGGGCTCATCCATAATATTATCCTGTGACTGACTACAACTCATATTTCTGACACTCTATAGGAGTAATTTTTGAAATAGCCAGATGGCCATCTGGCCACTTTCCGATTTGGCACTTGCATTTAAGTCATTTTTAATTTACTCTACACCATCTAATGGTGAATATGCAAAGAAAAAGGCGGATCTGAAATGGAGGAGGTAGCTTATAGGTTGATCTGAAATGGAAATAAACCTATAAGCTACCTCCTCCAAGTCATCTGCTGGTAAAACATACAAGCATGTGAAATTTTTAACTATATTCCTTTCAGCAAATTTTAGGGGGTGGAACTGTGGGAGAATATGTAGTAATGGAAAGGGTATTTTTTATCTCTCTGTGAAGGGTCTATATAAAACGCAAAGTCTCACTGGCATTGGACATTTGCAGAAGTTGGTTCACATAGAAAATTGTTAAGTATCAGAGGAAAAAAAGTATGAGATTTAAATTTTTCATCATATAAGTATGTACGTTTATGTGAATCAATTTGGTACTCCAGCAATGTTATATATTTTTTTATCCCTTAAATACTAATTAACAATATATCAAGTACAGTGGAACTGTGCCTGTTATTTTTGTATTGAGATATTTTACTTATGAAACAAAGAGCTACCTTTAATGTACAACAATATTGTAGTAGCACAGGCATTCTGGATTCTTAGGAATGGGGAAGCAAACTCCATAAGATAGCAAGAAGCCCAGGCATCAACAATTATGAGCTGATAAGAACACGGATTCTTCTGCGAAAGGGGGTGGGCATTTGGGCCTGAAAGTGGTTGGGCATTTGGGCCTGAAAGTGGTTGTGGATTACATAGTTACCATCCAGGGTACACTGGGGAAAGGGCAGGGTATCTTGTAGCTTCTTTCATTTTGTCGTTCATCCACTCATTCACTGAACAACTTAATCATGGTGGCCAACAATTATACTGGCTACTCTGTTACCCACCTGTGTTTTCAAATAGCTGACTGGAGGTATATCTAAGAAACAATAGCACTAATATCAAAAACAGTGTTTGAATGCTTATGGTGGGGGCCCTGGAAATAGAAACCCAAGCCCCCTCTTTTCCATGCCCTGGATTCTGTACAGACTGCATCTAGAATACCCCATTTTAGAGCTCAGCATTCCACTTTGGTTCATATGACAAAAAAAAATCATAGATAACTCAAGTCCACTTTCTCATCTTAAAAAGAGGAACCTAATTATCCCTATCTTATAGGGATGGCTTGAATAGTAAATGAGATAAATTATATATAGCCATTTTTGTTGCTATTATTTCCTCTGCTGAACCCTAAAGGTTTCATCCATTCTCTTTTATAGCCTTCAAAATTACCTTTTGAAAATGATGTTTTCCATTTGCATCTCTGATCTCTGGTGTTATAGCTCTGCTGTCACCCTCCCTGTCTCTGTGTGGTCACTGTCATTTTTTTTCTCTCTGAAATTTCTAGCTGAGGGACAGGATCTCCCTATCCCCACTAGCTTTATTCCAGGTTTTCTTACTTTCTTATCATGCCTTGATAGTGTTTCCTTTTCTTTTGTAGACATCTCTGCAGGATTCCCTAGGAGTCATTTGGAAAACGAAGCATTTGCTCCTATGAAGTGCTGTACTCACCAATCCACCAGCAGTGAGCCAGTGTCCCAGACTTCCACCACCTTCTACCCCAGGTAGGGTTGCTTATCACTCATTCTATTAAACCTTAAGATTGGAGACAGACCTATCTATATGAGAACATGAAACAAAGCTATGACTTTGAAAGCAGATGTACAACACCATGTGTGCCGTTCCGATGGTGTAAATCATAAAAATGCTTCACAATGTAAATGTTTAGGATATGTTTATTGAATTACTGCAACAATAATGTGCCATGAAAGAAAGGGATCCATATATATGCTAATTAAGTAAACGCAATCACAACGTAAGTACTACACAAATCATAAAATATTCAGTTCGTGTTTTTTGAGCATCCAAAGAGGTTCTTTTTTAACTTTATGAGTGTTTCACATACACCCCTTTTCCAGCCAAACTGCAGACTGTTAAACAGCCAGTGACGGTAAAAGAGTATTTAGCAAGGTGCTCCAGTATGACAACAGGAAAGGACAAGTTGGACTTGAAACACTCTTTAAAAAGAAAAGACACTTCTTTCTGGGTCAATTTAAGACGTTATAGTCATCAAAGCTAACTATTAGGTAGCCATTGACCAAAGTGATGTGGTTAAACAGTATAGTCTTTCATGCTGAGTTTAACATGCAGATGCGCCAACAGACCCATAACTCATTCCTCAAGTGGCCTAAAAGGTATCTCACCAAATTGTTCTTTCTACATCTAAGGCATGAAGGTACATAACCCTAAATATGACTGAAAAATGTCATTTCTGTTGTCAAATTAGGTTAATTGAAATTCCTTCTCTCTACTATATCTTTCCTTCTCAATAGCTTGCCCCATCAGCTTCAAACCCTAGAATCAAATGCAAAGACAACAGTTTTGGAATTTAGGGAGCTGATTCAGCAAATATTTCCCCATAATGAATAGTGTGAATAGTTTGATATTTATCTATATTTATCTGTATCTTTGCCTCTCTAAATCTTAGATATGAGTAGAGCCACTATAATAAAATCCTGATCAATACTAATTTGGTACCAGAAATGGCAGAATCTTGAACATGATTACTCAGAAATGGTCCTGGTTTTCTGGAATTAAGTCAGAACCATTTCCATTGGTTAGGAGAGTATTTATAGGCTAGTATTGATAAGCTATGCCATGCAGTGATAAAATAGGTGTCATGTCCCACATGACAAGGAGCAGTGAAACTTGGGAAGGGTGGCAAGGGTTGAAATAAACACAATAAGCCGGAATTATGATATAGCAGGGTCCAAGGGACCAGCAACCTCTAAAACCAAGACCTGGTGGAATGATGTCATTTTTGACATGGGGCAAGCACGTTGGGTAGTTGCTAGGCCACAATAGCCACAAAAATTACCTTTTAGATACTGGTAATTAAGCAACAATAGAAGGCAAGACTCTAGAAGATACTCTTGGTGGCGGCTTTCAAGATGGTGGCACTCAAAATTAAAGAAAATGGCATTTAAGAAAATATATGACATCTTAAGATTTACCAACTAAATGCAGAAGCAACTGTAGGACAGTTTCTGAAGAGTTCCTCATGTGGTCTTCCCTCATGTTGTCTTTCTGGACACAACTCCAGGTTGCCTCACAAGATACAAGAGTGAGCTAGAAACATAACATAATTTAATTAACCAGGAACAGGGCAGAGAGTTCTGGGAAACTGTACTACAGTTTGTAGTACAAACTGTGGCTGTGTTACATGGTTCATCTCTCACGTGACTCAAAAGCAAGGGTGCATGAGTACAAAAACGGGTGTCCTGTGATATTTGTTGCTAATTTGCTGGGTCACTTCCCGGCGGGTGGCAGCAGCCAGGCTTGCAGCCGTTCCAGCTGTCCCATGACATGAGGGTCCAGTATCTGTGCTCATCTGCTCTACTAGTCATTCAGCATGGCCCAGCTTCTGTAGGTGGACTAAGCTCCAAGGCAGCCAGCCATGGGGATCCACTGGTTTTTATGCACTTTAACACAAGCTGGAGCCCAAGAAAATACTGGAACCCTCCCTTACCTTTGTAGCCTCTCCTTTACCAGGTGTCATAGATCTAATAATATTCTAGGTCCTGGGCCTGGGCAGGAAATGAGTAGCTCAGCATTCTTCCACTTCTTGCCATTTGCTACAGTGATGTGCCCACATATTAGAAGGGGGTCAAAGGGAATTCTAATATGTGGGCACAACACAAAGTTACATATTTGGAGTGGAAGTGGGAGTATTTCTGATTGTCTCATCTCTGAAGCAAGGGAACACATACTCCCACTCCAGGCTCTTGACGCCCCCCCGCCCCTTGCATCAATCACAGTCTCTTGACCCCCTTCTGTCTCTTCTACGTTTATCAGGGCTACCCACACATCACAGGACAGCTGGGAAAAAGCTCTTTTCCCTAACCGTGGAATGAATAAAATTAACTGAACAAATTAATACAGCTAGAGATTTAAGTTCAGCACTAACTTGCCTCAGAAAGCTACTTTCTTGACTAAGAAAATCTTCATACATTTAAATGCTTTTAAATTAACTTTAAGGAGACACAAAGTACAGAGGTCCATATCACTTACATATGAATGATTCATATTCAGTGTTCCTCAAAATTTGGGGGCGGAAAGTCAAGCAAAAGTTTATTATTATAAGCTCAATAATTACTACAGCTTTAGTATAGAACCTCTGTGTGTGTATTATAGATCCTCTTGTAGCAGAAGGCCTATAGAGCACTGGTACAAAAAGTTCTTTGTTGAAGGGAGAATCACTGGTCTCTGCCCACCCATAGATGTCAGAACACTCCTACCTGTCCCTTCACCCCCCTCCCCATTACTGCAAATTGTGGCAAGCATAATGAGGGACACTTCTCTAAATTTGCCAACTGGCCTGGCAGGGCAATGTATAGCCTTGGGTGAGGATTACTGCACTACACTGACCTATAGGGTAATAATTATAAAATCATTTAAGCTCTTATAACATGATTATTTACACTGGGAGTCTAAATTGAGAGTGCCATCGTCCCTCCCATCCTCACTCTCTGGCTCACTCTCTATGTGTGTGGAGCTCGGAGTGTCATTCTGCCTCCTCCTACCTCTAGAGCCAAATGTTCCTGCTCAGCCTCCGGGGTCGCTGTGACATTGGCGCTGCTTCCTCTTGTGGTAATAGCTAATAAGGTGATGGGAGTGAGAGAGCTGGTGGCTAATAAGGTGACAGGAGTGAGAGAGAGTTTTGTGGTTTTAAACTTAGGTGGTTTGAGGAAAGCGTTTCTCTGACTTCCCCAATAGGGAGTGAGAGAGGTGGTGGCTAATGTGACAGGAGATGGGAGATGGAAGTGAGAAAGGTGGTTTGAGAAAAGCGTTTTTCTAAGTTTAAAACCACAAAACTCTGATTTCCTCAACAAAATTCCTCATGGGATGATTTCAAGGTTGACAAAAAAGTGAGGGGACCGAGTTTAGCACCCACAACACCCTTTCTCCATGCTCCTAACTCGCTAGCCTGGTTGGTCCGGTCTATTGACTTAAATTGTGCACAGCCCAACCTTAGGACTATTGGGACAATCTTTCCAAGTTGCTGTCCTTGGTACAGCGTTGGGGAATCAGGCCAGTGAAGCAATGTCTAGTTGTGGAGGACATTGCAACCTGTCTGTTGACCTTCCCCATGTTGGTATTGTGGTCATTGCCCTTCCCGGATGAGGCAGTCACTTACAGGTCACAACAAGTCTGATGGTAGGGCCCAGATCAAGACACCGTTGTGCAACAGGTCACAACAAATCCAACAATGCTTGAGGTGTCAGGGGCCTGTTGATGGCAGTACTTTGGCCTGGCCTGGCTTCCATTCTCTGCAAAAAAAACCTGTTCTCTAAAAAAGATGGTAGATTTTGAAGCTTCAGTGGCAAGCCAAACCAAAGAGTGGGCAGTGGGCTGGTGTTCACTTGAGTTACCACGTGACTTTAGCACCCAGTTCACGAAGGACAGCTCAAGTGAGGCATACACACCAGCACTCCATACCAAAAAGGAAGAAGGTCTTGAACCAAGACACAGTAAGTTGCCTCTTCTATCTGATACATTTACTTCCTCAGCCCTATGTAGCCTTCCATTTTTATCTGTTTCCATAATGGAAGGGGCAGTGTTTTGTTGTTCCTAATTCCACAGAAGACATCCCAGAAAGATTATCAGTGGTTTTGGCAGAAACACATTCTCTGTTCCCCTCCTCCAATTCCCCAATAAAATCTCTGTTCCATTGGGCTGTGTATTCTGTATTAAAGATTTTATTGGGGAAGGGAACAGCTTTGGATTCATTTCTGTTCTGGGCTCTGTATTCTGTTTCCTTTCCTTGATTCCCCAAAGTCTTTAATCCATTTTGAATTTGTTCTTGTGATAGGGAAGTATCAGTAAAAGAAAAATGTAATGTCTGCAAATTTACTCCCTTTTACATGTCCAATATCAGGTTTTTTCACATCAAACTTAATAAGGGGGTTATTAAGGCTGTGGGTGCACTGCAGCCATTATGGAAATCAGTATGGATGTTGTTTCCATTGAAATGCCCAAGTCTTGGCTATTGTAAATAAACCATGTGCAGCACTATCTCAAACAACTGGAAATGGAACTAACTATGGTACACAGGGATATGAAACACAGTTTGGAGAATTTTAATAATGTTGTAAATATTTTGTGGGGTGTCAGATGGTCACATGTTGTGTTAGGGAGAACACTTCATGGATGGAGTAGAGGCATTATCACTGCACTGTACACCTGAAGCTGATGTTATATAGTCACGAGATGTGGAGTGAAACGAAATGTAATAGATATGTATGATATGGGGTTGTCACTTTGAGGGGTAAAAAGTTTAACTATTGCAATGTATAGTACACCTGAAACTTATTGTGAAATATTTTTTAAATTAAATAATTAAAAAAACCCAGCAATATCATTTATGTGAAGTTAAACAACCTGTCTTCATTAAACAGGCAATTTGAAAAAAGAAACTGTTGTATCATTTGCAATGATATGGATGGACCTAGAGAACATTATGCTGAGTAATACTGCATTGTATAAATGTACAACTACTTCTTTATAGCTAAGTGAAATAAGTCAGTTGGAGACAGATTCCCCATATAAGTGAGATCATATGGTATCTATTTATGTTGTTTTTCCTCTATACCTGAATAAACAGATGATTGCTAGGTGGGACAGGGGAGGGCATGAGGGAGAAGGGGAAAGGACCAGACAACATAAATTAGGGAGTATAATCAATAATGTTGTAAACAGTCTTTTATATCCTTGTGGCAATATTGTAGTTATCAAACTTTTTTTAGGGGGGTCAGATGGACTCACTTCCTGGACGGTGTAGAGGCCTGACCACTGTATTATATATCTGAAGCTGTAGTTGACATGCAATTTTAATATATATATATATATATATATATATATATATATATATATATATATATATATATATATATATATATATATTAGTCACAGGATGTGGAGTACAATCCAGTGTGGAGAGTGGAGTCAATTGTAAGACTTTCTGTTGCAAAGGGCAGGATTTTTTTAAGTCAATGAACCTTCAGGGCATTATGCTAAGAAATCAGGATCTCACTTTGAGATTCTTTGGTTGACTATAGTTAACACTGCTGTACGGTATATCTTAAGTTATACAGCACTATGTCATCCCATAGAGTAAAAAAAAAAAAATTCACTCTAACACTGCTCTGTGGTATATCTCATAAACTATTCTCCCAAGGTTACTAACAAAAATAATTAAATGGAAAAAAATGTAAAATTGTACATTGTCTCAATAAGGGCCGGCCAAGTGGCTCAGTCAGTTGAGTTGGCCCTGCTGTTCAGAGCTCACACTCCCAAGCCACCAGTTCTGTTCCCACATGGGCCAGTGACACTGCGCCCTCTACAGCTAGGATGAACAACAGCTCCACCTGGAGCTGGCCTGCTGTGAATGGCCGACAGCCTGCGTGAATTGTCATGAGCCACTGTGAGCGGCCGGCAACCGACTGCCTTACCCAGGAAGAGCACAATGATCATAATACTAACATGGGTCAGTGAAGCAACATCCTCCACAACTAGACTGAAGAACAAAAGGACAGCAACTTGTCTGTTCCCCTCCCCCAATTCCCCAATAAAATATTTAATAATAATAATAATATACTCTCTACAAAAGATACTAGAACTCTACTAGAACCAAAGCTCTCTGATGGCTCCTCCTCGCTCAGACCTCAACTGAGGAGCTGAGAGCTGCACCTGCACTTGTCCCAGATGGTCAGGAGGCAAGACTTAAGTGCTGCATCTCACCAGCCCTACCTGACACCCGACACTACACACCCCAGTGCCGAAGGGACTCTCACTGAGCACCAAACTCGCTCTCTCATCCTTTCTTAAGACTGTTTACCTTGCTCACAAACCTGTGTGACCCTCTTGTGTGGAAACCAAGTCAGTACAACTGGATCTATGGCTTTATTCTAGAAAAGAGGGATGAAAAAAGCTGGCAGGAAAGAGGAATCCCAATGATCTCAAAAGCGAGTTTAGACAAAATTGGAAGAGAAACAACACAGCAAGCGTGTGGTGGAAGAACTGTTTAAGCAAAAGCAGCAATTCAAAAGCAGGAGAAAGCTGGGGTATTAAGAAGCCACTGCACTCAGAGCATGTAAGCAAGGAAAGTATTTAAGACGAAGAGGGTAGTAAGAGATAAGTGGGGTCAAAAATGATCAGCATTTTACCATTTCTTCTGTATACTTTGGAAAGGCTCAAATCACCCATTTCCTTTTCTTTCGTGCAGATTCAACTTTGGTAAAGCAGGAACTTGATAAATACTTATTAAAGAGGCATACTGATTAAAGAGGCCAGTCTAACTATAAGATGTATTACAGACAATAATTATGCTTCATATATTCTTGAATTTATAAATGCTGTGTTAATTATAAAAGTATTTATGTGGTTCTTTTCCTTTGATCACCGATTATTTCACGTATTTATATATTCAGATGCATACTTACTAATCCTAGACCCAATGCAAAAGGAAAATGTGCATCCTTTGTAACAGGTATTATACCACACAATTACCTGTTACAATGCTATTAGACAAATCCTAAAGGGAAGAGCCATTTACAGGGAAGAGCCAGTTACACAACAGAAGTGTCATTCAAGACTAGGGAGACTAAAAAGCCAAATCCATCAAGAACAAAAACTGTAGCATTAGCACAAAGAAATTATGTGTGTGGCATTTCCTACAGGCATTTTGAAATACTAAGCCAAAAGCCATCATTTCCACATTCTACTGTGCCTTACAATCTCCAGGAGAATATAATGATTTATACCTTAAAAACAAGGTCGGAAAACTATGTTTGCGAACTCATCCTAGAAAAAGTGCATAACTTCCCAAGGGGAGTACTTCAAAGGTGACCATAGTGATATTCAGCAATGAGGTATGTAGCCCTGACACCAGTGCTACCCTTCAAAGCAATTTGGGAACTCTTTTTCTGGAATGGCCATCACAGCAGTTATATTACCTTTGATCTCCTGAATATCATCAAAATGTCTTCAATATTTCCCTTATCTTCAGGTAAGGAAAGAAAAGAAATCATTGGGGGCCAGATCAGGTGAGTAGGGAGCCTGTTCCAATACAGTTGTTTGTTTACTGACTAACAACTCCCTCACAGTGCCGTGTGAGCTGATGCATTGTCATGATGCAAGAGCCATGAATTGTTGAAAAGTTCAGACCATCTAATTTTTTCACACAGCGTTTTCAGCACTTTCAAATAGTAAACTTGGTTAATCCCTCGGATATCAAAATAAGGTTAGCAACATCGTTCCAACAAGTTCGTGAATTTAATTGTATTGATGGGCATTACAAAGAAATAGAATGCAAGGTCTAACAAAGTTCACAGGAGACATCTAGAGATATTTGTAGTGAGTCCCTGATACAAAATACTCAAGAAATTTAATTATATTTTATAATTATAGTCAGTGTTACCAGGAAATCATACATCTACGGTGTATTTACTCACTGTAATCCCATGTGATTGATGTGATTAAATTCACTTAGGAGAGCATTTGCTTAGGGATTGTTGCTTTTCAGAATCCCCTCCTAAATTCAAGGAATACTTTAAAATTTACATTGGTATCCTACCTAAAAAATTTTAACATGTTTATCCTACCTAAAAATTTTTGACATGTTTTTCTGTGCAAAGTGTTACATGTGGTTGTTTGTGACATTAGAGCATTAGAATACAAAGGAGTAAAAGCAAAGAAACAAAAAAACAAACTTACATTCCTATCAATTTAAAATATATTTATAATAGTCTATCAATTTAAAATATATTTATAATAGTCTAAGTTGTTTTATGTAAATCTCATGGTAACCACAAAGCATGGCTAAAACCTTTCCCCTTAAGATTAGTAATAAGACAAGGCTGTCCACTTTCACCACTTTTATTCAACATAGTTCCTCACCAATCAAACAAGAAAATGAAATAAAAGGCATCCAAATTGGAAAGGAGCAGGTAAATTGTCATTATATGCAGATGACATGATAGTACATATAGGGAATCCCAAAGACTCCACCAAGAAACTATTAGAGAAAGTTAACATTTCTATAGGAAAGAAAAGTATAGAAATGTTCCCTCGTTTCTTAGCTCCTTAGCTTCTGGCTTTGAGGAAAAATAGATTTTCTATGATTCAGATACTGATTAGAAGAGTAATTAGTTAGGGGCCTTGGGGATACAGATGATACCCTAGCAAGATAGCATGTTGGCTTCTCTGGTTGGGACTGTCAAAGGTGAGAGTTCCATGAATCCCCCAATAGGCAAGGGCACCTCTACGCCTCTGCCCAGCAGGAAGCAGATACAGAAAAAGATACAGCTTCCCACAGAGAGAGATTTTATGAGGACCACGTCTAACTGCCTACCTTGCTTTCCCTTTGAGGCAGGCATTGGATGTGCAGGAATGCAGAAACCCCATACAAACCACAGAATGTGACCACCCAGGAGCCTTTCCCCACAAAGGTGGGAAAACAAATGCAGACAAAATACCTACTCCACCTGCACAGATGAGGTAGTAACCGCTTGTCAATCACAGGTGCCGATCAAATGGTTGTTTTTATCCCTTATTCCCTAGAATTGGCTGTTCCTCTCTGGCATGGAACCAAGGCCTTGTTAATCAATGGCCCTTGAGCCCTTCTCTACTGCTTGGGCTTGCTTCTATTTCTTTGAAGTGTACTATCTCTTCTAATAAATTGTTTTTATTTTACTACTTTGCTTCTGTACCTCATTTAATTCTTTGCTCGAGATGCCTAGGACCTAGATATCGTGCTGAGAACAGCCCACTCTCTGTCAACATATTTTGGCGAGCCAGCCAGAAGGTAAGTCCCATTCAGGGGACCTAAAAAAAAAAAAACAAACCCTCTTGCTCATTCCACTCATCTCCTCTGTTCTTTCACCATCTTACTGAACTCCTCTTGGGGTCTTAGCCTGCTGTTCCTCTGCCACCTGGCTCTGATGCCCCTGCCAGGGGATGGGGGTGGGTTGTTACTCCAGTAAGTGTGACCTCGCAGCTGTCGAACCAACTGTTCCCACACACGGATCCCATGAAGTCATAAGGAAGTGTCTCAAAAAACCGAGATCCGAGGGAATGATCTCGGTAAACTTCCTTTTCAGATGGTCTCAGAACACTGAGTCCATCCCCAGGAGGTCTTGGGTGCCTGTTGTGGCACAATGGGGATTCAGGGAAAACAGCTGCTAGGTAAGTAGATTCCACTGACTGGAAAAAACAAGTTACTTCCTTGTAGCAGCGGATAATAAAAGCTATGCGTTAGCCAGACTCAGGGCTCAGTCCTTGAGGCTTGAGTCCCCTGTCTCGCTTGCATCCTATACTTGGCTCTTGTCTTTGTTAGCCCTTTGCCGCCCCTCTTGCATCCCACAGTGATTGCTGCACAGGATGCGACATTTGGGCGCCCAACGTGGGCTCAATAGGGAAGGTCGACTACAAGTAGAAACTGAGGCTTCACAGCACAGGGCCGGGAGTGTGTCCGGACTACAAGGTAGGCAAGACCCCGGGAATTCACCAGGGTAATAGGGCATGTTACTAGCCAATACAGACCTTATATTTGCTTGCTTAAACAACTTATTAAGGCTGGGGGAGCCCGAGTATCAGACCAAAGGTTGGAGAAGCTTTTGAAAGCAATTGAAACTCATTGTTCTTGGTTCCCAAACTTAGGGACGTTAGGCACTGAACTTAGTAACGTTTTTAGATCTACCTTCTCCCGATTATATCCTAAAGGAGTTTCTCCCAGTAAGCATCTGGACTACTTGGCAGTTAGTCCGGTCAGTTTTAGAATCTTTAAAACTGATGAGGAAGATGAAGGGAAGAAGGAGGACAGGAATCCGAGGAGAAGGAGGAAGGGTCTCTAGAAGCCCCCATAGTAATTCCCAAGTCATTATATCCACCTTTGGAGGACTGTTACCCATCCGCAGCCCCTTTGTCTAATTTGCCACCGCCACATTCTTCATTGAGGCGCGTGAATGGGATCCACCCTTGAAACCGGTGAAAGATACTAATCCCTTTCTTCCTGCCGCACGTTCCCCTCCTCCCCTCCAGGAGGCTCTCCTGTACCTCTTTCAGCAGTAGAGAGGGGTATATGACAGGCCTGATTGGAGGGAGATTCAGATGCCTTAGCTTTCCCTGTTACTATTCATGAGCGTATTGCTCCTGGCATGGAGCCCAACAACCCCAACGGAATCTGAGTTTCAGCATGCAGCCCTGCCCCTCAAGTTATTAAAGAACTGAAGCTTGCTATGACCCAGGATGCACTACTGTGCGTACACTATGGGGCATAGGAAAAGATAAAAATAGAGGTAAAGCCCCGATGTCTTTCCAAAAAATCCTACGAGGTCCTTGAGAACCTTATACCGAATTTATAGTCCATTTGCAAGATGCAGTGAAAAAACAAGTGACTCACTTACAAGCGGCTGATGTAATTTTACAAATCATTGCCTAAGATAATGCTAATGATGACTGTAAAAAGGCCATTGGGGCAATGAAAGGAAAGGTTGATTTGACAGGCTATATTCGTTTGTGTCAAGGAGTAGGAACAGAACAATTCAAGGCTACTATGTTAGCCTAGCTATGGCAGGACTAAAATTGGGACAAAGTAAATTCCCCAGCAGTTGTTTTAGTTCTGGAATATCTGGCCATACCCGAAAAGAATGCCAGAAGAGAAAAACAGCTCCTGTTCACATAATACCTCCATTCTATGGGGCTTAGACTACCTGGGTTGTGCCCCAAATGCCTAAAAGGAAATCATTGTGAAAAACTGACCTACATTCGGAGGCCCAAAGATGGGACTCCTCTTCAGGAAAACAGGAAAAGGGGCTGGCCCCAGGCCCGGACAATAACTGGGGCATACATGACACAGGCTGTGCCTCCACCAGACTCACAGTCCAACAATTAAGCACGGCCATGGAGGGGAGTGCTGCCGTAGATGTCCACTCAGCTCAAGATATTTTATTACTTCCTGGAGAATCCCCCCTTTGTGTGTCCACAGGACTTTTTGGACCAATTCCCCTAAATACCGTTGGACTTCTTGGTTGCTCTAGTCTGACATCCAACGGATGTCCATACTGGTATCATTGATTCTGACTATGAGGGAGCAATTCAAATTATAATGTCCTCATCAGTTCCCTGGTCAGCAAAAAAGGGACAGCAGGTCGCACATTTATTTCTGCTCCCTTATACCCTTCAGGAAACAAGGAACACTAAAAAGAGGAACCGGGGGATTTGGAAGTACCGGACAGGCAGGCCATTTTTCTAGCAGAAAAGATATCCGGAATTTGCCCTGTTTTCCAAATTGAAATACAAGGAAAACAATTTGAAGGTCTTTTAGACACAGGGGCTGAGGTTTCCATAATTAGTTTTCAAGAATGGCCAAAAAATTGGAAAATGCAAGAACCAAACATTAATATTGTTGGGGTGGGCTGACCTTCGGGCTTGTGACAAAGTGTCTGCATTCTTCCCTGTCTCAGACCCAAGGGCCAAAAGCCTTTTTACAATCCTATATTGCTGACATTCCAGTTAATTTGTGGGGTCGAGATCTACTTATACTATGGGAAGCAGAAATTTGGATACCCCCTGGACGATATAGTCCTCGAAGTCAAAAAATGAGTTAAATGGGATATCAGCCTGGAATAGGTTTAGGAATATTTAATCAGGGAATTACTCAACCTATGTAGCCCCCATCCCAGCAAGTACAAGAGGGATTGGGTTATCGAACAAAAACACAAGAACCTTTTTTGTAGGGGCCACTATTGTACAGCTATGGACTCCCATAGCTCTCAAATGGACACATAATAAGCCTCTCTGGATAGAACAGTGGCCCTTCTCTCAGGAAAAATTAGAGGCTTTAACAGAATTAGTATAAACCCAATTAGAACAAGACCATCGAGAACCTTCTTCTAGCCCCTGGAATTCTCCAGTATTTCCTGATTTTTTCTTATTAACAAAGTGGCGAATGCTCACTGACCTTCAAGCTGTTAATACCCTCATGGAGCCCATGGGTGCTTTACAGCCTGGACTCCCACAACCTTCCATGATTCCAAAAAATTGGCCTTTAATAGTTATTGATTTACAGGATTGTTTCTATATAATCCCTTCACACCCCCAAGATTGTCCTCGGTTTTTCCATTCCTTCAACTAATAAGGAACCTATGAAAAGATATCAATGGGAAGTCCTTTTGCAGGGGATGCTTAATAGCGCTACTATACGTCAGCTTTTTGTAGCTCAAGCTCTTCTATCTGTTAGAATATCATCCATATAATGAATGATATAACAATGGGAAATTTGTTCTATGTGCTGCATCCTCTATAGAGCACTTAACATGTTTTGAATTACTTAAAGAACAACTTGACTTGGCAGGACTTTGTATTGTGCTGAGTAAAATTCAAACTACTACACCGATACAAATATTAGGAGCTGTTGTGGATAGACAGTCTATCCGACTTCAAAAGGTTCAAATAAGGAGAGGTCAAATTTCTACTTTAAATGATTCACAAAAATTATTGGGGGACATTAATTGGTTAAGTCCTACCTTAGGCATTCCCACTTATGCCCTCAGTCATTTATTCGGTCTTTCGAGAGGACCTCCTCAACTAGATAGCCTTCGCACACTAAGTCCTCAGGCCAATCAGGAACTAGAATTAGTAGAGCACAAAATACAAGAGGCTCAGAATCGGTGTCTAGACCTTTCTCAACCTTTACAGATCTTAATTTTTCCTACTCATCGGCGTATAGACCCTTCTCAACCTTTAAAGATCTTAATTTTTCCTACTCCACATTTGCCTATGGTGGTAATTGTTTAACACATGATCTGGTAGAGTGGCTTTTCCTTCCTAACGATTTTGTTAAGTCACTTCTAAGCTATGCTGAATTAATCTCAGAACCCACATCACGAGCTCGCACCCGAGTTCTTCATCTAAATGGATAGGAGCCCAGTTACATAGTAGTTCCCTTTAAAAAACAACAACAAATAAGACATTTCAACATTCATTCTGATTCTTGGCAGATTGCTATTAGTAACTTTTATGAGATTGATACTCATTCAAAAAACAAGTTATTTCAAATTGGATTTTACTTCAAAAACTCTGACAGACACCTATTCCTCAGGGTTTCACAGTTTTTACTGATGGATCTAGTAATGGGAAAATGGCAATTGTCAGTGAAAAAGGTCATCAACTTATACACACCAATTGTACTTTGGCTCAAAAGGCTGAATTAGTAGCTGTTTTAACTGCTTTACAAACTTTTCTTAGCCCTTTAAATATTGTTTCTGACTCTGCCTATGTTGTTCATACAGTACAAAATATTGAGATGGCATCTTTCTTTTAATCTTAATAAATCTTTCCAGATATTGTTTACCCCACTGCAACAGATTGTAAGAAACCATCAACACCCCTTCTTTCTCACACACATCCATGCACATACTATATTACCTGGTCCTATGACACACAGGGATGCCCTTGCTGACTCCTTAGTAGGAAATGCTCATATTCAGAAGCAACTCATTTTCATTCTTTAACTCATACAAATGCTGGTGGGAGTAACTCATACAAATGCTGCAGTCTCTGCTCCCGTTTCCCATCACTAATAAACAGGATCAGCAAATTTTTCAAACTTGTCCTACTTGTCAAATTCTTAACACTCCACAGGAATGCCCTGAAAGAGTAAATCCTCGGGGTCTTACCTCCCATGCTGTATGGCAAATGGACACTACTCACGTCCCCTCCTTTGGATGATCATCGTTTGTATACATATTGATACTTCCTCTGGCTTTCTCATTGCTACCGCCCAAACCGGTGAAACCACAGCACATTCCTGTCTCCATTTACTTGTCTGTTTTTCTATTATGGGACTCCCTCCTACAATCAAGACAGACAATGGCCCTGCGTACACCAGCACCAAATTTGCACAATTCTGCGCTGTTTGGCGAATTACTCACACCACAGGTGTATCCCTTACAATCCACAGGGTCAAGCCATTGTTGAATGTACTAATTCCACTTTGAAAAAACAGCTACAAAAATAAAAAGGGGGAGACAGTGGGGACACCCCACAGATTAGCAAGAGCTATGTTGACCTTAAATTTTTTGAACTCATCTGGCTCAATCACCGAGCCACACATCAGGTGGACTGCAGCTGAAAGACATTTTAATAGTCTTCATAGCCCGAAACCATTGGAAAATGTGCCTATCTGGTGGAAAGATATCCAAAGTGATCAATGGCCTTTAGGAACTTTATTGACATCGGGACAAAGCTTTGCTTGTATTTCTCCAGGTCCAGAGGAATGGCCTTTGTGGGTACCTGGCAGGTGTGTCAAACCTTACCATGAGCAGCGGCTCATGGAAGAGAAGATTTGCATGGATCCTGGAAAATCCAGTGATCCAGATGTCCGGACTGACGCTTCAAACCACCTGTCTCAGTCCCACTACCAAGATGGAAAATGCCCAACTTCCCACTTGGGGGCAACTAAAAAAGCTGTCTCAAGTGGCCAAAAACAAGTTGCTTGAAAAGGGTATACGAAAACTGATATCAATTTATTGGTTTCTCTGATAGCAGTCCTTACTATTGTAAGTTGTCTTCCACCAGGCATTACAGCAGATAATTTCACATATTGGGCTTGTCTACCCAAACCTCCCTTATTGACCCCTTTAAGTTGGAATGATGAGCCTCCCATTATATATATTAATGATAGTTCTCTCTGGTCCTCTGGTCCAGGAAACCAAAGTCTGGAATTTCTGGTGGAGCTTTCCACTCTCTAACCACACATCTCTAGGTTATTTGTATACACCTATCTGTATTGGTCTCACTCCACCGTGTCTCTCACTTTCCCATCAAACCTGGGCAGTCACCAGAGGGAAAGGAAATGACACTTATAAAGATATGCTCATGATTTCTGGAAAGGGAAATACAGGAAGTAAGCACTCAGTTTTCCTTCCCCGAGTCCTCCTTGTACCCATCAAAGGAACTGGATTGATGGACAGTGCCATATCCACTGGGAAGAGTGCTGAGGGAGCATGGATAGGGTGTTAATGATTCCTATGGAACTGTAATAGACTGGGGCCTCCATGGGGCTGCAGTCCATAACTGCACCCAACTTAATTGCTCCCATTATCAACTCCTAAGATGGCGGGTACATAATCACAACTCCTTCCTATTTGTTAAGAATCAATTTAACTTTTCTATAATCTGGATGGACGGAGCCCTTGCTCCTCCTCAACTAAGAATGATAAGCCCCTTCTGAGGTCCAGTTCAAAAAACCATGGAAAGTAGCACTTAGCATCGGAACAAAGTTTGGAGAGGAAATTATACTCATTTAAGTAACAGTAATTATACCTTCATGTTTGAAGAGACTCAAAAATTTTACTTGCAAGCATGCCTCAAAATTCCTTTTGTCTTTTTAGTAGGAACTATAACTATTACTCAAACTGAGAAATTAGTTGAATGTCCTCAATGCCATCTGTATACATCCCCTTAACGCCTCAATTTATAATGCCTCCCACAACCAAATTATGATACTCAAAGGAGATGAGGGTTATGGTTCCTCATCCAGCTCCTTGAGTGTGGAAAGGCTCTCCAACCGTTCATATTGTCCTACAACTCCTTCATAAGATATTACACAGGACCAAAAGATTTATTGACCTTCAAATTACAGCCATTATGGGAATCATAGCAATAACTACCATTGCTGCTGTCTCCAGGGTAGACAGACTACCCAATTTGTACAAAAATGGCACAAAAATGCCAGTATGACTTGGAATCAACAGATTAGAATTGATCAGGAGATTAGTATCAGACTAGCTGATTTAGATGACTGTCATCTTTCTCAGAGACCAATTAGAGAACCTCTGAACAATGATTACTTTAAAATGTGATTAAATTATTTATTGTGTAACTCCTTTTTCTTATAATCATACATGCACCCCGCAGTCTGAGGTACGAGCTCATCTCTTGAGACATACCCAATCTCACTGTGGATGTCCAACAGCTATAAAAGGAGGTGGATTTAATAACCCATGCTGTTACAGCTCCTTCCAGGAGAGGAAACACTTTTCACAGCAGCGGAAGAGCTATCTTGAACCCCCTCACTTGGGTAAAAAACCCTTGGAGGAGGATTTACGGATGTTTTTATAATCTTATTGATTTTACTTTTCTTATTTTGCCTAGTCCTCCGCTGTGGACAACAAGCCCTTAAACGAGCCAAATCAAGAAACTGCCAAGTCTGTGTTCCTCCTATTACGAAAACAAAAAGGAGGAGATGTGACCTCGCAGCTGCCGAACCAACTGGTTCCATGCACTGATCCCATGAAGTCATAAGGAAGTATGCCAGAAAACCAAGCCCTGAGGGAATGATCTCGGTAAACTTCCTTAATCCAGCGCCTTAGACCGCTCAGCCATGCTACCTGTACTCAGTAAACTTCCTTATCAGATGGTCTGGGAACACTGAGTCCATCCCCAGGAGGTCTTGCATGTGTATCATGGCACAATGGGGACTTGGGGAAAACAGCTGCTAGGTACACAGATTCCACCAACTGGGAAAAAGAAAAGTTACTTCCTTGTAACAGCGGATAATGAAAGCTATGCGTTAGCCAGACTCGGAGCTCAGTCCTTGAGAATCCCCTGGCCCACTTGCATCCTATACTTGGCTCTTGTGTTAGCCCTTCGCTGCCCCTCTTGCATCCCACAGCCTCTTGCCATGCAGGACGCAACAAGCAAGCAGTGGGACAGGTCACCACCACAATGCCTCACGGTGACTCCCTGGAGGTGTCATGACAGAGTATAAGCTCATGGTGGTAGGAGCCGGTGGCATGGGGATGAGTGCCCTGACCATCCAGCTCATCCAGAACCACTTCGTGGACAAGTACGACCCCATCATCGAGGACTCCTATGGGAAGCAAGTGGACATTGATGCGGAGACGTATCTGCTGGACATCCTGGACCTGGCGGGTCATGAGGAATACAGCACCATGCCGGATCAGCGCATGCGCACCAGCGAGGGCTTCCTCTGAGTGTTCGCCAGCAAGGACATCCACCAGTACTGGGAGCAGATCAAGCAGGTGAAGGACTCAGACGACATGCCCACGGTGCTGGTGGGGAACAAATGTGACCTGGATACACGCACCGTGGGGTCTCAGCAGGCGCAGGACCTGGCCCCTAGCGACAGCATCCCCTACATCGAGACCTCGGCCAAGACGCGCCGAACTACTCAAGCTGAATGCACCAGACAAGGGCGGCCCTGGCTGCATGCGCTACAAGTGCCTGCTCTTCTAAACCCACTCCCACAGGCTTGAACCTGGGGCTGCTGGATGCTGGGGGGAGGGGAGGAAGGGAAATGCCGCCAGAGCTCAGCCACTCAGGACAGAGTCTATGGGGGAAGTTCTGTCCACACTCGGGGCCTGGGTTTGAACCCTGGTCCAGTGGGCTCTCTCTGGCTCGGGGCCCAGGTTCGACCTCGAGTCCAGTGGGCTCTCCTTAGACTCTCCCTTCTTTTGCAGACCAGCATGGGAGATGAGCCATCAACCTCAATCCCGTGGGGCTCTCCACTTGGCTGTATCCTTAACCACTGGGACGAGTTTGATCCCAATAATTTAAAGAAAAAACCACCTCATCTTTTTTTGAAATGTGGCTTGGCCCCAATACAAACAGAGGAGCCAAGGAACTTGGACAATTAATGGGATTTCAAACTATAATACTACCTTGCAGTTAGATTTATTATGCAAAAGGAAGGTAAATGGACAGAAGTTCCATGTGCTCAGGCCTTTATGGCCCTCTATCAAAATTCCCCCAGTAAAGATCAGAAACGAAGCTTAGACCTTATTGATAACACCCCATTTAAGGCTCCCCCTATTCCTCAAGGACCACAAGTCTCCCCCTATCCCTCAGGAGGGATCACATCCTCCACCATACTCATCTTCTCCTGGTGCCCCCTCCAAGGACCCTAAGGCTATCCTTATCCTCCTCACACCACAAGTGGGACACTTTACACTGCAATCCTACCATCCGCCTCTGCTCTCTTTCCTGATAGGGCAGTGCCCGGAGCGTAAAGTAGAGTAAGGGTTCAAGTCTCCTTCTCAACAACATTCAACAATATAAGGAAAAACTAGGAGAGTATTCTGAAAACCCTGACAACTTTGCAGATGGGTTTCAAACTTTAACTTTGGCCTTTGACCTCCCATGGAGGGACCTTCAGTTTATCTTAGCCACCTGTTGTACTGCTATTGAAAGGGATCGCATCTTAGAAGCGGCCCACAGAGAGGCAGTTGTGGCATTTGCCAGAAACCCACAAGGCAATGCCCTAGGACCTGACACAGTACCTTTTGCTGATCCTAACTGGAACTATAATACCGCAGACGGGATGGCCAGATGTGCCAGGTTTCTAAATGCCCTCATTGGAGGCATGAAAAAAGAAATTCAAAAGCCTGTAAATGATGATAAACTTAGAGAAGTAACCCAAGAAAAGTATGAGAACACGGTTAACTTTTATAGCTGGCTAGAAGAGACTCTGAAAAAATATACCAATTTAGACCCTGCTTCTCAAGAGGGACGAGTCCTTTTGGGACTATATTTCATTAGCCAATCAGCCCCTGATATCAGACGTAAGCTTCAGAAGCTACAGATGGGGCCACAGATTACTCAAAGACAGCTATTAGACACGGCCTTCATGATCTACAACAATCTGGATCTTGAGGAAGGAAAAAGGGAACAGATCTAAGAAAAATGACAAGCCAGGATTATGGAAATCATGGTCGGCAAGGCCCTTGTTACCCAAGGAATGTCTAAAGGCCCATCTAGAAAGCCTAGAGAAAAGGGTTCCTGCTTTAGGTGCAAGAAGGCTGGACATTGGGCAAAGGATTGCACCAAGCAGCGTCCAGGCCCCTGTCCACTGTGCCAAGGTACAGATGCAGACCCCTGGCACTGGAGGGTGGACTGCCCACGTTCCCTGAGAGGAAGGCGACCAGCCAGCACTCTGGTAGAGCACTAGGGGAACCAAGTGACAGAGGAGGCCTGGGGCCACACTCACCGCCCCTGTCCAGAAATGTCATAGGTAAGCAAACTCAATTTCTTTTAGATACAGGGGTGTGGGGGCCCAGAAGTCAGGGCATCCCACGTCCCAGTAAACAGGCTTTGAGGACCCCCAGCCCTGAGGCAGCCCTGACTGTTCAGGACAGGATAGGGGAAAGGAGAAACAAAGTAAGCTACTTTGGTTTCTTGGGCTCAAAGCACCTAGCGTCCCCGCCCCAGGATTAAAGCAGGGAAAACATGTTTATGTAAGTTGCCTGTTTGTGTAAGTTCCTTCTTTGTGTGAGTGCTGGCCCCATGCCACTGTTGTTTGTATGATTATAAACACCCCTGTCCCCATTTTGTAAGGCGGCTTTGGATTCGGCCGCTGTTGAATATAAAGAGCTGCTGCATTTATGGCAAGGGTTCTATGCGCTTTCTTTCGCTTGAGCATCTTACCACCAAAACATCCCCGCTTGAACAGCTCGGACCCGACAGTCACTATTTGCAGATGACATATTATATATAGAAAACCCTCAAGCTCTTCCAAAATACTGTTAGAAGTAATAAGTTTAGTAAAATAAAGGGATACAAACTCAATATAAAAAATTCTGTTAAATTGCTTTACACTCATAATGAACTAGCAATAAGAAAAAGGAAACAATCCCATTTACAAATGAATCAAAAAGAACATACCTAGGAATACATTTTAAAAAGGAGGTGAAAGACCCATACGCTGAAAACTATAAGACACTGATGCACAAGACTGAAAATACATAAATGGAAAGACAGTCCATGTGCATGGATTGGAAGAATAGTTAAAATGTCCATAATACCCAAAGCAATTGGCAGATTAAAAGCAATCCTCATCAAAATTCCAATGGTATTTTTCATAGAAAACCAACCTAAAGTTTTTATGAAACCACAAAAGACCCTAAAGCCAAAGCAATCCCGAGAAAAAACAAAGCCAGAGGCATCACACTTTCTGATTTCAAGTTATATTACAAACTATACTAATTAAAAAAGTATTGACATAAAAATAGACACATAGATCCATGGAACAGAATAGAGAGCACAGAGTAAACCCATGCATATACATATATGGTCAATTAATTTGACAAAGGAGCCAAGAACATATAATGGGGTAAAGATAATCTCTTCAATAAATGATGTTGACTTGGAAAAGAATGAAACTGGATGACTATCTTATACCATATCCAAAAAGTCAATTCAAAATGGGTTAAGGACAGGAACATAAGACCTGAACCATACAACTCCTAGAAAGAACATATGGAGTAGCTCCTTGATATCAGATTTGTGATGATTTCTTGGGTTTGATACCAAAGTAAAAGCAATAAAATCAAAAACAAGTGAGACTACATCAAACTAAAAACCTTCTGCACAACAAAGGAAACCAGTGACAAAATGAAAAGGCATCCTATGGAATGAGATAAAGTGTTTGCAAATCATATATTTGATAAGAGGTTAATATCCAAAACATATAAGAACCCATACACTAAATAGAAAAAAACACACAATCTGATTAAAAAATGGGCAGAGGATACGAATAGACATTTTTCCACAGAACACATACAAACGGCCAACAGGCCCATGAAAAGGTACTCAGCATCACTAATCAGGGAAATGCAAAACAAAATCACAATGAGACATCACCTCACTCCTGTCAGAATGGCTATCACCAAAAAGACATGAAATATAAGGTGTTGGTGAAGAATTGGAGAAAAGGAAACCCTTGTGCTTTGTAGAATACAAACTGGTGCAGCCACTATGGAAAACAGTATGGGGGTTCCTCAAAATATTAAAAATAGTACTATATGATCAGCAATTCCACTTTTGGCTATTAATCTGAAGGAGACAAAAATCATTATCTTGAAAAGGTATATGCACCCCCACGTTCATTGCAGTGTTATTCACAATAGCCAAGAAATGAAAACAAAAAGAAGAAAATCCTGCCACTTGCAACAATATGGGTGGACCTTGAGGACATTATACTTAGTAAAAATAAGTCGGATGGACAAAGACATATTGTATGATCTCACTTAAATGTGAAATAATAAACAAACAAAAAAACCAACTCATAGAAACAGAACCGGTATGTGCTTGCCAGAGGTGAGGCTGGTGGCAGTGTGTGGGTCAGGGTAAAATGGGGGAAAGTGATCCAAAGGTATAAACTACTTATAAGTCCTGGGAACCTAATGTAATGCATGGTGACAACAGTTAACAATACTGTATTGTGTACTTCAGAGTTCCAAAGAGAGTAGATCTTAAAAGTTCTCACCACAAGAAAAAGAATATAACTACATGAGGTAAAGGTTGTTAACTAAACTTACTATGGTAATCTTTTGCAATATATACATACATCAAATAATTATGCTGTTCACCTAAAACTAAGACAACGTTATATGTCAATATCTCAAAATTCTTTGAAAAAAACAAAGCATGCTTAAGTAATCTACAGATCTCAACTGCACCAGAAATCAAGAAAATCCAAAGTAAAGCAACAATAACATGGAATTTCATACCCATCAGTTTGATAAAAATGTAAGTCTTATTATAGCAAGTGTTAGTGAGATATAGAGACTGTCCTACACAGCTGGTAGGAGTATTAACAAATAAAAGTAATTATGCTTTCCATGGATTGCCTCATTTATTACTTATAAAGATTCTGTGGGGTAATTTCTATTATGCAAAGCAAGTCAAATGAAAGAGTAAAAAGTATTTTCAATTAATCCTTAATTTGTGTTCAACATCAATATTTATACAAATATACCCAATAGAAAATTCCAGCATATTTATTTTTCCTAGGTATGGTTCTCATTGATGACTATAATCTGTTAAATCCAAATAATTTATATATCCTGCAACGAAAGTTGAGTTTTCTAGGTCTAGATTCCATAAAAAATTAGATCTCACATAAATACATATAATTATATGGATAGCATTTACCAAAAACAGGATCCCTTCCGTAAGATAGAACCAATGTAGAAATGATTTTATCTGAATATGTGATAATAAATAATATTTGATTTAATTTACTAATTCATGGGGGATTTTTCTCAACACCTGAAATACACAGGAGAAAAATCAGTAAATCAGAGAACTTCACTGAAAATAAAATTCCATGTCAGCATTATAGAAATGAAAGGTATATCTTATTCAGGAATTAATACCCTAACACATTCCACCATATGCCTCTGTCATGAGGTTTTAGATGTAGTACACTGCATGTCCTCAACTATTAAATATGGTACTTATACTGGTTTTTGGGTTGCAAGCCTCAAAAATCACTTTAGCTAATTCAACAAAAACAAAATTTGAAGGATAAGGGTTTCTCAGAGTAGTAAAAGTAACTGACTTATCAAACCTAGAAAAGTTTAGGAAATCAGTGCAGATCCAGCTTCCAGGTAGTATGAGGTACCACCAGCATATAAATCAGCCCAAGAGCAAAATCTCAGGATAATGGGTACTGTGTAGACTAAGGAATCAAATGCCTACTATTACTTAGAAGGGTACTTGCAGGGGGAGACCATAAGTGTAGCATCACTTAGTATCAGGCTGTAATCTAATTTGCAGTACAGAACATGGCGAGCCAATTAGGAGTCTTGAAGAACTTTCCATATTTACTTTGTATTTATTTGATAGATATGCAAAGGCATGCATTGAGAAGTTTGTCTCAAAGTGAGACTGAAAAGTAGAACATTTAGAAGTCAATAAAAAAATAAAAGTTAGTGGTTTACTTCTTTTCAGGACCAAAATTCATGTCTCTGGGATAGGCAAGATTCAAAAGAATTGCATTGTTCCTTGTTTAACTTTAGTCTATTACATTTCTCTGGTGTTAGCACACTTCTAGCAGCTTTCCATCATTATGTCAGGGTAGTACTTCATAATATTTTTCACATTTTCTGCCTCATACATCAAACCATAGAATTTTATCCATAAGGCAAAGCTGTCATTCTGTAAAATTTTTAGCAACGTTCTCATTTTTATATGACATCTAGAAATACCTAAAGTAATAAAAAATCATTTTTACCTCATATTTGCTTTGGTTTTCATTCTGTCCCTGTCAGTCTATATACAGTAGAGCAAGGGAAGATTTATATAATATCATTTTGGGTGCTCTAAAATCAGAGAAAGAATACTCACCTTAGCTGGTTTTTTCACACAGGATTTTATACAAAAGCATAAAAACTATGCTAAAGATAGTCTCCTTTTAAAACTTTATTTTTATCATCAACATTATCTATTTGAAGTTTTGCAATATACATGTATAATACTTCATGCATAAAATATTCAACAACTACAAGGAAAAAAAGACTTCATTTTCTCAAGAAAGTTACTCTTCTGGGCAATTTAATGGAAATACTAAAAAAACTGCATTTATGTTCCTTGGTATTGTCTCATTATAGTTTTCAACTATCCAGAGACTTAGAAAATGATTTTACCAAACATCCAGGTTTCAATTCTGGGAATGCAAGCTAAGCACTAAAACACGCCCTTATTTTCAAACAACTTATTTCCCAAAGTGTTTTACGTACAAATGTGGATCCAAACCTCAACACACAGAACTGCAAAGGTAAGAGCAGTAACTATCTGTTTTACTGAGCACTTAATATGTGCCAAATACCATGAAAATGTATTAACTCATTGAATTTTCAAATAAAACTAGGAATTGTTCTCTTATTTAATATTGAGAAAACGGAGGCATAGAAAGGTCGACCCACTTTCCCAAGTTCACAAAGCTAGTAGGTAGCAGAGCTGGCATCAATCCCAGCATTCACGCTTGGGCCCTCTCCTACAACTCTGCTGCACTGGTCTCACAAAGTGGCTTCATTGTACAAAACACCAAAACTAGCACATGGAAAGTACTCCCAAGTTCATCAAGTATTTCTTTTTCATAGTCATGACTTCATGATGGGAAAAAAGAGAATAGTATAGATGCTCTAGTTCATCGTTCCCCTCAACCATCTGTTATGACAAAGATAAACTCCAAAACAGATCAAAATACCTCATCAATGCACATAAGAAAATGAGCCCCATCCGTGTTTTTTTTTTGTTGTTGTTTTTTGTTTTTTTTTCCTGAATCCAAGGACCTTAGAGGACTAGGTATGTGTTCTGGGAAATAGGGTGGAGGTAGAGTGATCCCAGAGAGTTTGGGAAGTGATACCTGCTTTCTTCTTCTCAATAATATACATTACCATATTAATAATAGAACACTGAGGCCTGCTTATCTTTATTTATGGCGATATTTTCCAAACCTACTTGAAACAATTAATGAGCAAGTACACACTTTGAGAAATGTTACTAAAGACTGAGAAATCTCATTTTCTGTAATACTGTTGTAACTAAAAGATATTAGAGCCTCTGAAAGCAGTTTTTGACATAAAACTAGATGGAATGACTAGGTTTTGTCAAGAATTGCTGGACCTTTTTTCTTTTTTTTTTTTTTTTGAGGGCAGTGTCACTGGCCCTCATATGTGGGACCGAACCGGGGCCGCTGGCATCCCAAGCCAGCGCTTAACCACCCGCGCCACTCGGCCGGCCCTAAGAATTGCTGGAGAGTGTGATTATTTCTAAATGCCAAGGGTAAAATTGGGCCAATTATAATCAGCAAAAGTACATGCATGCATGATCAACTTATGAAGCTTTTATAGTTGTTTCCCATTGTTGGATTGTTTTGCATGTGAAACTAGATAGAGGACGAGACAAAACTAACTAGTTTGTAACTCCAAAAATGTTTTAGTAAAGCTTCTAGTTACCATACTTTTTAAAATGCGTAACTTCAAGTTATGTTGTCTTTATAGCAATACACAGCTTATCTAGTATAAAATAAAGGATTTTTAAAGTTTTTACTTAGCCTGCCATTATAAAGATAAGCAAAAAGCACTTTCACCTTTTATTTTAAAATATTGAATAGTTCATTTTCTACCATTTAAGTCACAATTTGGTTTTGCAAAAATGCTTACATTTTGCCTCAAAATTGTAAAATATACGAGATGAAGAGAAAATCATTTTCTCTTTAAATACGTGAATTAACAAAATGTGTTCCCAAGGGCCGGCTGAGTGGCTCAGTTGGTTAAGAGCTCGCTCAAGAGTGTGAGCTGAGCTCTGTGCAACAGCTGTTTGAGGCCAGCCCGAGTTGAGCTGCCAACAGGTGGCAGGATGGCTCAGCTAAAAGAAAAAAAAAAAGTGTTCCCATTTCTAGACGGAGTTCTGTAATTTAGATAACTTGCCACTTGGAAAAAGTAGTGTCTCTGTTGTCATTAAAACAGTTTTGCCTCTAGTAGCCAATTAACATTAATTACATATTGTATTTATTCATACAAGTGTAATTATTATATGGCTAATACAGTAGCAACACAGCTATTCCTTGAAGGTTGACACTTTTAGCAATTAGGTTTCTAAAGCTAAAAAAGGAAATGATCTTTCACTGAGGTGAACTGGCAAATGGATTTTCAAGTTTTCATTACATACGTAATTTCATTCATCAGAATACCTGGATGGTAGAGGAAGTATTTCACTTTTATTATTTTACTGATGAAGAAACTGAGCTTCAATAACTCCCATAGTGATGGATCTGAGATATGAATCTTTCCAATAAAAAGCTATCCTCTTTTTTCATGCTTTGTCAACTTTGTTTTACCAACTAATACCAAATCCTCCGTGAGAGTTAATTACAAATCTCCATTTACAAATGTTAGGCTCTTAAATACTCACCTACCCATGGCTGTCTGGGCACATCATCACTTCCTGACAATGACACCCACTCAGACATTACTGGAAGAATCTTTGTAGGGACCCAGAAAAATGGGTCTTTCCATATTGTGCTCAGTCTGTCTTTACTCTTAGTTACCACCTGCTTGACTTTGTCCAACGATATCTCCCTCTCAAATTGGTGAATATTCTTTGTTTTCCTGGGCTACTCTCCTGATTCCTGAACCTTAAAAAATAGCGACATATCGCGGGGTGGGGGGAAAAAAAACAAACACTGACATTTGGGATCCTGGGTCAAACTCCAGTCTCTGCTACCCAATAGCTATTACTTCGACTCTTTAGGCTTCTGTTTTTTTTATACATAAAATTCTGAGTTTGGTCTGAAGATGTTCCTTGCAAGTTTTAATATTCCATGATTAGTTGTCAGTGGCTATATTATAACACTGGTGAATTGGATGTAGTTTAACAGTAATACAAGTTTTATGATAACGATCAATAGTATGTGTGTATATATATATATATATATATATATATATATATATATATATATATAAAACCACAAAATTCTTTAGATATTTCATCAGTGCCATTTTTCTCAGCCCTCAGAGTCCCTGAATATGTTGAAATAAGTTCCGATTTCAGTGGATCAAGCCAACATTACAAGGATACGTGTAGGGCATGTCAAATTGAACAAGGTCTATTTTGGGGGAAGAGGCAGAACTTTCCCAGCTTGTATGATGTCATTAATTAGAAGGAGCACACATATTCTATCTACCCTACTTGTGGGCAAAACAAGAAGCTAGATAAATGTGTCCCCAGCCTAAGCATTTTTTAAAAACATAAGCCCCCTTCCAAAAAAATTAGGAGAAAAGCAGGAACTAAGTATGTCTCTAAAAATAATTTCCTATAATTAAAATATGGAAATATACAAGTTATATGCTTGTTATTTCCAAATATATCAAAGAAGATAGGACTGCTAAGAAACAAGAGCTTGGACCAATAAAGGGAGGTCAAAATTGGGATGAAGACAAAAATGCAAAGAGAATAAACTGACAAAAAAAAAATGCTTGGAAATACAAAATACACCAGAGGCAAAGATTACATTTAAAGCTTTTGGAAACATGAATCAGTGATTCAAAGTACACACTTGGAAGAGAAAGACCCCCATAGGATGCAGTGGGGACAGGAAGCGATTCCAATGAAATAAAGAGTGGGTATGAGCTAAGAAGACCAGAACACAGTGATTTAAATACAGTTGCTAACAGAAGAGTAACCAGCTCAAAAGGAAAGAGCAGTAAAGTTGATGATGATACAGGAAACACAACAGACTGTTAGCTCCAAATTGAGTTTACAAATTCACAAGAATTATTACACTTCTATATTAAAAGGATTGCTGGACCCAATTGCAACGTAGCAAATGGTGGTGTTTTCCCTACACCAACAAACAATTCTCAGACACCAGCAGGATGTTCAACAACTGAACTCAGCTCTGACCCTATCTACCTGGAGATAGCATCAGCTTCCACTGTTTAAGTGTTCCATCCTGTAGGACTGCCCCTCCTTACAACACCCACTTCACACTCCAGCCACCCTCCCAAGCTTCCTGTGCTTCTGATTGGCTACAGATTGGAGGGTCCAACAACCTCCAACTCAAAATGCCAATCGGAAGTCCAGATTGTCACCTATACCTCTGATAGATTGGCTATAAATCACAGGTTTCCACAAGCCCCTCCCTGGGTTCTATTAAATTGCTAGAATGACTCACAGAACTCAGAAACATGTTACTTTCTAGGTCACTGGTTGACTGTAAAAGGACAGAACTCAGGGACAGCCAGAAAGGAGGGATGCTTAGGGAAACACATGTAGAAGGGGCCCGGAGCCTCCATGCCCTCTCCAAGCACACCATTCCCCACTTCTCTGCATGTTCACTAGCCTGGAAGCTGTCCGATCCCTGTATTCTGGTTTTTAATGGAGGTTTCATTACATAGCATAATTGATTAATCATTTGCCACTGGTGATCAATTCCACTTGTAGCCCCTTTCCCCTCTCTGGAGGTCAGGGGGTAGGACTGCAAGTTCCAACATGTCAATCACATGGTTGGTTCCCCTGGCAACCAGACCCCATCCTTAAGTGCTTTCCAAAAGTCACCATATTATCATAACAAAAGGCATCTTTTCAATTTTGAACCCTTAGAAACTTCAAAGAGTTTGGGAGCTGGGAGCCAGAAATTGTAGATGAAGATGAAATATATTTTGGATATCAAATGACCAAATACACATTTTCTTATAAATCACACTTCACACACCACCCGCGCTGGTCCTGGAATGCATTCCTTAAGCAAAACAATGACAAAAGTCAAAGGGTACTGGCACATTATAGAATTTCACTCATTAACTATCCAAACCAAAATCATATCATATGAAAATCTGTCCCAGAATGAGGTCACTTAGGTTTGTGGGCTTATGATCAGGTACCAAAACAGGAGTGCTCTCAGCAAACATACGGCTTTACCTTTTTGGGCACCTGGTATAATTCGATTAAGAGATAATGTCACCTCTTGCTCTCAGCCTCTTTTAAGGTGTTTCTGTAATATTGAATTTCCCTCATTACATGACTCAATTTTTCCTCCCTTTACCCTCAACCAGTATCTCTCCTTGTCTCCATTTATCATCTTTACCTGGACATTCCCACCTTTGGAAGTGACATTAGGTTCGGCCACTGTGCTGGAACAGATTGCTGGGAGCAATACCATCTAGCACATGCCTCCCCCTCAGTCCATTCCTGTTCAGACAGGGTAAGTTACACAGGGAGGACCAGTGAGCTCTTTATTCCACCAGGAACGCAGCTGAACTCACTGTGAATTCCAACCCTGTAGGATGACTTCCGGGCACCACGTGGACAATCAGGCCCATAGGAATCTTGACATAAAGGTAAAACAACACAGTGACAGTTCCTTGTTTAGGGATCAAGGAACTGATCCCTGTTTATAGCCACTGCGGAGGTGTAGCCCCGATCTTGTGACCAATGCATTGATAGGACAAAAAATTAGGTGACATGGGAAAGAAAAAGACTACCAGAACCCCCCAACCCCTCTTCCCCACGTTCACCAAAAACAGAAATCTACCTGGTGGAAAGATTCCCTTACCCCTGCTCATGTTCAGGTTGAGTGAGAGCACACACCCATGAAGGTGTGTAAGCCAGCCCTTCATACCTTCATCTACATCCCCACTTTAGACAAGTGTTACAAATGCCTGTTCCAACTCTCTATCCAGCGGTACTGAGGAGGTGCCTCTGACCATGGTTGGATGTTATCAGCTATCAAGTGTGTCCCTTGATCTGAAGAAATGCTCAGCCATCCAGGTTCTTTCAACTGTCCAAGAATTTGCCTCTACCTCCTGTAGGCAAAGCACAGGTCAGAGTCACTGTCCATTTGTAGCCCCAAGGGCCATCAGCATCGGTGTGACATGCCAGCGCTGCTCAGGGCCTTCTCTCCGGGGAATCTGGCCATGGCCATTACAGCGTCTGTGTCTTTTGCTGGCAGACAGAACAGTTCTACTAATGAGTTCTGCAAATCACCTCTGGGCTGTGCCCCACATGGGCATCCCTTTAGTGGGCCAGGCTTCCACTGCACTCCTGACCACATAGCCAGGCCACTGGCCACTGCCCAGGAGTCAGTAAAACTCAAACACAGGGCTCCTTTACCACTGTTCAATTCTTCCATCACTGCTGAGAAAACAGCACACAATCTGGCCCAATGGAGCTGGACATTTTCATCTCTTTGATCAGTCTTTCCATCCGCTGGTCTCAAGACATCAGATTTTCAAACAGGTGTTGTCACTCCACCTTGGAACTGCCATCCACAAACCAAACAGCTCTTTGTGTGTCAGTAGGGAACAGTTTACAGAGCAGCGTCGTGGCGACCGTAGAATCTAGCACCTCCTCAGGCAGCTTCAGAGTCAGTCCGGGGCAAGAGGTCCTGGCTCTCCTCTGTCCCCTCCTCACGGTCCCAGGCAGCATGGTCCCGTATAAACCATTTCCACTTCATTATGGAATACATTTGGGCACTGCCATCACTCCACTGTTGGCATTTCAGATTCCACTCATTTTCAGTCACAGCAGAAGCTTCAATAGTGTTAGAGAGCAAGGTAGTAAATGCCCCTCAAATGGCAATTCTCCTGTCCAGTGTCCCAGTAGTTGTCCTGGGCGCACTCATAGGCTCTCAGCGTAAGGCCGTCTCCACCCAGCAAAGGGCTCTCTTACAGAGTATCTGTCCCTATCAGCACTCCAGCTTCTATACTACGCTGTGTGGGCTCCGGCAATCGTACTGCTTTCCATTTGGCTTGTCCAATATATATGGCTTGAAGGGCGGACTTACATGCCTTCAGTTTTCCAATGCTGGGTAGGACAAATGTTCCCCCAATCAGATATAATTTCCATCCCCATAACACATACATCAGTAAAACAGGTACAATCATTTCACATAATGTCTGTTTCACATATACTCATTCCCCTCCTTGCTTTTACTGTAATTCCATCTACTCACATGTGTTACCGTAGCCTCCCTCAGGACATCTATGGGTTTGGGTTACAATACTAGGAAGGGGGACTCTGGCCATACAAAAAGTCCATTCCCATAAAACATCCAGGTAGAGAGACACAATACCTGATTAAACATCCCAACTGTCTCGTCCTATCAAGCATCACATTTTACATCCTCAGTCGAATTGTAGCCAGTGTCGGCTTTACTGGTGAGTTTTGTTTGGTTCCACAGTTCATGGGATTCTCACATCAAGGAAACCTAGAAACTTCTCTTTGCACTCTAGACAATGTTACCGTTGTGGGCAAGGCTTTGGGGTTGAGCCAAGGGACTGGAGCCTTTTTGTCAAATTTTAACTTGATTTACTGGTCTGTCATGTCTCTCCAAAAGTGGGTATTGGTCAGGTTTCTCTTCACCGCTCCTGTGTTCTGGCTTTTTACAATTTCTCCAAACTGGGATAAATAGAGCAGACTCACTTGGGGCTCTTTAATGTTGGGTGACAAGAAGGGGGTCCCTTTGACCCGCCCAACCTTAGGTAGTACTGTTTTAACACCTTTGCTTTAACTCTGACTGTTTATCCCTTTTCTTAATAAACATCTAAAGATTTCTACCATGCTGGGAGAA
Organism: Aselliscus stoliczkanus; assembly: GCA_033961575.1. Taxonomy (NCBI): domain Eukaryota; kingdom Metazoa; phylum Chordata; class Mammalia; order Chiroptera; family Hipposideridae; genus Aselliscus; species Aselliscus stoliczkanus. The sequence continues at coordinate 51,565,897 of CM066735.1, forward strand.
GTCCTGTGACCTTCCCTTTTCTTGGTCTGGTTTGTTTTGTCCCAATCAGTATTCATTTTATTCACCTTATTTCTTAATAAGGTAAATATAAATTTGCACCATTTTGGGAAGACTCTTGGCTCTCCCCTCTGCCTTTCCCATTTAATTCATGAAACTGCTGTTATTAGCATCTGTAAAGCCCACGAGGGCATGCTGAGATAGCAAACCAGATTAAGGCTTCTGGAGCAGTTGTTCCATTTTGTAGCAGTAAAACGACATGGGGTACCAATGCAACAGGAATCCCCTTAATCACAGCATTTACCATGACTTGGCGAAGAGACACATTCAGCAGGTGAAGATCCCGGGCATCATAAAACCAGTCCCAGGGCCTTGCCGGTGAAGCATGTCAGCTGCTTCAACTGGGGTGTCCCACTTGGCATTTATAGGGTGAAATGGACCGTCCCCCTTATTGGGGTAAATGACCTTATAGTGGCTTTTATCCGATCCGCCAGGCTGGCTGTTCCCTCAGTAATAACCGGTGTCTGGATCCCACACAGCCTGTGATTGTGCTCTAGTGAGCTGGGATCCACCCAAACATGCTCTTCCACTCTGCACCACTCAAAACCAAGGATGCAGCCCCCAACTTAGTTACTTGCATAACCCATTTCAGGAAAGGATCCTCAGTAACCTGGTAACAGCAAACCACACAAAGAAAACTCCTGGACACTCTACTTCTGATTTCAAGTTTCTCATGTTGCCCCTCCCCCACGTTGGCTACCTTCTTCATGACCAGAAGTCTTTCAGTTACTCTGCATCAAGTTTTCCCTTTTCAGGCAGCTTTGAAACTAACGGCCAAGCAGCTCGGATCAACCCAAATCCGAGCATCAAGGCCCAACTCAACATTTATTTACTTTCAGTGCAGCGATTACAGATAATAACCAAGGGCTTGAATATGTCACCTATTTCGTATTAGTTTGCTTTTTCTTATGCATCCAGTGAACCAGCTCTCCAGGATTTGGATCCATTTCTAATTCCCTTTGGTAACTTTCGCCTGTAGTAACAGAGCTGCACAGCTGTGCTCCATACCAGGAGTGACCACATGGCCACCCAGGAAGCAAAGCCTTCTTACCCTACACCCTCTCCTTCTTTCCCTTCCCAAGTCACCTGTTTCTGTGAGCCATGGCCGTTCTAGCAAATGCTACTGCACTGACACCAACTACATTGGGTTTCTGGACCAAATTCCAATGCGTGCATGTGTGTGTGTGTGTGTGTCGGGGATGGGGAGTATCCCTCTAGACCAACGAACAATTCTCGGACACCACTAGGATGTCCGAGAATTTGACTCGATTCTGATACTATCTACTCAGAGATAGAATCACGTTCCACCGGTTTACAGATTCAGTCCTACAAGACGGACACCCCCTCCAAGCACGCCTACTTCAGATGTCAGCTGCAAGTGCAGGCAACTTGTATCTGGAAGAGATGCATAAGACAAGGTATATGGGAAGGGGTGTGGGGCTTCCATGCTTTCTCCAGGTGCATCATTCTCTCTGCATCTGCATGTGTTCACGAACCCAGAAGCTGTCTAACTCCTGTCCTCTTGGGTTGCAATGGAGACTTCATGACATAGGCATGATTAGCTCACAGTCCATTGGTGATTGATTCAACCTCCAGCCCCTCTTCCCTTCCTGGAGTTTGGGAGGTGGGACTGAAAGTTCCAACCCTTCAATCACATGGTCTCTGTCCTTAGGTGCATCCCAAAAGTAACCTCATTAACATAACAAAGCCATCATCTCTCCCCCCTCCCCTCAACACTTAGGAAATTCCAAGAATTCTAAGACCCATGGAATTGTGGATAAAAAACAAATACATATGAAGAATACATTTTGGGGTTATCTGAACTGCCAAAGGTGTATTTCTCATAAATTACAATATCACACTATATGAAAGGAATACTGATATATTTAATAAACTAAAGAAACTATTCAAAATATTTTACCACCAAAACCATCATAAGATTTAGGACAAAATACAATCTGTTTAGTAATAGAGAAGAAATTTCACAAGTTTCAGAAACTGAGCTAAACATTTTGATTATGAGAATACACACATTATTTTATAAGCTTTAAGAAAAAGAGAAACATAATGTTATATTATCAAAAAGCTGAATCCATAATAGGGGTTTAATAATCATGAGTTTCCTTGTGATAGATCAACACTTAAAATGGTAAAACATTTAGAAGTACAAAGAGAAACCTAGAGAAACAAGATATAAACAGATTTTTTCAGTATGTCACATTAAGTAGGCAAAAATAAAAAATCCAACATTTTAATACATATGTAATTTATATACATAATAGTATACTTTACTGAGAATGTATAGGACTATAAAAATACATCTCTAAAGTTGCTTGTGAAAGCCTTAAGTTCATTAAATTGAGGTATCTTCAATATTTCTGGCTACAAAAACTGACTACTGTAAAAAGAATGATATTCCCTATGTAATTTATAGGTTCTAATTATACTATAATAGAAACCACAATAAGGTTTCTTTTTAAGGAAAATTATGGTTCTCAAGTTCATTTTGATGAATTCAAAGAGGAAAATAACTAAGAACATTGAAGACAAAGACGAATAAGAGGATACTTACATTGTCAGCTCTTAAACATTATAGACCTACAGTAGCTGAAGATGTGGAACTGGCAAAATAAATGATAGATCGGTGTGGCAGAACAGACAGCTCTGAAAAGGAGTCTACATACAAACTGAGCTCACGAAGGCATACACATACAGCCAACAGGTCATTGTGAATTGTTTAAGAGAGAGTGTGGTGGAAAAAGGCTATGTAGGAGTTAAAAAAAAAATCAAGACAATTGTTCATCTCATATGCTAAGACAATTTCCAATTGAATTAAAAGTGAAATGTGAAAGAACAAGACCATTAAATATTATTGGAAAAAAATAATTTAATGTGTAACTGATCACGGAAAAGTCAAGATCTTTCAATACATAACAATGAAAACAAACTTAAGAGAAAATACTGATAATTTTAACCTGAACTTAAAATGTCTATTTAAACATTATACCAAACTAACTAATACTAATGCTAACATTTACTGAGAGTTTGAGAGTGGGTAGTGGAAGGAGATTTGAATTAATTCTAAGGAAACGGTGGATATAAGCCATAAAGAAGAGAATGGTAATGTAATCTAACATTACCTGGGTTGCAAGTACAGCAACCAATTCAAAGGAATGGAAACTTTTGTAACAGTTTTACATTTATTCACATATCATGATAGTTCATTGATGTAGGTGTTATTATTCACCTTTTATGAAGAAATTAAGGAACAAAGAAGTAAGGGATTTGCACAGGGTAACAACAGCCAATAGACAGTGTCAGGATTAAAGGCAAGATAGAGTGTACTCTGGAGTCAGACTTTTTCTTTTAGCTGAGCCATCCTGCCACCTGTTGGCAGCTCAGCGGCAGCTCAGGCTGGGCATCAAACTGCTGTTGCTCAGAGCTCAGCTCGAACTCCTGAGCGAGCTCTTAACCAAAGAGCCACTCGGCCGGTCCCCCAACACATTTTTTTATTTTTATTTTTTTAGCTGAGCCATCCTGCCACCTGTTGGCAGCTCAGCGGCAGCTCAGCTGGTCAACAAACTGCTGTTGCTCAGAGCTCAGTTCGCACTCTTGAGTGAGCTCTTAACCAACTGAGCCACTCGGCCGGCCCCAGAGCACATTCTTTTAACTAATACTTCATTATACTATAATGAAAATGGAAAATTAAAAAAAAAAAATGTTACTAATAGAACATTGACTATTAGGTACATGACCCTTAAATACATATAGAAGAGATAGTATTCAAAAATGCAAGACATTTTAACCAATTATGAATTTATAAATAATTAATTCAGTGTATATAAGACTGATCTTCTCATACAGGATGTCAAATTTCTGGAAATTTTCTAGAAAATGATTTGATTGTATTATATGAATCAGTAGCTTTAAAAAAAGTTTTAGATTTGGTCTTTGGTCCAAGGATTTCGTATCTAAGAGGTATTCTGAGAAATATTTAGTGATGCAGAATATAAAATGTTGTATTATTTGTCACACTAGTAATTTGTGTAAAATTATTATAGTGAGAAACCACTGTTTTAAACTATCACAATCCTCTGTAGATTTTCTACCTAAAATCGCAGGTTCAGAATTTTTAAAAAGGTCCATTGGTGATTTCTTGCAGTCAGTGTTAATTATAGTATCTATTAGAACTATTTTATCCATTAAAATATTTTTGTGTATTTTTTTTTTTTTTTTTTTTTTTTAAGGGCAGTGTCACTGGCCCACATATGTGGGACCGAACCAGGGCCTCTGGCTTCCAAGGCCAGCGCTTAACCACCGTGCCACTTGGCTGGCCCCATTAAAATATTTTTGAACATTTAATACTATAAAGTATTTGTCAATTTTTGTACTTAAAATATATCAATTTTATAGTATAAAAAACAAATAGAGAAAAACAAATAGGCTCATCTTGAACAAATATGTCATTAAAATTCATCCTGGTTTACACTTCACTGGGAGACAAGCTAACACTGAGTATAGCTATCTACACTGAGGCTCAGTTAACTTCAATATTAATTTCATGGTCAGGTAACATATTAAGGGCAGTGTTTCTATCTTGCTAATCCTTGTATCTCTAGCTGCTGACCAACTGTCTTGCAGAGAGTTGTCATTAAAAATAAATAAATAAGAATGGCTAAATAAATGAACAAATAATCCATATAGAGCTTATATATTAGCATATGCTTAAAATATCTGTATGTGTTCTCATTTATTTTCAAATATGAATTTCTCTATTCTGATGGTTTGGAGTAGCATTTTTTTGAGTAGCGTTTTTCTCCTACCCTTTATATTAAAAACATTAAATATTCTACAAATATGTACATTTCGTGGTTGAATTCTTAATTACCTTATACTTTTTTTCTAAGTTTTACATATTTGAGTTTATGGTCAGAATTCTATCAAATATTAGAACTGCAAATAGGGCACACTTGCTTTATATTAAAAGAGTAAGAACTGCAGCGCCTGAAAAGTTAATTAGTTAAAAAAATAGACAACTAATTACATCTTATTAACATGTAAAAGACCTGTGACAAATTGTACTAACTGCGTGCTATTATACAAATGAAAAGGTCATGCTATTGATACTTTTAAAAGTATGTTAATGGAAGAATGGAAGGCAAATGTATCTTCATGTGATTGATAAGATTATAAACTGCATTATTTATGACTCTATTGGAATACTTAATAATTGTAAGCTTTAATTAAACTGCCCATTAAACAGGAGAGCTAGTACCAAATTCTTAAGTTAGGCCAGAAAAGCTGGCTTCAGTGTAAGATAAATCTGAAGGTCTAGCATTTCCTGAGAATATCTTTATAGCTTTGTTTTTAAGTGACTGAGCCCTAGAGATGTTATACTTATCTTAATGTGCTCTTAGTAAAGGGTAGCATTCTTCCATTAACGGTATTCACCCCAAAGAAATTATTCATTTTCAAAAGCCCTCAGTAGCTTAAATTCAAATATATCCAGCTGAATAGTCTCATTAGCTCTCGAGCTTTATTTCCAAAAAAGATTCAAAGAAAAAAGTAATGGAACTATGGATGGGCGTTGTTTACAGGAGACTAAGGGAATTTTAGAACATGGGTACAAATAAAAGCAAAGATATAGTGGAAAAGGGAAATGTTAGAAAAATGAACAGGACACCCAATAGAAGCTTTGAGAAGGAAAAAGAAGTAGATGGAAACAATTTAAAATGAATGAGTCAGAGTGGCTCTCACAGGCAAATACATAATTACACAAAGGCACTTGGTTTCTTTCATGGAGTGCCTGTCAAATGGAGCGAACCCCGCAGTTCTACAGGAAATTGTTTCTATTTCCGTTAACAAAACTGGATGCTCACTCAGGGCTCTCCGAGGGGCTTCACAAGTAATGTCGATTATTTTTCTTCTGTCCCCCAGAACCGAAGGCCTTCCAAAATAAACCTGACTGTCACCACACTTTAAATGTTTATGGTTGGTGAGCTTAGCTCAACAAAATAGTGTGCTAATGAAATCTCCATGCCAAGCTTCACTCTACCAGGAGTGTGGAAACTGCCTTCAGGATTACAGTGAAAGGGTGTGTGTGTTGGTGGGGGGAGAAGGCAGGGGGCAAAGAAAAAAGGATGAACTCACATCTTCTGCTCTCTGTACATCCATCCCAGCAACTTCCTGCTATTTTAGTGGGCAGGTCCATCAGAGTACACCAGAGCCCTTGTCCCATATGAACCAGTTCAAGTATGTGATCCAAACATCTCAACGTTAATAATGATTTCAATAGAAGATTCATAGAATTTTTACTTTTGCTTTCCCATGTCTCTTCCCACCTGCTGTCCATAAATTTCACTCATGCCAGATGACAAAGATTTATCAAGTGTCTATAGTAAGGTACTTTTTAAGTTAATGCATGTAAAAAGACCTATGATAATAGGCAGTCAAATAATAATAATAGTTGAATTATGGGAAAATCAATCCCAAAAAACTTAACCCTACGATATTGCCCGAGAATGGTGAGATTTAATAAAGAACAAGTAGAAAGATGACCTCTAAGATTAGAAAGGTAAGTCTTAAGGGGAGAATAGATCACACTCGTGGGCATCAGGAGCCCTATATTTCAGCTCATAACTTGTGGATCAGTGAGAAATCTATTATAAGAGCATCGACTACATTAGTCCCAGTGTGTGGAGATTGTTATAAATGATCTGATCATAACCTTGGTTCCTTGAGCAAGTTTTGATATATTTTTCATGCATCGCACTTGGTAAAAGTGTTTTCCATGTGGCCGTCTGTTCCACACACTCATGTTTTATAAACTTTCTTCCTAGTAAAAATTTGCCATTATTGCAAACTGATTTTCAGCCTATTTTTCACAAGTTAGCACTCGTTTATCTGGATTAAACTCAAGACGCCATGCAGAACAGGAAAAATTACGCTGAGTTTTAAATGGAGAGCAAAGCATGGGTGAAAATGTAAGTATGCAAGTACTGGAAGCTGCACACACAAGGGGAATTTGCACAAACTCACAGGTTCTTCCCCAAAGCCCTCTGAGCTCATAACCGAAAGTGGAAGCAAAGACCTGGGAGAAAAAGTTCTTTCTGAAGCATGCCTGGGCAAGAGATCCAACATCTTTTAGCCTCTCTCTCCTCTAGGACACTAAAGCCTTAAGCCAGCATGAGTTGGTCAGCATATCATCTTTAAGGCAAGGGTGAAGACCCATTCCAGCTTGGGGCAAAGAACAGAAAATAAATGGTCCTCTCTATCCTTGGGGAAGGGACAGGAATACATCTTGGGCCCGGATGAATAGAGGTCCCCTTCACCAGGTGGAGATGGGCAAGAGCCCTGGAAAGTCTCCACAACCCAAATTCAGGGGTACGGGGCCTACCTAAGAACCAGAACAATTGAGAATGACTGCCCACCCCTTATCAGCAGGTTAATAACCCAAGTAATAAGTAACTCCGAATTATAAGTCTACTGCTGGAGGAAAGTCGAGAGCATGGAGAAAGGCTTTCTCTGAAGTGTAGCTGAAGGGGAACATTTTAAGTTGTAGATTGAACAGACATTGAGAAAAAACTTCTGCCAAACCTAACACAAAGAAACAAACAGTAGATGAATGGGAAGTCCGTAATAAATGTCGGGTGGAAGGCTGAAGCATAAGATGTCTCTCAGTCCTGAAGTCAGAGGGATTTTCCTGTTGACGTTGAGGCAAACTGCCATGGTTTGCAAGGAATGGCTGGCACTTCAAGTTACTGAGAATGGCCCCCACTTAATAACCATCAGGCAGTTAGGACCTTAGCCCTACAGTCATGAGAAACTGTGTCCTGCACCAACATGAATGAGCATGCAAGGGGACCCAGAACCTCAGGTAAAATGGTAGCCTTGGCCAAAATCCTGATTTCAGCCTGATAACACAGAAAAGACACTATATCTGGACTGCTGACCAAAGGAACTCTGAGATAACAAATGGGTATGTATTGTTTTCAACTCCATTTTTATTACCTTCAGTTGAATAGGTTCTAATCAGCTCCTTAAGGGAATGAAAACCCTTGGCTCCAACAGATCATTTTTTTTTTTAAGGTAAAAATTCACAGAACATAAAAGTAACCATTTTATTTGAAGTGTCCATTTTAGTGGAATTTAACTTAGAATATTATGCAACTATCACCTTATTAAATTCCACAAATGGGTATTGTTTTAAGTCAGTAGGTAACCTGTTACAAAGCAATAGAAAACAGATTTTGGGTCCACTATACACTGCTGGGGGTATTATGGGTTGCTCAAATAAATGAAGGGCATTGGAGGCGACATGAATAGATGTAAATATAAAATATAAAAATTTTAATTGTTGTGGAACATAATTGTCTAAAACAAAAGGAGTAGCAATTTGTGAATTGATAGCAGTTATGGAAGTAAAATACATGGGAGTAAGTGTTACAAAGGATGGGCGGGAGGAATTGGGGATATTGTGTGTAAAGACCTTAGAGCACAAAGTGATTTCTATTGCTGTTAGCTTACCAGTTAACTTGTTGCAGTCTAACTTCAATTAATTTAAAAATATATATTGTACACAGTAAGGCAAAGTCTTTCATAAAATGTATGAACAGTAAGTCAATAGTGGAAGAAATAAAATCAGAAAAAGTCAGTAGTCCAAAAGAAGGCAGAAGGGGTGGTGGTGCAAACAAAAGATGAGACCAATAGAAAACAGCTAGCAACAGGGACATTTCAATACAATCACATCAGTAACTACATTAAATATAAATGCTCTGAATATAGCAAATAAGAGAGACCTGACCAGATACTATCTACAAGTAACCTACTTTAAATTGAATTGAAAACGTTTTCTTAAAAATATCATGGCAATATAATCAAAAGAAAGCTGGAATGGTTATATTAATTCTGGAAAAAGACTTCACAAAGAATATTGAAGAGGACTATTACATAATGACAAAGGGGTCAATTCATCAAGAAGACATAATAGTCAAAAGATAGAATAGGAGAAATAGACATTGCCATAGTTATATTCAGAGATTTCAACACTTTTCTCAGTGATCGATTGAACAAGTAGGTAAAAAATCATTTATAGAAGAATAGATATTTATGGAACACTCTACCTAACAGAATATGTAATCCTTTTAATTGCACATAAAATTTAACTTAAATAGACCATATCCTGGAACATAAAACAAACCTTAACATATTAAAAAAAATTAAAAAGCAAAGTATATCCTCTGACCAGAATGGAATTAAAGTAAAAATCAATAGAAAGATATCTTGAAAATCCCCAAACATGTGGACATATGTGGAAATTAAATATACTTTTAAATATCTCATGGGTCAAATCACTAATCACAAGGAAAACTAGAAACTACTTTTTATTGCATGAAAATGAAATACGACATAAAAATTTGAGATGCAGCTAAAATAGTTGTTAGTAAACAATTTATGAATTAAAGGCTTATGCTGTAAAAGAAGAAAAGTATCAAATTAATGATTTAAGCTTCTACTTTAAGTAGAAATATGTATTAGATCCCAGACATGTAGGAGGAAATAAGTGAAAATAAGAGCAGAAATCAATAGACTTGAAGAGAAAACCAACAGAGGAAATTACTTACGCTGAGGATTGTTCTTTGGAAAAAATATAATAAAAGTGATAAACCCCTATCCAGGAGGATCAAGAAGTTAGATTTTATTCTAAACTCAGTGGGAATCTATTGAAAAGTTGTATCAGCAGAATGAATTGGTCCCATCCACATTTTAAAAAGATATTTTTCTGCCTTCTCTGGAAAATAAATTGGTCAGGAGCAACAGTTGAAACGTGGAGATTAGGAAAGGGGGCTTTATCACCATCCAGACAAAAACCATGATGTATCAGTGTAGTGGCCGCAGAGTTCTGGAGCTGTGGACACATGTGCAACACAGTTGGTAGTCAAAATTAAAGGACTTGCTCCGGTGTTGGAAATAAGCTTGAGTTACTGAGTTTAAAGACTGAAATTTGACCAGGTTTGTGGGAGGAAACCAAGAATCCATTGATAACTAATTTTGTCTGACAGCCAAAATGGTAGAAGAGGCATCAGTAAAAGCAATTTAGAGAAATAGCCAAACATATTTGGAAAGTCCCAGTAAAGCTGATTGGTACAGAAGCCAGAAGAGGAAAGTGTTTCAAGAATAATGGGGTAGTCCACTGTGATGCCGAGCACTGTGACGATTCAGGAGACACTACGTCACAGGGAAATCATAAGTGAACATCCAGGGAGATAAGTGAACTTGGCTATCATATTTTCAGTGAAGTGCTAAAGGTAGAAGCCAGGTTGAAATACATTCAAGAATGTATAATAAACATGGGACATAACATGAGTAGTTAACTCAAGAGTCTAGGAACAAATAGGGAAGCAACGTAGTGGCTTAAGTGAATATAGGGCAAAGGGAGGGTATTTTAAGATGGGAGATACTGAAGCATGTTTGTAAAAATGGAAACTGATACTGCAGAAAAGGAAGTAAAGGAAGAAGCAACTTGTGGAACAAAACAGTGAGTTAAATATCTCCTCCGGACCTAAAAACCAACCAATCAACGAATGCGCCTAAGACTATCTTAGACCAATGGCTTCTTAGTAATAAAGTGTACTTAGTAATAAAATAATAATTTGATAGTTTTTTTTTACTTTTTAGGTCAGAGGGGGAAGACATCTTCTTCAAGACCCTGCCTCTACACACAATTTTATTTCGGGCTTCTCCAACCCCTTGAACCTGGCCTCTCTGCCTATAGGTGATGGGGACACATGGTTAAAAACCAGTATCACCTTCTATATTTCTTGCCATTTCACTCATATCTCAGCAGCATTATTTTAGGTAGTATGTGCTTATGAAGGCCACCAGTAATTAGAAGTAGTAAAATGCAAATCACTCCGAAGTCTCCCTGTGGCACCTATTTCTCAGTCTCTCTCTAGCCACACAGTATTGTGCCCCAGTCAAGGATAGTCTCTTCTGGCCCTAACCAAAAGCAGAGCACCGCCAATGAGAAGATGAATCAGGAAACTCATCTCAGACACCCCAGGACTGTCTATCATTGGATCACGGGAATCTGAGTTTCTCAATGGGCACTGGAGTTCTCATAGTCAGAATACGTTCAAAGGCTACTTGTTATGCTTGAGGCAAATACTGCCATGATGTTAGATAATCTCTTTTTCCTAGTCCAGTGGCTTTCAATTGTTTTAGTCTTAAAACAATTTACACTCTTAAAACTGCTGAGGGTCCCTCGCCCCCAAAAAATTGCTTGTGAGTTACAGCTATCAATAAATTCCATGTTTGAAAATGGAGGCAACTTTAAAAGTTATTAACATTAAAACAAATCCCCTTTACCTTACTGTAAGTAGCATGTTATGAAAATAACTATTTTCCCAAATGAAAATATTAGTGAGAAGGGTAGCATTGTTTCATGTTTTTGTCAATTCCCTTTCATGCCGGCTTAGAGGAGGAAATCGAAATTCCCAAATTTGCTTCTGCATTCAGCATGCTGTGTAGGTTGGTTTGTTGAAGTATATGAAGGAAACCAAGCCCTACACAGATACGTAGTTGAAAAAGAGAGGGGAGTATTTTAATAGACCAGTTAGCTATTTGTGAGTGTTCTTTGACAAGCAATAGTTCCTTAAAGATTGGCTGCAATGTGAAATCTGAAACCATCCATGAATTTGCACTGTTACATTAAAATCCATTCGTGATGTAGAGAGTCCAAATGCTAATACGTTTCTTTATACAATAATAAAAAACACACTCATTACCATCACTCTCATTAGAAAGCCTTTAAATATCGGGAAGTTATCAAGCACTTCACAGTGGCAGATACAAGCTTTCCAAAATTCTAATTTTCATTGGAAAGTTCAGATTTTATCACTGGTAACAAATATTGTCAAGTTTTTCTCTTAGAAGTGACAGGCCCACTAAACTTATCTTCAAGAAAATATGTGCCAAACACCAAAGTCTGCACAACCATTAGCTTGGGAGTCATTCTTTTAAATAAAAATGGTGCTCTCCATGAGAAACGTGGCTAGTTCACCTCATCATTCAGACATCACACAAGTGCTTTGCCTTGCGTCAACCAACATTTTACTCTGCAGGATGCTTTATGTTTATTTCCTACTTTGTCACAAGGAACATTAAAGGGATCTATATCTAAGGGTTGAGATTTAACAACATGAGTAATTCCCATGCTGCTTCACCACGGTGTTCTTAATTGAAACTGTTCTTCTGTCCAATCTGCAAGTGTGTGACGGTGAACAACACACTGATTGCTGGTGTGGTATAGGAGCCATGATTCAGTCTAGAGTAGTCGTTTTACTAGGGATGTTATTATGATCATTGCAAATGTCAACACTGAAAAAGCAAGTAACAGTACTCGTCTAAAGTTCTGATCATGGATCTCCAAAAATACACTTGGACACACCCTTAGGAGTCCAATGGAATACACAGTGAGAATAGCTGCCTTACAACAAAGATACACGGGGAAGAACAAAGTTTAGGGACACACTTAACTATAACTGCTAGGGTAAAGAGGGTGGTTAATTTTGTGAGTTAAGGCTACATGAAATATATTGTCTTAGTCATTTACCTAAAACAACTTATAATGAGTCACTGCTAACATTTAGCTCTATAATAGGAGTATACACTCCAAAAATAAAAAGGATAGCACACTTTTTAATCCTAAAAGTGAAACTGGGAAGTGTTTGTTCCCCGACTCCATCCTTTCAATCCCATCCTCATTTAGAATGAAGATTTAGCTACTACAGAAGGCATTTTTGATACAAAGACAAGGCTCTGAATTATAACTCCTCAGGGAGTTCAGTGAAGAAGTCACTCACAAATAAACAGAAAAGTTATCATCCATATATATACTAAGTATAGACAAAAAAATAACCCTTTGACAACCCAATAAAAATACAAAATTCCTAGCAATAAAGAATATGCAAAACCTCTTCAAAGAAAACTGCATGAATCTACAGGACATAAAAGACGACTTGACAATAGGTAGCGGCATGCCATTCTACCACGTAGAAAGAACAATTATCAACAATGTAAATCTTGCTTTAGTTGACTCATATTTAACCCAACCACAATAAAAAGAACATTTTTGACAATGATTTTTAAGTCTCTCCAATACAATAAATATATGAGACTAGTCAGAATATTTTAAGTAGAGAATTTTCAGTTTTTAAAGATATGTATATCAAGCCTACAATTCATTAAAACAATGGGGTGCTGAGGCAAGGTTAAACATATTACCCAATACCACAGAAATCACAGTCAAGAAATAGACCCAAGTTATATAATAAATGTGGTCATAATAATCACAAAAATAATGATTACATGCTGAGTATTTATTATGTGCCCTGTACTATTCTAAGTGTTCAACATATATTAACTCATTCAGTCAACTCTGAAACTGCCGGGAGCCAACAGTCTCCCGGTGTCTGACAAGGCCACATTGAAACAAATCCACGCTCAGCACTGGATGTCTGGGATGCTGCCTTAGGGTTGGTCATGTAATATCTCCTGTCTCTATGAACCCATATGCCTTTCCTCCTATAGGAGACAATATACTCACTGCATTTGTGACCAGTTCCTGTGGTACCTGATGATAGCTGGTTGTGTAAGCAGACGAAGGGGCAAGATTTCCTAAAGAAAAGGCAACTCCAGGGGTTCCCTCGGGGGGGGGGGGGCTGGCGTCGGCAAGGAAAAAGTCTGTTTGACCCATGGTCATTCACTTTCTAGAGATTCTGTTTGACCTATGGTCATTCACTTTCTAAATTCTGTTTGACCTATGGTCATTCACTTTCTAAATTCTGTTTGACCTATGGTCATTTACTTTCCACCCTTTTCCTGCCTATCTCATGCAGGGGTCTGTAGCACCCATGGTGGAGTCCTAGCCATCCAAAAGCACACACCTTTTTCTCTTAAAAAAATTAAATTAAATTAAAAAACTTACTCTTAGGTCCCTGTTTGGGCGCCACTCTGCGGGGAGCCAGCCCCGCCAGGACCAGGGGTTCCCTCGGGTGGGACGACGTCAGCGAGGAAAAATAAGGCGGGAGACACCGGGAAGAGGTTCACAGGAGTGTCACAGACACTTTATTATTAAAGCCTGGCCCCTTTTATAGGGGCTTCTGACCACTACCTCAATTGCAAGTTATGTTTCACATGATCAGGATGTTTTTCTCTTTTTCAGAGCTTTTATCTTTTTGTAATTGTATCTTTCCAGGGTACACTGGTTACCATGATTACCTTACAGGGCGTATACTTGAATTTAGAAGCACTTATTTTTTTTAGAGTGCAGTGTCACTGGCCCTCATATGTGGGGCCTGAACCGGGGCTGCTGTATACTTGAAGTTAGTATCAAAAGGAGTCTCAAACTTTTCCTGTCCTACGAAGAGCTGCATATTATTGCAATAGAGGGGAACATCTGTTTCTCAGTCAAAGCTTGAGTTTTTGTTGCTACAGCAATGTACAAAGCAAAGAGTTAAAACAAGGCTGTTAAGTAAAATACCTCATAGTCAGTAAGTTGTCTCTTATCAGAACTCTCATGGCCGAGAGACCTTGGTCTCCTGATCTCCAAGGAAACCTTTCACAGCTGCATAGACAAGGCAGAGGCTGTCTGTTTCTCACAGACAGGCCCTTCAGCCCATGTGGCCAGAGGCCACGTGCCTCCAAGGAGCTTGAGTCCCCAGTATCTCAGTTCAGGGGTCCTCTCGGGCTGTAGCCTGTTTTAGGGAGTTTCCTTTTCTTTAGAAAATCTTGCCCCATCGTTGGCTTACACAACCAGCTATCATCAGGGTACCACAGGAACTGGTCACAAATGCAGTGAGTATATTGTCTCCCATAGGAGGAAAGGCACACAGATTCATAGAGGCAGGAGATATTACATGACCAACCATAAGGCAGCACCCCTAATATCCAGTGCTGAGGGTGGATCTTTATTTCAATGTGGCCTTGTCAGACACCGGGAGACTGTTGGCTCCTGGCATGAAACTATATGAGGTAGGTATCATTATATCCTCACTTTAGAAATTAGTTTTCTGAGTTCAGCAAATTGAGGATGACTGAATAAACAATTTGGAAAAAATATTTGCCATTAAGGCAAATGAAGTTAAGAGATTTTTTTTTCCATTCCAAAATACATTTCAATGGGTTATATTAAATATAAAAAATAATTAAGACAAATCTTTAAAAACATGGCAGACTATTTACATAAATTGGTGGCAAAAACAAACAAACAAAAACACTCACAACCTCTTTAAACAGATACCAAAGACATAATGCAAAAGGTTGGTAAGTTTAGATAAATTATATTTTTCTTTCTGCATTCAGGCAAAGATTTAAGCAAGATAATAGCAACAATGGTGGAGTTACAGGGAAATGGACAACCTCATTTCCTGCTGGAGAGATGATCGATCAATAGTCTTAAACATATAGTATACTCTTTAAGCAAGCAATTATATTTTTAGAAAAAAAATCACTAGGAAATCATAAAAGTGTATATATAAAAGATGTCCATAAATATTTTTATAAGTATAACAAATTGGATATAACTATCCAACAGTAGTCTGTTGGGATAGAAATTGCAGTATATCCATATAGTAAAGTAATAAGTAGATATTATAATACTATAGATCTGTATTTATGGTCAGGAAACAACGTTCTAAAGTATATTGAAAAATTCTCATAAACTGTATGAACAATTTGATCCCACATTTATACCTATATCCATACCCTTCTAAAACAGTGATTCTTAACCCTTGCTACATGTTAGAATCACC
This sequence comes from Aselliscus stoliczkanus, assembly GCA_033961575.1. Taxonomy (NCBI): domain Eukaryota; kingdom Metazoa; phylum Chordata; class Mammalia; order Chiroptera; family Hipposideridae; genus Aselliscus; species Aselliscus stoliczkanus. The sequence goes on from CM066735.1 coordinate 51,581,766, forward strand.
TAGAGAGATGATAAAAAACCTTATTTCTAAGATTATAATCCAGATCAATTTAATCAGACTTTCCAGAGGTGAGATAAAAGATCAATATTAATGCTCTTAAGATGATTTTAATCCCAGCCAAGTTTGAGAACTATGGATACTCATATTAAACTGTTAGCTCAATGTCTTTGTGGGATGGAATTAGGTTTTGTCTCTTCTGTATGTTTTCACTTTATATATGGATTATTTGAATGTTGATGAATGGTACAGGGTGTATTTGTATATGTAACAAGGAGTCTGGCTCTCCATTTTTTGATGTCCGTTGACAGCTTTAAGCATCACCCCCCCACCACCATCACCTTCCTCGGTGTCCCACATCTGATCAATCTGATAAAAAGGCCTGGGTTCACCCTCCTTTGGCACAGGTGGAAGGCCGGCCCCTTCTCACATGTGAACCCCATTCTGGCCCTCGAGTACAAAACGCAGGCCAGGTCCGTTTCAGACCTGCTTGAGAGCTGCCCTACACTCCCTCCCCAGAGACCTCAATGATGTAACAAGCTTGTTCATCCTCTATTCGTCTGTGTGTTATCAATCTCAACATGAACCAAGTTTTGGCTGGGGGTCCATTTGACTTTTCAGGGAACTGTAACAGTATGGAAAATAGCCACCTTTGAAAACTGTCATTGCCACTCCTCATAAGACTGTATGCCATCATGTACCACCAAATATTCTTTACTGCATGGCGCAGGGCTCGTATGGTCCTCAGCTGTTAAAGTCTCTGGAAGAAAACCAAAGCTTTGAGTTCTACAGAAAATTCCCAGAGGATGTTGCCATCCCATTCCCAATCTTCAAACTGACTTTTTCAGGTGGGGTGGGGTATGGATCTGCCCACTGTGGCATGGCTACTGTCTTTGCTCTCCTCTTCTGCTGTATCACAGTATCCCTCGATCCAAATTCCTCTTGAGTTTTTTTTTTTTTTCTTATTTGAGGGCAGTGTCACCGGCCCTTGTATGTGGGACCCGAATCAGGGCTGCTGGCGTCCCAAGCCAGCGTTTAACCACCGCGCCACTCGGCTGGCCCCAAATTCCTCTTGAGTTTTGATGCCATGGCAAGAAATGGACTTATATTTCAACATCTCGGTTTAGAGCCTCAGAGTTGATTTTTTGTATATCTTTGTCTAGAACACACACTTCTATAGTTTTGACCGAATTCCTTTTAGACAGTCTTTAATCAATCTTTAGCTATGTCTCATTTATACTCATGTTGTCATGCTCCTGACAATGTAATAGAATAAGAGCCTTTTTATATTTATTAGCCATTAATAAGCCTCCTTTACAATCTTTGTACCTATGCTTTTTTCACAGAGTGATAAAAGATTCTAAGTTCTTCTTACTCTTGATTATAGTTTACAACTCTAATAACAGGCCTAACTAATCATTATTTTCATAGTTCCATAATAAACTCTTTAGTAAATAAATCTATTCTCAGTGGTTGGCAAGCACATGGGTCCTGTTTTTGTGCATGAAATTTTATTGACACTTTTGTTTATGTAGTTTCTGTGACTGCTTTGTGGTACAACAGCAGAGTGGAACAGTTCTGACAAGGACCATATGGCCTGCCAAGCATAAAATATTTACTGTCTGTCCCTTTACAGACGTTTGCTTTTGATCTATGTTCTTGTGGAACAGCTAGAGGTTTTACAACTTTCCATGGTAAAAACTACTCAAACAGTAATAATAAAACATTTAAAAATATTTGATAAGTGAAAAAAGTTACAGGATAAGAACTGTGGTGAGATAAAAGGGGGTTAAGACTTCTTAAACATCTACCAAGCAATGTAGGCTGCTATGTAGATTGCATGTCTTCACTCACAAAACCCCAATAACCCTATGTCTTCCTTTTGCATTGTCAAAGACAACCTTCCTCTGAGAAATTTGGGAGGGAAGAGGAATTCTGTTTCATAATCTCTTCTTAATCCAGAGGAACTTCAGTGTTTCCCAAAGTAGCTTGGCTTCTGATAGTCTGTCCCCACCCCTTTTTTTTTTTAAGGTAACATTGTGGCTCTTAGAAGTATAGAATAAACACGTCAAATATTTTATTTAACTCAACTAATGAGGGAATTAGTAAGATGTTATAATTTAAAGAACTCGTTTGCAGTAAAAATGCTAAAATAAATTTACACGTAGATGCAAAATTTGGTCTAGCCATAGGCAATAGTTGCATTCTCCTGGATACAACAAATTTATATTTCTATGGACAGAATCACTTGCATTATAATCAGTTTTCTACAACTTAGAGTTATAAAATAGCTTAAAAACACTGCAAGATAGGGATAACGGACATGGGGTAAACTAGATAGGGCCCCTGCTAGTCCTTTTGGAGCCTCTCCAAGTCTCGATTTTCCTGACAGCTCTAATAACTGACCCATTTTCTCCTTGCCTGTTTTGTTACCAATATGGAACCCTGACGTTTTTCATTTGTTCTTACCATGTTGTGATTCTCAGAAGGCATACATACAGCACTTTGGGGGCTCATGCTAAGGTAGCTGTATCACTAAAGCACGAAAAAAGGAAAAAGTTTGCCTTTAGTATTAGACATTACAGTCCAAAGGCTTAAGCCACTCCTCTCTCCAAAGCAGATACTCCTAAAATTTCTACTGTTGTACTTCCTCAGCCATCTCTCTAATTCAATGGCCTAAATTCAATAACCTTTACTTTATTATGCAAAGAAATTCAGTATTATCTTTATCTTGTCCTTGGACCTGACTATGCCCAAGATGATACAACCATTCAATTGCAGGTTTCCGATGAGATCTATCAGGGTGTTTTCCCAAAAAACTAGCCTCCCTAGTGGTAAAAAATATGTCAGTTCTTAAGAGAACAAAACAGCCTTTCGTCACTGTCTTCAATTCAACAGCAAATTTTCCCCCTCAAGGTAACAGGTGATTGTACGGGGGAAAAAAGCAGGGTTAAGGGTATGACAATTCTAAGTCCCAGGATGGGTTTGCTATTTTTATGGAGTTGGTAGGGAAGGCCTTCCTGGTAAAAGATTTGGATGAAGTGAAGGAGGGCCTGGGAAAAGAGCATTCTAGATAGACAGTCCAGAATGGTCGGTGTATTTGAAGAGCCCAGGAGCCAGCCTAGCTGAGTGGAGAGGAGGAAAGTGTCAGGAGGCATCAGAGGGTAAGGTAGAAGCCAGCTTGGGTAAGGGCCTCATTGGTGAGGTGTTTCTCAGTCCTACTTTGTCAGGCGAATACTCGTTTCGCCTATTTTCCAGCTTAATTGTCTATTGCCTTTTTTTTCTCTCAAAAGGTTTGCATTAGATAATTATATTGTTACCCTAATTATATGTCATGGTAAAAACTTAAACTATTAACATCAAGAGCCACTGCAGAATTTTAAACAGAGGAATGGTATGCAAACTTATGTATTTTCAGAGGAGGAAATTATCAAAAGAATATTGATTGGGATCATTTTCATAGATACTAAAATCACCCATACAATTATGTTGGGAATGAGTTACATTACGGCTGTAGACAAATTAGCATGAGAATAGCAGAGCAATTTAATTTAGAATTTATGATACAGTTTTCATAAGGAAATGTAGATCCCACCACGCCTGCCCCCGCCAAAAAAAAAATGGCTAAACCTGAACATTTTAATGCTAGGTTTGAAGAGTGGAAAGTCGTAGAAAATTGTGCTAGGACAAAAGGTATGAACTTAGTAAACTGAGGGACACTTGGCAAAGCCTTTGGTTCAGACTTCCTTCCATGGCCACCTTTCTTTGGAGATAGGGATGTTCCTTTCCTCTGGGTGTAGGCAGGGCACCTGTCAAGTGAGAGTCTACTGATCTGCTTCAGGGGAGATGGTCAGGCAATCCTTCCTGCACCTGCTATTTCTCAAATTCCTTCAGCTTAAAATACTAAGTATATACCACTGTGCTATATTTTGGGGTGGTGAATTGTGAATCCCATCATAGCCAATTACTCAAGTCTTCTAAGAGTAGGGAGGAGTAATCCAAGGCCCACAGAAATAGCAGAAAAGAGGCAGGCGATATGCCTGCAAGAGCAACTGAGCATCAAACCTGGGGTATGATGGAGATTGACAATATTCTGGAGGCTGCAATGAAGAGCAAGGAGGGTATCTGTACCACCTCTGGGTCCACTGGGAGGTTTTAGGGGAGACTGATTTTAGGAGAGAGCCAGGTTTCAGGGAGAGCAAAAGGATAAATGAAAAGTTGTTCTCTGATGGTACTTACTACACAGTACCTTGAATAGACAGTTTAGTGCCTGTGCTGAGACAATATGCATACTAAGTCAGACAGACTTGACTTTGAATTTTATTACCAATATGTGAACTTAGGGAAGATGCCTAAACTTTCTAAGTCTCATTTTTCTCGTCTACAAAGTGAGAATAATATATTTATCTAATTTTTATAAGAATTGAAATAGCAAGAATCAAATATCTAGCATGGAGTCTGACATATTTGTCAAATAAATAGTAACTCAAATAGATGCCTTAAAAAGTTTGTTTTAAATGAATGGATGGGATTCTTTTAAGCCAGGTACTGAGGCAAGTAATTATGTGGATTACATTATCACTGTTATCAAAAAACATACTGAGAGCCTTCTATGCTTGGGTTACAGAGAGAAATGAACCTCATTTTTAAATTTCTTCCCTTTAAAATGTTTTCATGTCATTCTTATGCTCAAAAGTCTACAATGGCTCTGGTCTTCACTTATTTTAAAATAAGAGCTACAGGTTACAGAACTAAAATAATGATTTCTTTATGCAAATGTAATTTTAATACTACTTGCTACCTTCAAGTCAAGACAAAATTCGGACTTCTACTTCAGGCCAAGATGGAATAACATGGATTGGATTTCCCTCCCTCTTAAAACAGGAAAAACAAATTAGCCACGATATTTAAGATACCGGATATTATTAAGCAGGAAAAAAGAAAAAAAGCCCCTGATCCTTGCAAGAGAAGCAAATGAATGTGGGGAAAGCCGTGGAGTATTTACCTCAATTGTCCAATCTACTGCCCTCTGAGTTTCCAGCAACAGGACAGGGAGAACCCAGGGGGAGCCTGACCGTCTCTCTTCAATGAAGGGGCAAAGCTCAGTCTAGGAAGACCAAGGCAGCAGAAGTTCACAGACCGAACGGGACAAAGAGCTGCCCAGAAAGAGAACTCAGACATGCAGAGGGTCCCTTGGTGATGTAGTCAGCTGAATACTGATAAGCACATGGCTGAAGAAACTGCTAGAAGCTTATGAGAACCACCTGAAAGGATAAGAGATGTCACTTCCTGCAACTCACACTGGGCCTAGAATAGTGCATATGCCCACCTGTCAGAATGGAGGACACATGAAGAGGGGGAAAAAAAATGTCACTGGTTGATGTTACACAGGTTTCTCCAGAGCTATGTTCCTTAATATTTACTATTGAAGTGGTGCCTTTGGAAAAATGGAGGCAATGAAATGAGGGTACTAGTAAACCATCGCCACAGGATGGGGACCTCAATTCAAAGGAAGCTCTTGAGCCCAAGTAGTATGAACGAGCCATCAGGGAGCCTCCCGACTCGGAGACCAACACTTGCTTTCCAAAAACGCCCATCTTCTAAAGCGATGACAGGAGAAGCATGGCTGCCTTTCTGTGGTGGAATATCATGCTCTATAAAATGTCTAAGGAAGGGATTCTAGAGCTTTAATCTATTCAATAAGATTCATCTGGGAAATCTTAGGCGGCAAAAAGGGGTTCAGTAGGTCTGGGGGTCCAGCCAGATTCTGGACCCAAGTTCCCTTCAGAAGCCCCTTTGAGCAGCAAGGTTCTGAAAGTTTTAAAGTGCCATGCACTTTAAGTAAATTAGGGGTCCTAAAAATTGGGTGGTGAGGCCTCAGCTTTTGTGGTACCAAGGTATATATACTATTTCCACTATACTAAGTAGTAACTACCCCAAAGAAAGGAAATTGCCTAATAAAAATGCTGTGTCAAGAATATCAGAAGAGTCGACCTCTTAGATAAAAAGAGGGTAATTTTATATGCTATGTTAGCAATATATTTATAGGATAAAACTTATTTATAGGCTTAAGTGATTTATATTTAGTTGCCCTTGCATTATGTATGTACATCAATTTCACTTTGCACTGACAACCTCCTAAGAACCACAGCAAGATAACCAAGTGTTTATGTACAAAAAAGGAATGGTAGACATATGAAAACTGTGAAAGCGAATCCTTTGACCATATAATGTCAAGAACTTGTATGCTTCTACATTGGAAATTAAATCAATTCTACATAAAGCAATAGAAACTATAGGCAAGTGAATACTGACCCCCAAAATACTGACCTTCTTAATTGCCATCATTGAATGCCTAGAAAAAAAGATTCCTGGAGATACTAAAGCAGTTAGAATCAACTCAGAAAAAAGCAAATTCCTGGTAAATCACCTCAGATCACAGGTGTCCAGGAGAAAACTGGGCTTAGAAATCTACCAATGTCAAGTGGCATCAGCAAGATGCTGTTATATCCTCTGTGTCCTTGGCTATTATCATAGCAAGCTGAAAGGAGCCAAGGAAGTTATAAACTGTATAGCAGTACTGTTTTCTTCAAGGCGAACTTCAGTAATAGAACTGGGGCTTTACAATCGGTACCAGGCAGGCAGGCCAGAGAGGAGCCGCTTAGTGTTAAAGGGGTCACTGAACTGGCAACAGGCCTTTTCAATCTTTGAACCCCGGTACACCTAGGAGTTGGGCTCGTAGGATCTAGAAACTGATGAGAACAAACTATGATTTGTTTGTAGAACTGGGCTGTGTGAAGTAAAAAGTATGCAGTTTATCTCATAATGAGACATAGCAGTCATCGGTTCCGATTCCAGTCAAGGCTCTATTTCTGTAGTTGTCACTGCCTCCCTATTTCACACCTCCCCACCAGCTGTGCAATTTGCTGGGGATGTGGCATGGCCGCTGGAGTTCATTATTCACTATTGCATCTTAGAAATGCAATTTTCCATTTATTTCCTATCAAATGAAATGAAAAGACAATTGTTTCTAAAAATTTATTCAAGCAATCATTTGCTTTTCTTTTATTTCCTGTGGGAAAGAGTCTTGTTGACTTTGGCAGGCATTCTGTCTTTTTTATTAGGTGCCTTTCACCGATAAGTGGAAAGAAAATGTATCATGTGGGAACTAAAAGAATCTCTTGCAAAATTCTCCCACTAATAGAATAGCCAAAGAAGTTAGAATAGCCAAAGACTGACTTTGGAAAAGCAAAGAATTGCCTATCAGGTTATCCAACCAAATAAGCTAAAATTCAGGCCATCCAGCAATAGGACTTAAAAACCCCAGAGGAGGTATAAAATGTATTGTGAATTCAATGTCAGTAACAAGTTATGACAGACAATTGTAAAAATAGGTGGGTGGTTTTTTTTTAAAAAAAAGAAATTTTATTTGTTATACTATGGGAATAGTAAAAATTTTTTAGCTGGATATACAGGAGAAAAAAAGATTTCAAAAGAGTTTGAGTTTTCGTTTTCCAACCTTCCTTCATCTGTCCCTCCCTCCCCTCCTACCACCCATAACACCCAAGAACGAGGACATTCCTTAGGTGGAATTGCTCTTTAAATTTAGTTGAACATTTTAATAATAGTTAGTATATGGTTTTCAAAGACTCAGATATGTCACTGAAGTTTCAAGCCCATTTTGTAATCTGGGGGTAATTTAGAAGAGTGTGTGACTCTATATTCTGTGGGGTTTTTTTTTCTTTTCTTTTCTTTTTTTTTTTTAAAGGTTGTATGTCTTGAATTCAATTGGGAAAGCACTTTTTGAGCAAAGGATTTGCAAAGCATTCCTTAGCCAACGACTGGGAATGCCTCAGCTGATTAAGAGATGGCCTCTGCCAACCTATGAAGGATAATTACAATAAGTATGTAAGACAAATTCAGAAAAGCAACTATAATTAATTCACACATTTACTGAGCCCCTGCTATATGACAGGTGCTAAGAAAAGCAATGGTTATACCAGACAGAAAGATACCCTTGTCCTTAAGATACTTGTAATCAAAATTTAGATGGATAAAGAAGCAAACAGCTGTTGCCTATAACAATTGCTATCAATATAGGCACATATATAGTGAATCTGCCCTTATCTATATCAAAGATGATATGTGCTGTCTCTATATGTGTCACCATTTCAATGGCAGACAGGAATATTAGATTATAATGCTGCTAAGCCTAGACAGAACCTTTTTATTTATGGTATTGCAGGCAGTGACTACAATTTGAGTGGCAACAACACAAGAAAGCTATTATCCATTCCGTATGTCTAGTCATCTATCCATCCTATTTCTTTCTCACTTGTGTTCTCCAAAGAGCATTTTTATGTCAGGATGCCCAAATCATTTAATGGTAATCTCATTCTAGCCCAATTTGCAAGGGAATGAATCTCTTTCCTATTTTTCCATCCACACTTAAAATGCACCATCTTGATGTGATGTTCTTGCGCCTCTTCCCAATTCCTGCCAACTCAGTCACTAATCCCTATGGATGTCTCCCACTGCAGTGCAGTGCGTGTTAGCACACATCTGAAGTTCTTGACTTCTCAGCCAAATCTAGATCCTTATCTTTCATAGGCTACTTCTGTCATGGTCTTCAAACTACTCTCCCCAATCAAATCCCTTTAGTTCTATAACAGATCAGTATCTAGAACACTCCACACATGACTCCCTGTTTGACAAAAGGACATCTCTGTTCTTCATCAAGTATTGTCTCCAGAAAGGGCAGTCCTGATTTTAACTCCGTGAGACCCATTTCATACTGACTCCCAGAACCATAAGGTAATAAACATTCTGTGCTATTTCAAGTCACTGAATTTATGGTAATTTGTGACAAGCACAGGCAACCACTAAATCTGTGCCTGTTATCACAAATTACAGCATACCATTTATTTTACAAAAAAAAATTTAAATGTGCCTTAATGGAAAAAAAAAAATCTACTGAGATTTTCTATTAAGTCATGAGATTAGCTCCCTGTTCAGTTTCCCACCAGTGCTTCCTCTGTGTAGATGCAACCTGGTTATTAAAGAGCATGTAGCGAAGTGTCAGCTAAATGTGAACACCTTGGCGTGACCCCTGCTAACCTTGGGGCATCTTTCATCATTCCCCTCATTGGAGACATGTGCCACATTCACCTACTTACAGCATTCTAAATCAGCTCAGCCCTCAAGGTTTTATCAATAGCTGTTTCCCATTGCACCCACTGCCCTCCACACTCTCAAGGTTTGAAAAACTCAGTTTGGACATCACTTCTAATTTAACACTCCGTCCCCAGATCCTATCCTTGGTGTTTCCTTTGCCTGCTACACTTCCCTTTAACGTACATAGTACTTGCTCTAGTTTAGTCTTCTTCTCTAGATAGTTCCAGTCCTTAGTTTATTTGCAGTGCTTTTCTTGTCTTGAAATCACAGGCTTTGCAGTGCTGTTCAGCTGCTCACAGTAGCTACTCAATAAAATATTGTGCAGTGAATGAAGAACTCTCTAGCAAACCTCTCAAACTCAACAGCATACTGCATTTGATTTTGTTACCCATGCCTCCTATGCTGACATTTTAAATTTCCTCTTTCCACTGAGTACCACCTTAAGTCTATTTCCCTTTTTCCTTTTATTGCCAATTCCTGAAATCGGTGATCTACACCCCTGCCACAGCTTCTACTCATTTATGTTTTAATCTCCTGCATATCTGGCTCCTGGAATCATTCTACCACTGGAATTATTCTCTTAATATCACCACCTGCCTATTCAAATTCAATAATCTTTTCGCAATTTGTGTTTTATTAAGTCTCTCCAATTCTTTCGACTCCCTTGATATTTAAGCCTCTTTATTATTCTTCTGCTCTTTTCTGCTAGTTTCCCTTTCTCCATAGCCAGCACTTAACTTGATTCTTAACTGTGGTTTATACTCCAGTTTGGTTCTATGTCTCCCGCTCTTCCCCTGAAATACTCTCATGATAGGTCGGTCCTCTCATAGCATCAAGCATTTTACATTCCACTCCCTAACTTTTTACCTGTTTCAGTCCCACATGTGCAAAATGAAGTGGCAAACCAAATTTGTTACCCTGACATTGTTGGACACTCAACCTTTCCTAAACAAATAGCTCTGTAATGGATGAGTGTCTAGAACACTCCATACATTACTCCCAGTTTGACAATCAAAAGAATAGTTCTGTTCTTCATAAATTAGTCTCCAGAAAGACGGGTAGCACCTTGGTTTTAGCTCAGTGAGACCAATTTCCCTGAAATCAGTGACCCTTGTGAATATGCCCAGTACTGCTAGGAAAACCTATTTAGTTTTAGTTCTCTGTCTTTGAAAACTTGGAAACAGCACGCATTTATTTTTACTTTATCCAGTAGATTCAATCATTGAGTTCTCATATCTATGATATAAATTATGCCAATATTCATAATTCTCTTACCCTCTAATGATCGTTCAGTCACCCATTATTTTATATATATATAATATATATATTATATATATTATATATATTATATATATATATATATATGTCAGATATGATTTGAGTACAAATCCTGTCTGCTATAGAGCCAAGGGGAGGTTGCCTAACTTCTCCTAAGCTTTGGTTTTCTGTTTGTAGAAATGCAATAGATACCTGAAATAATGAGTGACTTTGGGAGTGAATTAACATAAATAGCACAATTTCTAACAAGTAAAAGCACTTACTAAACAGTAGATATCATTGTATTCTTCTATTAAATGACACACTTTCACATTTAACGTCTCCGAAATCAGACTGTGTTGTCATCTACAGTATGTCAGATTATACGGCAGTTTATTTTCTAATTCTAGAATAATCAATACACAATTGTGCATCTTTCAATAGATGGTGTCTCAGATTCAATCAATAAGGTGATTTTCTATTACTGTTATCAGTCTCAACTTTTTATTCCTTTCAGCTTTTCTTATAATACCTGCATTGTAATCTGCCTACTTTTTGTAAATAACTTATTTTACTCCCTCTGTTAAGGTTTTACATGGTCCTTTCTCACTGTTTTCAGCTTTAAATGTTCTCTGGAACTTAAATCCTATCAATAGTCTGTGCTATAGACCACTCCAACTCATTAATCTGCCAGGCTGGTCTTCTCACAACTGCCCCCCAACTCTCCTGCCTACTCTGACCTCTATACATTTGCTTCTGTGACTAAGATTCTCCCATTTCCTACTTATTTAAAAGACTACTTATCCTTACGGATAAGATTATTTCAATAAAGTATTCTATTAAACTCTTCTTAAACTCAAAATAGTTTATCAGAAAGTTACCCTAAATTGCTCCTATATACATGTTCAGAACAAATTTTAGCATTTTATGTGTATACATATAGAAGGATGAAACAGTTTGAGAATATTGTTTTCTGTTCTGATTCCGTTGATAATGTATGTCTTATGTTCAAACCTAACGTTATAGCATCAAAACCGGACAATGGCTCCCTTCATGAATTCATCTAAAATCATGTGGCTTTCTCCTTGAATCAGCAGAGCAGCACCATTGTCTCCCTCCATCCATTATGATTATTCAGACATTTAGACACTTTCCTAGGGTCTGTTGTGGTAGGTACCCCTCATTTTGTTTTCACTTTCACTTCTGAGAGCTACATGAAAAAGGGCTCAGCCAAACATGAGAGTGGCTATCCACCGTGGTGCAGTGAACTTCCAGACAGAGCTGCAGGCTTTGCAGGGGCAGGAAGCTAGCAGGGAGAATGGAGAAACACCTGTTTCCTTGAGTGATGTTTGCTCCCTAATAAGAATGGGCACATGTCCTGATTTTCATGTGTCCTCAGAATCCATAGTAGGATGATTTTCAAGCTTTTGGGAAAATATTTGAATTCAATAGGGTATGCAGTCTATTTCTGGATGAAATAAATAGCTTTAAGATAGACTTTTCTTAAATCTTCTAAAGTATCCGAGGACTAATTGACCAACCAGTATAAAGTAAGTGATTTGGATTAAAATATAGCTGTTAATTACAAAACAGGATTTGAAGTTTAGGATCATTTGAATTTTTTTTTGAACAAGCCTATAATTATGCATAATTATTTGTAATCTAGTACTTAGTAATGCCAAACAATATCACAATAGTGATTCAATTTTTGTTGACCTTATGTATCCGTAAGAGACACTCATTAAAAACATTTTAAAAATGTTATCTTTAAATATATGCATTTTTTTTTGTTTAAGATTATCTAATTTTAATTATTTAAAAAGTTTTGCATTGACTACCTTCATGTTTGATTCCCTTTATATTGTATCTGCCTTGCCTGTGATGGGATCTAACTTCTCTTCTGCCCAAATTGTCAGAATCTAATCACTCCAACTAACTTAATCTCTTGTTTTCCCCTCAACCACAATTTCTTCATAGTAGTTTTAGGAATGTTTTCAACTTGTTTAAATTTAGATACATCTGAATGAGTTTTTAAACACTATACTGTACATATTGCCAAAACTGATTTAACTTACAATTGGTAAGTTTGTCCTTTTAACTCAATAACTGGTTTTGTGCCTCTAATGTACTTTTCTAGATTAAAGGTCAAAAAATATTTTAACTAGCTCCTTCAGATAAGAGTAACATACTGATTTTATTTTTAATGTATTGCCATATTGACATATGTACTCTGAGTTTGACTGGGTGTGAAGATGAATCACAACTATTAACATGAGCACCAGAAAAAAAAAAAAGAAGGAATATATAATCTTGGAAAAGCCTCTACAAACAGGATATGCTTTGTGCTCTACTCGAAATACCAATTAGAGAGACAGTATCATACATAAGCCATGTGAAATCTTGTTATGTCTAGGATTATTCAAGATTAACCAAGACAACCCAAATCAGTTAGCTACATATAGTCATCATTGTTCAACTGTCTTGAGCACACCTGGAGAGGTAGAAAGTGGGATAGAGGCATTTATCTGCCTCTCCTTCTGCAGTGACAGATCTATGTAAATGGCTATGACTCTTAAAAAAAATTATTGGGGAATTTGGGGGAGGGGAACAGTGTTGGGGAACCGGGGAAGGGGAACAAACAAAGTTGCCGTCCCCCTGTTCTTTAGTCTAGTTGTGGAGGACATCGCTTCACTGGACCATGCAGGCATCATCATTGTGCTTTTCTCGGATGAGGCAGATCGGTTGCTGGCCTCTGGATGGCTGCTCAGAGTGGCTCCCAGCAGCTCACACCAGCTGCTAGCTCACTGTAGCCTATGGCAGCCCACTGCAGCAGGGGCTGCACCTATGCTGTCTTGGGGACTCACAGCAACCCAGCTCCAGGTGGAGCTGTTGTTCACCATCTCGCTGTAAAGGGCAGTGTCACTGGCCCTCATATGTGGGATCCGAACCTGGGCCTCTGGCATCCCAAGGTAGTTCTCAACCAATGAGCCACTCGGCGGGCCCATGGCTACGACTCTTAACACAGGTTTTTCTTCTGGCATTTTATCCATGTAATAATCCACTTGACGAGCAAATGTAGTTACAAATCACCTAACATTCAGATATGAGTATTTCTTATGTATATTTACCTCCTAAACATAAAAGGAGAGAATCTCTATTTTGCTCTCACTTTGGCATCAAACTAACTTTCTGGCTTCTATATAATAATGGGTCACATTTCAGACAACTATCTGTGTTTGAAAAACAGGCACATTATAGGTTGAGGTTACTCACTCAGTGGTTGTGGTTTCTCCTCGGGCCTTTTCCCCGAGGCTTGCAGATCAGCGGTGTCCTCATGTGGCTTCCTGTGCACACACATCCCAGGTGTCTTTCTTCATAAAGACATCAGTCATCGTGGATTTGGCCCACACGTGACCTCACTTAGCCTTAACTATTTTAAAGGCAAATTTAATCTCAAAATAGAAGTACATTCTGAGGTATGCTGGGGTTTAAAACAAACATGAGTGTTGGGGAAACACAATTAGGCGCAAAATATGGATGAACTGGCTGACCGTGTTCCTTGGTTAGCCAAGATCTTCTCTATTAGAAATTAAAATGATTGAGAATCTTCTCTGGGATCAGTAACTTTTTAATTAACAATGTAGGTTAAATGCACGTAAAATCAAGCAAATTTTCAAAATTGTACTTTACATAATTACATAGTTACAAAGCAGTCGGACATCCCCTTCAAGGCTTCCTCCAGGAAGGAAGCACAGAAATACCCTGGAGATATCGTGGGTTCAGTTCCAAAACACTGCAGTCAATTATCACAATAAAGCAAGTCGGAATCCTTTTGCAGGTGAGGGTTTTGCCTTCAGTTAGTTAAAAAAAAAAGGCAACACCTGTGAGGCTCAATCAAGCAATGAAACAAGGATGCCTGTAACATAAACCTGTAATGATGAGGTGCTTTCACAGTTTGAAAAGGCATACGCAGAAGTTAATTTAAATATTTCTCCTCGGGTATGAAAATGTTTTTCAAAGATAGAGGAATAATAGTCATCCTTAGGATTCTGTTGTCCAACTATTTGGGTGTGGGTGTGTGGGGGGTAGGAGGGTGAGTAAATCTGTCTCCAGTCTATTTCACAAAATATTTGTTCTAATTGCACACTTTGATGATTAACTTTATATATCAACTTTATTGGGCCATGGGGATCTCCAGATATTTGATCACATTTTCTGGGTGTTTCTTTGAAGGTGCATTTAGATAAGATTAACATGCATATTAGACTAAGCAAAGCAACTGCCCTCTATAATCTAAAGGCTGAAAAGGACAAATGGCTGACCCTCCCTTCACTAAGAAAATTCTTTTGCCTGACAGCCTTCCAACCTGGACAAGTTCTTGCTTGTTCTACAGGAAACTGCAGACCCTCAGATTTGAATTGGGGTAGTATACATGCCCTTTTACACTTATCAGATTCCATAACAGCATCAGCCAGTTCCTCAAAATAAATCAGGAGAGAGAGATCTGAACCCTGGTTAATACTCTCTATAAAAGCTTGATTTTTGTCTAAGTATTAATTATGGTCTTGCCCACCTGCAAATAACAGAGCCCTCTCCTAATCTACTGTAGGATACTGGTAGAAATAGATTTCTGTTGGGATAACATGTCATTTAGCAGGGAAATTAGCAGAGAAGTCTTTAGAAAGCATTAGGTTTAAGAATTATGAAAGGCGTAGCGATATAAATTTACAGATGTGAAGTATCATTTCATTTTGGTTTAAAACAATAAGTTTTTATCAGTTATCTATTGCACGTTTTAAAGTGAAAAAACCACAAGCAAAAAATGGCAACTCTCATGCTAAAAGACCATGATACCAAGCTTAGGTTTATTACCAGATCTAATTGCAGTTTCAATCTCTCCAAGAAACATTCTTAACCAACCAGTCTGGCAGCTTTTGGTCAAGCACCAGTAATTTATCACATGGGCCCTCTCCACCGCCCCCCCCCAATAGAAAAGAGGTGAGCTGAATGCTAAAGAAAAAAACCTACTCCACTTATCTTCCCCCAAATTGAAGATATCCCTGTTCAAAAATAACCAACCCCCTTTTCTTTTGTCAATAGCTCCTTCACCCCCGCTTCATTCCTATAAACGTTCCAATTTTGCACAACGTCTCGAAATGCTGTTCTATTTGCTAGTTAGGATGCTGCCTGATTTATAAATCACTTAATAGTCAATGGGACCTCCAAGTTTGCTTAGTTGAATTTTGTTTTTTAACACAGCATAACAAGCCATCTCAGAACTTAGTTACAACCCCATGAATTCATTATTTTACTCACGAATATGCGCTTTGACAGGGCTCAGCCAAACCAAGTCCC
The DNA here is from genome assembly GCA_033961575.1 of Aselliscus stoliczkanus. Classification (NCBI taxonomy): domain Eukaryota; kingdom Metazoa; phylum Chordata; class Mammalia; order Chiroptera; family Hipposideridae; genus Aselliscus; species Aselliscus stoliczkanus. The sequence continues at coordinate 51,597,549 of CM066735.1, forward strand.
CTTTTCCACACTGCGCATTCATGAACCGCAGGAGCTGGCACACCAGTGCTGACGGATGGCTGAGAGCTTGGCTTTCTCATATAGGAGCCGCTCCATGGGCTGCCTGAGGCTCCATTTCTCACAGCTGGCTCAGGTAGTTCCAAGGGCCATCGCAAAATTCACGAAATGGAATCCCCTCCCCCGCTTTTTTTTTTTTTTTTTTAAGCCCTGGTTCCCGAAACTAGTATAGGATCACTTCAACTATAGGCTATTGGTCAGAGCTTGCATTTAAGAAGAAAGAACATAAACCTTCTCAATGGGAGGAATGTCAGAGCATTTTGGAATCCTGCTTTTAGATTGCCACAGTATGCCCTCTGGCCACAAATTATTTACATTTCCTCCACCTGTAAAATAGACCTGCCCCCTTGAAAGACCCTAGAAAGCCTTATCCCATTACAGAATTGGTTTCAGCTTCAAAGCCCAGAGCTTCATCAGCTAAACAGGTCCAGATCCAGGAGACGCTTCTTGGTTTGGCTCCTTGAATACACTTCTTCTAATCTTGAAGACCTGGGAATGAAACACTAAACTATCTTCCACATAAACACATGTGGCACAGCAGGAAGAGGCAGGTGTAACATAATTGCCAGTGACGTTCCCATTAAGAAGGGAGTAGCAGGAAGCACACATAGCAGTCCCTAGTATCACAACTGTGGACTACAGCCCTGGCCCATTTCTATCCTAATTTAGGCCTTTGATGATCGGGCCTCTGTGTGGCTCTCCGGGAATGATTCTGTGGTTCTTGTCTCTGCTCTCTGGGCTCATGGTTTTACCCTCCGAATCCTTCTCAACCTGCTTTCTGCCCATAAAAGTTGAGGGATCCAAATACCTCTTTCCATTTCATTCTAAGCTGGGTTATTTTGACCAGAACAATTCCCTTAAAAATGGAGTGGATTTCCATGAATGTCATTAGGGTTCTCCATGAGGCAAAAGCCACAACCATATGTCTTTTTTTTTAATTTTTATTTTTTAGCTGAGCCATCCTGCCACCTGTTGGCAGCTCAGCGGCAGCTCTGGCTGGGCATCAAACTGGTGTTACTCAGAGCTCAGCTCGCACTCTTCAGGGAGCTCTTAATCAACTGAGCCACTCAGCCCAGCCCTACTGTATGTCTTTTTGTAACAACTTCTTCCCTATTCTGGATTCCCTGCAGCCTTCTGGGAGACAATAGCTGTAAGACATTTAGAAGCCCTCTTACTAATTGGAGAGGATTTGCAAGACACACCTGATTCTTCCTGTCTGCTTGAAAGAGTTCTTGAGTTACTACAACTCTTTCTGAGAGATTTAAAAACAACCTTATAGTCCCACACAAAGTTAGATTTGGGGCATCAGAGTATTTATTATTCTGAGAATCTTTTGTCCTATGGAAAGGCCTGGGAACAAAGTGTTTTATTTTTGAACTCAGCAAATTCTGGTTCCTTTATTCTTAGCACTTCCTTCCTCCCCTTATCCCCTCTCTCCCGCATTTTTATCATTGCTGGCAAAGAAGCAGCTATGTAAGATTTTCAATATTTTCCTAGATGTTTAGTTTATTAGGTTCATTTCCTATTTTCTGTATTTACTGCAGGACACAGGCTGCCAACGTTTCTACCACTGCCTAATAAGAGTCCTGTTTCTTCCAGCTTCCAATAATATTTCCTTCATTTTCCTTTAAAACCTCACCAACAAACTCCTCAGTGGCCTTTGGGCTATTTCACTAAAACTTTGCCCCAACGCTTTTCTGGCTTCTGCCTGCTGCCCAGCCTCAAACCAATAATATATGTTGTTTTTTCTTATGGAGTCACCCCCAGCTTTCCAGGTAACAAACTCTATCAGTTATCTACGACTATGTAACAAACCATCCCAAGAGTGGTGGTTTAACAGCATGATAATCTGTTATTTTGCTCACAAATATGCAATTTGAGCAGGGTTTAGCAGGAAGTTTGTCTTTACTCTGGAATCAGAGTGTCAAGATTAGAAGCCATGCTTTAAAACTTCCAGAATGTCCAAAGAAAAACTATGAAAGAAAAAGCTGTTTACTTCAGGGCAATGACATGACACTTTTTGAACAACACAATATATAGTGGTTAGTATATTATTAGAAATTTGAGATGAAAAATGATTCAGACATTAAGGAATAAACCTATTTGAAAAACTAATAAATCTTGGACAACTTCAATTTAGCACATCAAAACGTATTAAAAGCATTGATTTATAACTGAAATGAGGAGATATGATTTTTGATAGATAGGGAATTCTGTTCATGACAAGAAAAACATTAGGGGATAAATTCCAACTTCTTTTGGAGCAGAATAAACCATATATTTTCCTCTGCTATTCCCTCCACTAATTCCCTTCCCATTCACATCATCCAATATCCTCACATGGCACCTTCATTTTTCCTCTATTTCCCCTTTCTACCAATTTCCATGAAATCGTTTTCATTTGTGACTTGGTTGGATGACTTTTGAACTAAGTCATCTTTGCTAATTATTGGTTCTATCTATTTTGGTTTTCTCTAGGACTTTGTTTCTCTTTCATTGTCAGTCTCCTTTTTTGTTTTGATTATTGTTTGTTAACAACAATCTCACATCTACAGGACTAGTTAAGTTACATGTCTTACTGAACATGTGAGAGCCATCTAGACTTCCAGATTCTGAAATAAATTTAGAAGTGTTCAACAATCACAGCATTCCCTTTAGTGATTGAGAGTTGTTATATTCAAATCTAAATCTTTCCTCTAAAAGTCACCAAAAAAGTCTGAGAGGTGTTAGTTGTACAATCAAATGAACACACCCTGAAGTTCCCATCCTACCCGAAAAGAAAACTTCCCCATATTAGTTTCATTTTTGGTTTGCCATTGTTGCATTGTTGCATTTGTGGGTTTAAACTCAGACTTACAAGGAGACATATTTTGGTAAGAATGTGTCGGAGGAAAGGCTCAAAAAGCAGAGTTTAAAAATGTTTCACTGAAAAACTTTAAAGGGTCAAAGAAAGGAAGGGAATGGAAAGGCAGGGCAGAAACCATTTTTATTTCCATTCAAAATGAGAGAGAAAAAGACAGAGAGAAAAAGGGAATGCAGATTTGATTATTGAGAAGAGTCAAGTTTTACCAAAACGGGAAAGTATATCTTATTTTTTACAATCAAACATACTTTCCAGAAATAGTTAGCATTTTTATGATTAAAAGGACCCTACAAATTGTTTTCTCTCATGTAAAATGATCACAGAGAATTAGATTTCCAATAAGAAGTATAACTGTTATTGCCTACGGCTACTTAGGAGTTTTGTTAAGAATTACAAACACTGCAGAAATAATTTTCAAACATTTTTATTGCTGCTGATATTGTGATTCTTAAAACACATTAAAAAGATAAGTTCAAATATTTTCAAAACGTACAGGAATTTTAATTTACTCACCGCTAAATATTGAGCCAGCTTCCAGAAAAAAAAGTAGTTTTTTTCAATGACTCGTTCAGAATGGGTACTAAGAAACCTTTGATATTTCAGGATTTTCCATAATATTTAAATGTTATAATCCTGAACTAGCAGACTTTTACCTGGAGCTAGAGCAGACATGGTGTTGGCCTGTATCAACACATGAAAATTATTAGAAACGTCTATGACATAATATCTTTAAATGATGGCAAAAACAGACTACAGCATTATAAACATTTTTTAATCAATATTTTTGTAATGTCTCAGGTTTTCATTAACAAAAGAAGACATCTCACCGCTCATAGTCTTTCTTTTCTCACATATGTGATCCCCATAAATACATGAAAAAATCTTATTGGCATAGAAACAAAACAAAAAGGAAACCTTGACTCTTTTAAAAGAAGGACCTGTGAAAGAATCATTGCCTATTATTTTGCTAAGAATTCATTTATGAATTCTGTGGATTCTTTAGCACGCATTGGATTATTTAACTGTTCATGTTTATTTACTTTTAAGTACCACTTTGTAAATACAGGAGTACATGCAAATTTAATAAAAGTTTTAGTACAGCCATCAATAGAGCAACAATGAAGCTATTTCTTTCCTTTCACACATCTGCTAGTCATTACCTAAGCACTCGAGAATTTATGAAATTACATCTATCTAGCCACATGGGCAATGTTTATCTAAAACATTCACTTACATTACTTAACGTGTATATATAATGTCTAGTGGTATGGTGGTGAACATTATGAATGCCCTTTAACAAACTCGAAGGGAGAACACCCAAGCATCAGTCACTGAATGAAATGAAGGGTGATGTCAGATGACTAATCTTGGTGTTCCCAGCCCCACCCTCTGTGCTCCAAATTGGTGCAATTACTTATACGCCTGGATATGTGGGTTCTGAGATATTTCCAGCTGGTATTAGTCTCTGCACATGAAGGACCAAGAACACAAACAAAACACCTCAAAATATAGTAATACAAAAAATGTATGGTCAAGCCTAGAAGTTAAAAAGAAAAATCTAGAATCCATTGGTGAATATTTTGGTTCCTGACCAGTTTTCTTTTTTTGACCAACTGTCTTCCCCTTTTGGTATTGTTTCCTTTGGCTCCCATATCTGGTTTTAATTTTGTCTACTCCAGACTAATTACATGTTCTCTGTCTCTAAAATGCTTAGATATTTCCAGATTCCGTTTTACCTACTTTGATCATTGACATATGAGAACTCAGCTGTCTCCATGTTTTCCTAATTGTGCACCAAGTCTTAGATTGGTGTTCCTGATCTGTATTCCTTCCTCCATATATTATGCATCCCCAATATGCCAGCCTGTTGCCTTAGTGGTGAGAAAGGAGGTTTGCCCTGGTTTGTGATAAACTATATCTTTCTTAATTTTGTTTGAAGGTCAATATTTCATTGTGATAAACTCAATTCTTACAGGAAAGGGACTTTACTTATTTTTAAAGAAATTTTTTGAGTTTCTCAAAAGTTACCCATTTTTGCTTGTGTAGATCAGTTGTTATTAACATTGGCTGCACAATAAAATCATGTGAGAAACTTAAAAAACAATACTGATGCTAGTGTCCTGCTCAAGACTAATTAAATAAAATTGGCAAACCCTGGGTATTACTGTTTTATATATATCTTAGATGATTCTGATATGAAGCATGTATTGAGAAACATTGTTCTAAATTAATGTGCCTCAAAAGTACATGTACATAAAAATCACCTGTGGATTTGATCAGATGTAGGTTCTAATTCAGTAAATCTGAGAGCCTCCATTTCTAATAAGTTTCTCGGTGATTTCAATACTCCCAGTACATAAACCACACCAAGTAGCAAAGTTCCAAATGAAAGTAGTTAACTACCTAATTATGTGATTATAATTAACATAATGAAGAATTTATGTAAGAGATAGTGCTTAAATAAATGCCAGGTGTGTCCTTTGTGCTGTAATAAATATTTTAGGAGACTTTTTGCCTAATGGCCACCTGACAATATCGTTACTCTTGATGTTGTCCTTAGTATTTGGTTTTAAATTCTGTTGAATAACTATCACTCACTTATTTTCCCAAGTGTGCAAGATTTCAACATGTTTCTAAAGTAGAAAATACAACATGTTTTGATTAATCTCTAAATAGGAAGGCATTAGTTTGTGTGAGCGTATGTGTGTAACGGAGCTAGGTAGGACTTTCTGTCTTATTTGAACTCTCTCCATGTACGTGGCATCTTCCCGTTTCAGCACTGAGGTGACATTACTGTTCTGTGGCCATGCAGATAAAGAGAAGACTAATCCACTCATTTTGTGATGGATCTCAGCTTTACTATTGCCTCAAATCTTTTTTTTGTTATTTCAAGTATTAGAGATCTTCAAGATATCAATAGATATAAAATATCTTGGAACTATCTGTGACTGTATGAGTGGGTGGTGATAAACATGAAACCATGGTTAAAGGTATAATTTTAGAAAAAATTAGAATGACTAAACTAGGTCTTAACTTTTAAATCTAGAGATACTTTGTTAAAGGGAAAGAACACACAGGTTTGCTAATCAATATTAGGACTTGTTACCCACTGAATTTTCAAAATTGAAACTCCTGACCACCCTCACTCAATCGCGTCCATTTTTTCTTCCCTCAGGTAACAGTCTCTCCTTTTCTGAGAACACTTGTGATTGTTGATTATTTTATCCCATTATTAAGACCTTACTTCTCTGTCTTCCTTCCCATTTAGTGTCATGGAAATCATCTCTGCCTTCTACTCTCTTTGAATAAAAATGGCTAACCTTTATAGACTATATAGTCTGTGCCAGATAATGTTGTTTGCCCTTTACATGTGGTAATCTATTTAATCTTACAGAACCCCTGAAAGTAGGGTCTTTTTTTCCCTTCTATTTTACAGAAGAGGAAACTGAAGAGGACACACAGCAGTTTAGTAGCCCCCAAGGTGATACTGCTTGTAAGGGATAAACTCAGACTCAAACCCAGAAGGTCACTGCCCTGTACTACCTTTTACAAGTTATCAAAGAGATCATTGTGGCCATGTTTCAAAGCATTACCCTGAGGCCTGTGTTCATACCCACACAGCTCTCTTGGTAGAACATCCCCTTATTTTCTGTCTGCCCCAAGGCACAGTTTGCCACAATGCAGTTAAAATGAGAGAGGGTACCAATTTGTTTTCAGATAGCTAACATTTACATCATGTTTACTATATGTTAAGTTCCAGTCAAAACACTTGATCTGTTTTAACTCAGTCCTCACGACTGGCCCTTGTAGTTAAGCATTCATTTTATCTGTGTTGCAGGTGAGGAAACAGAGGCACTGAGAGGCTGAACCCGCCCCATGCTCACACAGCCAGCTGAGTGGTTCATGAATGCAGGCAGTCACGCTCCAGAGCCGGGCTGCTCTCAGCCACCTGGCTCTGCTTGCCTGGGGATCATGAGGATATATTTACCCTCTTGTCTTGTGGGGTCAACCTGACTAACTCTTTTCAAAGAGAAAATACACAAGCTCCCACAATGCTGCTTAGTGATTCATGAATGTGCAATTGCATCTCCGAATTTAGACATATTTCCCACAAGTAGGCCCTAAGGAATTCTAAGATGCCTGTTTGCATGCTACATAGCTTCTTTAAAATTCTGACCACCTCTTGAGTTAGAAAATATGGATTTAAGGTAAATAAATTTTCTGCAATCGTCAGTCAACCTTGGGACTGATGGGCTGAATAAATATGTTAAATTACCATTTTTATAAGCAATATAAAAAGTGACTGTTAACAGTGTGGAAAACTCAAACAGTCGATGCAGCACAGAAGGCTTTGCTTCGGGATTTGCACCACTTTGGTGCCACTCCACGCATCCAGCAAAGCCACAGCACCCAGGGCACACGCAGCTTTGTGTGCTGACAGATTGCTCCGTCAAACCATGTGTTTGTGGCTGGCTTCACTTTACACTTTTACAAAGGTCATTTTCACTGAGACAGAGGTAATTAACAGAAGATATTTTGTTCAATTTAATTTTTTTTAAAAACTTAACAAAGGTTTAATTATACCAGTGTACAGCCATGCTCCTACGTGCAAGATAGTGAGTTAAAAATGTTTTCTGCATCAATTTTTTTAAGTTCAAGAGAAAATCAAGTATTTTTCCAGAAATAAGAAAGACATCAGTTTTAAGAGAGAAATCTGAGATTTACTATGAAAAAAAATTTAAATTCTACTTAGAAGACTATGAGATACTTTCCTAAACAAATTCAGAGGCTTATATAATGTTTTATTTAACTAATGAACTAGAACTACTTTTCTTCAAGAAATTAGACTCTGCGTTTTAAAGAAAATGTTTGAAAAAGTCAACTACATATTTTCCATCTATAATGACCTACCGTATACACATTAAGTTGATTCGATTAATTATCCATATTAAACATTGTTTATTTTTGACATTTACCAATTTCAGAATAAAACTTTTTTTTTTTTTTTTTTTGAGGGCAGTGTCACTGGCCCTCATATGTGGGACTGAACCGGGGCCGCTGGCTTCCCAAGCCAGCACTTAACCACCGCGCCACCCAGCCGGCCCAGAATAAAACTTATTTGAAAGAACAATAATCTTAATTGTTCACAGAAGAATTATATTAACTTTCAGGTAATGGGTACGATGGAAAAATTATAGATTAATCAAATACTGACATCTAAATATCGCAAGTTGGCATGGAAAACACCTAGTGATTGATTTGTTTTTACAGCAAGTAGTGTTACAGAACAAAAACAGTTTGTCTCCCTGGTGCTAGCTGAGCCAAACACTGAACACCGAGAATTGCAGTGGAGAAATACTGGCTATTTTATTATGAATGGTGTCATCCAGGAGAATGAGAAGCTAATGCCCAAAAGCCTGAACTTCCCCGTGGTGTAGGTTACAGATTATGTGGGGCAAATCACAAGATACCTATGTTTCTACAATGTTAAGGAATATGCCTTTTGTCTCAGCATTTTTCTTCAAGCCTACTATACTTTGAACCCTGTAACTTAATCATCTCTCAGAAAAATAGCAACTGATCCTGAATGTGATTTTTTTCATCCATTCATTCACTCATTCATTCTACAAACATCTTACATTATGTTAATAATATTTGGAATTCTCAGTATACCACAAATTCTATGTAACTGCATCAACCTATAAATCTGAGAATTCTGAATCTTTGAAAATATTAAATGAGTCTGAGTTAATATTGAAAGTCTTACTGAGCTCTCATGACATATAAGCTCCATAGTAACCAGTATGTTCCGTGTTGTAGTGATTAAAATCCATGTTAGATTCATGAGTTTACTCTTAGTCATGTGATTTCTTTCATTTAAACCACATCTATAATCTATAAATGGAATAATAACAGCATCTCTCCCTAATGGCTGCTAAAGGTATTATAAATAATATATGGAAAGTGCTTAGCATATATAGCAAGAGGCCCCCTCCCCATTTTAAATGTTATTTTTGAAAAGTTAAGAGAAATATCAGGAACTTTAAAATCATGACTTCTAGGGCCGGCCAAGTGGTGCATTGGTTAAGAGCTGGTTTTGGAATGCCAGCAGCCCGGTTCGGATCCCACATATGAGGGCCAGTGACACTGCCCTCTACAGCTAACAACAGCTCCACCTGGAGCTGGGCTGTGCAAGCCCCGGGACGGTATAGCTGCAGCCCCTGCTGCAGTGGGCTGCCATAGGCTACAGTGAGTGGCCGGCAGCCAGTGTGAGCTGCCAAGAGCCGCGGTGAGCGACCATCCAGAGGCCAACGAGCGATCTGCCTCATCCGGGAAGAGCGCAATGACGATACCAACATGGGCCAGGGAAGCAACATCCTCTGCAACTAGACTGAAGAACAAAAGGACAGCAACGTGTCTGTTCCCCTTCCCCGATTTCCCAACGCTATTCCCCTCCCCCAATTCCCCAATAAAATCTTTAAAAAAAAAAAAGAAAAAATTACTTAAAAAAAAAAAAATCATGACTTCTAATCTTTGGTTTGGGAATAAACCACCAAGAGCCGTGGTTGTCAGTATTACCATGACTTTTGTTGATATTATAAGTGATGGGTTAATTATCATTAAGAATAGTTTTTTAAATAATTTAAAATTCTCTTATGCTATTTACATTATTACCTAGGTGTGCTTTTTAAATTAGGACCATTTTGAAAAGAATCTACAGATGGAATCAGACTATCATTCATTCAAATGTCATGTTCCCACTAAACTTGGTTTTTATTATCTTAATTGATTCTTTATAGACAATCTAGGGGAGGCAAAAACTGATCCAGAGGAATATAACAAAACTTAATTTTATATTTGATTTGAGTTACAATGAGGTATTCTGATACTATCATAACTTTATTTTTAGTATAAAGTAATATATAACAGTTATTGGAGTTTGTCAGCATGATTACTGTTTCATTGTAATAATTTTCACACTGTACTTATTGTGTAGGGCCAAACTAAATAGAAACAAGACTGATGTTATGGCTTTAAACAGAGGTCACACCAGGTTTTCCCATGCCACCTCTCAGTGATGCCTATGTTTAAAGAAGCCAGGTCCTTAGAACTGTTTCTTATAGATGTCCTATGTGAAATACTAGAAATATACATTAACTAAAACTTGAATGGCATGAATTTATTTATTTTTTATTTATTTATTTATTTTTTTAGCTGAACCATCCTGCCACCTGTTGGCAACTCAGTGGCAGCTCAGCTTGGGCTGGGCATTGAACTGCTGTTGCTCAGAGCTCAGCTCACACTCTTGAGAATGGCATGAATTTAAATCAGGATCACATACCATGTTTTTATCCACAGGAGTTAGCATGAAAATAACATAATATAATTTGACAAATATTAATACTTACCATGTGAAAATCTCTTATAAAATTTCAAAGCATATAACAAATGTTCAAGTTACTCTTTATAAGCCCCTAGCATGCAAAGATTATTACTCTCATTTTATGCAATATTAGATCCCAGAAAATAAGATATTAAAATACTCAGTGGTTGAGGAAGCAAAGTAAATGAAACCTGGACAGCAGTCAAATGGAGAAAAATAAAGAGATTCTAATTATCTAGCCGAGTATGTCAAATGAATAAAGTATGATAGATTCTTACAGTAAAATAATCTTATATGTTACCAGAATAGCTTTATTAATATCAACATTGATAATATTATTAGTAATCATTGAAGCAAAAATACCAACTTCATGTTGTTGTAGAACCAAAGAATCCAGATGACATAATCCAGATGACAATTTTTTTCCTCTGTGACTCTGCCTAAATTCAAAACATACTGATCCCATTCTTGATTCTCTGTAATAGCCATATAGGAGGCCTACTGTAATCTGGGAAAAGGTCTTATTGCTTATTAATGAAAATGTAACATATTTGCAAATTGTTATTTTTTTTCTTTTTATACTACACATCTAAATTTCCCAACTACTTCCACAGTCAGAGAAGAACTTTTACATGTTTTTTTTTCAGATGTGAATTTTTTGAACTAACTTTTTGACTTTGAGTCATTTCTTGTGACATTTTGATGAGATTCTTTCAATTTAATGGATCCTTGGAGTCATGCCCAAACATATTTGGTTTCAGTAAACAACTAAGAAAATTTTATTTGAAATTTGGGGTTGGATGTTAAAGCATGTGCAAAATCCCATTTCAATATGAACACAGTTTCTAAACAAAACCATATGTTGCCAGCAAATCTTAGCTAGCATTGAAAATCTGTCGGCTTTCTATAAACATTACATTCCAGAAGAGAATGTTAACCTCTTCCCTTTAAAACATCAAACAGAAAAACTATTACTTTTCATAAGCAGTATTTTATCAGACCAGATCATACTAAGAACTAAATAAAGGGAAAAGAAAGTAAAGAAGAATGAACGAATGAGAATTTTTGTGGTTTTTAGCATATCTGTCAATGAGCAGAAGCTGAAGAGTAAGGAAGCTAAAGGAATGGAAGATGAGGATGTCTCAGCGCCACCCCCTGTCACTGGGATACCCCTTGGCAAATACCTGCTTGTCCGTGTTACAGACTGGGTTTTCAGAGGCTGGCGTCAGGATGGAAGTATTCCTTCTAAGGACCTCCAGAACTGAAGAATCTCAAGTGGCAAATCAATTAGGGGAAAAATCTATTATGAAATGCTAGGTAGACCAAGAAGACAAACTCTGCCCATGGAACCACAGGTAGGATCCAAGGAGGGAGTTGATCCAATAGCTGGAACTAAGATGGAGTCACAGTAAATTGAGAGTGGGATGGGGACCTGAGAAGTGGGCACAGGGCTATTATTGCAAACAGCCTCGGGAGATCTGATTCTTTTCCATGTTCTAATGCTTGAGTGTTTCAGGCAGGCAGAAAGTGTGAGCGCTGGAAGGAGAAGGGAAATACAATGGAGCAGGCCAGGGTGTGGAGCCCATGTTAGCCTTCCTAAGGAGGATGAATTTCTTCTCTAAAAAGAGAAAAGAAAGGAAGAATAAATGGAAAGAAGAGAAACTTTTATAAGACGTGAATACACTTACACCAGGTGGAAAGAGTGTTGGTGGGAGCTGTGAAATATGGTAGTCATAACACGTTTAATTCACATTGAATTAAAAGCCAACTAAAACAACTGAATGTTTGTAAACATGTATTTTGGCTATGTATTGTTGAATTGGATATGAGTTTTAAGGGAGAAAAGGCAGGATTTCCCCCTAGGTTTCTTGTCTAGTGAACAGTCATGACATTGGGATAGATTATGCCACCAGCCCTCAAATCATCCAGCCCTGGAAGTCCCTGACACCCTTTAAATGAGTCTGTGACATCAAAATCATTTTCATAATAATTCTAAGATACAATATGCTTTTTTGGATTAATAACTCTTTAGTAAGAATTACAACTGTAAACAGTAGAGGGCTCTTATTCTGGTTTGTAGGGGAAATGTTTGAGTTCTCTGTGGGGAGGTTGGGTGCAGCCACAAGGAACTCCATAGGGAAGCTGCATCATCATTCTTCTCAAAGTTGATGGGGTACATCTTGAACCCAAGGAGTTTCTTTTGGCTTTGCAGAATGGCCTTGAGCTCCTGTAGGTGGCTGTCACAAAGAGAAGCAGTAGTGTTCTGTAGCTCCCAGGCAGAGACATGGAACTTGATGCCAGACTTGGGGTGAACTCTGGGGCCTGCACTGAGTGTAGGAGCATGGCCACAGAAGTTCTGTCCCAAGAGCCTGTTGTCCTGCAGGTCTGGGCACACAGATTGGTGGCAGCCCTCATGTGTCCAGACACCGGGAACTGTTGATGTTAAAAATGAGTGGGTGTGGACAGTGTTCTGGTGCAGTCCAGAAAAGGGCTCTTGAGTTTGGGAGGAAAGCTGTGCAGAGGCTACTGGGTGTCACTGCACTACTAGGTGTGCCAATGGTAGCAAGCCCGGGCTGCGTTGCACGGCCACTAGGGGCTGGGTGTCTGTCAGCTGCAGTGTCCACTCCACAAACTTGGAGCCTGTGACATATCGTAGGTGGATGTTTTCTGCTGGCTGCTTGACGAAGTCTCCAAACTCATCCCGGGCCAACTGCAGGGTACCCTAGTGTCCCCAGGTGCTGATGGGCATATAGCCCTTGAGCTCAGCAAGTTGGGGCTGTGATGCCTCAGCCTGGTTTTTACTGATGTCTTCCTCCTGCAGATGGAACTGGGAGGAGAGGTCAGCCCACTGGCAGTGCTCTGGTCATACAGGGTGACAGCTGTGACCACACCAAGGATGATGTTTTTGGTTATCTCCACACCTAGGCCCTGAGACCTGACACCAGCACATTGGATGTCTGGAGATGCTTCATTGCCTCATGGCCCATCACATACAGCTGAGGTGACCCTCATCTATGTCTGTTTTCTGCCATTTTTTGGCATTCCACTGGTTGGTCCTGAGGGCACTTTGAACATCACAGAATAGGCAAAGGAGCAGTTAGAACTTAGTTTTGAATCAGGCCCAGAGACAGAGTTTCTTCGATGGTAGCACGCTAGACATCTGAAGGATCAGAGGTAGTCTAGATGTGGTAGGCTTTTCTTTTTGTTAATGGCAAATCTCAATGGCCAAAACAAGATGGCAGCCACAGAGCTGGAGGCCCAATGAAAATGTTTCATAATATGATTTTTTAATTCTCATTCTCTCATGAGTGTTTAGTGGAATTTTTCTATACATCTTGTGATAACATCATTGCTCTATTAGGGCAATAGAATAATAGTATGTGTATTCTTACGTTCAAATGCTTAGTTATAATTCCTAATTCAGTAAGATAGATATAACTCTTATAAGACAAACTCTTTGGAGTCCTCCATTATTTAAAAAATTCTATGATATGACATTCAATAATTTAAATGAAATTGAAAGTCCTTAAAAGTGAAAACTACCAAAGTTCAGTTAAAGAGAAAGAGATGGCTAGAATAGCTCTGTATCTCCTAAAGAAATCAAATTGATAGTTAAAAGCCTTTCTATAAATAATATTCCAGTCCCAGATGGCTTCACTGTTAAATTATTTCCAATATTTGAGGAAGAAATCATACCAATTTTATACAAGCTCTTTGAAAAAATAGAGAACAAGGAACAATTTCCCACTCATTTTTATGAGGCCTGCTTTACCTTCCTTGATATGAAAACAAAAGACACAAAGATACTACAAAAAAAGAAAGAAACTACAAAACAATATACCTCAGAAATAGACACAAAAATTCTCAATTTACATACATCTTAGTAAGGTTTACCCCAGAAATGAAAGAAGGGATTAATATTTGAAAATTAATCAATTTAATTCACCATATTAAGGTTCTAAAATAAAAAAAAATCATGAATGACTCAGTAGATGCAAAAAAAAGGCATTTGACCACATTGAACACCTTGTCATAAAAAAATTTCTCAGCCAATTGGATATTGAAGAGAATTTCCTCAATTAAATAAAGAACATCTACATAAATCCCATGGATAGCATCAAACTTCATGGTAAAATACTGAATTCCTTCCCTCCATGATCAGAATAAAAGTAAGGATGACCTTTTATCACCCCTCCTATTTGACATTATAATGGAAGCTCTACCTCGTGCATTCAATAAGAAATACAAATTGGAAAGAAAATGGAACAATTTTATTTGCAGAGGACATAATCATCCATGTACTGTAGAACTACTAACTAAGCTTTGTGCAAACAGCCTTTCCCCAGAAACATTTTTCAAAACCAATCAGTGGCAATTCTTAAATATCAAAAACACAACCAGAGGTAATTCTTGAATACTGAAGAAGTCGATAACAGTTGGGGTAAATAATAGGCTTTTGCAAAAGCTTAAAAGGAAAAGCTGTGATTGAGATGTCTGTAAGGGACATTCAAGCACATTCTTGGGGATGTAGAATGCTACACGCATGTACACAGCTGCACACATACCTGGGCAGAGTGCATGCTCAGGGCAAACCAAGAAGGCCTTGAGCTCCCATCCCCAGCTAATCTGGAGATTCTGTAAAGAGGAGGTGATGTCTAAGACGGGGTTGTAAACCCTGGATGTGTTTTGAAGGCATGTCCCAGACCACATACAGAGTGCCTTGGCAAAGAATGGGAGGTCTAGTGGTTAGAGGCCTCTAAGAAAACCTCTGCCCGATCATTGGCGGATAGCCAGAGATTTCGATGGCCACACATGATAAAGTGACTGTATAGAATTAATTCAGAGATGTCACTAACCAAACAATACAACAACAAACAGCCAAAACGACGCTGATGAAGGAGAAACATCTGATTTCTGAAGCTGCCACATTATAGTATTTAAAATGTCTAGTTTTCAACAACAAAAAAAGTGAGATATGCAAAGAAATAAATTATGGCTCATATAGAGGAAAAAAGCAGCCAATAGGAACTGCCCCTAAGAAAAACCAACGTTGGATTTACTAGACAATGGCATTAAAATCACTTATTTTTAAATATGTTCAAAGAACTAAAGAATCTAAAATTATCTAAAAAATAAAGGAAATTGTTAGGATGATGTCTTACCCCTAAAAAAGAATATTAATAAGGAGATAGAAATTATAAAATGAGCCAATATAGATACTCTGGAGGTTAAAAGTATAATAACTGAAATAAAAAGTTTACTAGAAGAAATCAACAGCAAATTTTAGCAGATGAAAGAAAATATCAGGAAACTTGAAGATGTATCAGTTAAGATTATCCTAGTAATGAGTCTAAGAAACAGAAAAAAAAAGGAAGAGAAATAAACAGAGACTCAGAGATCTGTGAGACACCTCAAGTCCCTTACCCCCCAACACATTTGTATGTAAGTGGCCAATACGTATATGAAAAGATGCTCAATATAATTGGTCACTAGGGAAATACAAATCTAGACCACAATGAGATATTTCACACTCACTAGGATGAGTAGAATAAAAAGGACAGACAATAACAAGTGTCTGGACAAGGATCTGGAGAATTTGGAACCCTCATTCATTGCTAATGGGAATATAAATGGTGCAGCCATTAGGCAAAAAACACTTGGACAGTTCTTCAAGAAGTTAACTAAGTTACCATATGACCCAGCAATTCGACATGTACACAAATGTTCATAACTGCATTACTCATAATAGCTAAAAAATTGAAACAATCCAAATAACGAGTGACTAAACAACATATGGTATATCCATACAATGGCATATTATTCAGTCACATAGATTAATCTTTTCAACTGCTTAGCTGGATTACTTGGATAGCCACATGCAAATAAATAAAAAGATAAATAAAATTGAACAATAATCCTTTATGTAAAAATTATACAATAACTAACTCAAAGTGGATACTGAATATACCTGTGTAATCTAAAGTTATAAAGCTTTTGGAAGAAAATATAAAAGAAAAAAATCTTTGTAACTTATGAGTAGATAAGACACAAAAAAGCATGAAAAAGTGATACTTTAGACTCAAAAATTAAAACCTTTGCTCTTCAAAAGCTACAGTTAATAAAATTGCAAAGGCAAGCCACAGTTTGGGAAAAAATATTGTAGAACATATTTCTTGTAAAGGGCTATCATATTTACTGAAGAACTCTTATAACTCAAATATCTCTAAGGTAATGAGGTCTTATTTCCAATTATTTTGTGGTGAAGATCCAGGCTTGTCTTTAGAATACAGGAGATAGGTGGAAAGCACTAAAATCTCTGGGGCTTGGCCACATTTCAAGGTATTTCCTGTTGTAATAATGTTCATCCTGTTTCCTGTCCCTAAAATACAAACTTACCACAGGATTTCAGTTCTCCCCAAGAAAGGAAATATTAGATCCATGAATATGAATTGTAGTCCAGAAAGAAGGAGTCATTATCACTACATTGATCTTAAAAATATGCTACAACTTGTTTGAGGCAGGACAATCAGAATTATGCCTTTCGTCCTATCTTAATTATTAATAGTAATAATGTCCCTTTTATTTGATTTATTTTTTATTTTTTATTTTTTGAGGGCAGTGTCACTGGCTCTCATATGTGAGACCTGAACTGGGGCCACTGGCTTCCCAAGCCAGCTCTTAACCACCATGCCACTCGGCCGGCCCATATCCCTTTTATTTTAGAATTTACCAGTTTAATTGATAGTTATTGCGTCATGCCACGTTCAAACCCACAGATAAACAGTTGATCCTTGAAAGAATCCTTCAGGTAGACCAGGATGGGGGAAGGAGGGGATAAATTAGCTGACGCTACTTTCTTCTTTGTTCATAGCATCCACATCAATACAGTCTATTATTTTATTATTATTATTATTATTATTATTATTATTCACTGTTTTAGAGCTGCTAAAGCATTTCAAATATATAGGCACACTGGAAGTGCTTAGAGAGGTTGTGTCCAAATTACCAGTCCAAAAGCCATTGTGTTCTACCTTTTTGACCTTAAATATTTTAATTTTTAAAATAGAAATGGCATCATCATCCTTCCGTATATCACAAGGATGTCATAAAGATCATATGTGATAGTGCATGTGAGTGTAATTTATAAATTCCAATGTGAAATATATAATTATTTTGAAAAAGGGCTTCCTTTTTCTTCTAAAATCTCAATCTCCATGTAAGTTTTCTTGAAGACTACTGAGTAGACATTTGTTGACTACCTTCCTCATTCGCATTGCTTTCCTTTAATTGAACTAAGTTTCTAATGAAGGTAAACCTAGAAATCAATGTTTGCACCAAGTGACTGAACTGATTTGGGTATATGATCCAGGCTGACTCTGTCATCTTTCTCTCTAGAGTTTGAATTCACATGAAGTATTTTTAAGACAATGTCCCTGGAATCACAGGATTTCCCCAGATCCTCTGGTGAACTGAAATTGTGAGGAAACAGCAAGGAAAAACCTGCGGGCAGAGGTTTTGTAGAGAGACTAGAGGGAGAGGTAAGCAGCGCCTCGCTGCCTGGGACTCCAGCCTAGAGGACAGCGCGGAGTTGCTGCCTATAAATCTGTGCCTTCCCGCTCTGTGATCTAGCCTACTCTCTCTTTTTTTTAAACAGCTTTATTGAGATTATTTTACATGTAAAACTTACTCATTTTAAGGGTATAATTCAGTGAGTTTTAGTAACTTTACTGAGTGGTACAACTATCCCCATAAATCCTTTCTAGAACCTTCATTCCCTAATAAGATGTCTCCTGCCCATTTATAGTTAATCCTCACCCTCACCCTCTGTGTCAGGCAGTCACTAATCTACTTTCTATAAATGTGCCTATTCTGGACATTTCATAGGAATCCTACAATATGTCATCTCTTGTGTCTGGCTTCTTTCACTTAGCATCATGTTTTTGAGGTTCATCTCTTCATGTAGATGTGTCGGTAGTTTGTTCCTTTTAATTACTGAGTTGGATTTCATTGCTTGATCATCTCTATAGGGGGGCTAGCTCGGGGAAGAGCAGTTGTTTACATATCCTATTCTTAATGTACATCTCCCTTTGCTTATGATAGATGGTATGTGTTTTGGTTCTTAGCAACCAAATGATCTCTGACTAACTGGACCAAGGCAGTTAACCCATTATATAAAACATTCCTCAACTGACCTCAAACTATCTTTGACAAAAATATAGCATTAGACTTTTATCTTTTTACTTTGCTCTTATAATTATTATATTGGCATCTCTAAACTTTGATTTCATTTTTCAGGTTTCGTATACATGTTTAGAAAAAAATATTACCCATCTTTCAATATAAATCCATACTACCTACTACACTTAAATATTCTATCATTAATGTACATATCATTTAAATGATAATTTTTGTATATATAGGAAAGAAATAGATTATTTCTTGGATATAAGGAGATGTTAGGATTCTGGTATATTTTCTGCTAGTAGGACAACTTATTTTTCTCTTCCTGGATTCCTTGTGCTGCAGTTTTATGCTGTACAGATCGCCCAGCTAATGCACCACTTGCTGGGAAGTCAAGGTATTATCGGTGCAGCTTAAATATTTATGATTCAAAAGAAACTACAAGCTGAAGGGTGTGCCATTTATGAAAGCTTTAATGGATGGAGTTTAGCCCAAACTGAAACTTGTTGGGGAGCACAACTGCATTTGTTTAATGATACATGAAAATATTACTCTGTACTTGGCATAGCATCAGCAAGTAATTGGAAAGCAGAAAATGCCTAACTGTAGTTGGTGAGACTTTTACTGCTGAAAGAAAAACTGCTATGATTATAGCAGAAGACTGTGTTAGCAAAAGAACAGTGCTTCCAGGGCTTAAATGCAGGGAATATTATGCCACATATGTCATGACAACGCAGTCCCTGTGTCTTAGGGAGAGTGGGTTTGGTCCCATGTGGGCAGTGGTGAGCAAATATTGGATAGCATGGGCACTTGGATGTGACACCTGCAAGCACAGACGTCACTGGCAAATATTGCACTTATTCTAATTGAGAACCACGTCGGCTTGTAATTAGACTTCTGAGACCCAGTGGGATGGTGGATAGTTACAGCTTCCAATTAGACACAGGAGAATAGGAATACAGCATGTAGGGGATTATTGGGGCTTTCTTGCGTGTGTTTCATTGGCATACATACTTTACCTATTCCACTCTCCCATCCCCCCTTTTTTTCTCTTTTTTTCCTTGAGAATCAAAGACCACTTTAGGCTGAGTGGATCTAGGTGATTTGTTTCCAGTGTGGACAGTCCCCAGTTAACAGTTGATGGAATTTGCTGTTGTGTGTGTTTGTGGGCGGGTAGAAAGGGGACAGATGAAAGAGAAAAAAAAGTCAGGACCATACTGCAGTGGGCTAAGGGTCAGAAGTGTCAGTTGGGATTTCCTGTGCAGTTTCAATGGAGGAGGTCATCTCCATGAAGACCCTTTCCTACTGCCCTGGGAAAGCAGCAGTCTAGAAGTATGTCAGGCTAGAAATGTTAGGTCAATTCATCTTATCTGGTCAGCTTCTGGTCTTCTGGACCAAACAGAAAAGCATGTACCTAACAACAAAATAGCTATTCTAAAAACAGCCATAACTCCACATTAAACATCTTTAAAGATCATCTTAATTATTTCATAATTAAGAATTTAATATGTGATAACAATGATTTTGATTTGATCAATCCAGTTATAAAAAAAATCCATAGATTATAATACATATATGTGTTTATATGTGTATGTGTATAATACATATGTGTTACACTTTTCTTTTGCCATTCATGGGTATGTACATTAAAGAAAAACCAGAATTATCAAAGTTATACATGCACACAGTTTCAAATAATTCTACAGGTTTGAATGAAAAAAGCAAGAGTATCCTTTTCTTCTTTCCCAAAGTAATTCCCAAATCTCCCCATTTCTCCTCACCTCCTGAAGCAACCTAAATAGTAAAACTTTAATTAAATCATTTGATATTTACCTCCGTGTGTCTAAAATATGCTAATGCTGCTATGTTTTGAGTCCTTGTTTAGGCATATTGCATTCCCCTGTGGAGGAATGGATTATTCTTTCCTATGTACCTGTTAAAAAAAATTATTCTGATACTTGTTAAAAACAGTAAGGAGGACTTTATTCAGGGCTCGTGATCAGTGTCAAGACAATCACAAAAGTGGAGAGAAATCAGGCTAATTTCTGAATACAGTGAAGATAGCTTGGGATCTGTAGCCAAGGAGCAGGGTGAAGGGGTCAACGGATGAAAATTATTAAGAGGAGACATCAGGGTAGGGGGAGTCTTAAAAGTGACTTAACAGGATTTTTGCTTAAGGCAGGCCAGAGTGACCAGATGTCAAGAAGAGGTGAAAATTTTCATCAGATATCAAAGGTGGGAGGAATTCTTGTTTAGGAGGTTTGGGCTAGGCAAGCTAAGACAGGGCTCAAGAAAGAGGCCTAGTAGAAAAGGGGGCACAGGGGAGCCTGTCTAAAGTTTGGTCAAGGAGAGAGTCTTTATCATACCGCACCCCTACTACACCTAAATACTTTTCCTCTTCTCAGGTGTCTATGTAATAATTTTTAATTCAATCAATAGTCAATGTTTGCCTTATGATTTGACAAATATTATTATAATACACTTTAAGGCTCAGCTATGTTGAATGGCTTAGTATGATTATATTTTCTTTCCTTTACAACTTATTGATTTCTTTGAGGTTAATAATTGCCTCCTTTTTTTGTTTTCTATAATCAAATTATTTTCCAATAATTCTTCATAAGTATAAATCTCCCTCAATGTATTCAAACATATCAGATTCTCTTCCTTTCCCCTCCCTCACTCCCTGTCATTTTTTTCTTGTCTTGTCCTTTTTCCTTTTCTTTCTTTCTTCCTTTCACTTCTCCTCCCTTCCCTTTCTTTTCCTTTTCTTTGCTTTTCTTTCTTTTCATGCCAGAGTAATGGAGCTGGGGATGAGCAGGTATCCCTAAGCAGAGTTTGTTCTCAGGGAGAGATGGTTCAAGATCAATGATTTTACAAATATATATTATTTAAAATATCAGCAGAGACTTCCAAATAAAGATAGCAATTTGAACATAGCTACATTTCTCCCTCCCCAAATTCCACAAATTCCTCTGAGTTTTGTTATTATTTTGTTTTGTTTTGGATTCAGTGATAAGAAAGTTTCTCTCCAGAGAGATGAAATTTGAGCTAAGACCTGAATATGGCTACTGTGGATGTCCTGTATAACCAACACTACAGCTCTGGGCTTGAATTATAGGAAAGATCCAGAAATTCCAAGATTAAGAGACAGAGTATTATCAGAAAAGGGAACAGCATTCCACTCAAAGGAGAAAGGTTCTTTAATGTGAAAACAGAAATAAGAAACAGGAGTGCCAATGTGGTTGGCCCAGAGAGAGAAGGAGTTGTACGCAGGGAAGTAAAGCTTCCAGGTCAGGAGGACTCTATCGGCCAGAATCAGAAGACTATTCTCAGGAAATGTAAAGGTTCCAAGCATGAGGTAACGATTCTATGCGATGATGAGAAGTCACTGGAGGCAAGTACGATATTTAAACTGGAGTGTGTGATGGATATATAATCTGGTTTAAGTTTTTCAAAGAACACCCTGCCTGCTGAGTAGAGAATCAAGTGAAGGGAGGTCTATTTTCAGGATACATTTTGGAAGTTCCATCAAATAACTTGCTAGTTGATTGGAGGCTATGGTGAGAGAAAGAGAGGAATCAAGAGTGACTCTCTGGTGTTGGCTGGAGCAACTAGATAGGTAATGGTGACATCTACTGACAGAAAGAAGAAAACAGACAGAATAGGTTTTGGAGTACCAAGAAGTATTTTTTTGTTGTTGTTCTGTTGAAATTAAGATAGGTATTCCCCACCCAAAGGAGAGAATCAAATGGACCTCTTGAAAATGAGTCTATAGGCTTCAGGTATAGAGAATCAGAATTTGGTTTATATAGATATCATTTAAAGTCATTGCTCTTGAGAATACCTAGAGAAAAAAAAACAAAACTACTTGAAGCAGAGATAGGGGCTTAGAACCGAACCCAAAGGCACTTCAACATTTACTGGTCCAATAGAAATATAAGAAAGCAGCAATGAAATTTAAGAAAGGTAAGTGAAAATAAAAGAAAAAAAATCAGGAAAATAGTCAGACTGAAGTCAAGAGAAGAAAATGTTTTAAGACTTGTCAACTGTGACAAGTCTTGAACACTGTTGAAAGATGAAGAAAGATAAAGTCAGACAAGCAGTTATTAAATCTGGCAAAGCTACTGTGATAATAGCAGCCTCCATGAAAAGTGGAATGTGGAGTGATTTTTGAATGATTTTTAGGAGAAAAATGGAAGATGAAGAGGAAGTGAAGATGTGATTGAAGACAATTTTTTCAAGTGGTTTTACTGTGAAGGGGATCAGAGAAATGTAGCAGTAGATAGGAAAACTGAGGTGAAAGGAGGTTTTACTACTGTATTTTATTTTTTACGTCAGAGATTTAATGCATGTTTTTATGTTAATTGAGCTGATAGAGAGGAGATAGAGAAACAAAACTTCCAAGAAACAGGGGTGAATCAAGGAGCAAAAATCTTTGAGAAGGAAGAGCAGTTGGCGTCCAGAGCAGGAGAGGTTAGCACTTGATAGGAGTGACATTTCCTGCAACTGTAACCTGGAGGGAGGCTGAGGGCATATGCATGCAAGGAGATTTAATAAAGCCACATGAGCAAGTTCTTGTTTGATTATTTTTATAACATCATTAAAATAGAAGAGGTTATCTGTTCAGAGTGTGGGGTGAGGGGCTATCTCCAAACTGAAACTTAGACTGCATATTTTTTTTTTTTAAGCAGCTGAAACAAAATGCATTTCTCAGGATCACTTTAGCATATGCCAGCACTGAAAAATAAAGATTTATGATCCTTGAAAAATTCACATCATGAACCATTAACAACTTTCCACTCAGATATAAGTTCTGACATATTGCCTCGACTCACTTAACTCTAAAGTTGTCATCTGGGGGTTAAAATATTAGCATACTGATGATATAACCACATTCGTTATGATCACCAACAGAAATGTATTGAATCATCATCGTTTTGTGTGCCATGTAAATCAACATTTTCCCCTAGTTCTGGCATATCTACAGTGTATAAACGTCTCCCACAGTATGCATAGGCAAGCGATGTAATGATAGAACTTAATCTCTCCTGCAGCCTGTATCAATCACCATCATCAACTTGTATTTTAATATGCTAGTAGGAGATACTCCTGTGACCATTATCCCCAAAACAATGCGGTATACAACTGTTTAATCCTATTTGAGAGAATGTTTTATTTTCTTAGCAGAGCCTCTGAGACATTCCATTAACATGAAGAGAATAGATGCCTGAGGATGTAGGAAATGATTTCCATGTATCCTATTTACAGTTTAGTCAGTTAAGATGCCAAAGCTATGTAAAACAGAAGACCATACAGAGCTTCAAAGATTTTGCTAATTTTTGTTTCGGTGAAAATATGCACTCACCCATTTTTCCTGACGTGTGTTTTAAAATGAAAAGGAAATGAGACGTGAGTCACATGGTCTAGGTTTTCTACCAGGTGACCTTTTAGCAGACAGTAATTTATGTTGATGAAAATACACTATTGTACATACCATCTCATTTAGTATTTCAAGGAGAAGGCTATTGTTTGGGAAAACAAATAAGTTTATTCAACTGTAAGAGACTTTGTCATGTATATAATTAATTAGTTAATATTAAATGTATGCCTGGCTTCCATTTATTTCGAGTACTACACTTGATCTTAACCAAAAGTCTGAGAAGTGTTAAATTTTTCTTGTAGATCAACAGTAAATCCTCCTCAACTATAACATAGAGATTATCTGTTTAATGAAGTGAGTATATTAGGCATAAAGCATTAAAATACGCTTCCTAAACTTATGGGTGTTTACAAAATGTTCCATCAAATTTCTTTATATGAAAATGATCACTTTGAAATTGAAGACCTTAGGGGGGAAAGAATTAATTAGATAAACTGAAACCATACAAAGACTAAATGCTTATGCAACATAATTAAAGAAGTCCTCTCTAAATTATCTTCTTAGACCAATCATTGATTTACCTCATTTGCACTCCAAATAATTCTCCATTGCATTTTCTCATCTCACCAAGACCAGACATCCTTATGGAAAATAAATAAAATCAAAAAGAAAAACAAAAACAAATGGAACACATAATCTTCAGAAAGTCATTGCAAAATGCACCAATGTTGCTTAGATGCCCTTTCATAAACATTTCTGATGGATAAGCTTACCAAGTAAATATGCACAGGTCATCATCACTTTGGATCATACTTTCTCCAACTATGAAATATTTGGAATTTTTGATCTCCTGGAGCCCTTTGAGCTTTTGGCTTCTATCATATGAATCATATCACCCAGTGGAGCCATACAGCCCTGATAGGATGACATTTGGGCTAATGTAGAATTGATTAGGAGTGGGGCGTGGCAGCAGATATTATATAGTTATAGCACTTGTCATGTTTTATTATGGTTAGTCCATTCACCTGAACATGAGCATTTGCAGAGCTGTCACTCACTCTCTTACAGTCTTACACATGACTGCCACAAAATCTAGGAAATTCCAAAAAGTGCTTGTTGCATTGGACTGTATTTGCACGACAGAATTTTCCCAAACTTGAGAGGTCAGGTGTGAGGTTAGAAGGCCCCAGGGAGAGGAGAAAGCAGTATCCTAACAAATGGTATCATTAGTCCCTTGATATGTTGCTTTCCCCATCTAGCTATGGAACCATATTAATCTAGCTATGGAACCAACAACATCTTTTGAAGTTTCCATGTAGATAGATTTGGCCTTGCACGGAGAACTGAAGCTTGAAATGAGTTTAAAATACAGACTCATAATTCTTAGAAAGGCTATTTAAAATCAAGTGAAGGAAATGTTGCTGGGAAGAGAAATAGGAGAAGTGGTAAGGTGAGGGGAGACTGGCTCTTTTACTGTGTATACACACACCCTGTGTTGTTTGACTTCTCTCCTATTTTTGCAACAAGTGTGTTTTTGTAACTAAATAACTAAGCTGATAGATAGATAGGTAACCAAAAGCAATCATTGGAACATCAGGTGAGTAAAGAAATCACAGAGGAGAAATAACTTTAAGAACACTGATCTAAAATAGTCATCTAATTTTCTATCACACACCTTTTAATTTCCCTCACTCACACCTCTCTTGACACCCCCATGGCCTCAGGTAGTTAGGGCTCCCTCTTTGTCTGCAGTTTTTCTGAGTTTTATTTAATGAAGGCGAAACCACCCCACCTTCCTACCCTAGGGAGTATTTGGAAAAATGGAGTATGTGTTGAGAATGGGTGAGTGTGTGTGTGTGTGTGAATGAGGGAGAGATTGGATGACTAGAGGCCACTGCTGCTATTTAGTAGCAGGGATGTCAAATATCCTGCCATGATTAGGAGAATCTCACAAAGTGAAGAACTGTTGTGGCCTAAATGCCAACTGTGTTATCTGTTGAGAAACTGTGTGAGTTTTTATTTTTATTATCCCTCAACTGATATGGGATCTATAAAGATCCAAGATTAGGATTCAAGTAAATATTCCTTTTTTTGAAGTAGGGATATATATTACATTGAAACCCAAGAGTGTTTTTCCCTAGGAACAAAACATGCATCTTTATGCCATGGTTATTTTCTACAGTTAAAAACAAGTTTTAGTGCCAGAGAACAAGATACAAGAACATTAAGTCAAGAATAAATTTATAAAACAGGCATTTTCCCCATGCTTACAAATTCTTGATCTTTGTCTTCCTTCAAGATAACTCATCTGTACTATCCTACTACCTGTTGGAACCTACCACCTCCATAAGTAGCATTTTCATTTAGTGCTCACAACGCTAGTTTTGATGCCATTTGGGAATATGCAAGCTGCACATTTACCCATTCTCAGCTATGTACCTACCTTCCTCTATGATCCTGAAAGTGAAAAGAGCATGGAAGGGTGGAAGAGGGAATAAAAGGAGGGAGGGAGAGAGGGGTGGTGGGGGAGAGAGAGAGAGAGAGAGAGAGAGAGAGAGAGAGAGAGAGAGAGAGAGAGAAAGAGAGATTGATTTAGTTCTTTTCCATCACCATTTACAATGTGTTCTCTGAAACAGTGAGACCACTGCGCTAACATTAAATATCATTTTTAACTTCCTTTGGATGGTTTTTCCTTCATCAGTTCACAGATTTAGTTGCCACTTTTTCCTTCATGCTTGAATTCCGTTGACATTTGTGGTGAGGCCACGCACATGCTTGGCTTCTTTTTTGATATGATCATTACTATAATTTGACATTTACTAAGCCTTCACAACCACAATTTCTCCATGTAGTAAATATGTGAAATTCATAAAATGACAGCTTCCCAGTTACTCTCACTTGATTTCAGAATTAAACAGGCTATCTTCATGCATATTCTGCTTTCGCTGAGTTCAGTAAAGGAAAAAAAAACAGTTTTTCCTTTGTCTGAATTGTTTTGTGCCAAATAACTGGCTAGACGAAAACTTTTATTTTTACTCCATTTGTTTGGCTTTGCAGGAATTCAGTTATAGTGTAAATCTGGGGTTGAAAATACTTTTGCTTTTATATCACAGTTCTCTGAAATTGTGTTGAAAATCATTCTTTACTAAGAGCATTACAATATATGCTTTTTGGTTTTTCCAGGGGGAAAAACACATCATTGATTTTGGCAGTAATTCCTATATATATCAGTGAAGTTAGACTTAGTGAACCTCACTTGAAAGTGTATTTTGTAAACATAGACAACTATACAAATCAGGAATAAACTAATTTAAGTTTTCTTACTTAAAAAAACCCCCACAAGATAAAAACACCATAGTGAATTGAAGCAGTACAATTTCATAATATAATGGATCTCGAACTGGGTCTCTTAGAACCTATACTTTTCTAATTTATCCCGTATAGTTTTACATTGTTTAAAACTTGTGTCTCCTCCAGTGTTTGGTGCAAAAATGATTGGTGAATAAATGAATTAGGAGGAGAACAACTGGAGAACCAAAAAGTCAGTGGGTAACTAGTATGCACTCAATTTGTAGAAAGGCACTCATTTCATTACAGAGGCTTTGAAAGGTTGCCTAGTGATAGTTGAAGGGTCTAAACTTTGTAAAAGTAAAATCCAGTCCTTTGGGTCAAGTTCTGAATTTGTGCCTGTGAGAGAGCTTTGTACAAAGTCAGGCAGACACCCTGGAGTACTGCTGTCCAATGGATCTTTTGGTAATGTTAAAAATAATGTGCATCTATGCTACCCAATATGGTAGCTTCTAGCCATATGTGGCTACTGAGCACTTGAAATGGGGCTAGTGTGATTGGAGCACTAAATTTTCAGTGTTATCTAAATCTAATTAATTTAATTTAAATAGACATACATATTTGGCAGTATAGTCCTAGAGAGTTCTTTGAAATGAGAAATAGGTATGGAAGCAGCAACAATGCAACCCAAAGTAACCAAGACTAGAAGTCAGCAGAAGTAATCCTCCTCTATTTCTTTTTTTTTTTTTTGAGGGTAGTGTCACTGGCCCTCATATGTGGGACCTGAACTGGGACCGCTGGCTTCCTAAGCTAGCTCTTAACCACTGCACCACTCAGCCGGCCCCCCTCCTCTATTTCTGAACATTGTTGGTCATCCATTCTTTCAATGAATACATATACACAACTATCACACATCATCTGCAATGTCAGCAGAAATCAATTATTATATATGCAAAGACTTAGAAATTATGCCACCTGTGTACATTTTCTGAAAAATGTGCATAATGAAATCTCCAGCTGGGAAATAAATCAGCCAAATAATCATAGATGTAAAAAATTTGCTACTACTAATGAAGTCATACAGCTTTGTCTCAACAATGGTTTCATATATATGCCAAATGAGCTTGCTTAATATTTGTAACCAGAAGAAAACATGATTGTAAGTGTTTAAATAGTAAAAACTGGTGTTACATTTTAGGTACATGGCATTGGGTAAAATAAAGATATCTTATTCTCTGACATTGTTCTAGCATAAAACTCAGTTGTAGGCATATAAAGGAGACTCAGTTCCTATTCTTTTTAAAAAAAACATATACAATGAAAGCTAATGTTCTTTTCAAGTGTTTTGTAATGATGCATTTTAAAAATTGATTCTTGTAACATTGTGAGTTTAGTAAGGCAGGCATTATCATTATGACTATTTTTTAGAAGCAAACAATGAAGAGAATTTGTGGACCTAACCCAAAAACATACAGTTAATAAGTGAGTGGAACCAGGACTTGAAATTGGCTCCTGGCCCTCTGTTCATGATGAAGGTAATGATTATGACCACCACAGTGAGAAAATAATGGTGTTGATGCTTATCATCATTTATAAGGACCATAGATGGTCTCTTATAAGGGATTTGCTTGCACTATATTATTCTCAAACTGGAGTAGCTTCTCGATTCATTGCACAACATTTCCTGTGTTTCATGTGCTATGTTTGAAATTATAGTCACAGTTTTAAATTTTATGTCATAGTGAAATAAGTTTTGAAGTAGTTATATTTTTCCTCCCCAATACTATTTCCTCATATATTCTGATTTGCATTATTTCGACTTTTTCTATTTTATCACATTGATTTCTGACAACGATATTAATAGTCAGAGAGCTGTTTTTTTCCTCCCCTTAGGTATGATTCAGATTCACACAACTTGAGAAAGAGTTCAAGGTATAGAATCTATGTCAAATATTTTTGAAACCACCCTAAATGGAGAGTTAAAATATTTACTGTATTCTGCTTTTTAAAATCAAGGATGACTTGAACAAATCAATTATTAACGGGAATTTTAAAAATTCTCATGGTGTCTATTAGATAGATAATTAACTTTGTGATAAAGTTTTGTATCTTTACCATTTAGTTTCAATAAAATTTAACATTGTTTGCATTACATGTATTCTGATGCAGGTTGCTAATATTAATGTAATTAGCAAATTGAATTGATATAATTAAGGAATAGAGATTAAGAATTTTGTCATTATATTTAATAATACAATAATTTTCCCCATAAGACTTTCCCTGATTTAACATTTTTTAAAGATTCTGAATAGTTTTAAATAATGGTTCATTTCCTAAAATATCTCATCAAATGCAAAAAAGTATATGTGTTGAAAATTTCAAAAGAACTGTTCTAATTAGATTTCACATACAGGTTTATTGAGGTTCATACAATTATCAAATAATGAGACAATTATATTGGTGTTTCCCATAGTGGAAATATTTACTTTGTTAAAAAATATTATCTTGAAAATACGTGCATGTAGGATCACCTTTCAAGGGTTTAGAAATCATTAAAACAATATTAATAAAATCAGAGGAACCCAAAGTACGTAAAATAATTGAAAATGAAAGGTTTGCTTATAATAAGTTTAATATATTTAAACAAATAATTTTCCCACTCACATCCAAAAAGGGAAATAAAATTTAAAGTGGGAAAAAAAAGTGGGGCAAAATCCAGTTCCATGAAGTTGGTAGACTGAGCTACTACCATCTTCTCAGTTCAAACATATATGTCTTCCAAACATTACAACATCATGACCTATGTATGTATAATATACAAGAATTCCCCAGTGCCTGAAATGAAGAGTAGGGGTCACAGTGCAGGAACCTGGGGGAGAAGGGACCAGATGCTGGCCCTCCTGGACAGAGCCTGAAATTGAGTGCTTACACACGGACTGTGGACAGGGGTCCACGAAATGTGAGCAGCTGGGAGTGAAATCCTCATAGAAACCCAGGACACTGGAAAAAGTCTCCAAAGAGTGAATAGTGAACAAAGGGCTCTAGAATCAGGGCGGGGGCAGGGACGGGTGCCTCTTCTCTTGGGTTGGAAGACATAACTAAAAACCCAAGCCTGAAGTACATGATATTGTGGATTCAGAATTTGGAGTACCCTGAGGGAATCCCAAGCCTAAAAATGACTAGCAAGAAGATTAGATGGAGCCCAGTTTGGGACCAGCCCTCTTGTGATATCCCTTAGAAACAAATGTAAACTTTTGAAGGAAAACTCTTCATCTCAGAGCTTAAATGAATCCGACAGGAAAACAAAATGAAACAACTCATCCTTCTCAGACCCAATAAGTCCCCTTACCTCACAAAAACTAGCTACTAATGAGCTAAAAGCAAAAAAAAAAAAGGGGGGTGGAATGAGATCCATTCATTCTTAAGAGAATGGCAGACAAAATAAATAGAAGGATTGGCATCCACCCCAAGAGCTTCAGATGATAGGACAACCTTGAAAGGGATCATAAACTATATGTGTTTTAAAAAGATCAAAGATATGGAGAAGAAATATAAACTATAATGAAAATAAAGCCCATTATGAAAAAAAATCGAAAGATTTAGAAAAATCCCTAATGGAATGTCTAGAAATCAGATAGGTAGTCATTAAAAATAAGATATTAGTGTCTGCTTTGAATAACTTAGCTTAGGCTGAAGCAGGCTATAAAAAAAAATAGTGTGTTCTAACATCCAAAAGTCTAATAACAGACGCATAGTCCCTGTGAGCTGTGCTCTGGGCCTAGGACCTTCCACCCTACACCCACAGAAGTCCAGGGGAGAGTCAAGCTCAGCAGAGTACATTTCCCAGATCTCCTTAACGTCATCAATCATCTTTAAGAGGGAGTCATGTTTTCTCCCAGCAGTTTTGCCAGACAGAGATCAGCATTTAGCACCATGCACTGGGATTAAAACCAGGCCTCCTCAATTTAGGCAGCACAGATCAAAGGGGGGCCTTTCAATAAACCTGTTGTAAGCCCAACAGAGATTAAGAGTGGATTTTGTATTCTGGGACCCTCTACTCCTCTTAAAACCACTTACTCCCAATCACCAGGGGCCAAGAGGGGACGATGAATTCAGAATGCGACCTGATTTTCCCAGATATCCTTCACCTGGGAGGCCCATGGGGCCCAGCTTGCACGAGACAGTCTCAGTTTCCACTTGTTACCAGTGCTTTCTTCGAGGCCCCAAAGTATCCAAGAATGGTCCATATGTTATCTGATTACTCTACCTAAATCTCATCAACACCTTCTTTGGGTAAATTGATTTTTTCCCTAAAAGACAATAGAAGTAAGGCTATTTAATGAACAACTGAAAAGATTTCTTGTGGCTTCTAACAAGTACTTTGAAGCAGAGGAATGGAATGGAATGGAATTAGAGCTAATTTAGTCTCATTAGTTTCTATCAATATACACACATAGTCAAGTATTCTCAAAATAGTTATTTGCTACTATATAGGTAAAATTATAAGTTTAATAGAAGGCCTCCATAATATTTTTGGTAGCTTGCTGTAATTTTCCTAATTTACAGATTACTTGTTCACAATGCAAGATATGTGGAGGGGGAAAGTTAATATTATCTGCATTATAAGAGATTTGTCTAATATATCTTTCCTTAATAACTCTTTTCTCTTCATTATTTTAAATTCTTGAGCTACAATTTCTAGAAAAATCTTAGAATAAAGTTTTAACAGAACTATATATGTGGTGATGGCAGTAGAATCACTTTTAGTCCCTTTGTGCCTTTTTTGTATTTTATAACAGCATTTGTCTTTTTCTCTTTTTGTGTTCAACATGTGTTAACTTTTGTAATGAGAAAAATATTACCAAGCATTCTATACTCACATTTCTAGTGAATTTATGTCTGGCTGTTCACCTCTTTCTCCTTGTGTCTGGCTTCTTTCTATTCCTATTTCCCATTTGCCACAACTTTTGTAAGTGTCTGTGCCATCCACCTGCCCGGACTCCTCCTCTCTGCAGTCTGCAGTGCACGTTGCCCTCTCAGGGCTCGTGCTTTTATAGTGTCTGTGCTCATAGCATTCAATATGCTGATGAGCCCTGGAGCTCAGTGGGTTGACATCCCCTGCCAACATCACTTGGCAGGCACCATGCTCTCCATCCTCTCAAATGGCTCGGCTTGCCTACCCATGCCGACTGAAACTGTCATTTTCACGAGGCTCCTATTGTTGCAAATTAGCCGTTCCTGGCAGAAGTTCACAGGCCATTTCTAGGCATTAATTTATGATCTGTGCATCCATTTTCTTCTTTCAGACC
The DNA here is from genome assembly GCA_033961575.1 of Aselliscus stoliczkanus. Taxonomy (NCBI): domain Eukaryota; kingdom Metazoa; phylum Chordata; class Mammalia; order Chiroptera; family Hipposideridae; genus Aselliscus; species Aselliscus stoliczkanus. Next base: position 51,630,011 of record CM066735.1, read on the forward strand.
AACATCACACAGAAGCTCTTCTGAGTTTGAGCCCTTACTAATCAAGTTTAGGCAACTTGTTTAGAATAAAACAAAACAAAACACAACTATGTTGTTTTTTCAGCAATTTCTGCTACCTTGTAGTCATTTTCACAATAAAGGATAACTATATCTTGGTTTCCTTTCCTAAGCACTCATTTTTTTGAGGGCATTTGTTGGGTTGATATACAGAAAGAAGGTACTTCTTCTGTACCTAGGTTTATCTCAATAATAATACTGAATGACTGATTAGAGAGTTAATAAGACAAAGCATGGGGATGAGATCAAGATTTCAAATTTCTCTATCCCACCTATTATTTTATTAATTGTTTAAGGACCTGGAAAAGAAAATGAAACTATTCCATTAGAAAAGACCTGAATTTATTAGCAGCGCTTTGCATTGATTTTTTTTTTTAACTCCTTAGGAAATGCCTTAAAATATTATTACTTGCTGAAGCAGTTAGTTTAAGATAATGTTTATTTATCATTCTCTTAAAATAATGACATAAACATATGAGCTTTTCCTCCTTTTATCCCCAGTCCCTCTCAGAGTACCTGTAGGCACACAGCAGATGTTCAATAAACACTCTGTTGATGTGAATGCTGGGAAGATACTATTTGATGAAGAAACTACATCAGATTTATCATTTCTAATTATCAACTAAATAATTCTGATGAAAAGCTCAGATTTCACAGAATCTCTAAGGTCAGAATAGCTTCTAATGCCAAAAACAGGGTTTCAGGGTATCTCCCTGCCCTTAAAATTCTAAATAAATATTTGAATTTTCTTTTTTTTCCCCACTCATTCACTTATTAAACAGATAGGAATTGAACCAGATGGTGTTCTAAGCACTCTGGGTACAGACATAAACAAGATGGGCAAGGGCCCTGTCTTGTGTCCTGGTGAATAGCTTTCAGATGACCTTGGTGTTGGGTGGAAAATAAAAATGTCATATTGAAAGTGATGGGATAGGTCAAAGCCTCCAAATCATTTAATTCAACACAGCTTCAACTTGGATCAATGGAGACTGCTGCCAGTTAATATTTTAACTTACACACGTTATATGCCAGAATTCGTTTACCCCACATAGCTCTAGATTACTTAACCTATGCCCTTCAGATCAACTAAGTGTGAGAAGGAGATTATCCATAAATAGCTGAATGTTGTCTATTCATGTTGTACGAGTCAAGAAGATATTTTTCCCATTAATAAAATATCTTAATAAAGATAAAATGATTGTATTTTTCATGTTGGCAAATGCTATCTAAATAATGGAATGATGAATTTACAAGCAGGATAATTCTGGAATCCTGTTCACTGTGCCTCATATGTAGTCAAACAAATGTTTTGAATAAACATTCTGTCCAGCATGTGGTTTCTTTGTGAGAGCCATGATTCTTCCCTGTAGTTCCTTAGTAAAATTATTTTTTAACACAAAAATCTGCCTTGTGGTCTTGCATAATAATCAAAGCAAATGAAACTATTACTCTTTAGGCATACACCATGTGTGAGAAACAGCCTCCTCCCAAGATAGGAGGGAAAATACTGACCTTTTTGCAGGTGTAAGTTAACATTGCCAATTTTAAATGAAGCTCATTTGAAAGCTGGGTTATATATAAAGCATTAGTATAATAGAGCAATTAACACTTCTCCCAGGGTAGATGAAGAAATTGCGATGTATGACTTTGTAAATGCTGTCACTAAGAACTGAGTAATATGATATATGTATATTACATAAGCATATATCTATCTATATGAAAGTATGACTGAGTGGAAACACACACACACACATACTTATATACACATGCCACATATGCCATTAGGCGGAGTTCTGTTTGTTTTCAAATGGTTACTCATAGACAAGTAGAGGGAGAAAAGAGATAGTTTATTTCTTCTTCTGAATAGTTAAAGTCGCCCATCTTTTGAAAATGTATTTATACTTTGGCCTTATATGTCTGGCTCAATCATAATTTAAGCTTTTTTTCCCTAAATGATTTGAAAACATGATAAAGGCAGGTTGATATGGCACCAGTGGTTCTATGGGGTGATTGATTTTATTTCTAGGAAGAATGGAAAGCATGTCTATCAGAAGGCTTATGAATGAGACAACAGATTGCAATTCCCAAGTCTTGCTTTGGGATTTTGCTTCTATTTACAGGGGAAACTTTTGGAAGTAGATAAAAATATACCTAGTTTCTTTAACATAAAATCCCAAGGGAATCTTCTGTTTACTAGACATCCTCTTCCAGTAGGAAAATAAGAGCCAGCATTTTTGCTTGCTTCAGTGGGCCTTTGCATATAACGGACTAAGACATAGGTAAGAGATGGGTATTCGAAGGCTGGGGGCCTGATCGGTCTACTGGAGGTCAACCTAGAGAGGTGAAGTGGCTCTCTCCAAATAAAAGAAGAAAACAAAAACACTTTCAAAAATCAGTAAGGCAATTCAAAGGTCTCTACCTGTAGAGATGATTAATAGAGAGAAAAGAAGCTATAATAGTATTACAATATACTACTATATGTTTTATTATTATTATTATTATTATTATTATTATTATTATTTTTTGAGGGCAGTGTCACTGGCCCTCATATGTGGGACCCAAACCAGGGCCGCTGGTTTCCTAAGCCAGCGCTTAGCCACCGCGCCACTCGGCGGGCCCAAATAGTGAGTTTTCTAATATTGCAATGATGCCTTATGGATGTCCAATACCTAAGAAAGATTAATCTGAGCGAAACAATAGATTCCTTGATGCCTAGTTAGGGACTGAGAGCCATTCTAATGCACACATTATAATAAATGAGAATTCATTTTACCCCATGTTAGTAAAATTATACATTCTCTTTATATATCTGTATGAATCAGCTAAAGAACGGAAATGATCCTGTAACCCAAATGAACTAGTCTTCTGTCTTTCTTTAACCATTCTTGTTTACAAAATATTTGTGTTTCCTGATTATTTTTACACAGACTTTGGTTAGTATTTTATGATTATTGTTGACAACAAAGGTTTTTTTTTTGAGGGCTGTGTCACTGGCCCTCTTATGTGGGACCAAACCGGGGCTGCTGGCTTCCCAAGCTAGCACTTAACCACCACACCACTCAGCCAGCCCCAACAACAAAGGTTTTGTGCCCACTCAGTCTTTTAGAAGGCAAGGTGTATGCATGTCTCCAGCTTTGGTGGTGCAGCATAGGGAAAATAGTTTGATTATGATGGCAAAATGAAAGTGAACTAAATAAATCCCTGTTTCTGTTGGCAAAAGGAGAGATCTGAACTCTAATGAAAAGAGTCAAAGGATAGAAATGTGTTCAAGAGGAGGCCTTGAGACTTGGTTCTAAGAGGGCTAAAGAAAAAGCTGACAAGGAACAAAAGCCTAGCTTTGTCACCATCTGTTAGCAGTTATTTCCCTTCTCTCAAGCTGACATATTTTCTTTTCTTTTTCTATCTGGGCCAATTGAGAGAATTTTTGTTGTTTGATCCACCACTCCCTCTTCCGTTTAGTATCATCACCTGATTTTCCTGTAGGGAACCATTCTCCTCTATTCTCAGGCTATGTGGCTTAGATGGGACTAAAGTCACAGCCAGTCCTAGGGGTCAAACACATAACCGCCCTTTGGTCAATCCCAGTCACGGAGATTATTAGTTCAGGGGTGGGTCAACCAGGCCAAGACACAGCTCATTCCAAGATGTTTCTAGGAACCAGCGAGTATCAGGCCTTCTCTTTGCTGAGATCTTTCACTTGGTAGCAGGTAGGTCAGGAGCTCTAAACCCTATGTGAGGAAAGAGTCCTTCAGAGCAAAGCCTATGGAGAAGAATCAGAGCCAAGACATAACAAACTATAAGAAAAACAAATCCTCGGTGATATTATTTGAGTAGCTTAATCCAGTTCTTCTGGAAGTTAACCCTCATATTTCAGTATGGTGAGCCATTTACCTTTCTGTTTTGTTTAAGGAAGACTGAGTTGTATTTCTGTTACTTGTAACCCAAGAATAGGTTAATATACAGTAGAACTGAAACAAATAATATGAAGTTAAAATTATTGACATTTATCTCTAGATAAGACAAAAAAGAAAAACCCAACTCAAATAAAAACATTGGGTCTGCCCAGTGGTGCGGTGGTTAAGAGCTGGCTTTGGAAGCCAGCAGCCCCGGGTTCGGATCCCACATATGAGGGCCAGTGACACTGCCCTCTAAAACAAACAAACAAACAAACAAACAAACAAACAAACAAACTATATATATATATATATATATATATATAAAAGGCACTGGAAGGTAACAAAAAAGGAGATTAAGGAGGAAAACTAACCTTTGGATGAAAGGAAAACAGTGAGATTTTTTTTTCTTTTTTTTGAGGGCAGTGTTACCGGTCCTCATATGTGGGATCCGAACTGGGGCGCTGGCTTCCAAAGTCAGCGCTTAACCACCACGCCACTCAGCCAGCCAGAGAACTTCTTAATTTTGCAGTTTCTAGTCTGAGGATTTCCAGTCTCCGCTGAATCGGGTGGCTAACTCACTGCCAAAAAGTCTGCAATCTTTCTGGTTTCAGGCACTCACAACTGCTGGAAAATGAGGCGAGAATCCCAGAAAAGGTGGAGTCACATATAGAGAGCCTTAAATTCTGTGCATAAACTGTGCCGAAATCTCTCACTGACCATGGAACTCTGCATTTGTGGGGTAGACTTCAGGCAGCCAGGGCAAGAATCAAAGCACTGAACTGAGATTGGAGCTGCCATGCAAGAGAGAGATTGCAATTTGATTCCAATCAAGTTAACTGATTGCTACAAGAACAACAAAACCAATACTTTTCAGGGGAATATAACAGCTATTATAAACTATGCTCATGATGTAAAGAAAAACATGCTTGTAATGAATAGAAAAATTAACAGAGAAACATCAATTGTATACAAGAACTCAAAGAAATTACTATGAGGGAGTATGAGTAGGATTCCATAAAATAAATAAAGGTTATGAGCATATTGGGTAGTAAATTCAACATCTCTAATATAGACTGGGAAACATATTTTCTTTTCTAGCAACAATTAATTATTATCAGTATATTCAGGTGATTAGTTTATATTTGTTATATTCTTTATTTAATACATAGTGAATCCAGCAGTCATTGAATACATTAGTCCGTACATGCACTTCTAACTTCCTTATTACCTATGGTAAACTTTACAAAGAAATAAAAGTAAAATTCACTTAAGTCAGAACTTTCCATTATAATTTTTCTCATTTTTTTAAAGTTTACTTAAATCTATTTTGCAAAGTAGAAGATAAGTAAATATTTTAAAGTAACATTAGAGGAACTAATTTTAAAATGTGCAAAAATATAAAAGAACATAAGTGGCAATATAATCTCTCTCTTACACAGTGTAAAAAGCACTTTTGCAACATTTCAGAAAAGAACAAATTTTCACAGTTCCACGGGAAAGGCAAAGTACCGTGGTTATAAAACACGTGGGCACTAGAATAAAACAATTATGTCCTTCAGTCTCAGATATATTATTTATTAGCTATGTGAATGTGGGTGCATTTCTTAGCCTTGTTAGCTCATTCTCAACATTAGAATTTTGACAATTACCCTACCAATGTCTTTTTTTTCTGTTTTAATGCTTATTATTTTCTCAGGTTACTTACAGCTGCATTAACTAATACTAGAAGCTATGCATATTATCTTCTCTCAGGATACACACTAGAAGCAATTATTTGGGGATATCTTATTGATCAGTGAGAAGAACTTATGTTATTCTTTTAAAAAGGGGTCAATTTGAAAAGACAGTAAGGCAAACATGCTTTTTATCAGCACAGTATACATTGTAAGCCACTCTCCATGCAATGCTATCAAATAACTTGTCTTATTCTTTGTGAAGAAAGATGTACCATGTTTTTGCATTTCTAAGGAATTTGGCAATAGTGAATCCAGTTTCAACATAGGAATTTGTAAATACGTACTTTTGGTCTAGGTGTCATAATTATTAAAAGGACACAGTTCAGTCTGTATAGTTCCTCATAATATTAACCAGACTTTCACACATTCCCATTTGTCTTTGAATAGCTACCTTTCTTTTCATCTTGAATAAAAGCAACTTCTAAATACTTAGTTCCATTTCTCTACAACATCCTGGTTCCATTTTCTCTACAATATGCTCTTGGCTAATTCCCTAGGGCTTCCTCCGATATGCCCACTTTGGAATGACTTCCAATGTTCTGTCTTTGCCAGTACGTGGCTACTCCTTCATCTGCCCTGGGAAGAGAGGCTAGCTGTTCTCTTCAAGAATGCTCATGAAAGGAAAAGCCAAAATACTCATCCCTCACCCACATCCAGGAATTGAAAAAAAGAAAGAATTATAGCCTAATGAAAACATACAAGCTGTTTGAGATTTTCAAAATTGCTAGCCATAATGTTGTAATGACTTTTCTTCAGTTATGTATGAATCATCATTTTTGTAGAGCAAAAAAAGGAGATGCATGAAAGAGTATAGGGCTTTCTCAGTGAAATGATCTAATAGCTCAGCAACTCTCACAGCCTGTCAGTTCCCGCATCAGAACTCTTCCATAAAATACAACGGATCATTTTTCTTTGCCTTCAGACTGGAAGACTGGCAACAGGGCCCTCAAGATCTTCTGTGGGATCCCTGTGTAAATTGGGAACATAGGTGACACTGAAATTATCTTAATTATTAAAGGGGAAGCAAAGATTTAAAACTGACACTAAAAAAATGAATATTTCAATAGATCCCTTGATTCTACAAATCTATGCTCATAGGCTGGCTGAACTTTAGTCAGAGTGGTAGTAAATTTTTATCTCATCATGACAAGGCATTACTAACAAAGAGCATAAAAGCATGCAGCAGCAATTTTTAGAATATTTTTGTGTCTGTGAGAAACCACGTCTGTTGTAAAACCAAAGAGTTTGAAAATATTTGAATCATATACATGTACAATGTATACGAGGACTGACAATTAAATTCGTGAACTCTTCCTAGAAAAAGTGCTACATACCTCATTGCTGAGTATCACTACGGGCACCTTCGAAATGCACCCCTTGGGAAGCAATGCACTGAACCCAGCACTTAGTCCACCCTTCAAAGCAATTTTGGAGCTGTTTTTCTGGAATGACCATAAGAGCTGTCGTCGTATTACCCTTGATGTTCTGAATGTCATCATAATATCTTTCTTTCAATATCTCCTTTACTTTTTGGTAAAGAAAGAAGTCATTGGGGCCAGATCAGGTGAGTAGGGAGGGTGTTCCAATACAGTTACTTGTTTACTGGCTAAAAACTCCTTCACAGACAGCGCCATGTGAGCTGGTACAGAGTCATGATGCAAGAGCCATGAATTGTTGGCGAAAAGTTCAGGTCGTCTAACTTTTTCAAGCAGCCTTTTCAGCACTTCCAAATGGTACACTTGGTTAAGTGTTTGTCTAGTTGGTACAAATTCATAATGAAATATCCTTTTGATATCAAAAAAAGGTTAGCAACATTGTTGCAACAAGTTGGCAAACTTAATTGTCAAAGCTCATATGACAGTCCCAATTCAAGCTTATATGGATGAACTTTATACAAAAGGGAATTCAATAGATAGAAATTGACAAGTGCCATTTGTCACTTTTTAATTTATTTGTTATAAATGCATTCTAGAACTAATTTACCAGTTAAGGAATAATCCCATTGTAAGTATTCTTCCTCTTGCCTTCTGGTGGAAACAAGTTATCCTTTCATTTTTTTTAGTTGTGGTTTTGGAGCCATCAAAAATGATGGGGGTGGAAGTAGGGTAAGAAAAGGAGCAAAAAGCTCTATGCCAGTTTTGTAGTGTAAGTGAAGCTACCTGTGTCAGGTAACAGGAGTAAATTAATCCATAATTAAGTCTTGAACAGTTCTTCATAGTTACAAAGGAAGAATAACAGCTACTTTCTATTCTGAATATACTAACCAAGCACTCTTTCCCTGTTGAGTTGAAGTCACTGTGACAGCATGGACACTAGGACCCAGTGTTATGTTCATTATTTAATTAAGAAAACACCCAAACATCTGTGCTCTGCCATTTTACATTATATTAATTTAAGACGACAGCTTCTTTGGTGAAACTTTTTTTTTTCTTTCTGTTTTACTTGCATACTGTTCCCATGGTGATTATCATAGACATAATTTCACATAGGGTGGTCCACAGTTCTTTAACACCTCATATCACATATGGATCCCTGGACTCATTAATTAGGTGGACAGAAGATAAATTTATCTGGAACAATGGCAAGGAGCCAAGGCTTAGTCCTCCCCAGGTGTTCTGAGAAACTGCTAGAACCCAATCTATCTTCAGAGAATGAGTAACATGGGTTCAAGAGGGGAAAACACTGACATGAAAGAATACTATTTGATATAATCATTAAAAATGAGATGATTTACTCATTCCGATGAAATTCTTTTAAATAAATCTCCCAAAGAGTTCATAAGCAACAATCTTGGAGCACTTCCAATTTTGTGCTGATACAGCTTCCTGGAGTGCCCAGTAAATGTTTTGACAGATCCCGTATTAGGGTCATTTTATTATATTTCAGGATCTAACGGCAATGAAGGCGCTCATAAAATACACTAGAACTGGCATTCGTTTGGGGGAAATTAGAGGGCCTTTTATGTCTAGGAAATGAAATTCTTTGAAAAAGAAATGATTTCTCTCACATGTTTCTTTTTATTGAGGTCTTTCATATATCTCGAATAGTATGGCTTGTTTTTTGTTTTTTTTTTAAACTGTCCATGTCTGTGATGTTTTGAATCACTTTTTGTGTGAAGATCGGGGCAACAAAGTTTAGTGCCCCATGATCTGATTGATTCATTTTTTTATAAAGATTTTTGTGTGTTTGTTTTGTTTTAAAGATGGCTCTCCAAAATAAAGCTTTACCATGACATAGAGCAACTTGTACACGTGGTGATGGCCTTGGGGAAAACAAAGTGAAAAATGTTTGATTAGAATGTCGGTTGAAATGGTCTACATAAATAAAATGGGGGGATTTTTGTGGATTTGTATATCTTGTAAACATATTCTAAGTCACAAACTTTACAGTAGTAGCAAGTTTTAGAAAAACCAAGTTAAGTCACCTAAAAATGTCAGCTTTGAAACCATTATATCACTATAACGATGACTCCTGCCATACAGGATATGCACAGAGACACTGGATAGAACGGGGGGGATAAAAATGCTTTGATTTTGAGGGATATGCTCTCACTCTTTGCCTTCCATTGGAGATATAAATGAACATGTTGCTATTTATATGCTACTGTAATCAGACACCTATACTTAAATGTTATATATGAATCAAGTACTGGGAAGAACATGATGCTCGGAAAAATGCCTCATAATGTGGCCCAGATGTGTATTCTGCTATTTCAAATGTTGGTTGTACAGTATTTGACACAGGAATGTGTGCTATTGCCAAGGGGTATGTCATATGCAGCCTCTTTGTTTCGCCTTCGCTATGTCTTGTTTAACCATCAGAATAAAAACTGTAAAGGATTGGCAATAGATTGCCAAATCCCATATCTGCCCCTAGGTATTTTGAAATAAAATTTCTCAAATTTTTATGGCTGGCTATTTTCAGCACTTTCCAATTATATTTTGAGCATTTAAATTTTTTTTTTTTTTAATATATATCAGTGAGGAAGTGATACAAAATGTCATGATGTTTAAAACTTCTCTTTTCCTCTCCTTTTAAAAGTGCAACTTTTTGGAAACGCAATCATACTTGTGTTTTTTGGGTTTTTAAAAAGATTTTATTGGGGAATTGGGGGAGGGTAACAGCATTGGGGAATCGGGGAAGGGGAACAGATAAGTTGCTGTCTTTTTGTTCCTCAGTCTAGTTGCGGAGGACATTGCTTCACTGGCCCATGTTGGTATCATCATTGCACTCTTCCCGGATAAGGCAGATCGCTCGCAGGCCTCTGGATGGTCGCTCACCACGGCTATTGGCAGCTCACGCTGGCTGCCGGCCACTCACTGTAGCCTATGGCAGCCCACTGCAGCAGGGGCTGCAGTCTACACCATCGCCGGGACTCGCACAGTGGAGCTGTTGTTAGCTGTAGAGGGCAGTGTCACTGGCCCTCATATGTGGGATCTGAACCAGGGCCGCTGGCATCCCAAAACCAGCTCTTAACCAATGTGCCACTCGGCCGACCCCTATATGTAGTGTTTTTAAATCTCTCTGACTTTTCCTTCTGAAGAGTGTAAATTTTTGTGCTGCAAATTTTATTCTTAAAACTGTATGACATTGTATCTTTAAAAAAAATTCTTTTTTTTTTTATTCCTACCAGAGGAGATGTCCTGGATTAAATCATCTTGGCTAATAAAGCATATTTTGAGATCAAAGTAAGCTAAGACATGTTCCTCAGATATTTTCTGCTTTAGAACTTAGGGATGCAGTAAAGATTATAGAGAATTTTGGGGATAACAGGAGGAAGAAGAAGCTAAAGATTAAGGGAAATTAGAGCTGGATTTTTGGGTAAAAAGACACAATAGTCTTTTTATACTTTGCCATATATTAATTTATGAAACAGAAACTCGGTGAACCCTCATTAGGCTTCAGGCATTGTGTAGGCCTATATGATCTCTAGTTATGAAACTAAGAATATGTCTTTGCTGTATATTAGTAGCATAGATGAATGGCTGACACAGTACATGTGTATTTCCCATTTGTTAATGGGGGCATTAAGATAAATTCTTTCTATCAATGTTTCAGAGATTAGATTGTTAGTCAAATTTAAACATATTGCTGATTCATTAACATTTAAGCATTACATTTGTTATTCATTATTTTCCTTAAGTCACTTTCCATTGTAAGTATCACTGTGAAGTATGACATGTTAGTTTTACAGAATCATAATAATTTAAAAACTAGAGTTGAGACCCTCTGATGAATTTGCCATGAAATTCCTACCAGAGTGACTTTATTTGATCTGTTTCATTTTCTATAATTAAAAACATATTTGCTCTCAGTATCAACATATATATATATATATATTTTTTTTTTTTTTTTTCCTTCACCGGAATGAGTGGGTACTCCTGCCTTGCCTCTCTGGGCTTCTGTTTCAGATGAGACAGGATGTAGATGAGTGCAGGCTTAGGGAAGGACGCCGAGCAGAGTTCACATGGTTGGGTTGAATGTCTCGCTGAGAACTAGTGCTTGGGCTTTGCAGCAGCCTGAGTGTCCTTCTCCGCCGAGGTCTCTGTCTCATTCCCTTGCATTCCCCCACAGGTGGCTCCAGAGGTAGCTCCCAAAAGCAGGTCTTAGCTTATGCACCTCTTGTGCTGAAGGACCCCCACGGGCTCCCTGGAGTCCCCAAACTTTCTGAGCCCCACCCCCAAGCTTAAGTCTACCTCTGGTCATCATTGGCCAGTGACTACGTCCTTTGCCAGCCAATCACAGGAGAGGCAGGTTCCTCAGAGCCCACCTGGGGAAGGAAGGGATTGATTAGAATAGTATGTAAGGACAAGAGGGTAAGGAATGAGAGCGCCCCCCCGCCCTGTCATTTTCCACTTCCCCAGCATGAGCTCATGGCCCTGTCAGGGTAAGCCACCCACTGCTCTCCCTCACCACAGCCTCACCAGATAAAGATCATTCTTCCCATTTAATTGTGGAGAAACTGAGGTTTGTGACAGGCCCAGGGTCACAAGGAGAGGGGGCTCAAAGAAGGTGCTGAGTTGACTCCCTACCCTAGGTTCCCAGTGGGTCCTTCACACATGGGAGACCAGAGTCCGGTCACTCAGAATGACAGGGGCAGCTGCTGCCTGCTAGGTCCCAGGGGCCCACCCCGTGCCCCTCCCTGCCCACATCCCTGGCAGGCACACACTTGCTGGGGCCCTTCCACATTCCTGACGTTGCGTGTCACTTTGAGACACATGCTGCTAATTTCCGTGCAAGCTCCAAGCTCGGCTGCCCCACCTCCTCTCCCCCTGCCTGCTCTGGACAGCATGGCAGCAGCGGGATCCTGGGCCCCTTGGTCAGCTTAGGTTCTAAGAGGCTTCTTAGCCTGTGACAGCGGCCTCAGGAGCCTGTAGGAAAAGCACTGGTCAGCTCTGGACTCTGCCACTTGCTGGCTCCGTGTATCAGTCAGGGCTCTGGTGGGAGCAACTCGTAGATAGCCCTTCAGATCTGGGAGCAGGAGCCCAGGGATAGGAGGCTGCTGGGAGCCAGGCTCAGGTGGGGCACAGTGTGGGAGGGGGGCTGCTATGACTGAAGTTACCCTCTCAAGCCTGAAACACAGGAATTCCAGGACAATATATTAAAAGAATGGTTTCCATTTGGGTTATGTAAACGGCTATATGAACAGGATGTAAATGTACCATCCGTTTTGTTTCACAGCAGAGGAAGCAGTTTCTAGAAGCTTGCATATTTTCAAACCTACTGACCTCTTACCAGAACACAATCTCCCATGATTGGTACTTAACATTCTAATGTTTACAATGCTCATTGTTACTTTTCTTAAAGGTTATCTCTTATTTAACAGAATGGATTATTTTAATAGAAATCCTAATGGGTTATTTCTTCTCCATTTAACTTCATTCCCTGCACTTTTGAGCTTCCACTGCTTTCCTGTTTGTTCTGTTGTTATTTAAATATAATCAAGGTAGGGACTATTTTCAAAGTAAATTAACTGCATAGCTTATCACTGATTGCTCTTGGTGGTACCTCAAATCTTTTTCTTGGCTTTTATATCATATTATTCTCTGTAGGTCATCTTCTATTGTACGTGTCTCTTGCTGAGCTGTGGACTTAGTGGTACTGATATTCAACTCTAAATCCCCTTTGCTGAGGTATCATTTTCCAACATACGTCCAATTGCCTCACAAGACCTCTGCTTAGATATCTGAAACCTGTTTGATCTCCAGAAATGTATCAAACCTCTATTTCTTCCAGTATTTCCCATTTTGATTGGGAGCCCAATCACAGTCTCTGGTCACAAAGCTGAAGGACTGGAAATAATTTATCTTAGTAAGGACGTTGTTGTATAAGTTAGATGACATACTTGATAAACTCCTCGAGATTAATGGCTTGCTTTAATATAATTTATTTCTCAGTCTCATCTGAGTCAAAAACAGGTAATTCCTGGTTGGCAGCCCTCCTGCAGTACTGACTCAAAATTTTAAACGTTTTGTCTCCAACTTTACGCTTGGGCTCCCAAGGTCACTGTGGAGATCATCTCCATCCAGGAAGTCAACAGGAGTAGAAAGTATAGAGATTTACTCCTCAGTGGCTTTTATGGACCAAGCTTAGAAGAGAATACATCTTTTCTGCCATAATTTTATTAACTAGATCTCTGAGCATGGCTGTAACCAACTGCATGGCCATTGGAAGATTTAGGCTACCTATGTGTCCAGAAGGAAAATAAAATCAGTTTTAGTGATTATACAGGAGTGTCTACTAGATCATTACAGTCTTCTCAAAAATCTCTCCATCCCATTGCCAAATGTGTGTATTGATGTTTAGTGTGCTCTCTCTCTCTTTCTCTCTCTCTTTCTCTCTCTCTCTTTCTGTCGCGCGCGCGCTTCTTCCATCCCTCCTTTAAAAAATTATGATGGCCTCTTAATCGGTCTATAAAATGGGATGGTAACAGTGTCAAACTTTCAAGTTTATTTCAAAGAAGAAAGATAATCCATGTAACCTTCCTTGTATATAGTAGTGTTTAATAAATGGGAGCTATTCATTATCACCAGATTCCTCATTATTTAGAATCCAGGCAGACCAAGAGAAGCTTAAAGACAATGTGTATTTTTTGTCCCCTTTGTATCCACAATACTTGTTTTAGATGATTTAAAGATTCTTTTGGTAGAGGACACACAACACAGTGATACTCAGATAGGTTAAAATGAGGAACTCTTTTGTTATCCATCTCCAAACAATGGAAGGCTGCTAGCACGGCCATATAAGCTTCTGCACCCCAGCGTTGAGGAAGAGTAATTAGGTGTTCCTGGGGGAAATTTACATGTAGCAAGGTTTTCAGGGCTCCCCATAGATTGACTAATTTAATAAATTTGCAGGCTCTGGGGGATAGAGGCTCTTTGTAGTTTTTTGGTACCCAGCTTGGGGCAATTAGGGCAGCTGCATGGTGGCCCCAGTTTGAGAGCCTGATAAGGGAAGTTGTTGGGGGATGTACTGAAACAGCTACTTAAAAAGGAGAAATGACTGGCTTCTATTCAGAGCTTCAAAACTGGGTGGAGAAAAACAAACAAATAAACAAACAAACAAACTATATTTAAATACCTTCTAGAGTTCTTGCTAAAAATTAGTACTTGTTTTATCTTTGTTAAATAGAAGGAAATTAATATCCTGGGAAAATATTATCTAACATTATTTCTTAGATCTTGTTGCTTAGTATTAATGTTTGGATTTGGCTACACTGACATCAATGATGAGTTTAAAGTTATTTCAATGCCTTTTATTACAAATCTACAAAGAGATAGTGATCTATTGCATCAATGTATTTAATTTTAAGTAAGCTTTTAAACCTCAGGAAGTTTTTGAAAATAATGAATTTTCAGATATGACCATAAGTTGACTCATTTTTTTTGTTTTTCATGTTAGACAATATTCAGATTTCATCTCCATCATCTGATGGAGGAAATGTCATGTACAAAGTTATCTTTCATATCAGTTGCATCCACTTAAAGTTTATTCAATCCAAAAGTAAACATGCTAAGTCTTAATTTCCCATACATTTTATTTTAGTGGTCATCAGCAATGCAAACGAAGTCACTTTCTGGTCTCAACATCTGTGAAATGTAATGGACACTCAAAAGGGAAATTAAGAGTTATTTTATTGTGCACCATGCATCCATGTTTTGACAATTTTTCATTCCTAATCACTTGGGATGTCTTGCACAATTCCATCTGCTGAACAGAGCTGGCATGGTGCTCTCCTTGGAATCATGTGTGTTCCTATTTTGTCTTCCTCATCTTGAAAGCAGAGAGAAGAGAAAACATTTTCATTTCTCCTAATGCCAGACACCTGCTTCAGTTGTCTGGTTTGGTTTGCATAATTCAGTCGTTTTCAGAATTATCATAAACTTACATTGGGAACAACTCTGGCGAAATACATACTTTCATTTGGGGCATTTGTGTCTGGTTTCACCTTTGCATTTTCCCATTCACTCTCCCATCACTCCTACTATTTCCCCTTGGTTTTCATCAATTTTTTTCTTGTTTATTTTTACTACTGAGTTACTAGCTACGAAGGAATACTCTAAAGATTTCCTTGGTTCACATATGATATATTTTCTGTTCTGGTAATGACGAGCTGAATAGATTTTGGTTTAGAGTGTGCCCAAAATAATCCTGGTACTACTCAGCATATTTACAAAAATAATGGTGGCCAAGTTAGCAATAATCTTACCACTACTGACATGATGTTTTTATGTGAACTTCTTACACATGCATCAATTTTTTTTTTAATTTTTATAAAACCTTGTAAGCTAAGCAGGTCAGTATAGTTATTCCTATTTCACAGATCATAACTGAGGTTGAGAATGGTTTAAAGAGCTGCTGAAAGGTCAGAGTGCTTTTTTTTTCCTAGTATGTTTTTTTCTATTATGCATAAAATCATGCACAATTCTTTAATATCTTAACAAAGCTGAAATAATTATGCAAAATAATTTTTGAAATAATGTAATATTTTCTAGTGTCAGAAGAAATAGCAACAATGGAAATTCACAATTTCCATGGATTCTTAATATTCCATAGTCAAAAAATAAATGGAAATTCTATTTTTTAAGATATTAGCCTAGTGTCACATTATAGCCTGCCTGTCTGCCCCCATGCACCTCTCCATAAGGACAGATTATTACTTCAACATTATGCTTACTCTGTATCCCTGTTTAGCCACACAAGATGGCTGATTAGTCAAAGATGGATAAGATTCCTCAAGGGAGGAACAACCTAAGACAGGCACAGTCACATGGGTGCCATAAGGAAAAATCATGGAGTTGATGAGAGTGGATACAGACTCCCAGTCTTGGAGCTGACAGCCAGTTTATGGGCTTAATGATGTGATAACATCTGTCTTCCATGTAATCCTATCAGTGAGTTTTGGCATAAGAGGTTTCTGTCTCTTAGGGAGGTGCATGTAAGCAGATCATAGGACTTTCGGTAATGGCAGCCTACAGGCATGGGTGATTTGGCCCGGAGATTAATTCTCAGGTGTGAGACACACAGACTTTGGAAGACACGTTGATCCTTTCATGTGTAAGAGAACAAAAGGAAGTCAGGCCTGATTTGGGGCTCTAGTCCATGATACTGGGGTCCCCTGGCCCCTGCTTTCTCTCGTATCTTGTGTCTCTCTCTTTTCTTTGAGGGCAGTGTCACTGGCCCTCTTATGTGGGACCCGAACCTGGGCCACTGGCTTCCCAAGCCAGCACTTATCCACCACGCCACTCGGTCGGCCCTCTCTTTCTTAACCTTTCACTGTCCCTTCTCCACTCCCACCTACCCTGTCATGTGGGATGTGACAGCCTCGTGTCTTTGATTTATAGTAAATAAATGAAGATCCTTTGATTTTCAGTAAATAAATTATAAAATATAATTCTACATCTGCATTCCCAGCCCCATAGATACTAATCTTATATACTTCTTTGAAATTAAAAAGAGAACATAGTGCTATAAAAAATAAAATAAAAACACAATGCTATTTATTGTAAGTCATATTACCTGCCAATGAATATGACTGTTGATGTATTTTTACCTCCAGAGATTTTATGATGCTATCATTTAGTTATATAATTGATACAATATTCTATTTGAACAAACCTGTCCTCTATACAATTATAATCATATAGAGCCAAGAACTTTTAAACATATAATTTAACAGGATCTCTAGAATTAGAAAAGCTAATACCTGAATCATAAATTTATTAGTAGTAAACACTTGAAAAGAGGAATAACCTTAACCAGTTTAGAATTAAAATTTTCTTGGCCATTTTTCAACAGAATAGAATCAAATTTTTTCAATAAAATCTAGGTAGTAAAATATGTGTGGAAAAGTTAGCGTTCTTCATTGTGCAAATTCATTTGACAAACTTATTGAATACCTACCAAGTGACAGTACTTTCTTACACCCTCAGTCTCTATTAAGCCATCACTCCAACAAATAAGATTATAGACAATAGTGGATCAGTAATTATTTGTGTCAGTAACTTCCAAAGGAAAGACAATAGTTTATTTCAAACATTGTTTTCACTAGTGAATTTAAAAGACTGTCAAGAGTTCTTGAAAATCTGGCCACTTAGCTTAGCATCCTTTTAAATTTGCTATGATCTTCCTGGAAAGTCCTGGCCACCTCACTAAATACAAAATTTCAGCCCAGGATAATTTTCCTACCTCTGGCACACCACCTCAGTGCTGAAAAATTATTTCATGTTTTAGAAAAATCTCCCTTATCCAAATTATTACATTTATTCTAGTCTATGATACAAGACAGCAGACAACTAACATTCCCTCACAGGATGGTGTTTTTCTTTTGAGGATGTCATATTAGTCAGCTCAGGCTGCCATAACAAAGTATCAAAGACTGGATGGCTTAAACAGCAGAAACGTATTATCTCACAATTCTTGGGATTAAAACTGAGATCAAGGTGTCAGCAGGGTTGGATTCTTCTGCAGCCTCTTTCCTGGGCTTAGAGATGGCTGTATTTTTTCTGTATATTCACCTGGACTTCCCTCTGTGCATATCTCTGTCCAAATATTTTCTTCTTCTAAGGTACCAGTCATATCGGATTCAAGCCCACTCTAATGACCACATTGTAGCTTAATTACTTTTTTAAAGGCCCTATGTCCAAATACAGTCACATTCGGAGGTTCTGAAGGCTAGGACTTCCACATATGAATTTTGAAGAAAAACAATCCAACTCTTAAATGATGCCAACATCTGCCAGTCAAGACACACACCATGGAGCCATCCTCAGACATCATTTTGTATCTTCCCAAATCCAAGAATCTCATCGATTCCTTTGCACTCCATTTGGAAACATCAAGCGTCATCATCGTGGAGTTCTCTAGAGGATAGTGGCTGTATTGTGTATATTGCTTGTACATCTGTACAGAATTCTTTAGTGAGTGTTTACCTATTTTGTCTTGTACATTATACAAGCCAGTAGAATTCCCAGGTACTTTGAGAAATAAGTCCTGGATACTTAGAAAAGGCCGTGTCTCTCTAGATCTAAGTGTTTTTTCTCTTTTCCCTTGGAGATTATATTCCCTCTAGTTTCTTTAGCAGAACCAAAATAATAAATAGATATGTTAAATTCCCTGACCACTTAGAAATGTGTGTGTGTGTGTGCATATGTGCACGTTCTATGATTTTCCTTATGTAAGGAACTTAGTCTACTTTCTACTCTGGTCTTATTAAAATGACAAAGCTAGGCTGCCTAACCATTCCCTTCAGAAGAGTAACAATTTTCTGCCTGACTATATTTAGAAATTTACAATTTTCTAAATGAGGCCTCTAATCCTAGGGTAGTTCATGAAGTACTCTCCCTGCTTATTTTCAATGTTTTCCTGTTTTGTATTCCATCTTCTCCATGTGTTTATTGAGAGTTGCACAATTTTTTCACACTAAGAAACTATTCACATACCCAATATTTCTTCCCATATGTTTAAGAATGGAAATATTTATGTCTCCTTATCTGTTGAAATTGGTAAGGAAATTTATTTGAAGGTTTATTTCCCCTATCAGATTTTAAGCTGTTGAAATAATTATTTCAAGTCCTTTTCCTTATATTTTGGATTCTAAACTAAGAAAAAAAAATTATTCCTGACAGTGAGCAAAGATGTTCAAACTGTTTAATTATTCCCTTTATAAACTAAAACACAGCTACACAAAGGTGAGACAATAAACTGTTTAGCATACTGAGAATGGCGTTCGTTTGTAAGCCTGCTACTTGTTTAGTTTGTGCTTTATCATCACATTATTCTCAGATTAGTAAACTGAAGAAGATACAAATGTATCAGAGGGGGTACCAGATCTCAACTTCACATAGATGATTTTCTGGTTGATCTCCCAACATCTAAAAAATTAGTAGGAGTTCTATACAAACTCCTTTCCCAAAGTACCTTTAGTATACAGTGAATAGCCATCAGGATAATTTTCAATTTTAAATATTTTTATGACACCTCATATTTTTGTCAGACATCAGTGCTCATCCATGAGTTACTCACAAAAAGCATTCTGTGGTGTAAAGCACTTTCAAAGTTTACAATGTACTTTCCTGCCTCTTTAGCAGAGCTCCAAGGCTTACAGAAAAGCTCTTAGAAAAGGAATCCCTTAGAAAAGGCTGTCCTTTCTACTTCGATCGGTTGACATTTTCATACTTCCTAGAGTATGACTCAATTCTGGAAGGGATCCTCCATCCTTGGATTTCTATAATAGTTCTTCTCATTCCCGTAATTATTATGACAGTTGTAATAGCAGTTACAAATTTCTCATCAGCTTCTCCAATTACAATAGACGATGCACTATATCGACTCCAAACTTTTCTTGTTATAGGTTTACTATATGGGGTTCCCTGATATACAAATATTGTCTATTAGAAATGGACATTTGAAAGGCCAGGAAAGAACCCAGCAGGCTTCCCGCATGAGATGCTACAGCACAGAGTTCTTACAGATGGAGCAACAATATCAAGGCAATGACACTTGTGTAACAATTTAAACTTGACAAAAATCGCTTTGTCTTTCTTTTCTCTCTCATTATTTCCTCTTCTAAAACTGCATCTGAGATCACTGAAACGACCTACTTACGGCCCTCTAGAGAGTAGGGCAGAGCTGAGGTTTGAGGCAATGTCTTCTGGGTATTTTTAATACAAGAAAATTGAAGCACTTGTGGGAGAGGTAGAAGTATAATGAAAGATGTTAATGAAGAATTCTTATCCACTTTGCTTAGAAATTCAGTCTCAAAAGCATGATCACATTGAATAATAAGACCCTAACAAGTTTATAGTAAGAGATTCCTTCTTAATCTCCCTTTCAGGAAGGAACCAAGCTGATGATATGAGAACGAACTCAAGCCAGTTTGCACATATAATGGCTTCCTGTCTGAGACTGAAAGACAATATTCTAAATGTAGTATTAAATTACCAGCATGCCTCAGTGCACTGTTCAATTTTCAATTCGTTGTCAAATGAAATTGGTATAGTGTCAAAACCCATCAAAACCCTAACACAACAATTTCTCCCTGGAGAAACATACTGTAACTATTACAAGGTACTTTTAAGGTTTATTGATTTGGAGATAGGAAGCACAGCCTGATGTGAGAGATGACAGAGATAAAGTGCATTTCTCAGGCAAGCATAATAAACATGCTCCCAAGTCAGGGATCATGTAAATACGAAAACAGAGCATCACTTAATTGTCATATGTTCTGCTTTCACAGCTGTTTTTGCGCCAGGTTATAAATATCCAACAGGCAAAGAGACATTGCTTTTCAAGATGTTGGTACCAATATAACATTTGCCTTATTTCTGATAGGAAAATAAGAATGATAGTTTAAAAAAGTCTAGGGACTCTGAAGATGAAGAAATCATGGGACAGCTTATGGACTCTGTAATATCATAATTTCAACTTCAGAAGAATTCAGTAAATAGACCTGTCTATTTCCCATATTTGTTTAATCCCTATTTAGTATCTTCCTACAGTGCTGACCTCTGTAATACATTTCTGGGTAAAGGTGACTATTGATTTTTTCCAGGATAGAATTATCAATCAATATAATTATGCTTGTTTACAATACTAAAAATAGTGCCACTGGAGTAAAGTGTGTTCTTCTCTCTATTCAAGAATACGCTGCTTTCCACAGAAATTAAATAGTGTCACTTCAAAATAATTTGATCAAACTTGAGTTCTATATTTAAACTGGCCAGTGAAACACTTGACTTAAATAAAAGCTATCTTAACAGATAGATAACTACTTCCTAACTCAAGGACACCCGTAGTACATTTTTTTCATTATGTTTTAATATTAAGAGTGTTATTTTCTTTATAATAAGTCTAAACAGATAAGTATGTACTCTGATAATAGAATAAATGTGATGCATTATTTTACATATTTGTAAGTCAAATAGAAATAGCACTAGAGATGGAGAGACATGTAAAAACCCTGGAGACTAAAAATTCTAAAAATACCAATTTACCCAAATAAATCCATATTTTAGTGTACTTCTGAACAATAAACAACAGGAATTTGTATAAAGATAATTATATTTGAAACAGAAAGTGAAGATAAATATCCTAAATAGTTTTGTAAAAAGTAAACAGTAAAGGAGATATATTTTCCAAGGATCAAAGATTACTGTGAAATGATAGGAATTAAAAGAGCAAATAATTGCAATAAACAAACAAGGGAATTCAGAATAGAATTCTACAAATTGGCATGTTTACATCTGAAAATTTACTTAAAGGTAAAGGTAAGATTGCAAACCAGAAGGAAAACTGTGTTATTCAATAAATATTCTAGTTACTCAAACCATATAGAGAATTCCAGATGGATTAAAAACTAAATTTCACTTAGCATAATGTTCTCTAGGTCCATCCATATCGTTGCAAATGGTACGATTTCTTTCTTCTTTATAGCTGCCTAATACGTCATTGTGTAAATGTACCACAGTTTCTTAATCCAGTTGTCTACCACTGGGCATTTTGATTATGCTAAGTGAAATAAGTTGGTCAGAGAAAGACAAATACCATATGATCTCACTTATATGTGGAATCCAAACAACTGAATAAACGAGCAAAATAAACAGAAATAGTCTTAGAGACACAGAGGAAAAACTGATGATTGCTAGATAGGACAGGGCGGGCATGAGGGAGAAGGGGAAGGGACGAGGCAACATAAACTGGTAACTACTATATTACCTCAGGGATAGAAGAGACAGTTTAGGGAATATAATCAATAAGGTTGTAAATATTTTTTTAGGGGACCAGATGGACTCCTGTCTTGTTAGGGAGACCACTTCATGGACAGTGTTGTGGCCTGACCACTGCACTGTACATCTGAAGCTGCCTCTGAATAATATTAGATGTTGACCATAATTTAACACATATATAGTCATGGGATGTGGAATATAGTGTGGGGATGGCGTCAATGGAATTGTAATAGATATGTATGATATCGGGGTGAGGGGGACATGCGAGGGAGGAGGGGGTAGTACTTTGTAAGGGGTGAAAATGATAACTATTGCATTGTTTTGTACAACTGTAACTGATTAAAAAAAATAACCCCACTAAATTTCAATTCATTTAGAATTGCTGTATGGTTTAATACACACAAATTCATATAAATATTAAAAGTATATAAATCAACATATTTGTGTAAAGGAATATAATTTAGAAAAAAATTTTGGGGTGGAGAATGCTTTCTACGTAAACACTAAATCCAGGTAATGTAGAAAAGATAATTAATTTGGCTACATAAATAGTTATCTGTTGTAAGTGCTTATATAGTCAATGTTGAAAAGTCTTCTACAAATCAATAAAATTTTTTAAAAAGATTAACAGCCTACTCCCAGAATAAAATATGACGTAGGCCAACACATTTACAAAAGTATGACATAACACAATTATTCAGGGGAATTTAAATAAAGTAACACTGAGATGCCATTATTTCCATCAGATATTAAAATATCAATCTCAGGATATAAATATGCTGCTACATGGTTAATAATACAGTATCACAAATTGGAACAGCTCTTTCAGCAAACAATTTAGAAGTATCTGGGAAATATAATATGTTCAAATACATTGACCTAGCAATTCCATTTCCAAGTATACTACAATATTTCTGTTCTCTAGATAAAAATGCATATAGAAAAATTTCAATTCTTGGTACATGGGAAAATAATTGTAAAGGAACTCTATTTCCATCATCAGTATGTGCTTAAATAAATTACAGTGCACCCATATAACCACAGGACAAGGCTGATCGCTATGTACTGACCTGGAATGAACTCTGAAGTATATTGGTGAGTAAGAAAGCAAAGGGAAAAACAGTGTACGTATAACACACATGTTCATTTATGCTAAATAAAACAAACTTTAAAAACATAACTGTATGTATTTTATTCCACAGAGCATATTAGAAAAGAATAAACATCAAACTTTTCATTGTGATTGACTCTGGAAACAGTGGAGCTTATAAGAGCATTGGGAAATTGAACATTTAACTATGCTTATCTATTGTTTGATAAAAGAATGCATTTAAGCATTACACATTAAGTTTTCTAAATCAAAAATAAAAGTTTGATTAAAAAACTTGATAAAATCATATGCACTACAGTAAATTATATTGATATGTGTCAAAACTAAGGGGAAAAAAAACCTTTCTAAATTTTAGAGAAAATTTAGAAAATGACAGTCACAAAGGAAAATGTTGATAGATGGAACAAAATAAAATACTTTCCCACATTTGATAATAAAGAAAAAAATTTAAAGTCAACAAAAAACTAAGTTCAGCCACACATTAGAAAAAAGGGGGAATGTTCTTTAAATTGAAGAATTTATACAAAGGAATAATAAAATATTATGAAAACAACTGACAAAAAACATAAAGAAACAGATCATGATATGAAAATGTTAGTGGCAAAAAGCATTAGTCGTATTTGAAATATTCAAATTTAAGCACCAGAATATATTTCAGACAGAGAAAGAGAGGGCAGTAAATGGTCCCATTCACTCCCACCCCAACACCAGAAAAGCCCAAGTCAATCAAATATGCTGATTTGTTTATATTGCTGCCTAGCGGTGGGAAGACACTGATTAAACAGAGTTTCAAACAACATCTGGTTAAAGAAACTACAAAGTTTTGACTTGTTTTGTGTTTTGTTGTTTTTCATACAGATGAGACTAAGGTTGGAACCTGAATGGTTTGGGGTGATGAGTTTTGGAAGGGGGTAGGGCACCTGTAGGATTTGGGTGAAACAGCCACTTTCAAGTTGGGCTTTTCAAACCAGTCATTTTCTGGAAGATCTGTGATTTTGTGTTTCCAGAGTCAAGTGTGGCCTCAGAGCTCATTTTTACAAGTTTGTAGTCTACAAGCTTTCACTTACTTTCTCAGCCCTGAAAGACACGATGCTGCTGAATAGAGATTGTGTGTGTTGAGATCTCATAGGAAAGCAGTTTGTTAGGAGGGGAGGTATCTGACACTTGATAATGCACCCTAATCTTTGGGTCACATGAGCTATATGGAGCTGTGGACAATCCCCTGAACCCTCAAAGCTTTCCACATGAAGCACTGCCCTCGTCTTCTCTACCTGAGTACTTTCTAGCTCACCATGTCCCCAGGAGAAAACTCAATCAATGGGTGAATGGAGCACAAGCCTCCAGCTTGCAGCAGCACAATTCAGAGCCAATTCCATGGCTCCTCAATTCCTCACGGGCCTAGCCACATTGCTACTCAAGATACAAGCATGGCCCGTTGGCCATTCCAGGTCTTTATCGTTTTCTGTATATCTGCACAAGCTCTTTGTTCTTTTAATTATACATTACTTAAAACAAAATAATGTAGTCTCCTTAAGCAAGCTACCTCACTCTGTACCACAATTTTTGAAACTTTAAAATGGAGATAAATATAGTAGTACCTGTATCAGACAGTCATTGTAAGGGTTAAATTAGTTTAAGTAACATGCTTAGATAGATGTCTGTTAACAAATAATAAGTGTAACAGCAGTTATTATTACTACCATTTTCATAGTTATTGTGATTACTATTATCATTCAAGTTTTCTGCATAGATCTTGATTCTAAGAAAAAATTTTCCGTTTCCTCAACCAAGAATAACAATCAACCTTTAACCATTCACCATAAAGCACTTTCAAAATTTGCTCAAAATATCTTTTAAAAAATACAGTGTTTAATCTCAAGCTAATTATGTTTCATTTCCTCAATATATCTAGAATTTTTTGAACTATAATTTACAAAATCAAAAATCTCATCAAATAATAAGTGCATACCTTGATGAGTTATCCCCAAAATGCATATAACTGTAAACCGAACACCCAGATCAGGACACAGACTATTGCCATCGCCTCTCTTTGTGCCATCCTCTGTAACTGCATTCTTCAAGGGTAACTACTGTTCTAACTTTCTAAAGGATAGATTGGTTTTCCTGTTTTATATTTTATGATCATTAAATCATGGATATAATACTTTTGTGTCTGGCTTTTCTCATTCAATGTGGTGTTTGAGAGTTTTACCTATATCATTGGTGCTTTCTAAAGCTATTGTTATCTTGTATCCCAACTTAATTAGAAACATCTTAAAAGTCAGGATGCTGACTTTTACTTAGAACCCCTCACACCTTAATGTACACCATACCTTGACAAGTGCTCAGTAAAACCTTCCTGAATAAATATTTTGGCTCCATGTTATTTCTCCCAAAGAGTTTTCACCCTTCTGCATAACCACACTAATCTCTTCTTCATCATTCTCTTCTGGCAATGACATCTTCTATCAACTGTCATTGCCATCTTCCCCAGATTGTCTACTCCCTTGCAGATATTTTTACATAATAATGTATATTTAAAATACGGATTTATAAAAGAAAAATATAAATAGTCAAAACTACACATAAATAGAGACAACCTAGCATGTAACAACTTGTAGATATCATGCTCTGGTTGAATTCCATGTTAATTTTAACTTGGCTACAGATATTTTTTATACTTTAATCAGATTAACTTTCAGGTATCATTGAATCACCTTTTGTGTCATCTCTCTTTCCCATTACTGAATCAAGTATGTGTAAATCATGTTCTTTATTATCACATCATTCATTATCTTTAATTGAAATTTCTAGCTGGTTGATTAAGAGGTATAGGAGAAATTGTTATTTTTAACAAAGGCTATTCCTTGTAGATGATTCTACTTTCCTTTTTGGGACCAGTTTTAAAAGTTCTTTCTAATTTTGGATTACGGACTTGATAAATTTCTCAACAAGTTTTATCTGTTGCTCCTTAAAACACTTTTTTCAAAGTTCCTATTGAACTTTAGGAGGGAAAATCAGGAAGAACCAATGATAAGAGTGAAAAAAAATACAGCAAAACAGATTACAATTTTTAAAGAAAAGAAAAATTAAAACCATATGGTTGAAGGACAATTATTTCTTTTCGCTCTTTTTTTGCTCAAAAAAAGATAGAAATGTTTGGAGTAAATGGAAAATATTTAGTTTACTGTGATTGTAACAAATGCACTACCCACAAGTCTGTTACAACACACATGAAGTTAGTCCAACGTGACAGGGGGAAAAAGCACCATTAAGATTTCATAACTCTGCTATCAAACTAACATCCCAAACACTTGGTGAACTTGCATATTTGAGGAAAGATAGCAAGAACTTCTAAAAAGGAAACAGAACAACTTCTGATTGCATGCAGGTGTAGCAACCACACTATGAAAAATATGTAATTTTAGTAGTGCACCGAATTCTTGAAGATTGAGTTATCATTACTTAAATCACAGAATAATCTAGAAGCTCAAAAAGTTATTCAAGAAGTTGAATTATTCTTACTGATTCTTTTAGCTCTATCTTGAGAATAATATGATTTTTGAACTTGGGGATTAAATCACATAGGAGACTATGTTTTTACTCTTTTTTATGAATTCTAGACACAATTTTTCAAATAAGGGAAAATATCTATACTCATAGTATGTATTTATATTTAAACCATATCAAAGAATGCACAAATGGTAATTCTTATTTTATAAATGAGAAAAAATCATTTTTTTTTGCTCATACCTAGATATTTCTACAACCATAAGGACATTGGTATTAGTCACCTTCTGAAAGTCACCTGTAGCAATGAAGCTTTTCCATATTTACATTGGGCCTGAAGTTCAGGATAATTATTTTTCATTTCTAATGAATTTATGCTTTTTTATGCTTACAGGAATGATTGATACCTGTGTTCTTCGAGATAGCTTTGAAATGCACACAGATTTGAACTTCAAGTAGCTGGAGTTCCTCCTAACAACTTACTTACTCCACAAATCAATATTTCAAAACCAAGAACTTCTCTTTAAATATTGACTTCTTGTTTGAATGTCAAATACAGTGAACTTTCTAACAGTCAAGACCTTTCTAGTCAGATGCCTGCAAAAATGTGCTGTGGTTCTGTTACCTGACAACTGAGCAGCACCAACCCCCACCACTGAAAAACTTTAATGTTTCCTTTTCTATAGAAATGTTAAGTCGCCTCCCTAGTTCTTTAGTTTCTTAGCTCTTGGGCTTTGATTGCTCTTCTAACCAGTTTGTGAATCTTGGACGGAAGATCCCCTTGCTTCTTAATTGCTTTGTAAATCAGTTCCTGAATCTGAAACAATATAAGTCTCCTACCCCTGCTTCGGATAACTAGTTGAAAGCCTGAGACTTCCTAATATCCTCCAGGCCAGGAAGCTAAATGTCAAACCCATTCTGTGTCCAGACAACTGACGCCACCTGAGTGATGGACTGAATAGCCACAAGTTTCATAACCTAACAGATTTATATTTTTGTCCTCATTCAGGAGCCTTGAGGATGCAGGGGATACCCCAACAAACTAAGAAGCCAACATCATCTTACAGGTGGAGCTTGAGACCCCTTCCTCTCATCTGAGACCAGCTAGGGTGAGAGTTCCGTGAACCCCAATAGGCAGGGACAGCTCTACGCCCCTGCCCAGCAGGAAGCAGATACAGAAGAAGAGACCTCCTGTCCCTCAGCTTTCCATAGAGATTTTATGGGGATCACATCTCTCAAGGAAAAGGCAGTTAGAGGCAGGCATTGGGTCTCTGCATTCCTACACGGCCCACAGAGAGCAACCGCCTGAGGCACTTTCCGGCTCCACCCAAAACTCCCTATTGTATTGTAATTACCTACCCCTGCAGGAAGAGCAAGTGGACACAAAATATCCAACTAGATCAGACCAGTCACTTGCACCTACGCAGTACCTCTTGTCAATCACAGGTGCCAATCAAGTGGTCCTATGCCCAGAAAGAATAGCCCATTCTAGAGAAAAGGGATAAAAACCCCAAGTCCTGGGAAGCCCAGGCTGTTACTGCCATTACTACTGTTGCTGCTGCTGCTGCTGCGCCTGCTACTGCTACTGCTATTGCTGTTGCGGCTGCTGCTGCTGCTGCTTTTTCCCTGCTCCTTTTTACCGCTTCTTCCCTTTGAGCCTCGCCTTTGCGTGTGGCCCACTCCACACTCTTTGGAATGTAACTTCTAGTAATGGGCCCTTGAGCCATCCTCTAGTACTCAGGTCTACTTTTATTTCTAAATGTACTATCTTTTCTAATAAACTACTTATTCTACTGCTTTAGTCTGGTATCTCTTTCAATTCTTTGCTCGAGTTGCCAAGGACCTGGACTGTGCGCCAAGAAAGGCCCACTCTCGGACAACAGTTCCAAATAATTCATTTTAAGTATCTGGTTCCCTTTCTCTCATATCTACCACCTCTACATGTTTGAAAACGCTTAGAGAGATTTTTGTTTTTTTGTTTTCAGACAGAGAAAGCAATTTATAATATCACTACTAAACTTTTTGAAAAAACTCATTTGAAGAGTCTAACGAGATGTACAAGGTAGATGACTTGTTTTCAAAATTTTCTCTACAGAGATCGTTTTAAGTTGGAGTCATCGCCCCCTGAATTAATACATTTAGTTATGTCGATAAACAGTACAATACATGGTTGGGATATGTAGCTTACTCTTTGCAACTGTGCCTTTCACTGTCAAAAGAGAGCTGGATAGAGCATTTGAGTTTTAAAAGAGAGGATGTTCTCATGCAACACTGACTTGGTATAATGAGGCAGTCACACATTTGTTTTCCATGGATTTTGTTTTATCATAGGATAAAAAAAAATCTCTGATTAAACATTTGAACTTAGAACTCAAATCTAGTGTCTAAGTTCACTCAGTTTTATAATGGTGTGTGTGTTTGCTGTGAATTACAAAAGAATCTCACATATTATATTACTGTATTACTCTTATTCAGGGGAAGGGTCTTTCTTTCTTTATATTAGCAAATACATTGCTGAATACATCTGAGTACATGGAGACAGTCATAGGGCAATCCCAGATGGTTTTCTGCTTTATCAAGATGACCAGATCTATACTAAGATTTGTAACCAAGTTGACTGAACGTAGCTGATTACGGACGTGGAGGTGGAATAATCTAGCATATATTAGCAGAAACACCCAGCCTTACAAAATCACCATCTTATTTTCACTGCTTTCATATTTACTTTTTCAAGTTCCAATGTAATAGTTAGGAATGTTCTAACCAAATTGCTTTGCGAACTTTTCTAAAAACTTACATGTAATGTGTCAGGATCTACACTTATAAAGTTGGCATACAAAGTATCTGTCTCATAATTGTGAGAACTAAATTTAAACAACTTAGCACAATGCCTAGTACATAATAAAAAATAATACTCAATAAAAGTTATTATCATAGAATATCTTCTTGTGACTTTTTATCATAGCTTTTAAAACTTTCTCAAATTATTTGGTAATAATTTTTTATAGGAAGGGTGTTTTCATGTGTATTTTGTATCCGCATGATGCCAAGCATATTTTTGAAAGATTATATTTAAAAGCATTTGTGCAAGTGAATAATAGGCTAAAAATTGCTTTATGTCCACTAGATTCTAGTGCTAGAAAGATTTGTATCCACTAAGAAAGAACTAGGAATAACCACTAACATTAAAAAAAAAAAAAAGAAACTATTTTTATTAAAAGAACTGTACTGTCTCATCATTGATAGATTGCTTTTTTTCAGGATATACTGCATTCCGAAGATAATTAAGATAAAGTTATTATTCTACTCATCAGTTCAAAGATTTAAAAACTCATTTAAAAGAGGTATTATCCTATTTTTGCTGAGTGCATACAGACAAAAGATATCTAGAAGTTTATTGGAAAATATGACAGCTGTGAATATTTCTTAAACAAACGTTAGATAAAAGTATTTTGACAAATTTTTGATACTCTAGTCATACTACTTTGAATACCCTGGCAGCCACATATATGTGGTTGTGATAAATTACGTAAAGTATAGTCAGGCCAGTGAGACTTTTGTAAAACAAGAGTTCTCTCAATTAAACTGTTACGAAAAAGTTTTAAAATGACTGTTACATTAGTATAATCTGAATAGGCCTGTTTGGTGCTCCAGAGTTCTATATCTACAGATATGTAGGAAATAAAACATGGAAAGCATTTTCAAAGGTATCTTTTTAAATGGTCTGTGCTTAAGTTATAGACACATCGAGCACCTGAACTGAGACCTGGCGATGTTTACAAGGGCCCTTTCTTTGTTGTTGAGCCCCGAATTCCAGGTTTTGTGTCCCCAGGAGGATGAGATTGTAAAACCTGGTTAGCATTTTTAGCCTCTGAGTAAGTGCTTTCTGCTTACTGCTCTGCCCTCGTCTTCCACATATGCAGCTTTTGGCAAATGCCAGAGGGATAATTACAGGAAGAACATTACACTCACTTCTCTTAGATTTCTTTTTCTCAGGGATCCTGGTCCCTCATGTCCTTCCTTACCGGATGCCTGGTTGTTTTCCAGTGGCCCCGTCCCCCTTTTAAAAATCTAGCTTGCCGGCCGGCCTAGTGATGCGGTAGTTAAGCACTGGCTTGGGAAGCCAGCGGCCCTGGTTCGGTCCCACATATGAGGGCCAATGACACTGCCCTCAAAAAAAACACAAAAACCTAGCTTGCATAGTTTATCTCAGTTGGAGACTTAGTTTAAACAAGCTACTCCAAACAGCCTGCAACAGTTAACTGGGGATATGATTTTTTTAATATGTTAAATGTATAGTTTTGTATACCAGGGCACGGCATTTAAAAATAGGCTTTGTGGTAAGATTCTAAGTTTTTAGGGCCAATGGCAAGCTAAGAACAGTTATTCTGATTATTGTTCTAGACTTAAGAAAGATAATTTTATCTTTGGCTATTCAAGTTTTCTTGCAAGGTGATTTTTTTCCAGGTTTATAACACTGCAGACCTTTTAGGGGAGGCCCTCCAAGCTGAGAAAGAAATCTACTCTTTACCCCCCAAATCTGCAATGTCTCTCTCTATTGGATGGAGCTTGCTTTCTGGAAAGCATGGTCCTTGAAGGTCTCTAGCAAATTTTCTTACTCAATGTCTTTCTTGTTAGTTGAAATCTTATAGAAAGGACACACAGGGACTGGCCGAGTGGTGCGGTGGTTAAGAGCTGGCTTGGGATGTCAGTGGCCCAGGTTCAGATCCCACATATGAGGGCCAGTGACACTGCCCTTAAAATAAAATTAAAAAAAAAAAAAAAAGGGACACACTTATGCCAATGTTCTGGGACCTAGGACATAATTTAATTACCTTCAATTTATAAAGACATCGATTTCATTTTTTCCTTTTTATTGGGGAATTGGGGGAGGGGAACAGCGTTGGGGAATCAGGGAAGGGGAACAGACAAGTTGCTGTACTTTTGTTCTTCAGTCTAGTTGTGGAGGACGTTGCTTCACTGTCCATGTTGGTATCATCATTGCGCTCTTCCCGGATAAGGCAGATCGCTCGCAGGCCTCTGGATGGTCGCTCACCACGGCTATTGGCAGCTCACGCTGGCTGCCGGCCACTCACTGTAGCCTATGGCAGCCCACTGCAGCAGGGGCTGCAGCCTACACCGTCGCCGGGGCTCGCACAGCCCAGCTCCAGGTGGAGCTGTTGTTAGCTGTAGAGGGCACTGTCACTGGCCCTCATACATGGGATCCGAACCGGGGCCGCTGGCATCCCAAAACCAGTTCTTAACCAATGTGCCACTCAGCCGGCCCTTTTTCCTTTCTTTTAGTATCTGGATTTTCATATTGATAGTTTCCTTTATACTTTGGTATCAGCTTCTAATTTTAGTAATGTTTCTGTGAAAGGAAGATGTAATCTATTTTACAATTGTTTGCTTCATATAGCAGATTCCTGGATTATACTGAAATTGAAGGGGGAGGTTACACATATTTTAATCTATACAAGTAACTTTAATCATATATAGTCATGTATAAAAATATGTTTTCTATAAAATATGTGACAAAATGAGACAGATATATCACATATAAATATATCATGCACATAAATATAAAACATATATATATATATACGAGGGTGCCAAAAAATGTATACACATTTTAAGAAAGGAAAAAAAACTATTAAAATTGTAATACTTAATATGTACTGATAAAAAAAATGAATACAAGTCATGTTTGACTTCTGCAATTACAAAAGGTGCTCAAAGTGGTTACGTCCAGACACTTCTGATTATGGCGAATTACTGCTCGAGCAATGTTGACCAAAGTGTCCACTTGTATACACTTTTTTGGCACCCCTGGTATGTGTGTGTATATACGTACACATATAAAACATTATAGCACACTAAGAATCCTATCCACATTGTACATTCACACCTAAGTGAATTTCCTTATAACTTTTTCTGCAAACCTATTAGAATCCTGTTTCATAAAAGCCACATTGGCCCATAAACATACCGGAGAAAAGCGAGCCCGTTCTTAAATACTGTTTCCCAGATCTACATGTATAATGCTGATGTGTGAGAATAAGACAATGTGTTTAAAGTGGTATTTGTAAGAGTTTTTAATGTTTGAAGTTTTTTGCTTTAAAATGCTTTTCATGAGTTATTAAAAGTATATTCAAGAAATACTCATGGATATCATATGTTTAAATAGGGTTTTAAATGTATAATGCCTATAATCATTGAGCAAAATCATAGTCTTCTGCTACTCATGCCTGATTTGCAAACCAGATGAAAATTAAGTCCTGTCAGAGGAAGACAATAACATTCAGAGGCTGTGCCTTTTTCATACACAATGTCCATCCATCACTCAAATAAAAATGCAAAATATGCCATAAAACAGGAAAAATCATTGTAGAACAAAATACTGGACTACTGGGTATGGACTTTTAAAAGTATGATTAAAACATTTTAAAGAAGAAGGAACAAGAATTTTGCTAGTATGCTATAAAAAAATCAGCTGTAAATCATCAAAGTGAAAAATACAATAAATGAAATTAATAATTCTTTATAACACACAGAAGAGAAATGTAATAAACTAGAAGATAAGTCTGGAGAAACTATAAATTTTAACATGATGAAAAGAAAAAAAAGGGTGAAAAACACAAGAAAGTGCATTAGAGATATATGGACTGCAATGAAAAGGTCTACCATGTAAATTCATGTCCTACAAAAAGAGGAAAAAGACAAAGGAGCAGAAGCAACATTTAAAGAGATAACGCTTAAGAATTTCTAAAACTGATGAAAGATACCACTCCACACATTCAGGAGACTCAGTGAGTCCCAAGAAGAAAAACCATAAAGAAAGCCACATCTCCGCACAGTACTGGGAAACGGCTGAAACCTATCCCAAAAGAAACTTAATGGCAGAAGAGATAAAAGGGCAACAATAGAACAGACGGCTAATTTTTCAGAAACAGTGTAAAGTGGAACACGATCTTGTTAGACAACTCTGAAAGATAGTACAGAACACACATCAGAGTTTTCCCAAACAAAGGGTGCAGTAGCTGAAAGCTGGGTTCTTTATCAATCAATCCTGTATTTTTTGGTTGCATTGTCCACTCCCTGGCATTGCAGCCTTTTGCCCTGCACGTAAAGCAGGCCCCAGGAGGCGGAAAAAGTTCTCAAGCCACTATGTGCAGATGCTTGCTGCCCTCTGGTGGACAGTGTTGGCTATATGGGGTTTAAAATGACAAAGCTAGCATGAACTGAGGGAGGGAGTAAATGGAGGAAAGGTGTTGTAATGTCCTTGCATTGTCCAGAATAGGGTAAAAGTATAATTTAAGGTAGTCTGTAATAAGTTTAGAAGATAGTAAATATTAAATAATTAAAATAATGAGATCTTTTAAAAAAACAAGAAATACAACTAGTAAGCCAATAGAAACACAGAAATCCAATAATAAGAAATGATTAACCCAAACAAAAGCAAGAAAGAGGAAAAAGGAACAGTTGATACAATTGTAGTTGGTAGACTTATAGATGGTAATTGTAGACATTAGATATAAACCTAACAATATTTATTATGTTGATATAACTGGGATGAATGTTACAATTGAAAGACACAAGACTGCATCAAAGGAAAAATAAAAACAACACCAAAAGGAAGGATAAGAAATTCAACTATCCACTGTCTATAGGAGGCATAAAAGTAAATATAAGAAACAGAATGTGAAAGAAAATTATGATTGTTTCACTATACAAAGACTGACCAAAAAACAGTAGCATAGTCATATATATAGACTTTAAAGCAAAAAAATATTAGAGACAAAAAGTGACATTTTATAATATCAAAACCAATATAAATTATCTACCTTGACGATTTCTTAATAGGCAATTATCTGACTCTCTGAAGATAAAATTCTTTCCAATGAAATTAGAAATATTCTATTAGCTTTCAAAAATGAATAGGGTAACATAGTGATTTTTTAAAAAGTCTTGAAAAATATCATATACAGAGGGTGCCAAAAAACTATATGCACATTTTAAGAAAGGAAAAAACTGTATTAAAATTGTAAAACTCAATATATACTGATAACAAAAGATGAATACAAGTCATGAGTATACATTTTTTGGCACCCCAAATATTTGTTTAAAGAAGTGCAAATATTCTTATTGACAGATTATAAATGAATAAAAGAGATATATTACTATTTATCGACAGTTATGAAACATATATATATATATTTTTTTCTTTTGATTAACAAAATTGTTAAGGCATTGTATGTAGATATGAGGGAGAAAAAACTTAATGGGGGAGACATGACTCATCATTTCAACTTATTATATATCATTATAATTAAATTTCTTGCCATCTCTACCCTGCCATTTACCTCCTTTTCTGTAACACATGCCTCACAAACGCCTACACTAAAGATTCTCCTAGATGTTCGCCTTCCTATGGCAACATGCAGGTTCCTGAACTTCTGTAGAAAAGTGTGTAACAACACAGAGTCTGTGATAAGAATTTGTGATAATGGAACTTAATGGCTCTCAGAGCTGCCAGCAGGTTTATCAGTCTCCTCTTTCATCACAACGGGTATTTAAAATACCCATCACTCTCCTGAAAGCTACTTTGCTAATCTGCCACTGTTACTTTTAGAAGTTGCCTATGACATCACAAGCGGATATTGACTCGGAGATCTTCACTGACTTCCGAATGTTTTCTTTCTCCATAGAGTGTAAGAAGCATTTCTCTTGCCCCGGGCCAATCCCTGCAATGATACTCTAGATCTCATTGAACTTGGTCTTCATAATGACGTCGCACTATTTTTTTAAACTCATTTGACAGTTATAATCAACCTTACCTTTCCGTGATATTCATTTCATCAGCATGTACATCTATTCAAGTATTTTTCCAATCACTGGAAAGAAAAATTGAGAAACCTTTCTCAACTCCCAGTAGCTACTCGCCAATCTCCTTTTACTCAGCTGGATTCGTTCATAGAGCTGTGCAGGTGCCCTTTCTTCACTTTACTCCCCATTCATTCTGCCATGCGTTGAAACCTGGCACTTGAACCCATCAATATATTAAACAATTCTCAACAAGATCGTCACATATGTACAGCTTAATTGCACGCATGCGTGTGTGTGTGCGTGCGTGTGTATGTGTGTAATTAATTTTACCTGGTATCTCACAAGCATTTTATATTATTGATCATTTCCTCTTTGGAACACTTCCTTCCTTCCCTTAGTTTCCATGATCAAGTTCTTCTGGAAATCTACCTGCCTCTCTGGTTCCTTCATTACTGTCTTCATATAAGCTTTCTCCTTGTATCTAGCCCTATTTCCTCTAGTTATTAAACATTTTATGATTGTAGGAAACTACTAAAAATACAATAGAAAGAGCTTCATAGACAGATGGTGGAGAGAAGAACTGACATAGGCCTGACCCTGCTTTGAAAGACCACCGCCATGCATGTATGTGTGTCTGTGTTTGTATCTGTACGTAGATGTACTGGTGATAAAGATATATAGGTTTGGAATGTGAGTTTATTCACAGTTCCTCATGATTGCAAACAAAAACACTGACATTAAGAAGTTAACTCAGGGCCGGCCGAGTGGCGTGGTGGTTAAGCGCTGGCTTGGGAAGCCAGCGGCCCTGGTTCAGTCCCACATAAGAGGGCCAGTGACACTGCCCTCAAAAAAAAAAGAGGTTAACTCAAAAAAAAAAAAAAAAAAAAAAGAAGTTAACTCTTTTAAATTTTTACCACCATCATGGTGGAGACAGTCCTACCAGGATTTAGAATCAAAAGAGCTGAGTGTATACGAAACCAATTTTGAAACCGTGTGCTAATTATGAAGGTAATTGTGATATGCTAAAATATAATCTATTTATATGGAAGGCTCATGTTGAAATTTTACTAATTCTTACAATCCCAGATCAAATCACCCTCATAAGTGTAGCCTTTTCTGAGCCACCAAGTAAATGTGATCACTACATTTTTTTTATTTCTCTTTGGGTTCTTCCCTCAGGCTCCCTTATTTCATGTATATCATTATCTTATTCAGCTATTTGATTATTAATTCCTAGGGCATTAGTTTCTAAAGCATCAGCATTTGTGACTTATCTTTCATTTCCTACAGTAGTTAGTTCAATTGTGTGCACATTGTAGATGCACTATTATGAAATTAAAGTTGGATTTTGTTTTGATAGTATACTAAAGAGTAACAAAAGTATTAATTTTAATAAAAATTACTGAAAACACATGACTTCGGCTTGTATCCTTTTCATTGGACAAAAGTTCAATATAAAGAATTATGATCTTACAATAAAATATTACTGAATTTATTAAAAACAAATCAGTGCAGACTACAGTGGGCATAAACTTTAAACTTTCAAACTAAAATAACTCCAAAAGCCACTAGTAAACAACATTATTTTATTTTATGGCACACAGGATTGCATTGTATAAAATGTCACACAATCCTACATATTTACCTGATAGCTGGTTTATGATCACTGTGAGGACTGTAATTTCAAATTCATAATACATACTAAATAGTCCAACCTTTATACTGCACTGTGGTAGGGTTTTGTACATAATAATTACCTTTTATTTTATTGTTTCATTTCAGAAAATTAACACACTTCAAAACAAAATATGTTCTATTCAGATGGAAATACATTTTCCCCATGTATCTTTTGGTCATGTTTTACACCACATATGGGTATAATTGTCACTATTTGGATAAAAGTATTCTGAGGCCTTGGTTTACTTCCCATTTGTCTATTGACTTGCTACATAGCATCAAAAAGTACTTTAGCGCCTCTTAGAAATCATACTGTCCTTACAAAGGAAAGATGACATCCCTCTTTTTAAAATGAAATAAAAAGAAAGTATATTTGCGGGTTTTAAAAAAATAGCAAATTGTTAAAGAACTGTAAAGTTTAAAGAAAGGTATCTATTATTTACCATTTTCCTATCTCTCGTACCCTGTTCCCAGTCTCTCTCTCTCATTTCATACTATTCTCAGATACTTTATTCTCAGCTAAGTTAAGAATAGGTAAAGATTGTTTAAATACTACCCTTGGGGGGGAAACCCAACATTTTTCATAAGAATTGACATTTTTAACTTAAATAAGTGGTAAGTTTCTATTTATTTGCTAAATTTGGGCAGTTGTACCTGAGTGAAACATATATACTGATGTCTATTAGCTAAGTGTCTTTGAAGTTCAATGTTCAACATTTATTTAGGAATTACTATAGGTGAGGCACAATGCTGGACCTAGCAAAAATAATAGTGAGCAAAGCAGAATGGATTCTGCCTTTACAGAGTTTATAATCTGGGATGAGAGTAGGAGAGGTAAATTAATCAAAAAACAAAAATTAATCAAATGATCATCAATACACACACACACACACACACACACACACACACGTACACACGTACACACACACAAACTTATGTATGTATGTGTTTCAAACTGTCCTAAATGATGTGATGGCCAATGAAAGGTGACATAAGATCATATAAGCAGGAGACCTAACCTGGTTTGGTGGGAGACGATGTTATCTATGAGAGTGTCACCTGAAGTTGCAGGATTACGTGCTCACTGATATTAAACAACAAGGCTAGTTTTAGCATGAAATTAAGATTAAAGTAAAATAAAATTACTTGAAAAATAAACTTGTCAAGTAAAAGAAGAAAAAGAGTAACTGAGTCAAATGAGAGCAATATATATTCATTCTCAAAATGGTTTGAGAGGCTAATGATGTGGTATTATTATAATAAACCATATGATATACTGATTTTAAAATCCTGATTTTGAATCATGTGCCAAATTTTTGTTTCATTTTGTTTTCTTTTTGTTGTTGTTTACATTAAGGTTTGATTACTCCAGCTGATTCTCAGTCATACCTATTGGAAGAAATACTTATGAAAAGATGATCTAGGGGACTTAGGGATTAGACAGACCCCCTTAAGAAATGAGGATAGCTAGAGAAGTCATCTTAATTGGGTAGGAAAAGGATAATATCAAAAGATTTTCAGTATTGTGTAAAATGTAAGTTTAGAGTCTAATATCATATTTCCTAATGTGTTACCATAAAAATTATACAATACAGAATAAGTTTGGAAAGTCATGTTGATTTTATACCCAACTCTCTAATCATCCTATTTGGAGATTCATAA
The DNA here is from genome assembly GCA_033961575.1 of Aselliscus stoliczkanus. Lineage (NCBI taxonomy): Eukaryota > Metazoa > Chordata > Mammalia > Chiroptera > Hipposideridae > Aselliscus > Aselliscus stoliczkanus. The sequence continues at coordinate 51,668,712 of CM066735.1, forward strand.
TAAACAAATATTCATTAAGTCATCTGAGTATATCAAAGTCCCTGGAAATTTCTGCAGTAAAGAAAGCTCTTTAATTTTCTTTAAGTTTTTTTTTTTTAAGATTTTATTGGGGAATTGGTGGAGGGGAACAGCGTTGGGGAATCGGGGAAGGGGAACAGACAAGTTGCTGTCTTTTTGTTCTTCAGTTTAGTTGCGGAGGATGTTGCTTCACTGTTGGTATTGTCATTGCGCTCTTCCCGGATGAGGCAGATCGGTCGCTGGCCTCTGGATGTCGCTCACCGTGGCTATTGGCAGCTCACGCTGGCTGCCAGCCGCTCACGCTGGCTGCGGGCCACTCACTGTAGCCTATGGGAGCCCACTGCAGCAGGGGCTGCAGCCCACACCATCACCGGGGCTCGCACAGCCCAGCTCCAGGTGGAGCTGTTGTTAGCTGTAGAGGGCAGTGTCACTGGCCCTCATGTGGGATCCGAACCAGGGCCGCTGGCATCCCAAAACCAGCGCTTAACCAATGCGCCACTCGGCCGGCCCTCTTTAAGTTTTTTTAAGAAAGCTGTTTACAAAGCTAATGTAATCTATTCTTTGTTCCTTAGTAAATGTTTATATTCAGTAGAATTATTTGTTGGCTGTAATAGTATTTTGACATATCAATTATCAGATGAAAATTATATAATCATTGGAAGTTAAATACAAGATGTCCTTACTCCCACATTCTCATTCTGTCTTTTGCACAATTTTAACATATATTAGTAATATATTTTGTCTTGATCATTGAGACACTGATTTTAGTAAAATATTCATTGATATTTGAATTGAATAAATAAAACTATATCAATATAGAATCATAATATATACCACAGAAATAATTACTATTTTTTATATTAAATTTTAAAGTATTCTTGAATTGATCATTTGGATGTCTGATTCCTCATTTCATCTATTGGGGACATAAGACAGTCAAATTGATGATTATTTTCTCATTAAGGCTACATGACAAGCTGGAAACGTTGTTAATGGACTTGCATCAGACTACTGTCATCTGGCTTTCTGGAAGCCTTTAGGATTTTATGAACATATGCTAGAGTGTAATTGGTTACCTAGGTGGTCATAAATGTGGGTAATATAAACGAGCAACCAGTTACATTCACACACTCACACACTTACTTTTCAGGTGACCATTTGGTGTCAACAGAGGGTGCAAAGATAGAATTTTTTCTTAGTGGCTATTTCCTAGTGTCTTAATTGAGCAGGAACATTTAAACGGATAAAAGGGCAGAAACAGTCAAAGCAACAATGAACCTGAATATTCTACCAAGTGGCACTTCAAAATAGTGTTGTACCTAATTAATATGGGTCCCAGTAAATAATAATAATTATAATAATAATAATAATAATAACATTGATTGAAATAATCACATACCATATAGTCATAAAAAGAGCTTTTCTGCATTATCATGGAACAATGAAATGTTTTGTCTAAACTTGGGAGGATTTATTGAGCAGATGGAGAAAATTGTAACTATTCTCTCACTTTTGGCATTGGAAGATAGTTTACAAAACAAAACAAAAGCAAAAAAACCCACACAAAAAGATGATCTAAAGGCATTAGTGAAATTAATTGGGGTCTGAGTAAGGGTCTGGCCCCATATTGCTCTTTTTCTACCATATTAGTGTTTCTTTGAACTGATTCTTTTTCTCAGCACCCTCAGCCCTGGTAACACCAACATAATCTAGTACCACAAATGAGTACATAACAATCTCGGAAATTAAGTCTATTGTTAATTGACTTCTTACATTATGGCATGGTTGGTTGCTGAAAACCATTTTTACTTAGAAATTTTTGAATAATATTAATTTATATTCTGTCTTCATAAAGAACACTATGGCCTTTTAATCACCTTACCTCTGCATTCTCTATCAGGTTTACCTTTTCATCCGGTTTCCACCTGCATTGTAATTACTACAGACTTTTAGTTTCTTACCACAGCAAACCCAAATCCTGCCTGATTTTCAAACACCCCCCCACCACTCCCACCCCCGTGTACATGCTACATGTTGTCAGTCTGTATCTAGCTTTGCTCGTCAGCACATCCATTTGACCTGATCAAGTTGCTCCCCTAACACTGTCAGCTGAAATCTGTATTCGTTTTCCTTTGTCCCCGTGTTTACACTATGCTGTCAGTTAGGAGGGAAACAATTTCCTCCCCTTTCACTTATCTAAATCTTACTCCTTTCCAAATTTTGTTCCATTGACATTGTCTCTGATCATTCTGACATTTATTTATCTTACCTTTTCTAATATTTTACAGCATTTTTGGCCCTTCAAAATAAATCACCATATAGAACTATCTGTTAACTTTGCTAATTATTTCATGTACCTTGTTTTTACCTCTTTAGGCAGATGTGCATACATTTTCAGTGTGGGTCTATATCTTACACGTCCTTTATTTATCTTTTACACATTTCCCTTATGTTTTGCACAGTGATAAGAAAGTGATGTGTGCTCAAAAATCCTTGTTGATTGATTGATTGAAATAATTGCATGCCATCAGGGTGTTTTTGTCATTAGCTGACAGACTCAAGTTTTAGAGATTCAGCTAAATGCCTGCCTATCAACCTGCCAAAAGTTGATGCAGACGGAAGCCAGTCAGACAACTCATTAACTCGAAATGGACTGCCGCATATTAAAAATTCTCTTTATGGATTATGATGAATTGAATTAAATTTGATTCATTCTTTTGCATTCAAAACTGTATGATGTATCTAGAGATAACATTATTTTTTAAATGTATTTAAAAACTGTCACTTATTTTCCTACAGTTGTCATCTTAATTTACTATTAAAAAGTTTAAAAATCACATGACTTTAGCAAAAAACCATTTTCTACATAGTGTAAAAGTGGAACGATTTTTAGGAAACCTAAAAATTAGTAAGCTATTGAAACAATATTGATATTCCTCATTAAAATAAATACCTATATAACAAACTGTCTTAAATGGAATTATAACAGTATCCTATTTTCCAAATATATTATACTTTTATTTATTTAGATACATGACTTTAAAAATGTATTTATATAATAGAGTGAACAACTGTGTTTTAAATGAAAAAAGTATCATTACACCTAAGCATATCCTTTTTCTTAGATTAATCTTAACATTTTTCAGAGTATGTGGATAAAATTAATAAATCTAAATGTTTATTATGAAATTTCATGTTTCACAAATATTTTTACATTTTAATACAAAATATAGCATAATGAAGATGTGCTTTTCAATGGGTTTTGAATTTTGTTTTTTGTTTTTCTTTGGTTGCTTGTATTCTTAATTCTCAGATTTGCCTTCTCACTGTTTTAATCTTTATTGATCCTTTTAATCACCAGCTGTTTTATGTTTACTCTGGGAAAAATTTTCAGTGTTTTGCCCTTTATCCTCTCATACATTTTGTTACTCTGTAAAGACAAAGGTAACACATTTCCCATAGCTTTTAGACTCTGTTTATTTTCTTCCCACACTTTGTATTTTCTGATCCTCCATCTCTTCTCCCCACCCCCAACACACTCCATACTTCCTCAGCATTTATCTTGATAGAATCCAGAGAATGGTTTATGACTAACACACACACACACACACACACACACACACACACACACACACACACACACACACACAAGCTCACTCAACAAATGAGTAAAAAATATCTTTCTTGCTTAATAGTAGTTCTCAACTATTACTAATACGTTTTTGTCTTTTAATTGAGCTTCCATTTAATTCTACTTTAAATAAAATGAAAGGAGAAAGGAAATTATGACCCCATAGGATAGCACTTTTGTCACACTGTTTCCTTTGGGGACCCAAGCAAAAAAGGGTGGTGAATGGCAAGATTAGAATTAGTGTTTAAACTTTCACATGGGGAAGCAATTGTCACACTGGTGATGAGCAAGCCTGTGGCTTTGCAAATAAGCTTATCTCATGTTCTATTTTTTTGTTGATTTAGAAAAGCCAGAACCCTTATCTGTTCAGTGTTTGTTTTAAAACCTGAAACTTCAACGAAATTGGTAATTTGGCTGATTTGAGTGTAGATGGTATATAATCAAGTGAGTATTTTCATTACAGAAAGTGTAACTGGGACTCAGATGTGCAAATGGTGGGTTCATTTGTGGGGGTCTCCAGCCTTCTGTTGATTGTGGGATAATCCCTGCTGCTTTAGGGCTAGTACTTCCTCTTCCAATGATATGGGTCAGCACAGATTGATGCTATTTTTTGCTTTTGGTGGTGATCCAAGAATATAAAAAGGAGAACATTTGGATTCCTGCCAGTTGCAGCCATGCTGAAAGCTCTCTATAGTGTATGTTTGTTTTTATAGATTCATACACATTCTCCAAATGTTATTGTCCAAGGTGGCCACATTTCAAAACCGGGAACTTTATCTCATTAAGTGCTAAAACTAAACAAAATACCTTTTCAACTCCCATGTGGAGTCCCAGTCCTGTGAGGCAAGTCAGTTTTCAAAACACATGTTTCATGCTTGATGTAACTCTAATTCCCCTTCTTCTTGGGAATCAAGACATGACTTTGAGAAATACTCTAAAAATGTCTGTATTCACCGTTTAGTGATAATTAACAACTTAGGTGGGTTATTGTTTGGAAAACAAGAAAAAAAAAAGCCTTTTTTAAAAAAAACAAAAATGTAATAACTCTTTGAAACAGTGGGCGTCTCTGAAATATAAGGTAGCAGTTTTATTCATAGAAGGCGGTTGAAAATAGGAAGAAGGAATGCAATCTTTTCCTAATTGTTTAGTCAGTTGATCTCAGGTCCAAACCAGTAAAAAAAAAAAAAAAAAAAAAAGCCTCCATTTAAGAAAATTTTTTAAAGTCTCAAATCCTTGGTGAATTTTTTTCCAGCTTTTAATTTATCTTTAAAGGACAATCACTTATGATGAGTGTTTGTCACTAATATGACTGCTTCTTCTCCAAAAGCTGAATAAAAATAACCTTAATATTGATAATGAAGTCACTTCCTAGGACCACCTTTGCCTCCCAGTTGACTAGCTAGGTGAAGCAGAAGAAACCAAGCTTAAATGTTTTATCACACACTTCCAAATCCTGAATCTCTGAATCGTCAGTTTAAATTTTTAAATATTTTAGCGTGAGCTTAAACCACATTTTAGGTTTTCAATTTAGATGGTAAATCTAGGGAGATCTTGGTTTTAAATTCTCCATGTAGTCAACCCCAGTACTAAATTCATTATTAGCTGTTGGTAAGTGATAAATAAAAATTAATTTTCCTAATATATCTAAATAATCTTTTACCTAACTTCAGCAATTTTGCAAATTAATAGGGTTATATCATTTAAACATATCTAACATTATTTCTTGTCCACATCTCCTAAAAATGAACTTCATTGTAAAATTTCCCTGTTCTTACTTTTCCTTCACATTCAAAGCACTCTGTGATCATGCACTCTGTGATCATTATATCTGATGATTTTTTAAATATGATTGTTAAGGTGTTTCTAAGAGGAGGGAAATATCCCACCAGTTACATTGTAACTGGGATTATGAGGTTCTAATTCTCAACTCTTTACGTGCCTCATGCCAACCATACATGTTAGCTGAGTTCCATTTGATTCCTGTAGAGCATTTTGGCCTGTTTGGTCCACAATTGGTAGCCAAACATATGGTGAGCGGCTTTGGAGAAGAGTCTTCAAGCTGTTCCGCTGCTGTTGATGTCTTTGGGCTTGCATGCCCCATTTAAGTCTGTGCAGTTCCAAATTGGAGCCTGGGCCTTGTCTCCTTGTGCTGAAATGTGAGGAGGTCCAGATTTTTTACAGCTTCTAAGCGTCCCAGACAAGTATAATTATCAGCACTCCAAAGAGCTGGGAATATAAGCCAAATGCAAACAAATTAGGGAGTGACAGCAGAGGAACTGCAGCTGTTGGGTCAAGCTGGGTGCAAAATGGTTGAGCATTTTCAGAAATCTGAGAAGAATGTCACCACAGTGAACTTTCTGTGATAAAATGGGCTTGTTCTAGCACTTTCCTTTCTAGTCCTGGAGGAAATCAGCTCAAGAGAAGAACAGCTTTTAAAGGAGTATGGATGTGGCAGAGATGGGTGGGCAGAAACGGTAAAACTTCTGAATAGGTGAACGGTATATTATAATTTGGTAACTGCAAATTTTCTTGGAGATATAGGCATAGCTGGTAACAATAACAAACAATTATTTTAAAGTATGAATTCTGGGGCCAGAATTAGAAAGCCTACATAATCAGAATTAGAAAAAATTGGAAGTTTTACGAGAATTAGAAAGTCTACTTGACCATCTCTCTCTCTTATAGTTTTTATTTTATCACTTCTCTTCTGAATGCCTATCTTCTGATTTTACGTTTCTTTGTTATTTTCTTAATAATCGATCCCAGCCAGTCTTGCTCTTTTCTGAAAACATTGCATACCTGGAATAATATGCAAATGAGGGACTTCAGTCAGATGTCCATTTCCATGTTGCAAAACCTTTGTTCTCTAGTATGGAGACACATTTTGTTCTATGACGTCTATGCCAGTTTCTATTCTATAGCAGTGGGACTTGCTGGAGTCCTGTGGAGCCAGTCAGGCAATGGATGAAGCAGAGTGGAAGACCTCAGGGAGGGGGAAGGATTATGGTGAACTGGAGACCACATGCTCTTCTAAAGGAAGCTTCCATCAGCCCTAGCTCAGGTTTCATTGTTTTAGGTGGGAATGAAGGCCTGAGAACTCAGAAATCTGGTTCATTTGGAAGATACATGATTTAAAAAATGTTGACAAATTATTATTTACTACTCTAAGGAATACTGATATTCTTAAAAGTGTTGCCAACATGATGTTGTGAACAAAAACATCTGAAGGCCACATTTAGCATAATGGCCATCAATTCACAAAATTTGTTCTATGACAGACAATGCTTACCAGAATGGGTCTTACAAAGCATTCAGAAATTTGAGTTTGTCCTAACGAGATTGGCAGATTTCTCTCCCATGATCTCAGCTTCTCCTCATACATTCTTTTCTAGGAGCAATCCTCAATATCCCCACATGCACACAGTCTCCTTGGGATTTAAGGAGAAGCCTAATCCCATCACTGATACCCTAAGAAATCTCTTAAATCTCTACTGTCCTCTCCATCTCCATTACCATTGTTCTCCATTAGGCTATCATCATCCCTTTCCTGGAATGTCACCTATAGATCTTTTTCTAATAATATCTTACCCCTCCTTTTATTTCCTGTCTTAAGTAGAATTTATAGGGCTGTTGGAAAAGTCAAGACGCATTTTTGCAATGAAAAACATACAAAAAATACGTCATGACTTTTCCGACATCCCAATATTATTCCTTTGCTTTCTCAGCACCTCCTCTTCCAGACATTTATCATGAATATTAACCCTCTATTCCTTATTATCATTTCCACAGCAACAGGTATAAATTTCATTCTACAAACTTAGTATGAGAAACCCACTCCATTTCCTCATTTTCCTACCTGAGTCCCCATGATGTTGAAGGATTCAACCTCAGGTATCTTGGAGCTCTTCCGTCCCAAGGTTGTTGCCAAGTTTCTGGAGGATTCTCATGTAGTGCCAAAGCATGGAGAGATTTCTCAGTCACCTGTCATTTGACTTTACTGCTGAAGCATCTTTGCTTGATGTCCCCATGGTCCTTTGGTGTGGCTTCTCCGCTAAGCTTTGGGACATGAGTATCATAGAGGGTGGAGATGAGAATTGGTCATCTTTCTAGACTAGTATTCTTCAACTTTTTCCTCTAATCATTTCCTCTCTACAACTACACTATCTGTTTATATTCTTTTGTAACTCTTTGGGAGGCCACAAAGCATCATAACCTCTAAGAACTTTTCTTTACCACTCTAAAACCAGTTTTTGCTCTTTTTGAGCAATATGACCCTATTGATAATGCATGCTCCAGACCTACTAGGCAGCCAGTCCTTCTGGAGTTTTGCCATGTCCTTGAGTTGCTGCCAGAAAAGAAGGCCCAGGATGCTGAGGTCTGAAGGCAAGATATATTTTTCCAGCCCACCCTAGGCCTGGATCTCTTTCAATAAGCACCTTTCTCCCACCTTCAAGCCATTTCCGTTCTTCCTCTAAATCATCTTGTTTTTTGACAATGTCCTTTGATAAACCGTTAAAATGAGATATGGAAGTATTTGCACAAAGATTCTGTTTATCCTTTTTTTAAAATAAAAAAAGCAAGAGAAAGCCAAATCATCAAACTCTCTCACCGGGTGAAAAAAAAAAAAATTTGCTTTTCATTTTCTTGTACAGCAAATAATAAGAAGAGTCAGGTGAATCTATACATTACAACTGTTTGAAAACTGTACATATAGAATGTTCTGCCAAATGTACATCTGTTTTTCTATACTAGGCTATATAAGTTTTGATAGGGAAGAAATGATAGATTTTTTTGACTTTGTAATTCCAACCCTCTATAAAATTCCTGTCACATTGTAAGTGTGTAATGTTCTTGAATAAATAAGAGATCTAGGCCAAGGGTCAGGATATTTGTCCACTCAGGCTGCCGTAACAGAAAACCACAGACTGAGTGGCTTAAAAGCCAGAAATATATTTTCTCAGTTTTAGAGACTGAAAATCCAAGATCAAGGTGCCAGCAAGGTTGATTTCTGGTGAAGCTTCTCTCATTAGCTTGCAGACAAGAGAGTGAGTCAACAACCTCCAACAGAAAGCATGAGATTGGTCTCTAGAACTGATGAGCGGTAATATCCTAGAACAAGTTTCTTATTTTCTTCTCTTTCCTTAGCTTAAATATAGAGATAGCATTGTTGTTATGGAAATCAGATGAAAATGTACACAGAAAACATCCATCAGTATATCCGGCACAGAAAATGCTAAATATGTGTGTAAGAAATAATGTTTGACACACTCTGTAGCGCATAGTAGTAATAGAATATTCCAAGATAAAGTATGTTAGTACTGGGCAGATGAGAGATATGATTTCTATGAATATATTTGTACCTGTAATGGTGAAGTTAATAAAAGTCTCTGCTCTCTCCTTTCCCCAAAGTAAGTCAATAATTTTAAGTGAACCCCCAGTTCAATTTCTTTCACTGCCAGCTCCACTTTAAAGTAACATGTTCTACAGACAGACACTTTTATTTTCTGCTACCACACTAGTTCAAACCACCGTGACCTGTTACCTCGACAACACAGACTTCTGCAGGAGGCTTCTATTAGCTTCCTGCTTCCCCTTTTACTCAAGTCCAACTTAAAAAAAAAAAAATCTCTTTTAAAGGTATGAAGAGCTCATTTACCATTTGTGTAAGACCTTCTCTAGCTCTTGCACGTCCAATACAAATCTGAACGTCTTCCCATGGCTCACAGCGTCTTCTTGATCCCATCCGGACTGTCTGTCCACTGTTATCTCTTGACCCCACCTCCATCTGTCTCCCTGCTCCAGCCACAGAAGCTTCTTGACTTATATCTTCAGGTGCATCAAGACATTTCCTCCCTGAGGGGCTCTGCTTTTCACAGCACTGACTTCTTATCCTCCAGGGACCCCCGTAGAAGTCACTTCACTGCAGAAGGCTTTCCTCCCTTCCCCTTTAAACTAGATCCTGTATTGCTGATTTCAAAGTCCCTATTCTTTGTATTCCTTTTTCACTTATCACAGATTGCATTTTTATATATATTAAATTATTTACCTACATATACTTTGTTTCCCCGTTAGGCTATAAAGGCCATGAAGAGAGAGTCCAGATGTATGGCCTTTACAGCCATGTACCTAGAATCTGTCGCCATGCCTGGCCAAAGGTAATTCTTCTGTAAATATTTGTTGGATGAATGCCCGGATGAACAAATGAATGAACAATAGAAAATAGGGTAGGATCTAATTTCCTTAAGAATTTATGAAACTTTTCTTAGACTGGCAGGAGATAGAGGAGGAGATTAATAAATATTTTACAATTTCTTCAGTTTCATTTCAAATGATATAAAAATTAATAAAAATGCATACATAGCAGCATAAAAGGATGACTCTTGGCATTCCATTCCTTGAGGGCTTGCTTTTCTTTATAGAGAACCATGAGCCTTGTACACAGTAGGTACTCAACAAATTCTGGTTGAATGACAGTGTTACAAAGAAAATATTCTAAAAATACAAGATGGTTTTTGTTTACTTCTTAATCTCGGTTTTTGTTTTTTTTTAATTTGGTTCCATATTATTTAGGTAAGATAGTGATTCAATTTTTTAAGAACTGAAATTGGAATTGTGTTGAAGTAACATATTTTAATATCAAAAGAATTCTAAAAACCCTAACTTCATATAGCTAAAAGCAGTTTTGTCACTGTTGTTACATTTATTAAAGCAAAAACCCATGGAACAAGTTTTATTATCCTAAATAAAAAATGAGGCTTGGAAAAGTTTTTCAAGACTTGTTCAAAATCACATATTAAGGAGACAGGGCCAGGAATAAAACTCCAATACGACTTTAAACTCCATGTTTATTCTACATAGCAGCCATCTTTCCTTATAAATGCATACCTTTCCTTGTAAATACATACCCTCTATGCATCACAAAAGAGAATTTTACTATGGATTTGAAATTAATAATTTTCTTTTCTGTTTTGCTACATTTCCTCAAGCCAGCTGAATGTCTTGACAGGCTTTCTATGGGGCTATCAGTTAGATAACAGCCATCATATGCATCATAGTTTGGGAAAAACACTCTGGCCTCCCAGCTATTCTGGATAATGTAGCAGACATAAAATAAACATGAGACATGGACGCTGCATTTGAGATGTATCAGTTGTATGAATTTTGATTCCCAAGTGTTTGCTGTTTCATGTTGTATGCAAATCGCTAAAGCGCCGTGGCCCATCCAAGAGAAACATGAAGCACGCTAAAGTGCTCACAATTGAACTGGGCAATGAATCATAAACACATAGCCTCTGCAAATAAGAGCACATGTCAGTATATGGATATTTGAAAAAAAATAACAGCACACTCCTGGGACTAGGGTATTCTTTGGAAATTCAGGAGAGGGAGAGACTCATATGGACTCTAATGGATGGTGTAGAATTCGAGTAATACTCTGAGTATGTGCAGAATATGTCTAGGCAGACAAGACTGAGTCAACCATGTGTGCTGGGGTCTGACGTTAGGGACTGTGGGGGACTTACTTTAGAGTATCTCTTAAGTATGGGAGAGTAACATCCAAACCAAGTACAGAGCACTGTGAGATAATATACACTACTAAATCCCATGAGGACTTATGCATATCAGGTTGTAAAATTTGGGTGCCTTTTACATTAGGTCCTGATGTGAAATGTTGTGCTATTTATGTCTTTAGTGGGTCAACACTCCTGGGAAATATTGACCTCTTGAGGTCAGCTTTCAGTTCAGGGAGTCACAGGAACTCTTAAGATAAACACTGCCAAGAGTTTCTATCAGAGACCCCAAAGTTATGAAGCCACAAATGAAGATATAAATGCCCATAAGACAAACATATTCACTAACTACTTATACATAAAATTACCCCCCCCAAAGGGTCTCAATATATTTGTGCATTTATACCTTACTGATGGTAGACTGTCATACACTGCGTAAAATACAATGGGGAAATTATGCAAATTGGCGCCTTTGTTAAAAAATGCCCTTTTTGAAAACAATGCCAAATTTCATGAAGCGAGTGAAAAATGTTGAAGAATTGTTCAGATTGCACACAGACTTTCAGCATCCTATGCAAATATCTGTATAATTCTCTATGATTGTACATATAGAACAGACATACAATTATAATTTATATGTAATGGATTCTCAGCATATTTAAACGTAACATTCAGACTTTTATAGGTGACTTAAGAGGTGTACATTTTATAATAAAAATCAATATCTACCTACCTACCATATAAAGTTGGTTTATACATGAAATGAAATATGTGTTGCCTATTTAGAAAGACTTGAAAGAATTTGAACAGCACAGTCTGTGAACCTAACCTATTATTGTAGCTTGTATAGGTTAGGTTACATTATCAGTTATTTGTTAAATGCCTGTGGGAGCAAGAGAAGACATAAGAATACATTCCTAATACATGTCCAAGGACTCATCTATGTATTTCCCCTCAAGTAACTTGCTAATCTGACTCATCCTGTTTTATAATAAGATTCAACCATATTTTACTGGCCTTAAAAAGATATTTTTCATCCCCAACTCTCCAATAAGAAAAACAGTGGAGTGTGTACGAGTAGTGTATGTCTGTGTGAGTATATATTGTATACTCATGTGCATGTGTGTAAGCTTATTCTTATCCTATGAAATCTGTTATCTTTAAAACTTTATACTTAATGGGATTATTTAAAGTTATTTAACATTATTTTCTATGTATTTATAAATATTAGTTCACTTAATTTTTCCAGCAAGGCATGAGGTTGCTTCTATTCTCGTCTCCATTTTACAAATGGTACAACTGAGGCCCAGAAAGGCTAAGAAATTTACGGAAGGTCACAGAAGTAGTAAAGTGAAGCCAAACCCAGGCACCTGCCTGCAGTGCCCATTCTCTTAACCACCAGCCAGTTCTTGGATCAAGGGGCTTACTCTGAAAAGTGGTACCACGAATTACATTCCACTTTCTTCTTTTGTTACAGATCAAAAGGACTGAGTGCTACTCTAAGAGACTGTTTGAATTGCAAAAGTAGTTGGTAGGTTTTCTGAGTTCATTTCCAGGGACTGCTGTATGATAAGTTTCTTTATAATGAGTTCTTTAACACGTTTCATTTTACTTAGGTCATAGCTACAGGAAAATACTATAACCCTGTTTCCAAGACTGATCTTTCTATTTAGCTTCATAAATTCCTTGATGTCAGCAGGACATAAATACAATCTATAGCGTCTGTGGAAGCCAATATCCTGAATAAATTTCCAACAGCCTTTTAGAAAATAATAAACTACAAACTTGATTTCTCTTTGGTATTTGTAGACAGGCACTGAAGGTAAATGTCTTCTCCCAACTCAGTGGTAAATAACCTCAGAGTCTCTCTAAGCCATCCAGAATGACTGTCAGAAATCTCACCCTTCTGGAGGGTTCTCAGGGATTCTGTGACAGTAAGTGTAATGAGGCTCAGCCACACCCCCTGGTTTCTGCTGGTGTTTTCTGCTATACAGGGCATCTTCTAAACCATCACCACACTTCAGGCATTAGTAACCTCACCCCACTAAAGTAACACCTACAAATTTTCCCCAGACAAGACACTCAAGGTGACCTCATTCCATTTCCTGCCTCTGTTTCTAAACATTTTTTCATATAACCATCTAGCACCTTCTCTGCTCATATGGGAGGTTTGAACTGTAGCTACCACTCCCTCATGGGCTAAAGAGTCCATTCCTTTCTAGTCTCTTATAAATTGTCCATCAAATTCCCTCACTTCTATTTTTTCATCACTTTCCTTTTCATTGATTCCTTTCCTTTAGGACATAAATATACTTCTTTTACCTCAAAATACAAACTCTTCCCTTGATCCTGTAGTCTGCTTGCCTATGTGTTCTCTTTCCACTTATACTTCTGGAAAGTTTGTCAACATTTTCCATCATGCCTTTCTCTCTTCACATTGAATTTTGATTCCCCTGTAGTCTGGATTTTCTCTTGAAATCTTCAATGAAATGACTTAGCATCCAGAGCTGTTTCTTTTTTGAAGATATTCACATGTAAACATACCACTTTCTGAATTCCCTACTTCTTCAATTTTATCTTTCTATCAAAACTTCTCTCTCGGCTCACACTGAGATTTTTATTTCCTATTGTTTCTGAGACATCTTTTTCTAGAGAGCATGTCCAAGCCAATGTGTTCAAACGAAGCATACCAGACAGATCTACCCTCAAACCTACATCTTTTATTTCTTAACTCAGCCAACAGCATAACAATCTCTACATCTCCCACTCTAGAGATCTGGGATTCATCCTCAATTCTTTCTTCCTCCTAATCATTCAATCCAATCATACACAAAAATTCGGTATTCTAAATCTTCCTCCTCTTATTTTTCCACCCCCTCCATGAAATCATAGCTCTCCCAGACTAAAATAATAGTTTCTTGCAGTGGGTAAACAGTGACCCCCAAAAATTCATGTCCACCTGGAACCTCAGAATGTGACTTTATAAGTAGAGTCTGCAGATGTTATTAGCTAAGAATCTCAAGATGAACTCACCCAGGATTTAAGGCGGGCTGTAAATTCAGTGACAGATGTCCTTATAAGAAAAGGACAGAGGCATTCACAGAGAAGAAAGTCATGTGAAGACAGTGGCAGAGTCAGAAGCAAAGGTATCCTGTGTAAGCCAAGGAACACCAGGGCCACCAGAAGCTGGAAGAGGGAAGGAACGGTTTTTCCCTGGAGCCTTCAGGGTCCTGCCGACACTTTGATTTCAGACTTCCAGCCTCCAGCAATGTGACAGTTCTATTCTTTTCAGAAGCTCAGTTTGTGGTACCTTGTTAGAGCAGCCCTAGGAACCTAATATATTTTCTACAAGTTATTGCATCCATAACTTCTTCTAACCTTTTTCTGCTGTTGTTTAAGTTCTCAGATATCCTTGCCTTGTTTGGTTTTGATTTCACTCAGCCTTTTTCTTTTCTCAGAAGGGAATCTTGATACGTCTATTTTTAAGGCTCATAGGGACCCAACCATTCCAATCTCTTTGGTCCTTCTTACCATCATCCCCTTGTACGTACTTGCTAAGTCCAAGCTAGTTTCAGCCCTACATGCTTTCCACCGAGCTAATGTTCTTCTGTTTTCACCTACACCAGACACTCTCATGTTGCTTCCTTCGTTTTGCTTTCACAGAGATGCTGATGTTTTGTAGGTTGTATCCCACCTGCCTATGATTTTGGTGCTCATGGGAATACTGTGCCACCCAATTTTGTTGTACATGTTGCCCATGTGATTTTGATTTTGCTATTTAGTTGTTTTGGTCTTCTTTGTATTGGTGTATTTGGTTCCTATTGCTGCTGTCACAAATTACAACAAACGTAGTAGCTTTGAACAATACAGATTTATTATCTTTAGATTCTGGAGGTATGAAGTCCAAAATCGGTCTCAATGAGCTAAAACAAAGGAGTCAGAAGGGCTGTGTGCCTGGTGGGAGGAGCCCTAAGGGGGAATCCATTTCCTTTCTTTTTCCAATTGCCAGAGGCTGCCAACACTCCTCGGCTCAGGCCTCTCTCTCCATCTTCAAAACCAGTAGTGTGGTATCTACATAGCTCACTCTGACTCTGATACGCCTCTCTCTCCTGTGCGATGACATTGGGCCCATCTCAGAATCCTTCATTTAATCATTTCTGTAAAACCCTTTTTGATATATAAAGTAACATATTCACAGGTTCTGGGGACTAGGACCCAGATATCTTTGAGGGAGCCACTATTATTCTGTCTACTACAGTGGGTATTCAGTGAGATTGAAAAGAAGATGCTGCCACCATCTTCCCCAAATCTTGTCCCGAATGATCATATTTTTCTCATCATAACTAAACCCTGATGCTAGACTGAAATTTTGGAAGAAGATGAATCTGGAATATTATAATTCTATCAGGGTTCCCTTAAATAAAATTGTTTGTCTCCCTTAATATGTGCTACTTTATTTTTATCATCCATTAAAGCAGAAAATATTTTAAACAATGATAAGGGCAGTAAGATGCTAGATATCATTGGAGAGTGAGAGTGAGTGAGTGTGTGTGTGTGTGTGTGTGCATGCGTGTGTGTTTAAAAATCCTTAACTAAACATGGTAAAGTGCTTTATGATAAATAGATATAAATGAAGCAAGAAGAAAGGTTCACATTTGAAAATCACTAAATCATGACAACAAAAAATCATTATTTCATCTCCATGTAGGTTATAGATAAGTGATAATGGAAAAGCAATGCCTCCTGTGTCTGGCCTGAATTAAAGCTCTTCCAAAGAAGGATGTGGGAGTCATTCAGCCTTGCACATTCTTTAATTTCTTTTATTAAGACCTGCACAAAGTTAATGTAGCTAGAAGGCAAAACACAGTCTTCGAGAAACTACAAAGTGTAACAGCTGGTTCCAATCACCTTCTTTACAGTGAGACCATATGCACGCAGTTCAGCTTTTTAAGTTCATGAATTTAAAAAAAAATAAAAAATGAATTTTCAGAAAATTTGGAGAAATACTGTGGTCCTTGCATACATTTGTTTTTGCTAACTTTAACCCTTCAAAAGTTATGGTCAAATATATGGAGAAAGCAGTTCAAATAAGACAAAGAGTCTAAACAGGCAGAACAGAAATCTTTTTGAACTTTAACATAAAATGCAATCGTTTTTAGAAAGTTCATTTTCTGGAACCTTTTTAAGACACATTGATTCTCAAGGGAATCATTGAACAGTTCAATCCAGCACCCCTGCATTAAGCACCTAAGTAGGTAGATAACTTGTGTATCGGCTGAGTAAGACTAATATGATTTGGCATTTCTGACTTCAGTGACTTTTACCAAATCATAGGTTGTCTCTTCAATCCATCAGATTGAATCACAGATAGCAAATGCACATGCTGAATTTACCTTTTGAAAAGCAATTGAAGTTGAAAATCACAACTTTTCATCTTCTTTCCTTGAAGTTAAAAGTAGGCTTTTAATACTTCAGTTGTCTCAGTTAACTGGAATTCAGAAGCCTTTTTTTGAGCCAATAGGTCCATTTATATTATCTGCAGTAATGAGTGAATACAGCTAGCACAGTTAAGGAGGCATTCACTGACATGGACACTTATTATCTAAGAAGTATCTCAAAAATTAAGTATTGGATATACTTAATTTTTTTTCTTAAAGTGGGCTATAGCAACTTGTTAATTTTAGGAATATGCATCAACTTTTTAAGTTAGTGAAAAAATGACAATAAAATGCATCGTCTGATAAACTAAATGGCATTATGGACAAGTAAAGATGAATGATGTGCTGCACTGAAAATAGAATGTCCATCAAATTTAAAACAAACCAATGTGAATAAGAACAGGGAGTGTGCTTATATAGTTAAAAGTCCCACAATCCCCTGGTATTAAAAGTATTTATGATTTAAACAAATGTGTTTTCTGGGGAGGGGGAGGAAGTATTTAAGTAGGTATTCAGGGGCATAAATTTATAGCTGCAATTATATTTTATAGAAATAGTGGTGGATGGGTACTGTTTAAAGTGTCCCTAATGTTAATTATGATTTATTAGTTTCCATAGTCTAGAAAGAGAGAAATGTAGTCACCATGGCTTCTTTCCAGACTTTTTTTAGTTACTATTAATTTGGAGGTGAGGAAGTGAGAATAAATTACTGCAAGGCAAATAGGTCCCCATTTGTGTAGTTTGGACTTTTCCATTTGCAGTTTCAATCAGCATAATAGAACATGCTAATATGCTTACGTTGTGTATAAAACTTTGTTAAAATGGGATGGATAATACTTATGAAAGTCCTACTATTTAAATTTTATTAGTTCATTTCACTGTTCTATCATTGTTAACAGAGTAGAAGATCAGTTGTTCAAATGGCACTACACCTGTTCTAGGATTTCTGTTTAAAAGGCTGTCAACGACCCACCTGCACTATATTCTGATGTTCTGATGGAGCGTACTTCTCCAACTTCTTCGATGTTTAGAGTAATAACTGACTTGGAAGCATCAGACCCCTTGCCATTCCCAAGGCTGGAAATGTTGTCTGCCTACTTCTCTAATTTATTGAATTTTTATTTAGTTTTCATCACTAAAAGGTAATCTTAATATAAATATCATATTGTAGACTATTAACAATCACTTAACCTCTTTGAACATTTAGCTATCCTAAACCTATATACTAATTAGGAATCCTCCAGCTTTGTGATTCTATGATCCATAAAACGTAATGCCAGTCTGAAAGCTGAAAAGGCCCTTCAATCATCCACCGAATCTTTCATCATGCAGCAGAAGTGTGAACATTAATGCTCTACTTAAAATTCACTGTCAGAAATATTTCAGTTGATAGAAAAGCACCTAATATTTCATATTGGTATACTTCAGTAATAGATGATGACTCAAGTTCAACCAATATGTCAAGTACAATGTTTAATATTCTTCTGGGAAGATTATTTCAAATTATAAATCAAAATCCAAATAAACAACAGTGCTTCACTTCAAAATCATAAATAACTGTCAAATATCAATGAATGGCTTATTATACAGATGTCAAATATTGATAGATGAGGTGACTTGCACATTTGTTATTGCTGTTTTCAAATGTGTTTATGCTTAGAAGTGTCTCAATGTGATCAATAAGCATCTTAATAGGGTAGCTAAGATCATCAGGAAAGATATCGTTTTTTGTTTTTGTTTTTCACCATCACTATTCTCTTCTATCTTCCTTGTCATAAAGTTTTCTATTTCCTGTTTGTAATATATTTCAGAGACTTCAGCTACTTATATTCTAAAGGAAAACACACAGACACACACACTTTTGGAATAGCTATAGCTGTTAACTCTACAGTGCTTGAGGGGACAAAGTTGCCTGCATCTTGTCCCTTCTCCCAAACATTAAGGCGACCTCCCATTCATGATGAGACCAGAGCATTCCCAGCTCTTCAACAGTTATGCACTGTCATTGAATTATGCTGCAAAGCCAAGGAGATACACACACACACACACACACACACACACACACACACACACACACATTTACATTCTGAAAACAAAAACAAAAACAAAAAGCTTGCTATCTTTGGTCAGAGAAGAACTCTGCTTTGAATTACTGAATTGTCCAACTTATGTAATGCTGATCTTCATTGCTTCATTTTAATGGACTTTCATCATACTATGATTGAACAAATCAAATAGTTATTTGTGTGAGGTAAAATGTCAGCAGTGGTATAGGAAAAGTGGTGTTATAAAATACTTTACCATTTTATATAAAACTCATGGAAGAAGAATTCTGTGTGTGTGTGTGTGTGTGTGTGTGTGTGCGTGCGCGTGCACACACATGTCTAAAAAATGATTGAGAAATGACCCATTAAAAAACAGCAGGAAGTAGAAATTAAGAAAGCATATAAAACACCGTATACCTCCTCTCCCATACTGGAGATGTATGTTGATGGTATCTACCCACCTTTGTAATTATTAGTTTCACCCAAGTCACTACAGTCTGTTTGGAGTGTACACTAGTGCACCGGGCCATGATTCAGGTCAATAAATTCTCTATTGGAGACTGGCTGGTTTGGATGCTGGTGGAAACTTAGCTAGCCCAGTTTCACTGTATGATTCTCAGAGTTAACGCTGGCAGTAGATGAGCCTGCTTGGAAATCAAAAGATAGACTGCTTGGTGCTTGAGTGAACTTTCACTGGGATTAATTTTCTAGCCTTCCTTTGAGAGCATGTATTAGAATCTATCCTGTGCTGTACTCACAGCCCTATTTTCCTTTTCACATCAGGAAATACACTATTCTCTGAGACTATTTATTAGAGGAATGAGGCCTTTATGTTACACTAAAATAATTACATATATGAAGAGGAAATGTGGAGGTTTGAAAGTAGAGAGGGAGAATATTGGAGTAGAATCTTAGACTAATATTTAACGTTAGTAACTCCCAGTATACGAAAGTTGAATGTGATATTATTAAGCTCCTAGGACAGTTGCTTTTTGCATCTTTGATCTTTATTTTGAAGCAGACTCAATGTCCATGTTTAAACATTTCCCTAGTACAAAAACTCTGTCATTCTAGAAAATTTCTTTGCTCAAGCGAACTCAAAAAAAAAAAAAAAAAGTCACAGCAGGGGGGCTTTTAAGGGGATTTCTCCTAGAATAAAAAATTCATTAAAAGGAATTAACTTGCCCCTGAGCCAATTCCAGGATGGATTGTTACTTTTAATATATGAAATTACTTTAATTCAACCCAGGATTTCAAGGTTGGTGGGGTCCACTCTTAACCACTGCCTCGCAGGCCCTGAAGGCCTGGTGTTATCTTGATAATGAAGATAACTTCTGAGGAAAAGAAGAGCAGACATAATTATGCTCCTAATTGAGCCTAAAAGCAGAATTAAAGACACTTAGGCTGGGTGAAGCCATAGAAAACTTCATACTGGAGTTTTCCTCCATAGACAAATCTGTGATCCAGTCTTTTAAACTCAAAGGGAGTAAGGTGAATCACAGGTACAATTCCTCACCTGTGAGGATGGTCTTTCCTGTTCATTCTAGTGAAACGGTATTGAGATGATAACGTTTAGATGTAATCTGTTCAATATCTGTGCTTTAGAACGCTTGTATAATTTTATAGCTAGAAAAGAGGTCATTCCTTTCATGTGGACTCAGTAGTCAAAAGTCTTGACTTGGTAATTAGCAATGGCTTAAAACTAGATATCCAGGAGCTTCTTTGCATTCTGTTTATAGTATATTCCTAGTTCCTTTCCTTCCCCCTCTTCCTCCTTTTCCTCCTACTGCCCTGAATCCTCCCCCTCCTTTCTCTTCCTGCACTGCAGCTGCAGCTGCTGCTCTTCCTTCTTTTTTTTTGGATATGAATCGAAAAGTGGCTATGAGGGAGATTGTACAGATAGTATCTGTGCTGTTTTCCAGCTTCTTACCGTCCCAAACATCCTTGGCTGACAGCAGAAGTGAGGCGGGCTGTGCTAACTCTGGTTATTCTCACAAGACCAGGATTCAGGTGTCAGCAGGTACATCCCCTGTGGGGGCTCCAGCTGACACTCCATTTCCTGGCTTCTGCAGCTCCTTGGCCAAACCAGGATCTATGTGTTCATAGGGCTGCCTCTTCTCAGCTTCTGGAGGTTGACACAAGTTCCTTCTCTCATGGCCTTGTCTTCAGACGTCGGTGGGCAAGTCTCTTTCTTGCTTCTATTCTTCTGCCTCTTCTTCTGCCTCCCTCTTCCACCTTTCAAGTTTGCAGGGTGGAGAAGTGTGCAAAGTGAGTTTAAAGCGGCAAATGGAAGATAGCTAGCACACACATGATTATTATAAGGAAAAATTTAAAAATCTATGTAGATATCTTTCCATTATAAAGGCACATGTGATCACGTTGTGCACAACTGATAGTCCGGAATAATCTTCTTAAAGTCAGCCGATCTTTAATTCTATATGCAAAGTCCCTTTGTCATGTCAGATAATATATTCGCAGGTGTAACACGTGGGTGTGAAGATCATAGGGACCTAAATCCTGTTTACCACACTAATCTTGCATTGTCGGTTTAATGATTGAGCACATGTTTTAGGACTCAGATGAGTAGGGATGAGTTTGTAAAACTTCACAGAAAATCAAGAAGCTTGCTCTGGTCTCCTTCACAAGTGTGAAACTAGCTGAATACCTAAAAGCAGAGCCCCAGTTTCTGTTTTCAAGACTTTTTTATTTTATTTTACTTGTCCAATTCAATATTTGAAGAATCACTTGAGTTCCTCAAGTTTCACTCAGTGACGAAAGACTGATATGGTTTTGGCCTGGAAAAATTTTAATATTATATTATTATTAATAGTTAACCATTACAACCCTTGAAAAGCCTTAAAGATGGATGCTTTCAAGAATAGTCAATTTGGGCAACATTTCTTCCCATACTCCCACCAAAATGAATTAATTACAATATGATGTATATAAATAAAACCAATAATCTACTTTATATAAGATAGAGATGAATTGAACTTTGGGAAATAGTTGTCAAAAATTGATATGTAAGCTTTAGAGTAATCAGTATTAAGCTAATGCTTTTGAGAGTCTCCATTATTTATACTAGCTTTTTATTACAGGATTAAATTGTTTCATATTTTTTACAAGTTTTTTAATGACCACATAAATCTTTCCAATAATGTAATATTTTCTAACACAGTTCTTTATTCTTGTACATTTTAAATTGTTTCATGGTTTTAATTTCAAAATGCAGACTCTATTAAATCTCATTTTCAGGCACTGAGTTATTTTCCCCTCTTTGAATATTTTATATTCTTTGATTATGATACATTTTAAGCTATAAGATTACTTGCTCCAAGTAGAAAGAGAGAGACTTTCTAGTTGTTTTGCAAAAAGAAATCAACATTATCACAGTGATAAAGGAGAACATCAATTTCACTATATCTTACCAATATACCATTATATTTTTTGAAGCTTTGCCAATTTTGAAAAAAGTGTCTTTATTTAAATATGGTAAAATTTATATGGGATAAGTTCCTCCTCTTTAATCCAATTTTCATTTTTTTTTTTTTAAATAAGGATTCTTAGAATAGACACAAGAGTAGATGGTTTCCTTGGGGAATTTTATATAAATATCTTCCCTATACTAAAAATAGTAATGCATCCCAAAGGAAGTTGGCTGATTCAGGCTTAGAAATGACTATATTAAACAATCTTTGTCAGAGTCTGAATTTTTAAAGAATTATCCTTAATATATAAAAAAAAATGTGCTCGAAATTTTTTTTTTTTTTACCTTAATCTACACAATGATGTTGGAAGGATAGAGATAATGTCTATAAAAAGCTGCTGATTTGTATGATGGAAACAATCACATAAAAGTATGCTACTATTAGTTTGTTTTAAAGTTAAAAAAAAATTATTACCTAAGGATTTATTCCTCTGCTTGATTTAAACCTAATAAACCTAACTTCTTTTACATTTGTTTATTTTCCTCTCAAAAATCTCTAAAGATTAATTTTTGTAGAAAAATAAACAAGCATGAGAATATTCCTTTTTCATTTGCACATCAAACATTTTTTCTACATGCAAAACATAAACACAAGTTGATTTATTAATAACCTAGGATATTAAATAAGAGCTTTTGAAGTATATGTAAACTGTCACTCTCAGTATACTCATCACTTGTTTCTATAAAGTCAAACATGGATGGTTATCCTGAATTTTTAAAGAAAATGCACTTGAGAAAAATTTTAGGTTTATGGTAATTCTACTCTTAATTTTTGAGGAATCTGCCTACTATTTTCCATTGTGGCTGTACCAATCTGCATTCCCACCAACAGTGTATGAGGATTCCATTTTCTCCACAACCTCTCCAACATCTGTTATTGCTTGTCTTGTTGATAATAGCCATTCTAACAGGTGTGAGGTGGTATCTCATCATGGTTTTAATTTGCATTTCCCTAATAGCTAGTGAAGTTGAGCATTTTTTAATATATCTATTGGCTATGTGTATGTCTTCTTGGGAGAAGTGTCTGTTCAGGTCCTCAGCTGATTTTTAAATTGGATTGTCTTTTTGTTGTTGAGTTGTGTGAGTTCTTTATGTGTTGGGTTGTAGGAAAAGTCATGATGCATTTTTGCAACAAAAAACAGAAAACCTACGTCACTACTTTTTCTGACAATCCAATATTTTGGATATTAGCCCCTGTTGTTGTTTGCAAATATCTTTTTCCATTCAGTTGGTTGACTCCGTTTTGCCGATGGTTTCTTACGCTGTGCAGAAGCCTTTTAGTTTGATATATTCCCTTTTATTTATTTTAGCTTTTACTTTCCTAGCTTTTGAGGTCAAATTCATAAAATCTTCTCTAATACCAAGGTCCATAAGTTTAGTTCCTATGCTTTCTTCTACGCAATGTATTGTTTCAGGTCTTATATTTAGATTTACAGAAAGGTTTCAAAGATAACACAGAGAGTTCCCAAATACTGAATACCCAGCTTCCTCTGTTATTAGCAATCTATATGAGTGTGGTACATTCATAATGACTAATAAACCAATATTGATAAATTATTAACTAAAGTCCATACTTTATTTACACTTATTTTGTTTATACTTAGTCCCTTTTTGGTTCCAAGATTCCATCCAGGATACCACTACACCTTCAGTTATCTTGTCTCTTCAGGCTCCACTTTATTAAGACAGTTTCTCAGACTTTTCTTGTTTTTGATAACCTTGGCATTTTTGAAAAGTATTGATCAAGTATCATAAAATGTTCATTAATTGGGATTTGTCTGATTTTTTTTCTCATGATGGGACTGGTGATACGGTTTTTGGGGAGGAAGATCACAGAGGCAGAGTGCCATTTTCATCACATCCTATCCAGGCTACAATCTATAATATTATTTATTACTATAGATATTAATCTCAATTACCTGATGGAAGTAGTTAGTGCTTGTCAGAATTCTCCATTGTTATTCTCTTCTTTTTCCTTACACTACTCATTAGAAAGAAGTCACTGATGAGCATCATACACTTAAGAGGTGGTAGTTAACACTCCACATACATGAAAGGAGATTATCTACATAAATCATTTGGAATTCTTCTGCAAGGGAGATTTGTCTTTTCCTCCCTTCCTGCCATTTATTTATTGAATTCTTTATATTATTGAGCTGTCAGAAAAGTCATGATGTATTTTTTCTATGATTTTCATTGCAAAAATGTGTCATGACTTTTCTGACAACCCAACAGTATAGGTTCATGGATATTCATTTTATACTTTGGGCTATAATGCAACACCACTTTGTTTGGTTGCTCAAATTGTTCTTTGACACTTGAGAGCTCTTTCAATTGGCACCTGTGTACCTTTGATGTACCCCATCATTGTGAGGTCTTGGTTTGGTTTTTTTGAGCACTTCTTCACTTCTGGGCACTATGAGGTGCATCAGGTCATCTAGCATTCTTCCTGCCTGAGCCCAAGACTCAGTTATTTTTGCCAGTAGCCCTAGTTTCTTTCATTGAAGAATGATATTGGAAACCAGGAGCTTAGGGCCAGGTGCCCTGGGGTATTTTTTGATATCTAGGTCTATCCTACAGTCAGAAACTCTTGGGACCATTTTCCCATGTGTATCTTGGATTAAGTACCAAAAGTGTCCCTCTGATGGATGTTTTCAGCTCTGAGCAAATATAGGATGACAGTCCACATGAGTGTAATGGTGATTTTATGATTTCTTGACACTGCTAGGTATGAATATATATTGGCACATCAAGTATAGAATGTCCCACTGTTGTCCTCTTCCTTTCCTGAACCACCACATGGATTATAAAAGGTAAGATGATTAGAATGAAGGCCGAAGGATTGCTGACTAAATATCTCATTCTCTCCCAGGCACCTCCTTCTGACACAAGATACCAGAATGTCCACTACTTCTGGAGCTAACCAAGTCCACAGCAGGCTCACTTACAATGGCCACAGTCTACTCCATTTATTTTATCAATCAAAAATGGATGGAGCATTTACATTGTTTCAAGCACTGTTCTAAGCACTTTGAATATAGTGCTGAAAGCAACAGAAAAGCCCTCTACACACTACTCCATTCTAATAGTAAAGAGAGGCACAAACAAATAAACATGTCAGAGAGTTTCAACTACTGGGAAATATCATTTAAAAATTAAACTATCACATATTTTACATGTTCAGGAAAGGTAAAATTTGGACTGAGGCCTAAGTGACAGGAAGACTTCAACTAAATACAAATTTTACAGATGAGGATTCCAGGAAATAAACAGAGAAAAGTACAAATAAGTAGAGCAAGCTTGGTGTGTTAAGGAATAAAAGCTGGTGGGACCAAAGGAATATAGAAAGTGAAAAGTGGCACAAAATAGGGATAGTTAAGTAGGAAGGGGGTGACTTCATATGTGACTTTAAGGAAGTTTGGAATCTACTCTAAAGGTGATTGGGACCCAGTGGATGGTATTAAGTAGAGAGGGATGGTATGGTTTTTATCAGGTGTTGCATGGTGTGGAGATTTTAAAACAACAAATTTGTAGCTATAACAATTTATCTGGTATTCATGACATGACATGTCATAAGTACCACTATCTTGATAACTTTACATATATCATTTCAGTCATTACTTGAAATAACACTATGAGGTAGGTATTAATAATTCCATTTATATTGTAGGACATTGAGGCTCAAAGAGATTAAGAAAAGATTAAGAAAAGAAACTACTAAGTAGTGGAGCCTGCATTTGAATCCTACTAAATTAGCAGCTATTCCATAGGTTCAAAATTAAAAATCAAAACTGTGTGATTCAGCAAGTTTAGAAATGTTACATATTAAAGAAATAGTGAAAGGGCCGGCCGAATGGCTCAGTTGGTTAAGAGCTCGCTTAAGAGTGCAAGCTGAGCTCTGAGCAACAGCGGTTCGAGGCCAGCCCGAGCTGAGTTGCCGTTGAGCTGCCAACAGGTGGCAGGATGGCTCAGCTAAAAAAAAAAAAAAAAAAAAATGAAATAGTGAAGAGAGGATCAATTTAAGGTGTGATTTTAACTAACATGAAGGTGATTTTGGCTAACAGTACTCACAATACTTGAATTCTGTCCTTGGTCTAAACAACTTTCATCACAAGGCCTTCGAGAAGGACGTTTGCAGGAGGGAGACAGAATAACAGATTGCTGTTAAGTCATGCTTTCTGAAATGCTAATAAAAGTCTTGAGTAAGCTAGGTTGGGCCAGATGAAGTCCAGAATCAAGCATCAGAGTTAATCACTCCTCCAGACAGAGAGGAAAAGAAAGCCAATTTCTGGTTCTAGTTCTTGGAGCTGCCTACACTGCCTTTTCGGGTTGGGAAAATAGTTCTTGGCATCATTCCTCACAGTCAGGATTAGTGTTTACTATACAGTGGTAAGTGCTTTGTAGGAGCCTTTGTAGACTTCACAGGAAGTAAAGAGAGAATAGAGGTTATGCCCATGCTCAGTCTTTTATTTTCTTTGAAAATTTTACTCTTAGATGATGTAGTTGAGTCAGTATGGCACTCCTGGAGGGTGGAGACAGTTGTCTTTAATGCTGACCCATAGCAGTGGAGCATGGGTTGACTTTGAACTTCCCATAGAATTCAATATGTTTTGTAGATTGACTGCACATTGATGAATTGAAGACTCTAAGATGAGTAGTAAAGACACCCGCTTAAGTTCTTTAACCTATCCTTTCAAAAAAAATTTTTAAAACAATGAGAATAGCTCCTTTTCTACATGGATGGCATCTATTAATATTCTATAGAAAGGGAGTGCTATGTACTCACGTTGAGAAATCTTGCCTTGTATCACTGAGAACAAAACCTAAAATTCTGTCTCTTGAAGTTAAAGGTAATTCTGGTTAAACAATACCTTCTCTAGCCAATGACACCTTTGGACAGAAAGATAGATCCCATGGTTTCACTTTCCCAGATTAAAGCTATTGTTTGTTGATACATGATACATGCAGCATGGAAGCTGATTAAATTGCCAGAATTTACTAACAGTCTTAAGTGTTGGGAAGAAATGGAGGGAATTTGGTCTCTATCAGATCTCAGGTACAACAGGGCTAGAAGAGTTTGTTTGCTCTGGGATGTGAAGTGACTGCTGAGAGAACTGGGGAGAAGCAATCACAGGCCCAGGGAAGATGGGGAGTAGTCAGCCCATCCCAAACTTAAGGTGGAGAGTTTCCTCAATTTCGTAAAGGACAAAGAATGTTCCTCAATTTCCTAAAGACTAAAGAAACGTTTTTTAAAAAAAAACGGGCAAGATAATAATTTTATTTAGAGTCAGGCAAATTAAAAAAAAACCATACATACAAACAACCTACAACACCATTAAGAAGAGTAGATTTCCCTGACCCAGCTAGAATTATATCTGTAGCATTTTTAGTATGGCAATTAAGAGCAACGAATGACAGTGAAAACAAGATGTGTGAAATTCTAGCAAAGTATAAGAAATTAAATTACAATACACTGATAGTCATGATACCATGAGGATGATGATGATAACCCGAAACAGATTTGTATGGCTTTGTGAATACGAACTTAACTTTTCAATTTCTGTGGTAGATTACATTGAGCACTCTGATATTTAGATCTGAGAAATATCCTAACTTATAACACAATCAGTAATTTGTAAATAGTCACATGTCCTCTTACTTTATCTCCATAAAATAATATCCCAAAATTATTTAAATGTATGATATAAAATAAAATAGGGAGTGTTGTTTTACCTGAGAATAAGTTTTTTTATATGGAAGAATTGTTTAAAGAATACTGGATTTGTACTAAAAGCTCAAATTTTATGTTATTTTCCTTTTTGGGTCTATACATTTTATTTTTAAAATGTTCAACATATTTTGTTTTTCAAAATAAAGACTAAACTTACGAGTATCTCATTAAAGATAAAAATAAAATTCCTCTGAAAGTATTTCTCTGTTCATTCTGTCTCCATCTTTACACACTATTTATCTACCCTCTACTGTGATAACAAAGTATTATGACAAGTACACTCTATTGCACCGAAGTGTATGGTTAAGATCTCTTTTGATTATGATTTGCTAATGGTTTATTTCAAAGTACAGAGTGAGTGGCTATCAATAGCCCACGAGTTTTCCTTACACTGAAGTTGAAGTTTAACGTGGCAATTCTTGACTTATTGACATATATTACTTTTGGAATATTATTTGACACTTAATTCAGTATATTTCATTTAGATCTTTCTTCTAGATTCAATAAGATGCCCTTGAAATAAGGGATCAATATCTGTAGTCTCAAAAGTACCATCTATAAACAAACTGTATCACATGCACATTTTCCTTAGCACATCTCTATTAAGGTAATTTTAAGTGATATAGTGACATGTATTGTTTTTCATAATATTTTCTTTATCTCTCTCTCTCGCTCTGTGTGTGCGTATGCACACATATGTATGCATATTTATATTTATATATGTTTGTAAATATACATGCATTTTTCCAGAAAGTAAGTGAATTTAATGTATATGATTATTTATTCAACATAACATACAGTTATAGAATAATTAATAAGCAACTACTATTGTAAGTATTTTTTGAGGTACTGAATGTTAACAAAAAAGCATGTGTGGATAAGTCAAGTGAATTGATTAATAAAACACTTGCAAATTTTAAGTGCAATACATGTGAGAAACAAACAGCCATCTGAAATCAAGAATATTGGTTGCAGTCAAATAGCAAAAATCAAAAGTGATAGCAGAAGAAGCACTACATTACAACAGTAGCAATAGATTTATCAAAGAAGACAGAATTACTTTTTATTTATATTCCTATATAAATATTTGAGAGCCTTCCACATTAATATGAGGTTTGAGGGTGGGCAAAGGAAAATAGCCAAATATTTCAGAGCATAATCGAAACAGAAAGCATATCTTTCTATATTAGGAAATGGTCTGGAACATATGCTTATACTAAGGAGCCAATAGTGATTTGGAGTTTACATTAGTTGTACGACCCAAAAGTTGTGGACATTCCAAGCTGCAAGGTTATGAGAAAGCAGAGCACAATGATGATCTATAAAGGATGTTGTGAGAGAAAAGAAACAGACCCCAAATCCTGGCTGCTTTGCTCCCCTGGGATAAGCCCTCAGCTAACACAATGAAGCCATGCGTTTAATGCCTGTGGATGTCTGTTAATTATTCTATACGACATGAACACAAATTTTGTCTCTTTCCCTAGCCAGTCATTTCACAAACCCATGCCATTTGTCACAACAGGGACCAGACAAGTGAAGCTATGAAACTGGCAATAAGGATATGTCAGTAACTGTGTACAAAGGACACAATTATTTTGTACAAAGGACATAACCATATTACTTTTCCATTTTCCATTTTCTTCTGTTTATAAAGAATGTCAGGATAGATTCTGGAAAAATATTGCTGGCATTTGAAATTTTATATTAAATAGTTTTTTATTTTTTTAAACATTATATGTCCTCACCATTTTATGTGGTATACATAGCTTTGATTTTTGCTATTATTTTTCATAATAAGAGTATGAAAGCCATCCTTGGTTTAATATTATTTATATATGGAAAGTAAACATGCATTAGAGGATTTCCTCACTGTACTGTATGTGCTAGGATTTAATCAAACAGCACTATCTTCTTTCCCACGTCTTTGCAAACAATGTTAAAAGAGTATTAATTCATTCAACTGGTAGTTCTTAGGTCCCTCCAAATCCAGAGACTGACCTGGTTCCTGGTGACTTAATAATAAACCTGGGCAGGCACAGACCCTACTTCAAAGAGCTTACAGTCTAATTGATAAGAAAGATCTTTACACAAAGCAAACAAAACAGAATCTATAAATCATGCCACAATGTAAAATAGTAGAAAATACAGCAAAGGAAGTACTTGGATGTTCTATGTTGAAGTGAGATAGACTATTTTGATATATAGCCATTCTTCTTATGAGCAATATAGTTCATTAAATCTGGATAATCACAAACTCAGTTGTCGCATACAAATATTACAAACAGTTAGGAAGATAATATTTTCCACATGCATATTGATTGTTTCCAATTAAGCCTTGTGAAATATTCAAGATGATCCAATATTAATATCATGTTGGCATCTCTTCTGAAGTTTCTAAGGGTACGGAATGAAGCCCATGCTTACTTAGTCATCTGAACTTCATTGCATTGCCTTCCTGTCCCCATTCAAACACCATTAAGGTGTTGCTTGCAATCTGTGCAGCTTTATTGTCTGAGTCTTCCTTACCTGAGGGACCACTTATCTGCCCTCCACAAAGCAAGCTTAGGAGCAGTTCTGCTGACAGTTTCCTGCCTCAGATCTGAGGGGCTGATGAGGCAGCACCACTCATGCAAATTGCTTGAATTCTGGCGCTCCTGTGACTCGGCCATTATGACCCAATGGACATTCTCAAATGTGAGAAGACAGCCTTGCTGATTAAACAAGACTAGTAAACAAAGAAGCTTTTTCCTTTTTAACTTTGGTGAATGGCAGGCATCTCACGTATCTCTCTGATAAGTATATAAAATATTACTTATGAAAATAGAAGGTTTAAATAGTTTGAGAAGCTTTAAATTAATTAGTTATTTCCCCCAAAACCCTCAAATCACAGTAATATAGAAATTTTCTAATAATCAGTTTATACCAGTTCTATAAAATATGTGCGATGCTAACCATCACCAGAAACCATGATTTACTGAAAAGGTGCTTTAAGTAATATTTTAAAATAAACTAACATAAGTAACTAACAAACAGGTAATTCTTTTATGTATTTTTCAATACCTAAAAATAGTGATACTAACCAAACTCTGTTCTAATTAATCTGAAAAACTAGACAGGAGATTCTTTAACAATTATATTATTTTATTTGATAAAATTACGCCAATTATTTCATGTCAAGTCTGCTCACAAGAAGGAAATCAGTACTTTTTTTTAAAAAAAAAAAGAATATATAAATTGGTATAGTTGTGTTTTACTCTTCCAATTATGTGATTTGTTTCAATTAAGTTACTATATCTTTCTGTGTTTCTCTTTATCAGATATAAAGTGATGGGAATACACAATACCATTTTGAACTTCATTCATGTTACTTTTAGTAAAAAATACACTGTATAAGTTGTCCAAAATGGGCAGCAAAAAATATTCTTTCTCTGTCCTTTAAAATATTCAGAAACTGTGTAGTGTGGTACACATGTATATTGCAATGTCTCAGAAGACTGTTGTAATTTGATTAATTTTTTTCTTCACAGTTCTGATGACTTTCAGGACACTAATTCATGATTACCCTCATTGCTAAATTTTCAGAACTCACATTAGTGTAAGGCATAGTTCTTTTGTTGTTATTAAATAAATATCATTTTTCACAATGGAATAACTAAAGTTTCAGGGCTATCGAAAAAGTGTCAATTTTGGTTTTGCAGGAAGATTTACATCTATAATTAATTACCTCTGCCATCTATACAATGTCTCTTGAACATAATTTATTTCATGTCCAAGGACATTGCTTTCAGTATGTGAAGCATGACAGAGTGAAATGAAACACGAGGAACAAAATGTATAGAAAGTTAGTTAGACAAATAGAGAATATACATGATGGGTGTCCAAGCATGGAAGTCATCGTTTAATGATATTTGCATTTGAGGTCTTCTGCCTCAATCTGTGACTTGGCTGGAGCCACAAAAATGATTAAATCTCATCTTCAATTTGCCTATTTGTTTAGAATGAAGTGTAACAAATACAGAAGTAGAAATTTTTTTTTGCCACAGGGAAAATAATTCAATTACTGAGAGATTGGATACAAGGCATTATAATCGCTGGTTGAAAGTCAGAGGATCGATCTGGGGTCCTCTGTTGTCCTGTGTCAACAGGGCAGGCACAAAAGGTTGACAGGAATCACACCATATAGCCTGTGGGTCACAGGATTATCATGCAAATTAAGGGAAGTCATCCCAGAAAATTATACACTGAAAAGATATGTTAATACTTTAGGATGATCAATCTGTTTGGTAGAAAATTAATTTTGAGAGCCAACATGGGGGTGTGAGGACTTGCTATGTGGTGACTACAACTACTGAGATTTTTAAAAACGATGATGTATCATTGAACAATGGTAATGACAACAACAACATCAACACACCCTGAGAGTAAGTTACTCTTTCTATGTTCATTTTACTGATGTGGGGCTGAGGTAGAGACGGGTTAAATAACTTACCTGCAAATATCCAGCTAGCGGGAGGCAGAGCCAGGATTTACACACAGGATGTCGAGTCTAGAGCCCTCTGTCTGATACTATTTCTAAGACTGAGTTTGGAGATAGGTTGCAGATTCAAGTGAGATTCATAGGAAAGATGGATAAGAATTGATCATTAAAAGGTGCCAGGAGTGAGCGAGAACCACAGGCTGGCCATGTTGATTTGGGAGTCATCAGTACCTATTGTACCACAAATGCTATGGAAGAGCAATGGACGGCATGTGTGCATTAGGAAAGAACCACATCTAAAAAAGATACCCTAGGGGGCCGGCCAAGTGGCTCGTTGGTTAAGAGCTGGCTTGGGACACCAGCGGCTCTGGTTCGGATCCCACATATGAGGGCCAGTGACACTGCCCTCTACAGCTAAGATAGTGAACAACAGCTCCACCTGGAGCTGGGCTCCTGTGAGTCCCCAGGACGGCATAGCTGCAGCCCCTGCTACAGTGGGCTGCCATAGGCTACAGTGAGTGGTCGGCACCCAATGTGAGCTGCTGGTAGCTGGTGTGAGCTGCCAAGAGCCGCTGTGAGTGGCTGGTCAGAGGCCGGCAACCAATCTGCCTCACCCGAGAAGAGTGCAATGATGATACCAACATGGGCCAGTGAAGCAACATCCTCCACAACTAGACTGAAGAACAAAAGGACAGCAACATGTCTTTTCCCTTTCCCCAGTTCCCCAACGCTGTTCCCCTCCCCCCAATTCCCCAATAAAATCTTTAAAAAAAAATAATTAAAAATAAATAAAAAGAGTACCCTAGGAAGTCCCAAGATTTAAAGTATGCCAGGGAAGAAGGAGCCTACACCTGTTATTAACGCAGACACAGCAACGTCACAGAAAGCAAGGGACGTTTCAAGGAGAGTGCTGTCAAGAGAACCAAATGGTAGAGAAGGTATAAAAAATACACAGTGAAGTTGTCCATTGCTTTTTGATTTAATAATGAAGAGGTGACCATGGACAGAATGATTTCTGGGTGGTAGACGCCTGATCTAATTAAGTCTTAATTAGAGCTAGCATTGCCTTGAGATTGAACTTTACATTTACATTTTAGGGAGTAGTAGGCTACAAAAGGAGGGGGGCGGTGCAACTACGTATTTTGAATATATGCTAAAAAAATACATACCACCTGGGAAAGCAAACTAAGAGCTTTGTTGGGAGAGAGAAATATCAAGGCAGCGTAGGAAACGATAGATTAAGTAATGTTTTGAAAAAGAAGACAAATACAGATCTAAAAAGTAGAAAATAACTGATAAAGGACAATGCACTGAAGAAGCCAAAGGAACCATGACACCTGAATTATTTGAGAAAACTATTTTGCTCAGATTTATACCTTATGGTATTGGCCACCCTGTGCCTTCTCTCAGGGAATTACCACCTTTGAGAAATTAATCCCTTTTCTTCTCAGTGGTTGTACTATGGCACTTTGGTGTCTCCAAACAAGGTCTGCACTGGCAGATATTTTTTTGTGCAGAAAATAGCACTAATTTTGTGTGAATGTGTGTAATTATAGGAAAAGGATTTGAATCACGAAGGGTGAAGTGCTGCATTTTACGACACAGCCTTTAAAAATCACAATTACTTGAAGCCTGTTTCCAGACTTGTAAGGGTTTGAACCACACTGTTTTCTAAATACTCAAATTTAGTATGCAGCTTTATGACAGGAAGTTGGCCTCCACGAGCAGGAATGTATGTAAACAAAGAAATGTGGCCCACAGGAAGGTTTAGTTAAATCAAGCCTGAAGGCTGCTCCCACTCTGAGCTTCTCTGTATCTTGATTAGTTGCAGATGCTTCCCATGAAGTACGAGGTGAAACCCAATAGTTAGCCGCCCCAAACAACCAGAGCAGTTCCCAGTCCACATGAAGTGTCACCCAGCTACACCAAATGAGGAGAAGGAAGGAATGTAATGCCATTCTCCTTCAAGATGTACTGCCTATTTTTTCTCCCTTTGGAATCAAATCTGAAGACGGAACTTTTAAAAGATAGACTAAAATATTAAATAGTACAACTGCCTGGGATCATTACTCCAAACCTGAAGGGTTAAAAGTTATAGTTGTTTTGGACTTTGGCATTATAATAAAATCACATGCCTGCTGAACTTCAAATCCAATTGTCCTGCCAGAAGTGCATAGCTCTGCCTTTCTCCGCTGTAAAAATGCTAAGATGCCACGGGCTACAAATGGTCTTCCATAAAGTCATGGAGACTATAGAATAAAACAGATAAAGAAGAACAAAAGACATCATTGTCAGTCTTAGAATGCTATCTGCATGAGTGAAAGCACAAAGTTCTCTGATTCCTGCAATACTATCTAATACAAAGATGCAACCCCATTCTTCAGAAATCTAGGGGCTGCTTTCTTTTCCCCAAACTAAGCAATTATGGGAAGTCAAGAAAAGGTAAAACCGATGCTGCCATCTTGGAAATCTGCTGCTTGTCATGCTTTGGGCTCACCGGACGTGAAGGAACCAAGTGTGAGAGAGCAAGGACCACCACACGCTCCCCTGGGAGCTCCCAGTTCCCAAATAGTATGGGAGATGGATCCTGTAGGTGCCCACGGGCCTTAGATTAACCCTCCAAGAGATGACTTGGGGTCAGCAATTTCCGTGAGGCTGTTGGAGACAGGATGCTGCTTGAGTGTACCCACCTCCTGGGTTCTGCGGGAAGAATGTAGGTAAACTCCCAAGTAGCTGCCAGGGCGGGGTGGGTGGGTGAGAAGTCAGCTAGCATCTCTCCACATCGAGCCTGTGGACACAGGGGGCATGGAGCATGGTTGGGGGAGTGTTGCACATGTCAGGTAGGGAAGGATCTGTGTTGTCTCTCTCCACTTCCGCTCACCAATACCTGAGAAGCAGGCATCAAGGAGAGGGGAGAGGGAGTGTGAGAGTCACACCAAACCCACTCCATCTGGGAGCCATTACAACTTTAGCTTATGCTTCACTGGAGGAAAGGAAAGAATATTTTAGAATGTGAAATGAAGTTTTAAAATGAACAAGGATGAGTTGTATAGACCAAGAGGAGACTGAATAACTGAAAGTGGCTGAAAAATAATGAGATTGAGCCAAAGAATTATTAACAAATGTAGCTTTTAGCTATTGAGAATATGAGTATCAACATTGCATAGATGTGGGCAGTTACCAAAAAAAAAAATAAAACTGTTTCATATTTACAACTGGTTCATCTAACACTGCTCAGTACACTCATAACATATGAGATCTCAGTTTTGGAATGAATGCATTGAACTCTTCAATTATTATGGAATCCCATTTTTGTGATTTCTATTTATTGACACTGAAATTAGTGGGTTCTTCATTCACATGTAGGCAATGCATCTCTATATCCAGGATATTCCCTGGATCTTTGGGGAAAAATATGGATATTATCTTTTAAAGATAAACTTATTGCCTTTCTCACGGTTACATTCAAAACTTCCAAAGCTTATGAGCTTGTTGATAGTGAAGCCCTCACACTCTACTACCTCTGCCACCCACAAATATATTTCTGTTTCGATGTGCATCTGCATAATGTGCTTGTATCTGCACACACATACTCTTTCTCTCATCTCACAGATGCACACAGTTTTAATTGCAGTGCTACTTCTTAGTGATATGGTCCTTATTGTGCAGTGGGAGGGGAAAATATACATGGCATCATGTCACCTGACCACAGTAAGCAGCAGACCTGGCCTGGCTTCAAGTGCCCTCTCCTATCAGGAAAAAAACGCTACTCCAAGAAGTCTGGCAGTCGCTGCTTCCTCATTGAGAAGAGCCTTTCTCTATGTGGGAAAAATTTTACAAAATTGGGTATTTTCCCCAACCTTTAAATTAAAGGAGATTAAAAAAAAACAAAACAAAAAAAGTAGAACATTTAAGAGTGCGTGTCAACCAATTACATCTGGGGACAGTGCCTGGGGGTGGAGGTCATGGTCACACACTGACCAATGTCCTCAGAAGTCCTCTGGAGGTCATC
Source organism: Aselliscus stoliczkanus (assembly GCA_033961575.1). Classification (NCBI taxonomy): domain Eukaryota; kingdom Metazoa; phylum Chordata; class Mammalia; order Chiroptera; family Hipposideridae; genus Aselliscus; species Aselliscus stoliczkanus. Next base: position 51,705,062 of record CM066735.1, read on the forward strand.
AAAGCAATGGCGAGGGACAGAGTTAGGCCAACAAGGCTTGGCCTCAAATGTTTGATTTGGATTAAATGATACAAATGTCAAAATAGCATTTACTGTTTTAATTCTTTTCCTACAATAGAATATTTTATTTCTAGTATGCTTTAAGTTTTATTGTTTCTATTATTATCTAAAAAACATACTTTACTTTTTCCATGTGATGGATATAAAATATCTAACTTCACTAATGCCAAACTTTTTCTGTTTTTGGTAACATATAAATGTTCTTTTTTTTTTCCAATTTGATTTGTTGAAAGTGAGCTTTCATTAGTAAGCATGTTGTAATAATGTATTATTATTGGAAGTATTTCCATCTCCACTACCAAAACCTATGCCCAATGGTAGATTTAATAAGCTTGGAAAAATATTAAGATTGTACATGGAGTTTTGGGGCACAAAAAAGCAAATTATTTTAATCGAATATTTCTATTCAGATGAAAACAAGCTAACTAAACTGTACAGGGCTGCAGACTTAAGCTAGAGTTCTACCCCAATGCACCCCATAATGTTGAAACTGAGGCCTAGGGAAGATTATTTTTCTGGGGTCACCCAGTTAGAGGCAAATCCAATTCTCCTTCTGTATCCAGTGTTTTTGGTTTTTTAAATCTGTTTTTCCTTTTTTCCCCCTGACTTAACCACCAAATCATTCCTTGGACTGCATTTTCCTGGATTTGGATATTCCATGAAGAGTGGGAAGCATTTTAAGAAGAAAGAACAGCTGCATGATGCTACAGACATAGATATTGAGAAGCGGAAGTGATGATAAATTACAGCGACTTCACTGGAGAGAGGTCACACTGGGGCATACTATGAAAAGCAGCTGGAGAAGCAGGTCTAAAATTTAAGCGCCATGCCCCAAACATGACTTAGGAGGCACAGTGGAGTCACGGTGAAACCTTGAAGAATGTTTTTTGTTTGGGATCAGAAATTTGGCAGCAGTAGTTCTAAATCTTGGGACTAGAGCTTCATTGAACAGCGAGGACCGGAAATGCTATTTGAATATCAGCACAGAGGATATGTTAGGAGCTATGAAAATTTACGAACTCTCTGAGGGAGTGAACTTAAAGGGCCATCCGTAAGTACAGAGTCATGGAGAAACTTAGACATGTGGGCTTGTAGGAGGGAGAGAAAAAATCAAAAGAGATCCAGTGGAGGAAAAAAAAACAAAAAAACAAACATAAAAGTTGAAAAGGACTCAGTTTTGTGGAGTGTCAGAGTAACAAATGAAGAGACAGTTCAAGGAGGAAGACATCTGTTAAGTAGAAACTGATGAAAAACTAAAATAGATCTTTGGATTTTGTGAGAAAAATCTGTGAGCTTCCAGATGCTACATGCAATAAATTATAGCTTTTCAATTGTTTCAAAGGAGAAAAGTAAGTGAAATTATTCCTTTATCCAACAAATATTTATTGAGCAGCTACCATGTGCTAGGCATACTCTGTTGATGCCTTTCATGTTATTTATGACCAACCCCTTGGAAAACCCCTTTATCTTTGGCTTTTTCCAGCATGTTTATATCTAGCAAGTATGTAAACATTCCCCTCCAAGATACTCAGTAATGTTTGATCTTTCCAAATCATTCAGGGCAGGAAACCCTCAGATGGAATGATTTTAGGAGATGTCTCTTTTTAGGACTGCATTTTGGCTCCAGTTGGAAAAAAATATTTAAGGATCTTTATTAAGTTCCTGTTAATTAGTTGGGAGAACAGTTACTATGGCTTGTAGGTGAGCAGGTTTTCATTTTTATTTGTACATATATAGGAAAAATTTCAGCATAAGAACCTTGGCTGTATGTCTCCTGTAATTTCGTATAGTAGGACAAATGACAAGAATATCTCTTTACAGTGGATACTTCTTAACCTGCAGGGCAATGTTCTCAAGAGACAAGGAAACTTAGAAAAGAAAGCCTAAGAAGGCACAGTTTAAGATCATGGGGAAAGAATGATTTAAACAAAACTGAGATTATTTTGTCTTCCCGTCCAGACTCTGAAGGGAGTCTCCTATCCCAAGAGATGTCAATTCATTTACTCATTCCACAAATATTTATTGTGAAACTACGAGGTTCTAGTTAATGGGGCTAACGCAAGGGGCAAGAGACACAAGTTGTTTTTAAGTGGTTCTTATTTTGTAATATGTGGAGTTCAATAAGTAAATAGTTGTGGGTATTCTGAAGGACTGTGAAGCAAAATAAAGAAAAGGAGAAAAAAGTAAAGTGTGTATGTGGAGGGTGGGGTTAGGTGATGGCTTATTACATATCCTGACACAGTGATATTAAAGACTGGACTGGAATGAAGTAAGAACATGAGTGATAAAAAAAAAGATCGTAAGGAAGATTGCACAGAAAAGAAACACGGGCAATGCTCTTCAGGGAAGATGAACGAAGGGCATGTTTCAGAAACAACAAGGGACAGAGCAGGAGGGAGTGGTAGAAATAGAGAGAGATACTAATGTCATCCATGATTAGGTCTTGGCAATTAATTGGGATTTTATTCTAAGGGTGATGTGAGGCCACGAGAGGGTTTTGCATGAGGAAGTGATACTATTTGATTTGATTTTTAAAATATCAGACAGCTACTTTGAGTAAAGTCACTTGAAGTGGGACAGGAGTGAAAGGAGAGGCATCAGGCAAAAGGTGATTGCAGATGTATAGGAGAGAGTAAATTAAACTAAGATGGTAGCTATGAAGTGGTGTTGATTGGACCAAAGCAGAAAAAAGTACTATCATCATGTGAACATGAATCAATGGAAAAAAGAAGAGATAATGAGAAAATAAAACAGAGTTTCCTTACTTTAACGCTAACCAATAGGACTTCAGATGATGAAACACGACCAGTGGAATCCACTACTACCAAAATTTTTGGATTTTACAGACCTTGAAAAGAAGGACCAATGTTTGATGTCATCTTTTTATTTCACTTAAGCATGATTTAGAACAATAGTAGAAATATCATTTCTTTTGAGGTTCATTTAATTATACACTTAACCTTTACAAACTCGATCCATTCTCTTCATTATTCATTGAAAATATAAATTTTTTTTTCATTGACAAAATTTCACTGACCAGTGAAAGCTTTCATGTTCTGGCCCCCAAATATTGCCCCACTTTCCAAAGAATAATAATAAACTTCAAGATTACTTCATATAATATTAATTTTGAAGTTGCTTTAGGACTTTCGGAGTAACCCATATCTTTGCTCTGTTTTAATTTTTATACCAAAATTAGAGTTGTCAGATAAAATATGGAACATGTAGTTAAATTTGAATTTCAGACAAACAACAAATAGTTTTCTTTTTTTTTTTTTTAGTTTAAGTGTGTTCACATATTTCATAGGACGTACTTATACTAAAAAAAATATTTGTAATTTACCTGAAATTGAAATTTAACTGAATATTCCATATTTTTATTTGCCAAATCTGTCATCTCTGACACAAGACCCTTTCAGAAGTTCCTATGTGCATTTTCATTTGTAGTTTACAGTGAATTACCTACTGTCACAATGAATCTATTCTGTCAGAGTATGTTACAATTTCCAGACTCCTAAAAAGAGCATTTTCCTAGTTCTTATACCGATTTTAGTTTCCTTATAAGCATTTTCTAGTTAGTTATAAAAATAATACATTTTAAGTACTGAAATGGAAACATCTTAGTTTCTAATCACCGTCAGTGGAAGGTGCAGTGCTATAGTATTGATTCTTATGTATTGATCATCTGAAGCCAGTAAGTCAAGTGCTAAAGGAAAAAAGCATCTTTTTTAAAAAAAAGGGAATTTATTATCTTCAATAGTTTGACCATGCTTGTAAATGCAATAATGCATTCTCTTTCTTCCTGGATTCTGTATCCATATCACACACCTCCAGGAAGGCATGAGGTGACTAGCTGTATGCTTTTAAATAACTGGGATGGAGTGAGTTTTCTTCACTCCTGAACACACGAGGGTCCTGCTGCTGCCCTTAGTGTTGCTTTGATTATTTTGCTTCCTTACATTAAATGCTGACACTATGGATCATTTGGTGGTATTTTCAGCTAAATGGATAACAAGAGACTTTTGTACTAATCCAAACGTACTTCTGCATTTTCATGTCTGATTCTGTTTTCTATGTTTCAATGGCACCGTGAGTGATCTTCATCTAGAAGCAATCTTTATCTCCATTGAAACCCCTTCCCTTTTTTTTTTTTTCGTAGAAATGGAGAAAAAGACTATTCTTTAAATTATACTTTTTATCAATCTGAAAGAGACTCAGGCAGTGAGTTTGGAAGTCTTTGAAAAGAGAGACAGAAACACAGAGTAAGGGAGAGAAAGAGAGAGAAAGAGAGAGAAAGAGAGAGAGAGAGAGAGAGAGAGAGAGAGAGAGAGAGAGAGAGAGATTGATTCCTTGTTTCCTTGCACTCTGCAGATGTAATTATCTTGAATATGGAGGAGGAAACTGAAACAGCTGGCATGGATTTTTTGACAACCACATTTAAATTGTTTATAAGAAACTCTCTCTAGTAAACATGAGTGTTCCAGATGTGAGGAGAGATTGCGGTATCTGAAATCTGAGACAGAGAATTTTACAAATCGGGCATTCTCAGAGTGTCTGTGGTAGGACACAAGGCCATTTAAAAACAGAATGAAAACCACACAGGGCAAGATGAGGCCTCTGGGACAAGTACTGAGTATCTGCACCCCTTTTAAGGTGTGAAAAATCTTAGGTGAAACTCATTAGAGGGAGCTGTGGACAGAAAAGACCCAAATATAACAACTTAAACAGAAAATATTAATATAAATTTCCAATATTCTTATCCAGGAATGCATTAAGAAGGGAAAGGGTTATTATGCCTGATACAAACCCTAGAATTCCAGAATCAACAAGAAAAATTCATACTTCTAATCCCCCAGGATAAATTACTTCTGATTTGAAAATTAAAGGTTGCATGTTGTAGCTTAATAGTGCAGAGATTTAAGACATTTATATACCATCTTCACCATTTTTGGAACTTATGATTTTTCAGTTCAGATTCTCCTCAAGAAATACAAGACATGAGTGGGGAACACGTGTTCTGAGGCCAGCTACACAGTAGAGTGGGCAGAACTTGGGCTGCCAGGTCCTGATTTATAAATGGATTGCTTAGTGTGTTTAGTGTCCACTGTATACAAGACACAGCAACAGACGCTGGGGATGTAATAGGAGTGACGCTCAAAGTCCTACCTGTCTGAGTAGAATTCTGTGTCTCGGGGCCAAACAAGCGTGAGTCCAGTTCATTGGCTGCAAGATCTTGTGCAGGTTACTCCACTTCAGCCTGAGTTTCCTCCTTTAAAAAAAAACCAAAGCTGTTATACAACATTTACATCAGGCGATTTTTTCTTTTTTTCAATTCTCAAATAGCAACTCTATTGGAACATACTTTGCATTCAATTAAATTTACAATTGTTTTGTTTGTTTTGGGTTTTTTTTTTGTAATGACTTTTGACAAGTATACACAGTAGGTTAGCAGGTGCAAGCATGATTTAGAACACTTGCCTCATCCTTAAAAAGTTCTCTTGTGCCGGGCCAGCCAAGTGGTGCGGTGGTTAAGTGCTGGCTTGGGAAGCCAGCAGCCCCGATTCGGTCCCACATGTGAGGGCCAGTGACACTGCCCTCAAAAAAAAAAAAAAAAAAATTCTCTTGTGCCACCTTGTAGCCACTCCCCCGGCCGAAGCCCAGCTCTTGACAAACTCGGATCGGCTTCCTGTCACTATAGTTTTGTCTTTGAAGATTTCATGAATAAAGACAACCAGACAACCATATATTACATACTCTTTTATGTCTGGCTTCCTTCACTTGGTCAACATCTTTTGGAATTTACCCTTGTTGTTTTGTGTATCAGTGTTATTACATTGTATGGACCTGTGGGGTGTTGTTTAGATAATTAAGTTAAGAACGTCTATGTGGTGATGGGGAAGTATTTCCTGATTCCTAGGAACTACTGAATGTGGGATAACTATTAAATTATTCAGTGATTCTCAGACTCTAGACATTTTCTGTGAAGATTTAAGAAATGATACCACATTCAAGAAGTAATGTTTTTGGCTGAGGCACAGAGGTTCCAATTAGAAATAAAATGAGAAGTTGGGAAATTTAGACACTTTCTGGAAAATCTGAGACCTCCTTTGATTCAATTAGCAAACATGTTCTTTAGATTGATGGATTGAGTTTCATGTCTCAAGTTCTATTTTCATTCTGTCTGTGTTGATTATACCACACTTAGAAATATACTATATTCTCCAAGGGTTGGTCTGTATTGTAGCCAACATGACAATTTATGTTGTTGTCACGCCAGCAATCAAAGTGTCTGTTATTGACATCATAAAACTTGACATCCCCACTTTTTTTCCTACAGGGAAGAAAACTAGGAAGTTTAATTTCAATATAGAAATGGCACTCAGAAAAGTGACCGCAGATAAATCTAGAAGCTATTTTCAGAAAGAGGTTTCATTTCTTATGTCTTATACACTAAAAGTGTGTCTCTGAAATTAACTCATTTTTTTATGTATGATCAAAATCCAAAGCAATACCTCTGTTCTATGATTCCTACCATCCACAAGCCAGAGTCTATTCAATGCCTAGAACTAGGAAGCTAAACCTGGAAGGTAGCTTGACCGATAGTGCTTTTCTAATGCAAAAGAAAATGTACACTAGCTCAGAACTTGAATTTTGAATTTGGATTTTGCTTCTGAGAATTGGTGATTAGGATTTACAGCTTGCAACCTCAACTCTTCATTGAATCCTGGATTTATTAATGACACTGCATGCAAGTGAAACCTTAGGCTTGCTACATACACTTAAATATGATTTAGCTGAGAAGAGCTTAATCAGAATGCGCCGAAATGCCATTACTTTTTGTGTGTAAAAATTTTCTCCATCGTATATTGCATTTCTGTGCACAATATTATTTTGTATGTTAGTGTTGCTCTTACCATGCTATTGATTATTAAAAGCTTTAAGCCCACATTTTTTTTTTTTTTTTTTTTTTTTTACCCTTTGTGTGCTACTGCTTGAAGACAATCATTACTGTATTCAGGATATATATATATATATATATATATATATATATATATCCTGAATACAAATGTGTCCTCTTTTAGTTCTTTACAACAAAGTTTATATTTAATTGCATATAATTAAAGCCACATAAAAATAAAATTTCTCTTCATCTATTACTGCAAATCTTCACTTAACATTTTTTTCTCCAGAAGTTTTGAAATAAAGCTTTCAGATTTTCTTATCAATTATACTTTAGCCATGATGCATAAGGTGTCTCTATATTTGTTGGTCCCTTGTCAGGACATATATTGTTAGATCACAGTATACACATACAGCGATACAAACTTCATTTTTCTGTGCTATATTTAAGCCCGCATTAGACATCAAAGATCCTCATTATACTATGTGAATTAAACTATGGGCTAAATAGTAGCCTGTTGTGGGGTAAATGAAGCTCAAAAGGTATAGCCAAGTGGTTATGTTTCACCCTGTTGGACAACAGATTTCATATCCAGTACTATGAGGTGGTCTTTCCCTGTACGACCTGCATTTCATGTGTCTGTTGGGTTGCGATAGGCTGTGTCAACACAGGCTAGTAAAGTCCTTGATAACTTTAGGAATCATTATTTTGTTTTTTTTAAGAGGTCAGTGTTACTGGCCCTCATATGTGGGATCCAAACCTGGGCTGCTGGGTCCCAAGCCAGCTTTTAATCACCACACCACTCAGCCGGCCCAACTTTAGGAATCTTAATATGTATATCCATCTCTCTCTGGCTGCAAGAATGGAGAAATTCAAGTCCAATTGGAAATTTATGTTGTATTCTTGTAAATAAGAGGTACGCTTCTCTATCTCTTTATTCCGCTATATAAAAAGTACATTTAATCACTTGTAAGTGTTCTAGATTCCATATTTAGTCATGTTTTTTTATTTTTAAAACCATACAACCCATTAAGGAAAAGAATAATAAAAAAAAAAGGAAAAAGAAAGAAGAGAGAAAAGAAAAAAGGAATAACCAAAGTGTGAATCGGCCGTCAGTGCTAACCTAGTTTTTTGGCAAAGGGAATATCTAAGACCCAAAGTTTATTTTAGTCATAGATAGACACCCCAAATTGTGATTCCTTCAGAAGTCAAGGGTGATATGAGAAATGAGAAGTTGAGACAGGAATTCTAGATTGAGCTACTCTAAGTTTATTTAAATACATCCCAGAACCTGCTGCAATACCTTATCCCTGCTAACGATTTCTTTCAGATGAGAAAGGTATAAATAAGACATAATAGCATTTGAGATTCCACAGTCTAAGCAAAGCCAGGGAAAGTGTCAGAAAAGATTAAAACCTTCAAATATTAAAAAAAGTACTAATTGCATCGTTTTATTATGACTATCAACTATAATAACAGTAATTAATGATCAAACTGATTAACATAATTTTAATTAGATCATTGTTATGTATCACATAGGATCGTTAAGGAAAACAGAATCTACACTAAGTAATTTAACCCGAGATTTAAAACAAGGGTTTGGAAGCTCAGAAAATCATTGAAAGGGTTGAGAGAGTGAAAATAGGGATGGAGGTGGGATGTCACTAGATTTTAGTTTTGCTTCTTCAGTTATGGTTCTGTTCTGAGAGTTGGAAATTTGTTGCTTATACCCTCCGTGAAAAAACTGTACGAAACATGAGCTAATGACATAACTGACCAGTAGCCTTAAAGGCTGGGTATTGACAGGGAAAGTGCAGTCCATCTGCCACAACAAAATTTCCCACGCCAAATTCCCTGTGCCCACTGCCCTTTGCAGGTAGAACAAACGACATAAGGTGGCAGCATGGTTGGCATGCTTGTGCTTGGTATTTAAAAAAAGAACTATGCTTAGGAATATATTAGAAGAAAATTCACTAAACTATTAATAGTGTCTCAGCTATGGTGTGAGAGTAAATGATTTTGGTCTTCAAAGTATGTTAACTTTTTTAATTGAACTGTATCACCAGTAGCAATTCCATTTCTACTCTATTGGCTTTCTATTATTGCATAACAAATTACTGCAAAATTAATGGCTTAAAACAAGCCACTTATTATCTCAGAGACTTCATGAGTCAGGAGTCTGGGCACAGCCTAACTGGGTCCTATACTCAGGTTCTCACAAAACTGCAATCCAGGTGTCATCCAGGGGCGAGGTCTTATTTAGAGGCTTAGCCAGGGAAGAATCCACTTCCAAGCTTATCAGATTGTTGCTGGCTTTTTTTTTTTTTAGATATAAAACTCATGGTGGCTTGTCTCTTCAAGGCTTCTGTGAACTCAGGGAAAGCCTAACTCTGCTTTTAAATGGCTTACCTGATTAGGTGAGACCCACCCAACATAATCCATTATTCTATTAACTCAAAATCTACTGATTAGAGTCCTTAAGTACATCCTTTAATCTTTGCCATATAAGGTAACATATTCTTGGGAGCAGCATCTCATTATATTCACAGGTCCTGCCCATACTCAAGGAGAGATTATACAGGGAAATGTGTCATTATGAAATATCGTAGAGCTCTGCCTACCATAATTGTGAAAAAAGAGATCTTACCCTACTGGGAATTTTCCGCCTCGCATGGTTGGGCGCAGCCTTTCTAGCTTGTTCTTGCTCTGGCTCCATTAGAGTGTTTGGACAGTACATTTCTGAGGCAGGAAGGTAGGGGGGGTGATAAGTATTACTTTTCTTAATAGCAGAGTGATGAATTGGTACAATTTAATTCCAGAATCTTAGATTATATTATCCCAGAACTAGAAGTTGCTATAGAATGAATCTTGACATTCCCCATCATTAAAAAAAAATCAAAAACTACAGAAACACATGGAACCAGAATATGGACTATATTTTGTCATAGCTAATTAGAAGTATAGTCAGCATCAGAGTGTAGGGTTCTTGATCCCCAATTCACTAATGTTTTCCATAATACCACCTTCTTTTGGTCATGAGATTACTTGGGGTAAGTTTATTAGCATTACAACTGTTTTTCAATTTCAATGTAAGAAAGATGCATGATTCCGATCTTATGCCTAATTTATTGTTTTAACTGTACATATTTCCAAATATGTTTATTTTACACCTAGCAATGGGTATTTAGAGCATAGAGAGATACAAAGAAAAGCAGTATCAAAAAAGAGAGGTGCCGGTTATGAGACCTTTCCCTTTATCTCCATGGCCTGCTCTCTCTGATACCTTTTAGGCCTTTGTCCAATGTCACTTTATTATTTACAATGAAAACACTGTCCCCGTTCTTCCAATCTCCCTTTCTCCAATGAATTAATCCCTACTTTGGTTACTGTTGGTTTATTGTCTATACGTCCCCAGAGGGTTGTAGGCTGCACGATGGCAGGCGTTTGTGTCTGCTGTGTTCACTGTTACATTTTGGTACCCAGAACAATGGCTGGCACAGAGTAAATGCTCAACAAATACGTGTGGAATTAAAGAAATGAATGAATGGATATTTAGTGGTAAGAGGTCAGGCTCATCCCGGGAAGCAACAACGACTGGAGAACACATGAAAAACGTACACAGGTGCCTGGGAAAAACTGTCAACTGTTAATACTGGAAAAGTTTAGGTGGTAACAAAGTTTGTATGGCCCGGGACTTGAGATGCACTACTTTGGGTAACGTAAAACTTTCAGATTCTCTTATGTGTCTGGATGAGCAGTTTGGGCCACCAAGCAGGAAGGACTTTGATCAGACCAGGTCCTAGTTAATGTGTAGTGAAAAGGAATTGTCATAGGACAAAATATTATGAACATATATTAAGTACTTACTCCTTTAGTATTTTATGCGTGTGTGTGTGTGTGTGTGTGTAACTGCGTAGAAAGTTGTATCTGCTCCTCAGACACTCACAGAATTACCTCCACTTCCTTCATTCCAGGCTTAGATCTTTCCTAAAAAATCAATTTGAGAATTAGCCTTGTAGGCATTTTTTTTTTAAATAAAACTGACATAGAATCCTGTATATATTCAATACTTTCTAAATAATGCTTAATCTAACTTTCCTTTGAATTTAGTATTTAGCCAAAACAACAACCACACACACACACACACACACACACACACCCCAGGTTCCACAGGAGAACTGATACATTTTATTTCTTTCATAATATTATATTTATATAATAAATAGCAACTCCTTATCTGTGCCTTAGCTGCCAGGATGTTTGGAACTATCTCCTTAGGGTGACCAAATGCCCTGGTTTGTCTTGGATTCTAGGGTTTCTCAAGACCCAGGACTTCCAGTACTAAAATTGGGCAATGTTAGGCTAACCAGAATGGTTGGTTACCCTACTTTTGATTATAAAAGGAATATATGCTTGTCTTTGAAACTTTAAAAAAATTATAAAAGTATTAAATATTCTTTATTTATATATTATAAATTTATTTAGAAGTAAAATGAATTTGTAGGCACACAATTTAAACGGAAAACTCTGTTTGACTAGTTGGAATAAGGAACAAGAGCTGAGAGACTAAAGGAAAGGATTTAAAAGTCATTGATGTGGAGGAGAAACAGCTAAAGAACAGATGGCCCTTTTATGTGCCATGTTGAGAGAAGCAGGACGTACATTCAATGGTGGGGGAACAAAAAAAACAGTGGGGAAATGGAAGCTTCTATTTTCATTATTGGCTAGAGATCTTGATGTGTTCTTTCAAAATTTTTCTTATCAAGATTTTATGTTCCTTGATAATTCCTTCATGGATTTTCACTTTTTTTTTTTTTTTTTTTTGTAATTGAGACTTCCTGGTCTTTAAACGTGTTAAAAATTAATAGATTAGGTATGGGCTAAGTAAAAAGAAAATGTCTAAACTTTGACTTTTGAAGATAGCAATTGAAGACTTTTTGGCCTAATATTGTTAGTGTGAAGTGACAAAGCTCTGAGTAGAGCTGTTTTGGTTGGAAATGATACAGAAAGAATTCCAACCACTGCCACATATTGCAAAGTGCTCCCCTGTGCCTCTGCGTCACCACTTTCTCTCCCTACACTGAGCCAATGTATTGTTTTTCTGTCCAAGTAATTTTCAGTAACACCCACAGAATCCCCAGCAGTGACTGCGTCTAACATAACACCTGGCAAAAATTCAACTTAATGCCAGCAAAATGGCTCCTCCAAATTCATGCCTCTGAATAAAAATCTCCCTCCACATTCCAAAAGGGAGGAAAGGAGATGAAGTCCATGGTTATAAAATGAAGAAGTCATTAGCCACTAATTCCAAGACAAAATAAATGAATAAAATATGTATATTTTATAACCTGGTTCCAGCCTCACAAAGGAAAGCAAAATTATACAACGCTACGCAGAGAGCATCTGTGTGCTGGCAGCAGTTTAATAATTAAAAACTTTTTTAGAGGAGCTTTTTTTTTTTCCATAAGATTCAAGACAGATTCAAGGAATCTATCCTGTGTTCCAGAGATTGTAACGGCTCCTTTCCTTTACATTATTAAATCCCACCATACACAGATGACTTGTAATTTTTTACATTCACTTTGTGTCCTACCATTATGTTACACTATTCAGTCTACGTTTACCATTTGGTTTAGTTTATCAATCAATGAGTGCATCATTTTTGACAAAGCAGAGATATAAGAGAAGGGAACCTATGAAAGTTGCCACAACAGTTACATTATTTTTGCTCAGTTTTTGAATTCAATAAATGGCTCTGTCACATGGTAAATTGGTCACCTGAATGTAGATTTTTCATGCATGAGACTTGATGCCCACAAATCCCATTACTGAGTCAGAAGACCTAGGAGGTCTCATTTAAAACTGTGTCCTCTGTGGTGTGAGCCGAATTTCCTCATGTGCACTGTTGAATGAATAGTCCCACTGTTGGCTCCGTCTTCCCAAGCTGACAGCCCAGCCTTGGCTCTGGTGTCATGTTTTTTGTTTTGTTTTGTTTTTAGGTAGAGTCCTTAATCACATTAGAAGCTATTATGATCCCCCAACCAATCAGACAGCTTGCCCTTGGACCAGCCATTCTTCCTGGGAGCACCGCTTTATAAGTAATGAATTTCCATGACACTGATGAGAAGACATTATCCTCTCAACACAACATAGTTCCTTTTTGTCCAATAGTTGGTGCTGCCTTTCTGTACCGACAGAAGCCTTGAACACATAGGAGAGTGTTCAAATAGTTGGAAATAAAGAAAACTTTGTCTCCAAACATTTTCACTTCAGGTATTATTGTATTTGTTTTGTGCTTTGTGAAAGCACCACTCTCAGTATCAACTTACTTTTCTAATGTTTGTGCTAGAATGGAAAAAAAAATTTTAAAAATGTACAAGCCACACTCATATTGCTCTAAAGTTTCATGCCCAGATCTGGGTTTTAATAAACCACAGCGGTTTAAAAAATGCCCTATGTCATTAGCTGACTCTGGTTTTGGAAACTGGCTCCTCCTCTTTTTACCTGTGTGACTTTTGGAAAATGACTCAAACTTTCTAAATAGGGGTTTACCTATTGTTATCTAGTATAGATAATAATAAATATCTACATGGTAGCTTGTTTTGAAGAGTTAAGGAAATAATGCAGATCAGCAGTCTACCTGTCACATGATAACTGCTGGTTAAATAGTTGTTACTGTTTTTATTAGAAGACATTTGAAGAGTAATTTACTTATTTTACACATCTAGAAAATTAAGATAACAATTCATACCTTTAATAAATATAACATGTATGTTTTATGGTCAAGTTGTACGTTTTTAAAAGGTCACACAAAAACACACATGCCGAGAAAATGTAGACTCCCACATTAATTAAATATTTTAATTCTAGAAAATTTATTCTTATAACACCTACTGATATTATTTCTATAAATTTTCTTAAGAGCTCATAATAACCAATACTTTAAAAAATTGTCATTTATGAGGCAAACTATTTAGTGACATATTCTTCAGAAAGGCCTATTTCAGCATTTGTCCCAGATGCACATTGATATACAATTAAGGGCCTTTCTTATGACTAACAGATTGGGAAGATGAGGAAACAATTCCTCCCAGGAACTTCCCAAGGGAGCTCAAATTGTAGCCGTCAAAGATGAAATAGAATTCTTCAAGCACAGGAAAACTCCTGCAAAGATTATGACACATAAGACACTATTCTCTTTGTTGTCTGACAAATGTAAAAAAATCACACTTTTTCCAAGGGGCTCTGACACTGCACATGCAAATCGTTGGTACTGACCACCAATTCTGGCAGGCTAGAGCCAGGGCATTTCCTGACAGGGTCTCTTAGAAACAACTCAAACAACAGTCGCAGTGTTTTCTAAGAGCTTATGTCTATATCCTCTGAAGTTATACAAAGCGAGCCCCCCACAGAGAAATTTCACGGCCACTGGTACTAAAAACAGAAAAGGTGACATAAATATTCTTTACTAAAGAGAGACCCAGTCAGCCACTCTCTGGCCCACTCTGAGAGGCGGACACTGCCTAGGACTAGGGCGTAGATCAGGTTATGAGGCAGATACACAGGTTTGCCACCTAAGATGCAGAGAAAATCAGTCACACAAGAACACCTGCCTTCATTCTGTATCTTTACGGTTAGGAAAAAATAGCCACATGCACACAAACGATCAGTACTTTTTTCTTTCTATTCCAGGAAGGACTTGGAGCCAACTATTTTCTGCAAATGGGGCCTGTGGAAATTCTCTGGGAGGCCTCGTTAGCAGAGCTGCCCAGAGAGCCGCAGACTGGGCCAGACGACAGTGCCTTTAGTGTCCCCACTTCCGTTCTAACTCTAGCCGTGTTGGGTGAGCTCCCTCTCAAGGAAGGCATACCTTGGAGACATTGCAGTTGGGGTTCCAGACTGTCGCCATGAAGTGAGTCATCATCTTTGTGCTGGGTCTCGCCTTCAGTTTGTGGGGAAAAAAAAAAAAGCAACACCTGTGAAATGGAATAAAGCAAAGTGCAATAAAAGTTGGGTGCCTATATAGGGAAGTGCAAATGGGAAGATGGCCAGATACAGGCCCCGGGCAGTAACATTTGGAAATTGAGAACCAATTATACAGGGTAGTTGTTAGGATCAGTGAGAGACGTGCAAAAAGTTGTGGAGGAGAAAGGAGGCTTCAGAGAAGAGGCAGATGAGAAGTGAAGGGGAACCGGGGAACTTCAAATGCTGAACAATTCTGAAACTAGCCAAGTGACTTTAATTAGGTGGGTTCGTGTGTAATTTGGTGTGATTAATTTCAGGCTTTCCCATAGAATGGGATTATTTGGAATCAATTGACATAATAGATGTGAGACCATTTGACATAATAGATGTCAGACCCTTAAGCACATATGAATGTGCAGTTTGAGTAGTAAGTTATCACAGCTATTTTACCAAATGAAAGGCCTAGGGCCACAGAAGAGGTTTAAATTAATACAATATTAATGATTCTGTAGTTCAGTCATCTTAAACTTCCTAATTCAAAATATGTTGAAAAAAATAAGCAGAAAAAAAAAAGGTTGTGTCTAAGATGCGGGTGTTGAAAACTCCATTTGCCCAAAATATCACATACCTCTAAATCTCTTAAATAGCACACAGCTGCCCCAGTACCTCTTTAAGCATTACAAACTCTACTGAAGTTGTCTGAAGACTCCTCAAACCTCTGGAAATTGAGGTTCCCCCCCTACCTCATGGGGTTATAAGGCCCAAAAGCAATGCTCACCCAATGGATACAAGTTTCACCTTCCTGCACCGGAGTGAGACAATTCCTGTCTTTTCTTTCCAGTTGGAGATTATTCAGGCTATGGTCAATTGCATTCATGACCCCCAATGCTTCACCTTTTCCAGTGTGTCTGCCCTTTGCCACATGACTTTGCAGCTCCTCCTTCTAGATGTATATAGTATATTTTGTTTCCTCTGGCTTTGGACTTGACCATGGGATTTGCTTTGTCCAATAGACTATGGTAGAAATGACAGTGTGCCCACTCTGTCCATGCCTTAAGAGGCCTCCCAAGCTTCAAGCTGCTTTCCTAATCTCTGCCCTTGCCGTGAGAAAAACTTGCCTTGGATAACCAGCTCATCAAAGAGAGATGGTGGGTATGTGAAGAGCTGCGGCAGATGAGCCCAATGTAGGCTTATGATCCCCAAGAGGTGCCACAGATGCAGGAGCTAAATCAATTCTTATTTGGTGGGCTGCTGAGAACTTGTGGTCGTATGTTATACAGGGTTATCGAAGCAAGAGTTACCTGATACACGGACCCTTCAAAATCAATCACTTCTTCAGGCACCATGGAAGTGAGGTCAGCACCACAACTTTTAAGGCCTCTCCCTCAGTCTCTTTTTCTCACTTGTCTCTCTATGCTCTCCATACTGTATTAACACAGTCACTCCTCTAACCCATATGCAGAGTCCCCTTTTTTCAGCCATGGTTAAAAGAAATTCGTTTTGAAATGGTAATGGAGAAAATACAAAGAGTTTTTTAAGATAAAAGATGGAAAACCGTATATGGGAATACCCAGCTGCCTTGTACGATCCCGTCACACTTAAGCTGCTGTGAGATTTATATCCAGTGTTTAAGATTATCCAGAAGGATAGCCACTCAAATGAAATAAAACAGAAATTAAAAAACAGACTTAGGGGGCTCGCTGAGTGGCACGGTGGTTAAGCGCTGTCTTGGGAAGCCAGCGACCCCAGTTTGGGTCCCACATATGAGGGCCAGTGACACTGCCTTCAAAAAAACAAAAAACAAAAAAAACCCCAGACTTAGAACTTGCCATTGCATTAGCAGTCACACCTTGTGGGATGATACAAATTAGGATGGGTTAAGAGTGACTAAATTGCACTCATTGACGAGCATGGGGGTATCTTTGGAACGAGGCAGAAACCAGGTTACTAAAGCTAGACACCCACTAACTCTGTACACTCGGGAAGCCAGGTAAGTTTTCTAAGCATCTCTGTCTTCCTTTTCCAAAATGTGGATAATATCTATTTTCTCAGTTTATTAAGAGAGTTAAATGAGAAAAACATATTTGAGGCATTTGATAAGTTATACGCAGCCTCTTTTTTGTTTTCTATCCAACGATATTATGTTCCACAGTATCCTTATTATACACTCCTTATTTTTGTTAAACAAGTGATATTGTATTTCATGGTCATTACTACTACTAAACGGTACAATTTATCATAAATAATAAGGCACTTATGACTATGTCAGATGAAACTGTGTGAAACTTAGCCAAAGGAGCCCAGGGAACATATAATTTCTCTGCCCTTATTCTATGTGTCTGTGCTCAAAGGATAAATCCCTTGTGTGTTTACTTTGATTTGGGATTCAAACAAACCTGAAAATTCAAAAGAGCACTTGGAGAAGCTTATTATCAGGTTTTCTTCTAGCTGTGACTTTATCTCCTTATACCCCTCCAAGTTCATTGGGATGGATGAGAGGTTCATACTGCTTCTCTTGACCGTCATCACTTGAAAAGATCATGATCTTCAATTAGCAGTTAGTCCCAAAAACAGATTTTTAATTTTTCCCCACAAAAATCCACGTTTTTGAGATTATCTTGAATGCTCAGCTCTGGGCAAACAAAAATTATGTTACCTTAATTGTGTAAAAAGAAATATTAGAGTGTTTTTAAAATATATGAATGTAATGTTGCTGGTTCTAGTAGTTTAAAAGGATAATAAAATAAATGGGTTACGTTTTTTTCCTTAGAGCCTTTCCTAATAAGCTAAAAAACATGAATCAATTAATCACTTGAAAATATTTCAAGATTTTCTCTGCTATATAATTCCTCCTCAGATGCTTTCAGACGCTAAAGAATTTTTCAAAGATTAACCTTTGGAAAAAGTTGTCTTCTTAGAAAAGAATAAACAAAAGGAAGAAAAAGACCCCAACTGTGTGAAATTTCCCAGAGAAGCTCCTTCTAATTTACACTAATGGGTATGCAGGTCATATGGAAAATTAAACAACAAAATCTAAATTTTCAGGGCAAGAGATTTTATGCCCAAAATCCTATTACCGGCTAATGGGATTTGTGGGGATCCCTAGTGACCTATTTAGAAAATTTACCCCCTGTTGTTCAAGATGAATATATTATGTGAACTGAATCCAAATACACAGCCCTATTGTTGGCTTCATCCCCCACCTGTCCAGTGATCCCCCTATGGGTTCTACAAGATGCTGGCAACCATGGCAGTTCGCATATCTGACTGACAGTGCAAAATGACATCTATATTTTCTCTTCAAAGTTCTCTGAACTTGTTCCAAATATTTTAGAGATTTCTTTTTCTCTTCCTTCCTCTCTTCCCTTTTCTTTCCTTCCTGTTCTCTTCCTCTTCCTTTTTCTGTCTCCATTTTCATCTTCTTACTTTTCTTCCTCCCCATCCCTTTCCTCCTCTTCCTATTCTCTTCTCCTCTTTCTGTTTCTCCTCCTCCTCCTTCTTATTCTTGAACATAGAAAAGGAACAAAGCAATCATTAAGGAATTAATGTTCTCTTTTCGTGTGCACTGGGAATATTGCATTCCTCTTTGTACAATACTCATTTCCCAAACACCTATTCTCTCTGGGCCCTGGGCACAGACTACTCTTGTGCAGTCCTCTAACCGAGGACAAAATTACTCTCCAAATGGCATGGCTGCAGCCCTCAAAAGGGCACATTTACCGTGCGCTTTGTAATGCTACTTACCAGCTGATGAAACATATATTTCCTCAAAGCATAAATCTCAAACTCTCTTCTGGAACATGCAATCTGGAAAAAACAAAACAAACAAAAAAAAAACCCACAAAGAAACCCCAAAACTAAATCAATATAATGCACAATGAAATTATTCTTTTTTAAAGATGTGAATTTTAGTATGTTTTTATAGCTAAAGAATTAAACTGTTTGATAATAATGAAATATCAGACAAAAACCTAGACCATCCCATTTTGCTTAAAGGGTATATAATGATATTATTTTATAGTTCATGATATTTGATGCCAAAATTGACTTGATAGTCACAGTAGTGTATTGATAGTATTGTTAATACTTGGTTTGTTTTGTTTGGTTTTTGAGGGCGGTGTCACTGGCCCTCATATGTGGGACCCGACCTGGGGCCGCTGGCTTCCCAAGCCAGTGCTTAACCACCGTGCCACTCGGCCAGCCCTAGTATTGTTAATACATGATAGTTTACTATGACTAAATAATAATTAAAATTTTTTTAAAAAATTAAGTTACAATTTTAATTTAAAGATTCTACAGATTAGCTGAAAAATGACTAAATATTTTAAAAATTAAATAAAAATTGTTTATTAGACCCAGATGGTAAATAGTTATAACTACTTTTCCTGGCAAATTGAGAGTTAAGCTGTGTATATTCTAAATGAGAGAGCTTATGAGTTCTAAATTATATCTTTCTAGCAAATCTAATAAAAGAACATTTCCTTATCTTGACTTCTAAAGCTGGCTAAGGAAATAAAGGGCTCATAGGCTAAGGAATACTCTCCTTGGACCTGCAGCCTTTGAAAACCAACAGAGCAAGTAGCCAAAATGACAGGCCAAAGATTCTAGAATGACCTAAATTTTCTCTGAATACGTTTTAGTTATGTTTCTGTGTTTTAGAAACATTTTTCCATATTTATTTCATATGGAACATATTACGATTGAATTTGACACTTGAAAGACAAATGCTGCTGATCAAGATACAAACTAGGTTAGTTTACGAAGTTTTCTTCAAAACTTTTGTACCCTGCTCGGCAGTTCATCCCAGGACAGTGACATCTACCCTCCTGACTGCAAGAACATAATATAAAAGGAAGCTTTGTTGTTTTATGAGCACGTGCGAAGCCAAAATTCCCATTGTGCACCTACATAACCAATTATCAAAACCACCATTTCAGTTCAACTACAGCACACATATATTTTTCCTTATTTGTAGACCTGTAATTACTTGCCATTTAGCTCATACTTTTGTTTTAGAAAACAGCCATAAAAATTCTTATTGGTTGTACACATATGAAAAGTTTTCAATTATGCTGTTGAATAAAATTTATCAGTCCCATTAACCTGAAAGCCATACTGAGTAGCAGAAGTCTAAATACGAGGTCTGACAATTATGCGAACTCATCCTAGAAAAAGTGCTACATACCTCATTGCTGAATATATTACCATCACCTTCAAAGTACTCCTCTTGGGAAGCTATGCACTGACACCAGTGCCTAGTCCACCATTCAAAGCAATTTTGGAACTCTTTTTCTGGAATGGCCATCAGAGCTGCCGTCATATTGCCTTTGATGTCCTGAATGTCATCAAAATGTCTTCCTTTCAATATTTTATTTATAGTTGAGTAAAGAAAGAAGCCATTGGGGGCCAGGTGAATAGGGAGGGTGTTTCAATACAGTTACTTGTTTACTGGCTAAAACCTCCCTCACAGACAGTGCTATGTGAGCTGGTGCATTGTCATGATGCAAGAGACATGAATTGGTGGCTAAAAGTTCAGGTCATCTAACTTTTTCACACAGCCTTTATAGCACTTCAAAATATTGGCTTGTTGGAAAAGTCATGATTCATTTTTGCAATGAAAAACATAAAAAAAATACGTCATGACTTTTCTGACAACTCAATAGTAAACTTGGTTAACTGTTTGTCCAGTTGGTACAAATTCATAATGCATAATTCCTCTGATATCAAAAAAAGGTTAACAACATTGTTACAACAAGTTCGCAAACTTAATTGTCCAACCTCGTATACTAGTCCTTTTGATGATGTGGTAGCAAACACATCAGGTCCTCACTCCCACTCATGTGTGTCAAGGGCATTTAGTTGTACAGATAGCTCAGTTAAATCTCATCTACTTGGTCTCTATTCATGAAGCTCTTCCAACTGTGAACCATCAGGAATCCATTCAAAGACTGGGCAACACTGCCTCCCAATCTCATAGTTCCTGTTTTAAAATTCCAACTTTATTTTTCATGAGGCCCAGACACTAAGCTTCTTGGTGTTTTCACAGTTCATAGCATCTGTCTTGAGGGAAGCAAACTGAGAGCCTAGCCTTAAAGTCATGTCCTTTACTTCTCCCCTTTTCTCTCAATTATTTGTTGTACAAATAATTGATTTGTTGTACAAATAATTGACTTTTTAATTTATTGCTTGTTAAGACTTTAAATGTTAGAGCAATGTTGGGTTCACATAAAAATTAAGGGAAAGTTACAGAGATTTCCCATGTAGTCCCTGCCTCCACCCATGCACAACCTCCCCATTATCAATAGTCCCCACCAGAGTGGTACTTCTGTTACAACTTGTATATCTACATTGACACATCATACACCAAAAGTCCATAGTTTACATTACTACTCACTCTTGTATATTTTATGGGCTTGGGCACATGTGCAATGACTTGTATCCATCATTAGGGTATCATACAGGGTATTTTCCCTGCTCTAGAAAGCCTCTGTGCTCCACCTGTTCCTCCCTTCCCTGCCCGACCCACTGATTTTTTTACCTTCTCCATAGTTTTGTCTTTTTCAGAATGTCAAGTATTAAAGCATACTACAGCTTTTCATGTTGGCTTTGTTCACTTACTAATATGTACTTAAGGTACTTGCATTACTTTTTATGGCTTGATAGCTCATTTCTTTTTAATGTTGATTAAAATTTATAGATTCCTACCAGCAATGTATGACAGTTCCTGTTGCTCCACATCCTTGCTAGCATTTGGTGTTGTCACTGTTCCAGATTTTGGCCATCCCAATAGGTGCATAGTGGTATCTCATTGTTGTTTTAATTTGTATTTCCCTGATAACATATGGTGTAAAATATCTTTTTATGTGTTGATTACCATCTGTATATCTTTTGGGCAAATTCCCCAGAGTGTACTAGAATTGACCTCTAAAGTAAGATGGGCCTCAGAGACAGAAGAAAGAGGCTGAGAACTCCAGAATTACCTCAAGAGCTTATTAAGGGAACGTATGGACAGAAGCAACATCTCAGGCAGCAGCAAAAGGGAAGCCCTACGCACCCAAAAAGGGCTGGGGCTAGTTATATATAGCGAAGTAGCCCATGTTAACACAGGTGACTGTAGCTACAAGGCAGGTGCTTGTTAAGAGATGTTTAATACAAAGCAGTAAACAACTTAATAGACCCACTTATCTATGCAAGGATAGTCCCTTCAGGTGATATGGGCCCACCCCTCCCAGGGTGAACTGGAGGTTAACTTGCTTGTAAGATGGTGTAGGTCACGTTAAGTACAAAAAGTCGTTTCACTTAATAAAACCTTCTTTGGTGAGTTGTCTGTGAAACTGTTTACCACATTCTTTTTTTTTTTTTTTTGAGGGCAGTGTCTCCGGCCCTTCATATGTGGGACCCGAACTGGGGCCACTGGCTTCCCAAACCAGCGCTTAACCACCACGCCACTCGGCCCTGTTTGCCTCATTCTTAAGTCAGTTTGTTTGTTTCCTTATTGTTGAGCTTTAAGAATACTTGGTATATTTTGGATAATAGTCCTTTATCAGATGTGTCTTTTGCAAATATTTTCTCCCAGTCTGTTTTTCATATATTTTTTTATCATAATTGGACTTAAATTTTTATTCCCCAATGAATCTTCTATAAGAGAAGGTATATAAATATGGAAAGACTCACATATAGGTAGGTGTACTATAGCAAACAATACAGATGAACTTGCTTTTTCTATTTTAGGAAATATTTTAGAGGACCCACTATGTATCAGGTTTTATGCTAGTCTCCTGGGTGAGATGAAAAATAAAACCAACAGTCAAAACAATATGGTGTCACAATAGAGATTTATATCAGACTGTAGCATTCTATGGGATCAGGAAGGAAGAAGAGTCAAGCTTTCATGGGAGTTCAAGTAAGGCTTCACAGGAAAGGTGATGATTATTAAGATAATAGTGTTCTAATCATGTATCTATCAATTTGATCAATTTGGTATTTCTACCGATGATAATAGGTTATCCTTTCTTGTTGAGCTCTTGGCATTGGGTCTTCAGAAAAGTTATGACATATTTTGTCTATGTTTTTCTTTTTCTTTTTTTTTCAGCTGAGCCATCCTGCCACCTCTTGGCAGCTCAACGGCAGCTCAGCTCGGGCTCTGCATCGAACTGCTGTTGCTCATAGCTTAGCTCACACTCTTAAGAGAGCTCTTAACCAACTGAGCCACTCGGCCGGCTTTGCTATGTTTTTCAAAGGTCATTTATTTACATAAAGAAAAAAGATCAATGAATGATATATTGCCCGTTTTGTTCGCTAACTTCTTGCCATCTTTCAGTGAGCTTCATAATTCCTCGTTCATAGAGAGACTGTCTTTATTTGCGAGAAACTGAACAAGGTGTTGATTTACAGCCTCATCTAAACTGAACAGTATACCACACAAGGAATTTTGAAGAGAGTGAAGCAAATGTAAATCTCACGGCCCAAGGTCAGGTGAGTATGGTGGGTGTGGCAACACATCCCATCCAAGCTCCAGTAATTTTTGACGGGTCATCAAACTGGTGTGTGGTCTCACATTGTTGCGATGGAACACAACTCTTTTATGATTAACAAGCTCTGGATGTTTCTGGATGATGGATTCTTTCAAACTGTCCAATTGCCAACAGTACACATTCGAATTGATTGTTTGGTTCCTTGGGAGGAACTTGGAAAACACGACACCTTTAAAATCCCACCACACTAACAGCATAACCTTCCTCTGATGAATACATGCTTTTGATGTAGTTTGAGGAGAATCATCACGTGGGAACCAAGACTGTTTGTGCACCACATACCACATTGTTGTAAACAATCCACTTCTCATCACCAGTTATTAGTCACTTCAAAAAAGGATCATTTTCCTCACATTTAATGAGCATATCGCAGATGTTTATATGCGACATCAAATGAACTTCTTTGAGTTCATGTGGAACCCAAATATCAAGCTTGCTTACATATCCCAGCATCTTCCGGTGGTTGTGAATGCTTGAATGATGGATGTTCAATGTTTCTGCAATCTCTCGTATCATGTAACATGGGTTTGACTTGATCAATGCCTTTATTTTGTTGTCATCAACCTTGGTGGGCCTCCCTGACTGAGGAATGGCGTTGAGATAAAAATCACCAGCACGGAATTTCGTGAACCATCTTTGGCACTGACATTCTTGTAGAGCATTGTCACCATAAACTTTATGCAATCTTTCACAAGCTTGATGCATGTTCTTCCCTTTATGGAAGTAAAACAGTAAAATGTGGCAAAAATGCATAGTTTGGTCTTCCATTTTCAACTTGTTGTAAAATCTCCAAAACTCAACCAAATCGCTCAATTTTTTTTTTAGAATGAAGCTAGAACTGTCAGCTGTCAAATGACATAGCAGTAACATAGATGAGAATGATTCTAGTACTTTCAAAAATGAACCAGAGCCATCTGTTGCAAACATGAGTCATGACTTTTCCAAAGACCCAATATTTTAGTTTCCAGGGCAAAGCTGCCTTCTGTGAAATCCACATACCACTTCATTGCCCTTTCCTTGAAAAGGCCCCTTTTCTTTTTATCTGCAGGTCCATCCCTTGCAGCAGTTTAAGGGTTGATTTATCATTCTAAACCCATTTTATATTGTATAACTTAGGAGATGTTTACTATTTATAAATGTATTAGGGTTCATCGAAATAACTATTATTTTTTTAAACTTCCATAGGCATGATAGGCAAATTGAATGCATGTGGAATTCACAACTATTTGTATGAGTGTGTTTTCAGTTTTCAAAGATTAGTGAGTGCCATATGTAGAAAAGAAATCAGACAAAGGCAAGCTAATTAGTAAGAAAGAGCCCAGAGGAAACAAACCTGGATTTAGTAGTGGCTGCCAGCCTAAAAAAGCAAATGTCATTCTACCACAGGATTTCAGAACATTCCTTTTTTTTTTCTGAGGATCTTGGGATCAAAGGAACAAATGCTGCAAAGGTAAATAGAAATCCATGGAGCCACAGCAAATGTCATTTGTATAGACCAGACTCATAACCGCACTGGCACAAGACTTGAGCTTTTTAATAGGAGACCAGTTGTGCCCAATTAAAGATGTCTTAATGAGACAGAGCCACAAAAGAAAAGGTACATTAACACAGTGTGTTTATAACTCAGCTGGAGATGATTATTGTCATAGGAAGGGTTCCATATTTTGTCATTTTCTACTCGTGTTGTATGACTACCGAGTAATTTACAAGTAGAAAAATAAGAATAACTTACTGCATTAGCAATAGACAGAATTGGGGTATTGTTGAAAACTTTATCAAAAAAACAAACAAAAAACTACTCTTACATGTGAATATGCAAAATCTGTCCTTTCTTTTGAAAATACTTTCTTATTATTCCATTAGAAGATATTAGATGAGCAGCTTCCTTTCACTAGTGGAAGCCTATAGTCCATCTCGTCAAGGCTGTCCCAGCATTTAATCCACTATAAATATGTAGGTAGATATTGGTCTTTCCTCTTCAATACAGAGAAAGTTTGAAAATGAATTTTATTCAATGGGAAATAAACATGTATTTTAAGAGACAAATTAAACTAAACAGCTTTATCCCAGTTACTCCTCAAGATAGTTTGTTCCTGTGTGGCCTCATTGGAACAAACAGTCTATTTAATGACTTTGATCTTCTTTACTGAGTCTTAGGAAAAAAGACAGAGAATCTGGGGGGTGATGGGAGCCACTATAAAGAATTTTGTCATTCCCTCTCTTTGTCATTCTCATCTTGGAGTGTATTTCATTGTCATTTTCTCTTTTAATACTGCTTCTATACTTTTCTATAATGAGACAATCATTGTATTAATGGAAAAGTATTGTTTTCCTTCAAGGTCCAACTGAAACAAGTTTAGAACTGGACTATCTTTGGGAGAGGAAGGCTTAGCAAATGCCTAATTTTTCACTGTGTTGATCTCAAGGTATGTGATAGCAGAGTTTGTTATTTTGGACGATGTAGTTCCTGTTAACTCAGGCTGGGAAATGTAAGGGGGAGTGCAGCGTGTCCACTTGACGCTGGGTCTATTTATTTAAATTAAAACAGGCATTGGCCTCGTAGTTTCTGGGTCAACATAGGTTATTATACATAAATACATTATATATAGGTATATAATATATATTACATATAGTGGTAAAAAGAAAGCAATATAATATGTTGCTCTTAGGAAATATACTTTTGAATGGGATCCCAAAAGCTCTGCTGATCTGCTTTTTAACTATAGTTTAACCCTTTGAAGCTATGTACTGAGAGCATCATCAACAATTTCCTGTTGTATGTACTTCCATTAGTTAGCATTAAATACAATGTTTTAGAAATTGTTAATGTGTATTTAAATAGATATCACACAAAATGGACCACTGTAGAAGAAATATATGATGCCATGTACATACCGAATATTCAGTCTAGCATAATGTCTTGTGATGTGTAGGTATTTAAGAAATGAGATGAGATGGCTCTGGTTTAAAAAAAAAAAAATTATGTTAGGGTTGGTGGTAGACTTTCTAATAAAAAGAGAACTAAAGTACTACTCCCCAAAACATCACTTCCCTTGATAAATTTTGAAGTCTTTGGTTAGCTGTTAGGATGCATCATAGAACAAACACTGACTTAATTATATGATCCCGTAACTTCTTGGCAATTATTTTTATTACTTATTAGAAATGTCATGTAAACAACTGGTGGTAAATTGGTATTCAGTCAATAGCATATTCTTGCCCATGTAAAATTTATAAAATTGGAATTGGATAAAACTTCTTAGCAGCAATGAAACAGAGCAAAGAACATTTATAATTTTTAAACACATACTAATTTGAGATAAATATTAGACAATAATATTTCTAAATGTTTCATTTTTTGTTTTCCTACTTTGTAGAGTTTTTTTTCAAAGAACCCTATTGTTTTTAGGGCAAAAATGTAAAATACAAAAGATAAGATCAGAATCAGCTGAACTAACTCTGGTTTAATTCTTTATTTTTCCCATTCCCTTAAATGAAGATGCCTACAGAAATAGTAACATTTTCCTAAGAAATGAGAGACCCCAAAATGAAACCATATGTCCTGCTAAGGCAAGTCCTTAAGTTCAGGAAATACCAATTATCTTTGTTGTTGTTTTTTCCTTTTAACTCCTAAAAATTTTGACATGGTTTTGAATTCCAGTTTGGCAACTACATGGAATTCCCCATCAATGTCACTTCTTTTTCTGCCTTTTATCCTTTTCTTATGTTGTTTGATGTTTCCTCAGAGAATTCTTTTCTGAATAAAAAAAATGTGACTTGAGTTGACTTTATTTTTGTATCTTTCCTCACATAATCAAGTTGACTCCAAGCAGGATTAGAAATATCTATTGTTTTCTCTTAAAACTGAGTTTTATGGCTGCTGAAGACTGATTATCATTTTTAATTTTACAAATTATTTTTTTGAGTAGAATGTACCATTTCTTGAATATTAATATACCATAAGTTATTTACATGGAAGTTCTAATAAATATAATAAAAATAATTTGATTTAAAGAAATATATCATATTGCTGCTTCTCTTTGAGAGATAGCTTTAAAATACTCTTTCCAGATTAAATTTGGTGGCCAATATTTCTAAACTTACGACCTACTTAACCTTTTCTATTTTTTTTTTTTAAATTTTTCTAGGCCATAGCGATTTATTCAGAAAATACTTATTGACTAAAATATAGGATGAGAAATACGGCGGTATAGCATTTCTATACAGTCATTATCCTGTGCATGAGTGTTATTGAACAGTAAAGGGCTCATTTTTTTCCTTCTCTCATTCACTCTCTTTCTTTCACATAAACCAAGAAGTAACAAGGGGTATACTATCAGAATTTCTTCTGCAAGCTACTACTGCAGTAGTAGCTGCAAGTAGTAACTGCAAGTTACTACTACTGATTTCAGTGTTTAGTTTTCAAACATTTCAAAGTTTTGTTTGTACCTTTGAAATCAATTGTTCAACAATTCAGAACATCAAACCTAATGGTAGTGAATAATACTGTTATAGTGCTGTGCAGTTTACCATTTGTTCATTACAGATAATAAGTTGTTAATTTAATTCTCACTAAAATTGTGCACCATTGGTTTATTACTCTTTCTCCTTGTCAAAGCTGAGCTAATACATGCAGACACATTCATACATATAGGCAAAGTCACCCAGCTGAAAAGTGGTAGAATCAGGATTGAACCCAGTGCCTCTGATTTTTTAATGTATTATTGTCTTCTCATGAGCGTCTCTTCTGTTTCTGCGATTACATACTACACTGAGACAATATAATAAAATTTAGAAAAGCAGGGGAAAAATAAAATTGTTATCTACCTTTATGTTTAAAATGTAAATCCTTTAGGCTTCAATTTTTACATTTATATGAGCATAATCATTTTGAATATTCCTCTTTCATACCTCATTCATTATGGATCAGATTATAACCCATAGAAGTTTAGAAATGTAAGATTAGAGGTTACCATGATCATAACTCATTCTTAAAATAAAATTGTGCATGAGGTATTATTATGTAGTGGAACACAGTTTGGCTTTTATGTCAATAGGGTTCCAGAGTCTATGGTATAGATGGAATACTATGCTATTTTGTGAGCTTCAGCTTTCCTTGGTAAAACAGTGGTGATAATATCTGCCCTACCTTACTTAAAAAAAAAAAAAAAAGGATCTGATGAGCTAATAGATGTAAAATCACTTTGTAAAATATTATCTGTTATTATAAAGTATTCATATGGTGAAATTTCTATAATAGTTTATTTATAGATAACATGTGCATTTCTTACAATTTCACTCTCAGAACAGTATATTTTTAAAAAAAATACAATTTCTGTGTCAAACAAAAGAAGGCAAACTGACATTTAGTAATGAGCAGAAGTAGGGAAATAATACAGTCTCCCAGCCTCCAAAAGAAATGTATCCTGTGTGTTAAATTTACTTTAAAAATGAATGAGAGAGTTGGAGTTTATAGTTATCCCTCATTAGAACTCCAGCTTAGTAGACTGGAAAAGGGACCAACTGGTCTCTGTAAGCCTGCTTTTAAGATTTCTGTTTCATAAAACAGATCTGAACCCTAGCTCTTAAGGAAAAAAAAAAAAAAAAAAAGAAAACCTTCCAAGCCACCAGCCGCTCAGAGCTGAGTAAAATGAAATGGAGCTGGGAGGACAAAACCTTTCAGGAACGAGCAGAGGCCATGTAAACAGATGTGGGTGCAGTGAATAGAAAAGGTTGAATAGATGCTTTGTTGCTTGCTTTCTGTTTGTACCACAGAGGGTCCTTTCTATACAAATCTTCCTAGCAGATGATGTACCTCTGACTGCCTGCAGAAACACACAGAACCTGATCTTTGCTAAACACAGGCACCCTCAGCTCTTGGCTCTGTTTATTTTAATGAATGTTTATTTTAATGACTGTTTCGTGTACGACCAAGCACTTATGGGGATTTTGAAAGAAAATTTATCAAGAGCATAACTGAAAAGCCAATGTCCTTTTGCTTTTTCATGGACTGACAGATATGGAACCATCAGTCTCAGATGGCATTGTACAAAGAAAAACAACTCTATATGAATTTTAAAAAGTTGTGTTTCTTAGTGACAGATGTTAAATGACATTATCACTGAAAGAGAGGAAAGGTATGTTCATAGTAAAAATATTTCTGAAAAGGAGCCCTGTTGTGAATGTAAACAATATGTTGAAATGAGCGATGTGATCTTCACTGTATTTTTAAAGATTTTGGTAGAAAAGTTCAGGGCATTGTTAAATACTCTATACATGTCCACTGATTTATTTCTTGAGAAATTATTATTGTTGCCTCCTTGTAAAAGGTCAGACGCCAGAATGTGGAAGCCTGCCCAGGTTCCTTTAAATAACCCCTGGGGCCTGGCATTTTCAGACCCAGGATGCCTCCTTGGTGGTGATGGTAGGTGGGCAGTGGTTGTGAGAAGTGTGTGTGTGGGGGGGCGGGGAACGGGGGGGAGGGGGGGTGGGGGCTGCAGGGGAGGGGGAAGCGGGGGGCGGGGGGGGAATGCCCGTTCTACCTTTTATTATACTCTTATTTTGAGTCAAATAAAATCCACACCAGCCTCTGAGGCCAGTAGTTGCCTGCAGCAATAAAGCATAAAATGTTCCTTCATAAATGTATATGGTCATATTCAACTCTTCCCCTGTAGTAGATTTTTATTTCATATGGAACAGAATGAATGAGTCTCTCGAAAGCTGGTGGATTTACAGCTGGAATTTACGATTCTTCCAGCACGGTGTTAACTTCCCAAATAAAAATGTTGTGTCTACTTTGCAGAAACTCTCCACTGAAACAAATGATGCATATCCAGGCAAAGGAGAGGGGGAAACTTCCAGAAGAGCAAGAGACAGGGGAAAAGGGAAACACTGAGAAGGTGCCCCTTTCCTATAATAAATAATAATACGCAATAAAAGGCGTAATCTTAGAACCCGTCGTTAACCTGTTATAATCAGAGAGCATTCGCTCATTAATGCCTGTATCCTCTTACCTTATCCAGATAGTTTTCTTTCAGAAATTGCCTAACTTAGGTAGGCGTGTAAAATTATTCTCTAGGAGAAAGGGGGAAAAAAACGATGTGGTTATCCTAAAATTTATGTGTTTTCCCCTGACATATTTAAACACTTGTGTAATTCTTTGTATGCCCCTTAGAGATATTCAGAGGTATGTAAATAAGATAGTTTGCTTTAATTTCTTCTTCTGCCACACATTCTGCGTTTGTCATTAATAAATTAATATGATTTGGGCACAGAACTGGAAAAACAAGGAGAGAAAAGAAAAAGAAAAGGGAAAAGGAAAAAGCAAAGAAAAAAATGGAGGGATGTTGAGGAGGGAAAAGGACAGTGAGAAAAGGAGTTTAACTCTGAGGCGGGGGGCTGCCCCTCTTCTCTGTCTGTACAGAGTCAGCAGGCCAGCCCTCCCTTTGGTCCTCCCTGACGGCTGGAGGCCCTGCTCCACAGGCCTGGGGCTCATGCATTCATGAGCCACTTTGAAACCACAGCCCCTTTTGTTCCAAGCAGATCATCGCTCTTCCTTCTCTCAGCTGCCATATGGTGCGGTGAAGACCGGCTTACAAAGCCAGGCACGGAGAGGGAAACACTCAAAGGAAGGGAAGAAAGAAAGTCAAGAGATGGCAGATGAAATTGATTTATGTCTGGTGTTAAGGGGGCAAGGAGATGAGGTGGGACTCAGAAGTGAGAGGGAAAAGGGGGGACATGGAGGGAGTGTGGGGCGTGGGCATTCTTGGAATATGAAACTTCTCCCAGATAAGCAACCAGGCTGCTTCCTGTGAGAGGCAGCCTCTGCTTAGTCTCCAAATATGGTGTTTCAAGTGGAAAAACGTCCACTCCAGTTATTTGTCTTTGTTATCAGTCTTAAAATTATTGCTATTATTCCTAAGGGTCAGGGTTTATGTTATTTAAGTTTGTCATAATGATAGAGTGAACAAAATCAAATACACTGTGTTTCTGTACATATTCTCACATACATGCACTGTGATAAGTTTTAGTATTTTGTAGGGTCACTCTTCTCATAAGAACATTGTATCCTATGTGTGTTCTCCCTCTCTCAGGTGATGTACTCCCAAATAGTTCTCTGTACACTGCTTTCTGTTTTGAGGACATTTGAGGAGTCTCCTTTTTTGGGAGTCTATGGCCAATCCTGTCATGACAAAACACATGCATTTTTATTAAAGCACGTGAGCACTCCTAATTTATAGATTTATATATAAACATTTTTAGATTTTAAAAAGTCAAAGGGGCCTGAATACATAATGCTAATATAATATATTCTGGCACTTTCAAAAAAGTCTCTGCTGATTATCGTGAAACATTTGATTTTCCCTCCATTTATTTTCTGTACAATACAAGGTACTGCCATCTTTATCACGTTTCATCAGTCTAAAGAGGCAGAAGTATTGCGCTTTTGCCACATGACCAGCTTGATAATTTTGTTCATTTCGTCAATAAGTCATTCAGCAAATAATGCAACTGCACAGTGTTTCATATTCACCTGATAACGTTTGATGATAAGATAACGATATGTGAAAATATTACTTCATGGAACACAAGGCATATTTAGATAGCCACTAATTACAGGGTAGATATAAGTTATCAAGTATTTATTTCAGATGTAACTACTTAACTTGTTATAAAGAATACAGCTTGCTAGAAATTCCGTTTTTCACAGAATTCTACTACTTTTACTCCTTGCACATCGACAGTTACTTTCCAGTGTATACGGCTGATTTTTCCTAACCTCTCTCTCCCTCTCTTAAAGTTGAAGTGCACCAGAGCCCCTATCTTTGGATTTCTTTTCATTGGTACCTACACTTATTCCCTTGGGGATCCGATCTAAATCTCAGGGATTTAAATACCATCCATATACACCCACATTCACATCTCCTACACCAGCTTGCATATTTCTAGCTGCCATCTTAGCATATTCTTGGGTTTGTCAGACAAGCATCTCAAACTTACTGTGTCCAAAACTAAATTCCTGCTCTACACCCACTAACCCTGCTTCTCTCATGGGCTTTCCAATCTCAGTTAATGACAACTCTCTCCTAGTAGCCCCTCAGGCCAAAATGTGAAATCATTCTCTCTCTCACACTGCACAACCAGCGCTACAGCAATCCTTGTTGATTGTACCTTCAAAATACATCCAGACTCCAACCTCTCATGGATGTCACTGCTACCATTTGGTCAAAGCCACCAGTGTTTCTCTATTGAATTATTGCAATAACTTCCTGATTTTGTCTTTCTGGTTCCATTCTTGCCTTTATACTATATTCTCCAAGAGCAGCTAGGGTAACCCTTGTAATGCTTTTTATGGCTTATCCTTCTCTGTATGAAAACCTGTAAACAACCTGGCTACCCATGACCCCCTTAACTTTGTCTCAGCCGTACTGGCTTCCTTTCTATTCTGCAACTACACTAACCACACTCCTGCCTTTGTACCAGCTGTTCTGTCTGTCTAGAATGTTTTTTCCCCAGATCTCCTCACTTCCTCCAAGGTATGGCTTACAATGTCGTCTTCTCAGTCATCTTCCCTGACTCTCCAGTTAAAAATTCAACCCTCCTCTCAGCCGATATAATCTCCCTTTCTTGTTATTTATTTTTTCCATAGCCCTTTCCACTTTCTAACTTCCAAACTAATTTCCTTCCTGAGAAAGTAGCAGCATGAGGCACTGGAGTCATTGCAAACACATATGATATGTCTAATTTGAAGTCTAGATGATAGTTACCATGTCGAGTTACTCTCAGAATTAGATCTGGACAGAAATAGTGGTTTCATGTTTTTCTGCCTAAATATATACAATTTGCCAAAATATATTTTATATTTACTACTCTTCTTTTTTCTCATCTATTTCCAAAAAAATGAAGAATTGATTGTGTGAGGTGCCAGGACCTGCTCCTATACAGTTTCCCCAAACTGAACTGACTTTAAGATAAAATGGAAACTACAAATAACAGAGGAGTTCAAATCAATATTCTGTAGAGAGGAGAGTAACTGATATTTAAAAAAGTTGAAAGTAGCAGCCTAACTTGGCCTAAATATGACCCCTCAAAACAGATAAATTAAATGACAAACTTAGAAAGAAACATATGCATCATTATTCTAATGAAAACGGTTAGTATATTCTATACATTGGGA
The DNA here is from genome assembly GCA_033961575.1 of Aselliscus stoliczkanus. Lineage (NCBI taxonomy): Eukaryota > Metazoa > Chordata > Mammalia > Chiroptera > Hipposideridae > Aselliscus > Aselliscus stoliczkanus. The sequence goes on from CM066735.1 coordinate 51,738,699, forward strand.
AATGGTCAGGAGATAGCATTCCTCTGTTTGGAACTAGCTTATTTCTTGTCCTCACTTTTTTTCTGTAACTGCTACTATGCATTGCAAGAATTTGCTGAGCATAGGTTCTCTAGTGACAAGGTACTCAAAGCATGGAAAGAAAACCATTTGAAATCAACATAACTGAGCAGAATCATCCACAGTTATTTTTACATGGAAGGGCTGGGGTCCTAGAGTAGCAACATCGGTTAATATCCCAGCTCAAATGTTTATTGGCCTCAATAGCTTAGTCAAGATATTTAATTACTCTGAGCCTCTGCTCCCTCATTTGTTTTATGAGAATACTATCTACTTTAAACCATTGTGGTGATGGTGATAAGTAATGTCTCTAAGACATGTTCTGGCATCTATACAAAAAGTATACTTATTATATGTTAATCTAATAACATATTGAATGATATATAAAAGGTAAGGGTATAGAAATCACTTTTAGTCACATTTCAACATTTAAAATGTAGAAGTTCATGATATTTCAATTTAACTTTCACATAACCTGCTCTTTCTGGTTTTAACTACAGTAATAAGAGAAAAACCCTGATTAGTAATAGGGACACCTAGCACCTTGATCATCACTATAATATGTTTCTTCTCAAATGAATCTCAAAATATACAGAATCTCTATTTGATCACATATAAAAACAGAATTACCTGATCTCAACCTAAGTTTTGTCTGATAGTCACAACTTGGCTTCTTTAATGTTTCAAAAATTATGATAACCTATTTTATGGAAATCAGCACAAACTTGTTGCTTAATTCAGAAACGTTGAGGAGCTTCAGTCCGAGATGTTGAGGAAAGGTATGCTTGTAAATGAATATTGATGTTGTGTCTTTGTCAGTTCCAGCTGCTACAACAAGATACCGTAACTTGGATGGCTTAAACAACAGATTTTTTTTCCTCTCACAGTTCTGGAGGCTGGGGAGTCCCCAGTTTAAGGTGTGTGCATACTCAGTTCTTGGTTAGGATCCCTCCTGGCTTCCACATCTTTTGGCTATATGCTGACATGGCAGAGAAAGCTCTGATTTCTTCTTATAAAGATACTAATCTCATCATCTGGGCTGGGCCCTATCCTCATGACTTCATGTCAACATACTTACCTCTCAAAGACCCATCTCCAAATACCTGTGGGTTAGATATTCAACATGTAAATTTGGGGGGGACACACACATGCAGGGCCCGAAATGAATACATGGACAGATGGGAAATATTACTGATAAGAATAGTGATGCTGATTTCAGCTTACAGACTCCATCCTTAGATGGTTTCTGCCTTTGCATGTCTGCTTTTTATGCTTGTCATTATCATCTAGACTTTGCCTAACCTATCCACTTTTTTCACCTGCTCTGGAATTATTCTATGAGCTACTGCTGTTTTTTAGCACTCACAGCACTGTCTGAAGCAGTATACTGTCCTCCCCTTCTTGTAGTGGATTTCATTTAGCTCACTCTACATAAATTGTTTAAGTAGTAATCATTTAACCTGGACAAATGAGCAGTAATATATGTCAAAGATGGCAGGTGGACTAAGTCCAGAGGTCTTCTGATCGGGCAAACAACTCCCAGTGTCATATGACATCTATTAAACTCTATCTATGTACAAGGTATTGGGCTAGGCACTTTTATTGACCTTCCCTCATTTAATATTTGTGTTAGCTTGTAAGATTTATACAGCTATCCCCATTTTTCAGCCACTGAAACTAAGATCTACAGTGGTTAAAATGTCTTTTCCCCAACCACACATATAACGTAAAACGTGAATCAGGACTGAACACATATCTTGTGACATCAAGTCCAAACAATTCCACTGCAATAAACCTAATATTAAATAGGGCCAATAGATGATACAAATCTTATTTTCTATTGACAAAATCAGACCCCTCCATCATTTGGAAGATGGCATGCTACAAGCACATTGCAGAACTTAAACTTGGAGCTCTTGTTTTCTTCCTCTGTAGTGTCCTCTTACAAAGCACTTGGGTCTTCTGGGCTGACTGATTATTCATTTCAGTCAGTACATTCTTATGTAATATGTTGTCTCAATAACACTGCAATACACTGATTTACAATATTAAGAGTTTGAGCCTTTGGCTATAATTTAGCCCGACTCTCATTAATTATAATCCAGAGAAAGACCACTTGATTTGAGTCTGAAAAGTGAAGAAGGGCTTTACTAGTTTGGAGGCCAGTCTTTAAACAATTTATTTGAGGGAAGTGCCCTCTCAACTTCATCTTGGCACACAGGGACTGTGTCTCTGACCATTTGGGGCTGGTGTGAAAAGCTGCCTCTGTTATTCCTCTGCTCTTACTGAGGACATCACAACCAGCTCTTCTGCCATTCTTGAGTCCATCCCTCACTAAGAGAGGAATGAGTAAAGATGTAGCAAAAAAAAAAAAAAAAAAAAAAGGTGGTGAAAAGAGTAGCAGAAGTCAGGGGCTGGGTACAACCAAAGCACCATGGCTTAGAGATAGAACTGTGGTTCCAATCCGAGGTCTGGCACTCATTAGGAATAGGACTTTGGGCCTCTTTGAACTTTATTGTCCTTATGTTCAAAATATGTGTCTTAATAGCATTTACCTCAAAGGAGTTTTACAATGCCTAAGTTACATAGTTTATGTGAATGTGACCGAAATGTAACAGGGGCTCCATACTTATTAGTTTCTGTTCTTCATGTGTGTTTGTTTCTTTTCCCAATTAAAGTTTAAATTCCTTTAGTCCAGGGTCTCCATTTCAGCATTCTTCATCAAACAAGGCTTAGCATGGTGTTTGTCATGTAATAGTCACTCAGTAAGTGGAACAACATAGAAAGAAAAATAGAAGACCAGATGGTTAGAAAGGAAATGAGAGTTGATGTGCTAGGATATATCTTCAGCAGATAACTGAAATGTCTCACCTTCTGGGCAGTTTTCCTTACTTAGTTCAGGTGTAGAATACTTTAAGTGTAAACTTTTCAATCAGTAATGTTTTTTTTATTGACCTGCCCAATAATGGGTCCAGGACCAAATAGCATCTTTTCCCCCCAAACTGTACATATTCTTAAATTTATCTAAAACAAATGGGACCATTTGTGTTATTTATCGAGAGACAAGGAACCCATTCTGCATTGCCAGTCTCTCTCTCTCCCTTTCAATATGTCTCCTTTTCTCTCTCCATCCCTTACTCTCTCCTTCCCTCCCTCCCTTCCTCTGAGCTCAAACTTTTAACATGTTGGTAAATTTATTCTTCACAAAAATGTAATTTGAAATTCAAGCCTTATTGGGGAAACTCACAAATTAACTGAGGTGAAATAATTGCTTTCATTTTCTTCTGTTTTTCCAAGAGGACTGACACATGCTGTGATGAGGAAATATGACCTCCTACACGTGTTTTCCATGAGGAATATGTTTGTTGTACAGCCACTGAGTTAAAAGCAAGCATCGTTCCCTGGTGCACAAAGGTAATTTGGAAAATGAGGCAGAGGAGGCAGGACTGCTATTTCTCAGTCTGCTTTAACCATTGACAGGCTATTTTTATACCAACTCTAGAGATATTCAGGTGAGGCAGACACCCCAGAGAATACTGGGGAAACATTTATGTTCACATGGGTATTACGTTATGCTCGCTAACATATCCTAATAACATAATTTCTGTTTCAAATTTACACAACTTTTAGGCTAGTTGGTTTGGTGCCCAAATAGTCTAATCCTTCTTTCACTGTCCAGGTTTCTCATAAAGGATGCCCATGGAAATTTGTCCTTTACAGTTACTTGGATACCATTAAGGTAATGCTATTTCTGTTTTGTGTTCTGATGAACTCACCAAGGCATCACTTTCTTAGACAAAAACCCAGATAGCTTAATAACGTCATTGTCATTAATTATCTAATTAACTTTCATTTTCTAGAATTCACACACTAGGAGTTTCCACTGGACATTGATCAGGTTCAGGACATACTACCCCAAAATATGGCACCTTGGCATATGAAATATTTTAAACTGAAGGAAACTGAGAAATTGGAAGGACTATCTGACCTCTCCCCTAAAGTAGGTCATAAGACCCTTATGTGAGAGAAGTAGGCAATGTCTTTATACCATTTATTTCTTCCAGAAGAAAGGAACATATTCATATCTCCAAAGATGGAAGGACCCTGGGAAGAACCTGGACCAACAGGCTTTGCTGAGTGGTTCCCAGTTCACTACACTTAGCCCCTACCATTAATCCTATCACAGTTTCCCTCAACTTTCCATTCGTCAACACACCTGGCATAAAAATGTTCAGGTTCGGGACCGACTGAGTGGCATCGTGGTTGGGAGCTGGTGGTTGGGACACCAGTGGCCCCGGTTCGGATCACACATATGAGGGCCAGTGACATTGCCCTCTAAAAAACAAAAAAACAAAAAATTTTGAGGTTTGACCATTTCTTCAGGGCTTCATTCCCTTACGAAGGCTCCTGTGTCATATAACTTATATTAAAAACTTGCTTTTCTCTTGTTAATCTATCTTTTTGTTATAAAGGCCCAGCCAAGAACCTAGAAGGGTAGAAGGAAAAAAATATTTTCCCTCCCATACGATGTCTTATTGAAAGAAGTGCTGTTAGGAAATAGAGAGTAAAAATTGTTTCTGTGTAACTCTATAGTTGAAGAAATTAAAGATTATATCCTGTCTTTCTAATAAAATTTATTTTGAAATTAAAAAGTAATGATCAATATTTCAGAGACTGAGTCAAGTTATATTTTGAAAAATATACTTTTACTGTATCTTACTTTTATTTGGATAGTCTCATTTCTATAATCTCTCTGGTGAATCTGAGCTGAAGCCCAGTTTGGATGCCATTCATTAACTACAATACTATAACTCTTTGCGCCTTTGATTACTAAAAATGGCTCCTAAAATTCTTAAGCACTTCAGTGTTTGGGAAAGAGACCATTGCTTTAAAGGTATTACCACTGAATGTGAAACTATAGAATCTATCACTCACTATACAAAGAGGAAAATGTCCTCTGGGTATGTGAATAATTTTATTTATCTAGCATTTACCCCCTTTGATTATGTATAATATCGCTACAGAAAACTTTTATAACAACTTTTATAACATCCAAAAAAAATGAGCCAACATTTTCTAAGAATATTAATAATCACTTAAGCAAGTATTTCTCCTCTTGAACACACAGATGTTTATATACTATACATTTGATGTAGTTGTATGTCAAGTGCCTGAAATTTAGACATATTTATCTAATGGGTAAAATCAGTCACACCAAAAAAATTTAAAAGTAAAGGTACTTTCGTATAATAAAAGTCACATTAAGATTGTACAACTTTTGCAAGCACACATTTTCATTCTTAATGAAAGTTTATACCATGAGACATAATTGAGAAGAATATAAAAGGGATATTTTTCCTTTTCCACCCATGTTTTTACTAAAAGATTTCACAGTTTTAAATATTTGTAATATTATCCTAACTCAAGCTGCTCTGATAATGGTGGTAACATGCCTAGGCTTGCATTACGACAATTTGTTGTCTTATGGCAATTGCAAAAAATACTGCTAGAAATAAAAGGTCTATTTCATTAATTGATTCTAACCCTAAAGTTTACCTGATGTAGCTGTATGCCTGATTTTCATTATGATTTTCATTACAGAAAAGAATTCAGTGTTATGTTAGAGCATATGTACCATGGTATAAACATGTACTTTTCAATTTCACATTGAAGCTAACCTGAACTCCACATTAGCACACGTTTAGGTCTTAATAACTGAAAGATTTTTATGCCTACTGACCTAAATTATTTTTCTCTTAGACACTGATATAAGAAACAGACCAACTTCTTCAGATAATTGAAGATAAGTTACTTCCATTCCTTCAACCTAGACCCAAGCAGTGGCCATTTCTGACTAACAACTTCCTCCCTCCCAACGGCAGCCCTCTCCCACCTCCTCCCAGCAATGCTAAACTAAAAGCAGATTTTAAAAATATAAGCCAATGCTTTAGGATGAGATTCATTTCTCATACAATATAAATCTTCTAGAAATGTGGGAAATGGTGGTTTATGAGAAGGAGAATTGTTTTTCATGGGCTTACAGATTTTTTTTTTAATGGTAAAACTGAAACAGAGCAATTATATTCTTCATAAAACTACAGTTTGGTGACTTCTGACCTTTTCTCATCCGGTCTCCACGTATTTCTCATTCCAATAGAAATAGCATAGAAGGGGAATAAAAGACCCACGTTTACAAGAATTTCACTTCTGGAAAGTATCACTTTAAAGAATTCACTTCCTGGCTCATGGTTTACATGACCTGAGTTCCCTTGCTTTTTTTCTTTCCCGCAACCCTTCCCCCTCTTCTCTTCATTGCAAGCTGCGTTTTAACTGTTGCAGGCAGTGCTGCTTCCTGCCTCCTTTGCTTTCTATTTTCATATCCATGGGAATGGTATCTGCTCTATCAGACCGACATCCTCACCACCAGCCATGTTACTGCTATCCCAGCCACCATTGAGTTAGAGAACGCTAGTGTAATTAACTAATTCAAAAGTAAAAATACATCATAAAACCTCAGCTGCATTAACCTCTATATTGTGTCTTTGGAATATTCCTTGGTTTTTCGTGCGGTTAATTCCAAAGAAAAACTTGATTTATGTTAAAGTCTTAATTTTCTCTTGGGGGCACAAGATATATGGTCCTTACCCTTCATTAAGGAATATTTTTTTCTTATTTTAAATACCGGTTTGTATTTCTTGTGCTCCATTATTTTCATAACCTCCCACCACCTCCCCAATTCTCACTTAGAAGTCATATGTATGAAGAACCAAATTTCTATTATTTGTTCTATCAGGAAATGGGAGAGTCAAGTTTGAGGCAAAAATTGAGGGGAAAAAATTAAGTTAGTGCAGTAAAACCTCAGTTTACAAAATCAATACACCCTCAAAACCCTAGGAACAACTCACATGAGAATCATACTGGTAAATCTGGAAAAGTTTTTCAGTTATTTTACTTTTAGGTAAATAGAATTTCTAAGTAATATCTTTAGCTTGAGAGAATTCCTAATTAAACATAAAATTGCATACCTTTTTAAAATATTAATTCAGAAAGAAAAGAACAACAATCTAACCTTGAAACTGTATTCATTATATTTTTATATTATCTACACAAACCTTTTTTTTTTCTTTTCAAATGTGAGTTCTAAAACATCTGTTTCCAATTGGGTACAAGAGAGTACTATTAACTCTATTTTTTTTTTCCTTTTAATTAAGTGAGAGGAAATGAACTCTTTCCTCCTTCTAGTTTTGTTAATATGATCAGCCTCTTCTCTTGATCTGTTTCTTATCTATTTTTGTGTTCCTCTTTCTGCTACTCCATGTGTGACTATTTTAACATTTTTTTCATTCAAATTCCAGATAAAGAATGAATAACTCAGCATGTTGCCATTTTCCCTCTTAAGCATAATTTTCTGTTTCAGACACTAGCAGCTTTGCTGACCTGTGCACCTCTGTCTGATCAGTGGCTCTCTTTTCAAGGGACTTCCTAGGTTCTCCTTCAGTGGACGTTTCTAGCAGTGTAGTTTCCCTTAAAGAAGTTGGGAGGACATAGTGAGTGTTGAAATCCACATGCCTTAAAGAAAGGAGGGACTATGGGCGTAACTCCACATGGTTTTGGGCTAAAGCAAAGGAAAGTGGTGGGGGTGAAGCTACAGGAGCCACATAAAAAGTCATGAAGGCCTCATTTGTCATGATGTACAGATCTGAAACTTATCTTAAACTCTAGGGAAGATTGCTCCTATTACCCCACATCTGTGTTTTAAAAACAGGTTTATGTAGGTTCAGCATATTCCTTGACTGGCATGCATTGTGTGTCATAGCCAGGACAGAAAGGGCCCACAGGTCTTTCTGTCAGTTCTGCATAACTCCTGCAGTGTCTACCAATGTAAGATGCCCTATGTCAATAGTTTTTTTATACTTAATTTAAAAGTTTCTAACTTCATTGTTTTTTTATAGTAAGCAATTTAAGATATTTATTAAAATTATTGTCATAATAAATTATTCTTGCATTTTATTAATTAATTAATTCACTCTTTTCTTTTTTCTTTTTTTTTTTTTTAAATATGGAACACTTCACGAATTTGCGTGTCATCCTTGCGCAGGGGCCATGCTAATCTTCTCTGTATCGTTCCAATTTTAGTATATGTGCTGCCGAGGCGAGCACATTCACTCTTCTTATAATTTCTTTTTTAAAATAGTTTCCTTCCTTAACCTATGCTGATTTCTCTAGATCATGGGTCGGCAAACTTTTGAAATGGAAGAGACAATCCTTCAATTGTTAAATTGAACAATTTAAAAATTATTCAAGAGCCATAAAACAAATGAAATAACCATTATGTGAATAATATCCTTTAAAAATTTTATAAATGAAACTATGATAGTTTTATTTTAATTTTTTTGTTTTTTGTTTTTGAGGGCAGTGTCACTGGCCCTCACATGTGGGACCGAACCGGGGCCGCTGGCTTCCCAAACCAGCGCTTAACCACAGCGCCACTCGGCCGGCCCTATTTTCATTTTTAATTTTACTTCAGAGCCACATGTATATACCCGAAGGGCCACCACATGTGGCTTGTGAGCCGCAGTTTGCTAACCCCTGATCTAGATCAATGTTTTTGTTTTGTTTCATTTTGTTTTGTTTTGCTGTATTTGAAGCTACACTTATTTCTCTTCCACAGGTGGTCAGTCATTCCCAAATTTAATAACTTTATTTTTTAAATTGTCTAGAATTAGACTCCATAACCTTATACATATCATATTACAAGATAAGACCTGAAGCAGTTTTAAAAGAATCTTCCTTAAATAGCTTATGCTAAAATTATCTGAAAATTTACTTACAGGAAATTATTCAAAACCTTTTAATTTTAATAATCTTCTCTTCATTAAACTTTATAGCTTCAGAATGATAAGGTTTTATACATCATATATTTTAATGCTATATAGTAATCCGTTTGTAATAATATAGTATCACTTATCTATCTTATAATGTAACTAATGCAAACAATATGGCAATGCCCTATATCATAAGGTATATGTTTTTGTTACATGTTACATACTTCCTTTAAAAATTATAGAATGTAACATAGGAGATTTCACAAATGCTAGCCGTCTTTAAGAATCTTTCCATATGATTATCTACCATTTATAGTTTTGTCTTCTGTGACTTGCCTGATCATATCCTTTAAAACTATTTCTATTAAATTGCTGGCTCTTTCATGTTGAAATATAACTTTATAATACATTATCTCATCCTATAGTCTTATCCTGTTTTTACTATCATTTGTCACAGTAAAGTTTTAGTATCAACGTGGTCATACTATAGTACAATAATAGTAATATGATCATAATGACATTATGCTTTTTGTTTTTTGTCATATGTTAAAACCATTGTTTTTATACCCTGATACCATGAAGGTACACACACACACACACACACACACACACACACACACACAGAGGGTGCCAATGTGTATACATTTGTTTGGCACCCCGTGTATACTCGTAAATGCACACATATGTAAGATGTGTTATATATGAAGATTTATTTTAATTTATCTTGAATTTATATATTTAAAGATTTAGATTTTGTTACTCTTATAATATGCTATAATTTTGTGATTTATACATTTATGTGTTTTACTATTTCTGCAAACATTTTAACTACAGTAAAACCTTGAATTGTGAGTAACATGGTTTGCGAGTGTTCCACAAGATGAGCAAACATTTCTAATACATTTTAACGTGGTAAACTACCGATGTCTTGCAATACGAGTAGTTTGTCTCCAGAATGAATTGTGTTTGCAAACAAAAGTATTACTGTATTACCGTGCCAAGTATTGCTGTGTCTTTATTCTCTATTGTTCATTCTCAAACTCCTATTAGAAATACATTGGCATTACATTTTACACCCTGTATTTCTTAACTTTTGTTTCATGTTTCTCATCTCTTTGTCACCTTTTGCATCTTTTGGATAGTTTCCTCAGATCTATATTCAAGTTCATCAATGCTGCTTACCTGTGTTTCTAATCAGACATTTGGCCTGTCTAAAGGGTGCGTACTTTTCATCTTTGTACATTGTCACTTCTAAAAGATTTATGTAGTCCTTTTTTCTTTTTCCAATCTGCCTCTTTTTTATTCAAAGCATTTTGTATTATGGTTTAAAATTTTTTTTGTAGCACATTTTTGTATAATCACAAAATTATGGCATATTATAAGAAGAGTAACAAAATCTAAATCTCTAAATATATAAATTCAAGATAAATTATAAAAGTATCTTTTATATTGTTTAATTAGTTCAAATTCTTGTAGACTTAATCTTGATACTCTCTCTGTTGAATCTACTTCATGGTGTCTTACTCCTTCTGTGGTTAAAAATTTTTACAAAAGGAGAAAAGGATTTCTCCTTTTCTCCTGACAACCACTGTTCTGGATGGTTGAAGTGTCCTGATAGAGCCACTTCACACGTTAGTTTTTTTTTTCTCCTACTAAGTTGCTCAGGATGACCTCTCCAAGACAGCTTCTTTTATTTTTTAAATTTTTTTTAGAGGGCAGTGTCACTGGCCCATGTGGGATCCGAACCGGGGCCGCTGGAGTCCCAAGCCAGCTTTGAACCACCGCGCCACTCGGCCGGCCCTCCAAGACAGCTTTTTATGGTTATTTTGTGAGTTTGAATTTTGACATCTTGCAGTACTGTAATTTTAGACCTATTCCTATGAAAAGCTTTAGTTTTCATTTTTCACTGGAGAATTTTTTCTACATGGAGCCATGAGTAGAAACAGCCTGCTGCTTGGTAGGTTGGTGGTATTTTTTTCTTTTCATTTGTTTAAGACTACATTCGTTTTAGTGTATTGGCTTTTTGTATGGCTCTCAGTTCCAGGTCCATGCCTCCTCTACTGCTTTGGACCTAAAGCCAAGTTATTATCAGGCCAGATAATCCTTGGGCTACTATGGGTTTTATCACTTGTTTAGTAGTTTCTTCTTTCTGGCATCTGGGAATTTTTCTTTCCTTAGAACTTACCAATTTCGTCTTCGTCTTCCTCTGGATAATATGTTACTGGATATCTTTTAACTCATTTTAACTAGACTATTTCAATAAAATCCCAACATTTATTCTTGTCTCCAGCCTCTGCCTTCTCCCATCCATGGCACAAACTGATTTAAGTTTCCTGTTCCTAAACAATACTATTAGGGAATGTGGTATTTTAACGGCAACTCTAACAATATCTTTATCATAGAGGCCTGTTGCTATTTTTGCTCTTCATGAAATTTTTGTTACCAAGAAAGACAGGATTGCGTTTTTTTTCTTCCAGATTGAGTTGGTGTAATGTGTGCTTGGTTATCAAAATACTCATACAGCTTTGGGATTTTGAAATGGTAAATATTCATGATGTGTGAAAAAAACTTGATAAATAACTGCACAATCTTAATTACATAAAAATGGAGGCTTAGTTGTGTGGATACACACAGGGGATCTAGAAGGACATGTCAAATTAAACTGCTTGTGATTATGGATGACTCTGTTCTTTGCTTCTTGTGTTTTTCAGTTTCGTATTATATGCATATGTGAACTTTTAAAAAATAAATGTTACTTTAAAAACCTACAAACAAACAAAAAAATACCATTAGCATGCAAAACACCCTAAATCTACCCTTGTTATTTCTTCTGATCTAATTTATGAGGCGAAGCTTGCAATGGAAATGAGTGTGTACTTCAATGTACCTACAAAAAGTATTTTTAAATAGAATATAGCATTCCTGCTTAACTATGAAAATAATCATTAAGAGGGCAATGTACTAAAAAATCATAATAGAAAGGAGGATTCTTTATAGGCATAACAGTTGAGATTCTACATCAAAGACATGATTAGCAATTGCTGCCTCTTTGAAGACTGTACTTAAATTTTATTAACTTTCAGGCAGCTATTTGGAAGTATCTTATTGGTGATATCACAGACCGGGTTTCTAAATCTTTAGACAATAATAGTCTTAACTCTTTGTTATCTATTCTAAAAGAAGAAAGAGTGAAGTATCTTATCTAAAATACCTCGCTTTGTTACGTGTAAAATTGGTGTTTCCCATCGTCTATCCATGTTTAAATCGGGTTGCATTTCCTGAGAGTACACACATCCCTGTTAGCAGTCGGGATGCAGCCACGTTACATGGAGTCGCCACTGAGAAAGTCAGCCATCTGTGGAAAAGTGCTCACTGGTAATGTGGTCTAATGAGACATTTACAGCCGTTAAGATGAAAATGAGTTTGAGTCCCCTTGACATAGGCTCTTTCTCTTAGGTCGTGCGTCTCCAGAGCTGTGGATCTCTTCCATGGACATTGCCTCATTCTACACATTGTGTAGGCTTAGGGCGCAATTATGACTCATCTAGAGGGTTGTACAGTTTTAGTCATAAAATTTTAAACAATAGGATTGTACATGGACTGTAGTAAAGTCTTTCTGGTTAGTGCATTTAATATTTACAACAGTCCTAACAGCCAGGCATAGCTGTCAGCATTATTTAATAGATGAAGAAACTTGCCCAAGATCACACAGCTGAAAAGTAGTGCAGCCGGGATTTGACCCACTTTGCCTCCTGATCCCTTGCACTTGAGAACTACGCTGCTGTTTACCAGTTCCAACTGGTCATTCCACTATGGGAGCAAATTGCAATTGTTCTATAGAACTGAATAATTTTGCCTTCAATGTAAATACAAGTCTAGTCTTTGTGAAATATTTTTGATAAACAATTTATTGGCATGACTAATTGTATCTTTGTTATAGAATTATTTTATTATTTCCAAAAGTACTGAAAAAAAAATCTATTGTCCAAATAGTTTGTGTATGCAGGGAAAATAAGTTTTGCCCTTAACTTCTGAGAAAAACTGATTAGAATACTTAGAAATTAACCCATGAATGCAATAGAGAGAGAAAATAAATGGTTAATTGTGTTAATGCACCTTCCTCTTTATAACCTGAAGATGTTCACAAAGTAATTGCAGAAATACATTGTATCTCCCAAATGATGAAATGTACTTTGCTGTAACTCTTAAGGGCTTTTAATTTACCCGATTCTAGGGGTTGGGAACTGATCCACTAGTATAGAAACTCCTCCAGCGAAATGGAAGGAAACATGTTTTTATAAACTCCAGATTCTAGAACCGAGTTTCATCATAAATTCTATGATGAAAACAAATAACAGCCGCGATGCCAAATCGATGTTTAAAATTACCAATTCTAATGTTTGGAGACATGCTTGTCATTATCACATAACTCAAGTCACATAAAATATGATTCAGATCCCCTAAAGAAACATTTCAAAATGTGGTATGTGTTAGGTTCTTTCATTTTCCAAAAGGTGGCTAGAAGAAGGCTAAAAGAATGGTGTGCTTGGCAAATCTTTGAGTTTCACACCCCGATTACCCATTTTTGCATTTAAACTGATCATTTACTGGTAGCAGATGGGTAATAGGGTGAAAGTTTCCAGTATGGCGTGGTGGGCATATATATTTCCAGACTCAACAGGACAGAGTACAAAGCAGTGTTAATGTGATTAACAAAGAGGCATGGAATCTGCTATCAATCTTCCTTGTTACTGTCATAGCACTTTCCAGGACTGTGGAGAGAAACTTGACAATAGCTGAATGCATGTTACACATGCAGATGGGGAAGTGCCTCAGGCAGTTTGGCAAAAGTTACTAGGAGTCCATTTCTTGCATTTCTGCCTTGTGAGTCATCATTTCATCTGAGTCTGACATTTTCCTCTCAAAAGTCCTCTTGCCTTAATATTGACATGGCAAATGAAGACTTGGCTGTGTCATCATTCCGTAACCATATTTGCTGCATTTGTAAAACTTTATTATAGACAATAAGTTTCACTGAGATTAACACTAAATTATAAGATGAAAGTTTATTTTAATCTATTTGGGGGCACACTTTCTCTGCTGTGGTCTAGGGAAATCCCTTTCTCAATTTCATTTTTTCTAATTTTAAAATGAAAATACTGTACAGTAATACCTTGGTTTACGAGCATAATTCATTCCAGAAACAAACTACTCATATTTCAAGACATCGTTCTTTTACCATGTTAAAATGTATTAGAAATGCTTGCTCATCTTCTGGAATGCTCGCAAACCAAGTTACATGCATTCCAAGGTTTTACTGTATATTTCTATCATGAGAGTTTTTTTTGTGAACAATGTTCTAATGTTCTGATGTATTATTTCAGTAAAAAGGTGTGAACAATTCATATGAGCTACTATTTTGCTTGGTTTTGGGTAGCCATTGATCTCAGGTTCCAATCAGAACCATAATATTAAAGGGATGATTTAAAATGGCTGAGGTATTTTAAAGAAAATCTTAGAAAAATGTTGAATGGGTTTTCTATACCTGTAATCTGTGGAGGATTTTCCTTAGACTTGCATTATTACTGCTAGATGAGGGTCCTATTTAATGTTTCATGATTTCTAGTTCCAATTTGGCATAGAAAGAAGATGCGATCAAGAGCATGGGTGGAGGGTGTGGTGTTCATTCAGAGCGATGAAAAATGAAAAAAAGTGAGTTACAACAAAGATACATTTTTAGATATAAGGGAAGTTGAGGGACACCATTTTAACATTAATTGTAAATACAGAGTGGGAAGATGGAATAATTTCAGAATGTTTATGAAGTTTAGGCTAAAATTGAGGCATGTAATAACTGAATGGGAAAATATTGAAATTGGGAAATTCCAGTTGACTTAGCAGTAATGCAGCCCTGCATGGGATTGGTATCTTGGATTTGTAATTTGTCCATTTAACCTCTGTTAGCTTTCTCCAGCAGTGATCAGAGATTAGGAAGAAGGTTGAGGGATTAAGTGGTGGTTATGACAGAAAGTCAAGACCATGGAGATTCTGGAGTCAAGCAGAAGCCTGGAAGAAGGTTAAGCCTGATAGACTGAGGACAAGATTCAGCTTATGAGAAAATAAGAGACCTCAGATTAGCAAGTAGACATCAAGGAAGGAAGCTTCAGAAATCAAGATGTTGGGAGAGGGAGAGATTGGAATAATGACACTAGATGTGTGGCCTGTTTATACCATGAATATTGTATCATTATCAAAATTCATAGATACTGAGAAATCAAGCAATTATGAGATCAGGTTATAAAGCCACCATATTTAAATAATGGATCATTATTTTTAAATGTTACACATATTTCCAGAGCTTCACACCTTATTATCAAGTTACATGCTTGCATATTAATTTCACTCAAAGGATATTTTAAGGGCACAAATTTATCCTCAGACATCCTTTTTTCCATCTAAGGCAGAAAACCAGTTTGATCCACTTCCTAACAGAGGGCAGAGTCTTCCCAAATTAAGAGATATTAGCTGTATGGAGATTCCTCTTCTTTTTACATTGGAAGGGGCAGGTTCAGATATTTTGTATGCTTTTTCAAAATAATAAAGTTATCCCTCCCTTAAATACATGTATTTCATATCTTGTCTCTTTCCAAAAAATGTTGGTTATGTTTGTTTTTGAATATTAATTAATAACCATTTGCAAAGTAATTTATTTTCTCTTCATATATTTTTTTTTCATTTTCTTTTTGCTCTGATTCTTTAATCCTGCTGACATCTTTCAACACATAATGAAAAACAGTTCTGCCTTTCCCTGGTTTCCTCAATTCTGAATACTATGGCAACGGATGTTAGTTGACTTAGTAAAACTTGAAAATGTCACATTGCTCTTCATTCTTTGATGAATGCACATTCATGAATACAGTTCGATGCAAAAGCAATTAAAGGGAGTCTTAAAAAGCACCAAAACCAAAGTCACCCTCAGATAATATTCCCCAGGTGTTGTATTCAGAGCAAAACATGGCAAGTGCTTCCTGATATTAAATAGGCAAATCTTTCTGTCTCTACGAATGATTAGCAATCACTTTTAGAAACATATTTTTATGAAACACAATGATTTCTATAAATAAATCTTAATTCCAAATCATTGAATTCACTCAGAATATATTATTTCTTCCAAAACGAATGAAATCCATTAAAAACATATGAGGAAGAAACAAATAGACAAATTAACACACACATAAATTACAACTTAAACCTAATTTCATTGACACATATGACACACACACACACACACACACACACACACACCACACACAATTTTAACTTACCTAATTTTAATAAGAAGTTGCAATACAAAAACATTTAAGATGGTTTGCTGTATAATAACAAATATTTGCTTATCAGAGACTGACTCTATCTTTATTTAATAACTGACCCCCAAAATGGCTATTAGAATTATAATAGCAATGGCAACACAGTCACGCACCACTTGCCAGGCATACATTCTGAGAAATGCATCATTAAGTGATTCTGTCATTGTGCGAACATTATAGAGTGCACGTACACAGACCTAGATGGCACAGCCTGCCACACACCTAGGCCATGTGGTCTAGCCTGTTGCTCCTAGGCTACAAGCCTGGACAGCATTTTACTAAACAAAACAACATGAGATTAAATCAACTACTAGAGAAAATGATGTGATCAAAAGACATGGTAAACAGGAGATATATGAGGTTGCTGCTGGCGTAACACTGCATAGTTTTACAGAAAACTTTTTTTTTTAATAAGTAGGAAGAGTAACTGAAAGAATAATAAAAAAGGTATAGTATAGTAAATACATAAACCAGTGATATAGAAGCTTATTATCATTATCAAATATTATGTACTGTACATAATTGTATGCTCTATACTTTTATACAGCTGGTAACATAGTAGGTTTATTCATACCCTGAAAATGCCATATCTGAAAGAAGCAGAAGCAAAGTTATAATAACAATTATTCTTTAATTAACCAGATTTCATTGTAAGGCATAATAAAATGTACAATAAAGTTAAAGTTTAGGGGGAAACCTATATTTGTATATAAATAGTTGGAATCTATCAAAGAATGTCATTCTATTTAAAGCCAGCATTTAGAGTATCTACACCAGGGAGTTCAAAGAAAATTTCCTTTTGGCAATTCTCAGTGGTCCAAGGACAGATTAAAAGCTTAAAGTGATTCTATAACAGCAGCTAGAAACCTGGAAATTAGTGCAGTGTTAAAACACAATCATTCTCTGCAGGAAAAGGTCATAAATGAGGTTCATGTAAGTGAAGCTTAAAATAAACAATTCAAGCCTCCAAAGAGGATGCATCTTGGCCATACAGTCACACAGGGGACCTACTGGGAAGCTCATTAAAGGGAGTGCCAAGACCCACTCAAGAAGGAGTAATAGTGAAGGGGTTAAGAATGAGAACTCTGAAATAAGACAGATTAGGTTCAAAGCTCAGCTCTGCCAATTTCTACTACTATGCAAGCTCAGTAAAAGGTCTTAACTTCTGGTGTCCTACATTCCCCGCACGTAAGACAGGAATGATAATATCACGGGGGTGTTCTGGGAAATTCATGTGTTAATGGAGTGAAAGAAAGTAGATTATTTACTTGGGCCCCATCAATAAAAATATTTTCAGGCTGGGTAACACTCTGGGGATAGTGAAATTAGTGGAGCAGCTGTCAGCACTTGATTTTCCTGATGTTTCCTCAGTCATTGCCCACTAGCTTGCAAGTAATGAAGAGAACCATCTATTAGATTGCACTGAATGCATTTCCAAAGGTATACCCATAGCCAAAAATATACAGAGAAAAATGGATTTGAACACATAGAACTAAATGTGAATGGTTACAATACCATCACCAAGATTGAAAAACAAGTGAAACATTGGAAAAAAGAATTTGCTATAAATAACACAGAGAAGTTTGAACATCTTAAGTATATAAAATCCATGATAAGTCATTTAAAAATAAATTCAAGAGATGAACAGGTACTTCATAAAATCTGGAATACAAATGGGCAAAAGATATAAAAATATTTTCAACTTTCTTATATTATGAACCAAAGGTAAGCATTAAAATCACCTTTAAAAAGCATTACTAAAAATTACAAATGGCAGAATTTTAAGACTAAGAAACAATAGAAAGGATGATATTAGGTGATCTCATAGCTTGTTGGTATAAATGTAGAACTGACATAAACTTTCTAAATATTAATATTTTAAATGGATTAAACCCCAAAAGTGTGCATATCATTTTACCAGGTATTCTATTGTTAAAATTTACAATTAGAAAATCAACAGCTTTCCAATGTTCTTTACTATGTTTTCAGCTTGAAAAAATTGGAAAGAAAATAAGAATACTTCAGGATAGGATTGATTAAATATATTGGAAAAAATCATGCAAAGAAATGTCTGTTACCCTTTAAAATAATGATGTAAATCTGTACTTAGGGCATGGAAAGAAATGCATGATTTAGTATTGGATATATAAAGCAGGTTACAAAACTGTGTAATATTCCATTTATCTTTAAAACATATAGAAAGAAAGAAATAAGACAAAGGTATAGAAAAGAAAGCGGAAAAAAGAACAAGAAAAAGAAAAAGTGACAGAAAAAGCAGATATATGGACACAACATGAGACTCGTGACATACATGATTTATGTTTTCTTCATTACGCTTTTTTTTGTTTTCAATACTTTTAATAGGAATTTATATTTAGTTGAAAATAAAACCATTTCCATTAAATAAGGTAAAAAATTATTGTCAACAGCCTTCCTAGGTAAAATAATCTTCCAGATTGCAATTTAACAGCTCTGCTCTGAAGAATCTCAATATGGCAGCTGAAAAGTAACAGAGCAGTATTCACCGGGTTTCATCTATGAGGCAGTGATACTTTGAACCACAGTATACTCAACCTTTCTCCCCTGCCCACCTTCAGGTTTCAGTGTAAGTTAGAAGACCTAATTTGCATCAGCTTTCTTGCTGGCTCAACGTGGAATTTGAGTAACCTGGTCCTTTTTACTTTGCAGAATGTTATATAACTAATTTATAATCAAGAATAATATCAACAAAGGAACAAGACAAACAAAGAAACAAAAACTCATAGACACAGACAACAGTTTAGTGGTTACCAGAAGGTAAGGGGGGAGGGGAATGGTAGAAGAGGGGAAAGAGAGTCCATTCCCCCCAAAAAAATAATAATATTAAATTATTTTTGTAAACCTGAGGATTAGTATGAGTTTTTTCAACAGAATATTTCCTTTTTGGTTCACTGACATTTTGCTCCTTTCTATCTCATAGTAAGTACAGCAGGTAAAGTCACTTCTTAAGTGTCAACCCTAAACCGTTCTTGCAAATAGCAGATCCTATTTTCTCCCACATCTTTTTTTGCATTTTCCTAGACTTATGACTTTTCTACCACTTGACTTAAAAGTCAAAAGATCTAACAATCGGTGAGACTTTACGCAAGTCATTTAATGATGTTAGGTATCTGTATTGGTAAAAGAAAATTAAGCATGGTTAGATTACAGAGTTCTTAAGACAATTGAATAAGGTACTTGAAAATGCTTTATAAATTATAAAGATCACAATAAGTTGGCAATATCGTGTTTTCTACCTTTGCAGTTTCTTTTTATTTTGTGATACAAGCATTAGTTTTATAGACTTTGACACGTTTGTTGTGTGACACCTATATATTAAAAGCTATTCAGCATTTCCCTCATGGATAAGATGGTAGGCAGGATATATGGCATTTCATTCAAAAGTACCAAATGAAACAATGCCACCATTGTCTAGTTCTGGTTTTTCACTTTAGCAAGTTGCTTCAGAGAAGAATGATTTCACAAGAAAAATGACTGGACTTGTATCAGCTATGCTTCCACAAAGAATATTTAAAAAGCAGTCCTTAAAAGATGATGTGCGTTATTTATAACTTCCCGTATTCCTTTCGTCTTAATGGCAACCCAGTATATGGTATTTTATAACCCCTGTAATTTCCATTATCAGTCTGCAACTCTGCATTTCTTTCAATGTTGACTCATATATTTGCAAATTATTTATTCATCTTAAGATATATCCATGCAGTTCAAAGAAAAGAATAATGTCAAGGCTGAGCAGGAATAAAGTGACTCCATAAAGGGCACATAAATCTCTTCGTTCTCTCCCCATCTCTTGAATTGGTACCAGTGTTTGAGAATAACGTTTGAAAATACTGCAAGATGACTTCTGTGAAGTAAGGGTCTTCTTTCTTTTCTATGTTGCTCATGTTGATTCCACTCCATTCCCTATTCCATGGAATGTTTAGCTGTATTGTAAATAAATATTTCATCTTTTTTTTTTTGAGATTTCCCATGGAAGACGGGCTTCTTCTCATTTAGGTTTTATTTGTTTTTATAAATTTTGTATCACACATGGATTTCTTTTGAGAACATAATCAGGATATCTTTTTTTCTTTTCAAGAATATTATTTCTATAAACTTCCCTAGCCTTCATCTTGTTTGTTTCTTCCTAAAACAACTGGTTTCATTTGATTATTTTAACTTATTATTCATGATATCAAAGGTCACCCTCCTTAACCTTATTTCCTTGAGAACTTTCCAGTTTCACATATTGTGTTTATAAAGCTATAATTGACTTTCTTAAATTATCTAATAACACTATCAAACCACAGTTATAGAACATTTAAAAAATACTGGGCCCAAAGATTATTTCTATGCATAACATGTTCTTTGGCAATACGAATATGTCTGCACACTGACACTGAACTGACTTTGGGACACAAATGAATTAGTCTGACTTGCTGTTTATTGTCTTCATATATTTGCTATCAAAAGCACTGACCCATATTTGACTATTCTTAGCATCAAGATGACTTCCCTGAATGAAGCTAACATATTTTTTCAGCCACATATGCCATCTAAGTGTTAACATATGTGTGTCTAAGTCAAGTCCAATTTTTAATTTGTGACATACCACCAATATGTAGGTAAGCAGAGCATAATTTTAAGATATTAGTGAGACATAATTATTAAGGAACACAATCGAAATCATAAACTTTCTGGGAGTGGAAATCACAAAAACAAAGGCCTGAAAGATGGTGGATTTCAAACAGAATATAAGAGTCACTAGTGTTGTGGGAAGCATAAAGAAGAGAAAGAACATCAGATTTACTCTAACTAATGATAAGACAAGTAAAGAGTTAGCAGGAATAAGTTTGTGAGCTAGCAGGAACAAGTTAAACCTTAATTGCTTGGTCTGATTGCCCTGCTAGCACTGTACCTGCAGGCTGACAAGCACATTACATCCATCATAGATGAGAACAGAACAGTTTCCAATCACTACAGCAGCTCTCTGCAAGCTGACATCCATCACAGATAGGAACAGGCGAGTTCCTAGGAGAAGACAATTGTAACAGCAGCTCCCATGCAAGCTGACAAGCACCCTACATCCTGCATGGAAAAATATAAAACCCCAGCACTTCTTCTCATGGGTGCAGCTGTCTCCATTGGACTCTGCCCTGGCTAAACTCCTTTTGCCAGTATCTCTCTTAACCTCTGTCTCCCTATCAGACTGTCCGTATGCTGCCAGTTCCAAATAGAACTCTCTCTCTCTCTCTCTCTCTCTCTCTCTCTCTCTCTCTCTCTCTCCCCCTCTCTGCCTGACTTTCAGTAAAGCTTTCTTGCTCTCACAGTTTGTAGAATGTTGTGAATGCTTTCGCGTTCTGTGAACAGCCAGGGGTTAATTCTAAGCCAACACAACTAACAGTTATGAGGCAACTACTATGCACAAGACATTGAACAGGAAAATCAAGTGCATGTAAGAAGGCAGAGAAGATACTGCCTCTGTCCCTGAGAAACGTATGGGGAGATACAGAGGTGCATCAGTACATCAAACTCCATGATATACCACAATGCAGCCTAATGTAGAGGAATTAAACAAGTGCAATGAAAGCAGGGAGGAGGACAAAAATTACTTAAAGAATTAGGAGAGGCTGGAGATGGGTGCATGGATGAGAGTCCCACCAGCAGAGATGGAAGAAATTTTCTTTTTAGAGACAATGGGGTACACACAGGGACAGAACTGACAATGTACAGTGTACATTTAAGAATGATGAGAAATCATGAGTACCTCAGAGAATAGTATGGGAATCACAGGCACTTCAGATCAGATTAAGAGGGAAAAGTTGAGTTACACACAAAGATAATGTGTGAATTTTTATGCATAATATGGATTCAAAAGTTTCAAAACAGGCAAGTTAATTATCAGAATTATGCTTCAAAAATACCATTCTGGGGCACAAAGGTGGATTGAATGAGACACTGTGGGAAAGGAATGTATTGAAGAGACTATTGGAATAATCTAAATGAGAGATAATGACAACTTAAATAAGAAAAAAACATCAGGTTACATAGCAATCAAAGATGTTAAACTTGCCACATTTATTTAACTATCTTCTTAAACACCACGGAAAAAATAGTGAAGGATTTTTTTAAAGTCTAAATCAATAAAGGTCAATGATATTGGGGGAGAAGACAATGTAGCCAATATTTTGAAAGATACATGGTAGGTGGAAGACTGCTTTACAACCAAAAGTATGAATGAAGGAGTGCTGGCACAATATCTGGAAGTTAGTATAAGGAAGACAAGATTTCTCTCCTGAACCATGCAGATTTCATGGCACAAAACTACTAGTGTAAGGCAAGAATATTGAAATTTAATTTCTGACCCTACTAACATAGAAAGGCTTAGAATTTAGGAACATTAGATTTCTGAGGGAGTAATGCTGAGGAGCAGGCCAATAACAAAAGGGTTAATTGGAGGGCCGTTCATACAATATAAGCTAATGGGGATGGCCAGAGAAATTATAGGTATTCTAAATTAGATAAAAGTCTTACATGACTAATTCAGGAAGTCTAACATCTGAGTAATTTAGATTTCTAAAAAGAGGGAAATTATCAAAGACACAATACAGGAAAATTTCCCAGAATTGAAGAACACAAGACTCCATAATAAAAGCTCCCATGTTTAGAAAAATATGAAATTATCAACACAAGGGGCACAGCATTAAAGTCTTTCTAGGATAAAGGGAAAAAATGATAAACAATAAGTACTCTAAAATCTTCCAAAGAGATTAAAATAGGGCACAAATGAAAGGATAAGAAAAAGTGATATTGAATTTCTCAGTAACCATAGTGGACTTTAAAGGACTATGAAAGGATGACTTAACATTTATGACTAACATGATTTCCAACCTAGAATTCTATAATATAGCCAGCCACATTTTTAAACTATATGAGGATAGAATATATGTTTCATATGTGCAATGACTAAGAAAATTTAATCTCTTTGATTAGGAATAGTTGAGAATATGCTTCTCACATTCTAAAAAAGGAAGCCAGTCTGATTTCATCAATGGGTTTACTCAATGGTTCTCCTATAACCATGCCCTTTGGTAATATCCTCTCAAGATGACTCGGCACTTGGTCATGTGGCTTGCTTTGAACAGTGAGATAACAGTACATTTGATGCAGGCAGGGATTTAAAAGAGTTCTTGCACATTTTCCCTTCCTTTTTGCTTCTATAAATGGCCATGAGAATATGTCAAGAGAAAAAGGCTTGTCTGCTAGAGGACGAAGAGAGACTTTTGTATGGGAGAAACCAAGGCAGGATAGCTGAGTCATCCTGCTGAGACTACAAGCCCAGCATGCACCAAGCTGACCCAAAAGATGACATCATAACATGAGTCAGCTCACAAGATGAGTCAAGTCCGCTCCACAGACACCCCAGCCAACCTAGGGCTTTAAGAAAAATTTCAACAACTGTTTTTTGGTTTTTTATTTTACACCACTATATATATATATATATATATATATATATATATATATATACACACACATTTATGTATATGTATACATATACATATATGCATACATATATGTGTATATATACATATATGCATACATATATGTATATGTCAAAGGGTGAACAACTACTAGAAATAAAAGCTAAAATGAGTTAGTCATTGGGTAGTGGAACTATGAGGTGCATTGGGTATGCTTTCTTTCATTATAGACTTTTAGTAGTAAATGATTTTTTTAAAAATCATGGGCATGTTTTAAATTTTTGAAATGACAGATAGGACTGTACACAGATAGTTTTAATCCAAAGGAGTTTTATTGTTTATGTTGTTGATATTTTGTTTGATTTGAATGAGAGAAAAGTAAAAGTCTAGACACTTGGGTTAGGGGGAGGTGAATATTGATGCTGTCTGCTGGCCTGAAAACATAAGGGTCTAGGATGGTAAGTAGCTGAAAGGAACCTAGTATCCTCCAGAAGAGGGATAGGTTTCTGTTGTGGAAAATACTGGAATTGATTTAGATTGTTTTCCAAAGAACAGAGCTTCTGGGGCAGAGCACAGATCATTGTGGGAGGGGAATTTTGGAGACAAAAGTGAGAGTAAGGGACTATATTTTTGCCTTTGATTGAAAAAATAGCTATGAAAAGTCTGGATCAACTTAACTGGCTTCCCAAACCTGAACACATCTCTGTTTAAAGTATTTTTGGGTATGAGAATGGCTTGAAAACCCCAGATTTTTCATGGCCTGGGACTTCTACAGAAATTTTACAAAGAAAGAGTTTATCATGGGAAAGTAAACTTTAGCTCAGAATCACCTACTTCAGTCTCATCTACACTGAAATATATGAAGCTGAATTAATAAGCTGATGTCTATACATGAGTGCATGGATTACAGCTGTTATCCAGGAAAAATGCCTTTTTTAAGACAGTGAAAATAGATGCTTTTCCTTTATCTGAGGAGTATATGGGAAGAAAATGCATGATTGGGAATTCAAACATATCATTTAAAAAAACAAAGTTAGGTTTGAAAGTCCCATGTAACTAGAAGATAAAACTTTTAAGTATAGTGTGATGTAAATGTGCCCAAGTAAATCACTGTGCTTTGACGGAGCAAAGATTATCATTTAAAGTAAACCTGTTTCTCCTTCTGTATGAAACAGACGTTACAACAAGAGATAAATAAGCTAACAACACAGTCATTAAGCGAGGATAAGAATGCTGAGTGATTCTGTATTTTATGAGAATATATTGACAATAACTTCAAGTGTATCAGCACCCCACACCTCCTTCAACCCCCTCCAAGCATGTAAAGAAGCCTCCAGTTCCAGTAAGCACAGGAAAACACAAGCTCAAGACAAATCTATTCCCCATCATTTACGTTACCACTCAGAGTCCTCATATAGACATTGTGGAATAGAAAGAGTGATTTCTCTACCCAACCCCGCTTATTTTCAATCACACTGTGAGCCCCAGACCCTTGGATATATATACTTATATATGAGATTGGGCAATTAAGTTTGGGAACTCATCCTAGAAAAAGGGCTACATACTTCATTGCTGAATATCACTATTGTCATCTTTGAAGTATTCCCCTTGGGAAGCTATGCACCCATGCCAGTGCCTAGTCCACCCTTCAAAGTAATTTTGGAACTCTTTTTCTGGAATGGACATCAGAGCTACAATCGTATTACCACTGATGTCCTGAATGTCATAAAAATGTCTACCTTGCAATATTTCCTTTATCTTCAGGTAAAGAAAGAAGTCACTGGGGGCAAGATTAGGTGAGTAGGGAGGGTGTTCCAATACAGTTATTTGTTTACTGGCTAAAAACTCCCTCACAGACAGTGCTGTGTGAGCTGGTGCATTGTTATGATGCAAGAGCTACAAATTGTTGGTGGAAAGTTCAGGTCGTCTAACTTTTCATGCAGCCTTTTCAGTACTTCCAAATAGTAAACTTGGTTAAGTGTTTGTTCAGTTGGTACAAATTCATAATGAATAATCCCTCTGATATCAAAAAAAGTTAGCAACATTGTTGCAACAAGTTCACCAATTTAATTGCCAGACCTCCTAGGTATTAAAAAAACACTACTAACTTCTCATTTTTAATTTACTCATACCTGACAATCTAAATACTGTAACTGAAATTGATCTTACATAAATTATTAAAATAGCCAATGCTCTTCCACAAGTAACACTTTGGCAATATGTTATCATCTAGTTGCACAAAGAGCAATGAGAGTGACTGCACTGCTTTGTAACATATATTTACTAGCCTGCAGTTTCATATGAGAGCAATGTACAGAGTCATGGATATCCATTTTCCTAGTAAGATGTTTAATAAGATTCTTACTCTTGCAAATTACAGTGGATGCTACAGATTGAAGTCAATTAAGTGTGTATTTAGGACTGTGAGAAAATAAAAGATAATTTATATTGCTATAAATAATTCTATATACATTAAAGGCAGAATTGAAAATATTATTCTTCTTTTGTTGTAATAATGTTGAAAAAGTGATGTTTTAAGAACTTAGGCTGAAAGTCACCAAAAATCAGGTCTGGAAATTGAAGAACCAATAATTTCTGTTAATGAGATTGGAAGAATTAAAGGAGACAGGACCTATTTAGTTTGGCAATTATTCATGGCTGTGGAATATACACAGAGAGTAGGTAGCCCTTTATCCATCACATGACCTGAGCAGAGCTAAGAAGCAACGGATGAGCCAGGACACTTACCAAACCATTAAAATTTAAGTAAGAAATACATAAAATTTTAATACAAAATATAAAAACAGTAAAAAATTATGATAAGTTTTTGTTTCTGAGATCAGAATAACACACAAATCTCAGTTTTGCTTACAACACACCTGAACTTGATATGAACTAAAGTTTCAGAAATGAATATGCTGGGAATTTGGGGTTTGGCCTAATTAAGCGTTGGGCCATAAAGCCTAAGTGAATCATCATTACGATATGATGTAAAGGACCTCTTCAAGTCCTTGTTGTTTTATATATATTTATCCTCCTGGGTATAATCACAATAGTTGGCTATTTCCAGCTCTGGATTTTCACACTTTAAAATGCTCAAGGGCTGTTGACACACCATTGTTTAGTCATACCCTATTTCTAAATGATCTCA
Organism: Aselliscus stoliczkanus; assembly: GCA_033961575.1. Lineage (NCBI taxonomy): Eukaryota > Metazoa > Chordata > Mammalia > Chiroptera > Hipposideridae > Aselliscus > Aselliscus stoliczkanus. Next base: position 51,765,601 of record CM066735.1, read on the forward strand.
TGTAAGAGTTGACCGAGGAGAGCCATAACAAGACAGGGCTGCATAGTTTTATTATTGGATTTGGTTGCCCTTCTTAATCACAACGGCAAAAAAGGCTTAGTTTTTTTTCAAGGACTAATGCAAATTATTTCTAACATTGGCGAGGGTGGGTAGGGGAGCCACTATTATGGTGTGTTGCCTGGCTTTGTGATTGTGTAAATAGGACGAGGTTGGCAAATGAGATACAGAGAACAACACTGAGCTCCTGTTTTATAATATACTCTTACCCTAAAAGAGCGGTGTTTTTGCACCACAAATACATACATAAACACATATAATGTGTGTGTGTGTGTGTGTGTGTGTGTGTGTAATTAAAAACGCCCCATTTGTTTTTATTTTTCTAATTTCACCACAGACCAGAGAATATTTGGTCTACGCAGTGATGTGGAGGCCAACCCAGGTAGGAAACCATGTTTGCACCGATCTTTTCACCACTGACATGGGGAAGTGGGCCTGATGGTACACGACTAAAGCCTGAGTAGATACTACAGTTGCAACACAGAGTCATAGCACCAATTACACATGTAGAACTTGTCATCAGTTAATATGGTATGCAGATATATTATATATATGATCCTATTGTGAAAAAAAAAACACGTAAAAACTTGTAGGGTCAGATATGATATTGGGAATGAAGTAATGAGGACAGCTATAGGGGCAGTGGCAGAATATCACACAAGGAATACTCAAAAGCACCGTTTTAAGGGCCGGCCGAGTGGCACGGTGGTTAAGCACTGGCTTGGGAAGCCAGTGGCTCCGGTTCGGTCCCACATATGAGGGCCAGTGACCCTGCCCTCAAAAAAAAAAGCACAGTTTTATACACTCAAACACGTTTTTATCACCCTATTTAAAAATACATTCCAGTGGGCCCTAAACATTGAGAATGTCATCTTCCATTTCTGTTGGAAATTCCTGACTTTCTCTCCTCTGTTCTTCATATATTTAGATCAAAAGGCTGTGAGCTGTGTGAACTACAAGACATCCATGTTCACATAGAGTTCAATCACAGAAGAGGAATTTTGCCAGTTCCTCAAGGCTTGAACAACTTAAGGTCAAAGGAAAAAGATAAAGGAACTAATTTATATGAGATTATTTTACTGAAAAAGAAAACAAACTATCATTGTTTATCTTTCAGATTTGATGACTCCCACCTTCCTTCATTTCCTTACAAGCATTTCTGGCTTTCTTTGCTTTTTATCTAGTCTAGCATTCCTGAAATTGAACACTGACAATCCTTAGAAAGATGAAATCAGGGTTAAAATACACAATTTTTCATGATGTACATGGATGGATCCCTTTATTTTACCTAGATTTTCTTGATATTTTCAATCCTGGATTATGGATAGATAGAGATTTTAAAATATTGAATCAGTTGTTTCTTTTGTATCAAGAGGCTGCATTCACCAACACATTTCTATAAAAAGCAAAAATAAGTAGCCCATCTAAGAGAGGTAACAGTTGGCTAACCCAGGCCATAAAAGAGCATTTTAATGATTCATCAGGAATTGGAAACTGTTCTCTCCCAGTCTCAGGACATCTCATTCTCCAGGATTAATTAATTAAGTTTCCTGCACAGAAAAGATATATTTGACAACACAAGAATCTGTTGAAAACTAGTTTATGTTTTTTTTATAAACTGCTTTTTCTTCTTCTATCTTGCTCTCAAAATATATTTCTCCTGCCTTAGTTGACTCAAGTTTCACAAATGAAAACCTAATGGAGAGCATGGAACACAATATGTCTTTACAATAAAAGTGTTTACAGAGCAAATTGCTTTATTTCTGCTGGTGGAAATAAGAAGTCAGAGGGATTCAAAACATCAGGAAGCTTACAGAATGAAGGCACATTTAAAAATTCAGGGTTTTTGTTCTTCTGTGTATTAAGTAAAATCATGAGATTTTCTCTAATTCCTTTCTATTCTACATATTTCTAACTATCCCCATAAATCAATTAAAGATATATTGAGATACATACAGATAAGTACATTTAGAAAGAAATATGGCATAATATTAGATATTTAAATCATGAGATAGCATTTTTGTATCCTTTAAGTTGCCTTCATAATTAGTATAAAATCCAAATAACCTTAAAAATAATTACAGTAGTAAGAGTACTTTATATTAATAACCCTTCAGAAACCATAAGCCAATGGAGTCAAAATGATCAATGCTATTATTATAAATTGTCTATGTGAGCTATTTACCATATATCAAGACAGTAAATAGATTTAAGGTAATGTAACAATTTATGTGGTTGTCTAGGGTGCTATGTAAAAATGGAATGTGAGGTTGTCTTTTTTTTTAATGAACGGGTGCTAAGATTCATAAACAATACCTGCTATGGGAGAGAAGTAACAGTACACCTGCTTCAGATTTGTCATTCTTGATATCAACTTTTAGAATGATTTACTATATAGAAAGTAAACTATATACCATCAGTTTCTATTAAGAATATTTCTATATTTGCAACAATATTTTCAATGCTTTCCTTTGATTTGTGCTTCTCTCTGTGCCTTTGAATATTTGTTGATTCAATTCAAGGGAAAACTTCTTTCACCTAGACTCATGATCCTATCCTGGAAGGTTTTATTACCTGGAACCCCACTGCCTTCAGAAAAAATGCAGCATATTCATAGACAGCTCTCAATCAGTTATGTCTAATGTAATTTTTCTTTGATCTCATGAAGACCCCTCATCTTAATTGCCTTGTTTTATCCCACTTATTAGCCGTCTGTGAAATTCATGCTTTTTTATACATATAAGTAGCTTAGCTGCTATGCTGCCTCATTTCAAACACGATGATGCCACAGAAAATACAGGCTATCCAGGAAGGTAAGCGTCCTTCCGCTTGTTTCTGTCCCTTCACCTAATTTCAACAGTTTGTTTCTTCATAACCCTCCTTACATCTTGCTCTTCTGACCAGAAGACAACACATCCATCTTATTCCTTAGAATCTGTTTTTTCACTGTGTGTCTGCTCTCATCTACTCCTGCTTCTCTGTGATTGTGTTGTGTGAATTTTCCTACTCTTCCTTGTCTGACTCTCTACAGACATACTGTCCTCAGCAAATAAACATTCTCAACTCGACTACCTCTTCAAAATCACAGCAACAACCACAGAATACCTCCGGAGACTCTACATTTTTTACCCTAGTGATAGGCCTGTCATTTACTCTCCTTTCTCAGGCAAATTTTCCAAAGCAGAGTTCAGATTCTGTGATTCACAAAAGAGGCAGCCAGCCCATCATGACGCTGACAAAAATGAGCCTTGAAGCCAGTGGGAACTGGAAGCCTGTGCAACCAATTCCTTGCCATGTAATATCAGGCAAGTTATTTAATCTGCCTTTGAAAGTTTCTACAGCTATGAAAGGAGAGAACCCATGCCCACTGTGGATATAGGACTAAATTATTCAAATTACATAAAGATTTTAGTATACCCAAGTGACGGCTTTTGTATTGTCCAGTTGATGCTTTATGTTTCCTCACATCTTTTGTCCACTCCTAGTAGTGCCTTCCATCAGACATTCATCATTTCTTACCTATATTATTCAACAACTTCCTAGTTTGTATTATAGCTTACTACCAACAGTTTCTAACCTATTTCTTCACCCAACTACCAGAGTATTTATTATTTAAAAAAGAAATCTTCCCATGTTGCCACCTGGTGAAGAGTTGGTAAAGGATTCCCAGTACCAAGCAGTGTTCCATAAAGTTTTATCTAATTATTTGCATCATAGTCACCTAGGATGCTTACTAAAAATGAGTATCACACACACAAAATGAATAGCACAAAGCCTCCCCCACCGAATCAGGAGCTTTAGGCAATTTTATAAAACACTGCAGTACAGCTTGGATTCCCATATTGGCCACATGATGTTGCATCAAATTGAACTTCTACTGAAGTTTCCCAAACATGGAACATTCTCCCGTATTGGATTGCCTTTGTATATGACACTCCAGTAATATGGGATAGTTCCACCTTTATATAATTAATTGTTCAAGATTCCCCTGCTGGAAGACGTTTCCATTGACCATCAGCTTCCATATCACTTTCTCCACTTTTGTATGTGTTTAATGCCCTTCATGATACTTATGCTTATATCTATCATTATACACATCTCACTTCAATGTTTTCCCCATAAAATTGTAATAGTCTTTAAGAAAGTTAGGAAGAAGAGTCTTCTATGTCTGCATTCTCAGCACATAGCATATTGTATGGTTTTTAATAGGATTGTACATTGATTTGTCCATTCATCAACCTAGTTACTTATCTATCCATCTATTTATATAACTGTGTATGTATGTATGTATATAGTGATTTATTGTTCATGGATTTATTACAGTAAACATCAATTAGTTTATATAAGTACATAAAACACATAAATTACTGAAGGTAATATATACCAAACTACCATACCGACTTATGTATATTACTACATTACAACAAATGAGATTTGTCCTTTACATAATAGCCATCATCCATAAGAAAATCAGTATTATCAAATTGCTCAGTGAGAATCATCCTGGAGCTCAGAAGTACTGAAATCAATAAAAAACACCATTTTCAATATGCTATCCTATGTTTTAACACAACCCCAGCTATTCCATGCTACATCTCAATTAAATGGAGCCATCGGACTGAGTTCTATAAAATGTGCTATGGAAAGAAGTTTTATCCAATCTAGGTACAGCCACTAAAATACTTTTCATGAACCCTCCCTTGCTGTCTCCCTTCCCTCCTCTCTTGTCCAGATGGAGACCATCCACGGGAGGATTCTGAGGCCCTTATGATGAGGAAGCCACTAGATAGAATGAGCCTGAGTCTCTCAATTACCAAACAGAAGAATGTCCAACTGGACTGAGATGAAAGACATAAAGGAACTTTTATTGTGTTAAGTAACTAAAATTTCTTTTGTTTTGCATCCTGTAGAAATGGTCCAAATTTTGCTAAAAAAAAAAAAAATGTCACAGTAGATCCCTCAATGAGTTCCTTAAGATTTTTGTTTTTATGATAGCTTTTGCCATAAGGTAATGGCAAAATAAAATGCATTTTTTTCTGAAGCACCAATAAAATTACTAAGTACACAGATATCTAGTGATCTGGTGCAATCAAAGAGTATATTCCAAATGTATGGAAGAGTTGATGGACTGATGATATATTTTTCAAGTATTCTTCTCTCAGTATTATGTCTCTCGTCTTGGCTGTTGATAAATACTCAGTGATTGTAACAAAGTGGGTACCCCTTAAATTTCTTCAAGTGAAAGAGTGATAATTTAATGCATCTCATTATTTCCCCCCCCCGGTGACTCTAGCAAGAGAGTAAAAAAAAGTGATGGAGAATAGAATGGAGGTCAAAACCTTCCACATATGAAGATGAAACACCTGGTTTACATTGATTTAAGAACAAAATTTCAGTAGTGGCTTCCCCATACCTTAAAGCTGTAGCATTAATATTTCTGCTAATTCTTATTCCAACTGTAACTTTGTGTAAGCTGTATAATGTCTGAGGATATAGAGTGACATGAAATACAAATCCAGCTAGTGATTGGAGAAAATCAACTTTCTCTTTTACTAATAATCCTAATGGTATTATAGACATTTAAATAATGGATTACAATCCTAGAAACAGCAATAGCTTTATGTTACTTTTGTGTGAGTTTTGCAAGGTGACTTGTGTCTTTTGGAGGATACTAGTAACTTAAAACAAATATAGAGACACAGTACCCAAATATTCTGTATAAATGGATACAAATCAGGAATGAAATCATTGGTATCAGGACTAGTGTTTTGGTTCAGTGTGGGTATGGACTAAATTGTATATTCTTTTTTTATTTTTATTTTTATTTTTATTTTTTGAGGGCAGTGTTACTGGCCCTCATATGTTGTACCAAACTGAGGCCACTGGCTTCCCAAGCCAGTGCTTAACCACTGCGCCACTTGGCCGGCCCAAAATTGTATATTCTTAATGAAAACATTTTCATAATAACCATCACCTCTTTCACCAAAGTTAACTCTGTGACTCTCTCAATTCTAATTTTCTCATGAAAGTTTGAGTCTTTGCTGCTTGCAGATAAGAATCTGAGTGTGTGATTAGAGGTTCTTCCCACTGGTTCCCTTATTGTTCTCTTTCTCTTATAGAAGCTAAGGAAGGGTGGAGGCATGTGGAAATAAAAACAAATGGAGAAATGAATGCTTGTAAATATTGGCTGTGTTTTGAGTAAAGGATTGGGTTGATTTTGAGTTTATTCAATGTAAATCTCTCCGTAGATAAAAAAAAAAAAATTCAGCTGCAAGGAACATATGAAATCATAATACACAGTGCAAGTTTACATGATGAGATCTGAGATCCTATCATCCTCTCATTTATCAAAATGTAGGGATAAAACCTATAAAAAATGCTATCACATCAATTACTTAACTAGGCCATATTTAAGTTGGGTCTATAAAGTTGCAAAAGTAGTTCCCATAAATCACGCATAGAAAGCAGTCTTTTTACCTTAGGGTCATTGCCCTTGCCTGAGGGAGTATAAACAGAGCTACAAGTCATGCTACCCCTCGTCCATTTTAAGTACCATGTATGGCTATTACCGTACCAGCCTTTCTCTCATTTGCATGCATCTTGGCCTCCATTTCATTAAGCTGTCAGTGTCAGGCTAAAAGGAACTTTTCCTTATCTGAGCTGATAGATAGCAGTGAAGCTCACTCCCTGGTGTCTGCATCTTTCAGTGAGAAAGCAAGACTGGGAATCAGATTTATAACAGTACAGGGATGCAATGAATTAGAAAAGACAGTTTCAGAGCAATGACATGCTTCTCCCCCTCTGATGCACCCTTCACTGAGATATGTCAAATACACTGTATTAAAGCTTCACAAGTTTTGAAAGCTTTTCCAACCTCTTTCTTTTGTTGTTTTTGTTATTGTTGTTCTTTTCATTTTTCCCTCATTTTGTTTTGTTGGTATTTCCTCTGAATAAGGATTGTCCTTTCTAGATTGTTGTGTTGTGAAGATTACAAATGACAGTTTCCCCTCTTACATTCCACATCTAATTGTTAAATGATCATTAACTCCTATTTCTCAAAGGAAAATCTTACAAAAAAGTAAGTCTATCACATCAGCAGAGCAGCCCACATCCATCAATGAAGGATGAAGTTCTCCCAGTTTATTATAAAGAGCCACCACTGGAATAAAAATGCTTTGAAAACCATTTCAGCAAAAGTGGACTTATTCACTTACTTGGAGGACATGAAAATAGGTTTGGTAGCTTTAAGTTTTTAATCTTTATAGGCAGCATAATGAAATAATGTGTCTCATAACACATTATACCTATAATTGCCTGAGTCCAGAAATTCCGTCCAAGCATCAGGGCTATGCAATCCTTATACGTCATGAGACAATAAATGCTATGTTTTCAGGTTTTATTTACCAGGTATTATATTTCCCTAAGCAAGGTCAAACTATGTAAAACATTTGTATTCGGTGTCTAGGAATTTCCTTGGGTCCACCATTCCCTCTATCATATGGACCTTTTCAATAATATCGCAGAAAGAGTGCCTGCTACCTGCATGCCATTCCCACTATGGAGCACTAATAAACTGAAAAGCAGCACAGATCCGAAGCTGGCTGTTGCGCTGATAATGGCCTTCTTGTAACATCCAATATTGACCCAAATCATGTGGAGATACTAAAAAACTGTCATGAAGATCAGCATGCCTACCTCTCCACAACTTCCCAGTACTCCAAGCACATTCATTTTCTGCAGACAATTTACACTTATTTGAAGTCCACTGTGGTCTAGGAGTGTGGTAGGTGCTAGAATGCACTGGTATGCAGCATGAAACTTACCCTACCCTTTGGAACCTTATAGTCTACTTTGGGATGCAAAGTATGTGTAGGTTATTACAAAATAATGCAATTTGTAATATGATAATGATAGATACAGATGAATATGTGAATATATATGAAAATAAGAACTCATTGTTTGCTGGGATTTCTGGAAAACATTCCTGGAAAAAGGAAGATGTATAATCATTTGAGTAAGTGATGAGTAAGAATTAGGAAAGTGAAGAGGCAACACAAAAAGAACCAAAAACATGGCTGGAACTCAAATTTGATATGGCTGTTCTGTTCCTATGCTAAGCAGATGACAATGTCTCTACATTTATTCAGCACAGCAGTCTGATTCAGTAAGAATTCTTAAATCCTATTTACAGGTAAGAACACTGAGGCTCAGAGACATAATATCTATGGTCCACACAGCTAGTAAGTAAAATATCCATCTGATAAATGCATTTCTCCCTCATTGGAGTGTAATTTCCAGGAACACTGGAAACATCGTACACAGTATGCACTCAATTTTTGATTGTTAAATTAATGAACGTGTGAATGATTCCAATGATTCCACTTATTATTATGTTACACTTTTATTTTACTAGGCAGAGAAAAAAGTTTCTGTAAATTCCTGGAGGCTAGGTAAAGCATGAGATGCCTTTAGAGATCTGAAAGTGCTTTAGTTTAACCAAAATTTTTATTTCTTACTTAGATGCTCCCAAATGTAATACAACACATTTCTTAAATTATATCTACATTGCAAGACAGAATCCTGTTACATATTATTAGGCATCTCCCTGAAAATGTGATTTAAAAAGAAAAAGTTAGATTTGAGTTTCAGGGGAGATGTTGACTAGATGTGTGATCATTGAGAAATAAAAATATGAAAGTTTTCCCATGTGTAAAATACCATAAAATGATATCTCTACACCAGCTTATTGCAAGGCTTAAACTGAGCTGCCTTTGTATGGTCTCCATCACAGTACCTGCCAATATTGAGAAATGTGAATGTCCTTTCCCTTGCCCGATTTTTGAAATGAAGTTATTAAATACTTTTCATGAGTTGCTGCTATTTTGTTTTATTGATCTGTAAATCAGGTTTGTCCAACCTATACAATCATTAATATGAAGTCTGAATTTTTGGTGGTAGGAAATTACATCATTTAGAGTTGCTTTTTATAGTACGTAAAAGTATGATCAATAAATATGGTGAATGTTTAAATAAAAAAATTATTACAGTAAAAGACACATTGCCATTAATGCCCCTTAAAGTATTCCCCCTCACCTCAAACACACTTATCCCATCATTCTTGCCACTTTCTGAAGCAGTTCTGGAAGTCCTCTTTCCTGAGTGTCTTTAGTTGCACTGTCATGGCCGCCTCTCTGTCCTGAATCAATTCAAAACGTTTACCTTTCATGGCCATTTTGACTTTGGGGAAGAGCCAGAAGTCGCATAGTGCCAGATCTGGTGAATAAGCTGAATGAGGACACGCAGTAATGTTTTTATGTGACGTAAAAACGTAGAAATTGCCGTACTAGAAGTGATATGTGACATGGAGCATTGTCATGATGGAGGATGAAGTTAAGACACTCACAAAAGAGGACTTCCAGAACTGCTTCAGAAAGTGGCAAGAATGGTGGGATAAGTGTTCAAAGTGAGGAGGATTAATGGCAATATGTCTTTTACTGTAATACATTTTTTTATATAAACATTCACCGTATCTTTTGATGACACCTCATAAAATAGAACTGTAATATCAATTTCTAGTCATGTGACTTATTTGAAAGGAAGCTCCAAATTTTAGCTTATATTCCTTTGGAAAATAAAGACCACAAATTATAAACTACACAGCCTCTGTATATCATTTACTTCAACAATGTCATACCTGGCTGGTACAGGGCACTGTAAAAGGTGCCCCAAAGAATGAAAAGCTAAGTGCACCTAGAATCTAGTAGGGGTTGGATAATAACTAGGGTAGTGTTGAAAAAAATATAAAGGGAGGATGCAAAAGATATTTGGGAATTTAGAATCACATATTTAAAGATGGATTCATTGTAGTTGTGTTGGGAAAGTATGGAATTAAATATGACATGTTTTACACCTCAGAAAAGAAAGAATGGTGGGATCATTAATCAAGAGAGGGAAATGAGAAGACAAAAGATTTTAGGGATAGTGATGAACTTAGTTCTGTACATATTTTACTACCCACATGAGAGGGATATTATACAAAATTGTACAATTCTATAATGTAAATTATAGAACAAGCCCATGTGGAGTTTGATCTAGAAATGAGAATTTCAATGCTGCTTGAAAAATGGTTAATTGGCAAATGGGATTCCCCCTAGAGAAAACAGATGATTAATTGATAGATCAGTAGGTATGTAGATAAACATGGTAATAGATTCATAGATTTTTAAAAGATAAAGATAAAACATACACTAAAAGAATATTGTACTTTGAAGGAAGAAGCCAAAAGAGAAGCCAGCAAAGAAAAAAAGAATAAAGAAAAAAAAAAAAAAGATGAAAATAGAGGAAAAAAGGGACCGACATAAAAGAATTATTAAAGACTGCAGAGAATTCTGAGAAGTTAAAAACTAAAAAGAGACCATTGAATTTGGCAAATATGTTTTTGTTCATTAAATAGTACTTAAGTTTTACTGCTTACTTCACACTATTTAAATTATTAAACTTATTAATATGAGGGACATTCAGAGATGTTTGCAAATAGAGTGACTAATCTCTTTATTATTTTTTCATTTTTTTCCATATTTCCTAAGTGGAGGGAGATTATTAGAGCAGGTCCTATGTACTTTCATTAATCTAACTTTTGGAAACTTTAGGGAATAACTTCAGGTGAAAGGGCATTTTACATATATAGAATAAGTTTGTTTAGTAGTATGAAGCCACTGATATTTTAATATTACTTTATTATGGATTGAATTCTATTTTTATTAAAATATTTTCAATTTAATATCTTAAGATATGGTAGAATAAAAGAGTAGTGAGATAGGTCAAAATCAGGATTAATAGCTAAAATTATAATGTTAGTATTGTTAAAACATTATCCACCTGAATCTTTTATACACCTCCTCATAGTTAAACCAATGTAAGCTTTTATTTTTTGTTGTAACAAATCAAACTTTATGTAAATTTGGTCAACAATTACAAATTATCTCATTCTACTTTATTGCTTTCATTACTTAGCAAGGTTTTTCTTCCCATGCAACTTAAGTTTTTCAAATCTTCCCCAAAAGTCCCCTAAACACTCTTTCTTTCAGGAAGTTATTGTTTTTAATTTGTTGCCCCTGTATTATTAATGCTTGAGGAATAATTCGGATAAGCATTTTAGAGGAGTATGTATTTTTAGCTAAGTATTTTACAATATTGTGATTTATTTTAACTATAATCTTTTGGTTTACATGGGAACTTTAATTGTTAGAAATTATGATGTTTTCAGCTGTGGAGAAGCAGGCAAATGCCAAGTAAACAGATAAATAATAAAATAATTAGAAAGTATAAATAAATGCTATACAGGAACTAAATAAGGAGTAGGGGGAGACTGGCTTTAGATGATGTGGAGACCACAAGAGCCCTCTCAGATAAGGTGATATCTACAACGATATCCCACTGTTGAGAGGGAACAAACCAATCAGAGATTGACGGAAAACTGTTCTAAAGGTACAAAGCACACACAAGAAAAACCTTGTGGTTTGAGCTTCTTCATCTGTTAAAGGGGAGTCATGATAACCTGTATACATGTTTTTGAGCATGAAATAATAAAAAAGCATATGCAAGACTAAGCACAGTTCTAGAAACATAGTAAACATTAAATAAGGGTTGTAACACTCCCCTAATTAGGAGAATTGTTAAAATACGAAGTTAGTATTGCATTAGTGTTCTGAGCACTAAGTTTAGACAGTGCTCTAATTACGAAATCCTCGTCTTCCATATACTACAAGCTTTATAATTTCAGGCAAATTGATCATTAAGATCATAGAATCTCAGATTCCTCTCCTGAAAAATGGCATCAGTCCTGGGAGGTCAGCCTCCCAGGCAGGAAAGACAAGGGCAGAGACATTGTGGAGGTACAAAGGGAAATAATCAGCACAAGGTCATGACCTCAGCTTTGTAGATGAGGAGGCTGTGTAAGAGAGTTTACATAATTACTATCCTAAAAGGAGAGTCTGCGTCCAGAGTCCATGCTACAACTGTCTCTCACTGCTTGTGTATTTAAACACATTATACTCTCCTTGCAGTAAAATTTAATGCTAAGAACTATGCAGATGACCCTGTATCCATTTAGGAAACTTAGAAAGTGTATCAGGCTTTAAGATAGAAGTTCACAACTTAGACTAGAGATGTGGAGGGGTCTCCCAAGGGCCATTCGACCCTATGTAGAGACATATTTCGTTGTTGCAACAAGGGTGAGGAAGGGAAAAGTTTCTGTTAGCATCCAGTTGGTAGAGGCCAGGGCTACTGCCAAACATCCTGTAATACTTAGGACAGCCTCCTATAACAAAGAATTATCCTGCTCAATGTGTCACTAGTGCAGAGGTTGAGAAATCCAGGGTTAAGATAATAAAGAGGTACACATTCTATTAACAATGGAGAAGGTAGGATAAAAACAACAACGATAATTAAAAGTATACTGGAAGGGGTGAGAAAAAAAGATTCAGGAATATACAGAATGCGTTTCCTAAACCACGATACATAAGAGTTTTTTACTTTCTCTGGAAGCTGTAGTCTATATGAGTGGCATGAGGGATGGCCTCTATAAATAACTGCTTTTTGATGTATCTCACCCTTGGAAGTATGATATTACTTTTCAGAAGTTGTAATATGGAGGAAGGGAATAAGTTTTAAAAACTAGATGTTTTGCAAACTCACCATTCTTATGTATATCATTTTTGAAGTGTATGATGACAAGTAGATGAGAGATCAATGAGCTCTCCTTCAGGAATGAGGGATAAAAATTCAGAAAACCTATATTAAATTTTATTGATATTCATGCTTCTGATTAGGAATTCGAGAAACTTCATAATTGAAAATCTTGTTTACATCCTGCAGTGGCTTCTTGTCAGTGCTTTGGTCATTTAGTAACTGAAAATTCTTCTATGACCTTATATTTTGGCAGAATGGACATCTTTGAGTGGAATTCATTGATTTTAAATATCGTGGGCTCCTAAGATGACAGTGGGATGGGTGGCAAGAGTTGAGTGATGCCATTAAAACTGTGAGTCATAACAATCTATTCAGGTGTCTGACAGGAAGTAGGAAGAGCCTCAGTTGTTATAAAATGGGTCTCTGCTGAAGTTGCACTGAGGCATGGTAGAGAGCCTGAGGTCTGGAGCCAGACTTCCTGGATTCCAGTCCAAATATAGCCTTTTACTCTGGGCTTATGCTTGGGCAAGTTACTTAATTGAGCTCCACCATCATTCACTTGAACACTAAAATGAATATTAATATAATAATCGTACTTGCTTCATAAAGGTTTGGTAGGAAACAAATGATAGGTGTAAAGTTACTAGAAGAAAGTCTAATATATTTTCATAAGTGTTATCTTTATATAGGAGTGAATGGTCAGCTAATGGAAAACTAGTATGTATATTTCAATTTATTCCTCCGTTAAATCACACTTCAGAGCACGTCTCTTCATAGGGGTGAATCCAAATTAAAGCTATTGAGTAGGTTATGTTAACATAGCTCAACAGAATCTGCTGGGATTTAACAACATATTTATTAACAATGCAACTAGAAAATCTCTCCTAACACATGGAACAAAAAGAAGGACCAAAGGTAATGGGCCTCTAGGAACACAGGTAATGTGGTCTCAACTGACTTGAAATACAGGGCCCTTGAAAAGAATGATACAACAGGTAAAAATGAACAATCACCAACTCTAATATGGGCTCCTTTTTTGTGAACTCTCCTATGCACATTATGAAAAGTTCTTCCTTTGAATGGAGAACATGGATTTGCCTAAGTAATGATAATGTTTGTTCCAAGAGACAGCTTTTGGAAAGAGATAGGACCTTCCTCACTTATAGGTAGCAGAGTTCTGCTTTGGACTGGGGAGACACGAGCTATGAAATAGTTATCTCCTCGCGCCAAAACCAAGAAACACATGGGATAGAGGGGGCCAGGCTCTCTTGTGTGTTCCTGAGGTGGGGAGGAATCTCTGCTGTTCCTTGCTGAGTTGGAGGGATTGGCTAGTCAGTGATTCAAACGCTATGCAGTTTGCTGTTCCTTATCTCTCTCATTCTCTCCCCACGTTTGGAGAGGGACAGGGAATTTGTGAGCATCTCACATCTGATCTAGATGCCTGGGCCATTCACCTTCCTTTTATGACACAGTTGGAGAAGAGGAGAGAATTCATTATCTTCTTTTTGAAAGAAGTAACACTCCTTGGGTGCATTATAGAGTATTGACTCTTTGGTCTTGGTTTTTCTGCTGGTAATGGGAGAATGAGGTCTCATCTAAAATTCAAAGACAAGAAAATGGGCTAGCAGCAGGAGCAATAGCATAGCAGGAAAGGCAGACAATCAAATTCTAAGAGGGAAGACTGCATCAGCAAGTTCTAGAGGAGTTCCCTGTAGCCGGCTTGCTGGAGCCTTCGAATCACACAAACAGGCTTCTGGCCACAGTACAACAAGGCTATAGATTCTGATTCAGTGGCTACCTAGTGCTTAGACTCATATCTAGGACTAGCGCAAAAGGTTGTGACAATAGCGCAGCAATGATACTCATATCCAGGACTAGTGTAAAAGGTTGTCACAATAGCACAGTAATGAGACTCATATCTAGGACTAGTGTAAAGGGTTGTGACAATAGCACAGTAATGAAACTAGCACCAGTATAATGGAAGTTATTTTTCTTTTGGTTTCTGCTGAAGTAGAAGGAAAATAGGAATGAGCAGTCACTCCGTGATGAATATAGAACATCACAAAATCACTTTCCATCTGCTAGCTAAATAGACAAATAACCATAAATCCTTTAAATGATAAAAACAAAAAAAATGTAGTATATATATCAAGAAAAGTCTTTGACACCTCCTACCAGAAACCTAAGAGGAGATATTTGTTTAATTTTTTAAAGTGCTGGCTGGGTTTTTTCCTTTCTTTCTTTCTTTCTTTCTTTCTTTCTTTCTTTCTTTCTTTCTTTCTTTCTTTCTTTCTTTCTTTCTTTCTTTTCTTTTTTTTTTTGTGTGTGTGTGTAGTGAAATTAAAGCTAAGTTAACATTTGTTTCTTAAAAAAGGAAAAAAAAACATTACTGATCAACGGAGAACTTTAAGTTTTCTCTAATTATGGTACTCTCTAGGACAGATGCTTTTTGATTGACAAGTGTCTTTATTTCATGGTTATACTGACAATTATAAACAATACTACAATTTCTTAACTAAACTACATTGAAAGTTTTACATTATTCCTTTTCTTTGCACAGTATTTTTAAGTCAGATTTATGAGGTTTAATTTACATAACTTTCACCCTTTTAAGTTTATAGTTCTAGTAGCTTTGGGCCGGCCCAGTGGCGCGGTGGTTAAGCGCTGGCTTGGAAAGCCAGCGGCCCCGGTTCGGTCCCACATATGAGGGCCAGTGACATTGTCCTAAAAAAAAAAAAAAAAAAAAAAAAAAAAAAAAAATTTATATATATATATATATATATATATATATATATATATATATATATATTTCTAGTAGCTTTAACAAACTTAAATGGTTGTGTTTCCTTAATATTTTAGTACTGGTTTCTAGAGTCTTTGAGAGAAAATTGTCAATGAAAGACAGGATCTTAAATTTTCAACTTTTAAAAATTGACTCTGAAGCTTGCTTGAAAATATTTTAGAGAATTTCAAAATTGAACTTTTAAGAGAGTAAATATACATATTCAGTTCTCCCATAGAGCTGGGGTGAAGAAAAAGACATATACACATACCAACATTAAAAAAATATTAGTGACATCGTAAGTGTAATACTTAGAAAATGGTCACTAATTATATTTTGATTTTAACGTTCTACTCATTTTTAAGCCTTAGATACCACAGTTATATATTATTCAACTTTTATAATATGTCAATAATTTAGTATCTTAACTTAATACCTATTGCCCAAGTAAATTATGTCTTGTTTTAACTAAATATTGTTTTTTTCCCCAATATACTTTAACTTGATATGCTAAATATTCAGTGCATGTATTTATAACTTAAAATGTGTCTTTCATAGCTTAGTGGTTTTAAGAAAAGAACATACATTCTTTATTAAGATCCATAAATGTTAAAATTGAAAAATTTTTCCAGTGTTTTAGGTTGGTTGCACAAGAAAACAATAATGATAATGATACGATGTCAGAATAATGTTATATATTATGGCAAACTAATAAACTCCAGGGAGCTCAACTTCCATGAAATTCATTTCATATCTCATCTATTATGGAGAATCTGTGAAAAATAGTTTACTATTTCCCTTCTGAGAAATTTGGCAATGCAGGGCTGGCTCATGAAAGCAAAGAGATTAGATATTGTCATTTTCAAAGACTAAAATCTGTGAAAGCTGTTTTCTAATTCAAGAAATGTCTGAGTGATAAAAATCCCTTTATGCAAACAACATGGGAAGAACAAAACCTAGTCATTTTTCTCAGCCTTCAAAATAGACATATTTCTTTTGTTTTAAGCAGTGCACTTCTCAGAGGGGGGTTCATATCGGTGATGTTTACCTCTTGAAAGCATCAAGAATTGGAGTGGTAGTGTCCTGTTCAAAAGAAGGGTTTTAATCTTTGCACATCTAGGAAGTATTCCTCAGAAATTTAAGTGTATGTTGTATCTAGCATTCTAGTTGCTGCTGATGAGATTCACATGGAACAAATAAATTTTTCGCACTTTATCATTTTACTCTCGAATGTTCATGTAGTTCCTATTGCCTAATATCAGAACTCACTGATGGCCCAAGGAGTCCTGTGAAATCCGGACACTGTGTGCAAAAATATCACTGAATGTGCACATGTGCATGAGAAACAAAAGTTTTCATTGGATCGTCACAAAGGAGTTTGTAACCAACATAATGCCAAGGCCTTAGAACGGAAGATCCGAAGACTTTGCATATTTTCTTTGTGGTCTGAATTGCCAGTTTTATCCTCCACAAGACAACTTCCCTGGAAGTTGTCCTCCATCTTAATATTCCTGGGCTCCTGCTGCTTCTGTTCTACTCCTTCTCCACCTGTGCAAGTTCAACACAGCCCCCTGGGTCCAGTCTATAAATAATGTCATGAAGTAGTCTTTGACATTTCTAAGAAGAATTAGACCTCATGCTTCTATACCCTCATTTCCCAACTATGGCTTGATTCAGCACTTGTGTTTTCTGTTTACTTTCTCACTCACATCTCATCCCCCCTTGCTATCGTGAATGGCTATGAAGCCTCGTTTATCCTGTATCTCCAACAGTCTGGTTCAAAGTCTTGCCAGAAAAAAAGTCACACATATTGAGAGAAATCACATTATTTCCAATTTATTTCAAATCACTTACACTCTATATATTCCATGATGCAGTGAGGGAAGGAAAATAAGGACTATTTAATCTGAACAATCTTTGTTTACTAAGCTTTCTTAGTCTTCATCCAGGAATTCCTTTCTTGTTCTATTTTGTTTTTTCCTTCCTGCTACTTTATCCTTTGGGCAGTGGTATAGAAGAGTAAGTT
This sequence comes from Aselliscus stoliczkanus, assembly GCA_033961575.1. Lineage (NCBI taxonomy): Eukaryota > Metazoa > Chordata > Mammalia > Chiroptera > Hipposideridae > Aselliscus > Aselliscus stoliczkanus. The sequence continues at coordinate 51,783,156 of CM066735.1, forward strand.
TTGTTATTGAATGCATTTACTTTTTCCTATCTTCTGACACCTTGTATGGAGCAGCACAATAACTTATTTGATGGAAACTTGACATTTGACACCATTTCCCCCCCCAACCCCTTGCATTTAGATTGTCACTACAAGATTAAACATGCCATAGTTTGGTTTTGTTGATTTTCTTTCAGAATCTCAGCAGATGTGAAAATGGAAAGAAAACAGAACAGATGTTCTCACCCATTTGTTACTTTGCTATAACTTTCATGGCTACAAAGGTAACACAAAAGTCCCACTATGTATTTCTACATGTGCTCTCTATTTCTGGGCTTTTATTTCTCTACAGTTTTGAAGACTATTCTGCAAATGCCAGCCTCCTACCAAGTCAGTAATTGTCCCTCTCTCCGCATAATGAGCATCTCCCTGGCCAGCCCTTTCTCAGTCCCATCACTCTATGCTTATGGACTTCCTCCTCCTCCACATACTCTTCCACTTTCTGTCTCCTTTCCAAAAGGGTAGTTATTTTCTCTACCACTGTCTTTATTGTAGCCCCGCCCATCTCACAGGGCAATAACATCAGGTATCTCCTAGGATGATTTCTGAACTTCCTTGGCATAACTCATACTAGCCTCTCATTAACATTATTGATTGGTTTATGAATCCCTTGATTCTAGAACCCTAATTTTCCTGTGTTTCAGGTACATTTGATCAGAAGGTAATCCTGACATTCTCTTAGATCCCACTGACACTTCCCCACCACTAATTACCCTCTTCTGACAAATCTTTGCTTCTTTGAGGCTGACTTCAATTGATTATACTTCAAATTATATTATTGTCTCTATTGCTTCTGTTTACAAATATTCCAATCACTCCCCATTCACTGAAATCTTTGGAACACTGACCCTTTGACTGTTTTCTAACCAAACTCCTTCTGTTACTAGACATAATTTTATGTCTACATGGAATTCCTTCCAATACTAATTTCAAAGTTCCTTGAATTTCATTATTATATACTCTACTTTAATAAACTTTAAAAATAGTATGATTCCTGGAACCAGAACACCTACCATAAATCATGAACAAGATCTTGGCCATTTCACTGAAGCTTCACATTTATTAAATAGGGATATGTATACTTGCTCTGCCCTACTTTTAGTACTTGTGGGAGAATCAAAACATATAACATATGTGAAAATGCCTTGCATACCATGAAATCTTCATGACTATAAAGTAATGTCACTTTGAAAACCATCCTTTAATCCAGTATGATTTCAGCTTGTCCATGGAGAAATTTGATTTTTATTTCAATGATTACATGAGTGATTTGTTGAATTTACAACCTAGAAAGTTTTTTTTTTTAATGTCCAAATTAGAGATCTAATCTGAAAATAATGGTACACTATTGAAATAGCACTGCCTGCGAGGATTTGGCACACTCAAGAATTTCCAAAATCAAAATTCTGAACAACAAAATCACCTTAAAAATCCCTCTTACCTGAGAAAGCAAATACAGCATTTCTCTGGAAAAATGTAACAATATTTCCAAAGCCATAGCTAATTGTCATTTGAGTGGTCATCAAATCCAAATTTTATGTATATATTAGAATAACCACATCCTTTACTTCCCTTGTTCTGCATTTTCTCAATCCTGACCACGATGAATACAGAGGGTGCCAAAAAAAAATGTATACTCATTTTAAGAAAGGAAAAAACTGTATTAAAATTGTAATAGTCGATATATACTGATAACAAAAGATGAGTACACGTCACATTTGACTTCTACAATTATAAGAGGTGCTGAAAGTGGTTCCATTCACCTTCCAGACACTACTGATTATGGCAAACTACTGCTTGAGCAACGTTGACCAAAGTGTCCATTTGTATGCATTTTTTTTGGCACCCCGGAATATATCATATATATGTGATTTTATGTATATATGATTTTACATCCTTATGTTTTCAAAAATGTGGTAGAAATACATTTATTCTTCCTTCCTCTCATTTAGTTAACAAAATATATTCTGGACTGGGCATACTAGTTGCTGGAGAAAAAATGATATGCATAACCATTCACAATCACAGCCTTCTTAAAACTTAGAAGCTAATGGGAGGCAGATTAGTCAAAGGGTCACAAAAACAAATGAAAAGTCATAATTTTGACAGAAGATAGATAGGAGAACCTATAATAGGGCAATTTGACTTGATCAGAGAGATCCAAGAAGACTTCCTTAGAAAAGGTGTAAAGAATAAATCATCATTAACTAGAAATAGAGAGGAGGAAAGAATACTCAGGTAGAGGTAACAATAATTGCACAGTCCCTGTTTAAGGAAACAATCATAAATCCAAAGGATTGAATGACACTTAGATTCCTGCAGAATGGAAAGTGAGGGGAACTAAGGTATGCAATATACTAGGTCTTATGAAAGGATGTGAAGGAAGGATAGTGATTGAATCATTATCTTATTGCTATTTTAAAATAATGGATTGTTTTCATTGAACATATATTTTTTTAATATATGGCAAGCGATTTGGTATTCTATTTATTTTCTTCTACCACTCTTTATGGTAATACTATAAATTTTCCTTTTTTCCAATTTTAAGTGAAACTTTTGAGTCAGTTTGAAGAAAATATTATTCTGTAAAGAATAATATAGGTGGTAGTCAGATACAGTAAACACCATATAGGTATGACAAAAATGACTAAAATTTGTGAAACATTGCTTTAGTCTCATATATGAATTTTTTGAGGGAAAGAGTTGAGTGCGCAGAGATTATTTATCATTAAGGTTGGAATTTTTATTATAGTCAATCAAATTTGTTAAAGGAAAATGAAATAATAACAGTAATGGTGACACCATTTGTAAATGTTTGGAGGTCATTTGGAAATAGAACTTCTATATTTCCAGAAACCTTGTTCATTTATGACATATGAGATACTGGACCAGATACTGACCTCTTTGTGTTCTTAGAGACACTTGGCTGTATAACATGTATATTTCTATGGAAATATTTGAATGATTCTATTGTGAGGGTCCTGGTTTATGGCAAACCAAAGAGCAATTTTGATCACTACATATGCTCCTAGTCATGGGGGAAATGTACACAGACTTCTAGACTCTTCTTTACAGGATTATTGGTTTGGAACAAAATTTTTCAGGCTCAATAAGGATAATCCAAGTCAAGGCAGAAACAATATTGAAAAGAGTCTATTCTGAATTTAACCCACTCTTCCATTTATTCTCAGTCTCCTTCTATATTGCACTCTTTAATAATTTATTTTAAAAAGCTGGGACGTAAATTATTCAGCCCAACTTACCTATGGTATCACTTGCCGAGTGCTGACTAGGTGCCAGGAATTGTGCTAAATTCTATACATTCAGTACCTCACTTAATACTCACAGCAAAACTATGAGGTTGGGATTTTATTATCCCTATTTTAAGATGAGATCATTGAGAAACAGTGAGTATTAGTAATTTGGCCAATTCTACATGACTAGTATGTGTCAGAGCCAGGCTGGAAAGAAACCCAGGAAAATATAACTCCTATTGTTCGTACTCTTTATCACTGTGAGATGCCTGCTTCTTGCTTCTCTCTCTCTCTCTCTCTCTCTCTCTCTCTCTCTCTCTCTCTCTCTTCCACAAACTCATGTAATATAAATATCTGGAAATTATATGGAAATTATATAAACAGATATCTTATAAACTCCCGATCCTGGGTGATTAAATGAAATACGTAAAGAAGGAGCTTAATTGAAAATGAATGCACTTCAGCTATCATTTACCATTTCACTCTCTTGTATCCCAATTACTCTGGGATCTAATCCCCACCTATTAATTACACAATATCAAATGTTCATATTTCTACTGACCCAAACACAAACATGGACACCAACAGTCTGGAAATTACTTGTTAGCATATAAATCAATACGAGATTATAAATTCCTAGTACTTTCAGATTGTAAATCAGATTCAGGAAGAACAGTTGCCAGAAAGCCACATTGCTTGGAACAGTTTCTGAATTACTGGCACTGGATATTGCCATATCGATTTATTGATTGAAACAACAACAATAATCTGCAAGCGTAAGTGGCACCTGAAATAAGTGAGTGACTTTTGGTGCCAATAATTGTGCAGGTAGATTTTTTGAAATATAAAATTATTATCATACATTTAATTATTTTTGTAGAAATTATCTTGTAGGGTGCATCTCAGGAAAACTCTATGGGCTGATGTGATTTTTTCTTTTTTTTACTGATTTTTTTTTTTTAATGAGGGCTCTTTATTCAAACAATAAGCCACAATACCATGATCATACGTTAAAAACATTTCCCAATTGTTTAATCCTTTTTTGGTTTACTTTGTTTTCTTCAGATGTGAACAAAGGAAGGGCCATATTTTATGATTAATTGAAATGTCTTTTTTTTTTTTTTTTTTTTTTTGAGGGCAGTGTCACTGGCCCTCATATGTGGGACCTGAACCTGGGCCGCTGGCTTCCCAGGCCAGTGCTTAACCACTGCGCCACTCTGCCGGCCCTGAAATGTCTTTTAATATAGAGTTGATTACTTCTTCTCTTTAATTTTTCTGAAATTTTTGGTTGAAAAATCCAGATTATTTTTTCTGTAGAGTTTCTCACATTCTAGGGTTTTTGGACTGCATCCCACCAGTGGTGTATGCCTGATTTTCTTTCCCTGTATTTCCTGTAATTTGGGAATCCAGAGTATTGATCAGATTCCTGTTCGGTGTTTTTGGCACATGTACTTCCTGAGCGGTGCTGTGTATTTCCATAAGGAGGCACATAATGTCTGGTCCTCGTTTGGTGATATTGTCAGTCATTGATGATCACTGCCTATGTCCTTTATTTCATTATATATTGAAAAATAATGATATTCTAATTTTAACATTATCTTTTATTGGAAAGAATAGTTCTTAAAAAAGAAGAAAATTCCCATATCAATGCTAGTTAATTAGAAGTGTTATTTAGAAAGGCAGAATAAACCCCAATTCTTTTTTTTTTTTATTTACAAGATATTTGGTTATTGAGCATCTTTAAAAGGTGACCAATAAAGTCTTCGTTTTTTTATGATATTTACGAATTCATGGATTGAAACATTTTTAATGTATTTTAATATATAGCAGTTGCTGTTAATGATGCTCAATGACTCTTAACTTTGGCTAGTGGGGCTCTATCCAAGCTTGCTCCTGAGCCCTGAAGATATTATTCTTCTAGACCAGGGGTCGTCAAACTGCAGCTTGAGAGCCGCATGCGGCTCTTTGGGGAAGTACATGTGGCTCTGAAGGAAAATTGAAAATGAAAACAATACTATCACAGTTTCATTGATAAAATTTTCAAAGGATATTATTCACATAATGGTGATTTCATTTGTTTTATGGCTCTCGAACAATTTTTAAATTGTTGTGAGGTACAGGACTGGCTCTGTTGTCTCAAAAGTTTGCCGATTCCTGTTCTAGACATTTGTTTTTCTGTTCTACCAAAACAATCCTGGCTCATTTATAAATTTCCTGTCCCAGACCTGGAATCAAGGAACTCTAGATCTTTTCAAATAGCAAAATGGGATTGAAAGACCACAATTAGAGCACTAAAGTAACTCATTCCTGTTGGATTGGTGGAGATTCTAGGCCTTTTCAGTGGCAAGAAAAATATATATATATAGTCAGACAATGAAGTTTGTGAACTTGTTGCAACAATATTGCTAACCTTTTTTGATATCAGAGGGATTGTTCATTATGAATTTGTACCAACTGGACAAACAATTAACCTAGTTTACTGTTGGGAAATGCTGAAAAGGCTGCGTGAAAAAGTTAGACAACCTGAACTTTTCACCAACAATTAATTCATGGCTCTTGCATCACGACAAATGCACCAGCTCACATGGCACTGTCTGTGAGGGAGTTTTAGCCAGTAAACAAATAATTGTTTTGGAACACCCTCCCTGCTCACCTGATCTGGCCCCCAATGACTTCTTTCTTTACCCAAAGATAAAGAAAATATTGAAAAGAAGACATTTTGATGACATTTAGGACATCAAGGGTAATATGATGACAGCTCTGATGGCCATTCCAGAAAAAGAGTTTCAAAATTGTTTTAAAGGGTGAGCTAGGTGCTGGCATCAGTGCATAGCTTCCCAAGGGGAGGATTTCAAAGGTGACCATACTGATATTCAGCAATGAGGTATGTAGCATTTTTTCTAGGACAACTTAATTGTCCTACCTTATGTGTGTGTGTGTGTGTGTGTGTGCGCGCGTGCGCGTGCATGCATGGGTGTTTTTTTAAATAAAATACATTTTTATGCTAATTTGGACTTTTAAATATTTTTATAAATATATTGTTTTATAGAGTATATTTATATGATTGCAAAGTTCAATGAGTAAGCAGGATATATGCAAAGCAATTCAGCTTATATCCTTCTCACTCTATCCTATTTTCTCCTTTCTCTATTGATAAAGTTTTTAAAATTCTGTGGATTATACCTGTGACATAGCCTGCCACATAGCCTATATAATTTTTGCAAGTTGTGATGGTCACTCTATATTGGGTATTCATTCCAGGCATATAGTCTTACACAGGGTGGTTTTTTTTTCCATACTTTACTCAAACAGTACACTATTGATAGGTATTTGAGTTATCTCCACTTTAAGTTTATTTATTTTTTGTTACTATAAATAGTGTTGCAATGAATAGCTTTATCCAAATAATTTATTTTGCACTATTGCCATCCAATGACTTGATTTTTATATAATCATTTTAAGGTAGGTAATTACTCTATTTAATAAAGTAAGGTAACTAATGGTCAGAAGTGCTAAGAACATAATCGCAATTAATTGACCAATGGATTGATTGATTCATTGATCTAGTCACATAATTGTAATGCATACTGATGAAAGAAGTTAGGACAGAAAGAGGGTAATATCCCTTCACATTTAATTTGTCTGAAGGTCAAATCTCACATCAGTGGCAAAGCGTATAATAAAGCAGATCACACATCTTGGCACAGTGTCCATCAGAATCATGCTAAGCGAAACAGTCACAGAGAAAAAGTCGAGAACCATATGACTTCCCTGATATGTGGGATATAAAATTGAAAGCAACAAAGGAACAAGAAAAACACAGAAATGAAAACTCATAGACACAAGCAACAATTTAGTGGTTACCAGAGGGTAAATGGGGAGGGAGTGGTAGAAGGGTAAACGGGGTCAAATATATGGTGATGGAAGGAGAACTGACTCTGGGTGGTGAACGCACAATGTGATATATAGATGATGTGTTACAGAATTGTACACCTGAAACCTATTTAACTTTATTAACCATTGTCACCCCAATAAAGTTTAATAAAAAGGAAATCTACTAATAAACTTTAAGGTAACAATTGAAAAAAAAAAAGTCTTCTCTAGGCTGACACATCTCTAATTCTCCGTTATCATGCTTCCTTTTTCATTTGTTTTCTACTTTTTAAACACTTGCCTCTTGCCCTTTTCTGTCAATTGTCAGCCATAACAAACCACTTAAAAGGAAAAAAAAATGATTAATAATTTCAGTACTTGTGCTACTTGAGCTATAATGTGAGGTATCAATTTCACATCATCAAGTAACTTGGCACACTTTTAAGGTATTAAATGGTCTTCCAGGCACTTCCCCATAGTGATGGGAAAAAAATAAATCTCTTAACTCTTTAAAACTCTGCCTCATGCCATCCCTGTTCACCTGGCCTAGCCTAGGTATCCTATCTCCCTTACACAGGTAACCTAATCCAGTTTCCTCCAAGAACCATTGAGCTTAAACACATGTTTCATAGGGCTGTATGGCTTCCCAATGTGCCTCAGAGAGTCCTCATTTGCCCCCTTTCATGATATTTGAAATTATTTAGAATATGACACTTGTATTGTAACACATCTATCACCATTCCCTTTTGGGATTGACTCTGAATTGACAGTTCATTTTTCAGGGGGAGTGAAGGTGACTTTTAAGCCAGAACCAAGGATCTGATTTTCACACTGTTAGAGAGGCCATGCGTGGAAACAGGAGACATCATATACGAACCTGTGAATCCTGACTTCTTGGTCAAAAAGCAAGTCACATCTAGGGCATCACTAAAGGCAAGATTTGTGTCTAATTTAGTTGTATTTTTCTTTTCTTTTTTTCTTTTTTTTAACAGAACTGCAAATACCTATTGTTTGATGCTGGTGTTTTGTTGTTTTTCTTTTTTCAACATATATGATCTTTCACATATTGTTTGTACTCTTATGTGAACCATAAACTCAAAGACTGTACGGTAGGACAAGTTTGACAGAAACGCTTTTACTCACCATATCCTTGTCTCCCTCCACCACGCACCCACACACTCTCTCTTCCTGCTTGTGTCCCTCCCCTCCTGTGTTCTCACCATGACAGGAGGACTTGATGTGTCTCTTCCATTGCTCTACTCAAATATAAAAAGAGATATAAATAACACCGTTTGCGATCAAGTCAGAAGTCAGTTTGCTTGTTCCAATATTTCATGCATAATACAAACATCATCTTCTTCATATGCAAATTGCTTGCTTTTAGATGAAGTTGAATGAAATGATTCTCAACCTCGACTACATAGTACTTTTCAATAGGCCAGGAATCAAGACAGAACAGTTAAGGCAGAATCTCTGAGGGTGGGATCTAGGCATCGGTATTTTATGAAACTCTTCAGATGATTCCAATGTCCAACATAGGGAGAACCACCGACAAAATGCAATTCTCTAAGGCTCACATATTTGCAGCTGAGAATCGCTGCTTAGTAAGCAAGTCATGGCTAATAGGGAAGTTTGTCATGTCCCTGAGCAGAAAAAGTTTTATGAATCAGTGTCATCAGATCATTCATCAAAACCTCATTAACCAATCTACTATTTATAGTTAAAAAATCAATATGGCAAAATACGATTTTGAAGAATAAAATATGAACTGTCTCTATATTCTAATTCCTTTTAAAAAAGAGTTAAGTGCTAATATTTAAACTACCTATTCAAGATACAAAGTTAAAAACTCTAGGAATAATAGCTTACCCAAGGAATTTGACTAGTGTAGCATTCATAATAGTTATCCTCCATATCCATTTAGACTCTGATATTTCATTTTATAGAGTTTTACTTTTATCCACATACAAACTTCTTTAATGGAAATTGCCCACATGCCATACAATGCATGGTTGACTTATTTTACATTTGCTTAACAGCCTCATTCCATGATTTAAGGGGACTTTTGTGAGGGCAAAACAGTCAAATAAAATCTTAATAACATGATGGTTTTAAAAGGGCACTCAAAGGCAAAATGTGAATATGACATTTTCACATTGATTAGTAACACAAGTATATTGCAGATATTCTATCTAAACATTAAATTCAGCACATCAATTTTGTTAATGACATACACAGATTTTTTTTCCTAAGTAAATGGTAAGATTTTTATTTTTTATAGGGAAAGTGATTTTTTTTCATACATGAAGAATAAGGTAACATTTGTTTATATTTATATGTATGTTAAAGTTTGAAAATTCAGTTTACTTTCAATTTGCATCATGAAAATAGTAAAATTTGTATATTTTTAATTTGTAAGAGGTGATACCAGCTGCCATGTGCCTGGGAGCATATGCTTTTTGGGAAACATTTTTGTAAATGTTTGGATGTTGCCATACTTATAACTCAGGAGAAAAAATGCACTGTATCATTTTATTTGGATTTTAACATTAGCTTATGTCATTATATTTCCTTTAAGAGTTATATTGATATATGACTATTATATATAAGTAAATAATGGAAGTATATATGTATATGTATACACATCTATCTATCTATCTATCTATCTATCTATCTATCTATCTATCTATCTATCTATACATATGTACTCATATTGAAATCCTTAGAGACAATATTGCAAATGTTTGCTCTAATAATTATACCCAATTCTTATTTCCTTTAGCATAACAATGATTTAACTATTGAAAGTGACGTAATTGACATATTCTGGATTATATAGATTTTTTTCAGTTACAATTTTAAAAACAAATGATACCTGAAACATCACTAACATGATTCCCAAAGATAAGACATGCTCTGTTGTTTTTGAAGATCTAACTGTATTACTACCATGTATGGTTGTGTTCCATTATTTTTAGCAATATTCTATACTTAGAGTTCTGCAATACCTTAAGCAGAATTTAAGTAGTTGGCATGTGCTCAGTTTCTATGAAGTTCACATTTTCTGTAATGCATTAACCAGCAGAAACATTGCACAAGTCTAATTTATGTTATAGACTTAGGCAAGCATGACAAAGCTTGGTGGACCATGTTATAGCACAAGGCCCTGAGGGGAGAGCAAAACCTCTTACTGGCGCAGAGCAAATGCTAGGAGGCTCATCGAGAGTGTTGGAAGAAGGGCCAGTAGTGAGCAGAATGTCAGAGGGTCTGGCAGCTGACCACACAGTCACACCACCAGCACAGGGTAGCAGAATATGAGATCGTTGGTAGTACTTTCATGGGTAGTGGGTGGAAACAGTGAGGATTCTAGGAAGACTCCCAAAGGAGCATCACAGAATTTCACCAACTGACAAATGGATAACAGCCAAAAGAAGTTTGGAGGAGGATTGAGTACCTGGGATTTGAAAGAACAGGAGACCAAAGCTAGCAAAATCAGAAACATCTGAAAGCCAGCTACGAGAACTGGAACAGTAAGTGAGGATGACATATCAGATATAAGGAAGAGATCTAGTTAGAGCCAGGGACCAGGCTGACGGTCAGTCTTAATGGAGCATCAATTATTGGTGAGCACTTACATTCATGCATCCTTCTTGACTCAGGATAAGATTTGTTCTAGGCACACTGGGCAGAGTTCGGAGGGTGTAAGGGGCGTGGTTCGAGTGGTCTGGGATAGGAAAGAAGAGAGACACAGAGGCTGTGAACCAGACAGCACTTCTTATGGATACCAGAATTCAAGAACACATAATATCAATTTTCATTCCCATGGATGCAGCTTTTAAAACAATCTGCAAGCACTCTTCTGCAGAGTAAAGAGCAGTCAGGATTTGCGTCTCCAACCTCCCTGTCAGATCCTGCTTGGGCACTGTAAGTACCAGAGATGTTTATACCAGACTCCTAGCAAAACTTCAAGTGTTTTATTCTAAGCTGTCAAGACATTCGAGGTGCATAAAGTTTCTTGATGGAATGTTATCACATGTATCAAGACAAGATATGAAGAACTCACATGTTCACTTCTATTTTGTCGAAGCAGCCTGGGGGTGGTGTGTTTTCTGCAGATTCAACTAAACAGTACCCATCCTCCAACAAGAATTACAACAAACACTAAGCATTAGAATATAAACAGTGGAGGTTTTTCCTCCACTGTTTGGTGAGTTTGAATTATATCACCTTCCAAACATTTATTCTTCTTCTGTGTTAGCTTGAGAAAATGTACATTTTGGAGGGCAGTATGGAATGGTATATAAAATTAGGTAACAAATGTATAATAATAAATTTATAATCTTAAAGAAAATGTCCTTATTCCAAATGCCAAATTGTATGTTTTGACTTATGGAATTTTAAAGAAAAGCAGTATAATCACGTTCAATAATATTGTTTTCCATTTCTAAGAAAATATAAAGCTCAATAAATGCAAAATTTTCAACAGTAATATAAAAAATGCTACAATTTTTTTCCCAACTGTAATCATTGGAATAAAGTTTTACTTATTGCAGAGGATACTTTAGTAAACTTCTCTTTCACAACCTAATTTTTTTCATAAAAGAACAAATGAAACTTCATAGCTTTCACCACATAACACAACTTTCCCAGCTTTTAATAGCCTAATCATTCTTTTGTTGTTTCAAACAACGAAAGCCTTATTCTTTTGAGCCAGACTGTTTTAAATGCTTCTTTTTAAAAATTTAAGTTTTATCTTTAAGAGAAGATGCAGTTTTTATATCACTTATTGAGTAACAAAAAAGGAGGTTTTCTTTTAACATCTTTAGTTAAAATAAATGACAGACTTCTGCTATTGAAATTAGAAAAAAATCATGTATTATCACCTCTGGCCTAACGTAAACTTGCTAATAACTGCAATTTATGAATATTTATCATGAGACAAAATAGTTAAAGAGACAGTACAGCTTTAATCTTTGGGTTGCATTTCTAATAATTGGCAACTTAACTTGAATTAATCAGACTGACTGAGTCTTTAAAAATATAGGTTTGCCTGGGCCGGCAGAGTGGCTCAGTGGTTAAGCACTGGCTTGGGAAGCCAGCAGCCCCCGTTCGGGTCCCACGTGTGGGGGCCAGTGACACAGCCCTCAAAATAAAAAAAAAATGTATATATATATATATATATATATATATATATATATATATATATATGTTTGCCTGAATTTGTCATGTCTTTTGTGAGTCTTTCTGTCTTTGCATTTCAAAACATTCTGTTTAATCTTTATGAAAATTCCTCAAAACCCTTTGTGGAGACCAAGTGTTGGTCTTCACCAAAGCTTCTCCAGGATGCAAAATTAGAGTTGGCATCATGGATGCAAAATTAGAGTTGGCATCATGGAAGACAACTGAAATAACTATTGTTAACTGATCATGGCTCCTTAACTAAAAATATTAGAAGAACAAACATAGGCCTTTGATATATGATAAATCTTGGAAGATGAGACGTGCTATTATAAAGTGAAATAAAATTCCACACGCCTGAACTGCAGTTCCTTCCAGGTGTCGGTTTGGGTCCTTAGTCACCTTTCTGCTCCTTCACCTTTCATTTCTAGTGCTTGCCTGTGTGTGATCTATTTTCCTGAGAAAACTTTCCACTGAGTTGAAAGCCTGAGCACTCTTAAGTTCAGATAAATGATAATGAGTATTGTCAAAGAGGCAGTAAACTTGAGTCCTTGGTTCTGGCTGTTGAGCCAGGAGCCACAGGAGTTAATTGTGCGAATGGTAATGAGGCCAGGGAGGCGGCAGATGCTCGCGTGCCTTTACAATCCAAATCCCACCAACAAATTCCTCCCACAGAAATTTTGCGGGACATCTTGGCACCCCGGAGATGAAGAGAGATGCAGCCACAGCCACATGCCACCTGCTAGACCTATTGTAGGGGGGAAAAAAAGCCATTACAATAACAAAGTTGTTTGCTGTCTTTTGCAATGACTTGACTGCACTGGTGTTGACCATAGTAGAGAAATGGAAGGAAAAGAGCCATCTGATTCTTTATAGAGAAACGTTTGTGCCCCAAACAGTTAACGACTGACGTGGAAAAGACTGATGTTCCCTATATGATGCATAGTCTTCTGATAAACCATCGTCTTGTAACTCCTCCTAGCCTGTTGATTCTACATCAGATTTACAAGACCACATGCGTTTTGGTGACATTAAGAAAAACGGCCATTTTTTATCCCTACAGAAAAATCAAGAGAAAAAGAGTAGGAAGTAAAACTATTATGAATATTTATTTCTTAGTAAAAATAAAACCCCTTGACCTTTTTGAAGGTCTTAGCCAAAATGATTTGTTTTGATTGAGTTAGAGTTCTCACTCACTGATCATTTAGTTCTTTTCATTGTTAAATATCGAAGACTAGGAAGGCCAGAATGCCCTGTTTTAAGAAAATGAATGAAGAGAATGGAGGTTCACAAAATCAGAAGTGACTCTCACATACAGGGCATTTTAGGTTTGTGTGACAGTGTTGTCCATAAGGCAGTTTAGGGTTCTCCATGAGGACAGCAAAATGGCATGTCTGAGAAACTCTATTATATGTTATTTACTTTCACTTTTGAGGATATATATATACCTGCTTAGTGAAAACTTGGTATTATATTCCTTGTAGGAAAAAGTGGACCTATTTCTAGTATTGGAAAACAGGGTTTGGTTCAATAGTGACTTCAGATATAGAAGATATGTCATGTTAATATTGCCTTGGGTGAGAGGCTGTGTCTCAGGGGAGGTTAAACAAAAGCTGCTTAAGTTCACTTTTTGTTCAGCTGGTTGACCCTTGTTATTATAAAAGCAGTTAGTTAGGCTGGAATTTCTGAATTCATTGTGGACAAGCTTTGATGATCTTGCATTAACAATACAGATTTTAGATTGAACTATTTACATGCTTTGTAAGTTTACATCATTATTATCATTTCAGGTTGGATAAGCTCTATGGTACCAGATTGTTCTGTTTGTAAAGACCCAAGATCCTACAGCAAATAAAAAAACTGTGTTCTTTTTATAATAATAAAATATGTGCTTTTGACTTACTGAGAAGTCAGATATGGATGCATCTGGGAGTAGTATGTAAATGCCAACAAGCTGTTTATACTGGGACACACTCCTGCATAATAATCATAATCCAATTCTAGCAGAAACCTTTTGAATTTAAAACATTGCAGAGTTACAGTAAAACAGAAAGAACCATAGCATATGTTGCAGTTGCTGATTGTTTGTGAAAAAGCTCAAATATGTTTATGTTTCTTTTTGCAAATTTGGGATTTCTATAGTTTAACATTATCCAGCAAAATCGCTTTTTTAAACAATTTTATTGTGCTTTGGTGAACTGCTTTGGATAAAAAATGGATGGGGCTAAGATTTGCTTTTTCATATTCCCATTGCTGAATGAACACCTTAATGCACAGCCATTTTGTCTAAGAAAATTTGTATTGGGGGTCGTGGAGAAAGTGAATATTATTATTTCATTAAGTTAATGTTACAAATTCTGTGCAGAGTTAATGACATGCAGGCTATAAATGCTTCTTAAATTTAAAGGAAAGATTCTTTGTTGTTGTTATTTATTTGGATGATTAAATTCAGTACTTTTGGCTGAGAATTTGCTTGCCTTAAATTATATCACTTTCTTTGCCAGGAGTGTTAGCGTCTTTCACTTCGCTTCACAACAGAAAACAGAGTTTCTAAAAAAAAGTTTGTCAAAATGAATAATATGTTCTTGAGTACTCAGTATTAACAGGATACCCAGGTGCTCTTCTTATGTCTTCCTTCCAAATTTAGGATCCCATATTTTATACAAAAGAAATATTTGTGAAGAGACTAATCACTGGGGAGACTGGTGATGGCATGAACAATGACGCAACATCAAAGATTTGTTGAGTGGGGAGTGGGTTTCTTTGATCTCAGGTCAGTATCTCTTGTGCTGCATGACTCTATTCCCTTGAGTCAATCCATGCTTAGCATTTGCTCACTGGAATGTTTCTGATTAGAACATAAATAAGAATCTATATGTCAACTGTTCTTTTCTCAGTTTTCCATACTTTCTATTTGCATCTTTTAATCTACTGATGATTCAATTGTGTTTCCAGAGGAGCCTAGTTTCAGAAAAATACCACATGATAGGTGAATATGTCCCAAGGGATCTGGGATATTTAGAGTCAGGAAAATATCACCTCAACCTTTATTTCTCTGTTTTCCCCAGATCTATTTAGGAATCACTTCAATTAATCCTGAAGCTTTGATAATTTTTAAAGATAACACCCAAAGGACAAAGTATTGATATTTTAATTGCACGGGTTGCAACATTTTTCCATGACACAATTTCACCTTGATGTGTACTGATGTCTTTCCCCAGAGTTTCATAATTTTGAAAAAAGAAAGAATTAAACAATGGGAGAGGCTTTTTCATATAATATCTAAGAAACAAGTAGTTATTACTATATTGGAAATAGATTTTGGAGGCAAGTAAACAAAATCAAGATTAACTCTACATTTGCCATGTGAAAATTTGCTTACACTTTGTGAGTCTTTGTTTCTTCATCATAAAATGGTTCTAGGATTTATGCGGCATGCAATACTTGGGCTCTGCCCTCAACATACACTTTCCACTTCACTTTGTTAACTGAACCCCCGTCTTGAGCACTTTGTATGAAGTGAAGGAGCTATTCTGCCACCCAGGGCTAAAACTTGATTAGTTTAGACCAGTCTGACAATTCCACCTCCTTGCTAGGGATTAAAAAATGTTCATGTGACACTAATCTGACCAACGAACTTTAAGAGGATATCGGTGGAAGGTTCCTAGAACTTATTATTTTTTTCTTGATAAAAGAAGATTTATGAAGGAAATACTGATTTTTGGAGTTCTGGACTCAGCTGAGTGGGGAGATATTTCTTAGAATCGGGACAGTCATCTTGAGAAGGTGAAGGAACCCATGCAAGGAGGATAAACCAGCACATAGAAGAGGAAAGAACAGGATGGGAGAAACCTGGTTCATGGCCACTTAATTATTCCATGTCAAAAATGTCCTGTCTCTGTGCATCTTGTGTTTTGAGATAATAAACTTCTTCTTGTTGGCATTTTGGCTGGGTTCTGTTATTTGTATGCCACATGTTCCTAGCAATGATAAACATTTCATTATTAAGATTATAGGAAGAGTTAAATGAGAAAACATATATAAAGCTCTTGGCACCTAATGGTTTTCAATAACTATTACCTTTATTTTTATTGTGTTCCAAGACCCTAACATTTAATTACTATGTGAGATGTTACTATTTTAGATGTTTTGTTTTGTTTTTTTATGAGTAACTCAATCTAAATGTAAACTCTTAAATTTGCAATCTTAATTACATTTTGGAATAGATATTTTCCACAATGTTTTAATGCTTTGGGGGCAGATATTTCCTAAACTGCTTTACTGTTTAAATGTGAATCTTTTTGGAAATCAAATTCCTGTGGATAGAGAATATTGGCTAGAATTGAACAGTTTATTATAACTAAGTTAACTCATTCAAATTCAAAATAAACACTAGATGATAATAAAGAGGCACAATGTTGTCACAGATGGTGGCCTATTATGTGCCTTAAAGGAAACAGACATTCTTTTCAATGAAGGTCTAGTAACTTTCCTCAGTTTTGTTCCAACTAAAACATTTTCTATATAATTAACATACATTTATTATTTAAAAAGTCTTTGCAAACTGTTTATTTCTTTATAGGTTAGTAAAGGATGGCAAGTATACACATTTCCAGACACCAGCTATATAGCTAGGTATATACTCGTATGTCCTATTAATAATTTCTTTTGTTTTACGAAATTTTAATTATTATTGATAAAAGTTGCTATTTGACAGACTATCTTGAACCTTTTGTTTTCTTTGTAAAAATTAAGCGTCCCACAATTTGATAACATTGCTCTTACTGCTCTACAAATTCTAGATTGTTCCTCATTGAATGTGTTTCAACTCGTGGATGATAACTGTGAAGTGAGTAAGTTCCCATAAATTCTAAGTCAATAAGCAATTGGACATTGAAGTTACAATTAACCTAACTGTATTTACTAATAGTAAATTCTTTGTACATAATTGATGCTAATCAATAGACATTTATTTAAGCTTAACATACTATATTAAAACCTACTTTCAAAAAGTTTTAATCTCATCTATCCCACAATAGCATTGATTTGGTTTTCATTAAGTGAAGGCTCATGTTTCTAAGCAATTTTAGTTTTTCCTTTATACTTTGAGAAATTTTATCTTAAGAGCAGACACCAGTTTATGTAGAGTGGGATGATCCTAGTTGGAAAAAAAAAATGGTTCAATAAATCAGATACTTGCTAGAAGCTTCCAGAAGTATTGTACCTGAAGTGGATTTTAAAATGAACACACAAAAGATTCAGGCATCAGCAAAAGACTTTTTGTCATACTTCAATTTCTTTTCTAAATCCTGAGCTAGAAATAGTTATGGATAAATGGACAGTATACCTAAAATTTGCTTTCACCCACCACTGAAAGTAATATTGGCATGAAGAAAACATAAAGCAAACTTGCTATTTAGATATAATAGACAGACGAAAAACTCTCAATAGGATATTCCTAAACATACACATATATACAAATATACATATAATATACATAATGACATTGGAAATATTTTCACCAGCAGCAATAGCTCTTCAAAAAGAATTAGATCTCTTTCTGAGAAGTATTCCCCTCCTGAATAAAAACTATACTGCCCAAATGGATGGGGAGAGGTTGATAACTGATATAAAACATTGGATCCAGAGACAAGCTAAATGTCCCTTCCCTTTCTATGAATTTAACTGAATAGAGAAGTTTTCTTACATCTCTTCTACTTATATTCTTGAATCAATGGTATCTAAGCCCTGGCCCTTTCTATGGCAATCTTCACCATATGCCAACTGTTTAAACTCCCCCAACAAAGAAAATCTCACAGAAATCATGTTAGGATTTCTACTGCTTCAGACAGTAGGTTACTCTTCCTAGCAACGTGCCTCAAACTTGAATGTGCCTAGGAATCAGCTGAGGAGCTTATTAACACGCAGATTCTGATGGAGTAGGTCTGGAGTGCTGCCTGAGACTCTGCATGTCTAACGAGCTTCCAGATAATGTCCATCCTACTGCTATATGGACCATCCACTGTGTAGCACCGCTTTTAACTCAAAACTGGGCCTCAACTCACTCGAAGGCTGACCACCCATCCAAGCCCCTCACGTATCCTCAGCAGCAGCTGTCAGAACCCAATCTGTAGGCTTTGTTTCCTGCTTCAGGATACTGCTGTGAGGGGAAGGCATTTAAGAGATCCAGTAACAGCTCAGATGATTAATGCTAACGTCAACCTTGCTGCCATCCAGTTTAACTTTGTCATCTGGTCTCACATGTTGACTTGGCTTCCAGGATGTGCCAATTTTCAGAAGACTGGATCTTGGGTGCTTGTCTTATTCTGTCCACTTTAACCTCTAATTCCATCGCCTGCCTGGCTGGAAAGGCCTGAAGCCCTAAAATGAACAGCAGCTCACCTTTATACTTTGCATCTGTACTCTGTTGATTGCCTGTTGCCAGACCCTAAGTCACCTGCTGGGACTTGGGATGCTACCTTTGGCAGGACACCGCAAATACTGATTGCACATTCAGACAGAATTGACTTTGCCCCTCTCACCATGTGTCATGGACTCTAACCCCCCCCGCCGATACTGCCTCCTGGCACCTGCAGAGTGATGCCTCCAGGTTTGGAGCCTCCTGTGGGCATTCATCCCACCCAGTTTTGACCAGAATTCTACTAAATTCTGTTTCTATTCAATGAGCATAAGAATAGCTTAGGATCTATTTTCATTTCCCACCCCTTGATCTTATGTTGACAACGTTATTCCAATAAAAAGTTCATATTGTTCATTTTTTTCATTATGTTCTTGAATAGAGTAGTAAATGGAATACAGGGAAAACAACATAAAGAGATATAATATGATTGATAAAAGGTCTAATAATGCTTTTAAAATGAAAATCTTGTTTGACAAATTTTATCTTTCCTTGCCATTGCCAAGTTATATCAAAGTATATCCTTTTGTCTTCCTAGTATTTTGTGACATGATATTAAAAAAATGTTTATATCAAAGTATTTGAGAAGAGACAAATACTAGATATGTATCCTAGACATAATAAGTACCTGGCAGACTTCCTTTAACTGTATTATTAGATATTTCCTATGGCTTGGAGTCTGGTGGTCTACTTAAATATGTACATCTGATAGATCTTTTCAACTGTTCTTCAGCAAACCAGCAAGTTTTCAAGATCATCACAGATCAGTGTTATTAATTTTGTCGATTATGTTTCAAAAGTGACCTTCATAAATCAAGACTGGAGACAGCTTAATCTTTCCAGCATAAAATTATATAAGCATCTAAACCAAAAATTGAAAAGCAACAAGGACTGTGAATATAATCTGCTTTTATTTTTTTCTTCAATGGATGTTGTGAAGAAAACAGACACACAGAGGCTAAGGAAAGGAAACCAACCTTTGTTGTATGTTTACTCTGTGCCAGTCTGTGTGCAAAGCCCTTAGTTATGGCATGCCATGTTTTACCACACTTTGCTTTATTGCACTTCGCAGATATTGCTTTTTTTTACAAATTGAAGTTTTGTGGCCACTGTATGTTCAGCAAGTCTGTCAGCACCATTTTAGCACAGGCTCAGATGACAGTTAGCATTTTTAGCAATAAATTATTTTTTAATTAAGGTACGTACATTTTTTAGACATGATGTTATTGCACACTTAATAGACTACAGTATAGAGGAAAAATAACTTTTATATGCGCTGGGAAGCCACAAAACTTGTGTGCCTTGCTTTAGTGTGATACTCACTTTATCGTGGTTGTCTGGAACTGAACCTACATTATTTCGGAGGTATGCCTGTATTTAAATCTTACAAGAATGTGTTATAGTGAATTAACTATCACTCCCAGAGGATTAGACAGACTCAAAGGAGTTAAATAATTTGTTCAGGATTACACAGCTACCAACTGGTGGTACCTGCATTTGCACATGTGTTGGGCTCATATAAAAAGTCAAGCTTTTTACCTTAAATGATTCCAGGGTCTTGGGATTCCTTAACTTTATTATCTTTTGTGTGGTAAAAATTTGCTCTTATCTAATTTCCCAAGATACACAGTATTTAGGCTTATTACAGACATATGCTGTCAAGCAGGATCTTGAGTTCCTCCTATATGGCATTTCACAACAAATGATATGAGGAAAGATTGTGATAGTACGTCAATCTACAAGAAGATTGTGAAATCCCATATTATTGGTTTGATGATGGGAAAGATGATACAGTCAGATGGAAGTGAATATTTATTCTTCTATTATTCTTCAATTGTTTGCATTTCATATGTTCTAATGAAATATGAATAACTAAAAATTTAAAAACAAAATCCACATCTGTTCTTAAGAAATTTTAGTGCTCCACTACCAAAAAAAGACTATTCTTTATTGGAGAGTTGTTGGCACTTTACAATTGTGTTGCATTTCCCTTCTTCTTCAGTAGGAAGAAAAACATTCAAGACTTAGAATTATCAAGCTTCTTGAACACAAAAGTAATTCAACTAAATAGCATAATAAAAATGTTATTAAAGGTGACAGGTTGTATTGAAAATGCCAGCTGGTATCTTTTCTCTAGGTTTAGCAATTGTCAGCCAATTTAGGCTAAAGTGGTACAAGGAGCTTTGTGGTTACAACATCCACAGCAGGATGGAAGTAGCCAAGGTTTTCCTCCAGGAACTGAGGAGCGGTTTGTCCTGATGTCTAATCCCACTCAGAATACTAGAACCATCTTAGTCAACAAAGGCGGCCATGTCCTAGGTGGATGGACTTCATGGAACAGTCAATCCACTGTCTATGAAGAGTCCTTCACTAGTGTCTGAGAGGTTGTTTTAGAGGGCTTACCTCTTCTTCATGACAGTAAAACTCCAGAAGACGGGAAAAGGCCAATCAAATCACCATTAGGTGAAACTAACAGGAGTTTATCAGTTCTTCTCCCTTAACACAAACCCTTTCACAAGTAGCAAATGATGTGGGAGAGTTTTTTCAGTATTTTATTTTTAGGGCTACCAAATAAGGATATTTTGAATTGCTGGAACAAATCAAAAGTGCGAAGGAAAGATTTATTTTCTATTTTGTAGTTTTGAAGACAAGTTTGAAAACCATAATAGTGGAGTACACTAAGAACAAATCAAAACCACAATACTATCTATCAAGAAGGTCTTCTCAGGAGAGATTGGCAAGATAAAAATGAAATGATAGGGCCGGCCGAGTGGCGCATTGGTTAAGAGCTGGCTTGGGAAGCCAGCGGCCCCGGTTCGGATCCCACATAGGGCCAGTGACACTGCCCTCAAAAAAAAAAAAAAAAAAAAAGTCAAAAATGAAATGATATTTGATGAGGATGAGATCCCAAGTATAAAAAGCCATCTTCCAAGAAAAGATTCCAAGCTCTTTAAAGACTTATTCATAGAAACACATTCTTTATGAATATATACTAATTTACAACCTATTTCAAATATCTCAGTAAGTTAATCAGAAGCTCTTTCACATTGATTAATTCTGTTCAAGCTCACTGTCAGAAAGAAAGATTTTTAAAAATTATTTTTCACTTTTTTTTTTTTTTTTGAGGGTAGTGTCTCTGGCCCTCATATGTGGGACCTGAACCGGGGCCACTGTATTTTTCACTTTTTAAACATTAGGAAAAATGACCTCTACGTTAAGGTAGGTAAGCCCATTGCTCTTGGAGTTTTGGGGGTAGGCTTATCAAATCAACAAAGAAAACTCTCCTAGAACTAATGGAATTAGATTATCTGTGAATTCTCATCCCAACTTTGAATAGTCACTAATTCCTTTCTTTGCTCTTTTGGTGTTTGCAGAGGGGTTCACTAAAGCTTGAATTGATATAATTATTGGCTCAGATTGTTAGAGATCTAGGCCAGATGGCTATGGGTTTCTAAAGTCCCAGTTGCTTGAAGTAGTTTTCCTGGTTTGCCTATAGGGTTTGGGGATCAGCAACTTGAAAGGGCTACAAACTTGTAAAACAGTATTATTCATGGAGGCAGGATGTTCATCAGCGTGACCCAGCACTAAATGCATTCATTATAGGCATTTCTATTCTGCACAATTTGCCACACAGCACTGGTTTCTGGAGGGGGAAAAAAGACAATGGCTTATAAAATGCTTTTGAATGCCTAAAAAGAAATAGAGTTCATGCTGAGACTCCTGTGCTTTCTTTTTTGGAAAGAGCCTTCTTACTGACTTTAGTTGAGCTCTGCTGAGAGTAAGCAAAGTGGAAAAATCAGAAAATTACTTTTTTCCCCCCTATATGTTTCTGGGGGCAAAATAGAGTGAGGGAAATAAATGGGAAAAAAAATGACAGTGAGATTATGTGAAACAGCAAATATGCAAGTAGATGAAGACAGCTGAGGAATAATGCAAGAGGTATGAAAAGAGGCAGCAGGAACAGAGCCACGACGATAAACTTAAAAGGAATTGCAGAGCAGAAAGCACATCATAAATAATCAAATTTCAAATAAGAATACCATATCAGTTTCTGTGACCTGGATAGAGCACAACCCACCATGATATTTCCTAGCATTTTGATGCACACGAAATGCAGTTTTCAGCTCAGGCATTTGATTCTTCAGTGTAAACAAGCTTTGGGTGTTTAAAATACATATCTGTAAAGTGTTTTCATAAATAACACATATATTATAAAAATTTGACTTGCAAACTATGGAGTCCATGTTGACCCAGTATTTACTGTGAAGTCTCACCATGTATGCATAGTCCCTTCTGGTAGCAATTGGCATGCTAAGGCATGAAATGTCTTTTATCCAAGATAAATAGGATTTTTTTTTTTTTTTGAGGTACAGGACAAAGAAATATCATAGCCAGTTTTGCCCAGACTCAAGGAAAGAAAGGATGTCAGAGAGAACTATATTGTTAATTAGTTTCAAATCCTAAGGTGTTCCTTTAACTCTTGCTAATTAGGAGAAATCAAGAGTGGAAAATAACCCTTTTCTTATCTTCAAAGAATAAAGATGAAAGAGACACAGAGAAAGAAATCTTTCTCCTGGTTCTGTTCTTTCAAACAGAGCCCCAAGAAAATCTGCTAGCGCTCAGGGCAGGAGAAAAGACCCAAGTATTTACAGAGGGGGAGGAGAAGGAGGCCGACTGCGAAGCCTAATTAGAAGGAAGTTTTCAAATTGTATTAAATTCCTCCGCCAACAAAATGCATTTAGGGGTATTTTAAGGTAAACCGGTACTTAAAGACTATGAAAAGCAAGATGATTACATGTTTGTGGAAGAAGAAAGGGCGATGAAGAAAACCAGACCCGTTTAAAATGCCATATAAATAAAGGCGACCAGAAGTTGATTTAAAGTTTTTTCTTGTGTAATTTGTCTCCCCTTTGTCAAGGCACGCTCAGAGAAAGTAAACGCAGTGGAGGAGAAGGGGACAGCGGGTGGGGAGGGCAGAGGAGCCGTCAGGAACTGCCCCGTCCTCCTCCCCAGGCCGCGCCAGCCCCTCGCCCGCCCGCCCTCCCGCCGCCTCCCAGCCCCCGCCCGCCCCTCGGCCTCCCTCCCCCTCCCATCCTCCCCTCTCCTCCGCCCTGGCTTTGGGGACTCCATCAGCTTTTGATTTGGAAGTACGCTGATTGGCTGGAAGCGATTCAACACACGCCGGGCAAAAGAGCTTTGTCTGAGTTGAAGTGAAGTTGTACAGATTTCAGTCTGGAGTCAGCAATCACGGCTGGTTTAGTCTGCAGCCGAGCAGAGAAAGGGAGGAAAAGACTCGCCCCGGGAAAGACCCACTGCAGACTCCGCGGCACCCTGCAATAGATGGATTCCGGCTGCACGCGGGGAGAAGCCTGGAGGTGACTCTGCTTGCTTGCCAAGAGGACACACAGCCAGACACATGCGAGGACTGGACTCCATGCCGATAGTGTCTGCAAGGCGTGACACGGTGTGTATGACACAAAAGTTCGCGGGCCGTTAATTGCCGGGCTGTGTTATTAAGAGCTGCTTTCAAGGTACAAGTGCCAAATGGAGCTGAGCTTTAAGTTGCCAAAGGAAGTTGAGGGGATTGCTTTGCTGTTTTAACTTGCTCTGTGAGAGGAACCTCCTCAGCTGAGCGAGGTACCAAATGGTGGCTACAATGCACTTTAGATTTGCTTTTGCACTCCTGATGGTGTCTTTCCACTCCACGGTGTCGGGCAAGAATTTGAAATACAGGATTTACGAGGAGCAGAGGGTTGGCTCCGTGATTGCAAGACTGTCGGAGGATGTGGCTGATGTGTTAGTTAAGCTCCCATATCCTTCTACTGTTCGCTTCCGAGCCATGCAAAGGGGAAATTCTCCTCTGCTGGTGGTAAATGAGGATAATGGGGAAATCAGCATCGGGGCGAAAATCGACCGGGAACAGCTATGCCAGAAAAACTTGAACTGTTCCATAGAGTTTGATGTGATCACTTTACCCACGGAGCATCTGCAGCTTTTCCATATCGAGGTTGAGGTGCTGGATATTAATGACAATTCTCCCCAGTTTTCAAGAGCTCTCATTCCTATCGAGATATCCGAGAGCGCAGCAGTTGGGACTCGGATCCCCCTGGACAGTGCATCCGACCCAGACGTTGGGGAAAATTCCCTGCACACCTACTCTCTCTCTGCCAACGATTTCTTTAATATCGAGGTCCGGACCAGGACCGATGGAGCCAAATATGCAGAACTCATAGTGGTCAGAGAGCTGGATCGCGAGCTGAAGTCAAGCTATGAGCTTCAGCTCACTGCCTCAGACATGGGGGTGCCTCAGAGGTCTGGCTCATCCATCCTGAAAATCAGCATTTCAGACTCCAATGACAACAGCCCTGCTTTTGAGCAGCAGTCTTATATAATACAACTCCTAGAAAACTCCCCGGTGGGCACTTTGCTCCTTGATCTGAACGCCACCGATCCAGATGAGGGCGCCAATGGGAAAATTGTATATTCCTTCAGCAGTCATGTGTCTCCCAAAATTATAGAGACTTTTAAAATTGATTCGGAAAGAGGACACTTGACTCTTTTCAAGCAAGTGGATTATGAAATCACCAAATCCTATGAGATTGATGTTCAGGCTCAAGATCTGGGTCCCAATTCCATCCCGGCTCATTGCAAAATTATAATTAAGGTGGTGGATGTCAATGACAACAAGCCTGAAATTAACATAAACCTCATGTCCCCTGGAAAAGAAGAAATATCTTATATTTTTGAAGGGGATCCTGTTGATACATTTGTTGCTCTGGTCAGGGTTCAGGACAAGGATTCTGGGCTGAATGGAGAAATAGTTTGTAAGCTTCACGGACATGGTCACTTTAAACTTCAGAAGACTTATGAAAACAATTATTTGATCTTGACGAATGCCACACTGGATAGAGAAAAGAGATCTGAATACAGTTTGACTGTAATCGCTGAGGACAAGGGGACACCCAGTCTCTCTACAGTAAAACACTTTACTGTTCAAATCAATGATATAAATGACAATCCACCCCACTTCCAGAGAAGTCGATATGAATTTGCAATCTCGGAGAATAACTCGCCAGGGGCGTATATCACCACAGTTACAGCCACAGATCCTGATCTTGGAGAAAATGGGCAGGTCACATATACTATTTTGGAGAGTTTTATCCTGGGAAGCTCCATAACGACGTATGTAACCATTGACCCATCTAATGGAGCCATCTATGCCCTCAGAATCTTTGATCATGAAGAAGTGAGTCAGATCACTTTTGTGGTGGAAGCAAGAGATGGAGGAAGCCCGAAGCAACTTGTAAGCAACACCACAGTGGTGCTTACCATCATTGATGAAAATGACAACGTGCCTGTGGTCATAGGGCCTGCACTGCGCAACAATACAGCGGAAATCTCCATCCCCAAAGGGGCTGAGAGTGGCTTTCATGTCACAAGAATAAGGGCCATTGACAGAGACTCTGGTGTGAACGCTGAACTCAGCTGCTCCATAGTAGCAGGTAATGAGGAGAATATCTTTCTAATGGACCCCCGATCATGTGACATCCATACCAACGTGAGCATGGACTCTGTTCCCTATACAGAGTGGGAGCTTGCGGTTATCATCCAGGACAAAGGCAATCCTCAGCTGCACACCAGAGTCCTTCTGAGATGTGTGATCTTTGAGTATGCAGAATCAGTGACAAGTACGGCCATGACCTCAGTCAGCCAGGCATCCCTGGATGTCTCCATGATTATAATTATTTCCTTAGGAGCAATTTGTGCAGTCTTGTTGGTCATCATGGTGCTGTTTGCAACTCGGTGTAACCGAGAAAAGAAAGACACGAGATCCTACAACTGCAGGGTAGCAGAGTCCACTTACCAGCACCACCCCAAAAGACCCTCCAGGCAGATTCACAAGGGAGACATCACATTGGTGCCCACCATAAATGGCACTCTACCCATCAGATCTCATCACAGATCGTCTCCATCTTCATCTCCTACCTTAGAAAGAGGGCAGATGGGCAGCCGACAGAGCCACAACAGTCACCAGTCCCTCAACAGCTTGGTGACAATCTCATCAAACCACGTGCCAGAGAATTTCTCATTAGAACTCACCCATGCCACTCCTGCGGTTGAGGTAAGATCATGCACTGCACCAATTCACTGCCAGAGTTAGTGTTCAGGAGTTGTGTTTCTGTGAGTTCTTAAATGTTTCCATTAAGAAGTAACAATCCTAACAATAAGTAGGATACAAGTTGCACTATGTGTATATAGCAAGTATGCACACCTTTTAAGTTTTTCTTAAAAGAATTTACTTGCATGTATTATGTATAATATTGAAAAATAAATATGAAACTCACAAAGGACTATCAAATTAGAATCCCCTTACTTCCCAGGTTAAGATACTGGCAGTCAAAAAGAAAGGGACTTCATTTATTTTCATAGTTGGGGTCTCCACAAAAAAATAAAAAACTGAGGCCCCCAGAATCCTACCTCAGTGCATGTGATATTTGTTCCACTTTTGAACATTTTCTGACATTATTTTAATTACATTTGTTAGAATGTATCTTACAGCATTTCCCATGTATTTTTATAACTGATCACTTTCATCTGAACTACAAAATAAAGAAAATCAATCTGTTTTTTATAACGACATCCTCTTCCAAAAAGAAAAAGAAAAATCAGTTGTATTAGATCATTCACATCTCTCTGGGATGTGCTTAGCTATATTTGGTGGCCAGCTGCACAGCCTGCCACAGACCAGCCCATGTAAATCTTTAAAAGAGAGATAATGTGTTCAATTAATTAGGATGAAATAGTGAGTGACTGTTTTTCCTTGCTGAAAGCTTGTGGGTATTTGGGGGTTTGTTTCCAGGAATCAGTTTTGTCTATTTGGTTTCCAGCAGGTCTCCCAGCTTCTTTCAATGCTTCATCAGGGGCAGTATCAGCCGAGGCCAAGTTTTCGAGGAAACAAATATTCTAGGAGCTATAGGTATGAATTACCCTTGTGTTACCTATTAAATCTCAAATGACATGGATGTCAAAGGATAAAAACTGTACTTTCCCTGATTTATCTTTCTAGATATGCCCTTCAAGACATGGACAAATTTAGCTTGAAAGACAGTGGCCGTGGTGACAGTGAAGCAGGAGACAGTGATTATGATTTAGGGAGAGATTCTCCAATAGATAGGCTGCTGGGTGAAGGATTCAGCGACCTGTTTCTCACAGATGGAAGAATCCCAGCAGGTAAGCGGGGAGTGACAGATAAATCCTTATTTTCAGATCTATTACACCAGGGAAGTGAACCATTCCTCCCATGCTTCTGTTCTCTTTGTCTGTTCACTAAGTCTGTAAATCTGCACACTGTTAGCAATGAGCATAAACTGAAACACGTACAAATTTTTGTCTTAAAATGCATGGTAAGTGGTTGGTAGAGGGGGAGCAAGCATGAAAGCTTAACTAGAAGAAAGGAGTGAGCAGAGGAGGATGGGGAGCCACTCCACTCCCCTGCTGTCCCTACCCCATCCAGTGCTGCCATAGGACACTCTTGGGCAACTCTGTATGAAATTACTGGGTGGTGGTTTTCATTCAGGCAGCCTGTTTTGGTGCACAGTGGTGAGCTGGAGTATAATTTGGAGGACACGTTTCCTGTGATGGAAACCAACTCACAGAATCCGAAATTAAAATATACTAGGAAATGGTATACTTTCATCACTAAAAATAGGAGAAAGAATGCATCTTAGTAGGTGGTAAGCACAGAATTTTTTTTGCCACCTTTCATTTTATGTCTGCACTATAGAAGAGGAACAGGGGTCCAAGGGAGGGATTTATAAGTACACAGCTGGATGGAGGAGATCCTAGTAAGTTATGAGCCACCTTTTCTTTCGAATCCCTTCTATCGGTGCAGTCGAAACTCGGAACTTACCAACTGAGTGAACACTGACTCTGCATCACTGAAGCAACTCTGTGACTCAAGATTGTAACACTAAGTCCATTCTTAGGAACACACATGTTCCTTTGGCTACTTAGGTTTCTAAATTCCACTGAATGTTGACAGAGTGACTGCCATTTGATGAATGAAAGAAAGGCAGAACAAAACTATATTACCCATCTGAGTTCTATTTTCTAAATACAGATCAGTAAGAGAGGTTAGAAAACAGACACGAGGGCACTTCAAGAGCCACAGAAATTTGGGAGAAATCAGGAAATAGTAGTTCTAGTGCTTGTAAAATGTAGTAGAGGTGGCAGTCATTGCAGCAGTATTAGTATTAGTGCTAACAGTCACAGAAGTATTAGCAGCGACGGCCCACCACCTACCCCAGGCCTAGGAGCTTCCATCGCTTCGCCCAGCACTTCGAGATAGGGATCAGCAGTAGTGCTAGGAGCTGTGGTGTTCTTATAATTTTTTTATATTTGAACACTGAAGCTTATAAAGGTTAAAAAATGTGTCCAGAATCAGGCAATTTGTACATGGTAGAGGTGAGATTTGAGCCAATCCTCATACGCTTAAATACTAATCTATCAAGAGTTATATGAATATATGAAGTAACAGGTGTTTTTTTTTTTAAATATGTTCTGTGACAAATTTGTAGTATTACTGCCTTCTATGAAACTATAAAGTGCTGCTTATTTAATTATGTTATTACAGTAATAAATACTGCATTTCTGGCAGAATGAATGTATGGAAAAGAATAATATAAATGAGAGCCCATGTTTGAGCAGCCATCCATGGTGTCTTTTTCTTTGTTTTTTTGTTTATTTTTAATTTGTAGACTCTCTGGACTAATTTAAAGAGACAGCTCTGAAAATCTAGTGAAATCTATATGGCTTCAGACAACTTGCTCAAAGATAATAAGTTTTATTATTCTTACCTGTGAAATGAAAGAGCTAGCTGAATTTCTATGATTCTGTGATCTTGATAGAACCCTAATTTTAAATATTGATCTCTAAGTTTGAATAATCTGATTTCCCAAATGACATTATTTCATAAAACAGAAAAGTAACACAACGGCCATAATGTCAATATCTCAGATGTTTTATTTTTTAAATCACATGAAGCTTATTCATTGAAATTGTAACTCATCAGCATAGTTAAGAAGAGAATAACTGCCCCTCCTTAGGCAACCTTGCCGTTTGTGGGCCTCAGTGATGCCCGGAGTCCTTTTACATTCTGAAATTCAATAATTCTGATAGCTAATCATGGTATAACTTTAAAAAAAAAAGATCAAGTCTTTCTTTTCAAACTCTTTCCTACATTTTCAAAGCTACCAACATCAGATATATTTATGGCAGGAGAATTATCTAATGCTTGAGTTAAAAAAAGTAAAAAAAAAAAATTAAACATTAAAGAATAAAGACACTTGGGAAACAATGGGGAAGATAAAAAAGAAGTCTAGCTAATAAGTGAGTCTTGTTTAGTGAGTGACTTTAGGCTCTGTCCAAGTTACACTTTTTTCAAGGTTAGAGGCTCACTTTTATATTATTATTAATAATACCACTTAGTATACAATCTTTGAAAAACAATTCCATCTTTATACAATCACACTTAATTCAGGTGTGTAGAGGGAGACCTATATTGCTGGTGTATCACCATACGCCATGTCTTACAACCAACTGGGGGACAGTAGTTACATTTCTGCCTGACTGGCAACCAGCCCTCACGTGGGGTGTGGTAGAAAGTATTTTGTAGGCATAGAGTACCAGGATATCACTAACGATCCATAAAATATTCTAAGCTTTACTCATGTTTAGCTAGAAAGAAATGTGCACATTGAGTATCTACAGAGATAACCATCCTTCAATTGTGATCATCATTCTGATGATACTTCACATGTTTTCTGGCTTATTGTACCCTGGCAGCTTCTGCTGGCACATTAGGGTATAAAACTTGTGCTTTGTAAACTTATATTCCCAGGAAATAGTCCAAGTTGGGGGGAAAAAAAAAATCCACATCTGAATGCCATTAATAGAAATCAGTGCAGTTTTCTAAAGCATGTGTATTTTTAGGACTTAAGCATCTTATTCCAATAGTTTTTCTGCATTAGACTGTGATCAAATATAGATTATGTTATGTTGAATTGCCTGCCAACAGGGTCATTTCTGGTTACTCATTCTATTAATTCCCACAGATGTATCCTGCATTGTGAGCAGGAAAAGCAGGGTGCATTTTTGTCCGTTAGCTCATGTTTGTCAACATACTTTCTTCCTTACTCATTCAGCTATGAACTACAGCACTACACGTATTCCTGCAAAATCTCTATTTTCCCATAGTGTTAGCTGCACTAGGATGATTTATAGAGGCTTTTGATTTTGGCTCTTGTGACATTCCTATTTGATTGAGCTCATTCCACTTTTCAGCCATTTGTCATCAGTGATTGTTGAATTCAAACATTCTTCTTTAATCCGAGTTCTCTTCATTCTCATGGCTGGTATCCTAGGTCTGGCCTTTCTTTCATGGCTGCTTTACTATGCAAGCATTCTCTCTAGTAATGCCTCCCTTGGTCAATGCTTTCTTCTATACAGCTTGAACAACTTTTTCATAACATTTCAATTTACAGTTTTTTTGGTTCACAATCAATAATCGACTTTTGTTGCCCAGCAACACCTAATTAAAGCTACTTATCTTGGCATTCCAAGGTCAATGAAATCCACTCTCAGCATAGTAACTCTCAATTTCAGCTTTTGTGTATCTTGCAATAGGCAGGGCTGTCTCTTCACATAACATACCAACCCTTTGCTCATTTGCATTTCTAATGGAACACCGGCTCCTCTTCACTATATCTAAATCCTATTCACCTTTCAAATTTTGTTTCAAGTTTCTGTTTCTTTAATGACTTCAGCCTCCATGTCCGCTATGTTTTCTTGACAAGCCCTCAGCCTCACATAGTTTGGCAATCTACCTGGGCATTTAGGGCCTCATTTGCTACATCTCCACTCAGAACTAGATCTGAAAGCACCTGAGGATAGGGAGCTATCATCGCAGTCTATATATGACAGGCTGTTACTCCATGACTGATTGATCTATTGTTAACTAATGGCTTGTAGAAGTTAGGCATACATTTTTCTTCTTCTATTTGATGCTTGCTTCCTGCCCTACCTGTAAGGTGCAGGATAGTGACAAAATTGATGTTCATATGGTGGGGAAGAAGAGTTCCCTGCTTCCTCCACATCCTCCCCTCCCCAGGGGAAATTTAACCAGCTGGTAGACCTTTCGAGGAGGGACAGGAAGATAGAAACTTGTACCCCTTGCCAACAAATCCTACTCATTGGATGTGATGTGGAACCTCTATGGTTCCATATTATGCATATGTCGAGAAGGTTTTTCAAACAGTTGGGTCTCCAGGGAAAAGACTGAAAATGTCAATGAAACTGAGAAATGCCCTCTCCTGCACCACTGCTCTTCCACCTTCATTATTTTGCCATCCCTCTTTACATTGGCCTTTCTCAATTTTTCATATTTTCTGAAGTTTTAAATTTTAATTTATTATTTTATAATTAAAACCCCATTTATTTATTTTGAAGTTGTAAAATAGCATTCCCTGTTTAAAAAAATTCCCTGTGGCCAAAGTTATTTTTTAACATGAATTATAATTTTCATCATCCAGGTTATTCATTATATTCAGATCTCCGGAAATTTGATCATGCTCAGGAGTCTTAGAAGCCTACATACTTTTTTCTTTTTTTCTCCCCTTTGTCATTAAACATTAAAATAAAACAAAGTCAATCAAACAGTTAAGTCCTTCCCACAGAGTTAAAGGCCAGAAAATAAATGAAAGGTGTCATCAGGTTGGTTCCCCTTCCTTATAACAGGATGTCGGTAAGACATTATAGACAGGTCTCCTTTCCATTTTCAGAGACCCAGAGAACTATGAAAAAAAAAAAAAAATTCATGACCACTTTGATAGTTATTTCACTGCTGAGGAAACCTCATTGCTATTAAAGTATCCCAGGTACTTTCAACTCCTTTTGGTTTTGTCCACACTAAGTGATGAACAATAGTTGGTAAATATTGCCAAGTAGCAATAATGCATGAAGTCAGCACATCTAAACAGGCTTTTATTCTTAAATTATCCTCCCTAATTAAAACTTAACCTTGCTTCATAGCAAAATTGCACAAGGAGTCTCCATGTTCTCCTTCTGTCTCTTACCCCACAGAGATTCCTGGGGAATCAGAGTTCACACTGTCTCTGCAGTTTTCTTACTTTCTTTATATTTTTAGCTTTCCTAACAAGCAGACGTTTTTATCACTCACAATACTTGCTTTCACTCTTTTGGATAAACATCCAGAAGTGAGATTGCTGGATAATATAGTTCTATTTTTATTTTTTGAGAAACCTCTGTACTATTTTCCATGGTGGCTGCACTGTTTTGCATTTCCAATAACAGTGCACAAGGTTATTGTTATTTATCTGTTTGTTTATTTGTTTATTTATTTATAGCCATTCTGATAGGCTTAAGGTGATATCATTGTGGTTTGAGTTGCATTTCCCTGATTATTAGGAAATATGTAGTGAAAAATTATTCTCTGCAGACACCCTACCCAGTGCTGAAGATACAGTAATAAACATAATAGGCAACTTCCTCAGACAAGGTATTTGGTATTGTTCAAGAGTCATCCTTTTTAGCAATATTTTCGGAGACAAGTAAACCTTTCTTAAATAGACATATCTACAGAATTAGCTCTCAAGATATAGGTATGGCTGATTACCAATCCAGTTTTCATTCATATCCAAGATAACTACTGTACATTTTCTGCATTTTGTCATTTGCTCTAAAATGCAATCATGATATTGGAAAGACCTTATTATCCCTGAAAGAGATCGGTGATTTGTGGCGTATATGTTACATCTTCGCATTTCCTGGTTGCTATGTAGTTTAGTTGCTGTTATTTGCCAGACTTATAGAGATTTTTCTCCTCTTTACTTCTCTGCTTTTCTCATATCATCTATTATTTTCTATGAGTGTGGCCACTCACATTCCAATAGGGCATCATAAAAACTGAAAGAACTAACCAATAGATTTTTTATATTCATCTTTTGATGACTTTTCCATCCATTTGAATTTCAAACCTTTGAAGAAGACTTCTTTTTTTTTTGAGGGCAGTATCACTGGTCCCTATATGTGGGACCCGAACCAGGGCCGCTGGCTTCCCAAGCCAGCGCTTAACCACTGCACCACTTGGCCGGCCCTGAAGAAGATGTCTTAAGAGGAACTACAGATGCTTGGTAGCTAAGGGCAATTAGCACTAATATTTTAAGTAACAAGTCACAAATAATCCAGAATACCTTTAAGAGAGATTAATAAATATCATGATTTTAATAGCTTATTATATTCTCAATGCTTGCATTAAAATTAAAAAGCGGGTCAGATACACCTCACTATCTGGAAAGTAACTCAAAGGCATTTCTCAAGGATTATCTGATGGCATTCTAAAGTTATGGCTTTCACCTTACAGCTGTGGTGTTTTTTAGGATTTATGTTCAGCAAATATTTCATCGCCCACACCTTAGCTCTTTTTCAGTCATTCTCATGCATAAGTCATCAATCCATTTTCTCATTACTTGAGCAGCAGAAATGATATTCCTGAGAAGTCCGTGAGCCATGACCTCCCCGCCTTCCTTATCTCATAAACAACAACAACAAAATATGCCAGGTCTAGAAGACTAGCATTCGGATGAAAGCCCCTAATTGTAGTCCATCTAATGTGTAACACAACGCGTTAGCATCCTGGCAGCAGTTTACAATTGCCTGCCTCTATTATTCCTTTTTACTACAATTTGGTTAGTTTCCCCCCCTCGCATGGCGTCCTGCCCCGCAGAGTAATGAGTCCCCACTTTTCTCCTTGCTCGCAGCTATGAGGCTCTGCACGGAGGAGTGCAGGGTCCTGGGACACTCGGACCAGTGCTGGATGCCACCGCTGCCCTCGCCATCCTCTGACTATAGGAGCAACATGTTCATCCCGGGGGAGGAGTTCCCAGCACAGCCCCAGCAGCAGCACCCCCACCCGAGCCTTGAGGATGACACCCAGCCTGCAGACCCTGGGGAGAAGAAGAAGAGTTTTTCCACCTTTGGGAAGGACTCCCCAAGCGACGAGGACGCCGGGGACACCAGCACGTCGTCGCTGCTCTCGGAGATGAGCAGCGTGTTTCAGCGCCTCCTGCCCCCTTCCCTGGACGCCTATTCCGAGTGCAGCGAGGTGGACCGCTCCAACTCCCTGGAACGCAGGAAGGGACCCTTGGCGGTCAAGGCCGTGGGCTACCCACAGGGCGTGGCGGCCTGGGCGGCCAGCACACACTTTCAAAACCCCACGGTCAGCTCGGGGCCTCCTCTGGGCACGCACTCCAGTGTGCAGCCCTCCTCCAAGTGGCTGCCGGCCATGGAGGAGATCCCTGAAAACTATGAAGAGGATGACTTCGACAATGTGCTCAACCACCTCAACGACGGGAAACATGAACTCATGGATGCCAGCGAGCTGGTGGCTGAGATTAACAAACTGCTGCAAGATGTGCGCCAGAGCTAGGCGGTTTCAGCGCAGTACTCTTGTTTCCATGTACATGGAAGTAGGGGACAGACAGAACCCTGAAAGAACTGGCATTGCCAAATAGTTGCATTTATCATAAATGTGTCTGTGTATATTGAATATTAAATACTGTATTTTCGTATGTACACAATGCAAGTGTGATTATTTTAATCTGTATTTTAAAAATACATTTGTACCTTATATTTATGTGTAATTTAACAGACAAATTTTATTTTTTTACTCCCATGACAAACATGTCTTTTTCCTAATCACGTAGAAAATAGCCCCTGTTCAAATCTGATATACTCTTCAAACACAACGTATAAAGGCACTGCTTAGATTAGTTATGTTGGGGAAGAAATAGTTATACTGTACGAACAGCCCCACTAAAGCCTTGTAGAGTTCTTAGTTCTTTTAAGTGATCCAATTGTTGTTTTTTTTTAATATTCTTTTTTTTTAAATTAAGCATCAATAAAAATGTAAAACTTTTATTATTATTGTTGTTATTACTTTTACTGCTCTCTGCTCATTCTGATAGTTCAAGTCTTACAGCAAAATTGAAACCCGAGGTGAAATTTCATTTCAGAGCTGGGCAGTATCTTTCACAGTCAATGATGAGAATAGGATTAGAGTCAATGTTTCCTAACACCCAGGCCCCTACGATTCCAGGGCATCACACTGGCCTCTTGCGAATGTTTCCCCTGAAGTATTATTGTCTATTTATAAGCAAGGCAAACAATGATTTCATTCCATTCTTGTAACAGTAGATGTGCTCCAAGGAAATGGAATCTGTCCTTTAAATGGATAACAGTATATATTCTAACAGCATGAAGTACTCATGGACAAAGACCCTTCAAGGGTAGTAAATACAACTGAGTTATTCTGAAACCATTGTATTTGAATCTTCCCCTTTCCTCTCATGATACTTGAACATTTTTATCTTTTGCAATTTTTTTTTTGCTATAACTATTCACTTTTAGCTTTTGTCTCCAGTGCATGATCTCATATTTTCATTTTTATTTTTATTATAAGAACATTTATAAAATTACATTTTTGCTTTGGCAACGCTGTTTTATTTGTTGTGTGACAAATGACAAATTCTTTATTTATTGTGCTGTTATCACTCTGTGTGGAATGCTTTGGTAAGGAAGGTCGTTATTATGACTGTTCTCATTTAGGACCAAGCTTCTATTAATGTTATTTCTATGAATATACTATCTTGATTGTACTCTCCAGAAAGTTTTACTGTCAATGAAAATAAAAGAAAAATTAAAGCTAAAGAACTGTCCATAAATCAGCTTTGTTTGAAGCAAATCCTTCATGAGAAGATAATTCAGTGTTAATAAATTAGGCTATTAGGGCCACTGAAGATGCTTCTCATTCAGGTTAGTTTATAGACAAACAGTAGGTCACTTTGTGGAAATAAATGAAATGATATCTAAAGTACTACATTGCAATTCAAAAATACTTTTATTACCCAAATTGTGTTTTCATTCTTCATCTGTGAAGCTGGGCTCATAGTCAAGTATATACACTCTGTATACCAGAAATAATAGGATCCTTAATATAAGCTAAACCTAAAAAATCATTGAACAGATAGGCATTGTATAATAGATTTGAAAATGAGTGTATATACTTATACACTCATTAATTTATATTTTTATTATGTTCCAGTTTATACAACTTGTGGAGCTTTGAAAAGAATTTTATGGGGAGTTGGCATTGCAAAAATTACTACCAAAATTCACATACTTCCTGACTCTTAAAATTGCAATTGCACATTCTACCCTGCTACTTTAAAATAATAGTTTTCTATTTCCTTTTATGACTTCTGCAAGTTGCTCCTAATTCTTGTTTGCTTTTTCAGATTTTATCTCTTCAATTTATTTTATGGTACTTCTCCTCCATCATTTATTCTACTGCCCACATTTTATAGCAATCTTCTTCAAATTTTGCATGTATATAGTGCTTTATATAACCAACTAGATCTAATTCATTTTTTCATGTATTTTCTTTATTACTAATATATCAGGGATCATATTTTTGAGGCATGAAGCTAATACTGTTCATTCTCAATAAGCCTTGCTCCTCTAATTCACTAGTTTAATGGAAGGGTAAATTTATACAATTAGGAATACAGTGGTGGCTTCTTTTCTTCTGTGTTTTAAATGAAAAGTTTTTGAGTGCCTAGGGAGACGCTAGTGTAGAAAACTTGACTTACTGAGGAAAGAAATTGTTTTGAGAAGTGCAGGAAAATGAATATTAAGTAAGAAAGGGCTGCTGCCACAGAAAACAAAGGTGATTTAGGGAACTGTTGAGATCATAAAGCGCAAAAGATAAATACATTGGGAAGGGTAAAATATCAGATGTCAGTGTCTTCTTTATTCCCACCTTCACTGATCTATGGAAGAAGCTGTAGGACACAGTTATAGTTTGGGGAAGATGGTTCTCCTCTCCCTGGCCCCCTGCATAGGAGTGCAGACATGGAAGGAGGAGGTACCAAGGTGTACGTGTCCCTCATCACTGCCACTGGATGGCTTGTAGGAGATTCAGACTCTCTTCCTTGCCCAAATGGGGGAAAGGATGAATTATAAACTGTATTACGTTTCAAAGTCTTTTATCTCAAGGAAGGCAGGCTTCCTAAAAGTCCCAGGTACAGTCTTGTTTTATTAAAAGATATATTCTGCAGCTTAAAATGACTAACCACAAAATACTCTAGACAGAGGAAGCACAGACTTGCACTTTGGAAGTAGACCTTTGTGTTAGATGGAGTTTTAGATTCTCAATAATCTACGCAACTTCCGGTAAGTCTTGTTACATGAAATGTGACATATCCAAACAAATACAACTAGGAATGTCTTATGAATTCTAACCAGGAGAATATTTTGCCAGCCCCTACCTGTGGTTTCCATCTCTTCTGCAAACTCATGCCCAGAGGATCCTGTGAATGACCCTCGATAGATTTTCGGCTATTGCTGAGAGTGTATGGTGGCCAAGAATGCCACCTGGGGATGAAGGAAGTATCAGAGCAAAAGTCTACACAGGACCAACCACTACAACTAACTTCGTCCTTCACTACTTTTTCTCCTTTCCCTTTTTCCTCACTTTCTCCTTGAGTGGCATCTGAGTACAGGAGCAACATATAAAACATACCTTAATTCAACAAATACTTATTGTACGCTTACTATCAGACATTATCTGAGGCACTGTTTTAGGTTTTTGAGATACATGGATGAACAAAACAGACAAAAAAAGAGATGAGGACCACTACACACCTACTAGAATGGCCCAAATCCGGACCACTGACAACACCAAACGCTGAAGAGGGTGGCGGGGAGCAACACGCACTCTCACCCATCGCTGGGGGGAATTTCAAATGGTACAGCCACTCTGGAGGATAGTTTGGGAGTTTCTTGCAAACCTGAACATATTTTTACCACCCCATCCAGCAATTGTGCTCCTTAGTATTTACCCAGAGGAGATGAAACCCTATGTCCACATGAAACCTGCACACCGATGCTTATAGTAGCATTCTCATAGATGCCAAAGCTTGGAGCATCCAAGATGTCCTCCAGTAAGTGAATGGATGAATAAACTGTGGAACATCCAGGCAATGGGCTGATATTCACAACTAAGAAGAGATGAGCTAGCAAGCCATGAAATGACATGAAGGTGCCTTAAATGTATATTATTAAGTGAAAGAAGCCAATCTGAAAAGGCTGCATTCTGTGTGATTCCAACTATATGACGTTCAGTAAAATGCAAAATTACGGAGCTGGTAAAAAGATCAGAGGGTGCAAGGGTTCAGGCAGGAGGGATGAATAGACACAGCACAGAAATTACAGGGCAGTGAAAATATTCTGTATAATACTCTACTGATGAATATATGTCGTTATCCATTAGTCCAAACCCATAGAATGGGGGACACTGAGTGAACCCTAATGTAAATTGTGGACTTCCATTCTGATGTGTCAATGTAGGTTCACAATTGTAACAAATGTATCTTCCTGGTGAGGAGTGTTGTTCATAGGGGAGGTTTTGCATGTGTGGATTCAGTGGGTTATATAGGGAATCTCTGTACCTTCTTCTCAATTTTGCTGGCAACCTAACATATACACACACACAAGGGAGGGAAAGAGGGAAGGAGGGAAAGAGGGAAGGAGGGGGCCCCTTAGAGATGCTCAGTAAATATTGCTGAAAGCATGGATAATTGCATAGTTCTTGAACCTACATGCTTCCCGGGGGAAAGGCTGAAAAAAATACATTTTTACAACAAAAAAACTGAGTTATTACTCAAACATGCTTCGTATGAAGGCTCAAGGAACTACGATAGCATTAAATGAAATAAAATTTGATGATGATGATGATGATGATGATGATGATGATGTCAGCAGTAGGAACTGGAAATTAAGAAAAACTGAGACCAAGTCTGGGTGCATAAGTCTATTTCTTTTTCACCTTTCTCAGAAGCATACTTTGGCATAGTTCGCCCTTTGCCTTGGTCATTTTTTTCCTAGATCAGTTGGTGAAGTCAAAATCTCAAAGCTGATGCTTCAGAGCCTCCACTTTCTGGTGGTATGACTCTAAATAAGCCACATAATAAGAGGACAATTTGGTCTCCACACTTGTGTTACAATGTTAATAATAGAAATACCACCATTCCCCTTAAGTGAAATGAATAATGAAACCTTTATGTTAAAAGAGGAAAATGGGAGAACTTATAACAGAAACAATCTGTTTTCTTTTGTCATTTTTCTACCGATGGGCTCATCAGCTCAGGTGCCGATACAGAGGATTAAACAATAAGTTTCTTCCGCATCTGCAATTTTACCAGATGGATTGAAAGGCAAAAATAATTTTATATAAAAAAGAGAAACTATGGTTTATACCAGCATCAGCAAGGAAGGCTAACAACTGCAAAAAATAAACTCAAAGTAAGTAACTGCTCAAATATGTCAGACATTTCTTTCTTCTTATGTAGTATTTTTAAATGAAGGACCGGTCTCATGGAGACCCTGTCTATTACCCTATCATTTCCCAGGTTACCTTGGGAGAGGTCTCCTTTCCAGCCGGACACAAGGGGAATGGCCATGGAGTAATACAATGAGGAGGCCATCAGGGACCAGGCCAAGGGTCTTAGGGCCATTCCAATGATAGATCATTGGCTAGAGACAGTCATATGGCTACGCAGGGAGGATCTGAAATGCTGCCTGCTGTGTTTTGGTGAGCCACACAGTCTCTACCACGCTATCTTTAGGAATTCCAGCACTCTCAATATGTCACTTCCAGTCAATTATACAACTTCTGTAATTTTCAGTTTATTCCTCTAAGTACACACCAGAATCTCAGTATTATGAAGGAGAGAGTGTATATTCTTCTGCTTGATTTATTTTTGTGTCTCCAGAGACAAATACAGTTTTGACCTGTCAAAAGTAGTCACACTATGGATAAGTAAAAAAAAAGAAAAAAAAGAAAAACAGTAAAGAAAAAGAATAACATTAAATCCTACATAGTAATCCTTAATGCCTAGGTAGTGGGGGCCTGGGCAAGGAGTGTGATGGGGAAGGGATGGTAATTATTAGCATATGACCTTGTTTCAAAATAAATATGAAAACTCTTTCTTAAATTCTGAATAGATATCAAAAAAGTGTTTCCTTGATGGTGGGAGTGGGGAGTGAAGGGCGTGGTGATTGCCTGAAAAGCAGAGTGAAACAACTTTTTAGGGTAAATAAAATGTTCTCTAGCTTAATTGGGGGCAGTACATTACATTTGTCATAACACATGAAAATGTATATTTAACATGTGTGCATTTTATTGTTTGCAAATTATACTTCAATAAAGTTGAAAATATTCACAACTAAAAAAATATGGTCAAGAAACAAAAGTAGAGAAGAATATGCGGCCTTCTCACTGAATCAAATCAAATCTTCTCTAATTGAACAAGTCAGTTCAGAAAAAAAAACCAGCAGAGTATTCTACACAGTATCACATTGGTGGTGAATCAGTGATCTAGTTGCTTGTCTTCCTGTTAAAACTTAGGTCTCAGGGAAGAAGGCATCTAATTACATCTAATCATCTTAATCTCTACACCATCCGCTATGACAGGAGGAGCAGTGCTGAAGAAACCATCATGAACACTGAAGACTGAACTTATTCAAGGAGACTTCCCATATTTGGGAAAAAAAATCTTATGATTTTTTTTGGGGGGGGCAGAAATACGAATTGTCACACAGGGAAGACATCTGTGTACGTTACCAGAGTAGAAAATATTGTGGTAAAGTAGGTAAACCCCCTCCCCAAATATATATATATATATATATATAGTGTGTGTGTGTGTGTGTGTGTGTGTGTGTGTGTGTGTGTGTGTGATATGTACAATATATACAACAGAATTCTTGCCAAGTTTTCTGAAAGTGCTTTTGGAGTATTTCATACCAGCTAAGAAAAATCTGAGATTTATCCAGAACTATCACATGAAGATTTTGAGCAGCAAGATTGCTGTTTCCTAAAAATGAAACAGCCAGAAGAGATTTCAGAATGAGCATTGGACCCCAGCCGGTCAGAACACAAGTTACACTGTGAGTTAGGTATCCAATCAGCCCACAGAGTATTAGGTGACACATATGAAATTAACAGAGACACCACTCACCACTGCAAAGTGGCTGCAGACTCCTTCCCCTCCTATTGAGTGAGTCATCCTTAGATGTTTGTGATTCACAGCATAAGCTCTTTTACGAAAACAAATAAACAAATGGCAAAGCCAAACAAAACAAAACAAAATCAAAATCTCTTCCTCTATATCCCTCATTTTTATTACTATGCATCCAGTCTGATAAAAGCAAAGACATGCCATGCATTAAAATAAGGTCCCAGGTGATGGGACACATATTGCAAATGATTTATAGGCTACCTGGCCCCCCGTAGAAAGAATCTCTAAACTCCATTACTTCTTTTAATGTGAAGGATACTTTATACTCATTTAAACATCAAAAATCTCCATTGATATTTACTCTCTGAGTTTCAATGAAAATATCCAAATTTAAAAGTATACAGTATGTGATTGCTCATAGTTTTGATGGTTGTTTAGAATGTAATTTGGAATAATCCATTTTATTCCATGCTAGAATAGCTTAAATTAATTTTTATTCTATTTTTCAATTTTATTTTTTCTGCTCACATCCCTTCTAAAAGTTAACTACTCTTTAGGAAATCATATCCTGAATATCATCCCCTCCTCTGAGAAAAAAAAAATTGATTTAATCTCATCTCTCCTTGACTCTTTACACTTTCCTCATTTTTATTTGATTCTAGTTCAGGTAAAATGCTACAGGTGATCAACGTTCACCTTCAATTTATATAAATTTTTTTTTCTGTAGAGCTCTCAGCTGTGTTTTTAATTTAAAAATCTTTGAATAAAAACATAAAAATGAACCATATGATATTGGGCAATTGATTAGTTTCAGATTAAAAAATAAAACAACAATAACATAGAAATATCAATGCTTGAAGCACTTAATGGTACATAAATTTCTATACAGTATCATGCTGTTTTAATTATTGTAAGTTTTAAATGATAGGGCTAGGGAAACATAATTCTCTCCTTTTCTTTCTCTTTTTGTCCCTATTTTTAGGATAGTTCTGATTATTTTATTCCTATTTTAACTTTGAAACCAATTTGTCTATTTTCCAAAAATATGCTGCTGCTATTTTTATTAGGATCACATTAAATTTACAGATTAACTTGAAGGAAGGCTGACATTCTTATGAGGTTGCATTTTCTTGTCCAAGAATGTGCCTTTCCTTGTGTAAAAGCTTACGTTTGTGTTTCTCAATGGCATATACAGTTTTCTTCAAAATAGATTTTGAATGTTGCATGTTACGTTTCATGTTTTACCTTTTGGTGTTTTATTCTAATACCTAGTTATTGTCCATATGAAAAGCCCGTTTATTGCTATGTATCAACTTTCACCCAGCCCTTTAA
This sequence comes from Aselliscus stoliczkanus, assembly GCA_033961575.1. Classification (NCBI taxonomy): domain Eukaryota; kingdom Metazoa; phylum Chordata; class Mammalia; order Chiroptera; family Hipposideridae; genus Aselliscus; species Aselliscus stoliczkanus. The sequence continues at coordinate 51,826,403 of CM066735.1, forward strand.
CAAACTGCGTTGTCTTATTATTTATAAGTCTTCCCATTCCTTCTAAATTACCAAGGAAAACATATATTATTCTTAAGTAATAATAATTTAAATTCTGCTTTCCAAGTTTTGTTTCTAAATTCATCCCTCAATATCCTTGGCTAATACTCCAGAAACATGTATAGGCAAAATGTTGATAGAAAATTTTGTGGCTTTAGTATTGATTTTGAAGATTGTTTCTAATATCTTCTAATTAGCATATATATGCTTTTTTGCATGTATAAATATCATCATATAGATATTATCCTGTATTATGATTTTAAAAATCAAGAATAGACGTTGGATTTTGTGAAAAGCATTTTTTGTTTACATCTAGTGAGATTGCTATGACCATCTCTTTGACTTGTTAAATATGTTGATTTATATTTATAGCTATCCTAATATTTAACCATATTAACATTCCAGGAATAAACTGCACTTGCTTCACTATTGATTAAATAAACAGCTGAATTTTGCTAGTTATCTTTTAAAAGTCTCATTTTAATATGTTTGGATAGTCTGCAGTTTTCTTTAATAGGATTTTGGTATAAATGTGATGCACACATTCTAAAAGAGGTAGAACATTTTTCTGTTTTTCATTTTTATGCTCTGAACAATTGAAGTTTAATTGCAGTTATCTATTACTTGAAGTTCTGGAAGAATTCCCTTGTGAAACCATCTGGATGATAGCTATTAAACAACTTTATCTTTTGAATGGTAAATAGTGTGTATAGTTTGCCAGGCCCACTTTCTGGGGTCAGGTTTGGTAGCTTATATTTCCAAAAAAGAAAACCATTCATTTTATTCATGTTCTTAAACTAATTTTTAAAGATTTGATGATTGTTTAGAATCTTGCTAATTCCTACAATGCCAGTAGCTATTTCTTTATTGTCATGAATCAAGTTAGATAACTGTCTTTTTTATTCATGTAATACATTTTATTCATGAGAAAGAGCAATAGGCTTACTTATTGATTCTAACTTTTAACTGTTTATACTAAATTAATTTTTGCTGTTATCTTTATTACTACTTACTTCTTTCCTTATATTTGTTTTGTCTTTTTTCAAACATTGAAATTGGATGCATGCTGCATTTAATATAACATATTATGTTTCCTCCATGTACTCTCTTAGCTGTGTTTTTCATAGGTTTAGAAAGGTACATTTTAATTGACAATTTTCTAAATCATTTCTAATTTTAGTGTTATTTTAAAATTTATTTTATTTAGTTTTATATAAGAGATGTGTAATAGAAAAACTTGACATTTCCTGAACTCTTCCATAGCTATTTTCATTTGTGTATAGCGTCTAATTGTTCCTGTGTCAAGATGAAGGTTAGGTGTCCAATCCACCGTCTTGGTGACATTATAGTTTTTCTAATTACTTTTTGCTGATTTTTGGCTCAGATGCAAAAAAGGGGAAAATTTCTATGTTTATGCCACATTTTAAAATTCCTAGTCTCCTTTGTTTTGAACATGTAGTTCAACTTTACAGAGGTAATATAATCAATCAAATAGACATACTTTAACTTTTTGCATGCAACTCTATCTCCAACTGCAACCATAATTTATACTCCTTTTTCATTAAGAACGAATAGATGTGTCACCACCACTTTTCTGTAACTTTCCTTCTCCAGGGATATTGCCCCATCTTTTTTTCCTGGTGTTTCCAGACTCTCCATTTCTCCTCTCTACATGCCAAATCCCACATTATGAATATAGTCTCTGGTTCATTGCACCTTAAATAACCCTCTCTGGAACACAGATACTACTCCCATCACCACTCTTTCCCCCCTATACTCTACAACGAAATTTATTAAATACATTTTTCATACTCACTTGCCATATTTTTAAACCTTCTACCTCTTCATTGTCTCCTACCTTCTACTCACACTTTTCCATCAACCTGCTCTGATCCAGGCTGTGAAAAGTCAACAAATGCTATTTGGTGCTCATTTTACATCACCTTGTATCACATTGGACATCGCTAATTATACAATTTCCCTCTAAATCTTATTGTTCTCCTGGCACTTGTATTAATTAAACATTGTGTGTAACAACAATTATCATCTCAGTTTCAGTGTGTTAGGAATTCAGGAGTGGCATGCATGGTGGTTCTTGCTCAGGAACTCCCATGAGGTTGCAGTCAGGATACTGGCAGGCGCTACAGTCATCTGAAGGCATAATCAGGGCTGCATAAGTTGCTTCTAGGATGGCTTCTTTGCACGGTTATTGGATGGAAGTATTCACAGGGCAACTGGATGGAGACCACAACTCCTCACTCTGTGGACATCTCCTGATAACATGGCAGCTGGCTGCCCTCAGAATGAGTGATTGAAGAAAGAGTGAGTGATGAGGAGGCCACAGGACCTTTTAGGACTGAGTCTCCCAAATTGCACCACATCACTTCTGCTGTATTCTAGTCATTAGAAGCAAATCACTAACTCTGGCCACACCTAAGAGGAGGGGAACTAGGTTCTACCTCTTGAAGGATGAAACCTCAAAGAATCTGTGGACGTCTATTTAATACACTGCATCCTCTCATCACAGTATTCTGAAGGCCCGTTTGGATCTCCTGGGTGCTTCTTTTCTATCACTAAGGCACTGTTGCTGCACCTTAGAGATTTGCTCCTGGTGTTGTGTGACTATCTATCTGTCCATCCCACAGAATACATCCTGGTATTATAATATACAAATATCTAAATTGAAGAAAACACAAATTATCACTGTAGCTTAGATTTGTATACCAAAAATGAGAAACCCAGGCAAGCAGTATTCTCACAGTGATTCTCATTCTGGGGGACCAGATTGGATACATAGGGACAGTTGGGAGAATATAACAGATTTTTGATTTAACAGAAAAGGCATGCTATAGTTATAAAAGACACATTTTTCCATTTATTTCCTTTTTTTATAGTCACAATATTTTCAAAGCATTTTAAGAGAGGAGTAGGTTTTACTTTTTAATTTTTGTTTTCTGTTTTTCAAAACGAGACATGGACTAGAATAGTTTGAAAAGCACTGACTTAAAGAATGCTGCCTGCCAAGACTAATTGCTTTTTGAGAACACCACACATTATGTAAGCAGCAATATATGGAAGGAAACAATAACAAAATATTATGCATATTCCTCTTTTTTGCCAAAAAAAAAAGAAAAGGGTAGGGCTTAATGAATTTAGCCTTTAGAATTGGACAGGCAATGTGTGCAGAATACAAATTGTCTATTAACAGAGAAAAGGGTAGTTAGCAATTATTGTTAACACCTTTGCCTCCCTGCTCTCATATTTTAATGCTAAGGCATCTGGAAAATTTAACCTTTTCTCCCCAGGCAATATTTTGTCTTGGTATTCTGGGTCCCTGGAACTTTGTGAAAAGATCACTATCCATTTATCTCTTTTCAATGAATTTTCAAAGAACACAAGCCTCAGATTTATACTTCATGCCAGCCCTGGGTCATCAGTCCTTGCACTGTGTACTTCTAAGCTGCTTGACGTTATTCCTTAAACCACAGGCTCCATGTTACCTGTCTGAACATTTCTTTGTTTTCTAAGTGGGTTTATTTTCTTCTGGCAAAAATATTGAGGCAAAAACATTGACTCTGTGTGCACTAACTTTTATTGTTAGCTTTCTCCAGTTAAAACAAATAGTCAAGATATGTATATGCCAAAGTAGCTCTAGCAAAAACAAAAAACTGTGTTTTAGCTGGTGTAGTCATAGATGCTTCATGCATTTTCTTCCCACTGGCAAGACCCACCATGGGAATCTTAGCTTTTTAATGTTCTTTCAAGTACAGAATAAAAATGGTACAAGGCTATTTCAGAGCAGAATTTTGGAGCATCATTTAAATTAGCATAAAGTTAACATTTCCTAAATGGTTATTTCAGAAACTAGACCATTAACCTTTACAAAAGACAAAAAACGAAATATATTAGAACTTTGCTTCAGACAGAACTTGGAATGAAAAGTATATCTCTTGGACCAACTGAAAACAGTACTGTTCATCAGAAGCTATTGAAACTATAATAAAACATTCCCACCTCTAAGATAACCCCACCCAATACAATGTATTAAAAAGCATTATCTAGCATTATGACATAAAATGGCATGAAAAGTTAAAGATATATGTTTTTCAAGTTAAATCAGAACATTTCTAGAAGAAATCGTGGAGTCTGGGATAGTATGTAAAAGAAAAGCATAAAATTTAGGTGATTAACAATTTTATAGAAAAACGATGAAAACTTCTAAACTAAAATATTCCTCCATAAAATAATTGTATAGAACTATACATCACATGGAGTCTTCTAAACAGGACCTAAATAACATGCTTTTAAATTGAACTCAGACTCAGTGAGAATGGTGCAGCATTGAATGTTAGCAGAAATGGTATGGGTTGTTGATGGGATGGGAAACAGAGGCCATCTTTGGAATCTGGGGGTGCTGGCTGAGAGTTAGGGATTAACTTGTCCAAGAGGGAATTGACCTTTGGCAGAATATTTGGGAATCCATTAGAAATCTATTGAAACCAGCTGTAGACTTAAGAGCTCAGACAACCCATTCCAGTAAAGTACTGGGCATGATGAATTAGAAGCCACTGGCCCAGCACATCCCACAGCTGCAAGCTCAAGATCACTCGTGATCAAGCTGGTGCAATTGCTGGTGCTTCCTCTAATATGAAGCTATGTAAGCCCCCAGCCCAGAGGACTGAATCTCTCTTTCAGAATCTGTCACATTGTAGCCTGCCTGTCTGCCTCCATGCACCTTTCTATAAAGACAGATCATAACTTCAATATTATACTTACTGTATATGTCCCTATTTGGCCCCAAAGGATGGCCACTTAGTCAATATGGGTAAGATTTCTCAAGGTACAAGCAACCTAAGACAGACACAGTCGTGTGGGTGCCAGTGGGTGCCAATGGGTGCCAATAGGAGGAATCACGAGTTGACAGAAATAGGATATGAATGAACCCCTTGCTTCAGGGTCTGGCAGCCTGCATGTGAAATGACCTATTGATGTGATAATATCTGTCCTCCTTGCATTCTTATCAGTAAATCTTGGCAGAGGAGATTCTGTCTGTCTCTTAAGAGGTACATGACAATAAACTCATGGGACCTCCGGTAATGACAGTTTGCAGGCATGGGGAATTAGGTCCGGAGATTAATTCTTGGGTGTGAGACTCACAGACCGTGGAAGCTACATTGACCCTTGCATATGTGTAAGATAATAAAAGGAACAGTCAGGTGCGATTCGGGGCTCCAGTCCACGAGGCTGGGGTCCCCTGGACCCGAACTGTATTCTCTCTTATTTGTCTCTCTCTCTTTTTCTTAACCTTTCGCTGTCCTTTCTCCACTCCCACCTACCCTAAGGTGCGGGACTTGACAAGAATCTGAATCTCTGTCCCACTGTTTCACTATGTGTAGCCTCAAAGTGTGATGGGCAACACGGAAACTGTAATCGCTGCTCATGTCTCTTTATTCCCCCAGTAACGCTGTTCCAGATCTCATGTGCCTATTTGCTTATCAGTCCTCTTTGCTTAACAGGCATTTTGGGGGAGTAAGGTAGCTTGCTTTGTGCTGCTCAGTCCCTCAGAAATCATGCACGTTATGCATCTCTCCTCATAAATGAAATGAAAATGTGTCAATATGTGAGATATTATTACTAAGGCATTTCAAGAATTACTGCTTATTGTCATATTTGCATTACTAGATTTTAAACTCGTAGAACAAAGAACTGCTTTATTCATGAAGGAAGTTATTCCCTTTTACATTATGTCACCATGTAAACTATTGCCCAGGTGGCTCCCAGGTATCTCTGCTTTCTGCAGTGCATGCTTTTGTATGATCCCCCACTCCTTGAGTGTGGGTGGGATCTCTGGTTTGTTGCTAACAACAGAATATGATAAAAATCATAGGATAATATTTCCATCATGATGTTGCCTAAGAGTGGACCTTCCATCTAGCTAGCAGACACTTCATGTTGGCTCTTGCTGGCTTTGATGAAGTAAGCTGCAATATAAAGGAGCCTACGTGACAAGGAACTGGGCAGTCCCACCAGATGATGCTGAGGAAGGAGCTGGTGAACTGGACAGAACACGTGGACTGACGGAATCCTGCTAAAAGCCTCTTAAGCTTAGAAATGGACCCTCCTCACTTGAGTGTCAGTGGAGCCCCCAGCCCTGGCTCGCACTTTGAGTGCAGCTGTGTGAGAGGACTGAAGAAGCACCCCCATGTCTACATACCTGACCCACACAAAATGTGGCAATTGATTGTGCAGCAATGGGTACCCAACACAACTACATCTATTTAGTCTCACTAAGTTCCATCTATTGTACTTTGTTTTATGAAGTGACTTTTTTTATTGATACAAGCTTTTTAACTTAGTGAATGTAAATGAATAGTCAAATAATAATATTTGTTAGTCAACAAAGTTGACATGAAAACTTTTCCATTCATTTAAAGCCTAGCAAAGAGCACAAAACATAGGTTTAGTCCTTTATTGGAAAGTCAAATGAATTTCCTAATATTACCCTGTTTTCCAGAAAATAAGACCTAGCCGGAAAATAAGTCCTTGCATGATTTTAGGTGTTAAAATATGGCACCTTGGCATACTGAATATTTGAAGCTGAAGGAGTTTATGTAAAAAGCACCCTTCTCCCTGAAACAGTTCATAAAACCCTCATGTGAGGAGTGCGTGCTGGAGGAAGCATGCTACAGCTTATTCTCTGGCTAGGTCTTATTTTTGGGGAAACACGGTAGCACTGAGATTGGTGCAAGGCTAGTAGAAATCAATAAAGATAACTATATGTCCTTTCTCAATATTTTGTATTCAATCACCACCTCTCAATTTAAACTTATCTTGACATTAAAAAAAACAACAGCAAAACTTCTCCCTGTTAAGTAATAAATGTATAAAACACTTTCAGAGGTCCCTTTCCTTTACCCAAATGGGGAGACTCAAAAGAGAACGCATTGGTTTTGCCTACAGATAGGTTATGGAGAGATAAACAATTTCTAGTTAGTGGAAAGTAGTAGAAGGGTGGCCAGAAGCAGAAGTTTAACTAATCATAAGCAGTCAGAACTATCTATGCCTTTTCCAAATTGTACATCCCTAGTATACATCCACACGGATGCACTCTTTGCCACAACCCTTCATTTATCTGTATTACTCTTCGCTCCACTTGAAAATTAAGGCCATAGCATATTATTAAATCACTTTTCAGTCAAGAATAAAGAAACATAATAATCCATATGATTACATAGTAGATCACAAATTATTCTTTTATTTTTGGGGGGGTGCATAATATTTTCCTTTCTGGAAATTAAATTCAGTGTTTACATTCTCCCTTCTTAATTTTTCTTTCTACAACTTTTATATTTTGAATATTTTCTCTTTCTGTCCCCCACATTATTTGTATTCAATTAATTAAGGAGACAGTATGCATGCCCATCCCAGATCCCTTAAGATCACTTTTATCATTTCTGTGTCTTTCCTTTGGCTTCATGCTGCTGGTATCTCCCCCAAACTTCTCTTGCATTGCTAGAATTACACTGCTCAGATTCAGAAAGATCCAGAAGTACCTGGCAGCTTACAACCCTTTAAGATGACTAATTGATGCATGAGTACAACAGCTCAGCTCTGTTGCTTCTAATGGAGATGAATTCCCAAGGAGTTTACCCTCAGAGCTCCCTGAATGATAAAGCTCAGGCTGAGACTTGGCAGAAAAACTGTACCACTGCCTCCTTTCCCTGCTTTTTCTTTTCCCTTTGTGGATTTTCCTGGGATCATTTCCTTAAAAATTACTGGCACACAAATGTACCTCTTGGGCTCTGCTTCTGGGGAACTTGACCTAGGATACAATCCATAACTAGAATATTCTATTGTACATTGGCAGAGTCTGTGCCATGCCTCTGGATTTAGGTATGTACTGCTGTAGGGTCAAAGGAGGAACTGTATTTCTACCAAATTAGAATGTAATTCCTGTAATGGCAGGGATTTTGACTTGTCACCTTTACCACCATGTTATAAGGGGCTACCACAGGCCTGGTACATAGAAGATGATAAATACATATTTCTTGAATGCATTAAAGGCTATACATAATGGAAACATGATTAGTCTAAAAAGTAAACTAATAAGTTAAAAGACACACTACTACATAATATAAAAAAAAGGCATGATGCCATATCCCTTTATGTTAATTATCTAATGCTATGTAATAAATTACCTCAAAACTTAGTAGCTTAAAACAACAATGATCTTTTTATTCTCTTGGTTCTGTGGTTCAGGAACTTAGAATACAGCAGGAATGGCTTGTCTGGGGTTTTAGTGAGAAAACTCAAACACTCAATTAACATAGAGGAATATGGCAACATGCCCTTTTTTATATTATATATCAGTGTGTCTTTTAACTTATTAGTTTACTTTTTTGTCTAATCAAGTTTCCATTATGTATAGCCTTGAATGCATTCAAGGAATGTTCATTTAGCATCAAAGGCTTATCTGTCTGGGGTTTCAGTGAGAAAACTCAAAGATTTGGGGCTGGTATTATCTGAAAGCTATTTAGGTAATATATTTGAAAGTTGATGTGGGCTGTTAGCTGAAAGAGACTGTCAACCCCCTGAACAACCACAACCACACATGGCCTGTATATGTGGCTGGAGCTTCATCAGAATAAAGTGTTGGCATCACAAGTGCAAATATATATATGGAGAGAGAGAGAGAGAGAGAGAGAGAGAGAGAGAGAGAGAGAAAGAGAGAGAACGGACTACTAGTGGAAGCTCTATTGCCTTTAAGACTTAGCTTCAAAACTCGCACAGCATCAATATCAGCACATTTGTTGAGACAGAAGTTCCACCCAGGCTCAGAGGAGGCAACCTTGATGCCACCTCTTCACAGGACATGTTAATGTCACATTGTACATTTGAGGATATGCAATGAGATACATATTGGTTAAGCCATCTTTGGGGCAAAAAATTCTGCCATGATCCCTCTAACTATAAAAAGTAAATTTCTTTCTTTTCATTTTTTTTTTTTTTTTACTTTTAGAATGTATAAAGAGAAAGAACACTGGCTTGTAAATCAGTCTGGAAACTGACATTTTTCTTTAGAAATTATAATTTACTCTGTAAACTTTATTAACTTAGGGCTCTGCTTTTGTAAAATTTTCTTTCTCCATTTGTAATAAAATGACCTTTCCAGCTCTGGATTCTAATATATTTCAGTATTATCCATAGTTGAAACAGAGTGGCTAATTCTCAAGATAAAGTTTAATAAAGATATTGTGGCCTCCAGCTTTTTATGGACTTTGGATATATGGATATGGATTTTGGTAAATGAAGAGGGATAAGATGTTTTCTGGTTAATCTTCAAGGTATATTACATGAAATGCTATAAAATATAGATGTGAATTTAAGAACAAGGGTTCTGCAGTCAGCTTGCTTGAATTTAAAGCACAGCTCATTCACCTGTCTAACTTGGACAAATCACTTTACATTTCTGTGTCTTTATTTCCTGATCTGTAAAATTGGCATAATAATACCTACTTTATAGAGTCGCCGTAAGGAATAAGTTATAAAACAGTGTATTTTACACAATGAAATATACAGGAACTATCACAATGATTATCATTAAACAATTTAGCTGGGTGTGTGCCACTACATTGGAGAAGAGAGGGAGGGAGCCATTACAAAGGAAAAGGTAGCATGACCATTAAATTCATATATCACACAATGTAACAGCATAGGTAGTGACAGTCATGGCATTGGGTGGAATCTTACACCCTCCCCCTCCCCCCAACATATGGCTACACCTAACCTCTGGAACCTGTAAATGTGAAGAGTTGTGCAGGTGTAATTAAGTGAGGAATTTTGACATGGGATCATCTTGCATTATTTCGGCGGGCTCTCAATCCAATGATAAATGCTCTTTTATGAGAAAGAAGGAAAGAAGACATGAAGAAGAGGAGAAGGCCATGTGAAGACAGAGGCAGACACTGGAACTCTGCAGCTAGAAGTTAAGGAATGAATGCCCGGGGTCACCTGCAGTTGGAAGATGCAAGGAAGGAGGCTCTGGGTGGAGTGCAGCCTGTACACACCTTGATTCTGGACTTCCGGTTTCCAAAACTATTGGAGAATAAGTGTTTGTTGACTGAAGCCAACAAGTTTGTGGTGATTTGACAGCCTAAGAAATAAATTCAGTAGTAGGTCTGGGGTTTCCTCCTTTTAATACACAGGGCATATTACTTTTTGTTCTTTTCTCCCTAGACAGAACTGATGGCAAACAACAGCTAGCATTCAATTTCACAGACTAGTAGCTGTATCTGCTAAATGTTTTTGATGAAACTGCTTTGTGTGGCTCTCATTGGACCCAATTTAAAAACTAGAACTTGGAGTGTTTGCTTGGCCCACAGCGCAGCCTCTCAATTGTTCTTGGTTCGGTAAGTCAGCAATTGTAGGCAGTGAGGTGGTCAGACAGCTGTGAGGGATGCAAGGTGCTGTGAATGTGATTGACTTAACACGTTTTAATACCCGTAGAGAACTGGTGCTTTTATTGAAAGAGTTTCATTTTCCCATAAGAAAGCCAAACCTTTGTAAATATGTTTTTAAACTGTTTTTGATCGTTCTTTCCTTCCCCAAATAAATTGTCCTGTTAAGAATACAGGACATCTTCAGTTTGAAATTGGCTATTAATGTTGCTAGAAAATGTGTTTCAGAAGCCCGGGTGAACGGATCATCATTCATATTAATATTCTTAATACATGTATATTACTCCCTGAATGTTCAAATATAGAAGAAAAATCAATGCATGTCTCCCTTACACTCTTACAACTTGTAGTTTAATATACCTAGATGCATTATTTACAGAGGCTTTTATTTGTAGAGTTAGAAACTCTGTTTCCTACAGCTCTGATCAATTTGCCTTTACATATAAATAAAGTTAGAAAGCTAGCATGACTGCAGAAAGCCTATCTGCAAAGCAAAAGCTAAGGCATTACAGCAGTTCCCTTAAACTACCGTATATCTTAAAAGCTACTCTCTGCAACAGGCTCTAAAACAGCAAATTTCCAAATATTTTCCTGATCAAACTGAATTGTAGAAAGTGTCTACATACCATCCTGTGAAAGCATTCTAAATCACATTTAGAAATAAACAAGCTACCATGAGGTCCTCAGGGTTGCTTTCAATTCATTATCATAAATTGTAAACCAATGCCTGATCTCTTCTCTTTGTATCCACATTTTCTGTGCTATGTAAACAATAGAGTAGAAACGTTTCCTGCAGTAATTACAGTACAAGGACACATTGTGTTTCAATAAATATTTAAATAACGCTAAACAATACAATTCATGGAGCTGTGCCCATTGCACACTTCAAAATGACTTGACATAAATTTGTGAATACAAATTTTAAATTTTGACTTAAAATATGAAGCTTAGCCAAACAAGGCAAGATACAATTTTTGTATAAAACGTGTAAAATTTTTAAAATTGTAACATCATCTAAAAATAAGCACACTTTTAGATGGTGTGGATAGGCTTATGTGGTTTTTTTTTCTTTCTTTTCACTCTGATTTATATTTTACATTTTCTGTAATTACAGTATTTTTGTTAGTGAAAAAAAGACTTGTTTTTAAATAAGAATCCATTCTGTAATTTAATTAGATTGGATATTAAAATTTTAAAAATTTTATAAAACTACAAAATAGATTAAAAAGGGTAACATCTTTTTCAATATTAATTGAAGAACTGCTAATCTCAGACTTTTCAAAATAATAACCTCTCACCTCTGTTTTTTAATCAAAGGATTAATTCCTCTTAAAACCATAGTCATATTTATAAATTAATGTTATTAGAAAAAAATATCAACTTTTAGTGTTTGATTAGTTTAAACTGAGCTCAATGTAAACATTTTTTAAAAATGTAAGTGTTCATATTGGACCATCTTATAATACAATCTCAGAAGTAATTTATAGACAAAAATAAACTTTATTTAGAGGGAGAGCAGACACTGAAATCAGTTTGCAAATCATGGTCTTAACCAAAATAATGAAGTTCATTCATTTCGTATTTAAAATTGGGAATGCTGTCAAAGTATTTTATATAAAAAAACAATCTCTTGGGATGATTTTTGGAGCTGGATAGTGGTGATGGCTGCAGAACAATGTGAATGTGCTTAATACCACTGAATTGTTCACTTAAAACTGGTTAAAATAGCAAAATGTTATGTATATGTTATTACAGTAAAAAAAATGAGTGACTATATCTCTGTCTCCTTTTATTCATCAATAAGGAAAAAGTCACTATTAATAATAACTGCTGTCTGTTCTTAACGGACCTCCATAGATTGTCCTCATGGGTGTTATAATGTAGTAACAAGACAGAACAAATGGTTAAAAGCAGAGTTTACAAAATTATTGTATTAGGATTTCTTACTTTTTTGAAACATATGCTCTCTGACAATATGATGCAATCTATAGATCATGTTCTCAGAGCAATGCACAAGTTCACAAGCACTTAATATTCAAATTCAGTATTCAATTCCAATTAATATGTGATTTCAACAGAGGACCTTTGAGATCTATCTATGAATATTTATGCTAAGGATTCTTTCCAAAGGCACAAAATGTGTCCAGGTCAGTAAGACGGGATTGCATTTTTTGTTTTGTTTTTAGCTGAGCCATCCTGCTACCTGTTGGCAGCTCGGCAGCAGCTCAGCTCAGGCCGGGAATTGAACCAGCGATCCTGCTGCTAGAGCTCGTACTCTTGAGCGAGCTCTTACTCAACTGAGCCACTCGGCTGGCCCCAGATGTGATTGCTTTTTGATTGTACATGCTGTAGTTACAACTCAAGAACTAATGTGTTAATGCAAGGGGGTTATACAACCTCAGATTGTAATGAATGGTAAGTAACCTAGGGAAATACCAACACCAAAAGATATCACTCTAACTCAAGGACTCCATCTCCCTTTTGTTGTGATGGATGTGCGGGGTATTCTTAACCTGATGCCACAAAACATTTGTAACATGTAAACAACTTGACTCTTGCTCTGGAGATCAACATTCAACAAGCATATTCCTGGCTTTGAGCAGATTCCTCATGTAGAATGTCTGCAGGGCACTAATATGCTTGCCAGATTATGTGACCAATTTCATTCCCTTGGAAATGTATAGTCCTAGAAATCTACATATAAATCATCCTTATAGTTCTTGCCAGTTTTGTAACACAGAGATTAATCAAGATTTATATCAGATTGAAAGTTGAGGTAGTATGTTCTCCAAACCACCTTTAAGCTTCTTTTCAACATAGGTTCTAGAACACTCAGAAAAATGAGAAACTTATTAGTTTTTTCTTTTTTTCTTTCTTTTTTTTTTTTTTTTTTTTTTACCCAACAACAGAGGATTTATTAAGTAGGCTATGGCATTCTATAGAAGAATATGTTGCTATTTAAAATGAAGACATGTTTAAGAAAATGTCTAATGACATGGGAGGATCCTCATAGCATCAGGCTAAGTGAAAAGTAGGTTATGAAAATGAGCGTATATCTTGATATCGGATGTTCACAGCCCTTGTTATGTGGCAGCACTGAGTCTGCCCGTTATAGGTATAGCAGCTCTTCTGTTCCTTACACCACAGGAAAGGATGCTGTATCAGCTGTCAGTATCCCCCAAAGCTCTGCATCCCAGGTATGACTCCCTCAGTAAAAGCTTGCATTGCTACCTATTCTGACTCAAGACCATTTGAAAGAGACAATATAATGGTTTTTAAGATTTTTATTAGAAAAGATAGTATGAAAGCTCTAGCAAGATTTTATTCTATATTATGAACTAGAAGTTTTACATAAAGTCATATGGGAAACTTAATTTGGCCTATGAAATTAACTTCTTACTTAGCCTGCTTTTCTTGAATGAGAGCTTTGTGTTGCAAAAGGCCTATATATTTAATAATAATCCAAAATATGAATATTAATATTGAGAACAAGGAATCTAACAAGTTACTCTCTAGAGGCAGAAGAGGCTTGTGGATGAGCAGAAGGGCTCTGGCCCAGTCCGTTTGAATTTCAGCCCAGCAGTTACATGACCTGGAACAAATGACTTGTTCTCTCTCTGCTTATGTTTCCTTATGGAGATGATAACATTATTTGCCACATACAGATCTGGGCCCTGCACATATCAAGTGCTCAGAATAACTTTCAGAATATAAGTACTCAATAATTACCTATTAAACTAGTTGTCATGTAATTTTGGAATTTACCCAAGAGTATGCTACTATTCTGAAGAAAAACCATGAACTTTACCAGGGAATTTACAACTGTCATTTTAGTGATGTTTTTCAGCTTATGTTGTATGACATCAATGACTGTTTTTTTAGAAAATCTAGCAAAACTCCAAAGAATGCAATCAAACTTGTCTTTCTATGAGATGCCAGATTAAGCATAAATTTGAGATTTTTCAAGTTTTAAATTAGTTTTCCAAATTGAGCCACACTTTAAAATATACAGTATCTAATAAGCCAACATAGTGAGAATTTCTGTTCTTGGGTCTTTTTGATGATATTTCTGTTATCATTAAGTTTTGAAATGGGGGTGGGGCGATGTGTTTGTCTCTTCTCATCCCCTCGCACCTTGGAAACAGATTACACAGTGTGCACATCCCATTTTACAATTTTTTAAAAACAACAATCCTTTTGTCAAATCATGTGCACCATGTTCTTCAACATTCTAAACCTGCTATGGTTGCTGGAACAGCTTATCATGAAAAGAAAAGAAATGCCTTTGGCATATTAAAAAGAAAGAAAGAAAGAAAGAAAGAAAGAAAGAAAGAAAGAAAGAAAGAAAGAAAGAAAGAAAGAAAGAAAGAAAGAAAGAAAAGAGAGAGAGAGAGAGAGAGAGAGAGAGAGAGAGAGAGAGAGAGAGAAAGATCCTGAGCTCACAAACAGGCTATTGTGCAGGGCTAGAGCTTAAGGAGGCACTTCTATTAGGGATATTTCATAATATGAAAAGACAGGCTGATTTGGGCCCCCTTACTTTGTGGGATCAATCCTGTCAGTCCATTTATTTGCAATCCCTTGTGATTTCTGTGTCCCACAACCTTTTGCATGAAAATGAACCATAAAGGCACTCCAAACACCTGCTTTCCTGACAAGACCTATTAATGCTTTGATTTATCCGCCACGTGTGAGCTAGTCTGCAGCTACATGGGCCTTGGGTTGGCATATCATTCATCAAACTTCGAAAGTCTTCTTTTTTGTGTCCTAGGCTTTCAACTGTGAAAGTCTTTCATATATGCTAGAAAGTTCTGTGAACCCTCAGAACACTTGGGCTGTGGGAAGCCAAAGTTTTTAATTAATATTGGGTCAGGTGTCTTAAGCTTTTAAGTGACTGTGAATTATTGGACTAAATTGAAAGGCCTCTAGTATACTTCGGACCGCTTCTGTCAGCACCCCACTTAACCCCAATAGCCCAGAAAAAGAAAGGAGGGAGACCTCCATAGTTTACTTTAAATTTGATCCTTTGTAGCCTTCCAAAGTTGACACCTCTTATTTTTCTCCTGTGTTATAAATAGGTAAGTTTGAGGGGGAAGTTCACATCGATGAAGCAGGACCTAGTACCACCTCCTTTCTGGACTCCAAGCAATAACATCCCTCTTCCACCATTAACCTGGGTGACATGCTGATATTACAGGATGTAGGAGTAGAATTCAGTAAGATAAGCTAATCTTCAACAAAAATCAATAATGTGCCTGAATTCAGAAGACATCACCTGACAAAATGCCTCTTTCCACTTTTCATAGGTGAAAGAGCAAATCTGTTTTGTCTTTCCTAATTGAACTGTTCACATACATTTCTTTTAATGAGTTGGAAAACACTCCCCACCCCCCAAACCTTTCAAGCTTGTTGCAGGAATTTGGTACTTGAGGCCAATCACTTCGGCTTACATACATTTCAAATATTATTTCATGAATACTCTACTCATCGGAGTGCTTTACTGGCTGTAAAAGATGACCCTTCCTTACAAATGATAGTGCAAAATGAGAGTCATTAGAAAGACAGCGCCAGGGAAGGCTGTTTCCCACCGGAAAAGGAAAGCAAGCTGTATAATATCCAGAAGGATATACTTCTGGATATTACTTTCCACGGGTAGTGGAAAGTCAACACAACAATGATAAAACTATATTTGCTGATATACTGCTCTATTCACGGAACACACACACACACAAACCCATTAAGGTATGAGAAAATTGAGGATAAAGCTTCACTGATTTGCCACAACTAAAAGGCAGACCAGGTTTGCAAAACTAGTCACATTCCAAAGCGAATTATCCTTCCACTGTAGCCCACAGCCATGAATAGTGTAGGCACAGACATGGGGGGTTTCTATGCGTGCCTTGGGAGAAGTCGAGTAAATAAAGTTCAGAGATCGTCCTCATTTTTCAGGTTTCATACAGTGCTAATGCTCACAGTTCCCAAACCTTCTGCATCTGGTCCTCTTTCTGCAAATGTGTCTTTCTGCTGAGAATTTGGCGCTAATCCAAGAATGTGCACAGAGAGAACCAAAATCCTGGGCACGGTGTTTGCTTCAAGTCAATTCAAAGGCCTGAGGGGACATCTAATTTGTTCTGTATTTATGTTTAGTAAAAATGACCTGGTTTAACTAAACCTGCAGCTTCCTAGCAGGATATATGTCTGAGGATTAATAAGTCAAAAAAATAAAAACAAAAATATCTGTCCTTTTTTTTTTTTTTTTTTTTTGTGCTTTGCTTTAAATCGAATTATCAGCAAACATATAACAGATTTGCTACAGTCATTTGTCGTTTCTTTGTAGTTAAGTCCAGGAGAAATATTTGTAAGCAAAAGTAGAAGATTGGCAGACTGTAGCAATCTCTTTGCATGTACAAGTCTAAAGAAATGTTTTTGATAGAAAAGAAACGAGTTAATAAAAATCTGGTGATGTTAATGAAACCAAAGTATGCATATTTAGTAGATCAATTGAGATGAAAACACCAAATTAAGTTTTTTTGAGACTAGGAGGATGTAGCCATAGAGGCAAGCTTCAACTCAAATCCGAAACTGTCTGGGTTTGATTCCTACCTCTACTTTTATTTATACAGACTTGACCTAGTTTTCAAACCACTCTGATCCTCAATGTTCCCCTCTGTAAACAAGGACTCTAATATGACCCACTTTAACTAGATATTTTTAATAGATACAAGGTGGCTGCCTCACAGGAAACACTCAACAAAAGTTAGCTCTCATTGTGACAAATACAAATCAATACTTACAGAGCAATGTAAGAGATTTTAACCCATTTTTTAAAGATGGAGAAGCTAAGGCTCAACATTTGGGAATAGTAAGACAGAAATTAACAAGATCCAGTTTACTCCAAACCTTTTGTGAGCGTGCTCTTTCTAGGATCAGTCAATACCCCAGTTAAGATACAAATGAATGAAGATAGTACTTTTTCATGAACATGTTTTCATGCTCATTAATATGCCTCTCAGTGCCATTTGTCACAACAGGCTAGTGAGCATAATTTAAGAATTATTTGCTTATAATTAATATACTGTGCTCTATGATAAAAGAGAGTTAATATCACTGGATCCATGGCTTGGAAATCAGATTTGGCCTCTGATAACATTTACTTTTTGCATCTAGCTACCAGCCTTGAAAGTGTATTTTCCACAGAATTTATAAATTGATAATTTTATTTTTAACAGTATCATGGACATGCAATGGAGATTAAATGTAAGGTACACAAATCTTTGAAAAAAAATCTAATAATATTTTACCCATTTAATATAAAGTGTATTGTATTTTTATTGAAAAGGCAATGGAATTTCTCTAATGTACATTTGGATCACAAAGAAATGAGATAAGAACAAAAAAAAATACCGTAATATCACCAAAGAAAACCTGATTAATGTTTTGGTGTATTTCTTTTCAGTTGTTTCTAGAAATAAGTGGTGGTTATATAATCATATTCAATTAGATGTTTGTTTATACAAGATGATGATACTGAAAATATCCCAAACAACATGATTCTCGCATCTCTTTCCCCTGTTTCATGCACATTTGCACCCCAGGGAAGCAGCATGCCACCCCCAAAAGTTTATTGAAAGATACTGCATGCAAGGTAATTTAGTTCACCAATTTGACTATTTAAGAAGACATAGGGGAATAGTTGTCATTACTAAATGACATAATCATTTTTCCATTCCCAGATCATTTGGAGACCTTAATTTAGAAAAGCAATCTTTGCTGTGGAGGGTTCAAAAAATCTTCATTTCTAGAAGAAATACCTATTGCTCTATGGTATGCACCAGATGTTTCAAAACTTTTTCTAATTATTATGGTTTGAACTGAATGGGGTATGAGGGTATAAGTCTATACACAGAATCAAACATTTATTTAGAATGCTACTACAGTGGCCATTCCAGTACCATAAATTGATTGGGTTTAAGAATGGATTCTTACAGACACAATGTGGATTAGATTACTGGCTCTGTCACTGTGTGATCAAGGGCACATTTTATGCCTTAATTTATCTAACAGGGTGGAGAAAGAGATACTATACAAACACAAAAGATACTAAAGCAAAGAAATATTAATTAGGTTATGATTCAATAATTCTCTAAAATGTTAAAAGCTATAAAAAAAATTGGACTCTTTGTGTGTTTCTTTTGCTTTGGGGGAATATTCTTTGGGCAAAGATGCTTTGGAAAGGGACTGGTCACATAGCACTGTCACACTGATTGGCTGCAACCACTTACAAATGTGAGTCACCTCCAACTAAGAGCACTCTCTCAAATCCTACCAGTGCCTGCAAGTAGTGGAAATTTAAGAATCAATTTTTAAATAAGTAAGTTAAGTAATGAATTTGGCTGGTTAGAAGAAAAGATTATCTTAATGGGATGGATAACAAGGAAAATCAAAATCAAATAAAACCACTTCTATCTTCTAAAGCAGGGTTCAGTAAACATTTCCTGTAAAGAACCAGGTAGTAAATATAACCTGCTTTGTGAGTCATGTCATCTCTGTAGCAACTTTTCAGCTTTAAATTTGTACAAAAATCAGCCATATATGATTCATAGATAAATGGATGTGGTTATGATCCAATAAATTATATATTTTAAAAAGCAGGCAGTCATCTGATTTGGCTATAGTTTGCTGACCCCTGTTCTTTAGAACAAAGTTATCTTTATCTGAGCAAACTCAACATGTACAAAATCCAACTAAGGTACCCACTTTCAGCTTTACCAAGACACGGTCTTATTTATCTCACTGAATAACTGAGCCAAAAAACAACTTATATCTAATCCATTACCCCTCCCTATTATATCCTTCACAGAGCTCCTCATAGCTCCCACTGAAGTTCCCCTTACATTTCACCTAGACAACACGTAACACACACCTCCCCTGGCTCATCCACACGTGATGACGTCCTTTCACCATCCACTCTGCACTGCGCAGTCACAGTGGCCTTAGAAATTCTACCCGCTGCTCAAAATATTCAATGCCTTGCAATTACTCTCAGTAGAAAAGCAATATTCTTACCTAGCCTGAGAGACTCTACATGGTGTATGTTTGACAGCCTCTTTAGCTTGATTTTGGCCCTAACTTTTTCTTGGCTCCAGCCATAGTGGAATTATTTAGACTCCTTGTGCCCACTCTACTCCTTGCAGTCTCTGATCTCTCTGGCAGTACCACTCTCCACTCCTTCTGGGTAGAGTAGATTCCTTAGTGTGGCTGAGTCAGCATTCCTTGACTTCTTTGGTCATATCAAATTCCCATATGGACCTTCCCTCTGCAGCAATTGCAAAAGGGCAGTTTGAGGTGTATTTCAGAGGTGATCTGATTGGTTCTTTCCTAACCACTTGACTGCAAGTGCCATGACAGGGTAAGCAATGTTTGTTTTTGTTTACTGTTACAACCCCAGAGCATGGGATTTGTCAGAGGACATGATAAATAGTACATGCTCAGTAAATATTTGTTGAAAAAAATTAGTAAATGACACTGTAAGCTCCATCTCTGAAAAATAAGCTATAAATTAAAAAATTCAGAATTAGAGAATGTGGGTAAAGGAAAGATGAAAAAGGAAAAAATGAAAAAAATGTATCCCAAATAACATTTTTAACAACTGACAGAGCAGGTATGCAGGTATTTCTCTTTCATTATCCTTTTTTTTTTTTGCATCATAAAGTGGAATACATTGTACTGTGTGGACTATTCTCTTTGTCAGATATAAATATTTTTTTACTATAGCCCTCAAAATTTTACTGTTTAT
Organism: Aselliscus stoliczkanus; assembly: GCA_033961575.1. Classification (NCBI taxonomy): domain Eukaryota; kingdom Metazoa; phylum Chordata; class Mammalia; order Chiroptera; family Hipposideridae; genus Aselliscus; species Aselliscus stoliczkanus. The sequence goes on from CM066735.1 coordinate 51,846,692, forward strand.
CAATATTGGATAATTAAGTTGATATTATTTCAATGCCCCATTTCTAATTATCCAGGTTCTGCACCTATAATGTATAAACATAAATATTAGCATACTTGCACATGATGACAGAGTTAATATGCCCTCGCTTTTAGTATTCAGTGCTTTATAAATTAGACTGCAGAAAAGCTCTGCTCAGTCCTTCGCAACTATCAATAGACACTAAACTGTAGGAATATGCTAGTCTGAGTTAACATCTGTCACTTAATATGTGACAAGTTCTTTGGAACAATGACAACAACAAAAGCACCAATTTCTGCAAGACTTAAAAACCTGAGGAGAAATATCATAAAAAAAAAAGCAATGAGGGTCTGCCAGGTGGCTCAGTTGGTTAAGAGCTCGCTCAAGAGTGTGAGCTGAGCTCTGAGCAACAGCAGTTCGATGCCCAGCCCGAGCTGAGCTGCCGCTGAGCTGCCAACAGGTGGTAGGATGACTCAGCTAAAATAAAAAAAAAAAAGCAATGAAAGAAAAGAAAGAACACTTTTATAAAAATCATTCACTTCATGAAGAATGAGACAGTTTTGTCCTCAGGGCACTAAAATGTGTGACTGGTTAAGTTTATATCCTCTCTTTTAGTTGTTTCCCTTCTATTTGGACATTTTATTCTTTACCATGTGACATGATAAAGAGTCTCCAAGGTCAAACTAGTTAGGAATTGGAAACTCATTAACATGCAGTTCAGCATACTTTTATTTGCTCACAAATCCTAATAAAGACTGCTCGTCCATAAATAGGTTAGTGACTATGAGAATATATTCAAAAGGTTAGAAGTACAGTTCAGGTACTAAGAGGTCTTTCCAAAGAAAATTTTAATTTACTTATGATTCAGGGAGTAATTTTCTTTAGAGAATTAAAATGTGGGCAAACCATGGTTTTGTTAAGAAATTGTAAAAACAAGGGAAATAAAATTTAAAGACTTACAAAAAGTTATTCATTTGGTTAATTTGTAACTCATAAAGTAGAGAAATAAGTGATACAAGTATTCTCTGCAGATAATAGGTGTGGAAGTTTTTTTTCCAGAAAATAATATTTCTTGGAATCAAACAACAGAATCAAGTGCAAGTGCTATAAAACCTTAAGGATTAGAATTCCTAAATAAGAAAACATGAATATCAGTTTGAATTCAACTTTATCCTTTTGGTCATAGGACTGTATTTCATACTCATCCATCATAAAATAATCTGGGAGCCAATTTAGAAAATAAATGAGACAGATCAACTCTGCTTACTGTCCTTGATCAAAAATTCTGGAGTTAAACCTTAGTCTGATTTTATATACTGAAAGTTTTGGGGTCATCATTATAAGTATAACAGTATCTAGTCATCCATAAAAGTAAGTAACCTTAGAACTTGTCTAGCTGCAAACCACAGGGAAAAATCCACTCTCAGCAGAAATTGATTTGCTTTTGTTGATACCAATGCCTTCTATTTTCATTATTTCTAGTAAGGCTTCACATTCCAAAACAGGAATGCCCTTGTAAATTACTCCAAAGTTCAATGGTGAGACTCAATTACTACTTAATAAGAAAACAGTAAGTGTGTATTTCTTACTTACATCCTTGTAAATGCCTTGAGGGCAAGAAAGAGAACTAATCACAAATAGCTAACTAGGCTTTCCCAAATCAGGCAACCCCTTAAACTATAGCCAATCAAATTAATCTCCTTGCTTTACTTCCTCATCTCTCTAAAAACCCTGACCCTAGTTCTGTCAGTGGAATGTTCATAACTACTTTTGGCTTGGTGTTTTCAATGTTTTCTCAAATAAACAGTTAAAAATTTTTTTAATATGCCTCAGTTTCTCTTTCAGCAGAACCAAAACCTAAATCCCTGGGGCTGAACAGAGCAGGTTTTATTTTGATTAGGCCACTTACTTGCTCTGCCATATTAGACAAGCCTTATAATTTCCTTAAGGATTGTTTTTCTCATCTATAAATACAGTTGCTAACAATAGCAATCACATAATTGTGGCAATTAAGGGACATAATAAATATAAGGCATAGTGAAGCACAGGCTCAATAATAGCGTTGCTATTATTTACCCAAACACTTCTGGCTCCGTTTTGAATAGAATGTCATTGTTTATATATTTTTAGACTCTTTTCCCTCTAGATATCAACATAGAACATGGTACAGTACTTACCTAGCAAAGAGTAAAGTCAAACATATATATGATTCTATCACTTTAATTATACATGCTTAGAATATGGGCAGTTTTCTGATAGAGCTAGGATTCTGCTATTTCTGTCTTATTGCAAATTAGATGATTGACCTGGCCTTATTTTGTTAAATATAAAATCATATATATATATATATATATATATATATATATATATATATATATATATACATATATATATATATACATATGTATGTGTAGCAACATTAGTACTGAGCATTTTTAAAGAAAAAAATCTATTTAAAATCTATAAAAATCTTCCCTAGACTAAGTCTATTTGTCCTTCTAACCATTGTGACTTGCATATTTATATCTTATAGTACTGAAATCATATTGTACTTTTATTAGTTCACATTATTTCATAAATATCATAAAATTATCTTCACAATTGTAATTTTGGGCTGAAGATATTTATCTAAATAGATATTCAATAATTTTAAACTATTTCTCTGTCATTGGACATTTAGGATATTTACAATGGTTTACAATTACAAATGATACTGAAATTAATATTTGTAAATTTAATTTAACTCTTTTGAATTATTTTACTTAGATAAATTCCCCAGGGTGGGTAATTAGTGGTATTCTTATCACTATGCCTCTGTCAGGCATTCATAGTCTTTATCTCAAGAAGTAAAGTAATAGCTTATGAAGCTTTCCATAGTGGCTGCACCAATTTCAATCCAAAGTGCACCAGGGTTCCCTTTTCTCCACATCCTCACCAACGCATGCTACTTTTTAATTTTTTGATGATAGCTATTCTGACTGGTGCGAGGTGGTATCTCGTTGTGGGTCTGATTTGCATTTCCCTGATGATAAGTGATATTGAGCATCTTTTCATATGTATGTTGGCCATGTGTATGTTGTCTTTGGAGAAATTTTAATTGCAGTCAATATACAGAAATAGAAAACAAAAATAGATATATGACATGACTCATCAATTCTACTTCTGGGTATTTATCTGAAGAAAATGAAAACACTAATTTGAATGGATACATGGACCTCTATGCTCATTACAGCATTATTTACAATAGCCAAGACATAGAAGCAATCTAGGTATCTGTTGATATATTAATGGATGAAGAGGTTGTACATATATACATGTATGAATGAAAACTTGCTACGACAACATGAATGGATCTAGAGGGTATTATGCTAAGTGAAATAAGTCAGACAGAGAAAGACAGATACCATACGGATTCACTTATTTGTGGAATCTCAAAAAAAAAGAAAAACCAGAAAGAACAAAACAGGAAACAAAAACAGTCTCAGAGAAACAGAGATCAAAGGGATGGTTTCCAGAGGGGAGAGAGATGGGGAGGGTGGAATAGATGGAAAAAGGAAAGGGGAATAGCATCAACAATAATGTAATAAGTTTGTGTGGTGATAGATGATTACTAGAATAGCGGGGGACCACATTGTAAGGCCTAAAAATGGTGAATTACTATATTGTATACCTGAAAATAATATAAGTATTATAATATTGTATACCAACTATACTTAAATAAAAAGATAGCTTATACAAAAATTTAATGATCTAATGCATGGGTAAGTATAAAAATTCCAAACTGCACATTCAGACAATGCTCAGAGAGTGTGGATTGTTAGTGAGATAGATTCCTGGGCTGCATTTACAGACCATGAGGGCACTTTGAGTGATTTTCTTAAAAGGCTGTTCTTATTGAATAAGAACAGCAAAAACCAAATTGTACTTCTCCTGGAAGTACCAAATTTAGTGTCTTATCAGAATGGCATAGTTAATAGACAATGACTGGTAAAGAATGATCAATTCAACATCAGATACAGTGTAAGTTTTAAAAAAATCCATTTTTTTTTTGAGTCAATTGTGCCTTCCTAGAGTATGAATAAGAGCTTTTGTCTCACAATGAAGATTATTCTACCCAGCAAACTATCATTTAGAATTGAAGGACAAATAAAGAGCTTCTCAGAAAAGAAAAAGCTAAAGGAGTTCATACCACCAAATCAATATTACAAGAAATGTAACAGGGATGGAAAAAGATATTATATTTCATGAAAATGGAAGCAACCGAAACAAAACAAAAAACTTCGGTAGCAATACTTACACCAGACAAAATAGACTTTAAAACAAAGTCTATGACAAGAGATAAAGAAGGGCCTAGCAATTCCACTTCTGGGTATTCATCCAAAGAAACCCAAAATACTAATTTGAAAAGACATATGCATCCATATGTTCATTACAGCATCATTTACAACAGCCAAGGAAACAACCTCCGTGTCCATCAATAGATGAATGGATAAAGAGGTAGAACACATATATAATGGAGTATTAGTTAACCATGGAAGGAAATGAATCTTTCATCTGCAACAACATGGATGGACCTAGAGGATATTATGCTAAAATGAAATAAGTCAGACAGAGAAAGACAAACACCATATGTGGAATCTATAAAACGAAATAAACATACAAACAAAACAGAAAGAAACTCATAGATAGAAAGTTTTGATGGTTATCAGAAGGGAGGGCGATTGGGGTGATGGGTAAAAAAAGGGAAGGGATTAAGAAGTACAATAGTTATGAGGATCTAAAGTATAGGACAGAGAATATAGTTAATAATATTGTAATCATTATGTACAATGTCAGGTGGGTACTAGACTAATCAGGGAATCACTTCGTAAGGTATATAAATGTCTAATCAGTGTTGCACCTAAAACTAATATACTTGTAATGCTGTATATGGACTATAATTAAAGAAACATTAAAAATATATTTAACTACTGCAAGGTTTCAAGGATTTCTCTTACATTTTCTACTGTAAATTTCATATTATAGTTTACATTCATGGCAATAGTCCATTTCAATTTAATCCTTTCTTTATGTTATGTGGTAAAGATTGATGTTCACTTTTATCCCCCATGTAAATATTGTTATTCTAGTATCATTTGTTTTAAAAAACTCTCATTCCCTATTCAATTATATTAGCATCTTTTTCCAAAATTTACCGTATAATGGTGGTGCCAAAAAAAATGTATACACATGACTTGTATTCATCTTTTGTTATCGGTATATATTGAGCATTACAATTTTAATATAGTTTTTTCCTTTCTTAAAAATGTATATATATTTTTTGGCACCCTCTGTATATGTGAGTCTATTTTCTGTTGATCTTCATGATAATATCACAATGACTTGACTAGCATAACTTTACAGTAAGTCTTGAAATCAAGTTGACTACATCCCTCAGCTTTTTTTTTTTCCTTTTAAAAGTGCTTTGACTAATATGGATCACTGAATTTTCATATGCTGTTTAGAATCTGCTTGTAAATTTCTCTACAAAAAATTTGCTATAATTTTGATTGTGATAGAGTTGAATCTTTAGATCAATTTGAGAAAAATTATTTTAACAAGGCCTCAGTCTTTCCATAAGCAAATAGGGCATGTCTCTTCATTTATTCAGGTCTTATTAAATTTTTCAGCATTGTTTTGTAGTTTTTATTGTATAGGTCTTCAACATATTATGTTAAATTTATTCCTAAGTATTTCATGCTTTTCATGCTATTGAAAATAATTTAAAAAAATTTTTTTTCCAATTGTCTGTTTTTATTTTATAGAAATACTATTTACTTTTGTACATTAACCTGATATCCTGACCTTACTAAATTCACTTATTAGTTGCTTTTTTGTAAATGCCTAGAATCTTCTACATATATTATCATGTCATCTGCAAATAAAACAATTTTGTTTCCTTTTCAAAAAAATAAAAATAAAAAGAGCTTTGGTCTCTAATTCCAAGATATGCAATTAAATTATTTCTTTCTTTCTAGGTGCCCAGACATAAGCTAGAATCAAATGCTCTCCCAGGTTTCATGAAGGTCCCAGATAAAATCTTGGGATCGTTTTCAACTTGTCTGTGATAGTTGCCTTAAATACAGTACTCGACCATTTTTGAGTCAGTAACATTAGAGTTTGCCCATTTCACTTGGATATTATAGCAAATGATGTCAAGACCCTCAGTAGGGCTTTGGCTTGGTTTAACTGAAAATCTCCTTTACTGGCAATGCTTAAATTGTTGCAGAATTATTGCTATGTTGTGTCAGATAAATGTAAGTACACTGGCTAAAGCTCAGAGTTTCTGGCCAAAATGTTATATATAAAACACAAAGTTTTATTATTAATGCAAGATGTAAAATCTCTTTCAGTAAAATATTTTTTTTTTCTCTAACAATAAGTTTGAAATGGAATAGAAGATTGTTTTCTGATATAAGACAGGGTTTCATTATGAATTTTAAATCACTCTTCCATGATATATAACAAAACTGGGGAATGAAACACAACTGGTTTGAATAACGTTTGCTTTTTCTCTCATTCTTTAATATATTAATTTATGGGGCATTTTCATAAATGCATAAGATATATATATATATATATATATATTTCAAAATGCAAAATTTTTAGAGTGCCTATTTCTCTTTCCTTATGACTCACCTACATTAACTTTATTTAGACAGAACATGTTCCCCTGCCCAAGCCCCAACAGCACCATAGCTAATTGCAATTCAGCAATTTCATACCCACTGACTCTTGGTGTCTTCACGTACTTTTTGTAAAACATTAACTTGGCTAGCCTGTAAGTTAGGTCAGACTTCAAAAATGTGCTTTCCTTTTCCTTTTTTTCTTGGTTATAATCATTCTTCAACTTGTACCTCTAACCCCCACATATAGATGAGAAGCCCCCATTATTATGCTGCCCCAGATATAAAACAATCACCTGAAATTCTGAATGGACACCCTTTGAAACACCCTCTCCTAAATATCTATCTCTGTAGTTAAACAATCTACAGGTGGGATTTCACTAAGACTGGGTGAAGATAGCTGATGTGAAGTTATCCACTCAGAGAAGAGTTGTTGAGCAAAGTTTTTCTTCTTATTATCCTTGACAAGACACATGCTTAATTAATTTCTCACAAGTTCTAAAGGAGAGAATCATTTCATGTTGAATAGTCATTTGCAACTTTAATAATATGTTTAATCAGGTTCATTCCCTGTTTGCTGATCTTACAATTAAGGCATAACACTTTCACTGCTCTTTTTAGAACTGATTTGCCCAATAATACAAAACTTAGAGAAATTAATTTTAGCCACATACAAAAGTGGGTAAGTAGTGGATTGCACTTTAAAACCAGTAACACAGTGCTTGATAGTACTATGAAAGCAAAATTTTTTAAAGTACTTATACTGTAACACCTAAGATGTTGTCTTGTGACAGTACATAATTAAAAAATAAGGCAGTCCTAAGTACTCTTGATTGTAAATATTTTAAGGACAGCTTTGCTTTAAGTTTGAATGGTATAATTATCCAACAAAATTCCTGAGTAGTTCATGCTTTTAGTGTTGGTAAAGATCTTGATATGGGCTGGAAATTTTCTTTTAAATAGTAAAATAAACTGCAAAGACCTTAGAATGCTTGTAAAATTATTCAGTAAATTAATAGAAAATAAGATTAACACCTAACTTTCTCTCATCAATATTATTTATAATGATATTTATACTTAATTCTTGATATAGTGCTTATTATGTGGCAGGCATTTTTCTAAGCATTTGACATGATTAAGCCAGTCTACTTTTCCTAACAACCTGAAGAGAAATATTGTTCATTTTACTGATAAGGAAATTTTGACACAAAGAGTAAAGTGACTTGATGAAGGATATTAGGGTGGAAAGCAGCAGCTTTGAGTTTGGAACCTCAGGCCGTCTGGTCACAGTCTGCACTCTAATCTATTAAAAACCATTCTGCCTTGCCAAATTGAAGTGTTTTGGATGATCCTTTAAAAAATTTCATTCGGGGGCCGGCTGAGTGGCGCGTTGGTTGAGAGCTGGCTTGGGACGCCAGCGGCCCCGTTTTGGATCCCACATATGAGGGCCCGTGACACTGCCCTCTACAGCTAAGATGGTGAACAACAGCTCCACCTGGAGCTGGGCTGCTGTGAGTCCCAGGATGGCATAGCTGCAGCCCCTGCTGCAGTGGGCTGCCATAGGCTACAGTGAGTGGCCAGCAGCCAGCGTGAGCGGCAGGCAGCCCGGTGTGAGCTGCCAAGAGCCTCTGTAAGCAGCTGTCCAGAGGCCGGGAACCTATCTGCCTCACCAGAGAAGAGCGCAATGATGACACCAACATGGGCTAGTGAAGCAACGTCCTCCACAACTAGACTGAAGAACAGAAGGACAGCAACTTGTCTGTTTCCCTCCCCCAATTCCCCAATAAAATCTTAAAAAAAAAAAAATTCATTCGGAAGATGTTTGAGGATAGCTGCAAGTATTAAAAAAATGGGAGTTGGCTAAGGAATTTCTTGTGAGTGGTTCAAACATCCTGGATAAGAATTAGAAGGTGCTTCAGGGTCCCTTCTAGGCAATAACCCTGTGGAAATGCCTCGCTGGTGCCCTGTAGTGTGGAGACTATGCTGCACTGATAACAGATAAGACTTCTCAGGCTTCTGTGAGGAGCCATCTTCCAAATAGAAGCCCCTGGAAAGTTATTTCAAACAAAAACATTGGGTTGGCTGTTCTGGGAGAGCTGAGAGAAGCAAGAGGAAGGACTGAGAAAGCAAAGGTAGAAGAATAAGTCAGCATGGATTTGTATCACTCTGATGGGTTCAGTCAGTTTGCACCACCAGTGGGAAAAACCTGCTCTGTGGCCTCAGCGTTGAGGGTTTTTAGGAGAGCTCTGAGGTCTCTTTCTTCAGGTCCATAAGTCTGGAGGCATAACACAGAATATGGAAAGAGAAGTCAACTGACAGAGGGAGAGTTATATAATAGAAGGTTTTCTAGAGAGGGCAAAGAAGGCCTTGCAAGGTCAGCAAGAGCAGAAGCAGCAGCCATGGCTTTCCGGGTTGTATTTCCTTGTTACAGAAATAATAAACACAGAAACGGATGAGGCTGCTTTGGTTAGTGCTCCAGAATAAACAGGGGGTCCAACAAGATGACACATGGCTCAGAATCAGAGCAGAATAAAAATAAAAGACAGAAATAGCAGTGTTGAGCCTGGTCCCAGGGGAACTGGCACTGGGTGGGGTAAGCTGGGTAGTTGAACACTTGTGATTTTTGTTTGTTGTTTTTTGTTTTTGTTACTGTTTTAGGTGTTTGGATTTATTTTCTGTGTGTGTATTTGTGTCTAGATATTTTTCTTAGTTCACTTATGTACTGCTTATCAATGGATATATTCTTGATTACCTCAACTAATTCTTCTGTGACTTTCAAAGGGCCCCTAAACATATTGAACTGGAAATAGCCACCAGGGACTACAGGCAAGCATTCTGCACTTGCTTTATTAGCATATAGTTAGAGAGGGGCCTTTATAAAATGAAAAATAGGTGCATACGTTCAAAATTGTGCTTGAAACGAGAATATTGAGCTTGGATGTGGGCTGTGAGCTTGGCCTTTCATAGAATGACTAATGCTATTGAAGACTTGACTATTCTAAGGTATTTTCAATCTACAGCCTTTTCCTCTCCCTGTTTTTCTTTCTATTATATTTTTCCCTCCAGTAACTTGGCTTTCTGTAGCAACTGCAGGAATTTATTTTCTACATTAACTGAAGACCTATATTTACAGTATTTGCTCAGAGGGTATTTGAATTATCATTGAAAAGGTTGCCGTCAGAGAGGGGAAAACATTTGAGAATGATTCAGGACAGCATGCCCTTTTGTCTAATAAGAATTTGCTTCTGCATAACTCTTAAATGTGTTGCTCAGAGAGAGCAGCAGCAGCAGCATGTTCAATTATTCATGTTTTCTAATTAAGCCCTGCTGATGGTGCCTAAATGGAAACTTTATTTTGGAGAAAATGTGTTCTAAACGTTTTTTACTGCAGTCCTTTTGTCTGACGGTGACAAAAGTCTCTTTAGGACCCTGAGTACCCTATTTTTGGGGTTTAGAAGTCACATGTAGAGATTCTCTGTCACATTGAAGGTCTCCATATTGTTTATATGGTGCCTTGGTTAGCGATAACTCAACAGCTGACTTTTTGCTAATGACCTTTTAGTTATTGTCAGTATTGGAAATAATAGGAAATTGCAAAGCCAGATTCTGTTGCTATGCAGTTATTTAGAAATTGCTGTGTGATTCACTAAAATTGCATTCCTCTGAAAGCCGAATGAAGTGATTCAAATATTACATTGATGTACCTGTGTTTTCCTTTCAGTTTTGGTGTGGATGAAGAGTGTGTCATATGCAAAAATTGGCTAGCCATTATTACTTTGAGCAACATTAATCCTAAAAAATGTTTGATTCTTAACATGAATATTTCTTCATTATCTCATCCCATTACAGTCCCCCCCAGGTAAAATTCCCAAAAGTTTAATTAATGTGTGATTCATCAAGACACTGAAATTTAGATTATTTTAGCCCTATGTCCTTAAATCAAAATATTCATTTCATATAATTCCATTCTTGCATTTTCCTTAACTTTTATGATTTTTTTCTTAGTATATTTCCTTTGTTTATCACATCTTATTTAATTAGTAAAAGTATAAAGTGAATATATTAAACTATGTAAATCTATTTAAAGTACTTGCGTAAATTTTTGTAGATCATCCATTGAAAATTTTGAAATAGTCTAGTTAGTCTGGACAATAAAACAGTGACAATAGGAAGAAATTCAGAATTATCCATTTTGGCTAACACTATTATAATGAGATTACATAGAGAAATTGCTACTCTGTTACTTTATCAGAAAACATTGCAGCTTTAGTGTTTTTAAAAAGTAATTTCTTGTTTATAGACTGTTTTTGTTATTAGATAATTTTTTAAAAATAAGATAATTTTTCTTATTTTTCTCTATAGAGTCTATGGTGATTAAAGATGTATCTCAAATAGAATGATAGATTTTTATTAAAAGTAAAACTTGTGGATATATTTGATATACCAATATCTATTACACTTACTACATGGTGTCAGATTTATATTTTACAAATAGGTGTAATATAGAGAACTGAAATAGAATAGAAAAAGTGTATTTAGAAATTACTCAGATTTTATCTAAACTTGGAATTGAAATTTAAGACTGTCTGAATGTTTTCTGCATATTTTACTTTTCTACACAATTTGACATTTAATTTTTAAGGAAAATATCAATTATTTCATTTATTATGATAGTAACAGTGTGAAGAAAACAATTTCAAGTTTTGGAAAGATCTTTATATATGACCTTAACCAGTTTAACATATGTTTTTTAAATGAATATGGTATTATACACCACTTTTTTAGAAAGAAATCAAATAATGTTATGTATGTAATCAAGAAGCACCTAAATAGTAGAGTAAATGGCAAATGTGGGAACATATAGCATTATAGTTAGAAATTAAGGAGTGTCAAGAAGACAGAGTAGATTTTCTAATATATTTATGCCATACTCCATGTCTACAGTGGCCATTTGATTAAGTACTTCACATTCATCTTGTGATAAAATATAACAACACTTAAGAAAGAGCCGGCTCTCTAAATGCTATTTGACAAATAATTTCTTTGGGGCAGAACCATTTTTTAAAACTTTCTAGAAAGCATTAATTCATTAAACACAGATTGTATTATGGATGATTCTGAAGTAGATGAAACACTTTACTGTAGAAAAATTGTAATGCTGAGTGGCATTTTCAGAAGTCCTTGAGTGTGAGTCTTATTTTCTTGTCTATAGCAGTGCTATTTACAAACAATAATGACTGATTTAAATAGGGCTAGATGTTGACAAACATTCACACTACTTGAGGATGTCTATAAGGAATTGAATACCTAGAATTTCATTTGAACTTGAATTTTGATTATAATGCTTGTTCATACTGTTGCAGATGAAGGAGTTTATAAAATAAATGTTATGAATTCTGTTGATATTTTCACATAGAGTTTTGCCAAGGCTATGGGCTTTCTTTCTTTCTTTTTTTTTTTTTTTTGAATGCATATTGCATTTTCTGTTAACAAGCACATTAAATATTTTTTAAGGATATTACTGTTAGGGTAAAGTTAGGCCTGCATATTTAACTTTCTTAATCTCCAAAGTATCAAAATAGATTTAGTTTTCATACAATTATCTAATATAGACCAGATGATGAAATAATTATCTTCAGTTATATTTTATACCTCTGGAAAACAGGTATTTTCACCTCCAATGTATATGTGAGGAACCTGAAAAATACAAGTACTCACAGTCCTACGTGTAAAATATAAAATGCTGTGATCCCCTTAGTTCAGGTTCATTATACCCTAGCTGTCTCCCTAGACTCTAAGACCTCCCACCCTCACATTTAATAAAGCCCAGTGATTTCGGATGATCTGAATTTTTTCTCTTCCCTTGAGAGAAAGTTCTGAAGTCTTATATCCAACTAATCTGAACTACCTGTGGATGCAGCCTTGTTTATCTCCATGTATCTGCCCTTTGAAACTCATGAGTGAGCTAAGTCAGACTTGGAGCGCTCCAGTGTCCAGCAGTGGCTTCTTCCTTATCTGAAACTGGCTTTCCTTCTGATTCGTATCTATTCTTACCTGGTTTTCTTCCCACCGCTCTGTTGGTACCATCATATCTCTTTCATAGACTCTCTTATGCTACTCTTCCATTACAGCTATTTCCCAGGATGCCATTCTTGGACTTCCCACTTCATTAGATATACTTCCCTTGGGTTAGCTCATTAACTACAATGAAGGATTCAAAATGCCTATTGCGAACTCAGACCTTTTCTCCTCATCTCCAGACTCACATTCTAATGATTTAGGCACATAAAAACATTATGTCAAAGGCCAAATGGAATCATGTTTCCTATATTTCCCTTTGTTTTTGTGTTTCCTATGTGATAAACATAATTGTGTGTTCACTGCCAAGTCATAAATCCTAGAGATATCTTTGATGTCTTCCTCTCCCATTAATTAATTAATTAATTAATGTATTAATTAATTGATGTATTAATTAGTATTACAAAGCTGTTTAATGTGCCAGCAACTCTTCTCTGCCTTGAGGGTTCAGTGGTAACATTCACTGCCTTCCTGGAGATTCTGCTATAGCTGATGGGACAGATAGTAAACAAGCATATCACAAAAGCCTCCAATGAAAATCCAGCTATGTTAAAAACTTAGAATGAGAGGTACTTGGTTCCAAGACATCCTATAATGAAATACCTGACCTAATCAGAGAGATCAGGGGAGGCTTTCCAGAGGAAGCAAAACTTGAGCAGAGATCTGAAATTTAAGTATTGAGTTAACTGATTTATGAGATGGAAAAGAGAGTTCCAAGCGGGAATTGCAAGCGTAAAGGCTGTCCAGGCCAAGGAAGCCCAGGGAGTGAGGGCAGCTAAAGGCCAGAGTTGCCACAGAGGAAGGAACCTGGAGCAGTGTGATGACAGGTGAGCAGGAGGAGAATAAGGGAGAACACGTGTGTCCTTAGAGAACCTCTACAGATTGTATGAGAAACGGTGAACTATTTCTGGGTTTTAGGCAACAGGGTGATATAATCAATATGTTTTTAAAATGTTCCTCAGATCTAGTTAACAAATCCTATCTCTATGAACTCTTAAAAATCTCTTGAATTTGTCCTCCCCTTTATCATTGCCTTGATATAGACCCTTCTTATTTTTACCTGAATTACTGCAACAGTATCTGACTTCATTTTCTTACCTCTGTTATGCCTGTGCCAATACATCTCTTCTTTGTATTTGGCAGGAAAATTACTAAATGTTGTTCTGTTACATACAGTGCTTTCTAAATTTCATAAAGTGTATTGGTCCTTGCAGATGTTTTGAGGAAAAAAAAAAAGATTTCATGGTCAACATAAGTTTGGGAAGCACTCCACAATCTATCCCCCACTTGATGGTTAGCAGTGCAAATTTCACAGAAAAAACTTTAATTACTTTTGCCTAATCAAGTATTTCTGAAGGCTAACTGATGATAGTCTCCTCTTTTCTCTTAAGAAGTGGCAACATCCTTCCATACTAGTGTTCTTTGGAAACTGCTTTTGAGTCATTGAGCGCTACCTGAAATCTAAGCTCCCCAATAAGGCATTCTGTGCTGTATTTGTAGGATTTGTTTCCTTCTTCCCCCTTAGAGTGTCAACTCTCATAACACTTCGCTCACAACACGTACTCAGCTACAGATTGGTAGGACTCATCACACTTCCCCCATGCTATTTCACAGTATGTTTCTCTTTGCTCAGGATGGTCCTCTATTGTTTTGCACTCTGGTAAGTCTGTTCAAGACAACTCAGTTGTCAGCCTCACTGAGACGCCTTCCCTTATCTTTCAATCCAATTTAAGTACAACTCTTGTCTTCCTCTTGGTCATACCTTCCTTTAAATTCATTACACTTTGTTCTTTCCTTGCAATCTAACACTAAATAGGAAAGTCCTTGAGGGTGGAGCCTACCTTTCTTTTGTTTGCATCCTCTTTTACTAGCATTGTGCTTGGAATATATCAATAGTTAGTTGCAAAACTAGTGACTGTTATATAAGTAAACAAATGCAAGGAACCAAATCAGGACCCAGAGCACAGAAAGGAGAAGTAGGGCAAAGTTTCATTTCTCAATAAGCTTGCAATTTAGTGAGAGTGGAAGACAAATGGCTATAGCACAGAAAAGATTCAGGAAAATCCTCTGAGGAAAGTATGCAAGTTCCCATATGGCTGGATGAATTGGAAGAAAGCTCCTGGCCTAGGTATTATATGAATTTGGGACATCCTATAGTGTATAGACAGGAGAAAGATATTCCAGGTGAAAACTGGATAGTGCCAGGGTACAGATCCCCAGGAGACAAAGTCTAGAGCAGTGTATGTGGCGCACACGGCTTTTAATAGCAGGCTCGGAATTATATGTTTTATCTATGAGTATGGATGAGGCTTTGAGGAATGTGAGTATGAGATGGTCATGAATGTTTGTGTTTTAAAAAAATTAAATGGAAAGGATTAATTGGAGAAGCGTCTGGGTGTGAGGAGGCTAGTTAGAATGCATATTACAATATTTTAGGTCAGGGGGTGACAAATTTCTACAAAGGGCCAGAGAGCAAACGTTTTCAGCCTGGCTGGCAATACAGTCTCTGTCACAACTACTCAGCTCTATTGATGAAGAGTGGAAGCAGCCGTAGACAACATGAACTAGATGAGCATACTGTGCTCAGATAAAAACTGACCTACAAAACAGGTAACAGCCCAGGGACCCTATTTGCTAGGTGAAAATGAATGAAAGCTTCAATTAGACTGAGAGCAGTGACAAGGGAAAGGAAGGGATGCCTGTAAGGAAATCATCGAGGTGGAGATATAGCACTTATCTCATTGGATGTGGGTGACAAAGGAGGAAAAGTAGTTAAAAGTGATACTGAGAGTTGAGGTCCATTCATTGAAAGGCTCATGGTGCCACAGATGGAAATAGACATGTTAAGAAAGAGGCTTTGGAAGTGAAGATGATTAACTGCGTAACGGAGAAGTCAGTTAACAGAGGAAAGCTACGTAGTGTTACGAGCAGTCCCATTAAATTGTGAACAACATTGAAAATTCCAAAAGCCTGTACCACTTGGCAATGCGTTTTGATACATTTGTTCTAACTTTTCCATTTTTATATTATAAATAATATAGAGGTATATGAGTTTTCTAAATATTATAGCATGCCCAGTGTGCTTTTACTAGCATTCTATTAAGAATCTATTGCTCTTTCACCATCCATCTGGGATATAAAACAAACTGTGCTGTTACAAAAAGCACACACAATTTATTTTGCAAATACTCTATTCTTTGCTATAAATTAGTCAACAAAAATGTTGCTTGACAAATGTGACCTTATGCTTTTTTTTAAATTTACACTTCAAGAGGATTTAATTTTGATGTTAAGCAGTCAAGCTGAAATAAAATTAACCATAAACTATTTTTCTCCATTTTTTTTCCTGGGCAGGCAAATGTTACTATGCATTTCAATTAGAAATATATTTGTCAGGTAGGAGGAAGAAGGAATAAAGTGAGCCAGCAATGGAATAGAACAGGCTTCTTTACTGAGTCTGCTTTCTGGAAAAAGAAAAAGAAAGAGAGAGAGAGAGAGAGAGCGAGAGAGAGAGAGAGAGAGAAACCCAAAGATCTAGTGTAGAAATTAATTATTCAAAGCCACACTGAAACAAGTCAGCAACATTGAAATAGGGTTCAATACACCTGAAACCTGTTTGGAAGAATTATTTCAACTTCCATTTCTTGGATTTCTATAAAATTTTCCTGTTACCACGAGAGCCAGAAAGATTTTCTTTAAAATTTCACTTCATTATAAGGGCCTTGCAAACCTTATTCTTCTCCATTGCCTGGAAAACTTGATCATAGTTAAAAACTGGGCTCCTAGCCTTCACATCGTATACCTGGGACTCAGCAGCTCATAACTTTTTAAAGTTTTCTGTCTCTCATTTTTCTCCATTACCATTCTATACCATTTTTAGTAGCCTTGCTCAAAGATCTATTTGGTTTTAGAAACAATACAGGGGTCCTATTCCAAGTAGGTCCATTGATCCAGAATGTTTTCTTCCTATTGTCAGGTGAACCGAATGGCTTCTTCAGAAAGACCTATTAGATTTTAAACACTCTAATGGAAATATGTTCTCATAGGAATTATTAATGAAAGGCTATAAAACAGTTGCTTGTTGCACATCTGAAAAATCTATTGTTGACCATGTATAGTGATATTTGAAATACCATTTTAATTATGCCTGTCTCTCCTCTTGCTTTATTGAATGAAATAAAATTAATCATTTATCAAATTTGGTGTGATGGTTATAACTTGCCCTATTATTATATAAACATACCTGAATATATCTGATATATTCACTACACTAAGGACATAATGTCTGTGCATGCTGGGAAAGAGAGGACGGCTGTTAATGTCTAATAAGCTTCTCATATAAATAACTGTAAGTGTCTTCCATGTTGTATTAAAATTTGATGACAATTTTAGGGTAACAAAATACAATGAGTCAACATTCAACACTACTTGAAAAATAATACCTGATGGTAGGAGGTGGTGTTTAAGATTTTCTCCAAAACAGTTAGATTAATTATATAAACTACTCAAAAGAGTTTAAGTATAAAAAAGTGTTATAAAGTATCTTTATAGTAACAATCTATAAACTGGGATATGAGCATACTGGGGAGCCTGGGTCAGGAAGACTTTCAAAACAGTAGATGAGCATACATAGTTTTAAGGAAATCAGTTTCCAGATTTTCAATCTGCACATGTATTCTTTCCAACAGGTGACAATTGATCATGTATCTTTTCTTTGCACACCTCTCTTCATAATTTCCATGCTCTCTACCTTACAAAAGAAAGGAAATCTCTCACAAATTATGGATTTTGCTGCAATGATTTTCATTTACAGACCTCGACTTGTTCTTTTCTCAATTCTAGTCACATAACACAGTCCTTGAGGAAGAAAGCATTGGAGCATTATACCATCAGGCATGAAACTCACAGCAAGGCCCTGTAGAAGCAAAGAGAGCACTCCTACTTCCAGCTAGAAAGAAGAATCTTGTAGCACTGGAAGGCCCTTCCTTGAGAAAAAAACAGAATATCTGGGTAAAGTATTTTGATATTCTGTTAGAAGGAATTTGGAAGCTGCCGAGGCAACCAGGCCTAGAGAGGTTAAGATTCCAGGGAGAAGGAAACCATGGAGCAATTAGTCATCACTTTTCAAGGTGCTTTCCTTTTTAGGGCATTTGCCAATGCTTGCCTCTGGTGAGAAGAAAAAGCAGGCAAAGGGCAGTAGGCAAGGAGAGAAGAAGCCAGTGGAACAAATACCAAATGGCTGAAGAGATGACAGTGTGAGTTCAGGACTGTCAAGCACGAAGATTTGAGGGGGAAGGTTCTAGAGAGAGGGTAGGCACAGACAGGGGAGTGAACTCTGCAACCATATCACTGTCCACGTTTGCTCAGCATTTGCTGAATTTTAAAGCTGGCAAGAAAGAGGCTAAGAAACTGTGCAGAAAGCCACTGCTCAGAGATCTCCACTCAGAGGTCAGGCATTCCATCAGGGCTGGGTGAGGCTCTGCAGGCAAGAATAGACAACACAAACCTGGGGAGAATGGATCACTATCCCTTCCAAGACAGGAGAGGTCCAGGTAGTCAACTGACACTGAGTGGCCAGTTGGTTTCCTTGAGAAATAATGTCATATGGAGGACTTTGGTTGGGTTTCCACTACTGGGAGATAGGAAATTTGAAGGCGACAGTGGTCCAATTGGCCTAGGTAAGTAGGAGAACATATTGTGTTAGACCATGTGTAGACTTCATTTCTGTTGCCTTGTCACTCTGTTCCTGTGCCTCCTGAGTGGGTTCTGGGGTTGGCCATTGACAACATCTGGCTAACAGCTACTAAGTCCTTTTTCTCTGTGGTTTTCAGTACCGCTTCCATGAGGGTTGCATTCTGGAAGGTGTTAATAAGTGATACAATAATCTCCCACTTTGTGCCTGTATCTGTACATACACAAATTTATCTCTGCCAGACTTTCTTACTCAATCTTACAGTTTTCTCCTTCCGGGACCCTGACCAACTGACCAGGTTGTTGGCTACTACATGAGAATCTGTATACAGTCTCACCTAGAGCTATCTGCTTCCACCAAAAGATGGGCAGGTGCACCACTTGCAAACTGGAAGATTTTCCTTGCTTTCAACTCACCCCTGAAGATAGTTACCATGTAGCCACCATCTATTTTTGCTTGCGTCCACCCATGGTGATGACCCATCCATAAACCAGGTAAGGTATTTCCCCCTTCCTTCAGCTGCTCATGGGTACAGGAGCATGTGTACAAGGCAGAGAAAGCAGTCTGGGCGGGTGGTACAGAGATCTGGGCGAGCTGCTCACCTGCTCACTCATAACCTCTCATGCTTCTCAGATACATCCTTGATGTGTTCACTTAGACTTCAACTAGTAGTGGACTAGAAATGGAAGACTGCTGGCGCTGTCTGACTTTAAGACTGGGCCCATCTGACAAACCTAGTTCACAGTGGGTATTATGGATGCGTGTCCAATTTTTGCCCCATAGACAGACTTCTCTATCTACCAGAGCTCAATAGCACCCCAGGAGCTGTTTCTTGAAATGTGTATAACTGTCTAGTGCAGATCACATGGTTTTACACTGAAGGCTCAAAGAACTGCATTATGATTCTCTCATTGGACTTTGTAAACACCACTTCAATGTTCTCCCCTCCGAAATCTCCAGCTTCATAGTCTGCCAGATACTGTAATCCAAGCCAACGGCTGTGTGCACTGCAGCCAAGACCGGCTATGAAGCTTTTCCTGTTCAGAGCACCACTCAAGCCTAACAGCTTTCTGCATCTCCTAGTATAATATGTGGCCAAAGTAGTAATTCTAGGTGTGGAATGTGTTGCCTTTGGAATTCTAAGAGGCTCTTCAGATGTTGTGCTTTTATTTTTATGATAGGCAACGCAAAAATGAAGCAATCTGACTTTTACGGTCCATACTATATATGACCAAATTAACTTTCATTATTCTTCATGCTACCATTTTTCTTGTGTGGTATATCAACATAATTTAGGAATAACCATTTAAATCTGCCCCCATCATTTAAATGACTGTATCATCACACTGGCAAGGGCGCTCCCTTCCACCAAGGCATTTCACTAGTAAGTTACTACTAGTGAATTACTAAGGAATTGGGTCACCACTTTTCTATATCTTTTCTGAGGAATGGCTTCTCCTTGCCAGTCAGGCAGCAAGTGAGCCAATCCCTAAATCTATCTTTTTGCTTCTTTTCTTGAACCACTTTCAGTACCAATGCTATCTGTTGACATCATCTGAGAAGAAGGCTTCATGATGTGATTAGACACAAGTGAGGTTTATTGTGGTAAATCCCTGCTGAGGGTAAAGAAGGAGGGCTCAGGAGTGGTGGAAAAAGTCTTCACAACATGATACAGATCTGACACCTATGCAAACAGACAGGGAAAGAGGAAGGATAACATAGGAATAACTCATGTTGTAGAGGTGCTCTGACAAAGTTGATGGAGAGATCCTGAGAATGGTTTCTCAGTAAATGAGGAACATGTTGGGCAGAAATGGCCCATCTTTAGTACCGGTGACATGCTCAGTCATTGTCTGGCAGGAGCCTGGAATAAGTGAACCCCAAGGAGAATCTGAAGGTGTACCAGTTGGAGGCTTTTTCTGAAACAGTGGGTTCTCTTGAAAGGATAGTTGAGTGGTGCATATCAAGGACAGACACCGCAACTGAATTTTTAAAAATCTCACAATGGAGAGATTAGATGCAATTTAAAATATTTAATTTTTCAAAGAGAAAGTTGAAAGTGGAAAAACTAAGATTGCATTCCTGATATATATTTATGCCATTCATGTTATAAAATAATTTGATATGAAATACAGCTAGTTTACAGAGGTACAGATGATGCAAAACATACTAAGTTTGTGGCTCTATTAAGTCATTCCCTACCCTTGTATGCATATCTTTTTTATGCTCTATGTTCTATATCAAGAATTATGACAGAAAAGAAACCATAGACAGCTTTTAATAGAAGAGTGCAGCTGGCTGTGAAAATTAATGAGACATAAAGAACATACTGAACAGAAATAACAAAGGACTGTAAAAGTACAAAGAGATTGATACCAGTTTATGTGAAACTATTTTGGAAGCAAATCTTAGATCTGTATAAAACTGCTAGACTTAAAGGAATTTTCCTGCAATAAACTAGAATATGGCACAATCTATTGAATGTGTATGAAGGAGTAATGAAAAGCAAGACTCAAAATACAACATGAGATCCTCGTCCAGTAATCCCAGCACACCTTCCATTGCACTACACTTTCCTGGATGGTAATTAATAAACGTTGGGCAAAATTTAATGAACAACTCTCTGCACTGGAGAGCGATGAAAGCCGGCAGAAACAGGAGTAACAACAATGTTGCAAACTCCTGGCATAGGTTGCATCATCAGAGGGTCTCTCATATCTAAAGTGGTCGGAATAATAATGGCAGTGAGAACTCTGACAGATAAAGTTGTTTTTTGTAAAATCTGTATCAGAAGTGTTTGTGATATGTGATATAAAAAACTGAAAACAACAAAGGAACAAGACAAACAAAGAAACAAAACTTATAGACACTATAGTTTAGTGGCTACCGGAGGGTAAGGAGTAAGGGGTGGTAGATGAGGGTAAAAGTGGTCAAATATATGGTGATGGAAGAACTGACTCTGGGTGGTGAACACACAATGTGATATATAGATGATGTATTACAGAATTGTACACTTGAAACCTATGTAACTTTATTAACCATTGTCACCCCAATAAACTGTAATAAAAAAAGAAGTGTTTGTTGAAGCCCAGGCTACAAAGGACATCTTTGCTAGCCATACTGAAGAGGGTCAAGCTCACAGAACTCACCACTGCATATGAGTATTTCTGAGTCTTAGAGAGATTATGAGATCTTCTCCCTTCCCCCAACATGGATAATGACAATTTCCTCTCAGTTCAGAAGAATGATGAAGTGGAATTCCAAGTGAAATAGCCAGTGCAGTTCTGGCAATAAAGTTAGGGGTAAAATGCCATCTCAAGGCTGCATCTTAGTGGATGGTCGGGCTTGAGCTGTGTAGTCCCAATGGAGCAGCAGTGAAACCAAGCCAGAAAGTGGCCAGGTCTGTGGACAAGGAAATTGCCTTCTGAATCCCTGGAAATATTTTGGATGGAGTTCGCTGTAATACACCGGACTTTCTGGAGCTGTTCAATGGAACGTTTAGAGCCCTACAATTTTGAGATAAAGGTTACCATGACCTGCTTACCCATAAATGGATAAGGCCTATGGTATAAAGCTCAGTTATTCTGTATTATTTGTGGAGCCTCTTAATATTGCTGATTAGTTTGTGAAAGAAACCAAATCTCTAAGAGGAATTTCCAAATATCATAATTGTGAATATTAACATTGATGTATGAGCTCTTGATTGAATTGTGTTGGCCAACAAGAGAGAAATAAAATTTTGAAAGCAATGTTATCTTTCTTGATGCATAAGTTTAAAGGATGCTGCAGAAGTATTTTTGTTTTTAATTTGTGTTGCATATTTAGTCTGGAAATGAGATTAGTGAGCTGTATCATGGGAGGTGAAACTTGGAAGACTCAGCTTTGACTGGCAGACAAAGAATGACACTAGGAAAGCACAGAGGCAGGAATCCAGGGACTCTGGTATGTAAAGCAAGGGCTCTCACATGGTCAGGGATATGTTGTTCAAGTGCCAGTTGACAAAATATGTTAAGTCTAGGGAATATGTATCTACTACTGAGGTGAATTGCAAAGATGAGTTCTACAGAGCACAGTGCTGAGTTTAAAAGTCCGTTTCCCAAATGAGAACTTAATTTAAAAAAAAAGAGGAAAGGAAGAAAGAAAATCCAGAACTGGGGATAAATGAGCACATGCAAAAGAAAAAAATGAAATAAAAGAAACAAATAGAACAGATCATACAAGAAGTTGAAAGTAATATCAGTGGTTCAGTAAATTGAAGATACGAATGCAAAGGGACCCAGATAAAATGCCAAAGACAGGAGAATTTCAAGTATCTAAATAACCATGAAGATGTGTTTCTGCATGTTTGTTTCATTAGAGTAATCATTTCTTGGGAAAAATCTATGTGTTTCTTGAATATATGATGTGTGACTTCAGAGAGAATGAAACTTAATTGCATAAACGCTCTATTATGCCACTTACATATGCACTGATTCCTTTAATTCTGTTGAAGTAAGAAACATCCAAACCTCTGGAGAATTTTTATAAGAACTTATTTGAGCCAAACTGATGACAATTTCCTGAAAGCAAGATCTCAAGTGCTCTGGAGAAAGACAGTTTTGCAGTTTCTTTTATGTATTTGAACTGAAGGAGGGAATTTAAGGAAGATTATGTGAGGGTGGGAGAAAGCAAGGCAGGGATTGGATTACAGGGCTAGAATTTGTGTTCTCTTGAGAATGGTTCCACCTATTTCATAGCCTTGTTAACCTGGGTGCACAAAAACAATGGACAGGGCTTGCTTAAGGCAAAGTTAAGCCTTTGAGTAAAGAAATTATAGGCCTGGGATATGACTACCTACCAAGACCTGCCTAGTTAGGAATTTAGGATCAGATCACCCTGTGAGGATACTATCCGTAGAATCCCTTGTTTAGTCCACAATTCTAAAGCCTCATATAGGCATTGAAATAAAATTATAAAAACAAAGCATAAATAGATTCAAGATAAAAATCTCTGTATTTTCTAAATATTCTATACATCTCATTTTGTCCATTGATTGTCAATACAATGTTCTATTGTCCATCAACATAGATCCAGTTTCCATAGTGAAAATTATTTAAAAAAATATTAGTTAATTGCTTATAACTGGTATATTTAAAATGTAAATTTTTAATGTGAGAAAAATAAAAATGAATACAAAAAATATAGAAAAGTAAGAATGAGTTATAAACGACCAGAAATATCATTGTGATTAATATAATGTTTTCTGAAATATAAAAATGAAATCATTATATGAGCAGGGTATTATTTTAAAACATTGCTTTACATTCAGTTTTTCTATATGATAAAGAAATTGGAAGATTACATTTTAAAGGGAGTAATTTCAGTTCTTTTGGAAGTATTTTCATTTTTATAATAGGGAAAAGTGATTGTTATGGTGGAAAAAGGAGACTAGCACATTCATTCAAAATGATGGTACATTTACAGCCAAAAATGTTCACTGATATTTTATTGTTTTGTTAAGGCATTTGTCCCCTATTCTACCCCTATTCTTTTTCTGAGAATGTCATTCCATCGCTTAGTTAGTAAGAGCACTGCAATATACTTAAATGTAAAACCCAAATGGTTTTTATTGTTTGTTTTTCTGTCAAAAGCAAACGTGTTTTCCTGAGTTATCTAGCTATTTGTTTCCTTTTAACTTTTCTGGAGAGTATCAAACTTTGAATGAGTACAAATCAATATTTTTGCTATAGGATTTTTAAAAAATGCATCCAGTGTCTCGAAATGGCTGAAGTTTTATCCAACAGTTGTAAAATTTTTTTAAATAAAGCTCTGCCTGCCAGACAGTTTCACATTTGGGAACTTGGCGTTGCTTCACATTTTCTGGCACACAAAATAAAGTTTCCACATTCCCAGAAACCTAATGATAATTCCACATTGCTGTTTCTCTCTTTGGGTTCAAGCATATGTATCAAATTGCAACCTCTCTCTGAGTTCATGTTCATTTAAAAATCTTTCCCCACCTTGAGCTTTATTTGTATTCCTCATTCCATATTATTTTTCATGAACTCAGTTATTTTGAAGAAAAAAAAATTTCTTTTTATATTATTGCATTGCTAATTATGAAAATCTCTAATCTGAAATTCTATAAGCGATGTTGGTGGCACAGGATTTGTAGACACATCTCAAAATGAAGGAACTAATGTTGAGCATTAGATCTAACTTAAAAATCTCCACTCTGCAAGGTCATATTCTGATTTTAGATCTTTCTTTTTATAAGAGCATTCCTATGTATGAAAATATATAAATGAGAGATAAATGAACCCTGACACTCTAATTCTTTACAGAATAGAGGCTGAATTATTTGTGTTAAATGTGAAGTAAGACTATAAACTTAAATATTCAACAATTTATTTAAATTTGTTTTACATATGTGAGGATAAATGCTTTGGGCTAAACAATCTGCCTATATTGATAAATCATGAGAAAATTGGAATGCAAATTTCTGATTTGCTGTACTTTCCTATCATTCAGTTTGTCATCAATAGTCCATAGTTAAATCTAATAAAATCCCGTGCATAACAACTACAACTAGGTTAAGTGGAAAAATATGTTTAATAAATGTTTTTTGATGATGATAATGGCGAAATGATGAAAAAGTAACTGACTAACCTTATTTATATTTTAGCAATTCCAAATTAGTTTAGGCAAAATTGATTAGCGTAATTAGAGGATTTCCACATACAACCTATTACAGATTATTAGATACACTTTGACATAGGATAAATGAATCATCCATTTACATCTGGAATGTGTTATATAAAAAAGAAAACAGGATTAAAGTAAAATGTATATTTCTCTAATAACCTTTAAGTATCAAAGTGTACAGAGAATGAACAAGCACTGAGTGAGGATTCTGTCTAGTCGATACCACTGCCAAAAGAATCCCTCATAAAGTTAGAGAAAAGAAACTGCAGCTGAAGTATGATGCCAAGAATGATGGGACTTGAACAAACATTCTCCCACCCCCCGCCACCTCCTCAAGCTTAACTCTTCTGGAGAATTTATATTACAGTAAACCTCATTGGCTTCCGTATGTACTCTTTTATTTGTTTGCTTATTTATTACTTTCTACTCCTCTCTCAGGAGCGCTTGTTGCCAATGGGGATAATATCTTCTACAGCCTGTCTTAGAATACCAAAATCAGTGTTAATAAACCCGGTGTTAAAATGTTTCAGTTCAGTTTAAGTAGCATTGCCTGAACTATTGCAATATGAATCAATATAAAGTGTGTTTTAACTTATTTTCTTAGGTATATTGCTGATGAGCTTTCTGGATAATGACATTTATGAGCAGCAGTTTTTATTGTGGTTCTTGTTGTTTTATATGTAGTAATAGGTTTCAGCAGACTTCTTCCTGGACCATAAAAGTGGGTCTTAATATGGTAAATTGACTAATGTGAAATAAGTATAGTGCAAACACAGATAGTTTAATTTACCCTGTTAACAGAGAAGATGCACCAAATAATACCTAGTCAAAATTGCAAGAGTATATATAGTTCAAAGGGTTTAAAAGGAGAGTCTCGAAGGGGGGGCCCTCGGGGAGTGAACTCAAGAGTGAAGGCTTGTTCGCCTACTACCTGGACCTTTCCTTGCTCCACAGCATTAGCTGATGAGATAAACAAGCTGGTTATTTTCAATAGGTAGTAAAATCTCTTTGCCCAGTGTAAAGAAAGCAAAGTAGTACATTTGTGGGTGAACAGTTAGGATTCTTCTGAATAACTAAACATAATGGAAGTCAAATGCTTATTTTCTCTGTAGGGAAAGATGAGAGAAAAAGGCTTTCTCTGCCCTATGCAGTCAGGAAGGGCGTTTCACTTGCCCAAACTTTCTAAAACCCCACTGTTTGCACTATGGTAGAAGCATAAACTTTTAGGGCTCAGGTATATTCCATTCAGGCTCATAGAATCAGAATATATACTACAGTACCAAACTCACAACTGATTAGTGAAGCAAAAGTTACTGCTACCTGGACTGCCTCAACCACTCTATTACATAAAATTTCTATGTAATTGTAGAGAATGTAGAAATACTTCTGGCTTGCTGAATTGTCTGAGGTTTTATTTTATGAACTCTGACACCTGCATAGAAGTAGGCATTGCCATATTCCAAACCTGGCTCTAGGAAGAACATTTGATTAAGAATTACATATATTATAAACCACCCTCCCCCATATTGAATATTCATCAGCTGCTTCCTTCTATCACCCATCATACAGCCTATGACAACACCTGTGGATTTTACCTAAAGAAATAAGAAAATCAAACCCTAAAGCTCAATCTTCACTAAAGATTTTGAAATGATTATACTCTGTTTCTATAAGGTGGACACTTTTTGTTTTTAGATCCCACATAAGTGATACCATTCAGTATTTGTCTTTCTTTACTGGCTTATTTCACTTAGCATAACGCCCTCCAGGTTTATCCATGTTGCTTCAATACAGGATTTCTCTTTTTATAAAGACTGAAGTTCATATATATTCCATTTTCTTTATCTATTCATGCATCAGCAGACACATAGGTTGTTTCTGCACCTTGGCTTTTGTGAACAATGTTGCTATGAATATAGGAGTACAGATATGTTTTTTTTTTTTTTAGGGCAGTGTCACTGGCCCTCATATGTGGGACCCGAACTGGGGTCGTTGGCTCCCCAAACCAGCGCTTAACCACCACGCCACTCGGCTGGCCCATACAGATATGTTTTTAAGATAATGATTTTATTTCCTTTGGATACATACAGAGGGTGCCAAAAAATGTATACACATTTTAAGAAAGGAAAAACACAGTATTAAAATTTTAATACTCAATATATACTAACAACAAAAGATGAACACAAGTCACATGTATACATTTTTTTGGACACTCATGGTATACTCAGAAATGGGATTGCTGGATCGTATGGTAGTTCTGTTTTGCAAATTGAGATATAATTGACATAAAGTTATATTAGTTTCAGGTGTACAATATAATGATTTGATATTTGTACATATTGAGAAATGATCTCCATAATAAGGCATTAACATCTGTCTCCACATAGTTGCAGTTTTTTCTTGTGATGAGAACTTTTATGATCTACTTTCTTAGCAATGTTCAAATATAGAGTACAGTATTGTTAACTATAGTCACCATATTGTATATTACATTCCCATGATGTATTTATTTTATAACTGGAATTTTGTACTTTTTGACCACCCTTACATATTCTGTCCACCTTTGACCCTCTGCCTCTGGCAGCCATCAATGATTTGTTTTCTATATCGATGAGTTTGTTTTTTACTTTGTGTTTTAGATTTCACATGTAAGTGAGGTTGTAAAGTATTTATCTTTCTCTAACTGACTTATTTCACTTAGCATACGGTCCATCCATGTTGTCAAAAATTGTATGATTTCCTTCTTTGTTATAGCTGAATAATATTCCATTGTATATGAAGACCACATTTTATCTATTCATCAATTGATGGACACTTTTATTGCTTCCATTTCTTGGCTATTGTAAATAATGCTACGATGAACATGGGGATGCATACATCTTTTCAAGTTAGTGTTTTTGTTTTCTTCAGGTAAATACCCAGAAATGGAATTGCTGGATCATATGGTAGTCCTATTTTTAATTTTTTGAGGAACTACACTGTTTTGCACAGTGGCTGTTCCAGTCTATATTCTCACCAAGAGTGCACGAGGGTTTCTTCCCCTTTCTCCACATCCTCATCAACAGTTATTATTTCTGGGACTTTTTGATAGACATCCTAACAGATGTGAGGTGATATCTCATTGTTGTTTTGACTTGCAATTTCCTGATGATTAGTGGTGTTGACCACTCTTCACGTGGTCATCTGTACATCTTCTTTGGAGAAATGACTATTTAGGTCCTTTGACTACTTTTTAATTGGTATTTGTATATATTGAGTATATATTTTTGCTACTGAGTTGTTTGAGTCCCTTGAAAATGTTTTCTCCTATTCCATAGGTTGCTTTTTCATGTTGTTGATGGTTTCCTTTGCTGCACAGAAGTTTTTTAATTTGAAATAGTCCCACTTTTCTATGTTACCTTTGCTTTTGGTGTCAAATCCAAAAAATGTTTCCCAAGACCAATGTCAAGGATACTTTTCCCTCTGTTTTCTTCTAGGAATTTTATGGTTGTAGGTCCGTACGCTTAAGTGTTTAATCCGTTGAGTTGATTTTTATGTATGGTCTAAGATAAGGTTCAGTTTTATTCTTTTGCATGTGGTTACCCAGTTTTCCCAATGTCATTTGTTGAAGAGACTATTCTGTATATTATATATTACAGTTGTATGTTGTTAGTATATTCTTGAATCCTTTGTTAAAAATTAATTGACCATATATGCATGCTTTTAGTTCTGGGCTATTTTGTTTTATTGATCTATGTGTCTGTTTTTATGTCAACACCATTACTGTTTTGATCACTATAGCTTTGTACTACAGCTTGAAATCAGACTTAAAGTGTCACATGGTCTCACTCTTAGAATAGAGGTTTATGGGAGCCAAGTAGAAATGGAATCCTGACTGAAGCTAAGTTCCTGGTAGGCCATCTTCATTCACACCCTTCCAGTGGTCATTTTCTCCCTTCCTGAGTGTAATGCTGGAATTGTTACACTGGGAATAAAGCCTCACACTGGGCACTTGGTATTTGAGGAAGGTCTTTGAGGAGTGCCAAGTGGGAACCTTAGAAAATTACTTCCAAGATAGTAAAGCAAAATTAGTATTGTATCCTGGGAGAAGGGGAACATGGCAGTTATTAGTTTTACCAGTAAAAAACCTAAAGTATGGAAGAATAATGTTCCTTATCTTATAATTTACTTCATTAATCTGGGCCCTTTGGAAATTGTATGGATCACAGAAAATGACTGTAGACCACAGAAAGCTCAGCCAAGTGGTATCCCCAATCAAGCTTCTGTGATGGATGTGGAATTATTACTAGAGCAGATTACTAAGGCCTTAGGTATATGGTATGCAGCTATTCTTATTAGTCAAGAGGATCAGGAACAGTTCGCATTTACCTAAGAGGAACCGCAATATCCCCTGACAGTGCGGCATCGGTGGTATGTTAACTCTCCTACTCTCTGTCATATTCTGAAGAGGCCTGTACTGCCTGTGAATCCCACAGGGTATCATGCTGATCCACTGACATCAAACAATGGCATAGAATTGATCAGCCAGGATGAACAAGATAGTCTGTACATCATGTATGTGCTCCACAGAGTGGAAAAAACACCACAAAAAAGCCCCCTGGGATTCTGGAACTAAGCCACCCTATGTCTGTCTAGAAGCAGCTCTTGGCATGTTGCTTGGGATTCTGTAGAGATGGAGCAGTAGATGACAGACCACCAAGAGACCGTGCACACAGGATTGCTCCTCTGATCTGGGTCAGGTCAGATATTCTGTTATGCTATGAATGTTTGTGTCTGCCAGAAATTCATATATCAAACTCCCAACTCCCAAAGGAGATGGTATTATGAAGAGAAGACTTTGGGGATGATTGGGCCATGAGGATGAAACCCTCCTGAATGGGATTAGTGCTCTTATAAAGGAGGCTCCAAACAGATCCCTGGCTTTCTGCTACTTAAGTATACAATGAGAAGTCTGCAACCGGAAGAGAGTCCTTATCCAACCATGTTGGCACCCTGATCTAGAACTTTTAGTCTCCAAAACTGTCAGAAATAAATTTGTTGTTTATAAGCTACACAGTCAGTGGTATTTTGTTATAGCAGCCTGAATGGACTAAGGCACCCTCCAAATCATAAAGCTGAATGGTCCCAAATAGCACTTCATCCTAAAATGGAAACTGTATATCTGAGATTGAGCAGGAAGGGTGGAAATGGATAAACTGAGTGAGCAGGTATACTGACCCCCAGGTCATCCACAAGCAGTTGCACCAAAGCCTCTTCCCCAGTCCTTAGATATGATCATATTTGTGGATAAGATGTCTATACCAGGAAGATTCCCAACTACTGATTTATGGAAGTCATTTCAATTTGAAGGCAAAAGCTAAGATGGATGATGGCTACCTGACAGTCACATTCAGGGGTTATTTTGAAAGACAGTCAGGAAAACACCTTCCATTGGGTAGAACTGTGAGTAGTGCCCCTGGTCGTTCACTTTACGTGGAAGAAAAAGTGACTGAAGGGTAATATAACTGACCGTGACAATGGCTCGACTCTCAGGACTAAAAGGAAAATTGTTGGAAAATCAGATATCTGAATGTTCTAGTTTACTCAGAATTCAATATCCAAAATTACATAACTTTCAACTTACAAAGAAAGGGACCCCTGATAGCCTGATCACTTTTAGAGTCTTTTCTCTATGTCAACACACATTTCCTTAGAAATATTTCAAAGTTTTCAATTTGGATTCAAAAATATGTATCTTTAAGTATATTATAACTTTTCAGCATATGTGGTGACATTTTGTGTGTGTGTATTTAAGAAAAAAAATAATAAACGTAATTTTTTCTCCTCTTGATAGAAAAAGACAGCTGCCATAAAACACTATATGCTTGAATTTATTCCTCTGCAAAATCTTGAAAAGGAAAATGCCACAGTGTGATGGAATACATGATGCCTGCAAATTCTTTAATTATCACATTTCTTCAGGGAGATGAATATTTTCTTATAAGCAGTCACCACAGAGTGGGATCACGCTGATCCAAAAATTAGGCTTTCCTCAGTATGCTTCATATCACAATTTCCTTAAGCATCTGTTAAAGTTTCCTGTCTTTTTATTTTTAGCTTTCATTTTACTGTTAATTTAATTTTTTATTAGTCAGAAGAATTATTTTCAGACTTGCAGAGATGATATACTTATAATATTTTATACAACTACCCATGTTTTCTGTGTGACAGATGGTGAAATCACATATTTTCCAAAGCATTTTCATCCTTGTGGTATATATTTCCTTCCATACAAACTGATTATACATCATCGTGACAGAGTAAGAAAAGGAGATATTTTCTCAACTGATAGTTGTTTGCTGTGTTATGTGCCTAGTAAAAAAGATACCTAACGTGAACTATTGGAGCTTTCCTACATACCTCAAATGTATAATTCCTGTAAGTATTGATGTTTCAAGGGTTAGTAACACTTGTCTTATGAAACCATTACATGTGATGTTTCACAAAGCAGTTTTGTGACTGTGTAGGCTTGTGTTACTACCCTGGAGATATTTGGGCATTGTTCTTAACATTTTAAGGAAAGAGATTAAACTATTGCAGTCACCTCACTGGTTTTCTAATAGTCATGCTCCCTTCTAAGATTTCAAACCTATCAATTTCTAATTCAAGTTCCTAATGTATATGTCCAAAGCTTTTAATGAAATCTGAATGCATCCTACTTAGGTAAAATTCTTAGCATGGCATTCAAGAATCCATAGGAAATATCCTCAGCTTACATTTCCCTAGCAATATTTATTTATTTATTTATTTATTTATTTATTTATTTATTTATTTATTTATAGCTGAGCCATCCTGCCACCTGTTGGCAGCTCAGTGGCAGCTCAGCTTGGGCCAGGAATCGAACTGGCAATGCTGTTGATCAGAGCTCACACTATTGAGTGAGCTCTTAACCAAGTGAGCCACTTGGCTGGCCTCTAGCCACATTTATTATTATTGAGCATTTTATGTGATAGGCAAGTGAGGGCATTGAGTTCCTTTTTTTTCCCAATGTCATTAAAAACTAGCCAGTGTCTCAGACCTCTGTGTTTCTTCTACCTTGTGTACCACAATAGATAAGATATAATGGGAGTTTAAATGTCATGGGTTTAAACTAGACAATTACATATTTAACTGCATGAAAACACTATAATGAAAATGTAGGTAACCTATTAGAATACAAAAATCTCAATCCAAGTCCCATTCTCTGCCAAAATTTCAGCATTCTGGTTAAAGAACACTTCAGTGGGAGGAGAGCCTCAACTCTTTTTTAATTTTTTTATAGTTTATTTTTTTATTTTTTATTTTTTTAGAGGGCAGTGTCACTGGCCCTCATATGTGGGATCCGAACTGGGGCCGCTGGTGTCCCAAGCCAGCTCTTAATCATCATGCTACTTGGCCAGCCCAGAGCCTCAGTTCTTAAAAATGGAAAATGTGTCATTTTGAGCACACCTATTTCAGAATAATAATTCAATACAATTGTAATAGAACTCACCATTATACTCAGATATTTTATGGGCAGGATTGTCTTTTGTGACTGCTTGGAAAAATGAACAACAGTCTACAATACTGCTTTCATAGAAAAAATGCACCTAAGTTCCAAATGGCTAAATTAAAAGAAAATTTTTGCATACAACTTCCTTATAGGATAGGTATTGTCTATGTTTTCAGTAGCACTTACACTCAAAAGGATTATATTGTTTGTTTGTTTTTCAGTTTTTTCCTCTACTGTTTTAGCTTTATTAGTTTCAGGTGTACAAAACAAAATAATGATGAGACATTTATACCCCTCACAAAGTGATAACTCCTCCAAGCCTACTACGCCTCTGACATCGTACATAGCTATTAAAGTACCATCAACTATATTCCCTATGCTGTACTTAAATGATGATATTTTAATTTAGAAGTAGTCATATGAGATGTTTTTGTCATGAACAATCTGATAGAGCCAACTGGGAAACACGTCTACACACTAACTGTGAAACAGAGAGCTCAGGTTGTTCGTAGTATGTGCATACATCTTCATGAAATCTTGTTAGCATGTATTTTGATGATGAATCATCCCCTTTCTATGTTAGCAATGTACCATATCATCCCTCACACAGACAAGTGCTTATCTATTTGTTTATTCAGCATATAGTTTTTGAGTCCCTTCATACTAGTCACTGCAGATGCAGGAAAGAATAAGATGCTTCTTTATTCTTTGCATGAAGCAGCTTCTAGAACAAGAAGGTAGGCAAATAGGACACAGATACAAGGCAATTCAATATGGTAAATTCAGTGGGAAGAATCATGCTCGTTGCATGGCACTACCACAGACATGGCAGAAATTAACTCTCTCTATGAATTTAAAGAGGCTTTTCTAGCTATCCATGCCAGGTCAATTAGGAGTACTGCAAGGACACTGTGTGTGTGTGTGTGTGTGTGTGTGTGTGTGTGTGTGTGTGTAACTCTTCCTAGTTGAAGACATATTACATATAAAGGAATGAAGCCATAAAATATGTATTCTACTAAAACATAGAATAAGTTTAAAAGAGGAAGACAAGAGATTTAGGTACGACCATATTAAAAAAAAAGAGGTTTTGCAAGCTAACTAAGGAGTTTGGGCTTTACAATGTAAGCAATTAGAAGTGATAAGCATTGTAAGCAAGGGAACCAAGCTAAGGTTTCTGTTTTAGAGGAATCAATTTGGTGGCAATGGGATGAATGATTTTTGAAGGAGAAGGCAAGGTTAGAAGCAAGAAGCTATAAAATAATTTGCAGAAATTTGATGAGGGATTGTGTTAACATGTAAAAGCAATTAATGTATAGATTTGATAAATAGCAAGAAAGAGTCATTGACAGGACTTGATGACAAATATGATTTGGGGAAAATGGATGGGGAGGGTCTAGCATGATGGTTATGACTCTGTTAGGGAATTAGAAAGCCACCAAAAGAGTATTCAAGAATAAGAATAAATTCAGGAAAAATATGACTAGTTGAATTCAGCAATGATATATTTGAGGTATTTCTGGGAAATCTCAGTCAATATTTAGTAAGTTATTTAATATGAACCAAAGTTCCATAAACATTAATATGAGTGGTCTGGGCTATAAAAAGAGATTATTAGCTATTATTGAAAAGGTTGTGCCAAAATCATAAGAGGGTTTTGATGCTAAAAGAGAAACTAAATAAAAAACCAAACAAATAAAAAATAATTTAGGTGTACAGTGCCATGATCAAGCATCTACACCATCCATGAAGTGGTCTCCCTAACAAGACATGTGGCCATCTGACACTTTACAAAATATTTACAACATTATTAATTATATTCCCTGAACTGTCTTTCATATCCCTGTGGCAGTATTGTAGTTACCTATTTATACTGTCTAATCCCTTTCCCTTCTCCCTCATACCCATCCCCTTCTCAAGTAGCAACCATCAGTTTTTCCTCTATATCTCTGAGACTATTTCTGTTCACTTTGCTCATTCATTCAGTTTTTAAGCTCCACATATAAGTGAAATCATATGGTATTTGTCTTTCTCTGACTGATTTATTTCACTTAACATAATAAGGCTTGATCACTGCACTGTACACCTGAAGAGCTGATGTTGTATAATATTGTATGTCAACCATAACTGAATATATATATATATATATATATATATATATATATATATTCACGGGATGTGGAGAATAGGGTGGGGAATGGAGTCAGTGGAAGTGTAATAGACATGTATGATATCGGGGGTGGGGAGCGGTGGATTGGTGGGGGTTGTCACTTTGAGGGGTAAAATGTATAACCATTGCATTGTATTGTACACCTGAAACTAATTTAAAAAAATAAAATTGAAATAAAATAAAAAGACAAAAAAATAATTAAAGGATCAGTTGCAAAGACACTGGCATTTAAGAGAAAAACAAAGAAAGAAAATCCATTTTTTAAAAAACAACTAAGAAAATAAAAAGAGGTAGGGTAAGAATCAGGAGGAGTGCACATTGTCATGGCATCTGTGGGTGGAGAACATTTAAAAAGAAAGTGTACCAAACTCACTTGAAAGGTCAGTAAGATAAACAAAGGCGAATTTCCACTGAAGTTAGCAATCAGATCATTCTGTACCTTTCTTTACCAGTAGGGATGGGGTGGATGCTAGATTTCCATGACCTATGAACTGCTGGTGGGAGCTTGAAAACTATTCAAGGTGGAGAAGAAAGGGACATCAAGAATTAAAGGAAGGAGGATTTATCATTTATGGGCCAGAAACCTCAATAGAATACAACATAATAGGAAGAAACTGGTAGAGTGATAGGGACGCCAATACAGGGGGAAAAAATTACAATAGAGAAAATACATTTCTTAAGCTGCGAACTGAATGATTGCACACAACTCAGCCTTCAATAATAAGACATCAGAAGAGGAAAGTATTATATTCCTGTTAGCTGCTGGTATAGACTTCTTCCCCATCATTATGATCATAGATAAGGACTGGGATAGAGGCCCTGGTGCAACTGTAGTGGATGACCTGGGGGTTTAGTGTGTATATATTGCTTTCAGTTATTTAGATAGCCAACCAATACTTATTTGGGTGCATCATTGATATTCAATAATATATGCAACAGAATTTAAAGAGTATTTTAATATACATTTTATTTGGTAACATGTTTAATAATCAGGGGAATTGGACAAAAATAGGTATTTGGATCACTAGTTCAGGGCAATTTCAACTCTACTACATTCACCCTCATCCAGCTGCCAATTAAATTCATTTTTTGTTATCAGCAGGGTATGGCTAATGAATGTTAACCAAAGAATACATTTTTTTATTTTATTTTATCGAAGCTCTCAAACAAGCCACAAGGACTTGAAAAGACTCAGTAAGAGACCTAGTATATGAATATATGTTCATTATTCTTTTCTATCACCTTTTTTACTTATTTGAGAGAACTTGCTGAGACCACTTTAAATGTGGCTTTTGACATTGTAAGAACCAATATGTCTCATTTAAGATATTTCCCTCAAAAAAAAAAAAAAAAAGAAAAGAAAAGAAAAAAAGCGGCCAGCCGAGTGGCGCGGTGATTAAGCGCTGGCCTGGGAAGCCAGCGGCCCCGGTTCGGTCCCACATATGAGGGCCAGTAACACTGCCCTCAAAAAAAAAAAAAAAAAAAAAAAAAGATATTTCCCAGTCTTTGATCAATAAAATCACAGATTTGCAAAAGTATAATAATATTGCTTATCTTAACAAGTTTTCCATATATGTTATTTAAGAAAATCAGAATTTTCATTATTGATTTTAAATGATTTTTTCAAACTTATAATAACTCTCTTGATTTGGGGTACTTCCTATTAAGGAGAATGAAGATTATTGAATCACATATAATATGCCTTCGTTGCAAATCGTGTATATTTGCAATTATGTGCAGAACTGACTCTGGGTGGTGAACACACAATGCAATTATATAGATGATATATTGTAGAACTGTACACTTGAAACCCATATAATTTTTTCTAATGAATGTCACCCTAATAAATTTAATAAAAATTTAAAAAATGAAATTGACTTTGTTAACAAATTTTAAAATAAAATGTCAAATTTTATTGGGGAGGGCATCTAGGTCCATCTTGTTGATTAGAAATAATAAACATCCTAGAGCTGAAATTTACAGATCTATCACTTTATACAGCCAATATATTTTAAGCAAACACAACTTAAAAACACATATATTAAACATATAAAAACATTTATTAGCCAACAGTACAATATTTTTGAATGTATCAAACCAAGAGAATTTTCTTGTTATAACAATCTACATACTTTTCCAGATTTAGAAGAATTCCTGAAACAATGCTTGTAAAGCCATAGTGGTAAAGGGCCCTTCCTTCCTCCCTTTTTTCTTCCCTCCCTCCTATCCTCCCTGCCTTCTTTCATTCTTTCCTTCCTCCCTCCCTCCCTCCTCTCCCTACCTACTCCCCTCACTCCCTCACTCTCTCACTCCCTTCCTCCCTCTCTCATCCCTTTCTTTTCTCTTTGTCTCTCTTGTTTTCTAGTTTCCAACCCATTCATTGTAATCCAATACTTCCATAAAATGCAATATGTTTGCTACTGATCTCCTCAGCTCCTTATCTAATCATCTTATCTGTGCCACAGGCCTTCATTCTCCCTGCTCCAAACACCCATTTCTCTGTAATTACACCAGCTTTGTCTCCAATACTGTCAAGGACTGTGAAGAGTCTGAGATTTTTAACCTACTTGCAAACTCACAAGTTAGCTTGCCACATTTCATAGATGTTGAGGGAAGGCATGAGACTCCTGGGTCAAAGACAAAGGACTTTGTTACTCATGACACAGTAAGTAGCAGAACAGTCTCTTTGCATCAGTATTCCTTTTCCTAGGTTTCATGGAGAAACACATATAGGTCCAGATGGATTGCATTACAGAGGGGAACCCTAAGCTTAGGGAACCCAGGTCTTTTATAATGGGGAATAAGAATGTCTACCCTTTCTCTTGAGGGAGTTATCTTTATTATACCAGAAAATAAGCATGCCTGCTCTTTGTTCTAGAGGAAGATAAATTTCAAGAAATTCTACCAGACAAACATCTTTAAAAAGATAACTCCGAACAAAAGTAATCAATGCTCCTGGTCAAAAAATATAAAGAAATGTGACCCATGGAGAAGTGGCTACAAACAGTGTGTTTTGTCATAGATTTTTGAAAGTTTCTAGTAGACTGGGACTCATGTCAACCTGCTTTATTCCTCTTACGTAGCATAATGTCCCATGTTCTTTAACCTCCAAGTGAAAGGGTCTTACCTACTGTTATGTATCTTTTATGCTGTCCATAGACACATCCATCTATAAAATCTAGGGCACCCTGAACACTTTTAGACAATGGTCAATCCTTCACTTGACCTAACCCTGTCGAGAATGGAGGTGGTGACTGTATGTTTGCTTTCTGGGGTGTTTTTATATGTCTTTGTTTTATTTTGTTTTTGTTGAAGAGTTGTCATACTCGGCCTTATTTCTTCATGTAAGAATCAATCTTTCAAAATGAGATCCTTAACATGTCTTAATACAATTTAGATGTCTTTGCTGGCCAGATATATTTTAACTTCATTCATTGTCTTTTTTTCTAGTAATAAGTCTGCTCTGTCTACAGCAAGACCAGTCTCAATGATGAGGATTTTGTGGAGGTGTGTATTTAATTATATAATATTTACTTTTCCTATTGCTTCATTTTTTTTTTACATGGCCCTCTATATTTAACAATACTTTATTATTAATGTGTTTTTATTAGTTTCTGAGCAGCAGGGATAAAGTGATAACGGCTGCTTAATTTCTTTGGTACATTGTCTAGTAGGGCACTGGTATATTAAGATGATAAATAAGCATTGTTTGTTTATTTGATTATGCTGCTGTGTTTGTAATATTCAGAGAAGGCGAAGAAACTTGAAAGAAAAAAATGCCTGCTGTTGAAATGATATAATTCTCATTTCTTTAAAAGAAATTAGTATTGTGTTTGTCTCACCCGCTAAAGGGCCACAAATCCTAAACCATATTAAGGTTCTGTATGGAATAAACTCT
Source organism: Aselliscus stoliczkanus (assembly GCA_033961575.1). Lineage (NCBI taxonomy): Eukaryota > Metazoa > Chordata > Mammalia > Chiroptera > Hipposideridae > Aselliscus > Aselliscus stoliczkanus. The sequence continues at coordinate 51,885,386 of CM066735.1, forward strand.
ACACTTCAGGTGTTTGAACATTTAATTTGAATTGAGATACCCAGGAACAGAAAAATACACAACTCATGATTAAAGTGAGTTTGAAAAAGCTAAATTGGAAATGAGGCTGCAGTTAGAGAAGAAAGAAAACAGTAACAAATTCTTTTTTCTGAAAATTGAGTGACACTGTTGCATTTATTCCATTAAAACAGAATTCATATTTCTCTCAAAAATGTATTATCTGCATAAAATATGAACATATGTTTATTTAAGCTAGGAAATCAATCCATAGTACAGGGCAAATGTTCTTCATCTGCCTACACTGTACTGAATTAACCAATAATAACAGCATGACTTGCATTTTCCCATTTCTAGGTGAATTCTCATATGGACACACAGAAAAGTATGCACACATATGTGCAATGTTTATTGTTGTGGTTATTTACAATGAAGGCTGTTATACACATTATGCGTACATTCTTATTATTTACATAGCTTGCTGAGCTTAAACATGTTACTGCTATTTTTCTCAGTAAATTAATATATATCTCATTCAGATTTGATATAATTATTAAACATTTCCAACATCGATGTTATTTTTTTTTCTTTTTGCTGTTATAAATATAATAAAATCCTAGCATATAAAAATCCTTGCAGTAAAAATAATTGCATGTATATTATGTACTGGCTATCTTATTTATATAAGCTTATTTTAAAATATAGGAATTCTGAGTCAAAGAATGTGGTATTTTAAATTTTAACAGCTTTTGACAGATTTTTTTTTTAATGCCAATTCTAAGATTACTTCCAAGGTCCTCCAAATTTCAATTCCCTTCATTACTTGTGAGGATTCATCACTAAATGCTATTCCTTTTAATTTTTTTGTCAAGCTAATGTGCTAATTAGTTTATTTAATTTGTATTCCCCTGATCCTGATTATTAAGATTAAGCATCTTCTCAGATGTCACTGGTCATTTGGACTCCCCTTGTGTGAACTGCCATATACTTTAGCTAATGTTACTGGTTGTCTTTTATAGTTTGCATTTGTTATTTTTATGATAAGCATAAATCCACACTTGTTATTTTTACAAGTATGTTAAGTAGTAATCCCTTGTCTACCATTTATGCTGCAAATATATCCCAAATTAACATTTTTCTACATAGTAGTTTTTCACAATTTTTGTCATACAATTAAATAAATTATATATAGTGCCATATATGTCTCATTTTGCTTATAGAAGCTGAGATTACTATATTGGTTAGGATGATCTACCCATTTCTAATATTTAACCACTTTTAATAAATGCTTTGAACATTATAAATATGAGGCAAACAAACTTATGAAAGAGTTTGTGTGGTCTAGAGCTGAGTTTGGGGAAGTTTCAGAGCCACTTTGTAACTCCTTTTTTTGTACTTAGTTTTCCAGAACTTTGGATTGACAATAAGTCAAAGTATATCCATATATTGGAAGCTAAATATAGTATTTTCTCTTTGGTTATGGTTAACATCAGCCAAGAGAAAGCACTAACGATATATTCAGAAGTCTTCATATCTTCCCAGGGTTTTGATTGATCTAGGTAAGTTATCTGTGAAATGGGATTATTACCCACAGATGATAGCGTTTTGTGTATTATTTGAGATAATGTATTGGATAAGTGCACACCATATATTAATACGAAATTGCAGAAATGATGATCAAATCTTCAGTTCATGTAAAGTTGAAATCTAAAACTAATTTGTATTATGCCAGAATAAAGATGCAAAAACTGCAGAAGAATTTCAATTAAAATCCTGGGCCATCTCTATTTATATGCCTATGTCTTTGCCTAAGCTTCTATTTCTATCTCTGTCTCTATCATCTATCTTTATCTCTATCATCTCTATCTACCATCTCTATCTCTATTTCTATATCTTTATCTCTATCTCTATATCTTTATCTATCTATACCAGAAACACTATGTTCCTAATACTGTACTAGCTGCTTTCATATTAATTCTTAAAACAACCATAAAGCAACCATAAAGCAGTTTATCAAATTTCCTTGATTGTTTCTTGGTGAATTCACCAATCCTGGAGAATTCAAAGACTTTCACCAATGAATGGAGTAAGGATCCCCACCAATATTGGGTAAGTGGGTCTGGCTAAAACCTTCCAATCTTAATCCACAAGTGCAAATAGTAGATAGAGCAAAACTCACCAGAATTGAATGCTTTAGTTGCTCATGCACAGTTGAGCTGAGTGTTTTTTGTTTGTTTGATTTTGTCTTGATATGGAATAGAAACCTCTATATCTGTCTTGTTCTTCCCTAAGCATTTCAGATTTATTGTCAAATGAATTCCAGCTACCTATTGAGTCTCTTTGATCAACTACTCCTACAGAGTTGGTTATATACACAGCAAGGATAAACATATAAAACTGCAATTAAGCATTTAAAACTATCATTCTCTACTTAAAACTCTTTAGTGTTTCTTTCTTTTGCATTCAGGATTAACTATGGCCTCCTTACCTTTGTTTATAAAGATCTGAATCTTCTAGCACCTGTTATCTCTCCCACCCATGTCACCTCACCCTCCCATTTGCTCAGTGTTCTCTAGGCAGGCAGGTGTCCTTTTGATGCCTCAGAAACAGCCAGCTTGCTCCTTCTGACTGGCCTGAGATTATCTTCCTAGTGCACCTTACCACGTACCAATCTAAACACCTCCTCCTCAGAAAAGTCTTCCCTGTTCATCCAATCTGAAGTACACACCAGTCACTCTCTATTGCTTCTTATTTTTAATTCCCTACATGACAATGCATTTTTATGTGTGTATGTTTTGTCTCCCCCACATGGATTCCTATGAATTTATAAAAGAAGAACTCAAAACATTGTAAATTTCACAATTGAGGGATGGAACTGGAATTCAAACCCATGTATACTAAATCCAATGACCATGTATTAACCAGTATTTTGTATGTGTTGAGAGGAAGGGTGTGGTTAAGAATGTGGGATGTCACCAAGAAAAGGAGTTGAGTAAAATAAACTCTAACTAGGGTTTATGTGGTTTAGTAAAAAAGTCATTGAACTTTGCCGCAGTTTACCTTTCTGGAGTGTGAGGGCAGGCACCAAACTCTATTCAACTGAGGACTGAGGAGTAAACAAGTTTTGAGGGAATCCGTGCAGCGACAAAGTTTGTCTAAGAATAAAAGGAAACATCTGAGATAGGAAAGACTTGAGTCTTAGATGTTGTTAGGAAGGAGGCAAATGGAGATTTTGAAGTTAGAAGAGTGGTGAGAGGGCTATTCCGTTGAGCCAGGTGTTCAGGAAGATGGAAGGAGTGGAAGTGGACGAGAAGGGTTAAGAATCAGATTTATCACAGTTTGGAAGAAAGACTTGCAGTTTGGCATAGTGATAATAGTTAAGTAATTTGGAGTTGAACAGACCTAATTTAAACTGATTAATATCAGTCTCCTTCACTGCAAAAATCAAAGATTTAATAGCCTTCGAAGGGTTGTTGTTACCATTTTGAGAAAATCAGAGTAAAGTAGGCATTATGCTTAGCATATATGAGGAACTCGCTATGTGGTAGCCATTATTATGTAATAGTTAAACAGCTTACCTAAAGTCATTTCTCTGATAAGTGCTGACCAAGATTTGAACCTCTGTAACAAAGCCCAGTGACCTAATCACCCTTCAAGATGAAGTGCTCCCTAGATATCTTCATGTATACTCATGTTAAAAGGGAGTATATTTTTCTCTTCCCTCCAAACACAGACTTGGCAACCCTTCAAGCATTGCTGCTATGCTGCACAGGAGGTGTTTAAAGTGAAAGGAAAACATAAGCAATTATGTCCTAGGAATGATTCATCTAGGATATCAAAGTAGTAATTGTTGAGGCAGATGCTAAGCTCCTATTTATCAACACTGCAGGATCAATTCACGTCACTCAATCTGAGGGCAACTATCTCACTCTCCAAGAAAAGAATTTAGTTGTAGGCTGTCATATTTGCCCCTGTAATAAATATACAGTTAGTGGCAAATAAGATTTACTCAGGAAAATGAAATATCAATTAAGGTGTCAAGGTTAGAAGTTAGCAAATATGTAGCATGTTCCATGTCTTCCCCGGCTCTCTTTTGTCCTGCTTGTTATTATATCATATACGTACATATACACATATTTTGTTTTTTTCTCTTCTAAGAGCATGGGCTTGAAATCAGTCTTACCAGACTTAGTCCTTGATCTACACTTCATAAATTTTGGAATTTTTGACAGGTTACATAGCCTGTTTGAGGTTCAGGTTATTCACCTGTAATATGTGGAAATAAAACTGGCATCACAGTGTGGCTAATAAAATGAAATTGTATAATGCAAGTTTCATGCCTTGTATACAGCAGGTAAGCTTATGCCTTTCTCCCTTCTTTGTCCACCTCACTTAATCATGGGATTTTTACTATGCCTTCAGTGAAGTCTACTCTATTTTTTTTTAGCCGAGCCATGAAGCTCAGCGGCTGCTCAGCTCAGACTGGGCATTGAACAGCTGTTGCTCAGAGCTCAGCTCACACTCTTGAGCGAGCTCGTAACCAAACCAACTGAGCCACTTGGCCAGCCCTAAATACTCTTAAATGTGTATTTCTAGTTTCATATTTCCGACTGCATTCTTTTTTTCTTCAAGGCCCAAAGCAAATAATATCCCCTAGTCATAACTTTTAATAGAAAACCATAACAATGGACTTTCCTCCTTTAAATCTTTTACTATCTTATTTTTCTCATGATATTTTTCATTTTTTCCCTTGACCCTTCTTTCCAGATATAGATTGTATAAATTAGAATATGTGCCCAAATCGTTTTTAATCAGGCATAATTAATAATCCATTGCTCACTACCATACTAGGTTGGCACAAAAGAAATGCCTTGACAGAAGTTCCATAAAACCAAACAATTATACTTACTAATTTTAGCTACTAATGAAAACTAAAATGTAAATTTTATCATGGGTTTTGGCAATTATCAATATATTAATTGTACCCACAAGATCACTATTGAAAATGCCTTTAAATATTCCATAGTCATATATATATATATATATTCAAGGGATAAATAAGACATTGTACATTTAAACTGTTGCTCATTATTTACATGGGTTTTTCTTAAAAATGAAAAATAGTCATCTCATTCATATTGCCACATAATTTTGAGATAGAACATATCTATTTTTTCATCAGTCAATTTTTTCGGAGGAAATAATCTTTTTTTCTCTTTCTTTCTACAGTGTCATACCTAGAATTACCATTTATTTCCCAGGTTAGCATATTTATTTTCTATTCATAACATGTAATTCCTTCATCATATGCTTATGATTCAATATCAGCATATTTCATTTCTATCAGCCCATTACATTACCATTCATAAAAGCTAAAAACTTTGCATTTTCACTTAATGAACCTAATAGAACACAATGTTTCTTATATTGATGGTCAATATCACACTATTTCTGACTACACATGAAAAGCCAAAAAATTTTTATGTGACAACCTGATACTCAAGTCTGTAGAACATAAAATAGCCCTCATAATATTTTCTGATTTCTATCATCATTTTAGATATTTTCTGGCATGTAGAGATAATTAATGAAGTTCTTTCAAATTTAGTTAAGAAAGGAACTAACTGTATACGTAGATGACATTATAGAAAAATATTCTACATTAAAAAATCTTATTTAAAATGTGGTTAAATGTAGTTTAAAATGTGATTCCAGGAACCACATTTTTTATCAAACAAAAAGTTCTCATTTAATAAATATTACATGTATTGATCATTTTCTAAACTTTAGTATATCTAGCATCATATATTGAAATTAACTCTAGTCCCTGATTTAAGTCTAAAAAAATGAAAGGAATGAAATATTTGTTTTTACAAGAAAAAAAAAATCTTTGCTCCTTTCTAGAATCAACTTGTACTATTTTCAGATTAAAACACAAGATGTGGGGCAGCTGGTTGGCTCAGTTGGCTATAGTGCAGTGCTTATAACATCAAGTTTGCTGGTTCAATTCCCACATGGGCCAGGGAGCTGTGCCCTCCACAAATAGATTGAAAACAACTACTTGACTTGGAGCTGATGAGTCCTGAAAAAACACACTGTTCCTCAATAAAATTTATATAAAAAAAACAAAAAACACACAAAATATGTAAAAAACCCATAATTTTTTTTATGACTGCATGAAACTGGAACTATAATGAGAAAAATATCCTTACTCCATTAAACATTTTTCACTAGTTAAATTAAACACAAAATTAATATGAATTTCTAACTAGTTTGATTAAACGTGATAATTTCACAGTAATTTATTGTTTGGAATGGTCAAGCCTGTTTTACCCGATACCTTCCCTAATCCTTAATGCTTATTGTATTTAAAAATTGAATCTGATTTCAAGGTTTCTGGATCCTTATTTTACAAGAGACATGGTTAAGAAAACCATATCTGCTGATAAGTATAGAACATATCAGTAGAGAACAAATGTAGTATCTTTGCATACACACCATTAAAAATAATCAATTAGAGTCTTGGTTAGTCAATTAATTAAATGTAAAACCTGGCTTAAATTTTGTAAAAATAAAGAGTTTCTACTGGGAAAAACAAAACAAATGGGTGATATACTAGGCGTTGTTTTGTGTAAAGAAGAAAAAATTGTGGGTATAAATTAAATTTCTGAAATTATAATTAAGTCATAGAATTGGTTCCTATCAAACCTAAATATATTGTTACACAATCATAATATTCCATGATAAGGAAAATAATTCTTCAAAATTTATATTTATACTAATACATATATGCTTTATTATTATAAATATCTATTTCAAAGACTGTATCAATAATAAAACTGTTGGATTGTCTTATCTATGTAACCATTTAGACAAATCTGAGATGTATGGTTTATAGTAGGATAATTTTCTTAAATAATTTCTTGATTTTGATAAAGTATGAGATCCAGAAGGGCAGAAGTCTGCTCATTTTTGTTTTACAGTTATCATTCTAAGTTTTAGCATTATGTCTAAACCCAAAAAGATACTTGACAAATATACATTAAATGAATGTATGAATGAATTTCAAGATGATGCTTCATTTATTCTGATTTTAAGACATTAGGTTAAAAAGAGAAATATTAATATCAATAACTGCCTTAAGACTTAAAAAAGAACTATGATTCAGAACTTCCAATGTTCAAGTCAGTATGGACCCAGCCTTAAGAGACAAAGAAGCCTTTTCTGAAAATATATAATTAAAAAGTGTTTAGACAGAAGCTCCAATTTTCCATGGAAATAAATGCCACAAAATTATAGCTGTCCAGTTATAGCCGGGTTAACAGGCTCTCTAGAAGGAACTCACATTTTGTTGTTTTCTACAAACATTTAGACTCAATTTTAAAATGTCACCTTTGCCCTCTCATCCCCGATTTAAGGCAACAACTGAAAAACCAGGGTATATGTTTTGAGTTTTTGGATTTATGATCAACTTTTTATTTCTTGGAAAAATATCCAGTTCTTGCCTACCACAAGAGCAAAAAAAAAAAAAAACAGGGAATAATTAGTTTACATTGATTGTTTAAGCTCATATTATTCCCAGGCTAAAAAATTCAAATAACACTGTTAAAGTTAATTTAATAAGGGCAAAAACCAAGTTATAAGATCACAGGGAAAGACATTCTGTGTTTCCAAAAAAAAATTTGTTAAGAGCTATTGATACAAGAGTTTCCCTGTCCCACCTTTGGATGGCTAAGACACCGTTGAAGGTGGACTCTACTCCAGTGCAGTCTAATAGCTCCTTAATCTTCCTAAGTGAAACACAAAGTGTGACTATAGATAATTGTGATATAAATAATTTTTATAAAAAATTATTTTTTAATAATTTTAAAAGTGTGAAATAAATAATTTTTTACGAACAAGCCTATATTTATTCCATCAGAGGAGTGTTGTCCAATAAAATGGACATCTTGGGAAAGGGTGTATTTATTCCATTACACAAAGAATTTGGAAAGCCTCTTTCATTGTGTTTTCTTGCCAATATATGAGTCATGCAGAAACAAAAAAATCAATCTTAGAACTATTAATAACATGGACTATTTGGGGGCTAAATATGGTACAGCCTAATTCCATCACTGACATGTTGGCATGAGTCTTGGTTCCAAATGAGCTCCAACTCTTTTTCTCAAATGAAATCCAAATTTAAAGTAGACCTGTTTAGTGCTACTGAGTGAGTCAATAAAACATACCACAGACTATAAAAGCTATGTCCCAAAGAGGTTTTCCAAAATGCCCAGAGAGATGGGACCAGCACTGGATTGGGACCGCAAACTCCCAAGTGACTACTGGCACACAGGCTTAAAAAAATCAGCCATATAGATGTTTTAATTGCATTTCATAAATGAGTGTACAGTAAATGTTAGAATCTCCTGCTCTTTTCTTGAGTTTTAATCTACATGATACATAAATCATAAAATAGTACTCTAAGAAATAATTTTAACTTGTGAATCGTTGTGCATCAATTGTACAATGCTTTTAGTTTTGAATTGAAGTCAATAAACAGATGTAGGTGCCCACATGATAAATCAGAAACAGAGCCACAGGATGACAAGAGTGGTCTTACCTGGGGTTTGTGTCAAGCTCTCCGACAAGGTGTTGGACCCATATACACATTTTAATATGGTCTTTGTAAGGAGTCATTTCTGTCACTAATAATTTACTATTAATATTTTAGACAAAGCTCCAAATTCTCATCAAGGGTGTTAAAAACGAAGTGGGCAAGTAGTCACGTATAGCAGGATTATAGCAATGGAAAATTAAAGACTATCAGCAAAAAATAAAATACATTTTCTTCTTCCTCCACTATAGCTTTAAATTGGAAATCAAACTATCTTGCAGAAGTACCAACTACTCCAGGCAATTTTCTTCACATATTAAAATCAAATAATTACAGGAAATTATTGATTTGTGTTTCATTTTCAATTGCCGGAAAACATAGGCAAAGCTATTTCCTTCTTGTGCATTTTCTAGATTTTGAAATGATTATATTTCCTAAAAGTAAACTCTGAATAAAATCAGATAAATAAGCTCAATATATGCCAAGTTGGATCTTAAACACATTTGAAATCTCAGTTTACTTACTGAATATCATATATTACACTTAAAAGTCAACCTTAGTTTATGAGGATACCTTATACCTAGAAACCATAGGTGCAATCAGCTGACCTGCAGTATAAACCTTCTTAATATCATTACTAAAAAGGCTCTACTTTTCTGCCACTCAGAGAAACATAAAATCAAATGCTAGACTCTTAAAACTATTACATCCATAGATCATATAATGTGAGAATATTTTAAACTGAGAAACATTTATATATTTTTGTCTATTCTAAACATTAGCTATTGTGACATTATTTCCTAAGGATGAATTACAAACCGAAACTGATCAATTGTAAGCTTTACTCTGCAAATTCAGTGTATCTTATAGACTAATTGAGTGAAGAAAGATTAAGAAAAAAAAAAATATGGGTAATACTAAACGATACAGATTTGCCCTTGATAACATGGGCAATGAGTTATTTTATACCTAAAATCCAATAATTTGTTACAAAAGAATAATTTCAGAATTGTCATGGCATTAAAGGGACTTCGATAAGCATTAAAGTATTGAAACATATTAAACAATAGAAGATTTATATCCTTTTATTTAATGCTCAAGGGAAAAAACAGACAAATGTTTTTGTTTCTGTTTATAATCCCAGTTATCCTGAGTGCTTAGTTTAATTTGTTCTCATTATTACTAAATCTAGAAATATAAAAATATGATGATGATGCATGTTCCTTATAAATACTGATTAAGGATGAAGCACACATGATATATGGGATTCTTTTCATCAAACTGATATTTTATACTTTTATTGAAAAACATAAATATTATCTCTTGTGACCAAAAAATAAAAGTTAAGCTTAATATGTTTACCTACTGTGTAAAAGGTATGTGCAATTATTTAAGAACACATATATAGATTGTCAGAATATTAAAGTCTGAGCTGTTTAAAATGGAACCCCAAATTGATATGGGCGTATGTGGGTCAGCAAGCACATTGACAACTCCGACAATTGAAAGTAAAATCGATCAATTGATGGAAAGTTTGATTTGTGATGATTGGGATTTGGGAGAAGAGGAAAAAGAAAAGCCCATGTTTATTTGATAAAATTTATACAATGGGATTACAGAGTGCAATGCTTTTACTGGAAGACAAAAACTCCAAAAGCATTTTACCTTCTAATGTTAATTAATTTCACCTTACTAAGTAGAAAACCAGTAAGACTCTAGCCCCTGCTTCCAATGAATAGACCCAACAGTATTTTAGCCACAAAGAAAGAACTTCTTTCTGACATAAGAATTTAAGATATGCTTTTGATCTACAGATGGAGGAAAGCATCACATCTGAGAGCACGGGTCCGCTGGTACAATCCCTATAAACTGCTTCTGGCTGTTTGTATGATGGACTGAGCTAGGTCAGGGACTCTAAACCAGGGATGATTTTGCTCCCCCAGTGGATACTGGAAATTTCTAGAGACATTTGATTGTTATAGTTTTGGAGGAAGGGGCGTGCTACTGGCATCTAATGAGAAGAGAACAGGGATCCTGCTAAACATCCTACTGTGCACAAGACAGTCCCTCACAACAAAAAATTACCTGGCCCAAAATATCAGTAGTGCCAAGGTTAAGAAACTGTGAGATTCATGTTTCTCCCTGCTGACAAATAGACAAAATTATGGTCGCACCTACTGATAAGCTATGGTTCAAAAAGGCCTCATTGTATCCAGTATCAGCAAACCCTCACCTGGCCATAAAAATATCCTGCTTTAGTATCTTGGGAGAGAAATTAGAGGTGGGATAGATGAGTGAATGTCAATACTTCTTTCTTTGTGAATCTAATTTAGTCTCAATTTTAAGGACCTTAATTAGCTCATGGCACTGGGTTAGGGAGAACTGAGTTCCTCCGCTTTCCCTGCCCATACATCATATGTTGACTCAGCGTTTCTTTAGAACAAGTAGACAGAGGTAAGATCTCCAATGGTGACAAAAGGGGAAGGCACTTAGAGGACATCTAGGGAGAAAGAGTCGTTGGTAAAACAAGCTATGTGGGACAATTCATTTTTATCTGCTGGGATGTCAAACTACTTATTGGCAAAATATTCTGTGTTATAATACAGGGACCTTCCATTCAGTAGTCTATACACTAGATACGTACTCCTGTCTGTATTCTTCCAGATGCATAAGAAATGTGAAAAAGTCATTCAAACAAATATCTTTAAGGACCAAGATGGTGAGCAATGATAAAGATGATAACTACAATCTCATCCGTTTCTATCAGTGACATACTACTCTTTGCTTAATCACAGTACATAGAGGAGTGCTTGGCAGGTAGCAGGTACTCGATAAACATTGGCTGCATGAGTAAGTGGCTCATGCCTGCTCCTTTAATGCATTAATGTCCCACCTCTCTTTTATCCAGTTGTTGTCAAGCCAGACTTTTTTTTTTTTACAGCTTTTCTAATATTCTTTTCTTCCTTTCTCTTCTGAATGTGCGTCTCGGACAATTTCATTCTTGCCATGGTTTCCTGATTGTTTTTCATGTCTTTAATATTAACATCCTTCCGACTGTCTAGCTGCTGCCAAGGTAGCCAAACATACTCATTTTAAAATAACCTTTCTGCATACTTTCTACTTCTTTTAGCGCATTGAAAAGTTCCCTATTGTCTAAAATGAGGCTTTCAAATTTAACAAATTGTTATCACTTTAATTTCAATAATTTTGAATTCCACAGGTTTTAAAATATGTATTTTTTAAAAATCACTATTTGGCAAAATAGGTAAGAAAGCAAGTATGTTATAGAATAGAATTATCATAAACTAGGAATTAAAAGACTTTAATTGTTAATTAAGTAGTGTGAAATTCTATAAATTTTTTAGATGATAACTGAGATATGTCTTGGTTATACAATACTTTATGTCACTATGGTTTTGGAGGAGAGAAAAATATTATCTGATATTTAGATTCTAGCCAAACACAAAAAACACTTTTTGCTTTAACACCTTCATGAAAAAAAATATGAAAAGCTAAAAATTGGAGACGCAAGACCCATTTGTTACTTTAGCTATAAGTAAGTTTTATAGATTAGGTTACAGAAAATACCAGCGGGATGAAAATACATCATTTGCCACATTGTTAAGGGGAAATTTTTCCTCATGAAGAAAAAACGTTTAAAAGTGAAATGTTTTTCCCGCTCATCTTGGCTTCAATCAGTCCAGCTGCTTTTTAGCCATCAACAAGGCATGGTCACTATTATTGCGTTTGAGTTATCATGGCTTTGAGATGAACTGCTTGAGGAAAATGGCTGGAAAGAAATACATACATATACATTGGAATCATTTTTTAGTCTCTTCTTTCTAGTGGCATTGCTTTCAAGTCAAGTTGGCTCTTGCCCAAAAACCAAAAAAAAAAAAAAAAAAGCAGTTGAACAGCTGGTACCAATTATACTAACTTGAGTGGGAGTACACGCTCCAGTGTCCAAGTAGCAAGCTGGCTGGATGATATAATGGGCTTGTTATTTCATAACTTGACGGTGGTGCTTACGCTCAGCTTGCACATTGGATCCTACTTAGGCAACTGCAGAATTACATACCTATGCTCTCACAATAAGCAAGTGTTATTATTTTTGTGTGTTTTTATAAGTTCATTAAATTAATACCTAATTGTATATACACAGCAGTCAATCTTATTTTCTGGAGAAGAAAAATGAGAAAACTGGATAAAAAATGTGTACAATATTTATCTGATGAGTAATATTATATTTTGACATTTAGCATAGGGATATGAAAGTTTAGAAAGAGAAAAACAGTATAATAATAAAAAATGAACTGTACATTACAGATTATTTTCCTAGCATCACAAATTATTAAGAATATAGTTCCTCTCAAGCTCACTAATAGAAACGGTAGACAAACTAAGTGTATTACACATTATTCATTTTTAAAATATTTCTTCAGGAAATCATACCAGGACATCACATAACATTCTTACACTCTATGGTCTATAAAATTGCCTCATTTTTTTAAGGAGGACAGATTGTAACCCTAGCTATCTGAGATCTATTTCTCTAAAACCAGGAAGTCAATGTTGGCAATATTAACTCGAATTTGGATAGGAAAAATTCCAGTTCATAATTTTAGTCCCTAAGAAGTTCTAAATTTGGCAAGATATAGTGGTTTTAATATGTTCTACTCTGAAATAGAAACTCTCTTAAGTTTACTTTAGGAAAGAAAAAATCCATTTCTCTCCATCAGGACAAGCATCTCACAAACCACAAAGAGGATTTGGTAACTAGGCAACCAAGGTCAGTGAGACTGTGACCAAAACCATATGAACACACACCAGGAAGCGTGAGGACTCGAGCTGCAAGGAAGAAAATGAATGTATTTTGATGCGATCCTTTTAAAACCTATCATTACCTAGCACTATGCAGATGTACACTCTGAAAAATAGCTAATAAGTGTTCCAGCTCCACACAATATGAATAAAATCATATTGTATTCAAAAGACTCCCCATTATAAATATACCCTGATCAGCTAAGGAATCGGAAAACAAACAAACAACAAAACCCTTAAATAGACTCTTTTCTAACATGGCTGATTTCATTAAATAGTGCATGAATATTTAATTTTCCTAAACAAAGATACATGCTCATAAAGAACAGAAAACCCACTTGTTCCCATAGTTGAGGATGTTAAGATGGATGAAATGCTTTCATGAGTTCTCATAAACTTTTCCAAGTAGCTGTAATTGATGTTTGTGTTTTTCATATTGACACAGAGCATAGCATATCGGTCAATTGTATATAAAAGTATGCCTATTGGAAGAATTCCAGAAGTTATCAAATATGACTAAGAATCACATACTGTTATTGATTTTTTAAGTTGACTGTAGAATTGTTAGTTTCACAAGCTCAAAAGGTGTCAGAGGCCTGTAGCCCTAAGTAAGTATGTCTGAAAATTATATTGAGTATTGCAGTTATTTGCACTGTTAAACTGTTGGAGTGTCTCAGAGAGTAAGCAGTGCTGTGAAAACCTTCAAAACTTGCACGTGACTTCTAAGGTCTAGGTCTCAGCTGAGTACATTTGGTAGACAAGTTGGATACATCCAGCTGTTATTCTGTTTGCTCACTTTCCATTTATTTTCCCTGAAAGACATGTTCATATCTGTGAAAAGGGATGACCACTGCCTAAAGTGTGTACCAAAGAGCTCAGAGAAACTAAGTGATCCTGATTGAATCGAATTAACATGTATTTTATACATCAGATTTAAATTCTTCCCATCTAAACCAATTGATGAAATTCATGATGCCATTTTAGCAAATACATACCTTGTCTAGAAAATATAGGACTTACTGGTCAAAAAAATGAAAAGAATGTAAGATGCACTTGTGAAATTTCAAAATGGTTTCACATATTGTAAAGGCACTGGAAAGGCACAGGTAAGCATTTTTTAAATCATGCATTTACCTCTTCTAACTATTCCTTCCCACTTCTAGTTTTGCCTTTTGCACATCTAACTCAGCATCAACGAGGCCATAATTAAGGGTAATCTTGTTGTTGATTTAAAGAAAAACCTGTACATCACAGTCATGCTGTGCTCACTGGATCTGTGTTATCATCTCAGCACAGACGCCTGACCCGAAACTACAGACAACAGTCATCTTTCTATGGGATGTTGAGAAAAAATATTTGTATGCCTACAAGTTTATAGGTGAAATCATAAGCTGTTTGGTTCAGCAGCATTTTTTGAACTTATAACCTTTCCGTCCTAGCTCACCCAAGAGAGGGATATGATGTTATATTTGCAGGCACTCTAGGTACATTTGAGAATTTATGCCCCAGTGAGAAGAACAGTAGGGAAGTAAGATTCAGTAGTTCTTGCTCTGGATGATAACTGACTATATCAGGAGACTTATCAGGCACCACATTAAAGTACACTTACTCACCAGATTATCAGCCAGATTGTTTTTCATGCATAAGACCGTTGTGATAAGACAACTATTGTCGGAAAAGTCACGATGTAGTTTTTTCTGTTTTTCATTGCAAAAATGCGTCATGACTTTTCCAACAACCCAATAGATATGGAATGAAAACATCTATCTATATATATATCCATACATTTTTCATAGATTTATTGTTATGACTGGCTATATGGACATCATTTTAAAGGTCTACTTTTGCATTTTTAAAGCCAAATCTTTAAAATGTTATTAGTAGGCAAATTTAAGTGGAAACATAAGAATATTGCAGAATTTCCAAAGAAATTTTATATAAGCCAAAACTTATCAAGAACGTTATTAAATGAATAACAGTTTTCCCTAACACAATCACTATGTATTCATGAGTTCTGCATCTGCAGATTCAACTAACTTTGGATTGAAAAAAAAAAAAAAAAAAAAAAAAGATATATGGTTGATGATGTGTACTATATAGTTAGGCCTATGATGGTTGCACCTGCATCAGGCTCTAGAGACTTATTTTCAGGTCATTATTTCCTAAACAATACAATATAGTAACTCTTTACATGGCATTTACATTATATTGGGTATAGTAAGTAATCTAGAGATGATTTGAAGTATACAGGAGGATGGGCCTAGGTTATATACAAATACCAAGACATTTTTTACAAGGGAATTTAGTATCCATGAATTTTAGTATCCATAGGGGTCCTGGAACCAATCTCCCTCAGATATGAAGGTAAACTTCTTTTAAAAATATTTTACTAAAAAGCAACCCTTTGGATTGGTGAGAAAACTTGTTAAATATTATTTTAAATGACAATCACTAGTTGAAAAAAATTACTATTTAGTAACTTATGAATTTTTTTAGATTTGATAAATCTGTAAATATATTCTCTTTAAACATGACTATAATATGTACTGGGCCTTTTATCTTGCCATAAAAGTTAATGTGTTTTAAAATGCATTCGCCATAAGGTTTTCATACATTACTAATTTTGACAATAAATGACATCTGTGAGCCAGATGGAATTAACAAAAACTCTCTTCAATTCCTGTGTTGCTCAAGAGAAAATAATAATAATTTTGACCTCAAAACAATATAGTTTTATTATCTGAATATTACATCTTTTTTTCACATTTGCTCCTAGAACAAAATAATTTCCACATGAACAGCTTTTTCAATTAATTGTGTCTCACTCTTGAAGAATTTGAAGAATTAATGCTTTACAAAAAAACAATACCTACTGAAACATAGAAACCTTTCATGCTAACTATGTAATAAACTACCTGGTCTTCCACTATAAACTTAACTTTCTTACCACTATTTTATTATAACTCTGGTAGACAAATGACATAAAGGTAAAGCAAATATTAACTCAAATTTTAAATGTCGATATTTCAATTTAATAGTTAAATACAAAGCTTTAGAAGTTGTTACTTAAACTGTTTAAAATCATATTAGTTTTATACCAGAAAAACAAAAAAAGAGTAATCCACAATTTTCAGCTCAGTTCACTTGGCAAAATAACTTTCAGCATAAATAACCTGACTAACACATTTAGTACTTCAGTTTGTTTATCTTGTTCGAGGCATAAATAAAGCAAATGGACAACTGATAGAAGAATGCATTTACTGGAGACATTGCAAAAGAAAACAATGAACAGGAAAACAACTACTTTGTCAGTCTGAAGAAGAAGTTTGTTAAGAAATTAGTTGCATTTGCAAAGGGAGAGAAAGTGAGAAAGTGAGAAAAAAAAGTTTTTATGAGTTCTGGGACTCTTTGGATATGTCTTTAACACTGAATGTTTAATATTGAATGTTTGCAAGTCAACATTTTCTGATAGACTAGAGTCTAGTAAGGAAGGGATAATGCTTCACTCATCCCTGTCTCTTAAGAATTTAACAAACTGATACTCAGCTTTGAAACAGTGCAAATTTGATAAATGGATGGATACATGAATGAACTCCTTTCATCAGTTTCATCAATAATCACCTGTTTTATTATTGAAAAATTACAATCCTGTATATATGTACATATTTGTATATATATATTATTATTATTATTATTCATCTGTCTATTTGTCTGTCTGTGCCCTATCCTATCCTATCCTATCCTAGGCTATGCTATTCTGTCCTACCCTATTCTATCCTATTCTATCCTATCCTACCCTATCCTATCCTACCTTACCCTACCCTACCCTACCCTACCCTACCCTACCCTATCCTATCCTATCCTATCCTATCCTATCCTATCCTATCCTATCCTATCCTATCTTATCCTATCCTGATAATCTGATAATAGTACTTAACTAAACACTTGTTTTCTTCAGATGGACTTAAACAAGACAACAGAAACTCTATGCAACTTAATAACCCATCTCAGTCATCCAATTGTCAGTATTTTTCCTTAACTTGTAACTTTTTTTCTCACAGGGTTCATAAGGAAAAATAAATTTTATTGGTCCAACAACGTTTGACACATTGGTTAAATATTTATACATATTATATTTATAAATAATTATGCATAAAAACTCATACCCATACAACAAAGACATTATATTAGCACTACTAGACAAATGAGAAGCAGTAATATAAAAGGAGTTGATTAGATCCAAACATGTCCCCATATCCTCAAGTGTGAATTCAAAGTCATATTTTACAGATCTGTTCTATCCTGGTTAATAAATTTGTCTGATGGTGAAGCAAACAAAGAAAATGCATAGTGGAATTAAAACAGGCATATTAGAGTTAAACTTTAGCAATATGCATCTCTAGGACAATACTATTTATAATTATTACAGAATGCTTGGAGCACAAAAGGTACATAAGATGAGTGTGTTAAACTGAAAACAATGGATGGTTCCACATCTAGAGGACAGGAACTAGGTAGCTTTAAATATTGAAAGACTGCCTTTGAACCACACGATTGTTATGTCTGCTCTGGAATTGCTGCTAGTCATTTATTCTCGAGATGTAATCGCTGCTCCTCACAACAGGCCATCCAGTATCTACCCGTAAATGAAGACCATCCACACAGTGTGAAACTATCTAATCTGCAGTATCTTAAATGTTTATCCTTTTATTTTGATTTTGTATTACCATTTGTGTAGGTTTGGTTTTTCAGTAGAGATGCACTATGGTATTCTGGCAAAACTTCATTGCCCTGTGGTCTGACTCAAGCAGCGTGATTGTTTCCAGAAGTGTGGAGACGTGATTTCATTTCCCCTGTCTTTTTTTTTTTTTTTTTGCTTTCTTTCTTTTGTTATAAAAACTATATGGTGGAGTGAGTTTGAAATGCATTTGATATTTTCTATAATGAAACTGAAAAAAAAAGCTCATGCTGAGGAACAGGGAAGACAGTTATAGATGATAAGGTGTCATTTTCTATCTGCTTTAAAATGTTATTTATGCAGCTCATTGTGTGATAGTCAGGAGAGTGAATTGAATATGTATTTAAATCCGATTCCAAAAAATTTCCCCTGCCACTATATTACCTCCAATTTGCAGAGAAGGATATGATAACTGTATATATTTACACAATTTCTTTTATGCCATATTAAAATATTTGCAATATTAGTTCTCATTTATTGAAGTTCACAGTATAAGTTCCCAGGTCCTTACATGCAGCAATTTCTAATATGAAGGGTTCATTCCTAAACAATCAGAACAATACTACAATTAACCTTTTGCAAATCTTTAAACCTAAGTGAGTAATAGACTTAAGATAGTCATATGGTTTAAAATTTTCAAATTAGCCTCTGTGTGTTCAAATATGTCGATCGGAGATCGGAATTGGCAATTATTTTTCTCTTAAAGGGCCAGACAGTAAACATTTCAGCCTTGTGAGTATTATGACATTGGTCACAACTACTCATATCTTCCATTACAGACAACATGTAAATAAAGAACTATGGTTGTGTCCTAATTAAACTTTCTTTACAAAAGCAGGTTGCCCATTGTAGTTTGCTGACCCCTGAGGCAGATAATTGTTCAGTATTATTGGGCACATAGAAATTGGTATGAATATTAGTCTTAAGAAGTTCCTTCTGAAAATTAAAAATGGTTTAACAGATAGGTGAAAGGGTATGAGGTATGTTGAGACATGACTGTGATCTTCAGTCAAAATAATCAGAAAGCCAATATTTAAACAATGAAAGTTTATTCATGCACCCTCAAGTAAACAAAATGATATTTCTTATGAAATCTCCCAGTTTTAAGCCTGTGATCTATTAAAACAATGTATTTTATTTACTGTATACCTGTTTAGTATGGCCTCAGAAAGTAAAAACAAGGTATCAAGAAAATAAACATTAGACCCTAATAATATTCATTTCTCAAATGTAACTAACTTTATACAAACTGGAAGAGGAAACTGCTCTACTAAATGATTCTTTCTGCAATTCTATGGTGCAAGGTTTATATAGATGTGTGTGTGTGTGTGTGTGTGTATGAATTATATATATATATATATATGAATTAGATTGAACTTGTTAAGCATAATACTAATTTTCCTATATTCTAATTTATTTATTTTTTTGTCAGCATATCCTATCAATAACTGATAGAGGTTTGCTGAAATTTCCCACTTTGATTTTAGAAATGTCTATTTCTTTTTTCAGGTCTGTAAATTTTTGCTTTATATATTTTGAATTTGGTCACTAGGTGCACACAAATTAGAACTGTTATACATTCTTCGTGGATTTTCTTTGTCATCATTATGAAAAATCGCACTTGAAACTTGGGGTGCGTAGTGCCTGCATCTGTAACTTAAACTCACTCATTGAGTTTAGGAACTTCTTTTAACACTTCAAAGAATGGTTTTGTACACTCTTGTTTCTCATACCCTTTTAGGACTGCAAATTAAATGTCTATTATGCTTGTTAACAAATCCCATATATCTCTTACTGTGCTTTTTTTGGTATATGCCACACTTTGTTCTCTATCCTTTGGTCCATGCAATTTGTTGAATGATTGATTTCAGTTATGATTCTCTCAGTTCTTTGCTCTCGCTCAGGGCTCGGCAAACTTTTGAGACGGAAGAGCCAATCCTGTCCCTCACAACAATTTAAAAATTACTCGAGAGCCATAAATATACTTTCACATAATCACCATTATGTGAATAATATCCTTGATAAATTTTATCAATGAAACTGATAGTTTTATTTTCATTTCAATTTTCCTTCAGAGCCCCACGTTCGTACCCAACCGTGGCTCGCGAGCCGCAATTTGCCGAAGCCTGCTCAGCTGAAGAGGAACCCAGAGGCTCAGCTGTTTATTGAACTTTGGTCTACGTCACACAGAGACAGAGTAGCATCATAGTCACTTTATATTCTTCCCAACACTTGGCCATGTCTTTTTCATTTTTCCCATTATAGTTTAGGTGAAGTAGGCTATTATTGTGTTTTAATTTTGGATTTCCTTGTTAGTTAGTGATATAGTACACCTATTATGGACTTATTGACCATTAGTATATTTCTTTGGTGAAACCTTTGCTTGTAGCATTATTGGCATCTTCCCGAGGTGTGTGAGAGTTCTTTGGATACAAGTCTTTTATCAGAAATCCGTATTGCAAATATTATCTCCCATTCTGTAGCTTGAGTTCTTCGTTCTTAGTGGTGACTTTCAAAGAGGTAAAGCTTTAAATGTTGAGAAAATTCTGCTCATTTTCTAAAGGCTTATGCTTTTGGTGTCCTATTTTACAAATTGTTCTCTACTCCAACGTGTTAAACACTTTCTGTTATGTTTTCCTCTAGAAGTTTTATATTATTAAGTTTTACATTTAGATCTATGATTCATTTTCATTTGATTTTTGTATACTGTGTTGGATATATGTTGATATTTACTTGTCCTTCATATAGATATAGATGTTAGTTATTCCAATACCATATGTTAGAAGACATTTTTTTCCTCAATTGAGTTGCTTAGAAATTTTATATTAAAGCAACAGAAAATATGTGTATAGGTCTATTTTCTGACTCTCCATTCTATTCCATCATTCTATGTTTATCCTTTCACTACTACCATCTGTAGCTTTATAAGCTTTATATTGACTATAGCTTTTAAGTCTTGAAAACAAGTAAAATAAATTCTCCAAATGTGTTCTTGTTTTTAATATTCCTTTCATTGTTCTAAGTTGGTTTGATTCTGACATAATGGTTTCTCAGTAATGCTTTCCTTCCCTGTGTCATAAATATTGATCCTGCATTCTGCCTCATAAACTCAGACCCACGATCTCATTCCCAGGCACCTTGACTTGCAAAAATTCTATTTTATATAGGCTAAATTTGAGGCTTTTTAGAAATAAGTGGAGATTAATGTGAATATATAGTACACAGCAGAGATGTTAGTAGATCCCTGCATTTTTAACTGAGAGCCTCCTAGGCGATATTAAACATTATTTGCTTTGCCTTCCAAACCCCAAATCTGAGTCACCATTCTCTTTCCAGAATACATTAATAGCCTCCTAACTAGTTAATATGCTTTATCACTCCTGCTTCATCTAATCTGGTCTACATAATGCTGTGAAATGTTTATTATGTTTACAGAAATCTTATCATCACACACTCTTGTTAACCACCTAAAGTGGATATACATTGTACAAAGAAAAAGAAACCCCAAACCCCTTACTGTTGCTAAACAAGCCTTGTTTGCTTTTCCCCTTTCTACATCTCCATTCTCATCCATCGACTCTTCCTTATTCTTTATGCTCCAGGCTTAATGGCTTTCTTTCAGTTCCTTGAATGTAATCAACTCCCACAGAGGGCTGTTGCATATGGCGGTGTTTCCTGCCTGGATTGCTCAACCCTCCAATATTCTCACAGCTGGTTCCTCCTTATCCTTCAAATTTGTTTAAATATTCTTTCCTGAACACACCATAGGTGCTCTGTTAGACTCCATCACAAAGCTTGTGTGTTTCTTTCACAATATATATTCTAAATATTATTTGTCTATTTATTTTGACATTCCCTGCACAAGGGAGATTGTCTTGTTGCACTGTTTCTGAATCTCCAGTGATTTGCAAAACATCTTGAACACAGTAGTGTCAACATGTGTCGAATTAAAGAAAACCTTTCGAGAGCTGCTGGAATCCCTCTGTCTTTCCCACTCTCTTCTAAGACAACCATTTTCAAAGTTCATTTACTTTTCTCAGGCTTCTTTGTACTTTGTCTCTGAAGTAAGCTATGGCACTATTGAACAACTCTTCATGGCATTATCCTCTTTTTTTCTTTGACTCCATACTTTCTGGTCCTGTTGCTTATTCAAAACTTTTACTTTGTCATTTCCTCACTCTTTTGTTCTGTAATTCCTTAAATGTGGGTCTTCTGTAAAATGTTATTCTTTGGCCAAATCCATGGATTTTAGCTCTTGCTAATGTCCAGTTTTATCAGACCCATTGTTTTCATCTGCTTGAGTGGCTATAACAAAATACCATAGAATTGGATGGCTTAAATGACAGTCATTTGTTTCTCACAGTTCTAGAGACTGGCAAGTCCCAATTTCTAGGTGCTGGTAGGTTCGGTTCTTGGTCAGGGCCTGCTTCACAGCTTGTGAACAGCTGCTTTCTCACTCTGCGCTCACAAGGCAGAGAGAGGGAGCTCTGGTGTCTCTTCTTATAAGGGTACTAATTCTATCATGGACTCTACTTTCATGACTTTATCTAAACCTAGTCACCGTCCAAAGGCCCTACCTCATAAAACTATCACATTGGAGGTAGGGCTTTAGCATAGGAATTCGGGGGAGTACATCCAGTCCATAATCCCCAGTTTCATGGTTTTATTTCCACCTGCCATATGGACATTTCCACCAAGATCTGAAGGACAATTCAAATTCAATGTTATGCAAACCAAATCTTGTACTTTTTAGATTTTCATGTTTAACTTACAGCATTCCAGGATCTAGTGTCAATGGCTACCATAAAGTAGATTCAGCTAATTATTGCAAAATGGATAAAATTATCCATGGACCAAATAGCTCCTCCTCATTCCTCCTTTACTGCTCTACCTGTCGCCAGTTAGTGTGGCTAGAAACTCTGGGGTCATCTTTGTCTCTTTTTGTGTTTATCTCTCTACGTAATGTCCACTTAAGCAATATTTAGCTAAATTCTATACACTTAACTTGAAAGTGCTCCTCACAGCTATCAGTTTCTTTTCTACATTGATTCCCCCCTCTAAGTCTTCCTTCTGATTCTCAAAGACCTTAGAGGTGTATCTTCTCGGATAGATCCTCCGGCATTTTGCTCATGTATCATTAATGGCACCAATCACATATAAGGCTTAGTATAAACTTTTCAGCAATATTTGAAATAAAAAATGTGCTTTCCACCATCCTTATTAAATCATAATTTTTGAGAGCAAAAACTGAGTCTTGTTCATCTTCTTAAATATCACTTGGCACAGACGAGCGCGAGCGCACACACACAGACACACACACACACAGACACACACACACACACACACAAGCACACAATGCCAAGAACACTCCATATGGTGCATAGTTAATTGGTGAAAATATCTGATTTGATTTTTTCTTCAACCAATCAGATTTCTGCAAGCTATGAATAAATATATAGAAAAAATTAACCCAGGAAATTTCTACTCTGCTTGTAGCAACTGAGGAATTTTTGATCTGTGGGTACAACAAGAAGGTATACCCTTATTTTGTTGTAGATTTTAAAACATTATTTTCATATGATACTATGTAAAGACTACAAACTACTTTCAGCTGGAGCATTTCTGACTTTAATAGCCGAAGGGATTCCCCCTTCCCCAAATGATTTAAGTCTCAAACAGATAAAGGGGACCAGGGTAAGATATTGCCAACATAGGGTTGTCTGATTGATTTGTTTCTAGGGAGGCAGGAATACAGACAGCTAAATTTTTCTACCACCACTTAACCCATCCCTAGGCTTGTCTATTCACTCCTATACATTTATTTACAATGTAACTGCTTGGCTTTGTAATTAGTTTACTCCCTGGTTATCATTATTCACTGACGCTAATCTGTTTGATTAAAAGCGAACCTCCATTCCTATGGATAGTTAATCTGACATGCTTCTTAGTTTGACCATTTACAGGTTTGAAAGAAGATACAAATTTATACTCATACAGACCACATCTCTACATTGTGATGTCAAATGTATTAGCCATTAATCACAGATTTCTTCACATATATGGCCGATTCATCTATTTACACACCCTCTTACAATGTGAAATACCATGTTGTAAGAAAATATTTTGTACTGAGCATTTCAACAAGTCAATTTCCCTACTAAACAAAGAGCACAGACAAGTTTATTTAACATATGTTTCCACATACAAAGTGGTACTTCTAAAATAGGTTAAAAATTAAAGAAAACACTCAAAGACAATCTCGATTTCATTAGAAAGTGCAAAAAGCAATTTTGGTCATGATTAAACTGATACTTATTGAATATATGTTATGTGGTGATTACTGTGCTATGGATAATATATTAAGCAAGCCAACAATGTTCTTGTTCTTAAGCATAGTACATTTTGGTGAGCAAAAGAGAAAATTAAAAACAGATTAAAAAAATGAATTTTGTAGCCACATGTGTGCTGGGGGATGCAGCAGGCTAAGAGAGTGTAAGCTATAGTCTAGAGGGTCTGGGAAGGCATCCTAAGGAAATGATATTTAAGTTCAGAGCTGAAATTAGAGGATTGATTGTAGTAAATGAGGTAAATGTCCTACACCAACCAATTGACAAATAAGAGAACCTCATATGTATAAATATCATCCAGCCTTATCTATAAATATAAAGAAAAAACCTAACAATCCAATAATGGATGATTGATCAAGTAAGTTATAGTATAAACAGCTGATAAAATATTATGAAGTTATTAAAATCATTGTAAAATTTATATTGATCCATGAATATCTATATTGAATCAAAAATGATTCATTACATAGGACCCCATTTTGACAAAGCTGCTTTTCTCTCTGAAGTACTCTCTGATACCTTTCTCCCATTCCCAGACTGACCTGTCCTTTAATAAACAATACAAAGCAGACAACTTCCACAGCTCCCTAAAATTTCTTCCTTTCCTGGATTATTTTATGACTGCTTTAACTGGCCATATATTGCCTCTTTAAATATTTTTGCTACATGTTGTTAATTGGCTATTTTAAAAATATTAAAACTTTTAGAGAATATTTTTGCAAGTAGTATTAGAGGTTTTGAAGATATATATATATATATATATATATATATATATAATTTTTAAACATCTCTTTAATTTTAGAGTGTGAAAATATTTAATGTTCTAACATGCAGTTTTCAAAACTCCCAATTTGTAAGCAAGAATTATTCAACTTGATTGACGAAATATCTCCAGATTGTTCATTTTTGTTTTACCTATGCAGTGTGTAGAGCTGATTAGTGTAAAAATGTTTATTAATATAGCACAAATACTTTAATCAAAAATACTAACCCTTTTGGTTCGTCTTTCACACTGCTGAAGTCCTTATTCACCCTCTTTAATGTTACTGGAAATGGCAAAAAAGGCAGTTCTTTAGCAGTCTGCAAAGTTCAAAATATTTGCTGACTCGGACTTCTAAAACTAGATTGTTGACAAGTGTGAAGAATACCCTATACTTCTTCTTGCTCTTAACTCGTAAAGCTTTAGCCACATGTGGTAACTAACCCAAGCTCTCACTTTCAGAATTAAAAAAAAAAAATCAGCATTTGGCACATTCTATGTATAGACTTCTATGCACCCATTCCTGCCAGTTGCAAAATATTGTACAGCAGGTCCTCAACTAACATTATTCCATTACACATCATTTGGTTATAACGTTGATGAGATGCCTTAGGGAACTAACTCTTGTTTATATGAATTAGCCTATGGCAAAATTAGTTTCATTCTACATCTGTTTCTTTTAAAGTCACAGAACTTATCCATGAATTCAGTGAGGGCTTTCAGTGATACGATGTGTGGCATAAAGAGCACAGCACTAGACTTAGCTGTTCTCTTAACTGTCTCAACATCCTTTTTATAAACAGATAATAAAAGTTACAATGTAGGGTAGCTTTGGAGATGGGACCAGGTATCATATATCAATTCTCAGCATTGGACAGGAACATCAGTACAGCCACTAAGTACTAAATAAATGGTAAGAGAAGGACGACGACAAAAGGGAAAAGGGAAGAGGTGAGAGGAGATAGGAGAAGGAATAAATATCCTCCCTGTAGACCTGGCTAGTCACTGCTCTGTAATCCTTGCAAAGATTATCAGGAACACTGTAATCAGTTATTTTATTTTTTATTTTTTTTAATAAACTTTATTGGGGAACAGCATGTCCCATCAGCTCCAAGTCATCATTGTTTTCAACTTCGTTGTGGAGGGCGCAGCACACTGGCCCATGTGGGAATGGAGCCAGTGACCTTGGTGTTATGAGCCCACTCTCTAACCACCTGATCCAATCGGCCACCCTCCTGTAATCAGTTATTTTGAATATGTCCATAGAGAACTGTTTTCAAGAATTGTTAAATATTTTAAAGGATTTTAGAAAACTGATATCGATTTTAGTCATTAGAAACGTTTGATGTTAGATTTCCTATACGTTTCTTTTTTCTTTTGAAAACTTATAGAAGTTTATTTGAGCCAAACTGAAGACAATTGCCAGGAAGCAAAATCTCAACAGATAGAGAAATTGCTCCGGAAAATGTTGGGTTTGCAACTTATTGGGTTGTTGGAAAAGTCATGACGTATTTTTTTTTTTTTTTAAAGATTTTATTGGGGAATCAGGGAAGGGGAAGAGACAAGTTGCTGTCCTTTTGTTCTTCAGTCTAGTTGCGGAGGACGTTGCTTCACTGGCCCATGTTGGGATCGTCATTGTGCTCTTCCCAGATGAGGCAGATGGGTCGCCGGCCTCTGGATGGTAGCTCACCGCGGCTATTGGCAGCTCACGCTGGCTGCCGGCCACTAACTGTAGCTTATGGCAGCCCACTGCAGCAGGGGCTGGCAGCCCAGCTCCAGGTGGAGCTGTTGTTAGCTGTAGAGGGCAGTGTCACTGGCCCTCATATGTGGGATCCGAACCGGGGCCGCTGGCATCCCAAAACCAGCTCTTAACCAATGCGCCACTTGGCCGGCCCATGACATATTTTTTCTGTTTTTTGTTGCAAAAATGTGTCATGACTTTTCCAAAAACCCAATATTTTATATATTAGAGTCAGAGGAGGAGGGTTACATGAAAACCATTGGTTGTAAATTAAGGGGGTGGGAGAAAGCAAAGTGGGGAAATCTCTGGGATTGGATAAAATGTAAAATGGAGACACACATACTTCTTTTACATTGGTGTGTACAGGATAATTAATAGCATTTTACAGCACAGAGAGAACAAGATAACAATGAGGGATTTTGTAGTTTCCTTCTCTGGTGTAGTGGGTTGTGCCCCCTGGGGGGTCCAGAAAAAGGCATTACTCTGACACTTAAGTGAATCCATCTGTTGTTTTTTCTTTCTTTTTAGAAAATGTGCCACAGACCTGGTGGTGTCTCCCCTGGGCTCTATGGCTTTGGGCAGATCATTGAAATGCCTTATAAAGTGATAATACCTTTGCAATTTAACTATCTTAAGGGTTAAATGTTCTTCATAAGATTTTTCTTTAAATTAAACCCTTTGTTTAACTTTCTTGACCAAATTAAGCTTTAAGTAATTTCATTAAGCTATTATAGACTGACAAAGTAAATGCAGTTGAAATAATTTTACCTCCTCTATTTCTTACTTTCTTTCCTCTCTGCTGCCTTCCCTCTTTGTCCCTTTTTGGTTTCTTTCTATTCTCATCTCTTTCTTTTCTTTCTCAGCTATACATTCAGACAGTGTTGATGATTTTCTTTTCAATTTTAGTGTCTGAAATAACTGCCTTTGAGTATGTACATATGTGTTTATAATTATTGAATGATTATAGCTGTGTAGAGCTCACAAGTTTATTTCTGAACCTATTTTAATGTCATAATTTCAAAATATTTCCAAAGGCCTTTGTTTACACATTTTTATTTGTTTAGTAAACGTTTAAAAGAGCACTTTCTTCTTTAAAAAAATATTTCTGCTTAAAATATAAAAGCTATTATTTTAAAGTATTATTTAAAAACAAAATAGAACAAAAGCTAATTCTAAGAGGACTGAAAAGAAAACAAAAAATAATCCAAACCACCTTCCAAATGCCTTTCATCATACTCTGCAAGGTACTGAAATAGAATTTTCTATTCCTGTCACATCCAGTTGCAGGATTTACCAGAAGTGGACCTTGTTCCAGTTAGATGAAGTAAGATTATACTGAAAGCTGCTGATCTGTTTTCAAAAGAATTGCTACAATCCTTGAGAGAAATTGCTTAGAGTAATAGAATTTCAGCAGAAATGAATCTGTTACTAGCTTGAAAAAACTGTTACAGCCACAGAGACTTGAGATGCCAAACTTGCAATTTTGATCATGGTCTATGAAAGTAGGATTTAGAAGGGAAATGCATTGGAAGAAAATTTTTTTTTTTTTTAACAGAAACTTAAACCTTTTTGAATTGCACTATCTCATTTTTCTCCCCTTCTAGATAGCGCTCAGAAAATAGCTATTACTAATCCTGGCAATGAACTTCACCTGCATGTCACGTCAGAGTTTTGGTTGAAAACACTAAATTGGTCAGGCATCAATCTAGAACACCTGATTGGGATCAATCACCAACTTAAAAGTCACTGCAGTTCACTTATAATTTAGAAATCTATTTTTTTTAAAAGAAATTAATTGCAGTCATTCACCACTAAACATCGGTGGTACTTTCTGAGAAAACCTCCCTGTGTGAATATCATGGAGAGCACTTAACACAAAGCCGGATGGTTCAGCCTACGCTGTAATTGCACGAGCTGTACTTTTAGAAAACCAGAAGCACAGTAGGGTTGTTTACACCAGCATCACCACAAACACATGAGGAATTGTAGGGTGAACCCTGAGAGTTCTTTCTGTGCTGCGAGTGTTTGTCCTGAGCTTTGATTGCCAGGCACGCACCTCAAAGCCAGCTGTCTGGAATAAACACATGCTTGTAGCCACAGGACAGGTAAGGAGCTAGCCTGGCGAGACTCCTTGGTTACTTTCAATAACTGATCATTTGGGCAATTTGGTTTTTACTCTCTTCCCGCGTTTTAAATTCCCGCTCTTATGTTCTAAATTGACCAATAAAGAGTAAGCCCGCGAAACGCTTGGCGCCTCCCCTGACCGCAATAAAAGCAGGGCGCCAGGCCCACTTGCGCGCGTGTTCTCTACTCACCACCTGGCTGCGCGGCTCCTGGAGGTGCCCTGAATGCTCCGGGGTCTGTAAGTAATAACTCTTTGTTTCTCTAAGTTTCCTCCTGGTTATCGCCGAAGGGTCTTGCCATCTTCATAAGACCACAAGGCTCAGATCAGTCCCCAACACTCGTTCATAAAGGGGAGGTGTCTGTGGGAAGCTCCCCGGGCCTAGATGAGCGCCCCTGGGCATTTATATCTGTTCCCATTACGACAGAGAGACTGAGCCAAATGTCTTGCAGCTAGGCCTTAAACGCGGATGTGACATCACTAGGTGATAGGAATTGTTCAGCTCCATTATAATCTTATGGGACTATCATTATATATGCTGTCCATCATTGATCAAAACATTGTTATGTGGTACATGACTCTACATTGTAAGTAGTTATATTCAGGTAAAAATTCCGTGGGCAAGGAAAAGAGTTGGGAACAAAAGGCATCATTTAACCATAAATGAAGAACGTGTATCATTTGTTCACTAAAGGCAACAAAAATATTACATGAAACAATGAGAAATTGAAGTTTAGGTCCATGATTTCATATTAAAAGTGCAGAATTATTTTGTTTGTATTTAGAGCTGTTTTAGTGTGTTCAGGCTGTTGTAATGTGGCTTATATATTATATAACACATTTATGGATCATAGTTCTGGAGGCTAGAAGTCTAAAATCGGGGTGCCAGCATTGTTAAGTGAGGGCCCTCTTGACCACAGAACTTTTAGTATCCTCATATGGTGGAAGGAACTAGGGAGCATTGCAGGTGTCTTTCATAAGGGTCCTAATTCCATTCTTGCAGGCTCCACCTCCTGGCCTAATAACCTCCCAAAGGCCCCATCTCCTAACACTATCACATTGGGCATAGGATTTCAGTACATGAATTGGGGAGGACTCATTTAGACCATAGCAATAACAGTGGGACAAAAGGAATCACAAAAATCATATATTTTTTTATGTATGTGAAATGTAATCTCAATCTAATCATCTCACTAAATTCTGTCTTTGCTACTCCCTATTAAAGATGTGAATGAAGCAAAATCTGATCAGCAAAAAGCAATTAGTAATTTCTTAAATGGAAGGTTTCTCAAACTAACAAAAGGTTTCTGGGAATCCAAAGTTGATCATAAGGCCTATGATGTAGGAAACTTGTCTCCTTATCCCCATTCCTTACACTAGGGCCTTGGTTTAACATGCCCCTATAATTATATTGACAACTGAATGCTCCTGGTGCTTCTAATGGAATATTTTTGGCACAATTATTTTGGATCAACTCAAAATACATAATCTAGCAATGTTGTACTCTAGTTTGTTTGTTTTTTTCTCTTTTTCTTGTTTATACAGTTTTACTTTCCCTAAGTTACTGGCCATATAATTTCCAAAATTACTTTACCATTTATTGCTGAAAATTCTAAATACATTAGCAAGGTTATAACCAAAGTGGATATGTAATATAGGCTTTAGAGGAAACATACAATATTCAATCACACATGTTTAGACCAAAGGACTCATTCTAACTTTCTAAAACTAGTAGCAGTAAATAAAAATTTTCTACTCAATGAAGAGGCAGCAAAGCTGTCCCTGAAACAATAAATTTTGGATAAAATAGTTTTTCCCTGTTACTTAATAGCTCATCCTGGGACTAAAAATTAGCTTTCCATGTTAAGTGTCAATTTACTTCTTTGAAAAATAAGAAAAATACTAACTACCTTTTTTACTGTTGTTGAGATATAATTAAATATAATGAAATTATCTGTGTTGACATGTCTATCACAGGGTTTGCCACAATACTAAAAAAATATTAGTTTTCCTCCCAGTGAATGTTAATCTGCCTTCCATGTACAAATAAAAACAGTTGTGTACCCAGGACTCAGCAAAATCCCTCTATTGTCACTGTAGCAATACAATCTCATGTTCTATGATTTTGACCAAGTCACTTTCCTCAGTGGGTTATGTAGAACTTTTAGCTCACATTGGAGCATAAATGTGGTGGTTATAATTATGCAACAAGATTATAAATAGAATTCTTTTACTTTCACTTTCAGCTGAAGTATCTAGACAATACTAAACTGAATAAAGTGGTTTTGATCTTTAATGGCCTATGGAAGAGATTATAAATCAGAGAGTAGGCTTGTTAAATGTGAGAAGAAAATTTTAAATGGGGAACCTTTCTGTTCCCTGAGTCCCACTTCCCCACTTCAGCCCCCACTATACAGGGCTGCATCAGGCATATCTTTTCCCTCACTTCAAGTAAAGAGAGAAAGTCTTCTAAGTGACTAGGAGGCAAGCTTGATATGTATCCCTTGTGACTCATTCCAGGACCAGAACTGAGGCCACAAAAATAGGAGGGAAGAAGTAATGACTTCTGGGAAGTTGGCATGCATTTCAAGGTTTCATTGCAAAACAAAACAAAGTATCATTCATGAAAGATAACCATAAAGGCTTCATCTATGCTTCTATGAAAGGGAACTGACCAAAAGGGGAAAGATATCTTGGGTCAAAGAACTGGTCAAACTACCAGATGCTCAAGAGATACACAATGAGTTGCAAATGACCAGCCATGGAGTTTCTTGCTCCCAGTACAAGGGAATTGTAGGCCAGAGGTCTCCATGTTTAGAGAATTTCCAAAGAACACACAAAACATTTCCAGAAACATAATTGATTCATGTTGTCAGTTGCATTCTTCAGTTTTTGTAGACGTGGTGTTTGTAGTACTCTCAGTTGAAGAGGGATGTATATTTCTAATATACTTATTAGTTTAGGATGTATTTCATTCTTGCATTATGATTACATAAAATATCTCTACCTCAAGAATGAAATAATGCTGACTTGCTATTGCTTTTTTTTTGGCATAGGTATCTTTGAAATCCAGAAATTGCTAATACTGTCACACCAGAACAGTATAAGTGAAGTAAATACTTTCCAGTCCTTTTCTGCTTCCTTTCTCTTATATACATCAACTTTGGAAAGGTCAAACCCTGAATTTACAGAATAAAAGGAGCAATAGATGTTAGATGAGGTAAGAGAACTCAAACTACATCTCTCCGCTTCATAAGCTACTCTATTGGTTGATATTCCATTCTTCTCTTTATATATTGGATGTAGCACAATCTTTGAGGAAAGAGAAATACATCTGTCTAATAAGTTATTATCTTAGAACCTGGTTTTTTCTCCATTTGAATTTTACAAAGATCTGTGTACAAGTGGATGCAATGATAATGTTCCTGATGATGTCTTTGTCTTTACATTTTTTGATAACCTTAATTATAAATAACAAATAGTGCTTTTAAAAAATATTTTTAAAAAGATTGGTTTCAAAATCTGTTTTTGGATTGACTATTTCCTTCTACATATATAGATCAAGGCCTTGAGAATTAGATCATATCCTACAATTTATTAAAGCATTGAAGCATAAGAGTAGAATAAAGATTACCAGGTACCAAAGCTGTATACCACCTTGTCATTGTTTTTTGGGAAATGATAGCGTGCTCTTGTTCATTCAGACATAAGCCATGTCAACGGATGTTTTTACACAGGAAAGGAAACCCTGAATTGTTGAATTGTTCTGGTATAACTGAGCTCAAACAGACACTTGCGGGTTTAAGAGGGAATGCCATGACCAACAAATCCAGACGTTCTTTGAGCTCAACTAAATCCAACAGAAACATTCAGCTTTATGCTTTTACCCTTGAGACAGTTTGAATTCAATAGCTATTTGCAGAGTTATGTGAGGGTGAGGGAAAAATGAACGTACCATGTAAAACATGTAAAAAAAATAACATGTCGGTTCGAAGACATTTATTCCAATTTTTATAAGGCTTTATTTCTTTCCTGTAAGTTGGTTTAGCTTGTTAAAAGAATATTGCCCTCTAAAAAATATATAAACTTTCTTCTCCTTAAGGACAGTGTAAACATAGTTAACCTATATCGTCACATTCTTCTGAGGCTAATACTGAATAAAAGAGGGCATTGTATGGGCAGTCAGCAATTCTTTCTGGGCTCAATACCCCTAAAACTGCAATTATCTGAGGTGTTGCTATAAATCCAGTAGTTACAGCATACATTCCTTAGAGGGGTAGGTAATCACATGTGCCATAAAAGAACAAAAAAATGTTTCAATTTCTCTAAAACTCTTTTTTTTTTCCATCATTGAATTTATACTTTGGAAGAAATATGAGTGTGAATATTATACAGCCCACTGCATGAAATCATGGCAAAACTACTTTAAACAATACATCTTCTAGTCACAGTATCCATTGGTCTAATGTCTAGTGAATGTAAAATGACTAATTACATTACTACTATTTTTTTTTATATAATGCTTTCTGGTCATATTATTTAACAGTTTTCCACACTGACTTTTTTTTTTATGGTTTTTTATGTAAAATTCAAACATTTTTATGCCATACCACTTGAATTTAAAACATTCATAGCTCTTCCAATTTGCTCTATTGTACAAGTTCAGGGTTACTTAAAAATTGCTTTACATTAGGAAATTGCAGAGCAGGCTGAGCTTGCCAATAAAATGTCCTTAGAAAGTTATTACCAAGGAACTGTGTTCTTTCTTCAGTTGATTGTTTTCACACACACACCATACCCTTGTAGTTCCTGAGCATTCTACGAACCTTCAGTGAAAGGCCTGTAACTCCTGAAGCTCTCAGCTTTCTCTTTTTACTGCCTCAGGATACATCCATTTATTCATTTCAACAAATTCTTATTAAAGTTAACAGCCAGTGTGGACAGGACAGGGAACATAATAGAAATAATCTCTGCCATGCTGGAGTTTACAGACTAGTAGGGGAAATGCATTAAACATGGAAACAAAAGCATATACAATGTGTATCCATTACAGAATATATGCATGTTGTAGGAATTGGGCTATAATGGCTTAATCAAATAGGAATGTATTTTTCTCACATTAAAAAAGTGGTTGTAATGTATAACCACTTTATAAAGATTATAACCAATTTATAGTTTATAATTTCCAAAGATGGTCACACCAGTACACTCTTATTTTAGAGCTCTTTGTACGATTAAGAGTTGAATCTTATGTCTTCTCCTCTTGGGTATGGTGGGGTTGAACTATAGCAAATATGACACTGTGAGTTTCATGATTAAAGTAGAAAAAGAAATAAAACTTCTCTCTTATTCTCTTGGGATGCTTTAACTTGGAAAAGGCCTACAAAAACCGAGCAGCCACATGGCTTGGCTACATGTTGGAGTTCCAGCCCTAGCCCCAAGTCCTAGCCCCAAGTCTCAGCCAACTGTTAACACGACAGATACCATCTGTGTGGGCACATCTTCAGGTGATTCCAACACTCAGTCTTCAAATCTCCTTAGCTGATGCTGATTGGAGCAGGGACTCACTGTCCCTGATAAAGCCTGACCTAACTGCAAAGTTGTGATTGAAATTAGAATTTGTGTTGTTTGAGACAGTAAGTTTTGGGATTTTTTTGAGCAGACTTTGGTACCTGTAAGTGGGGTGCTAGATCATACACACACACAGACACACACACACAGACACACATACACACACGGTCTTTGAGAATGGGTGCCGAGTGGGCAAAAAGAATGTTGAAAAATTTTGAAGTGAGAATTAATGAAAACCAAAAAGGGAGAGAC
Organism: Aselliscus stoliczkanus; assembly: GCA_033961575.1. NCBI lineage: Eukaryota > Metazoa > Chordata > Mammalia > Chiroptera > Hipposideridae > Aselliscus > Aselliscus stoliczkanus. The sequence continues at coordinate 51,920,331 of CM066735.1, forward strand.
TCATAGTCCTCAAAAAGGTTGTCTGGGAGCTTTAAGGAAAGTGAGAAAGATAGTATTGTAAGAGGGAAGAAAAGGGGCACTTGTTATGTATGTGGTCGTAGAAAGTTTAGATCATCTGTCACCTGCAGTAACATGACAAAGAGCATATTTGTCTAATGAGCTTGGCTAGACAGAGTACAGGAGATACTGTCTGTCTCCTTCAATCTGCCTATAGTAAAATGAGAAAGGAAAACGTTAGGCTAAAGAACGACCCGTTAGATGAAAGTGCGCTAGAACTTGCTGAGTTCAAGCAAATGAAATTGTTTTTCATTTCCGGCATCTTTAGATAGGAAAAAGATGCTAACATTAAGAAATGACTTTGGAGCCAATATCAGCTATGGAGTGCTGTACGTGGCATATATAACCATAACACTAACAGTCCAGGGCCGCTTATCTTTCTGCTTGGCAATAATATGCATGCAAATGTTGTGCTTATATTCATAAGTTGGCTGTTGAATTTCTAGAGATGTACCCCTTTCCATGCAGGAGCGGGGTTAAGGGCAAAAGACAAAAGTTGCATAAGTTATTAGCCTCTCTTTGCTGCAATTTCAAAATGAGTAAAGCGAGGCTAATTATAGTAAGTACTTCATAGATTTCTTGTAGGGATGAAGTATGTTAATGATTATAAAGCATTTTGAATCATGCTGAAAAATAATGAGTGCTATTAAAGTGTTTGTTTAAAAGAAGTAGGAAAAAAAATGCCTATGCCTGCTGAATCTGTTTTCTGATCAGAAAAATGATAGTTTATGTTAAAGCCCTGATTTGTAGAATTCCTCTCACTTCATTGCCAGCTTTGGGTGACACATCTTTAAATGGGTAAAATTCCATATTAAAATGTATCAGAGACCTAATAGTAAGGAAAAGGAGAAAAATGGACACTAGGTGGGCAATTATGATCAGTGCCCTCAAAAAACTGAAAAATGCCATGTGAGCATAAATAGGGATTCTGAAGCTAGTCAAGAAGAGCAGAAATATTTAGCAAGATGCACCATTTTTGGCACCATTTATTACCATTAATAGTGTATTTTGGGGTATTGGAGAACATTGGGGAGAATCATAATGAGCTTTGAAAACAAAAGTAACAATGCACTTTATCATTTAAGCAAATATATATATATATACATTTCTTTCTTTTACATATTTACAATTTTCTTCCTTTATGTCTGAATTACACGCCGGTGTCATTTTTCTTCTGCCTTATAGACTTTCTTTAATATATTCTATTGGATGATATTGACACATCCTCTCAGAATTTGTCTGAAAATATACACTATTTTTATTTTTGAATGGTAAATTCAATAGTACAGAGTTCTTTTCATGGCTTTTTGTTTTAAGTATTAGAATATATTTTTTGAATATCTTTTGGCATTATTGTTTCTGCGGAGAAACCAGCTGTTAATTATGTTAATGCAATACAACTGTATATAATGCACTATTTTCCTCTTGCTTTTTCAAGATTTCCTCTTCTCATTTGGCTTAAGCTGTGCACTTGTGTCCTTATATTTATTACTTTGTGTTAACTAAGCTTCTCAAAGTTACAAGTTAACATTTTTCACTAGGTTTGTGAATTTTTTTCAGCAATTCCTTTGATTTTTTTTTTTGAATTTTCCTTTTCTTCTATTACAAGTATAAAAAATGTAGATGGTTAGATAATGTATTACAGGTACCTGAGGCACAGTTGATTTTTATACCTTTTAAAGTCTTTTCAAAAAGTATTTTTATTTACCTTTCTTCAAGGTATTCTCCTATCATATTAAATCTGTTGAATCCTCTAGTTAATTTTTCAGTTATTCAGCGTTAAGCTCTAGATCTTTATTTTCTTTAATAGTTTTCATTTCTTTGCTGAGTTTTTGTTTACTCATTGATCTCATACTGTCCTTTATTTTTTTAAATGCAGCTTCCTATAATTTTTGAGCATATTTATAATAGTTATTTTGAAGAGTTTATTGGCTATATGTAATAGTCAACCCAATGGGAGTTAGTTTTTTTTGTTTTTTGTTTTTTACGATCTATTTCTTCCCCTCCCTGAAATATGACACTTATCTTCCTATTTTTTTATATGTCTATTCATTTTTGGTTGAAAATCAAACATTTTATATAATATGTTTCTTGACTATGGATTCTGTTGTTTTTCCTTCTGCGAACTGTTGAATTTTTATTCTAGTAGGAAAATAACATGACTGAATTTATAATATGAAATTTGCCCACCCACAGTTATCAATAATGATGCTGCCTCTCAAATTTTTCAGATTCCTGCAGCAACTTCTTCAGCCTGCCCACCTGGTAGCTTCTTTGTGTTTGTACAGTTGAGAGATCAGCCATGCATTTGGGTAGAATTTATACTAAGATTTTGGGGGTTACTTTTTCTGTAACCCTTTACATTGCTCATTGCTCAGTTATCCCAGAGTTCAGCTTGCTATCCTCAAGCCAGTAAGCTTTAGCTTTCTGAAGCCCACGCTGGGTTCAGGTTGGCAAACACAGTCAAAGGTGCAGCAAACTCAACAAGGGCAGGCGTGCCTTTCAAGAGTAGAATTCTGCTAGGACCTACAGGCTTGTCCTTTGGACTGTTAAGGACCCACCACATGCCTGTGTAGTCATTAGGCGTCTAGAGATTTGGAGAGTTTATATTCAATTTTGGATTTTGTCATTCATTGCTTTCTTTTTCCTTCCCTGAATTCAGTCATCTGCCAACTTCTGCTGTTAAGGCAATGGCTATTCTTCATTAAAGCTTCATTTTATCCTGGGCAATGAACCCAGGATAAAAAAGCAGCAAACTCACATTTTTTATTCAACAGGGTAGTATGTCTTCCCTGGCTTTTCTGGTTTCCAGTGATTTGGTAAATGTTTTATGATTGTTTTCTGTGGGAGGAATTGCCTACCCTCTTCACACTAACAGTATCAGAAGTTTCAGATACGTTTTTCATCACTCTTATTTCCATTTGTTTTCAAGCCATACTAACATTGTTACCTACAAGCATGTTTGTAAATCTTTCTCTTACGATAATTGCATAATGTTGCCTATGTATTGATTGTAGCACAACGTACTTATCCACCTGCCCATTACTATCTAGGGTGGTGCATAACTTTGAAGCACTTATCATGAGCCTTTTTATTTAGTTCATCATTGTCATTGCTCAGGTTTACTAGTTTTCCCTGCTCTCAGCTGTCACATTTTTTCTGATGGTAGTTAATTTGTTATCCACTATCTTTAATTCTAATGACCTAAATATCTTAATGCATATTGTTTCTTTAAATAATAATTATAACTTCCAATTACATACTGAAGAATTCAGAGAGGCTGGGCAGGATTAGAAGCAGTTGGGTTGTACATTCCAATTTGTCTGGCCATGGTTTTAAAGTGATGAAAATTAAAGAGATCTTCACATGTGTGGGTAGGAGCTGGTCCTCATGTCTTCCTTTTCTTTCCATGTTCTTTCTTTAGAAAGAATAAGTACAATGCATACCTAACTTTTTTCCATCTTATTAATCACCTTCCAATATGAATATACAGTTCAGTGGAAAGCATTGATGTGAGAGGGAAAAACATATACACTTACTTACTCCTTTTGTAAAAAACTTTGATCATTGTTTCCATGTCTCATTATTGTAAAAGTTGACCAACATAATGTTTATACTATGCTATACAGTTGCTTTGCATCTCTAAAAAGAACTTGACGCTTAACTCTCTCAAAAATTTGCAGCTACTGTATTTAAAGATCGATCTATCAATCTATCTATCTAACTATCATCTTTGGGTTGTTGGAAAAGTCATGACGCAGTTATGCAATAAAAAACATAGAAACGATACGTCATGACTTTTCCAACAACCCAATATATTTAGTCTACAACTATAAAAGGATAGATGAATGACTGAGCAAGTGAGTGTGTGTGCACACACATGCTTATATGTGTGGGTCATCAGTGAAATCAGGAATTCCTGAAATCCCCTATGATTTAAAAACTCAAAGCCTAAAAACATGTTATATTCTTTACATGTTTGGGGTCTGCCTCCTATTTTCTTTGACCAGAGAGAAGCAGAGTTCAGCTGGAGTAAGTGAACTCTATTTTATGGGCTGTTTGCTTTGGTGTATCCTGAGCTCTTTACAAATATGATGGACACAACCTTTTTTGGGATTCCTCCGTCTTATGATACAAATATCAGAAGTTAATCAAAAGAATGCTCACTTTGTGCCTTTCATGCCCTGCCACACACTTCTTCATCCAACCATATGTCATTAATATAGCTAATGGAATTTTGGCACCAAACAGACTGGGAAGGGATGTGGTAAAGATTGGGGTAGACGAAGGCGGATGACATGAACAACGAAAGCACTCAATATTTCTCTGTTGAAGCAGAGGCAGCTAGCTCCGTCAGCGTTCCTTTTAGTCCTTGCTGACGGCTGGAGGCCCTTCTCCACATGCCTGTGTCTCCTGCATTCATGGGCTGCTCTGACACCACAGCCCCTTTTGTTAAGATCTGAATATACAGCTCATTCCTTTCCTTCTCTCAGCTGCCATATGGCTTTGTGGAAACTGGCCTAAAAGGAAGCGGGGTGGGGGCAGAGGGGGGAAAGCCCTAGAAGTAAAACAACCAACAGATGAAATTGATTTATTTTCAGCATTAAGAGTTGGGGGTGGAGGCCTTTTAGAAACATAAAACCTTGCACTGAGCAGGCAAACAGGCTGCTCATATGACAGTTCTTGTATACGTTTTTTAAAAAAATAACATATGGCAGAAAATAGAAGCCCCATTGTTTTACTTAACTACTGTATCCAATTTGAATGAAATGAAAATTTCAAGCTTAAGTAAACCTACTGGCCCATTTGCCAGTGTACTTTAATTTTAGTTGGACGAAATACTTCACAATTTTAAAATATGTAGAGAACATCAGTCTTCTAGAAGTTTATGTTACTCTGTAACTTTTGCAAATAATTTTAGATGGTAAATCACTTTATTTTAGTTCTTCTACTTGAAGCTTCTCAATTTAGGCATTTACAGCACTCTTCTAAATTGCTTTAAAAGCCCAATAGACTATATTTAAAGGATGGCTTTGGAAATGACATTTTGTCATGCTAAAGATGTGACAAGAGTGCTGAATAAACAAACTAATAAGGAAATATATTAGAAAAGACAAGCACATCTCTAAACAAATTTGCTAAATTGAAACATGTAAATTTTAAGAACAAGAATATTTGAGTTCTAAAATATTCTATAAGACTATTCCTTTTTCATTTGGATTTAAAATGGTAAATCAAGGTTAACACAACTGACACAATATATATAAGTGGAGATTATTCTATTGATATTTATATCTTATTTTCTTAATTTGATGCTCAAGTGAATATCATGAAAACACATATGATATTTTCTAAGAATTTCCTATATTTTTATAAATAACTCTAAGCACTGAGCACTGGATTTGGGACTTACATTTTAAACATTGAAATATATCAGGTTCAACTGAGTGCATAGGACAAAGTAGGCTGTGCATATATATGTAGGGGGCTTCTTAATTAATTAAAGAAAACATAAAATCAGAAAGATGGCTACATGTGAGTAGTCTACAGGACATTGGGGCAGAGTTGGAAATTTAACTTTATTACTAATACATTGTTTGACTTTCGCAGATCATTCAATGCTCTCTATGTTTTTGTGTCTTGGAATCTTTCAAATTTTCTTTAAGGAATATTTCCCTCTATTTAAAAGAAATATTATTACAAAGCCTAGTATTGAAATAGATAAAATAAGTGCTGCTCTGAATATCTTTAGATGTCTAGAGGAAGTTACTCCAAGGGATTCTGTCCTGTTTCTTCTGTCTTTTGGGTAATCCCTTGGCAACTTTTTTTGGAAAAAACAGTTGTATGATTTGTAAAAATATCACTTGAACATTGAATTAGCTCATGGGCAAATAAATCGAGGGTATAAATTCACCATAGCATCTGGGTATTGGTATGTTTGGGAGAAGAGGACCTGGTCCTCACTTTTTACATGGGTCTATGGGCAGGACATTTTGGTTGACTCCAGCCATGCAGGTAAATTTTGAACACCTATGCTTTTGAATAGATTTGAACGTTTCAGAAGAGACAGTATTTAATAATTAAAATGACTAGCTAAGAGTTCTATTTGTATACCATTATATATTCTCTAATATTAACATAATATTATGTTACTTACATATTTCAAGTAACAGATACTTATAACTGTAAATATTTAGGAAAGAAATTTATCAAAAAAGGAATCTAAAAGCAGAGAAAACAGTCTTCTCTATTTTCTTCTGCTTAAAGTCAGATTAATTTTTATTAAGACCACATGGCATTTGGCACTTGTGGTTTAGAATTGCGAAACCCGAGAAAGGATTATACTACCTGAAATAAAAATACAGGGGGGCCAGAAAGAGGGATTGGTCTCAACTATACACAGAATAATTTCCAGTTTTGAAATGTGCCATTGCTACTAGCAATTCATGGCGACTTTAGTCTCTGTCGGTCCTTCCCTATGGTTTGTATTCTGCAGTTGTGCTAAGGACTCCGGCGTCTTCCCCTGAATCATAAAGAATTAGTTTCTTCTTTAGCAAAAATCTGGAAAGCATATGGTCTTGTGCAGATGTACGCATGTGTAATGCTTCCTTGTCTGGGAGTTCAGACAATGCCATGTGGCGCAGGGCTCACTGTGTGTCTTGTGCAGTTTTGACTCCACATGTTTGCTAACTCGGAGGAGGCAGGAATGAAGCTGCATCTCTCTCATTACTTGTTCTATGGAGATTGTTCTGTAATGACTTGCTGGTTTGTATGATCCCAACAGGAGTCAGAAAAATCTTAAGTTGTGTGATGTGTTGTAGACTTTAAGATTTTTCTGCCTCATTTTCAACTGTGACAAGAATCTATAAAGAAACAGACATCTCAACAGCCAAGCTTTGAACACTTAAAATGAATCAAAAACCTTCTTCTTGTCATTGAGAGTTTCTGGAGTTTTGAAAATCTGCTTTCATTTTATTTTTTAAGTGGTACAAATATCCTGGTTCATTTATTTTAGTATGATTTCATCCGAATATTTTTAAAAACTTTGTTTTTATTGGACCCATTATGATTGTAATGACTTCCAAATGAAAAGCTGTAATTATCTTATGAGGAAAAGATAAAATAGTTTTAGTAAAATATCTGATTGTGAATATCTTACTTTTTCATTTATACTTTAATTATTTGGTAACCATTTTGAAATGACTAAATGCTGTTATTGTTTTAACATTTTTCAGAAAATCTCTTTATGTATCTAAATTCTTTAAATCTAGGTTGTACCTCCACTACAAATTTAAATATATATTATATTGGATAAGGTGATCCTTTGGGACATGATTACTTGAGATGATAAACCTGGTGTTTTTACCAGAACATTCTTTAAGAGCATCCTTTATATTTCTTTTATAAGAAGAGTTTTTATAGAGAGTTGTGTTGAGGTATAAAGGATTGATTGACTTCAAGTCTGCTCAGCAGTTTAAGTCGAAGAGTTTTCCACCTGCTTTCACAATGAAATTTAAAATATTTCATATTCAGGAAGCCAAACCTCAACAGGGATTCAGAATTGCTTTAAAAGACAAGTCAGGCATTGAGTAAATTTTAAAACTAGAAATTTATCTTTGATGATCTAAGTTATTTTCGCTTTCACTGTTTTAGGCACCCAGTATGGTTTGCATTGCCATGAACCTCCTCTGAAAGCTATGAAAACAAAGAATTCTTAAACAACAGCAATAATACATATAGGAAGAGTCACTCTTTTTAATTTCTTATAGCTCCTATCACTCTCTGGGAATATTTGTATTCTAAAAGAGACACACATTTGTAGGACGGATGGTTAACTTAGAGGACTCACATTTTGTGATGTAAAATTTGTGTCCTGTAAATAGGAATAATATTTGCAAGCAAGAGGTAGATGTGCTTTCTGGAATCCTTAGGAGGTATCAGGTCCACAATTAGGTTCTAACTAGCTCTGAAAAGGTCACAAGCAATTGAGATGTATTTTACTTGCTTCTAATTATACCCATGGATCAAAAAATAATTAGACAGGCAAAGGCCCCATTGTCATGAAACTACCTAATAACCATGTCAATTTGAGCAGTAAAACCCTTTCTGAACCCAATATTTCACCTCTACGTAATGGGGCTAATTATCTCAATCTGTAAGGCTGTTGTAATGATTTAGAATAATTCAATAAATTACAAAATACTTTATCTGGAATATATTAGTCACTCACTAAAGGATAAAAATGAATAATAGATTAAAAAACATACTGGGTGTCTAAAAACAGTATTTTCTATTTTTTGTGTGAAAGCACAATACACAAGCATTGTACTAAATCTTAAACCCACAGTGACTTAATATTCTCAACAATACTCTGAGGCAGACTTAATCATTTTCCTAATTATAAATGTGACGAATTTAAAGCTAAGAGACATTAACTTGTCTGTGGTCTCATGGTTAATACTAACTATGCAACTGACTGTTAGACCACATTTCTCTGACGCAAGAGTTCTCAACCACTTGAACAAACGGCTTCCATTTTTGACATTCATCTATCTATGCTAACTGTAGAATTCATTTTTGTGCCAGCATTATTGCTTTGTGATGATATATAAAGATACACCTTATAAGTTTATCCTTACTCATTCTAGATCAGGTATGTCATTATTATTACTCTACTTAGCAGATCATAAGTGGCACCTAAAGCTACCTACCTGGTATGGAATGGGATAAAGTGCATGATCGTGCAGTATAGCGTTCTCGTTAGCTGAGCATTTAAATCACTAATTTGGTGATTTCATTTTCTTCAGGAAAACATGAATCGGAAAGGTAAAGAAAATTCTGAAGTAAAGGAATTGAATAACTCAGATACTTCATTTTATGCAAGATAATGGCAGAATGACATTTAGGCGAAACATTTTAGTGTATCTTGCTGAAGCCCTAGGATTTTGAATGGCATTGTCAGAATACTTCCTGAAATATTTAAGTCTAGACAGGAGTATTAAGGATAGAGATTTCATCCACCCAGAAGCAGGTGAACCCAACAATAAAGTGGAAGCTAGCAACCCTGCAGCCTAAGATTTCTGTAACCATGTGATGACACCAGCTGCTCTGCTGAAAGCCTTTGAAAGTGTCCTGTTAACCTCTTGGGATATTTTTGATTTTGGCTCTGGATATTTCTTGGCATAGAAGTCTTGGAATACAATTTATCTTTCTACTGGCAGGACAACTCTAACTCATGATCCCCATCTTGGATAATAGAAGATTATTGGCAGGGAGAGGTCTGTGGTTGGCCTTTAAAAGCTTTTTCTTGTCCTGTTTCATCATTCCCTTGATTGTTTATCTTTAAGGGATTAGATAAGATCCTCCACCCAACTCCTTTTGACCTAATTACACATTAAACTTTATTTGGATAAATTGTTTATATTTATGTTTAAAAGAAGCATAGCAATTTTTATCACTAACATGTATGCATTATGCACTGTGTCAAAAATAACGGTGTGAAATAACTTCATTTTTCACTCTTGATGCTTTTTTTTATGACTCAGGAGATCCCATGGGTATTTATATTCTGTTTATCTTATTATGAAGAAAATTCCATGAAAAAATTTTTTTTAGCTCTGAAAAGATTATCTTGAGACTTAATATTTATTTAGCATACTAACATTTTTGCTATTTCTTTCAAACCAACACTTATTTAGGGGAGCCAAAGATTTAATTTCTGTTGAAAGTTAAAATTTTATTTTGTAGATTTACCTTGTTAATTTCTAAAATTACAAAGCCCAAAGATGTAAGATGAAACAAATTCTGTGACTACAATACTGGCATAAAATAGTCAATATGTTTTTATTAATGATATCTTAAATGATTTTATTGATACTCTTTATATTTAGCTATCTGTCGCTTATTTGGGACCAAGATTAACCATATATTTCTAAAATATAATTTATTTTTCATAATTGCATAAAGATCTGAAGAAAAAAAAGCAGGAATTATATACAATTCATCTTTTTTTTTCATTCTATAGACACAATGCTACTCAATTGGTTTATATTATCAGAAAATAAGTGGAGACATACATGAAAATATGATTTATACATGAAAATTGATGGTTTAAGTGGAAAACATAATTTGGGAAATAAACACTGATACTTAGGCTAAGTTTTGTGTTTTTTTGTTTGTGTGTTGGTTTTGGTTGAATGGTTGCCTTTTGTTCCTGATTTCTCCAGATTGCCAGTTTTCTTTCTATCAGAAGATAATTTTTGTGTAATCCAACTCACCTGTCTGATTCAGCATTTTACAATTTGTAATGAAATAGGTCAGTGCTTGAATAGAGGCAGAGCAATTGATTGGGTGAGAATTGTGTTACTTTTATGCTCTGAGACTATTGATCTGCCTTATGACTTTGTGTAACTTCTATAGGTAGGCTAAGACATTTATTGGTTTTCCTCAGCTATTAAAGTAGACAGAATATTAGGAATCTATGAACACTGGATCAACACTACATAAGTGGATATTAAGTGATAAAGTAATAAAGGATATTAAATTCCTAAAAATAGCAAATAAAATATTGATTCTTTTAGTAATCTTCTCAAAATTGAAATTGGACAATAGAAGTCAATCATTGTATTGACACAAAACACCATTTCTGAAATATTCAATTTTAAAAATACATCTATTCTCTTAATAGCATGGCTGCATGATTTGGATTGAAGATGGATTAATTTATAAGTAATCACTTCATAAAAAGAAGATGGATTAATTTATAAGTAACCACTTCATAAAATTATAATAGGTAATATTCCATGATTCTTTTGGTGTCATTGTCATTTAGTAAATACTATGTTTTTGTTTTTCAACATAATCTTGAGACCTCGATTCTCTTACAAAAAAGACATAGTCTTTAGTAAATAGTTATCAATTTTTTTTTTTTTTAAAGATTTTATTGGGGAATTGGTGGAGGGGAACAGCGTTGGGGAATCGGGGAAGGGGAACAGATAAGTTGCTGTCTTTTTGTTCTTCAGTCTAGTTGCGGAGGACGTTGTTTCACTGGCCCATGTTGGTATCATTGTGCTCTTCCCGGGTGAGGCAGATCGGTCGCCGGCCTCTGGATGGTCACTCACCGCGGCTATTAGGAGCTCACATTGGCTGCCGGCCACTCACTGTAGCCCATGGCAGCCCACTGCAGCAGGGGCTGCAGCCTACACCGTTGCCGGGGCTCGCACAGCCCAGCTCCAGGTGGAGCTGTTGTTAGCTGTGGAGGGCAGTGTCACTGACCCTCATATGTGGGATCCGAACCTGGGCCGCTGGCATCCCAAAACCAGCGCTTAACCAATGCGCCACTCGGCTGGCCCAATAGTTATCAAATTTAAAGAAGAATGTATATCAAACCCACTTCACATTTTCCCTATGAAATATTAGTAAGCTTCTTGCGGCATGGATATCTTAGTTTATAAAGATACAAAGGAAACAAACAACATGAAAAGTACTTTAATGCTTATTTCTTGAACTGTTGTCACAAATGTCTTAGAAGACCCAATTGAAGAAAAACAAATAGAACACGATTATGTTATATATCAAAAGTGGCTATTAAAACTTTTAGAAGATGAGGGCCGGCCGAGTGGCGCAGTGGGTAAGCGCTGGCTTGGGACGCCAGCGGCCCTGGTTCGGATCCCACATATGAGGGCCAGTGACACTGCCCTCAAAAAAAAAAAAAAAAAAAAAAACTTTTAGAAGATGAATAAAATATACTTTATAGTTCTGCAATTAAAAATATCTAAGCTATGTTAATAAAATTAATTTTACATTAATGTAAGGGGGAAAATTATTCTTGAGTTCTCACTGATTAAGGATGCGGTTGCTGTAACACAATTTTAGAAAATTTTGTAGTAAAACGTAGGCTCAGGCCACACTGAAACTGATGCATGCATACTATATATGACACACATTATAGGATAGCTGAAGAAAATGATAGAAGAACACATCACCAATCATTCCTAGGCATTGTGATAGAATTTTATTTGAAAATCACGTAGAGATACATTTAGTTCATGCTAACGTGTGCACCTCAGTGAGACAGGTTGGATGGCCATGATGTTTTAGTGATATTTTAGTTTACATCTGGGGAAAGGAGTTATAGGCAGCTGAACCAGCAAGAGCAAGGAACACTTTCTTTCATAAAAGGAGAAAGAGTAGGAAAATATGTAGGAATAAAAACTTTAGATTTATAATCAGGAAAGCGTAGATCCCCAGATCTGCCTGGATCACTGTCTTTAGTATAAACCCATTCCACAGCTGCTCTGAGGGTTGGCTGGTAATTCCCAGCTGCTGTCCTTTCCACCTCATCACCTTCTTCACCAGACCTGGGCCAATGCTGACTGACACGCTTTGACTGAAGTAATATATCATTTTAGTCAAAGGTAATTTTCATTTTATCCTCATTACTATGTGAATACTTTAGCTATGTTGTGTAGATATCATTAAATCATGTAGATACAGGTACAGTCACTAGTTTCTCAAATTCTTTGATTTTTTTCTTTAATAAATATAATTAAAACCATCTGAAAGATAGAAGGATTAATTAGCAAAAGTATAATCTAAAGAATAGATTTCCTAATTATGAGAACCTAAAAAGAAAGATGTTTACATAGCAAAACTTTGTTTTGTTCTTCCTTTTTTTAGGAGTATCTACTCATACAACTGCTTGTTTCCACTTTTAACAAATGTCATTCTATATCTGTGTGATATATACAGTAATATCTTGGTTTGTGAGCATAATTTTTTCTGGAAACAAACTACTCACATTGCAAGACATCGCTCATTTACCAAGTTAAAATGTATTGGAAATATTTGCTTGTCTTGCGGAACATTCGCAGACCAAGTTACTCTCAATCCAAGGTTTTACTGTACATATATATATATATATATATATAATATATATAAAATATAGAGAACATTTGGGGGAATCTATGTTACATATTATAATTTTTCACAACTCTAACATAATTAGGTAAGCAATCTTATTTGACCTTCTGAACCCAGAGGGAAGGAAAGTAGAACTAGAGGAAAATAAAAAATAATTCTTAACCAAGTTCCTACAGAGATTCAAAGTCTTTTGAAAGCAGTTTTATTATATTTTTAAACTAATTCTTTTTCATTCCTAAGATCCATAACTAAGACATTTAAGTATAGAGAAAACTTTTTGCTCGTTTTTAAGTTGAAGCACTATCAAAAGAATTTCAGTTGTGAATGAACCACAGTGGAAACTGAGTGTACTTGAACTACCTTGTGTTGTAGCAGTTACCCATCGCCCCAATTATGTTACATATCAAGCCACCACAAAACCTCAGTGACAGGCAATGATATAGTAATAAACATTTTTGCTCACAGTTCTGTGTTTCCGCTGGACAGCTCTGCTGACCTACATGAGCTTCGGTAGGGCTCCCTCCTGTCTGTAGTCAGCTGTTCATGGGCCACAAGTTGGCTTTTCTGATCTTAGCTGAGCCTTCTGTGATGTCTAGGCCTTGCCTGGTACAACTGGGTCATTGAGTGCTGCTCCTTGTTCTAACAGTGAATGCAAAGATCAAGAGGAAATAGATGGAAGGGTACAAGCTTCACGTTTAGTCAAATGTGTCCCGGTTCATTCGCTAAAGCAATTATGTGTCCAGGCCCGGGGTCAGTATGAGTGGGAGTGACTAAGTGCTGTGAAACGAAGGCCAATCATGTAGTCTTGCGATGGGCTGCACCTCAGTTGGAAGTTTCACTAATGTATTTTCCTCACCAGTGCTTTCTCTTTCATGGCTAACTGGTGAGTTAGAGGAAACAGGGATAATTTTTTCTGGGATTTGAAAGACAAGATATAGCTAAGTATCAACTCTGTAGTCTGGGAATATGGCATAGTCACAAGGTCTTTATTTTCTTAGGAGACAAGTCACACCAGTATGATGTTTCTAGGAAGAGTGCAGATTTTTTATGGAAGCTTGAAAAAATATTGTGATGTGGATAATTTTTTTTCAGTTAAATCCAAAGTGTATCATTTGCTATATACCAGATATAAGTATCTATTTGCTTGATACTTTGACTATGTCATAGATCAGTGTTTCTTAAACTTTAAAGTATATTTAAAATCAAAGTTTAATAAAGGTTTTCTTAAAATTCATATTCTGATTTAAAGAACCTGGGGTGAGGCACCAAATGCTTCATTTCTAAACAGCTCTTAGGAATATTCCAATATTTCTAAGGTCTGTGGGAACCACTTTGAGTAGCAAGAGCATAGATTACGTCTATAAGAAGCAGAGCCTAATGTGAGTAATGAGAGTGAGGCATGAAAACACATGGAGTACTCCATGTAAATGCAATGATAGAAATATGTCTAGGAACGTAGAACAGAAGGGAGAGGTATTAATTATATTTGCTTTGGAGCAGTCAATATATGGGGCTCCTAACGCCATAACATTCTGAGGAAAGTACACATAACTTCCGTGTGATGACAACACATCAGGGAAGTTATTGCAATTGAGTCTGTGCCATATCATGAATGTGGTTGAACAATTTGCCCATCAATAGACTTAAGGTAAGCCACTGACTTATTAGATATGCTTTTGAGCCCTGCCACCCTAAGGAAAATATGTAGGCATTAAGGTTACTCTAGAGATAATTCTGAAAGTAGAGGTACTTTATGTTGACAGCCTAAATTCATGTCATGACAGGCAAGATGATGATAATGTACTCCAACCATGCTTAAAAGATAAGAATAAAATAAATTAGAGCTGGTTTCGTTAAAAGTTAAAGAAAAGTAAGTGGAAAATATATGTTAAGCTCCTTTAGTTGGGTATTACTAAAGATGGAAGAGGAACCATATGTGAAGACTTATTTCTCAAAAGAGTGAAGACTGTTATTGGGAGGAAAGAACTTAAACTATATCCTGGTTGAAAAGACTGAAAGGAAGTTGATGCTTCATCTCAGAGAGAAAAACAAATTAGCACTCATTGGTAAAATCAAATTCTGAATGTCTTAATCTTCTTTCCAATAAGCTTTTTTGTTCTATGTTAGAGTATTTTAGCAGGTAGTCCATTGCTGGTGAGTCTTTACTCAGATGTTTACTTAACAGTGTACTTTTTGAGTTGCTGATTAGCACCTACCTATAGTCAATATTAGATGCTTGTTGTCATTTCTGCATGGTTTTATTCTTGGAACCATACCCTCCTACGCTGTAAACCTGTCAGTCACATCATCCACATTGCAAATACGGGAGCCAGCGTCTTTTGCTGAGCAGGTCAGAGTTGTCCCTAGGTTTCTGGTGCTGTCAGAAAATACCCACTACATCCTCTAGGACCACAGATCATAAATAGAATGTGAGCTTAGAGCTGCAACTCGTTTCTGAAAGAAGCCGACTCATAGGAAAGAGAAGAATGCCAGGATCTGAAATCCTAATGGCATCATTGTGCCCTGAGATCCAGCCCTGCTTAAAGCCATGCCAACCCTAGAGTGCAGCTATGTAATCCAGTAACTTCCTTTTGTAGTCTTTAATCTATTTTGAGATAGAATTGTGTGTCTTATAAACAAAAGGTTCATGGCTGACTTGCCTCCTAAAAAAAAAAATGAATAAAATTATCTATTGTTCCAATTTTAGTGGACTAAATTTTTTTCTTGCTCTTAGGCACATGGAAACTATCACCCTAAATAGTCATGTAGTTCATACTAGGTAATTGAATAACATATTTGTAGAATGCCAGAAATAAATACAAATGAAATCACAATACTCTATTTTTTGTTAAGGACTGATGCCTTTGTTACATACCTTCTTTTTATAGTTTCAGGGACATTTTTAAATGGAAGAAAGAGAAGCACCATAGAATAGAACACATAACTCATTCTATGTGTTAGTACCAAGAGGACTAACCCTGGTAGCCTAATAAAGAAGCCAGACCTTTTTACAGCAACTAATAGTTCTTTTTTGTTTTTTAAGAGATATTATAACATCTCCAAAAAAACTAACAAACAAACAAATTAGTAACACCATGGGAAAAATCAGCATCAAGGGATCAAAAAGCATGAGCATCATCTATGAGCAGTTTCTGGCAGCCTGAGGAGGAATGACAGTGAGAAGAATTATAAAGCAAGAAGTGTCAAGATTCAGAGAAGCATGAGTAAAATAAAAGAAAGAAGAAAAAAATCTAAGATTTTAATCATTTGCTTCAAGTTACCTAAATAATAATTTTATGAACTCCCTCAGAAGTCATATATTCAAACTAATATTTGAAAAGATGTTCCTAAATTCTAAACTGTAAACAATCAGTTGCACTTTTTAGAAGATATACCCTATTATCTGAAGATCCATTGCAGAACACCTTCACAGTAATTGTTATTTTTTTTTTTTTTGCTGGAAAGAGCAGTATTACATTTCTAAATCCCGTCCACTGTTAAAGCAAACTGGGTATTTTAAATATATGCCCTTTATATTTTGACAATATGCAGACCCAGATTTTTGTATTTAAATAGCATATGTATATTACCACAGCTAAAGGCCAAAGCATAATCGAAGATAAGTGAAAACAAACTCTATATGAGGCAAATAATTCAGATGATTTTGCAGGAGCATTTTTTTCTCAGTAAATGGCAACTACTTTGAATAACAAGTTACTGCTGGTCTATATGATGACTGCAGAGTGAAGTGCCTATTTTTGTCTGAAACTGTCATGGATATATGCTAATTCAGTAATTAACTTTTAGAAATTTAAATAAATATTTGCTACCTATTCTGAAAAGAATTATTTTTAGAATATGGATATGAATTATTTAAAAACAAAAAAATATCTTGCCCAGGTCTAGTAATATTTTATATTTGGAATTCTTTTGCCCAAATATTAGGATAGAAATACATTTGTTTTGAATAATCACTAAGTAGAACCTTTCTATATACAGATGGTCCCTGACTTATAATGGTTAGACTTACAAATTTTTGACTTGACAATGGTGTGAAAATGATTTGAATTTAGTAGAAATCGTACTTCAAGTTTTGAATTTTGATCTTTTCCCGGGCTAGTGAGAAGCAGTAAGATACACTGGTGATGCTGGATAATGGGCTGTGTAGCTAGTGGTGTTTGGATATTGTGTTTTGTGTTTTCACTTCTCATTGTGTCTATGCAATGCCCATCTGCGACTTCTGCTTCTGATGAGAAGAAGGCAGTTTCTCTTGAGATGAAACTCAAGATAATTGCCCAACTGTAGGCTAATGTAAGTGCTCTGAGCATGTTTAAGGTGGGCTGGACTAAGCTATGATGATCAGTAGGCTAGGTGTATTAAATGCATTTTTGACTTAAGATATTTTCAACGTATGGTAGGTTTATTGGGACCCAACCCCTTCATAAGTTAAGGAGCATCTGTAGTCTGTCATTGTATGTTCAGGGAGAGATAATAACTTATTCATCTCATCCCAGGGAAGTAATTCTTAGATAATATTAATATGTTTGTTGCTCTATTATTTTCAGTTTCTCCTATTAGAATCTTGTAAGCACATTTTAGTGATGCCTGGATAGTATTTTACTGCTTTTTTATGATTCTCAGTATAGTCATTTATTCATGCATCCAGCAATTTATTCCATAAATTACTGAGTCTCATTGTGGGCACCACATTGTGCCAAGCATTCTGGAGCAGAGAACGATGAATAATTTACAGTTTCAATGTTCAGTGATCTTATAAACAATGAAGACAGAAAGCAACATATAAAATATCTATACCTTAAGGTAATAAGATGGTGAAGACAAATGGATCACTGTAACCATGTGAAATCAAGTAAGATTTGAAGAAGGGGGCATTAGAACTTTACTTTGAAATACAAATAATATTTGAACAGATAGGGAATGAGGAAGGACAAATGAGATGAAAAGGCTACCATAAGCAAATGTGTAAAAGCTAAAAATTATGGAGTATTTAGGGGAATAGACTAACAAGTAGTTGCATGAAGGAGAAAAAAGGGAGAAAAACATGGTATATTGTGACCAGGTTTTGAATGCCAGTCTGTGGACAATCACTTTACACTGTAGAAAATAGCTATGAAAAATGTTTTAGAAAGCCATGTGAAAGTCAAGCTGTAGTTTTTTGTTTTTGTTTTTTAAGAGATTAGGGATTAGGGTGGATTATGTGGCGATGATCTTGCAGTCAGGGAGAATAGGCTCTTCAGAAATGTCTTAGGAAGAGAAATGGGAGTTGAATTAGAGTAGTTACACTGGAAATGTAAAAGAGAAGACAAATGAGTGAAATATTGTAGAAATAGAATCAATATGTCCTGGAGACTGGTGGATCTTGGAAAAGGAAAGGCAGGAGAGAGAAAAGACAATGGTTAGTTTGCCATACAAACTCTAGAGGGCTTGGAATTGTAAAATAATTAGTAAAAGTATATATTTAAGTGGCGCTATATAGGATGTGACAAACGATAAGTGAAAACTATAGTGTGAAGCGCTGGCTTGGGAAGCCAGTGGCCTCGGTTCGGTCCCACATATGAGGGCCAGTGACATTGCCCTGAAAAAACAAAACAAAACAAAAACTATCGTGTGAAGTGATTTGGGCTCTGTGATTTGAGCTGAGAGGCATAAGCATCTGTGGCAGCTGATCCCAGTCCTGGATGATCATCACAGTTATCAAAGGAGGGCAAAAGCCAAACAAAATAAAACTACAATGACCAAATAAATCTCTAGGTTCCACTGAATTGCTAGAGTAGGTCACAGAACTCAGGGAGACAATTTACTAGATTATTGGTTTATTATGAAACGATAGAACTCAGGAACAGGTAGATGGAAGAGGTGCGTAGGGCAAGGTGTGGGAAAGGGTACAGAGCTTCAGTGCCCTGTTGGAGCCTGATCCTCGCCATGTGTTCACCAGCCCAGTCCTTCTGGGGCTGTATGGAGGCTTTATTACATAGGTACGATTGATTAAATTATTGGTCATTGACTATTGAACTCAACTTCTGGCCCCTCTTTCCTCCCTAGAGGTCAGGGGGTGAGACTGAAAGTTCCAACCTTCTAATCACATGGCTGGCCCTTCTGGCAACCAGCCCCCATCCTTAGGTTCTTTCCCAAAGTCACCTCATTAACATAATAAAAGACACCTTTATGGCTCTCACTCTCATCTCAGGAAATGTAAGGGATTTTGGAACGGTGTGCCAGGAACAGTGGATAAAGACCAAATATATATATTTATTATAAATCACAGCATCACACAAGCCATAACAAGGACGTAGGCCTACAGCTTCTGGGAGTCATCTTCCTCATCCACAGAAACCCACTTTTCCATCAACCCAGTTTAGTTGTCATTTTCAGGAAATCAAGGAAGGTCCTACATCCAGGATAGAAAAGGTTTTCCATCCTCTGCATATGTTGTTATGATGCAGGCACATCTGTACAGCCCACACTATTGTTTTTATTTTTTTTTAAGGCAGTGTCACTGACCCTCATATGTAGGACCCGAACCGGGGTCGCTGGCTTCACAAGCCAGCCCTTAACTGCTGTGCCACTCGGCTGGCTCCACACTATTGTTTCTGTAGCCTCAGAGCCCTGGAAAAAATGACTCCTGCTCATTCAGTATTGAAGAAAAGTAAAGGAAGAAAGAATGAAGATGGTGAGGGGGAGAAGGAGGAAGGAAGAAGAGCAGATGATGTTAGGCACTTTGACGAGAATATCTAATTATCCAAAATAGATAACTGGAAACTATGTAGAGAATGATGGTCCTGTGTGTACTTTCTTTTAGCAGTAGCTAACTGCTGTTAAAGAGAACAACATAGGGTGCTTAGGTCTGAATCTCATCTCAGAAGCTTTTCACAATTGGGCTCTGATATTACCTTAAGCAAGTCACTCGACCCCTCTGTGCCTCAGTTTCCTCATAATTGAAATTATAATCCCAATAGTGTGTAAATTATAGGAATGTTATGAGCATTAAATAAGTATGTTTTTATAAAGTGCTTAGAAGAGTGCTTGGCACCTAGGTTTTATCAATAAATATAGGAGTAAATGCTAGGATATTCACTGTTTGATTTGGAGAGTATTTCTCTGTAACTATTCATTTAGTGTGTGTGTGTGCGTGTGTGTGTCTGGTGTGTGTTGAAGAGTCCATAATTAACTACAATATTATTAGCCACTGAGAAATATATTTCAGTGTAAAAATTTACACTCCATGGAAGGCAAATGGACCTAAAATATCCCATATTAAACAATTTATCAATATTTAGACATTTTTTTATATTTATATTTTAAATGTGAAGATACTTGATTCTGAAATTATAATTTAGCTTTGCATATTAAATGTCTTTGCATACAGAATTATGAAGAATGCTGCTTAATACTGTTGTCTTGTGTGCCCTTCAGATTCCTTGCCTCATGATTGCTGAAGACATTTTTGTAATTTTTTATGCTACCAGCTAAATTGGCTATACAATTTATAAATTAAAATATGTTATATATGCACCTTCCTTTCAATGGTACAAGTCCAAGACTCTCAGCAAACTTTTATAAGCCTGAGCTCTCATTTCTAGGAAGAATATGTCTCACGGGGTATGCTTTTCAGCTTTGTTTGATGTCATTTCTAGTTAAAATTGTTCTATAACACGTTAAGATATGCCTTTAAATGTAGTCCTCATACTCGGGTTTCTCTTCAGATCTTATAAATCTTTCACCTTTTAAATGTAGTCCTCAGACTATGCATGCTAGTGGGTCTAGTACCACTATGATTACTGAGGAAACTACAACAGAGCCTTGTACAATTTTCCTATAGGCCTCGGAAAGTGATTCCCTTTGATGTTTGAAGCATATATTTAAATCAAAACAGTGAAAACTGGATAAACTATTCCAAGCATGTTTTGAACTATCTACCAGTGCAGCTACATAAATCAGTTTGGCCCACAGGCAGAGGATACAAAGGGATCTAAAGACAGGGAAGAATTTTAATTCAGTTGAAAATGTGAATCAAAATTAGCACTGTTCTGGTATGGAATCTCATTGCCATCAGATACATCATGCCTTAGACAGTGGTAAAATCCCAGAAATCTAGTATAACTTTGTGGCACGAGAAATGTTCTCTGCTCACATGAAAGGCTGAATTTCTTTGTCCTTTATCTGCATTGGTAATAACATGATTAGAAAATAAAACTTCAAGTAAAGTGCTTGCATTTTTTCTTTGAAAAGTTATATGACTCAGTGAATGTGGATAAAAATGACAACAATATGATAGGTGAAGGAGCAACCCAATATGGAGAAAAAACTATTCCTACTGATTATTTTGAGTTTTGTCCTGCACACATGCTTTTAGTTTATTTGGTTAGGTTATACTGAAAATGTGACTATGGATTAAAAATTAATATTATAATTATATAATTAGATTGCTGTAGTATTAAAGCATTAAAGTATTATAAGTATTATTAAAGTATTATATGTAGTATTAAAGTATTATAAAATTAAATATTTAATTTTTAAAATTATGACTTTATACATATTTTTAACTTAGAGAATCCAACTTTTTAACTTATGAACAAAATACTGACATTTAAATTAATTTGAAAGCATAGATTTCCAGGAGAGTTAGATGGCGGGATAATGAGAGCATAAAAGCACACTATAGTAAAAGGAAAATGAAGTGGTGGTATAGAGACAGTAAAAGACACAGGACAGAAAAAGCAATAGAGAAGTCCAGGAAAATCCAGGAGAGAAGTAAAAATAACTGTGTTAAGACAGCAGGTTATAATATAAGTGGGAACAGTATTACAAATGTTTTCTTTATTATATTAGATTTGGGGGAACAGTAAACAGCTCCTGTTACATTGAGAACTCAATTAGTGTTACAGAAATGCTTTAAATTTCATACACCCATTAATTGATGCCAAAGTCCATCCCCTTGTCAAGCTCCAATCTTTTCCCTCTGTGTCATGAAGATGGTGAAGACATTTTGTCACTAGATCTCAGAGAAATTCTTTAGTCATGATATTTTGTTTCATTAAAATTTGTAGCATGTCACCTCAATTGGGTCCTCTGTGCTGCAGTGTTCTTTTTGTTCGTGCATAAATAAATCCCTATACGTGTCTTAACTGTGCACATTGCAGCATTTTCACCTCTCTGAAGGCCCTAAGGCCATTCTGACCCTCCCACTATTAGAGTGAGTTAACCTTACCTCCTCATTTACAAATCACAAAAGAATCTCATATGAACTTCTTTAATATTGCTATTCATCCCTGTCAAAATTTCCCTACACATTTCCATGATTTGCTAATCATTTCTATTTTCAAAGGATGAATTGTGATTCCCCTTTTCCAAATTAGCATCTTCCTACCCTCCCCAATCATGATACCTTCAGCGTATTTTGGTCATCTGTCACACCTACATTCCCTTGAATCTTGTTCCATTGATCATTGCCTCTTCTGTTCTTTTATCTTCTAGTACTCATGTATTTAGTCCTTCCCTGTGGCTCTTTACCAAGTCTTTCAATCATGTTCGGTTGTAAAATCTACTAAAACAGCTTTCTTTAATCCTGCCACTTCAACAAGGTCCCACTTACTCCTAGAGTGTCTACAAAATTATTTCCATATCTTTATCTCTTATTTGCAATTCAGATAATTGAAATATTGCCTCTACACTACCGTCATTTTATTATACCAAAGTTAGGAATAATTCCCTAATTGTCATACTTAATCAACTGCTGCTTATTTTCTTACTGGGTTTTTTCAATAGTAACGTCACTGACCAGCATATGCCTCTCTCTGGAAAATTCTGCCTACAGTTCAAAGAATGTCATCTCTTTCTTTTCTTTCCTTCTCTCATAACTTCTCAGTGTTACACTGATTCATCATCTTATCACATTATCTTAATGTAGATATATCCTGATGGTCTGTTTTCAATTTTATTGATTTCTGCTCTTTTATGTTTGTTTTATTTTGTTTGGTTTAGGTTTATTTTTATTTTATTATTATTATTTCTTTTACTTTTTTAAGGTGGAAGTTTAAATTATTGATTTGAAATTTACTTCTGACTGAATATGAACATTTATAAATTACTCTCTAAGCATTACTTTAGCTATTTCATTCCATTAACATTTTTTTTAGTGCTTTCTTCCTAAATACTGCTGTGACCACAAATTTTGATATATTATTCTTTTTATTCAGTCAAGTGTTTTCTATTTTTTAAGATTTCCTCTTTGATTCATTAATTATTTAGAAATTTACTATGTATTTCCAGATGTTTGATAATTTTTTCTGTTATCTTCTTATTAGTCTAATTTAATTCCACTACAATTATAGGATATACTTGTAATTATATTTTTTCAATTCTCTGAGGTGTATTTTATAAATCCCAAAGTGGTTTACTTTGGGGCATGTTCCATGAGGACTTGAAAAGTCTGTATATCTGCTGTTGTTGAGTGTAAGGTTCTGTAGCTATCAATTAGATCCAGTTGGCTGATGGTATAGTTTATTTTTCTATATGCTTGCTTATTTTCTGACCATTAGCTGTGTTACAGAAAAAGGAATGTCTTCTACTTTAAATTACTTACCTAATGCTTTACTAAAACTCCTGACCTCTGTCCTGTGAGGCTTCGATTTCCTTCCCACTTTCTCTTGAAGCCTCAGTATTCTTCCAATGGTCTTCCAGCTCTGGTTGCTTCATGGCCACAGAGAGCTACCAGCACTGGATATTGCATCATGAATATATAAAGAACACATAGAACTCTATAGCAAAGAAATTAAAACCCAATTAAAAAATGGCCAGAAGAACTGAATCGAAAGTTTTCCTATCGGTATGTAAAAAGTGTTCAACAGCACTAACCATCACTCATCATTGCTAATCATAGGGGAAATGCAAGTCAAAACTACAATGATACATCACCTCACATCAGGTAGAATGGCTATTATACAAAAAGTTAAGAAAAAAACAAATGTTGGCAAGGGTGTAGAAAAAAGGCAACCCTAGTGCACTGTTGGTGGGAATTTAAATTGGTGCAGCCACTATGGACAACAGGTAGAGGTTCCTCAAAAAATTAAAAATGGAACTAATATATAACCTAGCAATCCAACTTCTGGGAATTTATGCAGAAGAATTGAAATCTTGGAGGATCCTGCAGAGATATCTGTATTCCCATGTTCATTGAATTATACACAACCAAGATATGGAAACAACCTAAGTATCTGTTAAAGGATAAATGGATAAAGAAGATGTGACATATATATTTTCCATTGTGATACATATACTGAAATATTATATGTGATATATATGAATTTATGACACACACACACACACACACACACACACACAGAATATTATTCTGCCATGAGAAAGAAGGAAATTCTGCCATTGAGACAACTTGTACGAACCTTAGAGCATTATGCTAAGGGAAATAAATCAGAGAAAGACAAGTATTGTATGATATTACTTATGCGTGGGATCTAAAAGGACAAACTCAGAGAAAAAGAGAGTAGAGTGGTGGTTACTAGGGGTTGGAGGGTGAGGAATATTGGGAGACATTTGTAAAAGTGTACAAACTTCCAGTTATAAGAGGTATAAATTTGGGGATCTAATGTACACCATGGTGATTATACTGTATAACATACTGGAACATTGCTAAGAAAGTAGGAATATTTAAACTGAATTTGCTTATAAAAGACCTAATAGAGAGACCTGGCTAAAGGCCTGAATGCTTTTAAAAGGAGAGAGAAAATAAATGAGACACTACATTTTTGGCCAAGTTAGCAGCAAAATGTTAAATTATTTTCTGTTTTTTGGTCATGTATTAATAAACAGTTTAAATTGTCTAATGCTAGGAATGGCAGTAAAAATTGGCTAAAATTATAACTGGTAACAGGAGGTTGATTTTATAATTTTGGTGTATCAGTTAGATTTTTCCAAGATACAGAACTAATACATATATTCACATATACTGGGGGTGCCAAAAAGATGTATAGAAGAGGACACTTTGGTCAACATTGCTCAAGCAGTAGTTTGCCGTTATCAGAAGTGTATGGATGCTGATGGTAACCACTTTGAGCACTTCTTGTAATTGCAGAAGTCAAATGTGACTTGTATGCATCTTTTGTTATCAGTATATATTATTACAATTTTAATAGATTTTTTTCCCCTTTCTTAAAATGTGTATACATTTCTTTTGGCACCCTTTGTATATGTAATTTAAGGGCAAAGCTTTAATTGTGGGGCTGGCAAATCTGAAATCTGGAGGGTAGGCTGGCATGCTGAAAACTCAGACAGGATCAAGGCATAATTCCTTCTCCAAGAAATGTCAATTTTTTCTCTTGAGGCCGTTAACTAATTGGATGAATCTGCACCATATTATACAGAGTAATCTTTATTTGAAGTCAATTGATTGTAGGTGTAACCACAGCCACAACTAGATTTGTGTTTGGTTAAATAATTGGGCACTATAGCCATACCAAGTTGACCCATAAAACTAGCTATCCAATCTCATCATCTGGTTTTGTAGTTTGCTATCTGTTAAAGTGAGATATATTTTTGATATATATATATATAATATGTGTTTATATTAATTCAATCATTACTATTGATAGTCAATAATGTTAATCAATATTCATTAATTTGAATATATCAAATATTACATATTTTATATTCATTAATGCAGCTATCTTTATTAAACATTTACTATGTACTAAGTAAATACTGTGATTTGTTCTGAGGCATATATAATAAATGTATTATCCCCATATATTTGAGAAATTTAAATTTCAATGAGATAAAACTTTAAGCGTTGACTTTGTAGACATGTATTACCCCCAGTTTTTACAACTTGAAAAAAAAGCACTAAAGTATTACCTAGTGATTATATGTGCAAGGAACTGTACTGTGTGCTCTACATACTTTAAAGGGTTAAAAAAAGTACCCTTCCCTCAAAGAATTTATAATCTGCTAAGAATCCATTTAGATCTTAATTCTGTCATGTGATTTGTGCAAATTACTGTAATTTAAACTTCAGTTTCTTTATCTGTGCATGAGCATTATAATAGACATTTCAATAAGGTTTTTTCATGATGCTAAAATATTATCATTTTCAATATTCTTTGTATAGAAAATTATTTTATAGTGGGTGGAAATGGATACATTATTTATAATGATGTGATTCCAAGTAAGAAATTAGTAACTGATTGCTAGTATAAGTACTGAGCTCTAGATATGTTTTCTCTGATTTAGAGTCATAGCTAAATTACAGTCAGAAAACGATTAAACCTCAAAGACTGATAGAGAAAATTACCAATAAGTAGGAAATGTAGTGGCCAATAGCAAAATATGGGCTTTCACATTATTAAACCTTAAATGAACATTACTGTTTTGAGTTATTCAACTGGTTATGAAATATACATACCATGCATGTTTAAATAAAACAAAAATTACAGTAAAGGACACATTGCCATTAATGCCCCTCAAAATACTCCCCCTTGCTTTGAGCACACTTATCCCATCATTCTTGCCACTTTCTGAAGCAGTTCTGGAAGTCCTCTTTCATGAATGTTTTCAGTTGTGCCGTTGTGGCTGCCTCCATATCCTGAAATGTTTCAAAACGTTTACCTTTCATGGTCATTTTGACTTTGGGGAAGAGCCAGAAGTCACACGGTGCCAGATCAGGTGAATAAGGTGGATGAGGACACGTTTGTATTTGACAGAATCTACCATATATCAGAAGAGATGTGTGACACTGAGTCTTTCTGTTGTGATCAAAGAATACAGTGAATACTGCTGCCAAGTGCCATCCAATGGAAAGGCAGGGATCTGCAATATGGAAAGCTGCGTATCAAACCTTAGTAACAGTGTGTGACAAGTTTCAACTTGTTCGGTGCAGTCAGTCGGGTGTGAGCTACGGTTGAGAGAACGTGTGTTTTAAAGTGTGCCATAAATCATCCTCCATCATGACAGCGCTCCATGTCACACATCACTTCTGGGATGGCAATTTTTTGTCAAATAAAAACATTATGTTGTGTCCTAATCTACCTTATCACCAGATCTGGCACCTTGTGACTTCCCCAAAGTCAAAATGATTCAGGACATTGAGGCAGCACAACTAAAGACCCTCACGAAAGAGGACTTTCAGAACTGCTTCAAAAAATGGCAAGAATGATGGGATAACTGTGTTTGAAGCGAGGGGGGAGATATTTTGAGGGGGATTAATGGCAATGTGTCCTTTACTGCAATGTTTTTTTCTCATTTATACATTCACCATATTGTTTGATCACACCTCGTGTGTGTGTGTGTGTGTGTGTGTGTGTGTGTGTGTGTGTGTGAGAGATTTGAGGTTTAAGTATTTGCAAAGCTGTATTATGTGTTAAAGATTATTATTTTGAAGTCATATTATGTTTGGTCTCCAAATTAAAACTTATTTTCAAAATTTGGCCATTCAAGACTAAAGGAGCCCCTGTATAGTAAAATGCATTGTACACAGAAGTAAAAGTTTCCTTAATGCTTGTAAGAAGCCATTTACTCTAATTGTATTCATTTCCATAAAAAAAAACACAATTGTACAAGGCAATGGTATCATGATGTTATTAGTGGTATACACGTT
Organism: Aselliscus stoliczkanus; assembly: GCA_033961575.1. Classification (NCBI taxonomy): domain Eukaryota; kingdom Metazoa; phylum Chordata; class Mammalia; order Chiroptera; family Hipposideridae; genus Aselliscus; species Aselliscus stoliczkanus. Next base: position 51,947,935 of record CM066735.1, read on the forward strand.
CGATGCTTTGTGAATTGGAGAAAAAAGATACACGATTGCATATATCCTTTCTTCATGAGGAAAGAGCAAACCTATTCTTAAAGGAATTGCCTGCAATTCTCAGTGCACCCCAAAGCTTCATTCTTTCCATTTGCTTTCTATTTTCATAGTGATGGGAATGGAATGTGAGCCTCAGCACTCAGCCATTAATCTGCCCTCTGTGGCCAGAGCCCTTGACTCAGGCTGGAGTTCACCATAACTCATTTTTACGGAGATCCTGAGATGCAGCCAGCCCACTTAGCGGTATTTTCACTCCTATTCAGCTCATTTCAAAATGGGGATTCTCACTGTGTCTCTTTTCAGAGCCTTTCCAGTTTCAGCATGAAATTTTTTGGAAGGAAACTGCTGTTATGTAAATGACTGAAGACAGAACACATTTTTTCCCAGTTTCCTGATTCTGTCTCGACTATTAAGCCCCATGGAGGCCTCTGCTCTCCAGTCTTATTCATAAAGATATTACCCAATCTGGCAGCACTTTTCTCAAGGTTTCTGGATAGCATACTCTTTTTTTTTTTTTTTATGGTGGCAAATGATTCACTGTTTCATAAACTGCACTATGGAATAAATCTCCAACATGAGTGTCCCAACACTTGTTTGTGTGGTACTAAATAATTGGAATCGTGACAAACCGTGAGTCAAAGAACACATGGCAAAGTTTGGGATTGGCGTTCTTGACTTTTCTGTTATCCATTTATGGTTTTGTTCTGTTGTGTACCATATGCATTTTTCAGCTGAGTCCTTGGTAGGTTTTTATAACAATGTGAACGGAAGAGCTTCAAATTTGTAAGCTATGATTTCCCAATGTTCTCCCAAACACTGCTTTCAGTGAGCTTTCATAAATTAATTAGTTTTCATATAATGAATTTCATGATTAGGAATGTAAAAATAAATGACAGTTAAAAAAACATGAACTCATTTTGCTTATGATGATAGTTTATAGCTTGCTTACTCTAATGCTTCTCAAACTCAAGGATACATCAGAAATCACCTAGAAGGTGGTTTAAGACTAACCAGATTTTTGAGCTACACCCAGAGTTTCTGTAGTTCTGCGGGGGGCTGAGAATTTGAATTTCTAACAAGCCCTTTAGGGCGATGCTGCTGGTCAGGGGACCACACTTTGAAATCACCTCTGTGGAACAAAAGATAAGACCAGACTCTAGCCATTTTATTCAAATAAAATACCAGGCTGTCATTTGCTGGAAAGGGCACAATTGGCATGATATTTAAGAAATAGCTATGCCCTTCTCTTCTTAAAACAGTCCACTTTCCTTAAGCTTAGTTCTTGTGTTCTGTAAATACAACTTGAATTGCAAGAATGGTCATCTTTCTGACAAGTCATGAGGCTTACCGAGGTCGATTTTGTTTTCTATATCATTTAAAATATAATTCTACTTACAATTGCTTGGCATGGATGAGTGCACTTTTTAAAAATGTACAGAATACTTTTTGACACTGGGAAATAAGAAGCTATGAAAATAAGGCTGATAAAGTACTAAAGAAGTCTTTGCTTAAATGGTCACGATCTGCCAAGAGCTGATAAGGAAAAAGGATCCTGTGGGGACAATGACAAGAAACTTATAGCCATCAAATGCATGTCAGCACTGGGTGAGAAAACAAATAGAATTCCAGATAATTCAGAACAAATACTACAAATCAGAGATTACCCCCAAACCTCCTTTCAATCTTCCACTTTTGCAAGACAACTAAGGAGGACAGAGGACATTGGGTAACTCCACACTAATAGTTACATTGTGCCTTTTCTTTTGTCTTTCTTCTCTTGATCTCAAGTTAAATTTGTCTTCAGTAAAAAATTTTCTCTGTGACATATATCATTTCATCTCCAACATAAAATGCTCAAGAAGTGACTGAGGCAGAGCAAAGGTAAGTTAATTTTTGAACTTAATGTTAATTATGATGAATTCTTTTAAAGTAATGAAGTAGTGTTTAACAGATTTCTGTTGTGCCTTTATATACTGTGTTCCAAAGAGCTTTGAAGTTATGAAGTGTTACTGGAAAAGGATATTGTCAGATGAAGTTAAAATAAGTAATCATAGATTCATAGATCCACTGATATTACAATGTGGTTAATTATTTCTTATATGATAGCAGAATACTTTTTCACAAACTATTGTCCAAAGTGTCTCAGATTTCTTATTTTTAAAATTTTGACATTACATGACAAATTTTGATGCTACTTCTGACACAGAGTAGTTAAAATGAATGGAAGCAGATAACAAATAGAATGGAGTTTGTTAATTATAGGATGCTATAGTTTAACATATTTTAAAAGTAGTTGTGTAGCAAACGTTGATGAGGGATAAAAGTTAATAACACTAATATCTCTTAATCATAGGAAGAGTGCTGTGTTCAAGACACTCTTCTAAATACCTTACATATTTGTATAATTTAACCTTCCTTTCCCCTTCAAAAAGACACAATAACTAGGTCTGTAATACTGTTTACACTCAACAGATAAAATGTTTTGGGCTGCCGTACATTACTTGCTAGGCTGTGAATTGCACAAGAGATGGCATCCCATGCAGTTTGTGGAATCTTAGCTTTGTGGAGGTCAAATAATTTGGCAAAACTCATGCAAGCATGAAATGCTGAGGAAGAATTTGAACCCATGCTTATTCTTTGAATTTACATTAATAAAATCTTCTATTAATGTGTTCAAGACTGTTTATATGTTTAAACAAACTTCTCTTTCTAATAAAAATCACTTAGTTGGAATGAGCCTGCGAAGTTGGAATTTTACCAAAGCTGTTGAAACATGGAGGGTGTGGTAGACATAGATCTTTATAGTATGCGTATATCTGTATAGTATAGAAGCACCCTGGTTAATTTACATGCAAAAATGATCAAGAAAAAAATTCAACATTTTGTGAAGTTATAAGTAGGAGATCCAGGATGAGAAAGCTCAATGACAGTAGTTTTTTCCCAAATATTCATGAAATGAGAGGAAATAGAGACACCTTAAAATAGAAGCAAGGACATTAATTTTTAATACATTTTTCTTTTTATAATTAATTTCCTCTTCTTGTTCCAAATTGTGAAATAATATTTGTATTTTTCTAAATGTTTATCATCCAGAATTCACTACTTAACTTGTCAGTAGCATAAGGAGTTTCTATAAAGACTTGATCAAAACAGCTGATGGTATGAAAATAAACCAGCTTCCTGGAAAGAGAAATTAGAGCAATGCTGCCCAAGGGGAAGCCTCTCTTGGTGCTGCTGTGATGCCTGGGCACAGCTTTACTCATTGTTTTGCGGAAGTTCTGAACCAAATTGTCAGCTTCCATATGCCCTCTAGCCAGGATAGATTGCATTAAAGACAGAACACGTAAAATCGCATCTATTTTTCTTTTAAATAATTTCAGTGGCCTAGGAGAGGAATAAAATGATAAGAGGCATGCAGGTACCAAAAAATTTATTCAGAAAAATCGTGGAGAAAATAGAATGGCTTGAAAGCCAGAATATTTGAATCAACTTAGAAAATGCATAAAGCTAGCAGTAGGGGGAGATTGAATAAAATGACAAGGATGTTAATGTAATCAAGAATATATTATGCCCCAATAATACCTAAGAATTGGGAAAATGACTTGAAATAAGTTTATGACAAAGGTAAATTTTGCATTAAAATGGTAGGGCAAAATAGACTGATGTTAATTTAAACTCATGTGAAACAGGCTGAAAGAATAGAACTATGTCTTCACTATTTTGATTATCACTTGGTATTGATCATAAGTTGAAATAAATTCTTCTAAGTTATGGCATTGTAATATATTTGAAATATTTAACTGTAGCTGAATTAAGAAAGATCTCATTATACTTTTATAATTTCAAAATGGGGATAGTTCATTAAGAGAGTAAACATAATCACTGCATAATTTTTACATGATATCCTTATACAGCCAAAGGAAAACATGCAGGTACAAATTGTTTTCTTTCAAATGAACACTACTGTTACTACTTAATTTAATGCCCCAAACTGATTAAAGCATCTGTTCCTTTACTAACTATAAATTTAACAGCAATCATTTTCCTTTGAAAAAGTAATGTTAGAGTAAAAAACATTGGCATTCGTCTAAAGGGAGCTTTTATACATCTAAGAAGTAATTACCAGAAGTAATTAGGCGGCATCTCAGTGAAGGTTTACTGACAGAAGCAAGAAAGAGTGAACAGACTGTTTTGTAATACATAATTTACCTACTGCACACATGCATCATTGAACAAGTATGTATGTAGTGTCTTACCATTATGTAAGAATTGTAGCAGGGAAGACACTAATTATGATGAACTGAATAAAAATATAGATGCCAAATATGTAAGTAAAACTCATTCATTCATTCAGTATACTTAGGGAATAGCTAATACTATCTTTTTTTCATGGAATTTACATTAATTGAATTTTCTTGAAGAGAGTGTTAAGAGGTTCAGAGTGTTTGCTCTGGAGAATGAGAAAGGCGGTTGATTGAAGACTGAGAAAGGCCTGAGAGCATGGTTGAGATTGGAGAAGATATAATTGGTGTTCTTGAAAATAAATATATTTAATCTAGAGGCATTCAGCAGTGTGTTGGTAGCAATGGAGATTGTGTATACTTTACTGCATGAGTTTGAGGTTTAGCAGACTAGTAGGTGGTCCTTGATGTTTTATGTGAGTTTAAATTGCACAAAGGATGTAACAGAAGTCTGTTAACTAATAACGTGAAATTGTCGTATCAAAAGATAAATAGAAAAATTAGAACCAGCAAGCAATAGTAAGGAATAAGAAAGGTAGGAGGAGAATCAGATGAGGACATTAGAAATATTCACAATGTTGTATAACAAAAAAGACTCCCTTTTAATAAGCATAGTGCATTTTAAGCCATAAAACCAAATAGCTTGAAGAAATCAGATTGGGAAAGTATTTGACTCTAGAGAATATAGAAGCAAAAGGAAGCAAAAATCAAAATCTGAAATAGATTTTGGAATGATTCCACTGTTTGTTGACTAATGGCTTTATGTGGTCTAAGATGTCTAACAAAGTGCCACTTCAGCTCATCAAGGGTTGTGGCAAAGCAATGGTTTTCATGATAGTTTTACGTATCCTTATAGTTGGTGTGTGTATGTGAATTTGCAAGTCCAGTCATATTTTGGAGTTGTAAATCTCTTAGAGCATGTTAGGTTTTTATTTTTTTATTTTTATGGATTTTGTATTTTTATGGATACCTCTTCTAGAGCAGGCTACTGAAAATCAACATTTAAAAAATAATTTAGAAAAAGCTTTAAGTTGGTTTCCCTAAAACTATGATTAGAGAAATTGTTTCTAAGAATTATATTTGACTACATGAAACATCAGGAAAGGATTTTGGTGTTTGGGGAAATTTAAGTAAAATGGAAGAACTGCCACCCAGGAATGATGAGAGGTATCTTTTGTTGTTTTGGGAGAGAAAATAGAGGCTAGCAGAGAAATGTGGAAAAGAGAAGAGGAGACAGCAGGATGAGGATGAGAGAGTCATGGTAAAGGAGACACAGAGGTGAAGAGCACAGGTGCTTATTTTCTTTAATAGGAGAACTTAGTTAAGTATTACACTGCTTTCTTTTATTAAAAACATGATAACTTAGGGCCGGCCTAATGGCTCAGTTGGTTAAGAGCTCACTCAAGAGTGCGAGCTGAGCTCTGAGCAACAGCAGTTCCATGCCCAGCCTGAGCTGAGCTGCCGTTGAGCTGCCAACAGGTGGCAGGATGGCTCAGCTAAAAACAAACAAACAAACAAACAAATAAACAAACAAAAAAACCCATGATAACTTAAACTAACTCAGATAATTTCTTTTCTGCTAGAAACATGAGATCACAGGTAAAAGAAAGCTCTAAAAATAGTATATCATCAAACAAGAAGGAAAGGAAAGATTCAAGGGGTATAACAAATAATAAAAATCAATCGATAGCGCAGATGGCCCTATGGACCATCCGTAGTGATTTCTATCCTGTATTTAGCCTTTAAAGGCTGAAACCCAGCCTTCTAATCTACCTAGGAAGACAAGAGAGGTGGCCTCAGGCTGTTGAAGATAGTTACACTCCACTTTCTAACCCTCCATAAAATACTGCTTAAAAATCCTTTCATAGAGATTTTCTACCTGTTAAAAGTGCACTAGTAAAACCCTATACACACAGAGAGTGGCTGTAAAATTTCTGTTTTGTCTAGAGTCTTGAGTAAAACAGTAAAAAAAGCAGCTGGAAAAAAAAGTGAAGTCTTGAGGCCAAGCACATCTACATACCCCTAGATTTCAAATGTACAATATTTACCTCCAATATTTTTCAGGAGCATTGAAACCTATGTAACAACTATCAGAAATAATGAAACTGAAAAAATATGATCAGGTGTGAAAAAAAAAGGAGTTTAATAAAATTAGCTGCTGAAACTCAATTATAAAACATAAGTGAGCCTCCACGAGAATTAGTAGAGGCAAGAAGCGGAAATTTGGGCGGGCCGAGGGGCGCGGTGGTTAAGTGCTGGCCTGGGAAGCCAGTGGCCCCGGTTCGGGTCCCACATAGGAGGGCCAGTGACACTGCCCTCAAAAAAAAAAAAAGAAGCAGAAATTGACATTAAAAACTAAAAATAATATAATAATAAGGAAAGTACTAAATATACATGTTTAAAATGACTGCATACCTAAAAAAGGGAAAAAAAGGGAGCAAATTAAAAAACTAAAATAGAATATGTAAGTAGTATATGTATAATAATTGAGCTGAAAACTCAATAACTAAATAGAGAATGAGTGCATTGAGAGGTAGAGCTAAGGAAATCACCTACCATGACACAGAGAAAGCTAAGTAATGAATAATAGTGACTGTCAGGGAGCACCAGAGATTTCCTCGGATCTTTGTGACCTTAGTCTGGAGACTGGTTGTATGTGCACGCTTACTCTGTTAAAATTCATAGAGTTGTACAGATAAGAGTGACCTACTTCTTCTATAAAGGAATAAAAAATAGTATATACATGTATACAGTACATAGAATATATAACATCTGAATTTGTAAAGGGGAAAATATAATATAAAAAGTCCCATTAATTTTAGAGAAGTCAAAAATGGAATAAAAACAATAGGGAAAATAAACAATGGGTAGCTATATTAGACACAAAATAAAAGGATTGGAATAAGTCCAAATATAAATTTACTTCTTGAAAAAATACAGAAAATGTCAGATTTGATAAAACAACAAATTTTACTTAAAAGAACCATACCTAAAACATAATAACTAAGAAAGCTTAAAATTCAAGAAATGGGAAAGGCTCAACCAGGTATTAAACATACAGCAATATCGATATATAATCAAATAGACCTTAATATAAATACTTTTATACAGATAAAGGGAGCCATTATCTAATGACAAAAAATAATAATTCCTCTGACAGACATTCAGATACACCTGAATCATTTGGTTGTTTTTCATTGCTCTGGTTTTCAAAGAAAAGAAAATGTTTATATTGTTCTATTTCTCTCCTCTAACTTCCAGTTGTAATTTTGGTTGGTGGTATGGATGGAATCTATGAATAGAATTTATGAGGAGAAAATAGCTGTTATCACCAAAATGATAGAGTCCATTAACTGTCCTTACAATATTCATTGTGCATAATTGCATGATTCAAGTTTAATTTAGGTTTAAAGTCTAGAAAAGTATTGCAGTAAATACTAGACCACTGGGCACTAAAATCCATGATGACCAGTTTTGTATTATATTTTAAATGCTGCAAAGCTATTCTTTAAAAAGAGGCAGAAAATAAAATATTAGTTAAGCATTATTTATACAGAGAAAAACTTCTTGTTGGGGATTGCGTCAGCCAATTTTAAGACTGTGTTTGAGGCAAAGTAATGGCACCCCGAATAGTAAGGTGGGCAAATGATATCGTTACTCAACTGGAATAACTGAAAAGGGGACCACTGAAGTGGAGCCTAATATTCAGTTACACTTGGGGCAAACAAATCTTCCTGAATAGAGGGTGAGGGTAGTCTATTACCAATGAAATTTAATGAAGGGGAGTGCTGGGAATAATGTTATTTTTATGCATGATCTTTAAAATTCTGATAGATGTTTAAAACTGACAGTACCAATAAGTGACAGTCGATCCAGTTTCTCTCATGTAGCATATTAGAAATATTTATAGAGACAAAAATGAAAAAGAAGCACATTGAAGGTCTTCAGTGACTTCCAAACTCTTTGGTCATGCCTTTGTGGGAGAACTCCACATGGCGCCTTGGCAAACTGGCACGTGTTCACGAAGGTCACGCAGGCAAAGATTTGACAACACCTAATCCGAGTCTTGGGAGAATGCCTTGGGATATTCCCAGAACACGAGGACATAAAGCCTAGAAAGAGCTACAAGGAATCTTCCACTCACCACCCCCTACACCCCTCCCCATCCCCTGTGAGGTTATCATGAAACAGTTTCTCATCACCTCCTGGGTTCTGATGAGATATGAGCCTTCTGGACCTCCACACTCGGAACAAAACTTCCAAACATAAAACTGCTCAGCCGCAGGCTAGAATTAGCTCTTCAGCAACACGGTTACCCCACTGCTCATGTTGCAGTTATTTGACCCCTTTTGTTTCAGTGTCATCCTTTTTGGTATTAGGACAAAGACAATGGGAAGCTGGCACCTTTTGCTAATATGCTTTTGTGGTGTTTTTTTTTCTCTGTTGCAAGTAATAATCTCTGAATCTAAAAGTGACTCATATCTTTCCTAGTAAAACAAATCACGCCTTGACCTGGCCTTGTTTCATATGTGCTTGACAGAGCCGGTGAAGAAATTTATTTTGCATCATGAAAATAAGATAAGAGGTCATCTTCCCAGCACTGAGTCAATGAAGTTGTTAGTCCTGTCCCATGGGTCCTAGTATTTCAGCCCTTGGAACCAACCCCTGCCCCCCGCCCCCACCCCACATATTCACACAGGCTCCCATTATATCCGTAACACAGTTCCTGAATGTTCCCTGACATCTGAGATCTTATCCTCCCACTTAAGTACATTATTTGTTCAGAAAAATATGGTTCTGTCAAGTGTCACTTCTCCGGGGATTGAAATAATGCCCTCAAAATACAATTCTTACAACTAAATCTCAATATTAATGTCAAATAGGGTTCAGCAAAGTAGAAACCTGAGGTGGAATGCTGGATTCCTAGGGTCTGAGGAGGAAGGAAGAGGCTTCCAGAAAAGAATGCATGCACCTAACCAAAGGGAACCACAAGGGAGAGGCCAGCAGTGACAGGAGGCCCCAAACAACTCCTCCCACAGACAGATCAGAAACCACGATTACCATCATGAAGAGTAAGAAGTTGAAGCTTAAGTTGGAAAAGATAGAAGAGAACCAAAAAATAACATATTTAAATATAGCATGCATTTTTAACATTTAAACAATTTCAGAGTTTTGACGTTACATGCACCAGACATAATAATTTTCAAATCAGGTTGGAATTTTACAAAGATACATTACTGTGTGTAGCTTTATTACTGAGAGTTCTGAAAAGAGCCATAAGCCTGCTCAACATTTATTTAGGGCAGGGAAGCAAAAGTAAAGATACATTCCAAGAGTTATGTATATTCAATGTCCAAGTAGAAAACTGAAAATTTCAATAGTATTATTGTCCTATAGAAGAATGCTATTCATATATTAACACTGTGATTGTTAAAAAAAATCATATGGATGATTGCTAGCATGTAATAAACAATAGTATGAAGCAAGACTGAATTTTCATTATCATCCCAACGTGTGTGTGTTTATGTATGCACACATGTGAATGTATATGAGAGAAGGTTTAAAACTAGCATGTTTTGAAAGTTATGGGTAATATTGTCATTGGAATTTCAGTTTTTTATATTTCCCAGTTTTCTATAATATAGCGTTATAGATTTTTCTAATTTGGGAAATGGTAACATCCAACATTTTAAAATAAGTTACGTAAGTATAGCTTACAAATTTTGGCTCCAAAATGCAGTAAAGTATGTGATCTTAACATAGACAAGGTTAATTTTTATGATGAAATTAAACAGGCAAAGAGGGAAGCTTTCAATTAGGAAGAGTCGGTGTTATGGACTGATTTGTGGCCCCAATTTCATATGCTGAAGTCCTAACCTTAGAAACTTCTGAATGTGACTGTTATTTGGAGATAGGGCTTTTAAAGAGGTAATAAGATTAAATGAGGTCATTAGAGTAGCTCCTAATCCACTCTGACTGGTGTCCTTATAAGAAGAGGACACTGGGACACAGATAGGTCCAGAGAGAAGACCATGAGGGGATGAGGAAGCAGATGGCTGTCTATAAGCCTAGGGGAGGCCTCAGAACAAAGAAATTAAGCTGGCGCCCGAATCACAGACTTCTGGCCTCCGGAGTTGTGGAGAAATAAATTTCGGTTGTTTAATCCACCCAGTTTGTAGTACTTTGTTGTGGAAGTACTAGCAAGCTAATGCAGTATGATAGATAATTAAAGGCATCATTGATAAATAACTATGAGAAAACACAGCTTCAAAGATCATGAAGCAAAACCTTCAGAAACTACAAGGAGGGTAACAACAGATGTTATTTCACCTCTTTACTTAAAAGACCAAATAAACAAAAAATAAAAATAAAGGATATAAAATACCTAAAGAACATGATTAATAGAGCAAATCAATATGATTTTAGAAATATCTTATTTTCCTATGTACTGACTCTAATTACATGTTATAAATAGATTATGATAAATATATTTACTATATATAATTTGAGACAGAAGTGGAGGGTGGTCTTGGTGATAAATAGCTTTGTTGTAGATGAAGCAGACACATAGGGCAATAGTTGCAGAGGGTACTGGATCAAGAGGTTGTTTATGTAATTGCATTTTAAATGACATAAATGACATTATGAAAATAATCCAGTAGAGAGGGAACAATTAGGGACGAAGTAGTAAACGAGAAGACTCAGATGCAGACAAGCGATGGTGTCTAACACATGAATGGGTAGTGACTCTTTGCTAGGAGGGTGAGGAGCTCATCCAGAAAACAGCCGTGCATCACGTAACTACGTTTCAGTCAAGGGTGGGCTGCATATACGATGGTGGGCCCTTAAGGTTATAAAGGAGCTGAAAAATTCCTATCTCCTAGTGACATAGTAGCCGTCGAAGGAGCCTAATGGTGTAGTTCAACACATGACACACATATTTGTGGTGATACTGGTGTAAACAAACCTACTGTGCCACCAGTAGTATAAAAAGTACAGCACATACAATATGTACGGTACATAATACTGGGTGATGATAGTAACTGACTATGTTACTGGTTTATGTGTATAGTATAGTATAGTATACACTATATCTTGCTGTGCTGTGCTGTGCTGAGCCATTCCGTGCCGTACCATACCATACCATACCTTACTATACTTTTTATTATTTTAGAGAGTGCTCTTTCTATTTATATAAAATACAATTGCTGTAAAATAGTATGTCGTGTTACTCTGGCAGCAGCTTCCTATGTCTCATGCTTACAGTGTGCGTCTCTTGACTGCATCATTTTTTCCTGTGCTTGATTTAATCTTGTGTTGTTTTGTACAGTAACATGCTGTATATGTTTGTAGCCTAGGGGCAATAGGCTATATGTCATATACCCTAGGTGTGTAGTGGGCCATACCATCTAGGTCTGTGTAAGTGCACTCTGCGACGTTCACACAAGGATGAAATTACCTAAGGACGCACTTCTCAGAACGTCTCCCATCATTAACCAGTGAATGACTATATGGGAAAGAAGGCAGAGTACCTGGGACAGGCAGAGATGTGGTTATTCAATGAGGAAAATATTTTCTGATAGTTTCTGTTTTCTCCATGAAATAGAAAGCAAAGTCAGCAGCTGAGAGTGAAGAAGAAGGTTTTAGGGATTTAAGGAGAAAGAAGGAGGGAAAAAATAGTCACCTTGGGGATTGGGAAAGTGAATGGACTAAGTAAGGAAAATTGTGTTTGCCAAGTACAATTAAGGGCTCAGATGTATTTGGGAAAGTGTGAGCAGTGGTGTGATGCCTGCTTCTCCCCAGCCGTGTCCAGATGCTCAGTTCTGTGCACTGAGAAGGTGAAGGTTTGGATTTAGCCAGGTTTATGTGATTATTAGCTTTTGTTTTCCCACAATGTGGTTTCTACCATTTGTATCTGAAAGGGGGTTAAATATGCTTTAAATGCATCCAATGCCTTTATAAAGTGAAAATAATCATATCAAAACCTGTCTATGTCTAGAGAAACTGGAGAAATGACAGTTAGCAATGGGAGGAAACCCAACCTGTGTGTTATTGAATATTTTCCCTAAGTATATATTACCTACTTGATTTATAAAGTATCATATGTATAAGTATATTTATAAATATTTTGATTGTAGGATGACAGGAGTGGATGAAATAGGTTTTTGGCTGTAAAATAGGCATGAAATTTTAATGGTTAATGGGAATTATACGACACAATAAGCTCTGTTTGTGAAAATGATTAAAAATAACTACTAAAACCAACAAATAGAATGATTCAACTCAGATCTAAAGCTCAGTGCCAATTTTAACATAACTCTAGTATTTGTACCAAGAAAAATTGCTATTTTCCACTTTTGGAAATGTATATGAATATCTAGGTGTTAGGTTTTGAAGCTGTATATTCAAAAGCTAATTGAAGGGATATAGAGCCAGTAATAAAAAACAACAAAAAATAGTGGATTAGCCTGAAAGAAAAATGATTCCTAGAAAGGTTAAGAAATTTTGAAAATTGGTTCATAGTTTCAATAGTTTTATAAATGTGAGTCCTCATTCAAGCTGGTTTGCAATTCGTGACGTGATATGAGTGCAGGGGGATCGTATGGAATGACTTACTTTACCTACAGAGAGAAGAAATAGGGCATCAAGAATTGAACATGCTTTCAATTCTAAATTACATGTGTTTTGCGTACAGCTGATTATGGACATAATTTTAATCCTTGAAGTTTTTCGTCATTTAAAAAACCAGAATTTAGTAAATTGAGAGCATTCTAAATATGTATGTACACAAATACTGTACAATGTTGTACATATTGTTGTCATTTGTTATGTATTTCCCTGATAGACCTATTGGTTATTTCTTCACAGGTATGAATTTCAGCTTTTTTTCTTTGGTTATCATTGCTTTTAACCATTCAGCCTCACTATATCTCATTGTTTTCTTCTTGAATCAGGCAATTATGTCTCCAAAGATAAAAGAACTGTTTTTTGTTTTTCTCCTTGCCTTGGAAATTAGGTCATTTTGACATTTACCAGTCTGCTAAAATTATACTGATTGTACTTCAAGGAATATGTATCTGATAAGTAACATTATACCTTAATGTATTAAGCAAAGTTTCACTGCATGGAAAGTTCCAACTCAAGGCGGGGAAAGGGACAAATTGCATTGATTGGATGAGTCTGAGAGAGACATCTGCTGGCTGCATTTGAATAGCTACTCTGGGAAATTTTTTATCAGAGCTGGTAGTTCTACTTTATAATGTACAGTCAGGGGAAAGGGGGGAAAAAGATTCAGCAAAAATGTCTGACAACATTGCCAGAATTTAACTCATTCAAATAATATTGTCAATTACATTGTAACTACAAGTACACCAAAAGATACATAGGTGTATGCACTACGGAAAAAAAATGCTTTAGCAGTGCTCATTGATAATGCCCTTTCTTTTAAATAATAATAAATGGATAGTAAAGTCATATGTAACATAATCATAATGTAATGGTAAATCAATTGTCATAAACTAATACAATATTTAGCTGGACCAAATTACTTGTCAAAAAGTGAAAAAAGAATGCCAAATACAGAACATTTGTATTTTATAAATTGTTATCTTTGGATATTAACATTTAAAATTTTTGAACTGTCACATCTTTATATGCACTGTGTCTTAAGATTTATTTTTGTTTTGCCATTCAACTTTGTTCATGTATTTACTTATGTAAATAATACCAAAAATGCTAATAATTATTATGTAGATTTCTTCTTTTGCTACAGCCATCACTTCTAAAGATACCAAGAAGTGCGTACAATTTGATAATTATGTCTGTGAGTCACATACTACTTTGTACATACATTACTATGAAAAATCCACATAGACCAAAAATTTAATCTGAAAGAATAGTATAAAAAGTTAAAGTAATTGAATAAAAAAACAAAAAAGAAAGAAAAGCAATGTCCAAAAGTCTGAAAAGGATTTTAGGCACTTGAAAACTCTTTCTCTTTTTATATGAGTCCTGTGAAGTAGCCAGTGATTATATTTTTATAAGTAGTTTGTTCCTTGACCAGCTTTGTAAAAGATAAAACACTGACTCTATCTCTTCCAGCAAATCTCTTTGGGTTCAAACTCGTGGCTTATCCGGCCATTCCACCAAAGTCTTTCTCTGTTGGTACAATTGCTTCACTGCTCTTTCTATCCCTTTCCTGTGGAGATGAGTTGCTGTAACTGTCACCTTTGTTTTGCTTTAGAGAATTGTGTCATTTTTGTGCATGAGAGTGAGGACTACAGGCATCTTCCAAAGACCTTTTCTTCTTTCGTGCATTAATAATCGGCTTAAGTCATACTGATACTTAAGGGCTGATGTAAGAAATATCAGTTGTTTGCGTACTGAAGCCTCTCTCTTTTCCTCGCTCACCTGTTCAGTAACAAAAGGAATTCTTCGCATTTATGTAGACTATGACATACACAATAATTTCACACTTTAAAATGTTTTATTCTAATAATCTTACACATAGGTAGGATTATTTCTCCTGCCTTTATCTAATTTGCCTTCCTTATTTTACCCTTCATTCAGATTATCATTAAATTAAAAAATAAATCATTTTATCATATTTATTTTCTATGTTGTCAAGAACTTTTGGGAAAAAATTTTGACCAAAAATGGAAACCAATATTTTTATTTCCACATAAGGAAATTGATACACAGAGAACATAAATGATTTTCCCTGGGGCATGCATATTTATTTATTTCTTGTTTATTTATTATATTGCCCAAGCTGGCCCTTTACATTTTTTATTTAACATTTCTTTTGAAGGACGTTCCCTATTCATTAAAGAAAGAATAAAGTTTTTCTGATAAATATATCAGATCAAATTTAAATTTAGTGTTAATTTCCAATAATTATTGTATATCTCCAGAATTCTTCTCTAGTATTTGTTATATTATTAATATCTAATTGCTACTTACTGACATCTGTCCTTTTTCTCTCTTCAATGGAAATCTCAAATTTGCTCTGATCATGCAAATAATACTTAAAGATATCATGCTTTTTATTTTCAACATATTTCTATTTACTTATTTATATGTCTGCTAAACTAGTACTATACAAATACATTTATATATTATGAAACATTTTCAAAATTCTGATTGATAAAATAAATATAAAAAATACATATCTAAATGATTATCATGCCCATCCCAATTGTTTCTATATTTATAATTTGACCTAGATACAAACTGCTCATTTAATAATATGTAAGACAGGGCAAAATAATTGACAATATACAAAGATAATAAAGTGAACAAAATATGCCCAGTACTTTACCTGAACCTTATTATATCCCAGTCAAAAGATAAAGTATAGAACAATTTGAATACACCATTTTCAGTGTTCTGGCATTCTGTTTTGTCACTTGTTTTCCTATTATAACAAGTTTGTATGCATCAAGACAATCCATATTTCCATGTTTTGTTTTTTTACCATACAATTTACCCCAACTTTGCCCCACGCCCCATTTTTTTTTTTTTTTTTTTGTGGAATCCATTCTTCAATCAACACAGGTCTTGTTTCTCCTCTCACCATTGTTGCTCAGTCTGGTCTTAACTACTGGCTCAATTCAGCTACTACCTGTTTCTCTGCTTTTAATCCTAGGCTGTCACTGGAGAGATTATTACAGAAAAATACCTCATTTTGCACCTGTATGGTCTTTATATTCAGATGGAAGTTCTACACTTTTTAGAATTAACCCTTTTTACGTATCTGCTATATTTATACCTATTTTTTGTAGCTGTTATTTCAAAGATTCACCTCTTTCCTCAAATTCTTTTTCTCATGCACTCTCACCTGCTCCTCTGTTTATTGAAAACCTTGCCTAGAGGGGAAGTGAAGACCATTATATATCAACTTGAATATACCCATCCATTTAGCAAATATTTATTTACTTCTTTCTGTTTTGGATATATTGGGAAAAGTGTTGTTCTGGGCCCTTACACCTAGTGAGGAAGACTGACTGACATGGCAGACTCCTTGTTGTCCTTTACCACCCTCCTTATTATAATTGAGTTTAACTGGCACATGATCATTTGACAGTGATTATGAATGCCGGGTGCCATAATTGGTATTTTAAATTTTATTTCATCTTTATTTTCTGACATTTTATACAATAAATCTATTATAACCTATTAAAATCTATTTATTATTATAAATAAAACCTATTATAGGAGTTGTATAATTCTTAAAAGTCTATGAGAAACAGAAATGAATAGCTAACTTGTCAAAAGGCTATGCTAAGTACTACACGTGGATTATTTCAATCCTTGTCACACACCCATAAAGGTTTGCTGATTGTTACTAGGGTAGCAAGTCTGTGTAAATACACTTGCAAAACTGAGGTTTATGAGGTGAAGTAACTAGCTCAAGGTCAAACATGTAGTAAGGATAAGAACCTGTGGTACCAATACATGACAATCTGGCCAAGAAGCACCTATAATTAATCTTACAACAGTAAGAATTTCTTAGTATCACAGCATTTCTAAAATACAAAAATTTCCTTGGCTGTATCTTCTAAAAAAGTTAGAAGCTAAACAATCTTTTCCACTTTCATGGCTTACCAAGGCCTTTAAGAACAAATCACTGATGTGTCCTGAAAGGCTGAATGAGATCTGGTCACTATTTCCTCCCACCTCCCTCATGTTGAACTGCTGTCCCCTAGACTCTGAAACTCCAGCCACATGGCTCTTTAGTGTGTTTGTTCAATGAATGCAGCATGATCTCTTGTATGTCACGTCTTTTTGCATGTAACATATCCCCTCTGTCTAGAAAGATCTTCACAGCCTTCTGTCCCTATCCTACTTCACCTAGAACACCATTAAATTTATTGACATTATTGTAAGATGCAATATTTGAAATAACTTTTTTTATTTTGAGATAATTGTAGATTCCCATGAAGTTCTAAGAAATGGTACAGAGATATTGTGTCCACCTCCCTCCTAGTTCCCTCCAATGGTAACTTTTGGTATAATTACAGTAATAATATCACAACCAGGAAATTAATGTTGATACTCCAGCAACATAATTAAATTTTCACCAGCTTTATATGCGCTCATTTGTGTGTATACATTTCTATCCAATCTTATCATGTGTAGAGTCATGTGACGACTATCAGAGCCAATATACAGAGTGGTTCCATCACAAGGATCCCTCGTTATACATTTTTATAGCCACATCCACTGCCCTTCCTCTTCCCTTCATAATTCCTGGCAACCATTAAATGTTTTTTTAGGAGTACTGCTCAGATTTTTGAAGAATGGCCCTCAATCTCTACAATATTGTCATTTTAGCTATAAAATGTTTATATGCTTTAAAAAATTTTGGTAATACACTTTAATTTTTAAGACACGTGTAGATTTACAGAAAAATTTTGAGGATGGTTCTGAAAGTTCTGGTGTATGCTCCATACCCAGTTTCCCCATAAACCCCATCTTACATTAATACAGTGTAGTTGTTAGAATTAATGAAACAACATTTATACATTATCATCAAAGTAGATGCTTTATTCATATTTCCTTACGATTTACCTAAATGTTATATTTTCTGTCCCAGGATCCCTTCCAGAATACTATATTACATTTAGTTGTCAAGTCTTCTTAGGTTCCTCTTGGCTGTGACAGTTTCTCAGATTTTTTTTTGCTTTTGTTTTTGATGACCTTGACAGTTTTGAAGAGTACTGCTCAGGTATTTTGAAGAATGTGCTTCAGTTGTGTTTGTCTGATGTTTTTTTTCTCAGACTGGGGTTATGAGTTTGGAGTAGGAAGACCACAAAGGTGAAGCATCATTTTCATTTTCATCATATCTTATCAGGGGTATATGCTATCAACATGACTTATCACTATTGATATTAACCTTACTCACCTGAGGTAATATTTGTCAGTTTTCTGCACTGAAAAGCTTTTTTTTTTTTCCCTCCCTATCTATGTAAATGATATTCTTTGGAAGGAAGTCACTATTCGCAGTCCATACTTAAGTGGGAGACGTCCCACCTCCTGGAGGGTGTAGCATCTACATAAATTATATGGAATTCTTCTGATCAGGAGTCTCTTCTCCCTTATTTATTTATTTACTTATTTAATCATCATAGATTCATGGATACTTACTTTACATTTTGGATGATATTCCAATATACTTTATTTACTTCGTCGCCTAAATTGTTCCATCTTGGGCCATTGAGAGCTCCTGTAGTTGGCCGCTGTATCCCTTTCACATACCCCCATCATTGCGTTAGTTTGTTTGCTTCCTTGTTGCTGTGGTTGTTAAGATGTCCTCATTTGCCAGCAATACAAAGTGTTCCAGTCTCATCCTACAATTTACTTCATTAGTCCTAGAATCAGCCATTTATCCAAGGAGCCCTGGCTCCTCTTATTGGAAAATGGGAGTAGAAACTAAATTCTAGGTGTTAGGTGTGCTCACTATGTCTATGTGTTTCAATAGTTTGTTTCATTTTATTGGGGAGTGGTATTTTGCAGTATAGGCATGACACAGTTTGTCTAAACTTTCCCTTTTGAAGGCTATCTAGGTGATTTCCAATTTTTTGGCTTTCTATAAAGCAGCTCGTAATGTTCATGTTCTCCGGATGAAAAGCCCAAGAGTGCAGTTTTAGGGTCATATGGTCAGTTCATGTTTAGTTTTGTAAGACACTAGTAAAATGTCTTCCAGAATGGCTCTGCCATTTTACCTTTCATTCCCACCAGCGACGTATGAGTGACCCAGTTTCTCCCTATCCTTGTCAGCTTTTGGTATGACTTTTTAAAACCATTTTTATAGATGTGTAGTGATATTTTGTTTTGGTTTTACAATAAGATTTTATGTGCTGCTGAGAAATAAAGAAGGAATGAAGGATGGAAGGAAAGAAGAGAAAGCTATGTGACAGGGAGCCCACATGACAGGGGGAACCCATGTGGCAGAGGGAGGCTACCAATTAATGACTCTCCCCTGACTATGAACTACGTCCTGAATTCAAAAATGTTGAAATCTGACAGAAAAAAAAATGCAGCATAGACTCAATACATAGTTGAAATCAGTTCCTCCTTCATATCTTACATAAGAGGCCATTTTTTCTCACAGAATCTTGCTTGATCAGACTTGATGAAGTCACCTACTTCCATGTTCAGTAGGTCCCTTTTGTTTCCACCGTAGACCTAACAACACTTTCTAATTGTATCACGACACATTTAGTTCACGTGTCCCTCTTCCTCCCTAAACCCTAAGCTCCACCAGCGGAAGGGCTGTATCTGCTTTGTTTACCAGAGTTTCTCCAATGCCTACTCCAGCTTCTGGTTTTGAGGTGTTCAACAAATATTGCTAAATTATTGCACAGATATATTCTTCATTAATCAATGCATGTTTTTAATCAAATCATTTAATATTATCAAAAAGTTCTATTTACTTATTTATAATACAGAAAATTGATGTAGATCAATTCCAAGACTCTAGACTTCCAGATACAGAGAGGAGTGATAAGCGACGTAGATAAAGAGATGATTTTTATTTTCACACTCAGGACTATTAAAGAAAAAAATACCATTTAAAGTTATCAGTAAAGTATACTATATCCACATAGTTTTAAAAATAAGGCTAAACTTTTTTTTTTTCTTTTGCAAACATTATTTGTATCCCCGTCCTCAGTGTGTCAAATCACCACGATATCTTTGATTGCTGGTCTATCTTCCAAAGAGACTTAGGTCTCTAAATATCGTGTGGAAGGAGGCCATGGTTACTCTTGGTTCTATATCCACCTAGAAATTAAGATAATGTTAGAGACATACAAAAGATAACACCCTAGCACTCAGTAAATATTTGGTTTGTTGGGCCCTACCAATAAGGAAAAACTTGCTAAAACAGTGATTTTCAATTTTTATTAGCTTTTGATCTATAGTTATAACATATTTCAGAATCTCTCTTTAATATTGAGGTCAATACAAATTAATTTCAGTGTATTTATTGAAAACAGTTTCATGACACAAATTTATTGCAAAATTTATGATTAGTGGGATAAAAGTTAAATTATGTGCCATGGTACAGGAAGCCAATGCATTAAACTCAAAATGCTTGACATGTCTCTAATAAAAGAGAATGTAATAAATCATATTCAATATAAAATATTAATCAATAAGTGGCACCTATGCATTTCTTGATAGGAAAGTAAGCTAAAATATAGGAAAAGAGCAAGGGTAGTGACCAGGCCATTTTCAAATTAAATAGAGAATAGTCTTCAATTTCTAATATGTTTGGGCAATTTTAAATCATTTTTGTGATGTCATTACATAATCTTAAATAAAGATTGATGGAGCGTAATTTAATCTATATAGAGAAATGACTAGAGGGGAAATAGAAAAATTTACTACTTAATATGAGCAATGTAAATAGTGTGACTGAATAAATCAGGTGAAATCACTTCATATTTAAATAAATAGCAATTTTGTATAGTTGTCTTGGTATTTTTTTATTTTTCCATTTAAGAAAACTTATATCATTTGTCAGTGGACATCTTTCCATCAATCCTTCTATGAACCTCAAAGGTTGGTTGGTATCAGAATATGAAGTAGCACAAAGACCCAGCACTTAAATATTAGTTTGATTTAGAGGAATTCGGAACAACAATACAAAAACAAAGCTTGGGAAGAAAATTATGCTAGAAGGCTAGGAATGTACCCACACCATTCTAAGCAAAGACCCTATAAATATTTCCCAGTGATGAATAATTGTTTCAGTAGAATATGACCATTATTTTCCAAGATTTGAGGCAGCCTAGCATACTGGATTAAAAATTAGGGGTAGTCCAAAATACTGCCCAGTACAGAGCTCCTTCAGATTCTAGAGTCCATTGGTTTTAACCAAAGAAATAGAGGTGCCAGATCATTTCCAGCAGACTAAAACCAAGAAGCAACAGACCAGGAATCTAGTAGGTAAGCAAGAATAAGAAGTAAAACTGTGGATCTCTCTGTCTGTGTGCATAAATACTCGGGGTGTTAATATTAGAAATATGGGTGGATGACAGGACCCCCTCCACCTCATCCTCTCTGAAATAGAAATGTGTCATAAATAAAATGTACAAGTTCTTTGATTTTCAGTATCTCAAAACTCCCTGTAGAAGAGAAAAGAGACAGATTTCAGAGAAAAGAAAAACAAAATTTCCAGTATGGGGTTTAGTGTTAACTATGTTTTAATATGCATGAGTATCTATTTAATCTCTGTTTTTTTGGCATTTTTTTTCTGAAAGAGGTGTGAACATGCATCTTGGTGATTTATGAAATCAATTATATATAGTTACCATGTATATTATAATCATACATGTAATTTCTACACACATATACTTTTTTAATTTTTAAAAAATTGTATTCAGAGTATTGGATCTCAGAAATGAATTCATGCTTGGACCACATTCCTTCTGAGTGTAGTAAGAAGTACTTTGGTAAGGGCCGGCCGAGTGGCGCGGTTGGTTAAGCGCTGGCTTGGGAAGCCAGCGGCCCCGGTTCGGTCCCACATGTGAGGGCCAGTGACACTGCCCTCAAAAAAAAAAAAAAAAAAAAAAAAAAAAAAATAAGTACTTTGGTGACAGAATTATCATTGCTAAAATGTATACATCAAATAGTTTTACCCCAAAACTTCTCTTTGAATGGTATGAGTGAATGCATGATACATGACCAGTAAGGGATTTTGTGAGAGTAAATGTTTGTGTAACAGGTCAAAGCAGTTCTACTATTATCAGACTGATCCATGATTCTAATGTATACTAGATCGATCTAAAAATATGGTGGTCAAAAGGTTAAATAACTAACCCTCAGGCGTGGTTGTGTTTAGGAGAAGAAATTTTGCTGTGCTGAAGCCAAAAGAGATAAGTGAGGGTGACTGGAAATATACCCAGCGTCTCCAATCCTAAAGTCCTTGGGAAAATCACTTTTTTTTTCTTTTCTCATCCCCTTGAGGTGTTTTGCTAACCATGTTTTTTTCTAAGCTTTCTTAGGAGAGGAAAGCATCCGGCAGGGAGGTAGATGTCTGTCCCAAACCACACCCGACTGCTTCTGTGTCTTTAGTAACATGTATGTAGGCTTAAATATCTTGAATGAAAAAGCAAAATTATGATATTGGAAAGAAAATTATTCAAATTAGTTATGAAAATATTAAACTGTTAGGAGCTCTGGCATGATTGGTCAGGAGTCCCAGGAGAAGCTGAGAGGCAAAACATCTGAGCAAGGATTGGGGCAATTTCCGGTTCCATGGGGAAGGCACTTGGAGGTTAACACTCCGTCCTAACAAGTAAAAATCTGAACGGACTGAAACGTCCACAACTCTTCTGGGATTTTGTAAGAGGGGAAGGTCACAGGGCAAACCACTGTCTCCAAGACTGGAGAGAGACAGGCGTACAGGGAGTCACAGAGTCCTGAGCAGACAGACATACAGGCAGAAACCACTGCCGGAAACATGCTGGAGGAGGAAACCCTGAACTGTCATAATTGACAGCTGTCATTATGTGCCTCTCGAGAGAACTTTTCCTATTTATTTTTTGTTTTAGTTCTGTCTTCAATGAAGTTTCCTTTTCTTTCTCAAAGCTCCAAAAATACACCATTCTTGTATGTGAAATGTTCAATATTGCATAATTAAAGATTTTAGATAGTACCCCCAGTATCCAAAAATACCTAAAAGGAGAGACTACAGATTTAACAGAATAATGAAAATAAAGATTATATTGATATATACAAATTTAAGAGATGTTATAATTTTATGCAGTAATATTCTATTTGGATGATTTTATCATCCATAAATTATAGGGTGGCAGTATGGAACATGATAGACTGGGCAACAAACACACAACTAGGGTAGAAAACCTGGATTCTAACTCCAGTTCTTTTGGAAATAATGTAATAGTTTCAGCCTTGAGTTTCTTCCATGCAAAATAAGACAGTAAACATAAAGATTTTTATTTTCCTCCTGTCTTCAATATTATGTTAATCCATTTAAGTATACACATGTTTTAAAATACTTGGTCAGTTTGCATGCATATTTTAGTTTTTGTTCTGTAAATAATGGCCCAAAGATGGTTAAACAGATGCTAATGGAAGGTAATAGCATCCGGAAGTTGATATCAAAAGAGAGAGAAGCCGCTGGAAAATACCCCAGTGAAACATTTTGCTGAGGTTCACCCTGGTAATCACGTGCTGACTCATTCAGATCATAGAATTATTTCAAGGATCATAATAATTTATATAAGATGTTTATAAACACTTCACCTTCAAAAACCCTATGTTAATAATATCCATGTTATTAAAGGTTTTGCGGATAAAAATGTAGCAGCTGCCTTTTAAAGGAGAATCTGGCCGTTCTGAGGATAGACTTTGAAGAGAAGCCTCTCCTTTTCCTTGATAGTGATTCTATTTCTTCTTCTTGGCTTTTTTTTTTTTTTTTTTTTTTTACACTGAGAAATTGTTTATTATCTATCACATTGGAGCATTTCTGAAAGGTGACCACAAATATTACCAGGAAGAATGTGGGACACGGTCATTCATGTCACACGAGGCTGGCAGGACTGAAAAACATGGAAGGGTACCTATTTCATCAAATCCACTGAATTATGTAAACAGCAAACTTTCTCTCTAGGAATCTATCTTGAAGACATGATGATAAAGACAGAGCAACATCTGAGCAGTTTTTGCAAACTAAGTTCTATTTTTTTAAAACATTTATTATTATTATTATTATTATTAGTTACAGATGTACGAAACAATGCAATAGTTATCATTTTCACCCCTTACAAAGTAACTAGCCCCTCCTCCCTCGCATGTCCCCCTCACCCCCGATATCATACATATCTATTACAATTCCATTGACTCCATCCCCACACTATATTCCACATCCTATGACTATGTATGTGTTAAATTATAGTTGACATATAATATTATTCAGCAGCAACTTCAGAAGTACAGTGAAGTGGTCAGGCCACTACACCATCCATGAAGTGGTCTCCCTGACAAGACATGAGTCCTTCTGATCCCCTAAGAAAAATAATGGACAGACTTGGAGGAGAATATAAGGAGTTCAGTTTAGGAAATGTTGATGTTATATCTGTTAGACATACTATGTATGATGAGTAGGCACACGCTTTTGCTAAGTGTTTTTTACACATAGCCATTTATTATACAAAAGCTAGCTATATAAAACAGGTAAAAATCACTATGTTTTCTTCTTCATATAATGGTATTTTTAGATAATAAGAACTCTTGTATCTTTAACACTTTGAGGACTAGAGTAAATATTTTTCTTTAATTTCTGATTTTTTGATAGGGATTTTATGAAATCTGTAATACATTGGGACATAAGAATTTTAAAAAATTAAAACTTCATGGCCCATATTTTGTAGATAGGTGAAAACATGAAATATGCAATATTTTTCACTATGACAGTGTTAAGGTATACATACCTGTCATATTAACTTTCTGGTAAAATGTCTATCCTGAAAATTAGCACAACAAATGAATCAGACATACAGAGGTAATGCCTTTGCCAGCCCAGAAAATATATGCAGAGCTCCTGTGCCTGAGTGCCCCTTTATTCTTTTCATGATTTGTCATGGAAATGGGAGTTGACAGTTTTATGTATGGAATGCAAATCTGGCTCACTTTATCAATCCATGCATATTAATATGTATGTATGGTAATTTTTGTTGCTCGTGGAATGGCCTTTAGACACTGCTTAAGTTCTATGCAATTTAATAGGTGAAATGTTGGAATGTATGCAATTTATGGTCTTGTTATTAAACCAGTGAAATGTTTGTAGAAATCTGCTTGGTGACTGTCATTCTTTTATTATATTTCTACACATGATCAAAAATCAAGAAGTAAGATGTATTATCATATACATAATAATGCATATAAATACTATAGACAAGACACACATATTGACCAATGTAAATGTTTCTATTAATGGAAATTCAATAACTTTATTAAAGCAAGAGAGTCATTGTTGAAGAATAATTGTTACATAATGAAGCTACATATTTTCATAAAGTTTCAGAAATTATCTGAATTAAGGTAATTGTGATCTACCAAGTGTTTCTTAGCTTTCTAATATAATTAGGAAACAAAATAAAACCTCATAATCCATAATTATTCTTCCCACATGTCAAAAACATTGTTATCAGTTAGTCTTGATTATGAAGATAAAAAAAAACTCCTTCCATCTTTCCCCCTTAGTTTTCCTGACCACTGTACTTCAAGGATTTAAGAATTTGTGCTTTCCAGTCAAGAAAATGTACATTTGAATCCCAGATCCAAGCACTTGTTGTCTGGGTGACAAATCTTTTAATCTCTCTCAGTGTCTGTTTCTCCCACTATAAATGGCAGTAACAATAGTAATTGCTTCATAGATTTTAATGACATAAGTAATTGAGATAGAAGAAGTAAAACATTTACCTACCGTTCTTTCTTACAATTAGTGCTAATATGATTTTTGTCATCATCATCATCATCATCATCATCACCATCCATGTATGATTTATAATAAAGATGTACATTTCTGCTCTGTACAGATGATAGCTATAACTATAAAGTATATAGATTGTTTATCTGTTCAGAAACTTACACTTAAAAGCATTATTTCTCTGTCTTGTGTATTCTGTAATTACACTGATCCATTTCCATGTGTGTATAAACATGCCCAGATTTCTTTCACTAAAAACAACAATAAAATATTCCTCAGATCACTTCTCCTAACCTGCATACCCCTCTAGCTGTCATCTTCTGCCCCTCTGCACTGGCATCACCCCAATTTCTTCAATGAATCACCATGCTTGATTATTTTGCACTTTGCATTCACTTCATTATGGAGTTGGCCCCCATCCCCTCCTTCAAATCCATCAAAGTATTCTATAACCTTAATATCTATAAACACAATGGATATTTTTCCAGTTTTTTTCTGGTCTTACTTAAGCGGTATTTGACAGAATTGGCTGCTACTTCCATCTTCAATATCTCATCATTGTCCCAACTTTTCTTGTTTTTTTTCTAGCCTCCTGCTGTTCCTTCTTAGTCTCCTTGCCTCTTCCATCAGATTTTCATTGTGTTCTAGTTTCTCAGAAACTCTTGGTGACTTAACCAAAGTTCACACATTTTTAATTCTTTCAATTTCTCAGTAAATTATTGAACAACAATAAAACACAAACAACAAAGACACCTGATTGCTTTGACCTAAAAAGTAGAACACATTTTTATTTCTTTCCCTCACCTCTTACATTCACTGCATTGATAAATTCTATCCCCTGTATATTTGAAATATGTACTCAATCTGATCGCTCTTCTTTATTTGCACTATCATCAATATTTCAACTGGGATACTGCAAAAATAGCCATGGTGGTGTTTTCTACTTAGCTACAAAATAAATAAAATGAATACGTACGATATGTAGCATAGTTAGGTTTGTTATGTTGTGACAAGTTCTGTGGGAAAAAAAAAATTAAGGAAGGGCACTAAGTATGTTTTAGAAGTTGATGTGGTTTTAATTTTAAATATGAAGTTGAATGTAAGCTACACTGAGAGGGTAACATATGAATGAATGTTCATAATATCTATTATTTCCAAGAAATTTGCTTAAATAATTCAAGCTGTCTAGATTTTATAAACTAAAATAAATAACTCAATGACTTTCCAACAATATAATTCAATGTAAATCATGATATGTGAAAATTAAATACATGTAACATGTGTTAAATGTGATCTTGAACATTTTTTTCTAAGTTTCAGCAGAAAGTCATGAAGGCAAATGTTATAGGAGGAAATCCTTGAGGTAGTTTCTAGAGTATTTATGCAAATTCTAAGATAGTATGAAAAAAATATGCCAGTATTAACACATAAGGTTCCTGTGGGCTCAATAAGAGCAGTGGAAAACACATAGTATGAAGGTTGAAGACACTGTGATAAAGAACTTCCTCAGAGATGAAGAGTTGCTGGTATCTTGTGGGTTTCCTCTAACCTCCTATGGTGAGGCCTCCTCCTTAATCTGAAGCCAAATGAGAGTGGACTTCAAATCAACAAGTCTGTATTCAGGTCTGAAAAGTCTAAATGCAAGAGGTCAAACCTGATCTCTTGGGAACAACAAGGTTAAATGAACTCAGAGTTCATCTACTGGCTGCCAAGCAGAGGAACAGTGAGCCATCTCTAAAGAAACCTTTCTAAGTAGATTTCCATGAGGTAACCTCCACAGGAAAGCATGGAAGTCTGGGTTGGCCTACAGGAGATGGGACATGAGTGATGGCGACATAAACACTCAAGTGACAAAAGGAACATCACCAACTATAGAAAATTCATGCATCTATGCAATTGTGAAGAAAGAGTCACAAGAGAAAGAGTTAGCTTAAAGAATAATATGGAACCCAAATTATACTAATTAATACTAGATTACAATCTTCCCAGACAAGTGAGAAGGCAACTGGTCCTTATCTCTCCCAACTTCTCTTGCCCCAAATTTGGAGGGTTCCCCAAAAAGCCACAGTCCAGGACAAGAGATCAAGACAAAGAAACTATGTCTTTTCTTTCCTTTGTTTGCTTATGAGTTGAAGAGAGAGAAATCATAGATTTAGAAAGAAGTTGAAGATTTGATGTTAGACTGACAGGGAATTATATTATCCGAGAGGAACCAGAAATCTATGAGATCCTCTGAGATTTTGTTTATAGTTAGGAAACAAAATCAACGTACAGAATGCAATGAAAAGAAAAATTATGAGGAAGAATAAAGTTTCTCCCTGATCACATCCTACCACATCCAATTTTTAAATAAGCTGAATATATGCAATTTTATAAATTTCATTAAGTTTTTCTTTGAGTTATAATTGGTTCTGTTGGAAACTTTGTTGATTAAATTCAGTTGTTCTTTATCTAAAATTAGAGATCAGGTCATTTAAAGGAACAATTTGGCAAATTATTCTCAATAATACAGTGAGGAATGATGATGAGTGACTTTGAAGCACAAACAGAAAATCATTAGGTGTCCTGTTGAGCTCACCCTTCACTGTCTTTGAGCTATGTCAGCACTCTAAATTGTACGTAACTGATAACAATGGATATGATTTTTCTCACAGGCATGCAAAATACATTTTCTGGAGTAGAGGTACTATTAATTTCCTTCTTGTCTCTCCCAAAGAAGTCAGTTTTCCATCCATTGATCAAATTCATTTTAGTATTACTGATTATTTAATGTCTCTCAATTCTCCTCTGAACTGTTTTGCAGTATCTTATTAGTCCCCTCATAAATTCACAAAGTTAAACAAAAATTTTGACACATGTACATTTTTTATCTGTATGTGAGTTATTGATTTTATTCTTTAAAAAAAGTTTTTCAAGCATTGGAGATTCCACTGAGAGGCTCAATTGTGTCACCTGGCATGGCAGGTACAGGGGATACACTTCATGCTGTTGGTCTGCTGGTCTTTTCTTGGCTCCTGTAGTGAAACCTAAGTGGCAGTAGAAGTTTGTATTGAATTTGTGTTTACCTCATTTTTGTGTGTTTTGTTGTGGTTTCCGTTTCACTGGTGTAGTTTATTTGCCATTGGTGACAGCAATTATTGGCATTTTGGTTGTATGGTCTCGTTAGTGATCTCTATAGATGGATTAGAGAGACCTATTGTCTGTTGGGTGACAAATGACAAAAAATAAGATTTTTATTCTTTTTTGATTGTTTTACTTTAAAAAACTTGAGCTCAAATAAATTAATAATTATGTGCCCACAGGAAAGAAAATGGCTCTTTCACATCTGTGTTTCTATGTTTAGTCTTGACCTGTGGCTGAAGTTACAGATCCTAAACTATAAGCACTGTGCATGTCTATGGGTTTTATGTTCAGAGAGGCTTTCACCTCTCATTACGTGAGTCTGAAATGTTTTACCATCTCTAGATGACATTAACAAATTAGATCATAAAGTACCTTACATTATAGGAACTCTGTTCTGATTAGCTTATAGAGATAAATAAGCACTTACATAAGTTGAATATTCCTAAAATTCCAAGAGAATATGGATATTAAAATGATAATAATTTAAATGTCATAAACTTCTATGAAATTTTCTTCTAATACAAAATAACCAAACAATATTTGAAGACACAAAATCAAATAGGATGACTTTTGACAAGATTAATTAAATAATTTTTATTTAAAAACTCTAGTTTTATCTTTTTTTTCTGTTTATTACTATTAAGTATGATAAAAAAGCATCAATTTCATTCTATTTAGGTCGGTTTTCCTTCCCAATACCAGTTTACTGATCAAATAAGGTAAAAATTATTCATGTGTAATATTTAAGATTAAGAAAAATCCAAATTTGTTCAACTAAATTGAATAATTTTGTCAAATGTGTTATTTCTATGGTAATTATGTTTTTTAACATGTCAGCACAAAGGAAATTTTTGAGATCTTTAAATAATTTAAAACCTCAATCTGATATTACCTTAATAGATACTAACTATATGCCTGAATAATTTTTAAGTAAGATAAAATACCAAACAAGGTTACTAAGCACCATTGTAATTTTATCTGCCTTTTTACCTTCATATTCTATACAGAGGCTATAGCTTTGGGTCATGAATGTGTCAATGAGACATGTGTGACCTCAGAAAGTTTCATTAAAAGTCCATGGAATTGTTAGTGTGGTAAATGCTTGTGTAAGACAGACAGACAGATCTCATTTATCCAACCCCTTGCTTTTTTGGTAAAATAGTAGTTACTTTGGTTAAAAGTTATGAACCTATACCAGGAGCAATGGTGACAGAGAAATACAATGTGTGTGTCTTTCTGTTTATCAGGGAAAAAAGTGTATGTTTTTCCTAAAGCAGCAGTTCTCAGACTTCTTAGTCTGAATCTTCTGTACTTTTGTGGACCCCAAAAAGCTTTTGTTTATGTGTGTTCACTATCATATTACTATATTGGCAATAAAAACTGACATTTCTTTTATCACATCAATTCATTTGAAGATGGTGATAATGAACATGTTACATTATGACGTAAATACATCATGGTGGTGTTATGAAAATTGTTTTGACCTTGCAGACCCCTTGAGAAAACCACTGTCCTAAAATAAAGTGCCCTTTGGTTCCAGAAAATGAAGGAACATAATGAAGGATAATATTTAGAAAGAGAGTCTTATTTGCCTTGGGTTATAGTAACTGTGCCTGGAAAAAAAAAAAAAAAAGAAAAGCTATAAAATACATTAAAATGTAAGCAAAGTTCACTCAGTTTGGATAGGCTTGCTTCTGTAGTTTCTAATTAGTGCCTTTAGCTATAATTGGAGAGGTTATTATTATTTTTTTTAATTTGATGCAAACTGCCTATATAGTAAAGACCCTGTATTGTATTAGCTTAATTTTCTGTGCCTTATGCCAAATTTATAATCTTCTTTACTACTTAAAGAAAGAAGGAAAAAGAGACCAAAGATTTTTCCACTCATGTGAGTGATAGTTCTTTACAATTGTGTTATGTTCTGTGTTTCCTTATAGTGTTTTATTGTCACTTTGATTAAATATAAAAGCAACTATTGCTTCCCAGGCAGCCATGATCCCATCTTAATCAAGTGCAGGAGACTCTGACAGCTCTTTTGATTTCACTTTTCCAAAATCAACATTAAACTTGTAAAAAAAAAAAAATTCACTTGAAATTTTCCAGACAGCTCCTGGGAAATAATACATATTTCCTTTTTTTTCTTCATGTATAGGGAGATGCTCCAAATCATTAGGTTTGTTTGATGTATTAGTATTTTAAACATATAGAGAATTGTCAGATCAGAAGATATTCTCAACCTTCCCTAAATTTGTATAGGCATAGTATTCTGTGCATATTTTAGAAACACTGTGCTTTATGAGAAGACTCTGGAGATTTCTCAATGTGTTGCTTTCCATAATCTGTATTTATCCTCAGGGAGAGCACTGATCAAAACGCCTATGTGCCAGTTGTCTACTAAGTCTCAACAGAGAATTTTACTTTCCCCTATCCTGATATTCTGGGTTATAGAAAGAAACTAACCATAGACAGAAATGAACTATTTTACCATTAGACTTCCTTGAAGACTCTGCTACAAGCTAAGATAATATGTTTTAAGAACGAAAGAAAGTTTCGGAGTTTTGTGGAAAAGTACTATCTCAGGCACTTCTAACTGTTGACACGAAAGGGCAGACGCCTGGGTACAGGCTCTAGTGGACATCACTTAGTCACTTGAAGACTACACCAGTGGACTGAGTCATGATTTCTGTGACTCATTTTAGTCCAGCTGAAGTCAGCCACCTGCATGGATGGCTAACTCAGGATCCATGGAACTAAGGCTAATTACATGGGATTGAGAGAAATTAAACCATGTTTATTTATTTGGAATATTGTTGATGTTGTTTTAATGTTCTATTTCCCAGTCAAAGGCAGAAGTCCTTTATCTGTTATCTTAAGCGATTTCCAACCCATAACAATTTAGTAACTCTACTCTTATACATTGCAATAATATATTTAAAAGTGTTAGCTGATTGTCAGTGATCTCCCAAAACTCATACAATCTTACCAAGCCTCCTTACTTTTCATGGCAAAAAAAAAGTAAATTGCAAAAGTTTCATAAGAATCTGTCTTCCTTTTTACTAGTATTAAATTGACACGTGTGTAATCGCAGCCATCCGTGCATGGAGTGTCATATTTGAGAATGATGCTGATTGAATCAGGTGTGACAAGTCAGTTTTAAATAACAATGTTGGCTTTATTGACAGAGCCAATGCCTACAAAGTTCTGTTAGAAAAAACAACTTGCCCTATATCTGACTTACAGGGCTGAGTATTTTCAGTGTGAAGGAAGATAAATTCCTGACCGGTCAGGGGCCTGAGGATACTTTGGGGATCTCTGGAAGAGAAGAATTCACTCCAATATCTAGGCACTGTAGTTGAAATCTTGCAGAGATAGTTTCTTGGGTCTGTTTTCCTATCCTCTGGATAGCAAATAAATAGAAGCATTTAAAAGTATGATCTGAGATTCTTTATGAAAACTTTCATACAGAAATGAATTTTGTGGCATTGTGGGTTGTTCGATGATACTTTATGGCACTTAATTTGCAAAAGAACACTAAAGGAAGCCTACGGGTTAATATAAACACTTTCTGGGCCTATATAAATAGCTAGACAAAACTTAAAGAAACCAGTCTATTTTCCTGTGGTCTTTCTTTGATAATATGATGAACATCAGGTGGGAAGACTGCCAGAAAAATAAGTGTGAATAGAAAAATGGAAACAGGCAAAAATTATTACTGGGTGTCTTGTTTAGCACACATATCCTACTTATCTCTGTCTCATTATCTTTGAACTATTTTACAACTCTGTAAGTAGTAGATAAGTGACAGTGATACAGATAACTCTTGTCCATATACATACAAATAAATTTCAACAAAATAGGAGTGATTGATTTCCACAAAACTTGTAAAATAGTCAAGTTCATTTATCTATTAAAGACATTAATTTTAGTATTCCTGTTTGTGTCCAGTTTTAGGATAATTCATTGAACAGATGCAACATATTTTATACTTTCTCATTAATTAAACTATTTATTTCAAACGTGTCCATACTATGTTTAGATAAGAGCCATACTTTTACCTTTTAGAAAATAACAACTCATACAACTCAACAACAATAAACAAACAATCCAATTAAAAAATGGGCAGACAAATTGAACAAACACTTCTCCCAAGAAGACATACAAATGGCCAACAGATATATGAAAAGATGCTCCACTTCAACAAGCTATTAGGGAAATGTAAATCAAAACCACAATGAGACACCAGTTCACACCTGTGTAATAGCTATTATCAACAAGACCAGCAATAGCAAATGTTGGGGAGGTTGTGGAGTAAATGGAACCCTCATACACTGCTGTTTGAATATAAATTGGTACAGCCACCATGAAAAACAGTATGGAGGTTCCTCAACAAATTAAGAATAGGGCTGGCTGAGTGACACATTGGTTAAGAGTTGGCTTGGGTCACCAGCTCTGAGCAGCAGGGCCCCGGTTCAGATCCCATATGAGGGCGAGTGATGCTGCGCCCTCTACAGCTAAGATGGTGAACAATACCTCCACCTGGAACTGGGCTGCCTTGAGTTGCCAGTGACTGTGTAGGCTGCAGTAGGGCCGGGTGGCAGCTGGTTTGAGCTTTCGTGAGCTACCATGAGCCACTATGAGTGGCTGTCCAATGGCCGGCGAGCAACTGCCTCACCCGAAAAGAGTGCAATGTTCACAATACCAACATGGACCAGTGAAGCAATGTCCTCCACACTAGCCTGAAGAACACAAAGACAGCAACTTGTCTGTTCCCCTTCCCTGATTCCCCAATGCTGTTTCCCTCCCCCAATTCCCCTATAAAATCTTTTAAAAAAATAATTAAGAATTGAATTATCATATGACCCTTCTTTGATCTACCCCCAAAATCGGAAAACATTTATCCACAAAGGTATATGTACCCTGATGTTCATTGCAACATTATTCACTGTGACCAAGCCATAGAGAAAAACTGAGTATCCTGCAATAGGTGATTGGATAAAGGAGATGTGGTACATATATGCAATGGGATATTTGCTCAACCATAAGAAAAAATGAAATACTGCCATTTGCAGCAACATGGATGGATCAGACAAACAAGCAAAAACTCATAAATACAGACAACAGATTAGTGGTTACCAGAGCATAATGGGGGTGGGAGGTGGTAGAAGAGGGTGAAGGGGGTAAAACACATAGTAGCAGAAGGAAATTTGACTGTAGGTGGTGAACATGCAATGCACTGTGTAAATGAAGTCAAATAGAATTGTACATTTGAAATCTATATAACTTTATTAACCAGTGTCACCCCAATAAATTTAATTAAAAATATACTTTAATATATCATTTCAATTTACCTTTCAACCCCATTATCATCCTTATACTACTTCTACTATGAGACAGGTGCTTTTCAAATAGACTTACAAGTCCTTTCAATTCTAGGAACTACTCCACACTGTAGGTATAATTGTGCTCATATTTACATGTAAGGAAATAAACTTTCAAGATACTAATTTGTGAAATTATGATTTATACTGTTTCCAATGCCCCTGCCATTCCTAAAAGATTGTTAACTTTTGTTTTGTTTTGTTTTTTTTTGGGGGGGAGGTTGCTAACTTTTAAAAATGTTTAATATAATTCCAGAATTCAAATAAAACTACCACTCATTGTCTACTTCAATATAATAGAATTTGATTTAATTGTTTTATCAATCAGGATGTAAGCAATTAAAAAATATTATTCCAGAAAAGTTCTCAGTGAGATGAAGGGAGCTGGCATATGATGTTCACATTCTTCTGACAAAAACAAAACAAACAAAAAAATATAAATAACTCTGGAGCATTTTGTGATATATGTATACCTCTTTAAAATTGGCCAACTTCCTAACTTCCAACTTTACAGCAAGCCTATTAACCTTAGCTCACATTGTTCTGAACAATTTTTCAGAATCATCTACTTTATCACCAAAAGCCAGGAATTGCTTTTTCATTTTTACATTGTTTCCAGTTTTGGTTTTTTATTTTTATTTTTTATAAAAATAGAATTCTTGATGGAGCTGGCTTTCTTACATACCTCAGCAGTGTGACTTGCCCATGCTTGGATACAAGGTAGCATTTTGAATGTCTTACTATATAAATTTTTTTCTGTCTACATTGCAATGCGTTTACATTTTGCTTTCTTTTCAACATTTTCTCTATAACTATAGGTCTTCAATAACTATTTTTGAGAGAACAATATAACATTACTCCCTCTTGTCCCAGATTTCTATTATCAAATGTCTACTTGTCTTCAAATATTTGCCAATTTTGGCTTTCTTCTAAATTAAAAAGTCTAGAACAAAAACTTCACTTGGGCTTTTGATAGTTCTGGATAGTTTATATCTTAATTTCTCTTATCCCTTTTGATTAAATGTTGATAAGCCTTAGAGAGCTGTCTGCCCCTATCCATTTCTATATGTCTAGCAATATAAGAGGATCCAGTTGTATGGGTAATTGTGCTGCCTTCGATCTTTTCCTTAATACTCACTTTATAAAGTGATAATTAAATACGTATGTATATTGGCTAAGCCCCATTTGAGCATGTAGCATAACTCAATTTTCTCTGTTGCTTCTCTTTTTTTCCTTTGTGTTCAGTTTTGTCTTTACCATTGTTGCACTAATTGTCAATGATATCCTAGGTGCACTCACTACACTTAATTCTTACCAGTATTAGCTACTCTGCACATTTCAAAGTTGTCTGCCTCCTCTCTGTAGATATTTCTTTGGAAAAGTGTGTTCATACTTTCATGATCCTTAGATCTCCTTTGTTCTCTGACTCCTCTGTGGTTCTTTGGTTTGTCTTTGTTACCTTTCTCATTAGCCCCATATGTAATTCTTGAGTCTATGCTTTAATTTCTGTTCTTTCCTTTATAATATTCATACATTCAAGGACTTCAAATGTTTTCATCCTCTCTTTATCGTGTTGCTTTCAGTTGTATCAGAGTTTCCCCACCTTTATATGTAAATTCTCCTCAAAATTAGCATGTCAAGGCTGATTTTATTAGCTTCCCTAAAAAAATATATCATGTGAACATTTTTGATTCAGGGTCATCTTACCTCAATGCCAATCTCTGTTCTAAAGTAGAATCAGTTCATGGACAGAAAGCAACCTGGGAGCTATGCCTCACCTCATTTACTCCCCACGTGTTCATATCATCCTCAACCTCTGCTTATTCTCTCTGAAATAAGGATCATAATTTCTTCTTGCCTACCTTTTTAAACAGGTATTATTTTCACCAAAACCCTCATAATTTCTATAGAGCTGATTGAGAAAAGCTAATATTTCTGTTTCCTATTTTCACCTTACTGTTACACAGCTACATCTTAAAATTTCTTCAACAAATTTTATTTTCTATATAGCCTTCCCCTATTCTATCATGTTACTTCTAAATTCCTAAGGTTTTGATTTAAAATCTCTCTGCTTGGGCCGGCGGAGTGGTGCAGTGGTTAAGCGCTGGCTTGGGAAGCCAGCGGCCCCGGTTCAGGTCCCACATATGAGGGCCAGTGATACTGCCCTCGAAAAAAATATGAAATAAAATAAAATCTCTTTGTTTTTCAATACATTAACAGATACAGATATTAAAATTCTTTACGTTTTTCTCACTCTTGGCTCCTTTGTTTGATTTGTTAACCATATTTTCTATGATCCATAACCATTTGGTTATATCGCTCAGGCAAGTCCAGCATCTTTTTTTGTTAGCCATGTAGGTAAGTACTATAATTTCACAAATCAAATGGTACAATACATTGGGAAACAGATTTTTTACAGATATGGCCTAATATTAAAATGCTGTCTGGAATGAATTTCTTTAGAATTTGCCATCCATATCTGTATTCAGCACCCATGGGAACCCCTTATCCATGCTGACACTGGCTCTGAATGTGGGGTGTTCATTCTATCCAGTGTTGTAAAGATGTGGTTGGTCCTTTTCTTCAATCATTCTCTCATTCATTGAACATTGTTTGAGGAGGAACTCTATATCAAACACTTTTGAACATATATAAAAAAGCAGAATGTCACTGTATTCAAATGCTTAAATGTTATGGGAAAAAAAAGAAATATAAAGTGACACAATATGATAAACATCACATTTAAGGGATGGCAAAAGGCTTTGGAAGACCAACATACAGAAGCTTTGGAATGTTATAGAGGGAAAGAGGATAGGATTGTGTCTGGAAAGAGGGTCAGCATAAAGCTTTCAGCAGAAGCCCATTTGGTGGATGTGGAAAAGCGGGGTGAGGTCAGATACCAGGAGTTTGGTGTGACATTGTTTGAAATAATTGCTTTTCCCCTTACAATCTTTCTTTCTTCCAGTATTTCATATGAACTTTCCTTTGTCATCCTTACAGTTTGCAGACATCTTGGGGACCAATCTAACCTGATGCTTTGTTTTCATGAAATGATAGTAACTGTTGAAACTCAATTTGCAAACACCATGGTAACCATGCAGTTGGATACATTTTCTTATTCTCTATAGAATAGCATTTGAGCTATTCTGTCAAAGTACCCCCGATTTAATAAATGAAATAGTCATGAAGTGAATTAATACATGCCTCGATATGTACATTTCTGCAGCACCTTTATCTAGACTTTCACATGGACAGCTCTAACTAGTTCGGTTCAAATTCACTTCAGTTCGTACACTCAAGAATAAATTTATCAGGCACCAGACAGCAATGCTCCTTTAGACAGTCAATATACTGCAAGAGAGATGCTGAAAAGTGAAATTCTAATTATTCTTGACATAGGGCATTCTAAGAGTGTATAGTACCAAAATAATGAAAGTTATTTTTCTTCAGGAAACTGAAAGACAATGCATGAAGCGTCTTCGAGTTTCCATGGAAATGGACTTAAATAAGAAACATGTGGCACTCTCTGATGGGCACAGATCACCCTGAAATCACATCTGCTGGCTAAACAGAGAAAGAGCTATAAATCTTTTCCAAAACAAAGGACAGAAAAATGTATTAAATACATCAAGTAACACCTTTATGGCATCATTTAGCATGACTCTATAAAGGAGGTTATTTACAATGGTTGAATTGTTTGTCACATGGCATTTAAAAAGTAAATTAACATTATAGACGGGTTACAATATTTAAATATGGTCTTATAAACTCTAGATATTTCACTTTGCTGTTTATAGACCTTATTTTTACAACATTTAAAAATTTTAGAAATGTTTGCATTTTCAGCTTGGTATTAATTCATATCATTAGGATATTTTAAGGTATTTTTAACACTCCTCTGTAGAAATTTAAATGAGTACTTCATAACACGCCTTCACTTCCCCATTCCTCCCCACCCGACACACACACACATACACACACACACACACACACACACACAAAGAGTTATTTTGAA
The DNA here is from genome assembly GCA_033961575.1 of Aselliscus stoliczkanus. Lineage (NCBI taxonomy): Eukaryota > Metazoa > Chordata > Mammalia > Chiroptera > Hipposideridae > Aselliscus > Aselliscus stoliczkanus. The sequence continues at coordinate 51,986,194 of CM066735.1, forward strand.
GGAGTTCAATAGCAGATAAATGTTTGTTGTGTAATAAATTTTTTACAACTATGTACATACTTAATGGGAAATGTGTATAAAGCTCACAGTTGTGAATTCAGACAATCTTCTTCCTAAAAAATGTTTCTGGAACACATTTCTCTTGCTGTTCTCCATTACCAATAACATATTATTTAATTATTCAAGCATAATTCTATAAGAATTTTTGTTTTTAAGCCTAACAATTCAATTAATTTTTATCACTCTCTTATCACTTCAAGAAATAATATAAAACATGTATCCATGAGGGTTAACATATACACATTACTTAATTTATAACTATATAGTCTTATGCTTCAACTAAGAAGTAAAATATTGCCACTACATACATATTCTTATGTGACAAATATAACAATATATTTTCACATAGATTCATGTAACAGAAGATTATGACCTTCAAACAACCCTGTGTTGGAAATATTTTTATCATAATCTGCTCTCCTGTTTACCTTAGCTCTTAGAAAAGAACTATTGATTTTTTCATAAGAAATAAGAAAGAAAGGAGTAAAAATGCTTCTTCCATTCCCCTCCAACTCATCCACACACACCTGGGAGGTAGAGGCAGGGATGCAGTGGGAGTTTTTATCTAGCAGCATAGTTTAAATTAATGAATACCAAATTAGCTTCTTTGTCTTCCCCCTTCACTTCTTCAAATAATTTCCTAATGGCAGCAGCTACAAAGAGTGAAGGCTTCGAATCAGACTGAGGAATGAGAAAGGATTGCACATTGAGTTAAGCACCTGTCTCAGTCGAACGTTAAATTGTAGGTCTGTGTGCCATGCTTTTTTCTCACACTGGAATCTGACCCCTATTAAATACCAGGATTTGTGATAAAATTCTGGCCTCGTCTGAATTTTCAACCAAAGAAAAGAAAACCATTTCCGGAAACTACTATGTAAGATACTGAAAGTTAATGATATATTTTAAGTGTTATATAACATTTTGGAGGGATATTAGAGGTCAGAGTTAAACTCTCTCATTTACAGAAGCAGAGACAAGTTAACAATGAGTTTTAATGACTTGTTCAAGGTCATTCTTAGCTTTTATTAGACAAAGCTTGAATATTTTCCTTAGTTTCCTGGCTCTTATATGCCTAGTGGTACTTCTTTACACTTTCCTGACTCCAATATAAGATTATTCCTACTGGGATTGGGAGTGCATAATAAGGAGGTAATGCTACCCCCCAAGGAAGAACAGAATGGTAACTAAGTGATGCAGTTGAGAGGATGGGTCTAGATTAGAAATTCCCTTTCTCACAGTTCAGATTAAAGGGATTTTCAGTGAAAAAAAAAAAAGTTCTAGATTAGGGTTTCAATTAATTCCCAGCATTCTAAGGGAATTTACAAGAATGATACTTGATATGTTCTACTGCAACAAAGACATTTTTGCATCTGAATATCCTACCCTCAACACTCTTTAAGAGGGAGGGAGAGAGGAAGGGAGACAGAGACAGAGATAGAAATAGAGAAGTAACTTGTAAATAAAGGGGCAAAAGTACAGTTGCAAGTTGCCTGGACACGATTTTGCATGCTAAGTGAATGACACTCAGTATCGTCCCCCTCCTGAATGTCTCTTCAGCATTGCACAGAACCAGAGCCTGTCCACTTCATAGTAAGAAGAGAAATGGGGGACATACTGTTCTTTTGTTAAATCCTGATAATCTTTTTAAGAATTACGTTAAATATTTTGATAGGAAAAATACAAGATTTGAAAAGAGGAATGAAAAATTCACAGAAAGATGTGTCAAAGAATCTTAAGAGTAAAGTGGTATGTAAAGAATTTCTTACCAATTTCTAATATTTAAATCTGGCCTAGAGAAGAGAAAGTGAAGTGTTATTCTTGTAACTAATTCACTGGGTATCAATATATCATCACCATCTTGTTAAAAGTGACAGCTTTATTGTCCACTTTTCTGTACATTTCCTCGTTGTATTCTGTGTGTGATGTTTAAAAACTTTTGCCAAAGTTACTGTATGACATGTGGAGAAGTTAGTCATATCTTTCCATCTACTTTTGGGAGTCTCCAGAGTATGGAGGATAATAGTAATGAGAGCTACATTTATAAAATATTGGATGATGTGTCTGAGAATCACAGACTTTGGGCAACAAACAGATGGAGGTAGATTGGGTTTTAACTTTCCATCCATTCCTTTTCATCAGGATTTTATTTAAAAACTCCAGGGAAGAGAAGTTGAAATACTTTACTTCAAGATTTCAATGTAGAAAAAGGTCACGATAGCATAGCTACTCCTTAGGTAAATATATGGCACAGAGAAGAAAGAATATTAATTTTATATATGGGTTAAAACAAAGAGCTTAGTTTAACATGAGAAATTAGACATGGACTCTTCTAAGGCAAGCTGAAAGCTCTAGTTCTTTGGGATCTCTATTCTTGATCATTAATACCATGTTTAGGGATTCCTAATATATACTTTTATCTAGTTGCCCTATGACAACCCTCACCTTCTGGCTATCAGCTAAGAAGGGATTGGGGTGGAAAAACGGGAATGAGTATTTATTGAGCATCCACTCTTTGCCAGGTACTGTATTACATGATTTACATTTAAAATAATACAGTAATCTTATGAGGTATGCACTCTTCTTTATTTTATAGACTACATACAAAACACACACACAAACAACAAAAGCAGCAATAACAACAACAACAGCAACAAGAAAACACACTCAGAAGTTAAGGAAATTGAATACATATTACTCCTAGGATATGAAGTATTTTTTAAGACATTAAGGCTCTTTATTTTTACTATTTGTGAACTGTGCTCACTAGATCCTACCTGATTATTTAAAGTTCTAATGGAAGAATAATAAGTTTCTGACTTAATCTTTAGACTGTTACCAAAGATCACTAAAAGTGGAGACAGAGGAAGAGGGAGAATCATTTTGCAGCTAGTCCTGTGATGCTGAAGGATGAGAAAATGGTTTCTGAGTTAATGAAATGTGTCAATCACTGATCTATATGCAATCAGAGAGCACAGGATAAGGAGAGGGGGCACAGCTGGATTGTTCTCAATTCTCTTCATGCCTTTCCAGCAACCATTTCCTCCAGGCAGCCATCTTTTCTTTCTCAGAGTACCACTTAACTGGGGTTCCCACAGGTGTATATGGCACTCCTCTTATCCAATCTCTATATAGAGATTCCCAAACCTCAAATCCAGTTACGTTGCTCTCATACTTTTTAACCTTTTAGTGACCTCTCATTAACTTAGGAAAAAGTTCAACATTTTTAACCTCTTCTATTTTCATCTGATCACTGTGACCTGGAAAATGATGGTATAGTTTTTAGGAGAAAAGTGAATGGGTAATAGATACCACAAGATACAAAGTAAATTTTTCTGTATAAATATACTGAAATCTATAATTGTTAATGAATACCCTACATCTTTTACCTTATAGGAAAGTTTACGGGATCTTTAGAAATTTGAAAGAATTTTAGGGAATGTCTTACTTTTTTTCTCTGTTGTCTTTTTTAAAAATCCTTGAGTTGGGTCCAAACCTCAAGAAACAGTATACGTTAGCAAACCTCAGACTATTACTTTGAAACCAGTTTACAAAACTTTCTCTGACTAAAAGTTATTCCATTATAAAACATACAGAAGAAATACAGGACATAAAATATATCCTGTTCTGATGAGAAAGCTAGGTGTCGGAGTGATAAAGAAAATTGCCAGGGTCAAGCAATGGTTAAAGCAGAGCTAATCTTCAATGTCAGTGGCAGAATTCGGGAACCATGATTCATTGCTTTGTCCTCCACCCCATAACCACCTGCTTTCTATTTAAAGATAGATTTCAGAAAAACATTTAGAAATAAGAATCATCCTTTCTACTACTCTTTGTTCTGCCAGTCTAACATATTGCATTAGAAGATATTTAAATAGTTTCTATTCTAATGAGCAATGCTTCTCTGCCAGGGACTTCGGATGAATGATTAACAGGATCAGTCTTTAGAATGTGCATGATGTTTTACATTGCCATATCAGTATTTAGCAATTACACATATATTTGTATTAAAATAATGCACAAAAGGGACTAAGCATTGATAGGATAGAAGTGGGTGAAACAACTATAGTTTCACTGGAACAAGTTTTTTGTATTTTATTTTATTATTTTTTAATTATTGGGGTGACAATGATTAATAAAATTACATAGGTCTCAAGTGTACAATTTTTTAATACATCATCTCTATATCACATTGTGTGCTCACCACCCAGAGTCAGTTCTCCTTCCATCACCATATATTTGATCCCTTTACTCTCTTCTACCATCCCCCTGTCCCCTTACCCTCTGGTAACCACTAAACTTTAGTCTGTGTCTATGAGGTTTTGTTTCTTTATTGGAATAGTATTTTTTTAACAGCTAATATGTTTAGTACTGAACCCATCAATTTAATGAATTGTAATGATACTGGTTCTTTCGTATATTTTTAAAGTGCAACTTCAGAGCTCCTATCAAAGAAGAATCATCAGTACCTGGAAATAGGACACATGATAATATTTCATGCTTCTCATGTTTCTTTTAAATGTAGGAAGGAAAACGTGAAATCAAGAAAGTAAAGGTACATAACATTACTGTATAGGATTAACCACTTTGATTTTTTTCCACCATTTTTCAGTTCATGGTCTGCTCGTATCTCTCTGCTAATACAGTGTGAAGAGGCAGGATTCTCGGTGATTGGTATGACTTTGATTCAGCACAGCAAGGACAAGCTTAGTTGTGATAGATGGATATTCAATTTTTTTCCATATGCTAAAGATCATAGAGTTACACTTGTAATGTGTGGTTCCTGCCTCTCTAAGTTAAATCAGCACAATTGAAATATGCTTTGTTGTTTTAAATAACATTTTGGGCAGGCTATGTATCTGCCATCAAAGAGTCAAGAAATATATTTGTTATAATTTTACACACTGTTCAATTATAACTATGAGAAATTTATTTATTGAATTACTAGATTGCCCAGATCCAAGCCACTCTTTTGTATAATGTAAGTATTAGGCATCTTATTTTTATCTATGATGTCCTAGAAAGACTAATCAGGAGACATATGATTGAATCATTGCTCAACTACTTTACAACTGAATAACATGTACTAAGTTACTTAAGTAATTTTAATTTCACTTTTTCTAGCTGTATCATGGGGAAATAGCATTCATTTCTGAGAATTTTTAAAATATTAAATTAGATGCTTTACTTGAAAATATTTTATACACAGGCAAGCTAGTGAGACTAAAGAATGAATAGTTCAAGAATTAGAGAAGATGCAATTCAAGCCATATGAGCCAGGCATTTAGGGCTGCTTTAGTTCGGAGGTGGGGGGGGGGGCTTGTCAGCTCTGTAAGAGGTGACTGAGAGGCTAAGAATGTAAGAAGTGCTTTGACAGCCTTGTGGACTATCACAACAAAAACTGAAATCCAGAACTTTCCATGAGGAAGAAAATGCCCCAGATAAATCCACCACATTTGGGTTGAGATCCTGAAGGAATACAATAGCAAGTTTTAGCTAAATGTACATTGACTCTCTGACCTATGGAAGCACAGCATCAATTAACTTTTTTTGCTATTGCCACTAGGTCCCCAGTAGAAATTGTCAAGATTGTGGTAACTTTTGGAAGGAAGAAAGGTAGTAATGGCAGAGGACAAGACAAGTTTGTTGGTGTTGGTAAATGCTTTGTTTCTTAGCTGGGATGGTGGTTACAAAGATAATAATCGTGTGACAATTCTTGCGCTTTATATTTTTGTTTAGTGCCCCTATAGCTACATTGAAGGTAGTTCACCTGATGTAAAGCTAAATAAGGCTTGTAAAAAATGAGTGTGGATTTAATGAATGTTTGCTGATTTCAGCCAAAGAAAAAGTCAAGCAAATAAGACAAAATATTAAGATTTGATAAAGCTGGTCCATGAGTTCATGGATGTTTTATTGATTACTTTTTTGTGAGTATCGTAAAAAATTACATGCTTCACAAAAAAAGAAAAAACAACTTTGTCAATTATACCTCAATAAAACCGGAAAAAAATAGTAAAAGAGTAAAAAACATTCCAAGAAAAGACGGGGACAAAAAAATCATTGTCACTCTCATTCCAAGGGAGCAAAATATCACATCTTGCTTGTGAACAGCTCAGGTGATATTTACAATAGCTGCAAGTCATTCCTCAACATTGTTTACACTTTATCCACTAAAACTTTCTGTTTGGTGGAAATGAAAAGAAAATATTATGAAGGAATTTCACAGGGCTTAGGAATAAGCACTAGCTAATGCCCTGTAGCTCATTAAGTTAATTCAACAATCCTGTAAAACGACAGCTTGAAACCAGTATTATAGATTTTGCCCTTTGAATTACTGGAATGGCTGCACAGTAGAGTGAGTTTGGTAAAAGGCACATGAGTGGAAATCACATTTTTGAATTTTGCAGCTTGATACCCTTTCTTTCCATTGCCAGAACATGCCATTTACTACGCTATAAGTTTTTTTCTTCTCTAAGAGGTCAACAGGGTTGAAACTTCCTTTTCTCTACCATTGATTTTGAAAAGCACTCCGATTGAGCTACTAGGGCATTTTTAAAAACAGGTGTCTTTTTTTTTTCCATTTCAACGTTCCAAATATCTAAAATGTGTATGAATTATGAATTTTTATTCTTATGTCAGCTCACATTTGGAACATTTTCTGGTATACTTAGGCAGCATTTGCAGCCTTAGTTGCTTGGCTTCTATTTCAATTGGCATCTTCTGCTATTGTTATTTGTTTATCGTCCTGCCTTGAGAGAATAACATCAAGATGCAAATCTTGATTTAAATATCTCTGTATGTTCATTCACTAGTAAGGATTCAATAAACACCAGCTAGATCAGTGAAGGAAAAGGGATTTTTAGGTATATATTCTATGGAACCTATGAAACAATTACTGTTCCTGGGAGAGTGAATGCTTTTGTCTTTTTTAAAATTACTATTGATCATTAAGAAATCCATAGTATTATCACACATAATATAATCTATACAAAAGTTTTAAGCAGATGAATATTTAATTATTTGCAAGCTATATCCATGTAAATATGAAAAACCTGAGACTAAAATTATGAAAGTTAATAAATTATTACTGAATAAGTGGATTTAATGAAAAATAAATATACAAAAATAAACTGTCCTTAAATATCAGCAACATGAGAATTGTAATTTCCAAAAAAATGTTAAATGTACAATTATGGCAAAACATGAACTATACTCTAAACGTTGCTGTATATTACGTTATAAAGTTAAAAATTAAAATTGAGCCCCTACTTTACACAGGATTCAAACAATTTCTAGATAGATGAAAGTCTTATTTTAAAATCACAATTTGACAAATTTTATCAATAAGTACAATTCTTTTTATTACTTGGTGTAATAAAGGGTTTCTTAAAGCATTAAAAGTATAAACAACAAAGGTAATTATTGATAAATGTATCTATGACAAAATTTAAAATATCTGTTCTGTAAAGGACCTCATAACATGTAAAAGACAAGTCACAGGAAGACAGAAAACCTTTGCATTGTATTATATGAGTAGACCAATGACTAGTATTCAGATTCCAGAGAACTTTGACAAATCAATTAGGGAAGACAACACAGTAAGAAAATGGACAAAAGGTAGGAAAGGATGCTCACATAAGAGGAACCATAAATGGATGCTAACCTATGAAAAATTATTCACTCTTACTAATAATTAGGAAAATACAAATTAAAAGCACAATGACATTCTATTGCCCATGTATCAGATTGGGAAAACATTCAAGTCTGACAATACCAAATGTTTTAGGTGTGGTACAACAGGGAAATCATATGCTCATGGTGAGTGTGTAGACTGACACAATAATATCAGAAAACAATATGGTAATGTGGACAAAAAGGGGGCCACATACTAGACCTGACAAGCTCAGGGGAGGACAGCATGGTGTGTCCTACAAACTCAAAGCCCAAAATTGACCATCTGGGACAGTCTGACATAAAAATCCCTAGCTAACTGCACCTCATGGTGAGTAGTCACACTGTAGGCCTGTAGCTTCCTTGATGAAGGTCAACCTTTACACTAAGTGAGCCTGTCTATTGTCTTTTTGCATTTAAGATAAAAAACCCTTGGAATGTCAAAGCAATCCCTTTTTCCAGACCCCTCAGGGCATACCCGCCTCACCAGAGTATGAGGCCACAGAACCCCTCATGGTTATCTTGTCTCCTGAATACTATCTCTATTTGCTGTAGACGTTAATTATTAACTATCCTGTACTCACCAATGTAAAAGAAGTGTGTGTCTCTCCATTTTACTCTTGATCCGATCCCAAAGATTTTCCCACTTTGCTTTCTCCCACCCCCTTAATCTACCACCAATGATTTCAGGTAGCCCTCCTTATATTCTAATGTATAAAGTAAGCTGAAAAACTGCCATTCTCCAGAGTGTTTTCTCAATCCACTGAGATTTTGCTTCCTGACAACTATCGTAAGTTTGGCTCAAACTGATAAAAATTCTCTACAGGTTTGAATGTTTCTTAAGTTGACCATAATATAGGATAAAAATGAAGATGAGCAAATTCTAAGGCACAATTCCACCTCTTGGAATCCAGCCTAGAGAAAGTTTTGTGTATATACACAAGGTAACAAATAAAAGAAAGACAGTTATGCTGTTGTTTTTAGTGGTGAAACTTAGAAACAATCCAGACCAATTTCTGCTAACATGAAAATCGAAAAATAGTTAACTGTATTAGTCATCTAATGATGCCATAAAAAATATCACTACTGGCGGTTTAAACAACAGAAATTTACGAAATTCTGGAACCTGGCAGTCCAAAGTCAAGGTTAGGGAGGTAGTTTGGTGTCTGCAGAAGCCTCCCTTTTTGGCTCATAATGGCTGTTTTCTTCCTGCATCTTCATGTGGCCTTTCCTCTGTGTGTGTGTGATCCCTGATATCGCTCTCCTTATAAGGACATCATTCCTAATGGATTAGTGCCCAACTCTTAGGACCTCAGGGAATCTTAATTTCTTCTTTGAAAGCCCTATCTCCAAATACTGTCACATTGGGGGTTAGGGCTTCAACATATGAATTTTGAGGGATACAATTCAGTCTATAACAGTGACATATTCACATAATGGATCACTATAGAGCAGTGAAAATGAACGATCAATAAGGTTGGACTTAACAAAATAAATGTTAAGGAAAAAGTTTTTAGCTATGGGAAATAATATATAATATTTATTGCTTAGGGATAACCTACTATGTGATAAACTTTGTAAATAACTACATAAGAATAAAACATTCAACATAGTCTTCTTCTGTGGAGGAAGTATGTGTACTGGGCACCTTACCTCTTGTGGCTGGGTGGTGCATATATATTCATTGTTCTATTTGTGTGTGTGTGTGTGTGTTAGCATTTATAATTAAAAGTATATATTGTGCAACAATTTTGTGTCAAACATTCTTGTAGAAATTTGGGATAGGTTGCTGAATAGACTAAGATTCCCTAGTGTCAGGTAGCTTACATTCTATTACAGGAGACAAACAGTAAGCATAATAAAAAGCAAAGCATATTGTCTATTAGAAAAAAAAATAGAGGGGCTGGCCAAGTGGCTCAGTTGGTAAAGAGCTTGCTCAAGAGTGCGAGCTGAGCTCTGAGTAGCAGAAGTTTGGTGCCCAGCCCAAGCTGAGCTGCCATTGAGCTGCCAACAGGTGTAGGATGGCTCAGCTAAAAAGAAAAAAAAAAAAAAGAATAGAGCATATTTGAAAGAGATACGTAATGTTTTAGTATTTGTTTTCAGCCACAGGAATCATTTTAGTTTCACTTTATACAGTTTGCAAGTTTCCTATTTGATTAAATATTTTTCTCCCCAATTTCACAGCTGGAGTTTAGATCTAACCTGAGGAGATAGAGAGGCATTTGTTAAGTTATGTGTTATGTATTTTAGAGTCAGTCCTGACTTCTTTTTAGCTATCTAATTTTAATCCTAACATTTTAATAAGCTGCCTTGATTCTGTCCAAAAAAATCTCTGCAATATGAACAAAGAAATAAACAAATAAGGAAAAAACCAAAAAACAGATAATCCTCACATTTTTAACAGATTGAATACAAAAAGTACATCTATTAGGTATATGTTTGGAGCATAATACATATTATTTTAATTTTAGTAATGTGAAAAATATTGATGAAATACCAACAGCCCAACTTAAAAAGAACAAAAACAGAGAATATTAATAGCCAATTCAAAAAAAGAAGTAATCAATGCCAATAAGTGATAAAAAATATTTTGATTACATTAGTAATTCAACAAATACAGGTTAAAATAATTTTATAATATAGGAAAATATTTATGTCTACATCTATATATAGACATATATAGTAAAAATTATAGACATAAATCAGTTTCCACTGTAACATAAGTAAAATAAGGCATATCCATATAATATTAAAATTATACTTTTGAAAACTATTAAATCATATGGAAAAGACACTTATGGACTGTTTAATGAAGAATGGAGGATACAAAATTCTATTCTGTAACAATTCTTTGTTCCCAATTATATAACATACACGTGTACACAGAAATATATAAATGTTGGTTGACATTTAATGAGTACTTACTTTGTTTCAGACTCTGAGCTGAGGATTTTATCAGGATTATTTCACTAAATCCTTATAAGAACTCTATCATGTAGGTACCACTATTATCTGCATTTGACAGATGAGATGAGCTTTAGAGATTAAGTTGATAAGGCTAGTTATTGTGGAATCCAGGATAAGAACCAAAACAGTGAGATTCCAGAACTTTAATTACTATGCCAACTTGGTGGTCAACTGAGGTCACGGTTTATAATAAAAATATAATTAGTTAGAGATTAAAGTCATAATCCTGCGTGTAATGGTAAAGCCAATGTTGTCCCCAATATTACACAGATTTCAAAGGGTTTACATTATCTTTGCTTTTGATTCATAGAAGTGATATTCATTATCACAGTAGAAACTGTGAATATGAGAAACTTCTATTCTTAAGAGTCTTGGGTCATCCCAACTCTGGAAAAATTGTTGCTTTCCACCTTTTGTTAGAGCCTCCTAATCCTGTTTTTCTTCCCTCTCTCTGTACTCCCCTCCTCTTTTCTTTGCCCTGCATTCCCCAATTAACTGTTCACTTTTTAACTATCATTTTATTATTTCCTTGCAATTCATGTTGCCTGAAAGTAACCTTTGAAGGTATTTTGCTAAATGAAAAAAGTTTCCAAAGGAAATGGATGATATTAATGATTATTTATCTGCTACATTAAATAAATATGGAAATCTAAACAAAAAAATGTATACAAGTGGACACTTTGGTCAGTGTTGCTCAAGCAGTAGTTTGTCATAATCAGAAGTGTCTGGATGCTGATAGTAACCATTTGGAGCACCTCTTGTAACTGTAGAGCTCAAACGTGACTTGTATTTATCTTCGGTTATTGATATATGTTGAGTATTATAATTTTAATACAGTTTTCCTGTCTTAAAATGTATATACATTTTTTTGGCACCCTATGTATAATATATAACAGATAATTGAAAGGTAAATACAAATGACCAATATACATTTGAGAAAATTTTCAAGCACACTTGGGAATTAAAGAAATGCTAATATAGTCACAATAACATGTTCACCTCAGAAATTGGAAAAATTTCAAAAATGCATTACAATGCTAAAAAAGCTATTTTGGCAGTATTTACTGGTATGAACATTACATTGCTACTTCTGGGAAGTTATTTGGCACTATATTAAAAGGAATCTTCATACTAAATTTATACATTTTGACACTATAATTACATGAATGTCTTCTAAATGAAAGAATCTTCTATTTTATTTATATAAACAGCAATTCCTATTGTCTCTTGTCACCTTTATTTAATATATCTTATATCCAGATCATAGAGTTATATCCAGACCAGTCTATATAGAGCGTCTTTAAATCATAAAACTACATATGGTCATTATAAATATCTGGTTATTTACATATGTGTGTATATATACATATATATACATATATATACACACACACATGTGTGTATATATATATATATATATATATATATATAGTATATATAGTAATGCCTTGGTTTGTGAGCATTATTCATTCTGGAAACAAACTACTTGTACTGCAAAACATCGCTCGTTTACCATGTTAAAATGTATTAGAAATATTTGCTCGTCTTGCAGAACACTTGCAAGCCACATTACTTGCAATCTAAGGTTTTACAGTATATTATGTTTATGTAGATGAATTTATTTATAAATGTATGCATACAGACTTTAATTCTAATTTTTAATTCACAGTAATCTTCCCCTTCAGATGTATACCTTATTTCTTCTGCTCATCTATATAATCACATATGGTCATCCTGTCTGACTTAATCTCTGAAACCAGGTAATGTCATGGGTCTGCCTGACAGTTCTTCTCAGAGCCTCTTCATCTTCAGCACTAGAATCTGAGTGTCCTGTGAGATTCCATTTCTTTCTCTCAGTTCTCTCATCTGGGACATTTTGCTCTGTGCTGTGTCTTGTCCTGCTCCTCTTGCCCATATAGACCTCCTTTCTGTTTCGCTATGTCTATGTCCACCTCTGATCCTGTCTTTCTCTTCTGATATTTTCTTTTAGCTCTTTAGGTAGCTATATAGCGTATATGTACAATGTGGCACTCTCTCAATGACATTTTATAGGCAAATAACCTTTTCTTAATAGTTAGATATATTCTGATATTCAGTTTGGGAGGCCTTAGCAGGGCAATAGAGTCTTCAATCAGTGTCTGGGGGGGTAAGTGAAGGGGGAAAAGATGTGTGAGGTTTAAGTTGGAAAAGAAACTTCATTCAAATAACATTCAAAATTGAAACTCTAAGTTCAAACAACAAAATTACAGATAAAAACAAGAAAGAAACCCATCTATAAGTCAAGAATTCACCAGTTCTTCAGAATTAAGAAACAGAGATAGTTTACTTGGGATATAGAGAAAAAAATTCCTATGTGTTATTTGATTAATCGTGTGCAGTTATGGATAACTACTGAGTCCCACATTTCACATGTCCATGGATATAGGAGAAGCCACATGTACAGAAGGAACCCAATCGCTGTGCTCTGATCTGATTGATTGGAGGGATACCAGCCTTAACCAGGTACTTCTGCCTTCAAAATGTCTAGAAATCTCCCAGATTGCTGCCAATGAGACCGAGCTACAGTTTTCTAGCTTTGACTACAGTAGGAAAACAATCTCCATGATGGCTTGAAGGGACGATGAGCCCTAGACACTGTTGCTGTCATTGAGTACTAACTTCCCAAGCATCCTCCCTAATACTGTGGAATTAGGAGCCATTGCCCATCCTCACTGGCAAACCCCTTACCAATACAAAAAAACCATGGGAATTGTAGGTGTTTCAATTAACACACACCATTGCTAGCTTTAATGTAAGAGAGTGAAAACTCCGTAAATCTGTGTTACACACAATCAGGAAGTGTTCCACCGCAAAGCTGCCTACATACCAAGAATTTCTGCTATGAAGGAGTAATTCCTTTCAATTCACAGAGTCACAGACACAAACAGAAAAACATCAGTATTGACCTCAAAGCTCCACCAGCACCACCACCAAAATGATGATGATCCAGTGACTAGATGATATTGGGTTCTGACACGGGACACATCATTGGTTCTTGTTTGCACCTCAGTGTTGGTAGAATTTCAAGCATAACAACAGAATTCTATTTTTAGTTTGTTTAACTGGTATCAGTTCTGGTTCACCTCCAAAAATGTGTTATACGATAGAGCTTCAATGTGGGTTGAATCCAAGTCTCTTTTATTTCTGAAGAATTCTTCGGCTGATGATGTAAATTAGCAGATATAAATCAATATGTAGAAACAAGGGGAGGGGAAACTCTACCTTGCTAACCTCTTCTAAGCATAAACTTCAAATGTAGATATTGGGGGTTGGATGTTGCCGGGGGCTGACATCTGACAAGGTCACATTGCCCTGCTCAGCACTGGATGTTTGGAGTGCTGCCTTATGGTTGGTCATGTAATATCTCCTGCCTCTATGAACCCATGTGTCTTTCCTCCAATAAGAGACAATACATTCACTGCATTTGTGACAAGTTCCTGTGGTACCCCAATGAGCTAACTACACAGCCAAAGACGGGTAAGATCTCCTAGAAAAGAGGGGAGACAACCTAAGCCAGGCGGTAGTTCCGTGGGGACCCCTGAACTGAGATATTGGGGACTCAAACGCCTTGGAAACTGAGGCACAGACCTCTGACAACATAGGCCAAGAAGCCTGCCTGTGGCCTAAGGGCCCTGCTGTGAATGGTCTCCTTGAAGATTAAAAGTGTTCAGGCCATGAGAGTTCCCTAAGAGGGGACTTGCTGCCCTTGGGTTTGTTAATTAACAACTTTGTTTAAATTCTTTGACAGATACTGAAGCTTTGACTGAGAAACAGATGCTACCCTCTATTGTAAATATGTAGCCCTCCTAGGACAAAAGATCTTTAAGACTTCCTTTAGCCACTAAGTATTGTATTTACATAGAAATAGATTTTAGATGGTTTTACCCTAAACACAGCCACTCCTAGTCCTTTTAGTATGTGCCCTGTGAGTCTAGCTGCTGGAATTTGGGATAATGGCTAGGTAGTCATGGCAACCACTCTTTAGGTGATATGTAGAGATGAGTAAAGACTGAGTGAATCCTGGGAACTAGAAACCACCAAACTCATGTGATTGAGGTAATGGTCAAGTATCCCTATAAAAAGAACATGCTCTGGCAATAAAGCATGACACTTTTTTCTCTTTGACTGTCTCCCTTCTTTATTTTCCTCCCCCACCGTCGCCGTCTCCACCTGAGGGAAAGCCTGGTCTGCCTGCGGAGGCTGGTCCCCCGCAGGATGTAACCATTTCCAAACATGAATAGTGAGAGGCCTCAGTTCTAGCCAACATATCTTGTTATACAGAGATTGTTTTTAATTTGGGTGGCTGTATATGTAGAGCTCTCTCTGTTTGCTGTCAAAAGCAGAGAAAACTCATGACTAGTCTATTACCATCCATTGGTGACCATTTTGAATGACATCTAAAGATCCTAGAGGATCGATACTGTCCATTCTTCTAAGCCATTCCACTGAAGTTTCATTAGGAATTTTAGAAATGGGAAAGGTCAACATCATACAATGTATATATAGCTTATAAAATAATAATAATTATTAATTACAAGTCATTAGTTTCTAATGGACGATTTTTTCCTCAGTGAATATTTATATATCAGTACACTAAATGCAAAGAGTATTTAAATAACTTACGGTTCATTTTTAAGATTCCAGGTGTTCACTTCATCTTCATATAAATATGACACCAACGCAAGCATGCAAGTTTGTTCACCAGAGTAAATGAGGCCCCTCTAGCTACATTCCTTCTACATTCTTCAGAGAGCAATTCAGCACAAACCACATTATTTATTCAGGATGACATTAAGATGTTCATTCTTCACAAGAATAAACACATTGATGATGTTAATGCCAGCGCTTCATTTTCTGTGGAACACTTAGACTTAAGTACAGCTGAGGAGCATGGAATTTTCTTTGCATTTTTCATTTCAACATGCGATTATAGCTTTCTATGTGTGCTAAGTCACTTCAAGATTTTCAAAATTTAATTTAAATGCGTACATGTTATATATACTTCTAAATTTCCAAATAAGTCATCTCAGCATGATTTTATCATTGTGACTCTTGATGGAAACAGATAGTAAAAATTTAAAGATACATAGGGACACCAAGTTCTGTTTTTCCAAAGGGACTCAAAAGGAAAAATAAAAATGTGAAGTACTGAACAACTTGGGGAAAGTCACGATAGTCGTATAAACCTCTGTGTAAAGCAAACCTCCTAAAGAAGCAGATGGTTCTTTTTACAATGAACTGAGTATTTTTATGGTCCACTGGAGCACATACTATAAAATGGCAATGAAGAAAGTTACATAAGTCTATAAAGTAAGATTCTGTCTTCGTAAGGGATAGTAAACAACCCCAGGATGTATCCACAGAGGCTTTTTAGTGCCTGCTGCACAAACCATAGATGTAGAAGGTAACATGTGGCCTAGGCAACATCCATTCTTTTCCAGTTTCCATAAAGACTTTCTTCTGGGGCTTCTGGATCTAGAAGCTTGTCATTGACTGTTTAGGGTTAACATCATTTACAAAAATAACTCCTGAGGCTGTTGGTCCTGAAGGTATTGCTGATCATTCAACTGTACATATTTCCCCTTCTGAAAGAAAAGAAGTGATTTCCAGATCCTACGATGCAGATTTATTGTAAGATGTATAGTGACCCTTGTGAAATATTGGGCAATTTCCACATCAAAAATTATAAGTAAATTTTTAAAGTTAGACATAAAAATGAAAGAGGTGTTACTCCGAGATCTAGGAGAAAGTGAATACAAGTCAAAGAACTGAATAAATGAGCAATGTAAACAGAAATAGTCTTAGAGACACAAAGGAAAAACTGATGAGACTAGATGGGATGGGAATGGGCATGAGGGAGAAGGGGAAGGGACGAGGCAACATAAACTGGTAATACAATACTACTGCAGGGACAGAAGAGACAGTTCAGGGAATATAATCAATAAGGTTGTAGATAATTTTTTTAGGGGATCAGAAGGACTCATGTCTTGTCAGGGAGACCACTTCCTGGATGGTGTAGTGGCCTGACCACTGCACTGTACATCTGATGCTGCCGCTGAATAATATTATATATCAACTATAATGTAACACGTATATAGTCATGGGATGTGGAATATAGTGTGGAGATGGAGTCAATGGAATTGTAATAGATATGTATGATATCGGGGGTGGGGGGACAGGGGAGGAGCAAGTGGGTAGTCACTTTGTAAGGGGTTTAAAAGATAACTATTGCATAGTTTTGTACATCTGTAACTATTAATAATAATGATAATAACAACAACAAAGTTTAAAAAAATAAAAAATAAAAAAAATAAAATGTATCCCTGATAATTTAAAGCAAAAGTGATACCACATTGGCCAATATTGAAATAAAAACTTAATTATACCTTCAAAGTATAATCATAAAAGACATAATTTAAGGAAAAATATTTTGTTCCTCTAAATAGAAATTATTTTAAACCATTTAATCATACTTAAACCATTTAATCATACTAACAAACTGAACCATAAAACCCAATTCCATACATTACAAAATCAAATAATTATGGGACAAATATTATATATACCATACAGCTCATTTAATTCAACTTTAGAGAAACACACAAAGAAGGAGAAAAATAATGACCTCATACTCTAATTTTAAGAAGAATAATTTCTACTTTTTTAGGGGCCATATAACAGTAATCAATCTCAAAATTAGAAGGAATTGCTTAAGTTAGAAGAAAGTTTTTATGGATATAATAGTTAAAAATATTTTAAAGTATGTATTTGATTACCTGAAAGATAAAATTTACAGTTGGAAAAAAATTCAGTATTTACAAAATGGTACACAATGAATGAAAATATCAGCATTTTTCCTCTTATAACCCAATCTTTCCCCTCCTAGAAGCAATCATAACATTTCTAGTGTTTTTGACATATTTTTTCACATATTATAATGTAAAACAATTCCATAATATCCATATAGTTCTGCCTTTTTCATTTTAAAGACTGCAAAGTTCTCTCTCTCTCTCTCTCTCTCTTTCTCTCTCTCTCTCTCTCTCTCTCTATATATATATATATATCAATTTATTTTTTGAGTTTTATAGTTTCCAGTATTTTGGTATTACTGCCAATGATAATACTTGTATTTGTCTGTATATGTGGATTCCTAGATGAACATATCTTTAGATAAATAACACATTTCACCAAATCTTTACTGTTGACTATAAGATATGCCATTATTTTGAGTACCATGAAGAAAGAGAATAATGCCACCATATAAATGATATCCATAGTCAATTATAAAATACACCTTGATTTTTAAAGATGTTAAAATATATCTGAAAATCAGTAAAAATGGTAACAATATGTGTACTTTAGAATCAATGAAATATTATACTAAAAAGTAACTTGCTAAATCCAACTGCCAACCTGCCACCTATTGCATTCTGAATAATTTATATTCCATTGACAATGCAGGACAGTGCCTGTTTCCTTTTTTCAAAACAGTACCTATCAAATTTTTGAATCTCATATGTTAAAAAATAGGAATTTTTAATATGTAGAAATGACATTGGTATTTCCTATGCCCTATTTCATATCCTCATTGTCTGTTTTGTGATTATCTGGCTTTCTGTCCCTAATCCCTCCCTTTAAATCATCCTTCATACTTCTACAAAAATTATTTTCTTCAAAAAATTTTTGAGTCATTTGCTTTCTGAAAACCTTCACTTGGCTTGTTCATAACTACAGAATAAAACCAAGCAGTACACTACGGATGCTAGTTCTCTCATGCTATCACCTGCCCCACTTTCGTGTCCCCATACCCATGTCCCTACAATGGCTCTTACTTTAGGAAACATGTATATTTAACATAAAAATAGGTAAAGTTTTCTTAATAGAAAATTAATTTTTCTTCTGACAGTACAAAATAAATATTGAACCAATATGTAAATTAAAAGATTTTTATTCTTCTAGTACCCTCAATAGGATTAGTCATAAATTAAATAATGATGACAAGGAGATGAAAAGTCAAACATGACCGTGATGTTTGAACCTGGGCATTTGGAAGACAGTGTTGCTGGTAGCAAAATTCAGGGGATATGCAAGGAGGCAGGTTTAGGGAAAGCTACTAGATTCTGCTTGGAAATATGTTGACGTGCTTCTGAGGATGCCCCAGTGGAGACAATAAAGCATAGCTGGAAGCGTGACCAAGGATTTGAGGAGGGGTTGGGCTTAGATATATACATTAAAAGAAATGGTACATTAGTGTAAATATCATAAAACCATTTAAATCACTGAATACTTCATTTATTTACATTTTTTTATATAAAGGAATATCTTTCACACTGGCATATTTATGCAAATCAGAAATTTATCATGACTCATTTGTGACATATTTATATTCGTTTTCTTTAACCTACTTCCTGTGCTAAAGTTATGACATATGCATCTATTTAAAAACAAAAATAAAGGACTAGATTATTGTTATTTAAATCCAGAAAAAGAATAATACATAATATAGCAGATTCTTTCTGATATTCAAACACATTTTGAATAGTAGATGTGGTATTGTGCCTTTTGGTTGTCATGGCAACTGCATCTCAAATTTAGAGCATCAAATCTTCATTTTCTATGAATTTCCAAAAGACAAGAATGTATAAAATAACAAGTTATATAATGGCTTCTTTATTTTTTATTTTGATGTAGCAGATGTAAATACATCGTATGTGCCATAAAATATTGTTCTCTTAAAGGGATAACTAATCTTAATGGTGAAATTTAAAAATTGGACTAATAGGCTATTATTAATAAATATACTTTATCAATAAATGTCAAATTGATAAGTGCATCAATTTTTAACATCACAGTTTTGAAAACAAATGTGTACTAGCTCCCAGAAAGTCATTTCTATCTTCTGTTAAATATTAGCTCTCTGAGTAATAATTGGTTGAGGTTTTTTGAAGATATAGTAATTATGATTTTGTCCAGTTCTATTTTAGTTACAGTCATATTATATATTAAATGAAAGTTTAATACCCTCTTGTTTTCTAGCTTTTTCTTTGACTCTCAAATACCTAGTGTACCATTATGGTTCTCTACATAAAAGAATAATCTGTACGAGAACAATAATACTGGCATATGTCAATATTTTGTTTATTAGGTCAAAATATGGTAATTTCCCAACTTCAATAAGTGCTTTTATTTTTAACTTATAGCATAGCAAATACATTTTGGCATGTAAATGAGGATGTAAGCCCGTTTAATAGTAAATACAGGCCTAAAGGGATGAAGTATGAAGAAAGGAATTAAAGATTTCAAAAGTCAATCAAAAGGTCTGTTGGCTGTGTAGGTAGAAACATACATTCTTACTAGGAGCATCCATGCAGAAGTTAAATATATCACATAGATAATCTTCAAGACAATATTTTGTTTCAGGCACCCATGTGGATTTTGGCTCTGGTGAGCTCTTTTTTGAAAGCTTCAATAATTCCATGTGAATTATTTGACTTGTTACAGAATCATGAAAAGAAAATTACAGCATAGAACTTGATATATAGTAAAACCTTGGATTGCGAGTAACTTGGTTTGCGCATGTTGCCCAAGATGAACAAACATTCCTAATACATTTTAACGTGGTAAACAAGCGATGTCTTCCAATACGAGTAGTTTGTTTCTGGAACAAATTATGCTCACAAACCAAGGTATTTAAAAAAATCAATAGTGGCTAAAAATACTATTTTTATAACTAAGGATTGTTTTATCCAGAAACACTGTTATAATTTAAATGTAAGCAAATTAGAATATAAAAATGTGTGCATCAAAATTGACATCTCTAGAATAAATTTCTATGAATATTTTGATCAATGCCAGGCAAAAAAGGGGCAGCATTGATTTCCTTCTTGGTAAGGAAGTAGATAATGCCCTCAGCAAGTGACAATGTGCAGCCTGTGTTGATAGAGATAGTCCTCTCTTCTACTGGTGACTGGATGCAGAGAGGGAATGAACCATTTGAGTTGAAATGATTGGTTTTGTTGCCCTTCTGATTTTGCTGAACTCACTATTTTAGAAAATTTGAATCAATAAGCTAGTCAGGCAATTGTGCAGATTTGACTTTTTATTCTTAAGTTGATTTGACATGTGGTGGTTTTTAGCGTGAATCTAATCAGAGGAGAGGCCCATTTCCAAGCAGTGAGCTTCAGGCTAAGATTTCTTTTGCAAGTTAAGTCCAGAAATCCATGCATTAAAAACATGACTCAGCCTTCACAAGGGGAAAAATTATGTTGGTGAAAGGCATCCCCCAGAAGTCAAGACTTTTCAAATCAACTTTATTTAAATCATCTAAGTATGGGTCATCCTATTTTCAAAGTTGGGGCCTAAAAACTTTGTAATTTCTGTTTTTCAAAAAAGATTTTCTCTTAAAGCCACTTGTGCTTTAACGATGACTTAAAATGGTATTATGATTTTCATAAATATGGAGAAGAACAAAAAAAATTTGTGTCAGACTACTGAAATGTATTTTTCCTACTTTGTATTATTTGTGTGATCTTAAACAATAAAAATTACACTAAGCTACCTTTATCTGAAAAAAAATAAGAATAATTATTATCACTCACAAAGCTGTTATTAAGGAAACAAAATAGCAAACCACCTACCACCCAACATAGGCATCTGAACATCATTATTTCCCTCCCTTCTTCCCACTCTGTACTCTGGTCTCAAATGATCATTTACCTTGAACTTTGTGTCATTAATGTATATATTCTGTTGGACAACAAAAAACAAATGATGCTAAATGATGTGGTGAACAGAGAAGTAAACTTTCTTAGAGCAAGCATTTTGAGTAGGTTATAAATATCACAAAAACGTATAATGATAGTTTGGGAACATCTGCACAAACAAAATAACCATCTAAATAAACAGAAGAGCAGGAAATGTGATTTTCTTTTTTTTTTGCAGATATTTGGCTCGAGCAGCTACCCTTTGATTTATGTAATTCTATCATTATGTTGCAACTGCTTTCATTCTGAATTATTCATTCAACATTAGCTAGCATTAAAGGCAATGTCTTTCTTCAGCTAAAAATTCTCTGACATTAAGAAGGCTGTTTAAATGAACCATGGAGGGTTTTTTTTCCCCTCCATTTTAAGGTCTGAATAGATTTTGTTCTTGGACAAACCACATTTGGGGGAAATTTATCACAGTTTTATGAAAAGCTACACATACACTAATGGAATAGGATTGTCTTTGAGCCGTGTCCTTGAATGGCCACTAATTTCTTTTCTTAGCTTCCTGCTTGTTTGGAGAGAGTTTCATTGAAAGGCCTGTAATGAAAATAACAGCACAAATACTGGCTTCTGCTGCCAAAGGTACTCCAGATGGTTCCATGTTTCTGAAAACGCATGTGCTCATATGATTAGCTTTCTCAGCCTATGTTTCAAATGTGAAATCAAGGAATAATGCATCGTTAGTGTAATATTAGGTCTTTATCAATAGACCTATGTTAATAAATGTACACTAAAACTCAACCAGCTTATTTTTTAACTTAGTTACACATTTTAAATTCAAATGTTTATACATTATACAATGTGTACCTTTTGCATAAGACAGGCACTGGTTTCAGCACATTGAAATTATAAAGTTCTGTTATTTAGTATTACTTACTCTCTTACATTACTAGAACTCTAGATTTACTCTTTAAACTAGAATTTCCTGTCCATAAAAGAAGATATTTACAGTAATTTGAGATTTTCTATTAGTGTTCTATATTTTGATATTTCACCTCTATTTTTAAAAATAATGTTATCAGTTCTTATTTTTATTAAGAATACCTGACACAGCATTTGGAGCAAAGACTTAGAGTTAATTGTATGAGTCTCTGATATATAAACCCAATGCATATACAAGAATGCAATGCATTAAACAAATTAAGTACTACTTGAGACAAATTATGACTAGTACCTGGCACATAATAAGCATTCATGTAAATGTTCATCATTACTATTATTCTTATGTCGTTCCTAGTCTTCCCAAATCTATGTTACAATAACAAACATAATTGTCTACTATGTGATATGTTAGGCACTAGGTGGTATGTTTATATTTAATCATAATCTCATCACAAGTCTGAAATAGAATATTTATCTCTATTTTTAAGGAAAGGATTCTATAGCTCAGAACGTTGAAGTAATTTGAGCAGGAACCCCAGAATCAGATTCCAGATCTGACTTTATCTGACATACAGTCCAACATCTCTCTGTTGACTGACTGATTCACTATTAGGAAAATTTTAGGGTAACATACACATTGAGTGAAATTTCTTTTTAAAATTTCAGTGAGTATATTTCAATGATTTACAAAACTCCAAAATTTAATGGCATAAGACATCCATTTAGTATGTTCACAAATACTAAATGGAGGGTCAATAATTCAGTCAGGACACATTCCAAGGGATTGGACATCAAAGTTTCTGGGGCTTTCATCAGAGGACTAGGAAGTTGAGCTGAGAAGTACAATCAGCTGAGGTTCGCTCACTCGCATTTCTGGTAGTCGATGCTGGCTATTACTCTGGATCTATTTACCTGTGGCCTCACCATGTAGCCTGAGTTTCTGGTATAAACACAGCAGGAAAGAGAGAAGGTCAAGCAGGAGTCCTGTCCTTCTGCGGACCTGGGCTCAGAGCAACACTTTCTCTGTTGTCTGTTGGTTGCAGCAGCCACAGGCACACCCAGATTTAAGAGATGCATTAATAAATGGCACCCTTGAAAGGAAATGGCAGTATTCTAAAACAGCATATGGGACCAGAAATAATCCTGTGGCAAATCTTGGAAAATACCATCTGCCACACTTATAAATAGTAATTATTTTAACAAAAGAAATAAGAAAATACTAAATGAAAATGCAGTGGCCTAGTGTGCTAAACATTTTCAAAGTTTTCCGAAATAAAATATACATCCTAAAGGCCTTGTACAATGTATTAGATCAATACTGTTCAGTAGAATCTATATCCTATATAGCTAATGAACATATATCTAATGAAAACTTATGCAATGAAAAACCCTATTTAGCTGTGTACAGTAAAAGTGGAAGGTAAGCCCTAGTTTTGCTCTTGAGTTTTCCCAGAATGATTTTTATAAGAAGTTAAATGTGGCAATAATTAAATGATTATGAGTTATTTAGGGAAGTCACCAAAAACTGAAAGAAAAAAATTCAATTAAAACTAGTATGATCTAAATTTGAGCTACTGATTTGCTCTTTTTTAGAAATTTATAGACCAGAATATAGAAAACCCATCATTTTAATCTTCAAACGGCAGGAAAATCCACATAGGGAAATATATATTGAATTTCTATTTTAATCATAATCCAGCAAGCAAATCTTCTCATTTAAAGGGTGCCATTCCTTTGGGACCATCTCATTGTCTGTCTATAATTCACTATCAAAAATTCACAAAAACAATCCCACCTGTGGACTTAGAAGGTAGAGATTTATAGAAAACTAACGTGGTTACTGTAGCTGTGGACCCTAATGATTATTTTAGGCTAATATACCTGTTTGGATAAGGACCAGAGGCCCACTGAGAGTGAGTGAACAGCTCTCCGTTACTCCCCACTCTTCGCACAGTCCCACAAATGCTGTAACCATTGCAGATGCTGCTCACAGAAAAAGTATCCAGAGCAAACAAGGAGTCATGTCCTTGTCTTGTATATGTTTTTGAGAGTACTAACTTTGTTTTTTCTATAAACCCCCCAAATGTTTCCTAAAACATTTTGTTTAGGGTTGCGTCACATGCCTGTATTTAAACAGTCAGAGGAAAGGCCGATTTAAGCCAAGCATTAAATTATCATGCTTGACTTAGTCTAATCAACCTTTGCCTTTTGAGAAGGGACCATGATTAACAGGACCACCCACAGTGTGAATACAATATGAGTCCTGTTAGCAAAGAGGAAGCAGAAAGTAGGTTATTGCATAAACCAGACCAGGACCTCGCATGTTTGAATGGTCATACAATCACCTGGAAATCTTGTTCAAATGCAGAGTCTGATTTTAATATGCTCCCAGGTGTTGGTGACGCTAATTCCTGGACCACTGTGTAAATAGAAAGGACACAAACTTTGGACTATATCACCTCAGGTGGTAATCTTAGGATGATATTCCCTTCTGTTTTATTAGTGACATTTTCAAGTGATGCACATTTGATGTGCATATAGGAAAATAGAAACCACAGGATTATTCACTTTTAAATTGCCTAGTAATTGTGAATGATGACCAAAATATGTGTAACTCATGACTCAAAAAGCCCAGGTTACTTTACAGAGTTATAACACGTTGTCTTGACTAAATTCTCCAACCAGAAACCTGACACCATATATCAGAAGGTAATTTCTTTAAAGAAAAATAATTTTAAAATTATATGTTTGGCCACTGGTAAATTCTCATAACCAAAAACCTTGATTCCCTACAGTCTTTTTTAAAAGTCCACAATGAGTATGTCTCAAAGTCTTAGTGCTGGAAGGAAGCACAGTATGTTTAAAGTTATTTCCTGAGAGCCTGTCTTACAAACCTGCTTCATCTCCCTCTGCTGGCGGTGCCTCTGTACTGCAGGTTGGCCCTCACCATTTTAGTGGAATCCCTCTGCTGGAATTGCTGGCTATTCTAATTAACGTTGCCTATCTGAATTTTTACTCCACACCTAGCGAAAGTTTATATGTTCAAAGTAGGCCACCGAAACACATTCATTCCTCAGAAACAGCTGCCTGATTTATTGTGAGTAGTGTTTCTTAGTTTGTTGCTTGCAAGAAAGAGTTACCAGTTTATAAAATAAACGAAAAATGGGTAAATGGGGTACTCATGTATTTTGTTCCCTGCTGTATCCCTAGGGTTCAGAACAGTGCCCGGCACATAGTAGGAGTTCAGTTGGTAGTTCGATGAATAAATCTTTCGTTTTATATGATACAATATTCCTTCTTTATTTATTCAACCCAGATTTGAAAACACTTTTATTTTCTTGTTAAAGAACCCAATAAATACAGTGATAAAGTACCAATAATTGACACATCTGCATAAGAGATTTTTTCCTATATTATAGCATTCTCTTTAAATAGCTTTATAGTCTTACTTAAATAACTTAGCAATATTCTGTACACGAGGAGTATAATTTTCCTGCTGCCTCATAATTAAGCGTAGATGCAAAGACCTTCAAATGTGTATCTAGAAAAATATTTTTGCTGATTAATGGGGAACTTTGGAATAAGTTTAGCAAATACAGCTTTGAAAATTTGTAGCATCCTCCATTTTGAGTGTATTCTGCACAGTTATACTGTGTTTCATGCAGCACAGCAGTTCCCATTTTTCTGCTATTTATTCTGCAGACAGCATAAAGCAGGATAATGCTTTTTCATTATCATGATGTATGCAACCAAGGTGTTAAGTTCCTAAAGGAAGACTCGGCACCAAAATCATAGCCCTTCCTTACAATGTCATATTTTATAATAATTATTTAACACTAAATAATTATTTTAAAGGAAAAATAAACTCTGTGTCCCATCATTAAATATAAATATGTTGACCAGCACTATTTTTTGCCTTGTACAGTAATCTATCATTTTCTCCTTTCACACTGTTCACTGTTTAATGAAATTATACCTGCTGTATTACTAAATAACATTAGATCAAGGGAACATCATAAAAAATAATAAATATCTCTGTGGAACCAACAATTGCTGGGTCTCCAGTAGCTTCATGTGTGAATGACCATATTGTAAATGTGACTGAAGTGGCCGGCTATTGGCCAAAATTGATGGTCCTCCTTCCCGAGTACGGAGTTGTCACTGACACACATGCATTTGTAGCCACATGAAATGGGAAAAGAAATCATGAGTATGCCTTTCTGACCAGGGCACTTAAGGAGTGGATGGAGCTTTTCTCATTTCCCTTTCCGCTGTCTGAAGTAGAGTGCTCTAAGATCTCGAGCACTGGGAGTCAGAAGGTGTTAGGGACCCGAGTCTCGGAGGCGCTATGACAGCAAAATCCACTCACTCATCAGGAACATTGGGCTATTTCATAAGTGAAGCCAATGAGATGTTAAAGCTCACTTGTTCCAGCAGCCAGCATGACCCTAATGAAACTACTAATCACTGTGTCCTGCTGTATTTAATTCAAAATATTAAATAAATAATTAAATGCATAAAACAATGATACACGCTAAACACAAGTATAACAAATTTAATTAGGAGACATTCATAACATAAGCCTTTGTCTTAAAATAATGCATAATTAGTAAATAATGATAAAATACCATGAAATGCATGTTATGGGCCAGGAATTAAACATCCATTGACACATTACAAAGATCCTGGGAATTTGTTGGTATTCTTCAGTGTACAAATGTGGTAACTGAAACTCAAGAAAAATAATTATTCCAAAGTTGTAGATTTAATAAGTGTTAGAATTTGGAACCAAAAAGAAGCCTTTCTACCACCAAAGCTGATTTAGTTCCATTTTTCTTTGCTATCTCTAAAACAGCCCTTTGAGCAATTGTCTCATTTGCCTTTTTCTTTCACCACCATTCTCGTAGTCTACAGGAGATGTCTCCACTTTCTGGTCAAAAATTTACTCCAAGATCCTTGCAATCAGACAGTAACTCTTCTAACTTTTCTAAAACTAGTCAACTCAAATTTCATTTTATGTAGATTTAAGAAGAATATAACTGATAAGGAATGATCCCAGGAAGATGTTATGCTTAAAATCACAAAGGAGGATCATACATCTTATGCTACTATTTGTGTAAACATTAAAACAGCAATTAATAATGTATATGCTTGTGTACACATGGAATATTTTTGGGAAGCTGTAAGACACTTGTGACTTGGTTCTCTGCCTTGGAATATGAGGCAAACAGACTTAGATTTCATAGTAGGCCTTTTGTAACTTTTAATTTTTTTTATTTAATTCAAAAAAATAAGATAAAAATGAATATTTCCCCAGAAATATATTCACATTTATTATTCAAGTTGCTGCTATGTTAGACACCTGAGACCAAATTTCTTCCTAGACAATATCTTTTGTTCATGTTCATGCTGATTCTTCCACCTGGAATGTCTTTGCTCTGCCAAAATCAAATCCATCTTTCAAGGAAGGTCATTTGAAGTTTATTTAAAGTTTTCCCTGATTCTCTCCACATCAACAAAATAATGTGTAGTTCTAATGTGTAGTTCTTTATTTGTATTGAGAATACAAATTATATATGTGTATATATATATATATATATATATGTGTATATATATATATATATGTGTATATATATATATATATATATATATATATATATATAGTGCCAGAAAAGTATACATATTTTAAGAAAGGAAAAACTGTATTAAAATTACACTGATGGTAATGACTTTGAGCACCTCTTGTAATTGCAAAAGTCAAACATGACTTGTGTTCATCTTTTGTTATTAGTATATATTGAGTATACAATTTTAATACAGTTTTTTCCTTTCTTAAAATGTGTACACATTTTTTGGGCACACTATATATTTCTTATGATACTGAGCTACTTTGTCGTGAGATCTGGGTACATGAATTGTCACATCATACATTCCTTCAGATCAGGAATTACCTTGTATTCATCTTTGTTCCACAAAGCCTAGTCCTATCTGGGATAGAGAAACACAAAATATCATTGAGCTCTGGTTGAGTCAGTCCTCAGTGAGTTATGCAATGATTTCTTCCAATTTACCCAACCGCAGTTCAGATCTCAAAGACTTTCATATAACTTATCTTTTCCTCTTGAATCGTGCATCATAACCCTGTTCTGAAGACATAGGCTCTATTGTTTTTCTTACCAGACACAGATGATCTTTTCTTCATGATTATATGAGGCAGTTAGGAGTTTTCATTTTTCTGGTCCTCACAAAGAAAACAAATAACAAGGTATGGTATGTGTAGATACATTCAATTGTCACTAAAAAAATGGTTTTATGTTTTCATACAAGTTTTTAAAAGTCTTCAAATTCTTTTTCTTTTTATTTTTTTGAGGGCAGCGTCACTGGCCTTCATATGTGGGACCCGAACTCGGACCACTGGCTTCCCAAGCCAGCTCTTAACCACTGCACCACTTGGCCGGCCAAAATTCTTTTACAGTTATTAATCTTTTACCCCTATGGTTATTAGAGACTTTTGAGCATGTTTAGTATAAATTGTAAAAAGGACACAAAAATAATAATAAAAAAGAAATTGATGTGCTTCTTAACCAGACTAAAATTTTAATACATTTCTTTTTCAATTGATTAGCATTCATTTCTGCCTACTACATACCAGTTCCTAGATTTACCTTAAATCAATCTCTTTCAGCATTTAGTTCAATTACAAGTGATGCAATAAAAGAAATAAGTGAGTAAAAGGTACATGTCAAATATTTCCAATTTTTTCTGGATATATATATTCTTTGGAAAATGAGGAAAATGCATATAGTCTAAAAAATATAACTCAAGAGTTGTTTCTTAATAGCCATTAATAGTAACAGTCTTGAACCATTCTTAGAAAGTGAAATCCTAAGACAAGGTAAATTTTCATTTTATTGAGAACATTCATTAAGTATATCATTTTCATTAGCTTATCTGTCAATTCTGAAACCAGGAAAACATTAAGAATAATAATATACAAACAGGGAAATTCAGCGGATCTTGAAAAAATATAAGTAAAACACTTAGGGCTTGAAGCCATTAGATAAAATTTTATTATGATGGATTTCAAAACACCAAAAAATAATTGTCTACAACTTGAATGAATGATGTAGTAAATGGCCAATGCCAATGACTTAGGTCATAGCTTAGAAATGTGTTAATGATAATGGATGGGGAACGATGGTTAAAACAACCTTCCAGACAAAATTACTGGGATGTGAATAACACTGAGAGAGCTACATGAAACAGCAGCACTTGAGCAATAAATCTCCTGCATCCTCCCAGATGGCTGTATGTCCCGTATAAAATATGTATGATAGATTTATATGCATTCTTTCTATGCAGTGTTTATGTAACTTCAGCTGGGAACCTGGACCACATCATTCATCTTCAGGGAGTCCTTTCTGTTCATTACTCTTCACTGCACTTCAGGGGAAGCCTCAGTGTTATTTGACTCATATTAAAGATAAACAAAAGAGCATATGGATATGTATAGATTTAGTACAATCACGGAGTTGAGATGAGGAATACTCAAGTTTTGCATTTTGTCTTACCTTTCCATCATACGATTAAACAATTCTGATTTTTACCTTTCACCCTAAAAGTCTATGAAAATATAGCATAAATCTAATAATACTCCCTGGACTATTTTTATGTGAATGGCCTTCAGTGTTTTTTCTCTTCTATAATTATTGAGATTAAAGAAGGACAAATTAAAATGTCACCAACATGGTAGAACCCAGATATATTACGCTGCATTTCAGATGGAATAGAGAACCACTTTGCCTGGGTTTAAAATACATTTTCGGAAGATGTCAGCAAATCCCTCAATTTTCGGAGGATTCCTTTAGGTTTATGCCTACAGATAAAAAAAATATGAACAACTCTAGTAATTGCAGTTGCTAGACACCCTTTGTGCAATTTATAGGGTAATTTTTATTTTTTGTGGGATTTTTTTTCTCCTTACTGTTGAAGTATTTCCTTAGTGTTGAGGTGTTTGAAGTAAGTAGAAATGTGTAATATTAAATTCTGGCTGTTATATATTAAACTCATTTAGGAGGATATATAGCTAGCTGTTTTTTATTTATTTTTATATTATTTATTTAGTTTCAATAAATTTTATAGGAATTTATTCTAGCCAATTTGACAGCATATGCCTGGGTGCAAGAAGTCAAATGCTCCCAGGTAACTGGTTTTTAAAATTCCCTTTACCATTTCCCAATCATGGTATTTGCATTATGCAAAAAGTAACTTGAGAGTAATGTGGATGTGATTGGGATCTGAGATGAGATGTGCGGCATGGTTTCGGACCCAATGACCGCTGCTGCTTTTGTCTGTGTTGCTGGCACGCATCTCAACAACTGTCCTGTCCCCCGTAGACCCAGGACCATAGCAGATCAGGTCAACATTAAAAGAAAAGGTGTGAACCTTCTCCTTTCTGCTTGTGCAACAAGTTGTTGGCTGGTGGCCAGGGATCCTGAGGGACCAATGCCCCGTACCTATGACATTCCTGAAGGGACCTAAAGGCCCAAGAATGTTGACAAGTTGAATCAATGTGGAACACACCATGGTTCACATCATTCAAAATGTCATTTAAAACTATACCCTCTGGAACACTAGAGAGTATGGCGCCCTTGCCAGGAGTGAGAACATGATGGCCCAAATCTTTATAAATAGTTTCAATAGCTCTATGATGTCAAAAGCAAAGGTGGATAATTAATTACACTAGTGATATCTTTGTTGAATATTATCCAAAGGCCATTTTGTTTATGTTGCAAGGTTGGGTGTCAGCCACTGAATTAAAAATTGGATTGCTGGGATTTAATGAGACAACAATGGGGTATAATCCCAGAGGATGATTGAAACTAGCCTATATAAATATGGAAAGAGGCTCATTAAAACCTTGCCTATTGAAATGTTCTATACACTTAGGGACTCCAGAGTTTAAGTTTCTCTGGGGTATGAATTTGTTAAAAATGAAACCATGAGCAGTAACCATAGTATCATCATGAGTAGCCACTTGGTTCTATTAATATTATAGTTGGAAAAAAATCAGGGTGATATTCAAAATAACTAGTATAGCACTGAGTACCTAGGATAAATGCCAGTACTGGTGAATAGTGGCTGAATATCAGCCTTGGAAACAATGAACAATTTCTCCCTCAAAAAGTGTTTTCTAATATGGATGCTATTTAAAACCTATATAGATAGCTTCACTCATACGATGAATACATATAAATACCTACAAAAATTTGATTTTCAAGGGATATTTGGTTGCTTGATCTTTTTTTCTTCATGAGAATGCTTTGTCTTTTATATTAGGAAAACCAATTCATAAAATGATAGTTAAGGGGTAAAATAGTACAAATTTATAACCAACTCATTTTTAAAATATATTTTTATTATGGTATAATTGACATGTAGCATTATAATAGGTTTAGGTGTACAACACAATGATTTGATATTTGCATATATTGTGAAATGATCATCACAAAGATTCTAGTTAACATCTGTCACTGCACATAGTTACAAAATTTGTGTATGTGTGATGAGAACTTTAAAGACCTACTCTCTTAGCATGTCACCATGCTGTACATTATATCCCCAGGACTTATTTATTTTATACATGGAAGTGTGTACCTTTTGACCCCCTTCACCTAATTTTCCCACCCTCCATCCATGCTTCTGGTGACCACCAGTCTGTTTTCTGTATCTATGAGCTTGGTATTTGTTGATTCAGATATACGAGTATGTCATGATAGCAACCCATGATGATTTGGTGCAGCGAGAGTAGACTGTATGAGGCATTCATCCAAGGAAGAAAGTAGGAACAGGAATGTAATGGTGCATTGAGAGATTATAGTTTGGCCTGAATGTTGTTAACGTGAGCAAAATAGAAGATAAAATAAATGAATTAGCATTACATTAACTTCTCTCTCTCTCTCTCTCTCTCTCTCTCTCTCTCTCTCTCTCTCTCTCTCTCACACACACACACACACACACACACACTCTTTTAGTGCTGTTGCAATTTATCTAGAATTTTCAAAATTGTATTTAGGGATAAATGCATCAGAAATGGGTGATAAAACTGGTGTTATCTTCAGAAAAGTACTATGTAAAGTACTGAGAAGTATTGAAGAAGCTAATGTTGATGGAAGCTGATATATCTATATCTATATTTATATAGATATAGATATACGTGTTATCTATTAATAGGTATAACTATGTTAGTAAACCATGAAAATTATAACTAGTAAAAAAATGTAGAAAAACAATAAAGTGTTAGCTATAGCTTTCATAAAGTGCAATCTAGGAAAAGAGGTTTAATATGAATGCAAAAGGTTAAAGGAGAAGGTAAATATAAACTTAGAATAAAGCAAAGAAGAAAATGGGGATATCAATCCAAGGAGGTCTCCTGATGGTTTTATGAAGTTATTGTAGTTCTAAAGATGTAAAGTGGGCTCTAGGAAAGATTTGGAGGAAATGTGAATAAGCAAGATGGAAGGAAGGGGATAAAGTAAATGTATTTTATCACGGGATGTAATCAGCTGTTTAATCTCAATCCCATATGTCCCATTTGATTATGTTGACAAGTGAAAAGCACATTCATCTAACATTTTAAAGTATTTAGACATTAACCAATATAATGAGTCATCTAAATTGAACGTTGCAAATAAAAATTAGATCAACCATTTAAATTGAAGCAATAAGAAACGACATTAAATTATTCAATGACAAATAACTCTATCCAGCTAAATGTCATACATATTTTTAAGAAATTCACTTGTCAGAAAGATAGCAAACTGCTGAAATGATAAATAGTATGGTAAATGCAGAAAAAGGTCAATTAGTAATCTACTGTTTTTGAAATCAACCTCTTCTGGCATTTATTTTATTATAGTTGTTATTCCCTTTTATTTATAGAATGAAGATGGGTAACTTCCATGACACATGCATCTCTCATTCAGATTTAATAGGAATTAGATTTACATTTACATTTTAAAAAAATCATGATACAATGCTAATCAAATCCTTTCCTTTTAAATGGCTATATAGAAAACTGGGTGCTAAAACACATTTGGAAGGGAAAAAAATAGCTACTGTAATATTTATTACCCAGAATTTAAATTAGCAAATAAAAGAGCTCATTACAATGATATACAGTCATATTTTAAAAATATTTTTAGTAAAGGCCAAACTATTTTTGATTCACTTAAATGAGTTCAAGATGTAATCTTGACAAGAGTTTTCCAAAGATACAAGAGTAGTATGCTATACTATTATGGAGAGCAAATTAGAGCAATTTTGGTGATTTTTGTTTTCTGCGCCTAAAAAACCCGACTGTTCCCCTTTAAAGGTTTTTAGATTGTCAATGAAATTGCTTGTGTTAGACTGAGTCCTACCCCTCCCCTGAAGACATCCATACCCTGAGCTCTGGTACACCTGTCAAAAGGGATTTTGCAGATGTGATTAAGTTGATGGAATTTGAGATGGGTTGATTATGTTGGTTATCTGGCGCGCCCAATCTAATCACAGGAGCCCTTCAAAGTGAATGAACCTCCCCTGCTCAAGTTAGAAACAGGTACCACAGGAAGGAGACAGAGGAGACAGAATTGTGAGAATTCCACCTGCAGTAGCTGGCTCTGAGATGGAAGGGACCAACATACAAGTAACCAGGAAGGAAGCTTCTAGGAGCTAAGTCTTAAGTGACAGCAAAGATACTGGGCCTCAGCTGCATGGTACGATTCTGCCACCAACTTGAATGAGTTTGGAAACAGATTGTCCTCTAGGGCCTTCAGAGAAGGAGCACAGCTCCCCTGAAACCCTCATTTTGGTCTTCTGAGACAGCAGCAGAGAATCCAGCCCAGTAAATGGCACTTCTGACTTGCACAGCTGAGAAATGAATTTGCATTGTTTTAAGTGATAACATGTTTGGTAATTTGATACAGTACAATAGAAACTTAATACAATGCTTTGTCAGCTTGCTTTTCTTATGTGAATTTCTTTTATGGAAATGTTTTGTTCTATTAGTGAAAGTGCAAATAGGGTCTTTGGTGTGCATAATATGATCTCGAGTTATTTGCTAGAAGATGACTCTCTAACTGCCCATATAACATGGTTTCATAACAGCAGAATGATAGCATGATGAAATAGAAATAAAAGCTTAAAAACTTTTGAATAACTGTCATACAATTTGTTAGTTCTATTCTGTTGCACAAATTTTTAATCTTCAATTTACTCATTTGCCATTTGGTGACAGTAACATCTACCCAAAATTACATTGCCATTGCTTGCATTCTTGTGGATATATGTGATGAACTAGGGGTTGGAATTTTTCTGGCTTGTTTTGTGGAAGTAAAGAAAGTTTACAATGGTTTACTGCAGGGAAGTAATTCCTAACCCATATCCCAGTAATTCCCATGGATAACCTGATATAGTTTTTAGGAATCTAGGCTGGTTAAGTGGAAAGAAAGAGTATTCAGTAATGGAAAAGGAGAAAAGATGAGGCAAGAACAACCTTTATTTACTTAGTGATTTCCCACTAAGATTTAACCCTTTCTGAAATCACAGATTAATTGTATGCTTTTTATACTTACCCTGGTTTCTTTATAAACAAGTAGAACTTACAGTGATATAGGTCGTTAGAAATCTGAGAATATTGTATATATTTCTTATTTTTTTCTCATCTGTAGTAATGTTTGAAAACTCTTCTATTTCCTTCATATATTTATAGTG
Source organism: Aselliscus stoliczkanus (assembly GCA_033961575.1). Taxonomy (NCBI): domain Eukaryota; kingdom Metazoa; phylum Chordata; class Mammalia; order Chiroptera; family Hipposideridae; genus Aselliscus; species Aselliscus stoliczkanus. The sequence continues at coordinate 52,021,332 of CM066735.1, forward strand.
CCTATAATATAATATCTGGAATATAACAAGAGGTCCATTAATGGTTTTATTATCTACTGATGATAAATTTATAAATAAATTTATTATTTAGCTTAAACAGTACAGAAAAATAGAAACAAAAATTATCTGCTTTTATTTGGGAAAATGTAGACAATTATTTTCATCTAATGCTATATAAGCAACTGAAGGATATAGATTTCATATTTGATCCCAGTTTTTTTTGTTTGTTTGTTTGTTTTTGAGGGCAGTGTCACTGGCCCTCATATGTGGGACCAAACTGGGGCCCGCTAGATTTCATATTTGGAGGGATTGGTTTTAGTGTTTTCTGTTTTCTTTTTGCTTTTATTTTTGTATTGCTGTTTGAAGCAGTAATTATATCCTATATGTACTTTGTGCTATAGGAAATAGAAGAAATATAAAATTTGTTTTATGCCTGCAATAGGATCTAAAACACACTCCAAAAAGTATGCTGAGTAGGTCAAGTGCTCCAGGTAACACAGCTACTGGATGGCAACCTGGACAACACATCAGCCTTCGCTTGTCAGTGTCTAAAGCTGAGATCCTTACCTCAATCACATTTCATCTGTATTTGGATGTGTAATCAAAAAATATGGTCAATGTTTAAATTTAAAAAAAAAAATTATAGGAAAAGACAAATTGCCATTAATCCCCCTCAAAATACTCCCTCTCCCTTTGAACGTACTTATCCATCATTCTTGCCACTTTCTGAAGCAGTTCTGGAAGTCCTCTTTTGTGAGTGTCTTTAGTTGTGCTGTGCCTCCATGTCCTGAATCAATTCAAAATGTTTTCCTTTCATGGTCATGTTGACTTTGGGGAAGAGCCAGAAGACACACGGTGCCAGATCCAGTAAATAAATGGATGAGGACAGACTGTAATGATTTTGACAGAAATTGCTGTACCGGAAGCAATGTGTGACACGGAGCATTGTCATGATGGAGGATGACTTATTGCACACTGTAAAATACACCTTCTCTAAACTGTAGTTCACACCCAACTGACTGCACCGAACAAGTTGAAACTTGTCACACACTGTGACTAAGGTTTGATGAGCCACTTCCCGTATTGAACATCCTTGTCTTTATGTTGGATGGCACTCAGCAGCAGTATTCACTGTATTTTGTGATCACACCTTAACAAGACAGAAACTTTTTGTTGTTGTTATTGATAAGCTGTTAAGGGTTGTTTACAATCGCAGCATAATTTAACCTAGTTGATATGCATATTGGTACACAGAGTTATCGTTCTGCCCTAAAAAATACCTTCACATGTGGCATTACTTTAGTGGTTGGGTAGTGGTGGCTGGAAAAAATGGTGAGTATGCTACACAGTAGCAAAACATTTCCTAAAAGTTCAGCAATAACTCCGGAAGCAGATCATGTAACAAACAGAAATTAATGGTCTATGTTGCATGTTTTGGGCTGCTTTTATCAAGGCTTTATATGAAAAAGGTGAGCTCAGAGAAGAATTGCCTGGAATAAAAGGGAATAGAAAAGAAAGAGAAGGTTTTGTAGGGTTAGAAACAGCAGCTTCTTCAGGACTTTAAATAATAGGACATAAATTTGAGAACATAGTTGAGAGATGAAAGCCAATTAATCCTAGCCTGGAAGCAAGGATCAAATCAAGTTTATGGCTGTCATACATTGTTAAAACCTTCTTGGGGATAATGTGGTGCCAAGTAAATCCTTTCAGTTTATAAATGGCCACTTAATCTTCCAACATTTGGTATAGACCTGCTTAACTCAGTTGTGTCTGTTGTCCCACCAAAATTCATGTCTTGAAGCCCCAACATCTAATGTGATGGTATATGGCAAAAGGACCTTTGGAGATAATCAGGTTTAGATGAGGTCATGACATTGAGGTATTTGTGATGAGATTAGTGCCCTTATGAAAAGAGACATCATAGAGTCAGTCTCTCTCTCTCTCTCTCTCTCTCTCTCTCTCTCTCTCTCTCTCTCTCTCTCTGCCATGTGAAGACATCTCAGAAAGTTGGCCATCTGAGAACCAAGAAGGGAGTTCTCACTAGAACCTGACCATGCTGGTACCCTAATCTCAGATTTCCTGCTTCTAGAACTGTGAGAAAATTAATTTCTGTTGTTTTTACCATCTAGTCTATGGTATTTTATTATGACAATCTATAGACTAAAACAGACCATTATACAAATTTTCTGTTTTACCATCACCAAAAAATACTTGCTTAGTCTTTTGCTGAGAGGATGGTATTTACAGGGAAAGTTTGCCTCTTAAACAGTCTACTATATCTGTTTGCTTTGCCTTTGGTTGGCCCTGCTTTCCTAGTTTTAATAGGTGGAAGCTTGTATTCTTGATTTGATACCATTCTTCCTTTCCAATGTAAACATTTAGTGCTATAAATTCTTAGCCCCTTATTAACTACATATCCAATACATTTAGTTATGTAATACTTTTCATTTTCATTCAGTGCAATATTTTTTTTCTTTCATTTCCTTTGAGACTTCCCCTTTGACCTACAGACCATTTGAAGTCTGTTTAATTTCCAGATGTTTGGAGATTTTGACATTATTTTCCTTGTATTGATTGCTCAATTAATTTCATTATATTCAGATGACATACTCTGTGTATTTTCATTTCTTTTATTTAGATAACATACTTTGTGTATTTTCAATTCTTTTAAGTTTTTTGAGGTATATTTTGTAATGTTGGATGTGATCTATCTTGTTGATTGTTTCAATGGCACATTTAACATATATGTATGCTATTGTTGGATGAAGTGTTCTAGAAATGTCAAGTAGATCCTGTTGGTTGCCAGTGCTGTCCAGTTCTTGTCCTTGCTGATATTCTGTTAAATAATTGCTGAACGAGGTGACTTGATGTCTCTAACCATACTTGTGTATTTGATTTTTTTCCTTTTAGTTCTACCAGTTTTTGCTTCAGGTTATTTTGAAGCTTTCTATGTGGTGTCTACATATTTATCTTTTAATTGATATATTTAGGCCACTTGCACTAAAAGTATTTAGTGACATATTAGGGCTGAAGTGCCATTTTATATTATTGTTTTCTATTTTCCTCTTGTTCTCTCTGTTTTTCATTTTATTTTTTATATTCATTTTTTATTTTCCTTGCCTTAGTGTGGATTACTTAAACATTTTTTAGAATTCTGTTTTGATTTATCTATAGTATTTTTGAGTGTATCACTTTTGCTTTAGATATTAATTATGTATGCATAATTTATTACAATCTACTGGTTTTGATATTTTAATGGTTGCCATGTGTTAGGGAAGGGGGGGTTTGTGTGTCTATAAATGGTAGCAATTGGAGTGGTGGAACCATTCTGTATCTTGATTTTGATAGTGGTTGCATGAGTCACGTGGTCATGATTGATTGTTTTTTAAGTCAAGAGATAATCTTATAAAAACCTCAAGTAATTTTAAATGTACTAACTTAAGGAAATGTATTAACAACAACAAAAAATGGTATCAGCCAAGTAGTAAACTTACTAGACTTATAGCAAACATGGTTGTGCCATGTAATTCTTAAATTGTTTGAAAATAACATAAACATTCTACAAATAGTTAGTATTATACCTTCTCTTTTTGCCCTCAAATGTAACAAGTCATCCTTATTCATAAGACATGATTAATATCTTTTAATTATTTAACTAGACATTATCTTCATGGATAATCAATCATATATTCTAGTCCAATGAACATGTACAATAGTAAAAGGAACATGTACAATAGTAAAACAAATTTTTAGAAACACAATGAGTTTTAACTTTCATGTACAAAATGACATTTTTGTAAAAATTTATAAAAGGAGAAAAAAAGGAAAAACATCATGGTACTTAAAATAACCATGTCATACCTAAGGATTATTATGTTCCATACTTGAATTTTTTCACAGAGAAATGGTTAATAAGTATACTTAACTTATATGGTAAATGTCTTTTCAGTAAATAGATTTCCACGGAAGGAGAATAAAACAATATATCAGTGATATATGCCTCCTTTTATTCTTAAGATCCATTTAGTATAATTTTGTATTTTCTTTATAAAGATCATCATTATTTGAAATTTTACATGGTAAAAAGGCCATTTTTTTAAACTTGAAAGTATTATCATATTTAATAATATCATCAGCCATCTGTTTCAAAAGAGAAATAGCATTACCCCCCATTGTGAATTTACACAAACATATTATTATCATAAAACATTCAACTAATACAAAGATTTTATTTATTTATTTATGTATTTATTTATTTATTTATTTATTTTTTTAGCTGAGCCATCCTGCCTCCTTTTGGCAGCTCAGCAGCAGCTCAGCTCAGGCTAGGAATTGAACCAGCAACCCAGTTGCTCAGAGTTTGCCTTTGAGTGAGCTCTTAATCAACTGAGCCACTTGGCTGCCCCTAAAGATTTTAAAGATTGAAATAAATGTTACATTACTGTATCCAGGTTTAATTATTTTTTATAATTTGATAGATATGCTTCAGATAGATATTCCTTTTATAATTTATTTTCTTTTTTCCTTCTTTCCTTTTCTCCCTCAGTTTTTATCTCTCTATCTGAATACCAACATTTATATACATACATATATTTATCAGGTTGCTGAAATGGGACTCTTCCTACCTCATTTTTGTGTCAAAACTATAGACATTACATCCCACAATGAATGTAAAACACTGGCTGATATTCTGCTTAGTGGTCCTATCAGTTCCTGAGAGCAATGTTGGAGTCCCCAACTATAATTGTGAATATGTCTATTTCTCCTTCTATTCATGCCAATTTAGTGCTTCATGTATTTTGAAGCTTCTTTCGGTGCATTTACATTCAGTATTGTCATTTTATCTTGTTGAATATATTCATTTATAATTATGTAATTTCCTTTTTAATCCCTTGTTTTATATAGTTTTGCTTTTCAGTCTACTTTGGCATTAATATAGCCATTCCTTCCTTTTTAATTCCTTCCTGATTAATGCTTAATGTTATACTTTTTTGTACTTACACTTGAATCTACTGATGTTCTATTTAAAGTGGCTTTCTCGGGCCAGCCGAGTGGCGTGGTGCTTAAGCGCTGGTTTGGGAAGCCAGCAGCCCCGGTTTGGGTCCCACATGAGGGCCAGTGACACTGCCCTCAAATAAATAACTAAATAAATAAATTAAAAAAAATAAAAATAAAGTGGGTTTCTCGAAGATAGCATATAATTGAATTATAACTCTTTATCCAACTTGACAATCTTGATCTTTAAATTGATATATTAAGACCATTTTCCTTCAGTACAGTTATGTTGAATTAAATTCTTCCATTTTATTATTTTTCCATCTGTTTCTCCCATGTTTTGATCATCTTTTTCCCCTTTATTGCCCTTTAAAGATAAAATGAAATGAATGTCTTTTAGTATTCAATTTTAATATAGAAATAATACTTTTGTGTATAGCTCTTTACATAGTTTTATCTTTATGTGGTTCATCTAGGAGTTATGATACGAATGTCTAACTTAATAGGAGCTGTGATCAAACAAAACAGTGAATGTTTAAATAAAATAAAAAAAATCACACAAAAAGACACATTGTGATTAACCCCTCTCAAAATACTCACCCTCACTTCAAGCACACTTATCCCATCATTCTTGTCACTTTCTAAGCAGTTCTGGAAGTCCTCTTTTGTGAGTGTTTTTAGTTGCACTGTCGTGGCTGCCTCAATGTCCTGAATCGATTCAAATTGTTTAACTTTCATGGTCATTTTGATTTTGGGGCAAGAGCCAGAAGTCGCACGGTACCAGATCCAGTGAATAAGGTGGATGAAGATACCCTGAAATGTTTTTATTTGACAGAAATTATCATACCAGAAGCAATGAGTGACATGGAACATTGTCATGGAGGATGAAGCAAAGATACTCACGAAAGAGGGCTTCCAGAGCTGCTTTAGAAAGTGGCAAGAATGATGAGATAAGTGTGTTTAAAGCAAGGGGGAGTATTTTGAAGGGGATTAATGGTAATATGTGTTTAACTGTAATAAATTTTTAAAAATTTAAACATTTATGGTATCTTTTGATCACACCTCATACATTATAATAGCTAGAGTTTATGAATTCAGACTTTGAGGAGATTGAGGTGGTGTGAATATATTTTGCACATGGAATGGATGTGAATTTGGGGGCTACAGGGAAGATTGTAATTGATTGAATGGTGATTCTTCAAAAGTTATGTTCTAGTTCTTGAAACATGAATTTACATTTTTGGGAAGTGAATTTTCAAAGATAGAATTAAATTAAGAATCTTGAGATGAGGGGAATCATCTTGGATTATCCATGGACATGTATGTGTTTAAGAGTGAGGCAGAGGGATATTTCGCTATGCTAGGGAGACATTTTAAACAAAAGAAATCACCAAGAAAATGCACAAAGAGGTGAGAAAAGTGGCACAAACCTGATAGTGTGTTGTTTACAGTAGGAGAGTTCAACCAAGAGGATGGAGCTTTGACATCAGGTGTATTTGACCTCAGCTGTGAAAGTACACATCAGGAGAGTCAAACTTTTTGCTGTACTTTGTATATCAACACATAACCACAACACTGCATAAATACTAATTCAGGGGTTACAAATAAATGTTAATGAATAGGTGATTTTGCAAGTGCAGAATTCATGAATAATGAAGATCAGTTGTATATTCCTCCAGGCTCAGCTAAATGCTAAGAGAAGGTGTGTAGTGATGTTTTGGATACCTTCAAAGCACATTAGGCTCTATTTTGTTTAGCTGACTATAGATAGAGTTAGCAGGAGATATTGAGATCGTATTTTTGAATCCAGTACCAAGAAAGAATCTGTATATAATTTATCTGACACACACTACATAATCCTTAATTTTGGCATTCCACTGATCTAGAGCTCAGTAATTCATGAGGAGGTACAGTCTATTTGTCAAATAGATTATTTAAATGAAAGTTAATCAATAATTCATATCCACTTAAAAGAGAAAAGCAACAAATCAAACAGTCCGGTGCCAGCAGCTTTACATTTATTATGTCACTTAATCCCCAAACAGCTCTGTGACAGATTTTATTTCTGTTTTGCCAAATGTGAACTCAAAACTCAGAATGGTTTGTGAACTTGCCCATGATTTCATAGATCAATATGGTAGGGAATAGTTAGTCAAGCTCATATATGTCACACCCTTGCTTGGATTATCCCCCGCCCTTAGCCACTTCCTTGTATCAGTTTCTTTGATTCAACAACATTAATTTTGCTGTCTACAATTGCAAGGTATTGTGCTGCTTCCTAATATTACAGCTTCCCCTGCCAGCTTCGAAAAGCATAAAACAAAGCAGCTGATCATTCTCAAAAGCTTGATTTTTCTGAATAAACTTCTGCTATGAGATACCTTAAGGGAGTATGTCTTTTACTTAAAGTGTGCAGCACAAAATCACATGTGCAACATAAAGCAATAGAACAGTTTAGAAATAATTAAGCATAGTGATTTCTTCTTTATCCCTGCACTGAGATTCACCTTAGTACCATTTCATAATTAGTTATAATATAATGAATTACTTTGAAAACATCTTTAGCTTTCTTCTCTTTTTCATATGTATATAAGAAATGTATATATGTTTATATATATATTTCATGTATATATTTTTCATATATATATATCTCCATCCTAAAGCAGAAAGGCAAAGAACAAAGTTGTCATGCCTCTGTGTATGAAATCAGCAAGTGACTTTGTTTCAAATACAGAGAAATGATTTCATTCTATAAATATGAATTCCTATTTCTTAAATCCAGGAATTAATCTTTATTTGCAAACTATACTGTTTTAAAGTTATCTGGCATAGTTTCAAACTTACAGAAAATTTTCAAACCCAATACAAAAGATTCTTTTTCCTGTGCCATTTAAGAACAAGTTGTCATTTTAATGCTCTACAGCACAACCATCAGAATCAGGAAGTCATCATTGATATTTTACTGCCATTTTATCCTGAAACTCTTCAAATTTCACCAATTGTCCCGATAGTGTCCTTTATAGCTAAATGAGTCAGTTTACAATCACCTGTTGAAGTTAGTTTCTGTATCACTTTAACTTCCTTGAATTTGAAGAAGTCCTCAGTCTTTCCTTGACTTTCATGTCCCTGACACTATTGAAGATTACAGGCTCGCAATTTTGTAAAATGTCTTTGGATGTAGATGTTTTCTAATGTTTTCTCTTGATTAGATTCTGCAGGAATATCACAAAAGTGATGTGTTTGTTCCACTTACTGCATCTTGTTAGGTGGTGCTTGATATCAATTCATGCCATTACCTCGATGTTAAATTTGATGATCCAATGACAGTGGTATCAGCAAATTTTCTCCACTATAAAGTTAATCTCCTTTCCCTGGGACTCCATAAGTATTTTGGGGGCAGAAACCTAAATACCTTTCTAATATACTATTTCTTATTGAATCTTTAAATAGTCAATTCCAAAATTGATATCCATACAATTCAGTATGTTATAATATGTTTTTATGATTTTATGGATTTGGGTGCTCACATCGTTTTAGATTTAGGGAGTGGAGCCCCTTCAATATGACTTCTGTGCCCTGTATCACATTCAATTGTTCCGTGAACACTTCCTTCTTTTCTGAATAAGTTATTCCAGTTTCATATGGAAAGTTTTCCTCTATCAGCTTTAGGATCAGCCATTTTTTTCTAAGGAATGCTGGTTCCTTTTAGGAGAAAATGGTATTTGGTATCTCAGCAGAACATGTGATCATTGCTACTGGGATTTCACTGGTTCCAGGTCTGTTCAGTGGAAAGAACTAGAGAATATTCTTTCTACAGTTATAGTAAAGATTAACTAATATGATAATATATGTTAATTGTCCAGCTCAGAGACTGGCACATTTTCTTGATCTTTGTTATTTTTCTTCCACCTTCATGTACTAGCATGTGTCCTTTACTTGGTTCATTTTTCCTCTCTTTCTTCGTTATCTGCACTGAGATAGTTTCTTTCTGCTCCTGCTCAGTTGGCTGGAATAGCTGGTACACGTGTGTATTTGAACCCTGATTCCAAATTCAAGTCTTGAAAGTTTATTCTTTACTTGTACAGAGGTCAAGAACATAAAAGGTCACAATCAAATATTTGCATACACCAGACCCCCCACCAAACATACACACACATGGTATATATACATATGCCATTTGAAAGTTTGAAAACTGAAACACAGCAGCTTCAGCTAAACAGGTCAGCTGTCACTCATACAACTCAAGCAAATTTTGGCTGTACAAGAATACTTGCCCAATACCATCTGATTCACTTCACTTTTTAAAAGACTTTGGAAATTAAATGAAGCCTACCAATTTTAATGTTGGCAACTAACTGCTTTATTTTGTTTGTTTAACAATTTGTGTCCAAAGAATAAATATCTGCATGGTACAAATTTAAAGCCTTTATTTAAACAAAGCCTGGGAAATACTTATAGCTGAGTGGGTTAAAGTTACCAGAAAAATAGCAGCTGTTTTTATTCCTTTTTTCTTACATAACTGCTATATGTCAAACTATGTGCAAGGGACAATGCTAGCCAAGGCAGTGGGTAGGCAAATAAAAATGATAGATTTGCTCTTCTCAAGACACTATAACATTGTAAGGGGAAGGATAAGTATGAACAAAATAGAATGAAAAAGAAAAAAAATCCCTTAAACTAATCTAACATATATTGTAATAATAATACAGCGGAGAAGTATGGGATTTCAGATTAGAGATAAGAGATTAAAATGAAGACATTAAACTGAAATGAAAAGATAATGTTTCATGAGTTTATTAATTATGCTGATTTCTGAACATTCAATAAAATGGAGATGGAGAAGAGGTCAGCATATATAAACACATGACGGGGAGACATGGGGGAATAGGAGGAGAGGCTGTAAGGTGAAGCTATTTGTGATTGGTCTGGAAGTACATAAACTAGCATGAAGATCATGGCAGTTAATTCTATTTGACCCGGACACAATGGGGACCAAACAGTATAGCACTAAGGAAGTGAAAGTAAGTGTTAAGAAGAAGATAATGAGAGATTAATTAGAAGTAAAATTGTCATTTCATTTGAACGAGGGTTGGGAGAGGTAAAAAAAGATACAGATCAGTTAAAAATGACTCCAAAATTTCCATCTAAATAATACAGAGAATACCCTTCACATGGCAAGGTTGGAGAAAAGAAATTGCTTTGTGAGGGGCAAGATGGTTAGTTCGTATTCTAAGCACCTTTGAAATGTAGCCATCAGTCATGATTCATCTATTCAGAAAGTTACTGAGTAACTACTGTATGCGAAGTGCTGGGTCTTGTCAAGACAAGAAATGGACAGGTCTTGTCGAGAAAATTACAGTGTAGTAGACTCAAGGTATGCACAGGGTGCAGTTGGAGCACAGGAAATAGGTAGGTAGATTACAGGAAGAGAGAAGGTCTAGGAGATCTCTGTGGGGAATTCAACTTTCCAGGAAGAGAGAAGGTCTACATCTCTCTGGGGAACTCAACTTTCCAAGTCAAACATCTGTGAATTGAAAGTGTTGTGTGCTATGCCCAGGGTTACACCTTTGGAACTAAAATATCTTTCACATTCTTGCTATTTAGTTCACTCACATAAGAATTAATGATATGAAAGATATAGCTCACGTATAAAACACCTTTGAAATACCATTAAAATTTGTTTAGGTATGTGGTCAAATAGCACATTATAAAATGAGAATATTTGTGGTATAATCAAATAAATCCATGTAACAATAGTTACAGGATCTGTTGCTTTACAATTAATACCAAGTGATTTCCATAGTTTTCTATTATCCTTCTGATGTATAAAATAAATATTGAAATAAATCATGTAACTAAGCATTGTTAGTGCCATAGACTGAATTGTGCCCCTCCAAAATTCCTATGTTCAAGCTCTAACCTCTCTCCAGTATATCAGAATGCAGACTGTGATGGCATTTGGATTCAAGGTTTTTAAAGCAGTAATGAAGTGAAAATGAGGACATTAGGATGGGCCCTAATCCAATCTGACTGGTGTCCTTAAAATAAAAGGAGATTAGGACACACAAAGAGACGCCAGGGGGTTGTCTGTGCATTGAGAAAAGACCATGTGAGGACAGAGAGAGAATATGGCCATCTGAAAGCCCAGGAGAGAGACCTTAGATGAAACTAAACCTGATGAAACCATGATCTTGGACCTCAAGCCTCCAGAACTATCAGAAAATAAATTTCTGTTGTTTAAACTATCTTATCTGTGGGCCAGCTGAGTGGCGTGGTGGTTAAGCACTGCTTGGGAAGCCAGCGGCCCCGGTTCAGATCCCACATATGAGGGCCAATGACACTGCCCTCAAAAAGAAAATTAAAATAAAATAAAAAATAAACTATCTTATCTGTCATACTTTGTTGGGGCACCCCCAGCAAGTTAATACTTATGATAAAAGGATTTTTTTCCTATAAATAACGTAAGCAAAAAACATGTTTTCTACAAAATGCATAGATTTTTCACTAAATAATTAAAAATAATTTGAGATGTCATACACAGTTGTTAGAAGTTCATGTTTCAGCTTATTTCTGGAACAGTAGCTCTTCTATTATCTTGTCTCTATTATGATTAATTAGTTAAAGACATTATCTTCAAAATGATTTCAAGCAAAATAATATCAAAATTCAAATGTAAAATAAAGGCATGAAAGGAAAATTACCATTCTATAAGTCAATGAACTTTATGAATAAGATGTTTGTATGATATATTATTTTGTAAATGTCAGACTTTGATTAAATATATAGCTCACTTAGCAAATTATGCAAATGAGCAAATCCAATAGATAACTTGACCCTCATAATTGCTAATGTATATTACATTGACAACCACCTAGAATTAGCATGAGAAAAATCTGTGAAATACGTTATGTGAGCAAGAGAATATGTAAAATCAAGAGCTAGAGTATAGCTTAGTCAGTAAAACTTAGCAAACATTATAATTAAACAATTTACTGCAACAGCAAAATATGCAAGAAAAGAGCAAGGATTCTTATTTATTAAACTGTAGTATTGGATCATCAATATATAGTTTCAGATGATTTGATTTGGAAAACAAGCTGTTACAATGATCCATTTTGCTACATCAGCAAATAATGTACCTCAATCATTGAGCTATATGAAAAATTAATTGACTCACTCTGGGATTTTATGATTGTAACAAAGGAAATTCATTGAGATACTAAAATGTTTATGTGCATAATTTAAAAATCATAAGTGGCGTCTTAGAGGTTTGTGCAGCTTGCTACTATTAAATTCCCTTCAGACCTTCCCCCAACACAATTTTTTAGCAAATGTTGACAGATTATTATGGGCTATAAAATTAAATTCTTAACTAAAAATAAATAATAATAATGAGCTGTTTCGAGGATTTCACATAAGATTATGACCTCATGATGGGTGTTAGACTATCTCTTCCCCATATATAACCATAAAACTAGACAGAAAAAAAACATGAAGCAACTGTTTTTAAGAAACTGGACTATAAAAAAGAAAAAAAAAAAAAAGAAACTGGACTATAGGAAGTATATGACTTATTCCAGATAAAATCTAAACTCATGTAGCGAACCCCATGATATTCCTAGCTCTATGAATAAAGACAATTTCCCAACCACAGAGTAGTAAATTAGGAACCAAGAAGAGCACAATGGTTTTACTGAGCTGAGGAAATAGAAATCAGAATTACATTGTCCTGTCAGTTGGACAGGAGAAAAGGTGATTGTGCAGAGAGGAGACTTCCAATTTCGTGTGTGGTTTTCTGTGAGAAATTGGGCGAGGGCTGTGTTGCATGTTTGCAAGGTGAGACAACAGGAATCTTATTACAGAATAAGTACTGTAAGGTTAAAAAGTGGACATATATACTAGGGATCAAGCAGTCCTGGGGGGGCATTGAGGTCCCGACAAGCAAGAGCAGACAGACCATATTAAGCCCCCATTACCACTTCTGCATATCTCTATTGGGCCTTCTGAAAAGTCATGATGCATTTTGTCTATGTTTTTCAAAGGTCATTTATTTATATAAAGAACAGAGATCAGTTAATGATATATTGCTCATTTTGTTCAATAACCGTTTGCCATCTTTCAGTGAGCATCATAATTCCTCGTTCATAGAAGGACCAGTCTTTATTTGCAAAAAACTGAACAAGGTGCTGATTTACAGTCCCATCTGAATTGAACATTATACCACGCAAGGAGTTTTGAAGAGAGTGAAACAAGTGGAAGTCTGACAGCCCAAGGTCAGGCGAGTATGGTGGGTGTCGCAACACATCCCATCCAAGCTCCAATAATTTTTGACAGGTGATCAAACTTGTGTGTGGTCTTGTGTTCTCGCGATAGAACACAACTCCTTTACAATTAATGAGCTCTGGACATTTCTGGATGATGGATTCATTCAAAGTGTCCAATTGCCAACAGTACACATTCAAATTGATTGTTTGGTTTCTTGTTAGGAGCTTGAAAAACACAACACCTTTAAAATCTCACCATACTGAGAGCATAACCTTTCTCTGATGAACGTGTGCTCTCGATGTCATTTGAGGCGAATCATCACATTGGGAACAAGACCGTTTGTGCACCATATTGTTGTAAACAATCCACTTCTCACCACCAGTTATCAGTCGCTTCAAAAAAGGATCAAACAATCCTTATGTTTAATGAGCATATTGCAGATGTTTATATGAGCCTTCAGATGAACTTCTTTGAGTTCATGCGGAACCCAAATATCGAGCTTGCTTACGTATCCCAGCTTCTTCAGGTGGTCGTGAAGGCTTGAATGATGAATGTTCAATGTTTCGGCAATCTCTTGTGTAACATGGGATTGACTTGATCAATGCCTTTATTTTGTCGTCATCAACCTCAGTGGGCCTCCCTAACCGAGGAACATCGTTGAGATCAAAATCACCAGTACAGAATTTCATGAACCACTGTTGGCACTGACATTCTTATAGAGCATTGTCACCATGAACTTCATGCAACTTTTCACAAGCTTGACACACGATCTTTCCTTTATGGAAGTAAAACAGTAAAATATGGCACAAATGCACAGTTTTGTCTTCCATCTTCAACTGGTTGTAAAATCTCCATAGCTCAACCAAATTGCTCATTTTTTTTTTTTTAGAATGAAACTAGAATTGTCAGCTTTCAAATGACATAGCAATAACATAGAAGCAAATGACTCTAGTACTTCCAAAAATGAACCAGCACCATCTGTTGCAAACATGCATTATGACTTTTCCAAAGACCCAATAATATACCACAGAGGTTGAGTTCTATGAATCATATCCATGCCCTAGAATAAGACCTACTCTACACCACCTGGAAAAAAGCCTAAAAACAAACCTAACAAGACCTGCAAGTATTTGAAGTTTAGTACTGATAACTTGTAGGGCTTTAGAGAACACCTTGGACTTCCCGCAAATCTATCCCACAAGCATAAAATCAAGTTTACACAAGTTTATTGAACAAAACTCAGCACTTTTCAGGAGGAGATAACATAGTAGAGATTCCTTATAATGCATCATTAATGATGTCCAATATAATTAACACATTCTCAGACACCCAAAAAACTCAAAAATGGGAGTCATAGCTTTTGTTTGTTTTTAAAAAGCAAAGAATGCAATTAATAGAAAATAACTATGAGATGGCCCAGATCTGGGGTTTAGCAGATAGACATAGTAAATCAGCTATTCTAAATATATGCATAAAATTCAAAGAAAGTATCTTTATTAAATTAAAGAAAAGTGTGGCAAAGGAATCTAAATAGAAAAATGAAAATCATGGAAAAATCAAAAATCAAGAATTAAATTTTTTTTAAAAGTCACTAGTTGGGCTTTATAGCAGTTTGACAGTAGAAATATTCCATGAACTTGAACACAGTGAGATAGATAGTCAATTCTCCATGAGAAATTTAATGTGAGTATTGATATTGTGTATGGATGGGAGAGGATAGCTGGTAATAAGACATGGATGAGAAGTTGCAGCCATTTTGAGAACCAATTAGAAGGTTTACTCTGTTGAGTGAGAAATAGTGTTGAAGTAGAGGCCGAAGAAGTTTGCTCACGCACAAAAGAATAATGCTTGGGAGAGTAAAAATATGAAGTACAGATGGTGAAATCATTATTAAGGACAAAATTTGTTGCTTTGGGCCAAAAACAACAGAGCTTTCCGATCCATTGCATATGTGATGGAAGAGAGTTCAAGAAATAGGAATCTAGGAATTGATGAGCCAAATTTCTTAGATTGATTAACTGGATACTTAGAAAAATCACTCATTAACATGTTCAAGAAATATTTTTTAATGCCTACCAAACATCAGAAACTGTTTATGATGTTGGACATATAACACTAAACAACATAGTCAGAAATTCTTGTTTTCATGGAGTATTTATGGTAGAAAATACAGACAATAAAAAACAAACACACAAACATCTGAATCATCTTAAAATGCTCAATTTTTGCTGTGCAAACTGAAACTGTCAATTAGGCTGAGAAAGAAGTGAAAACATAATCTTAAGCCATCAGCAAAAATTCTCTGAAATATCATTTAGAAGTAACTAACACATTTACAGTTATTTGGGTCACTATGAGTGTACCCGGTAGAGACTGCATAATAGAAAAAGCTGCAATATCTAGCAACACCTAGTAAACACCGTGGTAATTCTACTTAGAAAAATTATCTCAGGGAAGTAGCCAGTCAGGTGTACAAAAGATTATAGTTTATAATTTTGAAAAAGTGGAGAGCCCAAATGTCTCAAAATAAAGGACTGATTGGCAACACATCAGTACAATAATAGAAGTAATTCCTGAAACTGTGGTCATCAAAATTGCATGATAAAGCTACAGATTTCCTATTTCACTCAAACTAACTGAGTCAAATTTTCTGGGGGTAGGTACTGAAAACCTGTATTTTTAACACAGTCCCAAAATGACTTTCATGCAGTTATTGATACATACAATGGAATGCTGTGTGGGCATCAACAAGTTTGTGGCAGAATAATTAATGCCATACAAACTATGTAAATGATAATATACTGTGAGGCAAAAGAACAGCACCAAAGAGTATGTATGTCATAATATGGCTTTTATTACCCACAGCACACACACCCACCCACCCACACCCACACCCACATGCATGCAACACACAATACACACACAGAAACACATACACAGTATCACAGAGTAGTTTTGTTACACTTACAAGAGCAAGACATTTAAATAATTATTATAGTTAATGTAAATTATGATATAATGAAACAATATTTAATAATTTATGCTTAGAAGTCTACATCAAGATATGAAGATGCTTCTGTTTTCCTGTTTTAACTTTAAATTTCTAAACGAGAGGAAGAGTTCTTTATAATTGCCTTCCTAAGAAGGCTATATTTTAGAATTGTAGACAGCTGCAGAACCATCTTAATAAGAGATGACTGAACTGCAGTTTCATTGCCTTGAAAGATCAAGCATTCAGAGTAATATGCTGGTTATGCCGTTTAGTGCAGCCTAGAGGCATAGCTAAGCATGCAAGTTACTCCAGAGATGAAGATTCAAATCCCCAATCTTAGTAAACTAACCAAGACCATTTACCTGTTCAGAAATGCCTCAAATATACCAAGTCATTATGTTGAGACTTGAAACAAGACATTTAATAGGAGGTAGAAGGAGAGGACACTAGTGAAGTAGATCATAACTCTCAAACCTTCTGATTCCCACTGAGTTAACCAAAAAACACTTTAACTTGTGCTTTGAAATATGACTATAACATTATGGGGGCAGTTTCTTGTAACCTATTATATATCAACTCTGACATATCACAAATATTTGGCAAATGTAGTATTCCTGTTTAATATTTTGATCAACAAAGACTGGCATACAACAAATGTATAAAATATAATTTTAAGAAATTAGCATACAGCAGACCCTTACCATGGGAACATAATAATGAATATAATTATTCTCGGGGTGACTGAAACTTACTTGAGGGCACTGTAGTGACTCAGACCATGGCTAAGAGTCTTTGTTGCCCCTGCATAAACATTATACTCAGAGAGGGTAATGAGGATGGTGAGACACTCAGAGAAGGAATTACATAATGGGTTTTGCTGTGGTTTAGTTTTGTTCACATTTGTTTTAGATTTATAATTATTGGGATGTGATATAAATGAAATTTTTTTTTATATAGAGAAAAATATGTTGTGTCCCTAAGAATATAGTTATTGGTGGTTCCCCATTATAAATTGAAAAACATTGATCAGTTTATTTTATGGAATAAGGGGACAAAACAAATCACCCAGTTGACTCATTTGGTCTGAAAAATTATTAGGGCTGTAAGAAAATTCCCCAATCCACTTCTCTCTGGGGTCCTGTAGAGAATCAACAATTATGGTGGATCTCTGATGTATACTTTGTGAGACTAAAATTTTAAGGTATTTGAGCATATTATATGTTGGTACAAAAGTAATTGTAGTTTTGGACCATGAATTTTAAATCATTATAACTAGGCTCAAACACATCTTTATTAATCAAAGTAGGAACCATTATAATCAACACATTCTTTTTGCAAATGAGAAATAAGTTTGTTTATTCCTGTAGCATAAAAATCAGTGTTTTGGAATTCGATAAACTCTTGGAAAGCATTTTCTCCATCCTGCTGGTTGTAGAAGTGTTTTCCTGCAAAAAGTTGTTGAGATGCTTGAAGAAGTGGTAGTCAGTTGGCAAGAAGTCAGGTGAATATGGCAGATGAGGCAAAACTTTGTAGCCCAATTCATTCAACTTTTGAAGCGTTGGTTGTGCGGTGCGTGGTCAGGCATTGTCGTGGAGAAGAATTGGGCCCTTTCTGTTGACCCATGCTGACTGCAGGCATTGCAGTTTTTTGGTGCATCTCATCATTTTGTTGAACATACTTCTCAGATGTAATGGTTTCAGTGGGATTCAGAAAGCTATAGTGGATCAGACCAGCAGCAGACCACCAAACAATGACCACCACCTTTTTTTGGTGCAAGTTTGGCTTTGGGAAGTTCCTTGTAGCTTCTTCTAGGTCCAGCTACTGAGCTGGTCATTGCCAGTTGTCATATAAAATCCACTTTTCATCACACATCACAATCCGATTGAGAAATGGTTCATTGTTGTTGTGTAGAATAAGAGAAGATGACACTTCAAAAACGACGATTTTTTTGATTTGCGGTCAGCTCATGAGGGAGCCACTTATCCAGCTTTCTCACCTTTTTAATTTGCTTCAAATGCTGAACGACTGTAGAATGGTCAACCTTGCATTCTTCGGCAGCTTCTCGTATATAGTTGTAATAGGATTAGCTTTGATGGTTGCTCTCAATTTGTTGTTGTCAACTTCCGATGGCCTGCCTCTATGCTCCTGATCTTCAAGGCTCTCATCTTCTTTGCAAAACTTCTTGAACCACCACTGTACTGTACATTCGTTAGCAGTTCCTGGGCGAAATATGTTGATGTTGCAATTTGTCTCCGCTGCTTTATGACCCATTTTGAACTTGAATAAGAAAATCACTTGAGGGCCGGCTGAGTGGCGCGGTGGTTAAGCGCTGGCCTTGGAAGCCAGCGGCCCCGGTTCGGTCCCACATATGAGGGCCAGTAACACTGCCCTCAAAAAAAAAAAAAAAAAAAAAAAAAAAAAAAAAAAAAAAATCACTTGAATTTGCCTTTTGTCTAACATCATTTCCATAATGTAAAATACATATAAAATAAACAGCAAGTAATAAGTCATTAGCAAAAAAAACATAAAGTGAGAAATGTGCATTAAAATGATGTATAATATAACCACATTTATTTAAGAATGTATTCCAATATCAAAGGCAAATTTCAACAATGCAAAAACTGCAATTACATTTGCACCAACCTAATACCAATGTCCGTTCAACAATGAGTGCTTAAAAAAATGATGCTGCCATTATTTTCTGAGGCAGGCATTGAGTCGAGAAACAGAACAGAGATTGAATCAAAATCTGAAATTTTAGCTATTTGACTTTAGGTAAAGTTACTTAACTTTTTTAGATATCACTGCACACCTTTGAAAACAACAAACAAACAAACAAACAATCAGAAAACTCAAAATGAAATAAAATACAAGGTAAAAGCCACGTAGTTTGCAAAGTTTTTGATTACGTATGGTAGTATAAGAATCCCAGGAGACTGTTTGACTCAGAATTGTCTTTCAATTAATACAATTTCTATCTTCTTATTTTTTGGAAGCAGAGTGGTATGGTAGGAGGGAGATTTGTTTTGTTTTTTTTAATTTAATTTAATTTAATTGTTTTATATTAGCTTAAGGTGTACAAAACAACATAATGATTACACCCCTCACAAAGGGACAAACCCCCACCCAAGTCTACTATCCCTCTGACATCATATATAGCTCATACAATACCACTGACTTCCAACTTCAATTGTAAAAAATGTATGATCTTATGTAGAAGTCACTTAACTTTTCTGACCCTTTTTTCTCTCACTTTAAAAGGAAGAAGTAATACTCAAGCTTTGGGATCTTTGATATATAATTTTGCTGTTCTTGATTGCAATTTTTTTATGCCAAAAATAAAAATGGTTTACTAAATTCAGTATATATGAGAATCAAATATGAAATTATGCATATGTAATTATAATTTAAATGGTGCATAATTTGTGTTGTATTTGAAGATGCTGTATGTATGTTGAACATGCAGGCAATATTTAATGCAAAATTTAAAAAAAATAAACAAGTACTTTATATAGGGGATTTGTTTTCCTCTTTCCCTTTTCTTATTAATTTTGACTTCCACAACTGGTACCAATAACTTCTGGAGTAAGAAAGGTAGAGAATGTGATGACATATACATTTCTCATGTCAGGCTTCAGAAAAGAAAGTTATGTTAAATTTTAAGAAGAAATGTCCAAAAGTTTTCAATCTCCTGGAATTTTAATAATATGTCATAAAAATTTTTGTACATCCATTTCTGTGCCTTAAAACATAGCCTTAGATAACATTGAGATGAATGGATTTTGATGTAGAAAGACGCTGATAAGATTGGAGGATTTGAGAAATAAAGCTGTTTTAAAGTAATCTTTCTTTACTTTTTGATTGAAATTCTGACTGACAATGCTGAGATGCTTCTGTTTAGAACTCTGCTCTATATAGGACTGTCAAATTAAAAGCAAAACATTCTTCTTTAAGCCTTCCTTAGTGATTAAATAACTAATCATTTCAGAAAAAAAATTAGAACCATCAAATGTTCTAATACACAAGCCAACCCAAAGGAAACTTCACATTGGCTTTCAGAATAAGCACAGCTAACCATCACTCTGGTTAAATTGTCTCCCGTTACTCTTAATTTTTTTATTCTATACTCTGGACAACTCAGTTGCAATGATGTCACTTTTTTATATTATAGTAAATTGATAACATTATGCTGAATTTTATAAGTGAAGTAAAACTGGAAAATCCATTCTATATTATAACATAATCTGAGGGGGCAATTTCCCAAGTTTTTACAGAATTTTATAAAATAACACCAAAAATAAGGTGGCCTAGCTCTCGTTTTTGAGTGTTCAGTGAAAAGAATAACTTACAATGTGTGCATTTTAATTTACAATCACCAATTATTTATGTCTGCTTAATACATCCTCTCAAAATCTTCAACAGAGAAGCAAGATGAAAACAGAGAAAATGTTTCTCAAAGTATTCTGATGTAGACATTAAATGAGGTTGGTGGACTGAAGTCACAAAGGTCTAACAGTGCTGCTTAATGGGGGTAAGGCAACCATCATAGAAATGCCTATATAAATGCAAAGTAGGGCTTACAGTGGTTATGGGAGAGCAAAACTGGATACATCTTTAAGCTTTGAGGTTTGACTGATCAGTTCTTGGCTGACTTGAGGATGTTAAAACGTTATAAAATCCAGCTCTCTTCAGCCCCGTTGGCATCGTCACCCCCGTGTATGCTTACATGACACACAGCCAGTAGAAGGCACACCACTCTATTTTGCTGTCATCACTGAGATCTTCAGACGCTGTATGGCCACCTTTTAACCAGGAGCTATTTGTTTTTTATTTTTTTTAAATAATGAAACTACTTGGAAAGAAAAATGGGTTTGTGTCCCTGTTGCTCCAGGTTCTTAATTGCAGGGGCTGTTATGACTTCAGTGAGGCTAATTATTTTAGGTGCAGTCCAGACAGGGAGGAGGAGCTTTGCCAGTGATTGATGGAAAAAGTCACTCTTTAGAAGGATGGCCTCAAAAAGCCCAAGACAATTTGAAAAATACTTAACCTCTGAGATATTAAAAATATTGGGTTTTTTTTTTTTTTGGTTTTCTGTAAGATGATAGCAGTAATAAATTTTATGAGTATATTCATAAACAAACTTCAACAGTAATTATTTTCTTTGCACTTATTAAAATATGACACATAAAAATTTCCAATTATTAGTATTTATGTTCTGAAATTGTGTTAAAAATTCCTCTAGTTGATATAGCTCAGTGTTACCATTCCTTTAATTGTCTGGCTTATTACAATTGGGCCTGTACATTTAGTGCCTTCATACTTCTATTTAAAAAATATGACCTTCCTAATGGAGGAATGACCTTTGATTCTTGTGCAATAGCCGAAAAAGTCATTTAAAAAGATATTGGGATCATGACTAATATTTAAAAAGTCAGTTTATCATACTGAATAAAGGGCTAAATTGTTTCTCTTTAGGTATGCAAGTACCACCATGTTCTTCAAATTTGAAAACTGCAAATCCATATTATTTCCTCAAGTGTATTTAACACTCAATCATGATTACAGAAATATAAAAAGGTAACATTATTTTTTATTCTTGACAGTTTATAATCTATTTAGTGAGGAGCCTAGGAAGACATGTAAAACTCAAAAATTAGAATATATAGTCTTCAAAAGAATAATTTTTTTTTATGTGTGAATTTATATAGAAGGGGAAATAATCTTACACAATGGCTCCTTAAACTGATATTTTTCAACAAAATCAGAGTGGTTCTTTATTAAAAATTGAAATATCACCACTGAAAAGAAAACAAAACTATGGTTTTCCACCAAATATTCTGATTAGAAAGTCTAGAGGTGTTCCAGATACATATGAAAATTAAACTAACTAACACATTGCATATAATTATCACAAACACCCAGTGTTGCAAGGCACAAGTATCAACACTGCATATATATATATATATATATATATATATATATATATATATATATATATTACTTAAAAGAAAAATAAATATGTTGTGGGAACAAAGAAAAATAGAAAAAAGCTAAGCACATGACATTTAATTTATGCCATTGTGTTAAAGTTGAAAATAAATATAGTACTTAGATTGAGAGAGAGGAATGGGATAAGAATTTCAGACAAGGCAAATAACTAGAATAAGGGCTGATCCATAGGATGCCCCTGTGTGTAGAGAGGGCAGTAAGGAGAAGAGCAATGAATGAGAGCAAGTGTTTAGATTTGAGTAAGATCATTATTAAAGTGAAGCAAAACAATATGTTTACTAATGTGAAACCTCTGTTTAAAATCATGATAATCCCACATCCCTATAGGAAAGAAAATCAAGTCTTTTAATGTGGCATCCAATGTTCATCAACACTGCACTTCAACCTACTTTTTCAGATTAATCTTCCACAGTATCTCCATCTGTAACCTATTTGCCAGCCATAGAAGCCACTAGACTTTAGATTATAGTGGTATAAGGCCATCCACCACTTAGGTATAAAACACACGTGACAACGAATCAGTTGTGGACAATTCCCTATATTTAGGCCACTATGCCTTTCAGTATATGAAGGCCATATCTCAGGTTTGTAGATTATTAGAGAAGAGCTCATGGCATGAACCAAAGGCAATTATTTATATATTAGCCAGCTGCACATTCTGAGAATAATGTCCAACAGCTGTGCCTTAAATTAGAAAATGACACAATCAGAGCTCATGGCAGAAGTTTGTGCTTGGAGTACGTGGAAGTATTCTTTAGAAGGAAGTGAACAGAGAGTAAACAATGAAGACATATGTGCTATCTTGAGACCTGCTGAGACGTTTTCCTTATTTGACAGTATATATTTAGACTATTTCATCACCTGTGTTAACCAGAGTAACTTGATCTCTTTTATCTTAACCTTGAAAGAACCAAGATAATATGAATAAATAAATCAAATGGTGTAAAACAGACAAAAGAAATCTTATCTTTTGAGAACAGAAACCAGATCTAAAGTATTTACAAGATTTATTAATCAAAATGAACCAACTGGTGTAATACTCTCTTGCCTTGTAACAATAGTTTCAACAAGGATTGTTTGGCTGTTTCATTAATTTTAGAACTATAAAATAATTATATAGAATGTTATCTATATTCTTTTCTCTCATAAGAAGAAACTGGATATTATATATTAGGTCTAAGATATTTGCACATGTCTTCTTTAAGGGTTTGATCATTTAAGATCAAAGCCAAGAGTAAGTCTGAAACTCCAAAAAGAATGCAATTATTTTTTTTTCACAGCTGTTTGCTATTTCACCCCTGCAAGAACAATAGTAATTCAGTAGAAATATTTTTAAAGTAAAGAAAGAGTTTAAATTGTGATTGAAGGCATGTGTTGGTAAAGCTGAGCTACTTATGTTAGTCCATCAAACTAATCCCTGCATTGGATGATGGAAGGTCTCTACAGATTCTTAGGAGTTTCTGTACCATGAATTATTTTTTTGTTGTTTGCTTGCTTTAATCAAGGTTGTTATAAAAAGGAAAGAACTCCTTGAACGGAACTATGAATAACCCTTTGGTTAGGTGACAGTTTTATCAAAGGGCTAAGACATTGATTCAGATAGCTGGCTACGTAATGTCATGCTTCTGTCTGCTTTGTTTTCTTAGGAAAGATGAATATTATTCTCTAGTTACATGTACTGGGGACTTAGATTTCAGATTTGGGTTCGGAGATTTTCTTTTTGATTTGCCCTGTTTTATTCCGTCTTCCATTGTCTTCTCCTGCATGATTTCATCATAATTACTCTTTTAACCTTGTCTGTGTTGGTTGGATGGATAGTTCTCTCTGGCTTTTCTTTGTTTCTTACTGAGAAACATGGAAAATGTGATTATTTTTTTCAGAAACAAGAACCTACAAAACCAAAGGCAAACGAACAAGCAAACAACAAACTCAAAACATGTGTTTGCTGCTGCTTGTTCCTGCTGGGTTTTTCCCTCTCTGATTTCCTGTATCTCTTTGTTGATGTTTTACCTGCATCAAAAGAAGGCCAAACTGAAAACTGGTTGAAGTCCACCATTTTATGAAGACCGTATTGCTTGCTTCTATATTGACTAATTCAAAGTTGGAAAGGAATGTTAATGGAACTCAGATTGTGTTAAGGAGAGAGCATTTTTAGGAGTTATTCCTTTGGCAAGCTTGATCCCTGATATTAAATCCTAACTTATCTGAGGTTTTTATATTCAATATCCCACTTCGTCTGGAAATGACTTTTAGATTGAATACTTTTAAACAGAAATGAAGGGTGAGGGGCTGGTGTGGTACTTAGGACATAAAATCCAGCCTCAGAGGAAAGAGTTGAGACACTCTTCCAGAAAATTATGGCCAACCTACAAAATTAAAAGTGTGTTCCACTTCCTGTGTGTGTCGAGTCCTGCTCAAGCAGAGTGCAGAGTTATTGGCATCAATATAGGTGTACATGTGGAAACAAGGTCAGCACCATGGTTTTGCATGTTCACTGAGCTTGCCTTTTAGATTGCTGGCCTCTCTGGGATTTGTAACCATTTGGAGAAAGTATTGCAGTGAAAGCTAGCTTCTTGCAGAAGAGTTATTTCACTTTACTTGCATTCAATTTTGTAACACTTTCCTATTACACATTATTGCATCTAATCTAGGTTCCTAACACTGTCCCAGTCAAGTGGAAAACCCCATACCCTGGCCTTGTCCTCCATTCTTCCAAAAAATACGATGTTTTTCACAGATGAGGATGTAGAGACTGGTCATTATAAAGAAAATGAGCAGATGTGTTAGAAAAAGATCTTCCTAGAGACCTCACCATTACTGTAATTACTGTAATTTCTCAGTCTTTGAGAGGCATTGAATTTCAGAGTTAGGCTTCAATGGTTTCAAGCAACGCCCTTTTCTATACCTTATCTTCATGGTTTAATGCAGAAGGGACATTTTTTTTTTCAACCCTCTGGTGCTTTATATGAAATATAGAAAATAGATCCTGATTAATCAAACTTTATCTGTGTCCACATATTCATCATTCCCTTTCAGATATCCCATTTTTTATGCATGTTCAAGGTAGAGAATTTGAGATATTTTCTCCCATTCTCACTTTCATAAAGCACAGATTACTCCTAGGTATAGTCCTTTTATCATTTTTTATTATTTTCCTAACACTATGCTGCACACATTCTTCTGTACAACATTTGATACAAGATAAAATAAAAGGATGAGAGCATCAAGGCAAGTCTGACTGGTAAGATCTTCCTAAAATCATCATATCTCATTGCAATGCAATGAAATATTCTTGGTAATACCAAGAAAGAAGGCATCAATTCTTTTTTTTTTTTTTTTTTTTGAGGGCAGTGTCACTGGCCCTCACATGTGGGACCTGAACCGGGGCCACTGGCTTAACCACCGCGCCACTCCACCGGCCCAGAAGGCATTAATTCTTATCTTCCAGGATATGAAAAGAAAGTCAAGCTTTCAATGGATAATCTAAGACTGACTTTTGCTACCCAGACTTGATTTACAAATAAAACACATAATATATCTCTTGCCATCCACTCAGAAAATGTCTTCTGCAGTTTCCACCTTTTGAACTCTTATTTCATCTATGAGAAAATTCATTCTTGTGATAGTTACTTCTTTTTACCAGACTTACTGTTATACCCCATCATGCTTTTCTTGGGGGGAGATTCTTTGATAAACACAGAACCTAAACTGTGCTTATGACACAGTCTTTCAGACTGAAGAGCATCTTGAGCGCCTGCAAACAGCCCTAAATGTGTGGCAAGCAGGATTATCCACAAGTAACAGGACCTCAGATTAACTCTTTGGTGTGCCAAGATCTGTAGTACAATAACAGATAGCAACACTGAACATGAAGCAGACATTTTCGTGTAGATTTCAAAGGAAATGGTTTAGGAACCTGTCTCCAGCTCAGAGATATAAAGGAGGAGTCACTGGATTAGGGAAGACATTTTCTTTGCAGGAAGGAATTGTCGTGCTCTGAGTACCCAAGTAGGTGGGGTGGTGCCACCTTCTGGTATCCACCTAATGAGGGGGTAGCCAATGGAAATTTGTAAACATTGACCTACTTCCTGCCGTGGGGATAAGTGAAAGATTCCTGCCTAACAAAGATGAGAAGGCTGACAAAGATTGTGGACCAGAGATTGCTCCCTGCTGTGAGATTTATAGGGCTGGCTTCCATGGCATAGCATGGGAGGGCATTCTGAAAGACCTATCTATCAGGTTGTTAGGGTAAGGGATAGGTGAGTGTTTATGTGGGCTCCATTTAAACCCAAAAGAAGACAACTGATGAGATTTGTGGTTGTCTTGGCATCTATTTCCTAGAGCCCCAGAATGGCAAGGGGTCCTACATTGAAAGAGCCTGGATATAAATTGCTTGACAAACAGGAGCTAAAGAAATTGTGAGTGACCATTCAGGATGGGGATGCAACCTCCTGGTCCATCGAGTTTGGGAGAGAAGTACTCAGCAGGTATCATCACTCAGGAGAAAAATCTAGGCTTAACCATCCTCCAGGCACAGAGGTGGCCAAGCTACTCAACTAAGTAAGAGCCCGTCTAACTCTATGGTGCCTCTTCCTTCTTCTGACTCAACTTGGAGTTGAGAGACAGCAGAATGACAACTACAAACAATTGAAGGAAGAGTGAAAATGGAGAGGGTGGAAAGAATGACCATCTCCCTCTTCTAGACAAAACTAGTTTGAGGTAGGTCAAGCTAGGGGAGAAAGATTTACCTCTAAGTGAAGTTCTGAGTTGTAATTTACATCTGGCATTGTCCATTCTCGTTGCAAAATTAAAAATGTTTGAAATGTCAGGCACCATAACATTCAGTTATGAGCAAGAATAAAGGAAAAGTGATAGTTATGCCCAGATTTTTCATCCAAAAGCAGGAAAAAATTATCCACACTGAATACATTTTACGGAGTTGAACTGAGGGTGATAGAGACACAAAAATAAAATTGTAGTCTGCTTACCTTGAAGTTATGCTTGTTCTGTGCCTTAAAGGGCTGTGCATATTTTGCTCTACTAGAATTTTGTTTTTTTAACTTCTTCCTCTTGGTTAAGGGTAATGAAATATTGATATTAAGTTAGATAAATTGGGTAGAGGTTTTACAAAGCATTTGCGAACATTTCTTGGTTCTTAAAATTTACACATAAACTATTTTTTAGGTAACTTAGAAGTTCTGTGTTGCTATAGGGTCTCCCAGTTTCTAACTTTTTCTTTTTTACTTTATATCTTTTAGAGATTTATAGTTTACATATGCTGTTACAATCCATAACTGCTTTTACACTCAAAAGTAACTGTGTAGCAACAGGAAAAACAAGGTTTTGCCTGTTTTAGAAAACAGAAAATGAACATTCAGAAGTAAAATAATTGCTCAAGTTTATATTGCTAAAAAGTGGCAAGACCAGGATTCCAACGTAGTCTTCTGAATACAAATTACACAAATCTTACACAGAGTCTATATTTCAGTATCCATGTAGTCTCTTCTCTTTTCAAAGATAATAATCATAATAACTAATAATTTCTGATCATTTTCTATATGATAGACTCTTTACTAGCTGCTTTTCATTATCTTGTTTTTAATAACCTTGTGTGGTAGAGGTGACTATTCCCATTTGGCAGATGAGAAAACTGAGGCTTTCATAAATATAGAGATTTAACCAAGATCATATACTGATAGTAAGTGGCACAAAGAAGATTTGAAACTAGGCATTCTAATTCAGAGCCAAAACAATTAGTCACTGTACCTCTGTGTTTCTGAAATGAGTACTTCATAGTAAGTACGTAGTAAATACATATGAAGTAAGTAAGCACTTTATGTTATATGTTAGAAATCTAATGTATGCATAATTCTAAAGCAAAACTGCCACTAAACTACTGCTTTTCTTAGAGTGGTGAAAAAACAGTGGGCCTGAGGCCAATAAATTTGTTTTCCTGTATACTTTGCTTTCAGATAATTGTGATACTAACCTAGTCATAATTGCTCTGTATCTATTTTCTTATATGTCTCTCATACAGAAACTACATTTAAATTCACTATGCAACTAGAAAAGTGTTATAAATAGGGCCACACAGTAATAGTGAATTAATTTCTGAGGGATAAAAGACAAAAATATGTATGTTGTCTTAGCCTGTTTGGACAACTATAACAAAAATAATGATAGAATTGGTGATCTATAAGCAACTGAAATTTATTTCTTATAGTTCTGGAGGCTGGAAAGTTCAAGGTCAAGGCACTGGCAGGTGCTACATTGGGCGAGGGACTGCTTCTTGTCTCTTGATTGCCATTTTCCTGCTGTTTCCTCACGTGGTGAAAGGGCCAAGGTTGCTGCCTGGAATTCCGTTTCTAAGGGCACTAATCCCACTCTGGAGGACTCTGCCTTGTGACCTAATTACCTCTCAAAGACCCCACCTCCAAATTCCATATTAGGGATTTGGGTTTACCATGGATTTGGTGTGTTTGTGGGTGGGTGGGTGGGGGCAGATATTCAGTCTGTGGCATTCTGTCCACCACATCCCCAAATCCATGTTCTTCTTGAATTCTATCCCAACAGCCCCATAGTGCCTTTAGTCTTATTTGAATCTCATCCAAATCAGATATGGATGAGACTCAGAGACTCATCCTGAGGCAAAATTTCTTTCCAGCTATGAATCTATGAAACCACACAAGTCATATGCTTCCAAAATACAATGGTGGGATAGGCATAGGACAGACATTTCTGTTCCCAAAAAGAGATATAGAAAAGAAGAAAAGAATGACAGGTCCCAGGTAAATCCAAAACCTAATGGGCAAACAACACAAATCCTTACAGCTCAAGAATTATCCTCTTTGGCTCCCTCTGCCTTCTAGGCCCACTGAAGTAACAGTGTCATCCCCAGGGCTTGACTGGACAATCCAAAGCAACTCTCTTTCTGGGCCCCACAGATTTCCTTAGCTGGGGTTGTGAGCCCAAGGTTCTGCAGAGAGACTTTGTCCCTTAAAATCTAGCTGAAGCAGCCATGCCCCGGACCCCATATACTGCCTGAGGCCCAACCCCACTTATATGTGGGGCAGCCAAGGAGCACAGTATCAGAGTGAATTAATTTCTGAAGGACAAAGAAGCATAAATATATATGCTGTTATTGGACGTTCAGGCTACTATAACTAAAACAACCATAGACTAGATGACTTATAAACAACAGCAATTTCTTTTTCACAGTTCTGGTGGCTGGAGAGTCCAAGATCAAGGTGCTGAAAGATTCTGTGTTGGGTGAGGTCTACTTCTTGATTGCAAGATGGCTGTCTTCTTCCTGTATTCTCACATGGTGGTAGGGGCAGGGAAGTTCAATGGGGCTCTTTTATAAGGACACGAATCCCGTTTATGAGGGCACTTCCAAAGACCCCACCTCCAAATTCCCTAACATTGGGAATTAGGTTGCAACATATTAATTTTTGGGGAACATCAATACTCAGTCTATGCCATAGTCCGTTAATGCCATTAGTTCCAGAATTAATAATGAGGCAGATATGTATTTCTCATCTGTTATCATGGCTGTTCTTCAGCTGGCATGCATGGTGGCTGGCACATAGCCGCTCTCTGTGCTGTACCATTTTAAAATATGTTCTGTGTACACTTGCCCCTAATCCCAAATCAAAAGGTTCCAGTCATATCAAAAACAGTAGTATTTTAACACGTGGCTCTTGAAAAAGAAACTTCCTAGTTAACAAATATTCCAATCAAAATGCTAGAAACTTTTTAACAGTAAAATCTTTAACCAATGGACTAAAAGTTTAATTGGAATAAAATTTTATGCACTGATATTATTTCAATATGCTACATTTTATACAGTCAACACTTTCATAGATTAAACATCGACACTGTTAATCTAGTAATTTTACACCAAATTCTGACTGTAATGTGCCAGCTGATCAATTATCATTTTGAATCATCAAGTAGCACTACTGCCTGCTAGCTATCTTTGTGCTGCAGCATGTGTGCAGTTATTTGAATATTTTATTGCTTTTTTGTTATTACTTAAAAAATGAGTGGAAAAAGGGAGAGTGATCAGAAGCTTACATCTCATAAGCTTAATTCCTTTGAGGCAAAGTTAGAAATTATTATTGCTTTAGGCGATGAATCTCAAGATTCATTGCATTCATTGTTCTTAAGCTAATTGTGTTCCATTGTAAAAGAAAATAATACAGTACATGTATAAAACAATAGGAATATTTGAAGAATCTAGTGTTAAAAAAACAAGATTTATTTAGGAAATTTATCATATTGTATTTTCTAGATTTGTAAGATACCACAAATTGTAAAATGCACTATCATTGAAAAAAATAACTCACAAAGAATGCACAACAGAAAATTGAAAGTAAAAAATCAATTCAAGAGATGCACTGATTTCAGAAATACTTTTTTTTTTTTTTCTTTTTTGAGGGCAGTGTCACTGGCCCTCATATGTGGGACCCGAACCTGGACCACTGGCTTCCCAAGCCAGCGCTGAACCACCGCGCCACTCGGCTGGCCCCAGGAATACTAAAACATGAGTCTTATTGGGTTGTTGGAAAAGTCATGACATATTTTTTTCTATATTTTTTGTTGCAAAAATGCATCATGACTTTTCTGACAATTCAATACAATCAAATAAATATATTATTATCTTTAATACTGAAAAATGTTTTGTCCGGATTTTTCATATTTGGCTCTGATCTGTGTTTAGGATGTATTACCTATAAAAGTTATGATAGAAACTAGATCCATTTTTGCTATATATGAAAGCTCTTTAGAAAGTGAGTAATGCTTGGTAATAACAGAAAATATTGGTGTATTATATTTTAAAATTTCTTTATTTACAGGTCGTAATAGCAAAAACTTAGGATTTCTTGTAATATATTTTGACTTTTAGACCACTTTTCTGAGTTTACTCTGAATGAGAGCAAAAATTGAGGTACAAGAATTATTTTCCTTACCCAGGTTTATATAGCAGTCTTTTTCAAAGGAAACCCATGCTGCTGATAATAATTATTTAGCATGTTTTACGCATCAAATTGATATATGTTGTATTCCTAAAACAAGAATCAAAAATAGTAGGTAATCTATGGAGTAAGTGAGGCATAGTTTTTTCATTTGTTATTTTCTTATTTCCTATACTAAGAATTTTTCTTTGATTCTTGACTTTCATCTTTTATCAGCTTTTATCTCTTGCTCATCAAAATTGCTTCAGTGTCTGCTAAAGGATGGGGATTCCAGCAGCATATGCCCTGTAATTTTCAATAAAGCTTAGTTTATATAGCAGAAGGTATGAAATATTTTGGTTCAGACTATCAAGTAGTAATTAGAAAAATTATTGTTTTTTTATTCTTGTGTTTAGTTTTTAGGTTAGTATTTAGTTAAGCAGCTTACTTGGAGTAAATTGGCTGAAAAAATATACATTATTATTATATTATGCTAACAAACAGTGGGAAAAATAAGCTATTCCTTTGCTTCTTTCTGATATTAGTTGTCCTAAACCTGGAAGTTTTGGAAAAAAGTATATGTTTATAATTCAAATAATAAAAATAAAGTGAAAGATAAAGGGAAAATGAGAGAGAGTAAAGAAGGGTGGAAAATGTATCTGACAGTTTATTATGATTAAAAAAATTATTTCTGCTATATGCATGTATTTATTTATTGAAGAGTAAAACATGTATCTATTTGAATAAGCAATATACTCTGAGACAGAATAAAATATATTATTTGCCATCTCACCATTCTTTCCATTCTTAAAAATCCAGGGTTTTGTGAATTTATTAACCAGAAATATTTCCAGATTTTTGTAATCATGGAAAATATATTTGTTTTATTATAAAAGTTTTATTAAAGTTAAGTTATTTCATCATAAACCAGATTTTATTTTGATTATGTAATGTCAGAATCCTTCCATCCTTAAGGAAATTAGAGTTTTTCTTACATCTCTATTAATGCATGCTTATATAGGGCAAGCAACCCCTTATCGCCAGCTTCAAGGGGCAACATGGGCATAGTGAATCAGAAATAATTACACCCTATTTTCTTCTGAAATTCTACCCATGAATCAGTTAATTTATATGGAGATCTGCTAAGCTCACCATGCCATTTGTATTTCTTAATCCTTCTTTTATTAGCTGTGCTTATGAGAAAATTATACCATTATTTTCCTACAAGCTTCAAGCCTCAAATAATTTGTGTAGTCAAATATATTTTCAAGTGGCCTTTCTTTACAACTAAAGAATTATTCATACTGTGTGTCCCAGTCTGACTGAATGTGTCTCATTATTTTATATGTGTGCTCGATTCTATTGGAAAAATAAGCTCCGGAAGCCGAGTCTTAATAGCACTTGAGGTTTGTTGTTCTTGTCAGTGGTTCTTGGCCTTTATTTTCCCATCAGTGCCATGGCCTTTCTGTAATGGCAGCAATTTTATATATATATATATATATATTTTTTTTTTTTTTTAACAGTACAGAGGTCTTTTATTTTTTTATACTTCTCATGCCATGAATTCAAAAGAACTGGGTTCCAACAGCTCTGGCTTCTCCCCATTTGTTCTCACAAAGTGTGCTTCTCTGGGTGGGGCAGGCTGGCATTTCAGTTGAACCCAGGTACCTTTCTCTTTGGCTTCCTTCTTTTTCTGTTCGTTGCCCTTTACCAGTTTCAGGGAGCTATCTTGGCTCTTAGAGTGCTTAATGTGCTCAACATGTACATTAATTCTTTTGGCAAGAATCTTGCCCTTAATTTATTTGTTCACAACAATGCCAGCCGCATGCTGGGCAACACTGTGGACACTTCTGGCTTGGCCATGGGAACATTTCTGGGGCATTCCTTTTTGAACAGCACCCATTCCCTTGATGTCTATAATGTCACCTTTCTTGTAGATTTGCATGTATGTGGCCAAAGGAACAACTCCATGTTTTCTAAAAGGCCTAGATAACATATAGCGGGGCCTTTACTCTTTGCCTTCGTGTTGGTCATTTTGACAAATTACTGGAAGATGGAGGTTCCGGCTGAAAAGGCGGCATTAATTTTTTAAATTAATTTTTAGTTCTAGTCATTTATTAACATTTTTATAAAGACAGGGTTGATTTATGAGTAAGGGGAGAAAGAGATTCTGTCTTCTAAACTCTGGAATTCTGGCAATTGATTGGACTGTTGTGGAAGTTTTCCAGCATGATATGGTTACTTTAAAAAGGGTGTTTGGGGGCTGGCCGAGTGGCGCGGTGGTTAAGCGCTGGCTTGGGAAGCCAGTGGCCCTGGTTCGGGTCCCACATACGAGGGCCAGTGACACTGCCCTCAAAAAGCAACAACATAATAAATAAATAAATAAATAAAATAAAAAGGGTATTTGGAAAACAAAATTATGCCCATCATTTCTTAATTTATATGGTTCTTCTCCCCCTCCCTCCCAGACATTCACTAAACCTCTAACATTAGTATTTCATTTCCATCAATATTTCTGAAAGGTTAGATTTACAGAGTTTTGTTTTCCCAACTCCTCTTTTTGAATTCTAATATTATAAAACCCCCAAGTTCAAATAAGCTTAATCCACCATCTTATTGTTTCATTGAATTGCTTATGCCATAGATTCGAAGGAATTTAAATTCTGAGTCTCAGTAAAGAAACAGAGGATACATATTAAGGGGGTCTGGATGTAAAAGGACCCCCTTCAGTAAGAGGCTCTGTCAAGTGGACCCACAGGTCTCCAGGGCTCATTCCAGACAGGGGTGTGTCTCCTCAGCTCAAGAAGGCGGTCCCTGTGATTGAAGAAAGTAGGCAAGTAGAGAATAGCAGGAGTCAAGGTCAAAAGGTAACCAGAATCCAGTTTTTGTAGCTTTTAGAGCATTGTAACATCATTTGTCTTTCAGAAGTCATGTAGGAAGATGTTAACATGTTTAGAGCAGATATATGATATGCATTAAATTATATCTTATCACAATCTTATAGACTGTGAACACTGCGATCCGAGTACACTGTAGACCAATTAGGATATTACTTGAAGCTATGGAAATAATCCAGGTGAGAAATGATGGTGGTTTTTAGTAGTAGATGCTATGAGAAGTGATTGAATTCTCGCTATGTTTGAAAGATTTGCTGATTAATTTTAAGTGCAGTATGAAAAAAAGATATCAAAGTTGAATGTGGGGATTTTGGCTTAATCAGCTAGAAGGATGAAATTGCCACTTATGTAGCAGGGAAGGCTATGCAGCAGGTTGTATCTGGTAAAGGTGTGAAGTTCAGTTTTGAACATGTTAAGTTTAATTTGCTTATTAGTTAACTATGAAGGTATGTGGCTACATAATGCTGGCCTTTAAATTATATAGTTGGAATTCAGGGGAAAAGTCTGTGCTAAAGGTATACATTTTGAAGCTGTCTACATAGAAATGCTATTTAAAATCCTGGAGCTAGATGAAATCACTCAAGGAGAAAAAGAAATTATATATATATGAATTGAGTCCTAGAACATTCCAATATTAACTGGTAGGAAAGATGAGAGAGAACCAGCCAAGGATACCAAAAAGGAATGGCTATGATATCAGAGGAAATCAAGGACAGTGGGATAACCAGAGGAAACCAACAGTTAAGGAAATGTTTAAAATTTAAAGAAGGATGGAATAATCTATGGGATAAAATAATGTTTGCACATCAAATAAGTTGGTGACATAAAATAGACTATTAGACTTAGCACTATTGACAGTCCCTGATGATTTGTAAGAAAGTTATACGTGTGTGCACAAATTTTGGTGGAAGTATGGCTCATTGAAGCTATTAGAATGGTCTCAAAAGAAAATGAGAGGAAAACAAGTCAGTTAGAAACAGTGAGTGTAAGTGACTCTCATAGCAAGATGCCATAAAGGAGAAGGAGAAAGTGAGGTCAAGAGAAGATTTTTTTTTCTTAATCTGTAAGAGAATTAATGACTTGTTTGAATATTCATGAGAGTTACTAGTAGAGAGGTAAAACGTTGAAACACCACAAAGAAACATAAGTCACTGGAGCAATGTTCTTAGGTAGGCGAGGTAGTATGGATTCTAGAGGAGCTAAGAGTATTAAGACCATGACCACAGGAGGCTGATGGGAATTGTGTGGATACCACTTCTGACAGATGGATAAATGAAGTGATGGGATTTCATGACAGAATTGTTTTTCATCTGCTTTGATTTTATAAGTATATGAAAACTATATAGAAGAGTGCTTACCTGCTCAGCATAATAATATTGCTTATGTAATGGGTATCTGGAAAGAGTTGAAACTCATTTAACAATAAAATCAATTAAAAATAAATATGTCAAGTAAACTGACAGAGATAGCTGGTGCAGGGGTGAGCTTGCAGTGAAGCTAATGCTTCTGTCTATCTCTCTATATCTATCTATCTATCATCTATCGATCTATCCGTCCGTCTATTAACCCCACTCCCACACCATTTACCTCTTGCTCTCTTTTGTTATAAAATTAAAAGTTATTGGGAAATATCAACTAGGGTAATTTGTGCAAGTGTGAGGGTGAGTTGGGGATATAGATAATTAGCCTTTTCAAATGATACATTTTCTGCAGTAAACTTAAGAAATTGTGCTTAGTTTTTTTGTGGGTGTGTATATATAAAGATGACAAGGTTACAGCTAACTGCTGCTTGCATTTCCTCAGTAATGCTCACGATTTATAATAGATACTCTCTCTGTTTTAGTATGTCAAGGACATAGAAAAATGCAAGTGTTTATAAATTAAAGAAAGAAATGAGAGCCAAGACTGGGAAATTGTAGAAAGATTAATAATATCATTGGAAATCCAATTTGCCTGCACAGAAAAATCACATTTTCTAGGAGAAAAATTAATATCAGAGATATTTAAATGGGTTATTTAAAGATTAGATTTCAAAGGATGGGGGAGTAAGAACAAAAACAAAGTCAAACGAATAAGGACTAGTATTGCAGAGTCTTGGGATCCGACTGATGATTGGTTCCCATCCATTTAAATACCTTATGATGGTGGTAAAATATAAAAGATTATTTAGAGTTCTGTATTTTGAAAGAATTTGTAGAGATCATTAAATATATTTTGCTTAAATTAGGCCAGAGATAGTTTAGATACCGTATGGTACCACATAACAGGTAGACCTGAGAATAGAACTGCATATTTAGTCCATGTACAGACCTTCAGTCCTCGCTGTACAGGAATGACGGTGGTGGAGTTTGTCTCTACACATAAGATTAATTAATATCACCTATGACCTTTTCATGTGATTTTGTTCCTTTCAAAATGTGAACATATTTTTGGGAAAATTTATGAGGCTGTTGGATGAAATTTGTTTCATTGTTTCTATATATTATATGTATACAAATATAGTATTCACGCTCATGCTATGACAACACTGCAGTAATTTGGAGACACTGAGCAGATTATGCTTTTTTATTTCTTGTAATTTCTAAATTTCTAAAAAGACTCTGTTGCCCAAATATACTTTTAGGGATACTAGTCATCAGCATTTTTTTTTTTAATACATGGTAGAATTTTATAAAGGTTAAGTGGGATCTTTCATTTTCCTAATCAGTTTCATCTGAGAATACCAAAACAAATTCATTTCAATGGGTTATTTAAAAATTATCCGGAAGTTCTTCAGCTTTCTAATCTCAGAAACAAAATGGTAGGCATATGTTTCCATGCTAAACAACATAAAAACTGCTTTATCCTACCACACCTTAATCCATCCAGCATTCTTTCCCAGAAAAGATCTTTGGTTATACCTGTCTAACTTCTACCTATATTTTAAGCCTAAATCAAAAATTTTGCTAACTGCTGAAGACAGAGTGAGCTTCCACTCAGCTATTATGGTGAAGATTTTTCTTAGTTCATTTTAGTTCTAGAAATTTTGTTCTATTTATATTAATAGTTTGGTATATTTATAGTTTTTGGACTCTATACTAGATTTTAAATTCCTTGAAGCCCAAAACTAAATTTTTGCTTTGTGTTTTTATTTATAGCTCCCAATACCCAGAAAGAGATAATTGGCTAGATGTCAGTTCTTTAATTAATAATCATGAATCAATTAAGGCATTATTTTACTTTGTATGTGTGAGGCAATAATGAAATGTGCATGTGGATAGTTTTTGCTATTGTGATGAAAATGAGGAAAGAAAATATGATATTTCAATTAAAAAATAGCAGTTTTATGATGACTTGGATGCACACATTAAGGGGAGTTACCAGTCAAATAATTCTAAAGAGTCTTTCTTGGTTTGAAGCCTGAAATCATAGTGATATTGTTAATTTAAATGACTGGTTAATGAAATTATTTTCCTTTTTTTTAAACACAAACTTTATTTATTTATTTTTAAATTGAGGAATTGGGGAGGGGAACAGACAAGTTGCTCTCTTTTTGTTCTTCAGTCTAATTGCGGAGGACGTTGCTTCACTGGCCCATGTTGGTATCGTCACTGCTCTCTTCCTGGATGAGGCAGATCGGTTGGTGGTCTCTGGACTGCCGCTCACAGCGGCTCTTGGCAGCTCACACCGGCTGCCAGCCACTCACTAGTCTATGGCAGCCCACTGCAGCAGGGGCTACAGCTCTGCCATCACTGGAGACTCACAGCAACCCAGGTCCAGTTTGAGCTGTTGTTCACCATCTTAGCTGTAGAGGGCAGTGTCACTGGCCCCTATATGTGGGATCCGAACCAGGGCCACTGGCATCCCAAGCCAGCTCTTAACCAACGCGCCACTCGACCGGCCCGAAAATTACTTTTTTGATGTTTGTTTTTTGAGTTTTTGGTGCGTCAGAGGGACAGGAATTAATTTGAAGATTCGTAGTCATCAGCAATAAGGTTGTGTGAAAGCTCACATTGGCTCGCAGCAGAATGTGGAGAAAAATGAGGAACTAGAGCCATGGGAGAACATTGTGGGCCCTCCGAGGGTATGCAGCTTGGTTCCAAACTCCTTGTTTGAGACCTCAGTCTTTTCAATAAAATAAGACATAAAGTCATCTACTGAGAATCAACAAGAACACCTTTAAAATAGGAAGGGGTGAAAGATTGTGACAATTGTTCATATTAAACACACCAAGCTTAATTATAAATAATAGATGTAAGATGCCACCATCATCAACACAGGTATATTATTAAAATCAACATTTATTGCCTGACATTCTGCTAAGATTTATTTCATCCTCGCAATGCACTCAAGTAGGTGTTGTTATTTTCCATTTGTATTGAAGAGGACTAGGAGTCAGATTATTTAGGGAAGTCGCCAGAGGTATCACAAAAAGCAGAGGATACATTTTTTGCATGAATTTTGGCCAAACCCATTCTTTTACTTTTAACTTTCATAAACTATTGATGTTTCACAGTTCACAAATGTTGTCATTTTTGCCCTCATTTTAACTGTTTTTTTTTTGCTGTGTTCCCTAAATTGTGAATGTTGAATATTTCCTACCACCAAGAAGCAGATCAATTAAACAAATGTAGCTCTCTCTCTCTCTCTCTCTCTCTCTCTCTCTCTCTCTCTCTCTCTCTCTCTCAATGTCTCTCTCTGTCTCTCTCCCTGCCTCACACACACAAAACCTCTCTCTTTCTCTCTTTCAATCTCTCATCCCCCATAGAATTAGATAAAAGTGTTATAATTTAAAAAGCTCAATGCAATTGTCTCTTTGAAAATACCTTAACACCATAAAGATATAATTTGATTATTCACCTTAACCATTCCATTGATAAAAAGTATATTGTGTGTATTTTATGTATTTCTGTGACATGTCTTCTGGACTAAGACGTAAATATCTAAGAAATAAAGGAATACTGCTTTAATATTTATCTCCAAGGAGAGAAAACTCTATACTTAACAATACAATATAATATAGCCATTCTTTCAGAGATACTATTGGTAGAGAAGCTTGTTAAGAGATTTCACTGGTTTTTTTTTTTTGGCTCTGGTCTCAACATATAAACTTGGAAGGGTGCTCCCTTTAGATGATACAACTGGTTGACCCCACCACTTCCCTCTTGTAAACTTCAGTGCAGTACATCTACGTGAGAAATTGTGCTTGGTAAGGGTTAAAGGTTCAGATTCTGAAGTCAGACCGTATGGTTTGAGTTCCAGCTGCATTATTTTCTTGTATAGCCTTAAGAAAATGTGTTAGCCTTCCTCTGCCTCAGTTTCCTTGCCTTTAAAATGGAGTTATTAGTAATACTACTTACACAATGGGCTGTTATGAGAATTAAATTAGCTATTATATGCACTATTCCTAGTGTCTGGAACATATTAAGTTTTAACTCTTCTACTCAATAGAACATCTGGTTTTTGTTTGTTTGTTTGTTTGTTGTGAGGGCAGTGTCACTGGCCCTCATATGTGGGACCCGAACCAGCATTGCTGGCTTCCAAAGCCAGCGCTTAACCACGGCACCACTCAGCCGGCCCTAGAACATCTGGTTTTGAATATTGAGTGTGACAAAAACAAAACAAAACAAAAAACAAAAAACTCTAGAGTAAAGGTCCTGGCAAGCACTTCCCAATAGCCAGTCCTTTGTCCCAGCCCTCCTAGATCTTCTATGGACTGAGGTTCTTTTCATTACTCCATCAAAATGTGCTGCTTGCTTCCTGCTGGCCTGCATGCCTAGGTGATGGATGTGCTCTGTTTTGCAAGTTGCACACAAAGGTGTAACCGTCCTCATACACCAGGTTCCCAGGGAGAAGGGGTGATCCATCTTGACATATGATAAAGAGACTAAGCAAAATGAAACTTAGGCCTTGAAGATGACCCTCTATTTTCTGTTCAGTATCTGAGCTGCAATGGCAAATGCTTGTTTAGTCACAAGTCTTACTCTCTAACACCATGCTGAATTTATTTTAGTAAGTTATCAGAGTGTTGATGAAAGAACTGATTGCCTTGAAGTGTTGGGGTCAGCATCATTGCGGCTTCTGGTCTTTCTTTGCAGAATTATGGTGTTATTTGTCTTTTCCATCCTAAAGAACTCAATAGAATTAAAAAAAATAATACTTGTTGAACTGAACTGAATTGGGCCTTATATATTGTATGTAATATTAAAAAGAATCCTTAAGTACTATGCACACTTTGGGAAATATTTCATGTAAGTGAAAGAATTTCAGACTGGAGACATGTGACAGTTATAGGAATGAAAGATTTTCCTTGTTTAGATTTAAAAAATAATTAAGCAGAAAAATTTTTTTTCCTCTTGAATACTTTTGGCTCTTCTTACATTCTTGTAGTTTCCTTCATAAGATATGCAGATGAGGCAGATACTTGAGTGAGGAATTTCTTTTCACTGAGAGCAGCGGTTTGTCTGCTCATTGCTGAAGTGCTTATTTTAGAAAGGTTTTGTTCCAAGGATGCAGTGAGTGAAAAAGTGATGTGCGGAGACCTCTAGAGACTGAAAAGCTTAACTACACTAAATGCTCTGTAGATATGGTTCAATGCTGTACTGTAATTGAATTATTCAGGGAGCTATAACAGCTATAAGGA
This sequence comes from Aselliscus stoliczkanus, assembly GCA_033961575.1. NCBI lineage: Eukaryota > Metazoa > Chordata > Mammalia > Chiroptera > Hipposideridae > Aselliscus > Aselliscus stoliczkanus. The sequence goes on from CM066735.1 coordinate 52,062,069, forward strand.
GAACAAGGTACTAGTCTACTCCTAGTGATGCGGTTAAATACAGTGTTCTCAAAAGCCTTATGCTTTTGGCTATTTCCCCCTTAATGAGTTAATTAAGGTAAAATATGCTTTATACTTGCTCTGCTGCAAAAACAATGATTAAACAACAGATGTTCATACCAAAAAAAAATAAATTATTAATGTGTGCAAGACATTTATTGTTAGAAAAACATAGTAAGCGTTTACCTGCTACCATGACATAAAGACATTCTATTTTTCTTACCTTTTGTTTGTTTTTCTGGAGGAAAAAACCTGATGTTTTTCATATTTATGTTCCTTTTCTGATATACTGGACTCCTCCTTTTGATACCTTGAACTATGGGTAGAAAATTTCTTTAAATGCCCATTACTAGTCCTATAAGAATTTATTGGAATGAAAATGCCAGTGGACAATATTATAAACATATTTTACAATAGGCTATGTCCTCACATTAACTATTTTCCCTCTATACACTAAGTTGTGAATGTTGAATATTTCCTGCTACCGAGAAACCATTAAGCAAGTATAGCTTCTCTCTCTCTCTCTCTCTCTCTCTCTCTCTCTCTCTCTCTGTCTTTCTGGCTTCTGTGTATTAGTTACAATAAGCACTACACATATATTATACATATATATTATATATGTAATATAACATACGCATGATGTATAGTATGTATCACATACACATGATATACATATATATATCTCATATGCACACAGAGACACACACACAAATATGTGTGTTTGTGTGAGAGAGAGAGAGAGAGAGAGAGAGAGAGAGCCAGATTTATTTGAAGGGATTCGCTGGGGCGCCTGTGCGGGTGGTGCATCCGCAATCTGCAGGGCCAGCTGACAGACTGAACCCCAGGGAAGAGCTGATGTTGTAATCTCTAGTTCAAAAACAGTCTGAAGACAGAATTTCTTTTTTTTTTAGGGAAACTCTTTCCTCTTAAGGCTTGCAACTGCTCCTGATACTCAGTCTACCATAGTGAAGATATTCCATTACCATTAATTTCATGTTTAAAAAAATCAGAATTTAGAATTCCATTATTTTATAATTTACACCCAAGTGCTGGTTATTGAATGAAGGCAGATATATCCTATTGATGAAAGTATTTTCTTATAGAAATATTGAGTGAGATATATTGCCTTTATGTTTTAAATAAAAATTGAAAGGGAATGAATGCCAAATATATCATTTATTATTGAGCAGGTAAAATGAGGATAATACTATTTCTTTATTTAAACCCTAAGTAATGTAATTAGTATTTTGTTCTATTTAAATACTAAATATGGTGTCTTCCTAGTTAGAAATTAGGTTTTAATTAATATCACCTATATAAAAAACTTGAAATATGTTGGTAGAGTTGTCTTCAGCCACCAATACGTATTTAAATATGAGTTTACTATATAATACTCACTGACTTTGGCTTTTAAAATATGCTTACTCATTTATAAATAGAAATATAACATTTCTGGAGTACTTTCACTAGCATTCATTTTTAGAGGGGCATTTGTATTTTCTTAATATGAAATAAATAGAATATGACTGAGCTCAGTAGGCTAATAATAAAAAAAGTTGCTCATATACTTAAAGTAGCTTGTACAAGGTATGTAGCAAGTTAGTGGAAAAGCCAGAGGTAAAATTCATTTTTACTAGTTTCTATTATAATATTATACAATTAGTTGAGATATAACATAGGCATGAGATAACTGGAAAAAAAGTCTATATACTTTAATTTATAATCTCATCTATATATTATCGATAGCAATATATTAACATCTATATAAGGATCTTATATAGATAACTTAATATATCTAGCAAAACCAATAGTCAGATACATTCCTGAACAACAGTTCTGTGTTTTATGTGTTTAAAGCTAATAAGTAGGTTAATAAATTAGTTTAAGGGTTAATTATATTCATGATATATGGTTAATAGACTTACTTTCCTTTCTGAATCTAAATGTAGTAAAAATTGAATGAGAAGTATTTAAATAAAAAACAAGTATGGGTACAACATTAGAAGAAATCTGAATACAGAAACAAAATTTGAATTCGGAACTAGAAGAACAATAGCAACAATAAAACACATTGAAATGAGCACAGTGATGATAAAAATAATGACAACAAGTATCAGGGTACAGCAATTTGCCAAAATGAAAAGGGCAGATCAAGAAATAGATCAGTTGTGATGAATTAGGATCCCAGGTAATGATAATTACAGAGACAGCTTTCTCTTTCATATGAAAGTAGGATGTATTTAAATTACCCTATGCAATATATGTCTGGAGTAACTGATAAACAGAATAAAAACTTATCAGGAAAACCAACTTGCAAGAATCATATACTTAATGATAACTGAAATCTGGTTTGTGTTGCCAAGCAAAGGATACTCAATTTGAGTGACCTTGATATAAATTCATCCTAATGTGTAATTGATAAAGAGACTCATTTATGAAATCAGATATGTCACAGAATGCAAGGATGCCCCATAGAAGTAGCCATCTAAGAAATGAAGGGACAGGTGGTTGCTGAGTTTGAAGTTGGTGGAAATAAGATATGGCCTTCCCTTATTTTACCACGTTGTTTAAGCTTTCTCTTACTCAAAGTGACATGCTGTCCCCATTGAAGGAAGATCCTCAAATACCTTATTTGAATTAATAACATTTATTTGATTTTTATGTCTGGTTGAGACAAAAGGAAAACAGAAGAAACAGGAAGAAATTTATTTTGAGAGGCAGTAGCCAAATTCTGAGCTCACACATATACCACATTGGAGAATTATATAACGATCTCACATCTTTGGGGAACCATTATGCTGCTCAAGATACACACACACACACACACACGCGCGCGCGCGCGTGTGTGTGTGTGTATACATATGAACAATTCTGCCCATCCAAAGTAACATTTTTACATGTTATCATTGATTTATTTTGCACGTTCTTGAATTTCATATAAATAAGAACACAAAATATGTGCACTTTTATGTCGGGTCTTTTAGTCAGCAATGTTTTTGTTTACCAGAAGTAGGTTTATTTTATTGTTATTCAGAGTTCCATTGTTTGTAAATAATAATAATAACAATAATAATAATAATAGTAATAATAATCTTTTTCTCCATTCACTTGAGGATGGAAATCTGGTTTGTTTTTGTTTTGGAGTTAGGTAAAAGCTGGTAAGAACATTCTTGAATATGCCATTGCACTTCTCTTGGGTCTACACCAAAGAGTTTAATCCTTGGATGATGGGGTAGGCATGGATTCAACTTTATCAGATACCACAAAAGAGTATAGGCTAGGCCAAATGGTAACCTTGGAAATCAACTTCCCTACTCCAAGCTAAGAGAGTAATTCACAAACAATATCACATCTCACAATAGGTTGTAGAGGAGACCTTAAGGCCACCTTTAAAAACAAAGAATGCAGGGTGATAAGCTCTCTCTCCACTTAATTTACTAGCCTGACAGAACTATAGACATCTTGAATGTGGCAGCATTCATTACAGTTACCATGCTGGATGCAGTCGTATCTTTGCTATAGCAGATAAACATAACCATGGGTACATGGTATGCAACCATTGATTTGGTAGATACATTTGTAAGAATTTCTGTCAAATAAGATGAACTGAAACAATTTGCTTTAATAGGAAATAGAAAACAGTGTGCATCAGTGGTTTTATCCCAAGGCTATGTTAACTCTCCTATCCTCTGACATAACATGGTTCAAAGATCTGGAATCTTTGATCATCCTGTGGAACATCAAATTAATCCACTGCATTGCCTGGATCAAGTAATAAGGCTGGATAAATAGTCATTCGGTAGTAATTTGCACGCCTTGGTAACTCACATGCATTTTGGTCAGAGGGTTTCCCTATGAGGACTTAGGAGCCCACCTTATCAAGAACTTTGTAGAGGTCTAGTTGTCAGGAACTTACTGGAGCTTTCCACCTAAAGTAAAAGAAAAAGCACAGCCTTTTTCAACAATTAAGAAAGCCTACCTCTTATTAAGCTTATCTGGTTTCTGGAGACAGCATATTCTATAGCTGATAATGCTGCTCTGACCCATGAACCAGGTGAATGAAAGGCTGCAGTCTTTTAGTGGAACCCAGAGTAGGAAACGTTTTTGCATCAGGTCCAAATTGCAATGTGAATTGCCCTTCAACCAGGTCCATACAACTTGGCATGTCCTATAGTGTTAGATCAGTGGTGAACATGCTCCAGCATAAGAGTCATAATGTAGGTCCCTTGCTTCTGGGGCAATGGGTGTCCCCTACAGCAGAGGATGATACGGATTTTTTTTTTATACTTTTTTATTACTCCATTACTTACATACGCACAGAAAACTATAATAGGTATAAATTTCCATTGTTGATGTGAATTTCAGAGTATAATTTCACATGCACAAAAAATGTAGCTTCATCTTTCTCCATCTTACCTGAATTTCTCCTTGGAGAATAATTTCTCAGGGCTCCCCATTTTATATCAACACTGGTGATGAAACCATAAGAACCTAAATATCCTCTGGCTTTACTGGTATCACTAAAACAATTTGTTAATAGCTCACAAAAGTCTCAAAGAAAACTTGTGGGGGTCCAGCCTCTGCGAGTCCAGGGGTTCCCTCAGGTGTGGACAGCATCGGCGAGAGAAGAAAGAAGGATGGAGACACCGGAGAGAGTTTCGCAGGAGTGTCACACTGTATTGTTACAGCAGGTCCCCTTTTATAGGGACTCTTGACCATTACCTCAATCACAAGTTATGTTTCACATGAGTTTGATGTTTTTTTCTTTCTCAGGGCTTTTACAGCCTTTACTTGTAATTGTTCTTTCTAGGGTAAACTGTGACCCATTCTATGTTTAAGGATTATCTTATCTTTTACTATGATGTTCTCTTTGTGACACAGACTCAATTTCTACATATCACCTAAACAATGGTTACCATGACTACCTTGACTATCTAGTAATTATCCCATATTCCAGCAGCTAAACACAATCGTAAGACTCACCGGGTGCATACTTGAGCTAGTACTAAGAGACGATGCATGGCTGCGTATAAAGTCTATTCCTATGAGATTACTTAGAAGTCAAAAGGGGGTTTCAAACATTTCTTATCCTACGGAGGGCTATAGTTATTGCAATAGAGGGTAGCATCTGTTTCTCAGTCAGAGCTTCAGTATCTGTTGTTACAACAATGTACAAGGCAAAGAATTCAAATAAGGCTATTGATTAAAATAACTCATGGTCAGTAAATGTCTCTTATCGGAGACCTCTCACTGTGATTATCTTAGGCAAGTGAGCTCAATGGACTGATGTTATCATCAGTTTCTCACAGGCAGGCTGTCAGTTTCTCACAGATAGGCTTTTGGTCTATGTGGCCAGGGGTCTGAGCCTCTGTTTCCAAGAGGCTTCAGTCCCCTATTTCTCAGTCCTGGGGTCCCACACGGTCCCCACGGGGGCTATAGCCTGGCTTGTGTTGTTTCCTTCTTGGGAAATCTCACCCAACATTGACTTACATAGCCATCTCTCATTGGGGTACCACAGGAACTTGCCATAAATGCAGTGAAAGTACTGTCTCCTGTAGGATCTGATGTCGAGAAAAGGCTCATGGGCTCACTGGAGTGGAGACTATAACTGACCATGAAACCTTGTCACACATTGGGGTGCTGACAGCTCCCAACAAAAACTTTCAGTTCTTGTCCTGGGGCCTGTTTTGGTTCAGTAGGTCTCATTCTGCTACTTCTGTTTCATTCCTGGGAACACAGGAATTTTTCAGTAATTCCTACTCTATGGTGGAGGACTGAACCTCAGTGATACTATCTGCCTAGGTACACCATGCAGCAATTTCTTTTCTGGGGTCATATTATATCTCTAGACTTATACTTAGGAAATGGGGGACAGCTCTTGTATACTTGGACCCTACAAGGATGATATGCCTTTTGATGACAGCATCTGTTTTTTTCCTGGGCTCTTTGACATTCAGAGCACTTGATCATGGGATATAGATTTACTATAGTTCTGGGATTACCTATCATGGGTTTTGGTGGGCCTAAGAACAGTCCATTGTAAAATGAGAGTTGTACTTCCCGGATTGAGCATAGCAAGACTGGCAGGCACAGCAAATTACATGTGCGAGAAGCCCCCCGCCCCATGTAAGCCATCACTATTTCCTTGGCTTATGCCTATAGACACATGGGGGGCTATATCATGGCCGAGTGACTGAGGGAGAAAATGGCCCATCTTATCTTACAGATGGGTCAGCTCAAATGTGGAAGCAAGCTAAAAATAACTGGCAGCTGCCCTACAGCCTCTCAGGGCTGATCTTGAAAGACAGAGATGAGGAAAAGGTCTTCTCATGGGTAGAGCTTCGGGCTATATACCTAGCCATTCATTTGGTGGGAACAAGAGGTGCACCCAAGTTAGACAGAATATAACACTGACTCATTCTTACTGGCAGATTGCCTGGTGAGGGTCTGGAAAGAGAAAGACTAAAATATCAGGAGCAAGGTTGTCTGAGGTAGAGGCATGTAGATGGACATAGAGGGGTCAGGAAAATATATAAAGATACTACTTGTATCATATATTAGTGCTCATGAGAGATCACTGCCATGGGAGGGAGCACTAAATCAACCAAATAGAATGACAGCAAATTGGAGCATGTCGGCTTCTCTCATCAGCAGAATGGCTGGCCCTATAGACACATTTAAAAACTAGTCATGATGGCAAATGCAGAGCCGATGCTCAGACCCAACAGCATGGGTCCTCACTTACCAAGGCTGTTCTTCTAGCTACTGCCACCCCAAATGTTTAACCTGCCAGCAACAGAGAGCAATATTAAGATCCCCAAATACCATCATTCCCTGAGGAGACCCACTTGCCACTTGATGACAAGTTGACATTTTGGGTTCCTTACAACCTAAAAGTCCAGAAATTTATTCTGATGAGAACAGATACAAATTCCAGGTATGCGTTTGCCTTTTCTGTACACAGGCCCTCAGCCAGCATCAACATCTGAAGGGTGGTCGAGTGTTTGATGCATTGGCACAGGATCCCTCATAACGTCAGTTCTACAGCCAACAATATGGCAAAGGAGGACGATGATAACAGGGTTCCCCAGTCTTACCAGCGACCACACCAGCCAGAAGCTGCCACTTGGATAGAGCATAGGAGTCCCGTGCTGAAGTCAAAGCTGAAGTGTCAACTCTGTAGTGATATATTAAAAAGATGGAAAATCATTCCCCAAGATGTAATATACCTTCTCACTAAAGAACTTTATATGATGCTTAGTGTAAAAGAAAGAACACGTAAGTCTACTCATGAAGTAATGAAAGCAGTAGTAGTCCTGACTGGGGAATTTGTACTTCCTGTCTTCACAGCATTAGACTAGGTCCTGGTTTCCAAAGGAAGATCATTTCTGCCTGGGACATCAAGAGCCCCATGGAGCTATAGAGCAATGGCTACTGACTGGACACTGGCTCATGTGGGTCCGTAATCCAGCAGGTGAGAGGAAGACTGCTCATTTTCACAGGCGTAGTTGTGATAATCAGGAGAGATAGAGCTGCTGATAAACAATGGAGTCAAGGAGGAGTATTTTGCACCCAGACAGTCTACATGGATACTGTGTTGTATTCCTTCCCCAATTTGACAGTAAATATACAACTTAAAGACCTCTGGCCTGAGAATGGCATGGTAACCTCAGTCCCAGACACCTAGGGGTGAGAATCTGGGTCACACCATCAGTTCAGCCAGCAGAGGTGTTAGCAAAGGGCGAGGAGATAGCAGAGTAGCAGCAAAACGACTATCCTCATGGCCCTGGAATGAGCTGTTGTCCAGTTCATCTCCCTAACTTTCCTTGACCATTTCATTCAAGAAGAGAAGCTCAACTGAGTCTTGGAGAACTGCTCCCCAACTATATATGTGCAATTAGATCTGAGTGGGGTAGACCATGAAGGACACACAGATGCCTTACCCAAGATCCCTCATCAAGGAATGGTCTGTTTCCTCAGCTGCAGGGAGTGCTGGTAGCAGAAAGCTTTCCACTGTAGCCTGTTTGGGAATTGCCTCAGTTGTAGAGAGCCACTTTGCCCAAAGTCATGGTCTTAGGTAGTAGATAGCCTGTTGCCTTCTTGCACAACAGAGCAGGTGGGATTGGAGAATGGGCAGTGAAAGGTTAAGGAACAGAGAGAGGGAGAGACACAAAATAGGAGAGAAAACATTTCGGGGGCCAGGGGACCCCAGCCTCGTGGACTGGAGCCCCAAATCAGGCCTGACTGATCCTTTCATTATCTTACACATAAGCAAGGGTCCATGTAGCTTCCGTGGTCTGTGAGTCTCACACCCAAGAATTAACCTCCAGGCCTAATTTCCCATGTCTGCAAACTGCCATTACCAGAGGCCCCATGAGGTTATTGTCATGCACCTCTAAGAGACAGAAGCTTCCTCTGCCAAGGCTTACTGATAAGAATGCAGGGAGGACAGGTATTATCATATCAATAGGGCATTTCATAGGCATGCTGCCAGAACCTGAAGCAAAGGTTTACGCCCCTTTTCTCCTCTCCCTGATTTCTCCCATGGCATTCACTGGCACCCACAGGCACCCACTGGCATCACGCTACCGCGTCTGGCTTGGGTTGTTCCTCTCGTGGGATCTTTCCCATCTCTGACTGACCGGCTATCCTTTGGTGTCAAGTGGGGAGATTATATATATATATATATATATATATATATATATATATATATATATACATACATACATACATACATACACACAGTAAGCATAATATTGAAGCTATGATCTGTCTTTATGGAGAGGTGCATGGAGGCAGATAGGCAGGTTATAATGTGACAGAGCCCACATCCATTCCTGTCAAAGTGGACACAGAAAGTCTAGCTCAACCTAACTTTGAGATGCTATTTCACCTCCACAGACCTCTACAGGCCAAAGCTGTTAGGTCTGAATCTAAATGTATTTCTTTGTCCAGTCCTGCTGCTTCTCTCTGTCTCCATGGGCCTTTCTATATAAATAAATTCTTTCAGAATCTGCTTCCCACCAAACAATACCTGCAGTAAATCTTGTTACTTGACCCACACTTTTGCATCAGGTGTTTTGAGGTTACGTTATTTGACCTGTACAATTTTATGAATGACATGCCCTTTTTAGGTATCATGGATTTTATTCTGATCAAACAACTCATCTTTACTCTCTCTGCCGATTTCATCTTACATTGTAGTTTGCATGAGATTAACTTTGCTGCCTCCACTTTATTTTTGTTCATGCCTATTATTCTTTTTTTTTTTTTAACCTATACCTCCATTCTTTTAAGTGTGTATTTTTCTAGGCAGCATGGACCTCTTAAAAGTCCAATGTAATACTGCCCTTTTTTTTTTTTTTTTTTTTTAGGGCAGTGTCACTGGCCCTCTTATGTGGGACCGAACCGGGGCTGCCGGCTTCCCAAGCCAGCGCTTAACCACCGCGCCACTCGGCCGGCCCAATACTGCCCTTTTAATACAGGAGTGAAATCCTTTATGTTTAGAGCAATGAGTAATATACTTGGTATTACTGCCTTTATCCTTTGTGTGTTTCTCTTATTTATTCCTGTTCTTTCTATCTCTTGCTATGTGGTTTATGTTTTGTTGTTATTCATATTCTGCAGTGATTTCGGAGGCATATGTCACTATTCTTTTTGGGACTGCTTAACATAAAGTTTAAGTAGGCGCCTCTGCTTTTCAAAGCCTGGCAGACAGTATGTGGGGAAAATAACTTCATAACCAAAAGAGCAGAAGCAGCAAATCTCTGTATTTTAATTTACTCTTGATCCTGAGAAACTCATTATAGGAAATGAGTTTTTCAACAGTTCTTCCTTAGTAACATAAGGCAATGAGCAATTTAGATACACAAGAACATTTTACATTTCTAGATCCAAATTTAGTAATTTTAGATTTTTTTGTTTACATTTTTAAAACGACTAACACTAAATTAACTCAAATGTAGTTTGATGTTGAAAGGAATTCAGCTCAGTTTGTGAGTATTTATGCAAAATCCCTCTTGAAACCAAAATAATTTTACTGAAATCAATCATAGTTTACTTAACAACACATTTAGAAAATACTGTGTATGTTTCCCCAGCAAACAAACCATTCAGAACCCACAAATTTGATGTTTCTGCTAACCTTTTCATCAAAAGCTGTTTCAAAGAAGATGTGAGAAGATTAGTAAATGATTAGTTTAAGCTTTCTATTTTAGTGTAATCAAATAGTTCACATTTCTGGATTGCATTTTTTTTTTTAATCGACCAGTATTTTCTTATTCAGCCCAGCTGTTTTTCGACAGACAGAATAGTGTAATTTGGGAAGAAGTGGCAAGGGAAGTTTATAATTTAACTGCAGAGATGGAAAATTACCTCTGGTGCCAAATACAAGGGGAATCTACAAAGAGGAAAATGAAAAGCCACAATTCCCACAATTGCATAAAAGCACTGGACATGGGGAGACCTTGAGTATTTGCTTTGACTGTATCATGTAGTACGTTCCAATTCATGGTTGTATTAAGATTTTGAAGTTTTCAGGTATATTATACAATATATAATGCATTTCTGACATTATCAACAAATAACTTGTGTTTACCTATTTCATAATTCCAGTTAATATTATTTCAGTTTTATTTCTCGCTCTGAACATTATAATTATTTGATATGCTCTAGTCTGTCATTAATAATAAAAAGGATTAGACAGGAGAATAATTGATATGACTATCAATTTTTGTTCCTTTAAATTTTACTTGTATACTGTTTTATTAACACATAATTACTTATATAGTTCTTTGATATGGAAGTCATGTATGAATCCATACATAGACTTAATTTAAAATCTTTGTTGCTATTTCATCAATAATTCTTAGTAATAATGCTTATTTTGAATTTAGCATTGACAATTCTGTACCCAAATCTTATCTCCTGCCAATAAATATTTTTTTTCAAAATTTAGATCCAGATTTTCACATTTACATATATGTGAATAATTAATTTTTAAATTATTTTATTGTGACAAAATGCATATAACATAAAATTTATGATCCTAACCATTTTAAATGTGTAGTTTAGTGATATGAAGTACATTCATATTGCTCTGCAGAAGTCTATCTCCAGAACAATTTTATCTTACAAAATTTAAATGCTATACCCATTCAACAATAACTCCACTTCCCCATTACCCCAGCCCATCCCAATCACCATCCTACTTTCTGTCTCTGTGATTTCAATTACTCTAAATGTGTCATATAAGTGCAACCATGCTGTAGTTGTCTTTGTGACTGGCTTATTTAACTTAGCCTAATGTAGTCAAGGTTCATCCATATTATAGTGTATGTCAGAATTTCCTTCCCTTTTAAGGCTGAATACTATTGCATTGTATGCATATACCACATTTGCTAATCCATTGCTTATCCATAACACATGGGTTGTCGCTTCCATGTTTTAGCTTTTGTGAATAATGGTGTTATGAACATGAGTGTACAAATATCTCTTTTGCAACCCAGCTTTCAGTGTTTTTGGGTGTGTACTCAGAAATGGAATTGCTGAATCATATGGTAATTCTATTGTTAATATTTTTTGAGGAACCACCATACTGTTTTCCACAGAGGTTGTGCCATTTTATATTCCCACCAACACTGCACAAGGATTCCAATTTCTTCACATCACCAATTTCTCCACATCATCAGTTTATTCACATGATAATCAGCACATTATTTTCTGGGTTTGTTGAAAAGACTGCTTTATCCCCAATGACACATTGGCACCCTTGTCAAAAATCATGTAACAATATAGGTAAGGGTATATTTCTGGGCTCTCTAGTTTATTCCATCTGTCTATATGTCTGTCTTTATGACAATATTGCATTGTTTTAATTGTTGTAGCTTTGGGCTTATTGTCCATTTGCATATCATCTTTAGAGAAATATGTGTTGAAGATCTTTGACTATTTTGAATCGGGTTATTTTTTGCTGTTGTCGTTGTAGAATTTTAGGTATTCTCTATATATTCTAGATATTAATCTCTTATCAGATATATGATTTGCAAATATTTTCCCCGTTCCATAGATTGCCTTTTCATGATGTGGGTCGTGTCCATTTATGCACAAAAAGCTTTTAATTTTCATGAAGCCCATGTGTGTGTGTTGCATATGTGTGTACATGTATGTGTGTAATTTTTACAATTTTACACATATGAGGTCATATCATCCCTGAACAGAGAAAATTTTACCATTTCCTTTCAAATTTTTTAAACTTTATTTCTTATTTTAGGCTAATTGCACTGGCTATAATTTCAGTATTATGTTGAATTGCAGTGGTGAAAGCTAGCTAGCATCTTTCCTTTTTTCCTGATCTTAGAGGAAAAGTTTTCAGTCTTTTAGCATGGAGTATCATATTCACTGAGCGTTTTTCATATTTAGCTTTTCTTATGTTAAGGTAGTTTTCTTCTTTTCCTAGCTTGTTGAGTGTTTTTATCATGAAAAGATTTTGAATTTTATCAAATGTTTTTTCTACATCAACTGAGATGATCATATTTTTGTTTTTTTCATCTGTTTATGTAGTATTATTGTTCATTGATCAGCTTTCATATGTTGAGCCATCCTTGCATTCCAGGAATAAATCCCACTTGGTCATGGTGCATAATCCTTTTAATATGCCACTGCATTTGATTTACTAGTATTTTGTTGAAAATATTGGAGTGAATGTAACGTTAAGGATATTGATCTGTAGTTTTCTTGCAGTGTCTTTGTCTGGCTTTGAAATACAGGTAAAACTAGCCTTATAGAATGATATAAGAAGTGTTCCTTCCTTTTCAATTATTTGGGAATGTTTTAGAAGGGTTGGTATTACTTCATCTTTAAATGTTTGGTAGAATTAATCAATGAAACCATGAGGTCTGGGAATTTTCTTTGTCAGGAGATTTTTAATTACTAATGTCAATCAACTTATTACTTCTAGGTATATTCATACTTTTCATTTCTTCATGGTTTAGACTTCATAAGTTTTGTGTTACTAGAAATTTCTCCATTAAATCTAAGTTATCCAATTTGTTGGCATATAGATGCTTGTAATACTCTCTTATAATTCTTTTAATTTCTGTAGAATTGATAGTAACGCCCCCACTTTTATGTCTGAGCTTAGTAATTTGAGCCTTTTTTTTTTTTCTCTTAGTTTATCTAGTTAAAGATTTGTTTATTTTGTGGAACTTTTCAAAAAATCAGCTGTTGGTTTTATTGATTTTCTCAATTGTTACCTATTCTCCATTTTGTTTGTTTTTTTCTCTAATCATTATCATTCCCTTACTTTGTCTAGTTTTAGGTTTAGTATGTTCTTTTTCTAGTTCATTAGTCTGTAAAGTTATATTATTGATTTAAAACCTTGTTTTTGTAATGAAAATGTTTATAGCTATAAATTTCCCACTTAGCACTGCTTTTGCTGTTTTCATAAATTCAGGTTATATGGTATTTCATTTTCATTCAATTTAAATATTTTCTAATTTCCTTTGTGATTTATTCTTTGATTCATTATTTAGGAGTGTGTTATTTAATTTTCACAAATTTGTAAACTGTTTTTAGTTTTACTTCTGTTATTAATTTCTAACTTCATCCTGTTGTAGTCAAGGAAGTTATTTTGTATGATATCTTTTTTTTTTTTTTTTTTTAATTTGGTGAGACTTAATTTGTGGCCTAAAATATGATCAGCCCTGGAAAATTTCTCATGTGTGTTAAAGAAGAATGTGTATTCTGTTATTGTTGAATAGAGTACTCTGTAAATGCCTGATAGATCTAGTTGTTTTATTATGTTGTTCAAGTCCTCTATTTCTTTGTCTTGTAACTGGTTATTGTAAGTCTCCAGCTATTACTGTGGAATAATCTATTTCTTCATTCAATTCTGTCAATTTTTCCTTCATATATTTTGATGTTAACTTATTAGGTGTGTTCATGTTTATAATTTTATGTGTTCTTGCTGTATTTAACCTTTTATTAATATATAATTCCCTTATTTGTTTTTAGTAGTCTTTTTTGATTTAAAGTCAAGTTTGTCTAATATTGTTCTCTTCTGGTTACTATTTGCATAGAGTATCTTTTTTTAAATGTTTTCACTTTCAACCTATTTCATCTTTTGATGTAATGTAAGTCTCTTGCAGACAACATATTGTTGGGTCATGTATTTTTAATCCATTTTTTGAAATTTTATCCTTTGATTGGATTGTTTAAGTATTTGAAATAATTACTGATAAAGAGGACTTGGCTTCTGTCATTTTACTGTTTGTTTTCTATAAGCCTTATAGATTTTTTTGTCCCTTGTTTCTCACATTAGTATCATCTCTTGTATTTACTTGACTTTTTGTACTGAAATACTTAAATTTCTGTCTCATTTCCTTTTATGTATATTCTATAACTATTTTCTTTGTGGTTATCATGTGGATTAGTTGAACATCCTAAAGATAAAGGCCTCTTTAACCTCTAATTTAAAACAGAAGTCATAAGAATTCCTGACTGAGAAGGCTATTGTAAATAATAAATGAGATGATAATGCATGTAAACCAATGAGCATAGTTCCTGACTTATCATGTTTAGTTAAGGATTTCATTATTTTATGAGCTTTTAGGATTCAAAAACCTAAACTTGTAACCACTATGCTTATAGCAATTTAAAAAAAAGACTTAAATATAAAAATATAGAAAAAGTATTTGTAGTGGAGTTTATTATATAGTTATATATTTCTTAACTTCATAAAAATGAAAACTGACATCTTATGATATAGAAATAATGTAAGCCATGTTAAAACACTGACAAAAGTATTTTCCAGAAATTTTAATAGTTCTCTTTTTGATAACAATATAAAACATGATATTTATCATTTTAAAAATTATCAGAACTATTGGTTTAATACCATTTTTGTCAAAAGTCACCTCATTATAAATAAATTGCCATTAAAATATAGGGCATTGTTTTTTAATTTAGAAAATGTAAATCCAGGTGGTACACATAGTTTTAAATAAATAAATGCAAATGGTATTGATGGAGTTAAAAACAAACAATCAGATAAACAAACAAACAAATACTTAGCAATTCCTTTCCCTAAACTTCAGGCATGCCCAAAACTGTTCTCAGAGGCTTTAGTTATCTCTATTCAGGGTTGTTCTGGTGCTTAGCGTTACATGTCTACCATATATGCTTACACCCTGTAGAAGTATTTTAAAAAAAGCAAAACTAACTTGCCACTACCACAGTTCCCTAGTGCCCTTTTAAGAGAATAGGGCATGAAGAGAAGTTAAGAATAAAGACCATAAGAAAATGTATTCACAATTTTTAGATTTTACTCTTGCTTTTGGAGTTAAAATGAAAATAATTTCCTTGAGAGGACATTTCCATGCGAGAAAATGTTCAGTGATTTTGTATCATTGAACATGTCTTGTCAATTGAAAAATTGATTAATAATTTTGTGGTATATAGAATTCTAGATTTTATCCAATTTCCTTCTCCTGCTTTGAGACCTTGCTCCAATGTGTCTTAATATCCCTTCTCACTGATGAAAAGTATAATGCTATTCTGATGCTTGTTTCTGGACCATCCATTTTTGTGCTGTTGTTTTATTATATTCTGTCTGAAAGGGTTTAGAACACTCTTTTTATCTTTAATGTGTAACAAACATCCTTTCATCCTAACAATAATTTCTCTATGTTGTGAGTTAAAAAAAAAATCACATTGCTTATAGCTCAGGGCTTAGTGAGCCTCTTGCCCTCCCTCTTATAGAATTATTTACCTTTCTGGCAGACATTTTGTGTAATAACAATAGTATTTTAGCTTGTCAAAATTATGCTTTCTTCCTCTTTTTTAATTCCCTGTTCTTATTAGAAAGTTAGAACTCCTTGAATCCCTGAACAGCTTGTAATTCTCTGAAGATACTTAAACACACACACACACACACACACACACACACACACACACACACACGAACAAATATCTATGGAGAAGGGGAAAACTGATATCTGTGTGTTATTAATGCCTCCCTTCAACAGTACAATTAATCATCTTTTTTCTGAAACTATTATAATGAATCATGAATATTTTATAACCAAATTAAACACAGTGGTTTCTCATTAGATGGTACAGTAACAGTGGTATGAGGAAGATTTTTGAAAACGTATTTCCCAAAGAGCTATGTAACTATATTTAATGCATAGAAGAACTTATCTGCCATTTTCCCCCTACAATGGTGTTAAATTGTGAAGAGTATCTAATTAAACAAAGATCATAGAAACAGCAACACCTCAATCCATTATGTAGGCAAACATTTGCAGAAAGTTGCAAATTACATTATATCAAGTTTTACAAATATTTCTAACTCATATTTACAGATCAGGATTAGATTTCATGAGGATATTGTTAGCATACATAATTAAAATCAGAAGATTTAATACTTGGCATGGGAAGTCAAAAATGAATAGATAAGAGGAAGTTAGTCTTTATAATTATCTTTTTTGTCAAATTTTCATTAGAAGAAATAGTTCAGGTAAGTTCAACTCAAATTTTAAACTGTTAATTTAGTTTTAATGACTTCTGATAAGAAGTTATTTGAGCCTGACTGTTCCAAGGTAGTCATATTTCTTTTTGAAATGCATCTTTCAGATTATAGTTTAACTTCTAAATAATGGAATTTTAGAATTGTTTTTATGTTAATCAGAAGTGTATTTAGAATATTTTTCTTGGGAACTACTTAAGGATCTAGCCTTAAAAATTTTAATTACCTGGGCTGGCCGAGTGGCTCAGTTGGTTAAGAGCTCACTCAAGAGTGCGAGCTGAGCTCTGAGCAACAGCAGTTCGATGCCCAGCCCAAACTGAGCTGCTGCTGAGCTGCCAACAGGTGGCAGGATGGCTCAGATAAAAAAAAATTATTATAGTAAAAGTATATATTTTTTACAGTTGAAATGTTGTTTTACTTTTAATTGGAAAGAGTATCCACAGTTGGCTATCCATGGGTATGGAGGGCGGACTATATGCATTGACTATGCCATTTTATATAGGGGTCTTGAGTATCAGTGGATTTTGGAATCTGTTGGGGTTCATTGGAATTAATCAATCACCCATGGATGCTAAGGGACAACTTAAGTTTTGGGACAGTCAAAATTTTTGTGTGGATTTTCTGCTGTGCAGGGTTATATTGTTTAAGGGTGATATATAAGGGTGATATATAAGGGTGATATATATGTGTATATATGTGTGTATATATATATATATATATATATATATATATATATATATACACACACACCGAGAGAGAGCCAAAAAGATGTATACACATTTTAAGAAAAGAAAAAACTGTATTACTATTATGCTGATGGTAACCACTTTGAGCAACTCTTTTAATTGCAGATGTCAGACATGACTTGTATTCATCTTTTGTTATCAGTATATTGAGTATTACAATTTTAATACAGCTTTTTCCTTTCTTAAAATGTGTATACATTTTTCAGGCACTGTGTGTGTGTGTACGTACATTTTTTTCCTCAAAGAGGCAAAATTAATATACAAGTAAAACACTGTTAAATGATTGCTTAAAAATATGAATGTATCTTTAAAGTAGATAAATGAGATGACTGATATGTGGGCATTGTGATTCAATAATTCCTCACATATATGCTCTGAATGAATGTTTATCTTCATAGAAAGAGACCATAAATACAATCTGAATTATAAATGCACAATATTATTTGTTTTATTAATATAAAACATTTAAAACAATGGAAGAAGTCTGTTGGATAAGGGAAAATATTTTATCTCTTTGATTTCAAAGTTGCAGTTGTTTGCTGGGAAACAGTAATAAAAATAGATTTCATATAACAAAATAGAAGTAGTCAACAAAAATGAAAGATGTTGGTGCTTCTATCTCTACTTCCTTTATCTCTTCCCTCTGTATTGTTTGTAATCATTTCCCTAGGCTGATAAAGCGCTGCATTTTCCTTTCAATTTACTCATTCCTTTTTCTTGGGAATTTGAATTACTTCAGTTTCTGGTAACTTTACCCAAATAGAGCTTGTAGAGACACCATGTAAGATATTTTTATAATGTTGATTATGCAATTAAGTAAGTTGAGATTTTAGTTCACTATTTTTTATTCCTATGGCTTTGATTTTTCCCTTAAAACCATTTTCATTTCATCATGTTTGTTATATATATTTTGACTGTCTTTATTATTCGTTTTATATCTTCTATTAATTATTATACTTTGTTTTTCTTGAAAAATAATTTTCTCCTTTACTACCCGAGGGAATTTTCTCTTATATAGTACAAGGAAAACCAACAAGTTCTCCAAAATATAAACTCTGGCCTCAAGGAAGAATAATTCAAATCACTATGAAAATATCTTTTGATAAACATTATATAATTACAAAGCAACATGCAAGGCACTGAATACCGTTTTAAAAAACAGATAAGGTCAAATTCATAAAATCCTCTCTGAACCCAAGGTCCATAAGTTTAGTACCTATGGTTTATTCAATGCAATTTATTGTTTCAGGTCTTCTATTTAAGTCTTTGATCCATTTTGAGTTAATTTTGGTATGTGGTGACAGATAGTAGTCTAGATTCATCTTTTGCACGTGTCTTTATAATTTTCTCAGCACCATTTATTGAAGAAGCTTTCTTTTCTGCATTGTATATTTTTGCTGCTTTGTTGAAAATTATCCAGTCATACACATGTAGGTTTATTTCTGGGATCTCAATTCTGTTCCATTGGTTTGTGTGTCTGCTTTTCTACCAATACCATGCTGTTTTGATTATTGTCACTTTCTAGCATAAATTGAAGTCAGAAAATATTCCTTTTTAAATAATAAATGTCACTCCAATACATTTAATAAAAATAATAAAAACTAAAAATTAATTAATTAATTTAAAAAAACAGATAAGGGACAGTGTTGACTTGCTAGAACTTACAATCAAGACCAAATCATAAGAAGTATTGATCTAATTGTATTATAGACAAGGTACAATGTAGGGGATAAGAAAGTCACAAAGACACAATGTTCAAAAGACCGAGAGCAGAGATAGTAGGGAAGACAGAGAAATGATGAAAAAATGCTTAAGTGTCTATGAAGGCTTTTTGGATAATCTGCCATTTAAACAGTGCTTAAAGCAAATGAAAATTGTACCATAATATAACTGAATTTTTTAGAATGCTGCTTCTGCCACCAAACAATTTTAGTCCTTGAGAAAGTTATTCCACCTCCTTCAATTTCAGCCACTTAGCCGAAAAATTGAGTAATAAAAGACTACCTACTCTAGAAAGCTACCATAACTTTTAAGTGAGATCCATATAAAACATCTTGAACATTTTATATACTATGTGTTTCATAATTTCTTTTTCACTTATTTTTTTTTGGGGGGGAGGGAAGAATATCTGAGATGGTCATTTTAGAGTTAATACAGTATGAACAAAGTAAACATCTTGCAAATACTAACAAAATAAATCCAGCGGTATGTTACGTATAGTGTATTGTGACGAAGTAGGGCCTCATTCCAGGCATGCAAGGATGGATTAGTTTTAGAGAATATACGTATATAATTTTTCTTATTTAAAACTAAAGGAGAGAAAAATATATTATTAGGCACATAGTTATTGGAAAAACACCTTTTGCTAAACGTTAATACCCTTTTATCATAGAAACTTTTAGCAAACTGAGGCTAGATCGCAGGACACTTCCTAAAGTTAATGAAAAAGAGCATATTCTTTTAAAGGAAACGAGAACAAATGTCTTTTTGAACCACTTAAATTCAACATTATATCAAGGCCTTAACCAATTCAGGAAGACAAAGATAAGAAATATTGTAGGGACTGGGGAGAAGGAACAATGACAACATACTGACAAATTAAGAGAGTGGATGAGATTTTAAGGAGGTTTCTTGGCTACAAAATCATAATTTTTTAAAAATTTATTACATGTGTATTCACTGGATAAAAAGAATAAGAGAATATGATTTTAAAAGGATAAATTTTACAATGTGGTACACAGATGAATGCATTTAATAAGGCATGTCCAAGTCCTTTATGGAAAATATTTTAAACTTTATTAGTGGCATGAAAGATAATATAAACAAGTGAATAGATATGGACTGTGTTTGCTCTTAAAAAGGTTTATTATCAAAAAGATGTCAATTCCTTTCAAATTAATGAATAAATTCATTGTGATTCTAATTAAGATCTCACTTTTTTTTTCCTGGTGAAACTTGACAAGCTGATTTTAAAATATATATAACTAGCAAAGACTCAGTGACAAACAAGATAATTTCAAGGTAGAGCAGGGAAGGAGCCAATGTAGTGACAGAAGTTAAGACACACCATAAAGAAATGGTAATCGAGACACTGGGAGTTTGCTGTGGGGAAGACAAATAATGCCACAGAAGAAAGAGCCCATAGATGCACCCATGTATCTGTGAACACTTTATATATGACAAAGGTAGAATTAGAGATCAATGGAGAAAGAAGAATACGTTAACCAGAGATGCTAAACATGGTTTTTCAGACTGCCACTTATCACTCTCTTATTAGCTTTTTGGCTTAAAATCCTAATACTTAATAGTTAATTAAATAATAGTTAATACTTACAAAGCATTTGTAATGAGAAGGCACTGCTCTTTGTGCTTTATCTGTATTTGCCCCATGTGATCCTACAACATTCCCATTGATATTCTTACGGAGTAGAAGACTGAGGAACAGAGAGGGTAAGTAACTTGTTTAAGGCCTGATGGCTAGAGAGTGGTAGAGCCAGGATTCAACCTAAGCAGGCTGGCCCAGAATCTGTGCTTTAAACAATATACTGTGCTGCCATTTTAGATGCATTCCTGAATCTGATAAACTGTGTTTCCTAATCAAATAAACTTTCCAAACCTGAAAATTTATATAAGACCCTAGAAGGATGAATTTGCCAAATAAGTCCTATTCTGGAATGAGAAAATCCATTTGGGAGGTCATGAATTTTATTGTCAGCAACAGGCCTTTGTATTTCTATGCACTATTGTTTTCCATCAAAAATCCATGACAGGGATAGGCACAGGCAACTTCAATAAATTAAAGATCGGAGCTTATGTATTAGTCTTAAAAATGTTACAATGATTGTTGGCTTGAGCATCATTTCTGGGAAATGAATTAGCCAAAATCTGCTTGAGTTTTAAACGGTAGCAGAATACATCCAAACAATGTGATGAGAAGACAAAGGATGGTAAAAATGAGTCTGTGAGTATAAGTAATTAGAGAGACAAGAATATCAAAAAACAATTTTAAGAAGAAATGATGGAAACGTTTTATAGAATGAGGGGAATGGATGCCACTAGGAAAAAGAGATTAGATGTAGGACAGCAGGGGTATTAGTGATGGATCTACTAAGATGGACAGCAGATCTGCAAAGAGCTATTGGTGTCCTGAGCTCCACTGAAATATCAGTGTCTGCAGATTAGCAATTCTTTCAAGATCACTAAAAGTCGAAAGATTAGAGAGTTGTCTTAATGGCATGACGGGAGATGATCCAAGTGAGGAATAATCTTGGCGTGTTTTTTGGAAGACAAAGTAGTGAAGGCACTGAAAGCAGGGCTCAGGGGGGTATTTAATTTTCTGAGTGGTATGAGAGGCAAGAATTTAAATGAGAAGCCATTTGAGCTTATGGAACAGGAACTCTGCAAACCACAAAGGTTTTGCAAATGGAGCATTTTGTGTTTTCTCTTAGGGAAAACGAGAGGGGCAAATCTGGAACGTGGCACAGCTACAAAAATGAATTTCACCCAGTATGAAATCTTCATTACGATCAGTCCAATGCGTAGAATTTATTGCAGTTTTGCAGTTTTAGTGTTCAAGAGACAATTAGAGACAAATACATGTCAAATTGAAAGTAATATTGCTGTTGTAAAAGGATGTGATTTTTCAATGCTGTACAAAATACTCTGTAACTGGTGTGCTGCAGTTTTTTCCAGCCACATAGAATGAAAGAATTACCATGCCAATTTATCTTCTTGGTCACTCAGAATCATAAATTTAGCTTTTTGCCTGCACTTACTTTTGTGTAATGATACTTTTCTCCATCGTGTATCTTCATGGGAAAACTGCAGCTAGACTCTTTTGTTGAATTCCTAAACAAGTCAATGGCTTTGATAAAGTTGGGAAATTCTTTTAAAGAATATTTTAAAGAAGAAATGCCTCCTCAGAATACATCAGCTATAATTTTTGTATAATTAAAAATATTCTTTATTTAGAAAAAAAGGAAAGGGGCATGGAATAAACAATATTCTTAACCTTAAAATCGTCAGGAAAAAATTTTCAGGGATTTACTGAATGGTATAATAATAGGAAATAATTTAAATGAGAAACAATATTTTTGGTGGCTGATAATCTATTGGCTTGGTACAGATTAACAAGACAGCTATTATTTTCTTCTTTTGTATCCATGAATCCTGAATTTCCCACTAATGCCCTCCTTAGCAGTTGGGGAACCCAGTAGAAAGCTAGTGTGAATGGCTGTCTAAATTTTATGTCCTTTGGTCATCAGTCTGGTCATTGGTCTCTACAGCTATTGTTGCCTAACACAATCTCTGTTCTGTTTTAGGAATGTCCTTCTCTGGTTTTCTTTCTTCCTTTCTCCCTTCTTTCCTTCCTCCCTTCTTTCCTTCCTTCCTTCCTTCCTTCCTTCCTTCCTTCCTTCCTTCCTTCCTTCCTTCCTTCCTTCCTCTCTCTCTCTCTTTTATTTATTTTTTATTAGTTTCAGGTATACAAAAAAAATGTAATAGTTAGACATTTACCCCTCACATAGTAATAACCTCCCTCCCCCAATCTACTACCCCTCTTACGTACATAGCTGTTACAATTCCATTGACTCTATTCCCTATGCTGTACTCCATATCCCGTGACTATAATTTATATATATATGTAAAATTATAGCTGACATTAAGTATTATTCAGCTTCAGCTTCAGGTGTACAGCACAGTGGTCAGGCATCTATACCGTCCATGAAATGGTCTCCCTAATAAGACGAGTCCCCATTGGACATCCTGCAAAATCTTTACAACATTATTGATTATATTCCCCAAACTGTACTTCATATCCCTGTGGCTATATTGTGACTACTAATTTGTACTTTCTAATCTCCTCACTACTCCCCCATCACTACCTCCCTCCCATCTAGCAACCATCAGTTTTTTCTCTATATCTCTGAGACTATTTTCTCCCTTCCTTCCTTCCTTCTTTCCTTTATCTTTTTTGAATAATGCTGTCAAAAAGGGTCATTCTGAGATAAAAAGGGAAGTATATTTATGAGGTTTAGCAATCACTGACAAGTTTTTATTCAGTAGAGAACCGGTGCTATAACAGTTAGCATTGACCATATAGAAACCTGATATTTAAATGAAATTATAGAGAATATTGCTAGAAGCTTACCCTGTAGGCAAATAAAAAAGGTTTAGCATGTTCTCATCATGCCATCAGGCACCAAGATCTTAAGGAGACTCTGCATAGTAAGTAAACCAGAATAGTCTCACTATTTTTGCTACGTTCCCAAAAGACCAGAGCTGACAACCAGGGAGATACCTAGGCCTGGCAATAGAGAAGGTTAGTTTTTTTGTTAGTGCTGATGATCTTCCAGGTGTGATTATAGCTTAAGCTTTCTTCTTATCTCTTACTATGGATCTAGAAAGTCAGCATTATTATTACCAATATTATCTTATTTGACAAAACCTAGAGATCATACCGGCATTCACATAAGTGATGTAAGGTGAGGTAAGTCTACTGATTCTAGCCCCCAAAGGGACTCTTGCAAATAATCCACGATGCCTTCATTCCATTTGTTATCACTCACTGGGCAGAGCAAAGACATCCCCTAAACCGACTTATCCCCCCAATGCTCGGTGGTGGCTTATTCTTTAGTCAGGTCCACCATCCACTGTGCTATCCTGAATTGACCACCTTTCACAAGCAAACTATTATATCTGTAATCATTTCTTTGAGCATTTCCATCAACTCCATGCCCTATTCAAAACTCCACCCAATGTCATCCCTCACTCTCCTACAATCCTTATAAATGATGACAGTATTGGTGAAGATGTAGAACAACTGGAAATTGTGCATTGCTAAGGGGAATGTAAATTGGTAAAACAAATCTCTCAAACTAGCAGCATGTAAAGTCTATTATCCAGTTTATTATCTTAGATATAAAATCAACAACATTTTGTTTACATCTTTACCAAAATACAGGTAGTCAAATTTTATAGTAACACTATTTATAATAGTTTCAGATGTCTACATGTGGTTTAGAAGAAACTTATGTCTATAGTATCCAGATGTCTATAATGCAGTAGAATAGATAAATAAAATGTAGAATAATCATAAATGAATTTTATGCAACAAAGACAAAGAATATTAGACAGTTACAACAATATGGATGCATTTGCAAAATATATATTGAGTGAAGCCAACCTGATTTTATATATATATATATATATAATTTCTACCATTCCACTTATATGAAAGAAATGAGACATAACATTGTTGGAAGTCAGGACAGTGTCACCCTTGAGGGAAAAGGGTGTGATAATGACTATAAGGGACATGAGTAGTGCCTCTTGAGGACTAGTAATGTTATATTTATTGATCTTTTTTATATCTATGGATATATGTGTATATATGAATAACATTTATTACTTTATTGAAGTACATTGTGTCTCTCATAACAGTGCTCATAGAAGTGTCAATTTTTAAAAGATTTACCAGAATTTTTATTTATGGTAAATGTCTTCGTGCTTTGTTTTAAAATATGTTGCTTATTCCAAGGTCAGGAAGATGTTTTTGCACACATTCCTCCAAAGCATTCTTTTTATACCTTTCATATTGCAATTGGTAATTCTTCTGAACTGTGTGCGTCCATGCGTGCATGCACATGTATGGTATGTGACAGAGGTCAAAATATATTTTTCATAAGTGTCACCTTTGTCATAAGTGAGGGATTGATAAGGTTCTGTACTCATGTTTTGTTTTAACTTGTGCCAATACCACACTATCTTAATATCTAAAGGTTAAATAGGTGTGAATATCTGATATTATAAGTCCTTCAGCTATGCTCTTCAAGTTTGACTTGTCTTTTTTTTTTTCGACCTTTTTATTTTTTCAAAGCATTTGAAAATCTAGTTATACATTTCCATTTTAAGAAGCTGAATAAATTATGATTGCTAATGATTGACACTTTAAGTTTTGGAAAGACACTTGCTGTAAACTATATAAACTTCCAATTTATGTATTTAATTCTTTGGTTTCTCTTAGTAAAAGGTGTTACAGTTATCAGTATAGAGGTCATATACAACTTTAGATTATTCTTGAGAATTTATCATATTTAAAGATATTTTAAGTAATATTTAAACTTTGATTTTCATAGTAATTTTTCCAGGTAAACAGTATAATTCTATTGATGTTATATAATGAATTTGTATCCAATATTTATTACTTTTATTTATATTTCTTACGTAAGTATAATACTGAGGCTTTTAGTACAATCTAGACAAATGTCGGCTTTTTTGTTTCATTCTCAAATTCAATATTTCATCATAGCTATGATATTTGCTATTTATTGGTATAAAATATTTACCAGAATGAAAAAAAAACACATTATTTTTGGTTTACTAAATAAATTTTAAAAATTATGAATGGGGTTGAATTTTGACAAAAGTTTGATTTGTGGCTATAAAAAAAACATAAGTTTTCTGCTTTTCTAAATTAATATGGTAAAATATATTGGCTGAGTGTTGAATGATAAGCTACCCTTACATTTCTGGAATAACCCTGGTTTAACTGTGATGTGTTATCCTTTACATATATCGCTGGGTTTTACTTATATTCTCTCATAGTTTGTTTGTTGCCTACATATGTGTGTGTGTGCGTGTGTGTCTGTGTTTGGAACAGTTTTTGATTCACAGCAAAACTAAGCTGAAAGTATGGAGAGTTCCATGTACTCCTAGCTCCCACACCTGCACCACCTCTCCTTTTGTCAACATCCCTCATCACGGCGGTACTTTTGTTAAAAATCACTGATACTACATTTTCACACCATTATCATCCAAGTCCATAGTTTACATTAGGGTTCACACTGGTGCTGTACATTCTATTGGTTCGGATAAATATTTAAACATGTATCCACCATGGTTATATCATACGGAATAGTTTCTCTGCCCTAAAAAACCCTCTGTGCTCTTCCTAACTATTTCTCCTTCCCATTAACCACTGGCAATCGCTGATTTTTTTTGTTTATAGTTGTCTCCACAGATTGCCTTTTGTAGAATGTCACCCATTTAGAAATATGCAGTATGTAGCCTTTTCAGATTGGCTACTTTCATGTAGTAACATACGTTTAAGGTTCTTCCATGTGTTGTCATGGCTTGATGGCTTATTTCTTTTTAGCATTGAATAATATCCATTGTCTGATGCATCACAGTTTATACATTTACCTACTGAATGACATCTTGGTTGCTTCCAAGTTTTGGCCATTATGAATAACACTGCTATAAACTGTGTAGGTTTTTGTGTGGACCTGTTTTCAACTCATTTGGGTAAATATCATGGATTAGATTGTCTGTTCTTATATGAGTTTTGGCAGATTGTGTCTTTCGAGGAATTGGTTAATTTCATCTAGGTTATTGAATTTATCGGCAAAATTTATAGAATTCCTTCTTTATCTTTTTGACACCCATGGAATCAGTAGTGATGTCTCCTCTTTTTTTCTTTCTTTCTTTTTTCTTTTTTTTCCCCTTATTTAACCTGGCTAATGGCTAGTCAATTTTATTCAATCCTTTCATGAAGCCAACTTTTGTTTTCATTGATTTTCTCTAAATGATTTCCTGATTTCAATTTTTTTTTTCTAATTTTATTATTCCTTTTTTTCTGCTGACTTGGGATTTAATTTGCTATACTCTTTCTCATTTTTTTAAAAATGTGGGAATTAGATTATTGCTTTTAGATCTTCCTTCTGTTCCAATATACACATTTACTGCTATAGATTTGCCTCCAAACTTGTTGCTGCATTCCACAAATTTTGTTAAGTCATATTTCATTTCATTTAGATCAAAATATTTAACAATTTTTTTTTGAATTTGTTTTCATTGACCCATGTATTATTGAAAGCATGTTGTTTAATTTCCAAGTATTTGGAGATTTTCCAGCTATCTCTCTCTCATTGATTTCTATTTTAATTCCATTGTGGTCTGAGAGCAGACGGTGTATCATTTCTATTCTTTAAAATTTGTTAAGGTGTGTTTTATCTTTTATGAGTTTTTGCATATTACCCATGAGGTAGACTGGTCTGTAATTTTTCTCTTTTATGTTATTTCATGGGATTTGGTATTATGGTTATTTAGGCCTCATAAATTGGTTAAAGTTACTTATTTTTCTAATCTGTGAAAGATTAATATTTTGTTTCTTTGTCCTTGTAAATGATTGGAATAATTATTTGATGGAAATATCTGGGTCTGTGTTTTCTTTGTGACACTGATTTGTAATAAAATATTTAATATCATTTCATAGTAAATTTTTAAATTTTCTTTATCTTCTTTGCCAGTATGTTGAGTATAATTTTTAATTTGTCTATTTTTTTTCATTTTATGAAATTTATTCATTTTAAATTCTTCATAATTTCTCCTTCTTCTCCTCTTCCTTCCCTCCTTCCTTCTTCTTTTTTGTGTGCCTATAGGATTTATATTGACATCCCCATTTTTATTCCTGACAGTAATTTATTCTCTCTCTCTCTCTTTCTCTTTTTCTCTCCTACTTTAACTCTTTCATTACCTAACCTTTCTAGAGATTCATCATATTTATTAATCTTTAAAGGATCAGATTTTAATTTTTCAGATATTCTTAATTATACCTTAGTTTATATTGATATATGCTCTTATTTTTATTATTTCCTTCCTTGTTCTTGTGCTTACTTTTCTTTGCTTTAGAGTGCTTCATTTGTCACTTATGCTTTAATTATGTTCCATTCTTTTTTATTCCATGGTTATAGTAGAGAATTTCAGAGTTGTTTTGAGTCTAAGACTGTATGTGTTGTTTTCATATAGATTGTTTAATTATTTGTATAATTAAGTTAATATGTTTTATTTGATTTTATAGATTATAGATAGATGGATAAGGTCCATCTGCTTATTTGATAAAAAGAAAAGTCTAAACTCTTATGTTGATTACTATGTTTGTTAATTTTATTACATGTGCCTTAATTTACACACATTGTGTTACTGAAACAGTAGAGTTTAAAAAAATAAATTACATTTTTCAATATGCATTAATGTTTGTTCCCTTAAAGAAAAAAACAAAAAAACAAAACCTATTTGTAGGCAAATGAAACATTGTTTGAAATTTTTTATTTTGCTTCCAATATCCAATTCAAATAATGAATATCTTTTAAAAATTGTTTGGATAACCAAAACAGCTCTTAAGTAACACTAAAATAAATCTGAGCATGGGAAATTGTTTTGCTCCTGTTGTGTTACTCTGTTGAGATTTAAGTGAATTTCTTGGAAGGGAGTTTGACTTCTAGCATGCCCACTGGGATGCTGTAAAGTCATAAACCAAAGGACTATTAGTGCTTCCAAGATGGCAATGTGTAGACTTAATCATCTTTTTGAAGTTGGCACACCTCACAATAATCAAGCGTTCTGTCAATCAGGGAGCTACCAAATCCATATGCTTTAAATCACTATGTTTCATTAATAAACATGTTTCTTTCAAAAAGCTAAGGCTTGACAGAACCCCTAGGTATAAGATCATTTACCTCCAAGAGGCTGCTTAAGCAAACAACCAAGGTTGTCCATGACATGGCCACAGTGCAATAATATCTACAAAACGATAAGAAGAAAGTGGAGATCTCACTAGTGCATGTTTTTCCTGTCTTTTTGAACAGGGTATTTTACAGAAGATAAAAACACTCAAAGATACTCTTTGGGTTTAAAATCATTCCTTATAGTCACCGCTAAGATTATTTCTTTTTAAAAGCATTTTATTTCAATTTCAGGTTTCAATAGACCAAAGGATAGTACAGAGGCCAAATCATTCAAAAAGATACATTTTGAAATACCAGAGAGGTATGTAATTTTCAGACTCAGCAACCAGCCAGTCTCAGAAAGAAATGTGTGATCTCCAATTATTTAAATGCTTCACAGAAACAAAAATAGTAAATTGACTAGCGAAGTTATATTTTAGAATTATAGCAATACAGTTTATTTTGTCAGCGGAAGTTAAAGATTATCCTCTCTAAATGAATGTATTCTGTTTCTGATTATGTCTCATGTGGAAATAATAGAAATTTTATCTTAAATATGTGCTATCATTTGTTTTAGGCTAAACATTTTTATAGTGAAATGATTAAAATATTATAATGCTCATAGCCATTATTGAGTTGTCTTAATATATTTGAGTGCTTTAAGAGGCTTTTTCATATAATTTATATATAGGCCATGATATATTAATTTATATATTTGTTACTTAAAAAAACCATTTTAATTAATTTACTTACATATAAAGTTATCATTTATTCAGTAGGTTTATTTGATAATCCAGTATGTATCTGACATGAGTTTAGACTTGAAGTTTCATGTGGTTGGAGTTTAGGCCAAAGGAAAAACATCATTAGCATATAAATCAGGACAATAACTTTAACCTTTTTTCAGTTAGATCAAAGGGTTTATTTTAATTTTACATTAAGTATTATTGAGAAATATATATTTGAACTGAGTTATTTTATCCACATTTTCAAGCTAGTGCGAAGTCAGTAATCTAGGGTAGTAATTAGATATTTCTCTACCTTTAGTTCTGACTTGATTTCTTTAGCATAGATATTTCAGACATATGAGAAGGACTGAAACTGATGATATAATGAGATATGAAACTTCTGGGAAAAAAGTAATTTTATTATGTTATAAATTAATAAATCTAGATATATTTAAACATTTTTCTACTATTTTGATTTCTGTCATTGGTCTCATTTGTACCAAAAACATTGTAACAATCTGTTTAAAGTCAGTCATTCTCTCTAGATAGATGGATATATTGATAAATATGAGTTTATCCTTCCAGTTAGCTTCCCTGCATTTTGGAAATATCCTAGGTACACTGGACAATGAGCATGGGTGAACTTTTTTAATGCTTTTATAGTCAAGGTAATGAAGCTGACAAGGATTAAAATATAAATTATGTTGTTCCCCTTGATTCTGAGGAAATATAACTACTTAATTTTATTACAGAACACTAGATTTTAATAATGGAATAAGTATCCTTTAGTAATAGAAATAAGTATCAATTTAGTTTTTCTTTTTTTTTTTGTGGGACCCAGACCGGGGCCACTGACTTCCCAAGCCAGCGCTTAACCAATGCGCCACTTAGCCAGCCCAGTACCAATTTAAGTTTTAAATGAGCATTAAAAACATACAAGGCTCTTTGCATTCACTGTAACAGTTAATCAGTACAGGGTCCCAATGGATTATATATTGTTGTAATTCCATTTTCTAGATAAGGAAAAAAGAAACACAACTGATTTAAATAACTTGCCTAAGGTCAAAGTCCTACTAACGTATTTGTATAAAAGTTTAGATAGAAAAATACTTTGAAGTTATAGTAAAAAATTATATATCATAATTGAAATTTCGACAAAAGTAGATTATGAAGAAATAGGCACTATCATATTGGCAACCTGGCATTATTTATTTATTTTTTATTATTTACTAAATACACTATTATTTATTAAACACATGCACACACTCTTTCATGCAACAACAGTTCATCTAGAAGAAATTTTTTCACACATTCATTGTCAATTGCATCTAAAGATGTTCATTATTTAAGGCTCTCTAGAGTATTATTTGTAACAAACACAATGTAACAAACACAAATATCCTTTCATAAAGGGCTAACTTAATTATTGATGACCAATCGGTACTCTCAATGACTACTTTCTATAATTGTAGTATGAGGTCTTTAAGATATATTGTTAACTAAATTAAAAAAAACAGTATACTAAACATGTGGATAGTATGCTCCCATCTGTATGAAAATGAAGCGTATAATTACAAGTAAACGTTATGTACTAATGCATATGACCTTTTGCATGGGGATTATGATTTGGGAATGGAATTATGGGTCTAGGTTGGGAAAATGGCTCACTTTCTTATATAAAAGACTTCAGTTTTTAAAATGTGCAAGTTATTTCATGGTAAAAAAGAACATAGTGATAATCTTTAAAGAAAAGTGATTTTCATGTTACTATAGGTTAAACACTGTACTAGTGCTTTATGTTCAACATAATTTAATCCTCAAACAACTCTGAGGAAGGTACCATTGTTGCCCTTGTTGTAAAAATGAGATGAAATAGGAGGGAAGAGAAATTAAATAATTAACCACCATTTGCATAGCCAGAAGCGCTAGGCTGAGAAATCCAAATATGTCTCATTCCCAAGTACTTCACTCAAATTACACACATCAAAATAATATCTCATGTTGAAGAATAGAGCTCATGTGATAAGATCCTGACCTACTTTTCATTTGACATTATTTACCTTACACTTATACATGGAAGGAATAAATGATTTTGTATAAATTAGAGATGAATCAGCATCAGAGGAAATTAAGTGATTCTTGTTTTGTCTGTGGATGTAATCTGAGTATTTAGTTATTTTAAGAGAGACAGAGAAGGACCAATATTAACCTGCAAATCTAAGCTCTGCTCATTTCTGAAGTGACCTTCTATGAATGTCTTGATTTGTGTGCTTATGGCTTTCCATTCCTGGAGCAAAGAGCTCAATACATGTTGGTCCTAAAACAAGTAATCATTTTAAATATAAATTATTTTTATTTTCTGTGTGAAAGTCAAACATTTTGACATGTTCATCTGTTCTTAAAAGCTCGTCTTAGTTGTGGAAGCATGTGTGAAAAAAACCAAACAGCTGTGAATCTAAATATAGAACCAGATTCCATCTTTACAACACAAAGGTTGGAAATGTGCTGCTGCACAACATGTGAAACTATATGACAGTGTTATGTGGTACAGAAAATACAATATTGGAAATTGAACTTAATTTTAATGTATCTCACAGGGAGATGCTTGTTATTCATAGTCATGTGTGTTGTACTATATTTTTTTAGCATGAACATGTCCACATGTGACTCATAATGCAAAAGAAAAGTCAATAAATGATATACTTAGTTTTTGTTTATTTCTTTTTTTTTTCAATTGATATGCCATCTCGGCACAAAAATACTATTTAAAAGGTAAAAGAAGAGCAAAGTTTAAGAAAATTTCAGTTAAACCAATTCAATTAATGTAAACCCAAATTAAGTATTGTATTTCAAAAAACTTAAAGATAATACAATAATTTTCCTAATGAAAAATATTTTCTTTTTTTTTTCCTGAAAATAGGGTTGTATCAATTCCCAATTTCTTCATAATCTCATATGAATAAAATCAGAATTGTGATTATGTGAAAAAAGAATTTATTTACAAAATTGACATTATATTTATTATTTTATATTTACTTAATTAGAAAAATGTACTCATATATTTCAGCAATAGGAATTGAAATAATTTAAATTGTTTTAATCAACTATAAAAAGTCATTAATCAAACACCCTGTTTTCCAATCAGCCAGGTTTCTTGGCATTTTTCTACATGAGTAATAATGAACATCTGGTTTTATATGGATAGTGAGTATGAAATTATATTGAAATTTTTTTAAATTAAAGTTTATTGGGGTAACAATGGTTAATAAAGTTCCATAGGTTTCAGGTGTACAATTCTGTAATACATCATTTCTCTATCACATTGTGTGTTCACCACCCAGAGTCAGTTCTTCCATCACCATATATTTGATCCTGTGAATTTCTTTTTTCCTAGGATTCCTGTGTCCATTTCCTACCCCCATTAGAGAAACAAATAAGTAAAATCATAGGTATTTGTGATGTATACATTAATATGAAACAGTCACAGTACAAACTTTTAGTGTTTTCTTTACTGATTATTTTCCAAAGTGTGGAATAATTCTCATAGATTTAATACATGTGACTATCAAAAATGGTATTAAATTGAAATCCAGGGCATAAAATAATATATTTACCCATTTTCAGTGTTGAGATTGTGCTAGTGGAGTGACTCCTATGATAAAACTATAAAGAAATTTGGGATTTTAATTCAAAGATATTTGATTATGCTTTTTTTTTTTTTTAAATGATAGAAGTCCCTCTTTTTTAATTTGAGGGCTGTGTCACGGCCCTCACATGTGGGATCCGAATTGGGGCCACCGGCATCCCAAGCCAGCTCCCAACCAACACGCCACTTGTCTGGCCCTGATTATGCCTTTTTATGTGAGAGGAAGACAAGTGCAAATTTATTTATTGGGTAATAAGGTCAGCAAGGAGGCTAAAGAAAATAATGTAGAAGAAATAAATTAAATTTCTTTGAGCACTATGTGCTTTACATCTCTGAAAACATTTTATCCTCATAACATTTACTTTATAGTTTCCTATTTAAAAATTAGGAAATTAGGTAACCAAAGAGTTAGGTATTTTGCCCATGAACACATAAGTAATATGAGGAGGATTTAACTTATCCCTGTCAAACTACCCCCCTGCCCCTTTTTTTTAGATATCTTTGGATAGCATGGATTTTAGACAGTGAAACTGACAGTAGAAAACATACAAAAAGGTTTTTTCAGCTTAAGAAACATCCAAACATATAGCTAATTTTTATGAGTTTACTTGAGCCAAAACTGACAATTGTCAGGAAGCAAGACCTCAAATGCTCTGGATGAAGGTTTTGCAGTTTCTTTTATGCATTTCAAATAAAGCGGGGGAGTAGGGAAGATTATGTGAAGGTAGGAGAAAGCAAGACAGGGTTTGGATCAAAGGACAGTTAACAAGGGTATGTGCTCTCTTGAGACTCACTGGTTATGTTGCAGTCATGAGGCCCATGTGCTTGGTGCCTCAAGTATTTAATATTTAAATGTATAACTATTGCACTGTGTTGTACACCTGAACTAATTAAAAAATAAATTAATTAATTAATTTTAAAAAAAGGCTATAAAAATGTTTTATATTAGTGTCAAAATGTTATATGTTTCACTGCACTCTATAGTCAGGATGAAATGAATAAAATAATATGAAATATGAAATGCTTTGAAAACTTTCAAGTAATATTATTATTACTGTCATTTAACCTGAAATAAACATATTTAAGCCAAAAAAAAAGAGTCAATAGATCAGGGTGTGGGATAAGGAAAGGGTTTTTTTTTTTGTTTGTTTGTTTGTTTTGTTTTTGAGGGCAGTGTCACTGGTCCTCATATGTTGGACCGAACCGGGGCCTCTGGCTTCCCAAGCCAGCGCTTAACCACCGCGCCACTCGGCCGGCCTAGGAAAGGTTTTATTTGTCGAAATGATACCATAATGAGAAGATGGGAGATTTCTAGTTTTCTCAGACGCATTTTAAGAGAGCCCAGAATTCAGGCTTCTTTTACATCAAGGTAAGGGCAAGGTGGGATCCTGGGAAGAGCAGGACATCCTCAAATCTCTTTGTTCCCAGTTGGTTCTTGGCATTCTACACACACACACACACACACACACACACACACACACACACACACACACACACACACACACACACACACACACACACACACACACACACACACACACACACACACACACACACACACACACACACACACACACACACACACACACACACACACACACACACACACACACACACACACACACACACACACACACACCTCCCCCACTGATCTGATTTCTGTCCTGAGCTTCCCATAAATCTTTGATAAGCAGTCATGGTTATGCGTATCTTTTCCCACCTATTCAAAAGGCTGTTTTTACAGAATTCCTCTCGTCAATTAGCATTATCTACAATAGCAAACAACTGTGTGCCTGAAGGCCCTGGAAAAAACGTAGGCTAAAATTTATGGTAACTCAGGAAGTAGAGAAGCAGAGGCATTCCACCCTGTTAGTTATGTTATTTCAATGGTATGATAGCCTAGATACACAAAAACACTGCGCAGTACTGGCAAAGATAAACCTTTTATTAAAAAAATTATATGCCTAGGTGTGACTATCCACCATGAGCTGCCTATCCAGTTAGGAATTTATGATCTGATCACCCTCTGAGGTCACTTGCAGTTAGATTTGTTACAGTGCTCTCTTGTTCATCAACATGTGGGTGAGGCCTAGTTGTAGAAGGACTACCAGGGGTGTTTTCAAAGGCATCGTCTTGGCCCAGTCTAGATTAGTTAATCAAAATCTTTGGAATACTAAGGAATCATTAAAAAATTATTAACTGTAATTTTGGATAATAGAGGACATCTGTGAACTGTTGAGTGGAAAAGAGATTATGGCACTGAATTTATAGTAAAAGCTTAGTAAAGTGAAAGCATACATACACACTTGAATGGAAATTTGTAAAACTGGTGTGTTGAACAAGCATGCTTCATGAACATAATAAATACATATTTTACTGTTGTCTTCTAATAGCTATTCTAGTTGTGGTAATGTTTTTCTGGGCTTGGATTCAGACCTCACAAGGACTGTATAGTGTGTTGCTTATTTTTATTTAGCACAACAATGCACCACATAATGACTTTTTTGTCAAGGGTAGACAAACATAAGACTGTAATGGACTGAAAATTTCCATCGCCTAGCGTAGCAGTCATAATGTCAAAGTGGAAGGCATTGCACAAATATTTACCGGTTGCCTACAGTATTCAGTACAAGTGTCATGCTGTATAGATTTGTAGTCTAAGAGCTGTAGGGGAACAGAATCTGTCACCCCAAAATATGTCTCTTTAGCATAAGTATTATTTTAGGCTGGTTCACTTTAAGAAACTGCAGCTATGGGAGAGGCTCTGAAAACAGAGTAGAAGTTACCTTTGTAAAAGACATTTCGATTTGTAAGGGACATCTCCATTTGTAAAGATGTCTCTCTCTCCCTTGCTATATATACCAGGGAGATGGGAAGAGCTGATGACCTCATCTCTAAAATCTCATCGGTGCAGAAGGCAATGACTTAAAACTGCATAACAACCTTATCCATGTTTACTGGGCTTTGCCTGGTGACCTCCTATAACTGACCCCCCATCCCTCTTAACATCTACTTTTGTCTTCAGCTGAAAATGGTATTTAAGATGGTGGCTTTAGCCATTTTGGTGAGTTACTCAGTTTTCCTGGGTCTCTTTCCTGTGTACCACATACATAGAAGGTATACATGTTATGAAACTGCAGTTTTCCCCTGTTAATCTGTCTTTTGTTACATGGGGGTCTCAGCCAAGAATCCAGAAGGAGAGAGGAAAAATTATTTTCCCTCCCCTGTAGAGCAGTAGGCAATGCCATACAGCCTAGGTGTGTAGTAGGCTATACCACTTAGGCTTGTGTACATATGCTGTAAGCTCTATGATATGCTCACACAAAGAGGAAATTGCAGAATATATCCCTGTCTGTAAGTAAAGCATGACTTTAAATAATCTTACAGTTATTTAAAAATCACCAAACTCATTCTCAATCAGTATCAATATATTAAAACCCAGTCCAAGCTATTAAGCAATATTTCAATCTACATTGAAAGATAAGGCCTTCTCTCCCGTCTACAACTAATGCCAAAGTTTGGGGAGAATGTCTGACTGAGGAAAACATGTGGACTTTTTCCTTTTTTCTCTGACTTGACTCATCCAGATTGTTAACTGAAGCTTCAGTTCCTTTGGAGCTGGCCTCTGTGAATGAAGAATCTACAAGAGAAGGAGAACAGGAATGAGTTTTTTTGTTTGCTTTCTGATGGCTTCCTTCTCTTTGGGTCTGCCAATGTTTAAAGCTGGTATTTCTCACAAGTCTTTTGGGGCTTATAAAATGCTTTTTTGCTCCACTTTTTTGGTCCCATCTCAGCCCTTGTTTTTCTGGTTGTCCACATCCTTAGTATCCCTGGTGTTAATTTTCTGGCTCTAGTTCTGTTGGACAATGGTTCTTTTTTACCCAATCTTGTCACTAACATGTTTTAGAAATGTAGGGCCTTCAGCTTTCTCAGCCATAATAAAAAGAATTATCTTCTATGCTTTCAGTTAAGTTCTCTGATTGATATCATGGAAATCCCGCTTACTAGGCTTCGGAACCAGAAGATAATATGCTGGAGGTGGTGAGAAAGGGGAAGTGTATTCTGATAAGGCTCTCTCCAAACAAAATATTCCCAGAATTTCTACTGTATTTTCTGTATCTTGAGTTTTAAAAAATGTTTGAAGTTGGAAAGTGGCCAAGTAATATGAAATCAATTTACTTTTCTTTATTACTATTACTTATTTATTTGTGATTCAGCATACACACACACACACACACACATGCGTTTTGAGGCATAATGTCTATAGTATTGACACATGAGACAAATGATACCACCCCTATTTTCTCCACAGTCCCATTTTTGCAATCTGATATACACTCATATGGTTATAATTATGTGTGCATATGAATGAGTATATTCAGAGAGGAAAAGAAAAGAGAGAGAAAGGAAGGGAGGGGGTGGCTCTTAATTGTCCTCTGATAATATTAACTATTAAAACACATTTTAAGTTTTAAATACATCTTTGTTCCCATGTTCAATTTCAAGTTACAATGCTTTTAAAGGAATAAAAGGAAATTATACCAATTGGATTTTGTAGGAATAAAATAGAGGCATATATCATTCATATATTGTTTTAGACTCCTTCCTTAGAAGTGCATTTATTGAAGACATTTGCCATATAAGTTAAGTACACTAATTAGCCATTTCTCTGTGAAACATTTTAATCAAATGTGGAACATAATTATTCTTAAACAATATAACATCGCTATTTTCAACACCATTTGTTTTTCCTTCCCCTCCTCCTATGTATACAAGTGTAATTGTCTACATGAAAATAACTCCATTTCTAAAAGTTTGTTTCATTGTCATACAGCCCTTACTCATTGTGCTGGAATGCAGGCTTGATTATCCATGAAGATAATGTCTCGCTGAATAATGCAAAGATATTAATCATGTCTATAAACAAGAACAACCTGTTACTTTAGTGAGCAAAAAGAGAGGATGTAATGGTAATTATATGTCAGATGTTTATATAATTTTAATACGTAATTTAGGAATTGCATTATAGATTATCTTTGCTAAGAAGTCCAGTTCAAACCATTACTTGGCTGAAGCCATTTGTGACAACAATTAGTATTTTTATAGTACTTGAAAGCTTCATGATAAGATTCTATTTTCTCCCTGAATTCACATAAAATCAAATATGACCTCTATTTTCTTTAACTTTGAATGTATAAATAGTTACATATTCAGAGGAAGTTAAAAAGAATAAGCACAGAGTAGCCTTGGGTACCCTTCACCCAGTTTCTCCCATAGTGATAGCTTGTATAACTATAATTACAAAATCAACTCCAGTAAATTGACAATAGACAATAGTACAATCTAGAGGTCTTATTTAGATTTCATCCATTTTACAGGCACTGTGTGTGTGTGCGTGTGTGTGTGTGTGTGTGTGTGTGTAGTTCTATTTATATATAAATTTGTATCACTCTCACCAAAATCAACATACAGAACTCTGCTTCTTGATGTGAAAAGTATCAATGAATTTGTGGGCATTTTTATTCTGCCATAACTTCAAAGGTAAATTCCTGTCATGCACTAAATTAAGTATTATCTTAAGCCTTCCATAACTATCATATTTGAACTGAATGTCTTACCATCTATATTTCTCTCAGAGTATTGTTTGCTTTTTTATCGACATGTGTGATCTATTTTGGAAATGGATTTTTAAAAATTTTTTTGTGCTTCATTTACTAGGAAGTAATTGATAAAAAGGATGTTAATCTCTTTTTTTTTCCCCGTTATGCTTATATAGTATAGGTCCTATAGCAGGTATACAGTCAGTATTTAGTAAATGCCTACTGGGGAATAAATGCAAATATTTTGTGTTAAAATGTTTTCCATAAATGCAGAGGAGTGCATTTTTGAGAATGACTCATGTGTAAAAAATTTGGAGAATTTAGTTGGTCACAAATTCAATGTAAGTCACTATGGCTAGTAAGTGGTTAGAGAGGGTGTTTTGAAAACAAATGAATAGGAGGCATGAGAAGAAACACAGTTAAATAGAAGAGTGATGTTCCAGACACACTGGTCAGGTCACATTTGAAATAGTATATGCAGCTCTGAGAGTCATATTTTTAGACTGATAGAGAATAACATGAGGATATGGAGTCAAGTGAAACTGACATGTGAAACACTCGAGGGGACTTGGAATGCTTAGTTTATAAAAGCCTGAGGGACAAATATAATTGATATCTTCAAATGCTGAGCAGCTGCCTCATGTGAGCTTTTTTTCCCTTTATTTTCCTCAGAACTCTGACAAATAACATGTCAAAGATGAATTTTACAATTAAGATGATACTTAAAGCAATCCAGAATGGTTACTCTAAGGAAAAAAAATTAATGTTTCTGCCAGTATTTCTTTATGCTGCTATAGTTACTTCTTCCTGTTACACTTGGGATTAGATTTAAAGCTTTCTTTTCACCTTTGGTGTAGTAATTACATTTACTTTCCATCATAAAAGTGGGTCACTTAAATACTTTTTCTCTGCCATACTAATAAGTTTCTTATTAAGGTATTAACTATGTGTAAAATCTCAGAAGCCCAGCCATGAGGAAATCATAGGAGACCCACTGCAGTGGTTTCTCCTTGCCAGAGAATGCCCTGTGCTCTAGGTCAAGAGAATGAAAAGAAAATTCAGCAAATTAATTAAAAATCAATAACAATGTTTAAGGCAGTGACACTACTCTGCATGATCTTTTAATGGTAGATGCATGTCATTATGCATTTATCCATACCTGTACCATGTACAACACCAAGATGTAAACTATGGACTTTTGGGTGACAGTGATGTGTCAGTGTAGGGTCATCAGTTGTAACAAATGCACCACTGTGGTGGGGGATGTCAATAACAAGGGCGGGGGCTGAGCTTGGGAGGGAGAAGGGGGTACATGAGAAATCTCTGTACTTTTCTCTCAATTTTGGTGTGAACCTAAAACTGCTCTTTTAAAAAAGTCTTAAAAATTAGTATAATGAATTATAAGTTTTCTAGGGCCTATTTTCCAAATTTACTGAATTTACATGCAGATCAAAAAATTACATCAATAAACCATTTTTCAGATTTGTTTTTCAAATACATATTTGACACTGAAGAGTTTTGACAGATTTTTGAAGACAGGTTTTTGGTCCATTTATTAGTATTTTAAGCACTTGGTATTATAACGTCTATGTATTTTTAGGAATTCTTAAATTGGTCTCTTTATTTTTCTGGTTTGCCATCTTTTTTGGTGTTTTTCAAATTGTGTTCACAAGTTAACAAGAAGAAAATTCGTAATCAGTAACCAAACAATGTGTCATATGGCTAGTCCAATGGAATCCAAACTCATTTCTTGATTTACCTAATATATACGTGTGTGTGTGTCTACTTTTTTTCCTAAAGGCAAAATTTAGCAGAAATAATAACATAATAAAATCCTCTCCTTTTCCCTGCAGAAAAATTGAACTCTTTCCAAAGTCTATTCCTAAACTACCGTTTAAACTTTAAAATTACCTCTTTTAAACTCTTAAGTGTTTGTGAGTGTCAGAGGTTAGAAGAAGTGAGGAATGTGATATTGTAGTCACTACTATATTTACAAGTTGTGACAATACTTAGGGATTAATTAGATTTTCAAGAATTAAAACTGTTTCAATGCTAACCTCTAGCAGTATTAGATTTTGTTCAAAAAATATAAGCAAACCTTTAAACATTTTTCTGAAGAAAAGTTTTAAGTATACACTCTTGAAAGAATGTGAGCACTTCATGATTGAATTTTAGCCAATCTGTTGGCTAGCACTCCACTGCTAAATGCAGTGTCGCTGCCATATACATGTAAGAAAGGTTAAGACATCCAGCTCCCCATGTTGCTTCTTCTCCCATCACAGAACAGAAAGCATTTACAGGTGCAGCTTTATATAGCACTACTTCGGTGGTCTTTCAGAAGTTTTTATGATGGTAACACAACTTGTTCACATTGACAGAACTCGCATTTGATTATGAAAACAACAAGTGTGTTACTTGGCATGTGTAATACAATGTAAAGCGTATAAAAATAGAAAGTGGAATGTGAAATGATTTCACCGTTCATGTTTTCTTCACTATATAGCAGGTAAAGACCTATAACTACTGTAATTGAAGCAACATTCTTTCTTATGATCCAATTTTATTTTATTTGTGTGAATGAATTTTCCATATCATCTTATCCCATGCTATGTGATATTTTTCTTCTTAACTTTATTACTTATTAAAGATTAAGTTCTTAATATTTGCTTATGTCCTTGCTTAATTCCCAGTCTCTATATAAAAAATCAAAAACCTTTGTTTCTATCCAGTGATCATAAATTATTTGAATATCAGAAAATACCATAATCTAAAAATAAACACTGCTTATCTTCTTTAATGCTAAATAGCCTCAACTTTTCCAACGTGAGCACTTCAGGAGTTTTCTGACACCCTCCACATGTGGTGGGGTGTGGCAATGGAAGGGTACCCCTTATTACACCCAACTTTCCCTCACCCACTAAACTGGATAAAAGTAAATGCAGCATCATAAAATTACCCATAAATAATCATACATCTTTATGAGCTACTCACTTTAAAAAATTATATAACCTGAATCCCATTATTATACCTTAAAAAAACCCCACTTTTTCAATATCAATTAATATCCCTTCATGTTCACAAGCCTCTATGTTTCTCATAAAAGTCTTTCTTTTTATAATTTGTTGTTTCATATCAAGATAAAAAAATATCCACCAACATAATGCCATTTAGTTTATATATCCCTTAGTCTCTTTTAATATAAAATCCCTTCATTTTTTTTGTTTTGCTCTTTATTTTTTATTTAATTTCTCTTATATAATTTTCCACATTTTGGGTTTAGCTATTTGTATCCCTATGATATAATTTAACATATTTCTCTAGTCCCTATATTTTATAGAAATTGATTAGATCAATGAGATCAATTAGACCAGAGGTCGGCAAACTTTTGAGACGGAACATACCCAAAGAGCCTTGTGTGGCTTGCGAGTCTCAGATTAAATTTTGATTTATTTTTTGTGTGTGTGAAGAATATTTTATGAGACTCAGGATATCTGGTCATCTCTCATTTAGTGATCTCTGTTATAAAATTCTCAACTTCCACTTAATGTTTTGCAGCCATTCAAGATCATTGGCAATACCCACTAAGGAATACAAAATTGTGTTGTTTCAATGTTATCATTTTTGCTGGACATATTAGCTCTGATTCTTCCATAAAAAAAAATGTACTCATCAACTATTTGGTTAACCTTAAATACATTTGTATACCAAAGAAATGGTAAATGCTTCCTTGTTTCCTATTTATTAATTTCCAGAAAAGTAAGTTGTCCTAGCAGCCTCCAGAGGTGATCGATGAGATGCTTTAAATTATTATGAGCTCATGGATTTATAACATGTTTGAAGTGTTCCTAGTAGTCATTATAATTCTTGATGTATAAATCATACTGTCTTTAACTGGTGGACACTGCTTTCTTTGACTCTCATGACCTTCCAACAGGATTCTGATAGCCTTTGATAGTTTCTTTGTGTTGCTTTTTGATATGGAAATTGGCTTATATTGCACAGTTCTTAGTAGAATCTACCATTTCTCCAAGAAGCCTTGATTGATTTTTTACTAAGAAGTATTATTTAGAGTCCACAGTCTGGGTTCTTTATATCTGGTTTGGCCATTGCTTCTAGGTCTTCTCATTTTAAGAGCCAGAAAATAAATATATATTATATTGTGGAAGAGTTCATAAACATGCCGAGTTCATATTCTAATTGCAATTAAAATTTAACAAAATTTTTATCAAAATTTTTTGACCTTTTATATTTTTTACCTCATTGTTCTCAAAGAGATTATATCTTATAATCTTACTTCCAAAAGACATTAATAAATCTACTTATTTTCAGGTTATCATCTTTGTATCTATCTAAATATACATATCTACCTATCTACATGTAAATCTTAAAAGTGATACTACCAATATTATTGCCATGAATAAATGCTATTTGAGATATCATTTCAGTTCTTTTTAACCTTGATATATCCCAGTAAGACTGTGTAGTCAGATTACTGTGGTTTAAGGTCATTAAAAACTATTATTGTGGGTTAAGCAATTAAATTGACAAATAATTTAGTTTAATATTATTTTGTTTTCCAATTGTAGGAATTGGTTTATCAATTTAATTATTTTTATAATTATGCAAAATATTTAGAAGAATCTACATTCAAATCTATAAAACAAGATATATTCAGAGAAGTATACCCTCCATTTCTTTTTTTAAGTCTTTT
Organism: Aselliscus stoliczkanus; assembly: GCA_033961575.1. Classification (NCBI taxonomy): domain Eukaryota; kingdom Metazoa; phylum Chordata; class Mammalia; order Chiroptera; family Hipposideridae; genus Aselliscus; species Aselliscus stoliczkanus. The sequence goes on from CM066735.1 coordinate 52,105,571, forward strand.
TTAAGACTGTTTTTTAAATCTATCCACTCTTCAGATAATTTTCATTGTTTTTTTGTTTGTTTGTTTGTTTCTATTCTACTGGTAAAATACAAAAATCTATTGTGTATACATATATATAGATAAATACATGTTTACCTCCTTGTATGTGTTTTTTTAGTTTTTTTTTTTATTTTTAGCTGAGCCATCCTGTCACCTCTTGGCAGCTCAGTGGCAGCTCAGCTAGGGCTGGGCATCGAACTGCTGTTGCTCAGAGCTCAGCTTGCACTCTTGAGCAAGCTCTTAACCAACTGAGCAACTCGGCTGGCCCTTTATATGTATATTTTAGCCCCTTTCATAAATAAAAGGTAATATAGTGATTATATTGTTCTGCACCTTTCAAAGACTTTAGAGATTAATCTGTTGTCATGTATCAATATTTTTCTCATTCTTTTTAGAGATATATGGAGGCACCACAATTTATTCAACTAGTCCCATGTAGGTGGACATTTTGATTATTTCCAGTTTGTTTTTGTTTTGTTTTGACAAATAGGACAATAATAAATAGACCTATGGCATTCCAGTTTTTCTAGGATATCTTTGGGAAAGATTTCTAAAGGAGGGATTACTGTGTAAAGGGATAAATCAATAGGCATTTTTTCTAAAAAAATATCAAATTTATTTTTAAAGATGTTCAGCTATGTTCTTCTACCAGCAATATATGCCTGTGTATTCCACTGCACTATTTTAATAATATCTGGAATTCAAAATATATCCTCCCTTTGGACAAAATACACACCAGACCACTTTTCCTGAAACAACATTAAATAAGCCTGTTGTCTTTAGAGGTTCAATAGGTAGGATTTTTCACAATAATAGATACTTTTGAAAGGCACTTATATAATCTTTTAGGCATCTTTCTTTCAGTAAATGCTCTCTGGAATATGAGACAGCTCTTCAAAAGATATGGCTGACATATGGTTTATTTGGTTCTACATGTCTAAAATTTTAAAGAAACTCTTTGGAATGGATCTATCCTACATGGTAGCTTTGATGTAGCATGAAGTCCATATCCATGCTACCCTCTAAGGTCCTAGAGTAGAATATTTTAGGTTAACTTCTAGTTACATCTATATAAAGGGATAACCAGAGAATGATCTTCTCCCATAACTGATCATATGCAAGAGGTCTGCAGGATTGTCATATTTTTTTTTTTAAGAGTATTAGCTTTGGGCAATAATGGTGCCTTCATCATTATATGGTGTACATGGTATGTTTTTCTCATTGCTGTCTTGACCTGTTCTCCTAGGAAGCATTTTAGAACCACAAAGTCACTGGAGGGTTAACAAGTGTAGATGAGGTCAGTTAACTTCCATGATGCACCTGTCAGGAGTCCAGCTGGCTCACATACAACTGAACATAAGGCTGATTGGCTCTCGGCCCAAAGAAACCAGTGTATCCTGAAGGGTGCCATATTGACAATTATGGATAAGCAAAATTCTTCATACATTCAAGGTGAAGAGCAAATTATTTTGAGCTCATATCTTTATGCAACTTGTTTGATGGCATATGGGGTCATTTTGGAGCCTGGTCTCTAGAGGCAACAATTGCTGCTGGAACTCACTTGTTCTACATTATGCTTGATGTTGAAAGAGTTTAAAAATTCGTTATCCTTCTAGGTTTTGACCAGAGTTTTAAATAATTACCAAGGGAAAATTGGGGAGTAACAAAATTAACATCTAAGTAATAAAGAATAAATGTATTGATCAGAGCTGGGTATGATAATGATGGATGATTTCTGCTGAAAACAATAGTGTCCGCTTGACAGTGATGTTTTATCAGATAACATAATGACATGAGAGTAAATAATTAAAATTGTCCTCCTCTAAATCATATAAGGGGATTCTAAAAATTTTTTTTCTGAATTTCACATTAAAAAGAAACTACCATAATGTACTTCGTATTTTGTAATTTTTTACAATCACTCTAGGCAGGGTCTTTATTCCTTGTATTTTTGATAAAGACATGTCTTATTCATTCAAGGATCTCATTATCATTTCCTTTTTTTTTTTTTTTTTTTTGGTAACACAACATAATTATCCTTTGTGTCAGAAACTTTTTGCACTTTGAGATATTGTCAGAAGATTTATTGAGTGCATAAATCTTTTTTTGAAAGAAAGACCAGATAGTATTAGAAATACATAGTTCCTACTTATATGAGCAAAGGTCATATTTATTCTATATCTGTAAAGCAAATGCATTTTCTACCATTTTGTGGATAACATAAGGGAACATATTTGTTGGATTACTTGTTGAAATTTTGTCTAACTTCTCCAAGTGGTTTTCCCAAATTATCCAGATTAGTGTGAGCAATAATATGTTGATAATAATATGATGGCATAAATAAGTTTGAATGAAACTTTAAAATTAATTTTAATTTTCTTTTTAATATCTTGTTACTATTAAAGGAGATTTTATTCTTTTCCTATGCACAACAATAAATTCATAAACCTAAGATGACTCATCTAGTTTTGTTTTGATTTATAAATCAAATCTTATAATAACTTCTTAGCCTAAAATAATTCTTCAGTTTATTAGAGTTTTTATGACTCTTTGTTAGTTAATGTTCTTTTCCTATTTCAATTTATCTGTATAGTCCCCAAATTTGCTTTACCACCACACTCTATATGTTGTAGGTATGCTTTGTTCATTTGCTACTAGTTGTGAAGATGTTACCTCCTGTTGATTTCAGTGGGATCCTTGATTATTCACTAAATCTTCTGGAACACCTACCTCTCATAAACACCTAAAAAAAGTATGGGGCAATGTCAAAATACTTTCAAGTAACTTATAAAATACAAAAATTAAGGGCATTTTTGTGAGTTTTTATTAAAATGTCTAAATATTTCTACTTTTATTCTTCTTAGGCGTGTACAATCACATTTAACTAAACTTATTTTTATTTTATTTTATTTATTTATTTTTTAGTTGTATTTTTTGAGGGCAGTGTCACTGGCCCTCATATGTGGGACCCGAACTGGGGCCGCTGGCTTCCCAAGCCAGCACTTAACCACTGCGCCACTCGGCCGGCCCTTAAACTTATTTTTATTTTATCTTGAACATAAGACATTCACTTAGATGAGTTAATTTGACTCCTTTTTCTTTTCTCTGATTCAATTCCTGTTATCTTTTAAAAAACACATTTTTCTAAGGCAGACTTCCTAGTTAATGTCCTTCTACTTTAATTTCCTTTTCATTTCACTTTTTATCAACATTTATGTAGTTTTATTCCAACTTTGCTAATTTTGTATTGCTTGCAATACAAAAAATTTCTTTTATAAGTATATTATGCATCTTGAATCCAATTGTGTATTTCTGTAATTTACATCCATTTCCTTAACTAATTATAAATGGGTCAAACATACTAATTAACTCTAATCATTTATAAAGTATCATTGATGAAGTGAGAGACTTAATTTCACATGTATCTCAGGTAAAATGTTGAGAAAAGTTGCGTAAATGATGCTTGTGAAGGTGTCCATACATTATCCTTTCTTCTTTGGACTGAAAATATATACTAAAAATATATACTTGTTCCAATAAAATCTTAAAAAAATATATATGTACTTGTTTTATGAGGACAACAAATATCTACCTTGCTTAAATTTGTAGTGTACTACTTCCTGTTCAGTTACTACCAGAATTATGTAACTCCCATAGCAATAACCTTATTTGGCATATCCAATTTATTTACCCACATTATTCCATGGTCCCATATTTTACAAACATGTATTCTATTCACCAGACTACAACTCCTTTTTATATTCACCTTCAAGCAAACACACACACACACACACACACACACACACACAATATAAAATTAAGGCAAAAATATCATTCAGCAAATTTTGCTAATTCACCCAGATCCGGCAACAATCTCTTAGAATCTGCATATGCTTCTTACCATGCTTTATTCAATAGTAAGTACTCAGTGTCCATGTTTTCTTCCAATTTCTATTGATACCCACCTCTCTATACCCATCATTGTTTTATATGTTAGTCTTGCCAAACAGAGATTCCAAAACTTTTGAGAGAATAGAGAAAACAACATATTTATATAGATTCCTTAATATGTGTTTGTGTCTTGCATACATTATTAAGAAAAATCTCCTATGACTTAAAAGTGTTTTGCACAATTTTACCATTGATAAAATTTAGGTTCAGGAAGGTTGTTTTCCATAATTGAACTATGTAGCACAGGCAGGATTTAGTTCTACTTATATGTGATTCATACATATATCTCTTAGTCTTCATCATGTCAGCCAGGTCTTATTTATTTTAGCACTTTCATATATATTTGTCGGTTGAATAAATCTATGTCACCTCCATGTTTTCTCCTTTATTACTTCATCCATTTATTTATGTTCGTGTTCATTTCTTGTCCCAATTGCTTTGTTAGTTCTTTATTCAAAAGCACTTGAAATGTTTGGCACACATATGGTAGGGGTTAACAAATGTTTTCCCATGATAATTTATTTTATGAAATGCATGCTCATTATTTCTTTTTAAAGAATGAAATATTTTCAAGCTTTGTGATTGCCAGGCAAACAGATATGTGATAATATAGAATCCCAGAAAAAGGTGCTTCTTCAAATCAAGAGAGAAAAAAGGAATCTTTTTTTTTTTTTAATCTGTAGGGCATGTTAGAGTCGCTAAGCCTTTTCAATAAATTGCACCCCTCCACATTGTCCAATTGAGTTCTGAGAAATAAAAAGAATGGTAGATGGAAAAAAAATATTCTATTTTATTTTCTAAAGAGGTGGTTGGAAGATATAGATTATATAAAACCATTAATAAGATTCTTAACATGAAATTGCAGAATTAATAGTTACCAACCCAGTCACAATAGCATAGAGTAGACATTCCCCTGCAGAAGCATCAGAGAATGGATTAATTATCACTGTATTTGCTTACAATCAAGATAAAGAAGGACAGAGGTTAACAAAGCATGCCTGGTTAATTATTTCCAAATTTACCAATCATATATATTACTCCATCACTCGTGGGCACAGTGAAAAAGACAGAGACAGGCTAGGAATTAAGGTAATTCAGAACCCTTCTTACAGAATAAAACATCACGCAGGGAAGAATCTTTCTCTAACAACACTTTATAAGGTTAGTTAATATTTATGACCACTGGCTGAAAGAAAAAAGCATGGAAACAAGTTTATACTGAATTTAATAATGATGATCATTACCCATATTTTACTGAAGCAAAAATTATATTGCCAAAGATTCTAGTGCTCAACAGGGATGGATATATATATATATATATATATATATATATATATATATATATATATATATGATGGAATTTTACAGGATAGACCTATTCTTATATTCCTAAATTTGCTTGCACATTAATGCCTAAGAGTCAGACTAGTTGAAAGATGGGGAAACTACTCTCAGTGCATCTGCCAAGCAATTTTGGACCATTTGACTGATTTTTTTCAGGTAGTAAGTTTTGAAAACAGAAAGTGTTGAAAGCTATCTGACCTGAATTTATTCCACAAAATTTTATTCCCATCTGAAAGTGTGCCTGTGATTTATTCACTGTCATTGCTGTATCTACACTAATGCACCATTATGCATAGCTGATGTTTCGGATGTCTAACCATCGCTCTTCCTGAAGCCAGAGCTTCATGATTACGTCAGACGCTGTCTGGCACAATTAGTTTAGCTCGTCGATTTTACCTCCATTCATTCTGATGAATCTGGAATAATTATTTAAATATTTACTCTTCTATGTTTGAAATTTTCTAGAACAAAGAGATTATGCATGCAGAAAGTGTGCAGGAGGGTTGAAGATAACAAATGATACATCAAGCACGGCCTAATGTGGCTTTACTGGAGTAGAAACGGTGGTAATAAATCACCTGCCAATGTTGATAATAAAATACTGCATTGGCCTCCATCAGCCACAAGAGAAAGGTTAAATGTTATTTCTCACAATAACCATGTGGTCTTCATAGCTGACACCTCCAATATTAAATCCCATCATTATTTTCTATAGAAAACATTTGGTCTTATTCCTAATGGAACATTTTTATAAAGAGCTACTTTGCAAATATCTATTATCCTTGAAATACCTTCATTAATTTTATGGTTATTTTACTTTATAAAAGTATATCTTCTCTCTTCTCTTTAGTATGAAACTACTTTCACGTAATGGGTAGCTTTGGGTGGTTCAAATTTATTCTAGTCAACTGTAAGTGGCCTTTTAATGATTAGATTCATATGAACGCAGTGTCGGTATAGGTTGCAAATTGAAATATTATCCCTGAATAAGCTCAGTGATTTATTCTCTAGTTTATTTATTAAATCAAATCTCCATTTTGTCCATATTGCATTCCAAATTACTCTTATTTCAAACATCAACCTCTCCTCTTGACCTATCTATACAACAATTATATCCCTAATATGCCTTCTATAAAAGATTAATTGTTATTGAGTGTGTTTGAAATGTATGTTGGACTCAAGTGGAAGACATGGAATGTATTTAAGGAGATCTACACATGAGGCTTATGTTTATGAAGGTATTAATATATGTACACATAAGCTTATATCTGTGAATTTATCAACATATATATATATACATAAGCTTATATTTATGCAGATATTAATACATGTACACGTAGCTAAATAATAGCAGATATTTCCAGCTGTGCTCACCAATGAAATCACACTAATTATTATAACCCCACTTATACCTGCCCTACTCGCTATTGTGATATGGCCCACTCTTATTTCTGAAAGATGTCCAATTGAAAGCCTGGTAGAACTTACAAAGTAGTTTTTGGCTGTAATGGCCATATGGCATCACTTCTGTGCTATCCCTGGTCAAGAGACCATTTTAAAGGAAACTTCCTGTCACTGTGCATCCAGAGAACACAAAGATTCATGAAAACATGAAAATAGTTTTATCTCCTGACATTCACCAAACAGCCAATCACAGCGGTGTCAGAGCGGTCCAGGGCAGTGTGCAAAAGTGGGGAGAATGCCTTCCTGCCCAGCTGATTGCAGAACATTGTTATCATAATTAGCATCATGTATGACCACTCGCACACTCACTCGTCCCTCTCCCCAAAACGACCAATGGTTTCCTTTGGAAAACACAACACAAGGCCTTCCTTTGAAAAGGCACATTTCTTCAATAAAACCATCTTCTATTCACACATGCTTTTCAATCTTTACACATCGTGTTTCTGAATGGTTGCTACAGAGTTACTTAGACAACCTAACTTGAGAATACAGCATTTGCTTTCCCCTACAGGACGGTGAACAACTTAAGAGCAGATGCTGTTATCTTTCTTCCTCACAGCTGTATCCCCTGAATGATTCTTGGAACAAAACAGGTTATATCTCCAGGGTTGTTCTTGGCAAAAGTCTTTGCTTCTTTTTGTTTCCTGGACTGAAAATGGGAAAGATCAAATCCATCTTAATACCTGCTGAATCCCCAGCTCAGTCTTGGTACTGAATGTTTTTTTATAACTGAATACATGAATAAATAAAAGACAATTGGATGGTTTTTCCAAGGTGGCTCAGCCTATATGAAAAGATAACTCAATGTTCTGTATCATATAAAACTAAAAATAACATATGTAATTGAAGCTATGACTTTTCAAGTTTCCCCTTTGATCAAGTTTTGAAGTATATAAGATCTAATTATCTGTTTATAGGGTAAAAGTGCCTCTTAGTGCAGTAAAAATAATGAAAAACAGAACATTTCTCTAGAATATACAAACTTGAACTCATTTATGTAAAGAAATTGTCTCTTTTTTTTTTTTTTTTGCCAAAAAAAATTTGTCACCTTATTGTCCTTGCAGTGATCCCTGTTAGAACAAAATATTGACTGATGGAAAAGATAATTTCCTAGTTCTTATATTGTATTTTCATTCAGTTCTGTTGTAGTTGAAGCCTGTAATTGATTGTTTATCAAGATATTTATATCCTTCTCTTAATAGTTCTGTTTTATATCTTCCTGTATCACAGTCTTCTTGTTCTATTTCTCATATGTTTGGATAATATTGGATCATCTGAAAAGTCATGACATATTTTTTCTGTTTTCAATGCTAAAATGCATCATAACTTTACTGAAGACCCAATAATTTGGGTATGTGAGGTATATGCACTACTAGAATGGAATTTCAAACATTGTGTGTAAATTTGGACATATTGCAGAAGGAGACTATAGATTGGTTTAGACTCTTAAAGGTGTTTGGACCCAAATAAACTAAGGGTCAAAGCTATGTTCTTCATGTTTAGAATATACCATCTCATCCTCAAAATAATCCTATCCCAACACTTTTTAAATCTAATGCTTTTTACTCTAAAACAATGATTTTCATTCAAATTATTTAGCATGCTTTTTAAGTATCTCCATAACCAGAAATTTCTATTTTTTTCTAGCTGAACATAATTCTAACAACACAAAAATCTAATCATCATCAAATTTGCTTCCATGTGGGTACACTTTCAAAAGCTAAGTTCTAGATGTAAACAATTTTAAATATTCACAATATTATTTTATTCAGACACAATTCATATGCTAAATTTCATCTAGGTGTTTGCTTTCATTATCCCCTGACGTTATTACCGTTCCTGGTTCCAAGTCCCATATTATGTTGGTTCATAATATTGGAATGTTCACTCGAACTCCTTCAATTGCCGTAAGCCTCACAGTCAAATTAAATCTGTTCTCATTAGTGATGCACACCAATTTGATTTTATCTTTCTCTTAATCCCAGAAATAGAGTGTGTGTGCTCTTTTAGAAAAATATAATAAAACTGTATTTCATATGTAACTAATAAGATTTCTATATAAAGAGTAAATATAGAAGCAAGAAAAACATCAATAGAATAAGAAAAACATTTTTCCAGAAATGTACAAAAAGATGTTAATTTCAGATTTAAAAAGCCCTGCTAAGGGTGAAATAGCATGGAAAAACACCCAAACGTACACCCATCCTTATGAAATTTAATTAAGTAATACTCAACATTTCCCACTGCTAAAAGTGTTAAAAAATCAAAATGGTCAGAATGGAAAGAAAAATACCTTTGGAGGAAAGAAGAGTAGATTATATAAAAATTAATGGAAATTAAATACAGTCCAGATATCTTAACTTTAACAGTAAAGGCAAAAACATTTTAAATAAAAGCCTTCCAAATTCAGAGGAAAAAAATATTTTGAAACCAGAATCTTACTCCCAAGCAAATGATATCCATTGTGAGGGTAAAATAAAAACATTTTCAATTATAGGGACACTTATCAATTTATTTCCCAAGAATCTTTATTGAATAATAACAGCAGTAGCAGCTGCAAGCAAAAGCAAACTGTTGTATTTCTTAATTGGTGCTTAAAAGATGATGCATTTAATATAGTATTTCAAATGTAACATAGGTGAAATGTCTATAGCTTTCTCCTTTGTTTTAGCTAAAACTTTGGTAACTCGTTTTTCTTTTAAAAATAAATTGAATAACTTAATTTATTTAAGTGTTCTAGAAAAACATAAAATGGTAAATAGGACACTGAATACATGTTATTGCATGGATACGCAGATGAGACAAATTTGTATTATACCATTGCATATTCAAAATTTTGGAGTTTTTCACAAGGGATTGCAGTTTTAGGAAAATTCTCCCATAAGTAAACATACATCTAAACCTTTTCTTTTCTTGCTATATCCACCATAATCTCTCTCTCTCTGTCTCTCTCTCTCTCTCTGTCTCTCTGTCTCTCTCTCTCTGTCTCTTTCTCTCTGTCCTTTTTGTGTAAGAACATTTAAGTTCTACTCTCTTAATAAATTTCAATTATTCAATACAGTATTGCTAACTATAGTCTCCATGTTTTACATTAGATTCTCAGACTTTTTCTTATTCTTCCTTTTTTTTTTGAGGGCAGTGTCACTGGCCCTCATATGCGGGCCCTGAATGGGGGCCGCTGGCTTCCCAAGCCAGCACTTAACCACCGCACCACTCGGCTGGCCTGAAGACTTTTTCTTATTATTTAGACCATTTATCTTATAACTGAAAGTTTGTACCCTTGATCATGGTGTATCATCCTTTTACTGTACTATTGAATTCATTTTGAGGATTTTTACAACTATAGGTTCATCATGGATGTTATATTTGGGGCATCACTGTGAAGGATACATATATGTAAAAATATATGTATATGTATATATATACATATGTACATGTATATGTGGATATATATATATATATATATATATATATATATATATATATATATAAATTGTACTGATTAGCAACCTTCTTGTAACTTTAAAACTATTTCAAATGTAAAGTTAAAAACTAACTATAAGTATATATGCATATATATGTGATATATCCCTTCTTTTTTTTTTTTTTTTTTGAGGGCAGTGTCACTGGCCCTCATATGTGGGACCCGAACCGGGGCTGCTGGCGTCCCAAGCCAGTTCTTAACCACTATGCCACTCGGCCGGCCCTTAACCTTATATTCAGTAACATTCTATGTAATTCTAAAATATTCACAAAATTAATTTAGCACTTATGTATTACTCCATGGCAAGCATCTGGGGTGCATTAAAAAGAGGTAACTGAAGGGCCGGCCAAGTGGCTCATTTGGTTAAGAGCTCACTCAAGAGTGTGAGCTGAACTCTGAGCAACAGCAGTTCGATGCCCAGCCTGAGCTGAGCAGCTGCTGAGCTATCAACAGGTGGCAGGATGGCTCAGCTAAAAACGAAAAAATAAAAGAGGTAACTGAAAGGAGTTTGGTAATGGATGTTGACTAGACTTCATTGTGATTATTTTGCAATATATACAAATATTGACTTATGTTGTACACCTGAATCTAATGTTATATGTTAATTATATATCCACAAAGGAAAGAAGGAAGGAAGGAAGGAAGGAAGGAAGGAAGGAAGGAAGGAAGGAAGGAAAAGAGTTTGACGAAAAGGTTATTATAAAAGCATGGGCCGGCTCTTGCAATACAACAAGGATGGTTGAATCACCCCAGGAAGGATACCAGGAGTGAAATGACCTTAGCAACCTAGGCCAGAGAGACCAGGATCAGATCAAAGAGTTCCCAAAGCACAGTGCGAAACTAGGTGTGGAAGAGGGTCTGTGACCTTCCCTGGAGCTGTACAGCTGCCCCCAACCTGTAGCCTGGCGGAGCGGGAGAGGGGTGGGGCTGGGTGCCCTCACCAGTCGTTGTTCCTGCTCCGTAGTATCCTGGCCACGCCTCATTGGCCAAACCAAACAGGAAGCCAGGAGACAGTTCAGTTTGTTCACTGGTAGATATCTGCCTCTTGGGCAGAGAGCAGCGGGGAGAAGGATGTGAAGTGGCCCGACAGAGGCAAGGGAAGAGTGTTTAGCACATCTGGAAAACCCTGAAAGGACTTTGGCTCTCAGTGTCTACACTATTTATAATTACAGATTTAAAATGAACCAAGTTTTACATAACATCAAGAAACCCAGCATTAAGTGTTAAGAAATAAAATAACAACAACCATCTCTCTGCATCTTAATGTGTTAACAATACATACTTTTGATTTCCATTTATATCCACAGCATTTGCAATGTGTTTGCATTAATAGAACATAATTGCAGACTTTCATAAATGGTTTGCCTTTTGAAAAACTGCGCAGTAATCTTGGGCAGATGACTTGTTTCTGTAAACAACTTAGGAATTCCTAAAAGAGCATTCTTAAATGTGTATCAAATAACAGCACCAAGTGAATTTACCAATGATTTTTCTTGCTGTCTACTTTAAAATGCCGCATTTTACTTTGCAAAAACAGTAATATTTTAAAAAATGGTTAAAAAGCTCAAATATTTTATATAAGCACTTCTTTTTTTAAATTTTTCAGCCATCAATTAATTGTGTTTAAACGGAAACATAGGTTTTTTTACTTTATGTCCAAAAACATATCTATGGGCCGACTGAGTGGTGCGGTGGTTAAGCGCTGGCTTGGGAAGCCAGCGGCCCGGGTTTGGATCCCACATATGAGGGCCAGTGACACTGCCCTCAAAAAAAAAAAAAAATCTGATACATGAATATTATTTTAAAATTTGCGTCATATTTTAGAAATATCAGGCAGCCTCAAATAGAAAAACAATTATTTAATATAATGCAAATTTATTTTGATCTATTTAATATTTATACATACTATATATATGCAGACATTTCTGAATCAGTGTGTGCTGTTAATTTTAAGTGTAAACTTGACTAGGACATGCTATACTGTTATTTGGGCAAACATTATTCTGGATGTTTCTATGAGGGAATTTTGGGTGAGATTAGGTTTAGACTGAGTAAAGCGGATTGTTCTCCTTAATGTGAGTGGGCCTCATCCAATTATTTGAGCCCTGAATAGAACAAAAGGACTCACCCTACTCAAGAAAGAAATCTTCCTGCCAGACTGCCTGTAAGCTGTGACATTGGCTTTTTCCTGCCACGCCACCCCAACCAAAACATCGACTGTTCCTGGATCTTCAGCCTGCCAGCAGTGGTTAGTTAGAACTACGTCACTGGCTTCTGGGTCTCCAGGTGGCCGGTTCAGCCTGCAGACCTTGAGACCTGCCAGCCTCCATAACATGTGAGCCAATCCATTATATACAGAAGGTGCCAAAAAAATGTATACGCATTTTAAGAAAGGAACAAACTGTGTTAACATTGTAATACTCAATATATACCGATAATAAAAGATGAATGCAAGTCATGTGTATACATTTTTTGGCACCCCCAGTATATATCTTTATATTTACATATATATAGAGAGAGATAGAGACAGAGACAAAGAAAGAAACAGAGAAACCAGAACCAATAGGATGTGCAAATACAGGTTTTGTTTCTCTGGAGACCTCTGACTCATACACAGTGCATTTGATAGTATGGCCAGCCTGTAATTTAATGGTCTATAAGTCATCATTCTGGGAGCCATAGGACTGTTTGGCTCAAGAAGAAAGGCATGGAAATTATAATTTGATTGATTTCAGCTATTTAGTATTGGAAGTTTGAGATGCCAGCCAAGACTGATTGTGAAAGAACAGGAAAAACATATGCTTTGCCTAGAATTTCAAAGTTTTAGTATAAGAGTTTACATCTCAATTTTGTAAGTATGCTTGCAAGGTCCATTGCTCAGTTAACTTCTAGGAAGTTCCTATTATAAGCTCCCCATCAATGGTTTCATAATATGAAAAACTAAGGATTCTTTTAACATCAACCTTGGCCAACCTTTGGGATGCATGGAAAGGAATATACAAAGAAAGTAAATTTGGGTCAATTGTTGTATCCATTGCAGAAAGAGACCTCCATTGTTTCTGAAACAATTCAGTATCATAAGCAATAAGTCCATGTGTTTACACCTAGAAATGTGCATCAACAGTATTTTATAATGCCAAGTCCAGGGAAAACCACAGCAGTGAATAAGGCATCCCAAAGGGGATTCCAGTGCGACCCTGCACAGGGTATTTTACTGTTGGCCCTATAGCAGGGGGTTGCGGTGGCAAGGAGCAAGCCAGGGTTCTGACCTTGAGGAGTATTACCAGAGACACAAGGGAACAGTAACTATCTAGTTTATATTCTGAGGGGACAGAAGAGTAAGCAATGAAAATGAGCTAGAGAGCTCAAGGAAGTCAGGAGCGCTGGGACTGCTTGGCAGAAATGACCTTCCTCAAACTTCAGCTTGGGGCAGTGGAGTGAGTAGGTCAATTTCTCTAGCTTGAGGGACTGTATTACTTGTGTGTCTTTATTTTTTATTTTATTTTATTTTTAATTCCCTGGGCTTTGTGTGACCCAGTCAGATTTCTATACATAGAAATACCAAGAAAGCTTTCTTTTTGTTTTTCTTTTTGAGTCATGACCTTATAAAGTTTACAAAACTTTATTCTAAATGATTGAACTAAACTACTTATGGGCCTAAATGCACATCTTTTTTATTTACCATATTTATATGCAGGGAATTTAGGTGGATCTGTAGTGGATTGTGGTCTTGATTTCCATGGTTTTCCAAAGGGAGGAGGTGGTATAATCCTGTTTTGAGTATTTCTAAGGGAATAGTTATGATCCTGACAAAATGTTTCTTTCAAGCTTCGGTGCTCAGTCATGCACTCTCAGTTTCATTTTATTTTTCTACTTGCTACTTAAGGCCTTGCTACATCAATGTGTTGACATCCTGTCCTGTAAATCAAGTATCATATAACTAGATGAGATGGAACTTAGTCTTTCCTACCTATTAGTTTTAGTAATTGAATCTTTACACATTGATTTTTCCAGAAGGCTTTGCCCTCTGACGTGAACATGGTTTCAGGTCAGTAATGGTATCTTCGTAATAGTGGCGTTCTTTGATATCCTGTGAGTTCATGGACTATTATTAACCTTTACTTCCCCAGAGTGAGTCACTTTACCTGGAGTCTTAGGTAAACATTAAAAATACAAAACAAAACAAAAAAAAAAGGATTTCATATAATGCAGAAATAAGATTGTCATTATGCTTGCTATGCAATATCATGGAATTTTATCTCTCTCTTCCACTTACCTCACTAATTAGGAACTAGTTCCTATTTAACAATTCTCTGCCTGCCATGTCATACACCCTCCCTAAATGCCCTGGAAAGTGTGGTTTCACACTGCAGTTCCAGTGAGAGGTAGAGAGTTGACATAACCAACAACAAAAATAAAACATTTAAGTAATGACATGCGATTGTTTATTTCTAATAAAGACTCTGTTATATTTTGCTCATAAATAAAACATTTTAATATCAAAACATACAAGAGGGTATAACCTCACAAATTTTTAGAATTAAAGAATAAATTTAAATTATATAATTCTTTTATATCTTCTCTTGAATTCTCTGTGGCTCAATGAAAACCTTGTCATTGATTGGTGAGTTTCAATGACACGTGGGAACCACTTGCTTAAAGAATAACATTGAGATTCAGAATCTTGACATTCTCACAGATGTTGAAAAAGAAAATACATTTATGTTGTTCTTAGCAGTAACCACCCATCCCAAGACTAATCTGCTAAATTTAGAGAGAACTGGCTCAGTGGATGTTTTCATAGAAACGTACTGCCAAACCTCTTCTATAGCTTTAATTATTATTATATGATTTCATATATACATCATGTAGCTTAAGATTGCCATCTGCAGCTTGTTAAATAGAATGGGATATAGGGATGCTAAGAAAATGTTTTCATAGCTGTTATATGTTAGAATAAGAATACACTTAAACATTCATTAATTTTTTAAATAAGAATTTAAAAATGAAACACACCCTATTTCATCTTTAACTTTTCTGTGTGATTATGTAGTACAATATGTCACAGAGTTGATGTTAACTAAATAATATCTCATATTCTCTTCTCTGAACCTGATGTTTTAAATGCTGTATTAGCATGATTCCATTGTCTCTAATCAAATGTAAGTTGGATGTAACTTGTTCATTGCACACATTTCAGACATAATTGTTCAAATTAGGTTTGAAAAATGATTGTTTCAAACAGTATGCCATGAAAGAAAGAAGTCTCTGTAAATATCTCATTAAGATATATATTCTTAATTACCAAAGACACTTATTATAGCTTTAGCAAATTAAATTCTTACTTTAGTACTATTCCTAAATTAAATAATAAATTGTATTATAATGAATTGTGTTGCAAGCCTTATTTCTACTAGAGGATTTTAATTGTGTTTGCAAGTTGGACAGAGGTTCTAGAAATATTGTGAGACAATGAAACCTATGCATGTGATTATAATAATATAATTTCTTCTGAGAGCTAGATGACTCCTTATATAAAATAATGAGCAATTAGTGCTTATAAGCAATCATTTGTTATATATTTTTATTAGAATATCTGCAATTAAAATAGAATGTGTAAAATATTTCTAACCTTGAAAAGTATCACTTTAGAACAGTAGATATTCTTGACACTATACAAATGTACCTCGATAATTAAAAAAAAACCACAAAAATGATATATATATACTTGCTGCCTGGAATAATATAGTTATTAGGTTTATGCTCATTGTTGAAATAGATGCTGTGATGTGCCTCCCAGATTCCTGCACCAACAAGGTATTCTGCATATCGTCATGTACTTCTGTTCAGATGGGGTATCATTCTCCAGGAGCAATATACACACTAAATCAATGTCATTATATGGTGTCCAGGAGGTCTGAGAATTAAGTTCGCAAACTTGCCCTGGTGTGCTTACAGTGGAGCATTGTACACACAGCTCGGTAAGGTTTCATCACCTTGGTCTATCAGTGTCTCCCAGCTGTGTTCATGTTGATGAGTAGCGGTGTCTTGCTGAGTGGCGTTCATTGTTGTTGTTGCGTGTCTTTGTGTGCCATTGCGAGAATGTCTGAGCTTGAATTAGAGCAATGGACAAACATTATTTTCTTGTTAAACTTGGCAAGAGTGGAAGTGAAATCAGGGACATGTTAGTTCAAGTTGATGGGGATAATGCCATGAAGAAAACAGCAGTGTACAAAAGGATTAAACCTTTTTTTGAGGGAGAGAATGTGTCACTGATAAAGAGAGGTCAGGGAGGTCAGAAATGAGCAGAACTGACAAAAACATTGCAAACACTTGTCGAATTGGGCATCAAAATCATCGGCTGATTGTGAGCAGCATAGCAGATCAAGTAAACATTGAGAGAGAAACAGGAAAATCGTAACTGAAAATCTTGGCATGAGAATGGTGTATGCCTCCGAGTGATTTATTAATAACATCTCCTAAACAGTGGAAGCGGTAGTTGAAGTTCAAGGGGCCCTAGAAAGGACAGCAGAGTAGGAAGACTATGAATACCATTTGTGGCCCTAAGGCAGCTGAAGCCAGAGGAGAAAGCCTTGTGTTAGTCTCAGTAGCATTGTTTTTCCCCCAGGTAAAGAGACCTGGAAGATTTAATTCCAGATGGAGTAAATTTATCACAGGAGGAAGCTGCATCTAAGTGGCACTAGGAGGGGCTGACAGTAGTGGATACTATGGTGAATTACTTACATCCCCTTTCAGAGTGGAGACACTCGTTCCCCAGTGGCTGGGAGTGACGGCTGCTAATGTCTCATAGAAATGTCCCTCCCCAGGAATTTCTCTTAGTCTAAGGAGGTTTCTTCATATACTCTTACCCTGCCTCAAGGGAAAGAAACTCATGTCCAATGCAGTTAATATGGGACAAGAAAGTGCCACTACTTTCCCACAATTTGGGAGATTTTTGAAGCGCTAGCGTAGCTTGAGAGCTCTCCTTGAGATCAGTGAAGACCTCTGTTGCAACTGTATCATGTTTAATTTCTTCTTCTGCCGAGTTCCATTTTTCTTTCATTCTCTATAGATATGATTCCTGAAAACATTCCCCAGTACATCTTTAGTTCATTGCCTGTTTCCCAGGTAACCTGATCAAATAATTGGCTTAGAAAAACTGACAATAAAATAGCAATAACTAAATACTATAATATATTGTTGGTGCAGTTGTATCCATGGATTACTAGACTTTATTTACAGTGGAAGTTCAAGTTTCTTAACATTAGAAATAGGTGTTCTTTTTGTAGTCATGCTTTTTGGTTGTAATCTGATATTGTAAAGTTTCCATTATTTCTATGTAAAATTAAATTGCAGAATAAGATGGATAGTGAAAATTGTGAAGAAATCAAAGCAAAACAATAAGTGATTTTCTGAAGAAAAATAGTATGTGTGTTTATAGGATATGTAAAAGTTAAATGTATGGCAATAATGGTGTAGAGGCTAGGATGGGAGTAATTGAGAACTTATGGTTATAAAGTACTTACGCTCTACATGAAGTGGTATGACATTATTTGAAGGCAGATTCTGATTACATAAGAAAATATATTTTAACCTTGAGGTAACCACTACATAGGCATAAATGGTGGGGAACAAACCTGGATACAAATGGAACAAATAGAAAACAGAGATATAACAGATTTTAATCTAACTATATTAATAATCATGCTAAATATAGCTAGTTAAAAGGCGCTAAATTATAACAAGTATTGATGGGTTGAATAAGAAAAAAAGAACCAACTAAAAGAAACCCACTTTAAATATTTGGCCATAGAGAGTTTAAAAGGAAAAGAAGGGAAAACATTATACTGCATATACACTAATAAAAGAAAGCTAAATAGTTATGCTAATAGCTGATACAATAGATTTAGAACAAGAAATGTTACCAGGACTAAAGAGGGACATTACATAATGATAAAGATGTCAATTCTCCAAGAAGAAATAACAATTTTATATGTTAACGCACCTAATGACAGAAGTATAAATTATATGAAACAAAATGAATAGAACTGAAAAGAGAAATAGAAAAACCCACAAAGATAACTGGAGATTATAACACCCCTTTCTGTAATTGATAGAACTGCAGCCAGACAATCAGTAAGGATTTAAAAGAATTCTACCACATTTTTGGTTGTATATCAAATCATACAACAGAAATAATAGAAGTAATAAAAAGTAATTTTCTGACCATAACAAAATTAATCTTAAAATTAATAACAGGGTTATTTGGAGAATTCCCAAATATTTGGAAATTAATTAATATACTTGTAAATATCCCAGGGGTTAAAGAGCAAGTTTGAATGGATATTAAAAGTAAACTTTGAAATAATTGAAAAAGAAAATAGAATATATCAAATATATGTGTGATCTAGCTAAAATAAAGCTTAGAGTGGAATTGATAGCTTTAAACTCTTATTTTAAACAAAAGTATAAAATAGTAATATAAGATTCTACCTTTAAAAAAGTAAATAAATAAGCAGATGAAATTCAAAGCAAGCAGAAAGAATCATAAAGAATAAAGCTAAATCGATACAGAAACCTAAGAAAACAGACAAACTCAGTGTAAAGCTGTTTCTTTGAAATAAATCACAAAGACAATTGAATTTTATCGATTATAAAATGAAGACCAAAAGAGGTTAATTCATCTGCCCAAAGTCATATGGTAAATATTTTGTAGGGTGTCAGATGGACACATGTCTTGTTAGGAAGATCACTTCATGGATGGAGTAGAGGCTTGACCACTGCACTGTACCCCTGAGGCTGAAGTTGAATAATACTGTATGTCAACTCTAATTATATATATATATATATATATATATATATATATATATATATATATATATTCACGGGATGTGGAGTATGGTGTGGGGATGGAGTCAATGGAATTGTAATAGATATGTATGATATGGGGGGGGCGGTGCGTTGGGGGAGGGTGGTTTTCACTTTGTGAGGGGGCAAAAGTATAACTATTGTATTGTTTTGTACACCTGAAACTAATAAAAAAAAGATATATATGCTTTTGAGAAATCAGAGATGTCAAGTAAAATGTTATTACTATGACAAACTTTCATTTATGAAGACAATCCCCGGGTAACAGCTTAGTTACATGATTGAATAAAACTGTCCAAAATTTGGATGTCATACAAGATTTACTTAATACAAAAATACATGTAAAGGCACTTTATTTTTATTTAACTCAGAGTGTCAAATGGTTTTCTTTCATCTGTGAGGGAATGGAAAACATTTTGATCCTTCTAATTTTCCTTGGACTTCTATCAGGCACAATTAGACGAGCTTGCGATTTCAGATCCTTAATCAGAACGAGAAGAGAGTTCTCAATGTCGCTGCAATTTCTGAAAGTTCAGGCATTATACTGAATCATCATTAATTGTTTGTTTATATCTAACTGTAGTCCAGCTTCAGAAGATATTAGAATTTGTGTTTGGCTAAGTTGCACTTCACAAAACGATTGCGACTGCATTTTATGCTTGTAAGAGAGTCTCTGAAAAGTGCTATCTGATATATCCTGTGATAAAATTTAAGCGGTGGGTGTTAAAAGCCACAGGGTCTATTAGTGGAATGGGCAGACTCATGAGTGAGTCTGGCCTCAAAAGGAATCTTTCTGTGCTTATATTCATGAACTTAATGACACTAGCCAAACACTCCCTGGCTTGAAGCTCATATTTTTATTTTCCATTTTGTGCCTAATATAAGTTGCTGTATATTTTAGGTTGGTTTCCATAGAAAGGGATAAGAAAACTCAACTAAACCTGGCTTTCAAGGGAACTTATGAGTTGTTCACATTACTGAAGAATACAGAAATAGAATTAGCTTCAGGTGGAATTTAAATGTGGTCTTAATATCATCAGATCTCTGCCTTTTTCCATCTTTTCTCTCTACTCTTTACTCATTTACTCTGACTTTATTTGAAGCTCAGCATGGTTGCCTATAATGATATGGCTATGTCAGCTCATCCTTAAATCAGGGAGAACAAGGGAAAAAAAGAGTGTCTTTTAGTTAGTGCCCATGTGTCTTTTAGTTAGTGCCCATACATGTCTAATTGTTAATATCAATTAAAACTGCTTGGATCATAAGCTTATTCCAGGACCAATAGGTGTGGCCTGGAGTTGGAATTATATTGTTTGCCTCTGTCTGGATGTCATTCCTAGTACTAAAACCAGTGTTATCTGAATCATATGGAAAGAGAGTAGGGAAAGTTTTTTTTTGTTTTTTTTCCTTAAAGGAAATTTGGAAATCCCAAAAGTACTGAATGGATGCTAAGGAGGCAAAAATAATAACCATAGAGTATAACTATGTCTATGAAAAAGATAGCAGAATAATTTGTGAGAATTGTTTGCCTTTTCCATTTGATATCCAGGCGCACAACTTCCTCCATGAGGCTACACTCATAGTGGCATATTTAAGAATGACATGCCACTTAGCATTGCTGTACTGTTTAGTTTGGGAGGAAGCTATGATTTGAACAGTTCTTGGCGCTACTCTACTTCTGTATGTGCTGACGAAGTCAGAGGAGACTTGCTTGCCTGATGGGAAGACAAATGGTTTAAGAATTAAGAGGAACTTTATATTTGATGTCTCAGATATGACTGCAGGTTTGCTTGGTTAAAGAGATTAAAAAGGATGCTGCCACTCAGTGGTAACCAAGTATTTGAACTTGTAACGGCTGTGCTTGAACTACGAAAAGAGTGAAGGGCTAGCCAAGAAAAATGGGCTGCCCTTGGGGCATCTCCATCCAAAGTCAACATTCCTAGTCAAAAACCAATGTCTTAAATCAATAATTGCTAAAGCAGCAAAAATTGTATCTACAATTTCCCCATAGTTATCTTCCAACACCCATATGGGCAATGCTGAATTTAATGTGACCTGTGACATAGGTACTCATTCTATTCTTACTTATCCTCCTTAAATAATTATAATTGCTCCCTCAGGGAATCAGTCAGGATATTCTTCACCAATGCACCCTTATAAATGATAGGCTATTTTCCAGCTCAAGTCAAGCACAATAAAATGCAATGTAACGTGTATTCAAAAAGACTCGTTGAGGATTGAAATAGGTTGTTTAATGGAAAATTATAATCCTAAACTTCAATCTCTCATTGTTTTACTATCTTTAGGAACTCAAATCTTTATGAAGTTTTCCTAAATGCCCTTGCTCTCCCTATTTTTACCTTCATGTTAACAAGTTAACAAAATCTAATTAATTATAATTAACATTTCTACGGTAAACCACTGGCTTTCTATATTTGGCATTTTCATTGTATTTATGTGTTTACTTGGTCATTGTCAGCTTCTAAACCCCATAACAGTTCCCTTTTGAGTGTTGTTTCAGCAGATGAAATGTTATCAGTGAATTTTTGATGCCTTGTTCTTTTAATATTCCATCTTTTCAACTGCAAAAATAATTATTTTAGAAATAATTGAAAAGCTGAGTTCTCAAATCTCTACAACTCTCCCATGTCGATTTGTTACATCTTATTCTTTCTAACTAGTTAAAGTGGATGGAGCAATGCCCCAAGAGAAAGAAAAGAAAAATTGAAAGTATGAAATGAGTTCAATGTAAGCATGGGAACCCTCCCTCATTTATAAATTGTACATCTCTACTGATTTTAGACAGTGAAAGATATTTATGATTTGGTACTGACCAGCTGTTGTTTGAGATTCTAATACGGTTTCTGCAAACATGCACAACATTGCATACTTGGGAAACCACAGTAAAATCCATGCCATTTGAACGGAGCATGTTGCTGCAAGGTGAGGATGTTGAGGCATAGGGACGGTGATATAAGGAGATAAAAATGAAGAATTTTCCTTTCCCATGATCCTAGGATTTGAAAACAAAATAATAACTTAGTGACTTGGGAACACAGGCAATAAAGTGAAGATTTGTCACCTGCCAAAAATATATATAATTTAATATAAAAAATATGTAACAGGCAGGTATCATAACCCGAAAGCTCAAATTTAGAAGCATTTTCAATTTTCTCACTCTCTTAAAGCAAATTCAATACCACTCCAATGGTCCTTCCCCAAAGGTCTCAGAAAACTCAGCAACATTAGAGGTGTTAACCCCTTCTGTCCTTTCTGAAGATCACACAAAATCCAAGGGAACCCATAAAACTGAAAGGCCTCTATTGGTTCAGTTGTTCCTCAGAGCGGATGCCAATGGCATAAAATAGACAACAAAGGAAAAAGAAATTTCACTCTTGTACAAATAAAAACACATCACAGCTTGAGGGGTTGGGAGAGTAGTACCCTTGTAATCTTGAGGGATTTACAATATATTTTGCTACAGAAGTGATTACATTACAATCTCATGATCGTCAATGTAATATGGAACCCTCCTAAAATACAAAATAATACCAGTCTTATTTTATTTTTGTATAATATGCAAATCTTAGAGTTGGACTAACTTTTTTTTTTTTTTTTTTTTTTTGAGGGCAGTGTCACTGGCCCTCACATGTGGGACCCAACTGGGGCCACTGGCTTCCCAAGCCAGTGCTTAACCACCACGCCACTCAGCCGGCCCTGACCTAACTTATATAAGCATATGTTTTCCCAAACAAATGAAAAATCTGCATCAGCTGTATATTAAAATATACTAAATGTTTTTAGTATGTTTAGTATAGTTTAATCAAATCTGAAAGACACAAGAATGTTTCACAAATTGATATTGGGATATTAATCAATTATGTTTTATTACTTTTTAGTTTTGAATACTTATGATTAAACAGCATGTGATAATCATATAACTTTATCCTCTCTGAAGTATACCACAAATTATCATCAGAGGAATAATATCATTATTGAAATGCTATATATTACTTTTGTTGTTAATACATGCATATTTAGTATCACAAACATTTATGTTGAGGTTGAAATCATCATATTATTTATTGATAGGAGAATTATTTATCCCCAATTCTTTTTAAAAACTTGTGTGTTAACCTATTCTCACACTTTTCTTTTAGTTTCCTCTTTAGGGAATCTTTTCTATACTAGAGTGTTTTATTATCTGTATGATGTAAGGAATTGTTGTTTTGGAAAAAAGTAATGTTCAAAATATTGCCTACTAAAAGTAAATATGATTACTGATTATTTGAAATCATGGAGAAAAAAATTATTCCAAATTGAACCCAGTGGCAGTTAACTATCCAATCATCTCTTCTTCCCACAGAAAGCATGTTTATTAACTCTCAAAGCATTCAGAACACAAGAAAGTCTTACCTGAACACATCTTTGCAGCAAAATATGCAATTTACTTAAACATTAAAGATATTTTCGTTTCAGTCTCATCAGTGATTCCGTGCTATCGTTAGAGGTGCCAGCCTGCAGGGCCATTCTCTCCATGCCCAACAAAACAGGAAAACACAAAATGTCATGCATTTCTAATATTCATCTGACTAATTCTTATCTACTTTTATATCCTTTCCTGGATTTCTCAGTAATTATATATTTTTTGAATCCCTAATCATCTGTCCTTTTGTCACTTTTGCCTCTGTACTATTTTTGTTAAAAATCGGACAGAAATTCTTGAAATATTTTTCCCCTCAACTATTTGATTTTCAATTGTCTGTTCACCTCTTGCTCAAGTTTCACAGTTTGCTTATCTTTACACTATCTCTTAAGTATGTACATTATACATGTTTCTTAACTTTTTGATGTCTTGATAACCCAACCCAATATTACTGGGTATTCAGGCTTTTTGAGATTTTATCCTGTTAAATGCAAAATTCAAGAAATGATCTTCTGCAGAAGATGTTGCGTATATGGCTAATTTTTTCCTTGTGAACAATTTAAAGTTTTTGATACATACAGAATTTTCTGTGTGAAATTTGGGTCAATTTACACCTCACTAAACATAGTTAGAAACTGATGTATAATTTTTGTGCTTGCAAATTTTGGGGGCAAAACAAAAGTTATTGTTTTCATTTGCATTCCTTTAGATATGCTGGTTGTAATCGTTTCCCTTATATTTTGTATGCACGGGGTTGCCTCTTATGACAGAGGTAAAGGCAGGGACAGGGTGCTCCACTGCACAGTTATAAATTACACTTACACCAAGGCTAATTCTGAATCTATCCATGCTCCATGGTCTTCTTAACTTCCTAAAAACACTTTACCTTACTTACATTTCCATGCTATTGTGTTCTACCAAAATTTATATCTGCTCCAAAGTTGTGATTTTGAATGGCAGCTACAAGTTATTCACCTGCAGCCACATATTCATATTTTCCTTGTTCTCAATCATTTGAAGTGATGAAATAGAATGTATTGTTGTTTATTTTATATTCTTAAAAAGAACATAAGTTAAAGG
The DNA here is from genome assembly GCA_033961575.1 of Aselliscus stoliczkanus. NCBI lineage: Eukaryota > Metazoa > Chordata > Mammalia > Chiroptera > Hipposideridae > Aselliscus > Aselliscus stoliczkanus. Next base: position 52,130,227 of record CM066735.1, read on the forward strand.
CTATACCATGGGTCGTGTCCATGCCCAGTTCTTTTGTTATCAATTCAGTGTGGATTCTGCTGTGTAATTATAGAAACCAGTATATCCAGAGCCCTGGGTTGCCCAGTCCGAGCGACGTGGACGTGGCAGGGATCCCCCCGTCCACATCATGGCTCGGCTAAACTCTGTGCTTGGGGAATCAGGAGACTACCAGAGCGCTGGAGAATTCAACTCAGAAATGCAGAGACAGTGTTCACTCTGGGGGCAAAACTGGCCCTAAAAATCAGGAGAGAAGGAGCTGGCAGTTAAATACTTTTCACTGCTCTGAGATCTGTTTTGAGTTGTAGCAATCCATTTCCTGGCTGTGCATTCTCAGAGAGCTGCCAACTCAGTCATGCAGTACCTGTTTCTTTCCTTTCTTTTCTAACTCACTGCCTCTCCCCTTCGTATCTCTTGCTGCTTTGAGTCCATACTCCCAGTAGGTTGGCTGGTTTACAGAATCTGTTTTCAAGGTCTGTCAGGCTATGACACTTGCTCACATCATAATTACTCCTTTACATAGCCCTCAGCTCCCTTTTTTCCTTTAACATCATTACCCTATAGTGTCAAATTACAACCGTGGTTAAATACAGCTCTGCCTACTGCAAACCTGCACTTGTGCCATTGAATAATGCATGGAGAAATGCATGAAAGAAACAAGTTTCAATTAAAACTTTAAGTTTAATTTTAAATGCCAATATATTGGACAATCTAGAAGAAATTGATAATTTTTTTGAAACACGCTCTTCCAAGACTGAACCAAGAAGAGACAGAAAATTTGAGTAGAACAGTTACTAGTAAGGAGATTGATTCAGTAATAATAATAGTAATAAACCCTCCAAATGAATGAAAGCCCAGGACCAGATGGCTTCACTGGTGAATGTTAACAAACATTCAAAGAATATTTAATACCTGTACTTCTCAAATGCTTTCCAAAAAAAAACTGAAGAGGAGGAACACTTCCAAACTCATTCTATGAGGCCACATTTCCTGGATACCAAAACAAGACCACAAGGAAAGAAAATTACTGGTCAATATTCCTGATGAATATAGAAACAAATATCCTCAACAAAATATTGGCAAGACAAATTCAACAATACATTAAAGGATAAAGATGCAAAGATGGTACAACATCTACAAATCATTGTGACATGCCACATTAACAAAATGAAGGATAAAAATCAGATGATCATAATCACAGAGGATGCAAAAAAACATTTGGCAAAATTCAACATCATTTATAAAAAAAACTCCATACAAAAAGGGTATAGAGGGTATGTACTTCAACATAATAAAGGCCATAGATGACAAACCCACAGCTAATATCATACTCAATGGTAAAAAGAAGAAAATGGTTTCTCTTAAATCAGCAATGAGACAAGGAGTCCACTCTTGCTACTTTTGTTCAGTGTAGTATTAGAAGTCCTAGCTACATTAAATGTTTCATGTCACTTTAGTAAACCTAATGTCTCTTGTTTAAGTTTTCATAATTTTGTACTTTTTACCTAAATCCTCTTTACAACAAAGTGATGCTACAAGGGTGAAATAAGCAAAAGTAATGCAATTTTCATGGTTTTATTAACCTATTACGTATGATGATAGTAAGTATTTACAATATGAGAGAAGTAAGCTAAGTGCTTTAGATAGATTTTTCTAGTTAAATACTCACGACAATACTGTGAGGTCAATATTAAACCCGTTGCTTAAGAGCATAGGTGTTCTGCACATTTTTTTCTAAACAATTTCATGTGCTGTCTTATCTTTAAATATGTATATAATATTAAAGAATACTCTCCACTTCAGATTTTTCCTCACCATAGTTTATTACATTATGTGTGTATAAATTTAAAAATAAATTTCTCAGATTTATTTAGCTTACAGGTGTTCTTTTCAATATAATTTTGTATAGTATTCAAAAGAGGCAGAAGAATAATTGTCAATGGTCCCTATATAGCTAGGTTATACTTATTGTACTCTTATGGTATTATGTGTCAGACACCGTACTAAAAGTTTTACCCATACTTTCCATTCCTGTCCATATCTGTGAAATAAGTCTTGTTAATTCTATTTTTATGTATTAAGTAAAGGAAAGAAGTTCAAAGAATTTGAGTAAATGTTCCCAAAAGTTGCACAGCTCAAAATAGTTCCCGGTCTATTTGATTTCAAAATCCTTGATGTTAAGCATGATACATATTGCCAGTCTTAGCCTGTGTTCCCCAGAAAGCAGAGCCTACGTAAGTCAAAATTATGTATTACTAATTCATTAGGAAGCATAAGAAAGCATTCTAGATTGTGCAGGATTGAACACAGGAGGTTCTTGTGTCATTTCTTACAGCAAGGGCAATAGGGAAGCCCCAAGTTGCAAATTAGCAGTCAAGGTGACAGACATGAAGCAAGGAGCTATTGTCAGTGAAACCTGTCAAACCTACCAGGGCTGCTGGGGTGGTGGCTGGAGTGACATCCGTGTGCAGTGGCTCAAGGTGGTGTGTCCAAGGTGTCTGAGAGACCCACTTTCTATTTCATTGACAGGCTCATAGTTTAAGAGTTCCAAAATTTAATTTGAAGAAAACTTAATTGTCTGACATGCAGGTTAGATGGTGACCGACATAAATTGTAAGCGTGAAACTCATAGGTTTATACAGCAAGAAAAGTGAATAATACTTCCAACATTCAGAGCTGGCAATGAAAAAGTGATTTCCATGATACATGTATTTTGAATAGAGCAGAGAATATTATCTGGATCTTCTGTTGAAAATCACAGTGTTAGGGCCGGCCCAGTGGCGCGGTGGTTAAGTGCTGGCTTGGGAAGCCAGCGGCCCCGGTTCGGGTCCCACATATGAGGGCCAGTGACACTGCCCTCAAAAAAAAAAAAAAGTATCAACATTAAATTATAAAATAGTTGTAATTCACCCTTCCCCTATATTCTAAGAAAAAATGGGATGTAAGGAAGATATAACTGTTTCCTGGGAAACAGTGACAATATAGGCTACCTAATTTAGCACACAGTTTTTCTGTTGGTAACTAAGCAAAACCAAAAATCTAAAAAAGAGAGGGATGAAGACAGCTGTCTGTTTCTAACACTGTTGATTCTTCTTTTCTTTTCTTTTCTTTTTCTTTTTTTAAATTTGTGGTAGGACAGAGGGCACTTGAATCAAGCACAGTTTAAAACGTGGACTCAGACTATTTTACTGCTTAGTTTTCTTCCAGTTAACAACATAATGAAACAATGTTAATCCGTGAATCTTGGAAATATAACTATATCATGAGCTGTCACTCTATGTTTAGCCAATGGAGAATTTGCAAAATTTGTAATTAAAATATAATACACATCTCTTAGAGTTATTATATGGGATGTTATTTATCAATTACATTATGATTATACTTTAGATCAGATATTGCATTAATTGTACACAAATAATTGCACATATATATATATATATATATATATATGAACAAGTGTTTGTGTTCCAAATTACTGACATCAGAATTTTTGTGCTGAATTTTTTTGGGCAAAGAATTATGTCGCTTTATTTAATTATCGTAATCCACAAGTGTCAGTTTGGATTTGACCATGTTACACTTATGATATTTGTGAGTAACATTAAAAAGCAGTTGTGGAAACTATTGTCTAACTCCTGTAAAATAAATTACTAAATAATATTGGTTAGGTAATTAGATGTTAAAGGTAGAAACATACAGCAATAATATGAATTTAAAAATATAATTTCAAATCTTAGTAAAATAGGTGTTTTCTAAGTTTTGTACCTGCAAAGGATTTATATTGTTCATTATTCACAGTAAATGTGATTTTTAGGTTCTATAAAATTCAGAAATTCCTAGGAACTCTGTGTTAGGTTATTTGCTTTACTATATATTTTTTTTTACTCTGTATAATAACTCTTGAGAGTAGTTATTAATATTTTAGAGTGGAAGAAACTGGGGTTGAAAAAGTTTAAGTAATATTTACAAAGTTATACAGTTAATAACACATCCACTTCACTACATCACAAGCTAAGATTAAGCTGTGCTTTTGTGGCAGCTTTCTATAAAACATGTTGCTTCATTCTCCTTGAGGTTATATGTTTTTAGCAAGTGAAACAAATAAATCCGGAGAAATAACACACACAACAAATCCCTGTATGCTGTACTAGGCTCTTACAAGATACTGTATAAGACACACACACACACACACACACACACACACACACCCTGCAAATAAAAATAGCCCCAGCCTTGAAAAACCTTACAGTATTATGGAGAAGGTCTAAAGTATACTGGGAATTTGTATGCCTGCAGACTTATGAGAACAAAAAATGCTAGGAGATCGCTAAAAAGGAGGCCTATCTGGATCGGGTGGGCTAAAGAAGGCGTGCTGGAGGAGATACAGGTATATTAGGAACAAGTTAGAAGTTGCTAACTCAGTAGAAAAGGAGTGGATGGAGGGCTGAAAATGAAAATAAGACCACCTACTCGAAGGAAATGGAAGAGGATGTATTAACTCATTTTCAGGTAAGACAGAAGATCATTTAAGCAGAGAACTGACCTATCAGATAGGCACTGCATCAAAGACTAAAAATTGGAGGATGTAGGATGGATTGTTGATAGTTTAGAGGAGAGTAATGATGCAAAATACCCAGGAAGTAGGAGTAGGCTAAAGAATTTATGCATCTGGGACTACAATCTGGATCTCGTTACATAAATATAATAAAAACACATAACATATACAACACTATTTTACATATATAATTTGTAATCTTTAATCCTTATAGCAGCCCCAGGATTAGATACTTTTAATACACTTTCTCTTGTGGGAAAACAGAGGCAACAAAGAGTTTAGGTAACTTGCCCAGGTACATACAGTTAATAAGGCAGAGCCAGAAATTCTGAGTCAAGAGACTGGCTCCTGAGCTTGTCCTTTCCACCACCATGCTACTCTGCCTCTCTAGATGGCTGGTGGCTTGGGGACAGTTGTATCACACTCAGCAAGGCACATGGCTTCTTCGTACATTCGTCACTTTGAATATAAAAGTGGGCGTGACCCTAATTATTTACCTAACAATTCCACTCCTTTAAGATTGGGGGATAATACACTATAATCAAAACTGTATTTTACTAATATGGAGATCGTTTACTTATGTACTGCTATCATTGAGTCATTTAAACAAAATATATTAAGCACTGACTACAACACATTCATCAAACTGAAATCCTAGTTATTCTAGAAAGCTGTTCTTTCCCTTTGCTGCCAAATATCACTCCCTTCAAAGACTTTGTTAATTCCACTCATCGGAAGTCTGACTGTAGACCCCCTATAGTTCCTTTCTACAGGCAAGTTCTGATGTCCAAGTTTAATTGTAATTCTCTTGAAATGTAATTTTTTTAATTGAGGTCCTTAAATATCTAATATATATATTTGTTAGTAGAAAATTCTAAGCAATTCAGGTTATTAATAGTATAATTCACTGTGTAGATAAGGGAAATAACTGGAGCATTGCCAGTCACATATTGGTCACTTAAGGAAATTCTTTTTTTTGATGATATACTACTAGTAGTTGATAAATATTACTGACAACCATCATTTTGGCAGTATCTGTGATTATCCATCCATTTATATAAGAATGTATGTATATATGTACCTAAACTATATATGTATATATGTCTGGGTCAGCAGGTAAATAAAAACTAAAGATGGCAGGCTAAGCCGATTATTTCCTATCCAAATGACATTCTCTCTCTCTCTCTCTCCTCTCTCTCTCTCTCTCTCTCTCTCTCTCTCTCTCTCTCTCTCATACATACACAAGATTTTGAGAATAAATCATTTATAGTATTAGATAACAAGAAAGTTTTCATTAATTCTTTAAGAATAACTCAGCCCAAAGGAAAATGTAGCCTAAAACATGGATGAAATTCTTTGTAGTGTTCTTTGTTTATTTGTTTTTTAATTTTTTTTAGTTTTAAAGAATCTTAAAACTCAGAGTCTATGGATAAAGAGTGTGGAGTTTGGTCTTGTTGGGGGAACCAATAAGAAATTACTTTAGAGCAGCAGGACTGAAAGACTTACATATGCCGCCCTGGAGTAGACTAGGAGCAGCAGCCACTTCTGCCCACAGTGAATGTCCTGGGACCCAGGAAGCATCCTGGTAGCTTCTTCTCCCTACAGCACTCAGCTTTCTAAAGTTCCAAGCAAACTATACTGGTTCATATTCATGCAAAACCTGCCTACCATTATGTCAATTATGGATTTTAGGAAAAGCGTTTCTGTACAGTAAGTTGTTAAAAATCAGATGGGGTATGCAAAAAGTTTGTTACTGCACTTTTTGTGAAAATGTTGGTTTATAACTTTTTTCCCTATCATGAAGTTCTATTGCCATCACCATAAATAATAGACTCATTGCAATGAAGAAAGAATGTTTCACATATTCTATGGAGAAAGTTTTCCAGTAATCTAACTCATCACACATCTGATTAAAGTTAGTGAGATTATAATCAGCCAGAATCTTGAATCAATTACACATGGCAACTGCTATTCTTGCAGTGCATACTTAAAATTATAACTTAATGTTCCTAACATTTGAAGTCTTTGGAAAAGTAGCTATTTTAAAGGTAAAAATAAAAGCCTTTAGCATTTATTCTAGTAATTTGTATACAATTAATGTAACTTAGGCATGTGTCATTTTTCTGATGAATTATTACGAATTAAATATTAATATAAATGAATATAATTCCAAGAGACATGTCCAAAGAAATTTATAGAAATACTTTATTTTGTCATTCATAACATATTTCTCGATTAAAATAAATTAAGCATGTTAATTGGAGAATGATATACATTATAATAATAGTCATTAGGGCTAAATGTGCTTTATAAATTTTAGGTGACACAAAGCTTGAGAAATTTCATCTTCAACCACTAGAGATTTAATAAAGTTTAAGATTCTGGGAACATAATCTGACCAATTATTTCAAAGTTTTATTACTTACTTTAAGTTCCAAGGACTTAGAAATAATCATGTGAGGAATCACAATCACTTATTTGGTACTTTGTAATTCTTTGTGATATTAGGACAAATATGAAGTGGTGCTGGTTTATGCTTGTTGTCTTGGCATAATTATTGCGAAGATAACATTCTGAAAAGTGTCCTGGTTTGTACGGTAGTCACCTTACAAACACAGTGTCTCACTCTAAAAAGTTTCACTCTGAAAGTGTCCTGGTTTGTACGGTAGTCACCGTACAAACACATACAATGTCTGAATAGCAGTGTGTGATTATTGCTCTGATATAGACATGGGGAACATAACAGCGAGCTCTAGAAGGGGATGCTATAGGAGACTTCAGCAATCATGGAGGACTTCTGAGAGGTGATGGTACCTTACAGCTTCCCAAATTGAAAGGACATTGAGGTCAGAGGAAACAAATAAAAAGTCGTTTAGGCATTAGGTGAGAAAGAGCTTGTGTATTCACGTAACTGCTTGGCAGAAGAATATAGATACATTGGGAACAGCATGAACCAAAGCTTGAAATGTCATGAGGACAGATAATACAGTGTGATTTTGTCAGCAAAATGCACTGCGTCCTGAAAGTCAAAAGGAGCCATGGAAGGTTTTAGTCAGGATTGCAGCTGGAGACAATACATCCTGGTGGTTCCACTTCCCAGTCCTCTCGGATTATGTGCGCCTCTCTCACTAATAAAACTTGACCCCAGCCACTGCACTGCCGCCTAGACCACTGCAGCTGCCTCTGAACTGGCCCTCTTTCCTCCAGCCCTGCCCCCTGAAGCAGCCTGTGTCCTGCTGGTAACACATGGGGCAGCCACTCCTCTGCTAAAATGTTCCAATGGGTTACTATGACAGTTAGAGAAAATGGTAAATCTTAACTGTCCCTGTGTGACCCACATTTACGTAGGGACTCTTAGCTGTCCCTATGTGACCCATCCTTGTCAGCCTCCATGCTGTCTCCCTCCATTCTTCCACTGACCTCTTATTTTCCTCATAGCACCTAGGAGTGCATGAATTACCTCATTTAAAATATGTTCACAGGCCGGCTGAGTGGTGCCATGATTAAGAGCTGGCCTGGGATGCCAGCGGCCCCGGTTCGGTTCCCACATATGAGGGCCAGTGACACTACCCTCAAAAAAAAAAAAAATTAAAATATGTTCCATAATTTATTTTCACAAGAAACCTCCAAGAGAAGAATCTTAATGTCAGTCATCACAGTACCTCTAATGTGTAAAACACTGAAGTACAATCAAAATACAAAAAACTGAAAATGTTGAATTCATTATGTAGTATTGCCATCTTAATGATGGAGGAAGATTGTCAAACTTACTGTAAAGATTTCTGTGTTTTCTTCAACATTTATATAAACTTCTGTAAATGTGGGTGTACAATATATATAGTTAACAATAAATCAAATATAAGATTCTTACAAACATTGGCTTTTATTTATTTCGTTTAGTATTCCTTGTCCAACCCTTGTCCTCCCATTGTATATAAGTGTGTATGTGAGAGAGAAAAAGACTGATTGAAGATTGAATTTTTTTTGCAATGAAAACTACATATGATTGTTAATAATTTCAAGCATACAAGTAAAAAGAAAACAGTAAATTATTCTATATTTTAAATGTACAATATTGTGTGTTTTTATATTTAAGTATTTAGTCTTCCATAATTGTATGTGTAACAGATATGCATATATAATTCTCTTTTCTTTCTAGGAATTCAATATTTTTTTTAAATTCATGGAAACTACACATATATGAATCTCTATAAGCCTATTATAGAAGAAAGATATTTTCTTCTTCAGAGACTCCCCTCCCAGCTCAGCCTGTCCCAGGGAAAAAGGGCACGCTCTAAAGCTTCGTTCCTTCACTGCTTCTTCTCTTGGTTTAGCTGAAGGGTTGTGCTGAATGCGTGTTTTATTTAGATAAATGCCAGATGGCTAAGGGTAAGAGCAGTAATAAGCTGAAGCCAAGGTTTATTCTGTCATCATTATGGACTTCTGCAATTATATACAAAATAATTAATGCAATCACATTTTCAAAAAAAAATATGCTAATTAAAAATTTTGACTTTATAGTGAAAAAACAGAAAAAAGATAATTGGTTAGGATTGCCAGCTGTTAGACAACTCTGGTCATCATTGTATTAGATATTTTCAATGCTACATAGAGCTGACTTTGAATCAAAACTGATGAAGAAGTAAGATTTGGAGGTTAGCTCTGTCAGGGTGAGGTACTACTCATGAGTTGCTAACAAATTGGAAACTTCTTCCTGTTTAATGCTCTGGGCTATGGTAAAGAGTTTGCAGCCTGTATAAAATTTGTGTGCACAAAGGTTTGTTTGATAATGATGTTGAAATATTCCCCGAAGCCATGTAATAAGCCAAAATCTTGTACATTACTTGAATTAGATGTTTTCTAAATATTTTAAGAAGCAGACTTAAGATAGCTTCTTAAAATATAATATTGAGCTATATTATAAATATGACATAGCATGATAAAATATACATGTTTAAAATAATTTTATATGTACTTGTTACCTTATTCAACTGCTTAAAAAAGTCTTTAAGACTTGGATCAAGAAATGTGCTCATTAGGCTGGCCGAGTGGCGCGGTGGTTAAAGCGCTGGCTTGGGAAGCCAGCGGCCCCGGTTTGGTCCCACATGTGAGGGCCAGTGACACGGCCCTCAAAAAGAAAAGAAATGTGCGCATTGAACAATATAATTGGCTTTGAACATTGAGAGCACAATATTATGGGATTTCTGTCTGTATCTCAGTTATTATTTCTTAGATGTCAAATTCAGTGTATTTTCAGAAACTTTTTAAAGACATTTTTCACTGCAAGAACATAGCCCAGCCGACACCGTAATCTTAGTCTGGTAGGGCCTGTTTTAGACTTCTGACCTACAGAATTGGAAGATAATAAGGTTAAGGTGGTTTAAGTCACTGAGTTTGTGGCAATTTGTTACAGCATCGGTGGGAAACTAAAACGGATTTTGGTATCTGAAACTTGGATGGTACTGTAACAAACATGCAAATGTGGAAGTGACTTTGGAACTGGGTGATGAGAAGAGGCTGGAAAAATAGTGAGGAACATGATAGAATAAGCCTAGATTGCCTTGAACAACGTGTTTGTAAAAACACGAATGTTAACTCTGAGAGTAAGGAGACAGTAGGAAATGAGTGCATCGTAGAGAAAACATATATCATCATGAACAGACTGTGGGTAGAAATAAGAACTTTAAAGGTACTGCCAGAGAGAGCTTAGGTGGAAATGAGCTAGATGTCAATTGAAACTGGAGGTAAAGCTAAGCTGAATGGTAGTCTGTAGTTGTTTGTAAAACAAATTTTGTAAACAACGAACTTGTGTATTTAGCTGAAGAAATTTCTAAGCCAAGGGTTTGTTTGCAGTGCGTTCTTCTTGCTGCTTACAGGAAAATGTGAGAAACGATAGAAGAAAGCAAGAATGGCTAAGCAAAAGGAAGCCAGGGCTCGATAGTTATGGAAATTGTCAGTCTATGCAGATTGAAAAAAATGCTAAAAGGAGGAGACTCACTATTAGAAAAGTGTGCTCTGCAGAGAAGGGCAAAAGGTGGACAACCTTTAGTTTGTTCCTCAGAAGGGCCAAAAAATCAAAGTAAGCAGTCACCCAGAGGGCCCTGTGGAGATTACTCATGTGACTCCTGGGTTCTCTCAGCGACCTCAGCGGAAGCCAGTAACAGATACAGGATTGCCCCAGAAAGATGTGTGGGGGAGCCTCTTGTCTAATGAAGTTAATCTTTGTGACATACATAGAAGAATCACAATATTCTTGAGAATTTTATACCAGTTTGGGTTGACGGGGACACAGAGGACAAAATATAAGGTTTCTAGACTCTCAAACTGTATAGGCAAGAAATAGGCTGATAAAACTACTCAGCTTAAAACACTCGCTACCCTTCAGGTGAAAGGAAGGGTGACTTGGAGATTGAAGCCACAGGCTGGAGGCAGAAGCCATGAAACCACAGGGCAGGGCCTTGAACCATAGAGGATTTATAAACAGACCTTGAAACCTAATGCAGTTTGACAGGCTGGAATTCAAAATTTCTTAGGACTAGGGATCCCTTTATCCTTCTAGTTCCTCCCCTTTCCGATTGAAATGTCTAGAACTGTTTTCCTGTGCTTTTCCTATCATTGTATTTTAGGAGCAAACATCGTGTCTTGTGTTTCACAGGTGCACAAATGTAGCGGTATCCTGTCTCGGGATGGATGGCACCTGGAGCCTTGCGACTAAGGACAGCCCATCCCCCATGATTGCGTAAGTCAATTCCTTAAAATAAACCTCTTTCTATATATTTACGCAATCTCGTTGGTTCCGTTTCTCTGGAGAAAGAACCCTGACTAATGCATATCTTAACATATTCTACTTCAAACACATAATAACTTAAAAAAAGTTAAATGTAGAAATTTTATTATTAGATGATCCATCCCTTCCCCTTTTAGGTGTGTTATTATTGGTATACATATTACACCTACAAATGTTGTGAACCCGTTTTTATAGTTATTACTTTAGAAAATTTTGCTCTATAAAAGTTCATGGTTTTAAAGAAGCTGCAAGAAGAAAGGAAGGCAAGTACGTATTTATGGAGTTAGTTATATTAACCTTATATTTACCTTTCTGGTTCTGTTCACTTCTTCCTCTGGATCTGAGTTACCATCAGGTGCCATTTCCTTACTGCCATACAGCATTGTTCCCACCTTTTTCCTTTGTGCCATTTGTCAAACTTTTTACATTTGTATAGTTTAAAACCTAGCAATACATTTATACATATATTATTTTATGTAACAAAACTGTTAGGAGGAGAAAAAGAAATATAGAAATTTATTGTCTTTTATTACTACCTACATAATTTCCTTTATTGACATGCTTTGGTGTGTGTGTGTGTGTGTGTATGAGTTTGAATTACTAACTGGTGTCACTTGCTTTCAGCCTGAAGGTTTTCCTTTGTAATTCTTATAAGACAAGTGGGCCAGCAACAGATTCTCTTTAGATTTGTTTATGACTGTTATTCATCGTAGATTTATTATTGTTATCCTTAATTATTTTGATAGATGAATATTTTTAAAATTTCCATTTTAATATTAATAGAATAAATAATGATAGATATAACCCACTAAACAAAGGTTTTGTGGGTCCTCAATAAATGTTGAGTGTAAAGGTGTACTGAGACCAAAAAGTTTAAGAATTGTTCGATTACATGAGTGATAGAAAGTCAAATTCCTTTCCTCTACTACATCCTATAATTTATTAAATTCACACATTCATGTTTAAATTAAATTCTGTAAGTCATTATAAAGTTTTGCTGCTTTTAGGTAACATCACTTTTCTACCCCTTTGCTTTAGTCAACATTTCAATTTTATTATTATGATTGCCATTTTATTCAGAGTCAATAGTAGATGTATGGTATCGACGATGTTCTATGAGTAGTTAATTGAGTCGCCTTGAATGGAGAGCTCTAGCACTGTGCCATTTGTTCTGCCAACATGGCCAATGGGATAGTAAGGGAGGCCACAGCGTACCTGTTAGGTGTTTGCTGACAGTGAGGAGGTAAAGACAGAGGACAATAGAGAACATAAAATATTCACATAGTTCCATTTGTTTTGCCCATTTGGAAAATCAGTATTTTAACAATCGTACTTTAGAATATCCAGGATCATGAGTCTACTATGTTAAGAAAAATAGAGTTTATAGAGGTGGAGACTGAAAACACCAAGTGTATAAAATGTCTTAAAAGTATCCACCCTGGAGCTATAAAAAGGGAGCAAACATACCACTAGCAGAAGCTAAGCCAGGAATGATTGTCCTGCTTTTCACCTCATGTGCATTACATTTTCCTTATGGTATTTGATATCCTTCCAGTACCATTCTGTAAAGGAATATTATGCTGTGTTATTTAGGCTGTTTTTAAAAACCTAGGTGGAAAGGTAAATACCAAAATTGTATAAAGGATATTATATTATTTTCAGAATCTTTTTTAGGGGGGTAGTAGGACACTTTTTTTAGGGGGTAGTAGGACACTTTCTAGGGAGCAGGGGCTCTCCACTCAATCTGAGTACTTGGTGGAGAGGATTTAGTTAAGTTTTCAGGTATGAGTTGTGCCATGTGCAACATTCAAAGAAACCAATTACTTTACAGTTGATATCTGAAAATCCAGTGTATTTTTTTTTTCTTATTAGGTATTACAATTTCACATCCATGTTGTACAACCGATGTCTGTTTTCCTTTTCTTTTTTTCTTCTCTCATTCTTGAATAGGCAGTACTTGGAAAGCATGAAATACAGTGTGAGGGAAGGTGGCCAATATAAAAAAGAAATTACAAATATAATTTAATAGTTGGACACCAACTAGTAGTTAATACTATGTAAAGATTTGTCCAACCCATTGATGATATAATTAAAGAGGATTAAAATATCTCTGTGGAAGGATGCCAAATGTGTATGCCCTTCTTGAGGCAAGCATATTGATTGTTGTCTTTTGGATGAGTGTCGAAAAGAAGGCATCAGCGATGTCAAAGGCTGCAAGCAAATGCCAGTGAAGGCAGCCAAATATTCAATTCCTATAGGTTCAAAAATGGTGACATTCTTATTAAAGAATTGGTAGTTTACAGTGCACTGCCCAACAGACTGGCTTCCAGAAAATGATGCCTGATACCCATGTTCTATCTTGTAAGAGAAAGACATTTTTTTTTTTCTGCAGACATTAGTTCATCATGTCTTTGGTAGCAATAAGGAATACAGATATTTTTGGCCCTGCATTTATGTGACCACTCTCGTTGCTAACAGTAGGGTCACAGAGGACACATTTGATTAGTATATTCACACACCTGCATATGCACAGTATCTAAAAAGGAGAAAGCATGGTCCATGTAAATGATGATATGATGATGATTACAATTATAACCTGTAAGTTCAGTATGTAGTAAGCTCACAAAGGTATTTACCTTCCTCCTGAAAAGGGAATGAAAACTGAGTTTCAGCCCTAGTTTTGGTCTCTGTCACTTGTCTTTGATCTTCAAAGGAAAATCAGTTCTACATTTTCACATTAGCCTATCTGCTTACCTGTGTCTCTGCTTAGTGGTAACATCCAAATCTAGTCTTGACTTAACCTTGGGTTATCTGCTTTTCACTATTGTAACTATTATGGTTTTTAGCTGAGCGCATACAAGTAATATACCTACTCGTAAGTCCTTGTTCGGATCTAAAATATTCTGCACAGCAGTATTAGGTGAACCACTACTGCCATGTGGGATTAATGTAAAGTGGGGCTTATTGGCGAAACTTAGAGACAAGGGGAGCACCTGTGATTCTGAAGCGCTAAGCATCCTACAGAAAGATCAGTTGGGGTTGGACATGGCCAAAATCATGGAAAGAATGTCACAAAACAGATTCCATGCCACGATTATATGTATGTTTACAGGAGACCTGAAAGGGGGAGCAGAAACATGTATTCAACCATGAAACAATTAGAGCTTCCTGATCAAGGAGAGGACTTTGTAGCACTCTCCTGGGAGCACCATCCAGAGGGCTTTTGTCCTGTTTAGCTAATTTTTGTTCAGCTGCTAAATGTAATTCTATAGCCATCCATATTGGCCTCTTAGCATTAAAACATTTATATTAACTTATGAAATTATATAGTTATCATAGTGATGTTTGTGAAATATCAACAGGATGGACACAAAGTAAAGGTTCATTGTGGAATTTAATTTTTAAAAAATTTTAAATTAAGGTCTATCTGAACAGTGGACTATCTTTCTCCACCTCTCCATCTCTGTGCAAAGAAATAAGAGTCAGTGAAGGTGCCTTCTATCTTTTTGTTTATGCAAGTAAAAATAATAGATATGAAAATAATTAGAGTTAGATGCATAGTCATTTAGAAAATATTTGAAATGTAGAGTATGTCTGAGAACAGGAAAGAAGAATGTGAATGTGGGATAAATATTTACTTTTCATCAAATATATTTTATATGATATGGTTTTTTTAACCAGTTTAATGTACTGTTTTTATCATTAAAATAAGAACATACAAGGGGAAAGATATTCATTTCTAATACCATTCTCAAATAAAAAGAACCAAAGTTCCATGGAAATACAGCTGATTCTAGGGTTGGGGCATGGAAAATCAAAGATGAACATTGAACATCTTGCTGTGACAGGAAATAAAAAAAAAAAAATTAAGGGGTATTTTAAAAGAACACCGGAGCCACATTAGAGAGCCACTGATGGCCAAAGCAATAAAATAACTGATGACCTATTGAATTATAACCCAAGGTATAAAATAAATACTCATGAGTCCATACTGATACAAATAAATGATCAAATGGATAAATAAAATGAAGGGGTGAGGGAGGATAACAAATGTGTTCAGAATTCCAAATAATTTATGTAGATATTCTTTATTCAAGGAGGTGGGACATAACTCCCTCTTTTTAAAGTATGGGATGCACAAAGTGACTTCCTTGCAAAAAGAAAAAAAATAGTAGCTTTAGAGTGGAGAAGCATGACAAGCACTGTGTCATCCAGATGATGAAGGTTAATATCAATAGTGATAAGTGATATTGATAGCATAAACCTTTGATAAGGTGTGATGAGAATTGCACTTGACCTCTGTGGTTTTCCTCCCCCAAAATGCATAAGCCTTGTCTAACATTGAGAGGAAAAAAAAAAAAAATCAGGCAAACGTAAATTGAAGGACAGCCTTAAGATACGTTATCAGTACTCCTTAAAACTGTCAAGGCCATCAAAAAGTCTGAAAAAAAATCTCACAGCCTAGAAGGGTCTACAGAGACATGGTGACTAAATGTAATCATGTTTATCTTACATGGGATCCTGGAACAAAAAGGGCATTATCTAAAACCTAAGGAAACCCAAATGAAGTATGGACTTCATTAATAATAATGTATCAGTATTGGTTCATTAGTGTGACAAATAAACCATACTAATATAAGATGCTACTAATAGGGAAAGCTAGGTGTGGAGTGTATGGGAATTCTGTACTAATTTTAAAATTTGCCTGTAAATCTAAAACTGTTTAATATAAAATTTTATTTTAAAGGAAAAAAAATATAGGCATAATAGGTATAATATTAAAACCCTTCTTTAATTTCAAAATGAATAAAAACAATTGTATCCTCCAATAAATTAATTAGTATTTTGTATTTGTAAGAGTGTGTTATACACTTTCCTCAAATATTTTCAATAAAGAATTAGTGCATTTTAAGGATAAATACTGTCAATAATAAATTAAGCAAAAGTTATATGGACATATGGTTTCTTTCTCTGTTTAAATATGTTTTTAATAAAAACTGCAGGATGATTTATAAAATGAAGAGGACTGAGTATTACTGAAATGTCTTTGAAGTTGTTAAAATGGATTGGCTTCTTTTTCCTCAAGGTTTTATCAAAATATGTCATTTTATTCTTCAGCAGAACATACTGTATTTAATTCAAAATACTTATTTTTTTCTATTATGACTTACACAACTCATATTTGATGCTGATTTCCCAGTGTATCAGCCATATTGTTGGAAGAATACTATTTCTTTGCAATATAAACACTTCACAGCTGAGAGATTTAAAACAAACTAAGCAATTAAAAGTTTTAAACATACCAAAGTAGAAGCAAGTACAGAAATTTGGGACATACTTTGAAAGACTCTAAAGTGTTCTTGTATTTCCTCATACATAAAAAATCTTTTACTGTTAAAATTCAAATATTGATTTGTCTGCTTTCAGCAAAGGCATAAAGGGACTTAGGGTACAATGACAAAGAGTTTGAAAGTAGGCTCAATGATACGTATTTAAATTATGTTATGTTTTTCTGTGGTATAACCAAGTAAAAATTGTCACATACATATACATGCAAGCACACTAACATCAACAATTTTGGACATTTATTTGCCCTTAATCTGAATGATAACCTAATGCTGACTCCAGGGTTTATGTGTTGGGGAACTGCTAACACTCAGTGCATAAATCCCTGGAACTTTCTTTGTATTTTTCCATTCTCTTGGGTCCCAAGCAATCCCATAGTGCTGTATTTGCAGCAGCAGATACAGAAATCCACAGAAGCCAAATATCTCAGGGAAGGGTAGGTTCATCACTGAGCAGTAAGCTATGATCTTAAGATGATGGGGCAAAAATCCTTTTTCTTCTGCTACCTTTTTGCCGCAGAGGCGCAGCTGTGGAAGCATGGGTCAGGGCAAGGTATTTAAAGCCCAACTTTCTGACCTGAGGACAGATGAAAGGATTCTCAGGTAACAAGAAAGTAAAGGGGGAGAATGGGAAGGGAGGAGCTTGGTAGAACAAGCTGATAAAGTTGAATAGGAATTTCTAGGCTCATGTGTTGATCACTGCTAATTAGCATTCTAAAGAAACTAAATATAAAGAAAATATTCTGAATGATTTATTATCATTTATTTACCTTAACAATATGAGCTTTTTATGGTATTTACTCAGCTTAATTTTTTTTCTAAAATTTCATGTAAATGTATAGTTTACATAAAGTGTACAAAAATTAAATTGTACGAATTGATGAATTTATGCAAATACATTCCCTTGTATCATCATCACTTTAAGACAAGGGGCAGTGTGTTGTTTTATGTCCTACTGAGTCCACTCTAGTTCCTGGAGACCTGATGAATGAGTGACATCCCCAGTGTCCTGTCCTCACAGCCCTGCTCAGCTCCTGTGGACTCAGCCTAGGGCTTCTTTTGTGGAGTCAAACCATCTCACACTTGGTCTTCCTCTTTTCCTGATGCCTTTCCCAGTACTACTGTCTTTTCCAAAGAACCCTGCCTCCTCGTGATGTGCCGAAGTAGGACAGCTTCTGTTTTGTCATCTTTGCCTCTAGCAATATTTCAGACTTAATTTGCTCTAGGACCCATTTGTTCATCTTTCTGGTGGTCCAGGGTATCCATAGAGCTCTCCTCCAACGCCATATTTCAAATGAATCCATTTTTTTCCTATTGGCCTTCTTCACTGTCCAACTTTTTCATCTGAACATAGTAAATGGGAAGACAAGGGTGCAGATGTTCTCAGTCTTGGTCTTTAAGAAGACATCTTTGCTTTTGACGATCTTTCCAAATTCTTCCATTGCGGCCCTTCCCACTCTCAGCCTTTTCTTGGTTTCTTGGCTGCAGTCTCCATTTGAATTGATGACTAAGCCAAGGTAAGCACAATCTTTACCAACCCCTTAAATCTCAAGTCAATCTGTCTGTAAAGGTAGCCAGTATATTAACTGTTATTACCATAGATTTATTTTCCTACTTTTTTTTTTTTAATTTTCCTACTTTTGAACTTCAAATAAATGTAGTCATACAGTATATACTTTCTTGTGTCTGGATTCTCTAGCTCAACATAATGAGATACATATATGTTAGAGCTTTGGACAGTTTGTCCTTGTTATTGTCTGTGCTATACCACTGTATGAAAATATCAGTTTATTTTTTTATTATACTCTGCATGGGCATTTGGGCTATTCCCAGTTGGGTTCTACTAAGAAAAAAAGTTTTATGTACATTCCTGTGTGTATCTTTCAGTGGACATAAATATTTGTTTATGTAGGGTACATATCTAGGAGTTGAATTGCTATTTCAAAATTGGCTGAATATCAGAATTACGTATGTTCAACCTAATACTCTCTGATTAGCACTTTTCAAATAGTGTCTTTTGATACTCATCTATTACCCCCTATTACCTATGCATCAATGAACTTATTCTATTTTTACCTTTCTCTTCTCATCTTCTGTATTTGAGGTCAGTAATTTCTAATCTGTCAGAACACTTATACCTTATTCTTACTCATTATCTTCAACTTTTGTCTTAGTCATAAATCTATAATTGCATATATTAAATGCCTACTATCAGTTCTTTCGCTGAAGTTTCCCCAGCATGTTTGTGTTGGAGTCAACTTACTTACCCTTTAGCAGATTACTCAAAAAGAGGTTATATTTATATAAAATTTGCTCTTTTTCCTAAGGGCCCAGGGGATTTTTTCTTCTTTCTTTTCTTTAAATTCTAATAATGCACTTTGTCTAAAAGAATTACTAGGATATGTCTTGCAGTCAACTGTTGAAGGTGAAGGTCAGTTTTCTTAGGTACATGGTTGACCCTGTCAGTATGTAGATACAAATATTGTAATTCCAGAGATTTTTCTTGGAAACATCTTTTTTACTTCCTTTTATTATTCCTTTTTATTATTATTACTTCCTTTTTTAATTTTTCTTCTTCAGAATCTGCAATTATGTATATACTGGTCTTTGCTTCTCTTCAATTTAAACTACTTGTCTCACTTTCCCTTTTAAGTTATCTCCTGCTTTGATTATCTTGGTTTTCTTAACTGTATTTTTCAATGTCTCTCATTCATTTGGGGATGAATTTATTTCCCTTATAAAACTTGTCATTTGATCTTTATTTTTGATATCATTTTGCCTTTTTCTTCATTTCTGATCTTAAATCCAATCACTATTTTATTTCTTCCTGGATTTCATCGTCTATGTGTTTAGTTTTTGAAGTTCTTGATGGTGTTATTCCCCCTTAGTATTTCCAAATGCTTGCATAAGTATACTAAATTGAGCTTAATGTTTTGCATTAGAGTTTCTTCTAATTTTTTTAAAGAAGAATTTATCTGTTGAAATATTTTGATTCTCACTTTCTCTTGTCTTTTTAATAGTTATTTGCCCAGTTTTAGACTTTTGTTGTTATTTCTTTTGGGAGCAGCAGTTAGGGGTTAGCGGTATCTCACAAGACTGTCAGGTCGATACTACCCTCTTCAGTCAATATGGTGATGTGCAATTGTGTTTTTTACCATAACGTTTCCTTTTGTTGTGGGACTGTAGCACTTAGTATGTCTTTTAGCTTTGTGTTTTGCTTTTGTTCTTTCAGGATCCCTTCATTTTCCTCACTTTCTATAATCTTTTTATTCACTTCTGCAGGTCCACACATCATTGTCCCTTTTCTATTTACTGCTTCCTAACCTCCTAGGAGCAATTGAGAATCATGACTTCTACCTTAGTTATTACATGTATTCAAATATTTTCCCTTTATCTCCTGCTAAGATCTGTCAGGTCTCAGACTTATTTTCAGGTTTGATCTTTTTTCTTGAATGTAGCAAAAGAAATTTTTCTTCCTGGGATGATGTTGTCTGTGCCCCTCACTCTTGAGCCCTTGGTTTCCCTCTTTTGCATGCAATCTCAGCAGGTTCCATGTACTCTCAATTCAGGGCCCTGGTATGAGCCATGTACTGCATGATCATGGTTATTTCTCTACTTCCGCATAAATGGAGGTTTGCACTAATTTGCATCTCCTGATATGCTGAGGTAGTGGTTATGTTCAGTTTTATTTGCTTTTTTTGTTGATCTGTTTGGTTTTATGGAGGATATGCAGAGAAACTCAGGTTTGGCAAATCAAAATTATTTTAGAATGACCTAGAAAGCAAAGGCATACATTTTTATTGGAACAGCATTCTTGTTCATTTTAAGTTTAGAAAATATCAAACATCAAACTCAATGAGAAATAAAAACAACTAAAGAGATGAACATTGCAAATATTCTGAGGCTTATATAGAATTTTATGAAAAAAATGCACAAATGTACGTATACTAGTTACATTATTCATAAGTTGTATCATGTCATATAACTATTTTGAATTTTTTCTCTTAATGATGTAATTTTGCAATATTTCTGTTATTGTAATGTTTTTCAGTATGATTTTCCATAGTATTTTATAAAATGTATCTAGAAATTTTACTTGTCAAAGATTGCTACACAGCAATATATTTGTGCACACTATCTAAAGGTAATCTTGATATTATCATAAAAAACACACGAAATAAACATCTCAGTATATAAAGATTTATTTTCAGGTTCAAAAGATAGTTAATATTGTTTTATTTGTGGCCAAAGTAGTTATATTTATTATTAAAAGATGGTTACCTTTTGACTATTAATGTTATAATTAATTGTGGAATAATTTATTTTACAAAAGATATTTTAAACACCTTTGAAAAATCTAGGCAAAGAGCCCATAAAACTGCAATAATCAACATTGCTGTAAAATTTTAAGAATGGATAAACACTGCTGAGTTGTTGCGTTTATTATGCCATCTGTTCAATCTATTTTCAGTCTGTTTTCATACATTACTAAATATGTCCCCAATGCTCATATCTTACCCACAACAAATACATAGGAGACTTCTTAATGTAAAAGCAATTTTTTTACCACCTTATTACTTTAACTCCAAAATGTGGCAATTAGCTCAGGCCAGGTAAAATTAATCTTATTATCTTTAAGTAGATAGCCAATAGTGTTGACTTATTACCCTGTTTCCTTTCACTGCTTGAAGAATGACCTTCTAACTTTTATGTCATGCCTGCTGTGACTCTTCTGTTTTCTACACCAAGCAGTAATATCCAAGTCACATTTCTGCTTTCCAAATTTCATTGGCTAGGATGTTTTGAGATAGGCTCTGACACTGGTACACGGGAACATGGGACATAAAGTTAAATGGGACATAAAGTTAAATCATATGCCTTTTCTCACTTGCATCTGTGTCTGATAGAGATCCTGGGTAGGGTGTATCTTGAATGACTAGGATAGAATCCCCCTCAAAAATCTTTAGAACTTTATAAATATCTCCAAAGGAGTGAAAGATATTAGGATTCAAAATACTGAGTTAGTTCATTAGGTACTGTATAATTTGTCCTGTGGTTGCTTTAATGAATTATCATAAACTTGCTGGTTTAACAGAAATTTATTCTTTCACAGTTCTGGAGGACAGAAGTCTAAAACCAAGGTGCCGGAAAGGCTATGGTTCCTCCAAAGGTTCTAGGGGCCAATCCTTCCTTTCCTCTTCTGGGTTCTGATGGCTCCAGGTATTCCTTGCTTTCTGGCTACTTAAATTAAACCTCTGCCTCCATTGCATATATGGAATAAATCCCATGTGATAGTGGTGTATAATTCTTTTTATATACTATTGAGTTACATTTGCTAATATTTTGTTGAAATTTCTGCATCTTTGTTCATGAGAGATATTAATGTGTAGTTTTCCTTTCTTGCAATGTCTTTGTCCAGTTTTTATATTTGGGTTAATTCTGGCTACATGAATGAGTTAGAAAGTGTTCATTTTCCTTTTATTTTCTGAAATAGGGCATAGAGACCAGTGGCATTTCTTGCTGGCTCTGCAGATTTTCTGTGACAGGGTCACAGACTCCACTGTATTTATGGCTGAGGTCAGCGCACCCCTCAGGCTCCATTTAGGGTCATCTGACCCCTTACAGCAGTGAGAACCTTCACAAGAGCTCTTCCATACCCTATCTGTATCTCCCACAGGGAGCACACCTGAAAGCTGTTACCTAAATTGCAGGAATTTAGGGAAATTGTGGGCACAATCCTTGGTGGCACATTTCTCAGTTGGGCCTGCTGCACATTAACGCAGGGACACTCAAAAAGGCAGTGTTCTCATAGAACCCAGAATGGGGTCAGGAAAAACATCTGTTGTTTTATTTTGCTCAGGATGCCACAGCAAAATACCACAGATTGGGTGGCTTAAACAACAAATATGTATTTTCTCATAGTTGTAGAAGCTGGAGGTCCAAGATCAAAGTGTCAGTGGTGTTGATTTCTCCTGAGGCCTCTTTCCTTGGCTTGTAGGTGGCCTCCCTCTTGCTGCTCCTAGATGGTTGTAGATGGTTGTCCCTCTGTGTAAGTGAGCTCCTGGTGTTTCTTGGTGTGTCCAAATGTCCTCTTCTTATAAGGTCACTGATGAGATTGGAATGGGGCCGGCCCTCATGGCCTCATTTTAATTTAATTACCCCCTTTAAAAGTCCCATCTTCAAATACAGTCACATTTTGAGGTACTGGTTATGAGTTCAATGTATGAATTTTGTGGGGATACAATCAGCGCCTATCTATCTATCTATCTATCTATCTATCTATCTACCTACCTACCTACCTACCTACCTACCTTTCTATCTACCTACATCTATCTATCTATCTATCTATCTATCTATCTATCTATCTATCTATCTATCTATCATCTATCTATCATCTACCTATCTATCAATCAATCTATCATCTATCAATCTATCTATCTATCTATCTAATCCATCATTTAATCATTTCTCTCTATTCAAATAGCAGGCATTTTGATCTAAAAAAATAAACCTTATTATTTTCTTTCACCTCCCTTCATTTTTTTTTTCCTCTCTTACTATAAGAAGTGCTAGATTTTTAAAGTTCCCCCTTTCCCTTACTTGATTTCCTAAGTCACACCCTCCTATTTCCAGTCACTTGGGAATATGGAGGTAGGAGAATTTAAAATAAACACTGAAAATATTATTATAATTACATTGTCTCCGATTCTTGATGATAAAACATCAGATATAGATATATTAAACAATTCTTATAGTCATAAAATATTTTCAGTAACTTTCTGAAATGATATATAACTGGAAAACAAATAAATTAACAATTTTTAGTTATAACTATATAAACTGTAAATAAAAACATACTTTTTAAAAGTTTTTGATGCTTTTAACATTTTTAAAGCCTCAACAATTATTGGCTTTATAATATGAAAAAGCACTATAAATTTCATCAAATAATAATTATACATTTTCCCCCTGAGTAGATAAAAGCTCATTTAGTCTCCTGGGTATGGTTTCCTAGATTTTTTTCCCCACATTTCAGTAGTATCTTTAAACATAGTTTAAAGTTTCTAATAAACTGTGAATTTTAGTATTTGAGTTTGCCCCAAACACTGACTTGCATTCTGTGAGAAAATGTATAAGGAGGATTAAAAACAAAGAGGACTTTAAATACATAAAGCTATGAGATCTAATTCTACATCAGAATTTTTCATCATTTTTGTTAAGTATTGTGCAAATGCCATAAACTGAGTTTAGCATAGAAAGAAAAAAATTTCATCCGTTAATAATAAGAAAAATTCAGCTCAAATGATGATAGAATAAGTTTGGCTATGAACTAAGAGAAGGTAGTTTCAAAATGGGTATGATTTTGAATCCAGAGTAGTATTAAAACAGACCAAAAAACTTTACCCAACAAGCCATATTGAAGATGCACAATGATAGTTTTATATTGCAGTGAGAATTTCTATATAGAATGATTTTAATATCATATTGCCAAGATTCTTGGGTTTTACATAACATATTAAATGCACCTAAATAAGAAAAGATGCAAAATCATAAAGATTACTAATTTTTTTACCTTTTCCTAAAGTAGAGAGTTGTTGTAATTGGACAATGGCAATCAAATAAATTAATCACTAACAAAGGGTGACAGAGATTTTAGCATCTTATAAATGACCAACAAAGAATAATTTTTATTAAGGTGTGTCATATGCAATTCTTTTTGAGAAGTGATGTATATTAATAGATAGATAAACAGATAATAGGTAGGTAAGTAGGTGGTAGAAATGTAAGTAGGTAAATAGACAGATGGTTGGATAGATAAATGTGTAAGAAGAAATTGAAATATATTCTTTGAAAATGTTTTAGGAATTTAGTATTTAGGAATCCTAAATACTTCTATGTGTAAAAGGGATAGGAAGATACAGTAGTTGCTGGTGATGTCCCCCCCCACACACACACACACATTTGGAAACGAAAACTGTTTTCATTAAAAAATGGACGCATTTGAATGAGTACAGAGACCTTATTTCTCAAGGCTTTAGTTCTAAAGATACTTTATCTCAAGTAATTGTTCTATAAGAATGTGAGGGACGTTTATTTATAGATGATCCTGACTGTGTCATTTCTTTTTTCATTCTACTAACAATAGTTTCTTCAAGCAAAAGCACTTCCTTATTAATGAAATGGATAGGTTTGATATTTTCTGATGGAGTATCTAGCATCCATTTAAAAGGCTAGGAAGAAATGTCCACCTTTCCTTTAGGGTGATTACATAGATTGTCACTGGCAAGCATATGCTCTTCACGGTTCCTGAAATATTGATTGAAGAAATGGGTTTTATTGATGTGTTATTTTTCCATAAGACAAATTAGAGGTCTCAATAATCTATCTGACTAATCTCTACATGTGTGTTTTGGAAGCTACTATAGCAAAAAGACAAACGTCGGAGGAGTCTAGAGGTCTTCAAAATTATCCTATAATAAAATATCGACTTTGGCAATCAGTTGGCCTCTTCAGAACCATATCCTGGGAAAGAAATTCCCTGCTTGATGACTCTTCAACTTTCAAGCTAAGTCCAGCAACGACACTTCTGCTCACCTCTTTCCTTATCCTTTCTTTACCTAATATATTGCATTGTCGGAAACGTCAAGACTCATTTTCCTATGTTTTTCATTGCAAAAATGCATCATGACTTCCGACAACCCAATAATTCTACAAGCCCACCAGGAAGCTCTTTTTCTGTTCTTCACCTCTTAAATAAACCTGCCTTTCCTTATCTCTTAAACATATGGTTTTTTTTAAATGTTGTTTTATTGACTTTTTTAAAGAGTAGCTTTAGGTTCACAACAAATTAAGAGGAAGGTACAGAGGTTTTCCAAATACCTCTGCCCCCAACACATGAACAGCTTCTCCCATTATCAGCATCTCCCACCAAATAATCCATTTGTGATGACGGATATACCCACATTGACACATCATAACCATCCAAAGTCCATAGTTTACATTAGGGTGCACTCTTGGTGTTGTACATTGTATGGGTGTGGACATATGTGTAATGGTATGTAGCCACCATTGTCGTGTGTATTTTCACTGCCATACAACTCTCTCTGCTCCCACCTATTCATCCCAGCCTCCCTCCCTCCCATGACACCTGCTGCCTGAGACCATGATCTTTTTATTACCTCTATTGTTTTGCCTTTTCCAGGATGTCACAGAGCTGGAATCACACAGTATATAACATTTTCACATTGCCTTCCTTCCCTTAGTAATATGCACTTAAGGTTCCTCCATGTCTTTTCATAGCTTGATAAGTCATTTCCTTTTAGTGCTGAACAATATTTCATTGTCTGTATGGACTACAGTTTATCTGTTCAATGGAGAACACCTTGGTTGCTTTCAAGTTTTGGCAAGTATGAATGAAGCTGCTATACACGTCCAACCTTGGTTTTTCTACCCACCTAGTTTGGTGTAAACCAATCAGAATCCGTGGCTTTAAAATTCGTCAAAATCTGACCTAGGAAAACTTCATGGACTCCAAAGCACCAATGCCATTCATTGTTAAGCCTGACTTTCCTAGAATTTTTGGAGTAGAATATGTTGGTCTGAGTACCATTGAATTTTTTGGATCCTAAGACATACACAAAATCCCTCAAATATGACTGCAGCTTAAAACCCACAGCCAGAGCTTTCTCCTCTGCCATAAACAACACTTCAGATGCACCATCAGAAAGGAAAGAAGATTCTGCAACTGTCACTAGGCTATAGGGTTTGATGAATGCAGGCTTTTTGTTTGGCCATCTGCTCCAGGGAGGAAGGATGAATGCCAGTATCTTTGGTGACTGTATGTTTCCCAGGTACTTTGAAGGGTACAACATCAGAAAGCTCTTCATCTTTTAGCTCCTTGGCCAGGCTGTGCAAGCCCAGTGAGGACTCATCCTGCTCTAGTCGAGAAACTACAAAGGTAGCAGCCAGTTGGTCTGCAGTGTGGCTCATGGTCTCATGGGTGGAGAGCTCAGCCTCTGCAAGATGCTCAAATGATAGGAATTTCAATCTGAATTTACAGATAAAAGATAGTTGCTGACCCAGAGCCTTGGCCTGATTGAAATCAAGAATCACTTTGCTCAGATGACAAACAGAGGCATCAGCTACTAACCCTACACCTACCATGACCACATCAGACTGGCCAAAAGCGATCAAGCAAACTTTTTTGATTATGCCTTGGTTGGCAGAGATGCAAGCCATGGTGACAAGTGTGAGCAGGAGTCTTTCTAGTCACACTGCTTCTTGTAACTTCCTGTATAACTTATACTAAATATGATATAATCAACTGGTCCCAAGCAACAACCTCAAAAAGTGCTGCTCTAGCCAAATCATGTGGCATGAGGTCTTTACATGAAGTGCCTGACAGGAAAAATAGAATGCAAACACCATCAACTACCGCGATATTCCTCATGCTGTGCGTGGCTGGACCACTGGGTCAGGTCATAGCTGGGAGAAACAGCTCAGAGATCTTAGAAAGTTGGAGGGCCCATTTTGATGTACTGGGAAGATTTTTAACAGTGTAAGTCAGGATGGAGGTCATCCCAACAGCGTGTAATGCTAGCTCTCATCTGCTCAGGATCCTGCTGCAGGTAATGTTTGGACCCAAGCAACAGGACTCTGATGGACCAAGGGTTGGGTCTAGTCTAGCCCTCTGTTGGGCGCCACTGATCTCACAGATTCATTGCATACAAATTTTCAAATATCTAACAGTTAATTTAAGTATCATGACTCTTCGCTTCCATATCTTCCCCCTTCACCGTAACGTATTGGTACAGTAAAGATGTATTTCATAGTGGCATCTTTGTGTGCAATGAATCTGTGAGATCAGTTGCCCCCAATGGAGGGCTAGAAAGGACCCCTCTCACCTGTCTGCAGGATCCATGAGCTTCTAGGGACCTCAAGGGCTGCCTGCCAGCTGCCTGACCAGAAAACCTAGCATCTGCCTTCTCCCTTCCAGAAGAGAAAGAGTCATTTCCACCCCATTCACCAGAAGTGAAGGGCATGTTTAAGGGACCAGACAGGAGCTCAGCATCAACACCAGGGTTTTAGTCAGGCAGCACATGCAGAGCCTGGCTGGGCGGGGCTGTGGGAAGAAAAGTCCTCTGGTCCACAGCTGGGACTTGATGTGCTTTTCACTTTCATTCTTTTCTGCTGGAGAAGCTAGCCTCCAGAGCGATTGGCAGCCTCAGTGGTTTCCGCCGCCAGGAAACCTCTGCTGCTCAGGTAAGCCCTAGCAGAGGGCACCCCATCCCTGGGCACAGCTTCTATGGAAACTGGGTCGGCCCCAAAGCTGCATCTTTCCCTCTCAGCAAGTTTTTAAAAAACATTTCTGGTAAGACGAGTCTCCTGACTGGTTGTCTGAGAAAGTCTTTATTTCTCCTTCACTTTTGAAGGATAATTTCATAGAGTACAGAATTCTAGGTTGGTGGTGTGTTTTTTGTCTGTCAACATTTTAAATATTTTACTCTCTCTTGCATGGCTTCAGAGAAGTTGGAGGTACTGTTTATCTTTGTTCATCTTTGGTAAGGTGTTTTTTAGTGTCCCCCCCACCCCCCACCCAGCATCTTTCATGATTCTTTTTTTTTTTTTTTTTTTTAAGATTTTATTGGGGAATTGGTGGAGGGGAACAGCGTTGGGGAATCGGGGAAGGGGAACAGTTCAGTTTAGTTGCGGAGGGTGTTGCTTCACCGTTGGTATCGTCATTGCGCTCTTCCCGGATGAGGCAGATCGGTCGCTGGCCTCTGGATGGTCGCTCACCGCGGCTATTGGCAGCTCACACTTGGCTGCCAGCCACTCACGCTAACTGCGGGCCACTCACTGTAGCCTATGGCAGCCCACTGCAGCAGGGGCTGCAGCCCGCACCATCACCGGGGCTCGCATAGCCCAGCTCCAGGTGGAGCTGTTGTTAGCTGTAGAGGGCAGTGTCACTGGCCCTCATGTGGGATCCGAACTGGGGCCCCTGGCATCCCAAAACCAGCGCTTAACCAATGCGCCACTCGGCCGGCCCTCATGATTCTTTTTTAACCTTTGATTTTCTGAAGTTTGAAAATGCTATGCCCAGCTACACTTTTGTTGTCATTTATTCTGCTTGGTTTTCTTAGAGCTTTCTGGATCTGTGGTTTGGTTTCTGACATTAATTTGGGAAAATTCTCAATCATTTTTATTGTTTTTCAATTATAGTTGACTCAATATTATAGTAGTTTCAGGTGTGGTTAGACATTTACATACCTTATGAAGTGATCAATCTGATAAGTCAATTATCCACCTGACACCATACATAGTAATTACAATATTATTAACCATATTCCCCATGCTGTACTTTACAGTCCTGAAACTATTTGGCAACTGCCAATTTGTATTTCTTAACCATTCATCTTTGTTTCTTCTGTTTCCTTCTCTCTTTCTTAGGCTTTGGTTAACTGCTTTCCCCAGAGAACAGGTTTTGCTAATAAGAACAGAGTATGCCCTGGAGTGTTTCAAAATGGCTCCTTTCCACCTCGCCCTGACAGACGACTGGGGATTTTTCTCTAATTTACTGTGAAAACTTGATGTAATTCCTCCAAGTAAATCATGTTGTGCGGGACCCCTCTATGACTGGGTTGCCCTGGAATTTTAACTCTTGGGCTTATCTACACTGAGCCACTAGAAATTTTTCAGTTGCAGTTAAAATTTCCTAACCCCTTTTTTTTCCTTCTCTGGTGTTCATGGTGGTTTTGTCTTGGGAATCTGTTCAAATCAGTAGATATTCCCCTGTCTTCTGTCTCTCTCTTTCTCCAATCTTGGGGGCAATGGTTTGCTCTGTGTTGTTCCCTCTCTTAGGGACCCAAGAAGAGTTTTTGATTTTTCAATCTGTTCAGCTTTTACTTGTTCACAGCATGGTGACTTTCATGATCCTTACAAGCAAAACTGGAAAATGGACCCTAAAAATGTCATGTTAAGATAAACTGCTTGGCCATTATTTCATGCCTATGTAACAACATCTACATCCCTCCCTTGCTAGAGATACTGTGGCCCTGCGCCAATATTTCCTAAGCCAGGATTCTAAAAATTATGCTGGACACTCAGTCCTCCTATTACCTGTCTCACAAGGGACCAGAAAGCACTAGAATAAATTGGTGTTTAGGGAATCTTCTTTCTTTGTACTCAGTGATGAAGCAATGGCCTTTACCCTTTCCCTGTATTCATTGTCTGCCTAGAAACTGAGTGTGTGTGTGTGTGTGTGTGTGTGTGTGTGTGTATCTTGTTCCCAAAAGCTCTCTGGTAAATAGCCTAACATAGTGTGTGTGTGTATGTGTGTGTGTGTGTGTGTTGTATGGTGTGGAGAGAGTCACAGAGCAGGCAAGTTAAGTTATTGTATTATAAATTTTTATACTTGGTCCCCATCTCTCAGCCCCTGACTAGTAAAATTACAGATCAAATTAATATAATCCTTTTCACCCCTTCCTTCTTTATCTCTCCTAATAGCCTTCACATAGACTTCTTAAATATTAAAAGGTTGAACTTCTTCTCTATTGGGGGCAAGACAAAGAGAAGAGAGAAATGAGAGAAATTCTGAGAATAATTATGGAGTCAAACCTAATGATTCTATGATTTCACAAAGATTAGAACCTACATTCTCCACTTAACAATGCCTCAAAACACTGTCGCTAGGCCTCCTCTATACTGGTCACACACTCTCCCAAAATGTACTGAAAACTGGTTAGTATCAGGTATCCATTACTCCAGAAACCTTTTTTTGTTAAAGAATACATAAATAATTTAGTCTGTCTTCTTATAAAAATATCCAATTGATGGTGAGCACTTAGTGTCACTATATATTATTGTAACAATGATTTAATTTCAGTGTGGCAAAACAGATTCCTTTTTCACTTGGTGAAAGTTTCATTTTAAAAAAAACAGTTGCATATTTTTGAGTCTTTGTGTTCCAGATTAAACATTAGTGTTCTGCCTTATTGATTTGCAAAAAGGAGTGCTAGCCAACAGCTCTGCACAATCACCAGTGTCCTACATCCAATATTTTACTGGACTTTAGGGACCGTTTTATGCATTTATCACCCTGTGCTGCTATTCAGCAAAATGCCACGACAACATTTGTAAAGCATACAGAGCCCTAAAGAACCCTATGTGGTGTTTTTCACTCTGATTGATTTTGGGTATGTAACTGCTCTCCAATGGATAAAAAGCAAGAAAGTAATTTTGCTTTACCAAATAGCTCTCAATGAAAGTGATCATTGTATTTTCTTATAGGAAAACAAAGGAGGTCCAGGGGTTTTTTTTCAGTGATGTCTATTCACTTAATCCCTTACCAATAACCTTTTAAAAATCAAAGAACTGATTCTTCCCACTCCCAGTACACACATTTTATTTAAACACATCAATAAACCACTCGTCAAGAAAAAAAATGCAAACTTAAATATAAAAATGTGTATATATATGATCTTTGCCCATATGCATGTGATCATATTTTAGAAAATAGAAATCATACTGCATATTTACATTTGTGCATTATAATTTTCACTCAACTAAATATGAACATTTTCATTAACATCCCAGCTACAGTGCAACTTTTACAATGGAGTTGAATTGACATTTATTAAGCTAATCTATTGCTGAACATTTATGCTATTTCTAAATCACCAATCTTGGCATTAACATTAGTTTTGATAAATATGCAAAATTTTCCTCATCCTCAGACATCACCTTGGTAGATGGTGGTAGCTTTGACTGGTGCTGTGATCCAGATAGTCATTTGTGATGTGTCTGAGTCCTGGGTAATCATGCTTTTTTCAAACCCAGGCTGCTGTTTCTATCCACGTATAGTTACAATAGGTGAGTGGGTACAGGAAGTACTAGAATGGATCACCTGGGTTCTATCCATATGCCTTCCTGCCATCATTGTGGTAAGGTGCCATGAGGATGATTTCTATCTGCTGGTCCAGCTACACAAGGGTCTACAGACATCTTTTCAATATTACATTGAAAGAGTGTTTCCTTTTGGGGGACCAGTACCTCCATCTGTGTTATTGTCACACTGCCTGCTCCACCAGTTTAAGAGAGGCTGATGGCAAAGACTGGCTTTCACCAACTGTTTTAAGTAATTTTGTCTACTTAGTTGTTCAGTCCCTCTTCTATGGTGATATTCTCTGGTGAGCATTAACCTGTAATACAAAAATTTCTGTTCTGTGTTCCTACTCCTGTATATTCAACCACATTACTGTTGTCAACCTCCATATATGTTTTTATATCAGGTCTCTTCTCTTCTCTCTGCATGAAGTGGATATACAGATGCATTGCTTCCAACTCTGAAACATTGAATACTTTCCCTCTTTACTGCCCTTCAAAGCCATGCTGAAATGGGGCTGAATTACACCTGACACCAGTTTCCATCTTGCACCAATATTCTGAAATGGGAAACCCATTACATTATTCAAGTTGAGACCTTTTCTTCCTCCTTGAACAAATCGAATGGGACCTCCCGCTGTCCAATACCACCAAAAGTGAAAACTTGGAAAGGGGCACTGATGCAACTGTGATTCATGACAGGACAGCCTGGGATGTCTGGTCATACAACTTACTCATGTCCTCTTGTCCTCTGGAGGCTCAGTCCAAATGCATCTTTTTCATGTTATAGAGGTCAGGTGCTGGGTCTGATTAAATTATGATTTGCTAGGTCTTATAGAACAGAGCTCAAAATAGGCAATTCTGTAGACAGCGTCACTTAGAGCACCATAGTTAAACATTTTGATTCTATCAACCAGTTTCTTAAGACATTTATGATTTTCTGGTGCAGATGGATGGTCTTGTTCCTGAACCCAAAAGGCTTGCACCATGATGCCTTAGTTGGAATTTGCTATAAGCTCCATGCTGTGTTATGTTCCATAAGTAGCTCAAACACCAAAGAATCTTCTGAGTTGCATGACCCAACAGGCAGAGTTACCTGCCCTGCACCCTGGGTCTCTCTCTCTGAAGGTCTTCCTAGCCTGGGCCTCATTCAGACTTGGCTGCCTTCCTTGTTACCTGCTGTGTGGACCAAGCAGGAGTATTAGGTCAACAAAGGTAAAGCACAACACTATCTCTTTTAGTTTGGAGAGGACGTCATACTAGCACTTCCATCTCCAACCCCTGGTCCCCCTAGAAGTGGCAGGTTTTCAGATCTTCATAAGGCTGGCCCCTATTCTCTGGGAATTTGTATTACCAAACTTCCAGTATACAAGTTGCCTCTTGCTTATTCTGTCAAATCAGCATGATTCCATTGGTGTAATGAATCATTATGATCTTAGCATAGTATCCAAGTTGTCCAGACTACCTCTTCAGACTATGTCATGAGCAAAGGTTTGAGAGTTAACAGAGCCCTGATGCAAAGCTGTGAGTAAATATTATTGCCAGTCCCATGTGATGGTGAACTCTTCCTGATCTTTCTAATCTATAAATTGAGAGGAAATCAGTCAAGGAAATCACTGGCCCAGCACTATGTATCCAAGGCTTTAGTAAGGTGCTCTAGCAATACCAGAGCTGGCATGGCATCTGCTATCAGGCTGCTGCTCTGCTGTAGCTGCCTATAATCATTGTACAGGATCCACGCAGTGTCTCCAACTGCCAGACTGGTGAATCCTGTGGCAATGTACAGAGACTGCCTACCACCCCTGCAGCTTTTACACTGTACTGGTGCTCTGTGGTGGACTGTGTCCCCCCAAATTCTTATGTTGAAGCTCTATCACCCAGTACTTCAGAATGCGACTGTATTTGGATTTAAAGAGAGAATTGAAGTAAAATTAGATTATAGGGTGGGCCCCAATGCAATATGACTGCTGTCTTTATGGGAAGAGGAGATTAGGACTAGACATGTGCATGCAGTGGGAAGGCCACATAAGGACACAGTAAGGAGGTGGCCATCTACAGGTCAAGGACAGAGGTTTCTAAGAAACTAGACCGGCTGACATCTTGAGCTTGGGATTTTAGCCTCTGTAACTGTAAGTGGTAAATTTCCGTTGTTTAACATGTAGTCTACGGTATTTTGTTATGGCAGACCTAACAAGCTAATATGAGTGGTGATGCTAATCTCTTGTCATTACTCCTGCTCGTGCAATGTTGTGTGTACTTTACTGTTTTGGCTAGGGAGGGCAATTTCTATTTTGTGCACTCAGAAAGATGGCTCTTTATCCACAGACCAATGATGCAATATGAGGTTTAAACCAATTGCCAAGTATATCAATTCCAACTATACATTCAGTGACTGGAGACATAACTGCTGCCTGGATCCTTGGAATCTTTGGGTCCAATATGAGCCAGGCTTAGCAAAGATTCCATTTGTGACCTTGCCTCATAAGTTCCCACTCTCCCAGTGAGTCCAGTATGATGCTTTGAAGCTCTAGGTATCAGTGTCAACTCAGAACCTACGTACAATAATCTTAAATGTAAATATTACTGTATCTTTGGAGTACAGTCACCTGAGTGAATGATCATAGGTCCCTGTAAGGGAAGGACTAGTCATTAGAGCTTATATTTGCCACATCATTATAGGTGTCTTCCTCCCAGGGACACAGACACCCCTTCAGTTTATGGATTCTGGGTCTAAAGTCTGAGAACTTAATGAGGGATCGTAGCTTTTTTATCGAGGTGACTGTCCTTAGTCTACTCCTCCTATGGCCTTTCCTTTTCCTGGTTGTACATGCTTAGTAGATTCTGTTGTCTGTGTCTTATTTTGACCCCAGAGACTCCACCCATGCTGCACCATCCATTTCCACAACTCCCTGTGGGCAAGCGTGTGTTCCCACCATACATAGTTCAAACCCCAAAGAATCTTTATGGTGACTGTGGTCTGCTGGTTTCTGACTTTCAAGCTCTCACTATTCAGGCATCTGTTACTCGGTGACCTCATAATTCTGATGACTATTAACAAGTCTACCTTTGTGAGTTTCTCTCCTTCTGTTATCTCTGGTCTTCAGAGG
This sequence comes from Aselliscus stoliczkanus, assembly GCA_033961575.1. Lineage (NCBI taxonomy): Eukaryota > Metazoa > Chordata > Mammalia > Chiroptera > Hipposideridae > Aselliscus > Aselliscus stoliczkanus. The sequence continues at coordinate 52,164,919 of CM066735.1, forward strand.
AATTCTACCATTGAACTTCTTAGTGGTGCTGGTAAATTTGGCATTTGGCCTTGCTGTGGAACATGACCCTCTAGGGATTTACCTGGGTTTACATTCTATTTTTTTCCATTCTAGTTTTCCCACTTCCCTTAGCCTCTTGATTCTTTCCATTTCACTCATTTTGGACTTCTTTTCCTTGAGGCTTCCAAGGGCCACTCTAGTAAGGAGTTTACCCGCATTCACTGGTGTACTTGCCAGATGTCCCAAAAAGCATGTCTCAAGTCTGCAAGCTTGGAGGGCTCAGAGGGAATCTTCAGAACAAAACATCTTTAGAGCATCCCTACAGATTAACCCATTTCATGTTTCAAGATCCCAGGAGTTCCCAACCACAGCATTTAGTAAAGCATGACAGACCTCCTTTAGCTGAACATTTAGATTTCATATGTAAATGTCTCTGGCACCTTGTGTCTCTATCAATGCCTTAGTGTTTTGATCTGCTGTGTCTGCTTTCACTGAAGGAGATAATAAGAGGCCTCATATTTAGCTTATAACTGTTAATGTACCTTAATAGGCATTGATTCAACATAAGAGCAACCAGTCAATTACACTCTCCTTCTAGTCACAGTTCCTCACCCCTCCTCCACCGCCCCTATATTTGTCAAAACACCTGAAATATTGTACCTAAAGGGGAATTTCTCTATGTTAGGATGTTTTCTCAGGTCACCTTGGGACACACTAATTCGTTAGGAATTTGGCTGTCACATTTTACTAGAGACTCTCTGTGACCACATACTGCTCAGAATGGTATCTTCTTGCATGCCCAGTGGTGAGTGAGTGAGTTCCAAATCTTACCCTGTTGCCTGTTTTCTTTGACAACTCTTAGATCTTCTGAGAAACAGGAAACAAAAATGAGATTACATGTGCAAGAGATGTACTGGTGGAATCGACTGCGAAGGAAAATTAGCAAGAATCCAGAGTCAGAGAAAGCCTTAGACACCATGTAGGTTTTCTCTGAGTGAAGGAGAGAGGGCGGTAAGGGGCTGGTAGGAAGAGACACAAACTGTACATGGTTCCAAAGAAGGTTCAGCCAGGCTGAAGGGGTGTTCTTGAGCCAGAATTTCCAGTGGGAGGAGTCTCGTGTCCCACAGGAATGGAACTGCTTTAGGACCACTGCTGTGTCTAGCCATCGGTGCAAAGTGTGACGATGTTGTGGAAATGTGATGGATCCAAAAAGGCAGCGGCTGGGGCATCAATCAGTTATGTCCTCTGTGGAAGGAGTGGCCTGAGAGGCATATTTTCATGGCTCCTGTAGATGCTGTCTAATGTTCCATGGAAAATTATTTAGTGTCCCCCATTTCCCAGAGCCTTTAATTCTCTCCAATTAAAGACATTACAGAGAGGCCCTGCTATGCTTTTCTCTACACACTCCTTACTTCCTTTTGAAGAAAAAAAAAAAAGTTTCAGTTTCCTTTTTATGGTCTTTTAAAGTCGTGACTTAATACAGACAGAATTTCTAAGAGCTTGGGGTAGGAAGTAATAGCCTTTTATAACTTTTGTGTATTGAGGTACAGGTTTGCTTTTTGTGGTTATTTTTTCCTTTTCCTTGGTCATTTAGTTCTGGTTTTGGAAAGGAAGTTAGAGGACCTGCTCATGTTTTCATATTTCTCAGAAGTTCCCTTGATCCCTATTGAATCCACTAGCTTGTTCAATCTATGTGTCTAATTGAAGGATGGACCTTGTCTTGATTACATCCTTTGAAATGCAAATGAAGGAGGTCTCTGTATTGAGAAGATGAGTAATTTTAGGTAAAGTATCTGCTTGGCAATAAGTAAAATGCTTAAATAGAAACGTGAACAAATACAGTCAAAATGAACTTTGTTTTTCAGAAAGATAACATAAAATCATGGATTCAACTAAACCTGATAGGGAGGTAGCTTTTCATGTTTTTCACAATTAAGTATTTCTGAAAGATTATTGGTGCATATGTGGCTTAATTAATTCAATTTGGAGTTGTCTTTTTAGGAAGTTAATAGGATCAAATTAAATTCTTGGAGTATTAATTCATTTTTCAAGAAGCACATTGCACATCCCTGCATTAAAAAGACCTAACAGAAGAACACAAAGAACCATTGTATCCTGAAGCCTTTGGAATTGAAATAATCACATGTTTGATTGTTTTAATGTTCATACATATATTATGATATCTGTAATGAACTAAAGATATTATTTTAAAGCATGTTAATGTACAGTCACTGACAAATATTTTTAAGTAGAACCAAAGTCTTTTTATTATAAATATGGGGAGATTGGTGTTCTTCCCATATTTATAATCTAATGTGATATCAGTGATTATAACTTTTTTTAATTAAGTGACATGAGAAATTACAGAGAAGCAATACAACTGAAAATTTTGAAAAATCAAGTTGTAATTAAATTTGAATAAAGATTTTAGAAATTTTATCATTTCTTCCAATATTTTGGAGTTGTACAGTCACAAATGCTAATTTAACAGCATTTTAAATTAATTTATTTTGCTAAGTCTTTCCAATGCAATAGACATAGTTTTCATGTAAACAAACACACACACACACACACACACACACACACACACACACACACAGTTTGTTTGGCGCATAGACATCAGCAAATTATTTAATACGTAATTAAATCACCTAGCGCTTTCATAGTCTTAAATTGCATGATTGAGTTGAGAATAACCTCGGGACTCTTCGTAGGTGCTCAGCTCAACTCATGGTAACTACAAGTGCCAAGATCTCTTCACAAGTAGCCTAATAGTTGTCAGTGTTTCAAAGACATGCTTGTTAGTAAATACATTACAGAGAGAACAGAAGAAATGGATGGAACCCAGCAAGTTGCCTAATTAGAAGGTGATTAAGGAAGCTTCTATTGTACATGCAATTTCCACATTTTCAGCATTTTATGTTTGTGGTTTATTTGTGAACAATATGACAATGTGCTACATCAACATACTCTGTAAGGAAAAACGTATAGTATTATCTAGAAACATTTAAAGATATAAACTATTCATTTCAAAATGTTTGGTAATAAAATTTGCGAGGTATCATAAGCTATATAATTGTATTTAATAGGTACATAATTATTCTTAGTGATAGAAGAAGTGAAGAAACAGATGAAAGTAAGCAGTAACTTTATAGGTAATATCCTGCAATTATTCATATGCATTTAGAAATTTAAGGTATCTCATTAATTAATGAAAATAATTATCTTCCTAGAAGAAAAAAAATCAGCATGAAACACTATATATAGACAGTATTTGAGTTTTACTTATGCCATTTTAGAATTGGTTTTGTATTGGTTAAGGAAACTGTACTATTCTGCCTCAGCTCCTTCTGTGGTCAGACAGGTCTGTTATTATAGCTCCAGTTGAGATCTCTCAACATTACAGCATTTACAAAATCTGAATAACAAGCGAATGGAATATCTTACTCGGTGGAATTATTTTTGGTCTTCTCTGGATATTCTGACTACATGATCTAATTCTTTATCTCAATACAGGATTTTCCTGTATGGACTTTCTGGAATCGGTTGAATAAATGGCAAGTTCAATTTTCAAGCATGAGAAAACCAAGTTATCTGTATATTTCTTGTATCCAGCAATTGCTCACAAATTCCCAAAGAACTGTTTCATTGACATTTGAGCTTAAATTTTTCTGAATATTTATATTCATTAAATTTATCCCTATGAGTACTACAGTTTCCACAAGTCCTTATGATCGTAATTCTTCTCAGTACTCCCATGTTGAACAACGTACGTATATTAATAGTTAAAATTTTAACTTCAAGCTTTTTATGGGTTTATATTATATATTCATGAAAATAATTTTTCAGTTACACCACTGCTTCAGTATTTATGAACAGTAGAACTACGTGAACAGGAAAATACTGGCAAATAAACTTCATTATTCATTTTTATCACAACTTAGTTGCTTTTATGGCTATTATTTCAGCCCTAAAATGAGGGTGCTCAATGAACTGGGCGTGAGCAAAACTATTAAAATTATTCCATGTGATACCAGAGTGCCCTTTTCTGGACCTGTGCTACTGACTCTGCTTGAAAATTGGCAAGAGTTTTAGAACAGTTGCTTAAATTTTGTTACTGTGCTATTGGAGATGACTAACTTGCACGTCTAACTTTCCTTTTGCACTATCTTCTTTGTGGACCAACAAGCCATTAACAGTGGAAATGGAGAGCTGCGTTCTTCTTAGGAAATTATTTCTACACTAGGTTTTCAAACAACTAGAAACTCACCCTTTCTTTTATTAAAGATTAGTTCCCTCCCTCGCTCCCTCCCTTTCCTCCCTTCTCTCTTTCTGCCGGCCTTCTTTCTTTCTTTTCATAATATCTTACTGAAAACCTCCTTTCTGAAGGATAAAAACACATAGCACCTGCAATTCACATATAGGAAGCAGTAAAAATTTAACATTTAAAAACGGTGACTCTGAAAATGGTGTTTTATGACTTAAGTGCTGCATGTTACTGAGTTTAGATGGCAAGTAGCTTTATGTAGCAAGTATGTGTAATTGTCTTTCCTGCAAACAACATTCATGAGCTGCTTTTTTAGCAGAACATTTTTCTGGGCAAAACAAATATTCTTATTTAGAATGCAGTAGGTTAGTCATTCACTCAGATATGACTTTTCTAAGTTCAAGTACAAACTGAATGTTCTGTTAAGAGAATAAGTGGCCAAAAAGTACATTATATAGGGGATAAATTTCTTTAGACATATAGCTGAGGACAAAAGGGAAGTGATCAACCTGTGTCCCAAATAGATGTTTACATATTGTTCTCCCTCAGTACAGCCCTCATAGTCAGCCATTGAGAACCTGCTCTCTACAGCAGACTATAGAGACCTTCATTTTGCTTTTCAATGGCCGTTACCCTTTCCAGTGTGAGTAAACCAGGTTCCAAGGAAGACATGCTTATCTGGGACCCCTCTCCTTCACCATGGAACTTTAGACCCTGGAACCATCTTGTCTCTCCATAGTCCTTGTCCCCAAGGCTACACAAATGTGACTTTCCTACTTATGTGCTCATCATGAGGCTGTAATGTTGGGCCGGGTTTTCATTGTTGACTAAGGGTTGTGGATAGATCTTGTATGAGGGCTAAGTTGTTTGTTTTAGTGGAAGAAAAGGGGACACACTGGGTGCTTACAATTGTACTTGACTTGCATCTGCACATGCAGATCTTTTTGAAAATGTCTGCTTTGTATCTGAAATCAACTCCCTCTAATTTGAATTTCCTAGTTCTCTAAAGTGCTGTTAGAAATTTATGTCTCAGATAGCATCATAAATGTGTTTTTCCTTTTCAAAATATCACTTTACTGCAATTGGACTAAAAAAATATTGTTAATATCTTTCTTTTCATCACCGAGTGCTGCATAAGTTATTACAGAATCAAATGCTAGGTATTTTCTTATGTATGGATTCATATTTAAGTTATGGTAACTTTAAAGGTGTTATGCCATGTACGTATTACATATGAAATAGTATACCTTTACATCACATCTTTTATTTGAAGTAGTAGTTTTATAATAGTGCTATAAAATAGGTAATAGTTCATTAATGATTGCATTTATATTATAGTTGTGACTGTTATAATTCCTACCACATAAGAGTGGAAGTAATGCATAGGGAAGGTATTTCAAAATAAATAATAAAGTCATTTTTGTTCTGTCAGTGATAAGAAGATAAAATGAAAGAGGATGCCCAGTTTTTACAACTGGAGTTATAACCACTTGTCCATTATGAAACTCTTTCTCCATGCTAGCAGATAAATCTTTCAAATAGACTACTGATTTCAGAAAGAAAACATTACATTATAGTTCATCATTACAATCAGAGAAGGTAGGCTAAATACAGTTACGAGCCTATATCTAAATATAAACTTTATGCGGATAATTTGTAAAACCTCAGTTATGCATCCTAAAAGATTGGATTCCAAAATATTGGATTTGAAAGCTATTCTTTGGTAACATTTGGTAATATTTCATGCAACTCTCTTCTGTACTTTCCGTAAAACATTAGATTAATGTGGAGAATCCTAAAAAATCTCACCGCCGCCCTCTATTATTAATTCCCTTGTTCTCCCAACTGTAGCATTACCCTCCTGCTTGGACAGCTAGCTGTAGAATAGACCTGTGCTGAGAGCACATTTTCTTGGTTGAGAGCTTCGCGCTGCCTGGAGGCCACCGTCTGTCAGTGGGTCTCCCAGCGGACATGAGACTGTTATTGATCTGGTTCCCCTTCATGTTATCTTTCAATTCTTGATTTCACTTGACTTTCAGTGAATCAGTTAAAAGCTTCCTGCTGAGGCATGAGAATTCAGCGACAGCTTTCAGTGCCATGCCCCTTATGAAGAGATTTGGCTGCATGTAAGATATGGTGTAGTTGTCAGTCCTTAGCACACAGCTGACACCTTATAATGATCCATAATCTGTTACAGGATTACTCAGGTGAGAGCTCCTACATGGACTCTACAGCCTGTCAGGATGTCAGTGTTGATACTGTACTTTGTACATAGGTATCTAACAATAAGTGGCCTTGTGATTTAGGGAACAAAGCCTAGAAACATGACATTTTCAGAGAGCAAGACTATTATAAAAAATTAGGTGAAACCAAATGGCATCACCATCTGCAATGGTGCCTTTTGCAAAGAGATAGTTTATAAATATGATGCTTAGAAGACTTAGTAAAATACTTTTTTTTTTTTTCTTGAGGGCAGTGTCACTGGCTCTCATATGTGGGACCCAAACCAGGGCCACTGGCGTCCCAAGCCAGCGCTTAACCACCGCACCACTCAGCCAGCCCAGTAAAATACTTTTTAATTAGTTACCATTGTAAATCAAATTTGGAATATAGAGGAAGATGGACTGTAATTACAATTTGTGCATATGGATAAAGGTGTATGAATGTACTCTTACAAATGTATGGTGGGATAAATGAAAGTTATTTTTATGTTCTTTCCTAGGAATAACTTGGGGAGATAAAGTAGTTTCAGAATTTCCAATGGGTAGCTATTCAAACCCAACATAGTAATATTCTGCATTAGTTCATGCAGTGAAAGAACAAACATTAATGTGTGTAGCTTAGGAGATATTAGATATATACTATAGACAACATACAGTCTTTGCTATTATTTTATCAAGGGAGTAACTAGGGCTGCTGGTAATTCTCCCAGGTAGGTGAGGGTCCAGCAAAATAACTTTTGGAGGTCCCTATCTATATAAACAATTAGATTTAAAAACTGTTTCCCAAAATTCAAAGGACCATGTGAGCTATAGGGATCTGTCAATGAAGATTTAGAATAATGAATAGTGAAGAAGCTCTTATATATTTATTACCCAACCAGTACACGTCTTCTTAGTCCTCATACACCACCTTTTCTCTATAGTTAATGGTGCCATAATTGGTTAATTTCATATCTGTCCCCAAGAAATAGAGGCAGCAATGCTTTTACTGTGCATTGAGACCAAGTTCTTCAGGACTTACATGTATTTAAACACTATAGATTTGCTTGCCTCTGAAGATCCTTAACACTGTGTATTTAATATCACTGATACCGTTACTCATTTGCATCTTCCCAAAAGGTGCGTTCATGTCTAACTCTTGGTACTCCTAACCCCGGGTGAATGTGATCTTATTTGGAAATAGGGTATTTCCATTTATAATCAAGTTAACATCAGCTCATATTGGATTAGGGTGAGCCCTAATCAAATGACTCATGTCCTCATAAGAGAGGGGAATTTGGCCCCAGACACAGAAGACATAGAGGAGAAGACCATGTGAAAGAAGATGGAAGTAGAGGATGGAGTGATATGTATACAAACCAAGGAATGTCAAGGACTGAAGGGAACCATAAGAAGCTAGGAGAGAGAACATGGAACCAATTTTGCCTCAGAACCCAGAAGGAGCCAACTTTGTTGACACCTCGATTTTGAACTCCTGGCCTTCAGATGTGTGAAAGAATATAAATTCCTGTTATTTTAAGCCACCAGTTTTGGGGAATTTGTTACAGCACCTGTAGGAAACTTATACACTGATGATGCTGCATCATCTGTCTGGTCACCCATGTATACTGGCATTCAAGACTCTCTTAGATTGCTACTGCGGTTGATTGGTGATGATTACAAATAAGTCTTACCCAGAGTGTGCAGAAAGCTGTGAATGATAACTCATTCTTTGGTCATGTTAAATTTACCATTTGGAATTTTGTAGCATAAATGTAGAACTACACACCTTCCAACATATCTTCTCTTGAACTCCTTAGGTCATAATTCTTGCATTCCTATACCATGATCCCTTTCAATATCGATGGTACTCTGCCTCACTTTGATGAGGAGGGCAGGCAAGGGGTGGGTGGGTGGAGTATGAAGCCAAGTCCAAATTGCAAAAGGAATGTCAATCTCTCCTTGGGCATGGCTTAAGACGAACCCAGGAGAACAGAGTATCATCACATCAGTTGGAGTCATTGGAATACATCAATTGGAAGGATGCTTTGGTGTTGCAGAGCAAGGATCTCAAAAGCCCATGCAGGAAATACATATAGTCACCTGTGAGGGACTGAAACACATGTGGCACAGAACCTGCAGGAGATATGGGGTGAATACTCTGAGTGCCAATATTGGGGGCTGCAGAGGATAAAAGATGCATTTATCTACAGGTGCCGTAACTGAAGGTGGCTCACATCTTTGGCAGACAGATGGACAGAGCCTTAGACCTACTGGGTCAAAGAGAGGTGCAGGAAGTAATACTGTAGGAAATGTTTGGTTGTGACTATCACAGAGCATCCATTTACCCTATTCCTGGTCTTATCTGATAACATGCAACTCAAGTGTCTAAGGGAGGTTGAAATCTAGGATTTCAACTTTTTTGTTCTAAGGATAAACCAATCCCCAAAAATGGGGTCTGCTATGCAATGCAATGTCATTCCAGCCAATTATATAAAAGTACTCTCTAGCCAAATATAAACAAAGCCTTAGTTTTTACTGGCATCCATCCTAGAACCTTGAAGAAAAAAGTACGTTATGAAAAAGTTGACAATTCAGGAAACAAGAGAATCCTAGACAGAACTGCGGTTTTAAATGATGAGGTTGGACTTCTGAATGAATAAAATTAAAGCCCCCACTAGGTCTCGAGTCCCATCTGCCTATGTTTTCTGAGCAGGGTTTAGGTAGTTTAGACTTATCCCAATGGATAAAATCATCAAGGGGAATTATGGAGGGATATCATTAGGGGCAGGGAGACCAGTTCAAAGATCACTGCTGTTATTTGGATTAAGGGTCTTGATTACCTGATGTAAACTATGGGATTGGAGAAATTAAATTAAATGACATGTTATAAAAGCTTGACACCTTAAAATGACCTATGACCTGTTGCAGGATTACTCGTGTGAGAGCTCGTTATGGACTGGACAGCCTGGTGGGATGTCAGTGTCAGCATTGCACTCTTTACATAGGTATCTAAGCATAAGTGGTCTTGTGATTTAGGGGACAAGGTCGAGGAAATGACATTTCCAGAGAGCAAAAATATTATAAATATTAGATTAAAAGCACAGCATTGCCATCTGCCAACAAAAACAATAGTACCTGCATTTATTGGGTCAAGTCACTGAATTAGACACTTACATTATTTTGTTTTAATTTATCTCTGAACTCTACTTGGCAGGCATTGCCATCCCCATTTTACAGATGAGGAATCTGAGGCTCACTGAGTTTAAGTTGCAAAACTCATGGTCCTGATCACTGAGTGAGGTCAAGTTTAATCCTAAATATGTTTGGTTTCTAAATACCACAGTCTTCCCATTATGGGATATTTTGAAAAATGACATACAGAGGACCTGAGGATTAGCTTTGCAAGTACAGCTAATCATGTCAAGTATAATAATTTTTTTGTGTTTTCATTGTCATATTTTTTATTACTAGTGTCAATCTGCCGCAAAGTTGAGAGCAAGGGTGTAAATTAATCATTTATCTACTTGTTGTGTTGATAATTGTACCCTGAAACAAATCTTGTTAGGTTGGAAAAGAGCTAATGCAAAGTTGTGTTGCCTTCGAAAATCAAATAGAAAGTCAGTACCACTCATTAAAATATAGATTTCCTGAATTACCTAGAAATTAGGAGCTGAAGTAATTCAACTCCAGATTATCTAACATTTTTCTTTGAATTTATAAAATCTATCAGTGTTATGGGGGATTTTAGTAAACTGCTGTGTGTGTGTGTGTGTGTGTGTGTGTGTGTGTGTGTGTGTGTGGTGTGTATGTGACAGAGAGACGGAGACAGATCTAACCAAAGAGTTATGCAGCAGAGAGCAGCTATGACACAGCCTATGCCATGCTGGCTTCTCAATATTCTTACATTGGTTGCCAAACCACCCATGTCTTCCCAGCCCTGAGTCACTGACACTACTCTTTTCATTTTAATGGATGGCATTGTCTTCTGTGCCCTGGAACATGAGACTCAAGGATTAAACATGTGACTGTGACTCTAGGACCTTATCCATTCCCTGCACCCCCAGTTTCTCCAGATTCAGAAAGAGTTGTTTGCTCTCTTCTCTCTGAACTGTTTTCATATGCTCCTAATACGTAAATTTCTGTTGAAATACACCCTCTCCAAAGAGTACTCTGTTTTCTGCTCTTTATTTGGAGCAAGGGCTTGGAAACGTTTTTGAAAAGAGCCAGATATTAAATATTTTAGGCTTTAAGGGCCAGATGTTCTGTCACAACTATTCAACTTGGCCATTGTAGTATGAAAGCAGCCATAGATGATATGAATGGATGTGGCTGTGTTCTAATAAAACTTTATTTACAAAAACAGGTAGCTGATGAATTTGTTCCATGGATGATAGTTTGCTAACCCCTGATTTAGGGCATCACTCTATCATTTGTCTTCTTTTACCACAAGTATATTCAATTTTGAGTTATCCTGAAATAAAATATTCAGGAAAAATGATCCTGAAATATATATATATATATTTTTCTTCTACTGACTAATATTTCACAATGACTGTCGAACCCTTACTACCCATCCTCAGCAGGTTTCTTCTTCCCCTTCTCTACACATGCAGACACCCACCGAACTGATAGTGGTTGCCTTCTTAGCCAGTCTAATTACACCACCACCACACAATGACATAACATCCATTCTATGCCTCTATATCCTTTTAGTTCAGGAAAAAAATGAGAAAAGTGGAGAATGATATGAGGAAAGCATTTGTTTTCCCCTTGCCTGACAAACATATTCACAAAGAAAACATGTAACCATAGGACTAACGTGGATAACTTACAAAGGGACCCTCTACCTTCTCTTTAAGCATCGTCTAATTGTCAATCGTCTAATTGTGAAGTGAGATTTTTCAATTTCTAAATGAAGTGACAAAATATGTCAACATTATATATAGATCAGAAAGGGCACATTTCTGTCACCTGTATTGAATATTGTTACGAAGGTATATTTCTTACCTTGTTTTAGGATTATTTTCACATACGATAAATCTATTGCCTAATTTGCCTTCAACATAATTATGATGGCATAAGCCCGATATTTAATTAAGACCTAGCTCCTGTTAACTAATGCTTGAATTTGACACCTTGTTGCTACAGCCTAACAGAGTTGAGCTTTTGTGAAGGTTTTGGCTGAGATCCAGTCTTCACAGCTGTTCTTGTATGATCATGGCTTTGAGAAAATCATTTTTTTCCACTTTAAATACCCTATTTTTAAATGTAATTTTTCCATAAGAACTTTTTTTATCCTTTTTTACACATAATTCTTTTTCCTGTGGGGAAATTCTACTAACTGCTGTTCACAACTATTACTCATCTGTGATGTCATTATAAGTAAATCACTGGGAGCTATCCCGCCACAACTGTCACAGGGAGGGTAATATTTTATTGTTAGAGGATTAAGGTAGAGAAGCTTCTAGACCACAGAAACTGCACATATCATGACTATGTTCTAAAATGATTAAATTGGTATAAACATGTTCAATTCATGTGTTTATTCCTTTTTCCTCTTATAGACAAGATACAGAGTTCAAATAGGAAAGCAAGCCTGAATTATTCTGAATGTGTGTTTTCTTTTTTAAATGAATAGTTAGCATTTCTATATATGTTTAAATGGAAGTGTTCCTCCTTCATAGTACTGTTCAACTAACTATATTTTCTAATTCCAGACAATGGGAATATTCTGAAACACTAGACATGGAAAGGGATTCTAAGGTCTTGGGGTAGAAGCATGAACAAAAACGGTTTTTTGGGGGTGGCATTGCAATAAGTGCTGGATGTAAGTTTGACATTGTACAACTAGTTAAATACAGCTTTTCATTGTGATAAATTTGGTTTTACAGTAGATTAAATAGAGTCATGCAGTTATTGTGATTGACATTTATGGGATTGTGATTGTATAAACTGTAAACTCCAGGAAAAATCTGGATTTGGAAATATACATGATTAAATTTTGGGTTCTGACGCTGCTAAGTTCACCTCTGTGTATGATGTGCCAAAGTGCTCAGAAAAGGAATGCTGTAACAGAATGGTAAATCTGGCACTAGCACCAAAATTTCTCATTTCATCCATTAGATCTCATTTGCCTTGGACCACACTCATTTTCAGTCTTGATTAACTCTGTCGGCTATTCTTCTTAGGGAGTCTTACTCGGCATATCAATTAAATTGTGTTTTTTGCCATCTTTTAACTTCATCCCCTCAAATTGGAATGATGTCTATCTAATTCTTCCAGTCCTGGGTATCCACTGGCTACTCCAACTGAGAGTAAATACTACTTTATGTGAGCCGCCATCAGCTATGACAGCACTCTATGTTACAGTCCAGCATGTGTGTAGTTTTCAGGTATAATATTCCTGATCATACAGAGGTCTAATATTAGTATACAATGAACAGTGACCTTGGAGAGTACATACAACTTAGCTTTTAAAAAGTGTACTTTGAATGGCAATATCACTCTATTTGGCTTCCCTGTAATCTTTTCCTTCTCTGACTATTCAATTCATATACTTTACTTAAACAAACGTGTATCCCAACTTTGATCCCTTTTAGAGCTGGATATTTATATACAAGGGCCCATCTAGGAATACCTTTGTTCCTTTATTGGTTATATGAAAGTCTAAACGAAGGATTTTGGGCAGTGCTGGATTCATAGGTGGGAGACCTATACAGATGCAGTGGGCTTCACACTCAGTTATACTCACACTTGGTATCATGTTCTACTGTCTGTCTTGAAATTATTAAGAATTTTTTTGAACAATTCCATTTTTCGCTGGGCTCAACAAATTATGTAGCCACCTTGCTTTTGAAATTTGGCAAAAACAGTAAGAAATCTGGTCATAGGTGATTTGGAATATTGATTAAGGAAGGAGATGAGAACTTTCGGGCTACAGGGAAAGTTTTAATTCAATAAATATTACTAAGTGTGTACTATTTGACAGGTGCTGTTTTAGGTACCTGGGATATGGGGGTCAAGCAAACTGACAAAATCCTTGCATTACAGAGCTTATGTGCTAGAGAGGAGAGGAAAAACAGATAATAAGCAAATCGACTACTACACAGTATGCCAGAGGACAACAATTGTGGAGGAAAATAAAGCATTAGAAGAGGAATGAAGAGAGACACACACAGAGACAGACACAACTCATCAGGACAGAAATTGGGTGGAATTGTAGCATCAGTCTCCCTTTCTGCTAAAATTATCTCTGCCTTAGGACAAACTCAAGTCTCCTCCTTGACTCTTTAAGATGTGAGGACATCATTAGTCTTTCATTTAGGTGAGAAAATGGAATTGGTGGGAGGTTTTGTCTGAGAAGCTATTGAAATCAAATTTGTACTTTGATTAAAATCTGTCTCTGGTTCAGAACAAGTTCTTTACTGTGGTAAATGGTGGAGATAGGGGTGCCTGTGACCAATGCATTACCCCTATTTATGCCAGATAAATTGTTTCTGTTCTAAGAGAACAACCAGAGAGGTGATGGGTTTTGGTATTTGTAACAGGAACATGACACCTTTGTAAATATATTTGAAGATTTGTAAGAGCATGTGAGGGTTATATATCCAAGATGATCAATTTTGACACCATTTGTCATTAAAAAAATATAGTAAGTACCAGAAAATTACCATATTTTGCCATATATAATGTGCACCTACATTTTTGGCCCAAACTGTCAGGGAAAAATATTTTCTTTCAATTTTTTTAATTCAAATTTTTGTTTACATTTAGATACTTGTTTTTTGCATTATAAAGGAATTTTAGTATTTATTTTTTAACGTATTATGGTACAAGAAATTTTATGTAACAAATCACTTAAAATCACAAGAACAGATACAAGGTATAAGAAATTTTATGTACTGGTAACAAATTTACGATATTTATACATCATAGAAGGCCAAGAACTCTTCATCGTTGCAAGTTCATCATAAGTTCAACAAAATTGATTATCATATTCCAGGGTGTTATTTTATATGGATATCATTATTGATTCTAGGGTTACACTTTTAACTCATAAGCATAAATAAATGAATTAAAAACATTCATATAGATACAAAATTAGTACTACCTATTATAATACACATCCATATTTTTCCCTCACAAATTTGGGAAAAGTGCATAGTATACATGGCAAAATACGGTAACCTTACGGTATTATATATTCTATGATACAAATGTTGTATCTTTTTTTTGTTTGTTTTTTGGTTTTTTTTTTTTTTTTTGAGGGCAGTGTCACTGGCCCTCATATGTGAGACCTGAACCAGGGCTTCTGGCTTCCCAAGCCAGCGCTTAACCAATGCACCACTCAGCCAGCCCTCAAATGTTATATCTTTTAAGAGTATATGTTATTTTTACTTGAACAGATGTAATAGGTTTGTGTAAGTTTACTGTACAAATCATAAAATTGTGCCATGATGGAAGAACACAGTTATCAACACTTTATTCATGATACCTTCTAATTATCATTGCATCTTTACTACAATAAAATAAAGTCCCTTCAGATATAAAATAAATGGAATCTTACACTTTCTCATAATTTATGCAAGTAATATATTGATATCATGCTTTAAGAGCTCATCACATAGACTCAGGGAACTGAATTATCTTTGAAAGTTTACGTAGTAAGTCAGTAGGTCAGCTGATAAATGTGTGACTCTTCTAAAGATTGAACTGCTTTATTTACATCAAAAACTTGTGTTTATCCAAACTAACACACTTAGAGTTTATAGACATATTTAAGTTTAATGGAAGTGTATGTAACCAATCACTGGCTGGATTGTGTTAAGTTAAAAAACTTGTTCATATTAACAGCAGTGTCATCAAAAGTAGTCACCATTACTTAAATAGTGTCTTCATCAAACACCATTGCTTTTGGCTGGATATTCTGCCAGTGCAGTAGTGTATTAAAAAGATACAATCACCTCATTTCCGCATGTAATTTTCCATAGTTTTCCTTGATCATAGTCTATTTTCTGTTTTGCATTGTGTTAAAAAAGTAAATTTTTATTTTAAAACTCAACTACTCTTTAAGTTTTTGAACATCTTTTTCAATAGGATTTGAAGCAGTGTATGTCAATTTGCATTTTTACTTGTTTTGGATAAGTTATGCTCCTGTTAATCAAGTAGTTTCTAAGATGTGCTCTTCATACCATCTGTTCCAATATCGGGGATTGGGGGAGGGGTGGATTTTTAATGCCTATGATGTATATGTATTAGTATCTCTTTAAGATATTCTGTCACTTGTGTGGGCTCAGAGGTGCTGACATAGTCATCTAGCTATTGAAATTTAATTTTAAAATCTAAGAGTAGTAGTGGCAAAATCTTCAAAAGCTGGAAGAAATATTTTGGGTTTGAATTGAATTTCACACTTCATTCCAAATTATCTTGTTATCTAATAGACTAAAATTGGGACTATTTTCTTAGAAAGGTGGGTAGCATTAGTGCATTCGTAGGCCATGCATGATTATTTTTCAGAGTATCTGAGTAACTTCTGTAAGTCTGTAGCCCTTTCCGTGGAAGAAATTCAGAACATCTTGCCTATGTTTACATTCAGTCTTCAAGAACCTCAGCCACCTAAACTAATAAAAAGGTTGGGTAGGTTTATAACCTTTATGAATGTAGACTACTTGTTTAACAATCAAAAGCATCTGGTTAAAAAAAATGAATATTACAAAGTAAACAGAGATGATGTAGCATAGAAAGGTACACTTGAAACCTACATAATTTTACTAACCAATATTACCCCCAATAAATTTAATTTTAAAAAATCAAATAAGGTTTCAAATTTGTATTAGTAACACCAATTTATGCATCTAAAGTTTGAAAACTACGTTGGCAAACAAAAAGCCTAATAAGTAAGATAGATGAGGAAAAAAATAATAAAATATGTCAAACATATATAAAATAATGGAAAATATGACTGTTCTGGTACATGACTTAGGCGTTAATAACGTATGTACTTCATTCATAAGAACAGTTAGGAATGGTGTTAGGAACAGGTTGTCACTCCAGGGTAACTGGTCTTCCCTACAGCTGTCTCTGGGAAAGTGGCTCTCCTGTAGAAAGGAGACCAGATCTGCTGGCTGGGATGCTGACCCTGAAAAACTATGATTGTGGCTTTTCATCAAAACAGAGACTTCCAAACATTGTTGGGATCAATTATGTACCTGTTGTTTCTCAAAGTGTTTTAGTATCCTATAAACACACATTAAAAAAGTCATCAGTCTGCCTTGAAAGAAACAAGCAAATAAATCACAATAGCAACAAAAACCTTCAAGGTCAAAATACCCAGAACAGAGCAACTGATGACAAGTCTGAGTAGGTAGGGATATAATGGTAACACAAAAGACATGCCTTGTCCCATGCCACCATACTCATCAGACAGAGTGGACGTACATATCCATGGCGGGGAGAGAGAGAGAGAGAGAAGAGAAAAGAGACCATATTTAAATATTTAAATGAGAAAGACATGGGATCATCAAGGAACTGGAATAAATTCAGTGATAGTTTCTGGGTGATGGAGCGTGAAGGACACTAGTTTAAGAGGGGAGACTGGAGAGGGAAGAGGAAGCCAGACCAGGATGACACTTGTAAGTCAGGTTCAGGAGTATAGACTTTCTCCTAAAAGGAAGTGGAAGCCATTGAAAAATTACAAACAGAGAAACGCTATAATCAAATAGATGTCTCCCATGTTAGGCAACTGGGCAGACAGGTATCGGTACTGTTCACTGAAAGAAAAAGGGATCCCTGGAGAGGACTCAGGTTTGGAAGATGCTGAGTTTAGATGTTCAAATATGAGTGTGACATGCCCTGGAGACACTTTAGCAAACAAGATAGAGAGGTATGATTTGAGACAGCCTTGTAGCTTTATAGAAGTAAAAAGAATGATCAAAAGAAACAAATGCTACCAAAAGGTCACTTATGTGCAAATACAAAATAGAAAAAGTAGCTCAGTGAATTTAGTGTAAACAAGTACAATGATTTTAGATCCCACATTCAGGGGAATTAAGGGTCCTGAAAACTAATAGCAATCACTTAAGAGAGGGAAAAAAAAAGGAGCAATGAGTTTAATATGTTATTTGGAGAAATTTAACTTTGTCATGGAAAAGAGAAATAAGCAGCCGTATGATGAGTGGGTTCAGGGAGGGTTTCTTTATGAGGAAAAAAAGTTTCAATATTTGAATAATGATGGAAAACAGCCAGGAGCAAGGGAACGTCTGTTTTTCTTTCTCTTCTTTTTTTCTAAATGCAACAATCTTAAGGCACCGGTAAGAAATGAGTAGGTTTTGTATACATGTGTCTTACAAAAATAGTTGAGATTTTGTTCTGATCATACTGTTGTCTGGAAGAGGGTGAGGGGGAGGGAGAGAAAGCAAGCCTGATCAGATGCAAAAGGTATTTTCCAAAGAAAAGTGAAACAAGATCCTAATTTCAGGAGTCCTTGGGGAGAAGTGAAGGAGAACTAACTGCACCTTGAGATTCGTAATGGTGCAACAACCTGGTCTCTGGCAACTTTTTACTTCTGATGTTCTAGAGTACTCCTTGGTGTACTGTTTATATTGTCTCTGTGAGAGCAGTGTAACCAAGTCATTCCTATCCCTCAGTCTTTGTAAGTTCTGTCTCTGTTTCTCCAGGAAGGAAAACCTGTTGAACCCAGAAATGTTTCTCTTGTCATGGCTGGGGACAGAAATAGAGGAAATGAAAGGAAGAGGAGCAGGGAAAGAATATTTTAACTGTTACTCCAAGTCAGCAATTGAAATTTGTAAGTCTCATGATATGACTATATATACTCACCCCCGCAAAAAAAATAAAAATAAAAACTAGCTAAGAAAATACAAAAATTTTAGATTTTAAGTGAATTAATATAAAGAGTAAATGTCCTTTTTTCAAGAAGGATCAAAAGACCTTTAATTCATTCTTTTCCCAAGGAAATTTGTTGGGATGCTAGGTAATTTAAATATGAAGTGTTGGTATAGTTAAACTCATGTAACCAGTTTGGTTCAAAGCATCAAGGCTTCTATAAAACAACACCAAAAAGGCTCAGTCTATAACCTTTTAAAAGTGCTTTGAAAATGTAAATTAAAGATGACAAGCTGGAGCAGCCCTATTGATACAACTCCTTTTAATTAGAAGACTATGTAAAACCATACAAAATTTAAGAACTTCATGAAAGATATTAAAATTTTTCCAAGGAATGAAACTTTGAGTGACTTCATGTTCTAATAAGGGTTGACAAACTTTTTATTATAAAAAATACAGGCAGTAAATGGTTTAGGCTTTGCAAATCATTGCTCTGTTGTTACTATACAGTTCTGTCATGGTATCTTGAAAGCGAGTATACATGGGGTGGATATGTTCAAATAAAACTTTATTTACAAATCAGGCTGAAGACTGGATTTGACCCAATGGACATAGGTTATGGGTCCTATTGTAGATGTTAAAAATAATAGATGATGAATATTCTACCTGATTTTTCCTTCCACCTTGAATACCCAATTCCTGCAAGCCTTCCAGTGAGTGTCTTTAAAAGCAGCTTAAATGAGTAAGGATCAAGTTTTCACACTATAACACTTCTTCCCCCAAGTGAAGGGAGTAATACATAGCAAGTTGACACGGAAGAAAGTAGAAGGAAGAAATGATGCAGTCACACAGAGATGCACTATAAATTCATATAGGCAAGCCTAAAACGTGTTACACTACTTACTTTCAGTTTAATGTTGACCATATATTGAGTATCTGCTATGAATTTGGCACTGTAAAAATGGGCTGTGGCTACAGTGATAAGTATTTCATCCTTACCTTGGTAAAGTTTGCAGCCAAGAAAGGGAGAAAACTGCAGAGACGAGTGTGACATTCGCTGCAACAGTGGAAGCACAGGAAGTAACAAAAGTACAGGGGAAAAAAAACAAAAAAAAACCCAAAAACCAAACAGAAAACTTACTCTCCCAGGAAGAACTTAATAAAAGGTGAAACAACCTTGCATCTCACCAGTTAAATAGGGCACGCCTCCTTTATTATGAGAGAAGACAATGTGTGGAAAGAATGCCCAGGTATGCTACTTTGGCAAAAGTCTCTTGAAAGAAGTGGGAAACCAAGAAATTAGATGTTTGTTTGTTTTTTTAACATGTTGCCCAAGATGATCAAATTAGAGTAATCTTAGGTCTTTTGTCTTCTGGTGGTAGGACAGGATGGCTTCTATCACTTTATATGTGGAAAAAAGATTTAAAAAAGATGCCCACAAAAACTGGGGGAGCCTTCAAAACCATGAGGAAAGCTAGCCTGAAGCCAAAACTGATATTGAAGTGAGGTTAATGGAATAGAGCTAGACCCCCAATAAACACGAAGGCCTGAGTAGGGCTTTTAACTGTAAACATTTCAGTCCTATCAGCCAATCTATTCACTTTATTGTGTAACGCAATTTCTTTGTTTGTTTGTTTGTTTGTTTGTAACCAGGGTATATGACAGTACTTTTAACTGATAGAAACAAATGTCCTGAAAAATGTTTTAAGCGTCCTTAGAGATTTTTATGTCAAAACATGTCAGATGTATTTGAATCAGATTACGTATCTGTATTATACGTGTTTAGTAAGCCCTGGCTATACGATTGTGTGACAGTGTTCTCAGGAAGCATACCCAGTATACTCATGTATAATATTTCGCTTCTTACATGTATTCTCTGTTACTCAAATTTAAACATTGCTTGTTTTGATCACTGGCTGAGGCAATGTGCCTAACTAGATGGTCAGAAATCCAATCTGGTGTGACAAATGAAAGAGACACCTAATTGGCTACATAATTCTGGTGTGGAACTGTTATTAACATTAAGCAATTGATGTTCTCAGAACAACATTATATGCAGCTCGAGTGATTACAGTTATTGTGGGGAATCATCGAATGTTTCTCTAACCTCCTAGTGGATTATAAAAATTAACGGAAACTGTTGAAACTAGTATTTTACTCCCATATAATGATGATCTCAGTTTAGCTTCTTTGATGTAAAATGGTCCTAACCATAAAGCTACTTTCATTTTATTCTGGAGAGTATCCATCTTTAAAAAAATAGCATGACTCTTTGTTTCCCTTTAAGCATAATAATCGTTCACTTTAGATCATGTCAGTCTCTTGTCTGAAACACTTGCCAGCTCGGGACACACTTGTTTTGTTGACTTCAGCTTCTATTGTCTCTACTCACCTCATAGTCCAGTGAAACTTCCAAAAACCACCAACATTATTCTTTCCATTTCTATTGCTTACACACTTTTATACTCACCATAATTTACCAGAGAACTGAACCCTTGGAGATATGTGGGAAACTGAAATTATATAGCTGGCAGCTGAGAGAAATTAACTAGGCTATATACAGAGTTAAATACTAATCACTTCCTGGCTTGCGTCTTAGGGACCTGATGAAATTTAGCCCAGACTTGGAAATATTACTCCTTAGCAAGAGACTGTGCTCTATTACTGTTTATTTCTGGTCTTGCATTCCCCTAGTATATCACATGTGTCCTTCTTAAAGCTTCTTAGAAAATTGGCTCATCTCCACTTCACTTATTTTAGTAGGTTCTGTATGATTTCACAGATGGAAAGACACCAGTGAGACCATTCTCAAGGTCCCACGCTCACCGTGTCTTACAATGAAACTACCCTCTTCAGCATAGATGGATTTGCAGAAAACAGCTTTAGACACAACATTCTGGATAACTCTGAAGTTGCAGCATTTAAAATATCCAAGAGGCATTCATTTTTTATTATGTCTCCAAATATTAAATAGTATTACAGCAGTACAGAATAAATTTCCATGGCTATGTAGGACTCTTAATGTCGCAGTGATCATATAATATGAAACACCCTAACAGAATAAGAATTCTATTAATAACAAGGAGTATTAACACACATTCTGCTTTTTTCTAGGCATTGTGTTAAGGGCACATATATTAAATTCTAGTCCTTTCAACAAACCCTGCACACTTGTGATCATTCTCCACTTTTTAAGGCTGATGAGTTTGAGATTTGCTTAAGTCATTTGCCAAAGGCAAATGGTGAAAGAGCTAGTGCTCAGATCAAGTTTTGTTTCCTTTTAAAATGTGTGCCTTTTAAATTATAGCACCAAGCTCAGCTGTAAAGTATCAGTCCAAATTACATTTTTTTCTTTTTGTCACAAACTATATAATGGGCAAAAGTAGATACATCATAGGGAACACATTGTCTTCTTTTAAAAATGAAGAGTGGGGAATATCATGGCTCTGGAGAAGATAATAAAGACATACTCTAACAACAAAGGTCTTATCAGGGTTGACAGGTATAGACTTTACCAATTACCCTCAATTTTTTTCTCCAGGCAATAAACTAGCACCACAGTATTTATAACATGTAAGATAGTTTCTTTGTGTGTGTGTGTGTGTGTGTGTGTGTGTGTGATTTTTTAAACAAAACAGAACATTTTAGCCATAAAAAAAATGTACTTTCCAGTGATTGTAAATATTATAATAATATTGGCTCTACATAATAATAAAAAAAATCCAGAATTATCTCTGGGGATTTAAATGGTAGATGTATTATGGACAGGAATTTAGTTGGTATGGCTATCACAGGGCTTCAAAATAAAATTAGCTTACCATTCTTATATAGCAGAGTTTAATCAGCCTTACAAGTTAAAGAAGAATTTTGTCACAAAGGTTATCTTGACAAAGCCAAATTAAGGTCCAGGTAGGTCTTGATGTACAAAAAGAATGCCCTAGTGATAATTAACATCTGACTGAAAGAATCTTTGGGATTGACTTGGAATGCTTTGATTGGTCCACCCTAGTTGCCCACAGGCTTTTCTATGGTGGGGATGATATAAATCTCTTTTGGCTTTCAGCTAAATCTTAGCCTGTCTCAGATTTCTGAAGCTACCTTTATCATTTGAGGCCCTAAGGAAAAAATGAATTGTAACTCAGCTTTCATCTTACTTCTTGGAGAACCATAAGTGTTTCTGTAATATTAAAGGGAAAGCTGATTATGAAGGCAGGAATCCATCACAAAATAAAGGAAAATAAGCAGGAATGGATCTTTAGGTGTGCACTAATACAGATGGCCTACTTCTTTCATGTAAAAGGTATTAGATGAATATATTTTTAATTTAAAAGAGTCATAAAGGAGTAGGTCACAAAGTCGCTGGAGAGGCAAATTGACATAAACAATATCAGTATGAAGCCATACATTTCCTGAAGCCTATCACTATTTGTCACTCCTTTAGTAAAAAGGCATAAAATTACTGAATGTTAACTGTATCACTTATATAATTTTGTTGTTGCCTACTTTGAATAAAACCCATGGGAGGGTGGTTATGAAAATAATGATATCCATTAAGAGTGTGGATCTAATTGAAGGCATTGTCAAATGTGATGACACTTGCAGCTGAACCACGGCAGAAATAGAAATAAATATGCAGATTGTAGAACCCCAGTCTGCCCGTCAATGAACCATTAAGGTATATTATTCCAGCTGTCAAAAATTTTTTTCTATTTATAATGAGTATTCATCTTTGCTAAGTGGTAGATAGGCAAATTCATCTCTTTATTTTTTAAAACTGTAGTTTTATAAATTTAGAAAAGTGAAATTTTGTTCTCCAGAAAGTTTTGTATTGGCTTGTTTGGTCTCTCTTTTATTATACATCATACTATCCTAATTTTAGACTAGACTATGATTACATTATATATGTTATATAATATTGTATATTTGCAATATTTGCTTTATTTTAACATGTATGTACATGTACATTTCTAATGTAAATTTCTTTCACATAAACACTAAATCATTATTATGAAGAAGATAGTTCTTAATTTGGTTTTGATCTATGTCATTGTAGATAACATGCTCAGAAAGCAATTTTAAAAATCTCTTTGGCTGGAGAGAGAAATGGGAAGCAACGCATTTTCTTTTCTTTGTTACTTTCATTACACCTCCCCCCCCCAACACACACACACACTTTAATAGGAGTTTCTGTATTTCTGTTATGCAGAGCTAGAAATGCCAGAATGAGAGGAAAGTGGAGTCCTGCTGTCATTGAGAGTTCTTGAACGTCTAATTCTGAATGAGTTATCTGAGGGTTGCCAGTAAGCATAAAGGAAAATTTTTGTCAATCTGGCACTTAACTGGATGCACTTCATTCTATTTGTAATCTCTGGGGAAAAGCCCTCTCAAATGGTGGACCCATAACATTTATAATTAAGACACTGCACTTCAAGCTTTGACGTCATTTACACTGGCGGGACTATTCTTTTAAGATTCGTATGAACACCTGGCCTTAACATGAAACATATGCAACAAAATCTGTATAAGGCAAATGTATATGGGTTGTATTTTAGGAAAAGTTTTTTCTTAAATTCCTCTCACTCCTTAGTAATCTGTTCCATTTTTCTGTAGGAAGAGATTATTCTTTGTTGTATCACATTTGTAAGTACGGTGAAGCATGGTAACATTCCATCAAAATGTTATTTCGATACTAATCAGAGCTGAACTTGTGGTGTGAAATGTGACACACTATGTTCCTAAGTTCCCCCAAAATTCATCTTCCATTAATCAAATGGCTATGAAACAGGAAAATGAATAGCATTACAAACCAGAAAAAAAGTTGTATATACATGCCAAAGGCATAAAGACATTTCTGCCAGCAAAGTACAGGTAAAAACAGCTCAACAAAAGGAAAAATGTGGATCTGCCTGCCAGAAATCACTCTTCATTTGATAATGGAACTCATAATTTGAAGGGGTAAGGACTGTATTGTGATAGGGAAATCAGCAGCCTCCCAGCAGTGCTCTGGGAAGCCCATGAAACCATGTGTAATAGAGAGCTCTGTGTTGATGCCTCCAGGCAGCAGCTTAAAGCCTGGTATGTGGCCTAGGGACAGTGACCCTGAACTGACCCTGCTGCTTCTCAGATAGTGCACCCATGCCAGGGGATGAACAGGTGGCATCAGCTCATGTCCAGCTGCTGCCACAGCAAAGAAAACCACCCATTCTCTCCTCCGCGTCTTCTGTCCGTACCTTGCCTATTGTCAAATCTCTCTGACAACCAAACAGACTGCAGGAAATCTCAATGCTCTCCTTCATGGTGACTTGAAAGAAGAGATGAGTATTTCACACAGTCTCTGGTAGAACCTACCTCAGTTTACAATGCAAAAGTTAATTCCTCTTACTGTTAAACATAGAGCAAAGGAAACATTATATTATGCAAGAAAAACATTGCAATTTATAAGAAAGAGCACAGTATGAAGAAACAAATATGTCTCCCTATAACAGAATTATGAGTCTAAAAAACAGAAGATTTATAATTTTATTTGTATTTTTAATTTATTAAGCTTAATATTACTTCCACAACACTGTAGGTCAGGTGTTCTTCGAAGGCTGTTCCAAATATTAACATTTAACCACTGTAATAAATTCTGTTACCTCTTTTTCATAAATTTTATTCATAAGAAAAAATCAAGAGCATATTTTATACAGGGCGATAGAGGTACAAGACACAAAGAAGAATCTGAGCTCAGAAAAGGATCACAGCCCCTGGGAAAACACGTAGTACTTAGGAGGAGTTCAACAAATATCTTCTGACTTGAAATTTGTTGACTTTGAAAGAGGATTTCTAATTACAAAAAAAAAAAAAAAGCAGTATATCATTCAGATAAAAAATATCAACACCAAAATTATAAGAAACTTAAAAAGTTCCCATATAGCTAAAACTAAATGATAGGGGTAAAAATGAAAATAATAAGGGAAATAAGCATGGATGAAATATTAAGAATTTTTAGGGCCAGCCGAGTGGCGCATTGGTTAAGAGCTGCTTTGGGGATGCCAGTGGCCCCAGTTCGGATCCCACGTATGAGGGCCAGTGACACTGCCATCTACAGCTAACAACAGCTCCACCTGGAGCTGGGCTGCGAGCCCCGGTGGCGGAGTAGGCTGCAGCCCCTGCTGCAGTGGGCTGCCATAGGCTACAGTGAGTGGCTGGCAGCCAGCGTGAGTGGCTGGCAGCCAGCGTGAGCGGCCAAGAGCTACGGTGAGCGACCATCCAGAGGCCGGTGACCGACCTCATCCAGGGAGAGCACAATGATGATGCCAACATGGGCCAGTGGGGCGGCATCCTCTGCAACTAGACTGAAGAACAAAAAGACAGCAACTTGCCTGTTCCCCTTCCCCGATTCCCCAATGCTGTTCCCCTCCCCCAATTCCCAAATAAAATCTTAAAAAAAAAAAAGAATTTTTAATAGTATTGTAAACAGAATCCCAGGATGAAAAGCAGGTGATAAGCAATACCAAAGAAATAAGAAAAAAAAAGTTGAAGAGATATTTCTTTTGTAATGTATGCATTCATTATATACTGGATTAAATTGATAATGGTGATGTGAAACTGACATTAATAATAACTACTAACTTCCAAAGTGCTTTATGTTGGTAAACTCATTTAATGTTCACAAATTATTAACCCTATTAAACCCTTCTAAAGGAGTACCTTTATTATCAGCATTTTCAGTGACAGAAATTGAAGTGCAGGATGAAAGTTAAAGCCAGGATTCAAACCCACAGAGCTTTCCCCTGAGCTCGTCACTCTAATCACATCCGTACAGATTCTGTTGATGAAAAGAGACCTATGTCTTAGTAAAGGAACTGTTCTACAAGAGTAAAACAAAAGTTATATTTATTTATGCGGAAATATAAAAAGCACTACCAAAAAAAAAACCAAAAACAAAAAAACAAAACCCACAACACTGAGTGACCAGTAATTAGGCATGAGAGTTGTCAAAGACAAAAATAGGTACCAAAAATAGTGAATTCATTTGTAAAGAGTTTTGAGTAAAACAGAATGTGATTTGTATTATATCTAGCCGTAGAAAATCTCAAAAAAATTATTTCTTTCAAATAAAGAGTAATTCAGAGACATATTTGAATCCAATAGTGAGATAAATCAAAGATTGTTGTTCAATAATATGGAATCTCTGTTAAAAAAACAACAAAAAAGTAATATTTATTAGAACAATATAAACACTATTAATAGATTCATAAATTGTAATGTATATGTCAGTAATATTAAATAACATTACATTATTTAATCATTTTTCCAATAAATTTATTATTGAGAGACAGCTATGTACTAAGGTCTTAGAGATTCAACAATGAACAATAAGATACATCCTTGCTCTTATGTAACGTACGCATGATGTGGAGTCACAATAAAAAAATCAGGTTGTGATGGATGCCATGAAGTAAAATAAAGCAGAACAAGGGAATAGAGTGAGGGCAATAAGGAAAGGCCTTTGTGTTAAGGAGACCCTGGAATGGTAGGAATTGACCAAGAGAGTCTTGAACCTCTCGGGAGGGAGGATGATCATCCCTGGAAGAAAGGATCGCAAGTGCAGAGGACCTGGGTTTGAAGAGTGCTTTCATGGAAGTGAGTGAAGGAAATGTGTTAGGTTACAGGATCAGAGAAAGATGCAGCTAGTTAGGCCAGGGGTTGGTAAACTGTAAACCTATGGGTCACATTCTGCCCACGACTTTTTTTGTTGTTGTTAAAAAAAGGTTTATTGGAACACAGACAAACCCATTCATTGATTCATGTTGGCCATGGCTGCTTTCACCCCACTGCACCAGAGATGAGTACTTGCATATTGTGTTTATTACCTACAAAGCTGAAAGTACTTACTCACCTTTTATAGAAAAGATTGCTGGAATCTGGTTTATATATTGTTAAGTTTTGGATTTTAATATTAGTAAGAAGAAAAGCCATGATGGTTTCTAAGCTGAAAAGTGATATTATCTGACTTATAGAAAAACGCTGAGGCTGTTTAGCAAATGCACTTTATTGAGGTGGGGTGGGGGGAGGGGAGAAAAAAATGCTTGATAAATTTTTCTCATACTCTGTGCCAAAATATTCAAGATTCAGACTTGGGTGATTGAGATGGTGTGTGTGAGAGGTGTTTGGTGTATGTATATACATTTTAAAGAAAGCGTTGAAAGAATTTGATGATGGATCAGATGTGGGATGAGAGAGAGAGGAAGCAAGGGAAACCAGGTTTTTCGCTGAGTAACTGGTGGTTTGAGACTGGGAATTAGTAAGAATAGAAGTAACACTTATTGTTTAATTCTTGACATTGACAGGTAGACATAGTTATACTTTTTACACTTATATCACTATAAGCGTCCAAAGTACAAAGTAAATAATATTTGAGTCCATAATTATATAAATAATTACAAACAAAATAAATTAGAACAGAAAAATCTATTCATGTCAATAGCATGTACTGGTGACATGAAGTGGTATGAAGAGTACTTCATCTCTGTGGAATTCTTCCCCCAAATCACACCTCTGCTAAAGTCATGACAAAAATAACAGACAAACCCAAATTGCGGGACATTTTACAAAACACCTGATGAATATTTTTCAAAAGTGTCAGGGCCATGATAAACAAAGAAAGACTAAGAAACTATCATAAACCAGAGGCAATTTAGGAGACATGATGAATAAATGCAACGTGGTAATCTTAAATGAGATCTTGAAAATAAAAGCGGGGCTTTAGTGGAAAAACTAAAGAAATAGGAATAAAATCTGGAGTGGATTTAATCTGGAGTGGATTTAATGCACCAATTTGGTTTCCTGGTTGTGAAAAACATAACTTGGTAGTGTAAGATGCTAACAATCACGGAAACCAGATGAGGAGGCCTATCAGAACCTTCTGTAGTATTTTTCAACTTTTTTCTAGATCTAAAATTATTCTAAAAAAATATATGTAAAAGGTATGAACTAAAAAAAAAAATCACTACTAATAGAAATATCTTAGACTCTTTCCAAAGTCCTAGCAGGAAAAATAAATAAATAAATAAATAAATAAATAAATAAATAAATAAATACTTATAGCAAACATGAAAAAGTGTACAAGGAACTGAAAACTAAATGCAATAAACAAGTTGGTGGATAAAAACATCATAACTTAAATATCATTAAATTTAATAAATTCATTCCTCTACAAAGGAGTGAGCTTGCAAAGAAAATAATTTTGTAATGGAATCTCTATTATAGTACATATCAATGTACAAAAAGATGAGAAAAAATAATCTGTGGATCCTGAAATATCTGATAAAATGAATATTTTTCTTGGTAAATTAAAGACATACCTTGAGGGTAAACCTAGAGTAGAATAATTTTCTTAAATATTACAATGAGTATCTCTTTTAAAATTACCCAATTTACCTTATCAGTATCATTTAAAATTCTAGGCAATGCAATGTGAAAAATTAAAATGTTAAAATCACTAAATTAAAATTAAGAAAATAATTTAAAAAATGATATCTGTCTTTTCAAAAGTAAGAAAGATCATTCTAAGAAAAAAATCTAAAGAGAAAAATTATAACGGATATCTGTCATATAAATGACCTTAAGCTCAATAATAATTGTGTTAAAAGCAAAACTAAATTAATTTAGTATTATCAGCTGAGGGAAAAGATACATGACCACATATCTCACTCAAGACTTTCATACTTAAAATTGAAAAAAAATTTCTTCCAATATAAATTTGACAAAATAATGTACAATAAATTTATTTGAGTATTACATAAAGGCACTTCACATTTAAATATTTAAATATTTGCTGAATTTTATTTTTAAATGCTGCTTCTGCCCATTAGAGTAATCAAATTCCGAGACTTAATAAAGGTAAATTATAAATATACAGACTGAGGGAACAAATAAAAATATTAATTATGACTATTAGAAATTAATGGCAACTTCCGGTGTCACAAAAATTAATGTGTTTCCTCTTATGAGATAGTTTTTTTAATTTTGAAAATAGTATTTCTATGAAAATATGTGTTTTTCTTAATTTGTTCCAGTGTTAAATGGAATGCAGATTATCATAGTTTTCAAGTTAAAGGTGATAAAGGGAAAATGTCTGCATTTGCTGTTATTATAAAGAAGAAAAAATATACACTTATGAAATTTTGACTGAGTTAAAAAGCATAGGTGACTTTTTATGCTCTCAATGTAAAACAATGACATGAGAAAATTATCTTATTTTTCTTGTACTATGTATAGGAAACTAAAGGAAAAATGAGGACTTCCAAGGAAATGAATTGGATTATTATATTAGCAAGAGACTCTGAAAAGGGAAATGAAAGAAATACGAAATACTGTATCCTGATATTTGTTTGCACCAAAGTTTAAGAAAGGAGACAATGCAGTGATTTTAATTCCAAGTTAACTAAGATGTGGTTCAAATAAACACAACAGTTGGAACTGATATACAATAAATAGGTACAAATATAAATATGTTTTCCTGTGATGTTCCTAGATTATTTTTTCAGCTACTTTATTATTACAACAACCCTCACTTTGTGCCAAGCACTGAGCTAAATGTTGGGAATAGTATGGTAAAGGGAACACACCGATTCCCTGCCCTCTTGCAGCCTACAGTCCTGATGTGGACTGCTGACACCAAGAAGCAAGTCTCTTGTGAGGCTCTCCTCCTGAGCTCCCTGATAGAAATTACTGGCTCAGTCCCTTTTGCTAGCCAATAATGTTAATTCTCCTACAGCGCATTTGCCATTATTGAGTAGGATTCATCTGTTGCAACATTTGTCTTTGCACATTCTAGGTACTTCAAAACTCCAAGTCTCAGAGGAAAACAAGAATAAAATCTTGAGCATATTCTGAATTCCTTATGAAAATGGCTTAGCCTACTGCCTGGGCTTGGAATCATATTAGTAAGCTAACATTTCACAACAGAATGCCAATTCAGCTGCCTGAGTGTCTGAAATGTAAAACATATGGATCATTTTATCAACAGCACAAAATATTGGCATTTCATGCACTCATTAAAAATGTCAATCATAAATTAACTCTGATGCCAAAAACTTGCTTGAGACATCTGATATTTGAGAGACAGGATGTAAAAGTTGTACGAAGCATCCCTTTCTCTAGTCAGGCAATCAAGATACTGAAACTCAGATTTTCATTTAGTTTTCCAAATTTCATGACTTAAAGGAACATAGACTATGCTCTTTACCTTACGCCATCATGCCCGTGCTTTTAGAGAATAAAATTTGATGGTTTAATGATTGTGTTATTCTAGCATAAATATTTATAGATTTATTGCTAGCTATATACCAAGTATAAATAAATATAAAGGACATAAGAGATAATAAACTTGCTTTTTTTCGTAACAAATAAAAGTATTGTAACCAAGAGCCTTAGCTCTGTAGTCAAGTTAACATAAGTTTAAATCCCTCCGTTCTTATTAATAAGCTATATCCTCTTAGGCAAATTTTATTAATTTTCAAAAAATCAGTGTTTTATTTGTGAAATAGGGATTAATAACATGTGCCTGTTTCATGAGCTCGCACAACAATAAAAAAATATGTTATAAAACCTTAGCATTGCACTTGGTACCTGGTAAGTAGCTATTACGATCTTGATCATTAAGTTCTGATTATCGATAAGAATACTTATTTTTGTTTTTTTACTTTTTTTTGGAATAATTGTAGATTAATATGTAGCTTTAAGAAATGTCAGAGCAATTCCATGTAAACTGCACCAAGTTTTTCACAGTCTTAGTATCTTGCATTAACTCATATAATAGCACACACAGGAAATAGATACGATACTGGTCTTATTCAAATTTCTAGTTTTATATACATTGAATAGTGTGTGTCTGTAGTGTGTGTGTCATGGTACCTTTTTATTGGGACAGCTACCTCTCTCCCTTTCTCTGCCCCTCCCTAAAACCTGATAACCACTTATCTGTTCTCCTTCTCTATAATTTTGTCATTTCAAGAATATTATACAAATGCAATTGTATATAATCTTTTGAGAATTTTTTATCACTCAGCATAATTTTCTTAAAGATCACCCAAATTTTCACATGTATTTAATAGTTTATTCCTTTTTGATACAGACTAGTTATAAATACTGTGGAAGAACTGCAGTATATATAACTAACCATCCATTGCAGGCATTTAGTTGTTCTAGGTTTGGACTATTAAAAATAAAGCTGTAATGAGTATTTGTATATAGGTTTTTGGTTGAACTTAAGTTTTTATTTCTTTGGAATAAATGCACAAGGGTATAACTGTTTGGTCATATGGTAACCAATATTTAGCTTTTGTTTTTAAGAAACTGTCATACTATTTCCAGAATAGATGTTTTATTTTACGTTCCCACTGGTAATGTGTGAGGAATTTATTTCCTTCACATCACTGATGGCATATGATATAATCATATTTTGTTTTAGCCATTCTTTTTTTTAAAAGATTTTTTTTGGGGAGTTGGGGGAGTGGAATAGCTTTGGGGAATCGGGGAGGGAAAACAGGACAAGTTTCTGTCCTTTTGTTCTTCAGTTTAGTTGTGGAGGATATCGCTTCACTGGCCCATGTTAATGTTATCATTGGGCTCTTCCCGGGTGAGGCAGTCGCTCGACGGCCATTGGACGGCCGCTAACGGCGGCTCACAGTGCATGGCAGATGCTGGCAACCCCACTGCAGCCTACACCGTCGCCAGTGACTCACGGCAGCCCAGCTCCAGGTCAAGCTGTTGTTCATCATCTTAGCTGTAGAGGGCGCAGCATCACTGGCCCTCATGTGGGATCTGAACCGGGGCCCCACTGCTTGGAGCTGGCTTCCTAAGCTAACTCTTAACCAACCAGCCACTCGGCTGGCCCTGTTTTAACCATTCTTATTGGTATATACTAAATTTTATTATGGTTTTAATTTGTATTTTCCTTATAACTAACATATTGACTATTTTTCATGCGCTTGTCTGATATCTGTATACCCTCTTCAGTGAAATATAAACTGTTTTGTCTCCTGCCCATTTTCTAACTGGATCATTTGTGGGTTTTTTTCACTATTAACTAAAGAGCTCTTTACATAGCCTAGATACAAGTCTTATCTTGGATATCTGGCTTGCAAATATTTTCTCAGTTTGTAGCTTGGTTTTTACCCACTTTATAGAATCTTATAATAATACATAGAATCTTTCACAGAGAAAAGCTTTTAATTTTGATGCGGTACAACTTAATCAAATTTTCCTTTTATGGATTGTGTTTGTGGTAAGAAGTCTAAAATCTTGCCATCTAGCCTTAGGTCCCAAAGGATTTCTTTTATGTACTTTAAAACTTGTGTATTTTAAAAGTTTTCCAATTCTGTGTTTTGCATAACCAATTTTGAGTTAATTTTTGTATTAAGGTGTGGTATTTAGGTTGAGATTTCTCCCTCCCTCCCTCCCTGCCTGTGAATGCCCAGTTGGTTCAACAACATTCATTGAAGATGCTTATACCTCTTGCATTGAGTTGGTTTTGCATTTTTGTCAATCTCTGGTAGACACATATTCATGGGTCTATATCTCAGTTCTCTATTCTGTTTCACTGATCTATATGGTGCTCCTCCACAAATACCAAACTGTCTTCATTACAGTTGCTATATAGTAAGGACAGTGATGTCTCACACTTCATTCTGACTTCACAAAACATTTTTTTTGCTCTTCTGAATTCTGTGTCTTCCCATATAAATATTTATATATGCTTGTCTAGGCTGTAAAAACACTTGCTGGGAATTTGATAAAAATAGCTTTAAACTTATAGATTAATTTGGAGAGAATTAACATGTTTACCATGTTGAGTCCTCAAATTGTCTCTATTTAGGTCTTCTTTGATATCTTTCATCAGAATTTTGTTTGTAATTTTCAGGATATAATTCCTGGAGCTATTTTGATAGACTTATGCTTAAGCATTTCATTTTCTTTAAAGCAACTATAAATGGCATTGCGTTTTTAATTTCCCCCACAGTTTTATTTTTAGTGTATAGAAATGTGATTTACTCTTATATACCTATTGATCTTTCATCCTGCAAACTTGCTGAACTCGCTTCTTAGTTCTAAGAGTTTTTCATAAAATATGGAGTTTTATTTCTTCCTTCCTATTCAATATGACTTTTATTTCCTTTTCTTGCCTTAAAGTGCTAGGGAGAACTTTGAGCACTGTTTTGAATATGAATGGTAGGAATGAACACCCTTGCCTTGTTCCTGAATTTGGTGGGAAATATTCAGTCTTACACCAGGAAGTGTGATGTTAGCTATAAATTTTGTATGGATGCTCTTTAATCAAGTTGAAGAAATATATTAGTTTTCCGATGCTGCCATAACAAAGCACCACCAACTGGGTGATTTTAACGATAGAAATTTATTTCCTTACAGTTCTGAAGACTAGAAACCCAAGATCAAAGTGTCCATAGGATTGCTTTCTGCTGAGGCTTCTCTCATTGTCTTGTACATGGCTGTCTTCTCCCTTTGTCTTCAGGTGGTCTTTCCTCTGTATGTGTCTGTGTCCTAATCTTTTCTAGGACACCAGTCATGTTGGATTAGGGCCCATCCCAGTGATCTCATTTAATCTTAATTATCCCTTTCAAGACCCTATCTCCAAATAGTCACATTCTGAAGTAATGGGGTTAGGACTTCAACATATGAATTTGAGGAGTGTGGGGAGAGAGACACAATTCAGCCGCTAACAGGAAGTTCCTCTCTATTCCTTGTTTGTTGTGTTTTTATCATAAATGAATATCATATCTTGCCAGTTTTTTTCCTAGATAAATAGATATAATTATGTAACTTTTCTCTTTGTACCAGTTGGAATGGTAGGCTACAATGGATTATTTTGTACTGTTGAACCAATCTTGCATACCTGGAATAAATCTCATGTGTATATTTCTTTCCATATGTTGCTAGATTCAATTTGATAGTATTTTATTGAGCATTTTTGCACCTAGGTTCCTGAAAGATATCAGTCTGTAATTTTATTTTTCTGTTCTGTCTACTTTGGTATCAGTGTAAGAGTAGACTCATAGAATGAATTGGAAAGTGTTTATTCATCATCTGTTTTCTAGAAGACATTATATAAAATTGTGTTAATTGATAGAATTCTCCAGTGAAATCATTTGGACCTGATATTTCTTTTGGGGGAGTTTTTAATGAAAATTCAAAATCTTTCGTGTTTTTAGGAGTATTCAGATTATCTATTTTATCTTGTTGAGTTTTAGTAGTGTTTCATCCTGTGACCATTTCTTTTAAATTGTATAACTTATAGTATAAAGTTACTCACAGTAATCCCTCATTACCCTTTTCATGTTGGAAAAGTCTGTAGTGGATATTCTGGTTTTATTCCTAATATTGGTAATTTCAGTCTTCTTGCTTTTCATCTGTGTCCATTTTCCTGAGGTTTTTCAATTTTATTGAATTTTTTTTTTAAGAACTTTTTAGTTTCATTTACTTTTTTTTTTTTTTTTTAAAGATTTTATTGGGGAATCGGGGAAGGGGAACAGACAAGTTGCTGTCTTTTTGTTCTTCAGTCTAGTTGCAGAGGATGTTGCTTCACTGTTGGTATCGTCATTGCGCTCTTCCCGGATGAGGCAGATCGGTCGCTGGCCTCTGGATGTCGCTCACTGCGGCTATTGGCAGCTCATGCTGGCTGCCAGCCGCTCAGGCTGGCTGCGGGCCACTCACTGTAGCCTATGGCAGCCCACTGCAGCAGGGGCTGCAGCCCACACCATCACCGGGGCTCGCACAGCCCAGCTCCAGGTGGAGCTGTTGTTAGCTGTAGAGGGCAGTGTCACTGGCCCTCATGTGGGATCCGAACCGGGGCCGCTGGCATCCCAAAACCAGTGCTTAACCAATGCACCACTCGGCCGGCCCTTCATTTACTTTTCTATTGTTTTTCTCTTTTCAATTTTATTGATGTTTAACGTAACTCTTTATGATTTCCTTTCTTTAACTAGCTTTTTGTTTATTTTTCATTAAAAATAATTCTGTAGATGGAACATAGATTATTGATTTGAGATCTTTCCTTGTTTCT
Source organism: Aselliscus stoliczkanus (assembly GCA_033961575.1). Classification (NCBI taxonomy): domain Eukaryota; kingdom Metazoa; phylum Chordata; class Mammalia; order Chiroptera; family Hipposideridae; genus Aselliscus; species Aselliscus stoliczkanus. The sequence goes on from CM066735.1 coordinate 52,200,299, forward strand.
AATGACAGCATAGAGCGCTATAAATTTTCCATTTTAGTACTGTCACCTGAATTCCACATGTTTTCATATGCTATATTTTCATTCAGTTCTATATACAATTATTAAAATTTCTTTTGATATTTTCAGTTGGACCCGTGGATTAATTGAAAGTGTGTTGTTCATTGTCATGTAATTGGAGATTTCCTGTTGTCTTTCAGTTGTTGATTTCTAATCTCTTTCCATTATAGTCAGAGAACATACTTTGTAGTTCTGTAAGTTTGCTGAGATTTGTTTTATGGCTGATGATATGGCCTATGTTGGTGAATATCTGTTAGAAAAATATGTGTATTCTGCTGGTGTTGGCTGGGCTGTTCCATATGTCAGTTAGATCCTGGAGGTTGCTTTTTTAATTCTTTTATTTCCTTGTTGATTTTCTGTTTAGTAGTTCTATCAATTGCCAAGAGTGGGATGTTGGAGTCCCTAGTTGTAATTGTGAGTTTGTCTGTTTCTCTATTCAGGTCTTTCGGTTTTTGCTGTAGGTATTTTTAGGCTCTGTAGTTTGGTAATTGTACAATTTATTATTAATATATCTTTGTGAATGATTGATCCTTTTATCATTATAAAGATACATTTTAATGGGGACTATTAATTATGTTGTCTTGTATTCATTTTATGGAATCTTAGGGAATGTAATCTACATAAACTAATAATTAAATCCCTATTGCAGTACTAATCCCCAGTGCAGTACTAAGATAAGTTATTTTAACCTTAGCCAGAGTAACTGGGAATACATTTTGTGTGGGGCAAAATAAGGCACCAAAAAAGAGACTCTTAGCCCTTGTTCAAAGAATTTTATATAGTAAGTATGTAGCTTATCCTTTCATTTATTAATACAGTAAACTGTGTGTATGTGTGTGTGTGTGTGTGTGTGTGTTGGTGTGTGTATGCATATATTGAGCAGTTATGAATAAGAGCTACCTACTATATATGAAGGAAATAGGTAGGTGCACTTGCAGTGTGATTATGGTATTAACGAACAGTTCCTCCTAACTAAACTATTACAAACTCCTTGGCCATAAATGGCAAGAAATAAGCTAGAGATAAAACACCTCTGGTTGTTATCTGAGCCTCTCATTCCCCCCCCCACCCCACTTTTATAGAGATATAATAGACGTGCAGCACTGTATAAGTTTAAGTGTACAATAAAAAGATTTGACTTCCATATTTCATGACGTGATTACTATAATACGTTTAGTTAATATCCATCACTTCATGTAAATACAAAAACGGAAAAAAACTTGTTTCCTGGTGATGAGAATTCTTAGAATCTACTCTCTTAACAACTTTCACATATACCATACTGAGCCCCTCATTTTTATATTTCATGTTGATTATTGAGTAATCAGATAACATCTATAACTTTTTGTCAGTTATTATAAAATTTACTGCCAGCCCTATATTTTTTTTTTCTTTTTTTTCCACTAATAGATGCAGAAAATAAAAATAAATTAAAAACTCATATGAGCAAAATGGTAGGGACTAAGTGTCTTGTTTCTAGGTTTAATTTTTTTTTTTCCCCTAAAGATTTTATTGGGGAATTGGGGGAGGGGAACAGCATTGGGGAACCGGGGAAGGGGAACAGCCAAGTTGCTGTCTTTTTGTTCTTCAGTCTAGTTGGGGAGGATGTTGCTTCACTGGCCCATGTTGGTATCGTCATTGCGCTCTTCCCGGGTGAGGCAGATCTGTCGCGGCCTCTGGATGTCGCTCACCGCGGCTATTGGTAGCTCACGCTGGCTGCCAGTGGCTCACGCTGGCTGCCGGCCCCTCACTGTAGCCTATGGCAGCCCACTGCATCAGGGACTGCAGCCTGCACCATCGCTGGGGCTCGCAGCCCAGCTCCAGGTGGAGCTGTTGTTCACCATCTTAGCTGTAGAGGGCAGTGTCACTGGCCCTCATATGTGGGATCCGAACCAGGGTCACTGGCATCCCCAAACCAGCTCTTAACCAATGCACCACTCGGCCAACCCTCTAGGTTTAATTTTTTAATGGCATGTGTCACACTGATAGAAAAAAGTTTTGTTACATTTTATAAGATAAAACTGATTGCTAAAAGAAAAAAAAAAGTAATGCTTCTCTCAAAAACCATGTATTAGCTTTGGACTGTTATTGTTTTTAGGTGGAATCTTTTACAAATTCTGTGGGGTTTCTTTTTTTAGTTGTTGTTAGTTATTTCATCTTTAAAAACCAAATTGTCTAATTTATTCTGTAGATTTCCAACTACATCCTCACAAAATATAGAATGCACAAGATGACTTGTATTGGTGGTTATGGTGATGATGTGGAAGTGAAAACACTTAAGCCCCAGGACCACTTCAGTTTATCTTGATTTGATACTGAGACAATTAAATGGCTGGATGATGTAGAATCAGATAAGTATCAGGAACAACATTTTCCTATGTATTTATAACCAGGAAGTGAGTGTGTAAGTGTGTGTGCACCTGCAACTGTCCCCATGATTTAAAGACTTTTAAAGTAGTGAGACTTTTGCCAGAAAAATCCTCTGTCCTCCTGTCTCAGACACTTCCAGTGATTCTGTGTGGCATCTTATGGGTTCTGCAGTATCATTTTCATGGAGTGATTTGAAACCACACCGTCTAGCAGTATTTAACTTCTGTTTGTCGATCAGTAGATAGCCTGTATACCTAAGAAGTTCAATAAATACTTAGTAGCTATAGTAATTGAAATTTTATACCTATCTTTATATTTGTATCCATATCTATATCAGGCTCTGAGCTGGGGTTTGTGTGGCAATAACCGAAAAGTGAAGAAATCCAGTTTTTATGTTCAGAATCCTTTTGTATCTAGGGATGACTTGCCTGGAGACAGTGGTTTAGGTCAAAACCCCTTGGGCAGTAGAAGCTGAAACATAAAAATTAACAAGTGTCTAACACTTCTTTTAGAGGATATAATGCCACATTAAAAGTTGTTGACAATTTGAATGAAACAAAATGACAGCCTGATTTGTAAGTATCTATCTGTAGCACCAGTTGCCCAGAAATAGTCACTAGTAATTAACAGCAAGGGAATGCTTCACAACACTTGATTAGTTAACTCCATGTCAGAAACTAAATCTCAGAGTTTCCTTGAGCACCCATTGTTGAGGCAGTAAATTTTGTTCACCGATTAATTGGCAGGTTCTGTATGAGATGTGAGCGTGAACAAGGTTGTATTAATTATCTATTGTTATATACGAAATGACCCCAAAAGTTAGTTCTTTGAAAGCAGTAAGCACTGATTATTTCACAGTTTCTGTGAGTAAGAAAGAAATCTGGGTGTGGTATCTGGGTCCTCTGTGTCGAGGTATTCCAGAAGGCTGCAGTCGTGGTGGACGCTACGCCGTAACCTCATATCAAGCTCACGCATGTGACTGCTGACAGGGTGAGCTCCTCACTGGCTGGGCTGAAGGTCTGCCTGAATTCTTTATGGCACAGATGGAAACATGGCTGCTGACGCCCCTCAGTGAGTGAGCAAGAGAGGTTCCCCAGGCTGAAGTCACCCTCTTTTATAACCTAGTCTTGGAAATGCTATCCCATCACTTCTGCTTCATTCTATGCAGGTCATACCCAAGAGAAGGGAATTATATAAGAGCATAATGAGAAGGAGGCAGGCAGCCCTGGGGGTCATATTAGCAGCTACCCAGCATTGTTAATAATGCCGATGTACACAAATTATTTTCCTTGGAAACCCATTTGATTTTTTTTTTTCTTTCACACTTGTGATTCAAGCAAATACATGTAAATGGACAGGAGAATAGACACACCCTTAAGATAATCTTGTTTAGGCAGCCTGGGTGGCTATGGGGTAGTGAGAAACTGTGAGTAAGAAAACCATATAAAAGAAGAATGATAAATTTACCTGCTAAATGCACACTGTCTGATTTCAACCTAGACATTTTAATTAAGTATTTTAAAATATCAACAGATTCCACTAGCATTTACAACTATATTGAAAATTAAACAAAACACAACCAAACTTTGGATTTCAGATTTTTTTGCATAATTTTTATAGCATTGGTTTTTCTAACATTGTAGTAGTATATGAGTATAGCTAGTTATCATGTTTTGTCCTTATACCAAACTGTTGAACAAAGTCAACATTAGATCAAAAAAATATAAAAATGATAGGAAATTATTTTGTTGGTAAAGAACCACATTTACATGGCTTAGAAAATCAAGGTGATGTTTTGACTTGGTTTTTGTTTGTATTTTGTTATTGTTTACTGTTATTTCTTACATAAAGCTTGACATTTTCCCCCTGAAAGGGCCACTTTTCAGTTGAGTTTATTAGAATGTCAGTTTATTTTATTATTAATCAATAATTTGCTTACAGTATCCACTAAGGTAGAATATGACCATAATTACAAATATCAGCTGGATGTGATATGTTCTTTCTTTCTACTGCTTCAGGTTTTAGAATCCAGCATTACATTGTATTGATTTTTTGGTAAAATCTCTCATTGTTGTATGCAATATTGAACCATTGGATTCTTTCCCTGCTGTGGAATTAGATGTGTAACCATTGTCTCATAATGAATATGCTGCCTAACAATGGACTTCTTTATAAACACAACAATAACATTTTGAATTTCATCATTACGAGAGATTAGAAATGTACAATTTAATTCCCAGGGTTTTAGCGTTAATGCGATATGAGCTAAAATATTTACATTTTCAGTGCCAGTTTAATTAAGCATATTCATTGTCTTGAATCAAAATATAATTTGCACTGGGTTTTAAATATTTCAGCATTATGTTTGTACAGAGTTTGAACAGTGTCACAGAGGGTCCTGACAGTTAATTTTAGACTCCAACAAATGAGTCATTTTAAGCTAACCCAAGCTTCTTGGTGCTTTGCAAAAGAGCTTTACATTTCCTGACAAATTGAATTCCAGCCAGGTGTCACTCTTTAGAATCCCCAAGGTTTATCTCTGCCCTTTGTGCTCTGACATATGCTTTTGACATACCCAGAAAATTGTGTGATAGAAACCTGTGGAGTGGTAATACCCTGTACAGCAGGGGTCAGCTGTAAAGAACCACTAATGAGGCCTCCCATAAACAAACTGTTCTGAACAGTGAAGGTGGCAGAGGAAACTAAGAGATCCGAGCTACTCTTTCACATTGCATGGAGTGCAAGGCTTTCTCCTATAGCCTGTTTTTCAAGGTGTTTTTCCAAAACGTGAAATAAAGCTGGGTTTTTAAAATTATTATTTATTTTATTTGTCCATAATTCCCATGAGAAAATTCTTTGACCTTATTTGACTTTTTATTTTTTCCTCTCAATTTGAGAAATATCCAATATTTACTTTTTATTGATGTTTTACAACAGATATGTCATATGTCTTTCTTTGTTAAAAATATATGCCACTCGGGGCCGGCCGAGTGGCGCGGTGGTTAAGTGCTGGCTTGGGATGCCAGCGGCCCTGGTTCGGGTCCCACATATGAGGGACAGTAACACTGCCCTCAAAAAAAAATAAATAAAGTAAAAAAAAATATATATATGCCACTCTTTGAAAATATGGACCAAAAGCACTTGAACCAAAGATCAATTAACATTTATATGACTTTCAATAAACTGTTCCTAGGGGACCCCGCATTGCAGGTTCATCTGGAATGAGAATAATGAAGAAGAGGAAAGAGCACAACTACATACAATAAGTAAAAACTAGCAAGTAAAAATTAGGTTGGATATTTAATCCATAAATTTTTTCAAAAGTGAAATCTGCTGAAATTCAATAATGCGTCTTAAGAAAAGCACTAAGGTCATATTATTCAAACTATTTCATGAAGAAATAAGCAATATACTGGTACCTGAAGCAGGAAGATATGGGCTATGACTAGATGATCTGTAAAACCAGTTAGTGGTTATCTACTAACTTCATTTGTTTAAATGTGATATTTGATGATAATTTCTCATTTGTGTATTTGTTGACATTTAATGTTTTGTTCATATTATAAGATGATGTATATACTCTCTAAACGATGTATTTATAAATGTATAAATCATAGTTATTTTAGAATTAAGTTAAGGTCAAATCCAATCACTGACTAAGCAGAATGAGTTTGTAAAACATCTAGCATGCTGCTTGCAACATACTTCAAATAACTTGGCTCTGACATAATGTTTTTCAAATTTGTGGGATAAAAATAATGCACACAGAAAACTCAGCATACCATATATGAAGACATAATTCAATTAATACATTTATTTAAAAAGTAATTAGGAAAAACTGCCTCTTTTGCCTTTTGTAAAATATGTTTATTAATGTAGTAGTCATATATAAGTATAATTTGTTTATGATTTTCCCACTGACCCCAAATATGAATAAATGAAATTTAAAAACAGTGAAATAAAATGAGTGACTAGTGCCTAGGTCACCACATAATGAAATGATGACCTGTTGAGTCCAGCTGTCCAACGACTCCACGCCCTTCCTCCTCCCCACGTCACAGGTCTCCTTGACTACCCAGCCTGCCTTTCTGTCCATTCTTAACTCAAGTTCAAGGACTCTGTGTGAAAGAGTCTTCATTTACAGAGCTCCCTTCCCTGTGCCCATTCCAATCCTAAGGTAATAGCACTCAAGAACCTGAGGGGCTGTATTAATGTAACGTCTGTGTGTATAAACGATGTATCATCCCAACTGCATTTCGAATGACTGAAATATAGGAACAATGCCATATAAATTTCCTCCTTGGGGAAAAATTCAAGTTATTATTTGTAATTTTTATAAGTCCTCAATAGGGTAAATGATTTTACTTAATCTGATTAAGTGGGTTTGGAATAGCTTTGAAGTAGTCTCAGCTCTCAAATGCCCCTTTTCTAAGTTTTTCTGATTACCAATAACAACAGCTATTGAATGAGTAGAATTAGGGATTAGAGTGTGAAACAATTGTTCTCTGTGTAAAAACTTTTCTGTTTGTTTTTTTTTGGTACTTGATGCCAAACTAAGCCTAAGGGTCATGTGAACTATTTGGCCCCTATGTCTGGAATTTTCTCCCCCAAATAATCTTTATATCTCTACAGTTAACATGCTATGAGATTAACGAAATTATCACTGGGCTGTTCTCAGCCTATAATATAACCTGAAGTATATACTTTGTGGATTTCTATAAACACAGTGACAGAGAAAATTAAGAAACATTGAGAATGTCTTCGACTAAGGATATGTTGTGTTACAGGTGTCATTTGAAAAAGGTTAAAAGTCGATCAGTCACTTACATTTAATTCAACATTTAATTCAAATTCAGGGCAGGTACAAAAATGACATAGAGAAAACTGGTTACTTTTACTCTTGTCTCTAATAACTATCCACAGCACGTTGGGCAATTTGTGTGCCATCAGGATCTTAAGTCATTTAGAGTTAAAATATGGAGGTGGGAGGGAAGGATGAATAAATGAGATTTTGTCCCCTTCGCATTTTAATCAAGCAGTCGGGTTATATATTTGCAAAATTTGAAGTAACTTTAAACTCAAGATGAAGTTAATGTCTTAGGAAGACTGTATGTGAAAGGTGAGGCTATAATTCATATTTTTAGAATCATCTTAGCTAGTGGGTATTCTTTTAATTTTATTTAACAGGTTTCATATTAAAACTGTGAGACTAGGGCCGGCCGAGTGGCGCGGTGGTTAAGCGCTGGCTTGGGACTTCAGCGGCCCCGGTTCGGGTCCCACATATGAGGGCCAGTGACACTGCCCTCAAAAAAAAACAAAAAAAAACTTGTGAGACTAAATTTGACTTCACTAGGTGGTATTTATTCTTCACCATTCCCTCAGTCTTCTATTCTTCTCCCCTCACCCTTCCTTTTTCCTACCTTGTCTCAACAAAGAGTGAAAGAATAGATTTTATATGCCAGGTGATGTGCTGTGGAAAAGGTATGCCATGGATGGGACCCACCTCCTGCCCACATTGGGCTGCATTTTCATAGACCAATACATGCGTAACTGCACAGTGAAACGCTGGTATTCCTGTCTCTCTTCCACTTAGCAGTCTCCCAAGTGTCTTTCTGGAATCTTACAATACACACGATGTGCACTTCCCAAAGCATCAAACCTAAGACGGAAGGTACACAGGATTAGGTGGGTGCAGTCTGGTGATATTTTGCAAACCACTGGCTGCCCAAAGCCTTATTTTTAACTACTATAGCTAGCACAGGGGTCACCGCACATACAAACACACTGGGGTCGTTCTGTGACTCTTCATCTTTTTGTTTTTCTTGACCCTTTCATAACCTGTCATAACCTGACTCATTCCTCTGAACATTTGTATACAAATGTTCACATGAATTTCACATTCTCAACTTATCCTCTACATGAACACAATAAAGGAAAGTTACAATGACAAGAAATATGTGGAGATTGTTATAATAGTAGTGAAATGGAAAGAGATACTAATATTATTATCTAACATCTGGAATAATTAAAGAATATTTAAATATTTATAACATTTAGAACTTGATTATATTTTATTTCTCTTTATCCTACATTGAAGTCATATTACTCAGTTGTTATAATTTAGGCTGTACCTATATATGATGGGATCAACATCAAAGAAATCTGTTTAATTGCTTATATACTCACATTTCCTGATAGCGAAGCACAAAGTCCTTAAGTGAATAATTACCATAAACCTAATTAAAAGAAACACAGATCGATTCAATTATTTTCTATTTTGCTTTATATTAGTTAGATCTCCTGGTGTGTGTGTGTGTGTGTGTGTGTGTGTGTGTGTGTGTGTGTGTGAATGAATCCATTTATAGTCATGAATTAAATTGTTTTTAAAACTCGATACCAAGTGTATTAATATTTGAACTGTAATTAATTTAGGAAGTGGATTAAAATGATGAGACTTCAGGTGACCATTCCCAGGTGATGCATCCTATACGATTTAAGATTTTTATTCTCTTTAACATCAAATTGAAGGTTTCATTTAAAGTTTATGGGATTATAATTCCAACAAACAACCTAGTACTTGCTGTATGCAACATGGTTTGTATTTTACCTACCTCATGGACTCCCAGCGCTCCCTCACAATCTTTCCTCCTCAAGTTGTAGACTTGATGATGAAGCAGTCAGTGCCTTCAAAAAGAAACACCTTCCTGGAGTAACACAGCTTCTCTAGTAATCGCTCCAAAAGTGTCCCTTTTACTCTGGGGACAGTGGCAAATGAATGTCGCCATGGTCCTTTTTCCAGCGATGACAGATCCCCAGGTTGTGGATTTGGTTCATGATGCCTTTACCTAAATTTCAGAGAAATGACAGGAAACTTAACATCATGAATGTCTTTTAACTCAGTGATGCCCTTTGTGATGATTTACTCTAAAAAATTATTTGAAAATACATAAACTTTCCAGTTATATGGGAATGTAAATTGGCATAGCCACTGTGGAAAACAGTATGGAGTTTCATCGAAAAATTAAAAGAACTGCCATATAATGCAGTAATTCCACTCCTGGGTATGTATCCAAAGGAAGTGAAAACAGAATATTGAAGAGATAGCTGCACTCCCACGTTCATTGCAGTATCATTCAAAAAGAGCCAAGCTATGGAAAGAACCAAAGTGTCCATCAGGGGATGAATGATTAAAGAAGATGTGGTATACATAACAATGGAATATTATTCAGCCACAACAAAGAAGGAAACCCTGCTATTTGTGACAATATCGACCACATAGATGGGCCTTGAGGACATTATGCTAAGTGAAATAAGCCAGACAGAGAAAGATAAGGACAGATACTATGTGGTATTATATGTGGAATCAAAGAAAAATTCAAATTCACAGAAACAGAGAGTGAAAAAGTGATTGCCAGGAGCTGGGATGAGGAGGGAAGTAGGTAAAAGTGCACACAGTTTCAGTTATAAGATGAATAAGGTCTCAGAGCTATGGCTATAGTTGGTAATACTGTATTATGGAACTGAAGTTTGCAGAGAATGAAACTGAAATATTCTCTTAAACACACAACAAAATAGGTGAGGTGATGGATGTGTTAATCAGATGGTGGGAATCCTTTCATGATACAGTAACGCCTTGGTTTGCAAGCATAATTCGGTTCTGAAACAAACTACTCGTATTGCAAGACATTGCTTGTTTACCACGTTAAAATGTATTGGAAATATTTGCTCATCTCTCAGAACACTTGCAAACCACATTACCCGCAATCCAGGGCTTCATTGTGTATTTATATCAGATCACCATGATGGACATACACTTTAAATACCTTACAGTTTTGTTAATTTTACCTCAATAAACTAGATTAAAAGGTTTTATAATATTTCCACATTATATATAGTAAAATAAACTATGTGCCCCAAACTAATGGTATATTGTGGTTGAAATAAAACATCGGTAGAGACTATCAAGTACAATAAAAAATGCTTATGTTAGACCAGATTCGATTAGATTCAATAATTAGCATAAACATTCAAAAAATAAAATTGCTTTCTTAAAGCAACAATAAATAATGAGGATTTACTTTCACTTAATATAAACTTATAAAAAATGTTATTTGTATAATTCATATTTTGTTTTCTGAGTCATGGCCAAGAAGGGTTATTTCAAAAGAATCTTTCCACTATGTTTTAGGGAAAATTCTGATACAGGTAGCAGACAATAGGAATCCTAAATGGTGATATTCAAATTTCCTCTGCCCTCAGAGTGTCATCATGAGTGAAATTATTTTTTTAAAATTCGGGTTTAAAGGCACATTTCAGTTATTATAAGAGGGGGTGCATGGGTTTAAATTAATGTTGTGTATAAGTGGAGCTTGCCTCAGTAGATTAGATTATTCAGTGTTTTGGAAGCTAGCCATATACAAAAAGAGAGGTAAAGGAACACAGAAGTAATAGGTAATGAGAGAGAGAGAGGAAGTGAGAGAATATGACAAAGAGAAGAGGAAAAAAATACGTGTATAGTGACATGAAAAAGAAATAATGTGGTTCTTACGAAAAGTTTGAGTACCATGCAGAGCCTGAGCTGTATTTGGGGGAAAGTGTGGGAGTTTGCTTTGTTAAAGGAAAATTGAATTTTAAACAAGTGTTCCAAAAAAAAATCTTTCTGATGAGGCAACCTATTTGATTAAGGATTCAGGGGTAGACACATTAAAGCCAGATGGTTCAAAGCGCTGGCGCTCTCTCAGTGGCTCTGTGCTCCGAATGAGCACAGGAATTATGCATCCTTTCCATCCCCAGTGTCTACTAGTTGCGTTTCAAATAAAAGTCAGGAAACACACACACCCCCAGATCTAGTTTTGGAACAAAGCGTGGCATGAAAGTTATGTTTGCTTAATTTTTAAAAAATACCTGATTACTATATTCCTCTATTTTTGTGTTTTCTGTTGCTTTATCCAAACGAGGTGTTTCTGTTAGTTAAAAGAAAAGTGCTTAATTTGAATGGAGCAGATACCAAAGGACCCCATGATCACACAGTTGGGGTGGGGATGGTCTGGCATAAATCCGTTACTGTGATTCGCTGCTGGGGTGTAAGAGCACCTTCCAAAACTGCGCACACTCTCTGTCTTTCTAATAAACTAAGGAGTTACAGGTGAGCACCTGGCGACTTTCTCAGCAGCTCTGTAAGGTGCTTAGGTGCTAATGTTTCCAGATGGAAGGGGTTTCAGTGCCACAGCCATTTAAGGGACAGTGATGCTCAAAAAAGACCAATATATTATTGGCACTTCGTGACTCGCTTTTAATTAATAGTCATTAACTAAGACTTTGGGGTTTTCCTTTTTAAAAGCAGTTTATATCTTGGCTTCTAAAACTAACTAAATGCTTTTCTTCTGGGAGTCCCAGAAAATTCGTTCTGATTGTTACTGTGAAGAAATAAAATAAGAGTATCAGTGATGTTTTCCTTCTGGAAAAGCCATGAGAAATGTATTGAATTATCACCAGATAAGAACTACCTGAAAAATAGCAGTGGTGTTTTGGTGTATAATAAATACAGGGATATAGAATTTCACCAATTATTGTTTCAAATGAATGTATAAGTACTTTTTATAATCCCCACTTTAGAACGTGAGGACTCTTATTATGACTCGGGGTAGATTTTTTGTTTTTGTTTTTTTTAAAATAAGGAATTGTAACATCTTGAAGGTGCTATTCATTTGGCCAGTAGGTGGCAGCATAGCTCTTTGGTTGCTTGGAAGAAATGTTTTCAAATTTAAAGTAGTGAAAAGAATTCTCCTTTCTGGTGATTTAAAAAAAAAAAAAAAGTTCTGTATGCTTCATATGTTTTGTTATTTTCACACCATATTCATGCATAGGTATACAATATTTGAGTCTTAGTTTTACAGAAGATTAGCAATTTGCCCTTTTAAATAGATTCTGATACATAAGCTATTTTTACAATATCATTTTCATTTTTAAATCATAGCATTTTATAGTTTAAAGAAACACTGCTAAATACTCTACCTCACTTTTATCATTTTGCAGATTAAAGAAAAAAATCATAGAGTCCCAGAAAGATGAAGTGATGTGTCCAATTTCAACCACAGGTAGTTTCTGAAATCCATTCACTTGCCTTTCTCAATAAAAAAATTATTGGAACAAATTTTATTTTGCACAAATGTTGAAATCTGGACTACAGAGTATAAACAACTACTTATGTTTTATTTTTTTCACATTTTAAAACGTCTCTCTTTTTTTTTTTTTCTTTGCTTTGTTTGATAAGATTAGGCTAAACTGTGTGGAAACACCTTCGATAAGTGGCAGTGGTTTTTCCTCACCGTTGACATTCTTAATCCAATAACAACATTAAATTGGGTGACTAGGTCAGTGCCAGCTGATCTGACAATTTTAAATGATGAGATGTCATCTTAGTCTTGCAGGATTTTTATGATGATTGCTCAGAATGTACCTCTCTGAGCATAAGGCCGAAGCGGTTACAGTGGCCAAGCAGGCCCTACCCCCAGGCCCATCCTTCCTCTTCTTTCTAGGCTCCCACATGCTCCTCCCTCTGGCACTCATGTCCCTCCCAACACCCTGGCTAGGGGCCATTCCCAAAGGCTGCCAAACATGTTCCAGGTCAGGCCCAGGCTTTTCCATCACTAACACACGAATGTTGTCAAGGATTGACTGCTCATCTTCTTGAGATCTTGGTACCTACATCAGCATTGTAGTGAAGGTACATGGAATTCCTGGGCATCTGAAATGAAATTGCAGCACCTGCCCCCTCTTCATGGTTCCGGTCCATGGTTTCTGACTTATTTAGTAGTTCTTTCAGCTACTTTTAAATTTGAGAGCATTTCTTCCAAGCAACCAAAGAACTATGCTACCATCAACATTGGCAGAGAATATATTTTATTTATTTATTTGTTGGTTTATTTTCATTCATTCCACTAGAATAGAAGCCTCAAGAGGTTTCGAAATTTGGCTGTCTTGTTTACTTCTGTAGCTCCAACACCTGCAAACAGCCTTGGCAAATAGTAGTAACTCAGTAAATTCAATGCTGACTTTATTCTAAAGCCTTTGGGGTCCTTCAAAGGAAATTATATACAAAAAGGAGTGATACTTTTTGAAGTCTGATTAGTATAGATCTTATTCCCTGAATTAATTATGGTTCACACAAAGCTTTGTAAGTCTTGTTTTGTCACGTTACTACATCTTTTTTAGTAATTGATGACTATTGCAAGTAAAAGTAAGTGAAAACATTAATAGTATAGTATGCTTTCCAGATATTTGGTGAATTTCTTCTTTCTTATTTTTCTTCCTCTTCTCTTGTTTTCATAATTATATAATAAAGTACATGAGGTCAAACTAATGAAGACTTGGAATTTTAATAACCTCAAGTTTCTGTACAGGAAAATATAAGGTTTCTTTTTAATCTTGAGTCAGAGTATCGACCTTCACAAATTTATTAATGTGCTACCCAGCCTGAGGTGAACTACTCTGCAAGTTTTGTGTGCATATGCTGATGCGACTAGGCTGCACCTTGGTAGCAAGAAGGCTTATTGTCATTACTAATTGCATATCATCTGTATCTTGTGGCTTTGTGACTATAAAGCACATCACCTAGGCTACATATCAATGACAAATGATGTCAGAAGAGATATTGCTAATCATATGTGTGGCGTTTTTTTTCTGTTAAGTGCATATTGATCCAGGTTCCTAATACTCCGCTTAGTAGGGAGAATTTTATTACATGAAAAACCATCTTGACTTTTTCTCTCTGACTGACTTCGCCTACCATAATCTCAAGATCCACTGAAAGCAACAAAGGAACAAGAACAACAAATAATGAAACAAAAACTCATTGACACAGACAATAGTTTAGTGGTAACCAGAGGGTAAGGTGTTGAGGGAGGTGGTAGAAAAGGGTTAAGGGGGTCAAATATATGGTGATGGAAGGAGAACTGACCCTGGGTGGTGAGCACACAATATGATATAGAGATGATGTATTATAGAATTGTACACCTGAAACCTATGTAGCTTTACTAGCCATTGTCACCCCCAATAAATTTAATAAAAAAAAGAAAGTTTTACATAGATGATATATTATAGAAATATATACTTGAAACCAATATACTTTTACTAACCCATGTCACCCCAATAAATTTTTAAAAAGTCAAAAAAAAAAATGACACCAGATGCTTTGCTTTGGGATTATTCAAGATGTTCATAAATGTAAAGTGCTGTGATCTATAGCAAAGAAATATATGAAGCAAGCCAAATCAGTTCATGTTAAACTTGCACCACACTTACTCATTTGTTTTAAGGTCAACAATATAATTTTTTTTATTATGAAAGAATGAAACTTTATATTCACCCAAACTACTATGAACCATTAATTGTTCCAGTAATGAGCTTGGTTTATGATACAATCACCAAAAAAGAACTGTCATTGTCATAAAAATAAAATTAAAGTAAAATACTGTATATGTCGTCATAGAAGTCATGAGCAATTGACATTGCTTGCTATGAACTATTGTTCCTAAGAACAGTAAGGGAGATGAAAAAGTGGATCAAGAAGATGCTAGGCAATTTTACATCCATATGCAGACATGGCCCACTCCTTCAGAAAATCAAACAGGAGAATGAGAAATGAGTGTTTTCAAAATTTCTAAAATCATTCTGACTTGCCTTAAAATGAGATCAGGATGCTTTATATAGGAATGCAATTAGCCACTAGCCAGTGTCCAGAGATGTAGAAGAAATATGATGTAAAAACAACAAATAGTAATGATATTGAAAATTCCATGTCTACCTAAAATTTGAAAATAAAATGAATACACAAAGAAAACGTTTGCATTACAGAGGCATACAATTTTTGTAGGGTATTTATTGTACTATATGAATGGTCATATGGCCTATTGCCCTTTTACATGTTTTAGAGGGAAGGTCTGGGTAAATTAACCTATGAGGATGAAAATAAGCTAGCAACCCACCTGTGGTTTTGTTTGTACAACAATAGCGAACACATGTATCTGATGCTTCGGATTTTAGACATCACAGTCTGTTACATCTCTAAACATAAAATGGTTATCTATAGATAGATACCTTCAGTTCCAGCTATGCAAACTAACTGTTTCCTGGGCATAACATTTAAATGACACTAGGACTGTGTGACAACGCTCATGTAAAGAGCACATCAGTATTTTCAGAAAATTTAAAATATGGCCGCTGGCATGAAGCTTTCCTCATGGAATAAAAAGGTTGTTTTTCCTTAGGTTAGGAACTTTAAAGTCTATATGACTTCCATATTAAAATTATTAGACATTATATTCCTGAACAACTGCAGACATAAAATTTATTAAAGAAATTGATATTTTCATATATTTCAAATGCTGCTGTATTATATTTCATTCATACCAGTGTAATAGTCATTTCTTCTGTACTAACGATTTACAGTGAAACCTTGGATTGTGAGTAACTTTGTTAGCAAGAATTCTGCAAGACAAGCAACCATTTCTGATACATTTTAATTTGGTAAACGAACGATGACTGCAATACGAGTAGTTTGTTTCTGGAACAAATTATACGCACAAACCAAGGTATTGCTGTATTTGTGTTTCTGTCCTCTCTCAGTAGATTATGGACGCCTTGGGCAAACAAACCATGGCTTTTACTATTTTCATAGTTCAGTAGCTAAGATAGTGGCAGACATAAGGTATTATTCAATAAATGTTTATTGAATGGATCATAAATGTTATGCAATGCTTTTCCTTTTTAAAGATTTTTGAGGTGTATAAAAATGAATAAGTGAAATATGACCATTCACAAACTATTTTAATTTATGTAATTACAGTTATAAACTTTTGTAGGAAAAATATTTAGTCTTTTTATTTCTCCCGTCTTTATTTTTAATGACAATACATAAGAAAATAAAGTCATTTTTGTCAAGGAATGCAATTTTTTTTAAATTAAATTTATTGGGGTGACATTGCTTAGTAAAATTATGTAGGTTTCAGGTGTACATTTCTATCATACATCACCATGTACTTGACCCCCTTTTCCCTCTTCTACCACCCACCCTCCCTCCTTACCCTCTGGTAACCACTAAACTATTGTCTGTGTCTATGAGTTCTTGTTTGTTTCTCTTGCTCCTTTGCTGCTTTCAGTTTTATATCCCACATATGAGTGAAGTCATATCGTTCTTTATTTTTTCTGTCTGACTTATTTCGCTTATTTCGCTTATACTACCAGATGAAATGGTAGTATTTCATCTTTTCTTATGACCGAGTAGTATTCATTCCATTGTGTATATATTCCATATCTTCTTTATCCAATCATCTACTGAAGGACACTTTGGTTATTTCCATGTCTTGGCCACTCTGAATAACTCTGTAATGAACATAGGGATACATATATCTTTATGGATAAATGGTTTTCAATTTTTTTGGTAGATACCAAGGAGAGGGATTGCTATGGTATATGGTAATTCTATTCTTAATTTTTTGAGGACCCTCCACACTGTTTTCCACAGTGGCTGTACCAGTTTACCTTACCACCGGCAGATTACAAGGGTACCATTTTCTCCACAGCCTCTCCAACCCTTGATATTACTTGTCTTACTCATGATACCCATTCTAACAGGTGTGAGGTGATATCTCATTGTGGTTTTGATTTGCATTTCCCTAATAGCTAGTGAAGTTGAGTATTTTTTCATATATCTGTTGGCCGTTTGTATGTCTTCTTGGGAGAAGTGTCTGTTCTGGTTCCCTGCCAATTTTTTAATTGGGTTTTGTTGTTGTTTTGTTGTTGTTGAGCTGTACGAGTTCTTTATATTATTTGGATATTAGCTTCTTATCAGAGGCATGGTTTATAAATATCTTCTCCCATTTGGTTGGTTGCCTGTTTGTTTTGTTGATGGTTTCCTTTGCTGTGCAGGAGCTTTTTAGTTTGATATAGTCCCACTCATTTATTTTAGCTTTTAGTTTCTTTGCTCAGGACATGCAATTTAAAGGGCTTCTTCACAATGATTTTGATAAACATTTATGAGAAAAATGTGAAAATACCAGGGAATATATTAGTACATTTTGAGAAAGTGATTTATTGTTGCTAGTTTTACTCCTTCAAGATTTTTTCTGACCAGCAAGCAAAGACTTCTGAAATCAGGTTTTGTCCTTTCTGGTACTTCATATTTGAATGCAAATACATATATACTTTTATATTGCCTGCCAAAAATAACATGAGATAAAAACAATTTGTTTTCACCATTTTTTTCCCCCTAAAGTCAAGACCCTTTGTCATCATATTTCTGTGTAATATCCAAAACACAGAAGTCTGGTTGTGGAAATGATCATATTTCTTTGTTAATATCCATATTATTTGGTTAAAATAAGACCACTTTTTTGTTAGAAATATACATGAAGAAGCAGGGTCTTAGAAAAAGAGGGTCTTGAGAAAATAAACTAGGATGAGCATATGGTTTTATCATCACTAGTTGTGCATCATTACACTACTTTTAAATGCCATTAAAATGAATGAGGAAGCCGGACTTATTCCCTGTTATAATTGTTTTAAAGCGCCTTCTCTTTCTAAATCATTTTTAGATTGTGGGGACCTTCCAGGGCACTGGCTTACAAATCCGCATCTACTGGTCGTAGGGTCTCTTCTGGACTTCCTTAATTATCTAGACGTGGAAGGAACCAGCTCCCGGGTGTGGGGTTCATCCTTTCGCTCCCTTTGGCCTCCCAGTTCGCTCCCTTTGGCCTCCCAGTTCTCGACTGGGATTTTCTGTGGTTCCATCAGGTATAAGCACCTATCTTTTCAAATATACAATGTAGATACATTTTAACATCAAATATTGTCAAGTTAATAAATAGGGAAGAAAATAAAGCATACTGTACTGTAAATTTTATGTCTTTTTTAAAATTTAAACTCAAAGATGAATAAAACTACAAGTTATGTACATACAAAATCACTCTCCATGATATTAACTTAATTTTCCTGTCTGAATTTTAGTGTGACTCCTAGTGGGAATGGTGTGATACAGTGTCGTAGGGTCTTGTCAGCCTCTCCTGAGCTTTGATCTTCTGCTAACCCTTTTTTGTCTCTTCATGCCAGCCTGTATCTTCCCTGAGTCTGTACCAGAATGATAACTTCTGTTAAGCCTGTCTGTTGTTAGAGGGAATTTATAAAACACTTATGCAACTGAACACCAAAAAAAACAAACAACCCAATTAAAAAATGGGCAGAGGATATGAAGAGACATTTCTCTAAAGAGGACATACAGATGGCCAACAGGCATATGAAAAAATGTTCAACCTCACTGGTCATTAGGGAAATGCAAATAAAAACCACAATGAGATATCACCTCACTCCAGTTAGAATGGCTATCATCAATAAATCAACAAACAATAAGTGCTGGAGAGGCTGTGGGGAAAAGGGAACCCTGCTGCACTGTTGGTGGGATTGCAGATTGGTGCAGCCACTATGGAAGTCAGTATGGAGATATCTCAAAAAACTGGAAATGGAACCTACCTTTTGACCCAAAAATTCCACTCCTAGGTATTTATTCTGAAAAACCCAAGACACTAATTCAGAAAAATATATTCACCCCTATGTTCATTGCAGCACTATTTATAATAGCCAAGCCTTGGAAACAATCGAAATGCCCAGCAGTAGACGACTGGATTAAGAAATTGTGGTACATTTACACAATGGAGTATTATGCAGCTATAAAGAAGCAAGAAATCATACCATTTGCAACAATATGGATGGAACTTGAGAATATTTTGCTAAGTGAAATAAGTCAGAGAAAGACAAATACCATATGATCTCACTTATATGTGGAATCTAAAAAACTGAATAAATGAGCAATGTAAACAGAAATAGTCTTAGGGACACAGAGGAAAAACTGATGAGGTTTAGATGGGATGGGGGTGGGCATAAGGGAGAAGGGGAAGGGACGAGGCAACATAAACTGGTAATACAATACTACAGCAGAGATAGAAGAGACAGTTTAGGGAATATAATCAATGATGTTGTAAATATTTTTTTAGGGGACCAAATGGACTCATGTCTTGTTAGGGAGACAGCTTCATGGACGGTGTAGTGGCCTAACCACTGCACTGTACATCTGAAGCTGCCACTGATTACTATTAGATGTTGACTATAATTTAACACATATATAGTTATGGGATGCGGAGTATAGGGTGGGGATGGAGTCAGTGGAATTGTAATAGATATGTGTGATATCGGAGTGAGGGGGACATGCGAGGGAGGAGGGGGTAGTCACTTTGTAAGGGGTGAAAAGGATAACTATTGCATTGTTTTGTACATCTGTAACTAATAATAATGAACAAGACATTAAAAACAGAATCATTCATTTTATTTATGAATAGCTTCCTCTGAATGGTCTTCATTTTATTGCAGAAACACAAGAAATTCTAGAAACGAAGAAGGTGCTTTGTAGATCATAACTGCATCTTCCGTTTAGAAATTTGAAGTTTTGTGTTTTTTAAAAATGTTTTGGGTCTATCATACATGCTTAAAAATTAACTAATTTTAAAATCATTGGTATTATTATCCTTGTCTCATCTAAATTGACGTGCTTTGATAACGAAGATATTGACTGAGAACAAGTTAATAAAACATGAAACCAGTAATATTTATAGCATAGGTATCCAATGCCTCCCAATAAGATAAAAACGACTCAAGAAAAATAACTCTTTTAGTTTTCCTTGGGAAACAAAGTAAATTGAGGCTGCACTATGTTAACAAAACTACTCTGGAGCTAAAATGGTTAATGTATGATGTAGGAAGCAATGCTTTGTGTCCTTAAAATACAAGTGCTTCCAATAAGATTATCTGGGCCATGTCTTCTCAGTGTACAGTCTAGTAGCTGATTTCATTTCTTTCTTCCTTTGTGTTTTTAAAAAGATATATTTACTTAGCCATTTCATCTCTTTTTCTGGTGTAGCATAGGCGATTGATTGATGGTTGGGGATATCACATAAATCGCAGCTTACGTCAAACTGGGGCAAAGTGATATAGAAGGAGTCTTGTCATCGTTCCTTGACCTTGATTTTAGTGCAGCTCTTATCAAACTGCCACTTCGTTTTGGGAATATACTGAGAGATGTAGTGCCTTGCCCTCAAATTATATTTGAAAATAAAAAGTAATCTGTTAATATATTTAATGTTCTGTAAATCATGGTTATTCTTATGGTATTGTTTCTATTTGTGATCACATAAAATAATTATTCTTGTCTGTGAGTTTATCTGTAATAATGATTTTCACATTGCTAGTGTATAAATAGAGGGACATAGCTAGACTCACTGTTGGTTAAAGTAGTAGGGAATGCCTAGGAAACAGCCAATAGGATGTAAAAATGAATTGCCAGTTGCCATGATGCTAAAAAACGCAGATGCTCTACCTTTCATAAAGACTTTACCTTTCACATGTGAAAATGTAGTTGGAAGACGTGTATGCAATTAGATTCATTTACTCATTTTCAAATAATTAAAATATATGGTATCATTGCACTGTATTAAAAAAGGGAAATCATCATTGCATTAATTTTCTGAGTAACAGGTTATTGGAGTATTTAAAAATATAAATGTATTTAGTGTAAGTTATTTATGATGGTAATAGTTGATGCCACATTTGGATGATGACTTTCTAAAAAATTAAATCTAAGCTGATAACATGCTTTCTATCTAGAAGCATTAGCATAATTGTGAACAAAGTATTTGTCCAATATTTTTACACAAATAACTACCGGAAGGTAGTTACCAAAATATAATATTTTTCAAAATTATAATGACTTTTTTTTTATATCAGTTTATCTTCAAAGAGATCAAAACAGAAATTTTTATTTAAAATTGAAGAATTGAACATTTCTCTATAGCCATTATACATTCAGTGGAACCGGACTTGCCTTTTCAGTTTAGACAGTACTGAATTGCCAAAGAGACGTGGAGAAAATGTTCCCAGGCTTTGGTCACAGGCGGTGAATGGCTGATTTTGAGGAATGGACAAGAAGCAGGGTGAGCCGGCACGTGCTCAGGTGGTCTGGCTGGGGGACCTTCCCTACCACAGTGCAGTGAGTTCAAGTCCACCAGAGAACAAGGGCCTCGCTGAGCTAAGGAGGACACTGGAATTGAGGATGACTGAAGTGGTTGAAATGAGTAGGGCCAGTACTGAGGAGAAAAGAGTGCAGAGATGGGGGTCTCAAAAATCTGCAGAGGGGGCCAGCTGAGTGGTGCGGTGGTTAAGAGCTGGCTTGGGATGCCAGCGGCCCCGGTTCGGATCCCACATATGAGGGCCAGTGACACTGCCCTCTAAAAAAAAAAAAAAAAAAAAACCTGCAGAGGGTCATTCATGTTTCCATGACTGACAGTCTGCACCTGTGTAGAGGAGACTGCTAGAAGGCTAGCAGAGGGTCACTGCTTGGGGGTGGGGTGGGGGTGGGGGGGACAGGGAGGCACAGGGGGCAGGAGGCAAGTGCTGAGAAAAATACCAGAGGTTGTGATGTGCTGAAAGACATTGGAATTTTAGCCCGATCAGATGATAGAGACCCAGGACTTATATATTCAGTTGAGACGGTGAACACTTCACATCTGGAAGAAAATAACATATCTTCGAATATGAGCCATACCCTAGAATTAAGAAAAACACTAAAATATGGGGGCCGGCCGAGTGGCGCGGTGGGTAAGCGCTGGCTCGGGACGCCAGGGGCCCCGGTTCGGGTCCCACATATGAGGGCCAGGGACACTGCCCTCAAAAAAAAAAAAAAAAAACCAAGAAAAACACTAAAATAGATATACTCTAAATATACCCCCGTAAGCATTATGAACAGCATTCCCTGTTTCAGGACTTGTGTCCAAGGAACGTCCCAATGTAGAACGAATGTGCATGGAAGTGATGCTTGTGGGAGAGTGGCTTCTCAGGTACATCCGCGCTGTTTTCGAAAGGGCTCACCTTTCATGGGATTGAGTAGTGGACAGATGCGCGGGGACTGAGGCATGTGAACCGGGCAGGATCGCCAGAGAAATACTGGAACTGCCGAATTTAAGTAAGAAATACTTTTATGAAAAATGTTTCTCAGAAATCCACTCTAAATCACTAGGTAGAAAGTAAAGGTAGCTTGTAAAACTAATTTGTTTAAAAAGAAAGTGGAACAGAAATCATTATACAATTTGACACCTACCTTGTCACGGCCAAGCATATCCTGGCAGCATTGACACGAGATGAGGCCAGTTTAAGGAGCGCAGATGGGAGAAGCTGGTGCTAAGCTAATGCTGCAAATGGCTTAAACTGCCAATTTGCTTTTGCATCATAAGAAAGCAAAGAGACAGCTAAACTTAGACTTTTACATGATAAACGTATTTGTTGTCCACACCTAGTTATTTGTGAATTCCTCATCTGTCCCTCCTCCTGTTTATCTACTGGGAATGCTTCCAAGCACCAAGTTTCGAAAATGAGAAATCTAGGAGTCAGTTTAGCATCTTGCTCACGTAATCCTTACATTCATTCAAGGCATTTCCAAGCTGGCTGCTACCTCTTTATAGATGTTTGGATTTAT
This sequence comes from Aselliscus stoliczkanus, assembly GCA_033961575.1. Taxonomy (NCBI): domain Eukaryota; kingdom Metazoa; phylum Chordata; class Mammalia; order Chiroptera; family Hipposideridae; genus Aselliscus; species Aselliscus stoliczkanus. The sequence goes on from CM066735.1 coordinate 52,223,298, forward strand.
CCTGGTCTTGCCTTCAGTCTCACTGTTTCTTTTGTGATTCTCATCACTGGTATCGGCCAGATTGTTTCACAGCTTTCTCAACAACCGGCATCTTCCAAACCAACTTCGAGATTGTTCAAAGGATGGATATCGTAATGCAAGTTTAATCATGCTATCCTTCTATAACACGTCCAATAGCCTGGAGCTTTAGGACACACCTCAGCTTCTTCACACAGTACAGAGGCGCCAGTGCTCTGTCTAGACGTTTGCTTTCCAGGCACTTATCAAATTTTATGGCCCGACTATATCATAGGTACTCTCAGTTCCCTTATATGCGAGCCTGCTCACATCACTCCTTTCCCTAGAAAGGCCACTATATCTGCTCCCAGATGAGTGTCCTTAAGAATCTGGTTTCGAAAAAATGTAATTACTTGGCTTAAAAATAATGAATTTGAATGGCTTTAGTGGGGGCATGCACTCTGCAGCCTGCCTTGGGCTCCCTGACTCTCATGACATGTAAGCGAGTTGCTTAAATGTATTAGTATTTGTCCCGTAAAACTCCATCCCCTGTTGCAGCAGATGCAACTCCCCAAACTCTATTAGTCTTGTTTAAGCCTCCCTCTTAAGAGCTCCTACAAGTCTATTAAAAAATTTTATAATAGCATTTGCAAACTAGTTTCTGCTCTTATTACCTTCATTCTTCTCCTTGCTGGCATGTTAAACATAAGAATGTGATATATCTGAATAAAAAAATGTGATCATTCTATTTGATTTAAAAAATATATTTTCATATTAAGCCCATCAATATGGCATCATTTTATTTACTATATTTACAAGTTACTATAAAATGCTGTTAAATATAGAACAGATAAATATCTATATCATCAGTTCTCCGCTGTGGGTGAGTTTGCCTTCCGGGGAGCATTCACAGGGCCTGGAGACATTTTTGTTTGCTGCAAAGGGGTCGGGGGAACCACTGGCATCTAGTGGATAGAGCCCAGGGACGCTGCTAAATATCCTCCAACACAAGAGAGTCCCCCGCAAAAAAAAGAATGATCCACCCCAGTAGGTCAGTAGTGCTGAGGTTGAAAAACCCCGATCTGTATGGAAACACGTGATTCTTAGGCTCAGCAGTCAGCCTGTCCAGGTTCAAATCCTGTCTCCACTTGGGAAGTGTCTGTGTGATGTTGGGGAGTTTACCTGTTTTTCAGTTTTCTTTTAAAAAATGGAGGTGATGAGTCATGTATAAAAAGGCTATTGTCAAAATTCAATACTTAGAACCCTTCCTGTATATATAGGTAACAATTAAAAATGTTTGCTGTTGTGATATATTATAAGCATAGCATTATTGCTTATGAAAATATGTGATTTTCCAATCACAAAAATGTTAAATCTAAGCAAATTGGCCAGAATCCACTTATCTTATTGCAATATTCATTTATACCTGGTTGTGAGTTCCTTTTGTTTTAATTAAATACCACCTAAGTTAGCCATAAGATGATAATGTGTTTTGTTTTCTTTTTCTCTTCTCTGTAGCCACACCGTAACCAGGTATAAATTGTTATTGTTTAAGTCATAGAGCAAGCAAAACTTGTACCAAACAAATGAAAGATCTAGGGTTCACAGAAGGCAAAAATAACATATAATTTGAGTTAGGGAGACAACCAGGGATAGTCGTATTAATTCTGATGAGTACAGTGAGATTGTCGAGCTTTTTAACAATAACAGCATTCTACTGGGTTGTCGGAAAAGTCATAACGTATTTTTTTCTATGCTTTTTGTAGCAAAAATGCGTCATGACTTTTCTGACAACCCAATACATTCCCAAGCAAAGGAGCCATTCACACATTTGGTTACAAAGTCTGAAAAATCAGAATGTATATTTAGCATATTTTCAATATTATATAAATTATTTCTGTCTTTTTTCCCAGTAGTATTAAAAATCTTGTAAAATATATAATTTGCTAGCAAATGCTTGCATTTTCTGATATGAACAGATAAACTTTTACAAAACAAAAAATTTTGCACTTAGGTAGTTACTAAGTTAATATAAATTTAAAGTTGAAGCCATCCTCCCCTGAAATAATGGACTGTATGGAATTTTCTAGCTTCCTATTCATTTGTAAGGTTTTTGAAAAAAAAAAAAAAGTATTAGTTATTAGGGCACTGGATACCTAGAAAAATTGTTTTGGAACTCTTTTAATAATTAAAGTGCAATTCACCACATTAGGGAATTTTTAGGAAGGGAGGAGGAGAGAGAGAGAGAGAGAGAGAGAGAGAGAGAGAGAGAGAGAGAGAGAGAGAGAGAGAGAATTTTTTTGTTCTCCCAATAACACAGGAACAGAACCGTCACTTAACTTTGAAGTTTATTGAGTGCTGTGTGGGGAAAATGTGGGTCATTTCTCAACCTATATTAGACTGAATTTTGATTTAAAGACACTTTACCCCACTGGAAAAGAAACATTGTGTTCTAAAATTGATATAATGCCTTTGACCAAAATATCTGTTTGCAGTACTTAAGATGACAGATAAAAAAAAATTCACATTACTATTTGGTATATAGATAGATATGGCTAGATATTTGACATGATCAATTTATCATTGTTAGTGTTGATTTTCCAAAACTATAAAACTTTATAGACACATAAGACAAATGGAGAGATGCCATTTGAAATAAGAAAAAAGAAACAGCGTAATGCAATAGGGTTTTTTATTTTTTTTGGTCCAGAGCTCAGTATATGAACACATGCATTTATCTGGTGTACCTCCCCAAACCACATTTCAATTAAATTAAATGATCTCTTGCTCTGAGGAAAGCCAGTTGTTGTATTATGGGGACACTCAAGCAACCTATTGAGAGACTCAAGTTAGCAAGGACCTGAGGCTTCTTGTGAAGGCATTGAGGTGCTGGGGTTGCCTGCCTGTAGCATGCAAGTGAATCATCTTACAATCCAACTCCCCAGTGCTAGTTGATGATGCAACACTGGCCAACAGCTAGACCACAACCTCATGAGACCTACTGAGCCCAAACCACCTAGTTAAGCTACGTCTCAATTTCTGATCCACTGAAACTCTGAGATTATAAAGTTTGCTGTTTTAACAAGCAAAAATTTGAGCTAATTTGTTACGTGGTCATAGTTACCCAACATAGGAATAAAGGAGAAGAAAGAACCTCAGAGCAGGTGAAAGTTGATAACACAGTTTTCAAGCTGCAAGACAAATGGACAAGTGATATAAGACAATGTAGTGGATGGATAATTGTCCTCTTTCACTCCTAACCAAAAACAGAACGAAGCAAAGCATCATCACTTACCATTTTGGCAGAAGGCAGAGGACTGGTGGACTCTGGTATGTGAGGCACAGCTATTGAAAGGAGCACTAGTTTAAACAGGGCCAGTTAAATGGAAGTCCACTTGGTGATCAGCAGGAATCCAGCCTCAGTCTCCTGATTGTCCCCCAGAATTTTTAAAATTAGAATTATAAGCCCCACCCCCTCCAAGAGACATAATTGAACAATTCCTTCCTTTAGAATCATTCAATCAGCACAAGAGAAAAATTACAGTGGGTGGAGTGCAGTTTCACAGTGAAATGGCTTAGATTATTCACTCACTACACTGAGATCCACACCGTGGTAAGCAGGATTCTGAGATGATTTCTGATGACCCACAGCCTTCCATAATTCCCTCCTTTGAACATGGGAATGACCTGTGAATATGGTGGGATGTCACTCCAGTTATAAGATCACCTTATTTGGGAAAGGTAGAAGGATTTTGTAGATGTAATTAAAGTATCTAACCCATTGACTTTGAGTTCATAAAAAAAGGCAATTATCCTGTGTGGGCCTGACCTAAACAGATGTGCTCTTCCAAGAGACTGCAGGTGCAGTCCTTTTGGCCTTGAAGTGGCAAACTGCCATGATGTGGAAAGGGACACATTACTAGGACCTGAAGGTGGGCTTTAGGGTCTGAAAGCAACACCTAGCCAGCAGCCAGCAAGAGAACATATACCCCAGTTCTGTAACACTGAGAGTTTCTGCAGTCGAATTCTGCCAACAACCTGAATGAGCTTGAAAATAGATTCTTTACTGGTCAAGTTTCTGCAAATGCAGCCTAGCCAACACTTTCATTTCAGCCTCTTGAAATCCTGAACAGAAAAGCATCTGAGTCATGCCTAGATTTCTCACCTACAGAACTGTGAGATTATGAATGGATTCTTTAAGCCACTAAATTTGTGGTAATTTGCTATATGACAATAAGAAACAGAAGCTAATGTGCACACTGTTGGACAGCGTCTGCCAATTCAAACAGAACTGCCATTTAGCACTTTGCTTCTCTTTAATATGAACAGGTGACCCAAAATAATTAGACTTTGAGGAAAGACATTAATCATGGACAATGAAATAAGTTTTTTTTTTTTTTCACAATTGAAGGGCATGAGTGTCCACATTAAAAAGTCTATCGAGTACCCAGCAAAAATGAAAAAGACTCAAGCCAAAATGGTGCATTATAAAATTTCAGAACACAGTGGATAAAGATAAGGTCAAACCAAATTGTGTTAGATTTGCAATAATCCATGGAAGTTAGAAAATAAGACAGTAATACCTTCATATACCAAGAAAGAGGGCTACCCTTCTCCCTGAGTTTTAAACCAAGGCAAAATAAGGCTATTATATTATGGTAGAACAAACAATTATTTTGTCATGCATCTCTCAAAATGTTACCTCCCATGCCTTTTATGGAAACTACTGGAGGCTGCGCTTCCCAAAAGTTTAGAGAGTACACCAAGAAAAATAAAAAAGACCTTAATTCCAGAAAATAGAGGATATAGAGTTAGTCCTAGCCAAAGGATGGTAGTGAAAGGGAATTTCCAGCAGAGCTGCATAGCAGGCATGGAGAATAGCAGCACAGTGTGGGTGGATTCAGAAAGAGGAGGGCTTTACAATAAGGGTCACCTTGAAAATAATGAATATTTAGATGGATCTCAACATGTAGAACATGCCATTGAGAGTTTTTTTGGAGACTGATTGTTTCAGAAGGAGCAATATTTATTAGAAAACATTACAAATTATAAAACAGAGGGACTTCATTTCAGAAAAGTTACAGAGGTTTTATAAAGTGCTTACTCATGTATAATACCTGACTCAGCATTGAATCACACTTGTAATTGCACCGTAATATATACTTAGTATTTATTTAACCAAATATTATGACATGAGCTTATTGAAAGAGTGGAGGAGAAAGAGAAAGAGAAAGATGGAAAGGGCTTTTGATATTAGATGCATAAATTTTACACACCATAATAGGAAATAGTATATAATTTATAAAAAAGTTATATGGACCTAAATCAAATCTAGAAATAACAGTGTAGATGTAAATTGTATGTATACACAAGTAAATATAAGAAGACACACTGAAAAAAAAAATCCAAACCAACAAAGAAATGGGATTAGGGAATAGTAGGAAATGGATGGGAAAAGACCACTCTTCATTACCAGTCTTTTTGTTTCTATTTGGTTTTTTAAAATGAAAATATGTACTACCTTTATAAAATAAAGTTCATGGAAAAGATCATAGTAAACTAATTAAAATGTGGGGGAAAATGTGAGAAAACATTTCCGTCTAATGTGACAGTCAACAAGATGACATTTATTATTCAAATAATTCAGTCATTACTGGAGGAAAAAATGTAACATGCTGTCATGGTTGAGAGTGATTTGGAGACAGACTCCATGTTTGAATCTTAGCTCCTTTGACACTAACTGTTATTCATGGGCTAAATACGTAATTTCTTCATCTCTGAAAAATACCTATACAGCATGGTTCTTGGAAAAATAAATCTGAGAAAGCTTTTAAAGTAAATAGTAAGTCAGCATATATTAACTACATAAATTACTAGCAAATACTACATACTAAGCTGATCTATATAACAGCACTGTTCTAAGTCTGGGTATAAAGAAACATGAATGAAACAAGAATGATATCTACATGTGAAGTTGGCAGTCTAGTTGGCAGTCTAGGTAAAAGACAAATGAAATAAAGTTTCAAATAAAAAACAAAATATATTTTAAAAATTCAAATCCCAATGAGTGATCAGTGCTCTGAAAGAAACAGAGTAGTAGGCATCATTGGGTGTGTGTGTGTGTGTGTGTGTGTGTGTGTGTGTGTATGTGTGTGTATGTATGTATGTATGTGTATGTTCTAGTGTGGAAGTTGTACTTTTAAAGATTTTCATGAGTTGCTTCATGAGGAGATATTTAAGTCACAGCCTGCATTAATCTGCTCAGACTGCCATAACTAAATACTACAGGCTGGATGTCTTAAACAAAATATTATTTCTCACAGTCCTCAAGTCTAGAATTCCAAGATCAAGCTATTGCGTATCTGATTTCTGGTAAGGGCTCTCTTCCTGGCTTGCAGAGAACCAGCCATCTTCTTGCTATGTCCTCACATGTCCTTTCATCTGGAGAGAGAGAGAGAGAGAGAGAGAGAGAGAGAGAGAGAGAGAGAGAGAGAGAGAGAGAGAGAGAGAGATCTCTAGCATTCTCTTCTTACCAGGTCCCTAATCCTTGAATCAGACCCCACTCTTATGATCTCACTCATTTAATTTTAGTTACTTCCATAAAGGCTCTGTCTCCAAACACAGTCACATTGGAGGTTGAGGCTTCAACATATGTGTTTTGAAGGGACATGCGTATTTGGCCTATAACACAGCCCAAGGATAAGAAGGTAAATTCCATGACTGGGGAGAAGGAAAGAAAAATTCTGCATGTGCATTGGCTTGATTTAGTAACCAAGAGAAGCAAAATGTAGAGAGCAGAATTAGTAATTTGGGGCAAGTATGAGATAGGAACAATGAAAATGGAATGGTATGGCGAGGACCTTCATTTCATGATTTTTGGATTTCATTTTAAACATAAGAGGAAACAAAGGCATGAAGCCATTGGCAACCCAATCCTATCCAATATTTATATTTTAGAAACTATATCACTCTCAGCTGCATTGAGAATAGCTTGATTGTGGATAATCCTTCTATTTGGAGAGCTGACCAAATATGGAAAACGAACAAGTTAAAAACAAAGAAAAGAAAATAGGCAAAAATCTGAACAAAATACTACAGACTTAATACAAATTACGACATGTTTAAACTTACTCTATTAATAAAAGAAGTGCTAATAGAAAGTATCAATGTAATACTTTTTACTCATCAACATTTCACTAAAAAGACACAACTAATAAAAATAATACAATATGTTGGAGGAGAGTCAACATGAAATGATTTAAAAGAAGAAAAAAACAGATTTCAGCAACTCTTATTACGTGGAGGAGAGCAAGGAAATGATGTTGCCTTCCTGTTTTTATGTCCCAGGTGGTGCCAGCCCCCAGTGGTTATTTGGAGGGGTTTTGGGGTGCTTTTGGTATCACCATGCCTGGCGAAGTTCTGTTGAGAATTATTTGGATGGAGATGGAGGAACTGTGGTAGAGAGAAAAACTAAACTTTCTGAAATTGTCAGGCCTATTCCACACCAGGAAGAACAGCCACACTCCAATGCCAACAGAATCCTAATTCAAGGTGTGAGAAGTCAATGGAAAGACCACATAGCAATCAGTTTTATTTCCTCCTTCCTGGCTAACACACAGGCTCTGTAGGGCAGAGGAAGCCAGAAGCAGCCACATTCCAGAAATGGGAACATCCTCATGAAGAAAGAAAATGTTTGAACAACTAGACTATGAGGAGTTATTGGGGTGGTGATGCCTGAGAGATCTGCACAAGGCAGGTACACGGCTTATAAAATAGATTTCCATTTTCTGGTGGAGGTTTCTGTGTTTGGTTCTTGACAGTCCAATTCATATTTGGTACACTATCTTCAGTTAAGCAAAATAGCAAAACAAACAACACAAAAACAAAAAACAAACAAAACATAATATCCTGTAAAAGGGTTGATATATTGTAATTGCAGTTCAGGGAAACTGTCCTAAGGAAATTATCAGAAATTCCAGGAACCCTCCATCATATTACAGTGTTATTCTAATACTACATAACAGTACAGTATTATGTACAGTATTAAAAATTAGAAATGATTACATATTATATAGCTATCTACATTGTGCTTTCCAAAATAATGTTTTGACTTGGAGTTCTCATAATGTAATGATAGGAGAAAATGTGCATATTTATGTACAGTTTATAAAACATTATGTGCATATAAGTATATATTTTTTAAAAACCTGCTAAAATATATAATATTGCATGGTATAGTATAGTACAGTATAGTATATTACAATAATAAATATATAAAATATTATGTATATTACATATGCATACCGAGGGTGCCAAAAAAATGTAGCATTTTAAGAGATGTTATCTATGTATTATTACTTTTTGAAATTGAATTGAATTACGGTAGCATTGTGTAGTATGACATTCACTCAAAAGATGGCTGGTGTCATTCATTGTATTACAATTTTAATATACCTTTTTCCTTTCTTAATATGTGTATACATTTTTTTGGCACCCTCTGTATGTATATACTAAAAAGAAACCTACTACAATATTAACTGATTACCTCTGGTGCATAGTATTACTGATGGCATTTAAAAATATATACTTTTAAAACTTCTGTAATCATTTTTGCTTTCCTTCTTCATGGTCTGTTGCAAAATAAAATAGTACTTTTCTCATTGTAAAAGATTCAAACAACACTGAGGTATGGGAAGGATGTATTTGAAGAGACACATTTCTGGGATATTACATAATTGAAATTTTGCATGATTCATGCCTAATATAATTTGAGAATAATTTTTCCTATATAAAAGGCAATAGAGAAATTCAATCTTACAATATAGACATTCCTAATCACAGCATATACATCTCCTAGATGTATTTTTTCACTAATGAATGTTTCTTTATCAACAACAAAAGAAAAACACCAAAAACTTTCTAAATTAAAAGTTTGACCTTTTTCATAGAAATTTAACATACCTAATTGAATTCCAAAGTTTTTTTGTTGCCTGGCAGCACTTTTCAGAACTAGCACTGTTTAATGAATTCCTAGATGATATTGTCATAAGATAAAAATATTTTTAATTATAAAAAGTCAGCATTTTATATACTATTATTTTGTAAAATGCATTTACACTGCATATATAGTATACCACCACACTCTCTGTCCCTTCCTCACACATTTTATTACTCTCTTTTCTTAATCACATATCCCTCCCCAGAGTTAAAACCATTTAACAGTTTGTGTGGTTGTTTCCAATCACTGATTTTATGATTTTATGTGGTATAGTATGGTGAAGAAGAAAAAATACATTAAAACATATATGAATTATTTTCCCTCAACTTATGTACTAAAATCACTTTGTTGTGATACTGTGCTCAGAAGAAACAATCTCTGTATACACTATAACCATTGATTGACTCACAAATCAGTTCCAGTGATCAAAAATTAAGAATTTAGTCACAAGGAGGTTCTCCTTAGAATCTGTTCTTTAGATATACATTATGACTTCTATTTGTTTTGCCTAAATATGGGCAGAGACACATTAACATATGCAATTGCATAAATTCTTGCTACTTTATAATATTTACCCTAAAAATAAGAAAGATAAAAGAAGCCAGTTTTTCCTCTTAGTATAATGTAAAATACTAATTAGGATAGTGTTTTTCTTGAAAAATAAGGGCCAGCTATCTACTGAGCTATACTTATGCCTCCTTGGATGCAATTTAAAGGAAAATTATGGAAATTACATAGGATTAGGGCTAAATTATTAATTATCTTTATGAGATGATGGTGAAAATTTTCCTTTCCAATGAAAGAAATAAATAGAACAACAACAACAAACACCAATTAAAATAGCTAAATATGTATATGGAAAAAGTCTTAATTACAAATTTCTCCAAAAAGTACCGAGTTTAAAACTTGTGACCCCACTACTTTAAAATGTTGCCTCTTCTGTCTCTCCTCTTATAGGAAAGTAGATACTTATCAGCTTTTTTTTTTCTATATTCAGTGTGATTCAGATTAGTAAATTATCAGGTAACTGCTATTTCAACAATTAATAATTTCTTGTCTCACCATGCAATTTCCCATAATCATCAAGGTAAAAATACAGTAATTCTACCAACCAAGATATATCATGGACAGAGCACAAAATAATTAAAAGTATCTAAAGGATTTCTAATAATCAAAGAAGTTTAGTTATGGAAATACGTTTATTGTTATTAGAGGTTGACATTGATGGCAAATTCTAACAGACATTTTCTCAAATTATTTATATATATATATAAAATTTGTATTTGGCTTTTTTGATGATGAGCCTTACCTCAATTTTACTTAAAAATAAGTAATTCAAATTACATCAACTTCTTAACAACTAGAAAAGTTTTTAAGAAACAGTACTTTTAGGAAACAGAAACAATTGAATTCATAATCAAGATTGACCTGGGTTGCTGTCGTCATCCTTTTCAATTCACAATGACTCAGGAGTTATATAGGAATGTCGTGCAAATGTGTGTTTCCAGCTTTTGTATTTCTAGAAGGAAAAGGTGTTTAACAGATGGAGCAATATTAAACTTTACTCAGAGTTACATTCATCTTATGCACAAGTCCATGCAACAAGGAAGCCAACTGACAGTTTAATTCCACATTTGGATAATGATTGGAAGAGTAATCCTATTCGCATGCAGGATAAGGATGCCTGCGTAGTGGCTTCAGCCTATGAAATTGCTAGCTATAAATTCTGAGCTGGCATTATGAGCTTCTTAACTTTTAAACCAGCCTTTTCTTAGCATCCTATTGCCAAGAGTAGATCATTTGCTCCATAAATCCATCTAACCCATTATGTTTTTCTTTTTAAAATCATTTGGCAAATATACCCAAAGCAATAAAGTCTGTTTTTCATATGGATTACCTTATTCTAGACATAATCACGTGTAAGTCAAAGACACAGAATGAATTATAAGTGGAACAATTTGGAGAATACATTTCAGAGAACCAGAAGAGTTTTATTTTTGCTGTATTTAAGGATTGAAATATCAACTGCTCTTTGGAGTCAAGGTATATAGTCACAATACTTGAGAAAGAAAAATCAGAGAAGAAATGAAAATACCTCTTTATTGAGTTAGTTTTTTTTTTTCGAAACTAGCACTTAAATCTGATTGTTCAATTGTGACTTAGCCCTGAGTTTACCTAATAGACATGTTGATGTTTATCCTTGGCTACTGTGCTGTGAGCAGCCATGAGCATGAGGGGTGAGCTCTGAGGACATGTGAAGGGGTGGCAGCCCTGCCTCCTCTCTTAAACATTGGCCAGATGTCTGAAGTATCAAGCTGACAGATATGAACAAACGTGTTTGAAAGGCCAAATGTTTTTCTCTGAGCTGTTAGTTTTTCAAATGGAGAAACATCTGCCTTGGACCTTAAGTCTTGAGTGGAAGCTGAATTTCAACGTCTACAGATACTGCTCTTTTTCAGCTCAGAAAGGCTGGCTATCTCTGAGAAAAGGTTCAAAGCCCTGGAATACTGCTCAGCTTCCCACTGTAACTACTTCTTTGAGATTATTTCTTCTTTCAATTTCTCTGTCTTAAATCTGTTTATCTTGCTCTTTTTATTGGAGTTCAATTTTATGACCGATCTACATTATCCTTTTCAATTAATTATAATTTTTATTAATTTGACACAAAATCATCTTATTTTATATTTGGTTATATGTTTAACTTATATCTTGACTATATTAAGGTTTTATAACAACAGGCTATTTTTATATAGAAGTTTTAGGCTTAGCGCACAATTGAGTGGAAAGTACAGAGTTCTCATATACCCGCCTCATCCCCACACACATTGACTGTATTAATTTTTATTCTTGTTTTATTTGCATTTTCTCAATTTAAACATCATTGCATATTTTCATATATTTACAGAAGCAAGAGTGTTTATAATGGTTGAGGTATAAGGATCATCTATATCCATTTATAGTGATCTATTCAGAAATATCAACTTCAATGGAAGGGACAACCTGGAGCTTTAAAACAGGAAAGATATAGACTCTCTGAAGACGCAATGGAACAGTTTTATCATCTGTTAGGTGTCTGCCATAAGCAGAGGGGATAATGGCTGCCTGGGTGTCACTTTTTTGCCAACCTTGGCCCATGGCTGCAGTAAGGAAGACCAGGTCTCCCCACACGAACTTTATGCGTCTCTTTTTTGAAAACAGAACTTCCTCCCCCAATATTGCAAGCTTGTAATAATATGTTTTTGGAAACCTAAAAGAGTAGTATTTCTCCATTACTTGGATTAATGTTAAATAGCTGTAATTGTCATCTTAGTTGAACAGCTCTGGTTCTTCCTTTATCATGCCATATGTGAGTTGAGATTATATAAAAGTCATTGTCTCCATCCTGTAAGATCATGACGAAGGGATGGATTTTGAAATGATAATAACTTAATGTTTTTTAAATTTTATTTGAATTTAAATTCTCTAGGCCTTTTAACATACATTAATTCAAATAATCTTCATGTAATCTGATAGCAATATTTTTATGCAAGATTATTGATGAGGTCCAGAGAGATAAGTTTATTTGCAATAAGCCATCTAATTAGTAAGTGATGGAAACAGGATTAAAATGCAGAGTGCCTGGCACTAAATCTGTGCCCTTAGTCATGGCAGATGCAGAAGTGGCAGGAAGGAGGTAAGAGCCATCCATCAGTATTGAGTCTTCCAATCTTCCAGAAGGAAACAGTGCATAATCAAATTTGTCTACTCTTTGTTACTTCAGTATGTCTCCAACACATTTATTTTATTGATGGTTTTTGTTCATTTCATGGTTCATGACAACTGAGGAGCCAAGATCAAATTCTCGTTGTGACCCTGATATTTTTTTCTCTTTCAGACTTTTGTAGAGACTGAATGTTAATCAAATTGTGTTATTTGTTTGAAATATTTCTGAGTACAGCCTGTTGTGTAAAGACTAGTTAAATAAATCAGCCCCTCTCATAAAATGTTTATTGTTGATGTTTTTGAATTGCCTATAGGTGCGGAACAGAAGAATCCTCTTAGTATGAAAGTGTATCAGCTTTTTTCTCTCTCTCTTTTTTTTTTTTTTTCCTGAGAGTCCAAGGAGAGATTCTGTACTGCTAAGATTATCATCAGGAGATTTTATAATCAAGTTAGTTTCTTCTCTGATGACTTAGGTCTGTGAACACAAAGAGAACAAAACAAAACAAAAAACAATTACATCTGTTACTAGTAAGCAAGACTTAAGTAGAACTAGAAGTCTGTAAGAATGAGACCCTGATTTCCATTAAATAAGGGATTTTCAACATTGCCAGCATTTAGAATTTCCCCAGAAGCCTTCTGGAAAATATTGTTGCACAGATTTCATAACCAGAAATACTTATTTAATTGTTCTATGATCGGTCTTGAGCATGATTTGGTTATTGAACTCTTGCACATTTACTTTTTAAATCTACTTTACTTTGATATAATGTACATATGATAAAATGCTCTCCTTTTAAATATTCAGTTTACATATTTGAAAGTGCTAATATCTGTGTAACCACTACACATCAGGATATATAGAATATTTCCATTTTCCATTACCCCCAAATTCTCTTGTGCCACCTGTGCACTAAATCCACGTACCCATACCTGGCCCCAGGCCATCTCCGATGCTCTCTCAGTCACTATAGGTTAGTCCTGCCTGACCTAGCATTTCACATAAATGGAATAATGAAGTATTTTCTTTTCAAGTTTGGCTTTTGTTGTTCAGTAAAATGCTTTTGAGATTTATTCATGTTGCTGTGTATATCCATAGTTTGTTCTTTCTTACTGCACAGTGTTTTATTGTGGGTTTATACCATATTTGTGTGTGTATACACATACACATATGTATGTAAATGTCTTGTATATATGCACATATGTATTTATATGAATATATACACACACACATATATATATACATATATGTGTGTATATATGTATACACACGCACACACACACACATAATGCCTTGTGATTGCTGAGTTCTTTTAAAAATCCTTGCCTACCTTATGTTGGAGAAAACAAATTTCTTATATTTCTTTCTAGAACTTTTACAGCCTTTCCTTTTTTATGTTTAAGTTATGGCCCATTTTGAGTTAGTAACTATTTCGAAGGAGGAAATGGTTGCGTTGGATTTCTTTGGATATTCATTCCACCATTCCACCAATATTTATTGAAAAATGTTATTCTTTACCCATGGCACCCTTGTCATAGATCAATGAACATGGTTTGGGGAAAGGCTTAGTATTCAGTAGATTGGATGGAGGACACAGTCAGATTTTAGTGGAGGTGAATGGTATATTTCTATTTCTGAATTGTTCCATTGGACCTGTAAGTCTCTCCAGATCTGAATACCACACCACTTGATACCTTGAAAGTAAGCCCTAAAATATGTTAGCATAGTTCCTCCAACTTTGTTCTATTTCAGTTTTATTTTAGCTTGTTTATGCTTCATAGTTCCATACAAATTTTAGAATCAGTTTGTCAATTTCTACCAAAACAAAACAAATCAAAAGTTTTTAAGGATTTTTGATTGGGATTATAATGAATATATGAATGCATTTGGGGATTTCTAAGAACTTTACAATATCATTTGCTTCCATTGGAACCTCTCTAAATTTTAGGTCTTAAATGTTGTGAGAAATGTTTCTTAATTATTAATATATTGGTTTTTCATATATTGTGTTGACTTTATCCCAAAGCATTATGTGTGTATATGCTATTTTAAATGCTATTTTAATTTCATTTTCTGATTGTTTGCCATTGTATGAAAATGCAGTGTATTTTTTCTAAGTTTCTTTGGATATTTTATCAACTGTGAAATCTGTCTTTCTGGGAAAGAAAACATTTTTACATCATCCTTTGCATAAGCATGCTTTGAACTTCTTTTTCTTCTTTGTTGTACTAGATAGACCCTCCAGAAAAAGGATGTTAATAGAAGTGGAAAGAATGGATATCTTGCTTTCCTAATTTTAGAGGGAAAGCAGTCCATCATTCATCACTAAGTATAAAGTTAGAAGTAGGTTTTTAAAAGTTGTCCATTATCAGCATGGAAAATTCCTCTTTTAGTCCTAGTTATGGGACAGACTTCTTAATCATTAATGGATATTGAGTTTTGTCATATGTTATTTCTGTATGTAATGATGTCATCATATGCTTTTTCTCCATTAGTCTATTAATATGATAAATAATAAATATTTTTTGATCCTCAAATGCTAAACCAAACTTGATTCCCTGTGTTTGGGGGGGAGTGGGGGCTGGGGTTGGGGGTGGTGGGAGCCTTTTCATGATACATTAATGTTTATATATATTACCCAAATACATTTCTAAATATTGTGTTAAACATTTTTATGTCTGTTTTCATAATGGTCTCCCAAAGGCAGTTTCTCAACTCTGTGAGACCATCATACTTGATCTGGTTAGGCCTTTTCTGCACTGGGATCCAGAAAATGCCACTAGGCAGAAAGCCTGGCACTGCTGAGATGATCAGGAATCATCCCTTTCAAATGGAATCAATTCTATTCCTGATGTCTTATGTCTATAAACAAACATACTGACTATGTCACTTCTGGGATAACTGAGACTTATTTAAAAAGACAAGTTCATAAGAATGATATCTCTAGTTCCATTACGTGGGATGTTTTCACTACCTGCATACACTGCAAACACATCACTGTTGCCCAGGGTTCATCACCAGCAGTTGTGACTCCATCGTTTTATTTTTACTTAACTGAATATTTATTCATTTCCTTCTGTTTTTGCTTTTACTCTCTCCAGATGATTCTAACATAAAGCCACCATGTAATGTACAGCGGCCGTTGAGAAGCGCTGCTCTGAGTAAGTACAGTTACTTCTTGCACATCATTTCCAGAGCATTTTCTCTTCTCTAACGAGGAGGTTAAATAACTTGCACAGATTCACGTATGGAGTAGATAATCCTTGTAATCTGCTGATCACCAGTGTGTTGTATTCTGTTATGATGTAATCAGTCGGGTGTGGCCACAAGGAAGAGGCTCAGGAATCAACTAAGCTTGCTATACCCAGACATGCTAGTGGCAGGAGGCATGCCATGCAGGGACACCTAGGGAAGACGCCAGTGTGGCCAGGAGTGGGGAGGATTAGTCTACCACCTGCATTGGGGTTTTCACAGGAAGCGAAGAGCAAGGCAGGGCTGGAGGAATAGCTTTGGATTGGCTGGCTGTAATAATTGTGGTGGGTTTGGGGGATAGGAGTGATCTCCTGGTCCTTAGATGACAAAATCACAGGGTTAGTGCCTGCTGCGGTGAGCGTGCCAAATAGAGGAAGAATGGCTTTGAATTGGATAGTTTGCATATCAGAAATATGCTCCTGGCCGGCCCCTAGCCATCTCTGTAGGAATTGCCTAGTGCAAGGAGGGGCAGTCTTTCCCCAGCATTAGAAGTATTTTATGATGTCAAAATATCAGAATATAGAAAAAATTAAAAATATTTACAATACAACCAACATTCTTGTTCTTTGCGCTTTGAAGTAATGCCTTCCCAGGCCGATATTGTAGTATTTTATTTCCTTAGTTTGTTAAAATGTTTATTTTTGGAACTCTGACTCATATAACTGGATGTCCTTTCAAAGTTGAAAACTGTAAAATCGATATGCCCAACAGCTGACCAATGGCTCCCACTACATTACACAATATGATTCCTCTCAAATATTTTCCTGAGAAGAACTTAAATTCTGTTATCTCATGCTGAAATAATTATTTAATAAAGCTGAAATTGATTTCTAGTTTAATTAGTATTTAATTTCTAATTTAATCATTTTTAAGAATATTAACTACCATAAAGTGAAATTCATTGCTATCTTTCATCGAGTGATATGGCTTCTCAGCAAAGTCTGTCAGTGAGAGACCTTTCTTGTAAGCAACAAAGTCTAATACGTAATTCGCCAAGAATAAAAATGCATTTACTGAAAGCATTGACCGACTCATAGAACTGGTGGGTGGGATAGAAACCCAGGCTCAGAAAATAGGCACGCACTGAAGGAGACCGAGAAGCCACTATCACAGGCAGAATCATGCCACAGGAAGTGGCTGAGTAATGGAAGTGCCCCTCATGTCACCCACAGGAGACTAATGTGGTCATCTCTGTCCCCACCAGCACTGGGCAGTGGTCCTCAACACATACCAAGATACTCCGCCATTGTTCCTGAATCACACACTGAGGATTCTCAGCCTGCATGACCTCAGTGGCAGGCAAAGGCGCAGGCTGCTAAGTAGGCAGGAAAAGTCAGAGGCAGGCCAATCAGCTTCTCAGCTGCAACGGTCAGCTCTCCCCCAAACTGGGTGAGAGATCGGATATTGGCTTGGAGTGAAAAGATGTAAACTCCACTTCACTCATCCTGGTTGACTTCTGTGAAGGAGAGAATATATGTGTCAGGTCATCACCCTCAGTACTTTAGCGCCTCATTCAACAACATAGCAGCACATGAGGATGGTGGCCCATGTTTAAAAAATCAGTTTTAATGTGCCTGTGTTCTAAATTTTATCAAAAGCCCACATCAAAGAAGTGACGTAAAGGAAATGTTTTACAATAATATATTCTGAATTGTATGCCTTCCTTCAAATAATGTAGATTCTACCTTTGAAATTCATTCATTCTTTGAAAAATATACATATATGTTCTAACTGCGTTAGTTTTGTCCTCAGAGAACAATCATAATAATGTTGTGGTTTATTTTCTGCTCTTTACTTTTGTGTTGAAAAATTATATGGAAATCATGGTATACTTACTTTTGCATTTGTTGTAAAAGCAGTGTTTAGGAATTTCTCATATATATGTGTGGGGGTCGGGGAGGATTAAATAATTCAGTACAAAAAACTATTGGTGACTGCCTGTCTCTCAGTTTTAGAGTGAACCAAAAGTCAGCGTGGCAATCTAGAGAAATGTTCTCCCAACGTACGCACTCTTTTAAGGAGCAGAAATCATCTTGTAATGTTTGAAACCACTTTATCTAGTTAAGGTTCTATTCAGTTGTTTTTATAATCATCTAATGAGTTCTTTCTCCTTAACAAATAATTATTAGATATATGGTCTTAATTAGATCAGAATACTAAATCTTTTCATTAAATGAGATCTGCATTTTAGTTATATTTTTCCCTTACTGGACTATATAATCTGTGTAAATTGTCTAGCACAAATCCTGATATAAAGATTCTATAGGCTAAATCAGCTTTTCTTTCTATTTTTTTTCATGTCTCACCAGTAAAATAAATTTCATCTAAGTTTATCATAAATCTTACAGTAAACATTATTCATTGTTAATGAATGTAGTCTCTTCTAATACAGCTTGATCAATCACCTTTATTAGACAAGCTGCTATGTCTTCTGAGAACCAGAAAGAGAAAGAGAGAGAGAGAGAGAGAGAGAGAGAGAAAGAAAGAGAGAGGAAGGAAGGAAGGAAGAAAGGAAGGAAGGAAGGAAAGAAGGAAGGAAATTGACTCATTAGCATTATTTAAATGAACAAGGAAGTTCTCTATTTGGACAAATTATAAGCTTCCTGTAGTAGATGTCCAAATAATGGGTTATAAATTTTGAAAAGAACCATAATATTGTCAAAATGTGAAAGCAAATATAATGAAGGAAAATAAAAGAATTTGTAGAGTCCTTTTTAAAAGAAACTCATATTGTTCCAGGGTTACTTGTCCAATAAGATCAGCTATCAGTTTCTATTCTCAAGATTGCCAGGGAAGATGGTGCTATCCCCCAACTATGGGTGATCGTTCAGTCACTCCACTGAACCCCAAGGACTGAGATGGATGAAATGGGTGACTAAATTGGGGTTCTCGTCATCCTTTAATACCTTCTGTACATCCATCCTGAGTGTTTCCTTCAGATTAGAAAACATTCATGGTACTATTTGTTCTGACAGAGGCTTAAAGCATTGCTGCCTTTTCAGGATCAAGCATCCCAGATTTACATTTATCAGATTGTAAAGTGTCCTCATTGTTTTCTGATGAGCTGGATGGCAACGTGGCATAATTGAGCCAGTAAGAAACAGAAGCATACAAAAGGGAACTGAAACCCGGGAGGCTGGAAGCTGAGCACCTGTGCCATCTCCGTGTCCTTTGCTGTATTAGAGATGGGCTGGTTACCTGAAGAGGGAGACTTGAGCATCCTTCTCCTTCCCACCCAATTTCCAGTGTGGTCCCTGAGGCTCGGGCTTGTGAGTAAGCTGCTGAAACATTGTAGTCTGTACAGGAAAAACACTGACGTTTTTACAGTGTTGGCGTATTCCTTAGAGTGAAATAAGGAGTTGATGAAAACTGCCAAACTGTCTAGTCTTTAGGACGATCTCTTTAGGATTATCAGTTCACCCACATTAAGAAAATGTAATAAGATACAGAATCAGTAGAGAGCCTAAGAAGGTTTGTACTGATAAATGCAAGATACTGTCTCATTTTTCTTAAATTTTCAGGTAAGACTTTACCTGTTTGTTTATATCTGTGGGGCAATTAAATTTTTCCTGTAATTTAAGAAAGAGGACAATTAATGATAGAATACCTAAGTTAATTGTAAGAGGGTGGCCTGAAATCAACATTTTATAACTGAGAACTTGGCACAATCCTAATATTTTTCCAGTTAATTATCTCATAGATTCTTAAATTTAAGGTCTGTAGAGAATTCCCATCTTTATACTACAGTTAACATTATATCATCTTTCAAATCTTCATAAGATTATTATTTTTTAAAAATTCACAATTAATTTTAGAGCCAATAGTATATCAATGGATATTTAGCGCAGATAGTTGGGACCCAGAATGAATCAAGTCAAATTCTTGCTCTCAGGAAAACCAGTTTTTTGTGAGCAACACTGATCATCAGGGTTAAGACAATGCGAGTGAATCCATGAAAATCCACCCCCATGCTGGGAAACCACAAAGAGCGTATTACTTCTGGGTATTGTGAAAGCACTATCATCTTTGTTTACAAAGGACAAATTATAATTAGAATCAGATAAAACAGCTTTGGATCATTTGCTCTACAACTCGACAAATTAGTTACTAGTTTGAAGTCTAATGAATAAAATAAAAAAGTGCCATTCTATTGTATTTCTTTATCATTTTCTGCATGGGAATTGTAATTTTTAAAATAACCACCTAGCCTATCATGCTAGTAAAATAAGTGAACATAAAATGCATAATTTTGACAATATTAAAATAGAAGAATATTTTAAAACAGGTTTGAGATTATATAGGGCAAATACAAAACCATGGTGCAACAAATTAAAGTGAATATTTCTTAAACTGGGTGATGCTTGTTTTACTATTTTACAGAATTCTTACACCCAAATTGGTACATGTAGTACTAAAAACTGATACCTTCTTATTTTTATTTTTATATTGGTCTTTAATTGTGTGTTATAAGAGATTAAGATCAAGCCTAAAATGGGATTGAGAAAGAGAGAGAGAGAGAGAGAGAGAGAGAGAGAATTAATTGTTGAGATGAAATCTTCAAATATATATTTGCTCCCTTTACAGATAAATACTGTTTATGGAATGAAGTTGACCAATTATAACTCAAGCCCAAAGAGGTTGGTCTCTTATGGAGAAAGACAACAGGTCATTTAACTAACTGAATTACATATACAAACCAGTGTTAATTTCTCTCATTTTAAAGGGTTCCTATTGATTAATTTTTAATAAATGGTGTTGTGACAACTAACCATTGGGAAAAAGAGAGGTTACCTTATTGCACATAAGAGAAGTGACCTCATAACTTTTTTACTTGATTCATTAGGCTTCAAACTATTAACTAATTTGTAGAGTTGTAGAATCACCTGCACATAAGAAAAGAACTCCGAGTGGATGAGAAATTCAGAAAGGAAGGATGTGTTCCCTAACTAATGGGAGCAGTCCAAGTACACGGAATCCAGCTAGAAAGGGCCCCACAGAGGCCAAATTAGAGACAAACAACAGAAAGAATAATGAGAATAACCAATTCTAACACATTGAATAATACCATATTATGCACGAGTCCATAGTGCTACTTAAAAAAAACAATTGGGGGCAGAGGAAAAGTCTTTTGAAACAGAAAAATATCAGCTAATTCATGTAAAAGGAAAATAGATGTAGAATTTCAGCATTTGTGACTATCATAACGGTTTTAATTCAGGCAAAGATTATTAATGAATGTTAAAATTCATACAGATTTTACACATCACACCACATATTATTTACATAATATCAAAGGAAGCAGTTTTCTTGTCTAATGGAATGAAGTAGCAGGCAACACCAGGAAAAAAAAAAAAAGAGATTCAAGTTGGCATCACTGATAAGGACAAAATAGCATTATATACCTACCACATAATGTGCCCATCTAGTATTTTTGATACACAAAAAATGTTTAACTCAAACATGATTTATCAGGAAAGAATTAGAAAAATCCATATTGTATGATTTTCTGTATAATATTTGGCTGAGACTCTTAAAAAAATATCTTCTGTTCCACATCACACCTTGCTAGAAGAGACCTCCAGCATTATCAGACCACTGATAGTGGCTGGTCACAATAAATGATTATTTTCTCACTGTAAGGAAAAAACAAAAAGCTTTGAAGCTTAAGCTATCTATTTACATCTACCCAACCTCTCATCTTGGCTTTCAGGTTCACAGACTTTGCAACCATTCCTACCATTATTTTGAATGTGTGAATTATATATCTGATTCAATAGCACCACGTTCCTTTCACTTCACTTCCTGTGAGTTCACTTCCACTCCACTCAGCATCCAATTCCTATGCAATCTGTATCACAGCGTCAACCGGGCGTACTTGAACCCCAGACGTAAACGTCATTGTTCAGTCTTTAATGAAAAGGCCTTACTTCCCCTTCTGGCTCCGTTTTTCCTTTCCAGGAGCAGTATCTCTTCCTCAGTGTGACTCGTCTTCAGACGTATGGACCATTCTTTTGTTCCAGGCTTATCTCATTTTCATGACTTCTTAGCCATAGGTCTAAGATCTCTCACTTCAACTTCTCTTCTCCAAACCCTCCCCTCCCCCTCTCCCTGAGCTTTACACATATATGTCCAGTTGTGGATTCATTCATCCCATAATGTGGGCATTATTGAAGGTACATATTTGAAACTTCAGATAAATAAACAGATAATAATGCAAGGGCTTTAGAATGTCCATCATAAAGGAGAAACCACAAATGATAAATGTATAGAAGAATTTGTTTCTCGTTAAAAATGTAGTGTTTAATGTAAACAGTAAGTAAAGTACTTTCTTACCAAAAGTAAGTGGATGTTTAATGAGACTAGGCAGTAGGCAGTTTACTGAGAGCAAAGAGAACCATGTAGCCTATTGCATAATAAGTGGGAATTTAAACTGGTTCTGTATTGAGGGAAAATTTTGTGGTTATCAAGATCCATTTAAAATTTTATATATTTGAGTCAGTAATTCTACTTCTGAGAGCACATACCAGGGAAAAAGCCTGAAATACCATAAAAATGCACTATATGCTTACACCAGTTCATTATCTAAATTCCAACACCATGACACTTTTATATAAATTATTTAAATGAAAATAGATTTTTCCCTGTATCTCTATCAGATCAGATTCAAATAAATTTAAAATTTGCAAAGTGAACGCACCAACAAATTAACAATAATAGTCTGAGCAGCAAGAGCATGGGAGATCTGTGTTTGATTCTTTGCATTTCTTAAATCTCCTAATTATTTGTAATGAGGAGGCAAACTATTTTGTTGTCCTTACTCATGTGATTGACTGGAATAAATCTTGTACGTGGCATTCCTAGCAAAGCTCCCATAGTCTCTTCACCTGAAAACATGTTTTAATCCAGCGTATCATGCATTTCCAGCAGCTTTACCCTCAGTGTTATTATAATTGTCCTGAGTTGGGGTGCTGATCTTCACTGCTCCTGTCTCCTGCACATAGATTCATATGCATCTCTTTCGGATCTGGAAAGCACTGCCTAGAGTTTGATCCCTTTGGGACTGGCCACGATTCCCCCCCGGGTTTCTGGGCAGGAGTGAGGGTGGGGGAGAGGAAGGGCATTCCTCTATCCTAGCATTGCTTATGTCAAGGAATCATAATAATTTGATGTCAGAATTTCACTAGGCATCTAATTCATTTCAGGTTACTTATTTTTTCACTTACAAGCACGAAACACAAAGTTAATGTTCAAATGCTAATTTACCACAGGCCACCCTACTACATATAAGTGAAAATATAAAATTTTAGATAAGATATAATTTTAAAATGTTTCTTAAAACCCAGTTAGATTTTTACTTTTCCCTCGTTACCTCTTTGCCTTTCTATGTAAGTAGTTCTCTCTCTGTTTACAAATTTATAAAACTCTCATGTAAGTTGTTTTGTCATAGTTGCTCTTTCATGTTGGCAGACGTGGCCTGCTTTCATCATAATATAATGCGTTTGAATCTCTCATTTAACTAAACACAAGCAAATGGCACAGCAGCTGGTTATGAAATATTCCAGAAAAGTTTTGGAGAAGAAATGAGTTGCTAAATGTTATGATTGAATAAAGATTTTGTGGTCAGACATAATTAACTGAATATGGGAGTAGGTCAGTGGAGAGACTTGCTTGTCAGTACTTAACCATTGGCAATAGCTTTAGGGAGGCAAAAATCCCATATTTTATTTAAACCCAGATTGAAGGAAAACTATGAGGATGGGAATAAGGCTTTTCACAGCTGCATGGCATAAAATATATAAACAAACAAAAACCTCTGTTATTTAAGCTGTCTTGGCCATTGTTTTCTGGTAGGATAATTATCAATCTAGGCTGCATGGATGGTGTGGAAACCCAGAGTTTGTAAGATATGTCCCATACGGTCACTGATGATTGAAAGCATTATCATGTTCATGTTGGCATTTACAACCTATAAAGTGAAAAATAACCCTTGTAATGCAATTATTTCTGCAGTGACCTTATAACAATAGAGATGTTACATGGCTTGTGAAATTTAAAATAAGATTCGCTTATGTTCAGTACTGACACACTGTATGTTAATTCTCTTTGACAGTGTTCTTCTGTTTAATAAAAATTTTATTTGCCAACAAAGCTACCATGTATATCTTTAAAATTTAGTCTTCATTCCAGAGCCTGCATGCAATGATTTTATTCATATAGCAAAATAAAAATATAATTATATATTTGTGGCCACCAGAAGGTGAAAGTACAAAATTCCCTCAGATAGGATAAACTGTGTCTGCCTACTGTTCAGGATGCACTGTCAAGATTTATACAGAACTGGCTTAGCCTGCCTCTGAGTAGCTTTATGAGTTCTTCAGGATTTTCAACATCAAGGCGACCTTGGTTTCTTCATTTAAATAAAACATGTAGCTCCAGAGCTAATACTCAACAACCCTGTCCTTATAGATAATAAACAAAAAAGGTTTCAGTTTGCAAATATTTCATAGAGCTTTAATATGCACATATTTCCATGATTGAGTGGTCATTCATTCATTGTAATGAGAGAAACACCTGAGGGACGGCAGAATACAAGAGACAGGAGTCTGGGCCCCTTAATGACTGCATGGAGCAGAGTCACCACGCAGCCCTGCACTGTGCACTTGCAGATTGTGGTGGGAGAAATGAGTTTCCATCTAGTTTAAACCATTGTTGTTTTGGTGCTGTTACATGCAACTGAACCTGTATCCTAAATACAGGGATACCATTCTCTTTGTTCGCAATAGGATTCTGTCCTGCAAATCATGGATAGAAAAAGAGTTAGTCCAAAGCTCCTGTCCTCAGCACAGAATCTTAGTTGGGGATGTGGGGACAGCAAAGTGAGTGACTCCTTTTGGGCACATGATGACATTTCAAAATTGTGGTAAAAGATGCATAACAAAAAAAGTTATCCATTTTAACTGTTAGGTTCAGTGGCATTAAGTCCATTCACATTGTTGTGCAACTAACACCACCATCCATCTCCAGAAATCTTCCGTCTTCCCAAGCTGAAACTCTGTACCCATTCAACAGCATTTCCCCTTCCCCACTGCCTCCGCCCCTGGCAAACAATGTACTTTCTGTCTCTCTGACCGTGACCACTTTAAGTGAGTGGAATCACGTGGTATTGTCTTTTTGTGTCTGCCTCAATCCACGTAAGCTTATGGTCCTCTGCCTCTTGCAGACTTTATGTTGCTGGGTTTTTTTGGGTTTTTTTGTTTCTTTTTTTTGAGGGCAGTGTCACTGGCCCTTATATGTGGGACCGAACCGGGGCCGGCCAGCCCTCTTGCAGACTTTATGATAAGTATATTTTCATCCATCAAGCAAACATTAAATTGTTTTTGCTATCGATTGAAACCTGACTTACCAATTATTTTTTAATTATGTCTTGGGCTGAATTGGGTGACCCCCAATTGATATGTTGGGGTCCTAACACTCAGCACCTCAGAACGTGATTTTATTTGAAGATAGTATCTTTATAGAGATAATCAAGTGAAAATGAGGCCATAGGGAGCACCCTAATCTAATATGACTGGTGTCCTTATAAAATAGGGAAAGTTGGAGATGGACACTCACTCACTCACTCACTCACTCACATGCATGAGAAAAGCCATGTGAGAATGAAAGCAGAGATGTAATGATGCTTCTACAAGCCAAAGGTTGCAAACCACCAGATGCGAGAGGAGACAGGCATGGAACTGATTGTTTACATGGCTTTCAGAAAGATCTAAACCTGCCCACACCTTGATTTGTGACTTCTAGACTGCAGAGCTGTGAGACAACAAATTTGTGTTTGTTTTAGCCACTCTGTGGGCCTTTGTTAAGGCAGCTCTAGCAAACTGGTCCAAAATTAGAGGCAGAGCTGAAAAGCAGAAAGTAGAGATGGACTAATTTTGTTGTTGATTTTCATTTACTCTAACCCCTTTGTTCCCAGCAAGGATTTTGTTTTTTACTTGTAATAGATTCAAGTATATATGTAAAATCAATAATCGGTTTCATTTCGCTTTTACTTAGCATTACCTTCATTACTAACTTTGGAGGGTGGAGGTGGGTAACTCCTCTGACCTGTGGTTGACACATCACCAACTGGGGATTGTGATGATTAACTCTGCTCATCAGGCGGCTTCTTCCTGCTCAGGTGTCATAAAGATCTCCCGTAGCTCCCAGCAGCATCCAACTAATTCAGTGCCCTAGCAAAATTAGCAACAGGAAACAAACCTTTGTAATTTTCTCCCTTTATAAATAGCATTGTTCATTCAGTAATGGATAGCAGTTCCTGGTGCGATTGTTTCTACAAATGGAAAGTTACATTTTTTTTTCCTTCAGTCTTCAAAATTCATCAAAATGAATGCACACTCAGCTCACCAGCCTACTAGGAAAGAGCTCTTACTTTGGAGCTCTTCTGATTTCATCTCCCAGAGTGGGGAGTGGGTCCCTGTGGCCATTTTTTTGTTTTGTTTTGTTGTTAGGATGCATTCAATATCTTTACTGCACCTTGAAGTTGCCATTGAAGAGAGTAGAACAACAGATGCAGCTTGAATGAGCCTATGCACAGTCTATTTTTAAATCTCAAAAAAGCATTTTTTTCTCTCAAAAAAAGTTAATTTTTAATACTGTTTGAATGTGGAATTTGGGACCTTGTGTTTTTCAAAGGTGAATACAAAAATTGTAAACCAAAGGCAGTGTTATGTATAGAGCCAAGTACGTAGAAATCCTAGTTTCTTACTATGGGAGGGATTCCATCCCAAGAATCCTCTAAAGCACTATAATACGTCTTCTTCAACATTGACTAGAATTTCAGTGAACATTGACTATAGATATTTAAGAGTTAAGCGATTTTTATGAGATCGCAAGTGCTGTGAAAAAAATCAAATGGGTAAATATTTCTCCTTAATTTTAACAAGTAAATAAAATTGGGGGGAAAAGTATTTCTATATATACAACAATGAAATGATCACAATAATTCTTTAATACAAACAATGACAAGAAAAACATTCAGAATGAAACAAACACAAAAATTGAGAGATGAGGCAGCAATTAAATGAGTAAACATATATCAATATATTTAATACTATACATAGAATTAAGAAACAGTGTGTCATATAGTTTCATTGTACAGCCCAAGTCCCTCATGAGTCTAAACTGAGCTCTTGTGGGTTGCAGACATTTCTGGACTCCTGGAAATGAACAAATGAGAGAGATGGGAAACCCCTTGGAAAGAAATATTCAAAGTCTTGGGAAAACAAACTCTCCAAGGAACCCGTGCCTAGCATCACAAGACTGTATATTTCAGAGTCTCTGGGTTTTGTACGTCAGCTACTGATTAAAATTCCTATTTGTTCTCCAGCTCAAATATACCATGCCCAGTTTCCCATGGGCTGTAACTGACTGTAGGATTGAGACAAGGTTATGAATAAAAACTGAAAATAGTGGTTTTTGTTAAATTTTAATGCTATGTGTAGAAAAAATTAGTATTTTTTTGCAACTCATATAACAGAATAACTGCAAAATGTAGGAGAAATATTTTTCATGTATTGGCTTAGAACACAACACTGTATTATCAAACAATAATTCTGACTCTAGCCAAAGGCACAGAGATCAGTCTCATTGTAGCACTTCCTAGTAATATAGTGTCCCCAGCAATAACAAGGGAGATAGATGCTAGAAGCAGGTGTCACCAAATAGTTGAGTTTAAGTTCTATAGAAAGTACTTCAAAGACAAATGCTGATGAGTCTTCCAGCACATTCAGGGACCAGTGGCTTTAATAAATGGGAGTGGCCTAGAAAAAAATATTTGTAATGTGAAACAAGTATTCTTCCTTCACTAATTTATTTTAAAATTGCTGCATTTCTATAGTTTCTATTTTTCTCTGAGCTTACTTAAAACAAAAGTTTTATTTGTTTAGAGCAGTTTTAGGTTTATATCACAATTTAGAGGAAGGTACAGATATTTCCTAAATACCCCCTGCACCCATACATGGATACTCTCCCCCATTATCAACATCACTCTCCAGAATTTTTTACCAAGGATGAATCAACACTGACACACACGAATCACCCAGAGTCCGTAGCTCATGTTAGGATTCACTTGCATATTCTGCAGGTTTGGGGAAATGTATAATGGCATGTATCCTTTATAATATCACAAAATACAGAGTATTTTTACTGGCCTAAAAATCCTCTGTGCTCTGCCTGTTCATCTCTCCCCTAGCTCCATCTGGCAACCACTGACCTTTTTATAGTCTCCATAGTTTTGCCTTTTCCAAAATGTCATTTAGTTGGAATCATACAGTATGTAGCCTTTTCAGATTGGTTTCTTTCACTTAGCAATATGCATTTAAAGTTCCTCCATGTCTTTTCATGGCTTGATAGTATTTTTTTGTTTGTTTGTTTTTTACCACCAGATAATATTCATTGTCTGGATATACCACGCTTCATCCATTCATGAAGCAGCTCTAAACATCTGTGTATAGGTTTTTGTGTGGACATAAGTTTTCAGCTCCTTAGGGTAAATACCAAAGAGCATGATTCCTGGATCTCATGAGCAGAGTACATTTAGCTTTCTAAGAAATTACCAAACCACCTCCCAAAGTGGCTGGGCCATTTTACATTCCCACTCATTCTTGTTGTAAACAATGAATGAGGGCCCCTGTCACTGCACATACTGGCCACCATGTGGTGTTGTCAGTGTTCCGAACTTGGCCTTTCTTTGATAGACATGTAGAGGAGACTGTTCAGATCTGGGCAATGCTGTTTAACATTATGTTCATGTCCACACATTTTTCAATGGTGCCAAAAGAGGTTATTCGTCAGAACTGCCTAGTAGTTTTGGTGTGATGCAAACACCTTGCTAAAGGGTTCCCTTGTATTGTACTCTCTTGTGATTAAGTTGGGTTATGCATTGTTATTTATATATAATTTTATATATATATATATATATATATATGCCATATATATCTATCTATATCTATATCTATATCTATATCTATATCTATATCTATATCTATCTATACAGTTGGCCCTTGAAGAATATGGGTTTGAATTGTGTGGGTCCATTTATATGATGGTTTCTTTTTTCAATAAATACTGCAAATATATTTTTTCTTCCTTATGATTTTCCTAATAATATTTCCTTTTCTCCTGCTTACTTTTCTGTAAGAATAATATATAATACATATAACACAAAACAAATGTGTTAATTAACCATTTCTGTTAATAGTAAGGCTTCCAGTCAACAGTAGGCTATCAGTTGTTAAATTTTAGGGGAGTCAAAAGTTATATGTCGATTTTTGACTATGCAGGGGGTCAGTACCCCGAATTCCTACATTGTTCAAGGGTCAACTGTATGTAGAAATTTAAAAGCATATTAAACTGATTTTTATTTACTAAGGTAAGAGAAATTTGAGGTCATGCATTTGAAATAGAGAAGTAAACATGCAAATTTTTGTTCCAATGTGACATATATATATATATATATATATATATATATATATATATATATATATATTTTAGCTATAATTTCTTGCCCCTGTATACTCTTCTTTAAAGGATACAATTTACTTCATCAAGGCAATAATTTAATTACTAATGTCTTTAACCTCTAAAGGCCAAAAATACTAAAAAGTTAAAGTATCTATAAAGGTGGCAAACAAGTGTTTTTTACACTGAGTAAAAATGACTGGCTATTAATAGTATTCTTATGTTGTTTTCAACCTGTTGAGTTGAGTGAAATAACATGGATGAGTTTCTGGCTGAGATTATTTATTTAAGCAAAACCAGAATGAGAAAGGGTAGTGACACATACATCATTGCCACTGTTAAAAACAGTTTTGAAAATTCAGTCTCAGTAGAGTGTGTTAAACTCTATGAATGACTGGGCAGGCAAAATTATAGTCCACTAGGATAATTATAGTTCACAGTCATATCTAATGGGATCTGCATAAATCAGGGTATTGTTTGTCACAAAGTGTATTTATACTCGTCAAATGATTGTAATTGGACATTTACAGAGGACCATTTCAATTTATAAACATGACTTTTTAAATGAATATTTATAAGGCACTTGTTTAAGAAAATAAATTCACTCAGGTAATTTTGAACTGTGATTTTACAGCATGTAATATCAAACCATCTCTTACTAAGGAAAACATCTACTAAGTGTCTGTTGATGATAAAACTCAAAATTAGATATAGATAGGATCATTTCAGCAGTTCACAGGGCAAAATATTTCGTAATATGTATGTATCATCAAAACACAGTTGCATAAATTTAAATTCTAAGCTGGGGTTTAATTTTTGTGGAGGGAATAGCACCAAGGCGATACATAGATGCAAACCCTATACCTGTACAACTTATAGAAAGCCTGACAGATTCTACCTGAATTGTAGAACTTTACAAAAGAATGGAGTAATAATTTATTAAAAAATTATCAGGAATTATGAAGTTAATTAATAAGGCTTCTAAACTACCACATATTCTATTTTGGAAACTTCATTTTTTGGATTTGAATTCTTTTTCATCATATTCAGTTTTACTTCCTTCATTAGTCAAAACAGGTCCTTTTCATAGAGCCTTTGACGCATATGAGCATTACCCATTTCGGTGTGTAGACAACCAATATAAGGACCCAATTCCCTCAAATCTTTCTCTGGCTACCTACCTTGTAGCTACTTCTGTCAATCTGATAATTATTCTGCATAATCATGGACAACATTACTGGAAAATGCACACTCTCATTTATTACTGGGACATGGCCCACAAAACTCTTCTTAGTTTCTGGGAAGATCTGGACCACCAGAAGCTAAGAGATCTCCCATAAAAACAAGCCCATGCCAGAGAAGCTTCTGTGGCTTATTCCCTTCATCCTTTCCTGCGTGGGGTCTGCTTGGTTCCCCTTTGATTATCCAAGGTTGAATATCTCCTCTAGGTTATTCAGGACTACACTAACATAGCAGCTGGTTAAGACGGAAAGAGGGCATCTAAGGGCAAATGATGTGAGTCAAAAGAATATACGGTCTTTTCAGTTCTGTGTATAACCCTTTATCCTTATTGGAAAACTTTTTCTTCTACCCAAATCTATCCAGGTAGTCTAGTTTTATTGTTGAGAAACACGTTCTCTGCTACATGTACAATGGAGCCTTGTCTATTCAGGAGGAAAGATAGTTTTGAGCTTCCTTTAGAGACTGAAGTGTCTCCCACCTCACCCTAACACCTTCCTTACATTAAGAGTCACTTGTTGGGGCTGGCCGAGTGGCTCAGTTGGTTAAGAGCTCGCTCAAGAGTGCTAGCTGAGGCCGGCCGAGTGGCGCGCTGGTTAAGCGCTGGCCTCGGAAGCCAGCGGCCCCGGTTCGGTCCCACATATGAGGCCAGTGACACTGCCCTTAAAAAAAAAAAAAAAAAAAAAAAAAAAAGAAAAGAGTGCTAGCTGAGCTCTGAGCAACAGCAATTCGATGCTCAGCCTGAGCTGAGCTCTCAGCTGCCAACAGGTGGCAGGATGGCTCAGCTAAAAAACAAAACAAAACAAAACAAAAAAAAAAACTTGCTTGTTTCTCCCTGCTAGGACCTCCTGCTTCACAGTTGTAATTAGCATCCACAATGCCTGCTTAGGACATCTTTCCCATTTGGCTTTGACTGCCTAGTTTAAGCCATTATTTAGTATTCAATTAAATCAATATATTGTCTTTAAATCTTTCTCCCTCATTCACAGTCTGTATTAGATACTCTTCTTTGAAGTTTCTGTATATTGTTGACCAACCTTTTTATAATATTTTTGAAAACAATATTGCCAACTTAACTGTGGGATGCTGTGTGCAGAAGCCTGGGTATTAAACACTATGTTCTCAGTGCCTACATCTCATCAACACATTATCAGTATATGAAGGGATTATAGTAATTCCTATGAAGGCCTTGATTCCAAAGAAAAACATCCCACCTATTTTAAACTTGAATATAGTACCTATGTTGCATTAACCAATTAAGGTAATTTGTCTAAGTCTGCAGATGATGAAAGAAAAACACCTGATTGAGGCAATGGACATATCATCAGGGGACTAGAAGGGACAGTTAGACCAAGTTATCTGAGCAAAACCTTCCAGTACCTTTCCATTTCAATCTGTAGTCATCTACACACCTTCCTAGACTCTCTCCTGTCTTGCAAGGATCAGAAACCCTGGTTACTCTATTTACCAAACTCTCTTTCTTCCAGGATCCTCAAGGTGATATTGTGTCAATCAGATATATTTATGAGTTTTTGAGGTAGAAAATAATGATTAAGGAAGAAAAACATTGCCTTCTTTTGCAGATGTAATACGTGGGCTCCCCAGATATGGCATCTCGCAGCCACTTCTAGATCTTTCCTAGATTATGATACAGCATTCAGGGGGTCGAAGAAGGGGGCTTTGGCAAGAGCAGGGCAAACACTGGGGAAAAAGAATCCAACAGGTTGATTTTTATGAGGACGAATCTGGCCTCTCCATATTGCAAAGGACCTCCTCTGATTGTCCTGCTACCCAGTGACTGGCTGGATCCCCTGGGACATCAAGCCCTATTAGTGAGTCAGTGCTGACTTTTGCTTTTGGCTGGTTAGAAACTCAGCAGCAGTGGTGGTGGCAGGTAAGCCTTGCTGTGGGAAAGCTCAGGTTTCCTTTTTTAATTTTTTTATTAGTTTCAGGTGTACAAAACAACATAGTGATTAGACATTTACATACCTCACAAAGTGATAACCCTAATAAGCCTATTACTCCTCTGATACTGTCCATAGTTATTACAATATTATTGACTCTATTCCCTATGCTGTACTTTATATCCTTGTGGCTTTTTTTCTTTATTACATTTGACACTCAATATTATATTAGCTTCAGGTATACAGCATAGTGGTTAGACATTTACATATTTTATGAAGTGATCCCCCCAATAGGTCTAGTACCCATCTGACCTGTACATAGTTTTTACAATATTTTTGTCTATATATTCAATACTGTACTTTCTATCCCTGTGACTTGTTACAACATAGTCATGGGGAAAGCTCATGTTTAAAGCTTCTGTATAAGCTTTACCTAGACCTCCACAGCCACACTGAATGTGAGCCAACTAAGCAAATACCAGGGTTGCAAAAAAATTAATCAATAAAATCAGTCCCTGTCAGCTCCCATCTCAAACTTCCATTATGAATCTAGTTCCTGGTAGAACGTCCATCACAACAGTGGGGATAGACATTGGGGACAGACAGTCATAGGTCTGGCTCTCAGGAGAATCTCTTCTGGGGACCACCTTTTAATACTCCCTGCAAAACTATAACAACTCACTAAAGACCGGATCAACAGTCTCCAACACTTACATGAATGAAGATTGAAATCACACAAGCTAAATGCTGGCTGAGAGCAGGGAACCACTGAATGGTTAGTGGGAGAAAAAAAAAAATGCAAAGTACAACTTGGTGACTCATTGCAAAAACAAGAACCTTAATAACTATACAATTTATATTTTCTTATTTGCTTTATTGTGTACATTGTTGTCTATATTAGTCAACTTCTTCTATTTTCTTCACTCTTCACTTACTAACTTACATAAGGTGTTGGTGGTTCATATAACTTAGTTATCAGGAACTAAATATACCAAACAGGGTTTGCAACAGTAATTAAGGAAAAATTAATATCAATCAGGGATGGTTTTGGTGACTGAGAGTATTTGGGGTCCTAATTTTGGGGGAATATTGGGAAATCTTTATATAAAGCATAGCTCTATTGTATTAGAAGGAATCAGGTTGGTTTACCATTGCTGAAGGTTAAAATTGTAAATATTTGCCAAAGTAGTGAATACTGTACTACCCCGCATTTCTTTTGGCACCCAGCGTATGATTCCAGACTCTCCATGTTCTTCTTTCTATCATAAGAGCTACAAGCCTGGTCACTAGATATTTTTTAGACTCCCTATATCCAGGTTTCGGTATATGGTTCATTTTGGGCAATAGGAATCTATATTTTGATTTGAGTCTTTAGCCCATATCATTATCTAAAATAAAATGTATTTACTTACATATTTTCAGGCTGCCACATTAAAACAAAAACTGTACGAGGGCAGGAATTTCTTTTTTTTGGTCAGTATCTTTCTCTACTACACTTTCAGTGCCTACTACACTTTCAGGCACATATTAGGGGCTCAATAATATTTGCTGATTGATGACTAATAAATGAATAAATATTGAAGCTAAGAGGAAATATAAGAAAAATCAATGATTTTTATGTAGATTTTCACACTGAAATATTTTAAATGGTCAAGGGCCATCACAATCTTTTGGTTGATAACACATATTGAGACATGGGCTTGACCAGTGTTTCAGCTCCATAATTTAACAGGAATATTCAAATCATATCAGAACCTACAGAGTTCTAAAAGCAGAAATACAAAAGAGAAAAGAAAACTAAATCCCACGTAAATGTGAACAATGAGAACATTTCTTAAATTTGTGAAAAAATATTTAGGAAATGAGACCCATGAATGAAAATATGGCTAGTGGTGGTTGCATCATTGAATAAATAGTCACTGATTGTACAGGTTGAATTGAATGTCACTAACCTCTGTAGTAGAGAAGGATAGCAATGCAGTTTGTTGCCTGTAGTTTTCTTATTCTGAACATTAGATGTTGTCTCACTTTTGCTCTTCTCCCTACATCAGAGATGTTCCCCCATTACTGGTGTTTATGTCTGTTTCTCCAAACAAACTACTAGCGCCTGGAGAGCCAAGTCCATGGATAGGTTATCTTTGTAGCTCTCAGGATACAGCATAGCTCTTCCCACAAAGGAGGAAAAATTTTTATTGCATCAAATTGAAAGAAAACATTTGAT
Organism: Aselliscus stoliczkanus; assembly: GCA_033961575.1. Taxonomy (NCBI): domain Eukaryota; kingdom Metazoa; phylum Chordata; class Mammalia; order Chiroptera; family Hipposideridae; genus Aselliscus; species Aselliscus stoliczkanus. The sequence goes on from CM066735.1 coordinate 52,258,124, forward strand.
GTGTGTCAATAGCTAGCTAGTAATCCTCTGCACTTACGGAGTTCGATTTCATAAATGCTAATAGCACATTGAAAAAGATCAGATTAAAGCAGCTCAGATTGAAGTAAAAGAGGAAGCTTTCCAAACAGAATTGTAGTTAATGGGTTGACTAATTATTCTTCCCTATGGAGAATGTGGGAGACCATTCGATATTCTCTTTCAACCAAGCAAATTCTTGCAAATTAAGCATAGGAATCATTTCTTTCAAAGTGTTTAATTCTAAAATTAAAACATTTTTTATTGTAATTGTATTGTCAGTCATTTGAAAATTCTAATATCAAAATGGATATATATTAACAAAAATTAACCTGCCAACCTGTTGTCCAAACTTAATATAACATTCTTTATTTGGACTTGACAGGGGCAAAAAACACACACCCATTTATATTTTATTATTCAGCTTTTTATCTGAATATATATATTTAATATATATATTAAAATATATAAAATCATATATTTTATGTATTATGAATGAATTTCTTTTAATGTAGATGCATCTCTTTCCCCTTATAGTGGCTCATTGAACTGATGATAGTTTTGACATTTCTTCCTCTAAAAAAGCATACATAAATTGTCATCATAAAATCTAATTTACAACTGTCCTACATTTGAATACAACTGTTTCTACACAATCGACTTAGTTATACCACTTGTTCAATAAATTTGAATGTCATATGTGAGATTTTTGTTGATAAGGAGTATTCCATGACTCAATTGTCAAAGTGTTAGCCTCATCAACTTGAGATTTCAAAAGCAAAAATCAACAGCCTATTTTACTTCACTTTTCCCAAACAATGTTTGAATAACAATTGTTAGAATGCAAGAATTGATGCTCTTTCATTTCAGAAATAAAAAGCATTACTAAAATGGTGCATTTTTAGTATCAGACTCAATACTGTTATTTGTTGTAGAAATACAACTTTAAATATCAATTTTGTTAAAAAAATGCATGCAACAGATATCTATGATGCTATTATTATATTATTATAAACTTTTTGAATGGTACAGCTCTCACTTAAAATATTTGTATCGCTTGATATATCTATTACCAAAAAGTGTGAAGTGACTTTGGGTGATTTAGTAAATCGTGCCAACATACCTGCAGTATGTTAGAAGACATTTGGGAGCAGAACTGACTCATAATACTGGATCTTTTTATAATGACTTAAAATTGTGAAGCCCCATTCAAGCACCTGCAAAATGTGGAGTATGACCCTTGTCACTTGACCCTGGGTTATGGTAAGCAGCGATGTATTTCAAGTTCGCGGAAAAGCCTTGTGAAAGGCGCAAAATGTGTCAAGTAGCATTGCTATCTCCCGTGTGTCTCTGGAGGAGAGTAGGTCGAGGTTTGAAGTTCTGCATTGGAACTCCACGTGCCAAAGAGTAAAGCAAAGATTCGGGGCACCGAGAGAAGAGAGCCCCCAGTGGGAATACAGAGGAGTGGGAAGTGTGTGTACGTAAGATGTGGGCTCCATGCTTTTCTCTTCCTTTCTCTCACACACACATGCTTCTGACCTTATATCATACCTAACTTCCCATCTTTGCTTTCAATATCTCAAAACACAAACCTCTAGAAACTTCACAGCTCTTCCTTTTGTCTCACTACCAGATCATTTGCCAAGTCCTATCAGTCTTATCTCTGGAAAGTGGCTTTTTATTGTTTAATACAAAAATATATGCAAAGCCTATATTTTTTATTATTATTTAACTGAATTTCATCACGGATGCATGTGTGGTGTGATAGTTTTGGAATCCGTTGATCTCTGAGTTGCCCAACCCCCCCGCCCCAGCCCCAGCTCAAAAAATTAGTCCTGTTGTTACAGTTAAATACAGAAATCATTTCATTCTACAATACAATACAGTATTGTCAGGTATATACCAAAAAAAAAAAAAAAAAGGCCATGTAATTCAGCACTTAGTAAAACTCCGTTTTTCTTAACAGAATATTCGTGTACTGTCTAAAGGAGGTGGAATATATGAGTTAATATGCTTTTGCATATTTAATTTCTGTGACCTTATGAGGACTGACAGTTATTAAACAAGTAATTAAGAGGCATTATGCAATTACATTCAACTTGCTTTCATATATGATGTTTAATTTTAAATGTAACTGTATTATGGTTTTCACGATAGACATTTGGAGTCAAATTTCAGGAGATACTTGATTGCGAGACTTTCAAAGCTTTGTGATTTTCTAAGACCTCTTCTCCATTAGTTGCCTGCTGATCTTTGGCTTCTTGCTAATTTCTGTCAACTGAGATGCATTTTGGGGAGTGAGCTAAGAAGAGGCATTTTTTGAACCCATATTTGATTTGAGAAAATAATGTAACTTCTTCATTTTATGCGATAATGTCTGTGTTTATTTTAATAAAAATAAAGTTTTAAATTAAAAAGAAAATTTCAGGAGATAGTGAACAGAAAATGTGACTTAATTTTTAAGATAAGACAGTTTTTTTTTATGTAAAGAAACTAAACATTCATAATTTGTACTGTGGTTAAAACTTAGTATTTTTTCCTAAATAAGATGTATTAATTATTACAAATTCATAATAAATTTTTTTTGAATTTTTAAGTCCTTAATAACCTTATTTAGAAATTTAGTCATTGCCCTAGGGTGTGTCCATTGAAGCTGATGAAACAGAATGTAACATATTCTGTACATTTAGCCTGTTTTAATGATAAAAGTGCTTAACTATATTGTAAGCCCTTGATGCTAGGAATCCATTCAAAAAACTATAAAAGTAACTACAGTGAAATAGTCTGGTTTAAAAGTTATGGGCCATTTAAATTTTCAGTTGTTTTTGAAATTTTTTTTGTTTGTTTGCAATTTTTGTGATGCATTCAGTATCAAACAATTGTAGTGGCAGGTTTTAATAATTCAGCTTCTGTCCTGTGCTAAACTTTAAGGAGAGGCACCAGAGAAATAAATGCCCATGCTGTTTTCTTCAGTCCCTCTTCTGTATTCCTCAATTCCGTCACCAAAACTGAAAATTGGAGGCCATTCTTCATATGCCTCATTTGATTTTATTTCTGGAAACTGTCTTGTGTCTGTTTTGAACTTCTTCCTCCCCTTTAATTTGGGCCTCATTGCTTGTCAATTTTACTCTTGTACAAGCTTCAAAGCCTCTCTTCAATACATCCTTCCTCTGCCACTTTCTTATTAGAGCTTCACTACTTTTATGTCAGCCTTTTGCTCAATATCCCTTTTAAGCTTCCCTCCAAGCTTCACTTATTTAAAAAAAAAAAAGTTTATAGTCTAACCCTGAAAGCTCCACCATCCCTACACACATGCACACAAACACACACACACACACACACACACACACACACACACACACACACGGACACAGAGTCTGGATTCATTTGACCTTTACAGCTTTACCTCATGCCATATATCCCTATGTTCCTTCTATTCTAGGAACACTAGAGTACCAATTCCAAGTGATATTTAAATTTCACCTTTGTTATATTTGGCTGCCTGAGTCCTAATACTGAAGTGCTTCTTACCCTCTGCCCAGCTCAGTCTACTCAATTTTTATGTGGACTAAATGGACTTGCTGGTTCTCTCCACAGAAGCTTTCCTTTCTCTCTCTAGAAGGAATTAATTTTTATCTAATTTATTCTCCTTCTGTCATATTAATTGGTATTACCTGAGTTAGCATTATTCCAATCAGTATTGTTTTCTCCACTACATATAGATATTTGTCAGCAGAGAAGATTGTGTATTCATTTTTGTCTCTTCCTCCTTAATACTAAGCAAAAGAGTTTTCATGGGGTTTAATATTGATGATCATTTATTGAAGGAAGAAATGGAAGAGAGAAAGGAGATAGGAAATATGATATCCTGGTTTATTCCGCTCAGATTTCCTTTCTGAATGAATGCATATGAGTATACTTTACAGTTCTGATCATTTATACAGATGTCCCACTACATATACATAACATGTCAGTAATGCATTGATAAGAAACCACCTAGCTCATCCTAGCTCATACTCCTTGTGGAAATTTGTGGGCAAGGCCTGCTGAGTGACCCCATCTCCTCATTTGCCATGAGTTGAATCAGAAGCTTATAACGGATTCCTATAACCCTCCCATCTAAGCGAGTCTTACAGGTCTCTCAGCTTGTTTGTACAGCATTCAGCCCAAAGCCCACTTTTATCTGAAGAACCAATAAAAACACTCATTTTCTCACACACAGTTTCCTATTTAATCTTGACCCAAACATTCTCCTACTTAGAATTTCTTTGAAAATCACATTGAGACTGTAAATCACCACATTACATGTTGCTTTCAGAAGGTTCTTAAGTTCTTTATCTAAATGTACGACTTTGCTACATAACAACAGTTAAAAGAGGCTTATTCCTGCTTTTATATTTATTGCACTATATATCAAAGAGGGTGAAAACAAGGAAGAAATTTAATAAATGCTTATTATTCTCCAAAATTCAGCTAACCTTGCAATTTTATGCAAAAAATCTCTTGCTTGATTAACTTATGACTCTGACTTCCTTTTTTTTTTTCTGGCTGTCATTATAAAAGCAATTAATTTTTTAAAGTCACTTTATTAAAGACCATATCTTATGAACTATGATGGTTATTTCTTTTCTTCCCTTTATTAAGAACTCCACCATTTAACCTGAAAAGAGCCAGTGGTGACCCTAGTTAATAAGAATTTCTGCAATAATTGAATGAATTGGGTAATTACTGATATGAACAGCTTATAGTACTCACATTGGCTGGAAAAGTTTCTTCTTTTAGTATTGTCAGGGTAATTACATGTGCTAGTAGAATTCTAATGTAGTTTTTCGAATTAAAAAAAAAAAGTCTTGCCAGGTGATGTCAGCACACAGAATTTTTTTGGTCAGAAAAAAAAAATCACAGAGTCTAAATAAAATAATTATATCATTTGTGTGCAAAGAATGACTATATGAAGAGGCAAAACTGACAGTGAAATCACAAAAGGGCATGCCGTGGCATTCTGACACCTTGGGTTGGAGTCTTGGTGTGATGTTGGGCAAAGCACTTTTCCACCTATGGAAACCACTGATTATCTTCTAAAATGTGAATAGCAGATCATGCCTCCTGCAATTGATGATGGGATTCCATGAAGTCATGTATGTGAAAACCCTTGAGACAGTGACTGACATTTATTAATTTATTACAATGATTACAGCGTAATGAGTGCTTTCTACATACCTTTTGTTCTTCTGAGAATTTTGCAGTGATTTTCAAACTTCATTTCTAATACTTTGCCATATTGAGGACATACCTGTTTTTGCTTAATTTTCTTTATGATGAACTCATTTTTCTTCTTGTTCTGTGAAATTATGGGTCTCCTAATTACACATTCTTTTTTCTGACACACACACTCATATGCACATATTTATATTTGAGTATGCCACTATTATAATAGTTTAACAATACTTTTCCAGCACCACCTTAACACACCTCATATACCACGAGTGTTAGACATTCCTGCTTTGAAAAATATCACCCTGTGTATTGTCCTTTTTATCACAACTCACAAACTCAGAGGGGAGATATTACCATTTTTTTTTTTTTTTTACAAATAAGAAAACCAAAACAAAGAAAATGTTCAGTAGCTTCCTCAAAGAAACATGAAGATGCAGTAAGTGACAGAGCCAGGTTTTAATCCCAGATCCACACCCAACTTCAAATTCTGCCCTCTTACCATGAAGACAACACTCTATCATGGTATGTTTCTCATGAATGAAACAATGAATGTTTGTACAGAATTATTCCTCGTTTTCCTTTGGTTTAAAGCTCACATGGTACTGATATGTGCTTACTTTGTATTATTGTATACCTCAGTGATAGAAAGGGTTTCCCTGTCCAACACGTGATTAACAGAGATACACAAAAAAATGGCGGCAAGGTAATAAACCGGGAAGAGAGATAGCCTGATATCATTCCACCAGGCCCTGGCATTCCAGGACACTCCCTGAAGGAATCTTTACCATATCATTCCACTCGGTCCCGGTTTTGCGAGACACTTCCTTATCGTGTAATTTTTGATGCAGGGCGGGGGCGTGGGGGGTGGTGCAAACCGGTTGGCAGCTGTGAGGCAACACAACTTTTCATTTGTAGTTTCAGAATGCACCTTCTGTAAAGAGACACTATTTTGTAAGGAGCAAGTTCTATCTTTAGGCAAACATTAAGTATTAGAATTGTAGGATCAAAGTACAGTGATCTGTATATATTATTTCTATTATGACGGTTACCTCCATTACTTGAAAAGGATTGTTACACCAGTATTGCATTCATTAGAGGAGATACTTAATGGAAAATTCTGGGTAAAGTGCCTGACTCATATTAGGAACTGCAAAATTTTAATTTACTCTCCCTTGAAGACAGCAGAAGACTTGGTAACAGTTTACAATATTTATTGTCCCCATCAATAAATATTGGGTTGTTGGAAAAGTCATGATGTATTTTTTCAATGTTTTTCATTGCAAAAATGAGTCATGACTTTTCCGACAAACCAATAGATTGAGTACATGGGTCAGTTATAGGCTCCAGACTATTCGTGGTGGAGAAGGCCAATTGTTACTTCATTTACTTCCAGTCCCACACCTCTTCTCTCAATTTTCAGAGGAGGAACTGCAAAGTTATACCTTAATAATCCCTTATTACCTTTCAATTTTGACCTCCAATTTTACTTGTACAGATGATTTTTATTTATTTATAATATAACTCATTTTAATAATTTCTATTTTTTGTACTGTATTTTATATAATTTTATTTAAAGAGAAATAAACTTTGAGTTTTCAATTTATTTAAACAATCGCTTTGACATATAGATATCAGATTATGAACTGAAGCATTTCCTCAATTCAATGAAATGTAATGATGCTTTTTAAAAATATATATTCATACTCCAAAGAATAGAAATTTTAGGGAATTAAGAAACAAACAAAAAATGATCCCCATCTCTCTGTACACAGTTGTTTTAACCAAGTGTCACAAAACAAGCATTTCTATCAGAGTGCTGAGTTTGTTGAAAACAGAAAATGGTTCTTTACGGTACAAGTAATGTACAATGAATCTGCTTGATAAACATGATTGCCTAGTCAAAAAATGCATTCTGCTAGAAAGTAACTGTGTTTAATATGGCTGTCCAATTGTAAACATTTGCAGACTGCATTCAAGGAAAATTAGAAAGATCTGACATCGCTAGGGATGCAGTTGATTATGTTTGTGGGCAGCATTTTTGTAGAATTTGTATTGCATCAAAAATGCTGACAAAATCAACATTTTTATATTACTAAAAAAATTATAAGACTGCTCTGTGACAAAGTTGATTGATGAGCACATTTACTTAATATATGTTTTGAAGTCAAAGGATTTCTTTTGAAATTATAGAGCTCTATCCTGTTTTGAGTTATTCTTAATACTGTTAAGTCAAAGTCATTTTTGACTTTGATGGGGGAAAAAGTGATTTTAGGAATCTGTTTTCAGTCAAATTATTTCAGCTAGATATATAAAACTATTTTTATAGGTCTCAGATGATCAAACTTTTTTTTTCTTCCTGTTTAGTCTGAGGAACTAAAAAGAGTGCTGATTTTTCATCCCACTGTTTGGCATGTAAGCTTAGGTGAAAAGTTCTTCTGTTTCCCCTTGATATATATTTATCTTGAGTTTTGTAATGATACATTCTAAAAAAATGAATAGCCATCTTCAGTAGTGCTCTCTTGATAGACGCCGAGGTATTTATTCTTGGCACTGGTGTTCCGGAATGGCCCCAGTTATGTCCGTGTTTGCATCAGTCCACCCCTGTGGGCCACTTCGCACACACTAGATACCAGACCGAAGCAGAAGCATGTCTACTGGAGTGATTTCATAAGATCATGAAGCACTCCATTCATTTTCTTTCTGTTTCTTGTCCTTTAGCCTGAAAATCAAGGAACTTGTATACAGCACTTCTTCACAATCATTTGAGTTCCATGAATTCTGGAATTGGGTGGCACACTTATTTTATTTGTCTTAGCCACTTGGAGAGGCTAGGATATTTATGGTTGTTCATCAGAAGAAAAATGGTATGAAAAATGCCAGTTCCTAGTAAGAGGTTTGGGATAGTCAGAGATTCCATTGCAGAGACCTATTACCTGGATTATGTGGGCAATTTATGATCGATCTGTGCTTCCTGATATCACAGAGGACAACTAGTTTTAGAAAATAGAAAAATTCAATCTCATCACATATATAGGAATAGAAGATACTTCTGGCCAAACGATTTATGTTCTATTACATATTATTGAAAATGTATTTTTCTTCATATTTTTTAAAAGTCTTCATTCCCAAACTCACTACTTTTACACACCTCTGCACTTCTGTGTCTTTTTCTATAACAAGATATCCTTGAGTATGCCATCTTGAAGTAGTGTACATTCCAAATGATTAATATGCAAGCATTGAGTAATGTTTTATTATGATTTCCCATTATACTTTTGAGGTAAGAAATTTTTTTGACTTAATAAAAATACTCTGGTGATGTGACATATCTCGGTCATGTTCACTTCCCACATTTATACATTATAATGATTATAATATAATTACATTACAAAATATTTAAAAATATGTGTTCTGTGGCAGTGAGGCTGACTGAAAGGGGATAGAAATTGAGGAACTTGGACGTGCACTGAATCTCTTTGCTCATGACATTTTTGGCTAAGCATATACTCTTGGGTACAGCACAGAAAAGCCGGCAGTCTTAATCACTGGAGGTGTCAGAATGCAGAGCTCAAGGATAACAGAGTCAACTACAGAAAACCAAAACCACACAAGCAGAAGTGCATACAAAAGGGAGACATTGAGGGACTGAGCTGTAAAACTTCTTTGTAAATATTGCCCAGATTATTGATTGCTCACTGAGTCATGCATATGGCAAGGAGACTGCAAAGCATTCAGTGAAACTGGCAAGTATAACCTGTCCGAATTGAGGGGAGATTTCCGCAGCATTCCACTGCCAAGAAAACCAGATTTGCAGTGAGAGTCCAGACAAGTTAATAGCCTCCTACAACAAAAATCAACCCTCTTCAAAGCAATATAGCTAAACTCAGTGTGTCTATAATATACTATTTAAAATGTCTATTTTAAGAGGGAAAAAAAAAGATCAGAAACAATAAAAATCTGAAAAACATAACTTAGGAAACAATACATTAACAGAAACAGATTCCCAGATCAACCAGAAGTTGAAAGAAGCAAAAAAGAGCCTTCAAAGGAACTATATGATGTTCAAAAATCTGAAAGAAAATGTAGCTATAACGAGATGAAATATAAGGCCTCTGCACAGAAATTAAAATTATAAAAAATAAAAACAGGTGAAAATTCTAGAATTCGAAAAATACAATAAGTGAAAGGAAAAGTTTGCCAAATGGGCTTAACAGTGGTGCTTAGAGTGAAAAATAAGTCAGTGAATTGAAGAGGTATCAATAGAGATTATCCAATTTGAGCTCAGAAATCAATGGGATGGATTTAAGTGGTCTAAAATTTATGTAATTTGGAAGTTCAGAGGATGAAGAGAGACAGTAAACCAGAAAACAGTATTTGAACAAAACGATAGTAGAATTTTTTTCCAAATTTGGTATGAATTCCTGTCTATAATTTGAAGGATCAAAGTGAATGCCAAACAAGATAAATACAGAGAAAACCTAACCTAAACATTTCGTAGCATAAAATGCAAAGATCAGGAAAGCAGCCATTAACATGCAGTAAAACTATGATAAGGATGAGGCTGATCTCTTATAAGAAAAAAAATTAGAGGCCAGGACAAAATAGAGTAAAATCATTAAGGTGTTGAAAGGAAATAAAAATATCAACACAGGAATCTATATTTAACAACTCTAGTCTTTAAACTGGAGTTGAAATAAAGATATTTTCAGATCAAAGAAAACTGAGAAAATTATTTTCCAGGAGATCTGTACTATAAAACATGCTAAAGGATCTTTGGGCTAACGAAAATAATATCAGACAGAAACTCAGATCTATAGTTAGAAAGAAAAAATAGGTAATAAATATGTGGGAGGTTTTGATATTCCTAATTTTGTGAAAAGCATGTAACTTTTGAAAGTTGAGATTATTACACAAAATGCAGAGTTAATAACACAACAAATGAGGAGGTAATTGAAATGATACTGTTACAATGTTTTTATGTTCTACTCAAAGTGCTACAATATTAATTCAAAGTAGATAATGATGAATTAAACAAGCATATTGCAATCCCAAGATTTGATCACTAAAAAGCATTTAATTAACCCAATAAAAGGCAGAAAGTGCGGTATGGAGGAGCAAAAAAACTGATGGGACAAAAAAAAAAAAAAGAGGGAAATGGGAGACCAAAATTCAACCATATCAATAATTCTATTAATTGGACTAAGCACACCAATAAAGAGACAGATGGCCAGTGTGGATTAAAAAAAAGAAAAGAACAGCCCAACTGTATTTTGTCTTATCAGACATAACATTTTAAATGCAAAGATGTAGAAATGTTCAAGATAAATGAAGGAAAAATATACCATGAAAACACTAATAATATACACATTTAATCAAATGCACATAAAATATTCACCATGATGAACTATATGCTGCAGTATAAAAAAAGTCTCAAGAAATATCAAAAGGATAAATTATTAGCAAATACGTTTTTCTGACCATATCAAAATTAAAACAGGATCAATAATATTTTTATCTAGAGAATCACCAAATACTCAGAAATTAAACAGCACAGTATAAGGCAATGTTCACAGTGTGATTTTTAGTGTCAAATGCTTATATCCAAACGTTTTTAAAATGTTTATCTAAAACTTCTTTTTTAGAAAGCTTAAAAAAAAAAAAAAACCCAAACAGCAGAGTAATAACCAGGAGGTAAATGGAATTGAATAATAAAGAAAGAAGTAGAAATCAACCTTATCAAAATACAATGCAAAATATTTTACAAAATTAAAAGTTGATTCTTTAAAGACATTTTAAAAATTTAAAAAAAAATTGGTTCAAAGAAAAATGGATCAAGAGAAAAAGAAAGATAAATTGCTAATATCAGAAATGAAAGTTCTAACATTATACAATCTACAGATACCAGAGTAATCATAAGAAATTATTGGGCCGGCTGAGTCGCTCAGTGGTTAAGCGCTGGCTTGGGAAGCCAACGGCCCCGGTTCGGTCCCACATATGAGGGCCAGTGACACTGCCCTCAAAAAATAAAATAAAATAAAATAAATAAATAAAAAAAAAAAAGAAATTGTTGTACCAGCCAAGTGGCTCATTGGTTAAAGGTTGGCTTGGGAGCGCAAGCTCTGAGCAGCAGGGCTGCCCGTTCAGATCCCACATGGGCTAGTGACACTGCGCCCTCTACAGCTAAGATGATGAAAAACAGCTCGACCTGGAGCTGGGCTGCCAGGAGTTGCCTGCGATGGCGTAGGTTGCAGTGGAGTTGCAGTGGGCTGCCATGAGCTGCCATGAGCAGCCATCCTGTGGCCGGCGACCAATATGCTTCAGCCGGGAAGAGCACAATGATCACAATACCAACATGGGCCAGTGAAGCAACGTCCTCCACAACTAGACTGAAGAACAAAAGGACAACAACTTGTCTATTCCCCTTTCCGGATTCCCCAGTGCAGTCCCCCTCCCCTAGTTCCCCAATAAGATCTTTTAAAAAAAAAAGAAGTTATAAACAATTTTATAGAAACTCCACATTTTAGATGAATTGGAAAAATCCTTAAGGAAACACAACCAACCAAAATTGATTTGAAAAATTCACTTGGTTATTAAATATTTATAACAAGAAAACCCCAGTTTTTAAAAATATAAATATTATATGTAATGTTTAGGAAGAAATAATGTCAAATTTACATATGCGTATACTCTTTCAGAAATATAGCGTAGAGGAAACATTCCCCAAATCATTTTCTGAAGTCAACATATCCCAAAACTTGTTAGAGATATTAAAAGTAAAGAATATTACTAACTAAAGGGCTTCATAGCCTAGATGCAAAAATACTTAAGAAAATATTAGAAAATTGAATCCACCCCTACATAAAGCAGAAAGAATATTTTATTAATAAAAAATACTTACTAAGGAAAGTTGATCCTTTAAGATTGTTTTAAACAAAACTGAGTACTTTTTAGAGGCAGAAAAATTCCAAAGCAAAGTGAGAATTTCATATTAACGTGCAGTGCATTGGCTATTCATGGTCTCAATGGGTTGTGAGATAGTTTCCCCCATGCAATCAATATCCAGAATTACTTTATCACAGTATTAGTGTCTCACAAAGCTAAACTAAAAGTGTTCAGATATGTGGAAGGTGCTTTGAAAAGTGCAGAGAAAATAAATGGAAAGAAAAAGTAGACCAGATTTGAACAGAAATTGATAGGTCCTATGACAATGGTGCTTGAGTGTCAACTTCCCATTGGTTGAAACCCTCCCTGTATTTCAGTGATTATTAGTAGTTTCCAAGGCTCCTGAATACTGAGACCAAAACATGAAGCCTTTGATATAGTAAAAGGAAAAGCCAATCTCAATTCTAAATTGGCTTCATGGGGGTAAATTATATACTTTTATAAAGAAAAAAGGATACCAAGAAGGAAAATGCAGCAATAATAGGAAGCTACACACTTCCATAAATTGTTAGAGCTTTGTGTTCATACGTCAGACAACTCTTTTTGATCACTATAATGAACCCTAAATCCAGTTGTTTCAAAAGCAGTAATTCATTAACTTTAATTTACGCTTTTTAAATCAGTGGAATTTATCACAGTTTCTACTGAGATGTGTAAGTATTTATAAATTTCCTGGGCTAGGGCAGTCAGTCAGTCAGTAGTTTGTTTCAACATTCTAGTTCCTCTTGGCTGCCCTCCCGAACATATTCAATAGATGTTATTAATGGCTTCTCATGTTTCCTTTTAGGAACAGAGAACTAACTCATCAGAAACAGTAAATGGCTTGCATGGTCATATGTTTAAAATTCTTAATATGGCATTCGTTAACTTATGTAACCAAAGTTACTTTTTCTGATTTACTTCATGCCAATTTTCTCCTGGCTCCTCTAGAGTCAATTTACTGTCTGATCATTCTTGAAAATGTGGGTATGATGTTTTTCTTATTTGTAAATTTTCCTAGCACTTAAATTCTGTGGGACTTCTGTCTACCTGGTGAGTAGGGGCACCAATCAAATTCAAGTTCAGTCTCATTCCTAATGACACTCTCAGCATCACAGATCCCCAGATGAAATATTCTTTCTTCTTGATATTGAGGTTTAAAAGTATCTGTGTATCTTTAAATTAATGCCACTTTTCTCAATCTAAGTTTAGAACTAAAGAATAGACACTGGAGTTGTTTGAATGTATATCAAAATGCCATCATTACTACTAATAAGAGTATGTATTTTTGAGTCTGTTGACCAAATGGGCTCAATCCTAGAACCACTTTGTACAGCTCTCAGTTGTTCTTTTAAGATTTATTTAAAGTCTTATCTTCCAGCAAACATGCTGGGAAACACTGTGCCACTAATCTCGTGTACAACAGACCCAATGCCATGTTGGTACGCCTCCTTTGGGCCAGCACTTACCATGTACCCCTCTCTGCTTTTTAATGTATTGTGCTGTATGTGAAAGGCTGTGTAGTGTAATGATTAAGGATTCAGATTTCATCTTACCACTTTCACTAAGAGCCAGACTGCTTGAGTTTGATCCCCAATTCGGCCATTAACTAGCTTGACATTTTGCAACTTTTATTCTAAAAAGCTTCTCACTAGTTTTGGATTATAATTAAAGGGTATGTTGCACTAAATGCAAGATGTTAAAAAATTGGTTCAGGATGTTGGATTCCCATACTTCTAAATTAATAGCAGCTTCTTCATACATATTTTGTGTCCCACCTACTAGGGCCACCTAAGGTAAGCCTGCTTGAACAAAGCATTGAGGTACTTTAGAGCAGAGAATCCACTCTCAAAAAGGGGAGACAATTGCTTAGTGGTTTGGTAAACCTAATACAAAGGCAAGGAATGTAAGTGAATGAACCTCCAAATGAAATTCCTTGAGCCCCTAAATGTCAGTGTCATTCAATCATGGTCCTCTTCCTCTTCCAGTAGGGCTTGCCAGTCTGGCAGCCATGACATTCACAGAAAGGTGAGTTCCGACCAAGCTGCCCAGCGCCGAGGATCCCCAGCCATTGCTGCTAACGCCATCAGTAAAGTCAGAATCGGCTGGATCAATGCCTGCACATACACATGGTTCTCACCAAAGCCACTGCATAAATTAAGCTGTTTGGGAAAACCTAAGCCTAGGTGACATAAACATTAAGAGAATTTGTTACTAAGTGTTTAGGTAAAATTGTTTCCATGTTGGCCCTTTCAGTAAGTGTAAGTTCAGTGTGTATGTTCATTCTTTTTCCTGCTCATTCATCCTCAGCATATTGGCTTTCACCTCTCCTGAATTACGGGAGTTTCCTCTCTTGCAGAAACTCCAGGCATCATATTCTTACAACCCAGTGTCTGGAGGAGGAAGAGAGATCACCTTTTCCTTGTCTTGCTTATGGCATAATTGCCCTTTCCATAACCATAAGGTTTCTAACTTCCTTTAGTGGTAGTTGGGGCCCAAGAACCTGCCTCAGGCAATGACTACAAGAGGAAAGTAATTACATATTTTATAATTAAAGCAATGCCAAAATGTTAAACATTTATAGGCCATTGGTATTTTATGGCTAAGACAAAATCTATTACTAAAAATTGTAATTTATTTTCATTGGAGTGAATCTTTCAGGAACAATTTGTAATCTTCTACCAAGCATCATTTACGAGTTCTGTTACATTTATTATTATTATTTTACTATAGTTTATTCCTTTGAAGATTTAAAGTTTCTCATCATTGCTGTGGACATTTATTAATTTCTTAGACATTTAATTTCTCCATATGTAGGTTATTTCCAGGAACTGCACCAACTTTATAGGTAATTGAGGCCACAGGAAAGGAAAAAGGAACAGCCCTGTAATACCTCTTATTGACTATGGCTCATTAATTATCACATTTAAAGTAAAACATGGTAATTGGAGAGGGAGTGCTGATCCAATTTAATACCATGTAACTTTTGGATATATCATTCACTTTTGTTGAACCAACTAACGTTAATTATGTCACTGGAATATGGTGACTCAGAGGACAGGTTTGTTGAGTGTGTTAGATGTAAGTTCAGAAAACATCTAGGTATATATACTAGGTTTCATTTTTGTTAACATTGAAGAGTATGCCTTTCATTATTCACGTATGTATACTAATTAGAGGAACTCCTTGCTGATAGAAAATGCATTGGGTTTCGGACTGCTTCGTGTCTACAGCTAGCCTTGCAATAAATGCCCTTGAATGTGGCTGCTAATCTTATGGAAAATAGTTGTTAAATTTAGAAAAGCTCACCAACTTCAGCCACAGGTCATGCATTCATTATTGATGAATATAGCTTTACAGTAGGTTAGTAAAGGAGCTTTATGTATCATTATTTTAATAGCATCACTTTTCTAAAGAAGGTACATTTACAATGTGAAATGTTAGTGATCATGGGTCTCCACTTTTCCGAGGATGGGGAAGTTATCTTCTTTCATCCGAGACAGTGAAAGCACTTAAAAGACATTATCTCATTATCTCCGTAACGTCTTCTGACAGAATTGGCTTGCAGTATAATTCCCATTTTATTGGTGGATAAAGTCATGCACATTATGGTTTTATAATTTAGCTAGGCAGCTGGCCTGCCCTGGCAAAAGAGCTCTCAGCTTTACTTCATCTTGAAAATTTGTCTCATTTACGTCTTCACATTTCTTGTGCAGACATGGCCTTAATGTTCCTAGAAACCAAGTATTTAAGTGGTCATTTGTCCAATGACTTTCTTTTCCTGAGCAAATGTTTCTGAATTATACTTTATTACATTTTGACATGGCAGTGAAATGAATAACATTTCGGATAACTGATAGAAATTGATTGGTGTCATTTTCTAGATTCAAATGAATAATAGAACTCTTTAATAGTATATTTTGTTAGTATCAAATGGCTTTGGTTACTTTAATAGTTACTTTAAAATATTTAAATGCATAACTTATAAAAAAAGTCAAACTCACTTAATTCTTTGTCAGGCATGTGTAAATTAAATCCATATGTTTCTTGCATATGATTCCCCTAGGAGATAATGAAAAGTATTCTTAAATTTAGTCAAAGATAAACAGACTAAAGCTGTGGTAACAGAAGAGCTTAAACTAGCAGAAGAATGCCTATTTAATGGAAACCATTTAATTGACTCAGGACAAAGGTTGTATCATTCTTCAAGTTTTACAGTTTTCAATTTTTTTAAACTAGAAGTAAAAGGTAGGCAAATCCAAAATGTGCTTTTGCAGTGGTTACACAAGTTTACAAAAGATAGGAAGACATTTGTGGAAATCTGAATCATGTATTATCCTGGAAGGATTAGAGACACTACAGTTTGTATTGGATAACATTATTAATTAGTATCCAGCATGGGGCTTAGGAAGATGAGTATGGACATAAAAAGGAGACATGGCGGCTGCAGTAATTATTCTGTGCCTCTTCTGTGTCTCAGTTTTCCAAGGAAAATTACATTAAGTGCCTTTTATATATTAGGTATATTTCACAAACTGAGAATTTACAAATATAATTCAAACATGAGTCTGTCCTTCACAGAGTAATCTATGTATATTACTATAAAAATTAAAATGAAGCACATCAACAACATAGTGAAAGGAAAACACAGATCAACATATAATTTTTTGTATTTTAATTTTGCTTCCTATTATGAGAGATCTCACAAATGTATTATGGCTCCGAAAAGGGCTGTTACTTGTTCAAATCTGATAGAAAAGTATGGAGCAGAAAAGGTAAAACTTTTTCCTCTTTAAAAGTAAAGTTGGAATATATGCTTTATGATGGAAGCTTTTATGCATTTAATGAAAACTCTGGACTTCTCTAATGTAATAGAAAATACTGAAAGCGTTTTTAACAGATGTTTAATTTGACAGATAAATTATGATTGAGTTCTAAAAACTTGGGACTTTGATCTATTATTAGAAAAACACATTAATATTTTCATTTCAGGGCTGTAAGATTATAATAGATTCCTTTTCCACTCCAGAGAGCCATCTAATTAAAGTTTTACTCTCAAAGATAATATATAACATTTTGATTTAGGTTCTGAGTAAGCATATATAATCTTTTTTTAAAAAATTATTTTAAAATATGGATCATTCAATGTATTTTTCCTGTCTCATATTGAAAAGATAGAAATTGATCTCATCTTTTTTGGATATAAACCAAAATAAGGCTTTGATAGAACCCCAAATTTGCATAAAATAAATAGAACTGTGCCAGTGCATAAATTTGACCAATTGTGCTCAGGTCTTAGAGTAAGTCAAAAGAATGGCTTTTGAGTCAGAAAAATACGATTACTATTATTTTTGTGTTTAGACATTAACATGTTTTGAAATAACTCACAGCATATGCACTAAATATAATATAGCATTTCTTAAAATATTAAAATAATAGAGATCAGTTACTAAATAGTTGCATTAAAAAGATACAATGTTGTACAATGTTCTCTATGTCTTAAGTAAGCCAACTTGAAAGAAATGTTTGTTTAGTGCCCTGAGGGTCAAAACTCCTGGGGTCCCTGTTCAGACAAGGCCAGGCAGGAGTTCCAAAGTTGACTGCCGGCCTCCACAGTGTGAACCTGGGAGCATTTTGACAGAAGTGCGCCATTTCTGACCTTAACTCCTGCAGAATGCATTGTTCCTGTGAGAGGAAACCTCTCTTCTGCTGAACTGTTCAAAATTCATTTTCACTGTGCTTTTGCTCTGCTCCACTCTGTCTGAAAATATATGCAGACAAAGTTGATTGACAGCCCTCTAGTTACCATACCATGAAGGTTGAAACCAGTAAGTCTACAGCTCTAATTCACTGATAGCTGAAAGCTACAGAACCTAATTTCTTAGGTTCGTTCATAAATCTCTCCTCATTGTCCCGAGAGGAAAACAAATAATGAGGGATTACATAGGACTAATGGAACTCTGGATGGGATAAGGGTATTAATATGAAAATAGCAGTCATGAATTCTCTGTTCTTCTGAGAAAAAATCTCATTTATTCAAATAGTTCTCACAAAGATGGCTGACGAAATAATTTCATTTACAAATATATATATATATATATATATATATATATATATATATATATATATTTCTTTTTCAAGCTGGAAAATAAATACATAGGATACATTTCCCTTACAATTTAAGACTTAGTAAAATATAAAAGTATCCTATAATAAGATACTGAAATTCTGGCATAAACTGTCACCTGGCTCACCAAATATTCAAGTCTCACAACATTCTCCCATTTCTATCTGTAAAATCCTGGCTATGCAAGCGACATTCTTGACTCCCCTCTCCTTGTATCAAGTCTTATTCTGTGGAACAGTTCTGGTTAATAAATTATACTCTAAAGTTAACTTATGTTTCTGCTTCCCTCTTCCCTTCTCCTCTTTCTTCCTCACATAAGCATGGATATGGTAGTAAGATGCAATAGCACTCCTCCAGTTATGAGGCAAAATCCTCCCCAGAATGAGATTTTTCAATCTGAACATTATTGATCCTTTGTGTTTCCAATTTCTTGTTACATGAGGAAAATAAGCTCCTTATGTAAGCCACTGTGGTATGTTGAATAATTGCCCTCCCAAAAGTGTTTTTATCCTAATCCCTAGAACCTGTGACTATGATGCCTTATGTGGCAAAATGGACTTTGTGGGTGTGATGTAAGGATCTTGCTCTGGGAGCTCATTCTGGATTACTGGGACAAGCCCAATGTAACCTCAGGGGATATTTTAAATGATGGGGGGAAACAGAAGAGAGAGGGTCAAAGTCAGAGAGATGTAAAGAGACCACATTACAGCTTTGAAGGTGGGAGAAGTGACCATGAGCCAAGGAATGCACATGTCCTCTAGAAGCCAAAAAAGGCAAGGAGACAAATTCTTTCCTAGAGCCCCCAGGAGGAAACCGGCTTGCTGGCCCATTCTTACTTCTGGAATCCAGAGCTGTAAAGTGAATGAAAGCTGTGTTCCACTATGTCACTGGTATTTTTTTACAGTAGTGATCAAAAATTAACCCAGCCCTGATTTCTGTTATTTCTAATATACCTCAATCTTAATGGAAACAGCTGCTCAAGAAGTTTTAACTCTCAAAGAAACATCCCAGAAAAAGCTGTAAGATCAACTAAATCTCTTGTGGTAACTGGGTCTTCCTGTTCAGGCATTCATGCTTAACCTTTTATTTAATATGGAGACCTTTTTAAAAAAAGCAGTACTTTTCAAGAATGATCTAATTTGTTCAACAATTTGTTTCTTGTTTCATT
Source organism: Aselliscus stoliczkanus (assembly GCA_033961575.1). Taxonomy (NCBI): domain Eukaryota; kingdom Metazoa; phylum Chordata; class Mammalia; order Chiroptera; family Hipposideridae; genus Aselliscus; species Aselliscus stoliczkanus. The sequence goes on from CM066735.1 coordinate 52,277,572, forward strand.
TTTTTGCAGAATGTTAAGATCACAATAAACTCACTTTACTGGGAATAACTGATCCTTTAGTTACACCCCTCAAAGGTTAACCATTTACTTAAAGTGAGAGTTATATGTAACTGCATATTTCATAATGTCTTAGACAAAATGGCATATGTGTGTGTGTATGAAACACACATGTGCGTGCACACACACTTCTGAATTAGCAGAGAGAGGCTAGGTGTGTCACACAAACTTTTCATAGGCTTCTAGGGCTCCACCTCCTGGTGTACATGTCTTCACATAACCTCCCCCTTTGTGTGTGGGCATAACCTGTGATGTGCTTCTGACCGATAGAGAATGACAAAGGTGATGAAATATGCAGGATTAGACTATATAAGATCACAGCTTTGGTCCTGCCCGGGTCTCTCTCTTTCCTTGCTGGCTTTAAAGAGACTCGTGTGGTGAGGAACTGAGGATGACTAGGGACTGAGAGTGACTTCCAGCTGACAGAGCAAGAGGCAAGCTCCCCAGGGATTAAAAGTTAGAAGCTCAGCAAGGAAGCACCTTCAACCTCTGGGTTTGGTATATTGGTAATTTTTATTACCTGAACACCAGTACTCTTGCTTAAAGGCCACTGCCAAGGTAATAAAAAAGAAATGGCATCTAAGCCATTTATACAACCCTGATTCATGTCCAGCCTGGCTCCTTTACATGCAGTTATGTATCAGTCCATCCATGAATCCATCCATCAATTCATCATACAAAGGGAACTTGACTTAGTGTTTATCATCTTCTAGGTTCCAAAACAGGCATCCTTGATGATTCAAGATGAATGACAGATCCCAGCCTTATTAAATTCTCATATTTTGCCTTACCCTAAATTTCCAGGTCTGAACTAGGCCCATTTTGGGGGCATATAAATCAATCTTAGCCCTGCATTGTGTCACTTAGCAGAAAATTACTCTGTGGCTAAATCTAATCCTAATACAGTTGTACAGTCTGACTCACGCATATACTAAGTGAATCAAACTATGAGCATGTGGTGCTGGGTTTTGTAACTGATTATGAACTCCCCTGTAGTCTAACTGCATTTACAGTTCAGCTGCACCAGTTTCTAGGCATGTTATGTTAAACAAGTTACCTAAGTCCATATCTGTTCCTTTATCTGTACAGTCAGGATAACCACAGTACCTACCCAGTCAAATTGTTAGGAGACTTAAATGAGGAAATACGTTAAAGCACCAGGAACGTCCCCTAAAAAGTGTTTAATGGATATCAGATATAATGATAGGAAAAGTTTCTGCCCCTTGTCTACATGAGGAAGGATTGTCCTTTAAACACTCTTGGCCCTTTCCCAGCCACTTCTTTCTCATGGGGTGGAGGGAGCTAACTGCTCACTCAGTAAGTGTTGGAGGAGGAAGTGTGTATTTTTGATACAGACCCTTTTCCCTCCTTTTTCTTGGGATGTGGCTGTTTCCCAGGAATCACTTTTCTGTTCCAATGCTCAGTGCCATACATTTTGTAAGGACAGCCCTATCTCCTTGGAGGGAGATAGGCCATTTCCTAGCTATGGATAAGTCTACCTAACACTGAATTTCAGCTTTCAATTTCAATCATATGCATGATTTTAATGAATGGTTATGTATATATTTGACTAGTTAGGAATCTGTTTCAGGAAAAAAGAATACCAATCAGAAGATGACTTTTTATATTAAATTTATTGGTGTGACATTGGCTAGTAAAATTATACAATTTCAGGTATACAATTCTGTAATACATCATCTATATATTGCATCATGTGTTCACCACCCAGAGTTAGTTCTCTTTCCATCACCATATATTTGATCCCGTCTACCTTCATCTACCAACCTCCTCCCCCCTTATCCACTGGTAACCACTAAATTATTGCCTGTGTCTGAGTTTTTATTTGTTTGTCTTGTACATTTGTAGCTTTCAGTTTTACATCCCACATTTCAGTGCAGTCATATAGTCCTCAACTTTTTCTGTCTGACTTATTTTGCTTAGCATGATAATCTCAATATCCATCCATGTTGTCTCAAATGGCAGTATTTCACCTTTTCTTATGGCCAAGTAGTAGTCCATTTGTGTATATGTACCACATCTTCCTTATCCAATTATCTATTGAAGAACTAACTCTTCAGTTTCCATGTCTTAGCCACCATGAGTAATGCTTCAGTGAACATTGGAGCATTTATATCTTTATGGATAAATGTTTTCAAATTTGGAGGGTAGGTACCCAGGGGAGGGATTGCTGGATCATATGGTAATTCTATTCTTAAATTTTTGAGGAAACTTCACACTGTTTTCCATAGCTGCTGAACCAGTTTACATTCCCACAGCAGTGTATGAGGGTTCCCTGTTCTCCACAGCCTCTCCAACACTTATTATTACTTGTTTTTGATAATAGCCATTCTAACAGGTGTCAGGTTTGGTTTTGACTAGCATTTCCCTAATAATTATTGAAGTTGAGAATTTTTCATTTTTCTATTGGCTGTTTAAATGTCTTCTTGGGGTAAGTGTCTGTGCAGGTCTTCTGTATATTTTTAAATTGGAATGTTTGTTGTTGTTGAGTTGTATGACTTCTTTATACATTTTGGATATTAGCCCTTCTTGGAGGTGTTGTTTGCAAGTATCTTCCCCGACTCGATTGGTTGCCTGTTTGTTTTGTTGATTATTTCTTTTGCTGTGCAGAAGCTTTTTAGTTTGATGTAGTCCCATTCATTTATTTTAGCTTTTGCTTTCCTTGCCTTTGAGGTCAAATTCATTGCATCCTCTCTGAATCGAAGGTCCGTAAGTTTAGAGCCTATGCTTCCTTCTGCTCAATTTATTGTTTCAGGTCTTCTGTTTAGGTCATTGATCCATTTTGAGTTACTACGAAGCAACAGTAATAGAAACAGCATAATATTGGCAGAAAAACAGACACACGGACCAATAGAATAGAATTGAGAACCCAGAAATAAACCCACATGAATATGGGCAGTTAATTTTTGAGAAAGGAGCCAAAAACATACAATGGAAAAAAGAAAGCCCCTTCAATAAATTGTGCTGGGAAAATTGGAAAGCCATGTGCAAAAGAATGAAGCTAGACTGCTATCTGTCACCATATACCAGAAGATGATTTTTGAGATAATACATGAGGAGAAATAATATTGGTTTTTTTGTTTATTTTTTTGTCATATATATATATATTTTTTTTCTACCATTCATCTCAATTACATTTAGACAGCCTTAGTCTTAGAAAGAAAAATAAAACAAAGGACTTCATGATTCTCAGATAAGGAAACTTTGGTAAATTACCTTCTTGGGTACTTTAAAGAACCCATATGATAACTTCCCTTATATTAGTTTATGGCTAATATAAAGCACTGGGTCATCCGCATACAACTAATGACTCTTCTCAGTAAACTGGAAACTAATTTGAAATGATTTTGCCTATTTTTATGCAAACATATTTATTAAATACTAATATTTCAACTATTAAGTTATATAATTTTGATTTGAAAATTCAATTTTTAAAATGTTTCTTAAGGACTCGTATACACCACAACTGACTGTGTAAGTTGGTATTCTTTTAGAAAGCAATTGTTGATAGATATCAAGTGTCTCCAAATATTTATTCACTTTCACCAAGTATCCTCTGTAATCTTCACTAAAGAAATCATTAGAAATAAATATATTGGGGATATATATGTTAATTAAAGCAATTTAAAATTGTGAGAAATTGAAAGAAACCTTGATAATCAATGGTAGAGGAAGGATTAACAATCTCTATTACAGCCATAGCTGTCAGTGTACCAGCTATTACAATTAATGATTATAAATTCTAGGTAATGGCAAGGATAGACAAATGCATTGTCTTAATGTAAAATCCAAGTTTATAAAACTGTGTGGACAGTATTACAGCATCCATGTTAAAATGGCATTAGCACCAACAACGATAGCAACAATCTGCATAAAGGAATTAAACTGGAAAGGAAACTCCAATATAATATAGGGATTATTTTATGGTGGTGATTCCCAGCTCTGCCCCAAAACCTCCTCTACGTTCATTGACTTTCTGTTTTCCAAATAACTATTTTTGGTTTTTAATTATGCTTTCAAAAAGCTGTTCCTTGGTTATTAGAAAACATTTCGTTGTTTGTAAATTCATTAAGAAGTACATTTACTGGTCAAACGTTTGCTTAGATATTGAACATAAATTCAGCTCCTTGCTATAATATTATAAACTTTTTGTCCCAAGTTACTGGGGATTACAAATGTCCAGAACACATTTAGATTCCTTCTTGGATCATCTTTCGTTTTATTCTGAGGTGAATTACAGCAGGGCTTCCTTATGAAATCCTGGGGACCAGCCTGATCAGGACTTGGATTCAGTGAAGTTGTTGGGGTGTGTTAGGCCACGCCCCACCCTGCTGCCCGCTTCAGCTCCACCTCTCCTCTCCTATCTAGCTACCCAGGCACTTGGACCGTTTTCACAGCTGGAATTCAGACATTAGCAGGGGATCTATTGAACCCATTGGAGGGGTACAGCAGCACGGGAGGAGGGACGCAGCACAGTTCCCTGCACTGAGCACAAGATCTGTGGAACTCAGTCCTGGACAGCTGTGTGTCCTGAGGAAGAGAAGGCTGCTTATAAAACTAGAAGAGTTGTAAGATCTGAGCCCTTAGAAGCTTCATTGTGGGCTCTCCCTAAAAAAGGGGGAAGCATTCCCTACTAGCCAGGAAAAATGGGAACTGTGTCCATGTCATGCAGTAATATACATACATTGGCAGCCCAAGAAAGTGGCAGTGACAGCAGCTGGCTGGCCTGAGAAAGGGTGGGCAGTGTGGGCAGATTTGTGCAGCCTTGAGGGTGTGGCCCGAGCAGACCCCAATTCCTGGGTATGGGCAAAAAACTCCTGGGTGATACACAGGGTCCCGGCAGAGCAGGAACTTGGTGCAGAAGCCTGAGGCAGGGAGTGCCAGGGGCTTGATTCAACAGTCCACAGATAATATGGAAACTCTTAAATTAGAGATGGGAAGAGTGACATGCTGCATTTCTGCAGTTAGAGTATCACCCATCTAGCACACTGGGAATCTGACCTTAAATATGATTTAATTAGGCTGGTTAGGTTTGAGGGCATTCAGGTAATACTTTTTTTTTTTCTTTTACCTATGGAGGCACAGTGAAGTCTGTGTTACCTCTATATGATGTTTTTGCAAGATTATAGTTAAGTGATTCTCAGTACATTTGTGACTGCTACACATTAAAATAGTCTACTTGATATGCTGATACAAATTTGACCCAACATATGCTGTTACAAATTGCTTTTAGGATTTCCGAATTTTCAGAAAGATTTGAGAATTTGATTTTGTCCCTTGAAATAACGCACGATTCTCATGGTAGTCAAAAAATAAAATAAAATGAAATTTTCGGGCACATGTGAGCTATCATAGATCAGAGCTGACAGATACCTTAGAGGTAGCATAGTTCAAGATTCTCATCTTATATACAGCAGTTATGCAAAAGTGGTTTAGAGAATTAATTAACTTGCCCAAATCACATAGCTAGTTAAATAACATGCCTGAAGTCACATAACTGGGCAGTGACAGCAGCCTGGAATCCAAGTCCCCACTACAAAATACTGCCAACTCCAGTCTTGTTTTTACTCTGATAATTCAGAGACTTTTTTTTTTTTCCACTAAAAATGAAAAATGGAAATTACCTTGAGAACGTAGGAAAAATAGGCCGGTTAATACTTCAGTGAGTCAAGTGAATGTCATCTTAATCAATAAATGGAATGTGTCACTGTGGTAATCAACCCCTTGGAAGTATATCTGTACAAATCAGGCTGGTAAGCAATTAGTGCTTTTTGTGTATTTCATTTCAATTACCCTTTGTTGTATTTTGAAAAATTAAAATGTTCCTTCTAAAAAATGATTGCTTATTTGTATTCTTAGATTTTGATTGTAGGAAAGTGTTCCTTATCCTCTTTATCTAGAGACCAATATTTAAAGATCAAATTGTATGTTTAAAATATTGTGATTCACATGAATATTATTTTTATTTATGCACATCTAGAATCCCATTGTAATGGTTAAATAATCTAACTTAATTTTTTGATCAGTACATTTTTTTTCTATTGAGTTTCACATATTTCTCTAAAATTCATGGAATTATACCAAAAAATAACTGGGAAATAACATTTAATTTTGAGGAATAAGAGTTGAGGTGATCTGGGCTATATTTTAGTAAAAATGGTGCTGTATTTAAAGTTAGGGAAAAAAGTGATAACAGCATGGTCATAAGGACTGGCATGAGTGAGGGCTCACAGTGTGCCAGGCAGTGTGTGTGTGTTCACTGAAGCTGAGAATAAACCCATGAGAGACAAACTCTCATTATCCTCTTATTTATCTCCATTGGACAGCTGAGAAAACTTAGGTACAGAAGGTTACGTACCTTGACCCAAATCAAACAACTGTAAGAGATAGGCATAGGAATCAACGAAAGTAATTGATGCAGAATGATTTGTTTGAGGCTGGGATTCATGGTCTCACAGCACCGAAGAATGGAGACACGGACCAGAGAGGCAAAGTTTGCCGTACAGGGCAGTTTATTAGAGCAAAGAGATACAGCTCTGTAAAAGAGAGGGAGCATCTGAAGATGGAGTGCCCGCTGACTAGTGGGGAGGCTTCTGTTTATATGTATGCTTCACCTGGCCTATCTGGGAAGAAAACTGGCGCCTGCTTGAACATGTTAGATTTATTTCATTGGCTGTTTCAGCCTGGAGGAGGCTTTTTAGGGTAGTTTTCATTGCCTCGGTGTAATTGATGTCCCTGGTCTGGTAGGAGTAAATTGTCTCAGGGCTCTGACTTTGGGGTCAGGGCTGAGAGCACAGGCCTTGGAGATATGTTCATCTTTGCTCAACCTACCTGGGAATTCCTAACTGCCTGATTGTTACACTAGCTAACTTGTCTAATAATCAGATTCCAGAGCCTGAATGCTTACCCTGTACCCTACGATGCCTTTCTAATATTAAAAGTTTCACCAGCAAGAATTAAAACCTTTTTGTGGCTTCATGTTTAACAGATTTCAAGCAAAATTATTTTCCCCTCTGAGGTAGACACTGCGTAGAAACAATCTAATCCCTGCCTTGACTATTATTTTTTCTCTTCTGTACCTAAGCAGCGTTTGGAATAAAAAGCCACGGACTCCAAAATAATAAAAGGAGAGGAAAAGAAGGAATTTTGTCAGTTATATGTGTGGCGTTGCAGGAGCAAAGTAAGGAAAGGAAGAGGTTGCGCTCGCCAGCCACAAACTGGATGGTTCAAACTAGGGAACAGTTTTTGTATCCAAACTCTGGAAGCTAGAAACCTGAAATCAAGGTGTCCTTTGGTTGCGTCCAATGAAGGCGCGAGGGAAGGACCTGTCCCAGGCCTCTGTCCTTAGCTCGTAGATGGCTGCCTTCCGCCTGTGTGTGCACGTGGCGTCCTTTCTGGGCACATGTCTCCACATTTCTTTTTATAACGACACCGGGCGTATTGGGTTAAGGCCAACCCCGCCGACCACATTTGAAATATATAGACGTGAATCTGTGTCACCGGTCCACAATGTGTGAACGTGATTCCCTTTGTAAAGACCCTGTCTCCATATACAGTCACATTCTGAGGAACTGCGGGTGAGGACTCCAACATAGGAACTTGGGAGGCGTCTGGTGGAGGGGGTACATTTCAACCTTTGACAGACATCAAGCTCAGGATCCAGGATCACAAAATCTGCATTTGATGCAGATACAGATAAGTGTTCTCCTGTATGGCTCCCCTGCCTCTTTTGAACAAGAGGCTGGAAAGACAGGCGATTTGCCAACCCACTCACCCCCTCACACCCCACCCCCGCCACCTCGCCACAGCAGCGCACAGTGGTCAGATAGGGAAGCTGCAGTAGACACTCTTGTTCAAAAACGTGAAGATAGCCCACATATCCGCTGCTGCCCTGTCATAACTCTGAAACCCAACCAGTGACACACATCACTAGCTCCTTCAGCTCTGGGTGTAGGGGATACCCCTTGGCTGGTATCTTGTTCTCCTTCCTAGGGATAGGTCCCTATGTTATTGTTCTCCTTTTCTCTTGGATGCACCAATTGTGGTCTGGTCTTCACATTCTGGGACATCTTCAGTTTTCAGTAAGAAATGACATATGTTTGCAGCTAAGTAGCTTTATTAGTGTGCTTTCTTCCCATGTGAAGTTGGAGGCCCAGAGGCTTCTTTTAATTTTGAACTATCTTAGCCTCTTGTAGCCTAAACTGGTGGGTGTTTTTTTTTTTTTCATCAGTAACAACTATTTTTAATTTTTTTTTAAAGGAATCTTATTGAAATTCACACCATCCCTCAAAAGACATGTCCATAATTCTTTCAGAACAGGCCTCTCTATATCTTGAACCACATGTGAGGATGCTGGCAGACAGTACTCTTAAGATTCTTAATAGTCCTTGGTCTAGCTGAGTGAGTCCAGTAGGTATCACCTGAAAACTTTCAGAGGTCCTAACAAGGTATGTTATAGTCACAACATTGATTTGTGTGTGTGTGTGTGTGTGTGTGTGTGTGTGTGTGTGTGACCTCCGTCCTTATTTCCTTCTGAATTTTTTTTTTATTATGTGCGAGACTGAGGATAAGAGACAGCTTTATTTTCCAACCCAGCAAATCTTAGGCCATCTCTATTTCCTCTAAATTATGCTCCATCAATAAACAATTACTCTCATCAGTCTTTCCATCTATTATCATTATACAACTAGGAAAATCCAATCGGCATGTTCAGTATTCTGCTTAAAACTATTCTTATCCAAATTCACAAGTTTTTGGGGTACTGAGAAAAACAGTTTTGCAAATGTTTCCACCATGACAAAACTCAAGTTGCCTGTTCTCCAGTCTCTTCTGGGTTTTCCACTGTCTGCCAAACAGCAGAACCAAGCCAAGTATCATGTTTCAGGTTTTAGTTATAGCAGCACTCAACCTTTAAGTGCTGATTTCTATTTCAGTTATTGAATATTAGTTAACAAGTGAATTCAAACAAAAATAATTTTATTTTATTTTTCTATGATTCAGTGTCCGTGTTTATTGGCTCATTCTCTGCTAGTGTCACCTTGAGTCATTCATGAGGCTGAATTCAGCTGATAGGCTGGCTGGTGGCTGTGCTTATCTGGAAGAGTTTGAATGGCTGGACCTTTCTCTCCACTGTCATTGGTATGATTGATATAAGGAGGGTGAACTGGTGGAGTTATGAAATCAGACAGTTTAAATGGCTGTTGGGAAGAAAACACCACTCAATCTCCTTTCTATAAAGACATTACAGTTAACTTATTTTATTGTAGAAAATTATAGTTTATAATTTGCTTTAAAAATGTCTATGAAAGGGGATTCAGTTTCTCTTGAAATATGTTTTGCTTCAAAAGTAAAAAGGGAAAAGTAGAAGATAAAAGGTATTACATCATAGTGATTAAAAGTCTAGCCTTTGGAATTAGATTTGGACTTGAATGGCAGCTCAGCTATGGAGTTTAGGGTTATCCTTGGTCAACAGTTTGATGCTTTGCCACAACTCAGTCCTGTGTAAAGCAAGGCTATTTCACTCACTTTGTTTTGAGGGTTAAAATTAATAAAATTTGTAGAGCACGTCACAAAATTCCTGGTATATAGAAAGTATACAATGACTCACAACTTTGATTATATTTACTTGATATTATATTTATATTTTTAGTAAGCAATGAAAAGCAAAAACCCTAAAAAACAAGGTAATTTTTGTTTATTTTTAAAATTCATTTTTATTGGTCAGAAGTGTGTGATACTAATAAACATATTTCAAGCATTTTCCCCATATTTGCTTATATATAATCATGAGCATAGCATAAATAATAAGAGCTAAAGGTTAAATAATATCAGACTACTGATGGAATATCAGACTACTCATATAATGAGCAGCTATTTTATATTTATTACTCTTATACATACATACAAGCACACATATATACACACTCACAAATATACAAATGTCTTTCAGAATTTTGTCTTGTGGTTATTGTTTGTGGTAATAAAATTAGCAAAAGGAGTATCTATTAGTTTTGAAGTATAGAAACATTTAATTCATGAGAACATATTTACTGTGTTGAAACCATTATGTGGTGATGTGGTTTCATTTAACTTGCAATAGGAAATTAAAATTAAACATAAGTCTGATTTTGCTTTCTTTGGAAAAGAAAACAAGGGAGTGGGATAGCATATTTAAACTTATATTACTCAAATATTAAAAAAAAACACAACTTTTATCTAGATTAAGCAAAAAGAATAAAAAGAGGAAATGCATTATAAGTGTTCGAAGGGAGCTCATGTAACATAAAGAGCAGAAATTTTGCTTGGAAGTAATTGAAAGTTGTACAGAAAGCATTTCTGTAATTCCTCTATTTTTGTGACGCGCCTGTGTTCTGTCTGCTTGCATGCCTAGCTGCATGCTTTAAGAATAAGATCATGCCATAGCCCCTAGGGCTCCTGTGGTTGTGTCAAGTCTGTAAACAGTTGATGCTTAGCATCTTCCCTTTGCCTCTTCTTCTCCTTACCCTCTCCCCAAGAGGTGGAGCTGCATGGCTGGCATCATGGCCACTCCCATGCCTCTGGCATCAGCTGGGCATGGCTAGTGGGAAGCATCAGAGAATTTTAAAGGACTGGCCTTAGAGGAATTACATCTTATGGCAGAGAGAGCCCTGAAAGCAACTTTTAAATGCTCCCTGCTCTGGAAGCCTCGTAGGGTCAGTCAGGAGGCTTTCTGGACCTGCCATGGTTATGCACCCTGATCCTTGAAAATCCGGAACCTGATTTCTGTGCTGTCTCAAACTCCTCTCTGTGTCCATCAAGGTCCAGGGATCTGTTTCCTATTCAATGGCCTGAATCCGATTATCCTCTCCATTTAGTTGAATTTCGGGCCAGTGTCAGCAGATAGTGCTGCTTCTGCAACCCAAGAAATATGAAATCAAGCCTTAGTCCCTCAGAAGTTGAGCAGGAAAAAACACACTACTCTTATGTCTAAAGAAAAAGGTAAAAATAAACTGAGATATTGCCTTCCTTAATGAACGTGCTATTAAATTCATTATACTCTGCAATGACAGCTGGAAACATCTGGTTTTAGCTGAGGAATGTATTGAAAAATAAAGCATGCAGACCTCTGCTGTACAATATGGTAGCCACTAGCCACATTCAGCTAATTAAATTAATTATAAGTAAATACAATGAAAATATAGCTTCTTGGTTGAACTTGTATTTCAAGTGCTCAATATTCACGTGTGGCCATTGGTGACTGTATTGGATAGTGCAGATTTTAGAATTTTTTCACAGAAAGTTCGGTTAGTTGGCAGTGATCTACACTACACTAATTCTTGAAATACATAGCACTATATAGTTGCCATTTATGGAGACTTAATTATTCAAACAGTTTTAGTGTCAGTCGACATTTATTCTCTAAATATTCTGGAGATTCTTTAAATTAATAAAGCAAACAAAAAAATAAAAGTAGGCAATATTTATTGACTGCCTCTAAAGCACCAGGCCCTGTGCTGAGTTCTTTTCATTAATTAGCTCATTTAATCCTTAAAAATAATTGGTGCAGGCAAAAATCAAATCCAGCCAATCTAACCCCAAAGCCTAGGTTTCAATAGTTGGGGAAACACTGAATTATATAAAACTTTTTTTTTTCCTATTTATGAGAAAGACCAGGTAACCATTGTCAAGTAAAATGAGACATTTTCAATATCCTGCAATATACAGTACTTCTCACCCAAAATTTTAAGTGCTCCTGTCATATGGACTGAATACCATATATGTATGTTTTATATATATTTTAAATCTAGAATATATTATGTTCCATTTTATTCAAAAAAGTGTGACTGTTGTTAAAAGTGCACTGTTATTTTTGGACAGGTTTTAAGGAACGTTACTGATACAATTTTTTTTTATAATCCTAAATAGGACATATATGTTGTTTTCTTCATTTTTTATAAATTAAGCATCTTAAAACCATCTCAGTTATTTAGAAAGAAAACAAATTGGAAATAATAGTCATTTTCTGAGTCAGTGCCATCAAGACCTTTATTAGCATAAGGTTAAAGTGTATAAGGAAGAATTTATGCCTAGTATATTTCCATAGCCATGTTTGAGAAACTAACATTTTATTGATGGGTTGCATTGTTACTACTACTATTAATTACATTCAAATATGTGTATGAGGTAATCTTTAAAAATATTTATTTTTGTTATTTCATAAATATGTCTTTGAAGCACTACAATACCCATTCTATTTGCATGGTATAAAAACATAAGGGAAATATTTTAATTTAATGTCTTTTTATAGCAGAACTATATGGGTTGCACAAATAAAATGCATTTTATTTATGTACTCACGAAGATATCTTTAAAATAATGAAATCTCTCTTGACAATAAATGTGTCTTTATGCAAAGAGTAAACTTTAAAATTCTTTTCTTATTGGCAGACAGCAGTTTGGTTTTGCATAAGTTAGTATTTCCTGCTGTGCTAAACATTAATTCAGAAAAGATGATTGACAGCAGCTTAGGTATTCAAAGGCCAAGTTGCATAGATCAGACCAGATTGACTTTCTTCCTTCCCAATATTCAAATAGGATATTTTTCTGATACCCTCAAGAGGTTTCTGGAGATTGCCGTGCATCTTTACCTCTAATAATCGCTCATCAGGCTGCTCAAGTTGTGTGGAAAATGACAAGCGAGATCTTTCCAAAATACGTTTCTGCTACAGTTGGAGGAAATTTATTTTATTTATTTATTTGAAATCAGGACAGTAGAGCACTATTCATTGTGATTTTGAAATTTGAAATATACTCATGACCATATTTTCGAATATTATTTATTAACTTACTATAGGATGCTAAAGGTAGGGCACATATTGACTTTTTTTTTTTTTTTTTTGCTTCATGTTCCTAATTAATATCTCTGTAATACCTATTTAGTTCACAAGTTATGCACTGTGCAGTAAAGAATTAACTCAGCAGGCCTGGGTTGTGCAAACCCTACAGATTCCAAAGACATTTCATGATGATTAAATGTTAATGTCCAAAAATGGCAGGAATGTTGCTTAATCTAGCTGTAATTACAAATCTGCATTGTAAAGTTTTCAACTTGAATGCAATTTGTAATTAAAATGTCTATTTCATGATAGCCTTAAACAGACCAATTTGAAATAGAGCTTAAAGAATGTGATAATAATTTCCTTCCACCTGAAGGTGGGAAAATAAATTCCAGATACATATTAATACAGATACAGTTACTGATCCAAAAATAAGATTTCTACATAAAATCTCTCAAGTAAACTTCAGTTCCCTGTTTTATATGAATTCTGCTGATTACCAGCATAATATAATGTTCTCAACAACACTGATATTTTATGACTGGTGGATGTTTTTGTACTTTCTTAAATTTTCTGAAGCATCAGTTGTAGCACATGGTGTAAATATTGAGAGTATAAGACTCAAAAGTGCCTGCATTACATTATGAGACGTCGGGTCCTGTTGTAATATTTAAACACTTTGGCAGCAGGGCCCTCCACCCTCATAACACATACAGGGTTGGACAATTAAGTTCATGAACTTGTTGCAATGATGTTGCTAATCTTTTTTGATATTAGAGGGATTATTCGTTATGAATTTGTACCAACTGGACAGTTAACCAAGTTTACTATTTGGAAGAGCTGAAAAGACTGCATGAAAAAGTTAGACGACCTGAACTTTTCGCCAACAATTCATGGTTCTTGCATCACGGCAATGCACCTCCTCACACAGGACTGTCTATGAGGGAGTTTTTAGCCAGTAAACATAACTGTATTGGAACACCCTCCCTACTCACCTGATCTGGCCCCCAATGACTTCTTTCTTTACTCGAAGATAAAGGAAATATTGAAAGTAAGACATTATGATGACACCCAGGACATCAAAGATAATATGATGATACCTCTGATGGCCATTCCAGAAAAAGAATTCCAAAATTGCTTTGAAGTGTCAACTAGGTGCTGGCATTGGTACATAGCTTCCTAAGGGGAGTACTTTGAAGGTGGCCATAGTGATATTCAGCAATGAGGTATGTCTAGGACGAGTTCACAAACTTAATTGTCAGACCACACAACAATGAATCTTATTTTGGGAGTAGGAAATTGAAATTTACAATTTAGAACATCTTAATTTGCTAAACGTCATACACCAATTACTGCAAAAGTAGAATTATCATTGGTATGCTTGACCATCAGTCCAGTGCTTTTTTACAACTTTGTAACTCTCCAGCACCAGAGGGGGTCTTCATGGGTTGGCTCCAAGCATTTAGTGCTGGTGAAGCACTGATTTAATTTTGCTTCTAAAACAAGAATTCACTTTTCAAAAAAAAAGAAAGACAAGAACCTAATCCTTTTGGAAAACTTCCATGATACATAAAATGAAAAACAAGGTGATAACTTATTACACCGTTTACTACATACAAGACACAGTTCTTAGTGCCTTGAATTTCTGAACTAATTTAATCCTCACAACAAACCTATAAGGTAGGCATCCTTCTTATCATTCATTCTGCTTTTATGCATGAGGAAGATAAAACCATGAGATGCCAGATAATTTGCCTAAGTGAACAGTGGAAGTGATGACCAGCCAGATACAAATTGAAGCAGTGTGGTTTGAGGGCCCTTGTTCTTAAACTTCATTCACTTGTCCTCTTAGATGGCAGAAATCTCTCTGAACTTGCTCTGTGTTTTACTAAGCTCTGTTTTATGCCATCACAACACAGAAGTAGTTGCTTACTACAGTGCTAGTCACATAGTAGTGTTACAGGAACAGAGGGAGGGTCCTTGACTTTACTTAGGAAAGAATTCAAACCCTGAGCTGCTATACAGTTTAAAGTAGTAAGTTTAATTAGCAGAGAGTAAGAAAACAAAGGCCATCCCTTAGGCAGAGTGGTGGTCTCTAATTACTCTTGGAAGAGAGACCCTCCCCTATCCCCCAGGCTAGGGTTTGTAAGTGTTTCCTGCTTCCATGGAAAATTCATTGGTTTGGGGGGAAAGGAGGGTAGAAGAATAATGGTGAGTTTATCTTTAACTTCAGTAAGATGCAAAATGAGTAGGAGAGAGTTGGCTTTTCATGCTTGTAAAGTACCACCAGTGTTTAATTTGACATGGGCTTAAACCAGGATGGTCCTAATGGACTCTAGTCTTCCAAAGAGATTGCTGTATCATTGATTAACTTCTGCCTGAGTCCTCTGGGAGTATCAAGGCAGCAGGCTTGGAATGCAACCTTTTAGTCCCCTCTTCTGCAAACATAATCCTCATGCCCCTTCCCTATATTAGTAAGAACTCAGTATTGAAACACATGTTCTTTTGAATTTGCTCCTGTCTGTAGGCTGAGCTTCCCTGCTAGACAGCAGGCTCCATAAAGGTAGGAGCCTGTCTTATTTTCCTTTGGGTCCCCTACTGGGTTCAGAATTGTGCTTTACCTGAAGTAGCTTTTACAGCATTTGTGTATGCATACAATGTAATATTAATCCTGAAAAAGAATGAAATCTTGCCATTTGCAGCAACACTGATAGACCTTTGAAGGTATTATGCTAAGTGAAATAAGTCAGATAGAGAAATACAAATACCATATGAACTCACTTATATGTGGAATATAAAAAACAAACAAGAAAAGCAAAGTAACTCATAGAAACAGAGCACACAGTGGTGGATGCCAATGGGGGAAGCTAGGTGGTGGGTGAAATCAGTGAAGGGGGTCAAGAGATGCAAACTTACAGTTATAAAATAAATAAGTCATGGGGATGTAATGTATGATATAAAAAAAAATTAATTTCCTATTAGAAAATAGTGTCAGTGATTTTTAAAATTCACTTGTGCATGCAAATGTGTTTTTTTATTAATGAAAATTCATTGGGGTGACAATTGTTAGGAAAGTTACATAGATTTCAGGTGTACAATTCTGTAATACATCATCTATAGATCACATTATGTGTTCACCACCCAGAGTCAGTTCTCCTTCCATCACCATATATTGGATCCCATTTACCCTCATCTACCACTCTCTTTCCCCTCTGCCTCCTTACTCTCTGGTAACCACTAAACTATTGTCTGTGTATGAGTTTCTTCATTTGTATTTCTTGTTCTTTTGTTGTTTTCAGTTTTGTATCCCATCTACAAGTGAAATTATATGGTTCTTGATGTTTTCTGTCTGACTTATTTTGCTTAGCATAATCATCTCAAGATCCATCTATGTTGCTGAAATGGCACTTGATGGAAATTGGGATGCTCCATCAGTGTTCAATGTGGTTGCGGCTTCTTCATGACTATTACATTTAGGAGAGTTTAGCTAGACTCATTTTCCCCCTGAATTTAAATGTGGATGACTCCTTTAGGTATTGTAAGTGAGGTTAATGAAACGTTAACTTCCAATCCTAGTTGGGATCATTTATATGCTAATTATTAAGCAAAGACAGTCTAAGAAACAAATATGCAACTGCACTCAAGGCACTTTTAAAAAACATTGTCCTTATGGTCACTGATATTTCTTAACTCATCTAGAATGGCTTCTTTTATCCATTTATTCCCTATGCTGGTTTTCTCAACTTAGATCACACTGGAAAGAAAATAGGTTGTTTTACCTTCTCCCTCTCTGACTTTATACTGTTTACTTCAGAATGCTCCACGTTTTGTATGGCATACTAAAACAGGGGTATGTGGCACTTAATGTTCTAGGAATCTGTCACATAAATAATATTAATATTGAGTAAACAAACACTCTAGTTTGAGCCTTTATGATCACAACCATGTCATTATCATGATTCTGATTATTTTGCTTTTTAGCAGGCATGTTTATTTTGCTAGTGAAAGGCATAATACCAAATGTACTGCAGATACCTCTTGAAAGAGATACGTTGTTGAATCACTGTTGTTATTGGTTTTTATTTTTTGAAATTTATTTTTCTCATTAAGGGACGTTTAGTTTTACAGCATCTGTGTTAAGAGAGCCACTGAAATGGAGTCATTGAACACAGCCTAGTCTCAGGCACAAACATACTTCATTCTGGTTAAGAAAGATTTGTTTCATGTGGCAGTTTTTGCTTAAAACGTATTTTTTAATATGCCCATGGGAGCAAGAAATTGTTGATTGCAGGACAGAGATTAACTCCTTTCTAAAATATGCCTGTTTCTTCAGTCAGAAAGCTAAGATGTGAGCTTTGTCGTTTCTTGTCCACAGCAGTTGGAATATATTTTTCCCTTAAAATGCTGGGGCCATTGATAACTCGATAACATGCGCTTCCTCCTATTTATTCATTCTCTCAGCAGTCCTTTACTAAGCAGTGACCACGTGACTGACTCCAAAGCAGAACTCCATTTAGTGTGGCTAACAGCCTCGCTGGCAGAGATGAATGGGTGACTTCCTACAGGAAGTGACTCTTGTATCAAATTTTTCCTATCAAAATGCATTTACTATGTAATATGTTTTATCTATTTTTGAATAGCTAATACATATATAGAACTTCAAAAGCTACACGTGCACCTTTGAGAAGTAAACCCTCCTCCCACACTTGTCTTTTAGTCATTCTTTCTCTTCACTGGATACAAACCCAGGGGCCAGGATGTCAGGTACGCTGTAGGTAGAAGGGTTTGTTTGTAGGAAAGCATTCCGGAGCCAGGGGGGTAGGGGCAGCAGGGATGCATGAAATGTACAGGACTGTGAAAAGTGAAGACCTGAGGAATTACAGAAACATATTTCAGAAAATTTGGGGGAGGATGCAAAACTTGGGGGATAGAAAGAAAAAGCTGGGACAAGAGCAAACCAGAGACAGAGGGCTCTCGTCTGGTTTTGAAGTTGCAGCATTTTCTCTTTTATGATATTTTAAACAGCATCACACATATATTTCGTGTTATATCCATTGACTATAATAAGATTAAACCTACGTTTATTGAATGCCTGAGTTCTAAGCATGGGTATAAATACATAAGCAGTACATAAATCTGAGTTTCAGGCATTCACTATGTATTGCTTGAAGTAAATCAAATTATAGCATAAGTTGGGGATAAATAATGGAAAACAAACTCTCCTCCTAATGTTGGAAACCTCTCCAGAAAGGAAAAAGACAGAACTGAGTCCTATTATTAAATAAGCAGCACACCAAACTCTGCAAAGAGCTCTCAAAGGCAGAAATCTCCCCCTTTCTATAGCCAAACACCAGAACCTGATCATCAAAATTTTTAAAAACGAGTTTTCCTTGAAAGGCCCGGGAAATTTCTCTTGCATCTCAATCACATAAGTACAATCACATTTATACAACAATATAGGCCCTTTAGCAATTATTCTTTCTTTCCAAGTGATTGTTCCCAGATGTCAATCACAAAGACACACTGACTGTCGTTTGGTGTCAAAGTCTCATTATGAGGACCCATTGAAAGCTGCAGATTGAAAGTCCAGTGTTTAATGTCTGTGGCTCAAATTGTTTTAAGTCTTGAGGACAAATACCTTATCAGCCACTTTTCTTTCTTTCTTTTTTTTGCACCAATCTAAATCAATTAGTTGTACTATTATAACAGGCAACTCAATCTACATGAATAACAGACATTCATCTTTGTTCATCTATAAGTATTGGGAATGAAGACAACTAACATCTCCAAGTTAATCAATTGACATTGGATCTGTCTTTTCAGTCTATCTATAAATGCCAGAGTTCTGTTTGTCTATTATTAGATTGTTTTTTGGTTTGTTTGTTTGTTTGTTTTTTGAGGGCAGTGTTACTGGCCCTCATATGTGGGACTCGAACTGGGGCCCCTGGCTTCCCAAGCCAGCACTTAACCACTGTCCACTCTGCCGGTCCTAGATTGTTTTTTTCTACCTCATCCTCTAATCAAATGAATGAACAGAGTATTTTTGTGTCAATATGGAGGGCTTTAGTACATTGATGCACATTAGCTGCTTTTACTTTCTTATCAAAAATTACTAATGAAGATAGTCCCATGTTTACTCTATCAATAATCAGATTGTTCAATTTATAAACCTAGAGCCTGTTTATGCTGGAAGTACAATTTAGAGCTGATTGGAAATGAGATTGTGGGAACCTTTACTGGGAATACAGAAAGAAAGCATAATGTAAGAAATAATGTTTTTTTCTAATGAAATATGATTCTTAAAGTAGCTGAAGCAACCCTACTCTGATTGGGAGAGCAAGGCAGTCTGTGAGACGGAAATATGTTTGTTAGAATACGTCCATTCAGTTGAGTTTAGTGCTGATAATCAACAACTCTAGAAAACTTAAATTTCAAATGCTTTGTGGGAACCACAGTTCCTTAGCTCTCCTTAGATGATATTCATCACATAAATACCAGTAATTAATTTACTTGGAATGCAACTTGTCTAAGAAATCCAGCACATGCATTAATTTATTTGTGAAAATTGAAAGAACCATCCTCAGGCTGAATTATGAAGTTCTTTTTTTTTTTCTTTTTTTTTTCTGAGGGCAGTGTCACTAGCCCTCATATGTGGGACCCGAACCGGGGCCGCTGGCTTCCCAAGCCAGTGCTTAACCACCGAGCCACTCGGCTGGCCCCTGAAATTCTTATATACCCATTCCAAATGTGACAGAGATATTAGTTTGTTTGTTTGTTTGTTTGTTTGTTTAAAGATTTTATTGGGGAATTGGGGAGGGGAACAGTGTTGGGGAATTGGGGAAGGGGAACAGCCAAGTTGTTGTTCTTTAATCTTCGTTGTGGAGGGCGCCAGTCTCCATCTGGCTTTCCATCTGCATCTCGTGGCCTCTAAGCTCAAGGTGCTGTGTTCAGTCTTAGTTGCAGATGGGCACAGCCACCATCCCATGCGGGAGTCGAACCAGCAGCCTTGTTGTTAAGAGCGCATGCTCTATTCCCTGAGCCATCTGGGCGGCAGCTCAGCTCAAGGTGCCGAGTTCAGTCTTAGTTGAGGGTGGGCATAGCCACCATCGAACAGGCAATCTTGTTGTTACACCAGCTAAGCCATCCTACCACCTGTTGGCAGCTCAGCCACAGCTCAGCTCAGGCGCAGCGTTCACTGGTCCATATAGGAATTGAACCGGCGGCTCTGTTGCTCAGAGCTCGTAGTCTAAGCCAACTCTTAACCAATGGAGCTACTCAGCCAGCCCCTGAAATATTAGCTTTTTAAGAAAAAGATCTGATGACATCCCTGCCTTTCCATTTTTTCCAACCATATAGTGATTTATGGGATTTTAGAGCCTGTATTTCCCTTTTTATATCAATAGTAAAATCTTGAATTTGGAAAGAGTGGTCCATCCTGGTAGTATTTCAAAACAGAAGGAAACTAGAAGGGAGAATTTTTATAATGGGGGAGCAGGCGGGGTGGGTTTTCTCACCTGACTGTTATGTGGCTACAGACCTTCAGCTTATCCATTAAGTTCAGAAATTATCAGATATCCCCTCCTCATCACCAGAATTGTTCAGGAAATATAGTTAAACACAAAATCTTCACGCAACCCAGAAAACCTCACCACAAAGGGAGAAGAAAAAGGAAACAATTTTATTTTTGAATATGCATTAAACCAGAATGTGACGCACGTCACAGGAAATCTGCTAAGAAATTGCCAACACAGAAAGGAATTTCACCATTTTATATAGCGAGGCAGATACAACCTTTTAATACTTGTTCCCGAGATTAAACAACATCTAGTCCTCTAGAAGACAACTTGACAACACCATTTGTCACATGTACTTTGTCCAAAATTCACTTGGTGATTGGGGTGACCATCTGTATTAGCTAATTGGCTTTATCTAAAGAAAAAATAAGCTCATGTCTTGATGATATGTGGTAGTTTCGTAACTTGCAGCTAGGCACCCTCAGAAGTTAAGCACCTACCATTCCACAGAAAGTGTGACATAGGGGCACTATCTTTCCTGATGAATACATTTCCAAGAGATATTTCTCAGGTGTTTGAGAAAGACCTTGCTGGGTCTTAAAGCAGGAAACAGGTTTCTTTAGCTTTTATAAGATTTACAAACATTTCAAAGAGACAGAAAAATAATTGTACCCTTGAAACCTATAGAATTTTACTAACCATGGGCCGGCCGAGTGGTGCGGTGGTGGTTAAGCGCTGGCTTGGGAAGCCAGCGGCCTCGGTTCGGGTCCCACATATGAGGGCCAGTGACACTGCCCTCAAAAAATAAATAAATAAATAAAAGAATTTTACTAACCAATGTCACCCTAATAAAATTTAATATATGTATATTTTTAAAAGACTTAGAGTTATACATTTTCTAAAGTAAATGCTCCAAGGAAAGGAAGGGGACTGAAGTCATCTCTTCCCTTATTTTCAACAGGAAGAACTAGTTTTATTTTTCTATTTGTTTTTTTTTTCCCCTTACAAATACATGTATCTTATTGAAGACAGACAAGATAAGCTATAGCAAAAACAAAGTCGTTCTTGAGAATCATAAAAGTTACCAACACATCTGAATTTGGCTTTGAAACATGAGTTGGAGAAAATCATTTGCAGACAGAAATAGAAATGTGGGGCATTCCATGGATTATTGATTGATGAATATTATCAACATCTAAGGATCCCTCCAGCTTTTGAATAATTATAATTCCATTATCCTTTCTTAAAGTATTTGCGGTCCATTTTCACAAAATACGTTTAGTTAGGTATAAATTACTTAATTATTTTTTTGTGATTCTTTGTTTACTTTGGTTAGTGCTCTTTGTACTCATTACTACTCTATGGTTCTTCTGGGAATTTCACTTACATTACCCCCGATTCCCAAAATACTTTTCTAATTTAGGAATTGCAGCTCATGTGTAGAGGAAGAGAGCAGTTGGTAATTTTCCAAAGTAATCACAGAAGTAGCAAATGGAGATACCCAGATTTCAGTGAAGTTCTGGTGGACTGCAAAACGTGTGCTCTTTTCTGCTCTTTCATTTGGTCTCACAGATTTTCTATAAAAATTCTAGGTAGAGAAAAATGACATACATAGACATATACACATACACTTTTTTTTTAATGGATGCTATTTTATCTCCTTTGTCCTTGTGTATGTTTGTGATTCCATGTTTGCTTTTTCTTAGAAGTCACAATACAGAGTAAAAAGTCCTTGTTCACAGTGACACCATTTAATTTAAATTGAAAATTGAGGTAGTATCTGATTTTCTTTCTTTTTTTCCCTCCATTATCTAGCTCTTGAGTGCTAACTGTTCACACATCAGCTGGCTTCATGGAACACTGCACACACACTATACCCAGATTAGAACACACAGCACCTTCTAACCACTCCGAGC
This sequence comes from Aselliscus stoliczkanus, assembly GCA_033961575.1. Lineage (NCBI taxonomy): Eukaryota > Metazoa > Chordata > Mammalia > Chiroptera > Hipposideridae > Aselliscus > Aselliscus stoliczkanus. The sequence continues at coordinate 52,299,892 of CM066735.1, forward strand.
ACTGGAGCAGAAGATGGATGGAGATATCATTGCTATCTAATTGAGGAGGGACAACAGAGGGAGAAGCAAAGGATCCCGCATGCAGTTACTGCTCTTCTTACATCAAAATTCTTCCTGTGCCTCCTAAAATCAGGAAGAAGACAAGAATGTTCTCACTACTTCTATTCAACATTGTTTTAAATCAGGGAGGTTAGAAAATAAAATGGAAGAAAAGGGGGCATCAGGATTAGAAAAGAATATGTTAAACTAACTCTTATTTCCAGGTGATGTAATCTTATATATAACAGAATTCTAGAAATCCACGAAAAACTACAAGAACCAATAAACCAATTTAACAAGATTGCAGGGTACAAGATCAATATACAAAATCAATGTTATTTCTATATACTAACAATGAACATCTTGAAAACAAATTAAGAAAACAATTACACAAGCAATAGTAATAGGTAAATCATTTCATAATATATTTAACAAAAACAGTGTAAAATTCTTGTTTCCAAAACAATAAAACATCATTGAAAGACACTAAATAATGGAATGGTTGTGAAAAAATCAATTGACCATAGATGTATAGGTTTCTTTCTGGATTCTATATTCCATTCGGTTAATTTATAATCTATATCTATCCAGACACCAAGTATTAGTTTGTTAGGGCTGCTGTAACAAAATGCCACAAATGGAGTGGCTTAATCAACAGAAATTTGTTGTTTCACAGTTCTGGAGGCTGGGAGTCTGAGATTGGCAGCACCAGGTTTGTCGAAGGTGTTAGGAAAGGACATGTTCCCAGCCTCTCTCCCAGGTCCTAGCAGTTCTTTGTCTTGGGGAAGGATAACTCCAGTCTTTGAATGGCTTTCTTCCTGTGGGTGTATCAGTGACCAAATTTCTCCCTTTTTATAAGGACAGCAGTCATATTGGATTAGGCCTTACCTTAATGACCTCACTTTAACATAATTGTCTCCGTAAACACTCTGTCCCCAAATAAGGTCTCATTCTGAGGTCTTTGGTTTGGGACTCCAGCATATCCTTGTGGATGGCAAGGAGACACAAGTCAACTCATAACACTTTACTACAAGAGTTTTAATACTGTACCTTTATAATTAGTTTGCAGTTTCCAAATGCATCCTTAAAAATGTTGCTATTTTAAGTTATTTTCATTTCTGCATAGTACAGGAGTTGAACAAGCATCCTATTAGAAATTTAGGACAGTGGTCCAGCCTTGAGATATACAATTGTGAGTTATCATTATATTGATCAAAACCATGAGATGGATGAGAACACGAAGGCAATGAGGATAGATAGAAAAGTAAAAAGGTCCAAGGATTAAACTCTTGAGCACTCAAATGTTTAGAGAATGTAAGGAGATGATGAGGAAGCACCCAGAGAAATGCAAAGAAAATTAGAAGAATGTGAAGGAAAGAAAACAAGAAGAGCATGATGTTTAGAATGATGAGTGAGGATAATAATTCAACGAGAAATGACCAATTTGGTCAAATGCTGCTGATAGGTCAGGTAAGAAGAGGATTATAAATTGGTATTGGATTTAGCATGGCAATGCTTATTGTTGACTTTGGTAATTATAGTTTGGCAGTCTAGATGTTCTGATCGGAGAAGGTCCAATGAAAACTAGACAATGAGGAAAAGGCCTCAAAATGTGTGGCACTCTTTTGAGAATCTTTCCTAAAAATTAAAAAAAGAAATGGCAGAGAAACATCAAGAGAGTGATATTTACAGAGAAATAAGATCTATTTTTGAGGCTTAAGGGAAAGATCATGAAAGACTAGTGCTGCATAGAAGAGAGGACAGCATTTCTGGAGCAATATTCTTTTTTTTTTTTTTTGAGGGCAGTGTCACTGGCCCTCATATGTGGGACCCGAACCGGAGCCGCTAGCTTCCCAAGCCAGCGCTTAACCACTACGTCACTCGGCCGGCCCCTGGAGCAATATTCTTGAATGGATGAGGACAGATACAATATAATGCAAAAATGGAAGTTTGGTCCTTGCTAGGAGCAGAGATAATTTACACTAAGAGAGACAAAGTACCTAGACACAGACACAGGGAAATAAGTAGGTGCAGGGATGGGAGCTCAAACATGTTTGTTTTAATTGCTTCTATTATTTAATTAAAAACAAAAGCAAGGTTATCAGCTGAGAATGGGAGAAAAAGATGCTTCATCTGTTTAAATAGGGAAGAACTATGTGATAGTTGAAGAGAAGAATAACGATATCAGTAGATTTAGGAAAGATATTGTGAACTGTTCGGGTAAGTGGCCATTGATTTAAAATTAGGACAATCAGCATGGTTTTGTGTTTTCCTCTGGTCATGTTCAGCTAAGCAGTTGCAGACTTGTAATAGGTAAAGATTTGATATAATCAGAACAATACTTTAGCCAAGGGAGTTCTATTTAGTAAGATAATCAGAGGAATTAGAGGTTTGTGTAAGGTAGTGGTTTTAATAACTTGAGCAGGGATGGGATTTGGCTAGATAACAAGGAAAGCTAGGCATGATGTATATAGGGACCTAGAAAAAGTGGTAGGATCAGTGGATTCTGGGGTCTGCTAGACTAGAGGCAGCCTCTGGAATAGGAAATTAGGAAACCAGAAGACTGCTGTGAGAGTGGAAAGTTTGACTGTAAGCTCTTCTGAAGGGAATCCTTGAAAACAAGATCCAGTGTGCTGCCATGGTACAGATGTCCAAGGAAAATGGCAGTAAAATTCCCATAGAAGCACATTGTTCCATATCAGTATATTGGGTGATTGTAAGTTAATGTTCCGCAGGCTAATATTCGGAGTTAAGTGGCTAATGCTCCAAAACTTTAATTCAATTTCTAGTTAAATCTAAGTACAGACCATCTGTTTGAGGTTGAAGTTTGCTTTCCACTTTGTGCTTATCTTTACTAGTTTCTTATTGATATCCTGTAAGCACTAGCTCCTCTAACATGCAATGATAGGAATTTTGCTTATATTTGTTAAACTTTCATATTACCATAGTTACTGACAGTGAAGTGGCAAAAACACAAAACCACTCTAAAACTTTCAAGACCTCTAACCATCTGAAATTAAAAAAAAATAAGGGGCCGGCTGAGTGGCTCAGTTGGTTAAGAGCTCGCTCAAGAGTGCGAGCTGAGCTCTGAGCAACAGCTGTTCGAGGCCAGCCCGAGCTGAGTTGCCATTGAGCTGCCAACAGGTGGCAGGATGGCTCAGCTAAAAAAAAAAAAAAAAAAAAAAAAAAAAAAATTTGAAATTAAAAAAAAATAAAGTTTATAAATCAGAATATATACAGGCACACAAATATATCAATGTTGGAATTATTCAGATGTGTTACAGAAGAAGAAATATATGGGAAATGGACAGCTTAATTTTATTACATCTAACCTAAATTTCTAATAATGGAATTAGAAAATGATGCCTACTTTTATAATTTTCACTTTGGATAAATTCTTTTAATATTTATATTTGTGTGTGTACTGGGTTGTCAGTTTTAGTGAACTGAAAAAATAGTTATTTGCCCCAAACTTTTTCTGTTCAGCTTCTGAAACTGCTTTCACTTCAAATTATTGTTATACATTTATTCAAAAAAGAATAACAGTAGAGACAGAGTGCTTTAAGTGATTTAACATAACTTGAAATACCTGTCACCCAAACTAGGAACTATATTTAAAAGAATAACAAGAGGGTTAAAATTATTAGCTTGGTTTTAAAAACATTGGATTAATTTTTGCTAATTTTTGATCATACAGATGAACCTACTGGCATAATATGTTGATTGCTAATAAAGTCATTTAATATTCTGCACATCTGCATATTTATCAGCTCTAAGTGCAGCCTAGCAATCAGCGATAACCCCATGATAACTCTCCTGTGGTGCTTGGCTAGATAATATAATGCCTGATGAGTGGGAAGGCACTCTTGAACCAAGGTGTAGTCAGCTTTCAATTTTGGTACAAAGGAAATGAGCTCTCCTTGCTGTCCCCAGTGTGGAGTCAGCATGGAGCAGGGTGCCCCCTGAACAAGGAAAACCAAAGCCAGCCTAATCATTTAACACTTTGGAAGCGGGCATAAAAAGCTATATGACGAGTTTACTCGTTTCCCGCAAAAAATGTGTTAAAAGAGACCTGCAACCTTTCCAAAATATTTTCCAAAGATGAAACGGATTGTTATACCCCACTAATAGTATATACTTAGCTTTAATTAAAACCCCTTTTTCAGGGAAATAGTCTTGTCATTATGAAGTGGAACCCTTATAGGAGTTGGTGTATGCATAATAAAGCATTTTAGTGACTGGTATCCCAAAAGGCCAGCAGCTCACAGAATATTCCCAGCTCCTGAAGATGCTTTCAAGAGGGTGTGTGTTCCTTAGTGTCATTAACACTAGTGGAGATACACTTGTATACATATTTTACTATTTATAATGCAGTGTACTATAATAAGACCATGCTATATTTGCATCTCTATTACTAAGCCAAGAAGTAGAAAGCAAAGCAAGCACTTCGGAGAAAGCTGAAAGTGTAGTATGATTACATCACAACCCTAACCATGCTTTGTTGTAATTACTGGTCTAATGCCTTTCCCTGAGGATATGAAAACAGGGCAACTTGCTCATCTTTCTATTGCCACCTAGATTGGGACTTTTTATATTTTAGATAGACTAACTATCTTTTGAATAAATAATGAATGGATAGTACATTCCAAATTCTTCTTAAATTCTTCTTTCATCTAAAAATTAAAGACAATTTAATAATCCATGGATCATACATATCTTACCAAAAAGCAAGCAATACATTAATCAAAGAAAAAATAATGCAAAGTGACTTTTTGTTTCAGGAAGAAGGTTTCACTAATTTATTCTCTGCATATTTGTCAAATGCCTACATTGTGCGTGGTACATGGGATTTATCAGCGAAAAAAATAGACAAAATCCTGTTCTCCTGGGGAGGCACAAACAATAAATGTAATGAATGAGTGATGTGTAAGTTAGATTATATTAGAAGATGATCAAATTTTTTGTCAGATAAGAGGAACCAGGGATGCTGCTTTAGAGGGAGAGGTGAGGTGTGTAGCAATTTTTTTGGTGGAGGTTGACTACTTTTTAAAATTAAATTTATTGGGGTGATAATGGTTAGTAAAATTACATAAGTTTCAGGGGTACAATTCTATAATGCATCATCTATATATGACATTGTGTGCTCGCCACCCAGAGTCAGTTCTCCTCCCATCACCATATATTTGACCCCTTGACCCTCTTCTACCACCCTCCTTCCTCTTACCCTCTGTTAACCACTCTTTGTTTGTCTTGTTCGTTTGTTGCTTTCAGTTGTATATTCCATATCTGAGTAAAGTCATATGATTCTTGACTTTTTCTGTCTGACTTATTTTACTTAGTATAATAATCACAGGATCTATCCATGTTGTCACAAATGGTAGTATTTCATCTTATGGCAGAGTAATATTCCATTGTGTATATATACCACATCTTCTTTATCACAATTTTAAATAAGGTGAACAGGGGACATCTCATTGAGAAGGTGACATTTGAGCAAAGACCTATAAAAGGTAAGAAAGTGAGCCAGGAGGTTATTGGCGGAGCAGAACTCTGACCCAAATGTGGAAGTATGGGAGAGTTTTGAGTGAATGATCTGATTTACATTTTAGTAAGATCTCCCTGGCTTCTTTGTTAAGTATTGAGTGTTATGAACAAGAGTGGAAACAGGTAGACCCCATTAGAGTAACTTAAACAGCCAGTTACAGAGGTATATAAAACAAAGAGTAGTTGAGAATGACTTCAAAATTTTTAGCCTGGGCAACCTGGAGCAAAAATACAATAATTTCAAAAATTGTATAAAGTGCAATGAACTGTGTAGTGTTTTACATTCTGTGTCATATCCTGTGTCATATGTATGTGATGTGTTTGCTGATTAAAAGAAATTCATGTTCAAGAAAATAAATTCCAAATCAGAATTAAAATGAGGGAGGATCTTATATTTGGTCTTGATTATAGTTAGGGTCAATACTCCAAGTTCGTTCATTCACTTTTTATTTTATTAATATTGTTTTACTACCTATTTTATGTCAGATACTGTTCTATGCTTTGGTGACATAGTGGTCAAAAAATACTCTTATCTCTTGGAGCTTACCTATGATTGAGGTAGACATACAGTGTACAAAATAAATAAGAAAGCATTATAAGTGTTATACAGTGATAAGTACTTAGGAGGGAAAAAAAAATGTAATGGGGATATAAAATGACCAGGCAAGATGGGCTTGACACTTTTTCAAAAGGATGGCCAGGAGAAGCTTCACAGGGAGGTGACCTTTGAGCAAAGACATTCAGGAAATGATGAGGCTAATCCTGACACTACTTGGGGAAGATGATTCCAGCAAAGGAGAAAAATAAAATATGAAGCTCTCCTTATTCAGACTATCAGCACAGCTCTAATATGGTTTTGGAGCCTAGCAGATCCTTACAGCCTGATGAAGGAGTGCAGTGAGGATCAGCCTACAAAGACCCTGTCAAGTGGCACAAGGCCATCAACACAACAGAAAGCTAATGTGGTTTCCCACGATTACATTCAGGGTCTGAACCCTGAATTTGGGGTATATTCTGATCCCATCTACGGAGGTGGGCAGGAGACAAAAGAGATTCAATGTACCCACAAATTTGGACATGGGTAAATGAGGTGTTACGGAGATGGAGTTGATTTATAGCTGGAGTGGTGCCACTCTATCTTCATCTCTGGGGATGCATGGATATTTGGCGTTTGACTCTGGGCCAAGATAAGGGCAGTGGATTTATGCGTTCCCGTGTAAGGTCCAGAAACCCTCCTGGTAGCCCCCAATAGTTTCTTTACTGATGTTTTGCAAGTAGCTGAACTAGTTTGACAAGGCTGGCTTCAAGCTTGTGTGAATAAGGGTTTAGAAGACCCCACGCTGAAAGCCTCCTCCATGGATGGCTGTCCTGAAACAGATTCCTGGCACAGATCTGTCAGTTCAAGACATATGAAGCACATTCTGTATATGTGCCTGGGGCCATGGGGGCTTGTGCTGCGGAATGCCTCCGGGACTCGGGATGGATACCGTTATTCACTCTCTCCTATGCATACATCCTTTGCTTTAAATAAAACCACATATGAGTGTATTCTGTGGAATCATTTCAAATATCCAAACTGGGTAAAACAGTACAGGTGCCAATGTAAAACAGAGCTATCACACCAGGGTTACAATATGTGCACCTGGGTAGGTCTGGAGAGACAGGGACGTGTATCCAGTGGTCTCCCTGCATGGAAACCAGATCACTCTGCTCACTCCAGCAGTCTCCGATTTTCCATACAAACTGATTATCTTCATGTTGATGCACACTGTCATATAAATGCAAATGCTTTAGTTTTCAAAAAAAAATGAGTGGCTATAGTTTTTAACAGAGATTCAGGGTATTTTTGGTTACCTGACTGGGAAATTAATATAGTGACATATATTCTGGAAAAGCTCCAGTTACACTTAAGCGTCTTTTTGTTAAGATTAGGGGAATGGGCTTTCATTCGTTTTGCTCACTGATGGATCTCTAGCACTTACAATGGTGACTACTATTAATATATGGAAGGCATTTAACAAACACATGTGGAAAGGATACATAAAGATAGTGTTGAATTTAAATACTGTTTTGTGCTTGATCCCATATCCTGCCTATCGCTGCATGGATTAGGGCATTTTAATTATATCTTAGTGACATGTAAAACATCAGGAAGGAGAGATGAGAAAAAGATAAGTGCATCAAGTTAAAAAAGAAATATCTGAAACCAACAGAAATGATAACAGTAACTGTTCATAAACAAGTCTGGGACTAAGGTAGCAGAAGTTTTCACTAAACTGCGAGTAAATCATAGAAGCATAAGCCTGCATTTTTAAGATTGCTCTCCTAGGGACTGTCTCACTGCAATTTCCCACTATTTTGAAATAGCCAAACATGTGGATGTGGATAAAAGTAGATATTTATTGCTTTTTAGGCACCCAGAATACATTCACCTTTCTTTAGGAAAAACATGCTAAAATCGCACTTGGAGAATTGCTTATTTTTTTTCATAGGCCATGTAGGGCAATGGAGAAATGGCAATTTGCTCATCCTTAGCCTCTAAGATGCTGAAAGTTCTGAACCATGCCCTTTCTGGTGCTGGGGTTTAAAATTCCCATGTAATTCTTTAATTCCCCATAGGTCCTTGAAATGAATAACAACTTTACTTAAAATTGCCAGACTAAGTTTCTTTTGTCTATAGCCAAACTTTGATCATGTATGTTAGAGAAATGGGGTATGTCAGATACTCTTCAAGATGTAGTTAGTTGTCTACATTTAAAAGTAAATGAAACGGGAAGATATAGCTAATGAGTATGGGAGAAGCTGTGAGTTTTCAACTGCTTCTGAGAATTCATGTAGATTGTGTCTTGTATCATAACATGCTTCAGGTAAAATAATTAGAAGCAGAGAAATTCTGCCCAAGCCCATGTATTGTTGCTTTTGTTGGAGAGGAAACGTTTTCCCTTGCCTTACAAAGGTTCTTTCAGCTGGTCTAATGATCAAATTGACATGAGACAGATTGAGAGGAGGGAAACAAATTTAATTTAATACATATGGGGACTCCACATACATGAGAGGTTTTGAAGACAGAAAGGTAAAATGAGGTACATAGTCCATCATGAGCCAGAGAGTGAAATAGGGGCCTGGGGCTTAGGAGAAAAAGAGGAGAATTCATAGGACAATAAGAAGAACAGATGTTCATGTTCAGTAATTAGATGTTTGCCCTGCCATAAGATAGGTCACAAAAAGTGATTTCTGGTAATAACTCATTATGGCCAAGGCCCCCGATTTACATACTTTAAAGAAGAGGTAGATGTTTCTCTTGGGCCTGTAGGGTCTCCATTGCTTTTAACTCAAAGTATTCCTCATGCCAAAGTGGGTGAGGCCTGCTCTGAACCCCTTCATTGCAGTTCCCAGCTCTTTCTCTGTTCAGTATTTGACCTCAAAGAGTCAAATACAACATCAGCCGTCATGGCTTGAGCCTTCCTCAGCGTCAAATGTTAATGAAAGCAGGAGGCTGCTGACAGACCTTTTTTAAATAAAATTGAACCACTTTAGTTTGTATTCTGGTATTCCAGGTATCCTGTGTCATGATTCCACATTGTGATGTGATTTTTAATAATGTATAATTTGGTCCTTGTGCCCTATTCAGCAGAGCTCATAAAACCCTTGGAATTTCCTAAGTGAGAAGAGCCATCAAGGTGTTTTGATATTCATAGCAAACCCCTTTCAACTACTCTTGAGTTTTTATGTTAATGAGGTAACTTTTAGAAGGCTCCTAAGGATGGGGCTGGTTGCCAGGGAAACCAACCTTGTGATTAGAGGGTTGGAACTTTCAGCCCTACTCCCTCCCCCCACCCCTGCCCTCCAGATTGGGGAGAGGGGCTGGAGGTTGAGTCAATGGCCCATGGCCACTGATGTGATCTATCATGCCTACAGAATGAGGCCTCCATAACAATGCAAAAAGGATGAAGCTTAGTGAGCTCCCTTTGATAGACACATGGAGGTGCTGGGAGAGTGGCTTGCTCCTTCCCACACACCTGCCCATCTGGCTGTTCCTCAATGATATCCTTTTATAACAAGCTGGTAATTTAGTAAATAAGCTGTTTCTCTGAGTCTTGTGAGCTGCTCTGGCAAATGAATTGGACTTGGGGAAGGAGTCATGGGAATCTCTAATTTATAGCCAGTCAGCCAGAAGAAAGGACAGGTGACAACCTGAACTTTTGATTTGTATCAAAGTGAGGGACCACAGTCTTATGGGACTGAACCCTTCACCTGTGGTACCTGACACTATCTTCCGGTGGATAGTGTCAGAACTGAGTTACATTTGTGGAACTCCAAGTCGGTGCCCGCTGAGAATTGGAGAATTGCTTGGTGAGGGAAAAACCCTCACACATCTGGTGTCAGAGTGTTGTGAGTGGGGTAGTAATGTGAAAGTGAAGGAGAGACACATGGAAAGAGTGGGTGTTTCCCCACCCATTGCACATGGTAGTTTTTAACTAAAGTATTATCATTTGCTGACAACCGTTTGAGATTCGTTTACATTTTAAATATGTGATTATTTCATTATTAAAATTATTTAATTCAATGATTTTAAAATGACTTCCTCCAATTTTTTTGTATTTCCCAATTCTTTCCACAAATTGAAAGATTGGATAGTATATAGGGCCTCGTAAATCAATACTTTCAACTCCACCACTGTGTTTCTAATTTAGCAAGTGTCAAAAATACTTTGAACAACAATTTCAAAACTTATTTTCTAACTCCCAGGTTTGGGAGTTCAAATTACCACAAAAACAAAACAAAATATCAAGCAACTTTCTAACATTTAGGACATACCAAATCACATTATAACACTGATCTTTTTTTTATTTTTTTTATTTTTTTTATTTTTAGCTGAGCCATCCTGCTACCTGTTGGCAGCTCAGCTGCAGCTCAGCTCAGGCTGGACATCGAACTGCTGTTACTCAGAGCTCAGCTCGCACTCTTGAGCGAGCTCTTAACCAACTGAGCCACTCCACCGGCCTAAAATTGATTGTTTTAAGCTATGGATCATGAACTTACATATGTATGTTTTCATTTGAAGGCACCCTACTGTGGTCATATAGCAGCCTAGCTGTCTAACCCCGTGCACCTGTCCTTAACAACGGATCCTCACAGAGACAGTACTTTCATTACTTTTATGGCAATTCCCCATAGGACCCCAAGAAAGAGAGCAGGCTATTCAAAGACAGGTACAACCCTAGCTGAAGACAGGGCAACCCAAGCCAGACACAGTCCAGGGGTTACCATGGGAGGAGTCATGGAGATGAAGAATATGGGCAGAAGACCCCTTGTCTACAATGCTAACAGCCTGCCTGAGAAGTGAAACCTGAACAAGTGATAACATCTGTCCTCCATGCATTCTTGCCCTTAGACCTCTTAGTGAGCAGTTTCTGTCTCCTAGGAGGTGCACATATACAGGTCATGGGACTTTCGGTAAAGGCAGCCTGCAGGCCATGGGGTGATTTGAGCTAAGTTCTCTGGAATGATGTATGGGACTTACAGACCGTGGAAAAATACAATGCTACTTCCTTGTGTATATCCCAGTAAAAGTTGCAGTCAAGCTTGATTTGGGGCTCTTTGTCCTAGAGGCACTGAGTTTCCTGGCTAGCACAGCTTTTGAACTATCCTTTGTCTCTTGCCTATCATTTCTGTTTCTTAGTCTCCGTCGGCCCTCTCGAAGTGTCCAACCCAGTCGTGCTTGACGTGACACCCTACTCCACTATTCTTCTAGGTACTAAGGGATTAACTGGCTTTCGAGCAGTTTCTAGAATCAGCCTCACCCAAATCCACAGCACATTCAGATCTGAGATTTTGCACAGTGATGTTTTTACCCCGGTGCCTTCAATACACTGCCCTAATATAGACTTTCTGTGTGCTATCTTTCTCCTGGCTGAAACAGATCATCCCCTCCTAAGAATATAATATAAAGAAGTCAATTCATAAACTATTCGATTGCTGAAAATTGCTCAAATTCCCACCTAAATAGGATTGAGCTGGGTCTGCTATTTTCTCTCTTAAGAACATGATTTTGGAAAAATGAAAAGAATCTGAAAGTTGGTGAGGTTTAAGAGAGTCCATGCAGGAAACAAAATTTAGAGAAATCCAAACTATGAGAACACTGAAAATACAAGTACAAAGATGCTATTACATTGTACAAAGTTCTAGAAACGTTTACTCAATGGAGTATGAGGAATTTGGCTAAAAGGGTCCAAAGGCTTGAAATAGAGAAAGAGAATAATCAAGCCATGTAAAAGCAAATCCTGTGAATTATGATTCGCAGACTCTTAACAGTGGGGTCTTCTGTCAGTTATCAGTTGATTGCCTCTTTGCTCCAAGTTCACCCTGGATTGCCTGCTCCGCAGTGATGGAAGTTAGCCCTGTAATATTTTGTCAGCTGGCACAGAATCGAGTTTGTCAGTCCAGAAGAGGAATAGGTTTCCTTTTCTAATGTGCTCCTCTTACCAGGCTCCTGTGAGGGAGTGTGCGTGTGTGTGTGTGTGTGTGGTGGTGGTGGTGGTGGTGGTGGTGGTGGTGGTGGTGGTGGTGGTGGCAGCTTTCCCAGCACTAGGCTCTTACAGTGCATAGCGAGCAGCTGTTACATCAGGCATCTTTACATCAGGATGATATGGATGACTCACTCAAATGGCTTTCTATGAAGTACCAATACATGGTTCCTCTCCATGGTACCTCTTCCCTGGCATCTCAGGAGGCAGAATTTTGCCAACATAGAATCTCAGCAAGCTTCTCCACCAGCCACTGATCTATAGCTGCAACTTCTTCAATGAGATCTTTATCTGAGCCTGGGGTGGGGTGGAAGACTATTGTTTGGGTGCTCTCTCAGCCCTGGGCCTAGTGGCTGCTCCTTACATTTGCTATTCCTGAGTTTTGTTTTGTTTTGTTTTTGTATTCCAATCCCCAGTTAAAATTAAGAATTGTTTATATTAAACTTCCCCTATCCAGATTACTATACTCATATACTTTGCTCCCTGATTGGACTCTGACTGATACAGAAGGCAACAGAATAGCTTCATTGATTGTCCTCCATAAGGCCTGCTAACAGGATAAAATATGATCCATTCAGGAGATTCTCATGTATTTATTAGTCTTGTAACTCCAGAAGGTACATATGGCTCATTTGCTATATGAAATCATATTTATACTTATTCATATCTCTTAAATCAGGGAAGGGGGCCGTATCAAGGAAGAAATTAGAGGGAGTAAATACATAACTTTGCAAACATTCTCACATTGTTTTATTTTTTTTAAAAAATGTATCATCACCTTTGTTTTATTGTCAGTAATTAAGAACTCCCATTTACAACCCAAGATCTTCAAGCTTCTCTTCTAATTTAACTGGGAGTGTACCTGGTTAATTCTTTTCAAATTTCTCAGCAATTGCTGCAGTGTCAAATGTTGGGCCAATAAGGGTCTTTTCTTTCCCAGTTTGAGTCTGGAAATTTGTAACTTTCTAGAGAGTAAACACAAACATCTGCGTTCAACCACTCCTTGTGGAAAGCAAGGATTTGCAATAAATGTGTAGATGATGGTGATGATGGTGTACAAAGGCATTCAGCTAACCTTTGCTAAAACAAAGCCCAAACCAAATCTCTTCTAGTCCCCTAAATATGGGAGTATTCTGTGGATATTCTGTGGTCATTACTTTTGCAGCATCCAAGTGGGAATTTGTATATTCCTAGGCAATGGATTTCTTTGTTTGAGATTTGAATTCTGAAATTCTTATGTGGACCTATATCACTCAAGCTTTTCTACTCTGTCCTTGAACTTTATTAGTTTGTCCCATGCCCAGAGACTTGCTAGAGTTGCCTTCTTTTCCTCTTCAACTATGATTAATTTTGCCAACAGAAAGAATTAGAAATTAACTAGGTAGTTTTTAAATCCATCATTATTCTTTCTGCGTATTCATTTATACTCTTCTGTTCTTTCTGTTCAAGTCCAGCAATATCTGACAGGCATCGCTTGGTCTTTGTGTACCACATGCACTGCTGCTCTGGTTGAACTATAATTTATAATCCCATTCAGCAGCCACTGCCCTAACCACAGTCCATGCAGTCAAGCGATCATCTGCAGAGACATCAGTTGGTATAATTTTGCATCTAGTAACAATCTCTGGTACCAACATTGCAGGTTCACATTTTAAAATGGCCCATTACTGATTATGACATATTCTGACCATAATTCAGAATCCCTTTCCCTGGTCCTTGACAATGTAATTATTGAAAAAAAAAATCAAGTTATGTCGCGTCATGCATGTCTGGGTCTGGCTTCCTCGAGAGGATCAATGGGGACTCAGAAACAGAAATAAAGAGCAAGAGTCAAGCAATGTGAGCCAGGGGTCTCAGTGTGTGATGGACAAAGAGCCCAGAATCTGGTCAGACTGCAGCTTTTATTGAGTACACACAGGGAAGGAACTTTGTTCTTTCCACAGCCTGTGATTCACATATGTCACCCAAATCTCCCTATGTCCCACAGACCACCTCAGCTGAAAGACTTCTGACCAATACATCAATGCCTCCTAGGGGAACAGTTAATGATTCACTATGACACTTAGAGGCAAGAATGCAAGGAGGACTCATGTTATCTCTTGGGAAGATTTCTCTTCTCTGGCAGGCTCTTAGCTTTGCAGATAAGGGGTTACAGGCCCTTAGGCCCCTTATGTTTCACCTCCTTGATTCCTCCCAGGGTACCCCCTGGGCGACACCTGACTTGGGCTGCCCTAATGTGCATATTTTAGGGTCTTGCCCATAGTTGACTGTCCCACCCTCTCTCTTGGGGTCCCTTGGGGTTTTCCCATAAACATAGTGAAAATCCTGCCCCCCGTGAGGCTCTGCTGTTAAGGACAAATGCAGGGAGGCAGATGGTGAGGCTGCTGTGAGGCCACAAAGTTATTAATTGCAACTAGCCTGCACCAACAGTTCTAAAAACTGAAGGATTATAAAATATTTAGTTTGATTGAGGAATCAGGCAGAATTTTGAACTAATTTAACCACCCTGATATTGAAGTGTTTGTATTATCTCCCTCTACATGATCGCAATTTCCAAATAAATTTAGGGTCTTTGGAAGTTGGACGTAATAGATCATTTTTACTTTAAACACTTCCAGCAGGACAATTTTAGATGTCCACAATTTAGTGAATCAGTGTTATGCTACATCAAGTTCCAATTTTCTAGTTAGTGTCTACAATCTCTAATGATAGGTTATCTCCAATTTGCAACACCAAGTTCAGAATATTTCTACACTGTCTCTTTGGCTTTCTCATGTTATTCAAGAACCATCTTTTCATGTTATTCAAGAACAATTTTTAATCAAGGATACTGGTGAATATAATATTTTGGTCCCAAAAGTTGGACAGCAGCAAATGAAAATTGTCTTCAGAATCTATTTACCAGCATATGGTTTTATTACATAGATTAGGTTCTGTGTGGATTCACATTGATGGTCAAAATAATTTAAATGGAATTTAATTTGCCTTTAGTCTGTCAAAGAATACTAGCCATATCCATTATACCAACAGCATCCCTCAAAAACTCTTCCCCTTGCCAATTGGTATGTCTTCTGTAGTTATTCCAAGCCCCTAACTTGACAAATCTTTAAATTCTTTCAGTTATAGCCTCGTCTGGTTCTTCTTTTTCTTCTCTTCACTTTCCATATTTCCTTATTTAGCAACTAGGCTAATTTTTCCCCCTGGGCAGAAGTTAGTAGAAATATGTGAATGTTCAAACACTGACATTTTTGCCCTGTTGCAAAATAATCTACTCTTATTTAAAGTAGCCTGATTTTTTTTTTCTCTTATTGTGGTAAAATATGGTAACCTGCTTTTCGTCAGTGTGTGCTATGACCAGAGTCATACATAAATGCCCATCTGAAAAGGAATTTCATGTTAAAAGTGTCAACATATGAAGTAAATATTTTGTACAGTCTTTTCCATTGAAGTACCTTCCATGAGAAAATCAAAGTTTAAATGCATGCTTTTCTCAGTATTCTGTTTTGTAAGTCAGAATTTTTATTCATCCAGGAAATGCAGTCTAGGAATTCCACTAATGCAAATATTAAACATCTAGATTTAGAGTATATTCAAGGTCATTGGGCACTAGTTTCATATTAATTTACAGTTTTCAAGGGGAGAAAGTAATACTCTACTTATAAGATTTCTGTCTAATCTTTGTGCTACTCTTAGCTTTTCCAATGAAAGAAAATCATAAAATTAAACTAAATTTATCTAGTTAGAGATTTTTTTTTTGTTATGAATTGTATGTGTCCTCCCAAATTCCTATGTTAAAGCCCTACCTACTGATATGATAATATTGGGTTGTCGAAAAAGTCATGACACATTTTTGCAATGAAAAACATAGAAAAAATACGTCGTGACTTTTTCAAGAACCCAATATTTGGAGGTCAGGCCTTTGGGAAGCAATTTGGTTTAGCTGAAGTTATGAATGCGGGGACTTCATGATGGAATTTGTGTGCTTAAAATAGGAAAAAGAGAACAGAGCTTGCTTGCTCTCTGTCTGCCATGTAGGGACATGGGAGATGTAGCCATGGGGACGTCAGGAAGTGTGTCCTTCCCAGGAGCCTTAATCTTGGACTTTCCTACCTCCAGGACCATGAGAAATAAATGTCTTTTGTTTTAGTCACCCAGTTGACATAAATGAAGGTATTCCATATTTTGAGTGCTTGTGCCATATAATAATTCTACCTAGAGTGTATAGAATTCAAAAGCATGCATTACTTTTGACACTTCCAAAGGAGCAAGAAACTGTCACATTGCATGTTCACCTTAGCTCCCCATACCCGACTCTTTGATGTAATCAGACCTGTGGAAAAGACCTTTCCAGAACAGTAAGAAGCTGTGCATACTGTAGTGTCAAAGTGAGAAATTCATTGTTGGGTAATGTCAGAAAACATGATTCCCCATCAAGTGAGCTTGCTAACGTATTTTTAAAAATCTATTGGGGATATAAAAACACTAATATTTCTATTTTGATTTATAGTGAACAAAATCAGAGGGGCTAATTTAATTTAGAGTCTTATGTATTTTTCCAACCATTATGAACATGCTGCATATTAGGTGATTTTATATTTTTTTAAACAGTAACTGTCAATGTGATTGCTATTATACTGTTAATGATTTGAGACAGAGAGCTTTGTTCCTGTGAAGAAGATGGTAAATTAATGAACCTGATGCAAACAATTTGGTTCTAAAAGTTGATGCTTTAAATTATACCCTGTGGCTACAAGAAGTTAAATATTTTGGAAGAACAAACTTGACCCAAATGCAATCTTAACAATTTGTGAGAAATGAAGTAATCTTGTCCCCCACCACACTTTCTTCCACTCTGACAGAATTGATTTGATAAAAATAAAATCTAATTTTTGCCCCAGATTTAAACGTTTCCAAGTCCCCCAAGTGATTCTCAAAACCTTGATGAAGTTTGCATTTGTCTTTAGACAGGAGAGAATGAAAAAGACAATGTCACAATTTGTGGATAAAACAATATGTTCAATTCATCAAACTGCCCTGTGTTTTTACATAATTTTCTAATTTTGTGATTTTAAAATGGCAATTAAAGTTTTGAAATAAGGGTGCTATGAAGGGTGTTATTTCCTAATTTGTAAAACAACAAACTGACAGCTTTATAGGTTCATTCTCATCTTTTCATTTCTATTTTTCTTTTCTTTGCTCTTTTTTTTTTTTTAACTTTTTTTTCTTTTACTTTACCTATCTGTGAATTTAAATTGTTGTAATCACTGGTCTAGTCAGTGAAGTTAAAAATCCCCAAGAATGATGTTCCATACTCATCTTTTTTTTTTTTTAAGGTTTTATTGAGGAATTGGGGGAGGGGAACAATGTTGGGGAACCGGGGAAGGAGAACAGACAAGTTGCTGTCCTTTTGTTCTTCAGTCTAGTTGTGGAGGACGTTGCTTCACTGGCCCGTGCTGGCTTCATCACCGCACTCGTTCCAGGTGAGGGATATCGGTGACCGGCCTCTGGACAGCTGCTCACAGCGGCTCTTGGCAGCTCACGCTGGCTGCCGGCCACTCACTGTAGCCCATGGCAGCCACTGCAGCAGGGGCTGCAGCTATGTCGTCCCAGGGCTCACAGCAGCCCAGCTCCAGGTGGAGCTGTTGTTCACCATCTCTAGCTGTAGAGGGCAGTGTCACTGGCCCTCACATGTGGGATCCGAACTGGTGCAGGTCCCAAGCTAGCTTCCAACCAACGCGCTACTTGGCCAGCCCCTCCATACTCATCTTTTATAATCTCTAAACAAATGTATACCATTCAGCCATATCCAACTCTTCTGTATTGCTTCTAAAGATGCTTTCTTACCTGTGTCCTTCACATGCATTGTATTTTTTTTTAAAGTTGTAACTCATACTATAATACACTAGCATCTCAGACACTTTCAAATGCTTTTCCTCTCTACTCTCTTGATATAGCCTGTCATTGCACTTACTACATTGCATTATAATTTTTTGAAGTACTTGGCTTCCACAGCATGGAGAGCTTCTTGAGAATTGGGACCATGCCCTATGCATTCTTGCATTTTCATTTCCTGGGATATAATGTATACAACAGTCATTCAATGACAACTTTATGCATGAATTCCTGAACAAATGAGTGACTGAATGAATGACTCATGATAGCTATCACTAGCTCTGACAAAATTATCATGAATGCAGCTTATTTGCTAATTGCACAAAGAAGAGTTTTAAATCTTTATGTTATTTGATTTGGAGATTTTCAACTCTGGGCTTCAAGAGTTGTGGAGCTTTACAAAATCTGTGTTTGGTCCTCAATCTTAGAAAGTCTGATCTGTTGTTTTGGGGTGGATTCTGGTAAAAAAAAAAAAAAAAAAAAAATATATATATATATATATATATATATATATATATATATATATATATATATTCCTTTGTTTATTTTAATTTTTCCTCATGATTCAAATATGCCATTAGGCTGAGAACAAAGTGGGTCAGTAATTTCTTTTTTCTTATTTTTTGGATCAGTAATTTCTAAATCAAGTCTAATACTGTAATTGGTTCAACATTGGGAGCTCCAGGATACAAATAAAAGTACAGATATATGTGCTTAACTTGAAGCTTAGAATATATTTTGATTAACTTTAGAGTGCCAATTTGACAATTATGCATACTTGCTTTGTGTGTAATTTTATTCTAGTTTAATTATGTCTGCAACACTTAGTCTCATACAGAATTTAGGACATTTACCAACATTGAGGATGTTGTTAACTACCACTCTGACCTTGAAAACTAAGTAATAATAGGCAAGATGACTAGTGCGTATGATGGGGTTGGAGTCTACAACTGCAAATAAATTCTGCTTTGATGTCAGTGCTACAGTATCTATATTGTGATTTAGGGAAGTTTTGATATCTTCAGCTCAACCAAAACTTGACTTGAATAGGGAGTATTGCTGTGATTTGATTAATCTAGTGACAGTTTGTGGTTTCACTTTTCGAGAAGGACAGTAAAATAAGATTTAGTTGTAATGATATGTACAGTATGGCGTTTCATAAAAACCTTATCTCCTAAAATGCCTGAATAACTTTCCAAGTGGTAAGAAAGAAGAAAAAAATCAGGATTTATGACAAAAATAATAAAGGAGTTTCTGCTGTTGAGGACTGCCTGTGCTGCTGGAACTCCAAAAGCACGCACTAAAATGAAACAGTCTTGATGCAGCTGCCTATCTAATATTACCGCTCTCACTTGATTTGTGGAACAGCATCCATACAGATATGAGTTTCCCAACATCATTGTCAATATGATTATAGGCTATGTGTCTTGGTTTTCAATCATTATGGACAGTTTCTGGACAATTCATAGAACATTAATGTACACATCAAGGTTTTATGACTTTTCTCTATATTTTAGCAGTTAAAATGATGTACTCAAATATCAAATGTCCATGTTAAAGCAAAGATCCAATAATTAGCATGAATATTATTGATACATATCAATACTATGATAAATAACATGAATCAATGTGAATGTACGATAGGGTTTCTCAACTTGGGTTCTTGGATTAGATGAAATGTAGTTATTGGTAGTGTGAGTGATTAGAATACAAAAGAAAAAGTTATTTTTGCATTTTGTACAAGGCGATGTCCGTCGCCGGGGTGGATCATCCCCACTATGAAATGATTAGAGGTTTCCATTCACTCAGAGCGGTGTGCATAAGCTCTGTGCTCATTTGTTTGTGCTCGTCCTCAGCTTGTGAGGCCACAGGGGAGAGGCTGTTCATAATTGGTAAGATCTTACTACACAGAGGAGATGAGAGGAGGCGATGACATGAGACTCTCCCTCCCAATTATCCACCTTACCCTCTCAGGCACCATTGATTGGTTTAGGATGATCACTGGAACAAACACGCTCCACCATTGTAAAAGAAGTCAGAGGGCAAGTGTCATTCAGAAGAAGGGATGTTTATACGTTGCGACCAGCTTTCCCCTTTGATGTTTTGCTATAGTTGCAAGAATTATGTAGTGTGGATTGTATGGGTTAGAAGTGAATTGTATTGTGAGGTTTTCATATTTTATTTTTTTGTAATTTTCTCCTTTATTTCCAACATGCTTCTGTTTTATATCTTATTACTCCACCCCACTCCCACCCACCCACCCCCCTTTTTTGTTTTTAACAAAGATACCTGAGAGTTGAGTGTGGTGGTTTTGAAGATGACATGTGAAAGAAAGAGAATTCTAGGCCTAAACCCATTAACAATTATGTCAAGGTTGGCAATGAACAATTGTAATCTTGTGAATCATTTCAGAAGTATAACAAGGAACACGCACACTCACAAAAGCCTGCCATCGCAATGATGTATTTTTTTATCCATGGGCTTCTCCTGGGCCAGTAATCCAGGTTTCCTATTCCACTGTGTGGCAAATAAACTAAAAATGCAGGGATAGCTCCAGCAAAATTGAAACTATACCTCATTACAAGTCACACCTTTTGACACATAAAGGGGCTGATTATTTTAAATGGATATTAGAATCACAAAACAAACTAAAGTTTTCATTTTAAAAAGTGACTTTAGTGCAAAGTCTCAGGAAGAAAGTTAATTAGCAGGCAAACATATTGGCCAGAGAAGGAAAAGTCAGACAGTTTGTGAGAACCTAATAATGGCAGTATGTACAATTATAGTGCTTAAAATGCCAGGACAAGACACATACAGTATGAGAACCTGCAAAGGTTCCACTCCTGAATACTATAATAGACATATTGATATCATGCCACATCATGAAGTTTTATGTAATCATGTGCAAAACAACAGCTCCTTTCGCAGGCTGCTGAGTCCTGAGATGTCCCCAGTACATGCCATGCTGTAGTCTTTGTAAGAATGTGACTGATGGTGAGATTCGAACTTTTTTTTTTTTTTTCCCTACTACAAAGAGCAGACTGAAACAAAGGCCAAGATGCTTTTAATGTTTTTCCTCTCATCTGCAAACAAAGAGTCTGTCTTAAAGGGACTGTGTTGACATCTGTGCTGATGGTACCCTATCATTGCTCAGTTCCATGAGAGGTTTTATATCTCTTTAAATAAAAGAAAATCTTGATGTGGTCACAACAATGCTTTCTTCATGGAGAAATACTGGTGACTAAAGCTCTTGGTG
Source organism: Aselliscus stoliczkanus (assembly GCA_033961575.1). Lineage (NCBI taxonomy): Eukaryota > Metazoa > Chordata > Mammalia > Chiroptera > Hipposideridae > Aselliscus > Aselliscus stoliczkanus. The sequence continues at coordinate 52,321,150 of CM066735.1, forward strand.
GTGACATTTTTTAAAAAAGCATTCTGAATAATGCCACAAAATTACTTTATTAAACAAAGACCATTTTACTTGAGATTATTTTTAAGATGGGTGTACACCTGGTGAAAGCAGATACAATTGCTGCATACACAAATCTGGTGGCTTCGTAGATGAATGGTGTGACTCAGCACGGTGTTTCGGCAGGTAGGTGAATTGGAGGAAGGAGTGCGCTAAGGGAAATAAAAGCCTTGATTCAGTGGAGGATTTCAAGATGAAGTGTGGCTACCGATACTGTCTGCTTAGCAGATGCGTTTGCACACATGGACTAATTTAGGCTTTTGTGAAATCTTGCAGAAAATGTTGTAAAAGGAAACAGAATCTTGGAAAATCAGCTGCACAAGGAAATTAAAGTGTTTCCACTCCGTGCTTGCACTTGAGAATGTGAAAGCGAATCGACAAGTCTCAAGTGTTGTTGAAACCCCGCTTGGAAGGGGTGTGGGAGGGTATTGAAGAGGGCATGTCCTCCCTGGGAATGCTGGGTAAGGATAGCTGAGGGACCCTTTCTCTGAACCTTCTGCTCAGACTGAGAATTAGACTCTGAGGCAACAGGAAAAACTTTGCCAGCTGCAGTGGAACATAGACTGAAGGTGGGATTTGCGATCTGCCCCTGCACAGGTTCTGGAATTCTGTGAAAGAAGGGTATTTGACACTCACAGAAATCCAATAAATATTTCACTGTAATTTTCAACATCTTACATATGTAAACAGACATTTTATTGTTTAACAGGTATTAAAAGCAAGGGAAGAAACAACCTTATTTCAGTTCTCTGTGCTTAAGTTCTACCTACAATTGAGTATTTGTGCAACAAAAAACAAGGACAGGTTTCATAAAAAATAAATAAATATATTTCATTTAAAAATAACACTTTTTAATTTTTATTTTTTTTAATTTTTTTTTTTTAGCTGAGCCATCCTGCTACCTGTTGGCAGCTCAGCGGCTGCTCAGCTCAGGCTGGGCATCGAACTGCTGTTGCTCAGAGCTCAGCTCACACTCTTGAGGGAGCTCTTAACCAACTGAGTCACTCGGCTGGCCCTTAAAAAATAACACTTTTAATGCATATAGTGGCTTATAAAAAGGATCAAGAAACCAATTTATATGCATAATAATTTAGTAGTTTCTAGGATTATATTTGAAATTGATCATGATGTTGAGTAACAAAATATATTTTCGAAAGTCTTATGTAAAGTTATGTCTTAGGCAATATTTTTATTGATATTGCCTTTTTGTAGTTTTACTACTTAACATGTCAATAAAATTTCATGTTGTATATAACATTGATTAAATAATTTCCAGCCTATAGTTAAATGAAACCTACCAAACCTATGTTTAGAAAAATAGAAATCTTATTTTGGCTTAAGTGTGTTATTTAACAGAAATGTATTATATTTACATAATGAGTTTTTAAATTTATGTAAAGAAGAAAAGTAGTTTCAAGAAAGTGAGCCAAGTTTAAATTTTTCCTTTTTGCAGTGGTTGGTAAATTTTTCATATTTTAGTTTTAAATATGGGGAAAAAAACACCTAGCACATACCATGTACCACATATTACATGTTATGTACCATATACTACATCATAAAAATTTCATAAAGTAGAAATTTATGATAATACTTTAAGGCCTACTTGGGTAAGGTTATTTTAAAAAGTTAATTCTCATAGGAAATTAAAGAAAAAAGCTGAAACTGAAGTTTACAACAAATTTGTACTTTTTAATCCCTTCCCCTTTTTCACCCATTCCCCCCAACCTCCCTTCCATTTGGAAACCATCGAAATGTTCTCTGTATATATGAATTTGTTTCTGTTTTTTTGTTGTTGTTCATTTAGTTTGTTATTTATTGTAGATTCCACATATTAGTGAAACTATATGGCATTCGTCTTTTGCTGTCAGATTTACTCCACTCAGCGCAGTACCTTCTAGGTCCATCCATGTTGTTGCAGATGATGAGATTTCCTTCTTTTTATGGCTGAATAATACTCCATTGTATGTACTTCCTCTTCTTTATCCTTTCATCCATTGATGGATACCCAGGTTGCCTCCATATGTTGGCTATTGTAAATAATCCTGCAGTGAACATATGGATGCACATGTCCCTTCAGAGTAGTGTTTTGGGTTTCTTCAGGTAAGTACCCAGAAGTGGGATTACTGGGTCCTTGTTATAAAGCCTTTTTTTTTTACGTTTATTTTGCTTGGTATATGTATTGTTACCCCAGGTTTTTTTCATTTTCCATTTTCATGAAGTATCCTTTTCTATCCCTTTACTTTTGCTCTCTGTGTGTCTTTTGATCTGAAGTGAGTTTCTTATAGGCAGCATAGGTGAGGGTATTCTTTTCTTATCCACTCAGCCACCCTATGTCTTTTGATTGGAGCATTTAATTAATTTACATTTAAAGAACTTGTTGATAGATATGTAGTTATTGACATTTAATTATTCATATTTTTGATCTTTTTTTTCTTCCTCTTAAAGAAGGCCCTTTAACATTTCTTATAATACTGGTTTGGTGGTGATGAACTCCATTAGCTTTTTGTTGTCTGGGAAACTCTTTATCTGTCCTTCTTTTCTAAGTGGTAGTTTTGCTATGTAGAATAATCTTGATTGTAGGTCCTTGCTTTTCATCATTTTGAACATTTTGTGCCAATTCCTTCTGGCCTGCAAAGTTTCTGTTGAGAAATCAGCTGACAGTCTTATGGAAGCTCCCTTAGGTAACTAACTGCCTTTCTCTTTCTGCTTTTAAGATTCTTTCTTTGTCTTTAACTTTTGGCATTCTAATTATAATGTGTCTTGGTGTGGGCCTCTTTGGATTCATCTTGTTTGGGACTCTCTGCACTTTCTGGGTTTAAATATCCATTTCTTTCACCAGGTTAGGGAAGTTTTATTATTTTTTTCAAATAGGTTTTCAATTCCTTGCTCTCTCTCTCTTCTCCTTCTGGTACCCTTAGGATATGAATGTTGTATGCTTGGTGCTATTTCAGAGGTCCTTTAAACTACCCTCATTTTTTTGAATTATTTTTCTTTTGCTGTTCTGATTGGTTGTTTTCTGCTACCTTATCTTCAAAATCACTAATTTGATCCTCTGCTTCATCTAATCTCTTTATTCCCCCTAATGTATTCTTCATTTCAGTTATTGTGTTCTTCATTTTTTCACTGGTTCTTTTTTTATATTTTCAATCTCCATTTTTATGTTATCTATCTTGTTGTTGAAATTCTCACTGAGATCATTCCCTGAGGTTCTTAGAAAAGAGTTTTTCAAGAAGAATTCCATAAAAGAAAAATACCTAGACATGGGAATTCTTGTGCTTCCTCTACATATTATGGAAATCGATGAAAGAACAAATTATAAATTTCAGGGACCTTAGAAAGCTAATTCAAGTTCATAATGATGTACTTCTACTTATCATCACTGTAACTGCAATAGTAATTATGTAAATATATGCAAAGAAAAGAAGAAGGAAGGAAGGAGGGAGAGAGGGAGGGAGAGGGAGGCAGATGGGAAGAAAGACTAAATTAAATTGAAATAAATAGATCCCTTGAATTCTCCAGTATGACTTGGTCCTTTTCTATCTCTCCATGCAAGAGATCTGGCAGTGAACATAATCTTCCTGACATTTCCCTCTTTTACCGCTCCTCTTATAACTTTTATTTGGAGTAATAAAAATAGGCAATCTGTATTATATGCACAGGGATCTTGTTCACATATGTTGATGATATGTGTTCCTTCTTTTGATTTATCAGTAGGAGAAAATAACACAGGCTTTAGGTATGTAGTGAAAGTTGTGTGTTGGTTCCACTAACAGCAAATCCCCATGGCTCCTTTTCTAGTGTTTCTCAACAGGCACTATTGGCATTTGGGGCTGGATTATGCTATGTTTTGCAGTGTTGTAATGAGTAATTCAGAATATTTAAGCAATATTAAGATAAAATTGCCCCTACACATTGACAAAGCATCTAGTTAGGAAGTGCTGTTTTGCAGTTAATAATATTGTTATCAAAAAGCTGGAATTTACCCCAATCTACTTTCCAGTATTTTTCCATCATACGTCTTTTACTTTCAATATTTAAACACCTTTATAAAGTCATTTTTAATATTTTCTGGCTTGTGTTTTAACCAATTTATGATTTATTACTCTCTATTTAAAGTAAATTTTGTTATGCTTTATCCTAACTGTACTTGTTTAATGGCTACAGTAATATAACGGGAATTTATTTACTTCTTTGCAGTTGCAAAGTGATTTAATCTCATTTTCTCATTTAAGCCTCATTACAACTGGTGAGATAAGAATTTTTAATCTCTATTTAATAGATAAAAATGTGTTTCTAAATTTCAGTTAATTGACAAAACTTTATAGGTATTAAGTTGAAGAAGCAGAATTGGAAACCAAATCCTACCCTTTCTTGAAGCGTTTCACTGCAAGTGTTAACACCTATTCAAATATGGCAACAGCATAAAATTTAGTTGTTGATTTGTATAACATTACCATTTTATTATCTACTTAAATGTTGAATTGTAACAACTGCTGCCATCCTCTGAAATGCAGCCCACAAAATATCCCTGTTATCATCCTAAATAGTTTAGACTATTCACTTCAACCTTGATTGTTTCTTTCTTCTCCTAATAAATAATTTGGGCTTATTCCAAAAGAGGCTAACATGTAAACATACCCAGTCATTGCTAAATACTGTTATTATCTCATGCATTTCAACTAAAAATCAACAGATAATACAAGGGGAGCAAATGAACTACACTATATCTGTGCAATGTTCTCTACTTCCTAAAGCCTACTCTTGAAATTACTCAATTAACATTTTTCTGTGGTGAGTTTTAGTTGAATAGAGGCTCTTATGAGCAATGTGAAGAAAAGAGCAAGAAATCTCCCATTCTAAATGGAATGGTTTTTTCAGCAACTCCCAAGACATATCGTTATAATATCACTTTATTGTATTGGTTTGACAAACTCTGAAGCCCTACAATGCTTGATCTATAACCAATTAAGACGTAAATATAAACATAACAAGTATTTCCTTAGGCCACCAAAGTAGAGGTACATTACGGTGTAAATTAATAGCTTAGCAATTATTCTGCACCTAATCACCCACATCCCTCCTTTCACCATTGAAAAGTGGAAGGAGGTGCCATTCTGCCTAATTTTGACTATGTCCTGCCTACACCCTTTTCCCCAGAATCCCTGTAGGTATTTCTATTTATAAGCAGCTGCACTGATTCTCGGTTGACTGCTGATGCCACTCTGGGAACTGACATGCTTCAGGGACAATCTGCATCCACTGCTAATTGCATTACTCCCATCTCTGTATTCAAGGAGACCAGTGACCAGGGAGTCTCTTTCACTCTGGCCTGGGACCATACTCAGAAACAGCCGTAAGAATCCAGTGCAAACATTTGTTCTGGGCTAAACCAATGGGCCTTTCTACTGCAAAAAGCCGATTTCTTTGCTGTGTGTTCCTCATAGTCACTGAGCCCATTACTCACTGATTTAGTGTCAGTGACTTTTCATGGCAGAAGGTCATCATGGGGCCACTGCCATTTCCCTGTGCCAGACACTAATGGGATTCACAATTTTCTTTTTCTTTTTTCTCCATTCTGTTAGCAAATATCATGAGCTAGGTACAATGCAGGGTCAAAAACTCTGCTTTCTGCATTGGAGTTTATTTTTTGAAATACTTGTCAACGAATTGCTTTGTCTGGGACTTAACCTCTGAGCAACTCCTGAGAACTTATCCCATTCCATCTATTTTTGTCAGGTGAATGAAAACAATTTTTCACCCTCACTTTATTTTCAAAATAGTGTGTGTGTGTGTGTGTGTGTGTGTGTGTGTGTGTGTGTGTGTTCAGGTATTGTGCTGCATGAAAGATGTTTTTTTAAGAAAATTAACAGTGGACTTTATCACAGGATTTCAAACTATATTTAGTTCCACAAAAATTAGTTTTCTTCTTCTTTTGAAAAATATACACTTGTAATTCATTGATCTATTTTATTTTTTTATTTTTTTTGAGGGCAGTGTCACTGGCCCTCATATATGGGACCGAACCGGGCTGCTGGCTTCCTAAGCCAGCACTTAACCACCACGCCACTCAGCCGGCCCCATTGACCTATTTTAATGTTCACTACTGGTATTTAACTACATGTGCACGCATGCTTTTACAGACATAATAGTCTTGATTGATTGGAAGTGGGAATGGGGGTCAAGGTAGAGCGATGGGTACAGTGGACACAGAGCCTGTTTTTCCTTCTGACTCTCTAGTGTAGCAATAGAGAAAATGAGTAGAGTAAAAATTATTTGAGGTTAATATCGACAGCATATATATGCACATGCCTAAAAATATACTGCAAGCGGGCAGATAGGTGAAACTAGGACCTTAAGGGTAGTGAAGCCACCTGCGAAGAAAGGTGTGTGGGCAGAAAGGAAGACATTAATTGAACTTAGAGGAAAGTATTCTGAGTTGGTTGGAGCCAGGAAAACACTGGCTTTCATATTTTCTATAACCAGTAATTAGAGAACAGGATGAGGCAGTGGGTTTGGGCAAAAGAGATGAAAAAGGGGCTTTGAAAATTTAAATGAGGCACACATAAATAGGGAGACTTTTGAGTAAATGAAACATTGAATGAGTTTTTTGAGAAAAAATAACTGTAATGTGCATTGAGTATGGATACCCTAGTGTCTAGAAAGAGCAAGGATATGACAACTGCAGGCAATGAAGTTTGAGGATGAGAGCTGTGGAAATGGAGAGGGGGTGTGGACATAAATCTTTCAGAGAAGAAATAGCAAAACTTCAGACATATGAAATGGATAACTTTCGAGAATCAGTGAGTCTCCAAATTGAAAGCAAAATGTTGTGTATATGTGTGTGAAGGAAAACCTGGATAAAGCCGGTATCACTGAAAGTGGTGGCAAAATATGGGAAGTGTTGAATTAAGGGTGAAATAATTGAGCTTACATTGAACATGCTACATTTCGTTAGGTCCTGTGGCAAACTAAAGCTAACAAAACAAAAAGAATGGAGGGGGAGGCAATTCTGAGAATATGTGGCTAAAATTTTGGTAAAAGAATCAATACATTATTTTAGTTATTTTGTATATTGAAACCTTTAATATTTCAATTTAATCATGTTCACAGTAGCACCACAAATATTCCTTTCTCTATCATAAGCTTTTATATTCTACCCACTTAAGTGACCTTTTTAAACAAGGCATTGCATATGGGATTTATTTTTATGAATACATAGCAATTTGAGTAACTAGCAATCAAATTTTAGTATAAGTGGGAAGATAATGGAGTAGAGAAAATTGAACGTAGGACAATTAAGCAAATTGTAATTATCAGGGATGAGATGGTAACTGACCATTTTAAGAGACTCAGAAGCTGACCACTCTTTGGCTGATGCATCAAGTTATAGGTTCAAAAAAAGTAATTTATCAATTTAATCACGTCAGATTCAAAGATTCAATTACTAAACTGAATGATAATTAACTGCTGTACCTAGAACATACCTGGCATGATAACCGAAAAGACTTTTATAAAGTGGATAAATGTGGCGGGGGGGAAAGAAAAAAGAAAAAAACCTGTTTCAGAGATCAATTTGAAGGCCAAATGTAATTAGGTGGATGAGTTGGACAGGATTCTAAGATTTTGCCATAGGTCCCCTGCTGTCTTTGATGTACATGTCTTGAGTAATCTCCCAGCTGAACATGGTAGGTTTTACTCAGGATTAGTTATATTTTATGAAACAGCTGATATTTATATAGGGAGATTTTTCTAGGTAGCCCTGATTTAATCATATCATCCTGTCAAAGGAAAATTTTTCTTAGGGTAGTTGTGGAATAGCCAGTCAAAGATTTGAAGCCCCAGCAAGATTCATTGAGCATTGTTGCCTGGCAGGTGGAGAGGGCCAGGAGAAAAGGAACTGAGAGTGGCTTCCAGGAGCTGAGAATGATTCCAGCCTCAGCCAGCAAGAAAATGGGATTTGAGTCGTATACCCACAATAAATGAATTCTGTCAACAAGAAGGATGATATGTGAAGCAGATATTACCTGGGAGACTCCAGAGGAAACTTCAGCCTGGCCAGCACCCTGATTTTGACTTCAGCCATGTGTTATCCTAAGCAGGATAGTGAACTAGGCTTCTGACTACAGAAATATGAGGTGCTAAAAAAAAACAAGACCCAGAATAGGACCAAAATAGAGTTGCTTATACTAAGCCCACATCACCAGACTAGATTTAACTTAATTATAGTTTGGGCTATCCCAAAAATGGAATCTTAGAACAGTCAATCAGAAATTTCCTGAATAATGCTAGTTAGATAATCTGCCTGGTAGTTCCCTAGAGGAAAAAAGCCAATAAGCAACCTGCTTAGTTGCCCAGTTTGCCTAGTCTAACATCCTTGTTTTCCCTCTGGCTTATAAACATTTTTTTCATTTTGTACAGCATCTCAGAGCTCTTTCCTGTCTACTAGATTGCCCAATTCGAATCTATATTTGTTCAAACTTATTTTTTTTTTTAATTAAAGTTTATTTGGGTGACAACTTAAAATTTTTGATATCCTTCTGTTTATCTTTTAACAGAGATAATAAATGGGTGCTGTTTTATTAGGTGCTAAATTTGTGGTGATAAGATGGATATGACATAAGGGCAAATGGTTTCTGTATTTTAAGTGTTAATGTTCTCTTTCTCAGTAAATATTGCAGATTTAAGAGACAAACATCAGTTTCCCACCTTGTCCCCATTTTCTGGAAAGTACCTTGAGTTTTCTTTGGGATACTGCCTTTTCCTACCATTTAAGGATACTTGAATTTATGTGGAATTAATCCCACTCCAGTTCAAAGTGTGGAGGCATAATGAGTATAATGGATATTAATCTTATCCAATGCAGTTATTTCAGATTCATGCAAATGTCCTCTGTGGATCTCAGGGCAATCATCGGACTTTCTGAAAGTGTTTGGAAATGCATTGCCCTTTTCAAGCTGGACAAGCACAAGGAAGCTTATAGCCTTAGGGGTGGTTCATGATCTTTTTGATTAAACAGGAGGAAAGATCTGGCCCAGTGAGACCAACCCCAAGGAAGTAAAACCAGGAAGTAGGGGAAGCAAATGAAGATTAAGGGAAATCATTTGAATCACAGACAAATCCTTGCCAAGATCACCACTAGGCAATTGCATGAGCTGGTAATTCCCGTTCATAATATTATTTAGGTCTGCTTGGCTTTCTCATTTCTGCTGTTTACAACCCAAATCCTCCTACAGTTGTCAGTGACCTTCACTCGGAGAGTTTCTCTATGGAAACTACAAAGGCGAATACTCTGGAATTGGATGGAATGCATTCTCCCATGAATTTTCCCTAAAGCAGCACTGACTGATTTTTTACTCTTCATTTCCTCTTTCTTGGTTTCAATAACCAAAGACTTCTGTCATTTCAGCATTACCTCATCTTAAATCTGACAAAATGAGTTTGTTTTTTAGTAAAAGTATGTTAGATCTACTTCTACTTAATGAGTCAAGGACAGATATTTGATCATTAATATATTTTAAAAGTGTGTCTTTGAATGAACACTGAATGATCTCCATGGATGACCAGTCTCTCATTTATATTTTACTATTGTAATCCCAGACCAAAAAAAAACTTTCATTACATGACAAATGATTTGCAAAATCATTTGGCTCCAATGTGGACCACTGTCTCCTAGGCAGTACTGCAGCTAGTGTTAGTTTGAAAAGTAAAGACCAATCTAAGTGCAGAGACAGTTATATAATTGTTTGAGGTTGCAGTGTATACCTTTATTATCAACTGCGAATGAGGAAAATCTCCAAATAAATATAACTTGCTCCCATATTCCGATTTATTGTTTCTCATACCATTATTTTTTTTCTTTTGAACTTGTCTTCCTGTTTCCTTTTTCATGTGTTTTTTTTAGATCATGCTAGAGAGAATTGCAAAACCCCTGCCCCTCATTGCCCCCTAAAGAATATGCTCACAAAATCCAGTAAGATTTTGTGGGAGGGGAAGAAGCTTCCCTCTGCCCTCCTAGGTTCTTTTGGCTGGTCTAATAATTAAATTGACATGAAACAGATTAACACGAGAAAATAACCAAATTTAATACATACGTACAAATGGGAACTCCATATATATGAGAGGTTCAAAGACAAAGGGGAGGGCCGGCCAAGTGGCGTGGTGGTTAAGCGCCAAGCCAGTGGCCCCGGTTCCGATCCCACATATGAGGGCCAGTGACACTGCCCTCAAAAAAAAAGAACAAAAAGGGGAAATGAGCCCTTTGAGTATTGTGAGGAAATCTCGAGCCATCCTACTCTGCCCTGCCCAGGATGTGAGGGATCTGTGTATCCAGTGTCTCATTAATCACCCGGTAGCCATCTCAGTTATCAGATTGACTGTCACAGTATCGAGGTGCTTGTGCTCAACCTTGTATTATAAATAATGGCCCCAAAGTGCAAGTGTAGTGATGCTGGCAATTCATATGCCAAAAAGAAGGCACAAAGTGCTTCCTTTGAGTGAAAATGTGAATACAATACAGTGAGAGTTTTTGAGAGGAAGAGAGAGAGTACAGTGATATAACTTTTATTACAGTATATTGTTATAATTGTTCTATTTTAGTATTGTTATTGTTAATCTCTTACTGTGCCTAATTTATGTATTAAACTTTATCATAGTTATATGTATGTAGGAAAAAAGGCAAAAAACATAGTATTATACAGAGTTTGGTACTATCTGCAGTATCAGGCATCCATTGGGGGTCTTGAAATATATTCCCTGTGGATAAGGGGGGTACTCCTGTATAACCAACCTAAAATAATGGGAATAAATTTTGTTTAAAAAACATAGAAACATTAATAGAGTTTTTAGCTTCTTCACCTGTCTGAAAATTTCCAGCTAAACTAATTACAAGGAAACATTTGTTAATATTTACTACATTTAGGGATTTATTACACTTTTGTGATTACTCAAAATTCATAGTATTGATCAACGTACGTTCACAAGTGTTCTGTACTAAACATATGGTTAAGCCTGGTCTCCGCTTACTGGTTTTTGTGTGCATTGTTTAGCATACATATATCTGGAAAAAATATTGCTAAAGGCGTCAAATCAAATTATCTTAATTATTTGTATGTTCTACTGGTAGACCGAAAGCCATATAACATGGTTATCTTTTTTCCTGGATTTGTTATGTTAATCCCTTTAATTAAAACTTAAAGCTGCCATATGCTGGCATTTAAAAAGCTGCTGAGGGAAAAATCAAAGCCAAAGAACTTACAGAGAACAGAGGATGCTTTTTCCCACCAGGCCAGTCTCACAATCTAAACCTCAGCTGTAAGAGGCATTGGCAGCTGAGGGGTTAGCAGTCCCTCCTCTAGGAGGACAATGTGCTCAGAGGCGGTGACTGGCCTCCTGCGGGAGCTCTCCAGTTAGCAATGCCTCTCCCTGACTCTGGGAGGCAAAGCTCCGCGGGGTTGGATTGCCATTCTCTATGACACACTGGGGTACTGGGATGAGGACGTGATCTTATTTTTAGCTAATGTACATAGATGATTCTTTATTTGATCAGCTCAGAGGTAAAAAGAAGCATTCGCAGTGGGAAAATAAATTCTGTACACACACACACACACACACACACCACACACACACATACACACACACAGCTATGGACTGAATCATGTCCCCTCACAAATTTATATGTTGAAGCCTTATCAGCCAATGTGATGATGTTTGAAGATGGGGCTTTTGGGGGATGATAAAGACACTGGTAAATACAAAAGAATAATGGTAATGTTCAAGTATGTTTAGGTAGTTTCAGATCTATCAAGATGTATTGAGGGTAGAGACATAAGGGTGGTGAGGCACTAAAGATAAAATTAGATAGTGGGCAAAGAACAAATCGTAACCGTGATCAGGACTGCTCAGTAACTCTGATGGCATTAAACTTTTTGAAACCTGCTCTATTATTATATAATAAATATTAACCACATTTGTGTTGAGTTGTTGTTGGCTCATTGGTATATCACATTTACATCTATACAGATTAATATTTACTAAGTTAATTTTGTTCATTTTTTGAATATTTTTATAAAAAGTTGAAAAGCTTAAGAGACTTAAGGCACTGCGGATATTAATATCAATAGAAAAAATTGCCCTGGTGTGTGGCAGACATTCATTCAAATATTTTTAACAGATAAATGCTATATTTAGGATAGTGTTTCGGGTAAATCAATTTGGAGAAATAGATGGAGATAGGCTTAAAAGGAACAAGAATAAGTGTCATATAGTTACCTCACGAAGCTATTATTGTGTGTCATGTGCTTTTACCCCAGATTTTATGGCATTTGGGGGAATTCCACTTGTGATTGTGTTGGAGTAGTTTATAGTAAGTCAACATTCTCACAAGACCAATTATAAATCCAAAGTAAACATGAAAGTGCATTATATTGGAAGGCACTGGAGAATTGCCAAGGCAGTCAAACCTTGAGGAGCCAGAAACAAACTTGTGAAACCTGCCTAATACTCTCCATGGTTTAAGCTACGCAGAGATGGAGGCAGCAATACCTGGAGAGAGGCTGAAAAGCATTGCACAGCTTATTAGTCCCAGAATTCTGGGGAGATTAAAAAATCCTTAAATCTACCCAGAGAAGGGACCCTATAAACACTCTGTGGTCTAACTGGGATCCTAGGAATATGTATAAGCAAGTGGTGGGCCAAAGATCACAGTAGAGTTTCTAGAATTTTGAATCAATTCAGACCCCAATTATATTGTAGTGATCTGCCCGTACTCTAGCTGCCTGGAATAGAATAGGATGGATCTTTTCCTGAGATGACAATATCATCTGTCAGGCTCAACATGTTCTTCATTTTATAAAATGCCTACTATTCATTTAAAAATTATCAGATGTAAAAAGGAAGAGAAACAGGCAATAGATCAAAGGTGATTCAGATAATGGAGTGACTAGACTTGGGCATTAAGATAACTATGAATAATATGTTCCAGAAAATGGATAACAGGATATAGAATTTCATCAGAAAACTGGCATGTATAAAATATTCAAATGGAAATTCTAGGCATTAAAAATACGGTAACTAAATTAGGAATTTTGTATATAGGATTAACAGCATTTCAGACAAAGTGAAAGGGACTTGAAAGTAGAAAGTATTTGGACTGAAGCATGGAATGAAAAGAAGCTGGAGTGGGGGCCCAGGAAGGAGAAGCATGAAGAAAAGTTGAGCAAACTTGTAATTGGAGTATTAGTATAATAGAAATGGGGAATGGGACAGAAATTATATTTGAAGAGATAAAGGCTGAAATTTCTTCAAAGGTGATTAAAGACATCAAGTCATGGATTACAAGAAATGCTAAAAGAAACCCCAAAAGAAAAAGTACAAAGGAACACTTTGGGCATAGCAAAGTAAAACTACTGAGAACCAAATTTGGAGAGAAACTCATAAAAAAGAAAATAAAAGTCATGTTATCTTCAAATGGGAAACATCAATTTTTAAAAATTTGCCCAAGAGGTATCTATGTATTTCAAAGGTTTAAATACTCTCAGAATAACTTTACCACAGTAGAGTTAAGATAGAAATCACTAATAAGGTATAAATTAAAATTTCCTAAATCTAAGCAAATTAAACAATATACTTCTAAAAGCTCAAGGATCACAAAAAGAACATTAAAAATAGAAAATATTTTCAACATAATGATTGTACAATTATCATTTTTATACTTTATCATAATAAAAAAAGAATTACAGTTTAGGACCAATCTTTCTCATGATCATACATGAAAACATTCTAATCATATGTGAGCCCCACAAAGTATTTTAAAAAGTAGTGCTGCATAGCCAAATTGGTTCAATTTTGAGAATGCAAGATTGGTTACAGATTTTTATGCTGACCAAAACAATTCTTCACATTAATTTTAAAAAACAGCAAAAAACCTCAAACGAACTTAATTTCACCTACTTAAATGAAGACAAGGCATTTGATAAAATACAATATATACTCATTATTAAACTCTTAGCAAGTAGGGATAACAGGCAATGACTGACAAAAATATTGCTAACATTATAATTAATAGTATTAACGTGCTCTGATAAAAAGCACTGCTTCTGACACAGCAGCTGAAATTGGGTCTAATATTTGCATATAATTTTGGTTGTACTCAGCCATCTTGCAAGATCTGCCCTGTTTTTTCAGGAACCATACTGGTGAATTAATGAATGGGGATCACCAGTCTGTATCCATTAGGTTTGCGGGGGGATGTCTCTTAGTTGTGCCTTTCATCATCCCAAGATGCAGTGCTGTTGTTCAGTTATGACCTTGGCCAGGGAAGATGAGTGTCACAGGGTTTCATTTGGGTTTCCACGCTGTGAGTTAGTTTTTTTACCCCATCTGCCATGCTTCGGGGAAACTGACCTCACTTTTAGGCAGAAGCTTCCAGGTCTTAAACTGGCTGTTATCTGGAAATTTGGCAAGAAATCTTGTCTGTTTGTTTTAAGTTCTTTCAACCTCCTGAGGATCTTTCTTGATTTGCTTTGATTGTGAAGCATGAGTGCTATTGGTAGCTACCTTTCTATTTTGTCCCTAGTGTCATCTTGCCATGTTAACCTTCTCCATAGCTTCTTGCCTGTCAAAGTCTCCCTGCTGCCTCTCTGATCTTACTATATATTGAAATATCAGCAGCCATCATTCCTGTCAGGGAGCCCAGTTTTCCAATGGTCTCTCTTCCATCAGGCGTGGCCAACAGAGGACCACTGCAGCCTCTCAGGGGTGCCGGTGCCCCTTCTGCAGTGTCTTCTGCATTGCTTTACTGATTAGCACATCCTTCAGGCCTTTTCATTAAACATAGTCCTCAGTACAAACAGACTGGATGACTGATATCAGCTGATCTCTGCCTTATCATGATGAAGCACCTATCTGAATTGTTGAACAGATACTGGATCTTGGGTGCAATGCTAGCTGTTGTCAGGGGAAAGGAGCAGGAGAACATGAGAGTAGTAATGTCAACTAAAGAGTATATATTTCCAGAATTTCATTTGCACTACAAGCATGAGCTAAACAAATGCCCATTGGCAGGATTTTGTTCTGTAACTATAGCATTTACCAGCCACGGTGTGCTATCCAGATCTGTGTGGCATCCATACCTTAACACAGTTACTGAGAGCAGGGTTCAGAATGTCTCACAGTGCAAGGCACAAAAGAAACAAGATGCACATATTTATTGTCTACCATTGAACTAAGCTAATGAAGTGATTGTGAATTTCTATTGTAAGTTAACAGAACCTTTCTCGATTCTGAATTTTTATATCAAAAATATTTATGCGTGGCTTACTCTATTTTGCTATCTAGTTGAAACCAGAGTTTTTAGTTGATTCTTGAACCATTCAAAATATACTGAAGCTACCTGTGCTTTTTGGAGATCAGTATATATGTTAAGGTCTGTCTATCTATCCATTGTGTTAGTCTCTAATCTTTTAGGGTCCTTTGTGCTTAGACTTTGGCTAGATTGGAAATCTGCATTAACTTCTCAGTTGCATTATTACATACTGGGGACCAAAGGGAAAAAAAGCTACCTGCAAATGCTGACACTTAATAAACTGAAACCTGTGGAATTTTATTTAAAACTGAGTGACCTAAATTTACTTCTATTTTGAATATGGTGGCAAAAACTCTGATTCAAGTTACATAGGCATCTCACTTAGTCAAAGACAGACAAAACAGTTAATTCTTTTCAGACAAAGCACATGAGGATTCTTTCCTATGTGACTGAATGCTGAAAATGCAAACATCCTCCTAGTTTATTATTTAATTACATTCACCTGAATTAAAGTATATTCAAGATAGACTTGAATGCTGTAAATTTGACTTTTTAAAAAATGTATGTAACAACAGACTATTCAGTGTCAGATAACAATAGCTTTTAAAGTGAGAAAATTTTTTCACTTTAAGACAATCAAATTTCTCTTACTGTCACTTTGTAAAATATTGTAGAGCATAATTATGGAGACATCTACTTTTTAATTTCGCCAGCTGTCACCATTGGCATGAATCTTTCAACATCACTGTAAAGGAGTACAGGTGCTGAAAGATAACAGGGTAAAAATTTGGGCCATGAATATTGAGTGTTAGACTATAAGGAAAGGTTGTCAGGTTTTAGTGGGACAATGAAATGAGCTGAAAGCAACAGAGATAGACACAATGAGAGCAGAACTGTGATAGTTCAGCCACTAAAATTTAAAAAAAGTAAAATCAGGAGAGAAGGAAGGGAGTGGTAAACTGCAGGAGAATTTAAAAGTGAATAAATGCTAATGAAGTTAGAATTTAAAAATAAAAGCATATAGAGATTAAAATATTGGTAATCATGTAAATAATAAGTGAAGTATAAATATTTATTTTAAAATGCTGCAATAATTATCAAATGGAGGAATTGTGCCCTTTTGTGTCAAAATGATACCACTAGTTAGAAATAACATAAAAATATTTTATATCTAGGAGAGAGAAGATGTGCTTTCTTTCATGAGGAGGAAAAAGTCTTCACCAAAAAGTATCACTTCAGGAAGTGCACAAAAATGTCTTGATCAAAATACTTGATGTAAATATCTTTAAAGCAATATAGGGAGGGGCTGGCCGAATGGCTCAGTTGGTTACGAGTTGTCTTAGAGTATGAGTTCTGAGCAACAGGGCCGCCAGTTCAATTTTCACATAGACCAGTGAACGCTACACCTGAGCTGAGCTGTTGCTGAGCTGCCAACAGGTGGCAGGATGGCTCAGCTGGTGTAAAAACAAGATTGCCTGTTGGATGGTGGGCTATGCCCACCGTCAACTAAGACTAAACTCAGCACCTTGAGCTGAGCTGTTGCCTGGATGGCTCAATGGATAGAGCATGCGCTTTTAACAACAAGACTGCTGGTTCAACTCCCGCATGGGATGGTGGCTACGCCCATTTGCAACTAAGATTGAACACAGCACCTTGAGCTTAGAGGCTACAAGCTGCCGTCAGGAAGCCAGATGGCGACTGGAATGCTCCACAATAAAGATTGAAGGACAACAACTTGGCAGGTTCCCTTCCCCAATTCCTCAACAGTGTTCCACACCCTAATTTCCCAATAAAATCTTAAAGAAAAAAAAAAAAGAAAAAGAAATATAGGGAAGAAATTAGATACTTATTGCTTCATTGGGTCTGTTCTTGGAAAGATTCATTCTAATACTTTCTACTAAATGATAACTCAAGGACACTTAGAACAATAATACATCTATTGAAGGAAAAGAAATCTTCAAGAAGTAAAGTTATATAATTATTTTGGTATAAGTAAAAATAAATCATGTAAATAAAATACTTTGCTTTCTCTAATTTTATTTTTATTCAGAATGAAGCAAAAAAGATCCTAAGAAGTGTTTACAGATAAGGAATCTTTGACTTTAAAATACATGAAAACTTTACATTTATGATTGTATTTTAAATGCCTAAGAAGAATCTAGGGATTACATAAATGAAATAATGCTTTCTAATTACAAATTATTAAGCTCTCTGTAAGACAAAACTTCAGATTAGGAATTTATAGTACATTTTGAAATAATTAAACCTTAAACTTTGGCCTCAAGTAATGTGAGAACTGTTACAAAATAAAGTGAAATAAATTTTATTACACTTCTAGAGGCCTTTCATGATGAGAGATAAAAAGGCAAGATTAATTTTAATTTGTGTTTTAAATGTCCTACTTAAAAGGGTTAATGCATAGATATTAAATTAACTGTATCAGTGTATACCAATTTGCACATTGATAAATATATAGTAAAAAAAATAAAAAAAATGAAGTAAAACTTCAGTAATTATTGATGTGAAAGATCAAAAACTGGCTTGTATTTGGGAAGCAGACATACTTTATTTGTTCAGCACAATGTTATCAAATGTTTTTGAATTAGTCAACAATATTTAAAGTTGGCGGATGAACATAAATTCCAAAATGGGAACATTTTTCTTTTTTAATGAAAAAAATCAGAGCATATGGGAATAGTGCCTGGGTTTCAGCATGACCAAAAGTAGCTAGAGTTGCATCCTAGCTCCGTTAAATGAGGCATGCTCTTGCCAGTTTATCCAAGCCCCTCCACTAGCTGTCACAGCACCAACAAACCACCTGCTTTACACAGCAGCACTAACGCATGGCTCTGTGTGCATTGAATGCCAAGGAGAGTGAGATATGGGTTCACGACTTCATGGAAAATATTTTATTCAGGTTTTTAAATCATAAAACCAATTGATGGATTTTCATAAAAAGATGTTTATATTCTTATAACAGAACATTTAGAAAAAATATATCAATAAAATGAATGACAAAACTTAATCCATAATAATGTAACCTAGGAATAGATATGAGAGCCAATTCTGGGTTGCCCAATTCCTAGTTTTGTAACCTCAGGTAACGTATTTTACTTTTCTTAGTCTTTATACCCTCACCTGCTAAAGAAGGTCTTTAATAATATCCACTTCACACATTCGTCCTCCATATTAAATGAAGTGCTTAGCTTGTTGCCTGGCCAGCATTAAATGTTTTCATTTGAGTACATTAATTAACTCTTTATAATTTTTCCTATTAATTCGTATATCTTGTCTCCAAAAACTTTAGCAGTAAATTCAGAAGAATTAAGGTAGCCTTGCCTGTTAATGGTGTTCTACCTCTAGGAATATTTTTCTCATCCTCTTTGAAGAACCGAGGTGCATGTTACTCAGCATGAGACCATTGACATCTGACACGTTCGGTTAAATGGAAGCAGAAGGATATTCCAATGAGCAGATGCTCACTATGTAAAGAGAGACAAAGGCCATTCTCTTTGCTCTGAAAGTCATTTATCCAGAATATTTCATCGGCATTTCAGGCGGAAATGTAGATCTCTGGATGAAGGGAAGACAGTGCCTAGGATCCCTTATATACATCCCCACAGAATTTTCCTACATATGAGGACATAGGACTGAGTGAGAGTCTCACAGTCTGTGCAAATAACAATGGGAAGATTCTAGATTCTGTGGGATTCTGTTAGAATTAGGAAGTAATTCATCACTATATGAAATAGACTACGTACCTCTTTGAACTTAATATGGCAAATTCTGGGGTTACTCATGTAGGGAAAGACTTGGGTAGTTCTTGGTTATTTTGTAACACAGGGCTTTGCTGGATTACCCAGTAAGAAGGTCAACTTCAGGAAGAGGGCAGCCGGTCTGCACCTGCACCCCCCACCCCAAAGAAACATTCTATTTGTAAAAACAAAAAAGAACAAAGACTCAACAAAAACACAGTTTAAAAAATAATCAAGAAATATTTAGTTTGGGAAATGATTAGACTTCTTTGCATTAGTTTTTTTTTATTTTTTTTATTTTTTATTTTATTTTATTTTTTAGCTGAGCCATCCTGCCACCTGTTAGCAGCTCGATGGCTGCTCACCTCTGGCCGGGAATCCAATCCTGTTGTTCAGAACTCAGCTCGCACTCTTTTTTTTGTTTGTTTGTTTTTTGAGGGCAGTGTCACTGGCCCTCATATGTGGGACCTGAACAGGGCCCACTGGCTTCCCAAGCCAGCACTTAACCGCAGCGCCACTCGGCCGGCCCTCAGCTCGCATTTTTGAGTGAGCTCTTAACCAACTAAGCCACTTGACTGGCCCCTGAGATGATTTTCTTTTTTAATTATGTGGAAGTGACAGGGCGTTATAATGTTCTCAGTTCTGTATCCAGCCTTCTATCGTCCCTGGGGATAACATGTCTGTGAGTTTATGAGTCTTAGCCTCTTCTTCTGTCTGGTACACTAAGCTCTCTCCAAGACTCTGCAAACAGTCTCAATTTCAGTGTGTTTTCCAGGATAGACTGCACCAATTGAGGCTGCTTCTGATTTCTCCCAGAGGTCTCTGTCTGCCCAAGTTGAGGTGAATAAACTAATCCTATGGCGTATTTTCTCTCGGCTGTCTCCATAAATGAGTCATTGGTAAATCACTCCACTGTTTTACTGGGGAGCTGCTTCTGGATAATGGGGTGTATGATGAGGTCATGTGAACCCATAGGTACAAAGCTGTTTTTGTATTCTTTTGCAGTGAAACAAGCTCCTTGGCGAGACGCAATTGTGTGTATGATATCAAACCAACTATACATAACAACTTAGGAATGTCAGGGCTGGCAGAAGCTCAACAGGCAGAGAAAACGGGCTTTTCCATGGAAGAACGGTCTATTCTATGGTTATACCCACAAAACAGGCCATCTCACCCTTATGCCTACCGAGACACTCCTCTGAGGTGGGCGAACATCTGTCTGTGAGTGTGTATATGGGACAGAAAATTCTCACACTCCCTGCACATACTAAAGGTCTATCAAATATGTAAAATCCCTCAAGCATTCTCATATTTTCTTCATTGTCCGTATTCTTATATTTTCTTTCCAACCTCTTATGTGCTGCCACACGTTACATCAGTACCCCATGATCATCTCTTCCGGGAAAATGAAACATCACATAGACAAATAGGTGGTGAGCCCAGTGTGAGGATTCCCGCATTTTTGCTCCCAGATCCTGGAACTAGGCTCTGTAATTTCCCGTTTCGCCAGGGGCTCCATGAAGGAGCTCTACATGACACAGACATGTTAATCAGCAGAAGGCCTATGTGTCAGAGTGGCCTGAACTTCAGCCTTTCCCTTAGGAGTCCCAATAAAAGGGGGCAGCTTTCCATTTTCTCAATGAATGGATTTTAGAGGCAATCTTTGTCAACAGATATAAAGAGATGCATCAGCCCTTTGGCTTCCTGCTTGTTGGTAGGCTGTGCAAGGTGTAGCCATTTCCTTTTATGTCCCCTAAGCCACTGGATACCTCAGTGCTGAAGGCCCTGCTTTTGTAGAGTTTACCGCTCACATTCTGTCACAGGTACATGTACACGCTAATCCATCCAAAGTATCTGTTACCTTTTTTCCTCTAAATTGATTAAGCCTACTATTGTCAAGGTGAGTTTGCATGATGTTCTGTGGAATTCAAAACTAGCCGTGTCCCTGAGTAGTGCATTATAATAGATACCTGGGAGTTGCCATAGAGCTTAGTTAAGACAGTGAGTTGTGCTGTTACCACTGCCCAGTAAAAGTAAACTTCTTTTTCTGCTAATTGGTGTGGAAGTTTAGCAGTTTCCTGATCGACACGTGCATATCAGATAACACAGTGTATAGGAGTTTGGTTCAAAATGCCTGGTTTGGGAAATTCCTTTGAGTCACCCCTGATGATAATTAGGAAAATCATAATCATTCTTTAAGAGCTTTGGCTTCTGCACAAGGAAAACATTCAAGGTAAATAGCCATGTGATAAGAATCACCACCCTCTACATCTTTCAAGTGTTTGAGAGGGACCCTAACCTCTCCAATTCCCTCAGAGATCAGAGAGATGGGCATTGCTTCTGGTTTCTATTTATCCATTTATCCATTCTTATTATAATGGCCTTCACCACATGGGTCAGGGAGCCGATTCAGGAATCCGGCCAGTTGCCAAATATGTATTACAATTATACATCTTGAAATTGGGGAAGTATAGTCCAGGCGAAACCACAGACACACCAATGTCAGTTTGTAGCAGACTTGAAAATAAACTTTATTTAGCACCTGGCTCTTAACCTCCATTCCTTACCTCAGGGCCACAGTGGTGAATTAGATCTCCAGAGATGGTTTTCCAAACATGAACACTATCTAATAATCATGGAACGTCATGGTATTTTTCTTTCCCCAGAGCACAGTCGCCCAGTAAGTGGCCTCAAGTTCCTCTGGAGAGAGAGTGTAGGTGACTTCTAGTATATACTTGTGGCATTGTCAAAGGGTATTCAAGGGACACCAGCCTTCCCTCAGTCAAGGTCTGACTCTGCGAGCAGTGTCTTGGAATTGAGTGAGAATCTGAACTTTCCCATTGTTGCGACTTATACCAAGTTTCTTCACAACAGGTGTAGTTTTTCCAGTTATAAGATCAAATAATATTTTACTGGCCTGACAATTCTTTTTGTATCTAAGGATCTAGTAATCAATGATCCACCATTAAAAATGCCTGAAGGTCAAAACATTCTATTTGTCAATCACCCCAGCGGGCTGTTTGATGGACACTTTGATGAGTACATTTTATTACCCAGGCTCTGTCACTCCAGAATCCCATTCATCTCATGGAAATCAAGTAGACATCTTCCAACCTTAACCTTGGCCTTCAGAGGGAAAACACCCCAGAGATCTCACAAGTGCCAGTGTCCCCTCTTTAAGTTAGTTAATGATATGTTTGTAAAGGACCTATCATTTGGGTTTTCCTGGTGTAACTCCTCATAAATCTATTCTAACATTTTCATCTCCTAAAGCTTTGGATTTCTTTTCCCTCCTTTGCCAGGGACTTTCTGGCATCTCAGTCTTATTGAATGTGGTGCACTTTTGTGCATAGCTTTTGGAGAATTAATTAAACAAAGTGTTATAACCACTTCCAGCTGCTGGGAAGTAGCTCATTGAAGGAAAAACAATCTTAGGAAAATGCACACATATGGATAAATTTGACTCAATCCACGTTACAGAGTGCCTGGCATATTGAGAATCTATTTCTATTGGATCCCTCAGGTCTCTGCCAAAATAAATGATCAAATCTTGTGATTCATATATATATATATATATATATATATATATATAAAATATAAAATCTCATTTAGGATCAGATTTTGCCTTATTCCCCAGAGGCATGCTAGGCTCTATCCTCTTATGCATCTGGAAGAAAGGAAAGCGATGAGCGTGAGTCTTGAATATAGAACCCACTGCAAAGTGAGATTATTACAGGGTCTTTAAGCAGGGAGCGAGGTCTCCTCAAAGATGGAAGGAAAAAGCATCTTCCACTGGTGGCAGAGGGAGGCTCGGGGAAACCTCATGGTTCAAGTTCATCAGATTCTTCTGACTCCAATTAATAGCCTCCATTCCAAATCTTATGGACACACTTTTCAGTGTTCTGACCTTTATTTAGAAGGAAAAAAAAACCCAAAACTCAGTAAACCTTTTCATTCAATTTGCATTATTATATCCTTATTAACATAATTACATCTAGAATATGACTTTAAGCCAGGTCCCCCTGTGTCTGTAAGAAAGAAGATATTTTAGAGCCACAATAGAAGCTGTCTAGTACTGTGTGTCTTGAGCTGAGAGTTTTAATGCAAAATTTTATTGTTTTCTTTTCCAGTATAGCCAAAGGTAGCTATCTCATATTATGAACTTTGTAGTCACCATTTCTATGCCCATGATGATCAAGGGCCACAAAGATTTCCTATCCAGAAGCCTTGATTTCAAAAAAAACCACCACTGATGACAGTTTAAGTAATCATGATATAACTGTATGCAATGGATATTTAATATCCTCTTTCCCAGTGAGATGACCACTAGGTTTTAGCTGAAATAGGTGTGTGACTCATTCCAGAATCTCAGCATAAAGGCCTGTTTCTTGAGACTGCATCTGGTAACAAGAACTCTATTAGTCAGGTTCAGGTGAGGAAAATGGAATCTGCACTAGATAATTCAATATGGTGATCATAGCATTGGGAGCTGGTTATAAAGGAGAATTCAGAGAGCTGGAGAAAGGGGAATCTGTGCCAACCAGAAGCCAATTAAGAAAGCCCCGGGCCGGCTGAGTGGCGCGGTGGTTAAGCACTGGCTTGGGAAGCCAGCAGCCCCGGTTCAGGTCCCACATATGAGGGCCAGTGAAACTGCCCTCAAAAAAAAAAAAAGAAAAAGAAAAAAGAAAGAAAGCCCCTTAGGGCAGAAGGGACTGGGGAAAGTGGTGATGTCATCAAGGTCCCAGAGCCAGGAGCACCAGGCAGTAGGGGAACCCATGGACCAGGAGACACTTCCTAGGCCTACCTGTAGGAGTTGTGACACGGAGGGAAGAGGAGCTCCGAGGTAAAAGCTGAAATACGAGCCAGTGCTGGAGAGGCCAAGTGCTGAGGTACCACTGGAAGGTAGGAGGGAGGTACCCTGAGCTTTCTCCTTTTCCTGCTCTTCAGTCTCCCACCAGAGTACCTGGTCAAGTGAACCTTCCTAACACCAGTGGGTAAAGAAGCCTGAGGAATATCATTTGCAAGTGTCAGCCCCCTGAGGTGTGGGGGTGGATCTGAGAGCAAACAGGAAAATGATGGCATGAGATTTTTGTGCATCTGTGTCCAAAGACTATATGTTCTAAATGGAAAACCAATTTTAATTTATAACACTAATACTTAAGCTATTTACCTAATACTGGGGGAAATATAAGAAAAAGGCATTCTTTTTCTCACATCACTAACAAGGCTAGAGAGAAGACTCTCCAGCAATGCAAGTAATACACAGTCATTCTTTTAGTTTTCTATTGCTTCTGTAACAAATTAACAAAAAGTTAACATTTACGATTTGCATTTAACTCTGGATGAGGCAAATCTTTTTCTTACCCTTGTCTCTGTATTACATGATCACACATTTCTAAAAGCTTAAAGCCGAATCCATTTCTTATCTCACAATTCTGTAGGTGCGAGGGCTGAGCTGCATCAGCTGGCTCACAGGCCCAGGTGTCACTCAGATTAGGCTCTTATCCAGGGAGTAAGCCACTGCCAAACTCATTCATTGTTGGCTGAATTCATTTCCTTGTGGTTGTAGGATGGAATTGCCCGTTATCTTGCTGGCTTACAGCCAGGGGCTGCCCCCTTTGGGGCACATGGCACTCATCATCAAGCTACCAATATGACACATCAAGCCTGTCTTGTACTTCGTATCTCTTCTCCTTCTGCTACCAGACAAACATCCCTGCTTTTAGTGGCTCCTATGATTAGATCAGACCCACCTGGTTAGTGTCCCTGTCTCAATGTCAGTTGTGTCATGTAATATCACATAATTAAAGAAGTGATATTTCATTGTAGGCACAGGTTCCATGGATTAGGGTGAGACATCGCTGGGATGAGGGAGGCGTACCACAGTAAGGGGTAGTGGTGGCCAGCATTCTTGTGTCAACATCTGCTTTATGCCTCAAGAGTGATAGTAGCATTGATGACCCTTGACATTTAATAATAATGAAATATTTTAAAATAATATGGGATTCTATTTGATGACAGCATTTTAAATTAATTCCTGAAATAGAAAAAGAAAAAAACACCAACATTTGTGAAACTATGAGAAAAGTTCTGTCAGTTTATAGTAAACAAAATATTGCTCTTATTGAACAAAGGTGATTTTTGTTTTCAGGCAAAATAGCTCTATAAAAAAGGAAATAGGATTATAAAAGTATCTAAGTCCCAAGGTTCCAATAGATTTTGTTAGATGTGTGACTTTCTGGCTAGTTTCCTTTTTCCTAAAGAAGGAGTTATGAAACTTTGCACCATTAATTATCTCAATCTCCTCTCTCTATCTACCCTGCTGTATCCAGAGCACTCATACTCAGATATTAAGAGAGCAGGCCAAGAATTTATCTGTAGATTTAGAGTCTTTCTTACTGAGACAACATCATGGACTAATAAACACGTCTAAGAATTGTTATGAGTTGCCTGAAATATATTCCCATTAATTTTTAAATCCTTATTTAGTTTTGATATTTCTTTCTTTGTAAATAGATAATCTGTTGAATTTACAAAATACTAAATTCTTAGGAAATGATCAGTCAGTACTACCCTTGTATTATTTCCAGCAAGTGACAATATTATGGGATAATAAAATAGTTAACTTCTTCCATTAGATATGAGCATGAAAACAAACCTTTCCTCCGTGGAAACCCAAGTAATTGCCATTAGCCACTTCAGGATCACAGTGGGTTACAGACATTATTATTACATTTAATTAGCATTCTGACAAGTTGAGAAATTCTTTACCTGAGTTCAGATTACACACAGAAAATGATTTGAAAGCATTTCCTGCCTTGAAAACATCAAAACAAATCAAAGAAATCAACTCCAATCTTACCCTTATTATCAATACCTGGGGATCGTTAAACAAAATGATGAAGGAAGAAATGCCATTTCTAAACGTTGTTTTAAGGTGACATTTGATTTTCATATAAGGAGATTAGTCATATAAGGGGATTATTACAAGTAGAATGATAAGACCCAACAAAACTATTTTCCTGTGATATAATGCTGCCACTTTGCACTCCCTTTTCTTGGTAAAATAAGGGGTATATGTCACCACTTACATTCAGGACATCATTTGATCCCTATTTAATTCTATTCCTGATGAATACATGTTAAGTAATTAGCTACTTTGAATTATTGAATATCAAATTATAGTTTCCAGCGAAAGTGAGAGTTTCTACGGCAGAACATATAGATTTATATACTTGAAAACGTTTCTGTGCTGAAACACAATGTTCTAGGACAAGATAGACTAATGAAAATAGTAAGGGTGTGAAAATACATTTTATGTAACACTAAATAAAATGACTTTCATAATTTGAAATATTTGCTCATGATATTACTATTTATTAATGATAATGTACTAATAATATTTAGAACTTTCTCACACTGGTTTCTTGATGCTAAATCTCTAATGTGATGAACACAGTAAAACTTGCATAAGAATATATTCATTTCAAAAAACAAATTTACATTGGGAGTAAAATCAAATATGTCTATGAGGTAATATAGTTTCATTTCCCATAAAATATTCATTTTAAATATGAAAGTTTCCCAGGAAAACTATAGGAACGATAATTAGATAAGACCAATAAAATGGAAACTGTTATCTAGACTCAGCTCAGAGATTCAGTACACTTTAAGATACATTGAAATTCACAGTAGGCACATTGTTTTTTATTGGACTGAGGTAAGACAATGTTTTTCTACTTGTTAGTTTGTTATGTTCATAAATACCACTGATGATTTCCCATATTATGGGGTGGGGAGGAGGAAAAGGAATTGTTACTAAGAAACGCTATTAGAAAATCTCCCTTACCTCATCACAACTAATATCGCTTCTTAATGTGATTATAGAAAGGAAATTTTGGGGGGCAATACATGAATTAAAGAGTTATATAAGGTCCTTGATCACTGTAAATCTATTGAACATTAAACTTTAAAATTCTCTACTAATCATGCAAAAGTTTTAGAATATGTGATCTAATTTATTTAAAGAAAAATTCTATTTACAAGAAAACCCATATATATTATTTTCAAGCAAAATAACTCTATAAAAATAGAAATGGGATTATAAAACTTCTAAGTCCCAAGGTTCCAATAGATTTTGTTAGATGGAAATATATAAATATATATTTATATATATTTATAAATATATATTTCACATTATCTTGGCTCATACATACTCATTAATATGCCAATTTGATTCAGATTGCTATCTAACAGTCAAGTGACATTAAGCAACTTAATTGAACTTGTTGTGAGCAAGGTTTTCCATCTCTAGAATAGGGATCGATAGTAGTATTCACATCATTAGCATCAGATGAGTTAGTACAAATAAAAATAATAGAAGAAAGGTATCTCATGTAATTAGTCCTCAATAAATGTCAGATAAAATTATGAATAAAACAATACATGGATTAAACAAGATAACATTCCAAAAGACCTTTCCTGTATTTTTGGTTTATAGATCCTAGGCATCTTTTCACACTCTACCCGTCTGCCTCCAAAAATAAATCACCCACAGTAGGAGTATAGCAGCAACCTAGAACAAAGTCTTCCCAATTATTCTCATAAAAACTGTGCAAGATCAGTAGAAAGATGATCAAAGCCTGCAATGTCTTACATTTTAAGCAAAATCTGAAGACAAAGAAAGCTGCTAAACTCAAAATAACTTGTACACAATAGGAGCAAAATGCACACAATGAGAACAAAATGTTTTCAGGATTATGCCAGGTGTTGAATAAGAATACGGAGGGTCAAGGGGTTAGAGGTGTGGTTGCTCCCAGGGAACAGAGCAATAGCAACTAGGAGGTGTTCACCCCAGCAGGTGAGGTCTCTGTGTCATGTGAAAGCTGCTGTGATTTCTGAAAATAAATTGGGCAGGGCACCACACTGGGTAATGGGAAATGCAGTATGGGCATAGCAGAGGGCCCTGAGCTGGCGGCACCGTGTTGTAAAGAAACTAACTCAACTCTGTAGCAAGAGGAGAGAGGGCTTTTGAATGGAAAACCCAGAAAAACTTTACACATTCCACATTCTCTACCACATCATTCTAATAGCTGGACCAGGAAAATTCCATTAGTTTCACTATGAATAATAAGAAAGGAACATGGCCCCATCAATGAAATGAAATTATAATTAGAGCACACCGTAGCACACACACAGAAAATCAAAGGAAAGAAAAGAAGTACAACCTGGCAGAAACTGAAAAATAAACTGAACACAAAAAATTATTTCAGAAGTCCATTCTGATTTACAAGAGAGAAGACAACAGAGAAAGCAAAGCTAATAAAGGACATAGTGGATAAAAGTAGGTACAGAAATGAAATTTAACAGCAACAGAGAAAGAAATGGAAAGTATTAGAATGGGATATAGAGCACATGTGAAGAACCTAACATACCTATAATTGTAGCCTCAAAGGAGAAATGTATTTTAAATATATTAATGACATTTTGGTTATGTCATTTTTTTTTAATAAAGCAAATTCCTTTTTATTGGTTTAAGAGCAATAAAATGTCATTCATTTACAATTGTAAGAGAGTCATCTTATTAGATATGTATTAAGTTTTAAGTAAACACTGCCCCAATGTCTGCAATTTAAAAGTAGTTTTAGGACATCGAACAATGATGTTCTCCTACTGATTCATCCGTATTTCTCAAAGGCTTTCATGCACAGTGGTTAAAAATATCAGCTTTGGACTCGGATAGACCTGAGTTTAACTCCTAACTAGGCCACGTCATAGGGATGAAAATTTGGCAATGTTACAGAAAATTTGTTTCTATGTCTAAATGAAAAATTTATTTTATGGATTAAGGTGAATGTTTGTGCGTGTGCACATACTTCAAAATATCTGACACCTAATAACTCAAATGTGACTGATATTATTTTCATTTCTGGGACTACCCATGATCCACATTTTTGAATTCCCCAAATCAATGAATATGAACCTAGAGAAGACAATAGAAATATATGATAATTGACTGATAAAGTTCAGAAAATAGCAATCTCCCCTACCTCGCCTTCTCCCCCATGAGATAACTAGCTGCTACAAATTTCTGGTTTTAATATTAAACCTTTTCTGATTCAAATTCCTGTGTTTGACCAGATTCAAATTAACAGTTAAGAAACTGATCACAATTTATCTATGTTTACAGATAAATTTTAATATTTATTTTCTGTTGTCTTTAAACCTGGAATTATCCTCAATTTCTCTGATTATTCATGAATTCACATAACATCCTCGATCTGTAGTGACTCCTATACATGATTTTCCCACTCCGTAAATTTCCATTGAGACATTTACAAAGTGCTTTGCTCATTATGGAATTTACACTTATATTTTGCCAAATTTTCTTGCACCTTATTTATTTCACTAGCTCTTCATTTTTATTTTGTCAATTTAATTTGATTTTGCTGTAGGTAGAAAGAGACTCCATTATCTTTGAAGAAAGGAAATGAGGAATTCAAATTAGGGCTCTTTAGTATGTCTTCTGTGCTTATGTCCCATATACAATTTGAAATAATGATGAAAGTCGCATAGCCAGAGTTGATCATGTGCTTATTTTGTGATAGGCACAGTGTAGTAAGAGCTATACAAATAGTCATTGTTAGGTCTTTGGCTTTACTCTGAGAAGAGAAGCCCTTGGTGGGTTTGAAGCAGAGGGACACCATGACAAGACACTCCGGCTGCTGGGGAACATATTGACTAAAGGAGCACAAGAAGCCAAGCAGGAAGATCATTCATTAGGTTTGCAGGTGATTTCAAAAACTGGTGGTTTAGACGAAGGGCCAGCAGTGAAGATTAGAACAGTTCATATTGTGGATATATTCTAAAGATATTTCACTTAGTATTTGATCATCGATTGGATATATGATACCAAAAAGTGCAAAATCAATAAAGATTTTAGATTTTTGGATTGAAGGATGGCGAGAATAGACTTGATATTTATTGTGTTGGGAGATTTTGAGAGAAAGTCAATTTGGTGGAAATATAAGGAGTTTGGTTATTGTCATGTTATTTTGAGAGCCCTATTAGAATATAATTTAAATGTATTCACATACGTAATGTTTATGCAATATATATATATATATATATATATATATATATATATACACCTTTTAAAATAAAATTCAGTAGTTAAGTGAATTTCAAGTCAGTGTATAAGACTGGAAAAATTAAACTCCAAAAAACTTCAATAAGTTGATAAATGGATAGTTTTCAACATGTACAAAGATAGTTTAAAGGAATAAAAATGGTTATCCATTGCAACAAAGTAAACAGAGTGTAAAGGTCTTTTATTAAAGAAATGCTATTCTATGAAAGTAAAGAAATCTGCACAACTTAACCCACAGGAATAATTCATAGAAAAGGCATATTTTACCAGACACTTTTCCAGAAAAAATTATTTTCTAAAATATTAAGAATCCGCAGAGAGGTGCCTTGGAACTGAAATAGCTAGAGCTCTAGAAATGAGTACTTTAAAGGGTAAGATTTGAACAGTCACAGATAGAAAATATGAGGATACAATACTATAATTATTTAATTATATCAGTAAGACCCCTGAGATTTTAAGTATAAAAAAAACTACTCAGAGTTGCTGAAGACATCATCTAGTCTAGAGAGAAGATTCATAGTGATTCATGAAGCCACGAGCGAAAAGGTAGTCTTAGCTCAGGAAAACTAGAGCTTCTGTTAATGCATTTACTTAATTCTCTTTTTCTCTCCTCAGATGACTTTTTTTTTCTTTTCTTTCTTCTTCATGGAATAATAAGTAGTATTCTATAATTTCAGAGTTCCGTCAGTCACAGAGGTTGGCCGTTCCTGTGTTCTAATGGCACATTATTAGAAGAGAGGATATGATCAGCCCTACCTACTTCAGCCAGGTATCCATCCAATCAGATTGGGAAGAGTGTAGTAGGAACAACTTCCAGGGATGCTCACCCAAGCATGGGCATCTGAATTATTCACAGAGAAAAGCATTTAACAAATTATGCACTTATAGAGTGGGCAAGTCTGACGAGGACCTACGTAGGAAATGAACTTGCAGTGAACAGGGAAGTCAATCAACAGATGATATAGCAGCAAGATTAAGCTAAGAAAAAAAACCCAGAACAAAGCAAAAGAAAGTATATGAACATGGTTAATCTTGGCTAAGAGATTAACCAGTAATAAAATAGGAAGCATTTGATACTAAAACTTGGAACTACACTATGACATTGAAATATTTACATACATATATAAATTTATTCCAAGCATTACATATTTTTTTATATAACTACTTATCGTTTCTATATTTATACATATGGAGACATTTATAGAGAAAGACATTTAAATAACATTGTCTTCTCTGGGACTAATTCCTTTGTCATGTTAAAAAAATCTGAGTTAATTGTAGCTATTTAGATAAATATCTAAACCCACTGGAATTAACTAATTTGAGAAGTCAAAACCTTGGTTTGGGCCAGACAAGATAAGATTACTATTTGCATAATAAAGAGTACTCAGATTCTATTTTACTGGGTGATGATTATCCAAAGATTTGTGTTTCCTTTTGTCTAGTAGCTCCTGTTTCTTATGTTTAGCATTTCCACAAATATGAAGATTTTTGGTGAAGTGAAAACATTTTGAATCCTTATGCCCTTAGATTCAGGAAGTCACCTTGGACTTATTCATTGATACTGTCACATAATGTCTTCTACTGGTTTCTCTCATTTTATTCATTTTTAAAAACTATTTTCTATCTTGAATGAGCCAGATATAGAGCGGTTAAAAAAATTGTTTTATTTTCTGATTAGACTATCTGATAGTCTAACAAGGTGTTCATAAATGATATTCTGAACTCGACTTATTAAAATACAGCTTAGAATATCCCAATTTGAATAAATGACACAAGAAATACTATTTTATTGTTATGCTTATTTTATTAGCATATTTTATAACTATTAAATTACACTTAGAGAACATAAGTATTTTCTTAAACTGTATTTTTATATGGGTGACTGAAGTAGACATATGATTAATATTTACTCCGTCATCTAGTAAACAGTAATGCAAATATTGCATTGGTGGTGGTAAAACATATTTGACAGTTAAGTCTTTGTATTTGCAAGTACTACTCATGGGTATATTACTGCTATTTGTAGACTATGTTTCCATAAAGTGAAGTAGGTACCAAAATAAAATAAATTAATTTGGGGGAAGTAAAAAGACTCTTATTTGGTTAAAAAATAAATTATTTGGTATTCTGAATTGAATTTGCATATCAACAGCTTTCATTATTATTGCCACTCAGGTCTTCTGTGCTATTCATTTTCAACTGCCTACAGCCTTTTCTTGATCTAAAAAAATGCAAAACTGTTTTTGAAATTCTGTATGTGTCTGATTGCCTTGAAAGCTATGAGGGATTCTTTAGAATGTAAGACATGAAACATTAAAGGGTTTATTTTGCATCTTATGCATTCAAAAGGTTTGGAATTCATTTTGAATGTTTCAAAGCACACTAGCATCTTGTGGGTTTTTACTCCCTGAACTCACATTCTCAATGAATGATTTTTCAACTCACAACATTCCACCTGGGTGTGAGGTATACATGATAGGAGAGGAGGCAAATTCCTTTCGAGTATAACTTGAAGTATTGCTTCTTCTTAGGGAAGAAACCAAATATTTATGTTTAAAAAGGGAATTTAGGAGCTTTTATACATATATATATATATATTTGCATAGAGGGTGTGTTAAGTTCGTTCCTATTTTGGTATCAAGTTTTACCTGAATTTTCTCCATGTTGCTTTAAGTCTGGGAAAATAACTTGCAGACTTGTACACAATAATTAACTTCTAAAATTCATACTACTATATTGGATCACGAGCTAGAAGTCAGGATCGTGTTATTTATTATTTTCTCAGAAAGACCAAATAGAGTGTATGACACAGAATAGATGCCTATTGAATTTTTTTGCTGAAAGAATTAATACAGGGTATTAAAAAATGACTTCTTTTAGTCATAGAATTAATGGTTATTTGGAATATATGTAAACAGATTGTGGTCCTAAATTAAAATTATTCCACTTGAGTTTTGTCTTGGAAAATCCCAACTTAACTAAAAATCTAATGCAGTTCTATCACTGGCTTCTTTATTGTTGAATATTTATTCCATAAGCCTTTCCATAATGTGTCTAATGGAAGTTTCAAGATTCCATTGAATATACAAATAGTTTCTTTTTTCACTTATGTTTATGTAAGAAAATAACCACATTTGGTAAACAACGGCTGCAAACGTAAATGATATATTAGTGTGCTAAAACTTAATAAAGAGAAGCAGTTCAAATTCAGGCTTAAAAAATTTAAGTTTGAAATACTAGTAGAAAGTATCTGAGTATCAGGGCAGCTGCTATCTTTCCAACTCTGCTCCAAAATTCCAATAAAAAATAGGAAAATGTGACCATTGGAAACATGAGAGAAAATGAAGAATTGATGTCCAGCCCCATGTGAGAAGGGATTTTCTGCAAGCCTTGTGGAATTGAACTGAAAATCCCAAGCAATGGCACCATGCCTCTTGGAGTGGAATATACAGCATAGAACTAACCAGCTGCAGAGATATATTGAGTTGGGGAAGGCTGGCCTTGCAAGAATGTCATTTGCATACTGCTAAGTAATCCAATCAAGTTAATAGGCACAGGCACAACAAAGCATGGGTGCAGGGAGAGATGTGGGGGTGAATTCTGGGCACTGGTTGCTGTTACTGTTTTTCATTAACTTTTATCCTGTGCAGAAGAGAAAGGAATAATGCTGTATACACAGTGCAGAGAAAAGAACATTGTACACTTTACACACGGAGATTAGTTGGCAGAGTTTAATTTTAGGTATATATGTCTCCTTGGAGGGTGACTAATGAGAAAAAAAATAAAGTTGGATTCATAGAAATATATACTACAGTCTGATAAGGAGAAAGTCCTATCTTAGAAGTGAAGAGAAAAGTGTACCCTTTAAAAATGATTTATTGTAGTGATATTTTAGAAATCTGTTTGGTATTTTAATAAGATTCAAGAAGGCTCAATGAAATGGTAGCACTGAAAAATAAGAAAAGAACATTCTGCAATAAAAAAAAGACCACAGATCGTGTAAGTACAGAAACTAGCAAAAAGAAAGTGGTTTGGTTTTACAGTAGGATGCAGAAATTGAAGTGTTCAAGGAGAAGCTGTAAACAAACAAACAAACAAAAATAATCCCAAGGAAGGGACAGTGTTCAGCAGCTGAGTTGGGGACTTTCCTTGGGGACCTTGTATATTCTCCATTAGGCCTGATACTGGTAAGGTCAGTCCAAGGCTCTGGGTTGACTTGTGTATTCTCAGCACCTAATGGCATACCTTGCATGCAGTGTGAGCTAAGTAAATCTATTTTTAGAAATGATTAAGGTAAGGTACATTTTTTTAATTTAAAAAAGTATCCAGATGATAGAACAATGGGTGGCTTTGAGGACTCTATCATATAAGATTGTCAGAATAAACCCATCCATGTCTGGGGAAAATAGTTTAGTGGGAAGATTTCAATGAAGACCCCTTAGGTGACCACAGGAAAAAGGGTTCCCAGTTTGGAATCCTCTTTGAGAGACATTGTTCTTCCGTGGATTTTTCTATGGACTTTGGGCAGAACCAACTGAGGAAAATAATTGCAAAGATATGTTGATTTCAGAATAAGTGATATTGATTTTGCTCTTTTATTTAATACAATGCTGGTGTCAAGACTGTACCATCAGGAGGCGCAGAGTATGAGAGGAGGTTTCTCAAACAGAGAAACCATACTTTTGTAGCCACGTAGCCATAACTAATGAACAAAGTCTTCTGTTTTTCCTTTGTCTTCTAATTAAAAACACAAAACTTGCATGTTCATAGCATATTTTTCCAGGAGTTTAGGGCTCAAGATTTTCAGCTTTATATGTAACTTGTCTTGTGATTTTATTTTTCTTTCATTGTTTTTCTTAAAAGAATATAGACTTCCGTATAAGAATAATATCTGCCACCACCAAGTTATGGGATTATTGAATGAGGTGTGGCCTGATTTCTCTCTGTAAGGTTTTCCAGATAAATGTTAGAAGTACTAGACAGTCCTCGTTAAAACTCTGTTGTTTCACAAGTGCTTTTCTTAGCACATTTGACCTGAATTTTGAGTGCTAGATTACTCTGACACTCCAGGCAAATAAAAAATATTCTACTGACAGATTGAAATATTTTTTTGTATGTTTTTCTAGTTCTGAAATTCATGTAAAATTTGGTACTTAAAGAACAGACGCAAAGAACAATTCTTCTTCAACATTTTGCATTTTACTTCCTGTCAGCTTAGAAGCAGTCTACATCATTTTCAGCAAAACTCATAAGCAGATCATATAAGCAGTATAACTTCAAAAGAACAAAATACAGAGTATTATAAACCACAATAGACAATAAGTGGTGATTTGTAAAAAAATTTAATTTTTATTTTTTGCTCCTATGCTACATAGTTTAACAGAAACATCATAGGGTTGTCTTCTTTAAAGTTCCTAATGTTACCCTGTGAGTTAGGCACTATACATGTCTTCAGTGGGTGAGCGCCCTGAGTTTAGAGAGTTAAAATTATCCACCAAAGATCTGTCAACTAGTAAATACTATGTTCAAAACTCAAACCGATATTTCTTTAATTGCAAAGTGCAAGTTTGCGTCTTTGACAGGCAAATTAAATATATTTATTTTACCCTACATTTTTCTTAATGTGCCAATTGCATAAGAATACTTTCTTGATATATATATATAGATAGATAGATAGATAGATAGATAGATAGATATAGATAGATATATGTTTGTTAAACATCTAGTAGAGCCTGAAAGGAAATATGTGATGCATAATTTAATTCATGGTTTTTGACTTTTACTTACATACTATATATATTAAAATAAATAAAATGGGTGTTATTTAAATAAGCGATAACCATTAGAGTATATCTGAGAAGGGATCATTACCAAGACTTCGAATTCTTTGATAGTATTCATAATTCTATTACTTATTTCTCCATTAAAAATGATGGAAAATGCATACAATTATTATTAGTTTAGTAGTATTTTTGAAATTGTTCTTGTTTTATATCATTAGC
Source organism: Aselliscus stoliczkanus (assembly GCA_033961575.1). NCBI lineage: Eukaryota > Metazoa > Chordata > Mammalia > Chiroptera > Hipposideridae > Aselliscus > Aselliscus stoliczkanus. The sequence continues at coordinate 52,357,417 of CM066735.1, forward strand.
AGAATGAGCTCTATTAACTGAACATATTCATTAATCTACTGTAACAGACATCTCCTGGATGCTAGTCTTTAAAAGTCTTAACTTCTAAATGGACATGGATGATGATAGCTAAGTTATTTATTTTTCAGTAAATGGTTTGGAACATTGATTGATAAATTATATATTTAAATATTATTAAACAATCAATTGCTCAGAATAAACCATCCAATGTTATCACTTAAAACTTTTATTGTACATCTATATCTCAGGTTGAATCTTTCTTTTACTAGAGTATAATGGAGAGTGAGATAAGGTAAGGGGGGGCCCCCCCCATGCCTGCTTTCAGTTGGTTATGCTTGAATTATGAGAGGTAAATTGAAGAATTACACTAAGTGGATATGGAGTATGCTCTTTGAGAGCATATCAAAGAGGAATCTGATCAAGATTTTAGAAAACTTTCTTGAAAAAATGATGATTGAGTTGAGGTCTTAAGGATGGGTGCATAGTATGTTTGTTAAGAAAAAGGTAGTAGAAAGAGATCATTCCAGACAGAGGGAAAATATATAAAGGAGGGAACACATATATAAAGAAGGGACTGTGATTGGCCAGAGGAAGAGAAGGAGAATGAAAGTAATGAAATATAGAGAAAAGTGGGACAGCTGGAGAAGAAGATACTTTGCAGAACAGGAAAGCCATGTAGATAATGTGACAGGTTTCATCCAATAAGCAGTGGAGAGTTCTTGAAGAGTACAACATGATGAAAGTATGTGTTAACAAGATTCAACTAGCTGTAGTTTAAAGAATGGTGTATAAGGGAACTACATTGACAGGGAGACAATTAGCAGGCTGATGTTTTAGACAAGGCCAAAGATGAAGGTGGTATTGACAAACTATTGAGATTATAGATGGAAGGATGTGAACAGATTTAAGTGATATTTAGGAAGTAAAAAGGACTCAAATAATATTTATTAGAGTAAAACATTTTATAGGCTATGAGAAATACAAAGAAGAAAACAATGCATAGTTTTTGTACTTAAAATACAATCAATTTTGGATCATAAGTCATTTACTTAAAAATCATTGTAGATGATTGTGGGTACATGAAAAAAATGCTCAACTTCACTAGTCATTTACTTCTGATCCTGAGATACTTGGGTTATGACAGGAAAAACATTATTATTTTAATATGGCTGCAAGTGGAGGACATATCTTTGTGGGAAATGCTCCCACTTAAAACACAGAAGAAGAGATCTTTTTAAAATTAAATTACCATTCAATTACAATTGACATACAATATTATATTAGTTTCAAGTATACAATCTAGTAATTAGACGTTTATACACCTTACAAAGCGATCACCCTGGGAAGTCCAGTATCCATCTGGCACCATACATAGTTTTTGTAATAGTATTAAGTATATGTCCTATGCTGTACTTTGTACATCCCCATGACTATTCTTGTAACTGAGAATTTTTACTTTTTAATCTCTTTCACCAATCTCCCCAACCCTCTCACCATCTGATGACTATCGATTTGTTCTCTGTTTTTAAGAGTTTATATCTGTTTTTGTTGAAGAAGCATTTGAGATTATAGGGTAGGTTCTTAATCATGGGATAAGGTTCCATGTTCTCAGTGAGAGACACTTTACAGGAGCAATGAAGAAAGACCACTGGAAAGTGGAAAACAGTACTGAAATGAGAATTCAGGATACGATTGATTATCCCGCCGGTGCCTACATCAGATGTTAAGAAGCAAACCAGTAATGTAGATTAAGTTTCGTTCCTCACTTGCATAGGGGTGTGTGGTCCTTTGAGCCTAATGGTATGCAGGGCATAGCTATGTCTTCTAAGTATGTCCCACATGCTGTGGTTAAAGTACACTCACTCTGTAACTTGGTCTTTAGCTAGTGCTGGAAGGTGAAGCAAGTTCAGTAGCAGTAGCTTGAACCACAGAGCGGGCAAGTTGGAGCCATGTGACCTCACAAACAGGATGTTTTCAGTCATCCGAAGCACTTCTGTGTCCTGTATTATGTCAGAATGACCATTGATTGTGTGTTTCCTCTATTGCATGATGGGAACTGTGGGGAGGGGGTTCTCCTTTTATTCTCACCTCTTTTTATTCTCAATCTACAGGATTTATGGGAATGTTCTATCCAATATTGGTTTATAAATCATGCCCTTGTGTTTCTCAAGCAATAACTCTATCATGAGAATGTAAACGCAGATATTCCTCTGGGGGTGATTTCTTAAAGACCAAATTTTTGTTGCTTATAGCATTGCTACATGGTTGTGAACCATAAAATAGTGGCTTTTTGTTTCTTTTGGGACCCACTTTCCCAATTCAACTGTCTAATGGAATGCCACATTTGTCACAAGGACCAGAAATAGAATTACTGAAATCACTCTACTTTAATCTGATTTTTGAAAATTGAAAGATGAAATAAAAACCTATCAGCCATTTATCAAAAGTAGAAATATGTTTTTCTTTTATGTGTTTAAAATGTTTATATATTCTAAAGAACATAAATATATATGGAGCAGAATGGAGCATTAAAAGACATAATTCAATACAAATTTTCTGCTTGAAATGGAATGCTTTCACTCTCCAGTGCTATTGTGGTTATTTCAGTGGGGATATGTGTAGTGGGATTTTAGATGGAATTATTACAAATACAACCTCGTGTCATTTGGGCTAGTCTGGTTGGATAATAATTGATATTTTTCAATCAATTTCCTTAAATGCTATTTTAATTATTTTCCTCCCACACCTCATCTTCCTTGTCCTTCTTCCCTGCTCCAGAATCTACAAACATATTCCAGGGACATACAGGTAGAAATAAAGAGGAAGATAGCAGACGTACCAATAAAACAAAAGCACAAAACGCATGCTGCAAAATAGCAAGTCCAGATGGAGAGGTGATAAATCCATTCCATTCCTAGGAAGGCAAAAAAGACCAAGGGGTATTTTTAACTGGGGCATTCTAGTACCAATCAAATCCAATTACTTTTTATGTTCCCCCAAACTCCTCAGTATCTTGTAGAACCCAATTTAAAGTATGGCTTGTCTGGGAAGGAAGGACTATTTCTCATGCTGGATGTTTGCCTTCACTCCACATTAAAATCTCCCTGTCTGGTCTGTACAACGATAGAATGAGTGACTACTGGTCAACCTGGGGACCCTGACAATGTTTCTTAATTTGATTCCTGGTGTGGCTTTCTGATATGTAGCACCATTTTCACTCACATGCTGCAGGTATTGTGCAAACAAAATGTGTAATTTGAATACCCTCTTGCCTTAGCCATACTTTTTTGTTTGTTTGTTTTTTGCTGCCTGCTCTTTGGGTCCTTCTGATGCTATACCAGGTTACAACAATTCCATGAGCGAGCTAGGGAACTGCCTCCAGCCCTGTTGTGTCACACTATCTGCAGCTGCCACTTTATGACAGCAAGAGTCTTCTTTATTAAACTTGCTGGCGTCCTGTATCTGGTGTCTAGGCTTTTTGTCCACTGTGGTTCCCTGAAAATAAAAGTGGAATAAACCTTCTCCCCAGGACCTATTTCTAGGAAGTGGAGAAGGGTGCTGTGTCCCCTGTAATATCGAATGCTCTTATTTCCTCAGTTTCCAAAGTCTCTCTCTCCCATAGTTCCATGGCTATATGCATTTAGGAAAAGTGAGAGCAGTGATTATCGTAAGAGTTTTCACTATTTGGTTTATTCTTAAATACATCAGACTTAAATCTAGAAACACAACTTTTTCACTCAGAAGTTAAATAATTCTCACATATGTTCTCGTGTCGCACTCTGACAGCTTCCACTGGCCTCATGCATCATGACAAAAATGAGAGATGATAGACAGAGGAGTGGTGTTGGAGAAAATACTGCTTCAGTTACTATGTCACCATATTATTCTGTCAGACCTTTATTTATTTCTCTTCTGCATAAGATACAGCATGTGTCAATGCACAATTTTGTAGGCTGTTTTCTGAAAATGATTGATATAATAATTAGAATGATTAATAAGACTCACCCAAAGACCAGCACATTTTTGAACACTTGAAGCTAGCAGGAGCAGCATCTCATCGTCTCAGATAAACTCTTCAATGGCATGATGCTAACTCCTCTTGGCAAAAGACTAGTTCTTGGCCTGAAAAGCATATCCCAAGGGAAACAAGGATTTGTGTGCCTGTGGGTACCCAGCAGAAAATTCTGTGGAAGCAATTAGAGGGCTGATTAGCATCTCAGGCACAGGTTGGGCTGGAAAGTAAGGTCAGAGAAGTATAGAATGGCCATGAACTGCCCTCCAGTTTCCCAGAGGATTTTAAGCCAAAGAAGATACTGCCTGGTCCGTTCCCTCAGTGTTCAGAGTTCAATTTTGTGTAGCATCTGCATAACAGTGTTCAGCAATTTTAGCTCTAAGCACTCTAATGTATGCCTGTGTTAAACTTTGGAACTTGTAGTACTTCTATTTTCTTTCTTTTATTCCAGTTAGTATTTTATGCCCTAGTTTATTCTTTTCTTTCCAAAATTAATTTAATTTTTTTGCATATTTATCTTTTTCTTTTAATCTTTCAGTCCTTTTGTGTTTACCATCTCAGAGTTAATTGTTCTTGGTTGATTTATCTTTTTCTTACTCTTTTATAAGCCTTCTTTTATCTCATGTTTACTTTGTTCTTATATTACTTATTTACCTAGTGTCTTCTTATCACCTTTAGGCGTGGCTTTAATTATTTCCCTTTTATGTTATCTCTTTTTCATTGTAGTTTTTAATTTTTTTATTATCTCCTTTTCTCTTTCTTATCTATATTTTAGTTTATCTTAATAAAACAGGTAGAAAGCACTAACCCATGTGGGGAGACAAGAGAGCAGAGCCTCTCTCTGCCCCAAGCAAGAGCGATTGCTGTCTTTCCCCCTGTCTCTTCCTGGAAATGAACATCTAGGCTTAAAACTTCCTAGCTAAAAGCCTGATTTTAGAAAGGCGGTGTTGTATAGTGGTCACAATCACAATCAGAACTAAAACAGAACGATATTCATGTTAAAACTGTGCTTTTGGCAGTGTTATTGGCCTGTAACATTTGACGTTTTCTAGAGTAATAACAATAACTTTCCAATGGTGTGTGGATTAATTCACATGAAACATTTATTTATTCCCAATTTCCCTGCTCCACTAATAAAAGGACTGGAATACGAATAACAATTATGTTTCTAGAAGGGCAGCAAGCACTGTTTCAATATTACCCTCTAAAAACCTAAATTTATCCTTTCTTAGGCAACTGATACTGATCTGCATGGCTGCCATTTTTGGCCAAATGGACTGTCATGATAGTTTCATTCTTTCATTAACCTTCTGTTTTTTTTTCTCTGACTCATGCATCTTTTCCCTCACTTTGCCAAGTGGGAGACTCCTCCTTTAAGCAAGATCTGAAACCTCAAATTTCTGTTACTGTAGCTTATAATAAGCAAAATGCTATTTTCACACTGATTCCTTCATTCTTACAGTATTGTCCACTTAGACTGTCCATTGATTCCAGGTAGTAGGAATCAAGGGCCTTATTCCACTGACAAATTTTACCAATATTTTGCACTGACTGCTTTCTACTTTGTCTCAAATTTCTCTACTGGAAAGCTGTGGAATGAAATATTGGGATTCTAAATTCAAAGTCCCTCTTATAATTTTAGAAGTTGATGTCCAGAGCTTACCTTTCTGATTTCATCTCTCTTTCTGGTTGGGCAACATAATTATTAGGATAGTAGATAATATTGTATGTGAGTTTCACCTGGCTTTTCATGGAAAATGGGGCTTTTATGGTATTTATTATGGTATTTGTATTTATCTCAGTGTGCCATTTGTCAGAGTAGAATTATGGCCAATACAAATATAGACTGAGCAAGTTAATATCAATTATTTTTAGATCATTTAGTCTCAACGAGAGTATGTTTCAACATCTGTTTCTTCTCTTTAAAACAGAGGCCCTATCTTAATATCTTTTACTACATGTTTATATTGCTTAGAATGTGATTCTTTGGAAAAGGCATTAAGTTGTATTAATGTAGCTTGGGGAAGTCTTGCCTTTTACAAAGCTCAACAAATCATTTGGTTGCGTAGATCACACACATTGTTAATTGATTTATATTCTAAACAGCACTGCTTTATTTTATTAAGCATTTTTTTCTCAAACAATTATTTTTCTCAAACAATTCTTAAGAATAATTATTTTGCATACAGTTATATTTCTGATTGTAAAATTTTGTTTGGATTTTTCACACAAGGTTGATATCCATTTGATTTTCCTCCAGATGCTGAAATATGAGAATGCTAATGTTTGACTATCAAATAATCTGCTGCATACACAAGGCAGATTCCTCTATGCATCATGATCAGATTTCTTGAGTGAGGTAGAATTCAGGATTTTAAGTGTTACAGTCAAATACAACTCTTGTTTCTTAGTTCTCAGCTATCGAATAGAATTTCTAATAGTCAAGTGCTATAGATACTTTCTGCTGCTTTCCAAAAGTATTTGTCATTCTTAATTAGATTAAAAAAAAATTTTAATAAATTTTTGTCCTCTTTGTCCTTTGACTTCTCAACATTCAAAACAATTATTTCTGCATTAATAATGCTATTTGTCACATCAACTCTCTTGTCATTTATAACCTATTGTATATGATGAATTTTTAAGGATTATGCTAGCACATTTTTGAGTCTTTAGCATTAAAGCTTTCAAATTATTTTATTTTGGAAAAGATTGCTCTGTAAATATATAGGAGAACAGTTTTCCATTTTCATGAAATGAATTTCAGATATAAACAATATTAAAATGGTTTCTTTTAATGATATATAATGTACTTAACACCATCATGGTGAATTAATTTTCATGAGCTATTTTAATTCTAATTATATTCCTTATACTTATGTTCCCTGTGATTGATTAAATGAAATAAGTATGCGTTACAAAATATAGTAAAAGCATTTCCAGACACAATTCTGCTTAATGAGGTTGATCACTGTAATTACTCAACATTCGAGCAACTTTGGACCTTTTGTATTTTTTGGATCCTTTTGGAATCTTTTGGATCTTTTATTACAAGTATAAAACCAAGATGGAATCAATCAAAATATTTCATTATTTACCCTTGAATTATCCTAAGCTTTGTAGTTGGTAGATAAATAACTCTTGGAAAAACATGTTTTACAATGATACTTTACAACAATGACTAACACTACTTTTTCACATGTGAGCTTACAGTGACTAAAAACTAAGATGAATTTAGCCTACTTTCAATTTTGCACACATGACAAAAACAGATCAGACTCATTACCATTTTAAAATGATTTACAGCATTGCTCATATTTAGTAATTCAGACTTTAGTAATACCCATAGTTGAGAATGCAACTTGATTTAATAATTGTTTTTCAACCCGCATTTAATTCCATATCAAAATTTGAAATGAGAGAGGCACCACCATTCACTCATACATAATGCTCATTAAGCTTAATTTGTTCATAACATCATTTACCTTTTGTATTTGCTTTGGGCTAGAAGGCTCATGTTTATTATGTTGAAAATATTAATTTACAAATAATATCTCATTGTCTTTATTTAGGCAGATTCTGACCTATTCAACAGAATTATTTCAATTTGAATGACAAAACTTTTCAGCTGTGATTCTTTTAGAAATTTTGAGATGTGTAAATAGGGTAGCTGATTATTGTTTACTTAAAAAAAGAAACCTAACCTATTCTTACCTTTTTGTGTAATTTATATTAAAAATTATTTTGCTTATATGTATGTTTTTATTTTTGATGGTGCCTCAGTTTTCTTCCTCTCTTTATATTTTGGTAGGCATTTGAAAAGCTTACCTTTCTCTTTGAAAAGAAAAAATAATAATAATAATGTGCTTTGTATCATTGTGAAGACTGCTGATTTTCTTCTACCATCTCAACATCCTTGCATTTAAGTCTGATAACATCTATCTTATTTTCCTTTAGTCTGAGTCTTTCTTCTCTTTCACTTTCTTTTTCCTGTTTTCCTCAGCCTAACTCTTTAGCCTTAGAGACATGGAGTTTCTTATTTTGCTATTGCTGTTATTGTTGTTATGATGTGACCTTGTTCTCTCTAAGACTACCTTGGCTGGGAGCTAATAGAAATAATGGTTTTAAACCAGTGAATGATTTTTTTTTTTACACATAATAAGAAGGCTAGAGATACTCAGACTGGATCTGGAATTGCAGCACTCAATTATCATTGAGAATGCAGAAATGTTTTGTCTTTTCACTTAGCCATTTGAGCACAAGGCTTGGACCTCATACTCAATGTTTCATGGTGACTGGTTTGGCGTTTCCCTGTGGTATCAAATCTGAATGTTGGGTAAGAAGACATAAAGTGAAAGCTTATAGCACCTAAGTCTCTGCATTGAAAGAGCTTTATAGGTAAATTCTGTTTATATCTGAATGGCCCAAACTTGTTCAGATGACCACTTCTAACTACAATAGAATCAGGAATATCCAGTTTCTATCAGCACATTGACACTTGAAACAGAATCAGGTTTCTGTTAAGAAGGAAGGAGAAAAATGAAGACAGCATAGGCCACAGTAGGGCTTTAAAAAAACCTGTATTATCGTTTAGTACTTTGGTTTTTTTAAATGCTCTAAATAACCCCCACAATGAACACATTTAATTTGCTGTTTCTTATAGTTAATCTAAGATTAAATAGGCTCACCATTTCCCTAAAACGTGTACAAATATATTCACCCAGGTTTGTTTTCACCATGAAACCACTCTTTAAGGAAAGTAAAAATGATGTGCAGTGTCCACAATAAAATCTTCATCAACTTTTCACAAAAAAACAGATGTTCCCTAAAATTTTAACCATCATCAGACACTGAAAGCATTCTAATTTCATACAATAAATTCACATATGCTTGAAATTAGAAACAAAAAATACCGTTCCCGAAAATGGCCTGAGGTGACCTCTAAAGATGGTTTGCTAGTTTCATGTAAATCAAGAGGTTAGAAACTACGGGTTCGTTTTAAGAATACTCGTGAAGCTGCCCAGGCCATCAAGGGTATGCATATCCGAAAAGCCACCAAGTATCTAAAGGAAGTCACAGTTACAAAAGCAATGTGTGCCGTTCTGTCATTACAATGGTGAAGTTGGGAAGTGTGCCCAGGCCAAACAGTGAGGTTGGATGCGGGGTCGGTGGTCCGAAAAGAGCAGAATTTTTACTGCACATGCTTAAAAATGCAGAGAGTGATGCTAAATTTAAGGGTTTAGATGTAGACACCCTAGTCATAGAGCACATCCAAGTGAATAAACCTCCCAAGATGCAGCGCCGAACTTACAGAGCTCACGGGCGGATCAACCCCTACGTGAACTTTCCCTGCCACATGGAGATGAGCCTCACTGGAAAGGAACAAGTTGTTCCTAAACCAGAAGAGGAGGTTGCACAGCAGAGAAAAATCCAGAAGAAACTGAAAAAACAAAAACGTATGCCCCAGGAGTAAATACAACATCAAATAAATGCTAACAAAAGTAAAAAAAAAAAAGAAAACCAAAACACAAAAAAAATAATAAAGAAAAAACTCTATTGCTTACAGTTATGCTCAAAAGCCAAATTAAACAATTTTAAAAATCAGTATTAAAATTAAAATAGTCATATTCTAAGATGGTGCTACTTTTTTTTTTTAACACTTTGATAACAGGAATCCTAATTTTACAATTTTGTGAATTCTCACTTCCTCTGTGCCAATAGAAGAAATTTAAACAGGCCAATCCTAAAACTAATGTAACTACTATTCCTTCGAACAACCATAAAAACCAAAGCAGTGCATGGTTGTTCACAAAGTAGAAACATAAATATCAAACTACGTACTCATAATCAAACATTTAAAAATGTAAATTATATCTTTAAAATCATTAGCAAAAGATTTTTAAATACCCTCTAGGCTTTTAAAAACCTCTTCAAGGACCTTCAGCTTTGATATCACATATTTTTTAAGTAAACATTACTATCTTGCAAGTTGTGAACACATTTTATTGATCAAACAATGCAAATTTGTTTCCACAGAAACCCCAGATATATATTTTCCAATAATCTTTCTGTTTCCTTTGCTATATTCCTCATGTCCTCTCTTACGAGACTAAGAAGTCAGACCTGCATAGAATATAAGGCCCTTCTTGGTTTCTGGATTTATTTACTCCAAAATTTTGGAAAAATTACATATAATAATTCAAAGTTATGTTCTGCTAGAAGTTTTCTCTTGCAGTCATTTTGAGATTCAAGTGCTTGCATTTTTGTGGCTGCATTATGCTGAGTACCTTGAAAAACCCAGCCAGTAAAGGGAAAAGGAGCATGGAGGAGCCACAGCTGGTAGCTAGAATAACCTAACTAAGAAGTGACAGAGGTCATGTCCACTGCAGTGGTAGCCTGACACAGAATGGGAGAATGGGCATGGAAGTCAGGCATGTGCCCAAGTTGTCCTTGGAGAAGAACGAAGCATAGCTTGTCATGGGTGTGGACCGACCTTGAAGTGGCCAGAGGTGGTGGCTTTGAGTGTGGCCAGGAGCAGCCATCAATTGTTGGAATCACAGTATCTGTCTTCCCAACCTTGAATGCTCTACTCATTTTTAATGGTTTCTTTTTAAATAAATCAGCAAAGAAATGAGAAGGTTACATGAGTTGTATCAGTGTTTGTGTTCATAGGAACTGACCCTTTTCTTAGTTTAAGCCTGGATTTGGAGGGATTAGATTTTTTGTGATTTTTTATGGCAAACAACAGATTAGCACAGAGTAACAAATCTAGGTCCCATAATCGATACAGATTAATATCTTCAATATTTGCAAAACTGACTAAAAAAGTGATGTTTTTACATATATGAAGACTATGTAATACATGATTTTTTAAAATGTTATTTGTAAGCTATTTAGACCAATGAAATCTTAGCTGAAATTATCAGAAAAATGCTTTGGGTAAACCATTCTGTTTTTATCTTTTGTCATAGGTAACTCTAAGAAATTGTCTTACATAACCATTTTCTGTTGATACCCCTAAAGACAACTGGTGTACTAGAAATGAAACCTGTTCAGGGTTCCAAGAGCTGTGAGTGAGATCAATATTGAGGAAAGAGTTGGTTCTGAGTTTTGTGGTATTGAACCAAGGGAAATTAGAAAGGCAACATCAGGGGCTGAAAGCCCACCACGAACCAAAATACAATTTCAGAAAAAAAGTCTGAATTCAAATGGGCATGGCCAAAGTGAAAAGCCCAGGGATGATGGGATGGAACTAGCTGCAGGTTGAACGAATCTGGTTTAGGAGAGAAGCAAGCTAGAGTCCGTGAACTACTAGAAGATGAAGGCAGACATAATTTTGTAAGTAAATTGAGGTCTCTTCTATGAGACAAAGGGTACAATTGCAAGTCACAGGCCAGCTTGCAAAATTATTAAAACATATGTAAAACATTTTTTGAGGATTATGACAACTACTATTTGATTTAAAAAGAAAAATTTGTCAGTGAGTATTTCATTTTGGCTGAACAAAAAAGTCCACAGCATTGCTTCTAAAATAAGTTCATCAGGTGGCAATCAAAGTGACATATCCCAGAAGTCACATGCTTCCTGATTCCTTTAATCATTTGCAGTCATTTCTTTTGTAGATTTGTGAGTCCTATTAATTCTTCTGCTTTTGCTCTGTGACATAATGTGAGAGGCTTCTTCTTCTAATAGGAGAGTTTAACCTTTACACTTATAGTAATATGTGGGTGTTATTCATTTTACCCTCTCTTATTCTCTTTAAAAAATATTTCCTTGGTATTCTTATGGTTTTGTAACAAAAAACATTTATGTGGTGTTTTGCACTTGCCATTTTAATATTAAGCATTGTTTTTTAAAATTTATACAGATTTGAACAAAATACATTCTAATGTAAATCTAATAATGCTTAGTTTGTTTACACGAACAAAAGAAATGTTAATAAAAGGTAAAGATCAATATTTCTCCAAAATACCAAGACAATTTGATCTTTTCCTTAGTGAAAATATGATATTAAAGACACCTTATTACTGTTTATTACAACTTTTTTTTTTTTTTTTTTTTTTGAGGGCAGTGTCACTGGCCCTCATATGTGGGACCCGAACCAGGGCCACTGGATTCCCAAGCCAGCGCTTAACCACCGCGCCACTCAGCCGGCCCACAACTTTCTTTTTTGTTATTGTTAAAATTCTGATTTTTCCCTAGTCATAAGTAATTAGTAAATTAATTTATATTCCCTGTTGCTGATTATATTTCAGGTTTAACTTTTTGTTTAGATGAAATACTTCCTTTTCTAGCTTTGGTGCTCACTTTGCTCTTCTCATAGTTTTCCAGCTTTTCAGTTTACATTTGGCTGTGACATGTAATGTGTGTGTGACTAGTGAGCTAAAGAACGGGTTTGGCATACACAGCTAAGCAAAGTTATACTTTCCCACTAAGAGTCCTGATGCAAATGGCCAATAGTCACCTCAACCATAGCAAACCCATAACTGAATTCCAGGTCTTATCATCCACAAACCTGCTTCACCTTTTTTCTTCACTCTCTATTACTAATGCACAGCACACCTGTTCAGTTCAGCCTGGTAACAGTGATTCCATCCTAACGAGCCCTGAAGGTTGGTTACAAATTCTAGCCATTCATTCTGTAAAAGACCACTGAATTGTACCCCTTCCTTTGCAAACCCATTGACACTTGGAGTAAAGACTTGATTTTCTCACTCTTTAGCTATTTAGGAGTTACCTAACTTTGATACTTTTAATTATGTTTCCTGAGTATCCTTCCTTAAATGTGTCTCCCAGCTCTGGCAGGAAGCTCTTTCTAACGTACAGATTGAGTATATGAATCCCTCTCAGCATTTCTTCAATTGTTGTCTGTCAGTTCCAGAAAGAAAAACCCAACCCTTCTGGTCTTCAAGGCCAAATATGTGCTTACCTTTATTTACATTCTCAACCGTTGCCATCCCTTGCATAGTTCCTCTTGGAATTTGCATTCTTTATTCCAGCCACTTTCAGTATTGTTGTTCCACACTTCAGTGCCTTTGTATGTATTCTCTGGCCTCAGATAGTGAAATGTGATTTGCCCTTGAAGACTGAAGACTCTGAAGTTAATTTCTAATTCTTTAGCATATATAAATCTTAGTTTCTCTTAAATATTTCAGTACATAAAACAAAAAAATAATAACACACATCTTCCAGCCTTATCATAGTCATATATGAAATTGCAATTAAATAATGCCAAGTGTATTTACTGCTTCGGAACAGTACTTTTTGGTCTGTTCTTCTACATGGTAAGCCCCACTTTTCTTTGTAGAAGGAACTAAACGTTACCTATAAGTAAAGAAGCCCTTTGTTTGCCCTTTTCTCTTTGGCAGTCATTCCATATCGTGTGCTTCCATATAATTTTGTCATATAATACAGCATCTACTTTTCAGAATTATAATTATTTGATTAGGTACTTGTCTCTCTGACTATGTTGTGACTTCTTTAAATGAAATGACTGTTTTTCACTCATTTACTTCTTTTATCATGTACTGTAATGCCTGGCAATAAAAATAAAAGGGTCCTCAACAGTTTCTTTTATTTTTCTTCCTTAAAAAAAAAATCAGATATTAAGAAAATTAAGCATGTATTTTTAAGTTTGTTACATAATCTTTAAGTTATGGACAACTTGAGTTTATTATGAGTAGTGTTTACTTACATATTTATGGTTTTTCTTACATATGATAAATCATTTATTAACAATTATTTAGAAATACAGAAACTGTGTTGAATAATTCATTTTGCCCTATTCACCTCTCAAAAGCTAAGTATCTAATTTCCATGACCTTTGCATGTTTTAATGTTTGATTTCATAGTCAGTTCAACAAATGCTTATTCAGTGGCCACTGTGTGTAAGATAATGTAGTTATTTAATTAAAATTAATTTTTGGCTAACATTAATTATATCTTCAACCTTCAATATGATGGCCGCAAATCAGGAAGTCCTTGTGCGATGTTATTATGTTTTAATCCAACAAATATTTAGTAAGCAACCACAGTCTGGCAGCAAATATGCTAAGTGATGGAGATAAAATAGCTAAATGTAACTTTGTCTTTGCCCTTGCAGAAATTACAGAGTTTCATGGCGCCTGTGTTTTCATTTAAGTATTTTTTAAAATATGCCATTATAAGCATAACTCTGCATGTTGTTCATATCACATCATTTTTAAATTTAAGCTTAAATTCAATTGAAAATTATTTTATAATTATACAGAAAGTTTGCAATTTATTTCAAAATAATGATAAAATAAGAATAATAACAAATTTATTTAGTACCTACCATGTGCCGATTATTCTATGTAGCTTGTTTGTATATTATCACATTTAAGTCTCAAAACAACTCGCATTAGAAAATGGTATTGCTATAAGGTACCCTCATCATTTCCATAACAAGAAAACTTAGGCTTGAAGAATATTGGTGACTTTCCAATGTTTTGAGAACTGTTGGGGAGAATAAGGATTCAAACAAGTTCTGTGTGACTGCAGAGCCTGAATAGCTATTCTCACCACACTGAACCCCCTCAATAGAAGCATCTTGTATTATTTGTTAAAAAATAGTGCTAGGTAACAAACACAGCACTTGGTGCCAAACAGCGATCAGCATCTCTTTTTGCTCTCCAGTCTATGGATCAGCCTACCAGTTCTGCTGATCTGAGTCGATCTCCACAAACCTTTCTCATACATCTGCTGACAGCCGTCAGTCAGCCGCGTGTGCTTATTCACATGTCTGGTGCCTCAGCAGGGACAGTGGCCTGGATTAGCTCTCATGCATGCGTGCCACCCACCAAAAAATGAGTGCAAGCACATCTTCATGGGGAAAGCAGAAGACAGAGAATGGACACATGCAATATTTCTTATGGCTTAGGCTTGGAACAGGCACACCATCACTTCTACCGCGTTATGTTGCAAAAGCATGTGTCAAGTGCAGCCAAGGTGCATAGGGAAGGGAAATAAACACTCTTTTTTTTGGAAGAAATACAACATCAAGTTGCAAAGGACATGGACACAAAGAAGAACCAAGCATTGGAGTTAGTTTTGTAAATAACTGCCACACTCTACTCCCTATTCACATCCCTGCCTTTTGCAAAACACGCTCACTTCCTGAAAGCCAGCACAGTCTCTTTGAACCACAGCATCATGCTCTGGGCTCATGATCCCTGAGGATCATGAGGTTAGGTCTGGACATTGATGCTTCAATGCAGTTCCTCTTAATGTGAAGATGTAAAGAAACACATTATCCCTCCAAACATACTGTATAATGATGACACAGACAGATACCTCCTATGGACCCACCCATTTGAAAAGAGGAAGGCTTGGCAGTCTTTTACAGTTCTGAAACCCAGGTTTCTCCAGAATTGTTACTCTGAGGGCGGTTACTATTCTCTGACTGGGCCCTTAATTTGGGAATGTCTCTCCGGTGTACTTGACTTTGCCCCATGGGAAGTTGTTCTTTTTCCATTGTCTTCTTTGGACACTTCTAAAGAGAACATTGAATATATGTTCTTTGAGCCACATCTACTTTCTCAGTCATTTAAAGGTGAGATCACAGTGGTCATTTTGCATTCTAAACAATCTCAGTCATTTTTAGACCAGGCTGTGGAAATTTTTACTGGCTTCACAGCTCTATTCAACAAAATCCACCAAAAGTAACATACAATGCTCTTATTAAGGCAGGTCTTTCTACTCATGATAGTCGATGTATGAGTAGAAATGCATTGGATATGTCAACCTGCTGTGAGACAAAAATACTAAAGATTCCAAGAGTCCCTTTTATTCACTTGAAAATGTCCACTAAGCAATGTGTCAGTTGTTTCAGAGGCCTTTCAAAAGATATTACAGCCCAACACTTGATGTATCTTTATCCTGAAGCCAGTGCATCCTTTGACAATCTTTTCCTGCCTTAAGTGCCTGCATATGTTAACTTGCTACATCCTGCACGACTGAGCAGTGGGAGTAGAGAAGGGACGGTGAAAAGTGAAGAGAGAGAGACACAAATACGAGAAAAAAATGCAATTTGGGGCCAAGGGACATCAGCCTCATGGACTGAGAGCCCCAAATAGGGCCTGACTGCTCTTTTTATTATCTTACACATAAGAAAAGATCAATGTAACTTCCGCGCGGTTTGTGAGTCTCATACCCAAGAATTAATCCCTGGGCCTAATTTCCCATGCATGCCTGCATTTCCTATGCACCTCTTAAGAGACAGAACTTCCTCTGCCAAGGCTTACTGATAAGAATGCATGGAGGACAGATATCACATCGGTAGGTCGTTTCACATGCCGGCTGCCTAGCCTTTTTTCTCTACTCTGTGATTCCTCCCATAGCTCCCATGTGACTGTGTCTGGCTTAGGTTGCTCCTCCCTTGAGGGATCTTACCCGTCATTGGCTAACCAGACTTTTTTTTTTTTTTTTTTTTTTTGGCACCAAGTGGGGACACATACAGTAAGCATAATGTTGAAGTATTTATGGAAAGGTGCATGAGGGCAGACAGGCAGGCAGTATGATGACATTAAGTAATTTTCTTTCTAACCTAGCAAGTTTGGTCGCTTTTTAATTTCTGCTAAATTCTGCTAGTTCAACTTTGGGGCCGGTATTTTTTCAGCTCATCTCTTTCTTGTAGTAATGTATACACAATGATTAAGAGCCACGGACACTTTTATCAGTCTTTCTGGAAATCTCATGACTCAAGGGTTGGTAGAGCATAGTCCAATTTAGCATTTTTTTTTCTTTTTATTGCCCATGAATTATAAATCATGTTAACATAGGTCTGTTTTCCCAGATGACTATAGTTGTCAAGACTTGGTTTCTTGAATAGTCCATTTTTTTCTCTCTGAGTTGAGGTGGCTCCATTACAACAACTAACAATTCATACCCATTCAGCCTATTTCTGGACTTTGTCTTGTATTCTGTGCATCTGTCTTTCTATGGACCCTCTATAGTGTACTGCTTCGATGTTGACACTTTATAATATATTTAGCATATGGAGGGCCAGTGTCCATTCTTCGCACTTCTTCATTTGAGTTTCTTCTTTATACTTGTTTGTTCATTTTCCCATGTGAATTTTATAAAGAGTCCTCTAGTTTAAACAACAACAACAAAAATGATGTTTTATTAATGAATTCACTTGCAGAGAATTATAATCATTATAACATCCAAGCACATGATATAATTTTGCATTTGTTGGTGCATCATTTGTGTCCTTCAGCAGTTTCTTAAATTATTCCTTATATAGGTTTTAGGTATTTCCTATTTAATATAACTTGTAGGTATATTTAATTTTTCTTTGCTATGTACATAGATTCTTTTATATAGTTGGAAATTCTAAATTGTAATTGACTGTATAAATATCACCGATTGTTTTTGTTTTTAAATTTGATTGCTTAAAACATTATTGCTTTATCTTATTGTTTGGGATTGATTTCAATTGATTCCCTTGCATTTTATAGACATGGCGTCATATAATCTACGAATATAGATAATTCTATTCTCCTTGTTTTTTCTATTTTTTGTACTTCATGCAATTTACTTCCTTTCTAATTGTTTTGATTGGAACTCAAGTACAAAGCTTAACCATTTAAGAGGGGAATTGAGATTGTGATAGATCTGTTTTACCATCTTAAGAAAATATTCATTATTTTCTATTTCATTTTTCCTCAAAAGCTTTTTTTTAAGGGCAGTGTCACTTGCCCTCATATGTGGGACCGAACCAGGGCTGCTGGCTTCCCAAGTCAGCGCTTAACCACTGCGCCACTCGGCTGGCCCTTAATTTTTATTTTTAAGAACTGACTTCAATTTTCAAATACTTTTCATTACCTATAAAAATTCTCTGACACTTATATAGGAGTGTTTATATCAATTTAGCAATATTGAAGCATCCTTGAATTCCTGGACTAAACCCCACGAGGTCATGTTGCATTTATTTTTTAAATATGTTGCTAAAATATGTTTAGTTTTGATTTTTCAGATCAATACTTGTCAAGTGATAGTTTTTTTATTTTATTATATTTTCTGTAAAATTATTGTCTTTTATTAGTATTAATATATATTCAATTCATAATATGAATTTGGAAGCTCTCCCAGGAAATATTTTCATAGCATTTCAGTTATCTGCTTTTTAGAGATTTACTAAAATTACTTGCAGAAAACTTGCTGATCCCCTAAGGCTTTGATTCAGTTTGTTTCATTTAGTTTTTGTTATTATTGCATTGTTTCAGGGCAGTATTCTCTATGGAAATTATTATGTATAGGCTTTATTCTTTTCTTTGGTCAGTTTTGGGATATTATATTTTCCTAGAAATTATCTGTTTTAAACAGGTTTTCAAGTTTATTTGCATATTTTAAAGCAAATCTATTTCATTTGACTCTTACAATTTCCTATTTCTATGACCACTTCTGTTATTTCATATTTTATATGTTCCTACTTTTTTTTTTTTTAATTAGATGAGAAAGCTGTTTTTCTTGTTGGTCGACCTTTGTCAAAGAACATGCTTTGGCATTTACATATTAATTAAAATATTCTGTGTTCCAACTTAACTTACTGCTTTATGTTCAGCAGGTTTCTATGCATGTCTGTAATTTCTGCTTTACTAATATTACTGTTGTGTTATAGTGTATGAAGATGTGAGTGCTGCTTTATCTTCAGTGTCATTGCAGACTACGGGCTCAATAAGCTCCCTCTTATGTCATCTAGTGAACTTCAGCCTGACACCCACCTTGGGTGACGTTAAGATCACGATCCTGCTTTCTTTTGTTTGCACTTGGATGATGCACATTTTCCCCTCAGATTATTTTTCAGCTTTATAACACCTTTTACATATGTCTCTTCTAAAGAGCCTAGGTTTTTGTTTGCTTAGATCCAAAGTGAAGCTAATTTTTAAAATGAGTTAACTGTATTAACCTGTATTGACATTGCATTATTGTTGTGAAGTTATGCCATAGTTTTGTTGTGTTTTCTGTTAATGTGTTTTAAGTCTCACTTTTCTTATTCTTGCACATAGTTCTGATATTTGAGTTCTAGTATTTTTATTATATTGATACCTTTTATAATTAAAACTTTAAAGATATTTTTACTTCTGACATTTTCTATTAGTTTCTTATTATTAAGAAATGAAAACTAACAAGTCTTCATCCTGCTTCTCCATCTTCTTCTCCATTTTCACTTGATCATATTTCTTACCATCCTTTGCATAGCTTTTTGTATAAATGGATATGCTGCATGTATGTTTCGCTTGGCCCTCCATACCTCTCTGAACAAAAATCTTTAATACAGGCATGTGCTCATACTCTTCCTCACTGCAGTTGCTTGATTTTGCATTATTATGTGTAGCACGATTGCTGAAAACAAGAAGGATAATGTTTGCTTTCCAGGGGCAGCCTCTCCCCTTCGGAAAGGATTCTTTTGCAAATCTTCCTGGCATCTCAAGCTCTGCACTGTTAGTTTCTCTGCATTTATTGAATAATCTGTTTCCTTCTCTCTTTCAAAATGGAGTGTGTGTGTGTGTGTGTGTGTGTGTGTGTGTGTGTGTGTGAGATATCAAAATGAGGAATGGAAAATGATTCTTGCCAGAGGTCCCCAATAACACTTGAAAGTAGGTAGGGGGAGAGTTCTTTTATTCTATTTTACAATGAAGAATCAGAAAACAATATACTGTTGGCAAGGGTTGCTCAGTTATCAAACCAGGGAACTAGGATTAGAAGTGCTTTTTCTCTTTTTCTAAGGAAGTTGCCCTGAAAGCTGCTTCCATTAAATAAGACTTCTTGTCAGCCTGGCTTACACAAGCTTGTGTTCCTTTATTATTAATAACAAAATAAGTATTTGTGGTAGCAAATAATTACTGATAGATAATATGTGTAGCCCTGTCTGTGATCTAACTTGCCGACATGAAGGTTTTCTTGATGGAGTTAACTTGTCTAAAACTTGCACACATGTCTAGTTTTTCTCTTCCTTCATTAGTTCAGGGAAAGCCAAAGCTCTGTTTAGTCACATTGCACATATATTCAATTGATGACATCTTAAAACAGACAGAGGGTGCCAAAACAATGTACACGCATGTTAAGAAAGGAAAACTGTATTAAAAGTGTAATACTCAATATATACTGACAATAAAAGATGAATACAAGTCACGTTTGACTTCTACAATTACAAGAGATGCTCAGAGTCATTACCGTCAGCATCCAGACACCACTGATTATGGCAAACTACTGCTTGAGCAACGTTGACCAAAATGTCCACTTGTATAAATGTTTTTGACACCCCCTATTTGTAATAATGTGTTAATAATACACCGTGAGTACATGGAATATTAAATCCTCCTCCCCATTTGGGGCAACTCTGATTATCTCCCAGGGTTTTGCTGAGATGGGACAAAAAAATTAAAAGGGCGTGGTCAAAAACATGGTGCACTTTGTGCCTTCCTATGATGGTACTTTGAGTACTGGTAGGTATACTGGTAACCTGAAGTGGTTAGCAAAATAGATCTCAAATGGAAGACAGGGAATGCAGGACATGAGCCAGTGAGACACCTAGAAAGAAACAAGTTTACATGCTTTGAGAAGTTCATACTTCAACTCCACAACTGATTAGAGATAATCTGTGTAGGGGAACCACTTGAAAGCCAAACAGAGCAGGAATGGGCACAGTCTATGCTTAGGTGCCATATGTCTTATCCATGCGTTTCTATGTTTTGACACAACAGAAAAATATTTCAAACTGTAAACACTTTTAACTTTCTCAAAAGTTTTTCTCCTGGAATGAAATCACACATATGACAGATTCTTTGAAGAGTCTGGAATAGAACCATTACCATTTGATTTTAAATCACTGAACAGACTGCATTACAGCACCTGACAATATACACAATGAATTTTCTAGAATGAAATTAACAAGGGTTGAATTTAAGTAGCATTGTGAAAAAAAAGAAACAACAAAAAGCATATATATATATATATATATATGTGTGTGTGTGTGTGTGTGTGTGTGTGTGTGTGTGTGTTTGTGTGTGTGTATAAGTATATGTATGTCAAAGAAATGGTACTCCTTTTCCACAGGCTGGTTAATAACTTGGGGTTTTCATAGTTTCACATAAATTATTTAATTTGTGTCTACAATTCATATAATGTCCATTATCCTAAGTTGCAGATCACTGACTTAAAATTAGAATGTGACATTTTAAATAACATCCCAAAAATGTTATAGTAAGTAAACTAATATGTCTTTATTAGTCCTTGAGAATCAATTTCAAAAGCCTTTCGATTCTGATGAAAATTATGCAAATTCCAGCATACTATCATCCTTATAGTTTATGTTAATTTGACATTAATGTTAGCTGCCTATCTCGCTAACAATAATCCATTTGAACTAGCAGTCTGGAATACCAATTACTGAAATGAGTGGGGTTCATCCTTGAAGTTTCTTTTCTCTGTTGCAAGTAGACATATGTCAGCACACAGGGAATAGCACAGATGTATCAAAGTCTTTCAAGTAACCAGGCATCTTTGTATAGTGGTGCAGGCTGTGGTTGACATTCTAAATCTTAAAAAGAAAAAGAAGTCACTTTGTATTGAGAACAGAAAGAGCTGAAAAAGATAAAAACTGATGTGAAGATATTCCTATATATTTAAAGTCTTTATTAGAGAGTGTTGACCAAGTATAATATCTATTTTACAGTGGATTAATATGTATTTTATTGAATTTGTTGGTGAAGAATTCAAGATACTAATTGATTTTTTTTGTTTTTAATGAGGGTTTTTTTCCTTTCTTGATTCTGGCTGCTGGGTATGAATTACTTTATTGTTTTTACTTCCATTATTGGCTTATAACGAAAGTGAAAGTTTAAAAAAAGAGGATTTTTTTTTGTTGTTGTTGTAATTTGTCTTCAGAGGAGGAATTAGCTGACATCTGTGAATTTTTGTACATGTCTTTTTTTATGGTGATGGTATATTTTTAAATGTTAGACTTAAGCTGAATGACTGGAAACTCCTGGAATAATTCCCTCAGTTTTTCTTGCATCATGTATTGTGGGAAATACTAATACAAATGACTCAAAGACTGTATGCCCAGTGCTAAAGCTCTGTAATTATTATGCTACCTATTTTCTGATAGTTAAAATGTTACTTAAACATCTTATCTATTTGATATGTTTACATATTACTTTGAATCATTAGCTCAATTTCTATGTGTGTATTTCTGTGCATTTTCTTTGTTTTTCCAAATAGATTATAAGGTCCTTAAGATTTAAGACAATTTTTCATGTCTTCCACAATGCCTAAGGCAATAAAAATTCAAGTATTTTCTATATTAATTATACCACAATTAAATAAGTGGGTAGGAATAATTTAATAACCCCCCAAAAGTGCATTAAAGCATTAATGGCAACTATTATCGCAAATGTATATGGGGAGTGGATGATAATGAGAGACAGAGAAGAAAGAGTAAAATGATAATTTGGAAGAGGTAGTTCAAGTATCTGCAATAGACAATCGATCTTGCTATAATTAAAGCTTAAAAAGAAGCTGCCAGTTAGGAACAGCTCTCCCAAGAGGGTAAAATGTCTCCTGGGCTGAGGAACATTCTTGCCACCACAGACATTTCACTCTCCATTGATTGAGTTTTATGAAGATTCACAGTCATTTCACAAGAATGGGGATATTTTCAATTTATATTGTGAAATATTTTGAATAGAGAGAATCATATAGTGAACATGCATAAAACTTACACCTACCTGAACAACTGTTTACATTCGCCAAATAGTTTATTTATTTTTTTGCTGAAGTACTTTAACATAATTACAGGCAGCGTGGTATAATTTATCCCTAAATATTCCAGTATGCATCACTAAAATTAAAGATATTTTCCTATAGAACAATAATGCAACTTGCACAGTAGCCAAATTAATAATCCTTCTCTCTATTATCTAATAGTCCACTCATACCCAAATTTCAAAATGGACAGTTTAGTGACAGAATTTTGATGTGTTCTATGGAAAGTTCAGTTCAACTACTTTTCTCCATTAATGAGGAGAGGAAGCTTGTGTTTCCGAGGGACGGATGGCCAGAGTAAATCTTAAATATTCTCACCACACGACAGAACTGCTAATTATGTAATGTGATGAAAGGGTTGGGAGGTGTTAGCTGACACTATGGTGGTGATTACATCACCACATACATATCGTGTGTGTGTGTGTGTGTGTGTGTGTGTGTGTGTATAGATGTATACATGTTTGTGTGAATAAAATCAACCGGTCATACACCTTAAACTTCCACAAAGTTACATGTACATTATATGTCAATAAAGTTGGGGGTGGGGGAGAGTTGACTTGACAGTGGGGGTGGGAAGGCCTTAGGATGGAGCCAGTGATGTTAGTAAGTCAGAAAATGGCTGTAGCCTCTCCTGGGGCATCCAGCATAGCTAGGTGAATATCCTCACTCAGCAATAGTCCACAATTATTTAAAAAAAAAAAAAAGAACAAGAAAAAGAGAAAGAAAAGGACTCTAAGTTTTTAAAAGAAAGCCGAGAATTCCAGCGCCTGCCAGTGGAATGGTACCCAGTTGATGCATAAGCCGCGATTTTCAGAATCTAAAATTTCACATCTCACATTACACTCCTCCCTGCCTTTATATCAAGTTCAAACAACTTTTATTTTTAAAATCTCCTCTACTTCTTCCCTCCTACAGTTCTTCTCACATGTCAGCCCACTCCTTATCTCCCCCGCCCCCCCGCTTTACAAAAGTGTATTTATTTTCCTTGGGTTTCTCCACTGTTAAAAGTCAGCATTCTCACTTCATTAACTCATTTGCACTGATAGTCATTTGCATGTTTGCCCTTATAACTACTTTTTCTCATAAACCTCTTCTCAAACATCTGAATTCTGACATTTTGGACAATTCACAGGCATTAGGACACTGTATGTTTCAGAATGACCCTCAATTGCACTTAGTATTAAACTTCATTTATAAAATGAATATGATGACATGGTCTTAATAACAGTGTTTAGTGAATCAATAATTATACAGCATGTGATCAATGTTTATTGGAATCTTTGTAATTTGCGTATGCAAAATGGAGGTTAAATCATTAACCTTGGTGTTTATTGCAGGATTGTAAATGGACTTGCTTGGCTTGTGAAGAGAATCAAATGAAGTAATGTAGATGAACGTTATTTGTAAAGTGTATAATTCTATGTGTACAGTATTAATAATTTAAAATATATAATCATGTTCTCTAAAAAAATAATCCTCTAAATAATAAAGGATGCAAAGGAGAAAGCTAATGCCAGTCCCACTATAGCTGTGAATTGGCATCTTTGTTCTGAGAGACCTGCTTTTTTCTTTTCTTCCTTTTTTTTCCCCCTTCTTCTAAAGACTTCCTTTTCTGCTCATTGTCTCTTGGAACTCTCTTATTCAGTTTCTCAAAAGTGAACTGGTGCTCAAAGTGCTGCTGCTCAAAAGAACGAATGGCTGCTCACAATATCCCAACTTCAGTGAATTACTTATATATGCTTTCCTGCAGTTTACCTGCATTTAAATATATATGGATAAAATAGATTCAGTCCTAACTGTAAGGTTGTAAATTTGCAATGTGCATCCCACTAATTAACTAACAACTAAATCATGATTATATACAGTGATGTTTTTAAATTTACACTTTGATTATAAAAGAATTTTGTTAGCTGATCTTTAAGTCAGGTACACTCAGAAGGAGCCTTATGTAGACCCATTGAATCATACACATTTGGTATCTTTTTTCCTCAAACCTTACTTTCTCATGAGTGTCCAACCTATGATACAGAACCAGTGTGAGTTTGTTGAATGAGAATATACCAATTTTGAAAAATGTAACAAAATGTAGTTAAGGGATATATTCTAAGGTGAGATTTTTGTAAAAGCCCTTCCTAGAAATAGTGCAAAAAAATATATATATGAAGTTTAAATCAACATATTACCATTCTGAGACTTATTTCCATTTCAAGGAAAGAAGTCCTAAATGATAGTCTGATGAAAAGTCATTGCCCAAATGCCAATTAATATAGTTAAGATGTTTTTTTTGTTTCAATGTTTTGTTTTGGAAACATATCATAGCAGGTATAATTAAACTCTACTGATATTTGCACAATATTTCTTTAACCAGATTTGGGCAAATGGCTGACTTGTTCTCCCTCTGTGATTCTGAGTTGGTTTATAGTCAAGGGCACTCTAATTTGGCTAATTGCAATACAGGGACATACATTCTAATAAGTGAATGAGGAATACTAATAGGAGGAAAACAATACAATCATTTGGAATAGAGGAGTGAATCTTAGTATTAAGTTCGGTTGCAGGTGACAGATGCCTTTCACAGTGCTCCATCAACTGAGTGGAATTGCCTCTAGCATAATATAAATAAGTTATAATACCCAGCATCCCAGTACTTTGAGGAGCACATGTAATTTATTCATACAAAAAGGATTTCTTAATACCATTTATTATAAGGGATTGTACTAGACAATAATAAAAAAAAGGTAGGCTGTGTAATGTTTATCTTTTTATCCCTCATACTTATTGTAATGGTTAACATTTAATAAGTGCTGAAATGAATGAAGAAATACATTTAAATCAATGAAACACTAAGTAAATAAAGTATTGTTTATTAAAATGTACTTGAACTTTTCACAATATTTTGAGCACATAAACTAGAAGAAAGGCAGATAGACAAATAATAGCAATACAGGGAGCTACACTGTAATACGTGAATAAGGAAATGGTATAGGAGTAATTCAATGCCATCATTTGGGATTAAGGAGTGAATCCTAATATTAAGTTTAGTTGCGGATAACAGACATCCCAGATTATCAGTGTTTTACATGAGAATGATTTTTAATTCTGTGTCACATACATAGAAATCTGGAGATAGCTATTCCAGGGCTAGTGTGTTGGCTCTGTGTCCCTCAGATGCCTGAAAATCACTGCCCCAGAACATAATAAAAAACTGTTTCTAGAGAATGTAATATCTAACTTGAAAATTGAGGTGCTATGAGCATGAACAGTCCATTCCTGCCATGGTATGTGATAATAGAATAATCTAAACATAGAAAATGGCATTTACAGAATATGCTGCATACAGTACACTAGCTTCTCTTTTAGTAATATGGACTTTCATCTTAGCAAAAATCGCTGATAGATTTCCCAACTGAATTACATTTGTTTTGAATGGACAAATATAAAGACAGATTGGTGGACTAGCATGAGGAGACTGAAGACAATATCACCAGATGCTATTATAATAATTCAGCTATTAAAAATATTGCCAATGATAATGAGAAGAGAAAAATATAAAAACGATGAAGATATATTTATAAGGTGGAATAGAAAGGGTTTGATAATAGATTAGGTATGGGACTGAAAGGGGGAAAAGTGTCAGACATTAGTCAGAAGTCTTTAACTTGGGTCCCCAGGTAGAATAGCTGAGATACAAAATACAGTGCAATATAAGTAGGTTTCATGTAATAAATACATTAATTTAGGACTTTTAATATCAATTATCTACAAAGCACATATATCTGTGAATGAGTGCAGCTGATGAGAAATAGGTGGACCAATTGGATATTGTTTAGGTAAATATGAAGAGTCAAAATAGTCTGATTCTATAAAATACCTCATTTGTGCTGTGGTTCTCTTGCAAGTTATACATCTCACTACCTCAAATATATCTCGCAGTCTAGGTATAATTTTTTTTTTTCTGTGTGACAGGTGGCTACTCTGCCTTTTATGGAAATAAGAGGTATATGATGACATTTAAAATGAAGTAATGGGCTGGCAGAGTGGCTCATGAGTGTGAGCTCTGAGCAACAGGGTCTCTGGTTCGATTCCTGGCCTGAGCCAAGGTGCCACTGAGCTGCCAACAGGTGGCATGATGGCTCAGCTAAAAACATAAAAAATAATTAAAAAAAATAAAAAAAATAAATAAAATGAAATCATGCACTCCAAATTTAGATGTTTAAATGTATTCTTTCTTACCATTACTTAATATTTTATATAATAAAGGCAGAAAATACTGTAATTATCATGTTATCTACCTATAATGATAAATGTACTCTTTTACCTAAAGCACAGCAATTAAATACCCTCCGGTAGATTTAAACTGCTCCCTCAGGGCACCAATACCTAGTTTAAGAAAAAGAATATCGAAACTCTCTTTGTGAACTATTACTTCTTAATTATGTACTTATATCAAGGTCAAATATATAAACTGAAGAGAACCTTTTAAATGGAGTTGAGGGAGAATGCTGGGTAATACATTACCATATTAATGAGTTCAGAGACAAGAAAAAAGACAACGCTCAAATAAACCCTCAAATAAAAACTAATGTAAATATTTTAATAAAGAGCTAATAAGTCATTTGGCCAAATTGTAGAGTGATGGCATTTAAACAACTACTTTACAATCATCTGACTTAAGACACTTGGTTTAATTTCTCCAGGGCATATTTCTAAAACACCTACTCTATTTGATTTCAAATTCTTAACATTTCCGTTCTAAGAGACAGGTGATTTATAGACCCTCTTAAGCATGAATAAAATGCCTTAATTTTATTTTAGGCCTCTCGCTTTCCTTATACCGTTTCCTTATATTATTTCTTTTAAATAAAATTATTGAAGAATATTTCAGAGATTTAAAAATATGACAATTTGAAAATATATTTCAGATAAGTAAGAATAATCCTTGTGCATTTGAAAGTTCAATTTATATTTAAAGGAGTTATTTTAAAAAGGATAAAAGGAAAAATTTACATTAAAGTAAGAAAGCAGCATATTTCATTGCCTTTTGCAGCTGAACCAAGAACCAAAGCTCTCCTTGGTATATAGTTAGAAATGTGGACCTCATTGTAATTACTACTAGTGAGCACTTGGAAATACAGGAAATGATATTTAAACATTGATAGAGGGATGTTTTTATAGACACATTTACTGGTATAGTTAGCTAACATAAAAATGCTGAAATAGGGGCCGGCAGAGTGACGCTGTGGTTAAGCGCTGGCTTGGGTAGCCAGAGGCCCCAGTTCAATCCCACATGTGAGGGCCAGTGACACTGCCCTCAAAAAAAAAGAAAAAAAGAAAATGCTGAAAAAAAACTGTCAAAATAACTTTAATGAACTATAAATTTAATAAGAGATGCCTCAATATTGGCTAAAAATAGGTTTTTCATTTTTGATCATTATACCCCTGTTACCCAATGGAAAGAAAGTTATATAAAAAAGTGGAAAGAAAGTTATATATAAAAGTTATATATAAGAGGACCGGCCGAGTGGCGTGGTGGTTAAGCACTGGCTTGGGAGGCCAGCGGCCCCGGTTCGAGTCCCACATATGAGGGCCACTGACACTGCCCTCAAAACAAACAAAATAAGTTATATATAAAAGTGAAATTATTTGCTTAAAGTTATTCAGCAAATCTGAAAGCATAAATACTATAAATCACTTTTTAATAAATATAACAATTCAATTTAGAACAAAATGGCTCTGGAGATCTAAATAGTTTTTTTTTATATTTAAGTTATAGGCACAACATACAGTTATTTTTTAGCTTTCTGTTCAAAGTGACAAACTGAGTCTATTTGTATACATCTCCTCTTTCCAATTATTATATTGACATGATAAAAGCAATATACAAAAAAAAAAAAATAATAACTCCTTGACAGCTCTGGGAAACAGAAATTTTCATAGCCTACTAACTTTTAGGTAGTTTTGAAAGATGAAGCAGATGGATGGAGGGGGTGGGGGTAGAATTCAGTATAGGTGTATGCAATTCCATACCTCCCATCTGCTATGAACTTTTCTTTTTAAAAAAATTTTATTAAGTTTATTGGGTTGACATTCATTAGTAAAATTATATGTTCCAAGTGTACAATTCTGTAATCCATTGTCTGTATATCACCTTTGAGCTCACCACTCAGAGTCAGTTCTTCCGTCACCATCTATTTGACCCCTTTACCCTCTTCTACAACCCCCCACTCTCTTACAAAGTTATTCTCTTCACTAATTTTGTGGCAGTTTCTTTTGATTTTCAACACTGTGCAAGTCTTTCTCCTGAAAAAGTCTGGCATTTCCCACTGTTCTTTTCTCCTCCTGTAGCGGTGCCTTCTCTGTCTCCTTGATATAATTTTAAAATGTTGGTTATTTTAGTGACTTAGCAAGTACAGGTTCTGGGGAGCTCATTTAAGGGGCAGGTAGTAGGTGTGGCATTGAGGACAAATGTACTAGACTATTTGACATTAGCATATTATTTCCTATTCTTAAAAACAGAAACTGATAAAACAGACACAAAGCCATACATATACACAAAAGGTGTCACCTCATTTACTGCTGTTTTAATTCACCGCAGTATTTTCTATGGCTATTCTAGCTTTTATAAAATTAGGATTGTTATAGAGACTAATCATAGTTTAAATCTATTCCTTAAAAATTTCATAGATTTTTTAAACCATAATTTCATTGTATTCATTATTCTTTAAGGGTAGTTGTAAACATTTTCAGGATTTTTTCCATTGCTATTGTTTCAATCAATTTCTACTATTTCTTAGTTATTTTGTTAACTCACACATTTGTTAGTAAGATATCTATCTATTTTATTCAAATATTCAGTTTAATTTATTCTATTTATCTCTTTTTTTGTTTGTTTAGCAAATGCTTGGAAATTTTCTTATTTCCTTTCTGGCTTTATGGAAAAAGAAGAGCTTAACTGAATTACAAAATATTTATGAAACACATACAGTTCCTTTTTTCCTCTTGTGATTTGAAAAGCTTACATTCTATTTCTAATAGTTTACTATTTCTAATATTCAAATAGTTACACACAACTACATGCGTGTATGTGTATGCAAAAACAGTAAAATTGTAGGTATGTCTTTATCCCTGTGTAAAATATTACTTTATGATTATTTAGACCTATCTCTTAATTATGAAGTTTCCTGACTTTAAATATTTCTTTAGTACCATGAGTTCGCCATTCTTAAAATTTTTACTTCTGATTATTTTTTCCCATTTGTCTTGATTACTTCAACAATTGTTTTCAGAGGGTTGTATGCTCACTATACATTTTTATGGTTTTAATAAAGTCTGAAAAATGACCATATAATTGAATGGCAGTTTGGGTAATAGAGATTTTTAGCCTCATATTCCTTTTTTATTTTAAATACATGTGTCTTTTAGCACTTTGTTTTCTAGATAAGTGTAACTTTTAACCCATTTTCTGGTTAACAAAAAAAGGTGTCTAAAAGCTTGTAGAATTAAAAAAATAATAATAACCTTGAAAAAAAACTCTTCATGTAAATTTGCCTGTGGGTGGATTTTCACCCATAAATTCTTTCTAAAGCTGGGAAGTCCTATTTAATATGCATATTCAAGTTCCTCCCTTAATTCAGTGAAAGATTCTATTATGACCTCTTTGATTATTCATTCTCCTCTGTCCTCTCTGTTGTCACATTCTGAAGTTCTTAATATACGCAAGTAAATCACCAGGGAGTGTATTGATATCCATAATTCTTTTCATAACACCTACACCTTTTAAATATCTTGTTTGCTTTGCAGGAACTCTTTCATTTAGTTTTCCAAAATGGGTTATTTAAATGTTCATTTCAGTGTCCTGAATATTTGCCTAGAACTTTGTTCTAAGCCGGGTATTTATTTTGGACTGAATAGTTGAGCAGGTTCATATCCTCTGCACCTACTTTTCTTTCATGCTCATCACATCTCAGGTCCATCAGATTAAAGTGTCCAGCAAGCTGCACTCTCCTTCATTCACAGGATTGCTGGGCAGTGGGGTTGGGGGTAGTGTGTGAGAGAACGCATTTTTATTCTCCTTCCTTTTAAGTTGCCCTATGCAAACAGTGCACAGCAAGCCAATGCATACTCTCTCTGCTTGCCCTTGAAGCCTTACTGCCAGAGGTCTTTACTGTACCAAATGAATGGGTTGGGCTCTTCTCTAATATCCAGCAATATTTTTCTTTTAGATTTTTTTTTTAAGTATGAAATGGGGTGTTCAGATATCTTTTCTTAGGTTATTTTTTTATTGAAACAAATTTCCAGACAAAAGAAAATATTGCAATATTAGTTCTACCTAAGTTATTTTCTTTTATTTTTTTTCATATAATAAATGCCCAGCTCTTGGCAAGGACTCCTTCCTGTACCCCTTTGGAATATCCTGCAAAGAACAGATGGGCCCCTACTCAAAATTTGCTTTCAATGCTAAGACTGATGACAGCATACAAGCTAAAAAGGCATAAAAATATTTATCACTTACACAGCAGGGCTTCTCTGGGACATGTGGGGAAGGCCTCCAAGCTGGGTTGAACATGGCCTGAAAGAGCATGTAAAAAAGAGATTAGTTTGGTGTCTTTATTGTGTTTAAGATGTGGGATCACATACATGGTGATGGAAGGAGAACTGACTCTGGGTGGTGAACATAGAATGCGATATATAGATGATGTATTACAGAATTGTACACCTGAAACCTATGTAACTTTACTAACCATTGTCACCCCCATAAACCTGAACTAAAAACAACATCAACAAATAGATATGGGACCCTGTGGGAGTTCTCGTACTTGGTGAATTTGAAGGTATGTGCAGGTAGGGACATGTGTGCTTTGAATCTTCCGCTGGCACCAAAGTAGGAAACACGTGGGTTTCCTTCCAGTTCCCCCAGATGTGAGGCAGAAGGCAGAGATGGAGGGTAGTGCCTTAAATGCTGCCTGCAAACACTGAGATTTTAAGTCAGACACCTTATTACACGCTCCTTGTGACTGTTTCTATTTGCTCTAACGGTGCATGGCCCGCACGATCCTGTTAGTACGTGCCTGCTTATTTGCTCCTCACTCTGTCTATACTCTAGGCTTCTCAGTAGAAGGAGCTCTGCCTTGTGTGCCATTATGAACCTAGGACCTATCACAGTCATTCACAACTGACCTTACTGGAAAAAAAATAGGGGATGTTAAGTATACTTTTAATACTTACTGCAACTGGCTGAATTACCTTTTGCTGAAATAATGTTTGGTTAATGTATCTGAATTTTATTGCACTCTTTATTGAAATTGTCCTTCATTGATTTTACCTTAATATTCTTAAATATTTTATGAATTGACAATAAAATATTTTGGAGGTCATTGACATAGATGGGTCAAATTGAATTTTTAGAAAGGCAAATCATATCAGGTTTTTACAGGTGTATTAAACAACCTGACTCTTCCTTTTTATTCCCTTCTTCCTTGTCACCTTCTTAAAGACCTTCTTCATTGTGTCCTTTACTCCCCTAAGGCATTTATTTGTTGTAGGCATTTTGAGAGTGACACTTTGATAATCTATGCAGTCATATTTGGTACCCCAATAATTCCATTCACCATGGGTTATAGTAAACTAAGTAGGGAAAGAGTGCAGAATAATAATAACAACAACAACATCAAAATCTTACATTCAGACAGCCTTAAATACTGGTCATGCCATACTCAGTCATACAAATCTGGCTTTATTAGGCCATTGTTTCGTGATCTGTCAAATGAAATAACATAGTCCTATGTGGCCTGCTAATTAAGTTGGTGAACTCATCCTAGAAAAAGTGCTACATACCTCATTGCTGAATATCACTGTGGTCACTTTAGAAGTACTCCCCTTGGGAAGCTATGCACCCATACCAATGCCTAGTCCACCCCTCAAAGCAATTTTGGAACTCTTTCTGGAATGGCCATGAAAGGTGTCGTCATATTACCCTTGATGTCCTGAATGTCATCAAAATGTCTCCTTTTCAATATTTCGTTTATCTTTGGGTAAAGAAAGAAGTCATTGGGGGCCAGATCAGGTGAGTAGGGAGGGTGTTCCAATACAACTATTTGTTTCCTGGCTAAAGGCTCCCTCACAGACAGTGCCGTGTGAGCTGGTGCATTGTTGTGATGCAAGAGCCATGAATTGTTGGCGAAAAGTTCAGGCTGTCTAACTTTTTCATGCAGCCTTTTCAGCATTTCCAAATAGTAAAGTTGATGAACAGTTTGTCCAGTTGATAGAAATGCATAATGACTAATCCCACTGATATCAAAAATGATTAGCAACATTGCCGCAACAAAGTTGGTGAACTTAATTGTCAGGCCTCTTATAGGGTACTAAAATAAATGAAATAAAATACACTTCCATGGACCAACCAATGCAATGCATGGGCATGGCACCTGGCAGACACAGAGAGAAGATGTATAACGATGTCTGAATTTAGGACATGGATGTTATCGTATATCTTTGGTATTTTTGCAATGAAAGCGACTTTAGGCATTTAGTCTCCTGGCTTCCAAAGGTAGATCCAAAACTTTTTTTGTGTGTGTGTGTGTGCTCCTGGAAAATACATATTTCTGTGCTCCGAGGTCAGGTGATTGATAATATAGGATAACATCTGGAATCTATATTGTTGTGAAGCTTTTCAAGTAATTCTGCAGGGTAGATGATTTGGGAAACCACTGATCTTTGTCCAAGTTGCTCATTTCATACCTAAGGCACCATGGACCAGGGAGACTATTTCCTCAGTGCTACTCGTATACAGCTCATTTTTGGCTGAGCCTATCACACCAGGTCAGGTCTTTCTTTATGGTGATACTTCCACAAACCGTGTATATGCACAAGGGCCAGGAAGCTTCGTGAATTTAAAGGAGCATGCCTGTGGAGATGCTGTTCCTAAGACAACCATGATGACTCTGTGAGCTGATATTGATTTTACATGGCTAAAAAGGAGTCTCTGTGACAACAATAATATGCTTGGGTCTGGGTTTCTGAGCCCTGTGGCCATTGAGCCTCATTTTAACCATTTCTCAGTCTAGCTAGTTTTTTTAGATGATATTTAGGGGAAGGAAACAGATTGCTGTCTTGGCTCCATCACTGAGAAATATAACTGCCCATGCTTAATCTCAAAGGCAAGATTGTACTGAGAAAAGCAAATTGAGTATAGATCTTTGAAATACAGAGCAGTTACTGATTGGTAGCTTTCTTCTGAAAATATCTTGATGCATGTTTGACGAGTGCCAAATAATATCACTATTTAATAAGTTTTATAATTTAGTATCTGATCCTTTTAGTCTTATCCTCGCTCTTGGGATTGGCCTTGTCCTTATTGTTTGTGTGCTGAGTGCATTTGGCTGAAAGTTACTACCACATGCGAGGAATCTTTTATTTTCTCACATCTTCCCTTATTGTCAGAGCCTGAGGTCCTCAGGAGGTTCTCAGTGCTGATTTAGCTGAAAAAATGGCAGGTCTGCTACTTAAAACCAAAGCAAAACTCCAGGGGAAAAGTTAAGGAATTATACACCTAGAAATATAATGACGAAGACATAAAATAATCAGCATTATTTTTCTCATTTTGTATTCACCAGAAACTTACCCAGAGGTCTTTCTGGGATACAGGGATTATGTTGGCAGTTAAAATTGCTCTTTTGCTTTTGAAATAAGTATACCATTTTCAGGACAAAAACACCACCACTGAATTTACAGTATAGATGAAGTAAGGATCCATTTAAGTCAATGATATTTTGAATATAATTTGGATGGTGACCTTTTGATAGGAAAACACTCACATAGCATGCATAATATCTCCAGAAAATAAGACACAATTTTCATAAATCCTATGGCAGTTCATGTTCCTTTATAAACCTGGAGGAGAACCTTCTGGGCAGATTCTTTCTATGACAGCCTGTCCAGCATTCAAATACAAAACTATGTAAACTAACATTTGTACCAGGGCTTCCATTTTTTCTCATTATTTTCATTTTTACTAGTAGGTTGTTTTTGTTATTATTGTTGTTATTATTTAATTTCAGGATGTTTACAGAAACTTTGTAAATGGTCCTATGCTAACAGATATTGTTATACTTAATAGCTATATAATGGTTTCATCTGCAGACCCCAAAGGGCTTTTTGAGTATTAAAAATCTCCATTTTATGAAAGATTAAAGAGAATTCTGAGAAGACAAAGTATATAGTCACCCTGAAGCTTTATGAGCATGCAACTAGTAATATACTGAAATTGGAATGGTGGAAATGAAAATTGTTTACTTATGTAAAGAATTTTTTATATGAAGAACTGCCCAATTTGGTCCCAGAGGGGAGGAAAAGCTTGTTTTACTGTACCTATTTGGTGATCCTTTTATTTTGGTTTGATTTCATTCTTCTCTTTCCCTCTCCTCTTTCAAGGACGCTGTCTCTGCATTTTAATTTTGTTTTTCTCTAGGCTCCCCTCACCCCTCCAAAGCACTGTTAGAATATTAAACCCTGTGTTCCAAAAAAGGCAGATGAGAAATGTTTACTGGCCAAACAAACACCTTCACTTCTTTCACCTCTAACAGTGGTGATATGGATGCTAATTGTTACATCCCAGGTTTAAACAATTTCAGAGACAATCTATCCCACCAAGATATCTGTTGGGTTTAGAAGATAAAGGCATTAAAGGGAAAGGGCAGAGAGGGTCAGGTCCTCAAGAAGTGGAGGTTGTGGAGGGCTAATCCAAAATGACAGGGAGGGTTTTTCGGAGCCTGAGAAGTAAAAGGGCTTTAGAACATTTTTCCTTGTTTGTATCCTTATTTAAGAGTAGCAGATCGATGTCCAGCTTATCCTGATGTGCTTATGTGCCTGTAGAATGTCTGTGCCCGTGAGAGCCAGGAAAATTAATGAGAAAATCTAGGGGGAGTCTCCCCTCCATGGGAAGCCCTGCTGTGAGGGCATCTCGGAGCCCATCCAGAGCACCTGTAGGAAAGAGCGCCACTAGGTGGCAGTACTGTGTAGGAGAA
This sequence comes from Aselliscus stoliczkanus, assembly GCA_033961575.1. Taxonomy (NCBI): domain Eukaryota; kingdom Metazoa; phylum Chordata; class Mammalia; order Chiroptera; family Hipposideridae; genus Aselliscus; species Aselliscus stoliczkanus. The sequence continues at coordinate 52,393,240 of CM066735.1, forward strand.
GAAGCACCATGGAGGAGAGCTCCAAGGAACAAAAGGTTTGGATCTACCCTTGTGTTTTGGCAATACATAAACCCTCCAAATTCCTGTCTGCTCCTAAGAGGGAGAGGACACCCCAACTCACCAAAGCAAGTTGGGAGTTGGGCCAAATTGAGAACATGAGTTAGGAAAAAGACTATATATATAAAGTTTATTTTTGCAGAAGAGATGTGTGGGAAAAGCTGTAATTATTTAAAAATGTATGCATGTCAGAATTAAGATGTATTTTATACCCAAACTTAGGGTCCTGAAAAAGAATGGCTTATCTAAATTATATATTTAATTGGAAATAATTGATTTCAGCATAGTTTCCTACTCTTACCTTTCATATTCTAGAGAGGTATCATTTGTTACAACAATTTTATTTTTAAAAATGTGCAGTTGAGGGCCGGCCGAGTGGTGCGGTGGTTAAGGACTGGCTTGGGAAGCCAGCAGCCCTGGTTTGGGTCCCACATATGAGGGCCAGTAACACTGCCCTCAAAAAAAAAAAAAAAATGTGCAGTTGAGATTTGAGTTAATAACAAGATCTCCATCTACATAAAAATCAATAGCATTTTTAGAGTTCTGTAATAAAAACGTTAATGATAACCAACCACATGGTGTTCTTAGTTTTTCAGGAGAAGATCAAGATCTCCAAAATAAATGATAAATAAATAAACAAACAAGTATCCTAACTTTGTATAATGCCTGAAAATATTTTAATGAAATAGAAATGTCATTTTATTTTTCATTTGAAAATAAAATTTACATTTGTGTGTGTGTGTGTGTGTGTGTGTGTCTGAATACCACAGAACTGTTCTAACCTTGAGAACACATTTAAATGGGGAAAGGAGTGAAGGAAAACAAAATTGAATTTAACATGATAAAATATAACTATTTATTAGTTTATCTTAGAAGCATTCTATTAAGCTAAAATCTATCTTCCTTAAGGCTCTGAAATGAATGTCTTTATTTAAAATTTGAATCGAGTTTTTAAAAAATCACACTCAGCAATACTTGATTTCGTATGTGTACAGGTCACTGTGTTGCCTGGTAGTGGCTGTGTTTTACCACAGGCGGCAGTTACTGACTTCTGGTAGCATTTAGCCTGAGTAGTTTGTGGTAAAAAGGAAATGTGAGGTGTGATCTAAAACTATGGTGAATGTTTAAATTTAAAAAAAAAATTATTGCAGTAAAAGCACATTGCCATTAATCCCCCTCAAAATACTCCTCCTCGCTTGGAACACACTTAGCTGATTGTTCTTGCCACTTTCTGAAGCAGTTCTGGAAGTCCTCTTTCATGAGTGTCTTTTGTTGCGCTGTCATAGCTGCCTCAATGCCCTGAATTGATTCAAAACATTTTCCTTTCATGGTCATTTTGAATGGCCTGAATCATTGAAACAAACAAACAAAACAGACAACACCAAAAATATATATGGAGAGAGGGAAAAATGACATCTTTAGCATCGAGAATCTTTAGATATATAGTAAGTCTTTTAAAAATGTTTGTGTCAATTGACCTATTTATTTTGGAATGGAAAATCTGATTTTAAATACAGAAGTTGTTTTCTAAATAAAAGCTATTCATTACATAAATATATAGTACTACAAGCAAGAATTAATAACAACCTAAATACTAAGCAATATGGAAAAAAGTTGAGTAAGCTGTAGTAATTATTTTTGGTGAAAAATTATAAGTTCATTAAAATATTTCCTAAGAGTAGGCAGTAACATAGGATACATTTATAGAACTACATTCAAAATAAAATTTTGGATGTAAACTTGTTACATGGTAATGTTAAAATTCTGTTTAGTGATTGTTCTTGCTCTCTTACTTTCTCTTTTTTACTCTTGTGATTTTATTTTATTTTTTTGCTTTTCAAGTATTTTTGTGGAAAGTAGAAAAATATCTGAGGAAATGAGGTGGTGTGGTCATAGTGTAAGTCAGAATGCAGTTATTCACTTCATTGTGATTATGAAATTATCTGCAATTAGAATAATGTGCTTGGTCTGGTTTATATGGTATTCAAATACTTAATTTCCAATAATATACCATTAAAGGTCATTTAGTAGTGGTGGCCAGAGGGGATTGGCAGAGAGCAGTGGTGTTACAAAAAGGATTGGCTGAAAACAGGATGAATAGAATATTTAACTACAAACAATGCTAATGTTCACCTTTCTTAGCTGGTTTTAAAAAAAAGCAGAATAAATGTTTTCAGACTGCTTTAATTTGATTAATCTGTACATTCCCATTGAAATGCATGGTCCCTAATCTATAGGGTATCTGTATGATTACTTCCCATGGAGGGAGAGTATAATACAGGCTAGAAACTAAGAATGGGTGAGAGCATGTAAGGAAAGCCAAGCACATATGGCATTCTAAGGGATAAATGGAATCTGGATTTGAGATGTAGGTTTCCAGATCTAAGACTGGTTGGTTACCTACATACATATTTTCAGGGTAATTAGCTTTCAGTATACACAATACTATTTGTTTGGCTTACAATAAGCCAATTGTCCTAGGTAGGCCATACAAGGATGGAGGGGAACTTGTATGTGGGGAAGGGAGTGGTAGGGAATCTGCAAACATGGGCGATTAGAGCCAGGTTGACCTAGGGTCAAATCCTTGAGCAATTTCTAAACCACACTAAGTTCCAGTTTCCTCATCTGCAAAGCAGAGTTAATCATACAACCTGCTCATGAGATTGATGGAAAGTTGCAGGAGGTGTGGACTTGGCTGCAGTGGTCCACATACAGTATGTTACCACCATTGCCATTGTTAGTGGTATTGTTATATCCCAAACTCCATGGAGCGATAGATGAGTGTTAAGCGATGACTCCATATACTTCCTAGATATAGAGAAAGGTTTGAGGCATCTCCAGAGAATAGAAACTTTGTTTTTGAAAGAGTGTAGCTGAGAGTAGGATGGCTAGAGTGCAGAATGAAGGGCGACTCTGCAAGAAGTCAGGAAAAGAAGGGGTACATTCTACCTTGAGTCTTCTTTTAGGGTGATGAGCTTGCTCACTGGAAGAAAAAGAAAAGAAAAAAAGGAAGTGCCTGCCATCTTGCAATTAAGACTCTCTATTTTGAGGGAGGGTGGTAGGAAAGACTACGTTAGGCTGTAGAGAATACCAAGCAAGCTACTTTAGAGGGAGAGCTTTAATCAGAAGGGAATTATGAACTATGATGTTCAGATTTGGAGGTAAAGGAGGAGAAGTAAATTGTAGTTTTATGTTTTGAACATAATAGAGAATAAATAGGAAATTAAAAGGGCAGAAAATGTGGCGAGGGTAACAGATAAAGATAAAAAACAAAGAGAGCTGAAAGGCTAACAGCTATAGAAACCCATACCAGAAGCCTATGAATTAGCTTCTTCTTCAATGTACTGTTTAGGTTCTGTTAATATACTTATGGATATTTTTCTTCTAACAAATAAAAGGTTTCCTCCTGTACACAGACTTTTTTTTTCCATCTGAGTGAGTTAAGCAAACATGCAAACATTAGCCAAAAGTCATTGACAGTGGCTTGTTTGAGAAATCAATGATTAATTTAAACAAATAGATTGTTTAAGTGGAAATTGAACTTTCATTGTACAAAACATGGGTGGGGGGCAGGGGTGGTTAATGGTTTCAATTGATTCCTGCGCTCTCTAAACCCTTGTGGGTAACTACTTTCCCCTCTCTCCTAGATCCAACAAGGCTCCCAGCTCAGGAATGTTGGCGTTTTCCTTGCAACATTTTAATGCATTCACGAGTTTCATAAGGTTGAATTCTGGCCCATCACGTTATACATGTTCTTCGGTCTTTGTTCATCTATGCTTCATGCGCCAGGTTAGACACAGGTCTTCCGATGAGGCTGGCAGAACCCTGAGCCCTGACCTGGGATGAAGGCAACCCTCCCTTTGCTTTTATCAGCCGTTCTTCTACCCCACCCCCAAAATATTTACTCGTATATTGACTATGGATACAGATTGGCATTTTGGCCTCACACACAACAGTGGTAGCATCTAAGTTCTCACTATATCATGCTCATTCTCTATCTTGCCTCCTTCTGGTAATATTTTACTTTAATGTGACAGTAGCATTAATCATGTTCTCAGGTGATGTCAGTCTGATTCATTGTTATCAAATTCATCATCAAAATTTTGCCTAATGATTTTCCTAACTGTTGAAGGTCCTTACCTAGATCCATTATTTCACTGTGTTATAAGAGGTTTGATATTAGTGACAAAATATTATATTTTCTTTTTAGTGGGAGATTTGTAGTCCTTTTACTTCCACTTTTTTATTGTTGATTTCTCTGTGATACTATGTATAAATGCAGGAGTCAGCAGAGGCTACTTGTACTTTTCCATTCAGGGGTCATTTTGCCTACTATAAAACCTTGAATTTCTATAAAACTGTGATTTCCTGGTCCCCTAAACATTATCTTTAGGGATATAGACATTATCATCCTGTATTTAGAAAATTTATTTAATGAGCATGTACTACTTATAGACTAGGGGAAAAAAGTAATTTTAGAAACTGGGTATTAGAAGCAGAGTGTATCTAGTGCAAACTACTACTGGTAAATAATTAAATATGCCTCCAGTATAAAAAAATCTAAGGAGACCCTTTACTTATAATGATAGTTTGGGGACACACTGATGCATTTTATATAAATAGCCTACCTACAGTACTGTTATGATTAAAGATGTTTTATTCTATCTTAAAGAAAATAAAAGAAATGGTCCTCAAGAGAAGTACGCTATAATTCTGGTGACCAAGAATATGTCACAATGAAATATAACTACCCGTACTTCAATTATGATAAAGGTTTTCAATAAACTTTTGACATTTTTGAAGGCCTGATTTCTCATTAACATCATTATAGAGCATTTGGAATTATTAATCCTCTGTGAGAGCTTTGTCTCTCAGTGTACAGTGTCAACTCCCAAACCTGTATTGCTATTTTGCAGATTCTTTTTAGAGGGCGCATTTTACTTCACTGGCCAATTCACAGTGTGGACCTCTACACAACACTGCTAGGGAACTGCAACTAAAATCTGCCACAAACCCATGGGGCAGGGGGCGGAAATAGTGTGATTGTATTGTCGTATGTGACAGACAGTAAAGAGTGATTTTTGATACATGTGCTAACTTGACACAAGTGGGCATTCTTGACGTCAGGTTTTCAAAAAAGGTGAAATCTCCGTGTCAGATTATTGTCTGATAATTACAGACTAATAAACAGCTACTTCAGAGAGTTAGTTGTGTGTCATGCAATTTTAAGTACATTATGTGTTTATTTCGCAACAGGACAAATGGTCGTTGAAGTTCACAGTTCACTTATAATGAAATATAGGAATGGGCACAGCAATACACACTGCCTGAAGTCAGAGTGATCCTAAGTAGTCCCTCAAAGACTATGGAACTAAATCACCTTTAAAAATTTCAAAGCTAGATGCCCTACGATGATCCAGTATTTGAAATACTGCTTTCTTGTTGTCGTGACTGAAAAGTTCAGTGCAATTCTGCAAATATTTACTTATTCATTTCTATGTGCAAAAAAATTGTAAAGCATGAATGAAACAAATGGGGACTTCATTAATAATAAATAAAAAACACTTTGTCCTCTGTTACAAGTGACAAATTCAAACATCCACTAAGGATAAGCAAGAAACAGAAAAGCACAGAGCTGCCTGAAGATAAGTGGTGGCATTTTAACCAAGGTGCACTGTGGCAACCTAGGAATACCTAGGAAGACATGGATCGTTTCTAATGGGCTGGACGGAGAGGAACAATTGTTTCTCAACTCTGATGAAGTTTTGTGTACAGCTGACTTTGGCCTGCTACTCCAGTGTTACAAGATCTAGTTGTTCAGTGGTATGTAGATACCTATTTTTAGATAAATTATTGGCTCATTATTCTAGCCAAACAGAATACTTTTTTGGAACCTCTGCACTAAACTCTTAGAGCCATGTGTGATACCTACTTCACATTCTTTAACATACCAAGTTCTCCAGTGACATTGGTGGAAAAAGGAAGCAAATGCCTATGTTAATTCTTCCATAATTACCATTATATTTAAATGTAAACTCCTGTAGGAAATGAAATGAAACAGTCTCCCCGACCACTCAGTCCACCCCCAGAAACTGGACACAGCGAGGCCTTGAACACACTTGTCTTCCATCCTTCCTCAACACATTTTGGACTTTGTGAAGATTTGGAATTTTACTTTCAGATTTTTATTTGCATTGCTAGGAATATTTGCCTTTTATGTTTCAAAAAATTAATTTTAACAACAGCCTTAAATCCCAGAAAGTAATATCCAAACTTTTACAATTAAGCTGTGTTTTATTTCTCATTATTCTTTCCTGAATACCACAACTTCCTCTTTATATGTCCCTGCCTTTAAAAAACATGGTTCTTTCCTCTCCGTAAAAGGAGAAAAATATTCCCTAAAAGGAGCTCCAACAATAATTCAAACTCCAGTGAGCTTCAACAATCCTGGGTTTTCATTTGAGTTGCTGTTTAAACGGGCAATGCAAATCTACAGCTCAAATAGTGTCATTGTGTTAACAATTATAACTTTTTTTTTTCAGTCCCCTGTTTAGATCTGATGTACTTAAGTCTTTTTCTCACCATTTGTCTAATTTGTGCCAGCAATGGGAGGTTTTGAGGTATAGTTCCAATTGCTAGACTTTTACTCACTTTTGAATTGGAGTTTGAATTTTCTCTCTGCAGCGTAAGAGCTTTCCACATGAAAAACGAACCCGTGAAAGGACTGGATGATTGAACATTCATTCCCTTCCCTGCTTTGCAATGAATATAAACTGACTCTGTTTCAGTTTATGCACCTACTCATTTTCTACTTTACAGCAGCTTTTATGCTAAGGAAATGTCTGAGGAACTTCTATCTCCTGGGAAGAAAAGTGTGTTATATGTCAAATCTGCAATTGTTAAAAGACTGTAATATTTTCAAAGACTGGGAATCAAGGTCAAATCAAAAGGCTAAGTCCCTTTACTTTTCTGCATATATTGTTTCCATTTCTCTTCTCTCTATTATAATCATGTCTATTTGCTAAAAGGTTATGCAAAATAAATTAGGCTTTTAGAGCACTGACAGCTCAGCCATAGAGAAATTCTTTCCTCTATTTTTTTTTTTGCACTTTAAACGTGAACACCTGCTACACTTTTAATGAGCTTTAAATTATACTTTACACCCATGTAACAAGAATGGATATTGCTCTTTAGTTATAATCAAAGAAAATATCAGGATGACTTGTTGCTAAGAGCAACCGCTTGTCAAAAAAAAAATGATACTTTCTTCAGTAACAATATAGATAGATAAGCCCAGGTTGATAGATGGAAAAGATGATTTATATTACATTGAGAGTTATCAATCTTTTAAATTTTCTTGTCTTCTGTGATTCAGGAGGAATTTGTCATTGCTCTAAGGCTGTGCCCAGATTATTTTCTTTTGTTCATATCTTTGTTCTTTCAGTCTCCTTGCTCGTTATAGGCCAAAGGATTAAAATGAAAAATTTCCTTTATGCTTTTATGTTCTCTGACACTTTTAAAATGGATAGATTTTAAATAAGATTCCAAGAGCCTCCTGAAATACCAAATTATAATGATATATATTTATTTCTTGAATTCTATTTCCCCTATAATTTGATTCACTTTAAAATACTTAACCCTATTTAAGTGACCTCTAGTCATTTTCCAGTTTTTTTTTAAAGGAGTTTAATATCTGATAGAAAAGCAATTGTGAAAACTATAGCAATTTGGCTATATGCTATCCTCACATGAGAGATCTTAGACTTCATGGCAACCAGACATGATTCCTTTTCTACAGTCGTATCAATTTAATGCCACCTACAGAGAAATGAGATGATTGGGTGAAAGACAAGACTGCTGTGGGAGTAAGTAACAGTATGGAGGCAAAAAGAGGCCCATGACGGTTTTTGTGCAGTGTCTCCCCACTCCCGCACCTTCAGTCACTGAGAGAGTCAGGATAGTATGCTAGAAGAGTGGCAGCTATGAGCATCACCACCAAAGTGTGCAAAGGAGAAGCAGGATCTTCTCTGTTGAGATGAATACCTACCCATTGCTTGTCGGTTGAGTCATAGAGTAGAGAGGTGTCCATAACATAGGCTGTTCCCTTGATAGCTGCGTTTGGACTCATTGTTTTGTAGGTTTTTCCTTCTATACTGAGAATTAGGGCTGGTCTGCAGGTGGCTGTTCTCTTATTCAAAATGCCTTTTAAATATGGTCTTGAAATGCAATAAAAAAGGAAAATGAGAAGAAAACAATAAAATGGAACTGGAAAGAGTATGAAAATGAAGAAAGATGAAGAGGAGAAAATCAACAAGACAGGAATATTTTAGCATATTTTTCCCATGCTATTTTATGATCCCCATAAGATTTGGAAACTAGTGCACTGTTTTATTGGGAAGATAGCCAACATAATAAATTCCATAACTTTCTCAGTTTTCAAATTTTTCATTTTATAAAAGTTTTTTTTAATGTTTTTGAACTAAAATGAATAAAAATGCAGTAAATAACCTTTTTTCTTCATGTCTTTCCTAAAATAATATACCTTTGCCTGTGAGCACATATTACTGTACTCTCCTTTTCAAAAAAATAAATCTCATTAAAAGCAGCAGAAGAAATGTACTCTTTTCTCACTAGTAACAAAAGAACTTCAAAAAATTTTTGGTTCCAAAGCTCCTCAATGTGCAAGCTATCTATTCATACTAATTATTCAAGCCTTGAGAGACTGAAAACTAGAGATACAATTCTCCTGAGAAAAAACAAACTGTACGTTACGTGTGAGCTGTCCTGAAATTCACTACTTCCATTCAGAGTAGCTTCAGAAAGAATATCATGTTTGGTATTTTAAGTCAGCTAATAACAATGATAACTTTATAATAAAACAATAATAAAGTACATTCACAGAGATATTTCTTTATTTAAATTGGCTCTAATGACATTATTAACTATCAAAAAATGCCCTCCAAGCATCCTTGCACATTTTCTCTGAAACTAACAGAGTACAAAATACTGGAACTACTAGTATTTGATTTTTTGCATGACTTTGAAAAAGCACAGAGATAAAATGTATTAAATCCAGTGAACATATTCTGCTATATTTTATAAGATAATCTCCAATTCAGGGAAGTTCTTAAAATCTTATCTTACCTTACTTCTTTTCTTTATGCCTGTCTCTATGTTCATTCAGTGGTACTCAGTTTTCCCAAAGTGCTATAGCTGAAGTTCAGTCTATCTTTCCTTGTTTTTGGACATCAGAGCTGTAGGTTCGTGGGCCTTGGGAAGCTGGAACTTACACCAGTGACTCCCTGATTTTCAGGCCTTTGGACTCAGAATGAGTTATTTCACCAGCTTTTCTGCTTTTCCGGCTTGCAGAAGGCAGATTATTGTGGGAATTCTTGCCCTCCATAATCGTGTGAGCCATTTTCTATAATCAGTTTCCACATACAGCTATATGTGTGTGTCACACGAGGTCTGAGAATTAAGTTTGAAAATGTAATTTTTTTTTATATCAGAGGGATTATTCATTATGAATTTGTACTAATTGGACAAACAGGTAAGCAAGTTTACCATTTGGAAGTGTTGAAAAGGCTGCATGAAAAAGTTAGACGACCTGAACTTTTCGCCAACAATTCATGGCTCTTGCATGACGACAATGCACCAGCTCACATGGTACTGCCTGGAAGGGAGTTTTTAGCCAGTAAACAAATAACTGTATTGGAACACCCTCCCTACTCACCTGATCTGGCCACGAATGACTTCTTTCTTTAGCTGAAGATAAAATAAATATTGAAAGGAAGACATTTCGATGACATTCAGGACATCAACAGTAATATGACGACACCTCTGATAGCCATTCCAGAAAAAGAGTACCAAAATTGCTTTGAGGTATAGACTAGGCACTGGCATCAGTTCATAGATTCCCAAGGGGGGGTACTTCAAAGGTGACCATAGTGATATTCAGCATTGAGGTATGGAGCACTTTTTCTAGGATGAGTTCACAAACTGAATTGTCCGACCTTGTGTATATATGAGTATATGCATCCTAAGGGCTCTGTTTCTCTGGAGAATGCTGATACACCTGCATATACATAGATGCAGACATGCTCTTCATTTCGTTTATATTTTCCTTTAGAGATAGACCGGGAGTCAAGCAGAAAGGCATATATTTTTGTTATCTTTTAGCAGTGGGAATGGAAATAAGTAAAGGCAATTGAGGGATCAATAAGTCAACCTAAGAATTTTAAAGTACAAACTTTAAAAAATAGCTAAAAACCCAAAATCCATTAAAGCAAACTAACCCAATGTGTATAAAATGCACTTCTACTTTATTTTCCATATTTCTATTTTTATGTAGGAGAATGTGTTTTTCTAATCATTCTCATTTGCCTGCTCATTGAGCTGTTCATTCATTTTAAGCTGTTCTGATTTCCCCTCTGCAAGAAATCCTGAGTGAGTAATTTTGATTAGCAGTTCTTTCTGCATGCACATCTTTTTGTTCTTAGTTTCAACTGTTAAGTTTTCCTTTTTATTTGAATATGGCTCTTCATTTTATGCTTGTGGTTTAGACTAATGTCTTTGATATGAGCCATTAATATAGAGGCTTGATCATTTCACATTGACAAAGGTATGAAAATACATTCATTTATTCCTTGAACAACAGATGTCATACCATAGGGATTTAATAACTAATCGTGCATGAGGAAATCAAGGTATGTCAGTGTCTTTGTTAAGTAAAAGCATCAAGTCACGTGAATTTTAGCTTTGTGAAAAAATAGTTCTTCCTGGAGACAACAGTATAAGAAACATTTAAGGAAAAAGATTTTGAAAAAAGTGATGAGTAAACTGAAGTTTCTTCATGCAGTATGGCTCCACTGTGGCCACATAGGGAAGACACAGACTGAACCAAGTGTTGGTGGAAAACGTGATGAGATAGCTAGTCTGTGAGGAGCGGTCACAGGCCAGTTCTTGGTCTGTCTTACAAGTGGCTGCTAGGAGGCATTTTCTCACCTGTCTCCTTAGTTCTGTCAGGCCTGAGACTTCCTATCTCACCCTCATTCGGGTATAGCTCTACTCTACCAAAATGCTTGACTGTGGTTTAGAGTTGGCTCCCAAAAGACGGAGCCTCCCCACATTCATGTTGTCTCTCGTCTGGCTCCGTCTGCAGAACTAGGGATGTGAGGAGCTGGCACCATTGGCTACAGTTTTGTTGTCTGTGAATGTAATAAACTCGCCAACTCCATCAGGGCTCTTTGTCTCCATTTCAGATGAATTTCCGTCAGTACTACAAGCCAACCTGGCAGCTGCCAACATGCTGCTGCCTAGGGATGGATTGACTGCTCAACTGGCACAGAGATTATAATTAATAATAATTTACTGTTCTGTGTAGATTGTAAGACCCTCCCCTTTGCTTGATTTATACTCATCTTTAGTTATTTTCATATGATTTTTCTCTGTATAGTTCTTCCTTTCTTCAAACATACAATGTTTTCTTTTGCTAGATTAAAATTTCTTTACTTGTCTCCTTTCCACATATGAATATGTACATACTCATGGACATTTCCCAAAATGGTAACCACAGTATGACTACAAATGTTAAAATCAAATCCATGCAATAAAAAGAGGACCATAAATGCATTCTTTTTACACAGGTGATGGTGGTGGGGATATGCTCTGCAATTATGCTTCCATCCTCTTCTAATATTCTAAATATGTTTTCCCTTTTCACTTATACTAGGAAATGATCAGCTATTATTTGCCTTCTCTTTACAATAAGTAAACCCGTTCCATTCTGAAGCTTATCACTGCGCTTTTAATCTTGACCTTATCTTCGTTCTCTGCCCCTAAAAACAATTTGATTTTTAGTCTTGCATTATTTTTTTCTTTTTTGATATTTCCTTCTCCTACGTCTTTTTGTACAACATATAATCATGGTCAGGGGTCATTTATCATTATATTAAAAAAAAAACAAGAATAAAACAACATTATCAAACTAGAAAATCACTGGGCTTACATCTATCTAATGTCTGTCTGTTCTTTCATTACCAAACTTCTCAAAGAGTGAAAGGTAGCTGACATGCACTGCTCCTACGAGTTTACTTCCCACTCATTTCTCAACCCTCTCTAACCTGGTGTGTTCTCCATGCACTCTACTGAAATAGTGAATAAGGCCATAGATGAGTAATCACAAATTTCTCAGCCTTCTTAATACACTGACTTGCATATTTATAACAACTACAGCACATAATTAATCTAGATTTTCCTCTAGCTGTATGTCTGTAGTTTCTAAATATCCTTTTAAGTGTCTTCTCCTTTAACTTGCCCTGAATACAGGTCACTGTCAATTTCTTGAATCTATTTTTTTTTATTTCCCTTCCTTAAAGATCTGTAGTTTCCCAACTTTAATAATTACATTTATGTGCTTCATTATCAAATTTGTTTTTATAGCCCATGTAGTCTCCTGAGTTATATTTTTAGATATTTGCAGGAAATTTTTATTGAGTATCTTAGTAGCCCCTTAAAACTAATATATTCAAACAATGCTCAGCACCCTCAATGCCCATGTGCCTCTCTGTATTCCTTATGTCTACATAAATATATCTGCTATTCCAAACCTTCTAAAACTATCACTGAAAATGTGTCTGCTCTCAGCCACCAACTGTTTCCCCATCCATTTGACAAGTTCTCTTTATTTTTTTTTTCCAATGTCCCTTGAAGCAATCTCATCTTTTCATTCCTCAGTTACGGTCCTAATTTAGGCCTTTGTTGCAAATCTTAAAATAAATCCTTTATTGACTAGCTTATTGCCCACATTTCTTCCTCCGATAAGTCTTATGTACTCCTGAAATGCCAGATGTGCTTGTTTGTATACCCCCAACCATCATCTTCCTCTTTGCTGGGAAAGCCCCAGTTTTGCTTTGGTGTTTACTGTCCTTTGTCCCTATAGCAATAACTCTCTGTAGTTCTTTCAGGTTCATCACAGTCAGTCCAAGTCGGTCATGTTTGCTTTATTTCCCACAATATGATTGCATTTGTCATTGTCTGTGACAAATTTTACTTGATGGAAATCTGTAGTGTTCTGGGAAAGGTTTTTCTGATGGATTAAAAGAGATTCGAGGTTGAAAATGTCCCTGCCTTAAAAGGGTCATCAGCTTTCTTCATGTGGAGCTTAGAACTGGTCTGGCCACCTTTTATTCAGGAAAGGAGATGCCATCAGCACATGGGGGTGACAAGACAGATTGATGGAAAGCCTCTGGTCTTTAATGAAACAATGGAGTGATTGATTCTGAACTCTCTAACCATACTGTCTCTAGTAACTCTTATATAATATAACAAGTAAATTTATATAGGGCTGTTATTTAGAGCTGAAAGCATATCTGTTGCAACTCAAGTCACTTTACGTTATTGCTCTAATTGTTTTTTGTTCTCTACAGAATAAATTATAACACCAATAGCCTTTCATTTAAAGACCTGTATGAACTGACCACAGTATACCTTTCCAGTTCTATCTTCCAAAACTACCTTTCACAACTTTATGATCCATTCAAAATAATCTATTAGTTCACTGTTCTCAAACATATGTTAGAATCTTTCTCTAATCCGCCTTGCAGCATTTTCCCTCCTACCTGTAACAGCTTCTCCCACATTCAAACCTTATTTTGCTATTGACATCATTATGTTCTTTTTAGGTTAAGTTCAAAAACCACAATACTCATGAAGCCACCCTATTCCTCTGGTTGGAATTTAAAATCTCTCCATCTGTTGGAGATTTATGTCCCAGTAACTCCATTCTAGCACCTGTCACCGACTCTCCTGTAACATGAATCATTCATTGTTCATTGTGCCCTTTTTCTCTTTACATAATAGTGTTTGTTCTACCTAAATGTACACCTACAGGACATTGTTAGTCAAAAGGATGCTCCAAAACTGAAACAGGGAAAATTAAAAAATAAAATGAAGCTTTGAACTCCCTATCCCAGAGAAGGGAAAAGAAAACTTGCTGAAGCTTAATTCCTGCTTTAGGGCAGAGGGAATGTGGTTTTTGGGTTTATCTTAGAGAAATTTTATACTGTGAACTGAACACGTTGGCAGGAATATTCATTGCAGCATTGTTTGTAATATGAAAAAAATAAAGCTACCCAATTTGGGTTGCCCTTTCTTCTCTTTTTAATTAGACTAGGGTAATGGATTTTTGGAAATGATATCACAGAGGTGAAGTGCCATGCTCATTGCATCTATCACAGCACTCTTCATAATATCCATAGGATCCCACTGATGAGGCTAACATTTACCACTTGGTTACAGTGATGTTTGCCAGCTTCTTTCATTGTAAATACTGTTTTCTGTTTCCTAACCCTATTTTTCGAAGCAAGTCCCTAAGTCTGGAACACCCCTGGGGAAAGGGGGATGGAGGATGGTGTCGGGAGTGAAGCTTCACCTGCTGTAAGGTAGAATATCTACATATATAATGCACAATTCCTGTGCACAGGACATTTATCCACTGGTTTATTTATTCAATCATCACTATGGACTTGTGTGCATTTCTTTTATAGCTGCATGATAACCCAACACAACTTTATGAATTGTATAGCTTTAATGGTTCTAGTTTTGGCCAATGGGTGCTCTTGGAGCAGGCCATTTCTCTGATAGTCATTTTTTCTATTCCTCCTGATTGTCACTCTGCTTTTTCTCAAAATCCCTTGTCTACAGTATCTCATAGGATAAAAATTCAGTACATCCAGACTATTGAATTTTGCGATGACATAAACCCTAAAGAATACTTTTCGGTTCCATATTTAACATTTTGTAAACCTACTTTGCATCATTTGATTTCTCCAACAGTTTAATTTGACGTATGAGGCTTTATTAAAATATCTATACTACAGTGACAATTAGAACTTATAGAATATAAAAAAAATAAACCATCACCCATGTGTTGGCAAAATCTTGATACTTAAAAAGGACTTGTCTTTTTCTGACACTTACACTTCTCTCCTACCTCTCATATGCTGCTCTATCTATGACAGCTGCCATGGATGATTAGATTCCCCACCTGCAATATCTAAATTCCACATGCTTAATATATCATTCTATCCAAAATAATATATGTGCATGGAAAGGCTACCTATATTTATACATGAGGATATTTGTATATTGGCAATTTATATGCCACCGTATTTCAGAGGAAGCCTCAATATGTCAGTTGCATTTGACAGAGGACTTACTTATTGCTTTAATTTTTTTTAAATGGCATAATATTTTTATATACTTTTGTCTAATTTTAAATTTTCTACTCAGTGTCAAGTGATGCTTTTTAAAAAGAGGTTGATTTTTGAGAAAGAATTTAATATCATGACTTCTGGTTGAAATTTAGCAAAGAAAATATTAACAAAAACAAGGCTGCTCCTATCCCCATGGCTTATCTATTTTTTTTTTTATTTTTTTGTATGGACTGCGGCTATTATATATGAAGGATAGAGATGTAAAGTGGTATAATAGAATGGTATAAAGTTTAGAATTCTAGTTCCATTACTTAATATTTCTCACCTATATAAAATAGAGATTTAACAAGGTCATTATACTAGGCAAATAAATCTAAAAGAATTCTTAGTGTCTTTATTTGGTAGTCTGTGGAGCAGTAGTAAGCCATGTATAACTATTTTATATTAGAATATATTCATTTATTTTCTCCAAAAATCAAACATGTTATGGATATTTAATTTTTTTACTTTTTATTTTTATTTTTTGCGGTATCTAAAATAGTTTAATTCATGAAAGCAAAGAATAGAATTGTGGTTGCCAAGAGCTGTGGGGGAGGCGAAAGCAGGGAGTTGCTAATTAACAGTATAAAATTGCAGTTATGCAAGATTAGTAAGTTCTAGAATGTGCTGGACAACATCGTATCTATAGATAACAATATTGTATTGTACGCTTAAAAGTGCGTTAAGAGGGTAAATATCATGATAAGTGTTCTCACCATAATAAATTGACAAAACAAGTATGTCATGGATATTTTAGTAAGTATTTTATAATTATTCAGATGGCAAATCAAAACACAGGCGATCATCCATTGAGAAAAGTCTCCCTTGCCTGATGATTGGGGCTGGTCCTCACCTTGAACCCACCTGTCTCTTGCCACCTCCCTGCCCCTTTCCAGGTGCTGTGGCACCTGTCCTCTCCATGTTGTTATTCAGGGTGAGAGCCAGACAAGGTGAAGGAGAAATACAGACTACAACAGGATGTTTACAACCACATTCAATCTCTGATCCTTCTCCAGCACACACATTGCCAGGAGGGGAGAACAGAGCTCTGGAGCACGGAGGTTCAGCTTCACACTGGAACTGGGCTACCCCTTTTCCCAATTAAGGCTAACCCTGGAATTCATTTTCATTCGATTTGCCTATGGAAAGCGATAGGGAGACTATGGGTGGAGCGCCTAGTGGGGACCTGCTCTGAGAGCTTCAGTCCCTAAGTGTGACCATTTCGTGTCTCCTAGCGTTCCACACTTGAAAAGCTCATCTTTGGAAGCAACATGAAGTTCGTCAGAGGTAATGGAGTAGAAATAGGTAAGAAGTACTCTCTCAATCAATTTTATTTTCTCAGTGTCCTAGAAGGATCAGTATTGTTTCCAAGTGTATAAAATTACTGAGGGCTATTTTAAACAGTGTGAAAATGCAGAACCGTCATAAAAACACCCACTGTTGCCCACACACATTTTGCTGTAGTATTTCCTGGACCTTATGAATATGTATACATTTTCACATTTCAGATGTTTATTCTACCTAACACACTTTTCAGGTTTTTGAAGAATTTCAGATATTGTATAGAATGTCAATGGCTATGCAATTTAGTACCAGGGAAATTATTTAGGCTGTGGCAAATATGTACTTATCCTTAAAAATTAAAGGAAATATTCTTAGTGATGAAATATGTAATAACTATACGGTTACACTTAAAAAATGAATCCTGGGTATGAGAAGGGTATCTTGCATGCAGTAAATTATAGAATATCATAATGTGTAAATGATATAAACTCAGCATTCACAGAAAAAAAAAACTGTCCTTAAACATATGAAAAGTTGCTTACCCTCACTTATAATAAGAGAAAGATGAATGTACATTTTTTTGGCATCAGATGGGTAAAATACCAAAAGCATGATAAAACATTTTGTCAATGATGCTATGGAGAAATGGGTTGTGTCATAAATTACTGGTGAACTTGGGGAAAAACAAAACCAAAAGATTAGCATTACAGGTATGGAGGAGGGATAGCTGGCAACATCAGCAAAATTACACAGTGAATTAACTTTCCAATTCCATTTCTATGAATCTGTCACCAAGATATTGGCAAAAATATAACATGACTTCTACTCATTGTGGTATTCTTTTTAATAACAAATAGTTGAAAACAACTTACTGTCCCTTCGATAGAAAACTGTGTGATTAAATCCTGTATATAATGCAGTGGGGTACATTATAGCCATGAAAAGGAATGAATGTGATCTTTATGCAGTGATATAATATGATTCCTTTGTGGACAAGGTCCAGTATACAATAGTATATGTAATTATTTCCAATTATCTATTTGGGGGGTGGGGGAGACTCAAAATGTAGGAGGCAGGAATGGAGACTAGCTTTTACCTAAATGTCTTCTTATATGGTTTCTAATTTGCAACCTTTTAGTAGTCTTACATAATCAAAAAATGTAAAATAAAATTGAATCAGAAAGTTAAAAGTGCCTTTGATTATTTATAATCAAAACTAATGAAACTAACTACCTATCACAGTTGATTTAAAGTATGTTATATTTTTCTGTCCAGGTTAATTTGGAACATAATATACATTTCTATTCAAACTCAGAGAAATATGTATGAAGGAAAAATTGAACTGCATAGACCTCTTGAAACTTATTCTGGTTTCTTATTTTATTATAATGGCAATACTAGTGACATTATGTTGAAGCTAATTGATGTATGATTGGGTAAAGCGAAGAAGTAAAAAAAAAAGTCTTTATTTTAGAACCAGCATTTTCAATATGAGAGCAAATAAATGTAGGTTTAAAATAAAACAGACTAGATAAAAATCCTGTCATAGTAAATTTTAATGGAAGATATATTATGAGCACATTCATGTGTTTTGTTTCCAAAATACACTTTTATTGCCTCTGTCCCTTGAAAAGACAGGGGTAATTGAGTCACACACAGATTGTGACTTTTCTAAGTACCTTTCACCAATGAAAAGAGCAGGAGGAAACATGGAAGATTAGCTGAAACATCTTACTGTGCCAAAAAAGGAAGCTATCATAAAGAAAAAGGTTGCGTCAAAAGAAAACAAGCCATAAACTAGATACTTTGGGCACTATAAAATATTTTCATGAAAAAATGTTAAATATCTAAGTAGTAATTTTATATAGAAACTTTAGTTCAGCTAACCCATAGAGGAGTTCAGTGTCCCTAGTCAGTTAACTTTCATTCCTGGCCTAAATACTACCACTGCCACCATCTTCATGGCCATTGAGCCTAGAAAATGAGAGCCAGGCTGTATCCTGGTCCATGATGGTGGGGTGCCTTAGCCCATGAGAGCCAGGCTGTAGTCTGGTCTGTGATGGTGGGGTGCCTTTGCCTATGAGAGCCAGGCCATATCCTGGTCCATGATGATGGGGTGCCTTTGCCCATGAGAGCCAGGCCGTATCCTGGTCTGTGATGGTGCAGTACCTTACCACAACAAAGTCACTTTCCAAAACAGATTTTGTCTGGGAAATGGAGAAAGTTACAATGATCTCTTCTTTCTGAAGTATTGTATTTATTTCTTTTACGTGGGTCTCCCTGCATTTCTAGTACATGGTTTCCTTCATCAATGCATTTGATTATTAACTCGTTCATTTATTGCTTTTGGTTACTTCTCTGTGGCTACTGGAAAACAATTTTAGGCATGGCAGATAATTTAATATCAAGGATGTGACCGTCGATAGCAATAGTTAAACTTATACTGCACTTATTATGTATACTGGTTTAAAGTCTATAACTTTAACTCTCATGGAAATCTTATGACGTAGATCCTGTTATGACTCCCATTTTATGCATGAGATTAATTAGTCAGAGAGATTACAAGACCTGAGCAGGTTAGTCAATAGCTGAGCCCAGGGTGAAACCCAGACAGGAGGGTGTCGGAGTCCATGCTCTGAACCAGCCGTGATAATATATTCTTGTAGGTACCTGATTTCCCTCTGCTCCCTTATAGAAGGTAATTATATTTGACAATTCCCATGTATGCTTGTTTTTCACTTAATACATTTTCAAAAAATTAATTTCACTATATATCTCATGTAAATAAAAAGAGTTTGCTTTAAAAAATTAAGGCACACTTTGTCCTGTTTTGTAATGATTGTCCTTAAAACCTGCTATTCTTTGTTAAGGGACCATCCCATGGTGCATATACATGTATTTTCAATGAATTTAAGAATTCACATGCTTTCAATGCTACTGCTGTCCATATAAAGAGACGTTTTCAGGTGATCCTAATTAATGGCTTCTTATTTTTTTCCCTAGTCCTCTATTTTAAAACACATTATCCTTTTAATAGATAGTAGGTTCTGCCTCCTTTAGTGCCACAATTGAACAATATGTTAACATTCACAAAATTTACATGGCATCAAAAGAGCTTTCTCTTGTTATCATTTGAAAGGTTTCTAATTTATTCTTTTTATTAAATCTTCAAAAAAAGCTAGAAATTAAAAATGTGAAATTTTCAAATGAAGTGGTACTAAAAACAACTTTAAATTCTTTGCAGAGAGAGTATTAACACATACTTTGAAGGGAATTAAACAGTCTTAAGCAAAACCATTACAGAGATATTTATAGATCAATCTTAACAATTAAGTGAAGTTAAAGAGCACTATAAACAAGGTTAAACAAATTTTCCTCATGTGGTCTGATATGTTATTTTAAACAAATTATCAGTGGTAAAAAAATGCTTGGGAAAAATGGTCTTTTCTTTTTTTAGCTCGAGTGGGAGAATGCACTTTTAAGTAATTTGTACTTAAAATGGCATATTTGTGATAATTTATTTAAATAAAAATATATGGAGTAATTAATTTTAGAATATGACTTAAGGCAACATATTTCCTTACAAAGATACCTCACAACCAACTTTCTGTATATAATTTGATTTTTATAGTAGGAAAGAAGTGATACATTATTGCTCTTTATATTTCTAAATCTATATAATAATAATGAACTATTTCTTGGATTTGTATAATTATATTGTAGTTGGACAAATATAATTTATGCTAATATTATTTTCATGTTTATAAATTATAAGCAGGGAATAATATTGTCTTTAAATCCTCATTTTTTGTATTCATGTACACACACACTCAGATAAAATGGAGCCACTTGAACACATAAATTTAATTATCTATCATTATTACTACAATCATCTATCTAACATTAAATTGCCATATGCTATGCATACTTAACTCAAAAGGAAAGTGTTGCTCTTTCTAATTTCTGGCATTTTTAATTTGTCTGATTAACATTTGCCTCCTTTGAATTATAAACACGTTTTAATAATAACCTTATGATTAGTGAATGATTTTTCTTAACTGTAAGTGGAATGAAAAAGAGCATAGATGTCAAGTACATTAGAATAGACCTCTGTCAAATTAAATTAGCTAACATTTTTGAACAAATTTACAAAGAACTTTCATATATTTTTATCTCCTTGATAGCTGCAGAAACCCTGTGAGGGTGAGGTTGCTATTAACTATGCTTATCTCCATTTTACAGATGGGAAAAGCAAATTTCAGAGAGTGCATGAGTTGTCTAAGGTCAAAGCTAATAACTTGGATTCGGACTAAGTTCAGATTCCTTGTCTAGTTTCTTTCTATTGTTCTACTGTAGCTATCCAATTTTATTATTGGGAAAATATAAGCTTGATCATTTGTGGATAGAACGTTTTCAGGTGATCCTAAGCTCAGGTTTAGGATCTTCCTCAAATTTTGATATGGTGCTTGTTGATACGAAATTTAACTATATAAATAAAACATGTTATTAAATTTTTGGAACAGATCATCCAGTCAGTTTTCTTGTACCATGCACCTCATTTAAACTGTTTCCTCCTATATAATTCTGAATCACTATAGCTGCCTATATACAAGTGTATGTATTTGTTATATATGAAAATAAATACATTTATTATGTTTAATTTACACATACAAATATATATTTATTATATATGTTATTTTATTTATTTTTTAAAGATTTTATTGGGAAATCGGGGGAGGGGAACAGACAAGTCGCTGTCTTTTTGTTCTTCAGTCTAGTTGCGGAGGAGTTTGCTTCACTGGCCCATGTTGGTATCGTCATTGCGCTCTTCCCGGGTGAGGCAGATCAGTCGCCGGCCTCTGGATGGTCGCTCATCATAGCTCTTGGCAGAAAAAGCTGGCTGCCAGCCACTCACGCTGGCTGCCGACCACTCACTGTAGCCTATGGCAGCCCACAGAAGCAGGGGCTGCAGCTATGCCATCCCGGGAACTCACAGCAGCCCAGCTCCAGGTGGAGCTGTTGTTCACCATCTTAGCTGTAGAGGGCAGAGTCACTGGCCCTCATATGTGGGATCCAAACCGGGGCCGCTGGCGTCCCAAACCAGCTCTTAACCAATGCGCCACTTGACCGGCCCATAGAGAACTTATTTTTGAACCCTTTAAATTAGGATTTATTTTGTATAAACACGATGCTTTAGAGGACAAGTGGTATTTAGATCCAGTGCTTCCTACCTACCTTTTTTGTTTGTTGGTTTGTTTTACCAGTTCTATCACTTACCAGAAGACCTTGTCATCGCTGTGAATGAAAAAGGCAAAAGAGCGACCTAGAGCTAGTAATTAACTAGCACTCCTAAACTGGGGAATAACTGCTATGTGAATGCTGGGAGATACTTTAACTAGTAGTATCTGCCCCACATCCCAATCCCATGTAAGCAACATGCAAAACACACTGCTGGAGAAAAATAAATGGCCATGCCCTTTGCCCAGGAGAAGCTCCACACGGATTGAAATGCCTGGGAACTCTAATAACAACATGCAAACATCCTCAGGTAGCTCACAGTTTCCGTTATTTATACCTGTAACAAGATTTGGAATAACAAGTTTGCCTAGACAAGTTGTGTTTTATATAAACAAATCATAAAGTAAATCAAAGTAACTTAAATTCCTGGGTACATTTGAAATCCAAAGTGAAAAAAAAAAAGTCAAAACAGGGTTTTTTTTGATATTTGGGATGATTTCCCGATAATATATTACTTGCTTTATGGAGCTATAGGGAATGATCTTGATCAAAGTGGCAATGGTAGGCAGTAAGAGTGGGCGATACTCTGTAGAAGGCTGCACCTAACCCGTGAGTTATTTCTCTTCATATGAGTTTTGGAGAATAAATGTCCTTGAATCATATACTGTCATCCAGCAATAAAATTCAAAACAAATCACAGCAAGCGAGTCACTTTATATATTTCAATGAAAATTATTAGAATAAAAAAGGTATCGTATTTAATTCATGATAGTCAAAACTGATTTTTTAAATTTATTCAATTCTATTTTGTTATTTCTATTACTGATATAAAAAATACAGTTAGTGAGAGTCAAAGGGTATAGAAAAGAGACAAAAAAAGCCGCATTGCTCCCATACGACCCTTTCTGAATAAACAGTTGCACTACCCCTCCTTAGAAGAGATCATTTTAAATGTCTATATTTTGGATTCTCTTGTTCTTCTCCATGATGCTAAGTAATTCTTTATTAGCATTTCTTAAATTATGAACTTTAACAATTTTTTGTTCTTTCTATGATAGATAAAATTGAAAATGTAGAATTTATTTCATGTCACACCTTTCTCTTTAATTTCAGATAAATACATAAATTTAGTCACTTTTATAATCAAATAATATTCTGCAAAATTAATTTCTGCTTCATTGATTCCAATTACTGTTGTTATGAAAAATTTCAAACATAATATACAGTGGGTGACAAAAAAGTGTATGCACATTTTAAAAAAGGGAAAAAACTATTAAAATTGTTATACTCAATATATACCAATAGCAAAAGATGAATACAAGTCACGTTTGATTTCTGCAATTAAAAGAGGTGCTCAAAGTAGTTACCATCAGTGTAAGTTTAATACAGTTTTTTCATTGCTTGTTATGTGTATAATTTTTTTTGACACCCGTGTCTGTGTGTGTGTGTGTGTGTGTGTGTGTGTGTGTGTGTGTGTGTATGTGTGTATGTACCAGATATATATTTATATATATGGCTGGTTCCATGCATTTATTTGTACTTGTGTATTGAACCATATATCCTAATATAATGGCATGTGATTTAAGAGCATGGGGGAATAAGTATGATTATATACTGGGTTGTGAAGAAATTATTAAGTGACTAATATAGCAAGAGGTAGGGGTGTATGATATGGGTGAGAATGAGGAAAGGCAAAGGAGAGAGCCAACTAAATAAGAGAGGGAAAATGGAGTCGCTCAAAAATAATCATGATTAGCATGCTTCATATATTAAAATTAGCATGATTTTAATAGTTTATCACAATTGTTTTAAGTTAACATGAGCTAATTTAAAAACATGAATGGTAGGACCGGCCGAGTGGCGTGGTGGTTAAGCACTGGCTTGGGAAGCCAGCGGCCCCGGTTCGGTCCCACACATGAGGACCAGTAACACTGCCCTCAAAAAAAAAAAAACATCATGAATGGCTGTGGAATTATATTTTTTACAGATG
Source organism: Aselliscus stoliczkanus (assembly GCA_033961575.1). Classification (NCBI taxonomy): domain Eukaryota; kingdom Metazoa; phylum Chordata; class Mammalia; order Chiroptera; family Hipposideridae; genus Aselliscus; species Aselliscus stoliczkanus. The sequence goes on from CM066735.1 coordinate 52,417,063, forward strand.
ACATAAGAATGTAGTAATTAAAGCCTCAAGTTATGAAGCCAACTGTCTGTTTTAAAATATCTGACCCAGCACTTACTGAGACATATAACCTTGGACAAGTTACATAAACACTCTGTTCATTAGTTTGCTTAGCTATAAGGTATGAAATAGGACCTGCTTCACAGGGCTTGATTGAAATTGAAATGATTCACATGAAATGATCATAGGACAGTGCCTGGTAAACAGTAGGTTTTCAATAAGCAAGGGTTGCTGTTATTATGATTGCTGTTGGTTTTCATATCCATGACTCTTGTGACACTCAAAGGAAGATATTCCTAGTATCAAAGTCATTTTGTTTTAGTCTACTTCAGTTTGCTTCAAATAGTGTCTTGACTTTAATACACAGTGTTAAATTGTCTGTTTTGGAGTTTATTACTTTCTTTTATATTTTTGAAAAAAGGAGAAAATGCTTCCTTTATGACAAATACTCTTTCTTATTCAGTTTATGTATGATACAGATAAAATAATAGTAATTGCAAAATAATTAACCACACTCACACCACCACATTATATCACAACCACATAGCGTCTATGTCCAAACACCACATTTTCTCCTGTTCCCACAAAAGAACTATCTCTGTTCTTGAGTTTGGTTAAGCATCTAGTTGTACACTTGATGGCATATTCTCATGCTCATATAAAAATATCACTCAATTATCCTGTCTTTTCATATTATCTATTTTTCCTTCAATATTATATGATTTCCATAAACTTGCAAGTATGCTATTACTGGGGCCGGCTGAGTGGCGCAGTGGTTGAGCACTGGCTTGGGAAGCCAGTGGCCCCGGTTTGGGTCCCACATATGGGGGCAAGTGACACTGCCCTTAAAAAAAAAAAATGCTATTATTTTCTCCTTTAACAGGCAGCAAAAGAAAAGCTTTACTTTTTTTTTTTTTTTTTTTAAATTGGTGTATTGGGGGAGGGGACTGGCCAAGTTTGTGTTCTTCAGTCTTCGTTGTGGAGGGCGCCAGTTGCAGTCAGGCTTCCCATTGGCAGCTCGTGGCCTCTAAGCTCAAGGTACTTTGTTCAATCTTAGTTGCAGGTGGGCATAGCCACCATCCCATGCAGGAGTCGAACCAGCAACCTTGTTGTTAAGAGCACATACTCTATCCTCTGAGCCATCTGGGCTGCAGCTCAGCTCAAGGTACCGAGTTCAGTCTTAGTTGCGTAGCCCACCATCGAACAGGCAATCTTGTTGTTACACCAGCTGAGCCATCCTCCCACCTGTTGGCAGTTCAGCAACAGCTCAGCTGCAGGCGCAGCATTCACTGGCCCATGTGGGAATCCAACTGGCGGCCCTGTTGCTCACATCTCGCACTCTAAACCAACTCTTAACCAACTGAGCCACTTGGCCGGCCCCCAAGAAAAGTTTTTCTTGACTCCGATTAATTGTGTGGCTACCTTCACATTTATCTTTGTAACATAAACTATGAAAGAAAGAACAACCTGTATTTGCTAACTGTAATTTGTGTCTTACCATTTCATGAAAACCAGTTCCTATCAAGCTTTTGCATAACTACTCCATTGAATGACTTTAGCCAAGGATGCCTCCCAAACTAACTTGCATGTATCTCTAAGCATGGGACTGTGGTGTTCCAACCATCAGCCTGTTTTCCAGCCCTTGAATCTGGCCTGCTTCCATAGTGAGAACCTAAAGCATTTGCTATTGGCTGTGGGGCTAAGGTGTGGGGGAAGGTCGGAAAGACAGTAAACTCTTGGTAGAGACTGAAAGTGCTGTGAAGAAGCCTCTGTGTACAAAATACAAAGTGAAGGACATACTTACACATATGTAAATTAGTAGCTTTCACTGACCTTGCTGCTGCTTTCAGTTTTACTTTGTTCTAGATTGTAGCTGTCTTGAGATGGATTACAGCTGTATCTGTTCTAGTGCTTTCTTGCAGTGTCAGCTCCCATAAATGCAGACTTCAGGATCTTGCTTCTGGGGAGCTTCTCATCTCTGGCCAGTTGTGTGTGTGTGTGTGTGTGTGTGTATGCTTCTTGCTTGCTTGCTTGCTTGCTTGCTTGTTTTCAATAGACTAGGTGAAATGAGTCTGCCTACATTCATATCCATTCACCTCCTTCTCTAGAAGAAAAGCTGAACTTCAGAACACTGCATACAATTCATGTTTGCTCAGCATTTTTGGTGGAAGAAAGATGGTAATGGTATCAGGGTTTGTACAGTAAAATGAGAGAGGACTTGGGGATGGGATCAGCAATGTGTGTGGCACAGTTAAGTCACCAGAGAAGACCAAATGGAGCTACGGAGTGATATCTGAAATAACCACAATTACATCAAAACCACCAGTAGCTTTATGCATTACAATGACATGCAGTATTACTGTATTAGATTCCTTAACACTGATGACTGGTCTTGAAAGATGGCCAGAGATTTTTGAGTAAATACGTAGAGGACAGGCAGGCTCTTAGATACCGGATAGTAAGCTCCATGGAGAGACGCTGTCTTATTTACCCCTGTGTCCCAGCAGCCAATTGACAGCCCACAGCATATAACAATAACTCAACAAATATTTATAGAATATGGATAAGTGCATATGAAATGTTGTTAGTCTTTAAGTAAAGATAGGTAGGGAAGCAGACATTCCCAGATCTATGTCAGAAATACTAAGTCATGTAGTTTGGCTGGAATGTAGGTGATAATGAAGTCCAAGGCACCGAGCTTGAAAGCGAGTAAAACACTTGTTATTGTATGAGTATCTTCTCATCGCAGAATCTTTTCACTAGAAGAGAAGCATTATGTAAGAGCCTTAAGGAGACATGGGGGTGTCAGCTTTGTAACAGAAAGTGTGCACAGTTAGGGAATTGATAGGCTTTTAAGCAGGTCTCAGATCGCCCGCAGCACATGGGCAATTTTATTTTGAGGCCATGAATGAGGGCATCTTTTCCTTGTATAAATAATATGGGGATTATTTTATTGGAGGAACACTTTGTTTTAATTATGTAGTATTCTTAAATACATTCATGGGCTGAAAATGGGAAATTTGTATTCTGAGATCCTGGCTAGTCAATATTCCAAACTGCTGTGTGTCCATCTGGATTTGATTTGCAATTTGATTTAACTAACATGTCTACCAAGAGGCAATGTAGTTTCTCGTTCTGGATAGGATCAAATTATTTAGTAAACTCAGATGTTTGAGATGGCTTGAGAAATAGCCATTGTGTATAGATGAAAGGAAAGCTTCCTTTGCATTGTGGGACACACAGACTGAGGAAGAAAGGGCTTTGGTACCTAGGTGGCGCGGCAGCTACACAGGCATTAACAGCAGCAGCAAGAGACTGGGGTGGCAGGTGCGACTGGCTAGCAATTGGGAAAGGCATGCTGCGCTATTTAAAGAAAAAGGTTCAATCCATAGCCTTACCCATTGAGGAGACAAACAAGATGGGTTGCAATTAATAGGTGAAGCTCAGAAATTGGATATAGTTCGGAAAAGGTGGGCGAGACAGTGAGTTCAGAAATCAAAGCAAGGAACAGGACGTTACAGGGAAGCTGAGCTGAGTTTCTGCAGGCTGTGAGTGAAGAGTTAGGGGGTTGTCTCTTGCTATGTTAAATCTGTAAGAAAGTTTCAGCTGTCTAAAGATTACTAAATGGATATCAAGAAAGATATATTTGCTTTTCTTATGTAACATCCAACTATAAACATGGATTGAGGATATAGTTAAAGAGAAATGCATTTGATGTCTGAAATATTCTAAACAGAATGTTGTAGCTCCTGGTAAGGAAAAGGAAAGAAGGGAGGGAGGGAGGGAAGAAGGAAAGAAAAAAATTTCTTTAGGAGCTTAGTCCACTATATTCTTCTCAACGGATGGCAAGTAATAATAATATTGCTTTGACTCCTAAATTCCCCAACTTTTATTCTCTTCAAGTACAGCCATTATTTTTATGTGAATATGTGTTTGTGTATGAGACTGAAAGGGAAAATGACTGCTATTTTTGAAACGCCATCAATTGTTGAGAATGAAAATAAGAACTGAAAGAAACTTTAACTTGTTAATATTTTATTTAAATATTTTAAATCAGCACCATTATACAGTGTTTATTTTTAGATTTTTATTTGGGATATTTCACTAAGTTTTATTTGCAGTGTGATAGTTTTCTAAGTTGATTAGAAACTCTCTTTTATGCACCGGGGTAATTTAAGAAGCATATTATGTACTCCTGGCAGTTAAATATATATATATATATATATATATATATATATATATATATATATATATATATATAAAGTTCTTGACTATAGAGTCATCTGAAATTGACACTAAATATGTGATATATTATTGGAAAGCTTTTAATATACTATGCATTTTTATGTATACTATTTATTTGTCTTCCTTTTTTCCCCCCTTACTAGTTGTTTTCTCACTGTCACTATGCCTTCTTGGATAATCTGATCATATTGCTTTACAGATCCTATGTGCTCTTTTGGTTAAGCCATGTATCTTGGCAATCTTGAGAATAAATACATTAGTTTCAACTACTTTGAAGTCTATTTCGGAGGCAGATTCAACCAAGAATGCATCAGTAAATCTTTAGAATCTAGTTTTAAATACTATAACTTGAAGATAAACCTGAGTCACTGGATATACAGCCTTTTAAAATAGAAATTAAAAATGTCTTCATGGGTAAAGAATGTCAATTATATTTCCTGGTCATGTAAAGATAGGAGTGACTTCTGAGCGCCAGAACTAGCCTCCCAATTTATTTATTTTTATGTGTCTTTTGTTGGTTGGTTGTTTGCCATTTTCACATTTATTTCAAAACAATCATAGTTGTAGTCATTTTCTCTTTGAATATCTTTAATTAGGGAAAGCACAAGTATAACTTCTAAAGAGCTAAAGAAAAAAGTTGAACAAACCCACATTATTCCTCAAAATGGTGAGCATTGTTTTTTCACCCTAGAGCCTTCTGTGAGAAGAAGCAATTGAGGACAATGTTCTCAGAGCCTTTACACACCAAGCTGGTTGGCAGCTAGCAGGACACAGACAGCAGGTTTGGTAGTGTGCTCAGCGCCTGCTCCCATGGCCACAGTCCCATCTCTGCTGGGAGAGGACTGTCTCGCGCCCTTCTTTAATCTCCATGAAGGAACGCAAGGAACCCACACACTTTCTTACAGCCAGCTGAGGTGGCTGACTCTAGTAGTTAGATGGGAAGAGTGCTGAAGGATTCCTTAAAGCATAACTTCATACAGCACTGCAGGGCCACTGAGAACTGGGAACCATGGCGGGAGAAAACCAGAGATGCAGCAAATACACACCAAGTAGGTAATTTAGACGTTGAGGAAAGGATTCTAGTTGACCATTCATTTCATTTCATGCAAAAGTGTTTGCGTTTGTTTAAATTTGTATCTGATATCCTCCTTTATCATTCCTGCATAATTTAAACTGTATTTTGCACAGTAAACACTAAAGAACATTTTATTTGAAATCATCATGTTGAGTCAATTTCCCAGTGAATGTATCTGTGGTGATAATGATTTCTTAAGATTAGACTTTTCTACCTGCCATTACCTGAAAATAATAGAATGCTGATAATCAAATTAATTTTTTAAAAATGTGTCACCTGGTGTTGTCAAAGCAAACAACACTGACATACCACTTAATACTTATCCTGATCGCTGTTTACCTTAAACTGTCAAACAAGATTAGCTCTATTTCAACATCACTTTCTAGTATATCGCATTGTTTATTGTTCATCTTTGAATATTTTATTTGCTTTCTATAACCAGTCTCTCAACTCTTTTACTTCCAGTACCTAAATTAGAAACTTGAATTTGTCCTTGAGACTTCTTCACTCTCACACTCAGTCCACAATCACTATTGTCTAGATCACTCCATCCTTTTAGTACCACTGGATATAGTTCTAGAATAAAGGCCCATCAGGTCTAATTTATATTAATGTCAAATCTTCTAATTCCTTTTTTGTGTGTGTGCTTTTAGTTGTATACTCCTCAAGTCCAGCTATCACACCTACTCTAGAACAATGGATTAAAAAAAGAAAATCTTTTCAAGTGCCATTTGTTTAGTCATTTTGTAATTGAGGACAAACTTATTAACCTTTTTATTTTGTAGTTTGGATACAGAATTCATTTATGAGAAGGAAGGGGAGATGAGTAATTCAACAAACAAATCAGATTTGATTAAGGCTGTTAGCAATATAGAATTCCATTGCTTCAATTTGAGATATTTCTCTTTGTGATTTGACCTTTGAAATCTCTCCACTCTTTTTATCACCACTGCTCCCAACACACACATAACTACCGCCCCATGCTGGGAAACACCAGAAGTGTTGACAGGCTTTATTTCTCTGAGCACATCTGGTTCTTTTATACACTGTAATCCTCCCTTGCTTGGCTAATCTTTCCTGACTGCTAAGATTCAGAGAGAGAGATGTTCTCTAATCAGAAAGCTTTTCTTAACCACCTGAAAGCATCTATCAGTAAGAATGAGATTAAAAATAGTAATAAAAATAATAAAGTAACTTTTTTCAATGTTTAATCATTAGCGCATCCTCTATCACGGCATTTACCACAAGGTATTACAATCACGGCCCTCATGTCTGATTGCCTCTAACTGCAAGCTTCTTGAAGATACAGACCATTATTATTCATCTTATTTTTCCTGTCACTAGTGCTGGTTTTGGAGGCATGGTAGGGATACGTTTTCCCAATTAATGTATAAAGAGAATAATAAAATTTGACAAAATATATTCCTACATTTTCAAGATCACTTTTAATTGATTAATTTGGAGATAATGTTTCCTGATAAAAGAATAGGCTACATAGTTGATATGTACAAATGATATATATAATTATATATGGTGTGTATATATATCTGATATTGTATCTAGTATATGACCTATATATTATATAACCATATACTATGCATGTAATCATATATATAGTATATATGTATCTGATATTATACTATATATAATTATATATACTGTATATACTATATATCAGATACGTATATACATACTATATATGAATATATATAATGTAGTATATATAATATCATATATATGTATATATATATATAACCAATAATGTATTAATTTCTGCAATATTTCTTTATTCCTAATGCCTTCTGATGGGAAGATATTTTGTACCTTTTGAAGGCAATGGGTGATAGAAATATTTCCTTTCCAAAAAAATGTTGGTTGATTAAACACCATTACTTATTAAGTAACTAAAATACAACATAGGGTATTTTCATGAGTAGGGATGAGGAGGACATATTCCCAAATAAATTAATCTTTCAATTGAAATTCTTTGACTTGAATGGATCCCACTTGCCCCACCCCCAATCACTAATAGCTCAACTCCCCTCTTCCTAATCTGGTAAATTGTCTTTGGCCAACTGTCACCTCCATCTGTCCCTGCTCATACTTTCTGTTTGCTCTCAGAAATTAATATTTCAGCTCACCATAAAGAGTTCTACTCTTAGGAAATTGAGGAGTTTGAGGATGTTTTGCATCTACCACTCTTTGATCTCTTTGATACTTCTATAGATAATCATGATTTTTATATTATTATGACTTTTTTTTTTCATGGTGTTGCATGGCAATGAAGTGTATCTCAATCCGTTCACATCCTAACAGTGTGAAATTCAAGTTTATGTATACCTATGGTTATGATTTATATTTGTTTTTTAGTTCTATTAGTTTGTATTGTATTTTAAATTCGTACTGTCCTTTCAAAACTGTGAACACTATGATGAATCTTTAGTTTACTTTGAGAAATTAGGTTTTTATGAAATTTTTTTTTTTTTTTGAGGACAGTGTCACTAGCCCTCATATGTGGGACCGAACCGGGGCTGCTGGCTTCCGAAGCCAGCACTTAACCACCACGCCACTCGGCCAGCCCTAAGAAATTAGGTTTTTACATGCTCCTTGTTTGTTGCTACATTTTAATACTGTTTCCACATTTTCTCCTGAAATATTATTTATTTTAATTTCATCGCTTTTCGTCTCATAATTTGCATGAGATGTAAACAAAACAAAGGGACTTTATAGGAAATCTGACAAGTGACTAAAAATAGCTTCACAGGGTAATCTGATCACAAATTCCTAACCGGGCAAGTCTTACTGGGTAGTCAAGCCCCAGACGTATAAAAGATTTATCTTTGCTTTAAGCCAGCCTTGTTCATTGTTCTCGTGCATTTAGGTTCACACATATTTGAAATGCCAGAAGTCACCCTCTTCTTCAGAGCCCTCAGAGGTATAATCATCCTCAAGAGACCACATCATATTGTTACCTATCCTGTAACCCAATCATAGAGCATTCCCCGCCTTGCTTTCTCCCATCTTCATGCAGTCTTCCTTCCCTTCCCTCCTTAATTACAAATGTATAAAAATAACTGCAAAACTGTCATTCACCAGAGCTTTTGAGATCTTGTTTTCAGGCATGCTGTCAGTTTCGCTCAAATAAATTCTTACAAAAATTCTCTACAGACTTGGACATTCTTACATCCACAGGCATTAAACAAAACCCCTTTGTGTTGCCAATGTCTAAATGAGGCTCATATCTCCGGGCTGTTAGGAGGAGGAAATGGTCATAGCCTCACCTTTGTGCTCTGAGGGACCCTTCCTCTGTTTTGAATGGGGAATGTGTCCTTGCTGTGCAGCCACTTGCCTCTGATTCTGGAGAATTCTCTGCCTCCAGCCTGCCCTCCAGTTGTGGCTGTGCAGGATATGCCTCCCAAGGTGGCTCTCTCAACCTTACATACTTTTACTGGTACAATACTTTCTGAAATCATCTTCCGGTGAGCTCTAAACCTGTCCAATATCAGATCCTTTCCTTTTCTCTGATTCCCAGTATACCAGACCTGTTTATTTTTTCTGTTTCTGTGAATTTCCTTTGGAGTTAGGTATTACACTCTTTAATAATTTACATGCTGTGTATTTCCAATGTTCTCAAAAGCTTAGATTGTCAAAATTATGTTTTATCTTCCCACAGAACATGCTGCTTTTTCTTTCTTTCTTTCTTTCTTTCTTTCTTTCTTTCTTTCTTTCTTTCTTTCTTTCTTTCTTTCTTTCTTCTGTTTAGGCACTACGTGAAGTTTGTTAGAACTTTCTGAGTTTCCACTCAGAATCAATGAGCTTATTATTTATTTATTTTTGTTGTGTTTTGTTCTGCTTGCTTTCTTTTTTTCTTCCCCAGACTGTGGAGTACATCAGTAATTTCCTTTTACTCTTGGCCTTGAATTAGTTAAGAATATCTGTTTTATAACGTAAAGGTGTTGTGCTTACCAACACATGATAATCAAAGGAACTCAAACATAATATATTCAATTAGAACTAAGATCCTTCCAAACTGAATTGTATGTCTTTGAAGTTGCAACACAGGTAGCATAGCAGCCTGGCCTTGAGAGAAGATCATGTTTAAAATACACTTGATAAACCCTTTTATTCCTTAAGTGATGCTATGCAGACATCATTCATGTCATCAGTAGGTACAGATAATGTGTATATATTTTTGGTTAAAAAAACAAAAAACTGCTCTATATTTGTTAAAATTTGTGAATTTGAAAGAAATTTTCCCTCAAATTCATGATATTGGGGTTACAAATCAACACTAGATGATATTGGGGTTACAAATCAACACTAAAAGAAGAATTAAGAGTTATAAAAAATGTAAAGAAAGAAAGAACATGGTTAATTGCAGAGGATATTGTCGACATAAGAACATCCAAAGCTAGAGAAAATTTTTATGAGTTTATTTGAGCCAATCTGATGACATGCTGGGAAGCAAGATCTCAAGTGTTCTGGAGAATGAGTTTTGTAGTTTCTTGTATACATGTGGAATTAAGGAGGGAGCATAAGGAAGAAGACATGAAAGCAGAAGAAAGCAGGGATAGTTAACAAGACTGTACTCCCTTGAGGGTGGTTATGCCTTCCAGGGGTCTGGAAAATAGAATTACTTTTGGCATTTCAAAGGTGTGTTAACTTAGATGCAAAAGAACAATGGACAAGGCTTGCTTAAAAACCTTTCCTGAAGAAGTTACAAGCCAGAATGACTGTTCTACCCTACCCTAACTCTACCCTAACTTGACCACCATAACCTGCCCACTTAAGAATTTATGATCATATCACCTTCTGAGGTTACTTTCAGTCACCAAACTCGTGCGTACCTCCTTTTTCATCCACAATGTTCATACATGTATAGTAAATTTAAGAAAATCTACAGACAGACAATGTGAAGTAACAAATAAATTAAGCACATTTGTTGGACCTAAAAACCAAATTACATATATGTATAGTTTTCCTTTATATTAGTTATAAAAACTGAAGATGTAATATGAATATTTCATTTTTAGGAGTAATAAAAATCATAGTATACCTAAGAATATATTTTAAGATAAAATGGTAGAAGACCTATAGGGAAATGCATATCTTTTCACTAAAGGAAAAATAAATCTAAATATGTGAAGATATATACCATATCCCAGGAGAGGAAAATTAAATGTCATAAAAATGCTATTTCACATCCAGTGCAATTCAGTTTTATAAAATTAATTTTTATGTTGATTGTCAAATTATTGTTGAGTTGGCAAAAAGATCAATAATACCTAGGATGATTTTGAAAAACATTAAGGAAGACTAGCCTGCGCTTGGAGATATCAGGGTTTATAGAGCTGTGGAGCATAAACTGGGATACTTGTGCAAATTGATCACAGTGTTGATATTCAAAGTAGTCCTGTAGTCCTGGAAAACAGCCCTGGTTAAGGAAACCCTCCACCACCATGTCGTGTTCATTGAAGTAGTGTATTGTAAAGAAACAGCCTTCCCCATATGGCTTAGCTTAGCCTCCTAGGGACCCCCTTGTTGACCCATGACACAACAAGCACAGGACCTCTAAATTTCCATTCCTGGCCACATAAATTAGCTGAACGGGTTTGCCCTCATTAATCAGTTGGAACAAAATTTGGTAACCAAATTTTGGTTAAGTCATTCTGCTTCCCCCAGTGTCATGTCCAGCATGACAGATCAGTGGGAGAGCTAGAAGGGATGGCAAAATGTTAAAGAAAGAGAGAGAAAATGCATGTGGTACCAGGGGACTCAAGTCTCATGGACTGAGCCCTGATTTGGGCCTCCGTGCTCTTTTTATTGTCTCTTACACAAGAAAGGATCAATGTATATTCCATGGTCTGTGAGTCTCATACCTGAGAATTTAGCTCAGGGCCAAATCACCCCTGCCTGCAGGCACCATTACCAAAAGTCCCATGGTGTGCTTACATGCACCTCCCTAAGAGACAGATCCTCTTATGCTGAAACTCACTGAAAGGATTACAGGGAGGACAGATGTTATCACATCATTAAGTCCATAAGCAGGCTGTCAGCTCCAAGACAGGTGGTCTGTGCCCACTCTCATCAACTCAATAATTTCTCCTTATGTTACCCACATGACTGTGCCTGTCTTAGGTTGTTCCTCTCTTGAGGAGTCTTATCAGTCATTGACTAACCAGCCATCTTATGGGGCCAAACAGGGATACAAACAGAGTAGGCATAATGTTAAAGCAATGTCCCTAAAAGGATCTGTCTCTATAGACACTCCATTCTTTATGGGAAGGTGCATGGGGGCAGATGGGTAGGCTGTTGTGTAACAACACTCCAGACCCCTGAACTTTGACCCACCCTCACCCCGAGCTAGCACACAACATCTCATTAACAGACCCTTCTCACCCTAGGCTGACTGAGGGTAAAATATTTTCTAATTTACTATCTCATTATATTGTACTACTTTCATTTGTTTCTCTTCCCCACAACTGTTTCTTTCCAGTCTTGTGCATTCCTCCCTATAAGAGATACAACCTTTTCTGCCTAATCTTTGAAATACTTGCAGATCTTACAATGTTAGTATTCTCTCTATTATAGTAATCCTTCTCACTTTGTAACGTTAGTCCCTTTCCCCCTTCTTGAAACAATCCCTTCAAAGAGAGTCCTTACCTGTGTCTGGAACTGTTTATTGTTTGACATTGGCCAGTGGAATAGAATGGCCAACCCTAGACAAACCCAATAATTTATGAGTGTTTCTATTATAAGGAAGAAGGAATCACAAGTCCATGAAGAAAATATTAACTACTTAATAAATTGTGATGGTAAAACTAGTTAGCCACATGGAGAAAGTAAAATAAAAGCTTAGCTAATTATATATACAAATACATTTTAATATGTTAAAAGACCTAAACATGAAATGGAAAATTATTAAGTCATAAAAATAAAATAATGGATATATTTATGACATAGTTAAAGAAACACTTCTTTAACAACTTCCAAAAAGGTACAACTCATTTGACTAATGGTGTACATGTGACTTCATTAGAATGTATATTTTTGGGAGGAGGGTGTAAGATGTATTAAATCTTAAAAGTAAAGATCAGTCTAGGACAAAACATCTGTAATGTGCAGAGTGAGAAGAGATTGCGTACTCAGGCTATATAAAGAAATACTACCATTTCCATTCCTCTTCTCCAAAATTTTCTAAACAATTCAGTCCAAAAAGCATTTAGTGCCTATTCAAGGAGGACAAGAGCCCTAGGTATACGGGGAGATTGTTGGAGCCTGAGCAGTATGTGGAGGGAGGGTATCCATACAGGGGATGAGGAGAATAAAGGCAGAGGGGAGGAGACAGTGGGAAAGGTATAGTGGAAGTCAGCTGGGGCATATTTGAAGTAAGACTCCCAAGAAGGTAAAATCTAGACTACAGTGAAAATGGCCCTTGAACAGAACAGACAACACTTTCCATTGAGGTAGGAAGATATCTTTGTAGCCCAATGTTACAGAATTTCTAGAATTATGCAATAATTTAATAATCATATGCAACAAACTACTCTATGGCAGCTTACGATAGTATACACAGCTATTTCTCACTCTCAGATCTATGGGGCAGTTGTGTCTATGCTGGCCTCTTCCAGGATTAGCTGGGCTTTACTCAAGGCTGTGGTTGAATTCAGGTCTGCTCTGTCTCTTATCAGCTATTAAAAAAAAAAAAAGAAAAAAGGAAAAAGAAAAAAATTATATCATGCTGAATGCAATGTCTGAAGTGCAACAGGCAAAGCAGAATAATGTAAAATACAGCCTCTGCTTGCATAGGTTCAATAAATCACATTGTCCAAAGCAAGTCACATACCTGAGCTGAAAGTAATGGCTCTGGGAATTTTATTCCTTGTACTCTATAGGGAGACACAACAAACTGCGACATATATCAAACGGTGTGTATTTATTTTACTGTAACAAAGAGAAAAGAATAGGATCAATGATATAATCTACCACAGGTACATGCTATTTTGACTTCATAGGTAAGGGACAAAAATTTGAGAGTATTTGCCCTTTATTTTCTAAGCAAGGTAGTACATAAGATTGTCTATATTTGTAGGAGAAGCAATGAGGTAGTGGTATACATTATTTAAGGAAAATGATGAAGGTTTTAGGTACATGCTGAGAATGAAGATGTGGACACATAGAATGATCCCAAATCAACTTTGAGGACCTAGCAGAGGTTGAAGACCATGCATTTGGTAGTGCCATTAGTCAACAAGCTTTGGCCCTGGCCCAAGTGTAGTTGCTGAAGGAGAAAAGAGGATGAAGACTAGGTTTTAGAACAAAAGACTGAAATTAGGGTGTTGACAGCAGTGTTTACATAGTAAAATTAGTGCTGTTTGATGGTAGTATTTTAGTGGGTACATAGGTTATGAGACAACTATGAACCTTGTTAATACTGTGAAATAATAATAAATATCAGTGCATAAAAAACAGTCCCTAGAGCTTCAAAATAATGGGTAAATCTTTTGACATGGGCTTTTTAATATGTGGTTCAGTCTACTTACTTTTAACCTTCCAGACAGTGGGAAATAATGGTTTGGAGCTAGGAGAATGTATTACATATCCACCTCCTTTTCTGCTTATATGAAGTTTGTGGGGAGTGGGAGATTTCCACTAAAGACAGCTAGAAAGAAAGGATCCTAGGGAGAATGACAGACCTCAAATAAGGAAGCTGCAAGATTCATTGTTTGGCAGGAATGGTCAGTTTCATTAAGTGCTTTCCAATTTTCCATCGAATAAAATCTAAAGCACTTGGTCTGATAATGTAACCACATTCAAAAGGTGATATATCCCTCATTTGCATATACAGTTCATCATATTGCTCCAGATGATTTGGAAACTGCTGTAGGATCTTGGGAGTGGGGATCTTGCATTGGTTGTCTTTGTGCTTACTCCAGCTTTCACCATGGTATGCAGTGTTACATGTTTATTCAATGAATCCATTCATGCATGAATGTTTAATAACATAATTTACTGAGCATGACTCTGAGGAAATTATTACAGAAAAGATACTTTGTATTGAAGTTACTTTAAGGATAGGTTTGACAATTTTTTGAAATAGACACATCTACATGGCCATGAAAGTGGGAGATTAGACCTTAAGAAACCCTTGGTTTCTTTTGCTTCATTTCCTACTTGAAATTGTGTAAGATACAGATTCCATCTAGTGCAACTGTGAAAAGTATATCTCATCCTAATTACTATTTAGAATGCACATTCTTAATACTTCTTACTAAATATTTGTAGGCAAAGAAAAACAATTCCCCTCTATCCCCTATAAACAAAAGACAGAATAACAGGAGAAAAATCACACAGAAGTTCATTAGCATGGATACCTCAGGTATAAATAGGAGACGCCAGGGAAAAATGAGTAAGTCAAAATGATGGCTTGGAACTCTGGTTTATATAGCATCTTCCACAAAAATCAGTGCATTGGTGGAGAAATGACACAACAAAGAAAAGCTGTTTTGGCTCCACAGGATGCAGACCGTTGGCAGAAACTAATGGTAGATTCAAGCTAATTATTAAGGTCTGTTATGTAGATTCCTCAGGTGCCTTCTCCAAACTGATAGGGGCTAAAGTTATTTCAGTGACTAGATTTTGTCTTTCCTAGTGGAGAGGGGAGAAGGGACATTTTTGTAAATTTACGTCCTGCTTTTAGGCAAATAGTGGGAGGAGAGGGAACTTTTCTTGTAGCTGCTTCTTCTCAGTTGTCTTCAGCTCAAAGTAATCCAAACGTGGTATATTTGGGGGTCGCATATTCTATTATTTTTCATGCTGGGACATGAGTTTCAAGGAAAAGGTGGGAAACAAAATACTAAAAGTATACTGTTTTAAACACCTCAGTGTGCCTTACCTCCTAAGATTTAAAAACATTCCACTGTGATGTATTCTCATTTTTTTTTCTGTTTGAAAATTAACTGTAGTTTTAATGTAATAATTAGAAAAATGTCATTTAAAAAATATATAGCATACATGATTCTGAGTTTATTAATGTGAAACAGAATATTAATGAATTGAAACCAAGATATTAATGAATTTACATTATGAGCTAAAATATCTAATTGAACATTTTGTGATTTTTAATATGTGCCAATTCTTTCAAAGGCATCATATATTTACATTCATAGAACATTTTAATAAATCAGAGCTGTTTGAGTGCTTTTAAGTAAAATACAAAGCAATTGTATGGTTTATACATATATTTGAATGCTAATTTCTTATTTCTAATAGCTGTAGCTGACTTAAAGTTTTGCAGTATCTTTTATCCTGTTAATATGTTTGATTGATATTTTTAAAACTTCAAAGATGATATTTAGTCGATATTTGTAGAGCATCTCAAATTGTAGTGTGGTATTTAATGATGGATTTAGAATGATTCTTGACTTGTTTATGACTCCAATCAGCTTAAATTTTATCTGCTTTTCTGGAATAAAGCCATTTAGCTACAAAAGATTCAAACAGTCTGAAGATTATCAAACAGTATGTGTTCTTTTAGTAATATAGCTTAAAATGGTCCTCTTATGTTGGGGGGTGGGGCAGGAGGGGAATCCTTGAAAGCAGTAAGCCATCAAAAATACATAAAGTGCCACAAAAGGCTTTATGACTGATTTATTTGGTGGCATTTGTTTATTCTCTTCTTTATATTTTTATTATACTCCTTAGCTAAGCAATCTTAATTTTAGGGGGAAATAGATTAAAAATTGCTTTGAATCATGATCTAATCAGTTTTATGATTTCTGAACATCCTTTAGAACTGATATGCTGTATTATTCCCAACACTTTCATGTTAAATAAGGTATTCAAGAATAGAAATAGATCCAGTGTGCTCGCTTCGGCAGCACATATACTAAAAAAAAAAGATTCAGGTATTTGAGGGACCTTTTTAACATGAATAATTTTTTGTGTGAAAGCAGTCTTTATTAACATAAGCAAGTCATAGTCTTAAAAAGTATATAATAAAAATGTAGAAAGTAGTGTCTTTTTTGTATTGAAAGTTTTAACACTTTCTGAAAATTAGAATTTTATGTTATGAAAGAGGAAGATATGAAAATCAAAAGTGAGATTGTGCATACATAGGATTTGTCTGGTGGAACGTTATTCATATTATTAGAAAGCTTTTTTCTTTTTCCTTTTTTGTCCTTTTCAAGTTCATCCATTACATTGTAGTGAAACAACAAAGCCTTGCTTTTCTATTCTGCCACTTGTCCACTGAAATCAGGCAGGGAGCGCTGCTCCATCCCATTGTCCATGGGTGAAGCGAGTGGGATGAAACATATGCTGTTTCCCCAAATGTCAACTGAGAGGTGACACAAGCCTCTCTTGCTCACATTTCATTGCCCAAGATGAGTCACATGGACACATTCACCTTCAAATGTAATGAAAGTGCAATGGCATGACAGAACAGATGTGAAATCCTTGTGAGAGAATGTGCTCCTTTTACTGAATGTAAAATTGTATAAAAATATGAAAAGATAAATGTCAGTGATACAAGTGATCTCAAGAATATTTTTTAAAAATGGTAAACACAGGGTAGAATCTCAGTCTACTATTTCACATACCATAAAGACAGCTTCAGAATATGTAAATTTTTTACCCATCGCCCCACCCCTCACCTTTGGCTCCACCCCCCACCCCATGGTGACCATCAGCTTCTTCTCTGTATCTATGGGTCTGTTACTGTTTTGTTCTGTTTATTCATTAGTTTTATTAGATTTCACATATAAGTAAAATCACACGATATTTGTCTCTGTCTGATCTGTTCCATTTAGCATAATACCCTCTAGGTCCATCCATGCTGCCTTAAATGGCAAGATTTCATTCTTTTTTACTGCTGAGTAACAGAATCAAATTTTATCTTAAGTGCATGGTTTGGATTGAGCTGCTAGTTTTTGATCACTGTGCTATACCCTATTAATACAACTGTCATATGAAAATAGTTTCAGAACAGTTAAACATAATCTCTGTATATTGATACATAAATAACTTATCATTGGCACAAATGTCTCCTTTGGTTTGGTTCCCTGGCTTATATTAAAGGGTATAGTTACATGGGATCCATTATTCTTAAATCCAGATTGTTGGAGCCAATATTATAGTATTGTGTTTCTATTAAGATGCACTGACAGATGCTTGCTACCTTTTGCATCTCTAGCACGCTCTGATTCAGGCATTTTAAAACACATCACTGCCTGTGGCCTCAGAGGGTAGCGTCATGCAGTCAGGACACGATAAAGCCAGATGTACTTGGACTTCTGAATAGACTGTGTAATTAAATCTGGCATGAATTATCAAGAACTATCTTCTCCCACCTCAATAAAGAAAATAATCCCAACATTTGTACTGAAACTCATCTTACTTTTCCAATATTTTTAGCATTAATAGAAATTGCATCTGATTAGTTTTAACCATTTTCAGTTATTTTAATATTAATTTAAGAAAATTAATTTTAAGTTACACTTATCTTTTATGTCGGTATAAGAAACTTTCTGTAATTGAATGTGTATAATTAATTTTTGGATACTTTTAAACCATATAAAGTTTTTATTTCACTTTTAAGCTTTTTAAAAACACAAATGCATAATAAACAGTTGAACATATAGCTGTTTTCTTAAATTAGAGTTCCTGAGTGAAAATTACAAAAGAATGCATAGCTGAAATATGTTTCAGTGCTTGACATTTAGCCTTTAAATAAATTAAGTCCTGAGTATATTTAGAGATATCAACATATTTTATTTTATCATGAATATTGTTTTTGTCTGAAAACACTAAATAAATAGGTTTCTTTTTTCTTTCTTTCCTTTTTTTTTTTTTTAGAAATATATATTTGGTTTGGAAATACCCTCATAGACTTGGTTGGGGTAAATTATGTTATTTTCCTGAAAAGTAAACTTTTCTTGAATGTCACTGTGTAGAATTTTGAGCACAGTTGTTCATGCTGGGTTTTCTAAGCTGAAAGATGTCACTGCCGGATCTTAAACACATGGGGCAGAGTGCCAATGAGAACAACTTGCCCAATATCTGTCAAGCCAGGCCAAGCATGGGGCAATACCCAGAATCCATGAAGAATATGTGAAGGTCAGGACATCAGCTGACTGCAGAGAGTTTAGAATGAACCTTTACAAAGTAGCCTTATCACTTTTAACATGCAGAAAAGGAACCAGGATTTCTTGGCTATTAGAAATTAAAATGAATATTGATGGCTGCTTTAGAAATGACACACTTTAGGTAGTATCATGGCTCAATAATAACGCTACCTATAATTAAAAAGCAGAGGTGATATATATCTGTTTCAGAATGATGGGAAATTTTGTCACATATTTAAAAAAAACTAGAAAAATATTTTTAGTTAAAATTGTATAGTAAATGAATCTTAGCATTTTGAAGAGATTATTGATTGAGCATTATAATCAATAGAGAACAGGTGTGCTATGATTCAAAATGAGGTTTTATATCACTGTATAGAAAAAAAGGGAGTTTAATTTCCCATCTCTAGAAAGGGACAAAGCTGTAGTCATCACTTTATTTTCTGCAACATGAGCAAGGAATAAATGACAGATATTTGTAAGGTACGTATTTAAAGTGGAAGTCATAGATGTGATTAAAGTGTTTCTTTTTATGTAGATGTTTCTCAGCTGGGCCCTAGCAAAGAAGACAAGGAGACAGCTAGCATAGAAAAAATATGCGGGTTCAACTGAGGGAGTGTCGGTAAGGGACTCGGAACTAAATGTACCAACTGAAACCCACTGAAGAGACACCTTCATATAGCTCCCACTGGGACTTTTTTCTGTTTCTTAATTTGCAACGGTTTTTTGTGTTTTTTTTTGAGGGCAGTGTCACTGGTCCTCATATGTGGGACCAAACCAGGGCCGCTGGCGTCCCAAGCCAGCGCTTAACCACCACGCCACTCGACGGGCCCAATTGGCAATGGTTTTGAGTGCTATCTTACTTATAACAGACTGAGGACTTGGAACAATTTTTTTATATTTCTCCTTTTACATATCCTCTAATTGCTGTCACATTTTTAATGCCTACCTATCATTTGATCTGTTCTTATTTCCCAGGGGGACCAAGTTACAGTGAAATGCTGCCCGTTAGATTTGCCAGTGTGTTCCTAAACTTGACCCAGAACATAGGCCATTTATGTTACACATTTGAAGAAATATACTGGATAAGTATAAAAATCAGAACGATGAAATTAAAAGATTCTGTCCCTTAATTTGAAAAAGGCATGTGTTTTATTAATTTTTCCCCATATTTGGCTTTCTAGCAGTTATTAAAATTAAAAGCAACTTTATTATGAGAGAAATGGCAATCTATAAAAATTAATAAATAGTAGAAAAAAGCATTAAGGGATGGTTTTAGTTAACATTTAAATACATTAAACATGTTAGCAAATGGACAACAGGTTTTTTTTTTCATTAAGAAAAGGCATTCTCAGGCCGGCTGGGTGGCACGTTGGTTAAGAGCTGGAAGCCAGCTCTGAGCAGCAGGGTTTCGGTTCGGATCCCTCATAGGAGAGCCAGTGCCACTGCCCTCTACAGCTAAGATGGTGAACAACAGCTCCACCTGGAGCTGGGCTGCTGTGAGTCCCCAGGACAGCAGAGCTGCAGCAGGCAGTGGGCTGCCATAGGCTACAGTGAGTAGCCGGGAGCCAGCGTGAGTGGCTGGCAGCCCGCGTGAACTGCCAAGAGCTGTGGTGAGTGGCCGTCCAGAGGCCTGTGACCGATCTGCCTCACCGGAGAAGAGCGCAATGACGATACCAACATGGGCCAGTGAAGCAACGTCCTCCGCAACTAGACTGAAGAACAAAAGGACAGCAACTTGTCTGTTCCCCAGCGCTGTTCCCCTCCCCAAATTCCCCAATAAAAGATCTTTAAAAAAATAAAACAAAAGAAAAGAAAAGGAAAAGGTGTTCTCCAGGCTGCCCAGCTCAGAGTATTCAGAATAAGAGGTCTGTGGGGTGGCACCTGGAGCTAAGCCAGCAACATTAGTTGAGGCTGAGTTAGGAAAACAGTCACCTGCCTTTTATTGCATATCCACTTACCAGCTCCTTCATTCAACATGTGTGCCAGGCGAAGCGCTGCTGGTCAGTGCAGTACCACAGAGGTGCGAGGTGAGCCACAAATGCAAGCTTCATATGTGATTTCAAATTTTTCTAGTAGCCACATTAAAAAGCGTGAACAGGAACAGGTTAACGTTATTAATATATTTATCCCCGTAGATCCTAAGACTTATCATTCCAACAAGTAGTCAATATAAAAAATTGGGAATGAGGAAGAAAAAAAAAGAAAAGGCATTCTCATATTTAGAGAAGGTGCAAAACTAACTCTATTCTTGGAGAGGTGTTAAGGTCATTTCTCTGTAAGCATCCTGTTAATTACTAATAGCTTCTAATAAATGAATCAGATTTTGTTATACCACGTGGTAAACAAAATATATCCATCGAATGGCTAAATGACTTACATTTTGTAAATGGGAAGAGGAATTGGCTTCAAATTTTAGACTGAATTTGATACTTACATTTTTTTTTTTTTTTGAGGGTGGTGTCACTGGCCCTCATATGTGGGACCCGAACCGGGGCCGCTGGCTTCCCAAGCTAGCGCCTAACCACCGCGCCACTCAGCCGGCCCTTGATACTTAAAATTTTAAAGAGAAATTTAAACAATGTGATGAGAAAGATTTGTTCTGATAAAATATTTCTATAGCAGAGAACTGTACCTAAATCCTAAACAAACATTGCTGAAAGGAACTTTTTTCTGTAAACTGACTTGAATGGCTTTAAAATCACATTTTGTCACATCTCATGAGTATTATTGTCAATTTTAAAAGAACATCTGTATTTAGAACGTCACTGGAGCAAGATTAATATGCTAGTGCCATTTAGCTTTCCACTACACGTTTACACAGATTTTCAAAGTAGTGGCTAGATATTCTCACAATAAGGACCAAACTGAACTGACTGGAAACACTTAAAAGACAACACCACTTTTGTAAGACCCAAAGTAATCAAACAGAAATAATGGAGTTATACTAGCTCATAGATTAATTTAAGTTTTAAAAAGTTACTCACATTAACTAACCTAATTACTTTGACCATGTTCTTTTGTAAATTTATAAGATTTTAAAATTCCAAATACTAAAGAAAAGTTCTGTTTAATACAGCTCTTAATTCTCAATTCTACTTCCAGTTATGTTAAATAATGCTGAATTTCATAAATTAATACACATAAGGAAAATTTTCAGTGACACATTTATAAAGTCTTAGTATGCAGTTAATTTTAAATGAAAAGAAATATATTAATTAAAAATGATAGATTAAACTTTGAGGATATATACATACATATTTTAACATATACACATATGTGTTAAAAAGATTCACATGGAACTTTTTTTCTTTGTTCTATGTTTAGATGACAGAATCAAGCTGTTAGTCTGCCTTTGTGTATTTTTATCAGAAGTATCAGAATATTTTTCAAAGTATGCCATAATCCAAAACTAATTAAATGCTTCAAACCTTCAACATAAAACATCCAGCTTGGTAAAAATTGAAAACAGAAACATTACGAACATCAAAACATTTAAATTTTACCCATCAAACCACTCCTCATGTGTATTTGAATATATTTTTCATGATTTTTCAAATTATTTAAAATATTCTTAATCATTTAAACAAAATTTATGTTGATGAAGACTTTCAGAATAGACCAAATTGGTCAGCTGCCCTGTCTTCTATGTAATTAACTGGATCATAACTGTACATACTTTTGAGTATGAGGGAGGCTGTCTAACGTATCATTTATTATAATTTCTCCCTTTTGAACAGTACTCTCTGGTGACTAAGAATATCTGATTTCATGCCACTGGAGAGTAACAAGTCCCAGACTGAGAGACAAGAGAGTTTGCCCAGCCCTGATTTTGCTGTTGGATAATATGTGACCATCCTCAATTAAGTTGCTTTCACTGAGCCTAGATTCCTACGTTAGGAAAATGAAAGTTTGAGTAAATCAACTTTTAGGTCTGTTCAGGTCTGTTACATCCATCTTATGAAATGAAAACATTTCATTGTCATGGCCTTAGTGTCTGACCATCCTTTCCATCCTTCCTCATATTTGTTTCAGTCATTGTCAGTGTCCAGATCCCTGATGAAATAGGATGCTATTACATTGTGTGTGTGGAGATACATTTTCTGGGTTTGCCCGTAGAAGACTGAAGTGTACCTCTTCTTTAGCTCTGTCTTTACGTGGGTGCTCTAAAATATCTTTTGTTTTAATATTTTGTATTAAAATAGTGCAAATACGTGCTTTGAAAAATCAAAGACTACTATAAGCTTATAATAAATAACAGGAACCCCTTGACCCATCTTCCTCTCTCTCTTGGAGTTCACTTTCAGTTCTTTTAGTTGTGGAATTTAAATCCACGACACTATATATATATATATATATATATATATATATATATATATATATATCTTATGTATACATATATATGTGTGTGTATATATATATATAAATACATGACTTTTAGTAATACAATACTTCATCTTTCCATTTTAGATAATATCTACCAAATTCCTATTATCAAAGATAAGAGCTTCACTTTCTCACTATCGAGCCTTTTTTCCTATTATAAAATGCAGTGCATGCTAAACTTTAAGGGACAGGAAGTAATCATTAACAAAAAATCTTTGTAAACCAAACTACAAGACATTAGGCCCAATATGTTTGTTGCCAGGCTACTCTATTATTGTAATATGTTGTTGCTGTGTTAACCATCCAACTCTGGTATAAAGAAAGTTTAGGACAGAAGTGTTAAAAAATACCTATAGTTTCAATGTGAATATAAAACTTATGATATTCTGTTGTTGTAACTGCTGTCATTGGCAGCACAAAATGTGATCACTCAACAGAAATGCAGTAAATGCCTATTTTAAGGTATAAAGGCTTGTGTAGCATTCTATGCAGTGGAAAGCCAATATAAAAGAATGTGGGTTTAAGGATTACGGCACCATAACCATTATCATAAACCTGTTCTGAAAAATAGATATGAATTACAGGGGTAGAGAGAAGTTACTGTGTGTTTAAGAGTTAAGCTCACAACTAAAAATCAGCTGGGTGCTGACCTCAATTTAATGACCATTGATACTAAAAAAATCATGGTTATTTATAAATACTCTTTTACAGGCTCTACAATCTCTTTTGTATGCTATTGCTCACTGTATATGGTAAACATGATGCTATTTGCCTGTTTTAAAAACAACCCAGAAGTAGCATCTTTAGTTTTTCAGAAAAAACATTATATGAAAAAGTCGCTACATGTTTGGTGGGCAGATGCTCTAGATAAAGATGTTTGGATTAACGAATGCCTAATTCTACTTAATTTAATAGTTGTATGTTTACTTTCATTAGGCTATTGAGATTTCAAAAATATTCCTATTTTATATGTAATTTTTTTTCTTTGTTTTTGGTATAAAGGAATTATACTATTGACTGAGATTTTTGTATAAACAGTGTTACTCAAACTATTTATATATGATCAACAGTCCTTCCCACGGGGAGCTCAAGTGTAGATGATGCCTTATTTGTTGGCCATTGCCAAGTGTGTTGCTGAGAATTTGCCCCTTAAATTCATGGTTAGCCCCAGAGGTCATTCTCAGAAGAGTCACTCTGATTTCTTCTTGCTTGCCGCCTGGTTGTATTCTTTCGGCTTCCCCTTTTCTGTTTCCCAGTATGGACTTTTTCTTCTCTGGGGCAATGTTGGAAAACTTGCTCAGTGAGACCATAGGACCCAACTGCTCATTCCTTGAGTGTCTGCTTACCTGACCTGGCTTCGCTGAGCCATGGACTGATGTTGTTGCTCATGTGCTAATATCTCATGAGTTGTCCTATATTTACCATGTCCAAGTACTTTTAAGAAAACTGCTCTAGAAGCAAAATGTCAATTCCATTTGTTTATGTGTGTTTCAGGGTTGGTGGTTTATTATTAGCACTGTAATCTGACCACTTCTGAACAAGTTTTGGACAAATAATTGTTCAAATGGATTCAAATTGTTCAAATTGTTAGGTTAACATTTTCGCTTTGAAGTAAAATTAAACTATGTATAGAGATGCTGCTAATGGGTTTAAAAATTTTCTATTACTGAGTCAATCTATTGAAACCACATCTACATTTTCTGAATAAAGTTATGACTTAACAATGGTGCCTACTGCCAGGAAAGGAAGATTGAATTCTAAATATAACTTTTCGTAGCCTCCCACCCCCAAATTAAGATTATATATAAAGATATAAGGAAGAATTGATGTCTTCTGTGGTATAAAGCAATATGCAGTATACACAGAGACGTCATACTTTCTGAGGAGTTGATATGGGAAGTTTGCAATATTTGAGTAGCTGTGAAGAAAATGTACTAAAATGTGGGTTGTAATTGTGGTTTAATCGAATACCACCTTTTTGGTTGACAAATTTAATCAGCTACCAACTCAGGAAAACATATACATGGCTTACGTTCTGTGAGCTGGCCATCCCTATAGAGAGTAGTACCTGTACTTAGAAGGACATTGAGAACAATGAGACAATCATTTTTATATGCATTTTTATATGAATTTTAGTTACTGCTAATGTTTTATAGTCTAATGGAAATCTATATAATGTTATCCTCCTTTATTTGTGCAACAGGATAAAAATCAAAGCAGTGATTTTCTTTATTATATAAAAGTAGTGTCACAGACACAGGCTGTTGAAGGTTGATTTCATTTGCCCCTCCAAATTCTCTGTCCTTTCTTTTTCACCCTACTGGGCCCTGGAACACTGATCGTCAGTGGGCTGCACCAACGGGGCTGAGCCTAGTGTAAGAGATGTAAACAAATATGAAATTATATCACAGAACACATTGATTCTCCCTTCTATCTTTGTGTATAACCTATTTTCGTGGGGGTGGGGCGCTATGAAAACTGTTATTTCGAATTTTATCTTCCCTTCCCCACAGCAGACATCACTGTGAAGCCCTACCTTTATTTGGAAAATTTAGGTATCCAGCTGGAGACCTTTTCCCAGAAGTCAGAAGGAGAATGAAGTCAGAGTCTTTATTCCCCAGTTACCCCAGCAGGAACCTCCCCAGGCCCAGCATGGCTGCAAATGCCACCCCACACTGTGGTCACCAGACCTGAGTCATACACACTCTCTTGCTTTCCCTTAGCCCTCCCTAACTCCTCTTCATTGAACTCGGCCACATTATCCCACTTGAGTGAGCCATAGCTATCCTGCTTGAAGTCTGAATATTGAGCTACACTTAATATTTGTAGGACAAAATCATATGTAAAACTGAAAATGGAATTCTAAGTATGATGAAACTTTGTTTGGAAATTAATTTATAAGTAAAGTTATACAATATGTGCAAATTTGATTTCCTTTAAAAAAATACACACACACACACACACACACACACACATACACTGGAGGTGCCAAAAAAAATGTATACATGTGACTTGTATTCCTCTTTTGTTATTGGCAGATAGTGAATATTACAATTTTAATGCAGTTTTTTCCTTTCTTAAAAAGTGTATACTTTGGGCCGGCTGAGTGGCGCGGTGGTTAAGAGCTGGCTTGGGACGCCAGCGGCCCCGGTTCGGATCCCACATGTGAGGGCCAGTGACACTGCCCTCAAAAAAAAAACAAAAAAAAAAGGTATACTTTTTTGCTATATATATATATATATATATATATATATATATATATATATATGCTCACATTATGCTCACAGACCAAGGTATTTATATATATATAAATACCTTGGTCTGTGAGCATAATTAATTCCAGAAACAAACTACTGGTATTGCAAGACATCGCTCGTTTATCAAGTTAAAATGTATTAGAAATGTTTGCTTGTCTTGCAGAACACTCACAAACCAAGTTACTCTTAATCCAAGGTTTTATTGTTTATAAAAATATTTTTTTATGTTTATTGTATATAAAATTATGGTCTCATTTTTGGCATATAATTCATTTGTATGAAAAGAATCTAATATATTTAAACATGATAAACCTTTGTTCTTTTGCAGTTGTTTCATGAAAGAACACCAAGTCTGAAATTATGTTCATTTGTTTCTAAGTGTCTGTTTTCTAATAGAGTGCTATTAATAAGCCTTATGGTTTGTATATGAGTGTGTCTTAAAAAATGCAATAATTCATAGAGTGTGCACATATGATTAATGCCCCTTATTTTTACCCTTCGGTGTATTTATTCATTATAACACGCCATTATAAACACTTAGCATACAGTTTTTCTTTGGGTTATTCATTTTTTACATGTGTTGAGGATACAGAAGTGAGTAAATAGCCTCCATCATAAACCTCAGAGACGAGTGTGCTAATAAGGGCAACCTATGAAATAACCCCTACACGCAGACAGAGAGGCGCTGGTTGGAAAGGAACGACAATGACACGTGCTGTGAAATCACAACACAGGAGCAGCAGCCCCGGGTCTGTGACTGCTTCCATCTCCAGTTCTTATTTATGTTCACGGGGAAGTTGCAGTGGTCCATTGGCTCCTCACCACTCTTCAGATGGTGCACTGTTTCTGCTGCTTCATAGTAGTTTGTATTTATGCCATATTAAACAATAAAATATCAGTTTGGAATCAAAGGCTCAAGGTGTGTGTGTGTGTGTGTGTCTATAGACACACACAGGAAATATCAAATCTATCCCAGTTTTTCCTGATAATTTCCTCATACCAGGCATGAGTATGCACTAGCATTTTTAGAGAATCAGTAAAAATAAAAGCTAATGACCAAAGAGAGCAACCGGCAGGATTCTTGAAGGGTCTGTTATCTTTCTATTAAAACGCAAAGCATGTGTCCAGAAGCTGTTCTGGACATATATATTCAATAATTATGTTGTTGCCACATTTAAAATTACATGATTTTTTTTTTTACTAATTCTGCTAATTGTAAATGTAAAGCTTTATAGTGTCAATTTTTTTTTAATTAAAGTTTATTGGGGTGACAGTTGTTAGCAAAGTTATGTAAACATCATCTATATATCACATTGCGTGTTCACCACTGGAGTTGGTTCTCTTTCTGTCACGATATATTTGATCCCTTTTACGCTCATCTACCACCACCCTAACTCTGGTAACCACAAAGCTATTTTCTGTGTCTATGAGCTTTTGTTTCTTCATTTGTTTGTCTTGCTCCTTTCCTCTTTTCAGTTTTATATCCCATATATCAGTGAAATCATATGGTTCTCAACTTTTTCTGTCTGACTTATTTTGCTCAGCATAATAATCTCAAGATACATCCATGTTGTCACAAATGGCACTATTTCATCTTATGGCAAATTTTATAGGAAAGTTTATATTAATGTCCTAAAGTTGTATAACACAGATCTATGTTTTTTTCTTAAATAATGTTTAAGCACTTTTTAAAATTAAACAAAAAAAGTACCTTAAATGTACATGATTAAGGAATAAACTTGGATTCATGAGTTTATAAAATAGTAAAAATGGCAGAAATCATTAGGTTCGTTAATTTAATTAAATTTAAGTAAGTTTCTGAAACCCAAATTAAGTATTATAAACTTGTTGAAGAAAGTGGATTCGGAGGGGAATAATAACAGGGTTTTTAATAATTGACATTTTCCTCTCATTTTTGTTGCATGAAGTGACAAGGATGACACCTTCATCTCCAGCTTACATAGTTGGGTGGGGAGGGCTGCCTTTTTCTTAGATGTGTGATAACTGCAGAGGGCGAGTTTGGGAGTGCAGAATCATGAGTTCAGTTTGGTCATGTAGAGCGTGCTTTGAGGCTTTCATGAAAGATGTCAGGGACACCGTGGAGGGCAGGGTTCCGAATCTGAGAGGAAACATTTCCTGACTATCTTTGCGATGGTGAATTTTGAGTCTCAACTTGGCACTGGCCTCCGTCTGCACCTCCTTAAATCATACTTAATTCCAAGCTAAAGACAATAGTAAAGTCATACTTCTGCCTAACATGATACAGTTATCCTGAGTACAACCTAAAAGGCACTAAACTTCCTCCCTTGGAAGAGGCGGTAACGTCCTTGGGGGATGTTTACTGTTCTTCATATCCTGTAACTTAAGTGTTATGATTTAAACTTAACAACACTTATACGCTATGAAATAAAGTCAGCACATTTTATGTATTTTAGTATGCAGAATTATGACCTTGTTATTGTCTTTATTTGAGGACCAAGAATAGTTAAGGAGATATATATAGGTGTGGAGTGGACAAGGGGTGGACTTCTGATGGTTAATTTTATGTGACAACTTGGCTAGGCCATGGCAATCAGATCTTTGGACAAACATTATTCTAGGTGTTCTGTGCAGTTAATGTCTTGGATGAGTTTAACATTTACATCAGTAGACTTTGTATAAATCACTCTCCGTAATGTGGGTAGGCCTCATGTAATCAGTTGAAGAAGGCCTTAGCAGAAAAAAAACTTGGCATCCTCCAAGGAAGAGGGAATTCTGACAGTGGACTGACTTTGGACTTGAGCTGTGTCATAAAATCTTCCCTGGGTCTCCTCTTGGCATATCCTGATAACTGTGAACTTGCCAGCCTCTATAACTCCACAATCATGGGAGCCAGTTCCTTAAAGGGAATACCTCCCCTCTCCTATCTTCATTATATTATATATTTATATATGTAGTATTTATATGGATTACATTATATAATATATAGTATATAAAATAACACATTATGTATTATAATATCTGAAATAATATGTACTACATGATATATGATATAACCTATATAAATACTGCATGTGTAAATATTATAGGTAATATATATGTATATCTGTATATATACACACGCACATTTCACATCCAATTGGCCCCTTTCTCTGGAGAACCCTAATACAGTCCTTTCCCACTGATGCGCAATGCCACTTCCGTCATATATCAGGTGCCATATGTGCTTGGAGGGGTATGAACTTCAAGATCGAGTTCCATTCCACCTGGGCAGTTTTAATCTCTATGGCTTGGTAATAAACCTCTTCTTTTTCAAAATCACCATGGCTATTTTTGACTTTTACAATCCCATTAGGATTAGAGTATCAGCTTGTTAGGTTATGCTCAAATTCCTGGTGAGATTTTCATTAGAACGCCAATGGATTTTTTACTTGGAGAGAAAACTGCCCCATCTTCCTTCTGTTAGCTTTTCCTCGTGGCGCGTGTCCTCGCATGGTTTGTAAACATTGACTGTGCACACATCATTTGGGTGATTTTCTTGAGCACCCCATCAGTCTGGGCTTGGGGAACATCTATAAAGGAAGGTTTGGTGTTTTTTCCCTGGACAGGACCCACAGTATTCTCAGTTTTCAGGATCATAGGTTTTCATATTAACTTCTCAGTTTATTCGCAAAATATTCAAGTTGTATGAATTTGATACTCATGTGTGCCTGCAGCTCCGGACTTCTCAGGGGTGTTGCTCGTTTTAGCCCAGCCCCTGATGGAGAACGGGATTCATGGTAGTTCTGCGAACTGATGACCAGAATGATTTCAGAATCCTTCTTACATGCACTCTGTGATTTCTGATTTCTGGTAGGCAGCTCAGCTTCAGGTTCTATTTTACTTGGTTCCTATTTCCTAATCCTTATTCTTTTTTTTTTTTAATATTCCCCGAACTGTCTTTCATATCCTTGTGGCAATATTGTAGTTGCCTATTTTTGCTGTCTAATCCCTTCCCTTTCTCCCTCATCCCTACTCCCCTCTCAAATAGCAACCCTCAGTTTTTCCTCTATATCTATGAGACTGTTTCTGTTTACTTTGCTCGTTCATTCAGTTTGTCAGATTCCACATATAAGTGAGATCATATGGTATTTGTCTTTCTCTGACTGAATTATTTCACTTAGCATAATAGTCTCTAGGTCCATCCATATCGTTGCAAATGGCACGATTTCATTCTTCTTTATAGCGGAGTAATACTCCATTGTATAAATGTACCACAGTTTCTTAATCCAGTCATCTACCCATGGGTATTTCAGTTGTTTCCAAGTCTTGGCTATTGTAAATAGCGCTACAATAAACATAGGGGTGCATATATTTTTTCGAATTAGCGTCTTGGATTCTTCTGGGTCCTAATCCTTATTCTTAACGTGCTTATTAAAACCACAGCTTCCTGCTTTTACCCAGTTCACATAGCCCCCGAATGCATTTGTACCTCAGCTTTTGCAATCTAGACTTCTTTATTTTTTTCTTTGATTTTATTGATCATAATTGCTAAAAACATACTTTATTTTTTTTAGTTTTTGTTTGCCCCCCAAATCAGTTCTTGGATGAATTATTAATCCCAAGGCTTTCTGAGTGGTAACTTGGCATAGATTTTTAGAAGATGGCTGTGAGGGGCCATGTAGACTACATAAAATCTCTGCATTCTAGCAAAAGAATACGATGTTGTCCCCTTGACCTCTTTTTTTCTCATCTATGAAATAGAAACAATGAAATAATAGCAGTTATGAGGATTGTTTTATAATCATTTATGGTACCTTGCAACTATGTTAGAACATATTATATACTTAATAAATAGAAGGTATTATAACATTTTACTTAATTTGTGCATAAAGGAGGTGAGAGAGCAAATAAGAGTTTTAAAGGTATTAAGGACACAAGTAATTTTTGCTGATATTTAAATCATGATGCTCATTCCCAAGAGTGTGCTTGAGATCTACTAACATCAGTTTCTTCTAAGAAGTGAACATTGAGAGCCTTCATTATAAATAATTAATTACCAAGATGATTAAAATAGATATGTCCAAAATTTGAAATATTTTCAACTATTTTCTTGTTTCCTTCATTAAAATAAGCTTTTCTCATCTTCATAAATCACTGGGATGAAGATTCTAGGAATACAAGGATTTCTTCCTTTCTTTTTGCCCTTCCCTCCCTCCCTCTCCTTCTTCCTTCCTTCCCTCTTTGCCTCCCTCCCTCTCTCCCTTCTTCTGTGTATCAGGTAGTGTCATATGCATGTATATCTATATACTTATCCACATATTTTGACATACTTTATTCTATTTATAGGTTGTTTTTTTACTTTAGTTTTCTAATTTGCTGAGATTAAATCTTATATCGTATTTTTCTTTAATAATATAAGTCTGTAAAACTGCTGAATACAATCTTGCTGTATCATATAATCTAGGAATTCTAACCAGGGAATCTGTTTCTTTTTATAACTTCGCCTTGAGTGTTAGCTGTTTTGTGCCTGTGTTCCATTTTTTAAAAGCCCGTTTTTGAAGTGTTCCATGAACTCATGAAATAATTAGATATATTCTCTCTTTGCAGCATTCAATTTTCAATACCTATTAGTAAAATCAATCTTATGAGATTGTACTATTGATTTTTCTATGTTTATAAAAGTGTGATTCATAGATCTCAGGTGGTTGTTGGAAATGGACATTACTGGTACTTTTTCTATTCCTACTAAATCAAAATCCATGGATGTGAGTATCATAAGTCATCATCAGTATCATATTCCTAGATAATTTTCATAAAACCTGAAGTTTGGGAATTGGAGTTCTCTATATACCTTTTATATTTGACAGTCGATTTGTTGTATAAACCCTAATGGTTAAATAAGGCCAGAGCAGCCACAGAAGTAACATTAGGTGTATTTTATTCAGTTTCTACAATAATTTTTTTGTTGTATTATTACTAAGAATTGGAGAGCTTAAGCGATTTATACATATCTTTAGTAAGTGAAGTCCGATTCAATCTTAGGTCATCTGGCCCCAGCTCCCTGGATCTTAATCACCATACATCAGGCTCCCATCCGATTACAACCATAAAAACATGGCTCTGGTAAAATCACAGTGAACTATGACCCTATCAAGGTGTTCCTGATTTTAAAGCAGATAAAGAGGATTTCCCCTACACAATTGTCATTGCAAAGTGTGTACTTAATTAAAATAATATAATTGTCTTTGCTGAAGTTCATGCATTTCACACTAGTAGGTATGGTTATTTTGCCATTTGCTTTTAATTGATCTACATTTCTCAAGCTTTAGTTGGTCATTTTCATTTCACTCTCTCACTGTCTTATAAGGAGCATATGCCAAATTGGCTTCTCTATGTTTGGTTTGGAAAAAAAAAAATGATTTGGGATATTACATCTAGGGGTTTGACTGGTGGAAAAAATGGAAGTGTTTTAGTTTGTTTTCTGTAGAATTTTCCACAGTTTTGCCTGGAATATTTAGGTGTGATTTGAATGCGTCCTGTTGCATCCAAGAGATGATTGCCCAGTAACTTTTGTTTACAGTACTCCTGAAATTTTACCTTTTTTGGGGGGAGAACTTTTATGAGTTATTTTAACCAGAAAATTGGAGAATGCATCAGAAATCACAAATGGCATCATTTTAAACTATCAGTAAACTAGTAGTAGAGTTAATTTTATTATCTTTAAGAATAGAAAACACAATAGAGATTTAGTATTGGGGAGGAAATATTTCACTAAATAATAAATTTCTATCTCAAAAGACATTTACTTATGAATATAAGGAGTGGGGATTAGCTACTTCCAATTCTTGGATAACATAGAGACAGACATGAATGGAGGAGTGAAGCAATCACAGATTTAATTTCTATGGTATCAGGGGAATTGGATTTGCGATGTGATTTTCACCATCCCAGGAAGGTTAACCAAACTGATTGCTGAGGCTCCAGCTTCTGATTTGTATGAAGAACCTCTTAGCTGATTGAGAAAGATTTGGTGTCTTTTTAAAAGGCTTTTAGAGTATAGATGTTTGCATATTACGGGCTTGTTCTTTTTTCATGAGGATTTATTTCATGAAAATCAGGAAAAAAAATACTTCACGGATTAATTTTTATCTACACTGCAGAAGGTTATATGCACATTTTCTGTTGACCAGCAGATAGGAATAACCGGGCTCCATTTTGGATGTGCAGGTTTCAAGTTATGTAATGCATCAGCACATAGCTGGATGGGAAATCTAATATCAGAGTTTTAAGCAGTGGGCTCAACTCTAAACCAAGAGCAATTGTTCCACCTCTATCTGGCTCTTATTATTAAGCAGAATTCTTTCTTTTTAGGGTTTAAAGCTATGCCCTTAAGCCTCACCCATCTGATATTAGGAAGATCAGCTCTATAACTAGCATTTAGAAAAGCTACAAAAGTAATCCACCTGTTATTTCACTAGAAGTACATTCCTATCATGTCACTTCATTTTATTCACAAGGTAAGAATAGGGTTCTTTCATTTAATAGACCCACAAAAAATGATTTCATTCCATATCAACCTCTCACCTTTTCTTCCATTTTAACTGTCTTCTGTTCTTCTGTGAATTCTCAGATCACTATGTGAGATAAAGAACATTGTCCTAACTTTATGTTTGATGTTATTTATACATAAAAGAATATTTTATTTTTGTTTGGTTTTGTTTTCATACAGCTGTAGGTTACTATGATCTGCTGTTTGGAAGAGTGATGAGCTCTCTGAGTAACATCAAAAGTAACAAGCTAGACTGGGTCCCGATTTTTTCACTCTGATGAAGTGAAGATCTATTAAAAATAATGATGCTATGATAGCACTAATTTGGCTGGTTCTGCTGTCCCACATCAGAGCTGTAGCTAGAGGCAGCTGGAGGTATTTTATTGAAAGCCAAAGTAAATTGGGGCAGTTCCCCTAGCAGTATAAATTAGTTAGAACCTTGGAGACATCAGAGTATTTTAGGAGTGAAGGACTGAACTCTTTTTCTAAGAATTATGTCACCTTAATTCAGTAATTTGATATGCCTCAGGGTTTGCATGTATTTTAGAGATACTGTAATGAAGCGTGTGAGTATTCATTTAAACACAGAAGTCCCCCAAGAATAAAAGGCATGCCTAATTCACTGGAAATGCTATCATTCTCAGAATGTTACCAGGATTATGTAAACTTCTAGCTAAGTTAGATAAGTTATTAGGAGCATATGGTATGAAATGGGTAATATGTGTGATGGAGATCACTGAAAATTAGGTCATCCTCAAATGAATTAATAAAAGCTTATAGAGTTAACAAACTGAAGGGATAAAGAGTTTGCCTCCCTATCATTTTGCCATCTGGCCTCTGGCTTGGTTGGACCTACACTCACCATTAGAATGTCTTCAAACCCTATATGATTTTAGTGATCGATTTAAATGCTACGCTTAACAATTTGATTTTATACTTTTTGGTAATTTTCTTTTTCTCATAGAATGGTGTGAGAATTCACAGAAGTATTATATATTGTTCAAATTAAAATGGAAGAAACAGAGATATTGGTATAGAATGAAATCTTTTTCTTTTTTGTGTGTGTGTGAATTCAGTTTAGTATAAAATAATGCCAATTAGGGTTTAAAGAGCACATAAACTGTTCATTTTTACTTGCTTCAGTCTAGGAAATGCTTCCTTTTATCCTGTACGTGACCCCACACCACTCAAGGTTTTACTACAGTTGTATATTATTTTGTATTTTTCTCCTTCCTTTTAAAAGTTAAACTGAAAGAAGTGTGGTGGAATCAAAGAGCATAGGTTTTGGAGCTGGATGAATCTATATGGAAACCTTTGTCGTTTTCTGTGGTGTAAACCTTGGATATTTTTCTTAAACCCTGTGAACATTATTGTCTTCTTCCAGATATGAACATTTTATATATATATATATATATATATATATATATATATATATATATATGCTGAGACACCTAGATTATAATGTTTTTATTATAATATTATTATACTTTTTTTTTATTAAGCCTGGGAATAAAATGTTCATTTCTAATTGTAGGTACCAGATCATATTTAATGAGAAGAAAACATATTTTTTGTCCCATTCTCATTATTTGTATTAAATGCACACGTATTCTTACATTATACACAATGCATCCATTTCTCTTATCACCCTATGACATCTACTTTGATTAGAATTTTGAAGTGTATATTATCATACAACTTTTGCTTTTGAAGCTCTGTTCAAGTTGATTCACCGTCTCTGGTTTCAGAAAATAAAGACGAAAAAACATTATTTTGGGAATAAAATCAATGGGCAGATATGTCAAATTTACCCAAAGAAAACTTGTCAACATCAAGGACCTGCATTAATGCTAACGTGATCCCTGACAGTCTGATATTTGTGCTGGAGCAGAATGCATTATGCAGCTGGTAGAAGAACTCTGGATTATGTCCATATTATAGCAACATTTAAGTAATTGAAATTTGGGAAAACAGGCCTGGTATTTTGATTTCCACTTCAGTAACGAGATGGGTGATTAGCGTATTTTCACTAATGTCATTGCAGTTTGTGTTATGTAGACATAGCCTGTGGTAAGCCAGGAAAAACATCATCAGAATAGTTCTACTGGAAGTTTTACCATCCTTTCTGATATGTTAGTTGTAGAATATGTATTTTTTTCCCTACAGGAGCATATTTTTAAACACTACTAGAGATGAGGTAGAAGAATGTTTACATTTCTTAGGATCTTCTCCAAATTATATGGTAGCCATGAATAAATTAATTAAGGTAGAGAGATGTGATTATGTTGACCTCAGTTGACAAAATTAAGGTCATAATTTTATTGTGGAAAGCAAATATTAATCTGTGTTCCTTGGGATACAATAATCCATCACACCCTTAATAGGTATGTGTAAGGAGGAAGACCTTGAAGGTTTGAGTACAGGTCCATTAATCTAAGTTGTTTAATACATATTTCTATAGCCTAAAATTTTAGAAGCTAAAGTTTAGCCAGATAGTTATTCTTAATATTTACAAATTTAGAAAATATCATTTAGGAGGTTAATGGATCCTAGGATGCAATGCAGAATGTGACAACACTATCTAACTTGATAAAAATAACCTCACTGAAGGGGTGGAGGGCAAGGTGCTGACCTAAGAAACTTTGGAAATGGAGTCTCTATGACTAAAAACAAAGGAACTGCCATAAGCACCGTGCTATAATTGTTTCTCATAGGGACACAGGTTAAGGATTATGATACTGCCTCACATGTACAGTGCAATTGAACACAAGTAAATAAATGGAAGATAGACTGGATGAACCATGTTTCTTTCTGTTAGAGAGGGAGTTTACAGACAGGAAGGAGAAGCTAGGATGACCCATCTACTAATGGACTAGAGTTTGAGACATTGGTAAGAGCTCTTGTTTAGTGTAATATAGATTCAGGTGATAGATACATAAATACTTATGCCTATGAGTACATACAAGCACAATCGGTTAGTATGTACACATATAGCATTTCCTTACTATGCCAATTGAGAGTAACTGGAAACAGTAGCATTCTAGTAGTGACACACAGATCTTGGTTTCTAATACTGTTCTCTAGTATCAGGAAACAGTGCTTCTGAGAGAAATGATTGATTCCAGAATAGGAACAGGAAGAGTGCAAGATATGGGACATCTTCTAGTACCTAAAAAGAAAAACAGGAAGAAAGAAAAAGAGACACACACAAATACAATGATGGACAAAGTAACCTAGGGGCCAACTGAAAGAGCCCT
The DNA here is from genome assembly GCA_033961575.1 of Aselliscus stoliczkanus. Classification (NCBI taxonomy): domain Eukaryota; kingdom Metazoa; phylum Chordata; class Mammalia; order Chiroptera; family Hipposideridae; genus Aselliscus; species Aselliscus stoliczkanus. The sequence continues at coordinate 52,453,935 of CM066735.1, forward strand.
CTGGAAAAAGTGGGCCAAAGCTGGAAAAAATTGAGCAACCAATTAAATAAAGTAGTATTGTATGTTAACCTAAAGTATAAACCAAATATACATGAGTTCATGCTTACAGAAATAATCGTCTGAATAAATAAATGAGGGGGAATAGACAAATCTCTTATTCGGGGTAATTCTATACCATGTATGTAGATACTCTGACATGAAGGAGACACAGCAGCAAAAGAACATAGATAAAATCTAAGAAAATCTGAATAACTATGACTTTAATTAATGGCAATGTATGGATATTGGTTCATTAGTTGTAACAAATGTGTCATATAATGTAAGATGTTAGTAATAGGGAAAGCTGGGTTTGAGGTATATGGGGACTCTGTAATATCTTTGAAACTTTTCTATAAATCTAGGATGGTTCTAAAATAAAAAGTTTATTTTAAAAAATCCAGGCTATCATTTTTGCTCAATGGATATTAACAATGAAATAGTCTGAGCGAGTGAATATGTGAATACTTTCCTAAATAATATGACTTCATTAAAATGTAAAATAGCATTTTCTTCAATTTCTGTACTTTTTCTTTCTTTTTTTTTTAAGCGGGCAGTGTCACTGGCCCTCACATGTGGGATCCAAACCGGGGCCGCTGGTGTACCAGGCCAGCTCCCAACCACTGCACCACTCGGCCGGTCCTACTTTTCCTTCTTTTAAATACAGTCCTACATTAGGTTTGTTCCATGGTCTGTACAGAATAAAAAAATTTGTTTTATAAAAATGAAGAATATTTTTGCCTTCTCCCATCCCACTCTTTTCTCTCCAAATGTTGCAACATCCTTTTTTCTTTTCTTTTTTAAAGCTTTTTCAACAAGTATTTATTGAATATCAATATCAAGTAAATTTTTCCACTGGACACTGGGATTAAAAACTAACAAAGATACTAGTTTTACATCAGAACTTTTATGAACTAAATTAAAAATGCACTAAATGATATTAGTTGTAAAGTCCATCTTAAATTTTGGGGGGTGGGGAACAAGAAAAAGAGAACAAATGAAGTCTCACACACCACATGCTGAAAATTTGGGGGTTATATTTAATTAGATTCACAAACTTAAATTGTAAAGTTTCATTGCTTTATATCAACAAGTGTATCTTCAAAACAAGAAGCTGCAAAATATGGTGCTATGATTTGAATTGTGTTTCTGCCCCCAAAATAGATACATTACACTTCCAAACTCCAGTACCTGTGAAACTTACTTGGAAATTGGGTTTTTGGAGATTTAGTCAAGATAAATTGAGGTCATTAGAGTGGTCCTTAAGCCAAATGACTGTTTTTTTTAGAAGAGGGAGATTTGGACACAGGTATACGAGGAGAACACTCTGGAAAAATGTGGAAACCACAGACATGGACGGAAGATGGCCTTGTGAAAATGGAGGTTATATGAAGATTAGAGTCATGCTGTTCACAATCTCAGGAACACCTGCTGCTCCTTTCAGCAAGTATTTATTGAATATCAGTATCAAATAAGTTTTTGACTGGACACTGGGAATAAACACAGAAGTTAGAAGAGGCCAGGAAGGATCCTCCCCTAGAGGCTTAGAAGGGAGAACAGCCCTATCAACACCTTGATTTTGGACTTCTGGTTTGCAGAACTGTTAGAATATGTTTTTGTTGTTTTAAGCCACCTAGTTTGTGGTACTTTGTAACAGTAGCCCTGTGAAATTAATTGCTATGTGTATAATTATCATTTTTGTTAAATGACAAAAATTTAGCAACATATCAAAGACAACTGGATATAATTATTCTTAAAGTTCAGCTGTTCTGTTGATGGGTAGGCAATGTTTGGATGAGAGAGTTAAATTTTTCATAATTCAAAAATTAACATAGGGCCTGCCGAGTGGAGCGTTGGTTAAGAGCTAGCTTGAGATGCCAGTGGCCCCGGTTCGGATCCCACATATGAGGGCCAGTGACACTGCCCTCCACAGCTAAGATGGTGAGCAACAGCTCCACCTGGAGCTGGGCTGCTGTGAGTCCCCGGGATGGCATAGCTGCAGCCCCTGCTGCAGTGGGCTGCCATAGGCTACAGTGAGTGAGCTGCCAATAGCCGCGGTGAGCGACATGCAGAGGCCGACGACTGATCTGCCTCATCCGGGAAGAGCACAGTGACGATACCAACATGGGCCAGTGAAGCAACGTCCTCCATAACTAGACTGAAGAACAAAAGGACAGCAATTTGTCTGTTCCCCTTCCCCAGTTCCCGAACGCTGTTCCCCTCCCCCAATTCTCCAATAAAATCTTAAAAAAATAAAAAATAAAAAAAATAAACATATTTTGCAAGTCATAGATTATTACAAATTATGTTTTTGTCATGAAATTTATTTTTCTTGCCTTCATTTTGACAAAAGTAACTATTTCCATAAGCAAGATTTTATTTCATTTATGAACTATGGGTAATAATTATTGACATATACCTTTAAAATGATAAAAAAGATCTTTAAAATATTTAGATATAAAGAATTATAAAGAAGTAAATATATTTCCAGATGACAAAATTTCAATATAGTTTCATAAAGTGTGCAAATTAAATATAAATACTAAACATAATTACCAATGTTTTCCAAAATCGTTATTGTTCTTTCAAATATTTTAAAATTATATGAAGTCGGACAATTAAGTTTGCAAACTTTCCACCCTGTAAGTTCTTTTCGTATATTACAATTTAAAGACTTCTTGTATACTACAATTTAAAGAAAAATAGATATAATAAATTAACGACTTTCAAAACTTAAATCAGAATTACTCAGATAAACCTGAAATTTATGTTGAATTTCTGGAAGAAATAATTTAAATTAATTATCTTTATGAAAAATAACTGATTTTTAATTCTAGCATTCAAGGTGAAGTAGTGTGCTAATGTAAAGAATCACTTTAAGGCCGGACAAGTGGCGCAGTGGTTAAGAGCTGGCTTGGGAAGCCAGCGGCCCTGGTTCCGGTCCCACATGTGAGGGCCAGTGACACTGCCTTAAAAAAAAAAAAAAAAAAGAATCACTTTCAAGATAGTATTGTTCTGCAGAAATCTGAAAATGGGAGGTTAAGCATATTTGCATGGAATGATGTGTTTAGTTTTGGACTGGTGGTTGAAGTAATTGTGAAGCATTCAGATGGTGTTATGTCTTAGAAACTTGACAAAGGACTGCATCAGGGAAATGGCTGGACTGCGTCAGATGAACTGGCAAGTGGATTTACAGAGAGACTTAGGGATTATGCAGGTGTTTTTCTTTCCCTGTCCCTCTTGGTTTCAAATCTTGTAATTTTCAATGCTTTTATGATCCAGAATATACTGAAAATTATCAGCAATTCATCAACTTTGATCTTCTAAACATTTTAAAGGCATTTCTTAGCATTTAATTTTTTCTTTATCATCTTGGGAGAAACCAAAATTTTTTCATAAGAGCATATCTCAAATTGTATAAAAGAAAATCATTGTAGAATAGGAAAAAAAAAGATAGAAATCCATTTTATAGGAGACTTTCAAATATTTCTTTCCTTTCAGGAGGTATTTCTAAATACAATGTATGATAATTCAAATGAGAGGAATGTCTTTTAAAGCAAAATCTTAACCTAACAAACTAATTGAAAGCAAGCTAAATTTTATGTATTTGGGCATTCTATGAGGCACACATTTGTACAATGCAGCACTAACTCTGTATCACACATAGAGGGAAAAAAAACCATTGTATTATTTGGAGAAAAAGGGAATGACTGAGAATAAAACAAAAATGCTATCTATTCAACTTTTGTGTTTTCAAAGCAACTAATAGTGAACAATGATCCTGAAACCTTTGAATCACAGGTCTCTATCGGCCCATTTCAAGGTCTATACCAAGCTCCTCTAACACAAGGAATTTCCATTGTTGTCCCTGGGGCACTTGAGATAAGTTCCCTGAAATTACATTTTCTATTTCAATTGTCATTATTTTGCTTTCAAACTCATTCTATGAGTCTCAGATAGAAGAAAACAGTAACCATAGCCTTAAATGTGTTTAACTAAATCTAGATAGATAGATAGATAGATAAATAGATAGATAGATAGATAGATAGATAGATAGATAGATAGATAGATAATAGATAGATATGATATGATAGATGGATAGATAGATGAAAATGTAGATACATCTTTATAGATACATTTTGGTTTTGGAGTGGTCATTAATATTTTTCTGAAATATTTTGGCATGTTGTTGATTTCATTTAATAAAACAAATGACACTCTATCCATTTTAACTGACACTATTAGAGAGTGCCATGTATAGATAATGGCATTTCATTCTTAGGAGAATATGTTTAGGTAATGATAGAAGATAATAGATAAACCAACCTTTCCTGGTATATATTTAAAATTGTGAATAGGCACCTTGAGAATTAATATTGTTTATAATGAAATCAGTTTGTTTCCATCATATTTACTGCAGCTACGTATAATACCTGCCACACAATTCTTTAATTCCTATTTTTAAAGTTATAATGATTCCAAGAAGATTTTGTTGAACAGTTTGTTTATGGAAGTGGTAACGTCTGCCAAATTAAACCATTTCTAAGAAGAGTGCTCATTCATCTTGCTTGGATTTCAACCAAGCACATTTCAGAGATAATGATATAATGCATCTACAAAAGTTTAACTTGACTAGCATAAGGTTTAAATAGAAATATTCTATCTATATCTATGTTCATATCCATATCGACTAGGCATAGTGCCCAATTTTAAAGATTCTCATGTTTTAGGATAATGGATCTCAGCTTTGTCTGCATATTGGAATCACTCGGGGAGCTAGAAGGATTCTGATAGCAGGTACCATCATCAGAAATTCAGGTGTAATTGCTCATGGGCATTGAAATTTTAAAAGCTCTCCAGGTGATTCTAATGTCCAGTAAAATTGTAGTAGAACCACTGTCTTAAGATTTTGAGAAGGTTTGGCCAAGACAGGTAGTATCTTAGAAGTTATAAATGTTCCTTTGAAATGATTGTGTCTTAACACAGAATGCTTCTGTCTTTGAAACATGTTTTAAAATAGCAGATTTGATGATACAAGTATATTATAACTTAGTTACTACACATCCTCAATTAAATATGATTTAAAACTATTCTTAATATTATTTTGATTCCCAATCCATGAAGCTGTTACTTTAACTGTTTTACTTTGTCACAATGAACTCTTTGTGGTATTGATAGCAAAGAGGCATAGTTATTAATGTAGATTAGGATTTGATGTGCTGGTAAATATTTAACAACCAGATGTTTGATGATGAAATGGCCCTGATGTGTAGTAATTTCCTATTTCCACAATATATTTACTTCCATCGTGGCCACTTTCAAGCTGCAGTGTGATGTCAGCCAGCTCACACAATTTCTGAAAATGCAATAGCTGCTGCAAGCTTGAAGCAGTCTCTACCACACACGGCAACACACCACATACATGTGACTGGTACTTTGTAGACACTAAACAATCTTATGTAAGTGTGTCAATTAACCCTCACATCCATGCAATGACAGAGCCACAGTGCAATTAGCTCTAATTCAAAGGAAAGAAATAAGAGGCTTAGAGGACATTTACATTTCTTCAGGCAAGTCAGGCAGCAACCATCTCCATGTGAGTTTGGACACCTGCTATGCATCACGTGCTTTTCTTCCAGCTGTAGATTTGAGACGATATCTCTGCCCTCAAACCATCTATTTTCTACTGTGAGAAGACAGTAAACAAAACAAGACAAAAAAAACCAACACTAAATTAGTGTGGCAGTTAAGTTTACTGGGTGATATGAGCTATGAGGAAAATAGGATTGATGGTATGGTAGAGAGTGACAGGTTCAGGGAGCTGTTTATGTTGGACTGTAGAAGAGTTTTCTAAGGAAGTGTCACTTGCATGAAGTTGTATGTGAGGTATATATACAGGGTAGTGAAGCTCCGTGATGCGATGAGGGGGTCCTGAGGAGAAGGAAATGAGAATATACCCAAAGGAGTATAAACAAGGGGTTTCTGAGGAACAGCTAAGGACACGGCAGGTGCCTCCTAAACATGGTAGAGATGAGAAAGTGGGGAGGTTGGCAGAAGACAGGCCATATGATGGGTCTTGTCATTTGGATTTGATTCCTATAATGGAAAAGAACTTGAGGGGTTTCGTTGTTGATGTGCTGGTAAATTGGAATCAATGATTCCAATGATAACCCCAGCTGCTCTATAGGGGTGAGTGGGGACCGGAAGAGCAGACAGAAGCCTCTTTCCATAATTCAGGTGTTGAAAATGGTAGCTTGGACTAGAGCAGCTTCCCCATCAGTTATGTGTAGGGGTTAAGTCCTCTTAGCCCTCAAGGGCAGATTGGCAGATCTGGGCGATCCTTGTCCCCAGTGGCCTGTCACTTCAGCTGTGAGCAGCTTGTCCTTTTAACTCAGTGCTGAGAAAGCAGTGTCGCTCTCCCTGTGCCATGATGATGGAGAAACGCTGGACATGGTTAGCAGGGAATCTGCTAAGGGGAGTTTGGGTTATGGATCTAATTTGAAAGGGGTGTCTGCATTTTCCGATCCTTTCACCACGGGACTTAAAGAAAAAAGCAAAGCAAGCGCACGGAGTCAGTCAGACAGGAATCAGATGGAACACTGAAAACGATGGATAAAAACGGAGCTTTGACAAAGTTATGGAGAAATTAAAATGACACCAAAGAAATGATGGATTGCCCTGGGTTTCTCAATAACAGGAAGCTGTTACCACCTTAGCTCTTAAAGTTGCCCCAGAGTGGTACTTTTCCCTTTAAAATACTATTAAGGGAAGTTAGAGAATGTTCCAATATATGTCATATGTAAAATCAAAAATGCTTTTCATTACTAGTAACACATTTTTTCCCCCAGTTTTCAGGTGGGATACATTGGCACAGTAATACATGGATATCTTTGTAAGAAAAGTCATCCATAGTAGCACGAGAAAAATGTCCTTGTGTAGATGCTCCGCTATCAAGTGTCTGAAAGCCCCAGGTACCATTCTAGAGTCCCACGAGTGTCTACCCTTCCCCTCCCTGACAGACAGTCTTCACACCCTGAGAACCTTTGGTCAGCTTCTCCTTAATGCAGTCTTTGGACTTTGCTCACTCGTAACTGACACCAAGGCCTGCCAGTCCTTGTCTCTTAAGCTACCTCTGGCCTTCGTGTTCTGTTCATCAACCTCCTCATTAATGTAGCTGCTTCCTTTCCGATATCTTTTTATCTCTTAAAAAGAAGATTAGGTAAAGTGGCTGAGCTAATCGGAAATTACAGCCTGGTTAGAGGTCAGTGAATTTTTCACTATAATGAAAATTGTCATGATGTTTTTCAAGTCAAGCGTTTCAGTAGGAAGACTTTTTCTGATTCTCTCGTTCTTATAGGTTTGTATGTGTTTCCCATTTTTCAATTTGTAATTGCACTGACTTTTATGGAGCCCAATTTATCTGTGAGCATTATGTATCAATATAGCATCTCACATATCTCAGAGTATTTGAGATTCCCTTGTGGTTTTTATTTGTTTTATTGTTGCTCAAGAAGATAGATCAATACAGACATCAATATAATAGCACACGCATAATATATTATTAACTAAAAGGAGTATACATTAAGTCTGACATCAAGAAAAATCAAAATGTTGGAATTGCAGATGTACAAATCTAAGCATCAAATTAGCCTGATTTCACAGATGAGTGGAAGAGAGAGAGAAACAGAGAAAGAGGAGGAGATGGAGGAACAGAGGGGAAAGAGAGAGAGACAGGGACTTTGAATTAATATTAATACCTTCAGAATGGAAATGGTAATAATAACCCAAATTTGAATGCTAAGCTCCTGGACTCACACATGTTATGGTTAAAATACCTAAAACTGTATATTTTCTTGGGTGATAAGGGTTGTTGACTGTGGAGTCAAGGTTTATGGTAGTTCGATTGTTGTGTCTTATAGTGTTTCTGAGTTTAGGATATTAACATTGTCGTACCTGAGATTGACATGTGTATTTGATAGCCTTAGGCCATTGCTACAAACATATATTCAAAATGAATAGTTGATAGGCTAATTTGGAAATAAATTCATAGCATTCATTTTTTCTTTCAAAATGGTAATTTTGAAATTACTGGCTTAATCAATTTAATTCATTCTTCTGAGGCCCTTTTGTGTTCACTCTGATTATATTCATCTGCTATATCTGCTTTGTTTGTTTTTCTTGACAAGAATGTGACCACAGCAGACCTAAGAGTTGGACAGTTAAATTGCTTAGAAATTCAAATATTGCTTTTAGTGTTGATTATTAATTATTTGTAAAGATAAACCCATTGCAAAAAGCCTCAGGGTATATGCCAATTAAATATTTTTAAGCCATAAAAATAAAAATAGCTTCAGCATTAGAATTTTAATTAGCAATTGATGTTTCTTGGGCTGAAAAGTTGAGTTTTATAATATACCCTCAAAGTCATAAAACTAGAGTCTCTGGAGAATAAGTAGGTAGGTAGTCAACAATACTTACTGATGTCTTCTGGGTAGAAGCTGAAGCATGAACCTGTTAAGCTTTTGCTTCCTGAGGGTGTGAAGGGAAAAGGAAATTAGTTAATGCTTAAGAACACCAAGAACCGCAGGAAGGAATAAGCAGCAGAACCCAGAGATGAAATTGCTCACATTGAAATTGACATCATGAAGTCAACAGGCAACAGCATTAATGACGTGATAATATGAGCCCTTGAGAGGCACCAATTAAGTTATTAAAATCAGGATATTAATGGTGTGAGAACTCATTTAATCAATTGGAAGGTTGAGTCATCCATGTTCAGCACCAAGTTAGTGGCTTGGCAGATCATGGGAACTTAATAGCACAGAAGCCACAGAGAAAACATAGAGATAGCCTGTAGTGGAAACAATAGAAGACTTTCTTAGGATAGTTGCCAGATATTTAATATGAAAATATGTATTTTAGAAAAAGAAAAGGAATAGATGATACAGAAAAAAATGATAAGGAAATCAAAGGGGATCATTGATTCAAAGGCAAATTTAAAAATCCGATCAAATCCCAGGCGGGATTAATTTAAAAAATGCCTTTACCATCATAGTGAATCATTTGAATTCCAAGGATAAAGACAATAATCTGCAGCCTCCAATATTACAACAACTTACTTATAGAAGAAAAAGAAGCACCTTAGCCTTGGCTTGTCTTTGGTAGTTCTTTCAGGGCAAAGAAAAATACTTAAGGAACGGAAATTATTTTAGAGAGCATATTACTGGCATTTGCCATCAGAGGAAAATATAATTTGAAAAAATATATTCAATTGAAAAAAATAATTTGACCAACTGGCAACTGAACAAAACCAGAAATATCAAGGTAAGGAAAAGAGGGAGAGAAAATACTTTTGACCAATGAATTTTGACACACATGCTTGTGTTAATAGATGTTAACGAGAGCATGATTAAGTATTTAAATACACTTGCAGTGTTATGAGTGTATACTAAGGGAAAAACCTAATAATGACCTGTAGTGTGGCTGAAAAACACGATGCCATCTAGGAGCTGGGTGGGGGGGGAAATGAAGACCCTCTAAAGGCCTCCTACAAAAAGGGGGCTAACGAGTGGATCAGAGACAACAGGCAAGTAGAGTTTCCTGGAGATAATACATATAAATGACAGCTGCCACTTTTTACCATGAAGAGAAATAAGTATTAAATGGAGAATAACATTTAGTGTTAAGGAGATCCTGGAGAAAATGACTTTCATTACTTTTGGAAATATGAGTTTTCTGATATTTTTGACAAGCAGTCTAGCAATAGCAATTCCACTTTATTTAAAAATGCCCATATTTTAGACTCTCAACTTTAATTTTTTGGTTATCTATCCTATGAAAGCACAAGGAGAACAATACAAAAGTGTTCATTTCAGCTGTGTTCACAGAAACAAATAAAACCTGGAAATAACTTGTATGCCCATGAAAAAGGGAATGGCTAAAATCACTATGAAATCACCATACTTTGGATTCATTTGAAGCTCCTTAAAACATCAAATTATATACATTTTTATTTACCAGAAGGTATGTACCTGATGTATATGTTCATATAGGTAGGTCATGTGTCAGAGAAAGGCATGCATGTGATTGCCTATCTGTATTATTACATAAGACCCAAAATGTGTGAAACAAGCTGTATATACTGTTTTGTTAGTTTGCTATTTTATGTTTTATTATAAAAGCATCAGAGTACTGTAAGAAAAGTGATTCTGGAATGGTGTTCTAGCTTGCATATTCCTGGAGTTTTCTAAAACATCATTCTGCTGTATTCCTACACAAATTTAGCACTGATGATGTGAAAAGAGGATTATTAGATGGCCTTATGTTATCAGATTTTCAACTACATTCTTACTTGCATATTTGTTATTGGTTTGCTACATGTATATTTTTAAATCAACACACAACCACATTTTACAACTGATTTGGAATGAGCTAAATTTATGTATCAATAGTCAGCAGAGCTAAAGGGTATATATACACATACATGTAAGTGTATCTACAATAACAAAAACAAGTAAATTACCATTGTACTAGTAGTACTACAAGACTAGACTAGATTCAAAATCTCAGATATCCAGTTAAAATAAACCAAAATTCAAGAAATTAGCATATGATTAACTGTTGTGATTTTCTTCTCACACATTCATATTTCCTAGCTGCTCAAAATTTCTAATAGGTTCAATTACAATAATATTATTTGAGGTTACCCAAGTGATCTTGAGCTGTTTCCAGGTGAATGATTAATTAAAATCTGTTTCAATTAATGAACTATTATCTACATAATGCCACTTTCTATGTATAGGAGTAGATAACTGTTTATGAATTTGAGTAACAATGAAACATGGCATAACATACTCAATCAAATTGATTGGGCATGCAATTCAATTTTATGAAATAATATGCCTTGAATGAAGTAGACTTCGTTGTTACAAAGTTTTCTGACAGGAAGTATCATCTTTCTTAAATTCTGTATTTTACTGTCTCAAAATTAATTCAGATTTTCCCACAAAGTTTTACAGCTTCTCTTTCTTCCTTTCATTCCAGAAGAGTTTCATTAGATTGCACAAAATGAGTGAGTCGGTGAACAAGTGAACTGAAATAAATGTGGTTTGATTCACTACATCCCTTTCATTAGGCTAACATGCGTTAGATTAATTCTATTAATCCAAGGGTATAGAATTAAAGAAAGAAAAGACTTGTATTCAGAAAGCTTGTAAAACTAAATGTAGATTTGAACCACACTTCCTTTATTTAAAACACTGATTGCAAGTAGGAAAGTGATCTTTTCCAAAAATGTTTAGCAACATATATTATGAGATCCACTATTTAATCTCCATTTATTTTTTAAATGTGTGGGTGCATATTAATGAAATACACCTAAATCAAATCTCTCTCATAAGCGGAAACAATTGTTACATGTTAACCTAATTGCAGCAGTAATTGGCTATTTTAAGGCAAATGTGAACATATTTAGATATCTTTAGGAACAAGTAATCTTTTGAAATGGCAAAAAGGTAATATATTTTTGAAATTTTTGAAAATGATTTAGCTGTTGTATTCAGAGAGAGAAAATACTAGTGATCTCAAAATTAATTGAAGAAAGTTGATTTTGATACATTTAGTAATTTTTAGTAATTTTTTTCTACTTTATAAAGTTTCATACTTTAGTGGTCAGTATTCATATCAGAATGGTAGATGATAGTTTAAGAAGTTTCTTGTTTGAGATCAACTGAGATATTTATGGGTTGTTTATTTTACTTTGAAAGTCCTTTATGAATGTCACCTATAATTTTATATAAATTTATAATGAAATATTTTTAAGTTCTGTATCTTTCTTTTTATGTCATTATATCTCCCAATATTGGCAAGCTGGTATTTAAAATTATTTAATTTTATTTAAGTTTATATACTTATATACATACATTTATGTTGTAATTGGTATTTATTCTATTCTATGTTCACTTATTCATCTGAATATAGGGTTTTTTTCTTGTTGCCTTACAAAATGATACCTCACCACATATATTTATACATTTTAACTTTCTTCTATTATATGGAAATTTATCCAAGTGAAAACTGGTATATCTGTCAATCATTCCTTACAATGTCTACATGGTGTTCCATGGCATGGATATACTTTGACTTACTCAACCATTTTCCCATGATTATACATTTCTTGGTTTTCTGCTATGACCAATGCTGTTGTAAACATCCTCATATATATGTCTTTGCACACTGCATTTTTTCTTGAAGGTTTTTAATTTCTGAATTATAGATATTAGTTTGTAGCATTCTTAATTTCAATTGCAGATTACATTCAAGATGTCTAAAATACATTGAATTATCCACAATAGTAAGAGTATTCTCTTCTCCCTCTATTCTGACAGTAATAGATGTTATAACTCATTTTAACTTTAGTCTTTCTGATGGGTGTTAAGTGTTATGTCATTATTAAGTAGTCGTTCTCTGACAACTTGCAAGGACTTGTGAGTTTGACTGTTTTATGCATTTATTCACTTTTGATACTTCCGCCTCTGTGAATTTTCAGTTAATAGATTTTTTTTTCTTGTTTTTGTATTAGGTTATTTTCCCATTTTTCAATGTATAATAGTCAGAGGAATCATATACATATTAACCCTTTTTCTACCATATGCATTGTGATTATTTAAGTCATTTTTTTGACTGTCTATTTTATTAAGGGCACAAATTATCATACAAAGTCTTTTTAATAATATAAAAATATTTTATATAGCCAAATATTATTTTCTTATATGAAGTCTACTCTTTGCTAAAAAACAACTTCTATCTCTAGATTTTAGATGATGCAGTCTTTTAAATTCTGATTTAACATTTTTTTAAATGAAGTACATAATATATTTTTAATAGAGTTTTGCAGGCCATATAAGGAAATTTTCAGATTTATTTTTTTTCCAATTGAATACTTAGTTTTTGCAAATTTTAAGGGTCTGGGTATATGCCAATTATTTCCCCCATAAAACTGGAAAAATGTCTGGCCACACCAAGTGTTAGGGATATAAAAGAAGTAAGCCTCTTATTATCTGATGGTGAAAATGTAAATAATTCATCCTTTCATTCAGAATCAAGTTATTCTTTCTTTGGTCATTAAGTTCCATATAAACTGGATATTTTACTGTTGTATATTGATTTAGGTGGATGTCTTTTAATTTTGTCTGATGTCTGGTATAGAAAGTCTTCCATCATTTTTCCACTTTGAAACTAATTTCTTAGCTCTTCTTGGGTATGTATTATTCCATGTGTGGATATTAAGACTATTTATTACATTTTTCTACCAAATCAAAACCTGTTTAATGATTCTAATAGCAACGATGAGGCATTAAAAATAATAAGGAATTGGCTTCTTCATATTCTGCCACATATACAACATAGTTTCTTTTCCCATTTTCTTATATTCATTTAATTTTTCTTATATTTATTTCTAATGTACTATTTAGTATATTTGTATGGTTCAACAAAACAACAGTAGTGAAAAAGTACAGTTTTAAATCCTTCCTTCTGCCTAGTTCCCATTTTTCTTTTATAATACAAAAAGTTAAACATTTTTGTTAGTTTCTTGTATATGCTTATAAAGATTTTTCTGTATATTTTTAAAGTGCACATTTGAATTTGTTTTTTTTCACCCATTGCTCCAAAGTGATAATATACTCTTAAAATTGTTCAGCACCAAGTATAGTTACCTAGTGATGAAATTTAGGCAAGCTTCTATTCTATGTCTGTGACACCTGGAGGATGTGTCCTAGCCCTCAAATATCATTGATTTTCATAGTCTTAAGGACAAGAGTGAAAGAACCTGTGTAACAGCTCCTGGACCTCAGTGGGTCCAGGGATACCTGAGAGTATTAACACGTCAGTGTCAACCACTTTATCCAGGATGTGTGAATCTCTGAGAGCTAGGAGTTTCCCAGGTTATACAGATGGCAAAGAAACCCATGAAAAAATGTTCAACCTAATCGTTCATTAAAAAATAAAAAATAAAATCACAATGATATGCCATTGTTTACCTATTATAATAACTAATATTAAAAATATTAACCATAACAAATGTTGGTAAAAAGGCAGAAGTACTGGAACTCTCTCACATGTAAAATGGTACACCTATTTTGAAAAACATTTTGGCAGTTTCTTAAAAAAATTAACCATAAAGACAACATATGATTGAGCCATTCCTTTCCTAACACCTGAAACAATCCCAAAGTCCACCAACAGGCGAGCAGATTGGTATGCCCATATGATGAAATGCTACTCAGAAATAACAGGAATGAACTATTGATTCACACACAATGTGGATGAATCCCTGAATCACTATACTCATTTGAATGAAGAAGCCAGAAAATATGAGTGCATACTAAATTATTCCATTCACACAAAATTCTGAGAAATTCAGACAAATCTATAATAAGTAAGTAAAGTAAATGCCTTATTACTTGACTATCCTGAATTTGCAGTGAGATTCTCAGGATTAGAATCTCAGGTACACCACTTACTATAATAGTATTAGATCTTGGTATAGTCATTTAACTTTCCTGTGACTCATTTGTAAAATGGGAATAACAGTAATATCTCTTATGTAATTGTTATAAGGATCGGATGAACACATTTATGTAAAAATTCTAACACAGTCATAATAAAGAGTAAATAAATGCATAATGATAATATTATTTTATTAAAACCCTCAATCAGAGTCTATTCTATTTTTAATTGCTTTGCTCTTTGTCTTAGTTATTTTGCATGACCCTCTATGTTGGACAGTTAACTTTTGTCCCCTTCAATTTCCTCCTATTGTATAAATTGAGAGGAAAATAAAATGAAGGTACATATAATTGAATGACATGTTTATATTTGTCATCTCTTTTGTTATCCCAGCACAGTGTAGTAGAGGAAGGAAATATAGTTTTAATATACATAGATGTTGTCCTTAAATGACTTAAGGTCTACTGAAGAACTATGGAAAGTGTATAATTGAGTACTCTGTTAATTAAACTATGCAGCCTATTAAGTATCACAAGAACAGATTATTTCTTTCTTAAAAAAGGTATCTGTGAATGAGGAAATGTAATTTTTCTAAATCATAAATGAATGACAGGGAGGCAGAAATCTAAAGATATAGAATATTTGTAAGATAAGAAAGCACTGCTATGTAACTAATGAACTTATCATCCTATATAACTAAATGATGATGGAGGCCATCAAAAGAGAATATACTTTCTTATATCATACACTGTCTGTTTTCACCATGGCTTTCCATTGAAAATATTATCAAAACCATCAAAACAGACATCCGTTCATCAAAAAATTCTTGAATTTATCAATCTATATTTGTATAAACATTAAATATTAATGTCATTACTTTTATCATTTTTAAATTTTCTGTAATATTCAAACCATTCTAAGATTATAAAATTAATTCTTAGTGAAGTATATTAACTTAAAAAAACATTTATACTTTGAAGAGCATAGAGCATAAGGCTACATTTGTTTATGAAAATATTATATTATGATGATACTCTTTTAATTGTAGTCTTGTTTAAACAATGAAATTATCCAAAAAACAATTCCATCAATTTAATTTATTACAAAACTATTCTGAAACTATTTTATTTTAATTTCACTCCAGGTTCAAGAACACTGACACAATTTTTAAAATGCATATTATTATTATTATTATTATTATTATTATTATTATTTTAAAATTTTGTATTAAATGTTATGGACTTAGGCAAAGACATGCATTACAGGATAAGTACTTGATCAATTTAATACTGTTGGGAGATGAAGAAGCAATGTGTCCAATTTTGAATATCATGGTAATTAAACTTTCCATTTATTACTTTTGAATTTAAAAATGTTGAGCTTATTATAATTATAATGAAATATTGCACACAATTATCTGAACTTTAATAATTGATATCAGTGTATCCTATATGTAACTCTATGGAATGTTGAAAAGAAGTAATTAGGAGAAAGGAAGAGTTCATATTGGGAGGTTAATGCTTTTAAAAACTATATAGACAACATAAAATTTAGGACAGTTGTTATTTGACCTTGAATAGTAACAGTGAGAACATTATGCTGATTTTAGTTACTGGAGGCAAAAGACTTCAACGTTTTGGGAGTTGATGTAGTTCATTTTAATACCTTTAATGGCAGTTTGATAGAGCTTGAATCTTTCAAGATATCCACCTCAAACTTTTATTTAAATAGCTCCCTGGACATTTATGTCTGCAAGGTTGACTAATCTTTGTGCATAGTACATTGCTTCCCAATATGTTTAATAATATACTACATCAGGTTAAATTACATATTGTCTACCTGCATGAGAACTTTTTCCTATGTCAACTGTTGTTTATAATGCAATTATGTACAGCTCTTATAATACGATCTTTATCTAAAATCAAGTCCTGTTGAAATACCAACGTGCTAAGCATAGATGAAGCCTCAAAGATAAAATCAGGATGAAACTATGCTTTACAGGTAGACTTAACAGACATAATTTTGCTTGCATAGGGTCTCTCTGGGTATGTAAGGAAGGTGAGAAATATGAGAGGAATTATATATTAATTTTTCTTGTTCATGATTTGTATTATTTTAGAATTTAAACGGTGGATTGGCCATGACTTTATTAGAAAGTGATATGATTAGTGTATCCAGTTATTAAAATGTGCACACCTTCTTTGTTGATTATTTTATTCATCAATATTAAGATACATGCTATGTATGTTAATGGTATTTTACTAAGCAGCAAGTGCTTCACAGAGTCACTCCTTCACTGGGGGTCTGAGGCATTCAGGGAATAAATCATCATTGTGATCGGCATGACCCATGGATTTTGGTGGATCACAATGTAAATAGAACTTGCTCAAAATATAGGTATCATGACAAGATTAAATGATATACATAGACTGCCGGATAACATGTTACAAAGAAAACGTCTACATTTTCTGAAAGATTAGGAGTGACCACAAATGCCCACTGCGATCTTAGCTCCCACTGCTGTTTCATCCGTAAGCTTTAGTTATATTAAACAGTGTTCTGTTCCTCAACACATTTCAGATGTTTTACCTAAGCTTCTAGGCTTACAGTGTCTCTCAAAACCTACTACTTCTACTTCAAGCTGAAGTTATCTTTTCTTTGAACTCTACCCTGATTTCATAGAAATGCTTGCTCGTCCGGATGCTCCCTGCATTCTACCCTATGCATGCATACACTGTGTTGTAATTAGCTTCAATTGATTAACAACTATTTGGGTGCAGAGATGGTCTCCCCCTTTATTGCTTCCCAAGAAGCATCACAGTGCCTGATACATAATTTTCACTCATTAAACTAAACAATCAAACCAAGCAGACTGAATGATTGAGTGGACATTATTACTGATTACCATCTTCTCAATTTTCAAGACTTTGGTTGCATTTGAGTGACACAGCTATTAGTATGGAATCCCTTTCTTGTTTAGTTATATATGGTATACTTTATCTCCTCTTTGTCTAGATTAATAAAAAAAGAAAAAGGTTTAGGGAGATTTAAAAACAAACAAACAAACAAACAAACTTGTGCCAAGTCACAGGCTGAGGACAAAATTGTATGCGTGCTCTAATTTTGGACATTTAAAGTATACTGCCATACATCTTCCTTTATTTCTAGTTCGTAAAAATTTTACACTATACGTAATTAGAGTAAAACTTTTCTTTCACTAATATACAGTATATCTAATATACATTCTGGTAGCTCTGATATTATAATTGAAACATTATCCAAAAATCATAAATTTAAAATAAAATATATTGGATGATTTAATTTTTTTCTGCACAAATTTGCAGAGCAAGCTTCAGGTGAAATTTCTAAAAGAATAGCAACAGTTTCTAAGAATGTTATGAATATTATAGCCATGTTAGTGAGGAAGATGATAACTTTTGGAGCCAATAAACCACAGTATTTCAATATAGTGTGTCCGTGTGTACTTGTGCGCATGTGTGTGTGTCTGATGTAGGTTTTCCTTATCTGTTGTAGCTTTCTTACTACTTGTGATATTTCAGGACTGCATTCATTTCTTTTAATGGTCCTATAAACATCTAATGTTTTAATTTTTAATTTTCATTGGAGAGAAACATAATTGATAATCAAAAACATATACTGACCTTTGCTTGTACTTCAAGTTTACTAACCTTCTGTAATATTGAATGTCTTTAGTCCCATCCACTGTATTTTTCACCCTAGATATTATAGTTTTTCACATCAAGAATTTCAATTTGGAATTTTTCCTGACACCTTACATGTCTCTACTCCTACTATTTTTAACATCTGTGTCAGTTTTAATTGGTTGACTTTTCTCATCATTATGGATCATATTTTCCTGTGCCTTTGGTGCTTGATAATTTTTTACTGGATCCTAGTCATTGTATATTTTGCCTTGTTTTTGTTGGATATTTTCATGTTCTTATATTCTGAAACCTTGGGTTGTTATGTGGTTAAGATACTAGGAAACAGTTTGATGATTTCAGATCTTGATTTTAAAGATTTGTCAGGCAGAAAAACAGTGTTCATCTACAGCTAATTATTCTCCAAAGCTGAAACATGACTTCTGAGTTAGAATTAGGAGGTTTGAATGAGGAGGCTTTCCTGACCTGAAGGGTGGGTCCAGGTACTGTCTGTCCCTGGCCCTGTGGGAGTGCCACATACTTTTCCTCTAATGCTTTCGGATGGTTCTTTCCTCAGCCACAGGCAGTTTCTTCATGGCCATATTCTGATCACTACTGTGATAAAAACTTGAGTGAAGACCTGTGAAAGCAGTTTTGAATACCATGCTTTATATGTTTTATGTTTTTGTTTGTGTGTTTCAGGTTCAGGACAGTTTTTCGTTTGTTTGTTTGTTTGTTTGTTTGTTTGTTTGTTTGTTTTGAGCACACAGTATAACAGTGTATAGTCCCTAATGCTCTACCTTTGCTGGCAGTCCAACAAATGTTAAAGAGCTAAAGTATCTTAGTTTCTAATAAACATACACATTAGTGATCTTATAGAATAATAAATGGGTACATTGCTGTCATCTGTTTGCAGGGAAGATGACTAAGCTATGTGGTAGAATGAATTTAGTGGAAAGAAAGCTGTCACCATGGTGCCATGTGATCAGCCTCTTGACTATAGTCAACTCAGATATTGGAAATCATGTTGTTAAGAGGGTCAAGGTCATCTGTGACAAGTAAATAAGATACAGTTCTTAAAATATGGTTTGTAGCCTGTGTCTGTGTGTTTGTCTGTCTATCTATCTATCTATCTATCTATCTATCTATCTATCTATCTCTACTTATTGTCTATTTTTTTTGTCCAAAGATGAGTAATTTTGCTTCTCTAGTCTTTAGCTTTCTTGCATGCAAATATGGGAGGTTGAATTTTATGATTTGAAATTCTATATCAGTTTTAAATGTTCTACTAATTCTTACAATTTTCCAAAGTATGTGATTGCAATGTGTAAAAGAAGTAATTCTGTTTAGAAATAGTAGCATTTCTTAAAGATTGGCTACAAATCCTTTGACACTCCTGTCATTGAAAGGCAATATCTATGTCTCCTGTCCTCGTGTGTGAGGTGGACTTATAATTGACTCAAGGACTAGGGTGTGACAGAAGTTACATTGTGTGGCTCCCAAGGCTAAGTCATAAAAGGACATGCAGGGCTAGCTGAGTGGCTTGTTGGTTAAGAGTAACTTGGGGGTGTGAGTTCTGAGCAGCAGGGCCCCGGTTCAGATCCCACATGGGCCAGCGATGCTGCACCCTCTATAGCTAAGATGGTGAACAACAGCTCAACCTAGAGCTGGGCTGCCATGAGTTGCCAGTGACTGTGTAGGCTGCAGCCCCTGCTGTAGTGGGCTGCTGTGAGCTACCATAAGTGGCCGGCAGCTGGTGTGAGCTGCCATGAGCCACTGTGAGCGGCCACCCAGAGGCCAGTGACTGATCTGCCTCAGCCGGGAGGAGCACAATGATCACAATACCAACATGGACCAGTGAAGAGACGTCCTCCACAACTAGACTGAAGAACAAAAGGACAGCAACTTGTCTGTTCCCCTTCCCTGATTCCCCAACGCTGTTCCCTCCCCCAATTCCCTAATAAAATCTTTAAAAAGGGATATGCAGTTCTGACCTTCCTGGTGGTAACATCCCTGCTGTAGTCCTCAGCTGCCATGGAAGTATCTGACGACCTTGAGGCGATACTCTGGGCAGGAGCCCAAGCCAGGTGGCAAAGGCTTGTGTAGATGCTCTTTGAGAATTTTAATTGAATCTTTATATTATTCAAGGCTAGGCACTAAACATGTGAATGAAGCACACTCCAGATGATTCCAGATTTCATATACTCGCAGCTGAGGTTCCACACATAATAGAGAGGAAAGAGGTATTTCTTTAGTTTCTCGTCCAAATTCGTGAGAATAAAATGGTTGTTTTATACTAGCAACTTTTGGATGCTTTTTTTATACAACAATAGTAATCAGAAGAACAGTTCTGAATGAAATTAGTATTACTAAATTATTCCAACATTCTATGGAGTTAAATTTTAAAGTTTAATGTTTTTCCTTTCAACTGAAACCTACAAATTTTATATTCAATTAAGATAACCTCACTGAGAGTCCTTATATACAAATTTAAACATTTATTTTTAAAGTTATGCTAAAAACTACAATAGCATAATGAAAGAGAAATAGCTTACAGCCTGTATAAGCATTTTTATGTTATATATTTGCAAGATTGATATGACTATTAAATATACTATTGTGTTGAGCATGAAAGCACAGGATGCACTGCAGCTCTCATGAAAGTTTGGATGATTTCAGCTGGAAACTCATTAGGAAAAATAAAGTGAAATGGTATATATTTATACAAATTATCAGGGCATGATAAATGGCTGGTGATTCATTAAAAAAAAAACAAAACAAAACATGTTATATAAAATAATAAGAACCCCATCCAGGCAATGGGAAAACATGGAGCACCGTTACTATAGCATAGCCAATAGAAGAGATTGATTATATATCCACAATTTTTTTTTATTTAACTGTTAGGTTATATGTATTTTTTTCATTTGAAATTTGAAAAGTGTTTCTCTGGTGATTCCACGTGGAAGTTTAAATTGAGTTGTATAATTCAATAAGTTTCTTTTGTGCGTATGACTCACAAAATGTATAAGTAGATTTAGAGTCACCTAAAAACTCAGTGTAATGGTATAGAAGAGTTGAAAAATAAATAGCAACCTTTTACAAAATCGTGCTTATTACTAAATGACACTGACTTTTGCCAAGTTATGTATGTGGGCCTTGAAATGATTACTGCTATAGGACATTTTTTAAAGCCCTATGGAGGCCTGTTATTTATACTCATTTTCTCTTTGGCAAATTTTGTGTTGTTATTTTTTTTAAATTGGATTGATTTCTTACAGAATCTGAGATGTGAACTAGCTTATTTTGTTTCTAGTACTTCACCTCACTACAATATGTTAAGTAGTAGTGATGTAGTTTCCATCAATGTTGCATAGACATAATGTACTTAAATCTAAAGTATTCCATGAAATTTGGAGACATTCAAAGGCACAGCTTTTCTTATGCATCTTTTAAATTGGGGGAGCTCTTCTACATTGAGGCACTCCAAAATATGCATTTGAAGGAAGGAAAGGATATGTAAATTCACAATATGTTCTTGTTGTTTTGTTTATCCCCACCACCTGCTTTAGTATTTGGTTATTTCTTTAGGATGTAAATGTTTTCTAACTATATTAAATGTGAATCTATGAAACCTATCCCTATAGTACCCAGACTAGAAACTGGGGAAATGGGGTATATCTGGAAAGTAGTATACTGATCAAGAGAAAACCACAGATCAAACAAAAAATCTAAGATGCCAGGAGAATTTCTTTTAATGCATGAGAATACATTCTCAGCATTCTTCTCAAAAGAGGTTAAATTTATGTTAAAGCACATGTACCCATTCTTTTGACTTAATTTAAAATTGAGAATTAAAGTTGTCTGACAGCTGTGAACCTTGGGAAAAATGATTCATGGATTTTAAGGTTTCTCTGTTTTCCTATTGCTAGCCAGTGTTTTTTATTATGACTATCTAGTAGATTTTCACTTCAGATATTATATTTTTATTTCTATAATTTCAACTTTTTTATTTTCTATATCTCGAGATGGGACATATTTTTCACTCATTTTATCTTGTTTAAATATAGTTTAACATTTATTATAGATGTTCATGTGTCCTAGTCTGTTAATTCAAACATTTTGATTTTCTTGGGGTTGGTTTGTATGGAACATCCCTCCGCTCCATTAAATGTCATCCTTTCCTGTTTCTTCACATATCTAGTAATTTTTATTTTATGTTGGATATTCTGATGATAATTTTTATGGAACCATGATAATATCACTTTCTTTGAATGGTACTGAATTTTGCTCCAGCAGGCAATTAAATTACTCCCTTGAATTCTGTTAGGCTTGGTTTTATTCTTTGATGAAGCAGGTCTATTTTCACTTTGTGTCAATCTTCAGGTAATGTTCTTAGTATTAATATATTGCTATTCTTCTGTTGTCTAAACTGCATTTTTGAGGAGCACTCCAGTACCTCTTTACTCTAGCTGCACTTCAAATTCAATATCTGTCCATCCTGTTGATCCCTGATGTATCTGTGCTACATTGTACCCCAAAGTAGCTGCACTCTGCTGGGACTCACAGAATCTCAACCTCTTACCCTGCACAAGGACAGCCCCCCACAGTAAGTGAGGACTCAGTGTAAATCCCCATTGTGATTCCTGTGGATCCTCTGTGTTCACTTTTCTCTTTGGGAACCTAGCTCCAAACATTGCAGCCTCTTCTAAAGCTCTGATCCCTTTCATTTCTGCCACAATAGGATAAACTCTCCTAATCAGAGAGTTGTATATTTCAATGGGGATTTTTTCATGGATTTTGCATTTTCCAGGAGCCACAGTCATGTTCTCCCTGGATTTTATTTTATTTTTTAATGTCCAAAAATGTTATCTCATATTTTGTCTAATTTCATAATTATTCTGTCATGATCAAAAGTAGAAGTATAAAATCTTTATAAAAATCTGATTCACCTACATAGATTTCTCATGATTCTTTTTTAGGCAATGTTTTTTTTAACCCATCTTTTATATCATAGTTGACTAATTATCTAGCTGAAAGCTAAAGTTGTCTTTCTTTTTATGTCTTAAACTTCTATTTCAAACTATGTTAGAAAAGTTGCAAAAATAGTACACAGAATTCTTTTATATCCATCACTTGCTTCCTCTAATGTAGACACCTTACATGATCATGATTTAATTATCAAGAATAGGAAATTGAGGCCGGCCGAGTGGTGCATTGGTTAAGCGCTGGTTTTGGGATGCCAGCGGCCCCGGTTCGGATCCCACATGAGGGCCAGTGACACTGCCCTCTACAGCTAACAACAGCTCCACCTGGAGCTGGGCTGTGCGAGCCCCGGTGATGGTGTGGGCTGCAGCCCCTGCTGCAGTGGGCTACCATAGGCTACAGTGAGTGGCCCGCAGCCAGCGTGAGCGGCTGGCAGCCAAGCGTGAGCTGCCAATAGCCGCGGTGAGCGACATCCAGAGGCCAGCGACCGATCTGCCTCATCCGGGAAGAGCGCAATGACGATACCAACAGTGAAGCAACATCCTCCGCAACTAAACTGAAGAACAAAAAGACAGCAACTTGTCTGTTCCCCTTCCCAGATTCCCCAACGCTGTTCCCCTCCGCCAATTCCCCAATAAAATCTTTAAAAAAAAAAAAAAAAAAAGAATAGGAAATTGATAATGGTCCTTAAGGATAGCAGAATATGCCTCTCCAAAACTTGCCTTTTGGGCATGAGGATTATTTTGCGCTGATTATTTTTGAGAATCAAATGCAGGGATGCTTTGAAAACAGTAGAAGCTTCCATTTTGTGAGGGAAATTTATATTTATAAAGGAAATCTCCAACTGTAAGGGTGTCTCCCTGTCTGTACCAGAAAGAGAAGAATGGTTAAATTTCTAGAAACTCGTCAATGGAGAAGGCACGGACTTAAATCTGCATAACAAATCTCACCCTTGTTAACTATGCTCTTCCTGGTAATCTCCCATGTCTAGCCTCTCCCCACCTTACCTCATTCTCATGTCTTTGGCTATGATTGTATTTAAGATGGCTGCTTTTGCAACTTTGGGGGAGTTTACTCAGTTTATTGAGTTTTACTCAGTCATGGATATCACTTATATATACATGAGGTAACATGATATTAGACTCCTGTTTGTTTGTTTCTTGTTAATCTATATTTTATTATAGGGGAGTCTTGGCCATAGAAATCAAAAGGATAGAGGGGAAATAATTTTTTCTCCCCTACAGTATGCTATTTTTAACTAAAGTAAATACTTTATAAATTATCTATATAGGAAACTGATGCCAATTAATATGTGAAAATACTAGTCTTACATATTGTTATTTAAGTTGTTATTTTCTGTTAAAAGTCTCTCTAGTTGGTCAGAATAACATAGGAAGCTCACTCAGGAAATAAAAAATTCAAATCAAATTTTGCTACTGTTAGGTTTTGGTCTGCTGCAGAGGCAATTTGGTAAAAAACAAAAATGGGAACAGAGAGATATATTTTACAAATATTTTAGTTAACACATATACCTTATTCGTAGAGCAAATGGTCTTAATACTTTTAAATATATACCATTTTTATAAAGGATGTAGTCTAATTTTCAGGAGGATAAAGCCAGTTTTGCAGAGTGACATTTCATGGAAACCTCCTGTTTGAACTGGTCTGTTTAGTTGTACCAAAGACAGTCTCCAGCTGATCCCTTTGATTTCCCTAGTTGGCTTATTTGATTGACCTCATATGGATCATGCAAAAACCATATGGGGGAAATTTACTCCTTTGGTATTGGCAACTGAAACCTGCTGGGACTCTTAGATCTTACAGCTTATAAGCAAACAAGGGGGAAAGACAAATAATTTTTATTTCATGGCACAGAATGAACTTTGTAAAACTCAAAATGAAAAGAACAGCTTTTAGAGAACACATAATGTAATTTTACTCAAAGATATTTGACTTCTCTAGCTTGAATCTCATTAATTTTGATTCTTTGCTAGTTGGTTTGCAAAATATCTCATTTCTCATCCTTCACTTGATGCTGTTTCTTTACAAGTCTAATGCAACCTTATAAAATATATATATATATATATATATATATATATATATATATATATATAATATCCCATGTAACAGAGGATAAAACAAATATCAGTATAACTGTCCATTCCCAAATAGCATTTATTCATATATCAATTTGCAAATTTTATTGCATGCCTGATATATGCAAAATGATGTTTCAGGTTTCAGGGATTCTGTGAGGAACAAGACAAAAATGTCACATTATTATGGGTCTGTGGGAAACAAAGTACTTTTACTATAATTTTAGGTAAAGATAAGGTGCTATAGATGGACACTAGGTCACCCCCAACCTCAAGAAAATTTGTGGCAAGTGAGTTACATTGAAAATACCACATAATTTCCAAATCAGTGCCACATCCCCCTTTGGTATTAGTTTGGCTCTAAGAGACCAAATGCTTAGCTTAAAAAAAAAAAAAAAAAAAGATGGCATGCCACTTTCTGGCACACCTGCTTATGTTATGTCTAAGAACTACTGTCCCGGAAGCTGTCAGTATCTACAGAAATGGCAAAATCTTACTAAAAACAACCTAGACTTACAATGGCCATTTTCGGGTGTTTCACTTAGACAAGATTGTTCATATAAAAACATGAAAGTATGGGTAGCCGGTTAGCTCAGGGGGTTAGAGCACAGGCTCATAACACCAAGGTTGCTGGTTCAATTCCAACATGTACCAGGGAGATGCACCCTCCACAACTAGATTGAAGGCAACTACTTGACTAAGAGCTGATGGGTCCTGGAAAAACACACCATTCCCCAGTAAAATTAAACAAACAAACAAAAACTTGAAAGTAAATATTTTTCAATCAAACAGACAGAATGGGACACCTATCTCAGCAGTTTCCAAAAGGCTTCAAGATTCCAAAATAGCTTTCTTGAAATTTTTGTTGCAAAAGGTTAATGAAAAATGAGAGCCATAAGAAGTAGCCAATACAGAAAACAGTGGGACTGATGAGACTTATGCTGCTTCCTCTATCTCTCTTTACCGAAGTCCTAGTGCTGCACTCTTTCTCTGAACAGCCTTTTCACTCTGAAGGGACTATCAGACAGGTACCTTTTAAAATAAAACCACCCAAAGTTGCAGGCTCCTTTCCTCAGATATCTTTCACTAGGGACCTGAGTTGAAGAATTTCCTAAACCTACAGAGAATCCCCGAAAGTTTTTAGAAGAATTCAGAGTCATTATAGTGGCCTATGACCCCAGTCTGCCAGATCTTTTTCAGCCTGTGGCACATGTTGGTAGGACTTGGTGACGCCCTAAAGGGAATGCAGGCAGCAAAATGGCCAACCCCAAGGATGATATTTGAAACCCTCAGTCCTCTATGTGTTCCCTTCATGGACCCCTCATGGACCGGTGAAAACTCTCAATGTAGCAACTGGTCTTTTAATAGCTGTTTCTGGAGTCATCCCTGCCCATATTGATTGGTCTGTTACTCAAACATGCAAACGAAAGAAAGATGAATCTGTGGCCTGTTTGGAAGCTCTCTTCCTAGGGCATTCGAGGATCTATGCCATAAATAAGGTCAACTATCCTGATCTAGCTGTCCTATTTATAAATGGATCATCTCCTGAAATTAGTGGATTGATAGAAAGGCAGAAAATAACTGAACTTGTGACCATAGCTGAGCACTGTGAAAGGATTTTAGGCACTAAACAAAAGTCCATCAGGCTATGGGCCTTATAGCTACAACAGCTCCAAGGCCAGAGGCTGGAAATAATGCCTGGGCCTGCCACATTCCACCCTCTTAAGGCGCCATTATCAAATCTCTGGCCCAGGAATCAATCTCTCACCTGTAACCAGTTAGGGCACTGGGGAGAGAGGTTGTCCTCAAAGGCCCTATGCAAATTCTTCAGCATCATCTAGATGCCCCTCTACCTGCACCCACAGGAAGGTCTCCAGATGGGCCCCCTCCCAGAGTTCACAAGACTCCAAGGGACCCTCTGGTAAACTGCTACCAGTAATTCCCCTAAACAGCCAAGGAGAAACTGAAATTTAAAAAAAATTAATGGGAAATCTTGCCAAATTCTGATAGCTAACAGAGCTACACTTTCTACTTTAAATCTCATTCTCATTGGTCAACAAATCCCTGAGTGAAAAAGAAGTTTCCATAGTGGGGTCATCTAATAAAATTCAAGTTTTATTTTAACCAATACAAATGACTCTGGTACCTTTCACTGAAAAGCTATGTGATGCATGCAGCCCCCAGTCAATCTACTAGGTAGATAATCCCTTTACAAATTAAAAGGCCTGATAACATTTTGCCTCCAATGGAAAACTCACCTTTGGATTTCCGGACCAATCTGGTCTTTTCTGTTCTTTATATGTTTTAGATGTAGAAGTACAAGAATTTCCACAAAAGCCCTCTAATTTCATCAGGGTGCCCCTAACTCTGGACTAAATTCAAATTAGTCATAATTAAAACTCTTCCTGAATTGCCTCAATATCCATTAAAGCCTGAGGCCTTACAGGGCCTCACCTCCATAATCACCTCCATGATTTCCCAGGGGCTAATCACTCCGTGTACCAACCTCTGTAAGACACAGATCTTGTCAGCCTGGAAACCTACAGGGATAGGGCTGGCGATTTGTCCAAGACTTGAGACCTACTAACAAGATAGGTTTCCCTGTTTCACAATTGTTCTAAACCCAATCACCTTTTTGTCACAAGTTCCACCAGACTCAACACAGTGCACTGCTGTGGACCTTTGTTCGACCTTCTTCAGCATCAATGCAGGCCCCAACAGCCAACATCTATTTGTCTTTACTTGGAACAATCAAAAATATACCTGGACAGTGACTCCTCATGGACGCACCGAGGCCCCTTCTTAGTTCTCTGGAGTACTCCACCCAGATTTCATCACCCTCCGGTTCCCTGAGAAAGCAGTCATTTTACAATATATAGATGAGCCCTTGTATATTCAGTTCTCGAAGAGGCATCCATAAAATATTACATTTATTTGTTGCAATAATTAGCTTAAAAAGGACGTAAAGTTTCTAAGGAAAATTTACAATTATCTCTAAACACTGCTCAATACGTAGGTCATAATGTAAATGCTGAAGGAATCCAGCTATCTCTAAAAGGAATAAAGCTGATTTCAGAATTCCCCAGGCCCACAACTTGATGACAGCTTCATGGATTTCGAGGCCTGGCTGGTTATTGCAGAGTAGGGTTTCCAGTTTCTCTCTATGGCTTCCCCACTCTATAAATTTACCAACATTTTAGTCCCTGAGTCCTCACGTGGAACACGAACATGGGCAGGCTTCTTTAAGACTAAAACAAATGGTGCAGGATGACCTAACTGTTGAAACCCTGTCACCCCATTTGTGCATGAGGAGTTAACCATGCCCTGGGAATGTGTGCGCAAGGGTGTGGTAATTAAAACAGGCCTGTTGCCTATTATAACCTACACTGTGATTCCATTACCTGGCCTGTCCCAGCTGCCTTACGGCTATAGCCTCAGCTGCAGAGTTATGCAAAAGCCTCAGTGGATTCAATCCTAGGAAATGACATTTGTTTACCAAACTCCACAGGCTGTCCAGTCTTCTTAATCTGAATTGACTCAACATTTTCTGCAAGCCAACTAACCTCTTCTGTGATCCTCCTGCCGTCTCCACCTCACCCACATCTTAACATTTTCCATGTTCTCAATGCTGCTGTCGCTGCCCCTGCCTGACCACATGGAACCCCATGACTTTGAGGCAATATTAGCCCCTTCACGAGGCCATGTCCTGATTTACAAAACACCACTTTGACTAATTCTAACCTAACCTTGTTTGTTGATATTGTGAAAAAGAAAAAGAGAATTATTTCCAAGCTGGGTTTGCTGTTACTATTCAATATGAACTCCTTGGGAGGATACCCTCCCACAAGGTGAGTTAGCCTAACAAGCAGAGCTCCATGAAAAGATCTTACTAGAAGCACACATCGGTGCAAGGTACTTAAAACACTCTTTATTTCAGACTAGGAGCTTATGTAATGAATGCCCTGAAAACTATCCCCTGGCTTGAAAGAGCAAACGCAGCAGTTCCTGCCAATGAATCCATTAACGGTGTTCACAGGAATGGCTGTGCCCTGGCAGGGTTTCTCTTTGTGGTTATCATTCCTCTTGGGCCTGTGGGTACCTAGATAGCTAGCTCATAACCAGGCAATGCCTCTTAGTTATCTAACTGTGCCCCTAACTATTTCCAGACAAAGTAAAACACCTCATGGGTTGACTCCCCAGAATTTGCATGGTCAGAAATGACCTACCAAAAGGTGTTAATGACTCAGGATTCATTTCCTTTGGCAGGATCCTATTTCCCTGGTTAGGAGTGAATGCAAATGAGACCATGAATGGGGATCCTCTATAAATCTTAAAAATACTGTAGAGTCAGCTATGAAGACAATAGCTGCCCTGCCAATTCCTCAGACTTTCTGACCAAAGTTGTTCTTGATACTAGGACAGCGTTTGATTATCTTCTAGCTGAGCAAGGAGTGTCCCAGCTGTGGCTAGTGCCACCTGCTCTGCACCTGGGTTAGCACTTCTAGGAAAGCTGAAACTCAGTTATATAAGATCACTGAGCAAGCCTCTTGGCTCTATTTTTAAATTATTTTTATTTTTATTTTATTTTATTATTTAGCTGAGCCATCCTTACCACCTGTTGGCAGCTCAGCAGCAGCTCAGCTCGGGCCCATTTAGGAACTGAACCAGCAACCAGCGACCCTGTAGCTCAGAGCTTGCACTCTTGAGCGAGCTCTTAACCAACTGAGCCACTTGGCCGGCCCTGCCACTTGGCTTTAAAAAGTAGGTCCTTCGCTGAGATATTTCTTTGACATACTTGATTTCGAATAGTTTAGGTCTTAGGGACCATGGCTCCAAAGTGTACTCCAAACACTGTGAATTATCTTGCTTATAATAATCATGATAATCTTCCTGGTGTGCTGCATTCTCTCAAAAGCTTTAAATGCATATTTGCAACCACTAACTACCAAGCAAATGATCTCCCCAAGACTGAAACATAAAAACAAAACAAAACGAAAACAAAAAAACAAAAGAGAATGATTAACTTAAAAATTGTGAACCTAGGCCTGCTGAGTGGCTCAGTCAGTTAAGAATTGGCTCAGAGCACATGTTTTGAGCAATGGGGCTGCAAGTTCGATTCCCACATGGGCCAGGAAATGCTGTGCCCGAGCTGAGTTGTTGCTGAGCTGCCAACGGATGGCTCAGCTGGTGTACTAACAAGATTGCCTGTTCAATGGTGGGCTATGCCCACCAGCAACTAAAGATTGAACTCAGCACCTTGAGCTGAGGTGCCCCTTGGATGGCTCAGTGGAAAGGGTGTGCGCTCTTAAAAACGAGGCTGCTGGTTCGATTCCACCATGGGATGGTGGCTATGCCCACCCGCAACTAAGATTGAACACAGCACCTTAAGCTTAAAGGCCATGAGCTGCTGACAGGCAGCCAGATGGCAACTGGCGCCCTCCACAATGAAGATTAAGAACAACAACTTGGCTGGTTCCCTCCTCCAATTCCCTAACACTGTTCCCCTCTCCCAATTCCCCAATAAAATCTTTAAAAAAAAAAAAAAGTGAACCTAAAGTCATGGCCTGTGAATATCACAGGGATTAAGGGAAAAGAAAAAAAAAACTATATATATATCACCTGTGACTACCACACAAAGGAGAACTTCAGCACAGCGGTGTAGTTAGGAATGGTACTGTCTTAAATTTTGATCACATATCTTAGTTAAACTGAGAGTCTTATCAAAAGGAGGGAATTGTTAAAAAAGACAACAGGCCCAAAATGGAGTCAATTGTACTAAGTCTATGGCACCAAACAGATTTAATATCTAATATAATTATAGTTTCAGCCTCCACCAGGAACGTAATCTTCACCCAGCCCTCTGAAATTTCCTTGTCAGCACTAGGAAGGTAATCTACCTGATAGATACCTTTCCTCCCCCAAAGGAAGGTGGCTTTGCCTGAAATAATCCTTTCTTTTGTTTATGATTTCCTTCTCCCACCACTTTTCTGCCTTTAAAAAACTTTCCATTTCTGTAGCTCTTAAGAGCTCCTTTCTATTTGTTAGATGGGATAGCATCCAATTCATGAATCATTGAATAAAGACAATTTGATTTTTAAATTTACTCAACTGTTTTTTTAAAAAAAAACACTATAAATTCAGAAATTTTCATGTCCTCCTCCTTAAATTTCACTAATTTGCTGGCACAACTCACAGAGCTGCGGAATACACTTTAGTTATGCTTACTGGTTTATTATAAAGGATAAAACTCAGAACAGCCAAAGCTTGTAGACACATAGAGCAAGGTAAGGGGTGGTGAGTGGGTAGCCCAGTTTCCATGCTCTTTCCGCGTTCACCACCCTCCCTGCATATTCAGTGGGTTTACCCACACAGAAACTCTCTGAACCCTGGTATTGAAGGTTTTTTGTTTTTGTTTTTGTTTTTTATGGAGATGCCATTATGCAGGCATGCTTGATTTTATCACTGGACATTGGTCATGGAACTCAATCTCTATTCCCTCTTCAGTTTCAGAGTGTTGGGGTTAAGGGTAAAAGTTACAACTCTGAAATCTTGGCTTAGACTGTCTGGGGACCAGCCCCAGCTTGAAGCAATCTAGGGACTTTCACCATAGCATTAGCATGTAAGAAAACATTCATCACTCAGGAGCTCCCAGGGGCTCTATAGGAGCTCTGTGCCAGGAACTGAGGACAAGAACCAAATGTTTACTTTTTATTATGCCACCATAGAGTAGGAGACATGGTTTTGCACAGGGTGATCAGGAAAGACCTTTGTTTCATAAGATTCCATTTGTGTAGATACTGGAATAAACTGAAGGATTGAGACACTTGAACGCCTTTATATCCATGAAACAAAGGCAGCAAAGACACGTGTGGCGAAGGCGAAGTGAAGAGTGAATTAAACTGAGTTCACAGAATCATTACCAACATGGCAAACGTTCAGCTTTCTGGATGCTGGCAGCCAGTGACTAGACTTTAAGCCAAAGAATGCCTTGTTTTGAACCATCTTGAAAGAATCACTGGCTGTTCTGTAGAAATGGATGGTGGGGGCACATGCATAGAGGCTGTGGCATCATGGATGTATAGATTTGGTGTTTTGGGAGATTTGAATAATGGAAACAAAACTTTTAGCTGAAATGATAGCACCTCTGGGAAGCCTTCCCTGAATTATTATGCACAGTTAAGTGCTTTCTTCTCAGGGGCCCGCAAAACACCATTTTCAAATGTCTTCTAAAAATAGAACCTACTGCATTTTTATGGTTATTTGATTATATGTCTGCAACACCATTAGTAGATTATAAGCCCCTGGAGCATTGAATCTGAGTTTGTACATCTTTCTGCCTTGTGGTTACTATATTGTAGGTAATCAATAAATTTTATTGAATGTGTGACTAGACCCAAGCTCTTAAAATATGTTTCTTTTGAGACTTAACTATCTAGCTTGCCATACTGCTTGTTTTATTATTATTTTTTGCATAAAGAAGACATCTTTTTAAAAGTGTTTTAAATCTATTTCATTTAGTGCACATATTGAAATGTATATCATTATATTCATGAGATGACTTAGACAGTAACAACTTCTTTTTCAGTATGGTACATTCTAGCAATTTTATGACCTTTATAGCTAAGTTTCCTGTCCTTCTGGTTTTTAATACAACATATTGTAGCATGCTGAAATGAAATCTTTATTTTACACCATATGGTTGGTAGTCTTCCAATAGCAGACAACAAATAGTAAAAATTTGAGGAGGAGAAAAAGTAACATATTCCATTCCACACAGTTATTATTCCGTTAGCACTTGCTAAGAAATAAACAAACACTTAAATAAGAAAGCTTGCATAGTCGGTAGAGAAGGCAGAAAACAAATATTATGTTATTCTTATGTGTTATAATTCCATAAAAACACAGGGTTTTTAAAATACTAAGACATGCAGTTCTATTTAAACTTCTGGGAAAGCAGTAAAGAAACAAACAAAAAATGTTGTACTAAGTGATAACATGAAATAGGTGATTATAAATTGCAACATGTTCCAGTCATGTTCCAATTGCTGATGTAAATATTTGTTTATTTACAAATCCAAACGTAACTCATTTCAATCTTCTACTTGATGCTTCTCATTTGTCTCTAAATAATCAAAATAATAAAAAAAGTCACCTATACATTATTCTTCAATTATCGATTTAAGTATTTTTCTAAAGTGCATATTTCTAATACTTACAAAAATTGTATTATACCTTAAGTTTTAATTAGAAGTAATTTTTATTTTCAGACACTGTTACTTTATAAACATAAAACAAAAAAATACTTGTGAAAACTAAATTTACTTTTTAAGGACAAAACTGATATAATACTTTCAGTGTCCCTAATGCTTGTAATTCTGTTTTCTGTTTTATTTATTTATTTTTCAAAATCAGCAATAGTGTACAGTTAACATATTGTGGTGGATTTTTAATAACCTGAATTTAAAACAGAATATATTTTAAGGAACATTTAAAATATTGAATCAAGTTGTTTATAGAAAAGAACATTCTTAAATTAGATCAGTTTTGACTCATTATCATAGCTACATAGTAGGTATAGTCCCTGCTAGTTTATGTAATTTCTGTAACAGCTTGAGTTTGGAACAAAATAGGATTTAAGTGAGTATGATAATAATAAAAATGTAGGTCAGAATGGAAACTGTCACAAAGGAAATTTAGACCACAAATCTGTTTACATAAGTGTTTCTCCTTAGTTTTTTGTTTTGTTTTGTTTTGTTTTTTTAATTGGGAAATTGGGGGAGAGGAACAGCGTTGGGGAATCGGGGAAGGGGAACAGACAAGTTGCTGTCCTTTTGTTCTTCAGTCTAGTTGCGGAGGACGTTGCTTCACTGGCCCATGTTGGTATCGTCATTGCGCTCTTCCCGGATGAGGCAGATCGGTCGCCGGCCTCTGGATGGTCCCTCACCGCGGCTATTGGCAGCTCACGCTGGCTGCCGGCCACTCACTGTAGCCTATGGCAGCCCACTGCAGCAGGGCCTGCAGCCTACACCATCACCGGGGCTCGTACAGCCCAGCTCCAGGTGGAGCTGTTGTTAGCTGTAGAGGGCAGTGTCACTGGCCTTCATATGTGGGATCCGAACCGGGGCACTGGCATCCCAAAACCAGCTCTTAACCAATGCGCCACTTGGCTGGCCCTCTCCTTAGTTTTTAATTCACTGTTTGGTAGTGAATTAGTTAAATTTATTAGTTACACTCTCCTTCCAGGCCCCAGAATAATAAATGAGTGACAAATTTTATATTTTCCTATAGCTTTGAGACAGTAAATATTGTGTGCTTTCAAAATATGTGATCACTACTGGTCAATTATTGCATTCATTTGATGTTATTTAAATTAAACAGAAAACATTAGATGTACGTATTCTATTTGATCGTTTTTTGCAGAGAAATCTTTAGGCAGAGTTATAAATTAAACTGTTGCTTTCTTTAGAAGGACATTTATTTCTCGGAGCTTATCATTGACATGAGTCTAATTTAGCTTTAATGCATTGGGGTCACTCAAGTTGAAATCTCATGGCTTTTCACCATATTCCACAGGGGTTTACCTCACGAGGTTAAGAGAGGAATGCTTGTTTTACTAGCTATCTCATTTATCCTCTCTCCTGAGTCCATGAGCACAGATACATTTCTAGTTAGTGAAGCCAGCAGGGAGGGCCAGAGTAGGTACTTTTACTTGACCGTGATCCCAAGTGTGCCTTGGAAGCAGTTCCTCCCGAGGGCACAATTCAGATGACTCTTCCCCTCTCCACAGAACTGCTTCTAATCATTTTCAAGTGTCTGTAATTATTTCTTTCTGACCACTGTTGGGCCTGGATGCACAAAGGTTACTGGAAGTGCCTCTGTGTTCTCTCTTCAAACCTAAGTTAAATGCCAAGTGATCACAGAGCACCATGTTCTCTGTGTGCTTAGGGGTTACAGGAAGCAGAGAAGATAAACATGGCCTCTTTGACCAAAGGATAAGGATAGACACTCAGGACATATAATCCCCTTTCTTAACCTTATGTGAGGATGAGGAAATATCACTGAAAAGCATCTGCATAAATAATCTGCCAATCTCCCTTTTAGAAAAATTACAGCTTATTAATAAATAAACACCACTTATGTATTTTTAATGCCAGATCTTAGTACAAAATGCATTTTTATAATATATTGGGCCAGAAAACTATTAATATTTTTAATACATAGAAGTTCTATCTTGAATGTAAGTAATAGGTCAAAATAACTAAGGAATGTGTTATGCCCTTAAAAAACACTCTGTTACAAAAATCCCTTCCACATTTTTCCTTGGAATCTTATTTACATACTGGTGTGCAGTCATACATGAAACTATCATTTGGCTTAATGAAAGGGGTATATATATATATATATATATATATATATATATATATATATACTTATACAACAAGATAAAGCTTGATTTTACGGTTTTTCTATATATATGTATGGAGTAGAAATATGTGTATATTAATAATTTAAAGGTTTAATTGATATTGCTGTTTACTCTATCTTATTATATAATAGGGTATACATTCTTTAATATTAGAAAAATACATATTCAGCCAAAAGGAGACAATCTAGAATTTAAAATTTTTACAATTTATATTTCATGCAGTAGTCTTCAGTGTGTGTCATAAACTCCGCCGAGTTCTCCTTCTGTCAACATGGTGAAAAAAGTATCTTTGAAATTAGGCCGACAGCGTCCTCTACATTCCTAAATCCGCTGGTGCAGCCCTCATCTTACTTGATGTGGCAGTACTTGACCGAGGTGATACTCCTGTTTCTTTTGAAATCCTTTTTTCCCCCTTAATTTATTATGGAGTAACGGGCTGCCCCAAAACTCAGTGGCTTAGAAACAATAAGTGTTTGCTGTTGCCCAGAAATCCATCTGCTCACCGAGTGGTTCTACAGGTCGAGCAGAGGTCCTGCTGAGTCTACAGTGCACTCGTACACCTGTGTTCAGCTGAAGTGCTGTCTGATGTGTGCTTGGTCAGAACAGCCATGCTCACATTTCTGGAGGCTGGCAGGCTAGTTGGTCTGGGCAGTAGAGGTATTTGAGCCATAAGATTCTCAGCATCCAGCAGCCTAGCCCAGGCTTGTTCATGTGGCGATGGTGAGCTTCCAAAGGAGAAATCAGAAACACATAAAGTGGAGAGAGATATGGTTTGACACTTATGGTGCAGTCTATTGGCCAAAACATGCCACAAAGGCTGGCCTAGTTCAGAGTTTGGTAGGTACCACTTCTTGATGGAAGGAACTATGAAGTCACATTAGAAAAGACATGGGTTGAATGAGAGTCAAGAACCAAGGACACATTTGCAAATAATATTCCCCAACCATTTTTTTAAAAAATTTTATAAAGATGGAAAAGTTTTTTGTTTTTGTTTTTAAAGATTTTATTGGGGAATTCGGGGAGGGGAACAATGTTGGGGAATTGGGGAAGGGGACCAGACAAGTTGTTGTTCTTCAGTCTTCGTTCTGGAGGGTGCCAGTCGCCATCTGGCTGCCCGTCGGCAGCTCATGGCCTTTAAACTCAAGGTGCTGTGTTCAATCTTAGCTGTGGGTGGGCACAGCCACCATCCCATGCAGGAATCGAACCAGCAGCCTTGTTAAGAGTACATACTCTATCCACTGAGCCATCCAGGCTTGCCTGTCCCCAACCATTTTTATCTCCTCGGTGATCTTATCCAGTTGTAGAGATGGTTTGAAATACCATCCGCAAGCTAACAACTTCCAAATGTATATTTGTAACTGGTATGTCTTCCTGAAACCTCAGACTTGTATAACCAGTTTCTCTTTTGGTATTTTTAATTGGATGCCAAATAATCTTCTCATCCACTCTACCAACCTTCTTCCCTATCTCAGGTGTTGACATCTGTATCCTTCAGATTGTGAGACCAAAAAAATTAAAGTAATACAAAAGTCCTGTTTTTCTCCCATACTCTACATACAATCCAGCAATAAATTATGCATTAAAAATGGGCATATAACTAGATTTTATATGGAGAGAGCATTTTATTTAGTAAGAAATGAATGTTTTTTGGGGGGTACATAATTAATTATATTTAGTGACAGGGAAGATTTCTAGAAATGTATATACCAAATTGTTAAAAGCTATAATTATCTCACCACCTGGGGAGGGTGTATACATTTTCTATCAAGTTTATTTGTGGCCTGTCAGTAGAAAAGAGGGATATCAGCAAAGCTTAGAGAGTTGCTAGTCTCAAGAGGACTCTGTTCCTTTGTGACTGTACTCTCTTTTCTTTTTAAAAGCACAGAAGCACACAATCAGCTTTAATTAAATTTAGAAGTTTCTCGCTTCTGTGGATTGAAATGTTAAAAGAAAAACAAACATAAATATTATAGCTTAAAATAATAATTTTAATAACCATTATTAATTCAAATATTATAGTTACGTTTTTCCCTTAAGTTTCACACAGGGTTGATTCTATTTGAGTGTTGGTATTTTTATAACTTGTTCATACTTTGATATTTATCACTTATTGAAGTGGCTGTATGCTCTTTTAATTAATACTATAGCAATGCCATTTTTTTTTCACTTAGTAGCCGATTTTAATTCAGAGAATGAATTAGAGCCTGAATGTTGTATTATTTCTGATTCAAGTAATCAAACAGCCTACTAAGTTTGTACTTGCTCCACAGTCTATCTGAAATGAAAAAAAAGAAACACTATTCTTTCAGTAAGTTTATTATTATTAATTTACAGTGTTGGCAAGTAAATTCACATCATTCAGAACCTCAAATTAACTCTAATATTGTTTACACACAATTTCTAGAACTCAATCAAAATAATCAGGAGTAAAAACAAGACCTGAACCAGAAAACAAGAGATAAAATAATCAAAAGAAACAGACTCATAGGGATCCAGATAAAGGAGTTGAATTTTTGTATTTTCTGAGTATGTCAACACTAAAATACACTTTAAAAACCATAGCATATGTTACCTTGTCCTTATCACTGACTGCTGTGACATTGATCCAGGGATTATGCAGATGCTTTTTTCAATAATGCACTTTTTTTCTGTCTGACATGGGCAGTGTACATTGTATTGCTGATGAAGAAAATAGATGAGAAAAGCAAATAGTCTGGTAAGAGGCACTTGTGTATCAAACAAAGGCATGTTTTTCCTTTGTTCTTTGTGTTTCAAGAGCAAATTCACTGAACTCTTCATGCTATTGTTGCTTTTTCTGTCAAATCCTTTGTTCCTTCCAACCACACAGTCTGGTTTCTTCATGTCCCAATTACATTTATGAATTGACTAAAATTCATTAGTTGAAGAAACTAATTTGTATATTATTATATTTGGGGTGGGGGAATGGGTTCATGTGTCAATTATAAGCCTGAAAACAGTATTTTCTTTGTCCAGATTTGGTTTGGATGGACATTCAATAATAAAGACCCATAGAGTTTGTTGTAAATATTGCATTATTTCATTTCTTTAAGGTTATTTTTTGAATGACTATGCCATCTCTCTAACAGGTGCACATAATAACTGAACTACACTGAAGGAATGTACACACAATAAATTCCAGGGGTCCAAAAATATGTATGCAAATGGACACTTTGGTCAATGTTGCTCAAGCAGTAATTCGCCGTAATCAGAAGTGTCTGGATGCTGATGGTAGCCACTTTCAGTACCTCTTGTTATTGCAGAAGTCAAACGTGACTTGTATTCATCTTTTGTAGTGGGTGTATATTGAGTATTATAAAAGTTTTCCCTTTCTTAAAATGTGTATACATTTTTTTTGTACCCTCTGTATAATGACATGTAGCTTATACTCAAGTGCCAAAAGTGCCTTGGAAGCTAAAATTCTTTTCTAATTTCAAAGGAACATATAAGATCTTATGTGTAAGGTGTCTTTCAGGTAACACATCTATACTACATATTAATAATTAGTATTAAGATCATATTATTTTATACAGCCTTCGTATCTTATATATTTCTTTTTGAGGCAGAGTTATGATACCCTTTACCAAGAGAGTATTATTTCACACTACATAGCATTGTAAAACATTTATGAGAAGATAACAAAAAGTTTGTTTTTTTATCCCATTTCAAATATGCCTTGCTATTTAACTTAAACAGCTTATTTACATAGTCATGGCCTAATTTACCGCTAATTGTCATGTAGATAATTTTTTAAATTGAGGAAACAAAAGGACCTCAAGAAGTTTTCTATTCACTATCCAGTTTCCTGTCAGTGCTATATCTAAATCATAGAAGGAGAAATAGGAACTTTGGTCTTTAGCCATCTATTTTAATACTCACTACCATTACTGCCCAAATGTCTTCATTTCAGTTTTAGTTATTCTAAATTCCTTTTTCTGCAGTTTAAGTGTGTGACTTTTATTTTTCAAAGCTTTGGGCTGATAAAGGTGAATGGGAGACACACACTCAGTGCCATGGCTGAGGGAGAAAAAGACAGTGAGTGTGGGAGGAGAAAAAGTGTGGGGGTGGGCAAGCTTTTCCTTTCTGTCCTTTTTAAATAAGTAACTTTAAAGGAGCCACTAGTCATTTTCTTTTTGGCTCTACTTTTAATTTACTGAGATTTCATCTAGTAAAACCTTCTCATCTAACCTGAACTACTTAATTCCAGTACATATCAAGCAAATTTTTTTTTTTTTTTTTTTTTTTTTTTTTACAGTAGAAACAAACACTACTACAGAGCACTGAATGCAGATTTGGTATTGCAAATGGATAGAATATATTTCATTTTCAGTTTTAAAGTGTATGCATGGTGTTCTCGTAGTGTACTGAATATAAAAGCAACGTTTGTTACCCTCACTTTTTCCAGAATGGCCAGCGTGAGGAATGTAAAAACTGCTTACCTTTGTATTTCTCATGGTAGTGTTGCCAGTACATGGGCAATTTTCTATTACTTGAGAGCGCAACTCACTCTGTATTGGTGCTTTTTATTTGACACAAACAACTTTCTGGAGGCTTTTAAGGATGGAAATATATTAACATATGTGTGTTGCTAAACTCTTTGGGCCCTGTCTCTTTAACTGTACTTGTGTATTGGAAACAAAGTGTCCTATCTTTTCCATTTCCCGAAGTGTTGAATTTAGCTAGGAGACTTATTATCAGGAGCTCTGTTTTCAGCCATCACTGCATATTTCACCAGATTGGGACTCAGTAGGACATTTATCCAGAACATTTTTTTTTAATTGATTTCAAAGTTCTGTGCTCAAACTACTCTGATTTTTAATTGTTATTGGACAGATAGAATCTGTCTTAAGTACGTGTCCTCATTCTTACTCAGATTTACAGAAATTATCCCTCCTAAACAGAGACAAAACTGATTTCAATTTAATACTTACATGTTTGCTTGTTTAATAACTTCAGAAGTGTTAAAACAGCATCAGTGGTATAACTATTTTGTTACTTATTTGGGAATTCTATGTATTTTTTTTTTACATTTTAACATAACTACTGAAGATAATTCCTTTATAAAATGAAGCTAATTTTAGTCTACTTGAAGATGCAATTATTCACTGTCATATGATTCTCTCCTTTCTGCTCAGTATTTTGTCTCCATGATTAGATTGTAATGACAATAACAACAGGAGTGTTTTGTATAGTAAAGTTCTCCTGCAGTTTCCCAAACTGTGCTTGTTCATATTTTCATGTTAACAATTTAAGGAATACTAACTGATTTACTTATTGAATTGTGTGCTTTATCTGTTTTGGAAAATGGTGGAAGAATGATTTTGTTTTTCTTGCTTTATATTTTGTTTTTGAGACAAGTTTACTATTGCTAACAAATCACAGGGTTAAACCATCCGCCCTTCTACTTAACACACTGAGCTACCCTTATGGAAAGCAGTATTAGGTGTATTGTAATATTAAAATGTGTTTGTCAGTTAAATTTGAATTGAATGTAAATTAAGCAAATTTGAGATGCATGAATCAACACCTACAAGTGCCTATTCATTGCAGAAAAGGAGACAGATGGAAGATATTTGAGTATGATCTTGGATAACTAACAACCTTCCCATTTAAAACATCAGAATCTTGCAGCAGTCATACTTGTATGTACAAAGTTCAGAAAAAAGATGAAATTAACACATTACTATGTTAAATGATTCTGAGAAAATAACTTTAAACTCACCAGTGTTCATCTGACTAAAATAGTATTTTCTTAAATGTCCCATAATGTCGTAAGAGATTAGGAATTTTTTTTTAATGGCAATTATGGACAAAAGTGATTGAATTTCCCTTAAAACTGTCCTATCTGTCAAGATACTAAGATATCTCCATCTATGAGACAGATGGTATTTTAGTTTGAATGTAAGCCAACTTTGAATGGTAGATCAAAGGGAAAAGAACAATTACAAAGTTTTTAACTTTTGAAAACCTGCTTCATTTTTTAAGGCATATTATGGCTTGCTGAATAGTTATTAAAAGAAAAGAACTATTTCTTGACTACTCACAATGCTTCCAACACTAAATGTGTGGATTTCCCCCTCACATGAAGCAATTCTGACACTAACTACTCAGAGTTAGTGCAGGTTAGGGGCTCAGTACATAAGACTGCCCCCTACTTCAGGCCCCAATCACATTAGTGGGTGCCTGGGTTACCCACACTTCTGGGTAAGTTGGCTATGAATCTAGAGTCCCCAAGACCCCCCTTTTAAGTTAGTAGTTTGTTATAAAGACTCACCAAACTCAGGGAAACACTTTACTTACTATAGCCAGTTTATTGTTTTAAAAAAATAGAACTCAGGAATAGCCACATGGAAGAGATACTAAATGGGGAAAGGGCACAGAGATTCCATGCCATCTCTGGGTTCACCAACTTCCCAGAACTTTGATGTGTTCACCAACTCAGAAGCTCTCCAAACACAAGCATTTAGGAGTTTTATGGAGGCTGCACTAGGCAGGCATGATTGATGAGATCATTGACCATTAGTGATTAAGTCAGCCATCCAGCCCCTTTCCTACCCTGAGGTTGGGGGTGGGCCTCAAAGGTCCTTTCCTCTAATATCCAGCCTGCTGCATCCTCCAAGAGTCATTTCATTAGCATTAACACATATAAGGTTGAAAGGGGGTTATTATGAATAATGAAAGACCCCTATTTTCTGAGGAAATTAGGAAAGTTTGAGGAGCTCTGTGCTGGATACTGGGAAAAATATATTAAAAGAAATACTTATGCATATTTCTATAATTATGTCATAATATTAATTATATAGAATATTTTTTCTTGATTTTTATAATATATATTTTAATATATATTTTATAATATATAAAATATATTTTATAATATAAATATTTTATGTATGTAATGTTATAATAGTAATTACATATACAAACTAAATAATAGCTATAATAATTAAATATTCAAATAACTATATAGATGAAAATCAAGTTTTATGTTCTAATTTTCCCTCTCATATTGGGCATTTTCACCATGAAATAATCCTTGCAATCATGTCCAAAAGCTGTCATGCTGATAAACTTTTGAGACAATTGTGAAGTTAACCAACAAGAATTGAAAATTATGCAATTGATATATTTTTCTTTAAAATCACATAATTTAATCTCTTGTTTGGCTTAGAATGAAACCTCAGTGTCTCAGCATTTTCTATACGTTGATGATTAAATGAAATGGATTTTATTTGTATTGCACAAATGATAATACTCACCTACCTTTGAGACTTCAGACAAACCTTATTAAAACTTGGGGCCGGCCAAGTTGGTTAAGAACTCACTCAAAAGCATGAGCTCTGAGCAACAGCAGTTTGATACCTGAGCTGAGCTGCCAACAAGTGGTAGGATGGCTCAGCTACAGGTTGTAGGATGGCTCACATTATTTTGGAATCGAAATTTGGTGATGTAGAAGGCAAACATATTTACATCATTATAGTAAAATAATTGTAATAATATACCACTGCCTTGTTCCTTTACTAAATATTTTTTCTTATAAAAGTGATGACACAAATCCCTTCCAATTCAATACATGTACTAAAGTGACAGGTGTACTAAATATGATAAGTGAACAAAAAATATGGTGAATGTTTAAATTAAAATTTATTAGGGCCGGCCGAGTGGCTCAGTTGGTTAAGAGCTCGCTCAAGAGTGTGAGCTAAGCTCTGAGCAATGGCGGTTCGATGCCAGCCCGAGCTGAGTTGCCGTTGAGCTGCCAACAGGTGGCAGGATGGCTCAGCTAGAAAAAAAAAAATTATTACGTAAAAGACACATTGCCATTAACCCCCTTAAAAGTATTCCCCCTTGCTTTGAACACATTTGTCCCATCATTCTGGCTACTTTCTGGAGCAGTTCTGAAAGCCCTCTTTTGTGAGTGTCTTTACTTCATCCTCCATCATGGCAATGCTCCATGTCACACTTCGTTTCTGGTATGGCAATTTCTGTCCAATAAAAAT
Source organism: Aselliscus stoliczkanus (assembly GCA_033961575.1). Lineage (NCBI taxonomy): Eukaryota > Metazoa > Chordata > Mammalia > Chiroptera > Hipposideridae > Aselliscus > Aselliscus stoliczkanus. Next base: position 52,497,661 of record CM066735.1, read on the forward strand.
ATTATGGTGTGTCCTCATCCACCTTATTCATGGGATCTGGCATCATGTGACTTCTGGCTCTTCCCCAAAGTCAAAATGACCACGAAAGGAAAATGTTTTGAATCAATTCAGGACATCGAGGCAGCCATAACAATGCAACTAAGACACTCTCAAAAGAGTACTCCCAGAACTGCTTCAGATGGTGACAAGAACGATGGGATAAGTGTGTTCATAGCAAGGGGGAGTGTTTTGAGAGGAACTAATGACAGTGTGTCTTTTACTGTAATAATTTTTTTTATTTAAACATTCACTGTTTCTTTTGGTCACAACTCATATGTGTTTATTGACTGTAATAATGATGAGATAAAGTTCATATATAATGCATCTTAAATTATATATTAAAAATATTACCTATAGGGCCAGCCGAATGGCGCAGTGGTTAAGAGCTGGCTTGGGACGCCAGTGGCCCTGGTTCAGATCCCACATATGAGGGCCAGTGAAACTGCCCTCAAAAAAAAAACAAAAAAAACAAAACAAATATATATATATATATATATATATATATATATATATATATATATATATCTCATATACATAAGAGTTAACACATATATATATATATATATATATATATATATATATATATATAACCTATAAAGAAGAATGAAATCGTACCATTTGCAATGATATGGATGGACCTAGAGACTATTATGTTAAGTGAAATAAGTCAGTCGGAGAAAGACAAATACCGTACAATCTCACTTATATGTGGAATTTGAAAAACTGAATGAATGAGCAAAAGAAACAGAAACAGTCTCATAGATATAGAGGAAAAACAGGGTTGCTAGTTGGGAGAGGGGTGGGGATGAGGGAGAAGGGGAAGGGATTAGACAGCATAAATAGTTAACTACAGTATTGTCACAGGGATATAAAAGACAGTTCGGGAAATATAATAACGTTGTAAATATTTTGTGGGGTGTGAGATGGTCATATGTTTTGTTAGGGAGACCACTTCATGGATGGAGTAGAGGCTTGATCACTGCACTGTATACCTGAAATTGCTGTTGTATAATATTGTATGCCAACTGTAATTGAATATATAGATAGTCACGGGATGTGGAGTATATGGTGGAAGGGAGTCAAAGGAATTGTAATAGTATGAAATGGGGGGGAAGAGGGAGGGAGGAGAATTGGGGGAGGGAGGTTGTCACTTTGAGGGGTAAAAAGTATAACTATTGCACTGTGTTGTACACCTGAAGCTAATTAAAATTTTTAAAAAATATCCTGACCACCGGGGGTGGGGGGGAAATATTACCAAGAACTAGGCAATTCAAGACACTGATTTAATTCCAATGCCATTTATTATTTTGCCAACAATATCTGGAGATTGCCATTGCAATTATATGCTTTTGAATTGGTGATAGAGTATGCTTTTCTAAACTTCTGTGTAAGTTATGTTCATGGATCAAATTTACGAACTGATGATTCATAAAGTGTATTATGTTACTTTTAATGATAGATTGAGCAATATTTACATATAAACTAGTTGTTTGTGTGATTCCTAAGATTGGTTATCTAAGTCAGTTGATGTTCTCATAGAGGGTTCTGTCTGTAAGATTTGATTGACAGGTCCACCCAGACATCTCCAGGCAATTAGTATCTTAGGATTTTTTTTTTATTAAATAACTGCTGCAGACACTTGTCAAACTATCCATAAGCATTGCTGATGGTTGTGCTGCTATGCGTGAAAAATATCCATCTTTAGGATCCTCTCCTTTTAATATAATGATTAGTGCTTCTTCAAGTTTGTAAATATTATCACTGGTTTGCTAGGTGAGGACTGCTGTAGCCTGACAGAAAAATGTCTCACATATTTCAGAAGAACAAACTTACTTTCTAGAATTTTATTGGTAGGTAAGTCAAGATTTTTGTTCATAATAATTCTGGGTATTAGTTAGGTTGGACAAAACATGTCCTGGGACTTAGGGGTTGGCATGGATTGAATTGTGTTGTCCAAGATGATATGTTGAAGTTCTAACTCCTGGTACTTCTGAATGTGATCACATTTGGAAATAGGGTCTTTGCAGATATAATCAAGTTAAGATGAGATCATTAAGGTGAGCCTTAATACAATGTGACTGGTTTCCTTATAAGAAAAGCAGACACGCATACTAGGAGAAGGACAGTGTAATGACATAAGTGAAGATTGGAGAGATGGTTGGAAAAGACAAGAAAGGATTGTTCTCAGTCTCAGAGGGAGTATGGCGCTGCTGACATCTTGACTTTAGACTTCTGGCCTCCAGAACTGTGAGATAATAAATTTTGATATCTTAAGCAACCCAGTTATTGTTACCTTCTACTAACAGACCTGATGAGCTTAAACTACTTGGAAAAATTAAAATCTGAGGCATGAGTTTCTTAAATTATGTACCAATTTAATTTTCAATAATTAACTGAGGTTAACACACACTTATATATTTACTATGTATATGGATTTATTCTTATCACTAGGGCACAGAAGGAGTGGCAGGAAGAGAGGAAAGGGAGTATAAAGAAAAATATTCAGACATTCTTTTAATGACCTATGAACTTAGAAGGGATAGTAGACATCTAAATTGTTAAATATTTTACAATTCAGTATCACATAATTGCTAAATAGCACTCAACTGAGTTGAATTTAAAGTAAATGTTGGAGTATAAGTGATTTCAAAAGGCAAAAAAAAAAGGCATAAATTTGTGCAAATTAGTGGAAAACAAATGAAAGGGAGATTTTTATGGTGTTTTCGGGAAATGGTGAGATTACCACTATACTTTATACATATGAACATGTGTATGTATGCGTGTGTGTGGTATACTTTCTGTAAAGCATTAGACCTCTAGTAACATATACATGTCATCAATGACACACCTATACCAAATCTGTTAGTACAGATGCATAAGAAAGGGGGACTAAGATAAACAAATGCCCTTGGTACAGGGTAAGGGCATCCTAGTCAGAGCAGTCCAAGCGTATTGGGAGGGCTGCTGAAGTATGAAGAGAGATGCAAGAGCATAAGCTCAAAAACCTGCCTGTTGCGGATGGAGTCTTTAAGATAGCTCAGCCTGATTCTGCTTAACATGGCACCAATCAACTCTCGCCACAGTCATGGTGCTCAGTGACATACAGCAATAACAGTTTCTGGACCTTGTGTCTGGAGTCACTTAGCTATCGACGAGGCTCTGATAACCATGGCTGGACTTGCTCATAGGTCTTGAGATCAGTGATCTGTTGGCTGATGTAGGCTGGCCTCAGATTCTGCTCTGCATGCTGCTCATCTTCTAGAGTAGCAGGCTAGCTCTCCCATATCATACTGGTGAAGTTGGAGGCATGAGAGCACAAATGGAAACCACACTGTGCTTCTTGAAGCCTGGGCTTGGAGGTAGCCTACCACCATCTTTGCCTCAGTTACTTGTCTAAGTCCAATTGAAAGGCTTAGGGAAGGAAACTACTCCTTTACTGTGAGAAACTACAAAATAACATGACCACGGTCATGGCTAAAGGTGGGGATATAGAAATGAAGTCATTACCGCAATCCACTACCAATATTAAACTAACTTCTACCATGGTTCCCTGGAGCCCCATCACAACCTTATTTTGTTTCCATGTACTTTATGTATGATTGTAGGAGTCTGAAATCTATGACCATAATCCCTAGATATAACTAAGGAAACTGTCAGTGAAGTTGTATAAATCCATTTTACAAGCTTAGTTGATAAGAATCTTCTCCTGAGAGATACATTCTACATTTGGATTTTGAAAAAAAAAAAAATTAGCCATCTATTCCTGAAAGGCTGAGGAAGAAACTATCTCATTGTAAACTCCAGGTGATCCATGTGATCCTTGGGTTCGGCTAGCTGGTCTCTCAGGGAAGTCAGCCCCCTCTACTCAGGCTTTTGAATGAGTGCAAAATCAATTTACCTTGATATTTAAATTTCTGCAGTATGTTGAAAGTTTAAGATTATTTTGACTACAGAATATTTTCTGTGAAAAATTCAGCACTATTGTATGTTAATTTTGGCAACAAAATGACAATCACAGCTAAAAACAATTAAACTCAGCTTGGGCATCTGCCGTTCTAGTGACTCTACTTTTACTGTGGATCTAATTTGATTCATCACTTTTGCTTGATGCCTTTATCAATGGACTTTTTCTTTAAATCATGTTTATTTTTCAAATGGCTCATTAGACAGCTGTTTCTCAGTGTACAGTGACATTTTTCTAAATAATAACTGTTTGATAGAAATTCTTTCTATCAATTCAAGTTTCATTACCAGAGGTATTCTTGAGTCCACTTTTTTTATGAAAAAAAAAGTATGTATCACTTTATATCACATTTTGCCTACTCAAGGTTAATATTTCTGATTATAGTGTATTCTGATAGTTCTAGAATCAGTAATTGAGAATTGAGAATGGATATTCGGAAGTAAATAACACTTTTTCCCAAATAAAGAAAATGCAAAATGAAGATAGAAAAATATTTTCCAACAAAAATCCTTTCTACTTTCAGCTCCTTAAAAATTATTCTCTATAGTGTCATTCATTCACTTATTAAAACAATGTTTTTGAGGTGTTTCTATTTGCCACACATTTCATAGATGGTTGATAGTTACAGGCATGGTTGGCTATTCCCTTTCTGTGTTCTGCATACAAATGGTTTCTCAAATGACCAACCCTCTTTTTTGAACTTACTGCTTGTGATCTTTGAATCACCTCTTTTCCATTCTCAAAGCGTTCTGCTCTTTCTGTGTAAAGCGCATGAAAATATTTAATTATTCATCCTCGTTATCTCATCAGTTCGTAAAGCAATGCCTGGAACATAGTGAGTCCCCAGTAAACAGTAAATACATGAGCACTTGAACTATGTTTATAAGTAATTGTTTACATGTTGGTCTTCTCTGGTTTACTAGAGCTGAAATCAGAAGCTTTGTCTTTTTTCATTTTTGTGCAGTTTTCAATTTTTAACTCAATATCTCATACAGAGTCCTTTAGTAAATGCTTGTTAAATAAATGAATAAGTATGTATGTATAATAAATATTATTAAATATAAGAATTTCATAGGGGTAGAAAAATGAAACAGCTTTACTTTTAATGAACTCAGATTTATAATCTATTTGATCTTTTATCCACTGATAGAGAACTCCTCACATAATTTGGAACGCTTATTCCAAGATATCTGTCACCACAAAGCTTTCCATGATGGGTTCCCGGGAGGTTCCATGCAGGCATTCAAAATCCTTTCTCCCCATTCCCTAGAGCACCCCCTATTGGTACTGTTTGTGCCAAGTAATGGAAACAGTCTATAAAAAAAAAAAAAATTGTTGCATTTTCCCTAAATGATCTTTCATGTGTCCAGATGAATACCTTAAATATATGTAAGAAAATAGAAAACATCCTCTCACCAAATGAACGTGAAGATGATATAATAAAACTGAATCCATGTTTTGACATTGACTTTTCCCTGCCTTCCCCTCCCTTCCCATTTCCTCCCCCACCCCCACTTTTTTAATTGTGGAGTGCCAACTGCAATTCTGTTTGTGGCAATGAAGTGAAGAGCTATTACATGATGAGTAGATGAGGATAGTAACAGCTTCCTTACTAACAAATATATACTAAGTGATTCCCTAGAAGGGTGTAAAATAATACATGATGTTTAGAAATAAGTTTCAGATATAACTCCCTTTTGATATTCGTTTGTTTTGCCTAGCATTGCCTTTCATCTATATGAGTCATTTTCATTTGAAGTCTGAAAAAAGGCTTACTCTTTCCCACTTATTCTAAAATGTGCATATCACAAGTTGCTTCCTGACCATAAGCAAAAGAATGGTCAGAATTAAACTTCATGTGAAAATATCAAATGTGAAAATTTTATATCTAACATAACTTAATAGAATTAATACCTGATGACAACAAATAGTTACACATGGACTGACATGTTCTCTGATCTTCTTTTATATCTGGAAGTCAATTAAGTAACAGAAACCTGCCCCATATTGTCCCATTATTAAGATAAATTTGCAAGATAAGACGATGACAACTATCATCAATCAAGTCATCCTGTGCCAAGGGAACTATGGACAGTTAATGCCTAGCAAGAAATGTAGGCGATGTAGTAATCCCTGTGAAAGGTTACTGCTTCTGATAGGAAGCTAATAATTGGAGATCTGCAAACAGTTACATTGTGAGGCAAAAATAAGAACTAGAACCTACTGTAGAAGTTAGCTGAGGGTATTGATTATAGGTTAATTGAAATAGTTTGACTAGATTAGTTGGAATGTAAATTCAGTTCTCAACTTTGGTGGTCATCTCAAATGGTCAGTTGAAGTAAAAATATATTACTTCAGCACTTGATGACAATCTCCACTGGGTTGTACTGAGTCCGAAATACAGGGTGTGGCTCCAAGGCATGGCAAGATAATTTGCCATAGATATGCCCAGTTTTATGTCTATCCCTATTTATTTTCTGAAAGGATAGTCCTTTAGATCACTCAATGCCATGCTACTTTTTTTGGATAGCCCTGCAATTTGCAACACTAATATAGGATGTTATAAATATCTTCAAGCTTTTTCTTTTATAGGATCTTTTCTTACACTTGTTTGGGTCAATAGTGCATTATATTAATTGATTTATCTCGACAAAATTCCATTTGAATTAATATACAAATTCTTTTGTTATAGTTGTCCTACATGGAAATATAATGGATGCTTATATTTTTACACAATCCACAAAATAATTTTTCATGAATTAAAGATGAATAGGATCAATTGTGTGGTTACAGAGGGAATAAACAAGAGCATTATACTTTTATTGCATATAAGAACACGATTTGCTTGTGAGTGAACCTTATGTGAAGCTAAATCAGAAGTATTTACAGTAGATATCTGGGATGTCTTAAAATTATTTAGATGGTGGTTGTGTATTAGAGAGCTACTCTGCAAAGAACTATATTGTAACAGTTAGAAATATTCCTTTCAATAATTCACATATTAAATGATAAAAAGGATGGTCAGTACAAGGGAACTTTTGCCTCCTTACTAAATTTTGGAACCAGGAATATGATTATTTTTCATGACATAGTTAAAATGTCTGGCGACAATAAATTCCTACTCTCAGCTTTGGTCCTTTAGTTCCCTCCGTGCACTTCTTAAGACCTCTTCTGAAGAAAATTGACTGTGCCTATGGCTTTACAAACTATAGAGTTTGTTATGATTTATTCACTTTTAATGTTCTGACAGTTTAATAACTAGGTGGCATTTCTTTTTGGTTATGTAATGTTGAACAATAACTATCCCTGAATGTTTGCCTTTGAGACAGCATATTGAAAGGAAGATATACCTCAGGGCAATTTGTCAGAATGCCCTAGTCAAAGGCAGAAATCAGAGAGGAGAATTGATCTGACACCTTTTCATTTTAGGTGGAAAACTAAATGTATTCATGTTCCTTCAATGATAAGGTAGATTCAATTTGGGATCAAACTGCATAGAATGTATAATGTGGATTTTTAGTAATTGGAATGCTTGTGGTAAAATCATGGAGAAATACTTTGTGAATGGATACGAAAGGCCCCTAGAGACAGTGTTATTTTTGGAAAGAAAACACCTCCATTCGCTGTGGCGATTTATTGTACATGTTTCTGTTAGGTTTCATGAGACTGACGAAAGTCTAAGACTGAACTGACTAGAAATGATATTTTACCAAATTGGTAATTTTTTTTTGCAGAAAATAATGAAATGCTCTTTTCTTTCCCTTCCTTCCTGTCACTAATGCATTTATTTATTTATAGGAATATATTGGCATAGAGCCTTGGCAGTTATAAGTAAAAGTTGAAAAAGACCATTCTGTAAGATGGAAGACTTTTTGTAAATTGCATGAAAAATTTTGCCTATTTTTGGTGGGTTTTGTGTCCATTCTTTCTAAAGTATTACTTTCTGGGTATTACTATTCCCCCGGAATAGAAGAATCTGCATAGTGATTTAGCATGAATTATGTAGTCTAATGCAAGAACCACAGAACAAGAGTTTTCCCTGTCAACATTTTCAATAAGTACATTAAATTCTTTTTATCCCCATTCAACATTTAAGATAATTTATATATAAATGTTAGATATGAATTTTCAAGTAGCATTTTCCTTACATGCTGCCTATAAGATGTCTTCTCTGTCCTGGAAAAAGTATAATGCTATGATTTTCCATGGTTAATTTAATCATGTACTTCTCTACCATGCCAACCGGTATGAACTAGACTAGAGCCATAACAAATTCTAACTGTCAGTCTTTATTGTAAAGTGTTAGAATTTAAAACTTGCATGTATCTTTAAAACTTCCAGACCCACTCTGTTGCATTCAACTTTCTCTTTTTTAGGTAATTTGATGAGAAAAAAAACATTTTGTTTAACACAATATCTATAGTAAGAAAGGAAGAGATATAACACAATATTGATTATAATATGTTTTAATATAATATTAAATATACTATAAATAAAATACACTAAAGATAAAATAGCTGCCCGTTTTGTGCTCCATTTAGTAAATTTGTTTTTCACAGAGTTTTAGGATAGCAATTCTGAAATTGCTTTATTAGAATTCTAGGATTGGGAAAATCTGTAAATATATAGGAAATAATGAAATCCAGTTTCTCATTGTCAGAGATGTGGTCAGAAGCCCAATTTGCAAATAAAGACGGGGGTGGCATGGGTGAGCCCTATGGTGTTAGAGACATTATTATGAATTCATGGGTTTTGATCAATATATAGATTGATATTAAAATAGATATGGATGCACCTACATCTATGTATGTGCCTACATATATTTCATATATTTTCTAGCTCTTTACATGGAGAGGGTGAGGTGCAATGACATACCAGCAGCAATAACATATCTTTTCTTGGTTTCTACATCTGTTCTTCCATAAAAGGTACCAGAGCTCTTCAGGGAAATGGCTGTTTGCATGGCTCTTCTTGTACTTGGCCAACTGATTCTAATATACATATGGAAGCTAAAAGAAAAATGGATAGCCACAAAATTTCTGCAAAATGAAAAGAGTTTAGATACCAAGACATTATAAATTGCAGTAATTAAGAGAATCTGTGTTTGGATGAAAGACAAACAGATGAATGAAATAAAAAAGAGAGTCAAGAAAGAGACTATACACATACACATGTGTATATATCAATATTCATACATATATGCAGACTTGCGCATATGCACGTATATATGTGTCTTGCATATGTGTGTATGTGTATGTATACCTATTTATCTGGTATATATCTAGCATTGCATACTACCAGGGAAGAACTCTTCTGATCTAACCTACATAATCTTTATGAGCACATACCAGATTATTCATTTAAAAATTAAATTGATTTATATCACCAGACATTTATTGAGAAATAGGCACATGCACGTGCGCGCGCATGCACACACACACACACACACACACACTATGGGTACTGTAATTAAAATATAGAGTAATAAAGCTAGTTTCAATTGAGGGCCAACTATTTTCTAAATACCCATCAGGAACTTTTTGCAGTGTGACAGACTATCAGAAGATGCATGTCTGACATGAGAGCAGACGTAATGAGGTATGTGAAAGAGAAATATATGCGTTTTATTGGCTTCAGACTGTCAAAATCAAAAGAAGTCCAGGCTTCTAGCTTAGTGAACAATCTAGATTTTGTAGGATATGAAACAAAAAGCAATTACATTTTTTAATACTTTCCACTCTCCTGTCCTGGAGATATATCAAACAAATCTCACAGCAATTTCATTTACTTTTATATCTCATTACGTAGTCTAATTTTTCCAGGTATTTAGGAAAACAAAATATGGTCAAATCTAAACAAACCTTTGTTGTCTGATATAAACTAGAACTTTCACCTTATTTCCCTAATCTCAAAAGTCTGCAAGGAGAAGGGTAGGGGAGTGATACACATGGTCAAGTGTTTTTTTCTTGGTTAATTGACTTTGGTGTTTGTTTTACTCTTCTGCCTTGATCCTCCCTTCTCCCCTCCTGCCCCCCGCCATTTTAGATACTTCTTCCTCCTCTAGGGCTTTGAACATGGGAGTGAGATAGGTAAGTGGACAGGTCTGTCATAATTGATGATGTCAAATTTCTTCCTTTACATTCAGTTATTTAATATTTGAGTGGTCCATAAGGGTTTCACCCATCTTCTCCCTACAGTTTCCAGGATATGCCTCCATTAACTGGCAACTCGCAATTCCCTTTGTCAGCCCCGGACTTTCAGTGGACCAACCCATGCTGACTCTTTGTCTGTTGGTAACTTTGACCCTTCAATCTGGCCTCCTGCCACAGTTCTTTTCAAAAGAGCTCAAGTCCTGGTTTCTTTCTACTAGGTTCACACGTGGCATATGGGGCCAGACACATTTGCTCCCCACCAGCACCCCGTCTGTCTGAATGCAGCCTGCTCTCTGTGGCTGTCTCTTCATTCAGCCATCAGAGGTAGCTAAAGCCATTGTTGCAGTTTTGGATTTTTTACAATAGTTTTTTAAGGTGGGACAGAATGGTGACATAGCCAGAGGTATGCTTTCAAAAACAACATTAAGCATCTCTACTCTTTCTACTTAAACTTTTCTTCGTCAGTAAACACTACCTGTTCTAGGAGGAAGAGTATCATTTTGCTATTTTCAGTTGGTTGTTGGGCTATATGAAACTTCGTGGCATAAGGATAGCAGATACAGAGCCACATAGGAGAGAATTACATGACTGATAATCTTGTTTTCCAAAGAACACCAAATATTTTATTTATTTATTTATTTATTTTTTTCAGGGCAGTGTCACTGGCCCTCACATGTGGGACCCGAACCAGGGCCGCTGGCTTCCCAAGCCAGTGCCCAACCACTGCGCCACTCGGCCGGCCCCCAAATATTTTATATTGTCATAAATACTTTAATTTCTGGTTCAATACAGCTGCATTATCTAAATAATGTGACTTGCTGCATAGTTTCCTTATATGGATCCACTGGGTTTTGCAAGTGTTAATTTATTAGCAGTTAGATTTTTAACATTTTAATTATTTTTGCTGAAATGTTCATGGGAACATTATTGAATTGACTAGTTTTCTGAGATTATTAATTTTGTCTATAATCCTGCATAAAAGACTTTTGATTTTAATCTCCAGAAGGTTTGAAAAGTAATCAATAAAAGCAAGAATTTTTATGGCTTGGATTTAAGTCCTTTCTATTATAATTGAATTAGTTCCCCAATCTTGGCCCAGAGCAGCCTTTGTAGATGTCTGTTAAGCTTTCAAAAGTGGCTTACATTATGTAATCAGAAAGATAAGAATAAAATAGACCCTTTACTTAATATTATTTTTAAAAAGTACCACTGATTTAGTCTATAATATATTGTTGACAAAATAAATTAATAGTAATGAAAAAATCTTGTTTGAAAGAAGTGATTGCTGAACTTTCATTGAAATTTAAATTTAGACCAAAATAGCTAAAGTAGTCTTACTGCTTAAAATCACTTTGCTGAAATCCTTCCCATTAGAAAGAATGATATTTGCAAATTAAACAGATGAGTTTGTGGCTCCCATAGCTGAGTACTCTTCCCTGAAAATTTCTCATTATTAAACAAAATGATACTCTATTCAAACAAAGTAATGGGATTCTACTTTTCGTTCTGTTTGTGCTTGATGAAGGAGATTGTGCTGCCGTGTGTTTCTCCAGGCTTCAAAAACTGGCAGGAAAACTAAGTTAGCCTGAGGATAATCAGGTTAAAAGTGGTATTTTGGGGTTCTATCTGTACCCAACAACAAACTCGGTGTTCAGTTAGACTCCAAGTGGGCATTGTAGATCCCACTGAGTTTCTTTTTTCTTTTAATTTGAGGGCAGCGTCACTGGCCCTCACATATGGGATCGAACCGGGGCCGCTGGTTTCCCAAGCCAGCTCTTAACCACAGCCGCTGGTTTCCCAAGCCAGCTCTTAACCACAACGCCACTCGGCCGGCCCCCCACTGAGTTTCTTTTAAGTCTCAGTTTCCCAGTCAGCTGCACAGTTAGAAGATGGAGCCAGACATTGTAGGAATTTCTGCCTATAGGAGTCAGAAAGATGTAACTATTTTACACAATGAAATAATTTAGGACCCACTTAAACAGTTCATATTTGGAGGATACAATGGACAAATATGACAATCACAAGTTTTCATAGATATTTTACTGGAAAAAAAATCACCACTTTTCAGTTACATTTGATAAGAAAACAATATACCTTGACAAAATTCCTCTAATTGAGTTAATGCAATTTGCTAGCAATCTAAATATACAGGTATGGACCACACCTGTATATTTAGTTTAAAAATCCGAAGGGAAGTAAGTATTAATAAATGCTCACTAAGTATCAGACTGGGTTGCAATAGTCAGATAGGCTATTTCAGTGAAATAGAATTGAGCTGGGCATTGAAGGGGAAGATGGGAGTGGGAACAAGTTGGACCCAGACGAGTGCCCTAGCTCCTTTGTGGCTTGCTGTCTTCATTCAGCCTTCAAAGCCTGCTAGCACCCCTCGAGGTCTGCACAAGTGCACCGAGTGGAGATTGGAAGGCATGTGAACAGAGCAATGAAGAAATTACCTTTTAGAGCAAAGCATATATATTAGAGAAGTGTGGAGAATGTGGTTAAATAGGTCAAGTGGAGGAAGACCTCAGAAGGCTCTACAGTCAGCATAACACAGTAATAAGAACACCTGCACTGAGATCAAGTATAAACACATACTGAGTATCTACAATGGGTCAAACACTACAGAATGTGAACTGAATGTGAATTATCTCGTTTAAATTTCATACCTACCTAATAGAGTAAGTATTGTTATTAGTGAAGAAAGAAGTCTGAGGCATGGTTAAATATTTTCCAAAGACATATGTTAATAAAAGGTCAGCTAGGAACTCAAACTCTTCTCTAACCCACCATGAAAGGTTTCTTTGGACCATCTTTGTCATATGGTAGAAATTCAATAAACAGTAGTTGTATTGTTATAATTGATGCTATTGTTACCATGACTCCATTGCTAATTAGTGAGGCTTAGGAGCAAAACCAGAAATGGCATTTTCTGTCTTATAGCCTCTTCAGTGAATGACCTTCCATCTAACAGGAAAACAGCTTCCTACAATAAAGACTGCTCCTATAATACAAACTACAATGATTTTCATGTCTTGTTCACCTGTTATAGGAAATATACATTACATAGGGGATATTATATACATTTAATTATTATAGCAATCACGTTAGGGTATTATTTCCATTTAAAAATAAAGCAAGGAAAATGTATGCTTTTCTGAGTACTTATCAAATACAAGGCACTATGATAAGCACTTCATATGTATTGCTTTATCCTCCAAATAACACCTATTCCTACAGTGATGACTAAGTAGGTTTTAAATTCCGCCTCATGTTACATTGCTAACTAAAGAGTAAATTGAGTCTTAGCAAAATTACATACCTGACATAGAAAAACATAGCTATTTAAGTGAATTAGGGTACTGAAGTACAGAGATAGAATAACTTCCCAAGGTGGAAAGAACCAACAAAAAAAAAAATAGAGTTAAGACTCAAATCACCAATTAAATAAGGCTAGAGTCAAGCAATTAATGGTAAGAATAATAGTAAAAATGATCAAATTAATGGTCTTATATTCATATAGCTTACAGGCAAATTGTGGGGACACTTTGACTGCAATAATCATAAACTGTAAAATTACATCTCAGTGGGATGAAAGAAGAGACCCACGATTCTCTGACGTGTTTCAGTGGAGGTGCATACCTAGTCAAGGAAGAAGACTTCCCTGATGAAGGGGTGATTCGGTTTTGAGAGAAACAATAAAATAAGCAAGGGATGAACTAGGAGAATATATAACTTTGTTTTATCCCACCACAACACACTGCCATTCCTTGAGTTAAATAGCAGAACCACTCAATCTTCTCCTTCCAAAAGATTATGCTCTTTCCAATGTGCCTGATATTTAAGTTAGCGATAGTACTGATTGCCAAAAATTTCCAGTGAAAACACCAATAGTCTAAAAGCAGAACTGCTCTTTAGGAACAGAACCTCCCACTCATAATAAAACTAAAGTTTCGTATAATCCATAATTCGATGTGCCTCTTGTAATTAGCAACAAGGAAGATTTTATGTGACATCATACTTAAAATCAGATTTGTATGCATTTATCTATCACGATATTCTAATTTGGACTGGGCTTAGCTTGAAAGCTTTTTTTTTTTATACTCATCTTGCTTGCAGCTACAATCATCTGATAAATTTATTGGTGCTGCATGATCTCAGGTAGCCTGCTCACATATCTGTCAATTAATTGGATCAGTTGGCTGGGACACTTAGGTTCTTCTCCATGTGGCTCCTACAGCAGGGTAGCTCTTGGCCTTCAGACTCTGCAGGTGGGAATGGAAAATGATGCAGCCACTTTGGAAAAGAGCTCAGCGGTTTCTTCAAAAGATATATAAGTTTACCATCCAACCAAGCAATTCCATCTTTAGATGTAAGAAATGAAAACATGTTCACACAAAAATTTGGGGAAATGTTTTTAGTGGCATTATTTATAAAAATCAAAAAACGAGAAATAGTCCCTCTGTTGAATGGTTAAACGTTATAACTAGGGTATATCCATACAATGAAATATCATTCATTAGTATAGAGAAACAAAGCACATTCTACAGCATGGACACACTTTAAAAACATATTTATGAAACAAACCTGCCATAAAACACCACAGATTGTGATTTTACTTTTGTGAAAAAGCAGATCTCTATGGCCAGCCGAGTGGTGTATTGGTTAATAGCTGGTTTTGGGATGCCAGCAGCCCTGGTTCGGATCCTACATATGAGGGCCAGTGACACTGCCCTCTACAGTTAAGATGGTGAACAACAGCTCCACCTGGAGCTGGGCTGCCATGAGTAGCCCATGACAGTGTAGGCTGCAGCCCCTGCTACAGTGGGCTGCCATAAGCTACAGTGATTGGCTAGCAGCCAACATGAGGGGCCAGCAGCCAGAGTAAGCTGCCAAGAGCCACCGTGAGTGGCCATCCAGAGGCCAGCAATCAATCTGCCTCATCCGGGAAGAGTGCAATGACGATACCAACATGGGCCAGTGAAGCAACATCCTCCGGAACTAGACTGAAGAGCAAAAAGAGGGCAACTTACTTGTTTCTCTGCCCCAATTCCCCAGTGCTGTTCCCCTCCCCCAATTGCCCAATAAAATCTTAAAAAAAAAAAAAAATAGGAAGCCTGGAGTTGAGGTGGGAACAAGAAATAACTGCAAACAGAAACAAGGGAACACATCATTTTCAACTATGAAAATATTTAAAATTGGATTGTAGTGCTGGTCACAATACACTAAATTTGCTAGAAGGCATTGAAGTATACACATACAAGTGAATTTTATTGCTTGTACATTGTGCATCAATAAAGTTGTTTAAAATGTGTCTTTTTCAAAATGAAAAGATGGTTTATAAATATCAAAATTCATGATTAGAAGATTTAAATAAATTGATTAATGACGCATTTTATAGGATTCCGTTATTTTCTTTACTCTGGCTTACCTAAGGCTAATTTCTTTTAAAATTATCATTTAAATTTTCTATAATCCAAAAGTTACATTTTTTTAAGATGATTTGGGTTGTGATTTCCAGTATCTATTATATACAAGCAGTTAAAATCAGAAATGCAATACTGTTTTATCAAGATTCAAAGTATGCATTTAATAAGTGGGGAACTACTTTAATATTGTACTTAAAATAATTTTGAAATTCATTTTTCTCTCATTCATTTTATCAACATAAAACTACAGCACATTCAATAGTAAGTTAAATAGTATTTCATTAAAAACTTTAATTCAAAATAAATTATTTAAAATGTAAGACTCATAATATCATTAATATTATCTTTTTCCTATTTTCATTCATGTACAAACTTCACATTAAATTAAATTACTGGTATTGTTTTCTCATTTTTAAAAGAAATACTTATTACTATCAATTACAGGCTTTTTAAATACTGTAAAACTGAAAAATAAATTAAGTTGAATTTTCCTACTATTGTACAAGTATGGAGATACATAAAGCTTGCTAATTATAATGCTTAGATGGGCAGCCCTGCCCCATGAGACAGCACTGTCCCAGGGGTCTACCTAATGGCACCTCATAGGAAACGTCAGGGACCCTGCGGTATCTGAATAGGTGGAAAGCCTCGTCTCTCCTTGGATTTAAAGTAGTTTTTACCCAACAATGTAATCAGAGTCTTGGTATTGAGAGAGATAGCAGCCATCCAGCAACTAAGGTGAAAGAGTGTGCACGGCATTAATGGGCCTATTTTATTGGCCAAAAATAGAGCAACCATCTTGGATTGAAGCCCGAAACAGATATGTGGGATAAAAGAATGGGATTCTGAAAGGAGGATTTAGACTGGCCTGAAACAATTATCTTAAACTACACGGGTTAAGGGCTGCAGTACACACACACACACACACACACACACACACACACACACACACACACGTGCACACACATATGCACGTGCACACACATATGCACGTGCACACACATATGCACGTGCACACACACGCACATGCACATAACACATGAATGCAATATGTATCAGTTTGGAAGGAAATTCTTTAAATATTTTTATAAAGCACTAATTTGAGGAAGTCCTCTAAAGCTATTGTTACAGATTCTCGTGGACCAGATAAACTGATTGTGGTGTCAAGACACCGCTGCCTAAAGCAAGAGCATTGAAGAAGCAGCCCCATTATCCAATTCTGTCTTGTAGAGGTGCATTTATCAGCATCTGCTCTGTTACATTGATAGGAGCTAAGTATGCAGGGGTTGCGCGATAAGTGGTGATGTGTTAAGTTTGTGCCTATGCTGTGAGAAACATCGGGAGGATGGAGGCAGTGCACCCAAGGCTTTCCTTCTTTTATTACCAAGAGTCTTATGGCACAACATATCTGTTTCTTTTACAGGCAGACCTCATTTTATTGCTCTTTACTTTTTTGTGCTTTGCAGGTATTGCATGTTTTACAATTTGAAGATTAAGACCCTGTACCAGAAAAAAGATAATGACCTATTGAAGGTTCAGATAGTGGTAAGTAGTTTTTGCATAAAGTATTTTTAATTAAGGTATGTACAGTTTTTAGAAATAATGCTATTCCACACTTAATACACTATAGTGTAAACATAACTTTTATATATACACTGGGAAACCAAAAATGTAGTGTGACTTGTTTTATTAATGTGTTGCAGTGGTTTGGGATCAAACCCATGCTATCTATGAGGTATGCCTGTATTTTTCTATCTGATGGTATAGATTAATTACATTTTCCAAATGATTTATTTTTAAATAGTTTATGATATCTTTTTTTAAATTATAGAGAGAAATCAGACAACTTTGAAAATTCAGTGAAATTCATTTAACAGTTCAATTTAAGGTAGATTCTAATAATTTATGCTTTAAGCAAGTAATGTTGTATCAGAGTTCACTCCTCAATACAAATGCATATTTTCTAGAATAGTTAATATATGTGATGAAAGAATGGAAGGAGCATAATAACTTTTCATTGCTAAATTCATTTTAAGGTTGAAATTTTGGAATTTAGGTTTAGAATAAATAAAGCAGGTAATGATTAGATGATGGCAGTGAAAAGGTAAGTAGAAATGGTTATGAAATATTTATATCAAGACACTTAAAAAAATAGTGAAATGGAAGGTAATTGGCAACATGAGAGGCTCTGATTTAGAAGGTGAGGGAGGAAAAGAAAATTAGTTCCCATTTTGGATGTGTTCCATGTTTTGATGATTCTAGCTTCTATTCTGGTGCAAATGAACAAGGCAGAAGAAAATCCATACTGAAATTTGAGATGTGATTTAAGTGTGTAGGTTATTCTTAAAGAGAAAAGAAATGAAGGTAGCAGTGTATAAGGGCAGAAGAATACACAGTGAGGATGATGTGTGTCTCATAATTATTAAATGGGGGAAATAAGCAAAGTCCTTGAAAAAAATAGACTACAGTATTAGAGGTGGTAGAAAAACCAGGATAATGCGTTGCTGGGAAAACCAAGGAGAAAAGGGTTTCAGGAATGGCATGCCAAATAGTTTCAAATACACCAATTGCAGAAGGAGAAAGACTATCAGAAAAACGCCAGTTTCTTAGAATATTAATGTCTGAAGTAGCTATCAATTAT
This sequence comes from Aselliscus stoliczkanus, assembly GCA_033961575.1. Taxonomy (NCBI): domain Eukaryota; kingdom Metazoa; phylum Chordata; class Mammalia; order Chiroptera; family Hipposideridae; genus Aselliscus; species Aselliscus stoliczkanus. The sequence goes on from CM066735.1 coordinate 52,515,883, forward strand.
TTATAGGTGTTGCTATCTTTCTCTCTTATTTTTAAGAAAAGTAAAATCAATTTTGTGTAATAAATTTAACCTTAGTTCTATTTCAAATAAATATAAAATTATAATTAGGATAATCCATTACCCATTTATAGCATAACATATGATAATGTATGATCATTCCTTTTTACATACATTTCTAAGAAATTACAAGCTTAATTAACAAAACATTTCCAAGAAAGAAAAAACTATGCAAGTAAGGTAGAAAGGGACAGAACAAGCAAATTTACAGCTTTTATGTTTTCATTTCCTCTTTTTAAAACATGAGTAACTCTACTAACTATATTTTTGTAAATTAAATATATTATCAAGATTTATGCAATCTCTGCTATTATGTGAGTAACCCGTAGATTTTACATAGTGAAGAAAAATGGTTAAATTTGAATAAATAGTTAAGAATCGAGTGACTATTTCACACAATTTTTAATCTAATTAAAGAAATTGCTGTCAGGATTTAGAAAAAGTCCCTGTGTTAAACAACTGGGAAAATTGAGCCTCAGTAGAGGCATGAACTTTAATTGCCAAGGATAAAATGCCCATTTTAATTTAATCTGTTAAGTTAATTATTATTAATGGCACAATATAATACTAAATGGATTTCTCCCCCCTCCCTTTGGCTTAGATATGAATTACTTATAAACTCGAGTGAAGCCACAGCTAAAATTTCTATTTTAGTACTTGTAAGCTTCTTCTCGAATAATAACCCCCACCTACTACAGAATCACCAATTAATATGCCAGCAAACCACTGTATAATTATGCTCACAACTTCATTCTAATCGCAGTAGTGACAGCTATTGCTAGCAGAGGATTTCACTGAATGGTTTATTTCCAAAAGAATTCCAGATGTGGTAATTTAGTGTCATTGTTTCAATGACAGGGCAAAGGTAAAAATCAAGGGGTAATTGACTTTTGACGGCTAAAAATAGTTTACTGAAATATGATCAGCAAAACAATGCGTTCATTCACTCAGTGGATATTTAGTAGAGTCTGCTATGTTTCATGGACTGCTGTAGTTTTTAAAAATAAAGCAGTGAGAAAAAAAACGAAAACACATTTAAAATCCCTGTCTTCAAGAAGCCTAATATTCAGTGCACCCTCTATGTGCAGCCCTCAGACTAAGAGGGCCACTCGGCTTTGTGGAGGAGCCAAAGTCTTACCTTCACCCTCTTTGTTTTTGTTTTTGTTCTGTTTGTTTAACTGGGCCTGAGAATTATATTGACATAAGACAGATGAACAGTATATCAACTGCAGCGCTATGGAATCAGAATCCTAACAGGCAGGGCAAGCTCTCGAGGTGACCCTTACAATAAGTACTTAAAGAACAAGAGGACTAAGAAACTTCTGGGCATGCTGTCATGAGAAGCCTGGGACCCACACTCTTGCCAGTTGTATTCCAAATGTGACCCACTGGATTTCCCTCACTCTTTCATAATCTGGGTTTACAGATCTGTTATGTCCAGAAAATAAGGGCACAAGAACTCATGGTTTATAATGATATCAATCAACCATCTATCTGTCTATCTTGTTCTAAGGGAAACCTGCTGAATAATTTCAGTTTTCTGATATACTAAACAATACTTTTAAAAATAAAGGTATGTTAAGAATAACCCGTTTATGTAGAATGGAATTGACTCAGGGCATGATACAGAACTTACATTCTAGTTTTCCGTATATCTTCACTAAAACCTAAGTTATGAGTAATTCTGAACCTCTGCCTCACCTCTTACCGTGAGCTTATAATAGAAATTGAGCAATGTAAAGGTTACGCTTAAAGGGTTCCTAGAATACCAGGTAATTGGATTGTTAGTTATCAAGCCCTTCAGGGCCATGTTGGTACAGTTTAGAAAGGTGCTGTTTCACAGAAACCCAGGTGAAACCATTTGTCTTGAAACACTGCACTGCTGGAACCCGACTGCCCTTTTAAGATAAGGCAGAACTGGGGCCTTGAAGCTATTGATGCTAGCAACTTGAGCATTCTAATTGGGTGCCTGTGTTCCTTTCTTCCATTGATACAGCGGGGTTCTGTTTATTTACATGAGTGCATAAAGCCATTTACGCTCATTTATGGCAATTGTTAGAGGGAGGCATTTGTGCAATACTGTTGATAATATTTAAATACAATTTATCTCTTATCACAGCTGACCACCACACTGGTGCAATCCTTTTATTCTTTACATTATGATCTCGCTTTTAATTCATTTGTATTCCTCTAGCTAGACTAGATTTCTTGACAGTCATTTCAAATTCCATTTAGGGAATAGCACTAAGAGGCTTCACCAAGATGAATAAGACTTCCCATCAGTATCCTGATGTGGCTTTGAATGAACGAACATATTTCCAGAGAGTTAATAACTCATGGGGTTCCTTTACGATGACACTACGCTATAAAGTTCTTGAAAAAAGTAAAACAAAGTATTTTTAATTTTACAGCGATTGCTATCTTTAACTTGATTATTTTTTTCCTTTAGGGGAATATAGTCCCCTTTGCATGGGGATGAAAACCTCCCCCTTTTTCCCCACAGATCTATTCCCTTGCCTTATATCTTGATAATGAGAATAAGTGAGAATTCTATGGAAATATATTTCTAACACCCCCAGCGTCCTAGCTAAATCTTGTTTTTGTGCCAGGGCAGAGTCAGAAACCAACAGTATCATCCGGTGAGACACTGAATAAACAACTTCAGCTTACTATGTTGTGTCTCCCGTTGGTATGTTTTGTAAAGGTTCACAACCTTTAATGTCAAAAAAAAAAAAAAAAAAAAAGGCTTCTCCTTCTCCAACCTGACATGCTCTGAGGATACCTACCTCATTTTTTTTTTTCTATCCGCAGATATGCCCATAAGGGAATCTGTGAGGATGTAGGATAGTGGGAAAAGGAGGACATAGATTATATTATGCAGGAAAAAATTAACCTAAGTTCTTTCCTTGATACATGTTCTGAATTCAGCTTGTTACATATCACATTTAAAATGTGAGGTTTTTTTTATTTATTTTTGTAGGCACAACAACCTATAATAGTCTTTTTTTCTTTTTTGAGGGCAGTGTCACTGGCCCTCATATGTGGGACCCGAACCAGGGCCGCTTGCTTCATAAGCCAGCGCTTAACCACCGTGCCACTCGGCCGGCCCCCTATAGGCACAACATATAGTAATATTCAAACAAGGTCAGAAATAAATTGTTTTTTCAATAACTAAACTTTAGCATTTTTCAAAGGAGTAGTTATTTATCATTTTAAACAAGAATACTCAATATAGTTCAGATATTCAATAGTTTTGTCCTACAGGAATGATAATTCAGCATTGTCTAACCTAATATAAATCAGATGTCTTTAGAATAATAAAAATGTTTGTATAATAATTTTGTGTGAGGGCAAAATACATCTGTAGACACTGTGGCTCTATTTGAATTAATATTTTATAAAACAAGAACCTTTTAATATGGAACCATGTATAAAAGATTTCCTATTTGTAGTTGTGCGATTAGTTCTCTAAATATATTATGTTTAATATAGATTGGATCATCATAATGTATTCAAAATATTTCAGTTTTTGAAAAGAGGCAAGCCAGCGCATAGTGGAACGGCATTTGCAATGTGCTACAAAATCTAATGGCTAATGCTGAATTTTATACTCAATGAAAAATCATTCCAAAATCAAATTGAGATATGGACTTTTCAGATAAACAAAACCAGGAAGAATTTTTTAGCAGGCAGCAGGAAAACTGTAAGGGTTTTATAGGCAGATATAAAATAGATAAGGTCTGTTATACAGAAATATAGGAGGGAATAAAGAATATCAGAAATTATAAACATGTGGGTAAATATAAAAATTTTGACTGTAAAAACTAATGTTTTCAGGTTTGATATATATGTAGATGTAAAATTAAATAAAATATAAAAGAGGGAAATAGAGTTTATATGTTCTAATATTTTAGCAGTATCAGAGAATTGAGAGTAATAATTTATTTAGGATTATAATAAATGAAGGGTGTTCTAATGTTTCCACTATAAAATTAGCATGTTATAAAGGACAAAGTGACTTACAAGTTTATAGACAGGGAAAGTAAAATAATTAAAAAATGATTAGTCCAGAGGAAGCATGAAAGGGGTAAAAGTGAAAATTAAAAGAAATTGTTAAATAGAATATTGATAGTAAAAGTTAAATCAATTATCAGAATGCATGAAAATAAAGCTCTGTTGCTTAACAGAAATGTAACACAAAAAGATGTTTATAGTTGATTTAAAAATGTATTTTATGCAAACACTAACTAAAAGAAATATGTGCCAATATATTTGACAATTTAGATAATTGCAAATGATTGGAATTTGAAATAATTTCTTTTAGAAAATGAAAAATTGCTCATGTGCATGCTAGAGAAGAAACACACACACACACACACACACACACACACACACTAACATTCTTCTATGTGTTTTGGAGAAATTTAAGATTCAGAGAAATTCTTAGGTTCAGATGACATTAGTGATTCCCCCTGTACCCCCAAACATTAAAGGAAGAAATTATACCAAACTTCAGTAAACTCTTCTCCAGATTAAAAAAGGAAGTTTTTCTTTGGGACGATTTTAACCTGAGTTTCAAATATGACATGGACATTATAAAAACAAAAATTATACATTAACTTCTAAATTTAGGTGCAACAATCCTACCATAACTATTAGCAAATAATTTATATAAATATAGCTGAAAATATTATATTGCAAGGATGAATATATTGATAAACAAGAGTATTGCAGATAAGTGGTAGAGTAATTGAATTTAAAGTGGTTTAGATTATTTTGATATGTCAGATTCAGAATTGAGATAGTGAATAAAAATAGTAAGTCAAATATGGATAATAAAATGTGTAGTAAACATAAATTAATAAAAAGAAAGTAAAACATGTACAAATGGGCACATGGAAAAATATTAAAATAAAAATGCAGGATGTGAGAGAATATATTTATATAGTACCAAACAATATGGCTACCAATTTCAAATATATCAGCAATTTTGATATATGCAGATAATACATATAGCAGTAAAACTATATTTGATGTAGTTATTATAAGCATGAATATTGATGAACGTCAAAAACATAGGTGAATGAAAAGGTAGTATCCAGAAAGATGTATTTGATTGTATACAATTTCTATGAGTTTAAATGCATGCAAGCAAGAGGACATATTTTAGAAATACTAAAATAATTTAAAATGTCAAGGAAATCCAAAATGTAATACCTTTGATTGGAAGGAAGAGAGGTATACAAGAGGCTCCAAGTGTGTTGAAAATTTGGAAAACCAAGGTATTTATTAAACAAGTTATATATCTCTTTGTATAATTTAAGTAGTAAAAAATTAATTTTAAAAACTATTATAATGGGAGACTATATTCACAAAAATACAGCCTACAAAATGTAAATATGTATAATATAAAAATGACTCCTTCTAATCAATACAAGTAGCAGACAATTCAGTAGAATGTTGGTAGCTCATATGAATAGGTGTTTCACAGATGTGGGTATTCAATAAACAGGAGAATTTGCACAAACTCACTAATTTTGGGAAGCCATTAAAAAACAAGATGTATCTTATTAATTAGCTCAGAAACTCTAAAGTGAAATACCAAGTATTAACAAACGTAATGTTTAAAAATCTCCTAAACATTTAAAAAGCAAAATAATTGTTAATTTGAAAAACAGGTTATTTTTGCTTAGGGGGAAAAAAAAGTTCTACTTTAAACATATAAATCAATAATTACAGTTTATTTTATGTTAGAAATATCTCATATATAAATACAAAAAGTATTATACAATTTTTATCAGAATGTATGAAAATCATTTGTGTATCTCCTAGTGTTAAATGTACATTATGAAATATTATATTGTAGTTAAAAGGAAAGAATTAGCACTATATTCATATGGCAAAGGGGATAAGCTTCCAGTAACATCATGCTGTGTGATAGAAATCACACACAACATATAATCACACACAACAGTGGTTCCAAAGTGATGGGGTTTGATGCTTGTTGAGGAAGAATAGATGGGCATGACATTTATTTCTTATATGAGCTTCTCACTCTTTTCTCTCTTCTTCATTTTTATGATTTGAGTTGGTGCATGCATTAGTTTATGCAGAATCCTCCTTGACCTTGGGTGGCACAGAAATACTGAGTAGAGTCCAGTGAGAGGATCATGGTATCAATAAATTTGAACTCTTTCCCAGTTACTTAAGAGAGATGGACTCTCTCATATTGTACCCTTAGACTGGTACCAACCAGCGAACTAAGAAGCACAGGACCAGGATTTGTGGAACTAGATTGGTCAGGAGTACTTGCGGTCTAGTCCTTGAGTTAAAAAAGCCAAGGGGTTCATAGATATGTGTGTTCACCAATCCATTAATAAAATATAGGAAGTATCCTTACCTCCTAACAAAAGGGTGCCTGCAGAGGGAGCAATAATAGGTAAACAGGAGATTCAGAGTTGAGAGATCCATCCATATCTTGTAAACTACCTTTGACTAATATAAAATCTCATTGCTCATTGTAGAGATAGTATTAAGCTCTTTCAGTAACTAAAGCAATGCATTGCCTAATGTTCCTTGAAGCAAAACAAGATGAGCAAAATCCTATGATGAGCACCTTTAAATGGTACATTTTTTATAGAGTATTACATAAAAAGCTTTATCTCATGTATTCTGCACAGAAGGGGGCATTTCCTCAAAGGGCCAATATTTGTGACATTTCTCATGATTATTATTGTTGTGTATGTGTGTCTCTCTTCTAAATAGACTAAATTTTTCTTGAGAATAAGGGTCTAACTTGATTAACTTTCCCAATCCTTAAATATTCTGATTACAAAGTGAATGTAGTAAAAGCCTAAAACGTTTTTTGAATTATATTCATTAAGATAATCCAGACCCTGAAGTAATAGAAATATGTATTGTTCTGAAGCTTAGCTTTTTATATGTAAATAACTTTCAAACTTCTTGACACACTATCCATTTATAGGCTTAATTATTTATGTTTCGAGTAATTGGGATTAACCTTTTATGACACATATAATCAGCAAAAGTAAGTTATAAACCACTATATAATTATTCCATTAACTTATTTGAATTGATTTAAAAATATATGTTCATGGTATACAAGTGTGTACAGATTCATATTTTTAAACTTCAATCCCAGATTTTTAGTGTGGCTATAATAAATAAATTAATATACATTTTCTATAGGGATATATCAAAAATAATAATAATAATATCACCATTATAATAAATCAGGTGCTATATGTCAGGCACGCTTCCAAGCCCTTTATAAACATCATAATTAATGTCAGGTCACAGGGACCTCTCTGGCCTACCCTCTTCAGACTATCTTTCAAACCAGGAAGGAATAGATGTGAGTTTACGAATTTTAGGACAGAATTATGTACTCCCATCACCTGGACATCTGGTATCCAAACCATATGGATTATTTTAAATAAACAAAAAAATTTGCATTTCCGATGTGCATCAGCAGATTGAAGTATGAATCATTCACAATTAAAATGTTCATAAACCTCACTTAAGACATAGAAAGACTCTTTAATTATTTACCTGGCTAATTATTCTTGATTTTCCAATCCGCATACCTAGGAGAAGTTAACATCCCTTATAGTCTCAGCTATATCGCAGGCCCTGAAACAAATCCCTTTGCTAATCCTACGAGATTTCATTGTTCTACTTCAGATGACTGACATTTTAGCATTTGGAACTGGTGTTCTAATTTCTGTTACTATATTAAGTTTTGTAAGAACAACAACAAAAATCATTTTAGTTCTCTGTAGAAATACTTTCACTCCGGTGAATTAATCTTACATTTTCAATATCTACATGCTTCCATTAAAGAAAATAGCTAATTGTTTTGTAAAACATAATGGAGAACATTGCCTGTTATATCCCCTGTGCCCTTTATATAAGAAGTATGCCCTGTGTGTCCCTTACATAAGAATCACAAAGTAAAATTTGCTGGTATTCAGAGCTGAATTGTGTGTTTCACAATATTATTGAATAATGTAGGCTGAATATAATAAGGTATGTACATCTCCCCATAACAAAACATTTATATTTTTTTATTTATTCACTGACTTTGTAAACAGTAGTTACTACATAGTAGTTCCTACTGTGTGCCAGGAATTGTACTAGTCAATGGGTGTAAAGCAGTTGGAAAATAACAGATACCAATCATTCTATCATAAATATGGTGGAGTATAGTACCAAAAAATAAACTGTGCAAGTTATGCATGTGAATAAAAACTCATAAAGGTATAAAATAAGATCATAGAGCCTAGGTATTCATGATAGTCTTGTTAGTTAGAGAAGCTCTAGTTAGGAGTGGGCTCTTGATTTAGTAGTCAGAGCAGATATCTGAAGAATAGAGGTTAGTTAAGTAGGGAAAGGACTGAAAGGTTAGAGAACACATTAGAAGGGAACATCCTCTAAGTAGAAGACAGAGTATATGAAAAAGGAACATAAAGTTTCTGGGAGAATTGATGAAATATTATTGTGTTTTAAACTGTGATATACAGGTTTTCCAAGAGACCAGTTAAAAGCTAAGTTGATAATAACGATGTGGAGAGGGTGTAATGGCAGCTGGAACTAGTGTGGTGACAGTGGAAAGGAAAAGAAAGGTGATTTTAGTAGCATTGGGTTATGACAGTGATAAGAATGACATAATATGTGAGGCCAAGTAAGTGTAACTTCTCAGTATTTGTAGTATTTGTAAAGGTGAAAAGTATCAATCACTGAGATAAACATTGGAGGAGATACAGTTAATTTTCTGTGGGTGGGAGAAGATATGCAGAAGAGAGCCTGGATTTATATGGAGTATGTTCAGTGTGAGGTAACTTTGGCCTTTATTTATTTAACATGTTTCATATTCTACCTAGCACCAAGAAAAGTTTAGTTCCTTTAGGCATTACATAGACCGTTTCAGATATGAATCTGGAGCTCAGTGAAGAAGTTTAACAATAAATTTTTAATTCATTGTCATATAGGTGACATGTAGATTACCATGGAAACTATTCACATAGATGAGGTGAGGTTGAGAAGAGAAAATACATAGCCCTGAATCTTGAGGAACTCACTCCAGAGCTCAGAGAGATAGAGGTGACGATCTAGAAAAAGAAATCAAGAAGCTTGAGCAACATACAGCAGAGTACAATAAAGAAAACTTGGGTGGCATCATCCAAGGAAAATGTTTTGAAAAGAAAGTAATCCACAGGACAATTAAGAAACCTAAAAATATGCTTTCAAATTAACCTCCAGAAGATCCTGACTAATTAACGTACGTCCTGTTTTGATAGACTAATTGGGGCACAGTTTGAATTGGGCGAGAAATGAAAAAAAGAAGCGAGGAAGTAGAGAAAATGTATGCCAAGCCCTGTAAAGAAATTTCATCGTGAAGAAAGAAATAATCATGTGGCAGTTTATGGAGGTTATACACAATCCAGTCAGTAGATTATTTTAAAGGTGATATGACTTGAACATGCCTCATTGCCAGCTGAAAGGTGTTATTATGAAGTAATTGACAAAATAGATTGCTAGGATTCCTGTCAAGGAGGGTGGAGACGACCATAGCCGAGGTGACTACATGGACAGTGCTAATGCTCAGTTTTACTCCAGTAGTCCAGATGACCTTGTTTGGAAATGGAGAAAGCAGATGGCCAAGCTTTAGAATTTGCCTCATGGGTGCTATGAGAATTTTTTAAGAAAGTAAATGAGGTTTAGGGTATTGGCATGAGAGTTATTAAAATAATGAACCATGGAACACAGGCCATACATGGAGGTGAAAAAAAAACATGAGGACAATGAATGGAAACAAGGGAAAGTAGAAAAGTGAAAATTCACATGAGGTCCAAGAATGGTCAAATGGAAAGAATTCACAAGTGAGCTGAGAAGGCTGGTCCAGAGAGCACTATGATGAGATGCGAAGATGGGTGGTGGGAGCACTATTGGTTAGAACAAGAAAGATCAAGCTTATGATGTTGGTGTATGTGGCTGAGGAAGGAGAAGGGAAAAGAGAAAAAAATGGAAGTGAGGACATTAAAGAACAAAGAGCCTGACCATTGGAATGGTCGTCTATATGGAAACTGGGTTCACCTAGAACATTGGCAATCATTGGGGTGGAGAAGTTACTAAAGTTAGATGCTGCCAGGTTATTGATAATAGCACAAAGAGGAATGTCAGGTGAGATAGCCTGAGGTCATATGTCTCAAATGCAGTTTCCACAAGAAGTGTAGTGAGTACACAGTGGGACAGACAGAAAGAACATCAAGCATAGCAAACACAGTTGAAGTGCATGGGGCAGAGGCGAGAGAACAGTCACTGCAGAATAGGGCTGCAGGTACAGTTGTGACCTGAACCACTAACAAAACACTGATACAGCTTAGGAAATGGTCCCATAGGGTAGAGAGAAAACCATTCTAAAGTTTGGGTGGGGGGCAGTAGGTTTACAGAATTAATCTTACTGAAATGAAGTTTTACTAGATGATAGATTTCAAGGGTAAGATATGGGGAGGGTAAGGGATTTTGAGTGAAGACAATAAATGATTTTCAGTGCAGACTTTTTTTGCATTTTGCTGAGTGCATACAATTTAAATAGAGGTTACCGCCTGTTTTACTTTCCACAAAAGTCTGCACGTACAATAGGCTCATATCTCCTACCCAGTCTTTTAACTTTGACAAAATATCAACTAGGGTGATCAGGTTTTTGCTTTTGTTTGTTTGTTTGTTTCTAGTTTTGTTTTTTTCCTCAAGCTGACAGAGGTTAAAATGATTGATCACCATGGTAATAATCCATATCCACTGACTACAAACATACTTCCTCCTCCACTATTTCAAATACTGTTGATTTTTTTATGAATACATCAGAGACTCTGTTAGGGTTCTGTAAGATGAGTAAGTTAAAACACAAATTGATTTATTTGTGCATATTCATGATCATTTCTCATTACTGGAGGCTGCCCATCATGATATTTTCAAACACATCCACTCGAAACATTTGGTATTTGCATAGTGTTCATCATGAAAGCATTCACATTGTGATAGAAGGCAAAATAAGAACAATCAGTTCATTGTTTTAACATTATCATCCATCAATTTATGTTAATTTCAAAAGACATTAAACAGTATCTTATGTATCTGAAAAATCTGTATAAGGTTGTAAATTTAATTTGTCAGTGAGCATTTCTACATTAATTAAATATGCACAGGTTTTTAAAATAGAGATTAAACTATGAAAGATCAAGCTATTTACAATCTAATTAGCTCAAAAATTGGATGGGTAATATAAATGCATAATTAATCTGGTTTGACTATGACAGACTTGAAACGGAGATTATGAAACTAGTAACAGAAAAAAAAACCATTAAAAAAAAAAAACACACTTTGTAATAAAAACCAAAGTAAGAGAACTTTCATTAGACATCTTTAATTCTTCCATACCCTATTTTGTGGAAAATTTCATGTAATATATTAGTAAATAAATATAGGACAAAACATGAAAGTATTTTATTTCCAACAGAATTCCTAAAAAATTCTTGTTGCAAAATAGTTATAAGTAGATAAATTATAACACATTTACTTTTCTACTTTTATTTTTACTTGTAAATAATTTCAAATATAATAATTATAAGAACATTATAAAGAATAACCATTAACCCTTTATTCATGGTGAACTATTGTTGACATATTTACCTCATGTGGCTTATTCTTTACTCTTATTCTTTTTTTCATGATTTTTTTTTCTATGAACAATCTAAAAGTAATATATATATATATATATATATATATATATATATATATATATAATTTCCCTTTATCCCTAATACTTCAGAATGTATTTTATAAGAATACGAATATTCTTTCATATGACTACAAAGCAATTATGATCATCGGTATAGTTAATATCGATATAATAGTTTTATCTAAATTGCTCTCTGTATTCCATTTGTTGATTGATCTAATTTTCCTTTGTAGCAATTCTTTTTTCTTTTGTATATGATCTAGTCTAGGACCAAGTATTACATCGAGTTATTGTTTCTCTTTAGTCTCACTAAATGGAACAAATTGTCAGTTTTTCTTTACATTTTATGAATTGATCTTATTGGCACTTACCTCATTTTTTTGTTTGTTTTGTTTTAACTTTCATTTTAAAACAAAACTTTTTTGAGTTTGTCTGATGCTTCCTTATTTTTAGATTCACATTTTATATTCCTAGTTTGAATACTTTATAAGTAATATGGTGTCCTTCACAGGGTATCATATCCAGGCACATGATGTCCATCTACCCCTCATTAATGGTGTTAATTTTTGTCACACTCTCAAGGTGTTATCTGATATGTTCATTATAAACATGGATCTCAGACTATGTGCTAGTGCGCCCTAGAGTCCCAAAATGAATATACGTGGTGCCCTAAGATGCTTTTAATTTTCCAGGGAAACAAAATGATGTTTGACATTTGCCAGAAACTGTGTGCATGCACTATTAGCTTGTGGAGGCCTCACAGTTATATTAGATCATGCTATGTTCTTTCAAAGATATTATAGCTTAATGACTGAGGTGTTTAGTGTTCACTGTGATGAAAACAAGTCTACACAAAAAGCAATGTAGAGGGTCATGGAGTTCAATGTGATTCCATATTTGGAAATTCATTTAGTTCCCAAAGGTGAACATATCTTACTAGATTATTTAAGAATCATTCTTTGTTTCTCTCAACATATGTATACATTTTTCAAATGGTTATTAAGTCTTTTGCATATAAATATTATTAAGTTTTATAAATTTTATTATTGAACAAATATAACTGTTTGCCATTTCTTTTGGCCTATTAGAACTATTAAAAATTACTCAGACACTGCACTGAATTTAGGAAACTTTACTCAATTTTTCAGTGTAGTTAATACACAGTCTATGCTGAGACACTTGAAGATACTTTAATCTTTAATTTTCAGTATTTAATCTATGTTGAGACACTTACAGATCCTCACCAACACCCATTACCCCAAATTAATCAATTAGTGAAGATTATTACCTGTTAAATCTTCAATATGATGATTACAAAATGATCATTTCTATTTCTGTCATTCCCTCCAAATTGAACAGTCAACTCTTGACTCTACTGAAAGCAAGAGGCCACTTTTTCTTCCTATCCATTTATCTATCTATCCATCCAGCCATCTATCTAGCTTTTTTTATAGATATAGCCTCCAAAATTTAAAATTTATCTCAGAGTTTATGATTCATTACTCTTCTTGTTGATCATTTATTTTCTCAATCAGATTGTCCTAGGTTTGGCCACTGTAAAAGGTAGTACCTCTCTGTCCTTGTGATATGCACCCATTTTTTTTTTTTTTGCACTTTTTTACTTTCTGGCATGGCAAGATGTCCTAACCTCATCTTGTGCTTCCCTGAACGAGCCATAGAATTAATTTTTTTCTCCAAAGAATCTAACTTGTGTATTGCATATATATATGCCTATATAATTTAGAAATCATCAGTCCATATCAATACCTCCAGTTTTCAACAGGCCAACTATTTTCTTCCTTTATTCCTTTCAATTGTTGTTATCATTTGATGAATACATTAGATCAATGCTTTATCAGTGTTTCATCCATACTACAGCTACATGTGCTCATGAGTGGTTTTTGTATAGGGATTTTTATTATAAGTCAAATATTGGGGATGCCAAAAAATGTATATACATGATTTGTATTCATCTTTTGTTATCTATATATAGAGTATTACAATTTTAATACAGTTTTTTTCCTTTCTTAAAATGTGTATACATTTTTTGGCACCTTCTGTATATATTTTTTTCAATATATTTATCATCTTCATTAAAAAATATGATTAAGATCAAAATAATTATCTTTGGTAACTTAATGGAGCTTAATGAGGTAAACTTTTGAATTTCATCCATGACAAAATATATGGGACTTGATGTTGAGTACACAGATGAAATATTCTGGTTTATAACTTTTATTCACTCAAAACTGGGCAGGCCATCCAAGACAGTTACTGGGAATGGCACTTAATTTTCATTGCAGGAACTATTTTTCCCTCCTTCATTTCATACTATGACAAAAAAGAGAGACATGATGAGTTAACTTTCTCTTTTGTGTCTTCACAACTCTGATAAAGAAACACACACATACACATACACACACACACAGTAAATAGTCATCTGTTTCCACATGTCTGTGATTTCTTTTTCCCTCTCCTTCCCCATTCCTGTTTGGAATTATATATTCCAGGCTTAGAACATATTACAAGTATTTGTCTCCCTCTTTCTCGCCTGCTCTCACTCTGCCTTCCTACTTCTTTCACAGTCCCATTCAAGTTGAAAGAGCTGCAATAGCAAGCGACAATTAGTCTCTCACATCAGCTGCTTCATCATTACAGAGCAGTGACTGTGTTTCTTTGTCCAGATGATCCACCCGGTGCCCGTCAGCTCATCTGTGCAAACGCTGTGCAGTCCTCAGTAGCCAGTTCTCAGTGGGCAGCCACAGTCTGTACTGAAATAATTATATCTCTTTCCCCTGATTTAAATGTTTCTGTGTATAATAATCTGAAACTATTTTTCTTTTTGCTATTTTTAGATTAGGGTGACTCAAGATTTAAAGGAGGAAGTGGTGTTCATTTGTATTTTAAACTTGTAAAATATGTTTGATATGTGGAGCCATTATATTTTATGCATTACAATACCTCCTCGCCCTCAGTGACACCAAAACCACTACAACTTTTCCTGTGTATGGCTGTAAGATATTCATGAATTTATTCACGGGACGTTGCTCTGTATAGTCAGGTTCTATTCCAGCCACTGGGATTTCAACATTAAACAAGATAAAGCTCTCTGTTAAAGGAACTTGCATTCTGGTGGAACTGAAAAATAGTAACCAAGTTAAATAAATAACTGGTGAGGTTTCAGTAACAAGCCCTATAAAGAAAATAAATAGCACTTATTAACAAATGAAATAAAAAGGATCTAAAGAATGAGGATTATTATGTAGTGTCTTCAGGAAAACTCTTTCTGTGAAGGTGATAGTTGAGTTATACAGCCAAACAAAGAAGTTTAATATGTTTAACTTGGAGAAGAAAATAAAAAAATAAATAAATAAAAATGCAAATCTCTCAGCTAGCTGCTCAGCTGGCTCAAGGGAAAGGAAAACCAGCGTGAAAAAGGCACAGAGCTGAGATAATAGGAAAAATAAGCTTAGGAGAGTCAAGGGTTAGATGCTAACAGCCTTGCAATGGGGTAGACAAAAGTGCCGTTTCGTGCGATGGTGACTGTTGGGGTAGCTATGAAGTTAGCGAAGGGTCATTAGCAATAGTAACTGAATGTCGTCAGATACAATGAAACAGAAATAGAGAAAATCTTCTCTACCAAATACAGATTATAAGACATTTAGAAATATTCAAATATACTATCACCTAGCCATCTTATTATGATAATACTACTGACATATATGGGTGAGACCTAAATATCATGAAACCCTCACAGTCAGGTAGGCTTGTCTGAGTGTCTTACCTATAGCTCCTCAGGAAAGTAATTATATATCTACACAAGCCAAAATACGTACATGAAATGAAAATACCAGTTTGTTAAATTTTAAGAAATGATACCATATTAATATACAAAGATATAATCTTAATGTATAATATGAAATGTATATATATATATATATATATATATATATTCAAACTGTTTATGTGCAAAGGCAATTTTAGAACTTTTTTCTATAATAATGTATAGGATGACTTTGATTTATAAGGTCTCACCCATGTATGTCAGTAGTAGTATCATAAGCCTTTAGAATTTCCAAAAACAGAATTTCAGAAAGCAACTTGCATTGATATGACACTTATGGAATAAACATTTATTCCATAATTAAAATATTATGTGGAAACATCTTTTAAGCAGTGATGAAGGTACTGCTAACAAAATTGAATTTATTTTAATCTAATTGCATATAATACTATGAAGCTATTATTTCAGTAAGCCACAATCAAACTTTACTTAGTTAAAGCTCTGTAAATTCTTCAAAGGTAAACGTATGAAGTTTCTGATGATTCATGAAAACTCTAAAGAAAAGGCAAGCATATTTCAGAAATAGTGCGCCTTTTAAAGCAAACAGTGCCATCCAAGGAAAAGAACATTGATATTTCCATGTTGAAAAATGGGGCATGATATTTTTATTTAGAGGCAAGATAAAATACCAAACTATTTACAGAAGTTTTAGGACAGTTTACATGTTACTAAATTTTTTAGATAAAATATAATTGTGTATGTTCAGATATACCTTGAGGGTTCAGCTGGATGGTGACTAATCAAAAGAGGCTTGTTGAAATGAGTGGTCCCTGAGCCACTCTTCAAAGTCAGGTAAGATTTAGACATAGAAAGATTTAGAAAAGGCCACATCTGTAGAGAGTTTAGCATGATTAAAGCCATGGAAACAGAAAATTGGGAGAATATACAGAGAAAAATCAAGCCAGCCATTCTTTGTGATCATTGCTTTATGACATCCTTAAAAGAAGTCTGGCTGGGGCACCATTAGAAGAAGTACGTGAGAGTCATACCTGAAGACTTTGAAAAATAAAATTAATCCTTACTCCCTCCCTCACTCCTTACCTCCTTTTCCCCTTCACTCGCTTTTTATTACCCCCTTCCTTCTCTAATTTTCTCCCATGTATCTGATTATTTAGACTATCATAATGTTCTATTATAGGCATAATGTTTAGCAATGTTGTTTTCCTGTAATTAGAGTTCTTTCTTAATTGTGGTATAAGCAGTTTCTTATATTTGCTTACGAATCCATTTGCTGGTGTAAACAAATAAATTCATTGGTTTGTTTTATTCTCCCAGGGATTGAGCAGAGGCTTAAGTCAAATTGAGGATGATCTGTATTGCGAGGCACCCATGCCCCAAATTGAAATTAATCAGAGACTCTTCATATCAGGGGAATCTAAGGCACAAGGGTTATAGTTATGCTAATTTTTGTTAATGTGACTGGAAGGCATCAGAGCATAGTGGAATCACAGAGCAGTCTTGGGGTCTTAAGAATAGAATTCATTTCTCAGCTTCACCAAAGGAATCTTAAGTATTACACAAAACTAAAATTTTCTTTTGTCACTTAACAATATATTGTGAACATCTTTTCAGGTTGGCAATTGTATTTAATTCGTTCATTTCAACTGCTGCTTTGGATTTCATTGTGTATTAGCATGGGGCATAGAAAACATATTATCTGTTGTCTACCTATGTGTACCTAAATTGTTTTTAATATCTTACTATTTATTATAAATCATCATGTGATGAACATCCATTCATGTACTTCCTTTAGCATGTATCTGAATATATATGTATTTACATTTAAATTTATTATTGAAAATTATTCTGAAATAAGTTGTATCAATTTATTATCCTAACATTTGAAGTCAAGGGCCTGGGAATTTGTACAATATTAATTTTACTTATATTTCTATTGTTTGGTTTTTTTTTGGCCCCTTTTTCAATATCTACCTTCGATTGTTTATTGAAGAGAGGTGACTAGAGAAAGACCACCTGTAATATAATTAACATATGCATTAATATCTACAAAACACATTTATGCCTTGTTTTGATGTGGGTGCATATATTTTATAATTCTTGCAATAAGTGTGTATAATATCATATTAATTTACCATAATTTGTTAAAATATCCTACTATATTTGGATATTGGAATTAAGTCTAATTTAATATATATGGAAATTATTAATAGACTAATTCTCCCCAATCATTTTTCTTATGTGTGTATCCCATATATTTTCAGAATATAATCAATACAAAACTTGAGAATATTTTTCAGCCATATAAAGTAATAAAGTGTTGCCATTTGTCACAACATAGACCTTAAGAAAAATATGCTACATGAAAAAAGTCAGAAAAAACAAAGATGGATGCTGTATGATCTCACTTATGTGCGGAATCTAAAAAACAAACAAACAAAAAAACAGATACAGAGAACAGATTGGTGGTTGCCAGAGGCAGGAGATGGGGTGGACTAAATGGGTGAAGGGAGTCAAAAGGTACAAAATCCAGTCATAAAATAAATAAACTATAGCAATATAAGGTACAGCATGTTGATTATAGTTGATAATACTATATTGTATTGAAAGTTGCTAAGAGAGTAAATCTTAAAAGATTTCATCACAAGAAAAAATAATTCTGGAACTAGGTATGATGATGGATGTAAACTTTACTTACTTATATTGTGGTCATTTCACAATATATACAAATATGGAATCATTATGTCATACACTTGAAACTAATATAATGTTCTATGTCAATTATACCTCAGTAAGATTAGAACTTAAAAGAGCATTATTATTATATTTATTTATCTATTTTTTAGTTATATATTTTTTAAAGATTTCATTGGGGAATTGGGGGAGGGAACAGCATTGGGGAATCGGAGAAGGGGAACAGACAAGTTGCTGTCTTTTTGTTCTTCAGTCTAGCTGTAGAGGATGTTGCTTCACTGGCCCATGTTGGTATTGTGATCACTGCACTCTTCCCGGATGAGGCAGATTGATCACCGGCCATTGGACAGCCACGCAAGACAGCTCACACTAACTGCAGACCACTCACTCTGGCTGCCGGCCATGCACAGTAGCTGGTGAGCCCACTGCAGCCCCACTGCAGCCTACTCCATCGCTGGTGACTCAGCAGCCCAGCTCCAGGTCGAGCTGTTGTTCACCATCTTAGCTGTAGAGGGAGCAGCATCACTCAGCCTTGCTGCTGAGTTCGCATTCCCAAGCCAATTCTTAACCAACTCGCCACTCAACCGGCCCCAGAGCACTATTATTTTAAATATGCATTTTCCTTTCTAATCAAAACTATCAAATGATATTTATGATCCAAATTTTAGGCAATTGATAATAAAAATGATGCATTTCATTTAATCTTCACAACAAGTCTATAAAAATTAATACAAAAAGATCTGTATTAAAAGCATGTTATATAAATAAACATACATTATAATTCAGTACAAAAGTATGTCCGAGTCACAAAGACCGGTATAGTTATCCACCGATTCACTTAAGTCACAGATACAGACTGTCACACAGGACAGAGTCACATACTCTGCCTGTCCTGTTTCCCCAGAGCAAGATAATGAGCCAGGATACACTGCACTGTAAAGCTGCTACTGTCTGCTCTGGTGCATCCAACATTCAACCTGATTGCCTGGGACTTATGCTGTTTTGGGCTTTTGATAATATGAATATTATACTTGATTACAGTTCACCCCATATCTAATCACTCCCCAAGAATTTTCATTTCTACTTCGTAAGCCTCCCTATAGTATGTTTCTTTCCCTCTATCTTTAAATAAATGTTCACATAAAAGTTCTAAATAGGACAATAGTCTTTCCCTTTCAGAATGCTAAAATACTCATAAATTCCAAACTCCTAACTCAAAGCTGTTGTAAATATTTGAAGGCCTCCACAGTTCTTAAGGCAAAGTCCAAGTTGGTTTACATTTCAAAAAGTATTTTTTTATATTGTGTCGTGGAGCCAACATACCTAGGTTGAAATCTTGGCTTTAAGATTTCTAAGTTTTTGGTTGGAGCAAAATATTTAATGGCGCTTTCAGTTTTCGTCCATAAAACAGGTATTATAAATGACACTATTTCAAAAATTTTGGGACAATTCTGGCGCATATCAAGTTTTCAACAAATGTAACCTTTCTCCATAATCTCTATCACTGTCAGCCATCATCGTTACCATCATTAAACATGTCCCCAGAATTACAAAATGGTCCCTGCCCGATAGTATGTTCATCTGCTGCTATCTACAAATGGAAGTAGAGACTCCAATATTATCATATTACCACCCACATAATCTCATTCTGGTTTCAAGTGCTGAGCTATCAGAACTCTCGCTTTATTACAGCGGGGCACTTGAGGTAGAAAATCCAGTTTAATTTGCAGCTCTGCCACTCTCATGACAAATTTCAGTGCCTGGTTGTTAACATGTCAGCTGTATTGCTGCAGGAGATGGACATATCTTTATATTATAGCTGCCACCAAGCCCTTCAGCTTTCACAGCATGCTGTACAGGACAGCTGGCTAACTTGGGCATGCCGTTCTCTGTTCAAGACTTCTAATTGAGTCAGATTAGTCAGATCTACACCACTCTTACACATTACCCTCTTTTTATTCAACTCCTGGAGCTTCTGTGGAAGCTTGCCCTTTCACCTGCGTCTCTCCCCTGTCCTCTGCATGTGATGCGGTAGCATGCTAGGCGTGCTCACCACCTCACTGAGGATCAGCTCTTGTTTCAGCCTAATGTAGGAAAGGTCGAGCTTGGAGGAACATTCTTAGATTCTCTTTTCTGTGGCACGCTTATTTTTTAATTACATTTTTATTTTATGGATGAAGAACACTGAGCCCTGAAATGGCACAACCTGGTTAGTTTCTAGATTGCTGGAGCCGGGAATGGGATGCAGTATCCCGGTTTTCAGAGAGCACATCTTGGAAGCTGGAGTGTAGAACCCAGGGAACAGGGACCACAGGCAGACATCCAGACATAGGTGCGAGGACTGGCTCACATGCTCTTAATTACACGTTCCTTCACTTGGAGGACTTACAGGAGAGGAAATAAAGAGTGTTGAGATAGGATCATATTTAGAATGTAATGTGGGGAGAAAATTATGAAGTGGTAGCTTCAGTAAGGTTTGGATTAACATGAGTATATCAGGAGTTTGTGAAGGAGAACTGATAAAAAAATAAAATGAACATATGAGTATGATTAAAATGCTAAGGTCCATGTTGTTGGGTGAATGACACCTGTGAGCATCCCATTGGCTGTGTATTATGTCTGGGAGCAAAACAGAAGGTGAGGTTTGACTTTGTACCTACAAATTCATAGCACACATCTTCTATAAGCCTTTTCTCTAAGGTTACAGAGAATGAAAATATTAATGATGAGGTCCTAAAAGCATAAGAAATAGGGGAAAAGGTAAAAGAATATAGCCACTTATTAATCAGCCAAAATACTGTCTTTATACAGATTTATGTTTTTTTAAGACTGTTTCCAGAGCAGATGTAAGTTTCCTAAAAATAAAGAGGAAGGTACAAAGATTTTCTATATACATGCTGGCCCCCACATACAAATGCTGGTTTGTTGATACAGTTGGTGATAGAAGGATAGATGATTAGATGATTGTTGAATATTTGTTTATATTTTCACAATTATGAGGCAAAAGCACCTGGAAAGAGTAAGGAGGGTTTAAGGTGTATTGGAGTATTGAAGATAGAAAAGAGATGTGAAAAGTCATGACACATGTTTACAATAGATGGCACTAGTTCATTTTTGGAAGTACTAGAGTCATTCACATCTATGTTATTGTTATGTCATTTGACAGCTGACAGTTCTAGCTTCATTCTAAAATAAATTAAGCAATTTGGTGGAGTTTTGGAGATTTTACAACAAGTTGAAGATGGAAGACCAAACTGTGCATTTTTGCCATATTTTACTGTTTTATTTCCATAAAGGGAAGAATGTACCTCAAGCTTGTGAAAAGTTACATAAAGTTTATGATGACAATGCTCTACAAGAATGTCAGTGCCAACGATGGTTCACAAAATTCTGTGCTGGTGATTTTGATCTCAGCAACACTCCTCGGTCATGGACACCCACTGAGATTGATGATGACAAAATAAAGGCATTGATTGAGTCAAACCCACATTACACTACACGAGAGATTACAGAAACATTGAACATCCATTATTCAAGTGTTCAGGGCCACCTGAAGAAGCTGGGATACATAAGCAAGCTTGATAGTTGGGTTCCGCATGAACTCAAAGAAGTTCATTTGACATCATGCATATACCTCTGTGATATGCTCATTAAACATGAGGAAAATGAAGCGACTCATAACTGGTGATGAGAAGTGTATTGTTTACAACAATGTAGTCCACAAACAGTCTTGGTCCCGACATGATGATTTGCCTTAAACGACATTGAAAGCAGACATTCAACAGAAGAAGGTTATGCTCTCAGTGTGGTGGGATTTTAAAGGTATTGTGTTTTTCGACCTCCTTCCAAGGAACTGAACAGTCAATTCGAATGTGTACTCTTGGCAACTGGATAGTTTGAACGAATCCTTCATCCAGAAACATCCAGAGCTTGTTCATTGTAAAGGAGTTGTGTTCCATCGCGACAATGCGAGACCACACACAAATTTGATCACCCATTAAAAATTATTGGAGCTTTGATAATTATTGGAGCCACTCCCACCATACTCGCCTGACCTTGGGCCATCAGACTTCCACTTATTTTGCTCTCTTCAAAGCTCCTTAGATTGTATAACGTTCAATTCAGATGAGGCTGTAAATCAGCACCTCATTCAGTTTTTCACCAATAGAGGTCCTTCTATGAACGAGAAATTATGAAGCTCACTGAAAGAAGGCAAAAGGTTGTTGAACAAAACGGGCAATATATCATTGATTGAATTTTGTTCTTTCTATAAATAAATGACTTTGAAAAACATAGACAAAATACGTCATGACTTTTCCAAAGACCCAATAAAATCGTCTTGCCAGAAATAAATATATATATATATATATATATATATATATATTTTATTGGGAAATTGGAGGAGGGGAACAGACAAGTTGCTGTCCCCTCGTTCCCCAGTCTAGCTGTGGAGTACGTTGCTTCACTGACCCACGTTGGCATCATCATTGTGCTCCTCCCGGATGAGGCAGATCAGTCAGCTGCCTTTGGATGGTCACTCACTGCGGCTCTTGGCCACTCACGCCAGCTGCCGGCCACTCACTGTAGCCTATGGCAGCCCACTGCAGCAGGGGCTGCAGCTTACACCATCGCTGGGGCTCGTGCAGTCCAGCTCCAAGTGAAGCTGTTGTTAGCTGTAGAGGGCAGCGTCACCGGCTCTCATATGTAGGATCCGAACCAGGGCCGCTGGCGTCCCAAGCCAGCTCTTAACCAGTGCGCCACTCAGCCAGCCCCAGGAATACATTTAAGATTATGGAATATGATATCTATTCGTGAAATTAAAATGGATCTATCAATGCCATTACCTTCAGAAACAAGCTAAAGCTTCTGCACATACATCAAAACTATTTTTAAGCAACTCATGAAAATGTAAAAATATTGGGGCGGGGGAGAGAAAGAGAGAGAAACAGATTTCTCAAGTTTTTTTGGTGCATTCTTTTGTAGAAAATTTAGCATTATACTCATGTCTTTTCCTGATGTGCTAATTGTGCTGTCATGCTATTTGAAGTTTTTAATTGTGGTGAGATGAAATAAAATCTACTAAAATAAAATAAAAAAAGCCAGTTTCTTGCTAATCTGGACTGGAATATTTCATTACGTTTTCTTTTGTAATTGATTTTTTTCTTAAGGAGTGAGTTTATGAACTCTAACCCTAAGCCACAGGTATATGCACTTTAAAAACAAACAAACAAACAAAAATTAATTTGTATTTCCCAAGGAGACCTGTGGAAATTGCTTTAAAAATAGTTTTCTAATATTACATACTTCCACACATGGAGGATATTGGGTATTTTCTTTTCCATTTATTTATCTCTATTATATTTGAATGAAAATTTTTTGTTTTTTGTTTTGTTTTGTTTTGTTTTGTTTTGGTTTTGAAGGCAGTGTCACTGGCCCTCATATGTGGGACTGAACCGGGACCGCTTGCTTCCCAAGCCAGTGCTTAACCACCGCGCCACTCTGCCAGCCCATGAAAATTATTTTTATATGCTTTTATGTTAAGTAAATTTATATAGTTTACATAAACTTATTACTTTAATGAATAAGATCTTCGAAATAGCCATTAAATCTTCTTTTAGTCAATAAACCTTGAGTTATACAGAAGAGGCTGAAATATTTTGAATTTTAGATAAATGCTAAAATTTAAATTATTTTATAAAATAACGTCAGTAACTAATATATAAGAATTATTTTCCACACTCTTTCCTACTCTGTCCATATAAAATAAGCTCACCAAATTGATTTTTAACAATATTTATTTTTTATATTAAGAATGGTTCTTAATTTCTTAAAATACAAAGATATCTTTTAAAAGATTTTTCTGAATAAAGTGATAAAGAGTGTGAACAAGAAAACATGATATGCTTTAGTAGTCAGGAGTGTAATTCCCCAGTCTCTTCAATTTGTCCCTGTCTTCTCTCCTCACTGTACTACTCACCTCACTTAAAAAAAAAAAAAAAAAAAAAAAAAAAAAAAATATATATATATATATATATATATATATACACACACACACACACACACACACACACACACACACACACACACACTGAACTAATTTAGGGAGCATAATCTAAGGTTTTGATGTTAAATATACAACGAGCATATTTGCATTGCCATTACTACCACAATCTAGAAGAAACTTGAAATCAGCACTCAATTGCAGTCAGTAGGTAACCAGTTCAAAATGGCAAATAATTAATGAGGAGGATTCTTTGACAAGGGATATTTACATAAGGTGGTAAAGAACATAATTGTCTTGCTGTTATTTAAGACATTGTTAGTTGATTCTATCAGGTGATTTGAATATACTAAACTTGAAAGTTGCTTTTAAAATAATTATTTTAACGTGCCAAAACTTTACCTCTTTGTAAACTTGTACAGTGAGCTTTGTCTATATGTCAGCATAAATGACAAAGTCAAGTGAATAATATGAGAAAAAAATATATTGATTAGTATCCAGGACAGTGAGACTGTTATTGGAATCTATATAAATCATCTCCTATTAAACCTCTGTATGTCTCGGAGCTATCGTCAGTTTGATAAAAGTTAATTTGGAGAAAAGGCATTTTCTATATGTCCTTTATGGTATAACTGTTAGTCTATGTGTATTCATCACAAAATAATAATGACAATGTTTTGAATATGTAAAAATCCATGAATAATTAATTTTGGTCTTAGCTTTTTATAGTATCTTAAAATTAGGAACATGTAATTTATTTTTCCTGATCTTTTTTGGGAATCTTCCTTATGGTGTGCATGGTCTGTCTAATCCATATATCACATATTTTCAAATGTATTTTATACCTTTTGAATAATTTAATGATGAAAGTTGATCATTCACCAAAATTATTCTTCTGTTAGAAAGATATTCATTTTTTAGCATTCCTATGAAATTAACCACTATGCATGCATAAACTTTAGCTCACTCTCAATTAAAAGTTTTAAATATACATTCATTATTTGATAAAGCAGTCATATAGCAAAGTTATTGTCAATGAGTCCCAAGAGGAAATCTCATGAAACAAAAAGTGGTTTCTGGTAGATATTCAATTTCCTGGAAACAGAGGCATGCTTAAAAATATTCCAGATTCCCAGTTTTTTTAACCTATTCTTCCTCCTTATTTTCTGAAGATACTTGTAAGTTGCTTATCCTGGAGATGGGCAATCCAAAAGGCAAAATTAAAGCAACACATACAGTAGAGTAAAATAATTAAGAAAACTGGGCTCTAAATAATATTATGGCATTGTGTCAAATATGACATTTCCTATCTCTGATCTGTATTTTCAAATCATTAAATGCCTTTAATAACTATAACAGTAAGTAGTTTGTTAATTTGTGAACAGAATCATTCCTAATGGATATATTTCAATCCCAAAACAATAAAGAAGAATTTTCTCCATAATTCAGACTGCCCATTCTGCAGGTTTGGCAAAGAAGGATACATGGAGAATGCAGGATGCCTAAGTAGGCAATCCAATTTTTGAGCCAACTGTCAAGTTCCTGTGAGCTCCATACTTTCTCATAAGCAAGGATATAGGGGTTTCTTCTACTAATTAGCTGTGTGCTATATGATTAAGAGATGGCCAATGGTTACCTCACTTCAAGTTCAAGGTTACCTGACACAATGAGGAAAACTCAGGAGATAAAAGATGGAAGGGCAGTACTGCGTCCCTAAAGAAACTCATTTTTACCAAGCAGGTGAAATGCATTCACCTATGTGGATGGAAGAGTGAAAGAGCTCTCCTGCAATACAGAATTATTTTCTCATGCATCTATGAAACGAATCCCAAATGTATTCGAATGCCAAGTCAAGTTGACAATAATAATCAAATTGGATCTTTTCTTAAACTTTATTTCACTTTCTTGTCCACTTTAACTTTGGATGGTCAGAGGCAGTCTATCGAATGAGGGAGCATATCAGTTTTCTGCTGCTGCTATAAGAAATTACTACAAGCTTAGAAGCTTAAAACGACATGTTTTATTATCTAATCGTTTGCAGGTCAGAAGTTGAATGTGTAGTTAAAACTGTTTCTTTCTGGAAGTTATAGGGGGAATCCGTTTCTTTGCATTTTCCAGTCTCTAGAGTTTCCTGCATTCCTTGGCTCCTGACCCTCTTTTTCCATCTTCAAAGTCAGCCCATTGGTTCTTCGTGTCATTTTGACCCTCTCTCTGTATCTCTTTTTCTCCCTGACCTTCATCTCCACTCCAGTCAGGAAAGCTTCCCCTCTTTAAAGATTATTATAATGCAGTTGCAGTTGAACTTCATAAAATATATACTAAGGCAAATTTATATTTGGAAAAAAAATGTTAAGGCAAGGATACAAGGATATCTTCGAAACACATAATTGCCTATATGATTTGAACAGTTTGGGATAAGTATATTTAACTGTATCATTATTAAATGTGCATTATCATTATTTATCATTAGTTATTTTTCACAGTCTCAATTTTGTATGTGTCAGTGCAAGTACTATATTTATATAAAGACAAATTCATCGCTTAAAAATCTCAACCACTTCCTTTCATAGAAACTTATATTAGAATCTAGTTTTGTGGTATAATAAATGTCATTAAAAACAACAACAACAACAACAACAACAAAACACTTTATACTTATGTAAGAGGATTTGGGATATACTGGGGACTACTATTTTCCAAACTTTTCTAACACCTAAAACTATACTAAAATAAAAAGCCTAGTAAAATAAAAAAGAATAAGCAAGTCAAATTAATGCTGAAAATCTTCAAATATCTACAGAGAAATTAATTTTTTTAAATATTATGTAAAATTTAGGAGAAAATAATTTCTGATTTAATATTTAAGAACATATCAAAATGTGTCTTAAATGTAATTTTTATAATCAATTAAAAATCAATGTTTCACTGTTCAAAATAAATTGGGTTTGCTTAGATTATTTTAATGCCTTATTAAAATAGTCCATTGGCCTCTAGAGCATTTGATATTTGTACTTTAGTTCTAATGCACAAAGTTCAATGAGCTGAAAAATGGAAGTATCTGGAAACAGATAGTCATGACTTTTTTGTCTCTATTCACAAATGATGGTTATATCAATGTCACTAAACCAGTGAGTGAAAATAAACAAGAAATGATTCAGAAAATGATATGCATTTCATAAGTACACTATTCCATGTTAGATTCCTTTTTTACTGAAATGACCTTGATCTTTACAGTCACTTAATTTATTATGTATATAGGCACATATTTTTTCATGGAACAATCAATTAAAATATTTATGTAATTTCACTATATAGTTAACCAATGATTGTCAGTTAATTATAGGCTATTAAATGGTGCTGAGCTCTGTGCCAATTATTTTAGGGAATTATACTGTGTATTGAAACATAATGCATTACTTCCTCCCTAGAGGTCTCCCATTCTTCATGTGGAGACAAAATTAACACCTCAACAACTGGAGAAACAAATGCCAAATTAGATCACTCCTTAGAAACTACGAACTACAGAATAATAACATGTCACTCTAGCTAAGGGAACAGAGAAAAATATGGAATGGAAAAATCAAGGAAGGATTCATGAAATAGGTATTAGTTTAGATAAATCCTGAAAGAAAATATTAGCAAAAACAAAGAGGAAAAGGATAATAAATGAGGGAGAGAACGCATAACATGACACAAAGGTACAAAATAGAAATGATAAGGATATGTTTGGATTAAAGAGAAAAACATGTTTTGTGTAAAATTGTGATTATGCAGAGAAGAATTGTGAGAGATAAGAATGATTATGTGCTATGGGGCCAAATAATGGTCTTGAATTGATTCAACACATAAAGTGGTTGTTAAGAGCATTAGGCTTAATCAAAATATTGTATCAGATATGTTGTGGTAGATTCTTTCCATCAAGTATGCAAAATATTAGTCTGCATTGTAAAGATGTGGTCATTTTGTAAAATATCAGAAGAGATATCCAGTGTTTCAGCTAAGCCATGCCATTTTAAAAGACAAAGTTACGTAAAATATTATGAAGTAAAAATTATAATGTTAACAGTTTAGGATTATTTTCTCCTTTCTGTCCTTAAGACTAGAACCTAATATTTGTGATTTGTGTTATATTCCCATGCAGAATAACATATATAGAAAAAGTTAATAAAATAATTCTTCTTTGCAGGTTTTTAAAAATTTGTATACAAAGTTAGTGTTTTATTGTTTTAAGACTCAAACTGGTTTAAGTCTGAAAATACCATGGGTCTATTTAGTGCTTTCTTGATTTATAAACAAAGAGTGACTGTAGTAGGAATTCCAGGTGAAATTCTAATTTATCTCAAAAGACTTTCAATCCAGGCAAGGCTTCTGCGGGGTGAACTGGGGGTGCAGGGGTGGGAGAAGATCAAATCATCAAAATGTGTAGATAGTCTAGGACGTAGGAAATTGGAAAGAATATCATTGTCTCCTTTAAAACAAAGAGCGGGATAACATATAAAGTTAAGTACTTTTGTTACCAGAGAGTGGGCCCTTCTTAACACAATGTCCAGGTTCTTGGCATTGTGAGCAAAGAATTGAACGAAATACTGAGGTAAAATAGTGAACAAGCAATTTATTGGAAGATATAGTACACTGCAAAGAAATGGAAGCGGGCCTAAGCAGTAGAGAATGTCTCGAGGGCCCATTATTAGAAGGGAAATTACACTCCAAAGAATTTGGAGAAGGCTGAGCAAAAGGAGAAGCTTAAGAGGTGCTGATTAACCAGGACTTGGAGTTTTTTAATCCCTTTTTGTCTAGAATGCACTGTTCCTCTCTGGGCGTGGGACCACTTGAGTGACAAAAGGTTATTACCTCATCTTTTTAGACTGAGCAGTTGTGAGTGGCTGGCCTAATCTAATTGGGTATTTTGTATCCATTTGTTTCCCCCGCAGGGGTAGATACTTACAATGAAAAGAGCAACTTTTGGGTGGTCACATTCTGTGGGTTGTATTGGAGGTGCAGGAATGCAGAGACCCAATGCATGCCTCTAATTGCCTGCCTTGTTTTCCCCTTGAGAGACGTGATCCCTATAAAATCCCTATGGGAAGTTGAGAGACAGGAGGTCTTTTCTTCTGTATCTGCTTCCTGCTGGGCAGGGGTGTAGAAGTGTCCCTGCCTATCGAGGGTTCATGGAACTCTCACCCTCACTGATCTCAGATGAGAGGAAGGGGTTTCAAGATCTATCTGCCTGGAAACCATGCTGGCTTCTTTGGTTGCAACTGGCAATCTTGTGGTATCATCTGTATCCCCAAGGCCCCTGAATGAGGGAAAATAGATTTTAATTAATAAATCTGTTAGCTTTATGGAGCCTGTGGTAGTCAGTTGTCCAGGAGCTTGGCCCAGAATGGGTTTGGAAAGAATTATTAGGCTTACTGGCCTGGGAAAACGTTAAAACCTATTTAGTCTCTGGGAGGGAATTATTAGGTCTGGAATGGCTTGGAGGGTATTGTAAGTTACAGGCTTTTAAGTAATTATCTGAAGCAGGGGTAGGAGATTTCTATCATTCAGATTAAAAACAATCTATTGTTTATGATTAAGAAACTGATTTACAAAACCATCAGGAAGCAGGGGATAGGAGACTTCTATGAGTCAGGCTAGGGACAATCTTTAGTCCAGGATTCCGAAACTGATTAGAAGAGTAATCTAAGTCAGGAGCTAAGGAACTAAGAAACTAGGGAGGAGGAGGAAACTTAAAATTTCTATACTTAACATTCCTATAGGAAAGACGACTTAAAAGTTTTTCAGTAGGAGGGCAGGGGGAGGGGAGAGCTACTCAGTTGACCTGTAACACTTTTCTTGAAACCTTAGGAAAGCTGGGGTCACAGGAAAACCAGTTGCCTGAATTCCAGGAAGACACAGACGTTCCCAGTAGAGAGTAGTCAGCTATGAAAAGCGTGATAGAAAAGTGGAGAAAGCCACCACATAGATAGGCAAGAAGAAAGCCGAAGTTTAAACAAACTGCTAAAGGCCAAGAGTGGGACAGTGTGACATTATGGGACCCCTGAGAGCACCGCATAGAAAGACGATTTGCCGACTCTTTTTCATGGACGCCTGTCTGGTAGTCATGAGAAAATCAGGGGAAGAGCAGGGGGTCAGAGAACCTGTCAGTGGTGCAGGTGTGCTGCTGCGATTGGCTGTGGCCAGGGGGAACACACCTTGCCTTGGCCTGGCTCCAAGTCTCTTAGGACAGGAGGAGAAACAGACAGCTGCCTTTGGGGCAGGGACAGGGGACAGTCCTGGGCCCAGGATCCTAGAACAATAACAAGTACACTGTAGGTGACCTAAGTAACAAATCACAAACCCAGCTCTGTGTCGGCCCAGATTGACTCGGTGTCTTCCCCATCCCACATAAGGGTCTGACAGAAGTCAAAATCCAGGTGCCAGGTATAGGCTATGTTTAGCAGGGAAGGGCTGAGAAATGATAATTAAACATACAGTGCATAATCAGGAGTTCATGTAGTTATTTATATGTCAGTTGTAAAAGTAGTTTAGACAGCTCAATATCCATTTGAATTGTGATGTCTTTGCAGTTATTATAGATATTCTCATTAAAATCTTTTCTCTTTATTTTTAGAATGTCTTAAAAAAATCACTCCAGGGATGGCTATATGTAGTTATCTAATCTAAATCATGTTGACCCAGTCTGGTTAGTAGATTCTAGATTGAGAGCAATCTGATAACTATTTAGGAAATTTGTTCTAAATGTAGTCATATCTTCCTAGGTATACCTCAGATTAGTTTTTTCTGCTAAATGTATGTGGGGAGGGGGTGAGGGTGGGATGGACGAGAGTAGAAAGACAACTAGCAAGAAATTTCAAGAAACCTAAATTTACTAATATGCTCCTAAACAAATACAGCTATTCTTATCTTTTTTTTTCTTCTTTTTTTAAGTATGTAACTATACTGCAGCCATGTGCCAAATAATGACATTTCAGTCAACACTAGACCCTATATGCAAGCTGATCCCATAAGCTTATAAGGGTGCTTAAAATTCCTGTTAACGCATGGCAGTGTGTTAGCGGTGATGCTGGTGTGAGCCAACTTGCTGCACCCTCCGCTGTGTAAAAGTGTAACTCGTGAAGTTTTATGTACAGCACATAAAATTTGATTATGACAACATGTTATTATGTTACTGGTGTTTGTATTTACTATACTATGTATCATTATTTTAGAATGCACTCTTCCTACTTATTAAAACAAAAAAAAAAAGGCTGCTGTAAAATAGCCATGATACGCCGGCAGCAGCCTCATGCATTTCTTGTTTGCCATGTCTCTTGATTGCATCATTTTCTCTTGTGCTTTGTTAAATCTCGTGTCATTTTATAAATGTAGTGCCGCCTAAGTGAACAGTGTTTATAAAGTCTGCAGTAATTCAGTCATGTCCGAGGCCTTCACGTGCTCTCACCCTCACTCACTGACTCCCCCAGAGAAGCTCCAGTCCTGCAAGCTCCAATCGTGATAAGCACCCTATACAGGTGGGCCAATTTTATATTTTATACCATATTTTTACTACTGTTTTTACATTTAATATGTTTAGGTACAGAAATTCTTACTTTTGCACTACAGTTGCCTACAGTATTCAGTATAGTAGCATGCTGTACAGGTTTGTAGTCAGAGCCATAGGCTATATGCCATGTAGCCTAGGTGTGTAGTGGGCTATAACATCTAGATTTGTGTAAGTGCACTCTGTGATGTTCATACAACAGTGAAATTGCCTAAATGCACATTTTTCAGAACATATCCCAATTATTAACTGGCATATAACTTTATTAACAAATAAAAGTTGTGTTTTTACAGGTTTAAGGTAGCCACATGAATAAAACTGCCTATACATTTGCAAAACCAATTCTGTAGCAGACTTCCACATTTATATTATATTGTATTACATTATATTATATTATATTATATTATATTATATTATATTATATTATATTATATTAATGTTATATTGCATATCTATCCTCTTACACATGGTGGGACTCCAACATATACAACAACTATGATTACTTGGATTATATTCCATCAGATGTTTATTACAGGAAGTGTGACATTTACAAAGAAACTTGCTATATCAAAGATACATCAATTCCTTGTATTTTCTAAGGTGAGGATAAGCAGCAAAGAGGCCTTAGGCAAGTGTGATAGGTTATCAGCTCTAATTACCATCAGAAGTTGGTGGTTCTCATTTCAGAATAGGTACAATGTCTAATGTATTGGCAAGGGAGTAGGTACTAATTTTGCTTGTAAGTGAAAAGAACAAGTGTTTGTCAATTAAATCAAGCAGCTGCTTCACAGTTAATAATACTAATAGGTCTAACAAAACGTCAACCCACTAATGTCAACTGTTTAGTGAACTGCTTTTAAAATGCAGTCAAGTATAACCCCGCTTCCTTAAAAATGGTGGGCCAGGGTTTAGTTACTCCAACTTGAATGAACCTCACAGTGGCACCCCTGCATTTACTGTGGTAGGGTGGAGCCAAGCTTTAAAAACTACATTGAACAGAAATTTATATACCAGTGTATTTACATACATGCATACTAGGTATATTTGTGATTGACATTCGTGTTTCTGATCTTTTTTATGTGTTCTGGCATTTTCTGCTATTCTGTTTTGGGTTGGGATATATAATATATATAATTTACTTGGGACTGTTCGGTTTTATGTGGGACTATTCTGGTTTAAAACTGCAAGTTCCATGTACTGGGAAACACTGTACAGTCCCAGGCTAACTAGGGTTGTTGGTCATTCTATTGTGTAATCATCTATGTGTGCGTGTCTTTGCAATTTGTTTTCGTTTATTTCTGAGTAGTATTTTATTGCATCCATTTTCCTGATGATTGGCATGTTTTTATTTTTTATTTTTTTTCCTTTTGGAAGCTGTGAATTAACCTGCTATGGACATTCTTGTACAAGTGTTTTTGTGGGCATATATATTTTCATTTCCCTTGGGAAAAAACCTAGCAGTGAAATTTCTGGATCTAAGAGTAGGTAGTCTTTAGCTTTATTAAAAAACATCAATTTTTTTTTTCAAAATAGTTGTACCATCTTCTAGTCCATCAACAACGCATGAATGTCCCAGGTGTGCCACATTATTACTGATATTTGATATTGTCAGACTTAAAAAAAAAGCAATTCTAGTGGGTGTGTAATGGTATCTCAATATGGTTTCAATTTATAGTTCCCTGATGACCCACTATGTAAAACACCTTTTCATAGCACCATTGGCCATTCACATATGCTTTTGAGAATATCTGTTTAAGTCTTTTCCTGCTTTTTAAAATAATGGAAAACTTTTTCCATTATTATTGAGGTACAGAAGTTTTGTTTTTTTGTTTTTTAGCTGAGCCATCCTGCCATGTGTTGACAGCTTAGCAGCAGCTCAACTCGGGCTGGACATCGAACTGCTGTTGCTCAGAGCTCAGCTCGCACTCTTGAGCAAGCTCTTAACCAACTGAGCCACTCAGCTGGCCCAAGTTACAGAAGTTTTTAAAAATTTAAACCAAATATACATATATTGCCAAATATATACTTTGCATATATTTTTCCTGAGCCTGTGATTTGCCTAGTAACTTTCTTAATGGTGTGTTTTAATGAACAAAAGTTATTTTTCATTTTCATGAGATGTATTTTATCATCCTTTAATTGTATAGTCATTTCTTCCTGTGGCCTATCTAAGAAATCTTTGCCTATAAGATTTGCATTCTTTGTCATATTTCCAATGTTAGATAATGTTCCTCTCCTTATATTTATTTCTCAGTGCTATGCCCATCTTTCCTTTGGGACTCCCAATAAAATTTCTATAAAGAGCATTTGATTTTTAAAAATGCTCACTGAGTGATTATCTTTAGGCAGCCTCTGATGCCAAAATCACTGAGGAACAAAGTTATTATGGGTCATACTAACTTCTTGAAAAGGGAGAGAGGAAAGGAACTCTCTAGGAGAAAAGAGTATCTCAGCAAGTTATCCTGAGCTATCATTCCTCTTGAACATATTTGCATATAGGAAAGAAAATGTATTTCCCTCATTCCACTCTGGTGTTTCACCTTCTTCAACATGCCTTCATTTGACATGGAAATGCTTTGACCCTGTGTCTTTGTCTTCTGATGTTGGTCAGGCTCTCTATAATTAGGTGACCTGAGGTTCTACTTTGCCTAGAGTAGTCCTTGTTTATACCTTTTGTTCTATCAATCTGTATGGATTAGCTTTTGTGATTTGTCAACATATTTACTTAATAGTCTTAGTAATAATCTGGGGTGAATTTGGTAGAATTGCGTGGTACATCCAAGTTCATACATGGTTTCAGCTGGTGGCATATGAAATGGCTGTGCATGGTGCCAAGTCCTCATTTTAATATGTAGTCAAATATGAATAACTCCTAGCAATGTATCATGTTTTTTCCCAACTCTTTGCAGAATTATCTAGCACTTCTCTTTTAAGGACAGCATGGAAGGCACTAGCTGATAAAACTAGTTGCACTGGGGCATGAGTGAATAAGGTTAAACATCTCTTTCTGGTTATGGCAGAAATAGTATTAGATACTATTGTTCCATCCATCAATTTGACAAAAGAATCAGGTGTGCTGTGGGTCATGAGGTGTCTATCATAAAAGATACAGACAGGCCACTAGTCAGCAGTGTCATTGGGAACCATAGCAGAATAGTAACACCATTTGTGAATTACATGTAGGAAGTCGAAGCTGGTCATAGTATAGAACACCCACAGAATAGCTTGAGTGTTCTTGCTATGTTTTAAATTTTGTGATGTAAAATCTCAACTTTTTGTATTTTTTATTTGCTTTATAGCACATTTAAAAATTTTTCAGCATAAACTGCTTTTTAAATACTAATCTTCAAAGAAATAAATGTTTTATAAGCATTTAATTAATATCCCTGAACTTCCATTTCTCAGGAATATTAGTGGGTGATGATGTATGTGTAATCTGTCCAATGAGTGGAAAGTTTAATTAATATCCCTGAACTTCCATTTCTCAGGAATATTAGTGGGTGATGATGTACGTGTAATCTGTCCAATGAGTGGAAAGTGGTGCCTCGTTACAGATTCTGTGGAAGCCAGAAGAAACCAGTCTTTCTGCATGTGCAGAGCCAAGTGAGGTTCTAACATCTTATTTTTCAGAAGTCTGCAAGTGGCACACTGGAGTGTTCACATTTTATTAGAGCATTTTTTCTTCCCTCGCCTGACCAGCTGTGTAAAAAAAATTTTTTTTTTCCTTTGGTCCAATTGTTCTCATTGCATTGAGGAGCATCCACTTTCTTCCATGGCTCTTTTTCATATGAAAATTTTACAGATTCGGTAGTTAGGGTAATTCCAGAAAGAAAATATGGGCAGCTACTTTTAGCTTGTATCAGAATATATCAATTCCTATTTTGGTGGGGGAAAAAAAATTATAATTAACAAATTGGAAATTGCTCAGTCCAATGTTACAGCATCAAAATGTGTTAATAATTCCAATGCAACAACTTTCTAGCCCATTTTCTGTTAATCTGAATCAGTTCTGGTTGTTGTATCGCTTCAGATACTTCCAGATACAAGCAAGAGTAAATCCAAATAAACATTTTTGTATTTTGTTCAGTCTGGAAGATTCCAAAAGGCTTCACTTACATGGCTTGTACCTTAAAAAATGATGTCTGGAAGGCTGGAAGACTGAGATCAGCTAGGCCATTCCCTCTCTCCTCCATGTAGTTTGCAGGCTGTTTCCCTATGGTGGCCCTAGCAGGTAAGTTGAATTTACTCACATAGCAGCTAAGGGCTCTAAAAGCAAGTCATCCGAGAGACAAGAAGTAGGATCTGCCAGTCTCTGAAAGGGCCAGCCTATTGGTTCAACACAATTTGAGAGCCCACTCAAGTCCAAAGGGAGCCAATCATAGACTCAAGGTGTGTGTCCCCCGCCTCCAAGGTGTATATTTTGAAGTTCTAACCCCCAATGTGATTATATTACCCTATGGGCCTTCCAGAGGTAATTAGGCCATGAGGGTGGAACCCTGATGATGGGATTAGTGTCAGTATAGGAAGAGAAGCACCTGAGCTTACTGCCTCTGTCTCTCTCCTCCATGTAAGGACACAGCAAGAATGCAGCTATCTAAAAGCCAGGAAGTAGGCTCTTACAGGACACCATCATCCAGGCACCCTGACCTTGGACTTCCAACCTCCAGAACTATGAGAAATAAATGTTTGTGGTTTAAGCCACCCAGTCAAAGGGATTTTTGTTATAGCAGCCTGAACTAAGATAGCTTCTCAATGGCAGAATTGTTGAAAGTTTGGCTATCTTTAATTCACCACAGTAAACATCGTGGCTATTCTTTCAAGGTCCAAACTGTTTTCCCAATGCCATCAAATTACACAAGTATAGTCAAAGATAAGAAGAGAAAACTCATGTTTTCCATCTCTTTCAAAGATTTGGGAAAGAATTCCCAGAAGGATTGTCTAGTAATTGTATGATATGCTTAGACATATGGCAATCACTGGTAACATTTGGCTTAGAGAAGCTAATGTGCACATACAATATGTGAATATTTATTTGTTTATAAATACTGAATTAGGTACTGTTATGTTACTGATGTTATAATTTTGCTCCTTTCAAGTGTGCTGATTCCTGAAAGTCTCTGATAACCTTTGGATTAGACACCTCTGTCAATGATACAGGCAGCCACTGCCTTAAGTGATGGAAGAGTGGTAATGAAACATATGTTGCTCTCATATAGGTGCATCCTTGCAGCCTGAGATAAACAATCAACATGTAAGTAAATAAATTATTAAATGTTAGATACTGTGGGAAAAACATGGAGACAAAGAACACATTAAAGAACCAAAGGCAAAACCATTACTAGTAAATTAATTTTAAAATACCAAATTATTTTCAGGATACTTCATTAGTAGTAGATATAGCATAATAAATAGTATACTTTCCTAAGAAATTATATCCGTTTAAAAAATTGAATATTTCAAATTATTGAATTTATGATTCAGAAACATGTAAAAACCAATCATTATGATAGATGCAAGAAGTATGATTTGCAGATAACTACATGCCTACCTGTTTCTTTTCTTTAAAAGATTTTTTTGGGAATTGGGGAAGGGGAACAGTGTTGGGGAATCGGCAAGGGGGAACAGACAAGTTGCTGTCCTTTTGTTGTTCAGTCTAGTTGTGGAGGACGTTACTTCACTGGTCCATGTTGGTATCCTCATTGCGCTCTTCCTGGGTGAAGCAGATCAGTCACCAGTCTCTGGACGGCGACGGCCACTCACGGTGGCTCTTGGCAGCTCACGCTGGCTGCCGGCCACTCATTGTAGCCTATGGCAGCCCACTGCAGCAGGGGCTGCAGTTATGATGTCCCGGGGACTCACAGCAGCCCAGCTCCAGATGGGGCTGTTGTTCACCATCTTAGCTATAGAGGGCAGTGTCACTGGCCCTCATACGTGGGATCCAAACTGGGGCTGTTGGCGTCCCTGGCCAGCTCTTAACCAACGCTCCACTTGGCCGGCCCTATGCCTGCGTGTTTCTAATTAAAGCATTAAATGATCAGGTGCTGGTGACCACATTTTTCAAAATCCAATGCAAAAAATTGTATATTTTGCAATTCCCAAAATATACATCAGAGAAAGAATACCATGTTTTTAGTATTAAATGCTAAAATAGTAAACTAATTTTTTTCTTTTTTTTTTTTACTGCTAAGTATTAAAAGCAAGGTGCTTCTTATGGAAGAATTTCAGCATTTTAAATTGGAGCAATGAGAGACGTTTATTATAATCAGTCTTCTCCAAGCATAAGAATTTTTGTTTCGTAATGACATTCCCTAAAACCTGGCTCCAAGCAGCACACTGCAACCATGATATGCCATTTGATGTGGGTTGATTTAAGGACATAAGACAGGCATGAAAAACAATTGTTCATGCTATTCCCCATCAGATTCATGGAAAGCAACTGACTACATCAAACAACTTGCTTCATTTCCACTTTTGCCATTATATGAAGGGTTCTCTTTCCCCTTTCTCCTCCCTCCCACTTTTTTTTTTTTTTTGATTATTGTTGTACAGCTTTCCATAATGGGAAAGCTAACATATTTAGTGCTAAGATGACATGTATGTCTTACTATTATTTCCATCTCAAATGCAGGCCTTTCTTCTTTAATCATTGTAATTTACAATTTTACCAGAATACTATGGACTAAAGATTACCCTTTATGTAGACAAAATTAAATATTCCTTGAAAGTGATATTGACTTTCCCTTTTCTTTACCATGCCTCAGATTTAAAGGGACATTACCATTTATAATTTCTGGAGGTTTCACCCAAAGAAAGCACATACATTGGAGGAAAAAGAACCCTGAAACAAATAAAGATTAACATTTTTACTTTCAATCTTCACAGCATCTGAATGCAAAACTCTTTGCTAAGCATTTGTAAAATCATTACATTAAGGCATGGTTAACTAATCAGTTCAGATTTTGCTACCATCCATTAAATCAACCCAGAACTCTATCCAAAAATTGTTCATACAACATGAGGCATTGGTTAATAGGATGGATGAATAGTGCGTTTTTTGTGGATTGCAAATAGGAGTCTGTTGGGAGCCTTTGAAATCACATTATACACACACTTATCTATTCATAATACCGAGAGGGTCTAGAAACGGAGCAACTGCTTTTCTGGTGGAATTGACATAGAGAAATGCCCTCAATATTAATATTTGTCTTTTATGTAAGTATATAATATTTTGGAATTTTGTATCTCCTTTCCTGCAAAGTGGAGGTTTTTATGATACTTCTTTGAAATATGTAATAGTCAAAGGAGAAATTACTCCTTAAATGTTAGTACATTTTATGCTGTCTGTAGATTTGGATATTTGTAGCATCCATTGCCTAACTAATTTAACAAAGTTATGAATAGCCAAAGGAAGCAAAAATTATCCCACCGTTAACATTGACCATTATAGTAAGGGGTGATTGATTGTACTCTATGGACATTGAGAAAATGCTCCCATTTGATTTCTATTTCACTTCTTTGAACTCTTCAGCTAATAGGAATACTTATTAAAATTTAAAAAGAACTATTTATGTTATAACCTTTTAGTGTTTAACTTATATGCGATGTGAACTAGGAATTTGAAGATACTTCAGTCTGATTACTTCTATTATTCCTCTATTATTTTGGGAAATTTGATGATTTCTGTCTCCCTTCAGGATTTAAATGTCTATATAATATTTCACCCAAAGGCATAGAGCCTTTAAAAGTTTTAATTTCTGAGCAATCGGCCATGCCCTTTTTTTCTCTGACATATGAATTTTCACATCTCAGCTATGACCATAACTCCAGTATTTCCAGCTATCAAATCCAAATCACGAAGAGGCCTTATTGTAACACAGGGGCTCTGGTACCTTGTTATAGGAATTCAGAAAGACTTTCCACTGTGGGCTGCTGGGAGGTTTGTCAAGAGAATTGGAAGTGGGAGCATCATGCTTAATGGTGATTTTGAAATTGAAAGAAAGAGGGTGAGCAGCACGTATTAAGAAAGACTGGGTTCCAGTGTTAGTTAGGTGATGAGAAGATCCGAGACCCAGTGCAGTGACACAGACTCTCCCTTGATATTTGGCTGACTATAAAGTCAAACTTGGAGAGGAAAGACATTAGACTTCATCATGTTCCTACATGATGATGATTGCACTTTCTCTTTCCTTTCTATCTGTCCTTTCTATCTGTTTCTATCTACCTATTCTAACGTTCCCTAAGATACTGTCAATAATAGACACAGCAGGCATTCGTTAAAATGGTGTAAACAGATTTTATTCAGTGACTGTTGACAGTAGGGGACAGAACTGAGCTCTGTTCCGACTGATGCAGAGGCCACCCTGCGTTTTCTAGGGAGGATGAGGAAAGGGACTGACTGACGGGCTGCAGAGGGACAGAGAAGTGAAAACGCAAGGAGTTGGTTAGTATAAAAGTGATGAGAACAGCTGTGTCCGCCAGCTGGCAGTCATCCAGGTTAGGGCTCTGTCCTCCCACAGAGCATGGGGCAGAGTGCCTTGTCCTTAATGATTACATTACAAAGGAATGGTTCTCAGGTTCTAGAGAGAGATGCTTTTGAGTTACAAGAGATACATATTCACAACTGCAGGCCGTTTTCAGTAAGTGCTATAAGAAGGAAAGGAGGTCAGGAGCCTTTCCTAGGTGTTGCAAGAACAAACAGTAAATTTTTCTGGCATCGTTTGATCTTTTTCAGGCAGGCATTTTGATGGCAGGGGTGGGGCGTGTCATCTTAGGATTTCAGCTTTACACTGCTGGAAGCCATCCTGGAGTTTGGTCAAAGCTCTTAGTTCCGGGGTTTGGATAGAGTTGTGTGCCCGGAGTTCTGCAGCTCTCAATCCTTCTGATGTCCTCATTCCAAATATTAAAGGTAGCAGACCCTCTAATGATGGCCTTCTTTAATGCATGTGTAGCAAAGGAAAGGTCCATTGAAGTTTTAGGAAGAAGTAATGCAGAAAGCCTGTTGTCCATAAGTTCATCTGAAACGCGATCCCTTTATAATCATAAGTTTTCTGGAATATCTAAGCTTGACTCTTACCTGTGATTGCATCTAGAAACCCCTGCATCCAGACACTGAACTCACATGGTCTTTTATCCATTTCAGTGACTTACTATTTGGGCAGTATTTTAATTTTCAGCTTTTTTTAACTTACCATATATGTAAGTGCATATATGTGTGTTTTAACAATAAAATTATGGCTAATAATATTCAAGCATAACAAATTATATGTTATATTAAAATTTACATACAAAGTATAAGTTCCCCTTTTTATTGAATTTTAATAACAGTGATGAGAATAGAATATAATAATCGGACTAAAAGGAACAAATTGTAACATTATACTAATAGGCTTAGTAGCCCTGCTCCCCTACTTTTAAAGATAATCGATCCTGTTACTTTAATGGCCTATTCGAAAACTTAACTTTTGAAAATTATAAATGGAATGCGTGCACTGATTAGCTCATCCAGTTTTTATACAGGAAAAATTCACTTATCATTTTGGTATTTTGCTGTATTGACCTGTCAGTGTCCATCTCCAGGGAAAATATCCTATAAAGACTGGATGACATGGAAAATGAATTAAATATTTAAAAATTAACTGGTGCTGACTATTAGTTTTGGTTTAGACTACAGAGAAAAATCTTCTCTCTTAAGTGGACCTTCCATGTGGGAGGCGGTTGCTTGTCTTGGCTGGCCAGAGTAGCTCTCTCCAGGCCAGTCTTCCTTAGTTTAGCACATTTTACTATCCCCACCCCCACCCCCACCCCCATGCCACACAACAACGACAGCAGCAACAACAAACGCTTCCGGGGTTTTTTTCCGATACTGGTCCAATTT
This sequence comes from Aselliscus stoliczkanus, assembly GCA_033961575.1. Lineage (NCBI taxonomy): Eukaryota > Metazoa > Chordata > Mammalia > Chiroptera > Hipposideridae > Aselliscus > Aselliscus stoliczkanus. Next base: position 52,557,615 of record CM066735.1, read on the forward strand.
TCACTTACTCATCAACTTGTTCCAAATCTACTCAGCAAATTCCTATTTGTCTTTCTTCTGTTCCCCACTTATTCACTAATTATTTACTTTGTGAAACATTGTTACTCTGATCTCATGAGCAAGGCATTATTGCAGAGTTTTAATCTAAGGATTATCCTGAGGGATTGCTACATAAATCATTTAATAACGAACGCTATTTTCTAGTTGCATTCCTCACTGAAGTTTTAATTCATCCCTTTTAAATCCTGATGGCAAACTCCCTTTGCTTTTTGGCAGGCTAGCAGGCAGTGAAAATAATTTGAATCAACATTGTACGTGATGCCTATGGTTCATTAGAATTTAGCATTGTGAGTAGAATGACTATAAGGGCTGTATGTTGCTGTTTTATCACAGCTGATTACATCTGCGAGTTTTACAAATTCTTTTCAGTGCTATAGGGAGGAAAGAGTATAAAGTGTGTCAATATTGTAGTATTATAGAAAAACATGCAACCTGATTAGTGTGTTAAACTAAGGCATTTAAGGGCCAGCCGAGTGGCGCCATGGTTAAGCGCTGGCTTGGGAAGCCAGCAGCCCGGTTTGGGTCCCACATATGAGGGCCAGTAACACTGCCCTCAAAAAAAATAAAATAAAATAAAATAAAATAAAATAAGGCATTTAAGTAGAGGGTTTGCTTTATAATCCAGATGATATCATTTAAACTACTGTATCAATTTGCAAACCAAAAATATGCCATTTTCTAATTTAAATTATAGTGTTCAATATCTTCATAGTTTTCAATAAAACTCATATAATTAAAAATCTATATATTTTCCAATTGTTGTTCAACTTAAAATCTTTCAGCATTATATCCTTGTCTGCTGAGTTGTAGATGGTTACATGGCTAGTGAATATAATAGATACAGATACACTCATGAATATAGAGTGTATCTCATATGTGAAAATCAGGTATGAATGATACAGCATACATTATACAGACTGAACTGGTGTGGGTACATTCTGTTGGTTTGAAGGCAGTTGTGTGGTATAATATTTATGGTTTGTAATAGTGTTTACTGAGGTGCCATAAGGGTCCTGTGAACTTTTCTGTGGCTCCGTGAGGCCAAGATTATTATTTTCATAATGATACTGTAATATTTTTTGGCTTTTTCACTCACATTCTCTTACAACTATTTTCAGATGTTATATCATATGTGATATCATAATGGTTTGATTGTGAAAGTGGAGATGTTTCAGCTGAGATGAAGCCAGATATTAAAGATTGAAAAATTTAAAGCCTGGCGAGTCTTCTCATTTTTTTATTGTCTAGGACATTATAGTTATTTTTCATTAACTTGTGATGAGTTTATTATTGTTGCTTCTAATGAATTAATGAAGAAGTGGTTTTAAATTTCTCAATTTTAATTTCTAGTATGATAAACCAGCCACATAAAGAGAAGCTCTTTGGTACCTCAATAGTTTTTAAGAGAGAAAAGAGCTCTTGAGATCAAAACGATTCAGGAAAGCGGATCTAGAAAGACAACCATGGAGATTATTATTTTTTAAGTTTCAACTTTCTTTTAATACCTGAAATACTATACTAAGTCAAATAACAACAATAACAACCCTTCATCTATTTGTTTTATTCAGACACTCATTTACTTTATTTCATTGAATTTTTCTTTTAATTATAACTTTTGCATTGAGAAACACCCATTTTACAACTTTGTCTTTCAATTCACAAGTAGTTTTTCTTGTGTACCCCAGGACTTGACGTAGCCAGGAAGCATGTGGCATGCTGCCTCCTGGACCTGAGGTCAGTTGTGGAAATCACCTGATCAGTGTTGTACAAAGAAAGCCTTGTTTGTGGCAAATGTCTAACAACCTGTTTCATCGGTGCGTGCCTCTATCATGCACATGAGAATTCAGTCTTTTCTGCCCTATCAGTATTTCCATTATTAAATATTTCCTTTTAAAAGAGTAAAAGATGAGTTTAATTTTGTAAAGGGCTACTGTTTAATAAGCAAACTTCAAATATACTATATGACTTTAAATGAAGAAAGTAACCTGACTAAATCTTCTGATTATGTTACAAGCTTTAAAATTTTAACATGAGATATTCACTACTAAATTATTCATATAGAGAAGAAATACTTGTGACTCATACATATAGTATAAATAGCGTGTTAACAGGATTTCGAATTTCCTTAATTTGGGACTAATTAAAAGTAATTGAAAGTCATTAAATAAGAAATGTATTCTGCTGACAGCCTCCTTTGGAGTGTCATTTTTTTTTTACTGGCCTTTTGAAATCAGACTGGAAAGTAATTTAAGAGTAATTGGCTATAAGAGATATAATCCAAATACTTGTGCTTTATGCATTAATAATGTCAATTAAAATGGAGTTTATAGTCTTTAAAAATGTTTAACATTAAAAAAAATCCTAGGTGACATGAAGAAATGACAGCTGGGTATCTGATTAAGTAGCAAGGGCAGTAGATGTAGGGGCATCTGCAGTTGGGAAGTGCTGCATGAATTCTTTCATTGTGACATCTTCCACTGCCAGTCTGAGAATTCAAGAAAGTGCTGAATATGAGGAAAAAAAGAAATCACATATGGTATTACTCGTTCATTTGCTCACAATTTTATCTTGAATCCTATGATGTAGGAATATTGCTTGAGATAAAGAATGCTGGTTAATAAAAATGAAATATTAATTAGCATTTTATAAATATGTATTGATTAGCTAAATATTAAATCCATGTTTCACATTAGAAAGTAATATTTATTAAGATCTAACACATACATGCACCTGCTAACATATAGATTCCCCACATTAAAACTGAATTCCAATGAGGTTATTTTTAAAGAATTGATTACATTATATTTTATCCTGTTTTAATTATGATAAAAGCTTAAGAGTGATAAAAATAATATAAATTTTCTTATGTGACATTTTCACATTTTTTCATAACAATCATGTCTTATATTTGAAAAATAAATACCCTAGCAAGATTTATTGTAATACTTTTTTGTTTTCCTTGTTCCAGCCACATCAGCTATATGCTATCACATAAGTGGTGGATAAACAGAGAAAGAAATTATAAAACACATCCATTTCTATCATCTGCCTTGTATTCTGCCTGATAATTCTCTTTTAAGTAAATCAGATTATAGAAATCACATTTACATTTGGATCAGAAAAGAGACACAAACTTGTGACTTTACAGATGGCTGTTTTTCTTAATTATATGGATAACAGTTTAGAATAACTAATTGGTCATGCCTGACAAGTAATAGCAGTTTTTCCAAGATAAACAAATGTTCACATTTTTCATACTTAATCAGAGACTTTATGTGCAAAAATGACCAAATGTATCATCTATTCTAAGCCTCCTGTGTTGTTTTGTAATAAATGACCATCTGTACTTTGGTTTGACGGAGTTGGTCTGTGATGACCAGAGAATCTGATTACATGGCAGATGGTTTTGGGAGAAGAACTTGTCTTTTTAGAAGTAAGCAGACTAGTGCTTTTCAATATTTTGTCCGTCCTCTCCCAGCTCACATCTGCTACTTTTGATGCAGAGGTAAAATCCAAGCTATCACTTCCTCGATGTCATTCTCTTCATTTTTCTAAATCATACAAAATTTGAGGATGAGCTTGTAAGTAGCATATCCCAGTCACAGGCATGCACCTATAAGAATGTCAGGCTTGTTACTAACGGAAGCAAGTATCTGTTTCCAAATTGGTGTTATTAATGTAGGGACTGAGGTGTGAACCTCAGCCTCTCAGTTACCTGGTAACAGTTCTCATTCCCTCAGGTGGAGGCACTGTTAGCACTGTTTACCTCTCAGTTGTCACTCTCCAATGCGAGACTAGGTTGGAATCAGAAAGTGTTTAGTAAAATAAAAATATACTCATTTAATAAAATAATATACATGTTTGCACATCTTGACATATTTGGAACTAATTTATATAATTGTTTTCTTTGATCTTCCTAGTTATCTTATGCAGGAAGTATAGGCTGTGACTACATTTTACAAGAGGCCCAGGCTTCAAAAGAATGAATTGCTTTTCAAAGTCCACTACTTATTAGCCAGCAGAGCTGTAACTAGATCTCAGGATAAAAACAACTACTGTTTATTTGTGTAAGCCCCTCCCACTGAATAGTCAGCTGCTCGATACAAAAATTGATGTGTGACTTCTTTGTGTTTTAATTCCTAGCAAATGCTTTATAAATACCAAATAGAAAACCCTAAAGGATGTTTTTTAAAATTTTCAAATGCAATACGTTTATGTCCTAAGGTAAAATTTTAGACTCCTGTAAAGAGTTGTGGAGAATGTCCCCATGGAAATTCTGCTTTTCTAGGAGAATATTTCCTTCCTTTGTCCCAAATCTTGAGAGACCAATGTTGATGATCTGACTCAACTGAGCATATTTCCCCAATCAATAATCAGGTTAGAGGAATAGAACTGCATACTAGTTGGGTTTAATGTCAAATATTAGAAAATAAGACAGTACCAACAAAATCCAGGCTATCTAGACATTAGAATATTAGGATGGAGATATATATATATATATTATTTTTTTTTTTTCCAGACAATGGCTAAAACATCCAGTTATTTTATTTGGGGTGTGTTAATTAAGACACAGCCTAAACAGTTTAAAAAAATGAGATGTCTCTGAATGTATAGCATTTTAAGGTACATTCAAATGTTATTGAAGATAAAAGGTTAAGACTTCCATGTCAAGAAGTGAGTTTTGAACTCATGTTACCCTCCCCACAAATATAATTTATAAGATAATTGAAAAGATGTGAATTAATCAATTACATCACTAGAAAGAAGTAATTGTGTCAAAGATGATACAATATTTAAAGAGAATTAGAAAGTTTTCAGTTGGAGTGTGATCAACAAAATAGAGGATGATACAATGAGAGGATAATGGTAAGGTGTTGGAGGTGTTTGTTGATTGATTTTCCCTAAAGAACATCAAAAGTAAAAGAGAGACCACAAACAAAGGAAACTATCAGGAGGTTACAGAGTACTCACTGGAATGATTATAGTATGAAAAGAACTAGCCAGGGCTTAAATGATGTACTTAGGGGATGAGGCTGTTGTTTTTACTCCAAACCATTAGGTGTAGATTCCTTTGTGCATTGGCGTCTACCATATAAGTGCCCAACGTGGGTATTTTGGTGATAGAAAAGGCCTCATCCAGTTCCATCTTACCACAGTAACCAGAGATGGAAAGATAGATCCCAGATGCTGTGGAGAGTAGAAAATACCTACATTCTTTTACCATGATAACATAATTGTCCACTTTTACAATGAAAGGCTATTCTCACTCTACCCATCTGTGCCTTACACAGTTGGAGGAGAAGTAGGGAACTTTTCCACAGTTGTAGGTAGAAGGGAACTGCCCAGAGATATGCTGATGATGTTTGTTAGGCTCTCGATGCTCTCCCTTAGTTCCGTTGAGCAAACAATGTAAATTATAAGAAAATAGTGAGAAAAAAGTTTGATTGAAATTAAAAAAAACAAAAATACAACATTGGAATAAGAGAAAAGGGGGCCATCATGGAAACAAGGGCAGTTTCTCTGAGCTGAACAAAATCTTAAGTATTTGAATCAAAACATCCCCCTGATGGTCAAGCCAGAATATTAACGAAGAGAAAAAAAGATTTGCCAGATGCATAAAGTCACTTGAATATGCTCTTTGGCAAAGTGACCATAACAAGAATTACAAACGTGATAACTATAGTAATGAAACTATTATGTCCTATATCTATAGCACTTACATTAACAAAAGAACTGGCAAGCTGTAATATGCATGCTAATGAATTCCAATATGTTAATTCCCATTAGCCTGACTCAGTTTGAAGGATATTATGTTCAATTATATACTTATTAATTCTGAAATCTACATGAAATGGAGTTTTGAAGGAATAAATGAATTATGCAAATATGTGTGAAATTGCCTTAGGCTAAATTGACCGATACATGTGTGATAACAAAAAAAATCCTAAAATAATAATAAAAATAATAGTAATAATAATAAACTACAATTTCCAAGCCCTCTTATCTTTTAATTCACAAAGGCCTCTGCATGAATATTTTCTGTGAAAACTGAAGTAAAATTCAGGGCAAAATGATGTTTTTGACAGTGATAATTTACAATGTAAGGGTACAAATTTAAAGATGTCCCAGTCCAGTATATTTTAGTATTATATAGACAGATAGTATATCTACAATGGCAGATCCTGCATCAATCTTGCTTATCAGCATGAATACAATTCTAAATAAAGTGATTGTGAGTTATAACTAGTATGGTATTACAATAATCAATACAGCATGATCTTAGGTTTAATTAGCTGATTCTATACTGTATTTCCTTTTTTTTAACCACTTAGATCAATTTTTCACTATTCTATTCTTCCTTCCTCTTTTTAAGTGTAGAATACATCAATATTCAGTCATTAGAGTTTTTTTCCTTGGTTGATCTATATTTGCTCCAGGGAGTTAAAATCTAATGTCTTGACTTCTATTTATCTTCAGAGTTGCAATTCCTGTTAAAATTCATTCTCCAATATCTAAGTTTTCCCAACTCCTTCCACCATGCAAAATCCATTCTACGTATTGCGAACAGGTGAACCATTCTAGAAAGTTGATTTTCCCATTCTATCTCTCCATATTAAAAGATTTCTGCATCTCTCCTTTGTTTAAACAAACAAACAAAAAACAAACAAACAAACCCAGAGTTCTTAGCTTGACACTATCTTTTTCAATGAGGCCATCAGCAGCACATACATATTTATCTATCAGTATGCTTTTGAAAATATATTTATTCATTTGTGCTGATTTATTCCTATTTCTCAACTGTATCTCACTTATATGTCACTCTTCTTCTTGGCTCTTATTTCCTTCTCACTTGAAATCTGTCCTTCTGTGCATTTCCATTTTATAACTTCAAATTCAGGGCCTAGTTCATAGTTGATTCCCTCTGCAGGCTTCCCAAGTTACCGACTTCTTTATGATGTTCCCTTCATATTTCTTTCACAAATAATATGCAAATGTTGATAACTTCTGGATCATAAAATATGCCTAATCAGTAGTTGTTGAATGCATGCATACAAGAACTTGAAAGTATAAAATTGACTTCCATCTATAAAATGACTGAAATAAAAGGAGAGAAGCATCAAAAGCAAAGGGAAGGTATGGGGATGTTTTGGTTGTCATGGCAATATCTACTGAAGATGGCCCATGAAATACTTAGTAGAGCAAAGAGGGGGAAAACAGGTCTGATGAGGACAGAATTATTAAAAATAACAGTAGAATCTATTTGGAAGCAATTTTTATATGCATGTGACTGCCACTTAGATCTTCATTCTATCAATAATTTCCGGTATCTACATATACATCAGTCACCTTCATTTTATACCTTTAAAGAAATTATGTTAGCGATATTGGCATTTTGGGTGTATAGTTTCTGTTCATAGGGGACACTTCTGGGCACCATGAGACGGCATGCTCCCTCCATTGCTTCCGGCCACTAGACTCTTACAGCATCGTTTCCCCATTCCCACCATAGTGTGACAACCCTATGTGTCCCCCGGAAGAAAAAATCAAAACAAAAAAAACCTCATTTTGTTTGGAAACTACTGCTTAAATGATCTTTAGTAGTAAGGTGAAGAAACATTTCTTTTGCTTCATTTGCCTAGTTAACAACTACTATGGTAACAAAAGTAGTATAATAAATTCTTCAGTATTTTTCATCATTTCAAAGAGAATAACTAAATTTAAACTATCAGAAATTAATAGCAATAGTATATCATATTTTAAGGCTTGTAATAGATCATGTGATTACTGTAGAAATTGGAAAAAAATATTTTTCTACTTTTTTTTTTTTAAGTCACATATTTGCTTTGATATTGGGTACCAATGATTTATTTTTAAATTTTTCACTGCTCTGTTGTATGTGAGTCCTTTTCTGTGTATGGTTTGAACTGAAAACTGAATTTATATTTCTCAGAATCAGTTTCTGTAACAAAATGAATGTAGAGAATTATACTGTTGATCATGTCACAGAGGGCGGAAATTATTACGAAAGTTAGGCATAGCTTTTGCATTAGCCAAGCTTCACAGAGAAAATCTCCCTTTGACTCTAAACCCAGAACAAGCTCTTTATTCTTATTTTCCAAGTCTAAACAGCTATTTCAGAAGACATCAAAAAGATTGACTGGTGGCTAGTAGGGATGTATATGCCTTTGGGGGTAATTTGGGTTAGATTAAGGTACACCAACTTCAACGAAGAATCCCATTTCTTCCTGTGGCCACGAAAAAAAAAAAAAACTAAGAAGGAATCTTTTATATTCATACCACAGGCAACTGAGAAACTTAATCTTGAGAAAAAGCCTCTGTCTTAAGGCTCCATATTAATTCAACACACTGAATCTAATACTACTAGCATCAGACATAGCTTACCTGAGGGTTGACAGCAATGCCCTTCATTTCTATGAAATTTCAAGTCCAATTATGTGTCAGAGATCCAGCATAATTCCCCATCCTTGCAAGAGACCTGTATGCTTATAAAGAAGTTCATCTCGAAGTCAAAATTGTGACAAAGGTAAGACATGTGTTTTCTTTCCTTTTACAATTTTATTTTATTTTTGACTATAATTTGTACTCAAATTTTGTTTTATTCTCCTACTGCCAGAAACACAGTTTTGAGTATGTTTTTTTCTATCTCTAAACTGTCTAGAATTCTGACATTAGGCCTGACCATCTCGAATTCCTTCTCTTCCTTATAGTGTCTTGTAATACATATTCATTGTTGCATTAAAAGGAGTGCTTTATAAATAATGCTGTACATATGGTGAAACTAAGATGGAAGTTAGATTTAGCCTGAAATAATGGTGATGAAAAATTAGGATAAATGGGGCTCATAAATGTTATCTCAAATAGTTTGCAATGACATTTGCTCTTTCTCACAATTTCACCTGGTGGAATTCAGTGGAATTTCAGTGAACATTCTGAGTGATATAGATCGAGGAAAGTTTAGAGATCACATATACATTGCCTTATTTTGCAAGTTAGGAAAACTCTCCAGAGATTCATGAGTTTCTGTGCAAAGGTAACAGTGAATATCAGTTGTGCGTGCCAACTTGGATAATCTCAAGTCTCCAGTTATTCAACTACACACTAATATATGTGTGGTGGTGAAGATATTTTGCAAATATGATTTAACCTTCATAATCAGTTGATTTATAAGTAAAGGAGATCATCCTAGATCATCTGAGTGGCCCTTGCATAACTGATAGAAAGGCCATTCAGGACAGAACAGCTGCTTCAGCTCATGCTGCGAGTTTCCTCTTGCCTTGGCTGATGGACTACCCTATGGAGTTTCGATTTGCTACCACAATAACATAAGCCAGTTCCCTCCAGTAAATCCGTTTGAGTGTAGCAGGTGGGAAATAAACTCAGGGACCTTCCATCATAGTGAAATTTCTAGGGGCTCAGTGGTGTGGAACATGTCGTGAATCCTTCCTATGGTAAAAGATAAGTCATTGCATCTGGTCCAACCAAAAGAGAGACAAGATACAATGCCTGTTGTGCCAGTTTGCATTTTGCAGACAACATCTGTTTCTCATTTTATTGTGTTCTTTGGCCCATTACCGATGGCCTGGAGAGCTTCTGCTTTAGCATCCAGAAGACGAGAGACTCTGTGACAGTTAAAAGCTTCCTTACAGCTGGTCGACACCAAGGCCATTGATTCTGCAGATGCAATGGTATGTTAAATGCCAGTGGTGGGGACACATGCTGATCAGAGCCTCTGACAAGGACTTACAGGTGAATCATGGAGAAGAACCTCAGGACTGGTAGCAAAGCATTTCCATGCTCTATGGAGAATGACTGTTCTTTAGAGAGACAGCTTTTGCCCTGCTCCTGGGCCTTCGTAGACTGAATACTTAACCTTCCACCACCAAGTTACAGTGCAATCTGAGCTGCCCATTATGAACTGGATATTTTCTGACCCACCAAGCCATAAAGTTGGACGTACTCAGCTGCACTCTATCTTCAAATGGAAGTGATATCTCTGATAGACTAGAGCAAGCCCTGAAGACCCAAGGAGGTTAATGAGGAGGTGGCCCAAATGCCCATAACCCCACTACTGCTTCATTATCTGCTCTTTCTCAGTCTGCACCTGTGTCCTCCTGGGTAGCCTCCTATGATCAGTGGCCTGACCACAGGAAAACTCAGGCCTCGTTTACAGAGCATCCTGCATAACATGCAGGCACCATTCAGGATGAGCAACTGCAGCAGTCCAGGCTCTCCGGAGGGGTGTTGGAAGGAAAATAGAGAGGGGAAAACATCCCAGTTCGCAGAATGTCAAGCAGTGCACCTGGTTTTGCAATTTGCTTGGAAGGAACAATTGCCGGAGGTATGACATACATACAGTAAAACCTTGGATTGCGAGTAATTTGGTTTGCGAGTGTTCCGCAAGATGAGCACACATTTCTAATACATTTTAACTTGGTAAATGAGCAATGTCTTGCAATATGAGTAATTTGTTTCCAGAACGAATTATTCTCGCAAACCAAGGTGTTACTGCATATTGATTTATAGGCTCATCCAGTAGTTTGGCTGAATCGTCAATCAGAAGGGACATAGTAGGAAAAATGGTGACGGGGAGGTCTTGGAAAGAGATATGTTGATGGATTCCCTGAATGGGCAAAGACTGAACACATCTGTGTCTCATGGGGATTTTCATCAAAAGGTGACCTTGGCAGACTAGGATTTTAACTATCGAGTGGATAGCATTACATACCAGTGGATATAAGCCTCTTTCCTCAGCCACACCTGCCATTGCTCAGTGGGTTCATGAACAAAGAAGGGGATGATTAATGGGCTCAGAGACATGGACTTAATTTAAACTCACCAAGTCAAACTGGCGACAGCCGCTGCTGAGTGCCCAGACTGCCAGCAGCAGGGACCAAGAGTGTATCTCCAATATGGCCCCATTCTCCAGGGTGACTATTAGCAACCTGTTGACAGAGTGATGACACTGAACCAAATCAATCATGGCAGGGGTGGTAGTGTGTTCTGTGTGACACTTTTTTCTGAATACGGATGTCCCTGTCTGGCACACATGCTCCTATGAAGACTGTTATCATAGACTGACAGAATGCCTATCCCCTGTATTTCATGTAGCATTGTGTCTGCTCAGTGAAGCAGTGATCACTTCCTAAACAGCGAATGAACTTTTGCAGTGGCCCCATGCTCATTGAATTTACCAATTATATTATGTTTTCCATCACTCAAGATCAGTTGGCTTGACAGAATAGTGCTATGGTCTTTTGTAGTGTCAGAAAGATGGCAATACCTTGTGGGTCTGTGGCGGTCTCCTCCATGAAGTTGTATGTGGTCTAGATGAGTGACCCATACATAGTGCTGTTTTCCCATAGTGAGTATTCGTGATCCGGGAATCAAGGGCTGGAAATGGGAATGGCACCATTCACCATTGTGACTAGCATAGTTTTTACTTCCTCTCCCCGTGAATTTATGCTCTGTGGTTTGGGTGTCTTAGTCCAGAGGAAAGAATGGCTCTACCAGGAGACACAATGATGATCCCACTGAACCAGTGTCACTGGATATTTCAGTCTCCTCACATCTCTGAATCAGCAAGCAAATAGAGAAGTTCCTATACTGACTGGGATGACCAAGCCTGACCACCAAGGGAAAGTTGCTTTACACAATTTCCACTATACAGTGGAGGTAAGGAAGACTATGGCTGGAATATAGGAGCTCGCTGAACTCATTTCCTAGTATTGCCATGTCCTGTGATTAAAATAATGGAAAGGAACTACTCAGGTAGGACTGTTTATGGGCTCGAAGCCTCAGGGATTAAGCTTTAGATTACTTCACTCAGCAAAGAACCATGATCAGCTGAGGTTCTGGAAAGATGGTGGAAGTATGGTTATAAATTTTAGCTATGAACTCAGGACCAGTGGCAGAAAGAGGTCTATAATGGTTTTGAGGCTTCACTCCTTATTTTGTTATGGATATGTTTGTAGATAGAAAGATAGATAGGGGTATTAAGCACATTTCTCATTCATCCCTCTGTCATTGAACATAAGATGTATTAATAATAGTTAACTTTACATCTCAGTATTTAAGTAATGGGATATCAGATAGGAGAGTAAGCATCACATGCTGACTGCGTATCCTCTTCTGAGAACATGCTTAGTGCACCGTTGGTTGAGCCCAGGGTAGTTGTATCATGGTAGGCAGAAAGCATGACTCTGTTGTTTTTATTTGGAGAGTCACATAGTGTAAGGAGATGTGTATGTGAGTGAAGGTGACACATGTTGGGCTTTGATGGTGGGTTATATGTGTCAAGTTCGCTAGGCTCTAGGACCCAGTATTGAATCAGACACCAAGCTGGATGCTGTGAAGGTGTTTGTAAATGTGATTAGCATTCATAATCAGTGGACTTTAAGAAAAGGAGACTATCCTAGGTAACCTGGTAGGCCTGATTCAGTCAGCTGAAAGTCCTTAGAAAAGAGCTGAGTTTCCTGGAAACAGAGGGAATCCTGTGAACCGCATCTATAACTTGTGCCCGGGGGGCTCCACCCTCTCTTCTCGCCAGCCTACCCTATAGATGCTGGACTTGCCAAGGCAGACCTCACAGACATGTAAGCTAATTCCTTACAATAATTACCTTAGTATATATCTACTGATGCTTCAGTTTCTCTGGTTCAACCCTGACTGAAAACATTTCTTTTTTTTTTTTTTAAGATTTTATTGGGGAATTGGTGGAGGGGAATAGCGTTGGGGAATCGGGGAAGGGGAACAGACAAGTTGCCGTCTTCTTGTTCTTCAGTTTAGTTGCGGAGGATGTTGCTTCACTGGCCCATGTTGGTATCGTCATTGAGCTCTTCCCGGATGAGGCAGATCTGTCGCTGGCCTCTGGATGTCGCTCATCGCAGCTATTGGCAGCTCACGCTGGCTGCCAGCCACTCACGCTGGCTGCGGGCCACTCACTGCAGCCTATGGCAGCCCACTGCAGCAGGGGCTGCAGCCCACAGCATCACCGGGGCTCGCACAGCCCAGCTCCAGGTGGAGCTGTTGTTAGCTGTAGAGGGCAGTGTCACTGGCCCTCATGTGGGATCCGAACCGGGGCCGCTGGCATCCCAAAACCAGCGCTTAACCAATGCGCCACTCGGCCGGCCCTGAAAACATTTCTTAAATACCTGCTGGCACATACAGGACTAAAATAATAACACAGGAATATCATAAAATTAACAAAAAAGAATATTTCATATACTCGATATGAAACTAAAGTATACACATGGATAGTCTGCGGGTCTGCACATTTAAGCTCATTTTATAATTATTTTATACCAGGGAAACCCCCCACTACTTTATATATCAAAACAAAATGAAAGAAACCCTACACAGTTAATTGGCCTTAAAAAAAATCTTTCTAGAATGGTATCTCATTAAACCAAATTCTGGCAACTAAGGCATATTTGGAAAAGTTTCATGCCAGTAAAGTGACAATCAGTCTTAATCTTTAAGGACTGTGATAAAAACTATATAAATGTGGCACCTACAACACTAACAATGATAGTTATATAATTCCATTTCTGAGATTAAACAATACCCAGCTGGAGATAAAAATTAGCCCTGAAAAGAATAGCACAAACAACGCTGCAAATGTCTCTGGCACTCACACTAACAGAAAAACTGATGGGCTAAAATATGCGTGTTCATGAGCCCCGATCTATGGATGCCCATTAATCTCACTCAGTTTAAAGGATATCAGATCAAGAACATCTCAAGAAAGAAATACTCATCTGCTGACAGTCACTATCTACGTTTTCTGAAATTTATATGTGAATCAACAAAGGATTTTGTGAAATGCAATCTCATTTGCTCTTCTGATCACAACTCAGTATGGAACTAAAAGAAAAAAAGAAAAGACTAGAATAATAAATAGGAGGAAAGCAGGTATCATCACCAGAAACAGCAAATACATCTTGAAAAGCAATATGTTGATTCTTTGTATTCAATGGACGTTTTTTCCTTAAAAACTGTGAAAGCAAAACCAAGTGATTTGCTTTGTGCACCTGGCACCAGACACAATTAGTCGTTTCTGAGTATCCATAGGAAAGCACAGCTTTTCTCCTGGATGTAAATGCTTTCAGCTCATTTCAATAAAAGACACTTCTGTTTTGTGGCATATCTTTTTGAGACAGTGGATTTGGAACATTTAGATAAAACCGAGCTCCCTATGCTCAGAATGTGATTACAGCTGCCATGTGGGCAGCGATCAGAGCACAAGAGCCCTACATGTCAATAAGAGCCTCCTGATACACTTTGAGTCAACAAGAGGAAGCCTGGATGATGCTTCTGGATGTCACAGGTCAGTGGCTAGAGATGGGAGTCACTCAACGAAGTGGAGCCGCCCTCACCCTCACAGTCAGTTCCAAAATGGCATGAGGCTGCACACCCAGGTACACTGAATCGCTACCTGTGTTATTAGCATAGGGAGCTGTCAGCAACCTCAGTTGCATGGATTAAAATAGGAGAAAAATCGTATGAAAGCACAGGAGGGTTTTTGTTTTGCTTTTTCTCAAAATGATGAAATTAGAAATTTTTTTTGGTCTCTGTCTGCCTCAGAATTATGCAAATAGCATTCTTAATTTCACACGTTATCTTTTCAGCTACCGTGAGCAACACAGTGCCTTTTACTCAAGTTCCTTGTCTTTTGCAACACCTTGAAACAACTTGAAATTTTGGCTGTTCTGCTTTTTTTTTTTTTTTTTTTTAGTTTGTGTTTACTTAAAATGTAACACTCTTCAGAGAAAAGCATTCTTTGAAATCTAAGATCATTTTCAAATAGACAAGCTGTTTCTACTTCTTCCATAGTTAAGTATAACATTACAATCAGTGAAACAACAGGTGGTTAGTGCCTGATTACCATAGGAAAAGTAATATGTGAGCTGTGCATATCTCACAAAATAAATCTCAGAACACTTACTTTATTAATCTAAGGCAAAATAAAGGATGGTGGAAGGCATTATGCAAAGTAGTCATGAAGTGGAAATAAAATGAAAAGGGAGTGTGTTAAAATGCTTGAAAATCAGAAGTACAAGGGTTGATCCTAACTGTATTCTCTAAATTACCGTAGAATTTATACTTTAATCTTTCTCCTAGCCTTTCTCAAAGGGAACTGTAGACATTTACCAGGGTGATTATGCATTGGAGAAAGGAAAATAATCGGATTCTTTGGGGAACACACACACACACACACACACACACACACACACACATACACACTCACTCTCAAATACAACATTTAAAATCACCCTATTAAAGATTCACATGCCCAGTGGCTTATTTAAAGCCTCTGAGAAGTCCTGCAATTTTAAAAATACAAAACAAAACACCAACCAAACTCTGTTTGGGTTGGGTTAAGTCATTGGACCTCAAACTTAGGTGACCACCGTCACCTCTTTTTATTGAAAAATTATTTTCATTTCACTGAACAAAATTATTTTTAAGCATTTGTTTGGGGAATGCTGCACTGGATTATTTACTTTACACTCCAGATTTTTTTTTTTTTAAGATTTTTTTTTTTAAAGTTAGGTTTTTGGTATTTTATTTTTTTAATTAGTGTCATGTTTGTTTGGAAACCCTATCAAATCCAAAATGATTTTCACTGCCTATCACTCCCTTGCAGATTTTACTCCCTAGGCATCCAGACTAGTCTCTAGAAATTCACATTCCATAGTCACGTTGCTCATCATTCTTCAAAAAAGTATTTTATATACTTTTATTTTTCCTCACACCTCTCTCTTCTCAATGGTGAATTTGATTCTTTTTTTCACTGAGAGAATAGATTATAATAAACGTGGTCATCTTTCCATGAACAAATTTATAAATCTATCTGCACTCAAATACTGTGTTTTCCCACATGTCACAAACACACCTGTAGACATGTTTCCAAATTAAAACCAAATAAACTAACAAGAATCTCTTTGATTACTCCTGCCCTCACATAACTGGTTGTTGCCACATTCACATTTGCCTGTTTTTCTTTAACACAGCCAAATGCTAATTTTGACCAGATAGTTTAATACTATTATACTAAGAAATCAATATTGCTAGTGTTACCAAAATGTTCAGTGGCCAACCCTAATGACTGATTTTAACCAACGTCATGCTGGACGTTAAAAACCATTTTCTCGCTGGCCGAGTGGCGCATTGATTAAGAGCTGGCTTGGGATGCCAGCAGCCCCGGTTCGGATCCCACATATGACGGCCAGTGACATTGCCCTCTTAAAAAAAAAAAAACATTTTTCTATAATGATGCACCACTCCTTTCAGGAAAACTTTTGTGGAATCCCAAACAGAAACTTCGACTAGGTTTGATGTTTTTCCTTCTTAACTAATCCCATTCAGTCTAGTTTATGATTCTCCCCCCAGTTTCCACTCTTAAGTGCTCACTTCTCAGATCTTTTCTTCTCTTCTTTGACTACAAATATTCCCATGGATTGGAATTCATTTTATACACTGACACCCCTCAGTGGCATAACCTGAGTTCATAATTGGACATTTCCACTTCTCAGTATCTTTGTTTAAACATGAATTTGGCAGGTAAAATTTAACACAGTTAAAATTAATTTCCTGGTTCCAAACCGACTCCCCTCATATTCCCTGTGTCAGTGGGTGATAACAGAACCCCGGGATTTATCCTCACACCCTCCCATTCCTTGAAATTGTACATGCAGTCCATCAGCCAGCTGTCTGGCTGCTCAGCCATCTGCAAACTGGCTGCTGACTGTCTGTAAGCTTAACTGTAGCTTTCAAATACTTCTAATGACTTCCACTCCTGCTAGTCCAAACCATCATCGTCTCTTTTCTAAATTACTTTAATAACCTAATTAGTTAACTGGTCTCTGCGATTTCACCTGATTTATTACTTATATTTGATACAGAATCCAAAGTAATCTTTTGGAAACATAAATCATATTGCTCTTCTGCTCAAAATCCTACATCCAAGTGCCTTTCTCCATTTTACAAGCCCTACTTAATAGAACCTCTGCTTGCGTCTCTGACCTCATCTCATACTTTTTGTTTCCCTAATTATTCTGGGTCACTCCCTCAGGGCTTGCAGTCCTCGAACCCACTGAGGTCATTTTTGTCTACAATGCTTTATGATTATTATTTTTTCTATAAGAAATATCTTTCCCCAAATTTCTATTTGACTGGTTTCTTTCTACTCTTGCCTCTTCTACTATGTCATCAACTCACAAAGGTGACATTCTCCCTTCCAGGTACCAAATCTCCCCTTTCTTTTCACTCTTTATTCCTACATCCTGCTTTGATTTTGTGTATGTCATTTATTATTAACCTGAAATTATTAGTTAGATGCACATATGGGTTTATTTCCTCTGTCTTCCACTAGCATGTGAACTATGCACAGCAGGATATTAATCTGCCGGTTTATTTCTGTTATTTCCTTTCTTTGAACAATACTGGACACAGAACAGATTCTCGAGTGTTTTTTGTTGAATAAAATAATTAAATGCTTCCTATGTCACATGCATGGTGCTATATGCTCATGTTATAAGTGAATGACATAGCTTACGCCCTGGCAGGGCATCCTGATGTGAAAACAATTAAATTCTGATTTTAAGTATTTTCGCATAGCACAGTCTTTCTGCAAGTGGATTGGCTCATCATAATGATACTAGTTCATCCCAAAGGCTCATTTTTTGTGCACTAATGCCTTTTTCCATGAATGACTACTTCTCTTTTGTTTGTTTGTTGCTATTTTGCTTGTTTATTTTGTTCTTTTTTAAAAAAAAAAAAGTGTTAGTTTCAGGTGTACAAAACAATGTAATAGTTATACATTCACCTCTCTGACATTGTATATAGCTGTTACAATTCCACTGACTCTATTTTGTATGACCATTTACCCTATGCTGTACTCCACATCTTGTGAATACATATATATATATATATATATATATATATATATATATATATATATATATAAAATTATAGTTGACATTCATTTTCATTCAGCTTCAGCTTCAGGTGTACAGTGCAGTGGTCAGGCATCTATGCTGTCCATGAAGTGGTCTCTCTAATAAAACAAGGGTCCATCGGATACCCTACAAAGTCTTTACAAGATTATTGACTTCTTGCTTGCTGGAAATCTAGGGACGTACCTTCACTCTGTCTTGAAAAAAATAAACTATGCATCTGCTATTAAAATTTTTATTTCTTTACTATCATCTCACTTGAAGTATTTCTGGGATCTTGGCCAACTCTTCACCAGGTCCCCAAAGTATATTTTTTGTTTTTCACCTTCTTCAGTTGAAACTTTACCAGGATTAATATATGAAAAACCAAACCAACAAAGAGCTTGGAAGAGGTGACTGAATTAGAGATCCATAGTTCCTTCTGCAATGTGAGGAAAAATGAGAAGTTTTGGGTCCTGAAGAGGGGCCTCATTCAATCATGATAACATCCCGACCCCAGACTTCCATCCTCTAGAATGGAGAGCAATGAATTTCTATTGTTAATAAGCTACCTAGTTCTGATACTTTTGTTATAGTAGCCCCAAAGGACTGAGATGTATGGCTAGGACACTGCCTGTGAGCTAGGCATCGGTTAACTGTTCATAGTATCACTGGGGGATTATAGATGAATGAAAACTTAAAAGATGTTAATGGTTTGCTTCCATAATAAGAGACAATAATTTCCCCAAGGGCATACACTGGTGATGGGATGTTATTTCTGAACTATTTAACTTACTCTGAGAATGACAACACCACTAACTTTGTTAATTAGTTACAAAACACTTCAAAGCATTACTTTTGAAGGTTTCAGCAACGTTGTAAATCACTTAGAATGCTCTGATCCTTGATATGAGTAGCTGTTTTAGGAATGGTGCATTACAAATGAAAAATCAAGCCGATTTAAGTTATGAAAAATAGGAATTGTATTCAAGTGAAAAAATAAGTAAAATATATGAACTTTTCTTTGGAAGAAAATATTTCATTCTTGACTGGGAAAAACTACTAACGCATGAAATATAGACATCATCCAATGAAGGACAGATAAGACTACATAAAATTTAAAATTTCTCTAAAAAGAAAGACACAACAAAGTAAAATAAAAATGAGTGAATGAAAGGCAATTTTATATCTGTATTTTTAAATCTATTGTAAATCAACCTGAGAATTCAGAAGATATGGGTTAGAGTTCTCTTCTAATGCTGAATGGACTCATAATATTTATTGGAAATGAATAACTTATGTAATATTCTTAAGATTTTTCTCAAAACTAAATTTAAATCATCAGATAATCGAGGAATCCAAATGCAATTATAATTTTTAAATATAAATTGATGTTTTTGACCTACTTCTGATTTTTCTGTTGTTTTTGTCTGCTTGAATTGTTTAATAACAATTAAGCATCTTGACAATAATATTTTGGACTAACGGCAAGATTCAAAGTATTTTCTTGTGATTTCTGTGATTTTCCATAAGAGTCAAAATAGGCTATTATATTTTTAATATAATTATTTACTCCCCACATGACAAGTTATAAATAAATGCCATGTAGTTACTTTTTATTCAATCACTATTTTGAACAGATTCCACTGAGAATAAAACTGTCATATTTATAACACCAGCCATCAATTGAGATTTAAAACCAAGAGTAAGGATACTGGTTTTAATAAAATCTTAGAATAAGGTTTTAACAAAATTTGTTGCCTTCCTTTCTTTTATCTCCTGAAAATGTGAGCAAATGGTCTGCAATACAGTAAAGGAACTGGAAAAGCTCCAAGTATATTTAAAGTAAACACTTTTTTTTCAGAGCAGGTTTGTAATTAGCTAACACACTAAAGAATTCCTTTTAAAAGCATCTTGCATAACTTCGGAGATTTTCTCTTAAAGCATCTTCATGCCTGCAGGTAGAAATCTACCGATAGGTGTTTATCTGCCTGTCTTCAGTAAAAATGAATGAAAATTAAGGCATTTTTTTTTCCAGCAGCATACATTAACCTTCTGTCGCCTGAAAGAAAGAAACCCGAAAGCATATGTACCTGCAGATGGAGTGCATTGGTGTGATTTCTCTGCTGAAGGCCTGTATCACTAAGATACACTAGATTATTTGTGTGTAAGTTGGAGTAATCAGGGCAAAAACAAAACAAATAATGATACGAAGTACACATTAAAAATACTGACACCCAGCACAGAGTTAGAGAAGTATTTTTGCTTGTTAGTCTGAGTTTCATACCTTGTGAAGTCAAACAGATGATAGGGTATTGCTAACTATTTGTTGGTTTACTTTAGCATAATGGAGCACTTTCCTGAGCTTTTGTTGAAGTGAGGAAGCATGAGCACCCTGACACGGCAGTGTTATATAGGCCCTCAATGCCACCCATCAATCCCACTATAACCATCGCCTGCATAGGCGGAGTCAGTTCTTCACCCCACGCCCCAATCAGATTTTGAGGCTGATCATGTTTGGATGTGGAGGCTGATAATACTACAGGCACCAATAGGGTATGATAGCTTTGTTACTCACACAATGATGCTTTCCGGGAGAAATTAGAGCAGGTCTCTGAAGCGGGTCTAAAATTTGTGTCAAGGAGTCAGGGAATGGAGACTGGTTTGAGAGCTTTTTATGGTGGTGAGAGGGTGGGCCCAAGGTGATGATTAGGAATGTACTCTGGAAGGTGCTTACGTGATTAAACTTCTCCACAAAGTCAAAGGAAGGGGTACCCAGGATGCCTTATTAGCTTGGCAGATGTGGGATAGAAGGGAAAGAAGGGGGATTGTGGCTTAAAGGCTGTCAGTAGTCTAACATCACTAATGGGTTAGATGATTATATCTGCTGAAGTTGCGTGTTACTATCTGCTTGATTTTCTATCCTCCATGATGGTCAGAACATTTCCATTCTTTACAAATGTCACTAACTTTCATCTGAACTTTCAACATACTCCTAATTGAGAGAAAATTGAAGTTATATCATGGGAACGTTTTAAAGATCTTGTTCTTCCCACCTTGAAATACACATCTATCTGCCTTCCTAACCAGTTTTTCTTTTCTTTCTTCACTCTTGTCCTGATTGCATCCCCCTTTCACATTTTTTTTTTGAGGGCAGTGTCACTGGCCCTCACATGTGGGACCCGAACCGGGGCCCTCACCTGTGGGACCCTTAACCACCACGTCCCTCGGCCGGCCCCCGCTTTCACATTATCAGGGACCCAATTTTATTATCTCCTCTGTCCTATCAGTAATTATAAAAGATAGATTTTTCAACTTTCCTTCATTTGAGGCATAAGGAAAATAGAGAGGTCCATAACAGATATTTGTGAAACATTGGGAATATCACAGAAATAACACTTGTACAACATCAGGTGATGTGTTGATGCTGTCAGCATGCCACCCCCTCCCAGTGCCTGCTCACTCCTTCCCCAAAGGCAACTGCTGCCCTAAGTCCTGTCACTCTATTGCAGTTTTACCAGTTGTTAAATTTTAAGTAAGTGAAACATACAAAATGCATTATTTTATTACAATTATTTTTCTTTTTTTCTTTACATTTTGTGCTATTAGGGTTTATTTAAGAATTCTTCTCTAACTGAAGGAGATGAAGATATTCTCCTATATTATCCTCATTTAATTCTATTGTTGACCTGAAACTGCTTTTGGTGTGAGGTGTCAGATAGGGGTCCATTTTAAATACAGAATTCTAAACTGTTACAAACTACATAGACACAGACTGGGGAAAGAAATGGCTATTATAAAAAGGAATAAAGAGGTACAATGAGAAGGTGATTTGGATCATGAGTCTCAGGAGACGATGGCAACAAATAATAAGGGAGGATCCAATAAGGGACTAGCAATAGTGAGGATAATTGGTCCTACTCTCCGCACTACTAGAGCAGGTAGCATTACTAGAAACTGGCAAAATCTATGTTTGTGTGCGAAGGGACTTGTGATAAGAGTGGTGTCCACGAATAGAAGGTGAATAGAAAGTGAAGTAGAATAGGTGCCCTTGTCCTGTCTGCAGCTTGGCTGAGATAGAAGGTGAGGGCATGAAAATCCTCACCTCCTTCCTGTTGACTGCCGATTTCCTGTGCTTTTTTGCACTTGGGGTCAACCTGGACCACTTGAAGCCACTGGAGAGATGGATTTCATGGGCACAGAGTCCTGCAGAGCTGGTCACAGAATGAATCCAATGGGCAAAATAACCAGCACAGGTTGTAAAGGAAATACAAGGCAAACGTGCAAAAATTGGGAGAGATCTGTATATAGGACAATTGAATGAACAAGGTTTTTTGAAAGGATAGCAGATGTGAAATGAGTGGTCTATTAAACAAAACCAAGATACGAATGTGGAAAAAAATATTGGAGGGGATCCAGATGATAAAAGAGAACTACAGAAGAGCTGAGCTGTTGAAATCCAAATTACATATTTCGTATGTTACAAAATACAACATTTAGTGATATTTGTGTAAATCACATTTGAAAAATTCCAGTTGGTACAGACTATCTAGGAAGAAGAGCAGCCAAAACCCTACAAAGAACACTAATGTGATTGTCCAGGCGTGAGAAAAGCATGGTCTGCCAAGCATAATGGCTGTAGAAGTGGAAATTAATAAATCGAAAATAAAGTGTGGAGGACGAAAGTACTTGGGATATTTAAAGTATTAATGTGATAGGCAAGAAAAAAAGAGACATATTTTGGAGTGAAAATGACAAGCTTACTGTTTGGATAAGTCCAAGACGGAACTGAATATAATATTGTGACAGGAAGGTACCTGGGGTAAAGGCATGTTTGGGAATTGTCTCTTGATAGGTGTGTAGTCGGAGTGCACAGAGTCTCTAAGGGACCTATTATAGAGAAATGTCAACAGAGGGCCAAAGACTGAACTTACTCAGGTGTTCACAAAGCATGGAGTCCTGAAAATCCAGGCAGACGATAGTCAATGTTATCAGATCTATTGGAAAGAAAACAGGAATAAATTAATAGTGGGAAATTGTGTAATTCTAAAAGTGAAATAACTGCCAACCTAGTCATTAATACATTCATAAATTAAAATAATTTCATTATTTACCTTTTAGTTGAAAAGTATTGTACTTGTTTAGTTACTGCCCACATGGGTGCATATATACTTGTGGAAAGATGAATATATAAAAAAATATTGTGAGGTATTATATTAGTGCATTTCAATTGTGCTTAGTAGGGAAATCAATGCATAGATTGCTAATCTACCAAAAAAAGTATTTATTTAGAAGGAATCTATAAAACTTGATTTTCTTTATTTGCAAATTTACTTTTTCCAAGAATTGTTCTCATATTTATTGTAGCTCTTTGTGATAATAGGCTAGGCTCTGGCTTAAATTGAAAACCCATTGCTTCTTTATGTTAGGAATACTCTTCCATTTATTAGGTTTCTGAACAGGGTCTTTAATATAATCTTAATATTTACTAGATGGAAATTAAATCCCAGCAGATCTTATAGTTTCAAAAATAAAAAAAACATTGAGAATTTAAACATTAAAAGGGTGTGCTTTTGTGAAAAAATCAATTCTTGCTTTGTTGCCCATTAGTTATCTGTGATATAGACATTGTATGACATCAATAAATAGCGGTTGAACTCAGTGCATCTTGAAAATTATAAATCTATTTAAAACTAATATTTTAATTCATTGCCCATCATTCATTTTCAGCATAAGAAAATAAAGATATTTTGTCTTTTGAGGATAAAAAGCAAGAGAGTTATTTTTTTTGGTTTGTTTTTAATAACCTGATAGTTTATATGTTTTATAGCAATGTGGATTCTAATTTAGAATTAATTATTAGGAAATAATGGTACATAGTTCCATGGAAAGATGGTGAATAAAGACATCATCTTACAAACTATTAACACAATAAAATTAAGCTAAATATAGAAATATTTTCTTAAAAAATAAAACTTGGGATGTGGTACATTTTAGACATAGTTTTCTCTTTCTTAAGTACCCCTTCCTATTAAGCCACATGCTTAGGAGAATTACTTGCTAGATCATAATACTACATATTAAAAAGATTTATTTAAAATTGAATTTTCTTATCTCCTTTCCAATTTATTATCTAAAAAAACCCTCAAATTTATTAGAAGTATAGAGAACTGCATCTTAGTTATTCCTAGTAATTTTAAAAGAATATTGCTTAGAGCTGACAAATAATGAAGCCCTTTTTAATCTTTTCAAAGTACAACTATAGATACAAACATAGTCTAGGTTATTATTTTGCTTAAAAAAGGGTTAGAATTGGTGAGGTTATGCTTACTTTACTTTCAATTTTATGCCTGCAGAATAGTTGGTAATTGCTGATTTAATTTTGCTTATTTAATGTGAGAAAAGTATGGAAAGTTAAATGAAATCAAGCAATACTAGCTTGAAAATGTTTCATTAAATGGATTTGGGGCAAGAATTTGATTTGTTCAGCCTTTGATTTTTCTGCACATTCCTCAACACTCATCTGTAATCTGAATCAATGTATGCACCTTTCCACTCCCATTTTTCTCAAAGAATTATTTTAAAAATTACTTTTTTTAGTGTTTTTTCTCATGTATGTGTCATCTTATCACACTGAGATCTGCTTTCTACATTACACAAAGTACTATGTTGCTAAAGGAAGCCAATGTTTTTGATAGTATAAAAGAGTTTTCTGGGGTGACCAGTTAACTCAGTTGGTTAGAGTGTGGTACTGATAACACCAAGGTTGACAGTTCAATCCCCACATGGGGCACTGTGAGCTGTGCCCTCCTTAAAAGAGTCAGCTATGCCATTGTAGCATGAAAGCAATGTGTAACCAATGACCGTGGCTGTTCTCCAATAAAATTTAAAAAAAAAGTTTTATCATTAAAAACAACTTATTATTGGCTATAAGGAAAGCATTATGACAGGAAATAAAAAGAATAAGAAATATTACATTAAAGATAATTTCCCAGCTGATTGTTCTTTGGGCAAGCTAAAAGATGAGCAATGCATGAAGCTAGACTCCCAAAATGAGTTGTGCTGGGCTGCAGTCAAGGTGGGCCGGACTGGTTTCTATTAAAAACTGAGGGGAGAATCCATTTCCTTGTCTTTTTCAGCTTCCAGTGGCCATGTACCTTTTTGGCTGTGGCTCCTTTCTCCATCTTCATGGTTCATCACTCCACCCTCTTGCTCTGTGATCATTTCACTCTTGCTTCCTGACTGACTTCCCGTGTCGAAGAAAAACAACAAAGTTGGGAGAATGAGGCTACCCAACTTTCAAGACTTGCTATAAAGTTCAATAATCAAATTGCTGTGGCATCAGCAAAAGAATAGTGAAATAGATCAATGGAACAGAATGGAGATCCCAAAAGTAGACCCCCATAAATATAGTCAACTGATTTTGACAAAGAAGCAAAGACAATGGAGCAAAGATCACCTCTTCAACAAATGGTGTTGGAAAAACTGGACAGCTACATAAAAAAAAAATAATAATAATCTAGGCACAGACCTTATATATTTCACAAAAACAAATGCAAATAGATCTAAATTTAAAACACAAAAGTGTAAGTCTCCTAGAAGATAACATAGGATAAAACCTAAGTGATCTTGAATATGGCATTGACTTTTTAGACAAAATACCAAAGGCAGAATCCATGAAATATGTAATTGATAAGCCACATTTCATTAAAACTAGAAACTTCTGCTCTGTGGAAGAAAAGATCATAAGAATGGGAAGACAAGCCACAAAATGGGAGGAAAGATTTTCAAAAGACACATCTGATAAAGGACTGTTATCCAAAATATACAAAGAACTGTCAAAACTCAACAATAAGAAAACAAACTACTCAATTAAACAAGAGGCAAACAGCTTTATGAATTCCTCACTACAGAAGAAATACAGATGACAAGTAAGCGTATAAAAAGATGCTACACGTCAGTCATTAAGGAAATGCAAATTAAAGCTATAGTGACATACTAATTGAGTCAAATAATCAAAAAACACATTAAAAACTAATTCATTATTTTAAAAGATGCTATTTTTAATTACAAAAGCAATACATGGATATACTCTTCTTTGGAGGTCCGTTTGGACTAGTGTGTTCAAATCTCAGTACCTTTGAGTAGTAGAGTGAACTTATACTATTTATTTAGCTTTTTAAAGTTATCACTGTTCCATCTGTATAACAAAAATAATAATACTCACGATGTAATTATGCCTAGTTATAATCCCAATTAATTTTCAATATTTATTAACAGGGGAAATACTAAGTATGCTTTTTGATTTATTTTTCAATCTTTAAAGCCATTTAAAATTGTCTCTGCCTCCTTCCGTTAAACAACCTCAGAAAGCATAAGCAAGTGATTAATTTAACAGCATATATAGTGGTCAGAAAACCCATTCACTTGACATTCTGAATGGACATGTGCAATGGAAATCTAATTTACACAAATATAAAAATATTTATTATATCATTTACATTTATAGTTCTCAACCATTTAAAAAGTCAGCATGTTCTATATCATTGCAATATTTTTATAAAATAAACTAAATATAAATTAAATATGGAATTGGCTTATTAAAGTTATATAAAATATAATGTCCTTTTTGATATATATCAGTAAATATTTTATCAGAGAACTATTAAATGCAAATTTAATTAGCATTAGTTAGTTAGCAAAATGTGATGGATGACAGATGTGTTCAGGAAACAAAATTAGGACTTACTTTGTCTTTTTTCCCTGATTCTGATTAAGCTGAAATGTGCCCTTACCGCTACTGATCTATTTTCTTTGTCCTTCAATCAGCATGCATTTGGAAACATAAATTAATTGTTCTCCACCAGTTTTGAGTGGCCTCTGCTCATGGGGTGCATCACTATCTCCACTATATAAGAAAAGGACGGTAAAAGGAAGGGCATTTGTGTGAGAAAGAACACAAAGAAAAAAAAGAAAAAAAAATGCTGCTCATAGCGTCATCACATTGGAAAAACTTACCTTCAGATGAATGAATGCAAACTACCTCAAAAACAAAAATTTCTTTTATACGTTGAAATATTAATTGCCTAAGTTAGTATCATGAATGAACTAAAATAAATAGACATATAGTGATTTCTGTAGGTGACTAGTGGACTTCCCCACATTATTTTAACAGAGTTTAGGAGAATATCAATTTCAATTCCCCTTTTCTTTTAAAGATTTACATTGGTTATAAATTCATAACAGTGAATGAGATGGGCTGTCTATAGTAGAGGCTTCTTCTCACAATGGCAGTAGTTTTAAAAATGGGTTTGAAATGTCTTGTTTTATTACCATTTTATTCTTGTTAAAAACACCTGAAAATGTTCAGCTTCTCGCTGAAGTCCTGCTTTAAAAAACACATTATGAACATTATAACACATATGCATTTTTCTTCAGCATAGAAAAGCTTTTTGTCATAAAAAGAAAATGAGGATTATTATTAGGAGTAGCAGTAAAAGGATGAACTAAGGAGCCACTCCTGGTTTTATTCATGTAATCCCATTTTAAGTAATGGTGCTCGTATCAGAATAAAGAATATAGGCAGGAAAGCCTGTGGTATTTACTAATGACTAAGCTTCAGTCAACCTCTCAAATCGCCCTGTATTAAATTATGAATCTCTCCGATAGATGCTCCTACCCCAACTCTGACAAAGACCCTAAAATAAAATACAGCTGTGCTACATTATTTCCTCGTCGCAACCCAATGTCCTTTGGATAACAGCCTGTATGCCAAATAGAATACAAGGGCAGAAGACAATGTTTATAAGAAAATAAATAGAAAAGAGACCAAAGTGTTTTTTGATAGCCTCAAACCATACTCTGATTTTTTTCCTCTAAACAGAGATGGCTACAGGTAGAAATGTAAGGAAGTGTCATTCTTATCAAAACAATACGCTATAATTAATTAGTGTCCAGGTGCCTAATAGTGACCCAATGTGAGGAAGGCAGTACAACATATTGCAGTGCGTTGATAAGACCAGAGAGTGGAGCAAAGCTCACCAGAAGCCTAGAACTATTAACTGTGACCATAGTATTAGCAGCTGGTAAAGACGGAGGCACCCTCAAAAGCTGTTATGCTCTATATGTCAATATGTCTAGTAGAGTTGGCAAGATGTTATGCAATGACATATGAAAACCGAAAAAGATGTTCATGAACTCACCAGAGACCAACCACAGACTTGTATGAAATGTGGTTTTAGACGTGGTGAGGATCAAAGGGAGTAACTTGGGCAAAGTTTCTACAGAAATCATTTGTTTTTCTTTAAAATATTATTTGAAACATTTCTTATGCTGTTATATACATTATAGTATGTAAATTAATGAATATTAATTTGCTATCTAGTAACTTACTTTGAGAAAACTGTTCAAGTTGCCATATCATAAAGGTAGTGTCTTTAAAAGTCAGTCATGTACATTGTGAGTCAGGTCTTTTCTGACTCCCTTCCTCTCTTTTTTCTTGCATTTAATAAACTTTTATTGTGTTTTGCTCAGAGCTAGGCACTGGGTATAGAATGACAAGGACAGCGTGACTCATGACATTGAAGAGATTTCAGTCTAGTAAAGGAGCCATGATAAAATGTACCATATGTGGCTATAGGAAGCAAATGGTCACTGGAGCACTTTTATTACCCAATTACAAACACAAAGCTCCTGGGAGGACAACCAGTCCTTACGTGATTTCCCATATTAATTCAGCTACCTTTTTTTAATATATAAAATAGATTGCTTATCAGCAACATTGCAGAAGTTGGCCATAGAAATTATATCATTGGGAGATGTGGGCTAAAAATGGCCAACACTTTGAGTGAATAGGATAATGAAGGAATGTGGGAAAGCTAGCAGTTGGGAGTATTGAATGAGATAATTGGGTATTCTGGTAAATACCTGGTTTGGCAGTTTTCTCTTATAGAGGAAATAGAGTTTTATGATGAAATCAACAGTCTTAAGTTTCAATGAGATTTGGTTATACAAGATGTGATTGAAGAATATTCATATTATTTTTATAATTATAAAATCAGTTGGTTCTTTTTCTGAAGTAAATATTATTAAGACTAATATAATCACAGAGACTGATAAAAATATGTATATATGAAATCTGGACATTTACATGTTGTATTTGGTTGTGTATTTGGTTGCATTGTGATCATTTTTTCTTATTAAGATATGAAAAACCCAAGTTAAAATCTGGGCATTTTATTACTTGTGGGCTAATCTGTCAAACGGAATGATATAATCTTACGCTGATAATATTGATTAAAGTTAGGCCCAGAATTTACAAGTTTTCTTTATATATGCATTGATTATGTATAGTACTTCAGATAATTATAAAGTTATGGACATAATGTCTATTAAACATTCTTTTTAAAGTATTAGATGTTAATCAATATTTACAATTTTAAGATTTATTCTATAATTACAGTAATTTAGATTATGTCACTTTGCTGTAGAGATAGATCTAGAGGTCAGCGGAAGGGAAGAGAGGATGCAGAGATAGGCCCACATAAAATACTGAACTTATTTTATTAATAGACAATTGTTTTAGGTTCACAGCAAAATTGAGTGGAAGTACAGAGAGTTTCCATATAACCCCCGACTCCACACACGCACAGCCGCCTTCACTTTCAGGGTCTCTCAGGAGAGCATTTCTGTTCAAATCAATGAACCTACATCGACATGTCATTATTATTTAAAGTTCATAGTTTACATTATGGTTTATGCTTGATGTTGTACATTCTATGGGTTTTGATAAATGTATAATGGCATGTACCTAGGGTTTTAATATCATACAGAATAGTTACAGTGGCCTAAAAATCCTCTGTGTTCCACCCAACTTATTTTTTACAACAATGCAAATGCAATTCAATTCAGGGGTCAAACATATGGTGATGGAAAGAGAACTGTCTTTGGGTGGTGAGCACATAATTGATATATTGATGATATATTATAGAAATGTACACTTTAACCTATATAATTTTACTAACCAATGTCACCCCACTAAATTTAATAAAAATTAAAAAATAAATGGTACTGAAACAATTGGATAGCCACAGGCAAATAAAAGTAACAATCCACCCCCCTACACACACACACACACACACACACACACACACACACACACAAAAAAAAAAAAAAAGAAAAATCTCAAAATGAATCTGAGAATTAAATGTAAGGTGAAAACTTTAAACCTTTCAGAAGAAAATAAAGGAAAACAATCTTTGGGACCTAAGGCTTGGAGAACAGTTCTCATATTTGATACAAAATGCAAGCTCCTTTTAAAAAAAAATCAATGCGTTGGACTTAATTAAAAACAAAACAAAACAAAAGTTTATTGTGCAAAATACCCTGTTTTTTAGAATGCAAAAACTAGCTACAGACTGAGAGAACATATCTACAAAACATATACCTGACAAGGGATTCATATGTACAATATATAAAGAATTCTCAAAAGTAACAAGCAAAAATCAAAGTTAAAAATGGGCAAAAGATATGACCAGATGTTTTATCAAAGAGGATACGTGCATAGCGAATAAGCACATGAAAAAATACTGAATATCACTATCTGTTATGGAAATGCAAATCAAAACCACAGGTAGATATCACTACACACCTAATAGAACAGATAACAAAATACAGTGGTGACAATGCCTAATGTTGGCAAGAATGTGGAGAAACTGGATCTCTCATACGTTGGTGATGAGAGTGTAAAATGATACAGCCATTCTGGAAAATATTTTGGTAGTTTCTTTAAAAAAATAAAACACTCAAGTATGTGCCACTTGACCTGACCATCCCTTTTTTGGGCACTTATACTAGAAAAGTGAAAGTGATGTCTACATAAAAACCTATGATTAAGTTTGAATTGTAATAGCCAAAATCAGAAATTTGCCTGCTACATATAAACTGTTGAACTGGGACATTTATCCCATTGAATACTACACAGCAATAATGAAGAACGTAGTCTTTTTTTTTTTTTTTTTTTTGAGGGCAGTGTCACTGGCCCTCATATGTGGGACCGAACGGGGGCCACTGACTTCCCAAGCCAGCGCTTAACCACCATGCCACTCGGCCGGCCCAGAATGAAGTCTTAATACAAGCATCAACTTGAACGGGTCAGTGGAATTAGGTGGCGTATAAAAAGCCACTTTTCTAGTGTTGAGAAAATATATTTTTATAACATTATTCTTCAGTTTTAAAATTCATGAAAAATCTTTAATTCTAAAAAAATGTAATTTTCTCACTATATTACTGCATACCTTTTAACAAAAACTACAGTCTAAGATACAAATTTTCCCAACTGTTCTTTCTAACTCTAAACATAGTGTAGCATATTTCCCACCACCTTATTATATTTATACCATGAGATTCTGTTTCCACTGCATAATGTTAAATGATATAACACAGCAGTCTGAAAATTTAATAAAATTGTCAAAATATTAGATTTCTATGCACAATAACTTTTTTTGGTGTTTATAATATTTCCACAGTTTTCAAATACTTCCAGAAACAATTAAAATAACCTTTGCAAACTTCAGAAAATTGAAAATGCATTCTAAATTGTGATAATGTTAATATTTGGAATTTCCAATGAATAGGAATTTGAGTATAGAAATGCATATTAAAAAGTTATTAAAAATTGAGTTATCAAGAGAATGTCCATAAAAGCTTTAAAAATGTCAATTAACAACTAAACCTATAACTTCCATTTGTTACTCTGTTATGTAGAAATGTCAATTCTTAATGAAAGGAAATTAGATGATGAATTCTGGGCGGTGAAACCTCTTTGCAACTGAATATCCAGTGCCTACTATAGTACCTGCCACATGATCAGTACACAATATTTGTTGACAAATGAGTGATGAAGCAGATGTATATATTTAGGTCCATCTCCATTAGACAGATATTCTTTTCCCAAATAATCTGTGGTTTATTGAGTGTGTTTTCACTTCCTCCTTGACCTCAGATGAGCTAACCATCCTTCCTACTTGCACATTGTCTAAGTCTTTTTTTGTAACAAAAGTACATTTCCGGGCTGGCCGAGTTGTGCAGTGGTTAAGCGCTGGCTTCAGAAGGCAGAGGCCCCAGTTTGGGTCCCACATATGAGGGCCAGTGACACTGCCCTCAAAAAAAAAAAAAAATACATTTCCTCCTACAGGAGATATAGATAGCTAATTGCCAAGTAGATTGTTTTTAGTTGCACCTAACAGAAAATGAAAGTAAGTCATCTTCAAACAGTCAAGAGCATTTTCAGAGTCACTCAGTTGAAAAGGCTGAATGTAGTTCAGAAAACAGATATGGCTTGGTCTGGAATCTGGCTTTGTTTTCTTCCAGTTCTCATATATCTGCCCCCATATGGATATTGACTTCAAGTTCAGGTTGGATCCCTCATAGTTGAAGATATCTGAAGAGACAATCTACCCTCACTACCATGGAGCAAAGTTTCAAAGCTTTGTGTTTATTGAGCCATGATTCATGCAATGCCTGTTATCTGAGGAATGACATGGGGTAATTAGATTGGTCCTTGTTACCTTAATAATCTGACTGGCTCACATCCCAAGTAACTGGAACCCCACATCATCTTTGAAAACAAATGTAAAGTTAATTCTGCCTAACTAGCTGTATGTTGTTTTAATAAGGAGGGAGTTAGGAGTAATTGTCGTGGTGGTATTTGCTGGATATTTTGCATCTATCTCAATCAGAGAGACAAGGTGAGCCATGAAATTGAGACATATTATTGGTGAGATTTGGTTGCAGTGTTACAGCTAAAATCCTTGAGTATCTGCCTGGAATGGAGTTTTCTTGGTGAAGAGCTGGGACTAAATAGATGTAAAAGAAAAAAAGAAAGTGATGTGTTTGAAATACTGTGTATTTCAGTGCTGGTGCTGTCAACATTTTTTGAAGAGCATGTTATTTTTGTTTGTGAATATTTGATACTTTATATGAAACACTGACAGTACACACTGAGACTTGCAGAGCAGATGAAAAGTGAATCTAGCAGAAAGTGTGGAAAGAAAATGCTCAACTCATGTGGGTCTCAAAAATAAGAACGCACATTTCAAAAAAAAAAAATGATGTTCCCTCCTGGCTTCCTCTCTCAGAAAATATTTATACACAGAAAGAAATAATTAAAAAAAAAAAGCTAAGGATATATATGTTGGAATAGATACTGAAAAAAAATGGTGTCATAATGCCCAGTATAAAATATTTAAATGATCAATTACATTAGAAAGTATCAAGGAGCTAGAGTAGGGTTTAAGAACTGAATTGAACACTTCTTTCCTACATGTGTGGTACATCAAAAATGATAGAGATGGGAATTTTGATATAAAGTGGGACTGAGGTGGTGAGTCCAGAAATGGAGTATTAATTTTTGACATAAAAATGAAACCAGAATAAATATGTGGGACAAAAGAGGAAAGAAAGTCAAAAAGTGCCAAAGAGCTCAGTGCAACCAGATGGCTTAAGGAAGTCTGACCTAGAGGAGAGTGAGAGGTACAATATCTTGATTGAGGTGGTACTTAAATAAAGGCATATTTTTGTCAATACACAAAAATCTAGGCAAAGGATAGACTTTTTTTTATGAAGTGGGCTGAACAAACTAGGTATCCACTATGTGTAAACGAACAGATAACTTTGGACTAGGACTTCATATCATTCAAGAAATTGAGTTCAGATGGATCATATAGCAAAATATAAATTATGGAGGTTCCAGGAAAAAAAAATTAAGGCAATATCATACAAAAGCGCTAACAATAAAAGAAAAAGAAACAATGCATCAGACCTCATCAAAACTTAAAAACTGTGCTTCAAATGACACCATTAATAAAAAGACAAGAAAAGCCAATACTAGGGTACAATATTTGCCATATAAATATCTGCAACAAACTTATAACCAGAATGATATATCAAGAAATATATAGATATATAGATAAAGATACCCACTTGTATATATCTTTAAAATCATCAATAAATGACAAATAATCCAATAAACACAATGAATTACTTGAAAAAGAAAGACTTCAAAAAAAAAAGGAAATGTATAAATGACCAATGAAAATGCACCTGACATATTTAAGTTCCAGATAAATGAAAATTAAAACTACAATGAGACACAACTTCAGACCCGCCCCCCGTGGTACTCTAAAATTAAAGAGATGGTTTATACCCAGAGTATTGGAGGATATAAGAGTAGAAAATTATAAAAATTTGAAAAACAGCTTCAAAATTTCCTCATAACATTAAATATACACCTATAAAATGTCCCAGTAATTCCATTCCTAAGTATCTTCCCCAATGGAATAAAAATATATGTACAGAAATGTTCACATAAACTTTAATCGTTTCACCAAAAAATTGACAAAAGACTGTCCATCTCCAGGTAAATGGATAAATTTATATAATAGAATACCGACTTGCAATTAAAACGGGAAAACTACTGATTTTCTACAAGTGTAAATAAAGAATATAAGTTGGTTGAGTAAAAGAAGCCTGATACACAATAAAATGTGCACTGCACGTTTCCAGTTAATATTGAGTTCTGATCAGGCATAACTAAGATTTAATGAAAAATATCAAATCAGTACTTGCCTGGGGTTAAGGAGCAGATAGATTTCAGTGGTTGTATGGGGAATTTGGGGAAGGGGAATGGAAAATTTCTGTATCTTGATTGAGGTGGTGCTTAAATAAAGGTATATAGTTGTCAATACACATTGATCTGTAAATTTAAAACCTGTGCACTTTATGTTATGGAAATTATAGCTCAGTGAATTGATTACAAGAAAACAAGCAAAAATGGCTTTGTGAAACAGACTGTGTGAATTGTAGGTCTGTAATTCTTTGTCATACAGTAACCCAATAGGATTTTACAAAACCTAAACAAATTCAGAAGCTTTAAAATGATTTGTTAAGAAAACAAAAGAATTTGCTTACTTTATACAGATTTTTAAAATTATTTTCAAATATACTTTGATGGAAGAGCTTCAGAAGCTTTAGGCTTGTAGGATGGCAGTATTGGCAGATGGCAGAAGCAGAAAGAAAAAGGGAAATGCAGAGATGGACAGAATAAATTTTTTTCCTTTGCTTTATTAATTACTTTGGATTTGAAACATATAAGTAATATTAACAACAATGACCAGATCTTTTGAGTATTAAGACAAAGTCAGACAAGTTTTTTACTTCAAAACATGTCATGCCTGACCAAGAATAAGTGAACTCTTCAGCAAAAAGATCAAGTTTACTTTGAAAATATGAGCCTATGGCAATTATGAATTTTGTAAAAGATTTTATCTCAAATGTATAAATACCCTCTTTGTACCATTCTTCATCTTTCTCCTCTCCCTCCCTGCCTCTTTCTATCAATAATATAAATTCTTATTATTAAATCTATGTTCTTGTTTTTATGTAACAACATGCTACTTTTCAAATGAAAGTGATCCATTTTCTAAATTATAACCTTATCTTGTTTGTTGGGGCCCATGGAAGTTAATTTTTGTTATTAGGATTTGTCCTGTTTTCCCCACTGACAAGGCAAAAGGCTTGTAGGTTCAACTCCCTATAAGCAAATATCTTGAGATAAGTTTCTGCCTCTAGGCAGAGATCCCAGCAGGGATGCTCTGTGTACAGTTAATGAACCATATCATAAAGACACATATTGTTAGACAATGAAAACTGATGGATACACACATGTTTGCAGTATTTAGGTAGAGTTTCAGCCCGGAGTGTTTTGACCCTGACCATCTGGGTACAACTTATAAATATGTATATAGGTCATTTTTGAGTACACATTTTACCTTTGTGATGATAGGTAGATATGTTTTCAGCAGGAAAGTACACAGTCTGCTTCCCTTAAGCAGACTGCCAATATAATTTGCATTTAAGTTGCTTATGTGCAGTATTGAGCAATAAATTCTAAAAGCTACAAAATTTTGATTGACTGAAATTGAAGATAGCTTTAATGCTATTCTGGTGCTCTTCACGTGTGTGTGTGTGTGTGTGTGTGTGTGTGTGTGTGTGTGTGTGAGAGAGAGAGAGAGAGAGAGAGAGAGAGAGAGAGAGAGAGAGAGAGAGAGAGAGAGAGAGAGAAATTGATTGATTTTGGATGGATTGCAGGTTCTACCTAAGAATAACTTACTACCTTTTATGTGACCAATTTAAAGCTAATGCTATTGTGAGACACACTGACTATTGTATAACTACTGCATAGTATGTTTTTTAGACCTAAATGAATAAACCTGGGATGCTTTAACGGCATGGCATAAACAAACACTATCCTCTCTTATTCCCTGCTAGGAGGGGTGTTTAATTTAAAGACTTCTGCTTTCGAATATCGCTGAATCTGAACAAAACCAAATCATCAAAGGGATATTCTTTGTTTACATCGTTAGTAGCTGCTCAAAAGCTATGTCTTCCATCACTTTTAAATAAAACTGTCATTTTTGCAAAATTAGATTATTAATTTTTACAAGGCACAAATCTCAACTTTTGTAGCACTTTTTCCATATAACCATTAAGAGAAAGTTCATGAATCCTCAGTGAAAGGCAGGCACTCGCCCCCTACAAATACCTCCAGTCTCCTCTTCTGTATGCAGTGGCTGCACTACCATCTGGCAAAGGTTTCAGTTGACTGAAGCTGAAGCAATAAATTAATACAGTAAAAGATGCTACCAACAATTTTAAACCAATTAAAATGCTTGAGGCAGGCTCAGTGCATGTTAAAATGTTATGTCTGCGTCTGCCAACAGCCATGTATGAAAGAAATATAATGAGCCGACCGTGGCTGAAGGAAAGTTAGCAAGAGTCAAGCGTGCTCTCCTTTGTGGGCACTTAGAGCCAAGGTTCATGCAATTAAAAAGTGAACACTGGCACGTGCCCACCCTCCTCACCCGCCACCCTTACTTCTCAGGCAAAGGGTGAAGCTTGCTGTTTATTCTTGTTGAGCAGATGAATATCACTGTATTTCAAATGACAAGGTTTAGGATCTTATGCGTCTTTGAGAAATATCTACCAATTCAATCTGTTAGTGTAAAACAAAAAACTAACATCTAATTTACAAATCTTCTTGATGCCAGCACTGATAACTTGGAAGAAAACGTATTTGTCCTCCAATTTATTGACACTTGTTTTAAAGCTAGTGAATATTTTAAATACAGATGACTAGAAAGAAACCAAGTGATTTTGTACAAAGTCACATGTTATAAAAAGCCTTCAGTGTCGGCCCAGTGGCTCAGTTGGTTAAGAGCTCGCGCAAGAGTCTGAGCAATGCCGGTTCGATGCCAGCCCGAGCTAAGTTGCCATTGAGCTGCCAACAGGTGGCAGGATGGCTCAGTTAAAAAAAAAAAAATCCTTCAGTACATAGATGTTTCTCATAAGGTCATTTAAGATTGGAAAAGCAAAAGACTCATTGTGTCTTACATATGTGATGTACTAAATGTTCTCTCAGTACAATGTGCATTCTTTGTAAACAGGAACAACTATATCAGTTCACACTCTAACACTGGTAATGTGTACCCTAATGTGTATGCTGATTTTTAAGACAAAATGGATGGGACATAGTGGTGGGTTTCATTCTATAACATTTCTGAGAGCTGTGGTCTGTTTGATGGCTATCTATCCTTATTATCACTATTTATAGTTAAATGTTAACTATTCTTAAAGCTCAATTTGTTGATTTAGTCTTTCAATTGGGCAATTTTAGAGATATTAACATAAATTAAAAGCACTAACCACTCCTAAATTCTACCTACCTATCTAATGGAATTGAATCGAAATGAATTGAAATGGAATGAATACCTATCTTCCAATACCTATTCGTAAATACTGTGGTAATGACACAGATGGATTCAATGTGTCTGAAAACGCCGAGTAGAGTGTGGAGAATGCGCTGTGCTGCCTCAGTAGTGGCGTGCAGTGGGTGGCCCCGCCTCAGTCACGCACTCCCCGCTGAGACCAAGTGGCAGGTGGGGCAAATTCCAAAACACGGACCCAATCTAAACTGTCACAGCGGGGAAATGCTGTCCTGACAAGACCCAACAATCAGTGTCCACTGCAACTCTAATGTGTTACCCCTTTTACTGTTTGCCTTGTTTTTCATTTCTCAAATAAATCTCTATATGTGATTGTTTATTTGGCCAAAATCACTATAATTACATGGCTGGGTGAGGTATATAGGATGGTATCATATTACTGTGATTACTGTAATGACAATGGCCTACTACGTTGCTGACAATCTTTCTCTGATATCATGATATCGATTACAATCAGAATAATTGTCAAATATCATATCCAATGTGTGTAGAGTTCCTTGTGACATATTTTCTAAACATGTTATTATTGAAAAAGAAATTTTATACTAATTAAGATTTCTGAAGAAAGAGATATTTGAGTTTGAATGCTCCTGATGGGCGCTAACCATTCTAAGGTTTTATTTTTCTATGGATATTATAGAAGTACATATTTCATTGCCTATGAAGATATTAAAATGAAAAGATAATACATTTAGATCTCAATATATGTTGGCTATTCATTAAAATCAGATACAAAGCTGAGGTTTTGCATAATCATGTTACTTGCTCATTGTCACAATGGTAAAAGATGACATGGCTTTAATCTGGTCTGACTTCAGAATTCTTACTTTTGAACACTGCACAGCTCTCCAGGACCCCATTCTTAATGAAATTCTTTTTCTATTATATATTAAGTGTAATATATAAAGTCAGAATTTTTATGCAAATGATATAGTAAAGTTTATAGAGAAGTTAGCTGTTTACTTTACATATGATGACACTATAGCCAGAAAACATTCTACGACATCACTGAACTGGTTAATGCCAAATTGAAACAAGAAGCTAGATCTCTTGATTCCCAATTCAGTGCTTTAAAACTGTGTTATATTGAAACAATTTAAAGTATATATGCAAACATATATGTGGTTTCTGAATCATCATAATAAAATAAAACTAAATACCTGTGACTCAGCAACAAATTATAGAATTTTAATAATATTGAAATTTTCTCCTCCCTAGTAGAGGTCATCATTATCCTGAATTTTACCAATACCTAGTTTAAAAAAAAAAAAAAGTTTACCATAAATGTATTTATCTATTTATTTATTATTTAGTTTGCCTTGGTTTAGAACCTTATAAAATTTTATCAAACTGCTGACCATTATTAATCTATGATCATGACATAAGGCCAAATATGATACCCCTATCATATAGAACAGGGGTCAGCACAAATTCTGCCTCTCACAACAATTTAAAAATTATTTGAGAGCCATAAAACAAATGAAATCACCATTATGTTAATGCTATCCTTTAAAAATTCTACAAATGAGACTATGATAGTTTTATTTTCATTTTCAATTTTACTTCAGGGCCACAAGGACGTCCGGAAAGAG
Organism: Aselliscus stoliczkanus; assembly: GCA_033961575.1. Classification (NCBI taxonomy): domain Eukaryota; kingdom Metazoa; phylum Chordata; class Mammalia; order Chiroptera; family Hipposideridae; genus Aselliscus; species Aselliscus stoliczkanus. The sequence continues at coordinate 52,597,065 of CM066735.1, forward strand.
CCGCACGTGGCTCGTGAGCCACAGTTTGCCGACCACTGGTCTAGACTAAACCCTATACACCATATTAAATACTCTGCTCTCTTTACCCCATGTCAATTTACATAATTTATTTCTTTATTTTATGTGATTGAATAACAAGATAATATAAATATTATGTTTTCTCCTCTCTCAATTTCAATACATTTAATTTTACACATATATATTGAAATCTGCAAAATACTTGTAAAATAATATTGCTAATAAGAATATTGTGTTTCACCTCTTTCAATAACTTTAGCTTCACTTTCTATTATCCATGTAAAGTACGTCCTTACCAGGTAACTTCATATATTGACCTTCCCACCCCTGCCTGGACTGCTTTAATGCCGTTCAACTATGTTTTACTAATTCTTCAAAACTCCAGTCCAACCATTACTTTTTTGGAAAGTCCAGCCTGATTTCAGAGTCAGAGAGAGAACACCTTTCTCTATGTGTCTATAGCACCTATCTGTCATGAACCATAATTATTTTGGACTGTCAGCATAATGTATTTCCCTGCAATAACTTTGAAGATAGGAACTACGTGTTACTCATCCACTCTCAATGTGAAGCAAACTATCACCTAGATAAAAATGCATTGAGGACTGAAGAGATGGACTAGTAGAAAGTTTGTTGGGCATAACCAATGGAATAGTTTCTATACAGTACCTGCCATATGTTCTCTTTCTCTTGTCTTTTCCAAATCTTGCTAATCCTAATTGCTTTTTAGCAGTTTGGGTTAGATTTTGTTTTGTTTTGTTTATTTACTTAGGGCCTACCTCATGAGTTTGCTTAAAGATCAGTATCTTTAAATAGGACACATTAATGTCCAAGTCTTGCTTTGAGTTTAGCAATAATATGCTTTTGATGTGAACTATATTAAGCTCCTATTATCGCGAGTGACTTTATCAAGCCTATCTTCTTATCCTGTGTCCACAATCAACATAGCCTATGGCTAACATGGCAAAAAGTTAGCTGAATTTGAGTAGAAACACAATTAAGTCATGGGAGATATGGGACCCCTACAAAGGGACAGTGATCAAAAAATAGTGTATGCTTCATATTGTTAAAATTGTCAATATTAAATTGGGAGAAGAAACGGTTCCATTCATTATTATCTTGCCATGATTTCACCTCTTTACATGAAACATAACATTCTGTCTACCTACTTTTCAATTAAAAGTCTTTTAAGATCGCATCACAAACATTAAATGTGTTAAGTAATTGTATGCTTAAGTGACTTTTCAAAAGAATAAAAAGGGGTCTACAGATCAAGAAATACAAGTTTAATAAATCTTGCTTATTTTAAAGTCAGAAAAACATTATTTTAATTTAAAGACTTTCTGTTGAATGCTAAATGATTGACATTATGCAATGTGGATACATATTATAATAGTGTTTCACACAGATGTACTAAATTTTGGAACTGCCATCATATCAGTCTACTCAATCCACATTTGGTGAGCACAGAAACTATATTGTAAGCTTGCCATGCTTCAAGATTTATCACTCAAAAGCTATCTTTAAAGCATTTCTGTGTTGCAAATTAATTATAATGGAAGCACCCCTATGAAGTTATTATTGTCAATGCATTTTATGTACTTTGCAGTGAGATTTCACAAAAATAGTCACATTTCTAAGAATTGTCATTAGACACATACTCTGACTGCAAACGAATGAGTAAGACAAATGGAAGAGTCAATTTTATTAAGAATAGAACTGGACTTAGGTACAGGTGAAATTGACTTAAATAGCTTGTAGCATGTGTGGAAATTTTGCTGGTACAATAGTATTCTTGATAATAATGATAACTAATATTTATTGAAAGCTTACTGAATGTTATATCCATTGTGATAAAGCAAAATGATCCTAAATTTTCTTAGTGGTTTTAAAGTTATTAAAAAAGCTATTTGTGTATTTTTTCATTAGTAACACATATCAGTGCGGTCCATTTGGAGATGATAGATAGGATAGATAGATAGATAGATAGATAGATAGATAGATAGATAGATAGTCTCATTTTGCCTTGTACAAATATTTAAATTTCTTAGGATGAGAGATATACACTTATGATCTTCTACTGTGTTGATCATCAATATACACCAATATATAAGCATGCATTATGAAAATGGATTGTTCTCTGAGGACTCATTTTATTTTATTGTGAGAGTCCATATAGATATAAGTAGACTATCTTCTTGCTGATATATGCAATGTAGACATATTTAATTATTTTTTTCTGTTTTGAAGTAAATGTGTTAAAATATTCACAAAATGTATCATAATAGTTTCCTTTTATTTGATCATGGCAGTAAGCAGATACTTATGTTAGGACGCCAGTAAGGCTTCTTTAGTAGTTGCATCATTTATATATTATTGCCTAAGAAATCACTCCCACACTTCAATGCCTAAAAATCACTGTATTTTAAAAATCACAATTCTGTACATTGGGAATTTGGGCAGAAGTCAGCTGATACAGCTTGTCTCTGCTCCAGGTAATGTGGGCAAAGCTTACTCACGTGTTTGCCATTGTCTTTGATCAGGGCCCAGTTCCAGTCCTTTGGTGAAACTCTGTATCCAGTTGTTCCCCAGGGTGCTTGGATCTGTCACCTGGGCTGTGGGTTCTGCTCTCTGGGAGATCCTTCCTTTTCTATAAGCAATAGCCTGTGTGTAAAGCTGAACAGGTCTCAACATGTTTTCTTATTATAGAAAGTGGAAAAGCATAGGGCTTATTTTATCCTTTTTTCATTTTGAATCATCTCGGTTGTTTATAGTTCAATAATCAGGTGTTCTTTTAAAATACAGTTCTCTTAAACTCTTTGAGTATTACCCATGAATGTTATTGATATCTACTCCATGATTCAAAAACCACTTTTATAATTCTTTTTAAGACAGTCTTTTTTTTTTTAATATTTTATTGGGGAATTGGAGGAAGGGAACAGCGCTGGGGAATTGGGAAAGGGGAACAGACAAGTTGCTGTCTTTTTGTTCTTCAGTCTAGCTGCGGAAGACGTTGCTTCACTGGTCCATGTTGGTATCATCATTGCATTCTTCCCGGATGAGGCAGATCGGTCGCCGGCCTCTGGATGGTAGCTCACCGCAGCTATTGGCAGCTCACGCTGGCTGCCAGCCACTCACTGTAGCCTATGGCAGCCCACTGCAGCAGGGGCTGCAGCAAGACAGTCTTTTCTTTACTTTGGGTTTGTCAGACCCCTGAGGAACTAGGCACTTAGATTCTTATGAATGCTTTTGTGTGAATGAAGGATCTTCAAACATCAACCTGAAATTTTCAAAGGTCTCATCAAAGGGTCTTACAGTCACACCCCTGAGATCAATTTTACTTTGAGAACATTTTGCTTGATGGAGAAAATGGGGATGAGATACACAACATTTTATTTTCTAACCTACCATGTCCCTAGTTTCCTATATTTCCTCTCAATTCTGCCTGTGAAGGTTTACATTTTTAGTAACTTTTAAATGAAATTGCCTTATCATATGCAGCTAGAAATATACTAGTATAACTAATGTTTTAAATGTTTTTTTCTAGAAATTTACTTAGCCAGATCCACAAAAAATTGGTGTTGTTATTGTTTTTAATTCTTCCAAGTTACTGAAGTGATGCTATTTGCCAAATTGTCTACTACTACATAAGTCTCCTTTTTTTTTCCCCCAGCCTCCAATAATAGTTTCAGACCTACCATCTAATATTATCTTGAAGTTAAAAACAGCCTTCTTGTACATTTCTGTTATAACACCTGCCCCTGATCTTACAGGCAATGCCGTATGTTTTAGGTTTCAGTTTTGGCAGCACCCCAAAGCCAGCACTGATTTCTGTATTTATCATCTATTGATGCAAACAAATCATCTAAAACTTAGTGACTTAAAATATTAACCATTTATATGTCTGCTATTCTGTAGGTCACCAACTTCGGCACTGAAACAGCTCAGTTTTGCTTTACATTGTGTCACCTCATGCTTTTGTTATCAGTTGATACTTAAGTTGGGGATAGATGGTCCTGGATGACCAGTCATTTGACTATCAGTTTTTTTGTTTGTTTGTTTTTTGTAGCTGTCAGATAACCTCAATTTACCTACACATGGCTTTCCTGTAGGGGAGCTGGGGTTTCTTTAGATGGCAATTAGGTTGCAAGGACACAAATCTCAATATACAAATATTTAAAAAGTTGCTGTCGTGCGCAACACGATGGCAGTGTGTGGTTAAGAGCTGGCTTGGGATACCAACGGCCCCGGTTCGGATCCCACATATGAGGGCCAATGACACTGACCTCTAAAAAAAAAAAAAGAAAAGAAAAGAAAAGGAAAAGTTGCTGTTTATGTCTGTTTGGCTGATATGCCTGTGGCTAAAATAATTCACGTGATCAGGCTCAGACTCATGTTGGGAGGGAACTACATAGTCTTATGCTTACTGGGACTTTTAGAAGTCATTAATAAAACTATCTCAAACAGTAGCTATCTTTTCTTTATTTTTTTTCAGTATTTTGATTATAAATGCCAGTTGTCCAAGATTCCTGTAAAATAAAAAATATTCTGGCTATAACAATTCAATCTAGCTGTGACAATTCAATTATTCATCCCAGGCCACCCACCTTCCATGGCAAGTAAAATTTATTTTATTTCATATGTAAAAATAATAACAATAATTGAAAAATAAGCAAACATATTTATGGAGATTATAAAATAGGCAAATCACGGTAGGCAAGATATTAGCTCTGGATTCTAGAGGGAATTCTAACTCCATATTGCTTGTAATTTGCTCTCTATCTTTTAAATCATCTGCTCTTCCCTGTAGCATGGTGCTTTTCTTTACCTTGTTGAAACAAAATATTTCAGTCAATAGTAATTTTCAAAGAATTCAGAGTTGTCTTTCAAGCAATATTATGGCTTTTAAATTTTCAAGATTATATAACTTTGTAAGTAGTATGACTTCATGCATACTGAAAATGAGGGATCCAATTTAAAAGATTTCTTTAAAAACTTACTGAGGTGTAGTTGGCATAGAATATTATATGTTTACTAGTTTCTGATTTACAACATAGTGATTCAACATTTATATACCTGCGATGTGATCACTGCAATAAGTCTAGTACCTATCTTTCACTATGCAAAGTTATTCTGACATTATTGACCACTGTCCTATGTACTGCCTTGAAAGCATTTCTTTAGATTCCATCCCATCCTTTTAATGTGTGATATTCTTTTCAAGTGCCTTTCTGTATTAACAACTACATACTAAATCCACATCTGAAATAACAAGTTCAATTAAAACGTAACCACCATACAATAATTTTTATATTTAAATCTCATTGTGAATTTGGTGAGGCTGGAGAGAAGAGCATTGGGGGGCAGAAAAAGGCTATAATATGGGAGAACCAGGATGATCTGATTTTTTTATTTTTTATTTTTTTTAAGTAGAAGATAGATTTGTGGATGATAATGTTTGGAAGAAACAAGGGTTTGTTAAGAAAATCAGAGATTGTTTATTATTAACAGTAAGCTAAAATGTAATAAATACATGAACTAAGGAGGAGAAAAGTGAGAATCCATTCAGTCCTGAATGATAGATAATTAGTAAGATGAAAGGACAGGATTCATTAAGAGTTTGAATGTGAAGGAGAGAGTAAGTGGAGTTGAAAGGCCATCCTAGCTTTCTGAAATACAGTAACACTGACACTATTAAGGTGGATTTGTATCAAGTCAGCTTAGCTAAATGGAATATTTCTCAGAGCCTTCTTCCTACTCCCAAGTTGGCATAAACCATGAGAGATATTGTGCATAAAATTTTGAAGGAATAAATGAAGCAGCAACCATCTCCTTGTGCTCAGAAGTGGGCACCAGTTATTGTGGTGGTTGATGCATGTAGGCATTTCTCTGTTGGTGGACCTGAGGTATTTAGTAGGTCAGAGCAGCCCAGCTCCTGCTGAATCTCCTGTTTTACCTTCTCTGGGCCAAGTGTGCATTTACCTCCATGATGAAGGGTGACAGTTCCTCCTGTGGGCCGCCCGCCCTCCAATTACAGATTTGGAGGTGGTGATAAAGCCTGCTAGGTTCCAGTAAATTCTCATGGTTCTCAGCTCAGACTCCCAGGTTTCTATTTGTCTTTCCTCCCTCAATTTACCTCCTTTTCCCTTTTCCCCAATCACAAATTTTGTATATCTATATCTATCTATCTATCTATCTATCTATCTATCTATCTATCTATCTATATCTTATAATAAGTTATAGATAAACAGGTAGATGATATGATCCACATGCAGAGGTGGAAAATATATAGATACATAGATGATATAGATATATAAATAAATAAAGTACTTACTGTTATGTATATGTATCCTAACCATATTGCTTTACTAATACCCTGACCAATACCATTATTTAATGAATAGCAAATGCAAGAGGAAGATTGAGTAGTGGAGGAGAATTATTGAGTACAGTTTTTAACATGCTGTTTTCAGTTGCTGGAGATTTATCTAGGGAAAGAGCGCAGTAGATCTGAATCTTAGAGATTACTGTTGTGCTGCAGCTAAATATTTGTTAAGTAGACAACATGTAAGTGGTAAAGGGGGCCCTCAGTGTTAGTGGAGCTTGAGAAAACCTGTGGGTGCACAGTAGCAGTTAAGAGGGAAAAAAGGGGGCCTGCCGAGTGGCACATAAGTTAAGAGCTGGCTTGAGCCCCAGTTCGGATCCCACATATGAGGACCAGTGACACTGCCCTCTACGGCTAAGATGGTGAACAACAGCTTAACTTGGAGCTGGGCTGCTGTGAGTCCCCTGGATGGCATAACTCCAGCCCCTGCTGCAGTGGGCTGCCATAGGCTACATACAGTAAGTGGCCGGGAGCCAGCATGAGCAGCGGGCAGCCAGTGTGAGCTGCCAAGAGCCGCTGTGAGTGGCCGTCCAGTGGCCAGTAACCAATCTGCCTCACCCAAGAAGAGTGCAATGATAATACCAACATGGGCCAGTGAAGCAACGTCCTCTACAGATAGACTAAAGAACAAAAGGACAGCAACTTGTCTATTCCCTTTCCCCAGTTCCCCAATGCTGTTCTCCTCCCCCAATTCCCCAATAAAATCTTAAAAAAAAAACAAAAAAGGGAAAAAAAGGGGGCAAGAAACCCACAGAGAAACTTAGGGCATAAGCATGAAGAAACTAGAAGAGAACTGTCCCAGAAAATGTAGTGTGATACATCTCTCATATAGTTTGGGGTGAATTGTAAAGATGAAGAACTATAATTTATGTAGTAAAATACCCCATTAGAAGATGATTTTTTTGGGGGGAAGCTTCAATATGAAGAAAACCAAGAATGTTGTGTTGGACTGTGTTGAACATTATTTCTTTGTAAATGAATGCTGTAGAAATGAGGACTTTGGTTGATCCAACATTGACTTTCTTCATCACTGCAGCATTTCTCTGACTAGCAATGTGACGATGTAACAAATGAGATTTTCTCATTTAATAATAAAAAAATGAGTAATGTTTTGCAAAGCTTCTGTCTTAAAATGTCCCGGTCTTAAGATCAAAAGGCAACTTACTTTCGAGCAAAGAGATTCGAGAGGGAGGTAATAAACAGCAGTATGTAACATCACAGGTGTGTGAAGTCAGATCAGAATTGGAGGTAATCCATGGATGGGGCAGTTTGACGGACACTGCTACTTTGACAATAGTGGCTTCAGTGAAACAAGGTAAAATTCCCAGTGGGTTAGACTGAGAGAGAAATGGGAGTGTGGGGAAGTGCCAAGGACACTTGAGATCCTTGGAGGTGTAGGTTTGGAGTGAGGAGAGAAAACATTCTTCACGGGAGTGTATGCTTATTTTGAGACCAGAGAATTTGTCTGCTTATGTTCAAGATGGGAGAGAGTTCAAGCCAAGTCCCAAACCAAGAATGAAGAGAATAAATGAGGGAGATGATGCAAGTGGTTAAATCTGGTTTCCAGAGATGTCCGCCTAGATTTAGGTTATCTGATGAAATTGGGCTGTGGAAATTTATGATGAGTTCCTTTGAATGGTGGAGGATATTAATGATAGATGTGCTACAGTTAGGCTTATAAGGATAGGAGGAGTTATTCATTTTAAATATGTGCTTGGTAATGTTTTACATAGCATATTACATTCGGACGAAACCTTGGGGGACACAAATATGAACTGCAGCCTCAGGCTCAGTCTTTCCTGACAGTATTCTTCTGTGTAATGCTTTTGTGCATGCCAATCAGCTTCGCTGTGATGTTCCTTTCAGATGGCCCTGCATGTACTGTTGTCACCCCTTATCTGTAGTTTTGCTGTCTGCAGTTTCGGTTACCTGTGGCCAACTAAGGTCTGAAAATATGAAATGGAAAATTCCAGAAATAAGCAACTCATACGTTTTAAATTGCACGTTGTCCTGAGTAGCGTGATGAAATCCCATGCCCCACACTCTGTCCCACGTGGGACATGGCTCCTCCCTCTGTCCAGCATCTCCACGCTGTAGACATGCCTGCCCATTAGCCACTCAGTAGATGCCTTGGGTATCAGATCGACTGTTGTGGTATCTCAGCGCTGGTGTTTAAGTCACCCTGATTTTATTTCATAATGGCCCCTAAGTGCAAGAGGAGTGATGCTGGAGATTCAAATATGCCAAAGAGAAGCTGGGAAGTGCTTCCTTTATGGGAAAGGTGAAGAAAGTTCTCGACTCCATAAGGCACTGTTTCATCTCACGTCATCACAAGAAGAAGGGTAAATACAGAACAATAAGATATTTTGAGAGGGGAAGAGAGAGAGAGAGAGAGAGAGAGAGAGAGAGAGAGAGAGAGAGAGAGAGAGAGAGAGAGAGAGACCACATTCACATATATTTTTTTTTACAGTATAGTGTTATAATTGTTCCATTTTATTATGAGTAATGTTAATCTTTTACTGTGCCTAATTTATAAATTTAACTTTGTCATAGGTCTGTATGTATAGGAGAAAACATAGCACATGAGTATATGTAATTCAGTACAATTTGCGGATTCAGGAATCCACTAGTGGTCTTGGACCATGTCCCCCTATGGATAAGGGAAGGGATGGCTGTTGCACTTGTAGACTCAGCACAGAAAACGGCAACACCAGAAACTTGCAAAACTCATTTTCTAGGCTAGTTTAGATGCTCCTCGCTCACTTCCATGGCGTGGTGTGCATACCACCGTCATAAGAGTCCTTCCCAGGGCTTTCACTTGTCATTTTACTTCGCACTCTTCAGTGCTGAATTGCAACTTGCTTTCATTTTTCTAATCTCAGGAAACTAGCACAAGTGTGTGGCAGGCACCTCTGTGTCCTCAACAAATGTTTATTGAATGAACTGCTTATTTGCACATATTAAATCGTGGCTCTTATTGATTAAGGGACTCATGGTTATTAAATTACTTGCAAAATCAAGTCATGGCCCCTGCCTCTTAGGCCGAATTTCTTGTCAAATTATATCCACTCAGAATCAGTGACTTTCTCCTTTGATCTCTGTGTGCTAGATCAACATCTATTTATAATTGTGAGTATTTTGACCAAGGAAAATTTTAACTATGAAAGTTATGTGCTTAAAGAGCTAGTGCTTAAGAAAAAATTTACCTAGGGTTTTATCTCTCAGTTATTTTCTGCAGCAACTGTTTAACAGTCTGCCCTAACTGGCTCTGTCACATCTGGAGGAAACCATTGGAAAAAAAAAAAAAAAGGTGCAAAATACGTTTCTCAGTTTGGTGAGCAGTGGTCTGATTAGACAGCATCGAGGTACACTTTGGCTCTATCACAACAAAGCCTGTGACATGCTTTGAGAGAATTATCGGTGCAAAGGTCTTACAGAATTAAACATCTGCCAATGTCTCACTCTTTATCTTTCTGATTCATAAGAAGATTACAGAGTATGGAAGTGAAAGAGAAGTCTCTCCTAAGACTCCCCTCTCCCCCAGGTTGACTAATGGATATTTTTGTATTCAACCAGTCTGAAATATCAACTTTTCTAATAAAGCAGTTATCTCTAGCACAGAATGAAAAATAAATATTGAGATCATTTAGAGTAATTCTTCCTTTAGATATATGGCAATGGAGGCTCAGAGGAAGTAAGCCATGAGCTCATGATCATGCTGCTAATTAAGCCGTATCATTATGGGTTCCTGCCTTTAAACCTAAATTTATTTTTTACTGTATTATCTCCTTTCATAATTTCATAGAAATGATTGCTATGTCCTTTAATAATTTTTATTTGAAAAAAAATCTTAAACTTAGTCAATATTGTATTCACTCTATGTCAATATGAAAATTAGAATTATGCAGTAGTGGTTCTAACTTAAAGCTGTATAAACAACACATTTTTGATATTATTCAAAAATGTCAAGAATAAAATATGCGTTCATCTCTGTGATGATTTCTAGTTTTGTCATGTAGTCAATTATGATGCTCATGCAACTCTATTTGTAATTTTCAAGTTTTATTTGATAGGCCTCATACACCAAATTAAGTTTTATTTTGTTGGTTGTTTTATGTAAGCATTCTTCCATGTAAACTGGAAATTACTTTCCCTTCTCTAAACAATAAAATCTTTTCATATCAGATTGAATGTTTTGATGCAAATTCAGAGTTCTGTGGAGGATATCTAGTATTAAAAAAAAAGAACAGTACCTAGAATTCTATCATAAAGTGTATACTACATTGTGTATAGTTGAGGCAGTGAATTCATTTGCAAGCGCTGCCACAACAAACTACTACAGACTGGGTGGCTTAAACAATAGGTTTCTTTCTCACAGTTCTTACAGGTTAGAAGTCCAAGGTCAAGGTGTCAGCAGACTTGGTTTCTCCCAAAGCTGCTCTCTTTGATTTGCAGATGGCCTCTTCTCATGTGTCCTCACAAGGATATGTGAGCATATCACTGCTGTCTTTTCATGTGTCTGAATTTCCTCTACTTATAAGGACACCAGTGAGTTTGGATTAGGCACTGCCCTAAACGGCCTCAAGTTTACTTAATCGCCTTTTTCAATACCCTGTCTCTAAATCCAGTCACATTCTGAGGTAATGGGGGCTAACGCCTCAATCTGTGAATTTTTCAGTGGACATAACTCATCCCATAATAGGCAGCATATGTTTTAAACATAGTAAAATACAGGTTTTGCAATGTTAACAGGCAACAATACTATGGAAAGCTCTCTGGTTAATGTTAATAGTTCTGAGTATTAGACCTCACACTCTCTAACTGTCCAGTCTTGTAGAAGTCAAAATTTTTCTATGCTTTAATGGTCTCAAGAACGAAGTGAAAAGGTGGGGCCAAAAGATTCTTAAGGTCCTTCTTGCTAAAGTTCAATGATCCATGAAATTTTTAAGGATGTAAAAATTCATTTTGATTTAACACTACCTCTTATATTTTCCATAATATGAAATAATGAAGTTCCGATTTCTCAAGGTTCTTAGGCTATCTTTGAAAATAAGAATATAACTCTTTCCACTATGTTGCCTTCAAAGTTTTGCTATCAGGACTCTGTTAAAAATGCAAAATTAATTTTTAACAGAGCATTGACACTTGCATTGTTAATGTGCCTTCAGGCATGTAATTAGCTGAGAAGTTTAATCTTTTATATTCCAAAGTTTGATCAGAATGCATAAGCTCAGAAAAGCTATAAAGTATTAACCAGCATCTTTGATAAAAATAGTTTTAAGCAAGCATTTGAAGGCACTTTTTGTAACGGCATCTGCTCCTTGTTTCTTCTCAAATAGCTATATTAAATATAATAAGATTTGTTTTTTCCATTTTCAATATCAACCAGAAATAAAACATCTACTATTTTTAATACTTTAGATTTTTGAGAGATTTATTTTGCATGGGAATGTTTGAAGAATCATATTTAACTGTGATAAATGAAGATTTATTCTACAACTGGTTCATTTTTGACAAAGCATATCACCCATTAAGGAAAAAAAAATGTTTGGTAGGTGAATATATAAAATTAAATTATAACATGGGCTGCTTAAATAAATTTAATGCATTTCCCATTTATTTATGTTATGAGTATATTAATACTCATATTTATTTCTGTGGCATTCACCCTCATTTTAGAACACATAACAGTTATTTGATATATGAGATTAGAAGACTTTAGGATTGTACCACAAACTGTTGATTCAGCTGAGTAAGGACCGGGAAAAGTAACCTTATATAAGAATCGAAAACATGTGTAAATTGGAAAGAGAAATTAACCACATCAGTCTGGAGATAATTTCCTTTCATTTGAAGAACTGGTGCATGGATATATGTTCTAATTGTTCAAAAGCTGTCTCTTTAGTTACTTCCATATCTACTCATTTTTCAAGAGAGCAGATGGTAAGTAGATCTTGTCAGTTAACGTTGCATGGGCCTAAGAAGAAAATCATATTTAAATGTTGTCTCTTCTTTAGGGAAATGTGAGGTGATTTCTGGTGTGATTAGGTAGTGTTCAGGTAAAATAGGTTAAAGTTTGGAATAAGAGCAATGTAGATCATTACACCAATAAGACATAATGTTATAATAATATAAAGTAAACATTAATGGTAGTAGAAGTATGAAAAAAATAACTCTTTTGGAAAAGGCCAGTCCTGTGGCAAGATAATCCTGATATCAACATTTAAAAAGTATATTATAAAGGGGTGGCCGGTTGGCTCAGTTGGTTAGAGCATGGTGCTAATAACGCCAAGATTGCTAGTTCAGCCCCATATAGGCCACTGTGAGCTGCACCCTCCTTAAAAAATAAAAATTATGGCAGTTGATATGCACCATGTTCTCTTCAGAAAGCAGTTATTCAAAGATTATGAGATAATACAATCACATTACAAAAGAACTTTTTTGGATCTAATTGGAAACAGAAACGAGAATATAAATGAACTATGATGATCTGTCCTATTTCCTTGCTCCCATAATATTGCATACATACCACTAAGATGAAAGAGTACTAATTACATTCTATTGCATATTTATCTATGGATATAGTCATCTCATTCACTTCTTTGTAAGCTTTTTGAGCTATGACTTTGTCTCATATGTATTTGTACTATTCACATCACCATTCTTTCAACAAATATTTATTGAATCTTTCCTATGTGCCATGATGGTACAAAATAATTGAATGGAAATGTATTGTTTCCAGAATCAGTGAACACTGTGGTCCTGTCATCCATGGGGATACCCTTTCCCCCTCCACATACACACACTATACTACTCTCAATATCTGATGTGTTTAAAAGGAACAAGAGTATTGGGGAATGTGTGTAGAGATCACTCTGTGGGTTGCTTCACATGAGATTTGAAAGATGGGTAAGATTTTATGTTGTGGACAAGAGAGGATAAACTTGCAAACCATGCTATTTGTGAGAATCACTTGTGTTTGAGTCATAGAAAGTTATGAGCCTCGAGTATGAATACTGGGGTATGTATTCTAGGAAGGGTGATTTATAAAGGGCAGGATAACAGTCAAGAAGGAAGAGGGGATGTGAAAAAGAAAGATAAAGGAGGTGCAGTTGAGCAACAGAAAAGGGAACAGATCGTAGAATGGTATTCTAACTTGATAGAGTGTTTACAATTTACTGTAGAGGCGAACGACTCATTGAATAAATTTAGCAGGAGAATGACTTGGTAAAAACGATATGTCAATGGGATTTTTGACAAAAGATGATTGGAAAATATTGAATTGAGGGAGTAGATCATTTCAAAATCACAGAAGTTATTTTGGAAACATCTGAGAATGCTTAGCATGACAGTAACTCCAAAATAACAGGGAACAACAGAATCATCTAAGGTGTTTCTTTAACCATGAGATTTGAAAGTCTACTCCAGATTTTTAAATTATATTAACTGGGGAAGGGTTTGGGTATCTGCATCTAAGCAAACACTTTCACATTATTCTTAAAGAGGTGATGCCTGAAACATATTTTGATAATACTGCTTTATAGGCAGATCCGTGTGTTGCTTCAGGGGATCAGATTTGGTATGAAGGGACTGGGCTTAAAATCTGGCTTTTAACTAACAGTGATGATAATAATACACAAGTGTATCTGTGTGTATATGCATGTGTGTGTGGAGGAAGGATGCCTGCAAACCTTTAAAAACACTATCCTGTTTTATCCAACCAGAATCCAACAGCTAATGCAGGTGAAGTATTTTTTTCCCTATTTTAAATGAGGAAATTAAGACTAAAATAGAGGACTTGTTCCAAGTCACACAGAAATTACGAGGTAGAGGAAAATCCAAAATTAAGTCCACATGATTCTCTAGTTCACTGTAATTTCTTTCCACCTCACTGCAGTTCATAGCCTATTCAGGGGACATCAGCCAAATTCTTGGTAGTTCCGATTCTCATAAGTAAAGTGATCAGTTCAGACCAGGGATTTTCAACAGGGGTAGTTTGTCCCCCACAAGGGGACATGTTGTGACATGTATTGGTCATCAGAACTTGGGGAGGTGGTGATGCTGACATCTAGTGCTAAACAATGTACAGTACATGTGATGGCCCCTCGGCAACAAAAATGATCTCTACCAAAATGACAATAGGTTGAGAAATCCTGATTCAAATTAAGTACATACTGTGGTTTATGCCAACTCTGCTCTTCAATGAATATCAAATTACTTAAGCATCTGATGTAACAAATTGGATGTATTTTAGAAAGTGTCCATGTTATATCTATTTTTTTGGCAAGAGAAAATAACCAAGTTTATTACGTACGTATGTGTTGGAATATAAGTGTCTTTCTTCAAAGACTCAATAGTTCATAATCTCTTGGTATCTGTTCATCCTTATATCTTTTAGATATAATGTCTGTGTTATTTATTTATGTATTTATTTTTATCATTATCATCTATTGGAATATAAAGAGGACATTAAGAGTCACTGATGTGTCAGGTGATATCATATATGTTGACTCATTTAATATTTAAAATATTTATTAAAGCAGACATTATATCACCACAACCCTTATATCACCACAACCCTTCTTTATATAAACAGTCCCATGATATTGAACTTAGAAATAATGTTTGTTTTTATTTGTTTGTTGGCAGAGAAATGTGTTGATGTTTCTTGCCTACATGTCTTTTGAGTAGATGGTTTGGTTACAGGGTCCGAACCTTGGCATAGACTCGCCCTTGCGCGACCTTCAGCGCCCTGCAAAGCAAGACCTTCAGGGAGAAGGGCAGAGCAGCATCTGTTTCAGAGGGCTCAGTGTGACTATTGCAGAGAAAGCTATAGTCCTCATACAAGTCCAACCTTGTCCCTAACTAGCTGTGCTATTTTGGGAAACTCAACACCCTTGTCCTCAATTCCTTCAACTGTAAACTATAGGGATGGAATTGAACATTTCTAGCATCCTTTCCAGCTTGAGAAAATTATTTCAGCTTTTGTAAATTACTCATTTCAATTTCACTTGGAGGGCCTCATATTTTGCAACTTCCTCGTAGAACTTAGAAGAAAGGTGTGTGTTTGTGTGTTTTAAGTGTGTCCATTTTAATTTCCTAAAATAAGATGAAGGACTTATTGTATGATTTGTAAAATGTAAATTTATATTTGGGTTGTAAACAAATTTCAGGTTTTTCCAGCCTCAGTGAAAATATTCTCAAACTTTGCAATAACGGTTTAAGTAAACATTTTATTATTATTATGAAAGTATAGTTGACATATGATATTATGTTAGCTTTAGGTATACAACATAGTGATTCATCATTTATCCTTCTTACGATGTGATCACCGCAATAAGTCTAGTAACCATCTGTCACCATACATTGTATTTTTTGGATATGTTTCCCAGGCGACAGCAACAAAAGCAAAAATAAACCAATGGAATGATGTTGAACCAAAAGGCTTTTTTGCTCATGAAGGAAAAGCACAAAATAAAAAAGACAACCTACTGAATGGAAAATATATTTGCAAATGATACATCCTATAATGGGTTAACATCCAAAATATATAAAGAACTCATAGAACTCAACATCAAAAGCAAATAATTCAATTTAAGAAATGGGAAGAGACCATCAACCAGCATTTCTTTACAGAAAAGTTTTTAATTAGTGCAGGAGGTCAATGTTTATCTCTCACAGGGAAAAAAAGGAGGTTGAATTAGGATAGAAACATATACTTTAGTATATGTCTTTCATTTATGAATCTCACAATACTTCAAAATAACTGCACTAAGAAAAGACTAAATCTAAAAAAAATCCATGATTTTCCTAGAGCTTTCCTAACGTGTACCTCTACAAATACTTGCCATTTATCTGTCTGTGCTGGTGTGTTGGATCTAGTTGTGTGTACATAGGATTAAAATAGGAAAAACAAACACACAAAAACACTGAAAGGCTGTGTTTTTATATCCTGTACCACAGCTTTTGACTCTATTAGCTATTGCTGACTTTATGGGAAAAAATGTTTAATGTTTTGACTAGTTTCTCTCTCATCCCTCCTCCCACATCCTGCTGGAACCTCTGTGCCTTTAAAATGTGACTTTAGAGGGAGGGGCAAGATGGCGGCTGTGAGGAGGGCTCCATGAAACCTCCCCTGGAAATATCCACAATTTGAACTTCTAATACGCTTCAAAGACACATCTACTCATCACACAGAGCGACTAAGAGCTCCACACAAGGATTGCTGGAAGGTGGGCAGGCCGGGCGAGTAGGGGAAGAAGGCGGCGAGACGCGTGAGGTGCACCCCGAACCCGCGGCTGCTGAGTCACGGTGAGTGTCCCCCCGGCTCGCTCCCTGCGGCCCGCGGCCCACCTGGAGTTCAGCCAGAGCGCGTTGGTTTGCAGTCTGAGGCAGAAGCTCAGGCCGGGCAAGTGCGGGAGGAGAGAGAGGAGACGACTGTGCAGAGGGACGAGCTGCACCCGCGGCTCGCCGGGTCCCCGGGAAGCAGGGTGCAGAGCCCCGCAGCGACAGGGCAAGATCAGTCCCTGCACCCTCCCGGTTCAGGGATCAGTCTCTGTGCCCACCGGGCCCCGCGGAGCGCAGAAGCCTGAAACCCGGGAGCAGGGGGAAACAGAGGACTCGCGCACGGAGACGCAGGTCCCCGAGAGACGGAGTGGGGATCAGAGTCACGCGGCACGGTGCGCGCAGTCCCCTAAACCCCGGCAGACCGTTTGGGAGAGCAGCAGGAGCACCGCAGGCGCGCGCCGGCTCCGAGGCAGAAGCCTGAAACCCGGGAGCGGGGGAAAAAGAAGACTCACTCGGACACGCAGCGCGCCGGGCTGAGACGCAGGTCCCCGAGAGACGCGGAGCGGGGATCTTGGCCACACGGTAGGGTGCGCGCAATTCCCTAAATCCCGGCAGACCCTTTGGGAGAGCAGCAGGAACTCCACTGGAGCATAAGAGGCAAAGGCCTTAGCTTAAAACAGTGTTGGAACTGTGGCTTTGTTTATTTTTATGTTTTTTTTTTTTCCCTTTTTTCTACTCTTGAACAGAAAGCAAAAAAAAAAAAAAACCCAATAACTCACCCACTCCCACAAACTTTGGCCCCCGCCAAGACAGTCTTAAACTGACTCCTGAAGGGAGCAATAGGGGCAGACTAGGAAGATATCCTTACCTGCAGGGGGTTGAGAATTTCCACCCAGTAAAGGCAGCAGAGTGAGACTACCTACCCCGCCCCCACCTTTAGGCAAGGCTTGGGAGGCAGGGCAGGTTCATCTGCTGAGGCACTAATTAACAGATTCTTAGCAGCAGGCTTTTGGTAGTGAGGAATTCTTTAATTCTCCACGGCTGTCAACCCAAAGGGTGCCCAGAGACACTCATTGAGCCTTTGGGGGTGCAGCCTGCCTTGGGACAGGCAAAAGCAAAAAGGCAGTGACTTTGTAAAAACCACCAATCACACGTCACAACCACACTCAAGTACAGCACACCTGCAGGGCCAGGATCACACTAGGCATCAGGTGGCCTACTGTTCCCACAAGACGCACAGGAATTTTTGTACAGCAGACAAACTGAAGAGAGCTTGGTGGACTTTAGCCTAGACCGGCACGGGTATTTTTGGTTTGTTTGGTTTTATTCTGTTTTATTTTCCCTTTATTGGCTGCTTATCTTGGTTGTTTTTGGTTTTTATTTCTATTTCATTCTAATCATATTGTAGTTTTTAATATAGGCATATATATATAGGTGTATATAGGTGAATATATGTCCATATATATGGGTGTGTAGACAAATATATATATATATTTTTTCCTTTTTTCTTTTTCTTTTTCTTTCTTTTCTTTTTCTTTTTTCCCACCCTCACTTTTCTCTCTTATTCATTCTTCTCACTGCTATACTTTTCCTCTTTTCCTTTTTTCTGCAAATTTTATTTTTTTAATTTTTCTTACTTTTTTTATTATTATTTTAGTTTATTTTTATTTTTTATTTTTTAGGTATAGCTAATCGGTTTCTCATGTTTATTCTATTTTTTATTTTAGGATATTGTATTTTATTTTGTTTCCTCTTCTGTTATTATTGAGTATGTGGTTTTTGTTTTGTTTCTGTTTGTTTTCTTCATTAGTATGATTGATATTTCTGTACAAGTTGACTGTAGTTTGATGGTTGGTTTTTTTTACTTGTGCGAGCATTTGGTTTCCTTTGGTGGCTGTGGAGGTTGTTCTTGTTGATCTGTTATGCTCTAAAATCACTCTGCAGCAGTGGGTCCAAACAAACAGACACAAGAATCATCATACCCGGAGGCCAACTTTAGATAAAACTAGAGCATTTCTGGGTTTGACATACAAGAGTCACACCCAAAAAGAAGTTGCTACAGGTACTAAGACCCATAGGGTCCAAGTTTCATCAGAGGGGTCAATCCTCTCACAGCAGCTCATAAACTGCAGAAGCTGCTGATCCTCACAGCTAATCAATCTGGGAGTCAATCCCACCTACGGACAAACCAAAAGTAATCAAAACTAAAACTTCAACAAGTGAGGACGCACGACACAAGGAACACCTCAGATACAAGCACAGGAGAATAGGGAGACTGAGTAATTCAAATATAAAGGACACACACCATATAAGTTTACCCAGAAAAGACTGAGAAATCTGGGGGATCTATCTGTTATATTGAAGCAAACACAAAGAGTAAGCCAGAATGGGGAGACAAAGAAACATAACACAAATAAAAGAACAGAAGAAACTTCCTGAATCAGTGGAACTAGAGGAAATAGAGGTAACCAACCTATCGAAGACAGAGTTCAGAACACTGGTTATTAGAATGTTCAAGGAAATTAATGAAAATATAAAGAAGGATAGAGAAATCATGAAAAGCAACCAGCTAGAACTTAAGAACACAATTACTGAATTAAATAACAAACTTGATGGAATCACTAGCAGACTGGATGAAGCAGAAAATCGAATCAGTGACTTAGAAGACAAAATAGCAGAGATCACCCATGCGGAACAACAAAAAGAAAAAAGAATGAAAAACATGGAAAATAGTTTAAGAGAGCTGGGGGACAACAGCAGACGCAATAACCTAAGGGTCATTGGAGTACCAGAAGGAGAAGAGAGGGAGCAAGGGATTGAGAATATATTTGAAGTAATAATGTCTGAAAACTTCCCTAACCTGGCAAAGGACATTGAAATACAAGCCCAGGAAATGCAGAGAGTTCCAAACAGGATGATTCCAAACAGGCCCACTCCAAGACACATTCTAGTGAAAATGGCAAGGGTTAAGGACAAAGACAGAATCCTTAAAGCAGCAAGGGAAAGGCAGCAAGTTACTTACAAGGGTACCCCCATAAGATTATCAGCTGACTGTTCTACAGAAACTTTGCAGGCCAGAAGAGAGTGGCAGGAGGTTTTCAAAGTGATGAAAAATAAAGGCCTACAACCAAGATTGCCGTATCCAGCAAGGTTATCATTTAAAATCGAAGGCGAGATAAGGAGCTTTGCAGAAAAAAATAAGTTAAGGGAATTCATTACCACCAAGCCAGCTTTGCAAGAAATACTAAAAGGGCTTCTTTAAGTAGAAGAGAAAAACAACCTATGAAAGACTACGAACACAAATAAGAAAATGGCAATAAATACACACCTATCAATAATCACATTAAATGTAAATGGATTAAATGCTCCAATAAAAAGACATAGGGTGGCTGAATGGATAAGAAAGCAAGACCCTAGCATATGCTGTATACAAGAGACTCACCTCAGATCCAAAGACTCATACAGGCTGAAAGTAAAGGGATGGAGTAAAATATTTCATGCAAATGGTACTGAGAAAAAAGCTGGAGTAGCAATACTTATGTCAGATAAAATGGACTTTAAATTGAAGAATATAACAAAGGACAAAGAAGGACACTTCATAGTAATGAAGGGATCGATCCAACAAGAGGACATAACTCTAGTAAACATCTATGCACCTAACATAGCAGCCCCTAAATATATAAAACAGATATTGTCAGACATAAAGACAGAGATCAACAGTAACACTATCATAGTAGGGGACTTCAACACCCCGCTGTCACTAATGGACAGATCCTCCAGACAGAAAATCAATGTGGAAACAGCGACCTTAAATGACACATTAGACCAGCTGGATTTAACAGACATTTTCAGAGCATTTCATCCCAAAGCTACAGAATATACGTTCTTTTCAAGTGCACATGGAACATTTTCTAAGATAGACTACATGTTAGACCACAAAACAAGTCTCAATAAATTTAAGAAGATTGAAATCATTTCAACTGTGTTCTCTGACCACAATGCTATGAAACTAGAAATCAATTATAAGAAGAAATCCAATCCGGGAAACTGACAAATAAATGGAGGTTAAACAATATGCTATTAAATAGTGAGTGGGTCACAAATGAGATCAAGGAGGAAATCAAAAGATACCTCGAGACAAACGATAATGAAAACACCACGACCCAAAATCTCTGGGATGCTGCGAAAGCAGTCCTAAGAGGGAAGTTTATAGC
Organism: Aselliscus stoliczkanus; assembly: GCA_033961575.1. Lineage (NCBI taxonomy): Eukaryota > Metazoa > Chordata > Mammalia > Chiroptera > Hipposideridae > Aselliscus > Aselliscus stoliczkanus. The sequence continues at coordinate 52,617,969 of CM066735.1, forward strand.
AGTGCAAGCCTACCTAAAGAAGGAAGAAAAATCTCAAATCAACAGGTTATCCTTACACCTAAGGGAACTGGAAAAAGAACAGCAAAAGAGGCCCAAGGGGAGTACAAGAAAGGAGATAATAAAGACCAGAGCAGAAATAAACAATATAGAGAACAGAAAAACAATTCAAAAGATCAATGAAACCAAGAGCTGGTTTCTTGAGAAGATAAACAAAATTGACAAACCTCTAGCCAGGCTCATCAAAAAAAAAAGAGAGAGGACTCAAATTAGCAAAATCAGGAATGAAAGAGGGGAAAGGACTACAGACATCACAGAAATACAAAAAATTCTAAGAAATTACTATGAGCAACTGTATGCCAACAAATTTGACAATCTGGAAGAAATGGATAATTTTCTAGAAGCATACAACCTTCCAAAGCTAACGCAAGAAGAAACAGAAAATCTAAATACCCTGATTACTACCAAGGAAATTGAATCAGTAATTGACAAGCTCCCAAAAAACAAAAGCCCTGGACCAGACGGCTTCACAAGTGAATTTTATCAAACATTCAAAAAGAACTATCACCTATTCTTCTCAAACTATTCCAAAAATCCAGAAGGAGGGAAGGCTCCCAAACTCTTTTTATGAAGCCTCTATCACCCTGATTCCAAAACCAGATAAAGACATCACAAAAAAGGAAAACTACAGGCCAATCTCCCTGATGAATATAGATGCAAAAATTCTCAATAAAATATTAGCAAACAGAATTCAGCAATATATTAAGAAGATCATACATCATGATCAAGTGGGATTCATCCCTAGTGCGCAAGGCTGGTTCAACATCCGTAAATCAATTAATGTGATACACCACATCAACAAAATGAAGGATAAAGATCACATGGTCATTTCAATAGATGCAGAAAAAGCATTTGACAAAATCCAACAGCCATTTATGTTAAAAACCCTTAGCAAAGTGGGAATACAGGGATCATATCTCAACATAATAAAAGCCATATATGATAAACCTACAGCTAACATCGTACTCAATGGGGAAAAGCTAAAACCATTCCCCTTAAGATCAGGAACAAGACAAGGCTGTCCACTTTCTCCTCTTTTATTCAACATAGTGCTGGAAGTTCTAGCCACAGCAATCAGACAACAAAAAGAAATAAAAGGCATCCAAATTGGCAAGGAAGAAGTAAAATTGTCATTATATGCAGATGCCATGATACTGTATATAGAGAACCCCAAAGACTCCATCAAAAAACTATTGGAACTGATAGACGAATTCAGTAAAGTAGCAGGATATAAAATCAATGTTCAGAAATCAGTGGCATTTGCATATACCAATAATAAACTAATGGAAAGAGAAATTAAGAAAACTGTCCCATTTACAATTGCATCAAGAACTATAAAATACCTAGGAATAAATTTAACCAAAGAAGTGAAAGATCTGTACTCAGAAAATTATAAGACACTGAAGAAAGAAATCATAGAAGATACAAATAAATGGAAACACCTACCATGCTCATGGATAGGAAGAATTAATATAGTTAAAATGTCCATACTGCCTAAAGCAATATATAGATTCAATGCAATTCCTATCAAACTACCAAGGGCATTTTTCACAGAAATAGAAAATATAATCCTAAAGTTTATATGGAATCATAAAAGACCCAGAATAGCCTCGGCAATTCTGAGGAATAAAAACAAAGTCGGGGGGATCACGCTACCAGACATCAAAACCTACTACAAGGCCACAGTAATTAAGATAGTTTGGTATTGGCATAAAAACAGGCACATCGATCAGTGGAACAGAACAGAGAGCCCAGAAATAAATCCAAGCATTTACGGACAGTTAATCTATGACAAGGGAAGCAAGAATTTACACTGGAGTAAAGATAGTCTATTCAATAAATGGTGCTTGGAAAATTGGACTGACACATGCAAAAAAATGAAACTGGATCATCTCCTTACGCCTTATACAAGAACAAATTCAAAATGGATTAAAGACTTAAATGTAAGACCTGAAACCATAAAAATCCTAAATGAAAATATAGGGAGTACATTTGCAGACATTACCCGGAGCAATATTTTTACTGATACATCACTACGGGCAAGGGAAGTAAAAGAAAAAATGAACATATGGGATTATATCAGACTTAAAAGTTTTTTCACAACAAAGGAAACCATTAATAAAACAAAAAGGAAGCCTACTGAATGGGAGAATATATTTGCCAACGATATATCTGATAAGGGGTTAATATCCAAAATTTATAAAACACTCATGAAACTCAACACCAAAAAAACAACCAACCCAATTAAAAAATGGGCAGAAGATATGAAGAGACATTTCTCTAAAGAGGACATACAGATGGCCAACAGGCATATGAAAAAAAGTTCAACCTAACTGGTCATTAGGGAAATGCAAATAAAAACCACCATGAGATACCACCTCACTCCAGTCAGAATGGCTATCATCAACAAATCAACAAACAACAAGTGCTGGCGGGGCTGTGGGGAAAAGGGGACCCTGCTGCACTGTTGGTGGGACTGCAGATTGGTGCAGCCACTGTGGAAGTCAGTATGGAGGTATCTCAAAGAACTGGAAATAGAGCTACCGTTTGACCCAGCAATTCCACTCCTAGGTATTTATCCTGAAAAAACCAAGACACTTATTCAAAAAAAGTTATGCACCCCGATGTTCATAGCAGCACAATTTACAATAGCTAAGACTTGGAAACAACCAAAATGCCCGTCAGTAAATGACTGGATTAAGAAACTGTGGTATATTTATACAATGGAGTATTACTCCACTATAAAGAAGAATGAAATCGTGCCATTTGCAATGATATGGATGGACCTAGAGACTATAATGTTGAGTGAAATAAGTCAGTCAGAGAAGGACAAATACCATATGATCTCACTCATATGTGGAATCTGAAAAACTGTATGAATGAGCAAAGTAAACAGAAACTGTCTCATAGATATAGAGGAAAAATCAGGGTTGCTAATTTGGAGAGGAATGGGGATGAGGGAGAAGGGGAAGGGATTAGACAGCAAAAATAGGCAACTACAATATTGCTACTGGGATAGGAAAAACAGTTTGGGGAATATAATTAATAATGTTGTAAATATTCTGTGGAATGTCAGATGATCATAGGTCTTGTTAGGGAGACCATTTCATGGATGGAGTAGAGGTTTGATCACTGCACTGTATTACTAAAGTGGAGGTGGTATACCTACTGTAATTGAATATATATAGATAGTCACGGGATGTGGATTATACTGTGGAAGAGAGTCAGAGGAAGAGTAATAGATATATATGATATGGGGGGGGAGTGGGGTGGTGTATTGGGGGTGGGGGGTTGTCACTTTGAGGGGTAAAATGTATAACTATTGCACTGTGTTGTACACCTGAAACTAATTAAAAATAAAAAATAAAATAAATAAAATAAAAAAAATAAAAAAAATAAAATGTGACTTTATTTTGAAGTAGGTTCTTTGCTGATGTAATTAAGGACTTTAAAATGATGTCATACTGGATTTAGGGTCAACCCTAAATCCAATGATCAGTGTCCTTTTAAGGAGAGGAAATGCAGACTGTGGAGAAGGAGGCCATTTTAAATGGAGGCTGGCAAAGATGGAAGTCATGCTACCACAAGCCAAAGAATATCTGTGAGTACCTGAAGTTGGGAGATGCAAGGAAAGATTCTTCCCTAAAGTCTTCAAAGGGAACATTGTCTTACTGACACCTGGATTTCATAATTCTATCCTGCAGAGATCTATGTGAAAATAAATTTGTATTGTTTTTAGGCCACCCAAGCTTTGGATACACTATTGTGGCAGCCCTAGAAAACTAATGCAGGTTTTGGTACTCAAAAGTGGGGCGCTTCTGTATCAAACTTTATAACATGTGGAAGTTTCTTTGGAATTGGATAATGAGTAGAGACTGCAAATATGGAAGTTCATGATAGAAAAAGCTCAAGTTGACTGAAAAGTTCAAGTTGAGAACTGGACTGCTCAGCAAAATGGAACACGGACTTGTTTTGGAAAATTCTCAGACTATCCTTATAACGAAAGATGCTAAAGCGTACTCTGGAGAAAATGCCAAGGGCGAGGAGGATAGTTGCTGGAAGATGTTAAGTGTATGACTTATGGATCCAATAAATCATCTTAGCAGAATGAAAAAATAGAGATAAAATTGCTCAGGAAGGATGCGTGGAGAACTCTCATGCCTAATGGTGTGGATCCCCATGAAGCATATGGGCAATGGGCAAAGTTCTTGAAAATGCCACGCTAGCAGACACACTGCAACTAGATCACACCCAGAGCCTCACTCATATCTAACTTCAGTGATGTGGTTTGACACCTTTATACTTGATGATATTTAGATGAGATTTGTACTTAGAGTTGATGCTGGAATGAGTTACGACTTTTGAGAATGTAGTGAATGTGTTTTGCATGTGGAACCACTATGAATTTTGGAAGAATCAAGGGTGGACCATAGTGGATTGAACACTGTGCCCTTAAAATTCATGCCTAGTTACCCTGTTTGTGATAGTTTGTTATGGCAATTGGTTGATAGAAGGACATAGAAAATTACCTCAGAGAGAAGATTCCCAGAGTTTATGGAGTTTGGTAGCCCACAACATATTCATTTTTGATGATGCTATTCCCCATTCTCCACCCATGCCCAAATAGGTGACATTGTTCTCAAAATAGGATTTAGATTAGCGTTCAAGTGGTGTGTTGTGGAGGTCTGCCTTAGTGCAGTCCATGCCCAGTGCTAACATTTTATAGATGGTCAACTTTTTTATTTTTTTTTTAAAGATTTTATTGGGGAATTGGGAGAGGGGAACAGTGTTGGGGAATCAGGGAAGGGGAACAGACAAGTTGCTGTCTTTTTGTTCTTCAGTCTAGTTGTGGAGGATGTTGCTTCACTGGCCCATGTTAGTATCGTCATTGCACTCTTTCCAGATGAGGCTGATTGGTCGCTGGCCTCTGGATGTTGCTCACCGCGGCTATTGGCAGCTCATGCTGGCTGCCGGCCACTCACTGTAGCCTATGGCAGACCACCCATCACCGGGGCTCGCACAGCCCAGCTCCAGGTGGAGCTGTTGTTAGCTATAGAGGGTAGTGTCACTGACCCTCATACGTGGGATCCGAACCGGGGCCACTGGCATCCCAAAACGAGCTCTTAACCAATGCGCCACTCGGCTGGCCCTAGATGGTCAACTTTTAACATTAACTCCCAAGACAGTATGTTTAAGTATCATAACATCGGGGGTGTAGTCATAAAACTGAAGTTATCCAGAACCAAACTTTCTAATATTTTAGTCTTGGTTGAATTCTTAAAGAATTATAGTTAAGGCAAGACTCACAAAATATATTTTATTGTACATTATGCTTAATAATTTGCAATTTTTATTGTTTACAAAATAATTTATATTCATTTCCTCACTTCAAATCACTTGTAATCTTTCCAAAGTCCTATCTTAACACAGTCCCTCAGAAGTATGGTATACTTTTTTTGGCTACTTTTATAGGCACCCTCCTGGTTCTCAGAAAGAGTAGACGTAGAATTGAGCACTTAGTATTACTGATGAGTGATACTCAAAAAAAAAAAAAAATCACCTACTCTTCATTGAGTGTGTGGTCTCTTAAACACTCTTTCATAAGTATTTAAATCAGCACATAAATGCAGATTTTTTTTTCTTTAAAATTGCTTTCTTTCTGCTTTTCCTAATAGTCAAAACAGGTTTACAAACATCGCCTTCTTATTTAGCTCATGCAGAACAACTACACACTGTTCTAGGACAGACAACAAATATTGAAGTAGATGTGAAAAAAAAGAGTTCCAAAGCACAGAAGGAACTAATATAAAGAAAACTATAAGAGCAACCTGTACTGTGAATAATACCCCTGAGTACACTGAGAAGAGAGTACATTTCCTTATTCCTTCAAGAACCATTGGTACTCACTAAAAAATCAGGAGACCTTGAGGGTAGCTCTGTGTGTCCCTTAAATTAACAATGAAAAATAAGGTAAATGACTGACCTGGTAGTTTCTTATTTTGTTTTGGTATGAAAAAAAGGGTGGGAATTTAGATAAATTATGCAATAAACAACTGATCAATATATGTCAATATTGTATTCTATTTTCAATTCATTGCTTAAAATAAATTGTATGCAGATATGCAACCTGTTATGGATAGAGCAAAACATAAAATGAATCATGAATAATACTATATATATTTAGTCCTTTATTCTAGAGCTTAAAATATGAATCCTATTTCTTTGTCCTTATACAACACTAACTCTAACTGACTAGGATGTATTTTAATGACTTATCTTTACAGAGGATAAAGGTAGAGATAAGTTTGTTGGTAGTAATATACACTTTTTTCTGAACAGCTCAAGAACATAGCTATTATAAATGTAATTTATTCAACTACCAGTTCTCCCATTTTGATGTTTCATAGTGTTCTACTGAAGATAGAGTAACATATAAATATAATATCAAGATGATAAATAGATAGATAGATAGATAGATAGATAGATAGATAGATAGATAGACAGATAGACAGACAGATTATAGATAGATGAAATAGAGAGAAAAAGAAAAAGTAAGGAACGGAGTGGGGAGATAGATATCCACCATGCCTTTATGGCTGGGAGCAGGAAAATCAGAGTTGATGTTGGTCAAGGTAACTGTAAACGGAAAGAAGAAGGAAGAATATTTCTGATTTCATGACTCCTTATTTTCCTCTTACAGATTTTATTTGTCAGTTTTATGTTATTTTAAAAGGATGTTTTGGGCCGGCCAAGTGGCGCGGTGGTTAAGCGCTGGCTTGGGCAGCCAGCGGCCCCGGTTCGGGTCCCACATATGAGGGCCAGTAACACTGCCCTCAAAAAAAAACAAAAACAAAAACAAAAAACACAGTATGTTTGTCAATTATACCTCAATAAAGGTAAAACAAAAACAAAAACAACAAAACAAACAAGAAGGATGTTCTTAATGGAAATAAAGCTTCAAATTCTATTATCTGTAACTGTTATTTCTGTGACGTTAATATAAAAAGTAGATGTCTTTCCATAGTTAGTATAGTATGTTTTTTCAGAATTCCAGTTCTTAAAGCTATAAAACATGTATTTCTTAGTTGAGTTATTTGAATTTCTAATTGTGGGTAAAGAGATAGATACTGGGTAATACTTGAAGTTTCTAACCAACAATATTTAGTGCAAGCATGAAAGTTATTTTGAGGTTTTATATGTATTGATATTAAATATGTTTATTCATATGTACAGATAAACATATCTACACATACATATATGCACACAGAGATGTAGATCTGTACATGTATATGTGTGTGTATGTTTATATCTTGGGATTTAGGCATAAATCTCAAGTAGCTGTTACAGATTTAATTGTGATTTAGTTGGTAAAGAGACTCCAAAAAGTGGTGTGTATTCCTACCAGAACATATTATTTTATTTCAAGTCATACACATTTCTAAAATTTAAATGATGAGCAGTGGAGGACTTTTAGGAAGCATGGTCTCAGATTTATGAAAGCTTCTATAAAGGGAAGCATTGTTTTTTCTTTTCTCAGATTTGTCTAATTAGTTAGATATTTACTTTAGATGGTTTTGCATCATTTTCCATTCAGTTGTTTGCCAAAATTGGGAAATTCTATATTCTTGTCAACCTGATCTTGGGCGTGGGGTATGTGGCTTATGGCTTTAAAATTGAGGTTGAACACTACATTCTTAACATAAAACATTCAAGGTATTTACAAACAAACATGAATCTATTCAAGTGGTTTTCCATTAATGAATGCTTTATAAATTTAAACATGTGCTTGCCTTAGTCCTAGCTGGTATTCTAGCAACCACCCTGGTTGAAATTCATTTATATAGTATCTATGGAAACTTTAGCACAAGTCTGCCACCTAAACCAGCAAAGTATTCAGCATGGAGTTTACTGTTAAAACGCAGCCTACCTGATTTGGATGCACAATTGTGCAGCAATTTTTAGCAAAAGTAAATTATCACCTAAGTAATTAGGAGATTTTTGTTTGGTCTAAATACAGCAGATGACATATCTACAATAAAAAAAAAACTCATAGATTATTAAATAACATTTTAAAAATATAAAATAAAATAAGGTTTATGTGTCCAGCGAGGATATATTAGGCAATTTGACAGAGAAATTCAGAAATTAGATCCATTTTAGGTTGGATGGATATATATGTATGTGTGAATGTATGTACTCGTATGCACACATGCATGTACATACACATTAATAAAAATATATTGAGACGTTTTCTGTTATTGAGGAGTTTGGGGGTTTAATGAGATAGCCAACTATTTAAAACCTGTAGCCAAACATGGAGTGTATAGCTCTGGCTCTGTGTACATTCATTTCATTTATAATATAAATATATTTAATATAACTTAGCAATGTAACCAAAGGCATATATGCATATCTAAGGATGATATCCATCATTGGAAAATTCACACACACAGACAATTTTTACCCAACTCCCAATCTCAGCATAATGATCCCCAAATTTGCTTCTCACAGACACTCTTGAGCAATGTATCAGGATTAAGCAGAGATACCTGAGTGTTCAAAGGACACTATGGGTTTATTTCTATGTGAGCATTTTCCTTTTATTTATATTATTGTAATGATTCTCCTTGCAGTATTATATTATGTTTATGACTTGAAAAGTTATGATCTACATAACAGGAGGGATACCAAGAGCTTTGTGCTTGAATCTTGAGATTAATCAGACAGGAAACCAGTTCCTGTTTGAAGTTACCGAGCACTCAGATGCCTTACCTAAAGCAGAGTAAGACAAGTCCTGTTACTCCGGTGATGATTGTTCGGGCTGCAGATTTTTCTACTTCTTTGCCCCTCCTTCTGCCCATTCTTTTTATTTGCTTGTCTGTTTCTCGTTTTACTGATGCTTTGAACTTCATCACAGTGTGGGACTGTCTTAATTGAAATAGCATATGCCTGTAATACTCTTTACTTTCAAAAGAGTGGAACATTTATTGACACTTACTGAAAGTCTGTTGAGATTCAGTTATCACAGTCATCTTCTTTACATTTCCCAAATATCAGATCTATTAATGCCACCTGCTTGGATTCATTAATGTTTGTGAGAGAAAAGATTGAGTGGAAATTCACTGCCTATATTTATGATAGTGAATATTTAAGAAAATAGATCAACATATCTCTAAATAAGCATATGTTTACTTTTCCCCCTCTTGCTGCATTTCTATTACAAAAGTAATTAAGTATTGGAAATAATTCATTGAAATTACTTTTATGTTTATGAATAAAGATATTGAAATAATTCAATGTACTATCTTTCATAGACTAATTATCCTATGATAATTAGTCATTGGATTGCTTTTCGTAAGCCTTCTCTTTTATACTGTCTGCAATGAACGTAACAATAAGCAGCCTAGGGATTTACTTATTAGGATTTCCTACTTAGGAACATGGCCCTTTGAGTAAGCAGAAAAACATAAACGTTTTCAGAATCATATGAAAATAATATAAATATGTTTATTATTGAAATTTGAGCAACAGAGGTCTGAATGTATATGGCTTTGTAGTCAATCGATTCCTCAGTCAGAATCTGGTTTGGTATTAATCAAACTGCACATGCTGAAAATGTTTGCCCTTAGGTTAAAAGGATACATTAGATTGTTTTATACCTGTAACTGCAAAAGGGGGCAGTACAAATAGGCTTTTACAGGAACTGATTGTGGTCCAGACCTTTGGAGAATAAAGTTATAGTGGTTTCTGGAGAAGATGAATATAATGATTATGGGTGAAAAATGTTGGATCCCAGTGGGTATGGGTTGCTCAATTTGTATTAAAAAAAAAAATGACTGGCATACACAAGTCACTTTTTTCACAAATGGAGAGGGCAGTAGCTGATAAAGGAAATGAAATACTCCTTCTTTCTTTATCTGTTAAGCAGATCCGTCCTGGAATTTGGCCTTGAGATGGGTTATGAAACAGCACTCCATGCAAGAATTAGCACAACATTTATTTTTGAGCAAAATCTCTAAAAAGGAACCAACAAACTATTGTTAGAGAATTTTTCAACTGAGCACAAGGCTAGGCAGCTCAAGTTAAGTTTGTCTGAAGTCTTAGTTTGTTATTACCCACAATGAACTGATTACCTACATTGGAACAACAGAAATAGATATGCTGCCATTTCCTTTCTAAGATGAATGCTAATGTATTCTCACTGTTGGATCAACATTCAAAAAATCCATAGAATGATCTATCAACCCATTTCAAAAACAGTTTGAAATCTACTCTGCATATTTTTCTACAAAATGTAAATGTAAAATCATATGGCTTCAAGGATCTTCCAAAGGTCATTTAACATTCCAGCTTTCACATTTTCTGAACAGGAATGAGCAGGTGCCTGCTTCATTAGTACATTCAACAGTATCAATGACTAAAACTCATTCCTACTATAGATCCTTTTGTCCAATGAGGTAGGGAATGATAGAGTTCTGAGTCATTTTTAAATGTTTTTATTTAATGTGATGAATGCCAATTTTGAATCACTACAAAGTGATAGGAGACTGAAGGGATCTTAATTCTACCTGAGAATTGAAATACGTTTCACAAACATTTTAGCTGAATTTTGGCAAATGTTGGCATTTACTGGGAAAAGGAGGAGTTCTCAAAAGTAAAAATAAAGATTTAATCCTGTATTATTTCTATTTGATAGTAATGCCATGAAGGAATTTATCCCACTCTGTGAAATATAGAATTTTGGTGTTAAAAGAAGAATTTTAATGGACTTTCCTTAGACACTTGGTTGATGTCTACACATGGGCAGCTGAACATACCATCTTAGCCTTCCCTAACCCATTATCTTTTCCATTGCCCTAGAGGCCCAGACAATTGTTTCATTTTTTTGTCCTCTATCATTTCTCCTCTTCCTTTAACACTTCCTCCTAACAACCCCCAACTTTACTTTCGATCTCATTGGGAAAATTGAAGCAATTAGAGGACAACATTCATTTGTACTGCTATATCTCATCACCTCCCACTTCTGCTTCCATTTAACCCACTTTTTTTCATGTTCCAAAAATGTTCTTTCATGTTCCCAGCTAAGGCCAGTCCTAACAGCTGTTCACAAGGTCACATACCCCATAATTGCTCAAGAATCTTTTTCAAGGTGCTCTCCCTATCCCCCTTTCTGTCTTATCATCATTTTTCTCTTTTACTGTGTTATTTTCTTTTAGAATACAAATACCATTTGACCAACTTATAGATATTTTCTCCCACATTAGAAATGAGTAAATTTCATGATCTCATTTATTTATAGGCTGTTCAGTTTTTCTCTCCTCTGTAGAAAATATTCTAGGAAGCATTGTCTATCATTACTCTTTCCATTTCTTTCTCCCTATCTCATTTGAATTCACTATAATTAGGTTTTCACAACCACCATCCCAGTAAAACTGCACTTCCCAATGTCACTAACAACTCTGTTACTAATCCCTTGGCCATTTCTCTTCTTCATTTAACTTTACTGTTTGGCAGCATTTAACTTAGTTAATTCCTCTTTCCTCTCTGAAAGAAACACTTGGTTTTTTTGGATTCTGGACACTGAAGTCATATAGTTTTCCCACACTTTTGGCCACTCCAGCTCATTCTCTTTTGCTGGTTATTTACAATCTTCCCCAAATTTAAATGTTGGAGTACTCTGGTGAGGTTGACACTACTGTGATGCAAATGATCGACTCATTTTGGAAATAAAGTTTAAGGGACTACCAAAAAGCTTAGTAACAAAGATAAAATTATTCCAATATTTTAAAAAAAATCTGTAACTTCCATGGTAAATAAAATATTTAATTATAAATAAAAAACAGAATCGTATTACTAATTTGTATTTTTGTCTTAAGCTTATGGCAAAGGATGCCACTAGTTCCATATTCTGATACTCTTTGAGTTCTTCTATTTTCTATAGCTATGTACTTCTTACATAATCTCATCTGGTCTCGTGGTTTAAAAAAGAAAATCTGTATTGGTGAATCCCAAGGTTATACCTTCATTGCTAAGAGAGTATTGACAGGAAATGAGTTGAGGGTGAGATGGACTTGCCCAACAAATATAGAACAAAGAGGGACTGATTTTAAAATGATAATAGTTGAGAGATTAGATTATTCACAGAAGAAATAGATTAATGCATCAATGAAAGAAAATAGACAGCCCAGAAGTAAATAAATGGAAACTCAGTTTCTGTCAGAGTAGACATTTTAAATCACTGTGGAAAGGAGGAGTAATTAGGTGAATCATGGATAAGTGCTCATTAATTCTATCGCAAAAATGATACCTCAGCACCAATTCTACATCTTCAAAATCAATTCTGGATTTAATGATATAAGGCAAAGCTATAAAAGAAATTTAGAAAATTTAGAAAAAAGTACTTTTCTGTCCTTGCTGTTGGGAAGGATTTCTTAAGGCATAGACACAAGTGTAAAGGAAATCTGATCAACTTGACTATGTTAATATTAAAAACACCTGTTTATAAAAGGTGAATCAAGTAAAAAGCCAAGCCACAAACTGGGAGAAAATATTTGCAATGAATATTCCTGACACATGATTAATTTAAAATATAGAAAGAATTATCAAAAAAATCTATTAAAAAATCAAACAACCTGACAAACTACCAAGTTGACAGAAATGAGAATTCTTTTTGGTACCAAGCTAATAGGTGACTAAAAGTCTTAAACAGCACTTAATCAAACTTTACTGTTATTTCATAATTAATTAACTGTAAAATTAATTAGTTTTCTCACATGGGTAAAAACTCCCATTCCAAATTTAACATCGATTGAATTTCATTAAAAATACAAGAAGTCCTTATATTTGTAATTTTCTTGAAGTACAAAGTTATCTTTACCCTTTGCATCTCAGTTTCTTCGTCTGGTTTCACCATTAGGCTGAGATATACAGATTTCTGTTTAAAAATAGTTTGTGCTATTCTTTCTCATAGAATGATGTCCTTTTTCCTCGCTATGTCCTGCACATTCACTGTAGACAGTACAATCATATGCACATGTGCTTGTGTAACTTGTTTATATAGCTCCACAATTAGATTGGAAGCTTTACCCGGGCAGAAGCCTCATCTGTCTTTTTTGATGACTGTATCCTCAGCACCCAATGTGTAGCAGGTACTCAATAAATATAACCAAATGAATTTACTGGGTAAAGTATCCTTAATCTCTTTGAATGGCAAAGGCTTAGCACAAAACAAGTTCTCTAAAACTTTGGGTAAATAATTTCATTTATTTAAATACATTAGTCAACACTTTCAGGACTTTTCAAAATGATGTTTCAGAGTTTCCCATTTTATTCTCACTCCCCCTGAGTTCACTTCCCAAGAAAGTACATTTGGTAATAGAGCTGAACACCTAAAACTGGTGTCAGTGGGTGTTCTGGAAGGCCTTGCTGTACGATATGTCTTGACTGCCCTGGGTTCCTGGGCAAAGGAGAAAGATTTGGTGCCAGATGTTTGTGAGATGTTTCAGAACCAGTTCTTATCAAGGGTCCAATGTCTGGTGTCAAGAGGTGAACTTTATTTTTTCTTGATCTATTTTTCCCCCAAGAATCTGTAGCAACATGGGAATACAGATACATATTTGCAGTTAGCAATTGCTAATTAACTATAGTTTTTCTTGCCTTTTACGAAGGAGCAGTACCTGCACTTAAGAATGCTTGTTAATTTTCCATTCACATTTTCATGCATCAAGGTAAGATCAACACTAAGGTATTCAGAAGGAAAGGTTTTAGAGCTTAATATTTTAAATGCAAATCAGTCCTTTGTATAAAGTTAAAAATTAAAGATTAAAAAAATGTTTTTAATGTTTAAAAAACATTATTTCTATTTTTGATGGTTGCATTTTATTGGTTTTCAGGACATGATTTCTTAAAGCAAGTAAAAATTGTATTATATACTCTCAGTAGGGATAATTGAACTGCTTACTAAATACCTGAATGCAATAACTGAAAACAATAAAAAAATATTAGAATATTTGCCTTTTAAAATAACCTGTGCTTTTCAATGATAGTATTATTTAAATGAATACTATGGATGAAAACTCTCTCATTGTCTGGACTCTTACTGTGTGTCCTTGAAAAGATCGAAACATATCTGAACCATCAGGTCATTCATTTGTTGTTATTAGAGGGTGCAGTATATTTTGTCTCTCGTATCGTATAGTTTTATGTTACAGGACTTACATAGGAATGTGCTATGAAAAGTGAGGGTAGCTCATTGGTTGTATTTCCAAAAATCTATGACCCATCCTTATTTTTTTTCTCACTGATTCCAGCCAGACACCCTTAAACAGAACTCATCCTGTATTTTACTTTTCAGCCCACACTCTTTCTTATTGCTATCTATGGAGCTTCATTGAAAGCAATTTGGCTTGTAGACATGTAGCTGTGGTTCAAACACAAGCACTGGCATGGTGAGTGTTACCTTGGAAAACTACTTCAAACCATATGTATTTTGTTTGTTTGTTTGTTTTTTTGTTTTTTTTAAGGGCAGTGTCACTGGCCCATATATGTGGGACTGAACCAGGGCCGCTGGCTTCCAAGGCCAGCGCTTAACCACCGCGCCACTCGGCCAGCCCAAACCATATGTATTTTTGCTTCCCATTCTTTAACTGGGATACTTATGTCTACGCAGAAGATTATTGTGAGATTTCGATGATGGTACATATAAATCAACTAATGTAAACACTATCATATAGTAAATGGATAACAGTTGTTTTTTTTTTAACAGTTGTTTTTAACTTCGTTTTTAAGTGAAAACATTTTTTAGACTATCATATAAAGGTTCTGTCAACTCAGTATTGAATGCACCCTGAGAATGTAACTAAGTTTCCACTATGAATCCATGTGGGGTCTTCTAAAACAGACCAGTCAACACATTTAAATCTATGTGGATCGTTTACTCTGGGCTTCGATACTCCATGTAGTTACCTCCATCATGAAGCCTCTAGCATTTTTTCTCCTTTAAAATTTTTAATTCTATAATTTTCAGGTAATATGACTACATATATAAAGTAACACTCCCTCCACACAGGCTGCCTTTTAGCATGCAATGTCTGATGCCACAATACCAGGCATTCACTTTCACATAAACACTTTGAATTATCCACATTTTAAATTCTAAGACAAACAAGGACACCTCTTACTTATCTCAAAGAATGAGAAAAATGTAGTTTTATTCACAGTACAGTTTTGTTTCTTCCCATGCAACAGAGAAAAAGAGTAAAATGAAAGGAGTCCATCATAAAAATTAAAAGAAATTGGTTGTAATAATGCTTGGCTTTTAAATCTAGGGAAATAGCAATGAAGAATCACAGTAATCAAACTTGGCCTGAATAGAGCTCTGTGTAATTAGCACATTACACATAATGATAATGATCTTGCATTTTATTTAATTTTATTTATTTATTTATAAATGACTACCATATTGCACCTGGATACTTTGCAATAATTAAAATAATTTAAAAAGTACAAAATGAGTCTTGAATTAAAAAGACTCACCAGTTTCCCAGACTGATAAAATAAACTCAACTAATTAAAAGCCAGAACTCATTTTCAGCTTGCACTGGGCTAGGAATTCTGGCATATCGATTTATTTCTAATTTAGAGTGATGTCTGCATATATCGGGGTTTTACTAAAAATTCTATTTGAAGAGCCAAAAATCTATTATTTCAGCTGTGAAAATATGATTATAGAAAAAAAGAATAATGACAAAGATATATATTCCTGAGTATGTTGCTTTTTATAACTTTATTAATCCAATACATATTAAGGGCTTGCTCTACATAAGGCAATGTTTTCTGGAATTCAGAGGCATTTTTCATTAGGCAACTTTTTCCTGTCTTCAGTATACTTGAACTATTATAAAAAAGGTAAATACAGGGCCAGTCAAGTGGCGTGGTGGTTAAGAGCTGGCTTGGGATGCCAGCGGGGGTGCCCCGGTTCAGATCCCACATATGAGAGCCAGTGACACTGCCCTCAAAAAAAAAAAAAAAAAAAAAAAAAGGTAAATACATTGAAAAAATATTAGATGTCAGAATAACATAGATGGCATTAGGAAAACAAACAAACAAAAACTCCACAAAATGAAAGAACATTTATAAGCGGAAGCCATTATCTGATTGGATACAATAATTAAAAGTTTGCATTTCTTAAGGAGAATAAAGCAAATCTTACATAGTAGCTATGATTCACATGTCATGTACACTATATCAGATAAAATGATGGTTTGAAAAAGGGCAAGAAGGGAGAAGTTACAATCCCTAACAATAAATACATATAAATTACGATGATGTATATGATAGTATGGAGATAATATACTATTAAAGAGTCACAGTAGGGAAAGACTATAACTGATTTTAAGATGGTGGTCTCATTCATTTCTATTATGTTTTGTATCTATGTTTTATACATATCATGCTTTTCTTGTTTTTGTTTTTGAGGGCAGTGTCACTGGACCTCATATGTGGGACCGAACCGGGGTCACTGGCTTCCCAAGCCAGCGCTTAACCACCGCGCCACTCGGCCGGTCCTTACATATACATGCTTTTAAAATCTGGTCCTTTATATCTACGTGAGCACAGAGGCATGGTACAACCAAGTACAAACTCCTGAGGTCAGTGTTTCTTAGAGAAAGATCACAGGTATCTTCTGAGGCAGCAAGGCTGTAAATTTTTTTCTGATGAGAGATGCTTATATCAAGGCTCTTAGGAAAACACAAATATGCATATACTACTTGATGAGGTACCCAAAATACTAAAGGGAACTCCAAACATTTATCCCAACAATGGTGTTCTTATTTTGTTCTCAAATTATTTTTCAATGTCAAGTCAAATTGCCCTCAAGAATGAGTTCGGAAATCTTATCTTATATTTTTGAAAGAATTTATAACTAGTATTATTATTTTAAAATATTAGATCTAATACAGCAGTGAAGCCATCTGGGTCTGGGCTTTTTGTGTGCTTTTTTTTCTTTTGGAAATTACCAATTCAATTCCTTTCTTGTTAAAGGTCCACTCAGATGGTGCATCTCTTCTTGAGTCGGTTTTGGTGACATGCATCTCTTGGAATTTTTGCATTACATTTATGTTATATAATTTATTGATGTGTAATTGCTGATCATTTCTTTTTAATCCTATTTCTTTTCTAAGCTCAGTAATAATGTCTCCTCTTTTTTATTTCTGATGCTAGTAAGTTGAGCCTATTCTATTTTTTTCTTAGTTAATAGAACTAAAGCGTTTTTTTATTGTTCATCTTTTCAGAAAACTAGCTTTTAGTTTCCTTGATTTTCTCTATTGTTACTCTATTCTCTATTTTAATAGTTTCCACATGAATTTTAACACTTATTTTTGTATGCTTTAGGTTTAGTTTTTTCTTCTTTTCCAGTGTCTCGAGGTAGAAGATTAGATTATTTGATATGTCTTCTCTTTTTTAATATAAGCATTTACAGCTATAAATTTTACTCTAAGTATGACTCTAGCCGCATCCCTTAAGATTGGGTATATTGTGTCATTTTCATTAATCTGAAAGTATTTCTCATTTCCCTTTTGATTCTTCTTTGATTTATTGTTACTTAGAAATGTGTTGTTTAATTTTCACATATTTTTTGAGTTCTCTTAATGGCTTTCTGTTTAGTATTTCTAATTCTATGTAGTCAAAGAACATACTTTGCATTATTTCTGTTTTCAAAGCTACTGAGGTTTGTCTACAGCATATCATATTGCCTGTCATGGTGAATGGTCCCTGTGGAGTTGAGAAGAATGTATTTTCTGCTGTTATTGGGTAGAATGTTTTGTAGATGTCTGTTAGGTTTCTGTGGTTTATGGTTTTGTTCAAGTCTCAATTTCCTGTTGAACTTCTACATGATCGGTTGACCCACTATTGAAAGTGGGGGTTTTGAATCCTCCAAGTATTATTGCTGAATTGTCTATTTCTCCCTTCATTTGCTAGTGTGTTTTTCATATTTTGATGCTCTGTTGCCTGTGTTTTTCCACTGCGTATAGGTTATTTTGTTTGTTAAATGTCTCCGCATTTTTTGTTGGACATTTTAAGTAACGTAGTATTCCAGTTCTTGGAACTGCCACCCTCAGAAGCTTGTTATTCTCATTTCCTTGTTTATTTTTTAGTTTCTGTCTGAATATTAGTGACATCGACCTTTCCCGACGTGCCCCTGGAGCGTTAAGCTTCTGATGTTCCTCAGGCGTTGCAGCCTAGGATATATGCCCACAGTCACCTTGGGAGGACAGTGCTTTTGACAGGCTTCGCCATGACTGTTTCTTTTCCTGACCAAAGCTAGTTGTTAAACTCCACAAATTGGTGGCTGATTGTTTTATTGCTTTCATCAATGCTTTGAGGGAACAAATTGCTTTACAAACAAATCCATTCAAACTCAGTGTCTTTGAAGAAATAGTTTCTAAGGTTAGCCTTTGGAATTTGTTCTCAGTCTTCTGCCCAGCTCTCTCTTTCCCTGGTTGTGTTCTGCGAACTAGCTGGCCTGCGGTTTAGCCTATATCATCAATGCATTTATCAGTTTCCTCTCAATTGCTTTTTGCTACAACCTCCCCATTTTTGAGACAACCCTCCCCATTTTTGAAACAGTTTGAACTGTTTTATACTCTGTTGTAAATGAAATTACTTCTTTTGGGGGAAAATATTCACAGCTTCCTGTTTTATGGCCTACTCCTCTGCCCAGGCAAACTCTCTGAGCTACACATCTGGAACTACGGGAAGATGTGCAGTGAAACACTTCCATCTGAGTGACAACCCCACTTTAGGAACTGAGTGCTAGGTGGGAAGGCAGATGCCCTAGATATCCCCATCTTCCCACTCATGGTCAGAAATTTGACTTGGATGTGTGAAGCCCAAGGATACACTGAGATTATATACCAATGAGAATATAATTTTCCACCACACTCAGGTGTGTGGCATGCCAAATGATAGTCACTAACTCATGTACAGTGTTTACTTAATTGAAAATTGCTAGTACTAATATTTTGTATCTGTCCTTTTTAAATTATATAATTCCGCATTGTTGTGATTATACATATGAGGAAACTGAGACTGAGTGGTTTAAATTTTTTTTGCTTATTTCCCAGGATTAGTAAATGACAGAGCCAGAATTCAAACATAAGCCATCCATTTTCAAATCCTGTATCCTTTTTAAATAAAATGTGTTGCTTTTCGACAACTGTTAAATGGTTCAACCATTTTTCAAGAAGTAATAACAATATTAATTCATATAAAGTTTAAAAGATAAATTCTCTGCTAGTGAATAAGAAGGTAAAAATACCATATTGAACAAACGGATTAAAGGTATAGAATGAATGACCTGTAAGTCCTTACTAGTTCTAATGGTCTAAGACCAGATTAAATGCCAAGCTCTGAGTTTTACAGTACTGCCCCATTTTCAGGAATTAACAGATATTTGAGGAATAAAAATTAGGGAAATAAAAATTATGCAAAAAAACATGCAAACTGATCCCTTCCAAGTTTAGGATCAAGGCTAGTATTCTATATCCATTCGGGATGTAGATGGTTTCATATTACAGATATCTGCCTGATTTAGAAGGCAACTCAAGCCCCTGCACTTACACAGCCCGCATTCACTTGCAATTTGAATGAAACTCTGTATGAAACAGAATTGCCAACTGGTGCCATTGTTTGGTGGGCAATTGGCACTAAGATGGAGTGGATATATCAAAACAATCTCAGGAGCCACCTATCCTATCCTCACTCGAAATTCTGGAACACTCACATATACATATGAAAAATGAAGTTTATTACTTCGACAAAAGGAACGTTTGAAACAAATCTACTAAGTCTCAAACAAGCTCCCCACTCCATCCCACTCCCTTTTACATACACACTGTTTGACAAACACTGAAATATAGAAAAAATAATAAATAAAAAACAATCCTAGCTTTTGGATCTATAAAAAAAAAAATTGTGTGTTAACCCTAGTCCCAACACTGAAACATGTGGAAATGCTGATTGATTATAAAATTATTTTAGGAGAATTAATAGTTTCAAGTTTGATAAAAATGAGCCTTTATTTTGACGAAGATATCTGTAAGAATTTATGTGGGATACCAACCAACTGATTCATAATGTCAACCCTATTAGTTATTTTTAAAAGCGTGAGTCAGGAATTTTTTTCTTAATTGATTGACCAATAAATGTTGAAGTGACCTATTTAAAGATAGTAGCAATACGAATATTGGACAAATATAAATAAAACCACTTAAAATAAACCTACATATGAATAGAACAATTATTTTCTTCTTGCTTTGTGAGCTAGTCTTTTCATAATATTTGGTGATGTGTTATTTGCCCTTGCTTAATGCAAGTAGTGTTTCTAAAAACATTTTTTTTAAAAGGTATCAAAACAGGGAAATGCTACAGTCATGGGAAAAATCTTGAAAATAGAACAAGATAAATCCAGGATATGGATGACAGATATGTGTGTGTGTCTGAGAAAGGGAATACAGCTAATCTGTAATCAATAACTAGAAAACATTGACGAAGTCAGTGCTAATTTGTGGAGACCAGAATACATTTTCAGTTCTTTTAGTGGTTTGTTCATATTTTTTCATATAATTTTGGAAGCTGCCATTTGAAAATAAAAAAAAAAATTAAAAAATGATCCCAAAGAATGGCTATTTTTCCTCTTTTCTCACCTTCCTTCCTTACCTCATATTCTTGGGGCCGGCTGAGTGGCTCAGTTGATTAAGAGCTCACTCAAGAGTGTGAGCTGAGCTCTGAGCAACAGCGGTTCGATGCCAGCCCGAGCTGAGTTGCCGTTGAGCTGCCAACAGGTGGCAGGATGGCTCAGCTAAAAAAAAAAAAAAGCCACTTACCCCGTATTCTTTTCCACATAGTGTCCTAGACAAGTAGTCCTGGCCCTTGAGAATGGTCCAATGGTATGTGTGGTGAGAGAGAGAGAGAGAGAAAGAAAGAGAGTTTGTGTGTAGGAGTAGCTTAATTATAATACTGGATAAATGCTTTTTTAAAGCAGAGGGAGAACACTAAGCTTTTTCTTTAAGTAAAAAAATGCTTCATTAAACAGCTGATCAAGTTTAGTCAACTGCAGACTTTAAGTTAATAGAAATCATAATGCTTTGTACTCTCATCCTCCATTGCCTTTTTCCACCATATATGTATGTGTGTGTGTTTGTGTGTGTATTCATGAGATTCTCACAGAAGCAAATTATATGTGGCTTAAGGCCATGGTTAGTGTATGTAATGGGACCAGAATCAGGTCCCCCAAACTTAATCCAGCAGCATAAATGCTGGCTTATCAAAGGGACAAAAGAGTATTATGTGCACTATTCAACTTGAACTAAAAGTTTTCAGTGAAAAGTAATTAGATAGGAATAATTAGGTAATATACATTTTTAAACACAAAATGAGTCTGTGAAAAGAAATGGTGTTATTTCAAGCTTATTGTATTTTCCATTTAACAAGGTGTTTTTCTTGTATGTAGGTGATATTTATTTATTAGTTGGAAATGCACCCCTATTGAGCAAGATGTCAGAAAATCATTATCCTAGCAGCTGGAAATTCACTTGAATTGGAATTTGTCCAGAGAAAGTAGTATGCTAAATAACGACCCAATCTTTTCCACATAAATGCAGTATAATAGGATAGCAAAATGATTATTTCCTATATTATGATTAAGATTAAATATGAATTCTATAACTGCAATGAATGAATTAATCTAATGTCTAACGCAACAGTTGGCTTTCTTTGTCAGGGTACTTTAATGGTGATGTATATAATTTACTTTTTGTTAGTAGAAAATGCTCTTTCTAGTTTATGTATGAAACTCATTTATATTTAAAACAAGTTTAAAAGTGCACATGCTGTAGCAATTAATTGAGTTATAACACAGGAAATAAACCCAACATGATTTATTTAGGTCAATGTCAAGATATATCATATGTTTACTTACAACAGCTACTGATGTTATACCACATTAACAGTGATAACCGCTCAATGTACCATGACACTGTCCAGTGGCCTGAAATCATTGCAAGTTTTTGATTAGTTGACAAAAATATTTAACACCTTCATTATGATTATTACATATCACACAGGAATATGAATTGAAAATGAAAAAAAAATATGTTGAATTTAGAATGCATTGTACAGTATTTTATGAGAAAAAGAGTAAAAATTGAAGAAGCCCAACAATCTTAATATTATTATTCTCTTACTATATTTTTACATAGAATCAGGTTTGTGTGTCCATTGTATCACAAGGAAATGTTGCCTGGCCCTCCAAAGACCTGTTCCCTTTCACATCTCCTTTTCCTCCCCCATCTTCCTAACACCTTCCTTTGTAATAGTCATACTTTGGTTTAAGCTGGATATTTGAGAGGCACCTATTGTGTCTACTCTCCTTTTCCTCACTCCCTGGTTCAGTAATGGTCTCAGTTAATGATTACAGTTGCTGAGGTGTTCAGTCGCAGACACACAGATGAACGGGGATTGATTTGTGGTGTTTCCCTTCTAATACTAACATCAGGCAGCAACACAGGCTTGAGTCAGAATGTTTCTCCGCTGTGGAGGCTCAGTGGTTTCAGAAAGGGAGTGGAGATGCGAATAGGACTGTAGGCTCTAGAATGGGGCAGGGGTTCAATGCTCTAATTGTTTTCCTAACAGAGATAACAGCAACGTCTTTATTTAATGGTTCCCTTGCATGATTACTAAAGAATCAAGGCCACTTTACTCAGTTGATCATTCATTTTCTCCACAGTTCATAAAAACTCCATTTTTCTGAATTAATATATTGTTGGCTTTGAATTCTGCAGTGTCCCTTTACTTTTCATTGTCAATTGCAATTGTTGAAAATAAATACTGTTGCTTGTTATTTAAACAAAGCGGACTTTTGGGGGCAGTGATTAAGAAGCAGATGGTAGACAATACATCATTTTTGTTCCTGTGATTCTGCATGTATTAAACTATGCAAACTCCAACCTTCCCCACCTCCAACTCCATAGGCCTCACTGAACACAGGCTAAGCAGAAGCAATTTTCTTTCAAATCTATGAACTAGGAACAATTCAGTGCACATGTTTAGTCCCTCTTCACCCAGGTTTCTGGGTTCATCCAAATCAGGAAACCCTCAAGGTCCCCACACACACTGCTGGGCAGCCCCCCCCTGGACAGCTCCCCTTAGAGGACTCCTTTGAGAGCCTGTCTGACAGGCCCCATTAGGGAGCTAAGAAAATCTGTCTCACCTCCAGGATGCGAGTTGACAGAAGTCTTTGCAATTGATCTCAATGAATGCCACAAAGAATAAAACTGATTTTCCTTATGTCTCCTGAGATCCTGGAAGAATTCCGAGCCTCCGGTTCATCCTCTAAAATACAGAACACGTGTCACATTTCTATTGTATCAAAGTTTCAGATAAATTAAGTGATTTAACATTAATGTTAGCATTAGCACACTTGTTTGCAATCATGTTATTTTAGCCACTAATTATCTATATAACTGTGGCGAAATCACTGAATGTCCCTGATATCAGTCTACTAGAACCGAAGGTCCACTTTAGATCTTATGTTATTACTAAAGTCTGCTTTAAGTCTGAAATTACTATTCATATCTTAACAATCCATCTCCTATTTTATAGGTTCAACCTTCCCCTTATTTGCTTAATTCTAACAGTCCTTGTAGTTACCTGTGCTAGCTCTCTCCCATTCCACGCTGTTTCTCACCGTGAGGTCAGAAGCATTTCTGTAAGGGAATTCTGATCCTGTCATTTCCCACCCATGTTGGTTTGTTGGTTAAAGGTATAAGTCTTTATCTCCAGCTGTAATGAGTCCCCAGATTTCTGATGAATCAATGTCTGATCACACCCACACAGACTGAACTGCTGCACGTGGCTCTAAGATTTCCGCGCATCTGTGCTCCTGCCCAGGCTCTTCCAGGAGCCTCCTCGTTATATTCAGAATGTCTTTGCGCCTCTTTCTTTGTTTGCTAACTCTTAACACTTTCTTCAGGATTCAACTCAGTGATTATTTCCTCTTGGGAGAAACAAACATCTCTAAAACCTTTCATCCAAGTTAGAGCATAGTTATTTTGTTATGTGCTCATTTACCACTTTATTTTTTACTTCAGTTACTACCATTAGTTTTATTTTTATCCTTTTCCTTCCAGTTATATTGAGGTATATTGATATGTAACACCGTATAAGTTAAGATGCAGACCATAATGACTCGACATACATGTATTGTGAAATGATCACCACAATAAGTTTAGTTAACATCCATCACCTGAGGGCCGGCTGAGTGGCGCGGTGGTTAAGCGCTGGCCTTGGAAGCCAGCGGCCCCGGTTCGGTCCCACATATGAGGGCCAGTAACACTGCCCTCAAAAAAACAAAACAAAACAAAAAACATCCATCACCTGATATACTTATAAAAAATACTTTTTCTTCGTGATGTGAACTTTTAGGATCTAATCTCTTAGCAGCTTTCAAGTGTACCACATAGCAGTGTTAACTGGAATCATGTATATTACATCCTTAGTACTCATTTATCTTATAACTGGAAGGTTGTACCTTTTGACCACCTTCAACCAATTTTCCCACCCCTGCCCCCCACCTCTGGCAACCACACATCTTATCTTTTTTTTTTTTTCCTGCACTTGTTTTTTTAAGATTCCACATATAAGTGAAATCATGTGATAGAATGCTGTAACAAACATGGGGAGCAGATAGCTCTAAGATCTGAAACTATAAAATTTCTAGAGAAAAACATAGGAGAAAAGTTGCTTAACATGGGTCTTGGCAATAAATTTTTGAGTATGACACATAATGCACAAGCAATGAAATTTAAAAATCAACAAATGGGACTACATCAAACAAAAAAATCTTCTACACAGCAACAGACAGAACAAAATGAAAAGGCAACCTATGAAATGGGAAAAGATATGTGCATATCATATATCTGATAAGTGGTTAATATTCTAAATATAAAGAACTCATACAACTCAATAATCATCACCATCACCATAATCTAATTAAAAGTGGGCAAAGAAACCTGAATAGACATTTTTCCAAAGAAAATACTCAAATGTGTTCACATGGTATTTTAAACTTAACTAAGTCAAAATATTATAAACTTTTTATAGTTTTTCAGTTACTTTGTAACTATAAAAATGTAATTTTTAAAAGGTTAGATATTGAATCTTATTTGAATTTAATTTCATTGGTTTAGCGCTATTGTTTAGCTCATAAAAATGCATATAGAAATAATTCTTGAATATACTCTCAATGGAACTGTCACTGACATTAAGTATTCCTTAAGTTATAGAATTTGTATAATAATGATCGCACCTATTATTATTATGAGCATCATCTTTTGGCCAGCCTTGGGATTGAGTAATTTACATATAGAATCTCATCACCTAACCAATTCTTGGAGATATGTTCTATCATTATACTAAGTTTACAAATGCAAACTATACACACACACACACACACACACACACACACACACACACAGCATAAGGAAACCATTTCAATTGCTCAGGTTACATAATTAGTAATTAACAGACCCCAAATTCTGAACTCAGGAAACAAGAGTGTATGCTCTTACATGTGCTGACCTGTTTGATTGGCTTACTAAAAATAAAAACAGCAAGCAAACATTAATACATTGTGAGATGGCCCAAATTAAATTTCCAAATTGTGTTTTCAAGAACTTCTACAGTAAAACTTACAATTGTCTTTGAGATTAAAAAAAAAAGAAAAAAAAAATCAAGGGTAGAGAAATTAGCCACACCAAAAGCTCCATGCACATGGTAACATTATCCCCCTGATCCCAAATAGCTTCAGGATAAGTAGCACAATGTTTCTGGTACAAATATAGTTTCCTTTGATTCTCAGCAGTAAGTCCCATAACAGTTCATCCAATATGACAACAAAGCCGACTCCCATGAAGTCAAAACATTCATTTAATAAAAAGGTCAAATCTAGTTATAGTGAAACTCGCATTCCTTTTTTAAAATAATTCGAGTTATTCTAAAAGCAGCAAAATTATATTTTGAGATGTTCATTTTCATTAGTGATTAGCTGCTGGAGATGTAGTAAAATCTATTTCCTCAATCCAATGGGTTGCGTATTGAAGGATAAAGTCGAAATACTAATTCACCTATAACATGAATTCCATAGACCATAATTGATATATCAGGCCTGTTTTTAAGATGAAAAAACTGAAGGAAATTCTTATTTTTGAGAAAATACAGTAATTTGCACTTACGTGATTACTATTGGGCTGTCGGAAAAGTCACGATGTATTTTTTCTGTTTTTCGTTGCAAAAATGTGTCATGATTTTTCCAACAACCCAATATATATATATATATATATATATATATATATATATATATATATATATATGTTTTTAAAAAGTATTTTTTGATAATATGTTTCAACTTAAAGAAGCATTTATTTGCAGGCAGCAGTTCAAGCACAGGCAAGCACAACTGATTTTCATTATTTAGATCCAAAACTGAAACTGGCCATTTGTGTTAAATTGTTCTATTTAATTTCTTAATTTCTTTTGAGTAGAAGGAAGTTCTCTAGAAGTCTGATGGGATGCTATGCTACTATAAATTTTTAGCCTCTATGGTATAGTTGAAAGAATGAAGACATTGAGGGGAAATACACAACGCTGACTCCACTGCTTACTCTTATGTGAATTTAGGCAAATGACTTCTGTGCTCATAGCTTCCACCTCATCCTTTGGAGAAGAATAAAATACTTACATTGTAATTGATCTTTTTTAAAAGATCTAGTGTGTGAATAGGCCCAATATATAAAGTAGCTTTTCAAATGTTAGCCTCTTACCAGTAAGTTATCTTTAAATTGACCAATTCAATTCTTCCTATTTGCATATGAGTAGGTGGGAGACATAGGATATTGATTTAAGGATTGATTGCCTTATTGCGGCGAAATCATTAGTACATGATTTAGATTTTTTTCGGTTCTCATTTTCCTCACCTGTGTAATGTTGCTAAAACTTTCATATGATTACTACAATAATATAATATGTGTTAATGTGCATTGCTTAGGTAAATAAAGGAGTAAATGATACACATATACATTATTTTCATTGCAATTTAATAAAAAATTATTTGGTTTTAATTAAAATAATGACAAAATGATAAAAAACAATTTGTGCAAAACATATTGTCATTCATGTAATACCCCTGCTTAAAAACATTAATTTGGCACCTAAACGCTATGAGAAAAATTATGGTTGAATTTGTTTCTAGGTTAGAACCTCATTTTATCTTCCCCCTTCATTATTGGTATACTTTTCACATTATTACAAAGGTCAGCAGAACCCACCGAGTAAAAAGAAAATTAATGGATTTTGAGTCAGGGAAAAAAGTAACTGAACTTTACTCAGAATTCTGTAGTGGCCCTGTCAGTATAGTGTTTCAAGGAAGAACTTGCCAGTGAAATTTGCAGTAGAACTTATGTAAATAGGGTAAAGTACTTTTATGAAGTGGGGTTTAAACATTAGCTTCCTTTTCTCACGTTTGATATATGGAGATAATAGTTGTTAACTCTCTCTCACTCACACATATTATCTCTCATATCACATGCATATTCTATATACACAATATGTATTCTCTATATCTAGTTATGCATTCATCAATAAACAGACACATAGACATATGTATACACACATATATATATGGCAGGTATGTAATACATATCATATGTAAATATACATGAAGATATATTTTGGTCTTGTTTCTCCTAGGGGTGATACTTTTTAATCTTGCAAAATGTTGAATGTTCAGTGAAAGTAAAGTATGTCTTCAACCACAGCTTCCATGATTTTGACAAGAATATCAGTTAATTATGAAAAGCTGATGAGTTCTGATATTTTTTCTGATTGTCCAATTTGACTCTCTTTTAATATTCTTAGCTGCATTGTACACCACCTGCTCCTCTTTCCCACACTTTTTATTTTCATATTAATGTTATTTGTTAAAGTACAGTGTATTATCAATATTGATTTCTTCTACTCATCCTTTTGTATTGAGTCAAAATCACATTTTTACAATAGAAACGTTCATGGAAACATGCCATTTAAAATGGGTATGTGCCCAGTGTTTTTTTTCCAAAATGTGATATGCTAAAAAGTATCAAAATGGAAATGTAGGTTATGTGACTAAATGCAAATATAGCAGTTATTTTCTATAGAGCAGCTGTGGCATTGTCAATACTTTGTTGCTACAAACCTCAAAGCTGGCATGTTATAAATTTAATGAGAATCTTATGTTTAAAACCAAACATGTATTTTGGAAAACACTTATTGTTCAGTATAAATATAATATCATTAAATAAGTTAAATAAAATACCTGGAACTATTGTTTAATAGGTAAACTTTAGTTAGCTTTTCACTTTTTTCTTAGAATTAAAAAAACAATGATTTATATTAATATACATATGTTGAATGTAGATTCCATATAAAATTTTAAATTAAAATATAATTTAATATGAGTGAGGCATTATTTGACACCTTAATCTTATTTTAAGTAAATCAGCACATGTTAGTTCACTTGTACTGTGCAGTTCGTTATTTCTAGAAACACAAGTTACATTGAATATTCTAAGGGCATAAAGGCTTAATTTGTTTCCTGCTACTACTTACTTTTCAGAAGTGCAAATATGATTTCCATGGACATAATTAAAATAAGATGTAAATTTACTCCCATGGCTCTTTTTAAAAATTATTTCTATGCTTACACTAATTCAAAGTATGCTTTGCAATGCCAATTTCTTCATCATTAGCACTTAATGGCTAAATATACCCCAATGTTGGTCAGTGATATGGATGAAAATGTTTTCGTTAAATGTGTCTTTTGTTCGCTGTCTGAGATTTAATATCTTTAGAGACACACAATGCAAATTCTTTGTGTAATAGGTGAGAGGAGAGAATACATAATAATTTTTCTCCTTAAAATATTTAAGAATTCCTCAACAGCTACTAAGTTTAAGAGGAATTTAGCAAAAACTACTAAATTACATTGTATAGCCAAGTCTTTAACAAAAATATTCTTATAGATACTATATAATTTTAAAAAATAAATCAGTAACCAGTGGTCACCTATAGGGATTTATGAGTACAGAATCAAAAAAAAAAATACAAATAAAAAAAAAAAAAACTGAATTCACATTACATAATTCTTGATTGCCTCTAAGCTCTCAAACTAGCTTTTACAGTGTTGTTGTTTTGCTACCAACATTTATAATTTGGGGTCATTTTTCTTTACAAAGCCATAATTCTAAGATGGACTGGGCAGTTTTGCATTTCTGTGTTATTCTTTGGATAATCATGAAAGCTTCTAATTTGCTTATGATACTTCAGCTGAATTATATAATTTGTGGAATAAACTGGCAGGATAGCCTCCTCATTAGCTGTTGCTAAGTGATGTGATTAGTAAGTCTCATCTCATTCTTTATGTCAGCATTCATTATCCTATTTTTTCACGAATGTTTCCAATTTATTTATACGCACAAGTTGGCATGGCTATAATTTTGCAGTGGGCAAAATCTCACAATCAGCCACAAATAATTAGGTATACTGAAGATAAACTGTCCTTTTAGGGTTTTGAGAGTGAATATTAATTATAGGAATAATTTATAATTAATTAAAGAAAACAGGATATTACATTACTTCACCCATTTACACAAATAATAGCCTCAGTATATTTTGTTTAATTTATGTTTCAATTAGTATATTTTATCAGCATTATGTTCCCTTTAAATTGTCAAAATTTTATTTTTTGACTCCTTAATTTATGAGATATAAAATAAATAATATTAATTAACTAGATGTTTATAATTAAGAGAAAAATGATTTTGAAGTAATTTATGGATTTATATTTTAGGAATTTTTGATTTCAAATAAAGTATTTATGTTTGTGTATAAATATATGCATACTTATATATACATGTATAAATACAAATATATATGCAATATATATACCTCTTCTCTTCAGTAAATCTCAAACAAGAAACAAAATACCGACTATTTCATTAGATACATTTTCAATCTTTGGTTTAGCAGCATCCTTAAGACCACAAATATATCTGTGATGTTTTAACAAATATATTAAATCATTATCATACCTAATCAAAAACAATACAAAACAACAATGTGAAGTTAGTATCATTAACTTTTCAATTTCCATGTAGTCTAAAGCATACATATACACTTTTGTATTATTTGTTTTGATATTGATTTTTCTCTGTCCACTACAACTCACCTTCAGTTATGTGCAATGGTTTAATTGTAATGTAAACACAGTAAATTAGTAGCTCATTTAATTCTGTGGTCATACTATTATACATATACTAATTTTGAAAATACCACAAAATGCATAAATGTATACATGTTTATAAATCAAGGTATCATTGACTCTAAGTATAATTTGGAAGATCTCTCCTACTGAATAAAAGTTAGGCAAAACATGAAAATTTTCTGCTGGATGAAATCAGATTGCTAAAAGCTATTTTTTAAAAACCCTGTGAGGGGAAAAATAACAACAGAACAATTCCTAAAAGAAGAAGAGAAAGTAGAGAGGTGAAGCTAGATTTAGAGCCAGTCTTCTGCTGCCGACTACTAGCAGAGATTTCTGAGAAGCTGGGGAGCTAAGCAGTACTTTCCCCAGGGTCAGGGGACACAGGAAAGAAGAGGAACAAACATAAACTGCCTTGGGAAGGATCTTAGGCTCTCATTTTATATGGCATTTATCACACTAAACCCAGAACTCAAAAAACTTATTTGTCATGAATGAAAATAAAATAACATAATTCTAAAACAAAAGACAACAGGCAATGGAGACAAGTCCACAGGCTATACAAGTGATGAAATTATCAGGCGCAGGTTGTGAAATCAGTTTACTATGTACTTGAGATGAAATGCAAGATCACAGTTTCTATACAAAGCTATTAATTATATCAGGGCCGGCCGAGTGGCTTAGTTGGTTAAGAGCTCCCTCAAGAGTGCGAGCTGAGCTCTGAGTAACAGCAGTTCAATGCCCAGCCTGAGCTGAGCAACCGCTGATCTGCCAACAGGTGGCGGGATGGCTCAGCTAAAACAACAACAACAACAAAAAACTATTAACTATAAAAATGAACAAATTGATATTTTAAAATTAAAATATACTAAATACATTAAGATCTTAAAGGATGACATCATAGCAGACTAACTAGGTTAAAAGAGAATTAGTGATATGAAATGTCAGAAAAAAAATGTATCAGATGAACCTAGAGTGACAAAGATATATAAAATAAAAAAGGAAGTAGGACAATAGAGATGTAGTTGGAAGATCTGAAGCCCCTAAGGGGGATCAGAAAAGAGAGGGGAGGAGGCAATTTTTTATTAGGTAAACTGATAGACTTCCTAAGTGGGAAATGGGCAATAAGGAACGGATTCAAGAAATCCTCATTAACCATAAGTAAAACAAAAAATGGATATTCATACCTAGGTACCCATAGTGAAACTGTTGAAATTCAAAATTAAAGATTTTTGAAACATTCAGATAAAAATTATTACCTGCAAAACAAGAATTGAAGTGAAATTTCATCCCTTAAGCAAACAATGAAAGAAATGCATGTCAATTTATAACTCTCCAATAAAAATCTTCAAAAATGAAAGTAAAAAAAAATTAGACAATCAAGTTATTGAATGTATCACCAGCAAAAGTAAATTAAACACTCAAGGTTGTTCCCATTAGAACAACATCATGAAATCAAGAGGAGGGTAAATAGCAATAAATTCAAATTTTATTATTTTTTGATGTTAAGCTGAATCTTTTAATATCTTGTTAACCTTTTAAAGAGTAGAACAAGTGTATGATTACCAAGCCAGAAAAGTAAAAATAAATAAATAAAT
Source organism: Aselliscus stoliczkanus (assembly GCA_033961575.1). Taxonomy (NCBI): domain Eukaryota; kingdom Metazoa; phylum Chordata; class Mammalia; order Chiroptera; family Hipposideridae; genus Aselliscus; species Aselliscus stoliczkanus. The sequence goes on from CM066735.1 coordinate 52,649,979, forward strand.
AAATAAATAAATAAATAAATAAATAAATAAAATCAATGATAAAAAATTATTAAAATGAGAGTATAAAAGGAAATAATAATAATAATAATAATAACAACAACAACAGAAAGGTTGGGGGTAAATGGAGACCGGATCTTAAAACAATATTTGAAAAAATATATTTATGTTTATATCAAATTTATATTAAATGTAAATGGGTTACAGTTTACATTAGAATGTAAAGAGTATTATAGTTTAAAACTACTAACAAAATGTAATTCTTTTAAGCTTAAGAGGAAAGGGTAAGTTATAAATATACAGAACTAGCAAGCCGATTAAGTTAGGGGAAGAAGGAAAAAGGCACTCTATGATTTTATCTGATGGTGATATTACTCTTTCTTTCTTCTAGTGCTGGTATTATGTTTCCTTTCCCAAAACCCAGGAACTTTATGAGAATACAGCCACTATGAAATAAATATGGTTCTTTACTGCCTGTTTTACTCAATCATTGATGTAAATTAGCAGGATGGAATTTCCAAAATTCAAAGTTAGTCTGACTTAAAGTTTATGTCATATATGTAAATTCACATTGGAGTGCACTGGGAACGCCTTAAACAGAAAAATAATTTTTTAAAAAAAAGAATGTATGATTGCAGCTCAAATTAAGATGCAGTGAAGGCTTTTGAGAATGTGGATTCAGGCTCAGCCATCCATGAGCTTACCATCTAAAACCACAAGAACAGAAACATCATATTGTTGGTTTAAATATGCAAATAAAGGGATTTCGCACATGTTTGATAATGCCGTGGCCCACTCTGAGTTACAGGGGGAATACCAGCACAGATATATTTGTTTTATAGGATCTGATGAGGCTTCCAAACAAATCTTTGAGGGCCAGCTGGTTGAAAATACAGGGAATAAAGTAGGTATAGCATTAGAAGCTTATACAATAAAGTATTGTGATGCTGAAATAATACTGCTATTGTCCAATCACAAATGTGTCAAATATTCAAAGCTATCAAATGACTTATGAATCCACATCATTTTCAGTTATCATGAGTAGCATGCCCTTGTTTCCCAGTTATAATCCATCTCTATGCTCAACTTTGTCAGTTTTTAATCAACCATATTCATAAACACATACCTTTTCACTTTTAGTCACATACCACATACATTATGTTGATAGGTTTTGAAGGACCTCTCTTTCAACCATTCAAACAGTCTATGACGTAGTCATTGTCATGATGCGAAGTGTTGCTCCTTGTTAATTAACACATTTGTATGGAATATTTTATTAATTTATTTGCAGTTATTGAACCTAACACCCAGCCTTCAGGAAATTGATCAAATATACCTGGTGTAACTGAGGTGAGCTGGTGGAATGTTGGAGATGGCAGTGGAGAAATATCAGGTGAAGTAGCCCAGAAAAATTCAGAGGATGGGTTATTCGACACTTGGGACAGTTGAGCAGTCTGAGAGCAAAGGATAAAAAGCAGGATATAAAGAGCATCAGGAAAACAAAATGGAAAACTGTATAATGACATAAACATATAACTTTGATCAGCCTTGTGACAGCTTCTAATTCTCTGTATTTTAAATGTAGATCATATTGAATAGACTGTATGCTTAGAAATTATTTTATGAAGAACATACTTGTCTAACTTTTAAAATAATTTTGCAGTTTGTAATTGTACTTTTGCACTTAGTTACATTTGGATTGGATACACACACACACACACACACACATACACGTTTTTTAATTTATTATTTTTATAAATCATTGCTTTTTCAAGGCTAGTGTTATCCCAAGAATGCAAAAAAAAATTAAATAATTTAACAATGTGATAGACTACATAGCAAAAGATTACAATAAGATGTTTTAATTTAAAGTAAAGTAAGAACTTAAAATTATTTGAAAACCATTGTAATCAGACTGTTAAAGAAAACTTAGACTGCTTTTATCTTAACAGAACTGCCAGAAACTGTTTTCCCCACACTGGATAAAGACAGATCAATTAAGAAAAAGCAGAACAGTTTGATGTTAGATAAAGAAAATGATACTTCAGATCTATGATAAACCCATGTCAAGATAATGGTATTCAGACTTGGGGTTTCTGAAAAGGGAAATGTGTGTTCCATGCACACAGTAACTAACATGCTTGCTACCACCAAATTAATCTCAAAAGAGAAGGCCTTCTCCATTCTGTCCTTCACATCAATTTACCTGTGAAAAGAGGAATAGTATGAAGATAGGATCTTATCTCAGAACATATCATGGAAGTGTAGGAGAGAGGCAGAATGAAACTACTGGAAAATATCATCAATCTTATGTCCATGTAGATTAGTGTAGATGACAGATTAACACATGTGGAGGAAGAGATTTGCCAGTGGCTGTCAAAGTAGAAGTTTTAGGGAGGAAAAAACAGAGTTCAGGCTAACTCTCTGGGCGGTGGGGAATAAAAGTAATTACTTATAGACTTAATTACCTGGGATTTTGTATTCCCATTTTATGCAACTTAAAAGATGACAGTTTGAATCCATTTATATTGATTTTCATTTTACCAGTTCATTAATGAGTCTCAACTTAATAAACTGCATTATTAATGCCATTCACATACTTCTGGTAGAAGATATACATAAATGCATAATTTATTGCTATTTGTCCCATTGTTTACCACAGATATATTCATTATATTTAAAAATAAATTGGTGTGCTATGCTAATATGAATCAATTACTTGTTAAAATTATATATAAACTTTCCTATAGAATGTAAAACAATAAGTTTGGTTATTTATTTTACATAAAGCGATAAATGGATGGAGGAAGCAACGTTCTACATTACTTACTTTAGTATGAAAATGCCCCTCAAAATCTATTTAACACTTAACTTAAAATCTAAGGAAGTCATTGGCTAAATGCGTAAAACTTCTGGGGTATCTTTATGGTGAATAAATATGTCCTTTATTGTACATAACTTATTTGATATTTCATTTTACATTAATCTACTAGATTATCTACTTTTGGCCAAGAGAATAATCTGATGATTTCTGTTACCTTCCGTTGTGGAACAGAATGACTGTAGATTGGACTAAGAATGATTTATTCTTCCAATGCCGCAGTATATGACATTGTGTGAACAGAGGTCTAATTGTGGTGACCACATTTATATCATTTTAATCAAAATGTGATTCATTGGCCTCTCCTTGTGGCTCTAATTGTGCACTTTATTGCCGTGGTTTTAGGGACCTGGAGGATACACCATTTTTCTCTTATTTTCATACCTGTTTTATATCAACGGTTGCCTCCATATAAACACATATATATACCCCTTTCTCTATAAGGAACTAAAACACTACGGTGTAAACTGATCCTTTGTTCACCACTTGCTTATGAAGAACTGTGGTAGGTATTTCACAGGTCAGTATTTTCCTAGCTATAAAACTAAATAGTGGAGATGCAGCATCCATTAGAGAAAAGTGAAGAAAAGCATCCTAACATACTGCCTCTCATAATACTAAGGCTGCACAAATATCTGTTAGATTACACAGAAATACACACACACACACACAACATGCACATGCACATATTAGTAGAACACCCACGACTTTTCATATAATTACATAATTTGGGGATCCAGTGAAAACATGAAAGGAAGGATAGATTAGTATCATCTTGTTTGAGTTTTCATTTCCTTGATTACTCATTGACTAGGTCAGTTTTTATGTTTGATTAACCATTTGTTTTCTGTCACTTGCTTCTTTTTGTCCTTTGTACATTTTTTATATTGAAATAGTCCTCTTTTTATTTATGATTTATATGGGCTCAACTTACTATTATAAATACCGTTTGTCATTTATATGTATTACAGGTATTTTCCACTTTCATTTCCTTTAGCTGTGTGTGTTTTTTTTCTTTCTTGTACAAATGTGTCATTTTCTGATTATAAAAATAATGTGGTTTTTAACATAGAAAATCTGGAAAATACATAAAGCACACATTTAAAAAAAGTCAATTTAATCATCTGGAATAAAAGAAATGCCTTGAAAAATACCTTAAATTACCTTATAAGGAACTACAATAACAGAATACGTCTTTAACTATTTATTGTCTACAAACCTTCATCTTCCCATTTTATTTTTCCAAGGCTGCATGTCCACGTTATTTATTTTTAACTCTCTCAAGTCTTCAGAGTGCAAATAAGTTCATGTAATATTAACTATCCAGGCCATAGAAATCAACCAGGTAGTCATTTGAGCGGTTACATACACGTTTAGCATGGAGTAGAGATGAGATTCTGAAAATGAGAGCTTGAATTGGATCAGCATTCTACAAGGTTCCTCGGCAGAACTGACCTTTAATTCAAACCCACCCTTCTATAATTGGCTTTCTGATGCTAGGCTGATACTCTGCAACCCACCTCTCTCCTTTGCCAGCTGCTCGATGTTACACTTTGCCAAATTGGGATGCTAGAGGGAGGCTGTAAAGATGGTGAAGTAAAAAGGGACCTTCTTCCCAGGTGGTTTCCTATTGGTTTAGTTCTGCTTGCAGTTCCTATGATTGCCACTGAGTCACACTTCCTCAATCCAGAAGAAGCCATTCCTTTCTGCAGTTACAAAAGAATCCAGTTTTGATTTTTTCCAACACCTGCAGAAATAGCTTCTCTGTACCCCTTTTCAGAGATGGGGTATTGGCCCTACAGGACCCTTATTCCCTGCTTAGAGACATCAGCTCCAGTTGAGCAATGCCCCTCCCTCGGAGGTCTGAAGCCAAGCTCCACTGGCCTTTCCTCTAAATTTCAAAGTTAATAATCAGCCTATTCTCTTCTTTCCTTAATGCTAAGGATGGTAGCTTCTGGCAGCATATGACCTCCATGGTAACTTAGCGTTTGCTTTTTTGTCTTAAAACCATAACTTCCTTCCTAGTAACAAAGCATTAGTATAATACATTTCTTCATTTAAATAATCCATGTGACATCTGTCTGCCATTTGTTTATAGAACTCCATATTGATAAATGTCACTCTTTTCTCTTCAAATCACTTGAATTTTTTAGCCATTTTCCCCATGCCATTCTTACAGTTGTTGGCCAGGGTTTATTGTTGATTTTCATGATGATAAATGACTGCCAACTCCTAATCAACTGCTTATTTTTATCCTCTATTTCTTTAACCATATTCTTGAAAGCATGTAAAGCCCAGAGTAAATGCTACATTTTATCGTACAGCATGGGGTTTTCTTTTATCCTTTTTTTCACTGCCAGCACTGTCACTGTAGTAACTTCTGTCACCATTATGAGCAGAAACTCTTCTCCAAAACATTCACATAAATTGCAAGAAAAAGCAGCCACAGTGAAGAAGAAGGCTGTAATAAGAATACATGATTCCAAAGGCAATGAATATTAGATAACTGATGTGTAAAGAGATACAATAATTTCAGATGGTGATGGAATCAAGAATGACTTTAGCACATTGTTGGGCAGCAAAATCACCCATCAGTAAAAGTAGGGGCAGGAGGAGATTGAGACAGAGTCTGCCATTATATGCATGTTGTATGACTTTGGTACTTTGTTTTTGGTGCCATAAAATTGGGGTTTTATAATGAAGAAATTGAGCACAAGTTTTGTTGAAACCTGTGTGTGAGAGGTATACTGAGGTTTCAAGCAGAGATGTTAATTTGGCATTTAAACACAGTTTTCTGGGGCACAGGACAGAGGTCAGAATTGATGATAAATGCATATGTGCATTTCATCAAGTAGTTAACTGAGCATAGTTACACCAAATGACTATAAATACTATATAATGCATTTCTGATACTGATTTCCAGTGCCTTGACCAAAAGAAACTGGTAGATTGGTCCTGCTCGGGTGCAGCCTAAACTTGTCTTTGTTTGCCCACACTTGATGGTTTTCTATTTTCATTTATATCCACCTACCAGGTGAGACATACCAGTATTTTACTTGCATAAAAAAAAATATATATGTCATTTCAATTTCTTGTAGTAGAATGATTATTAATAGCATCACCAAAGAGGCATTTATTTCTTCTGATAATGTGTGATTGAAGCTTTTATGATTTGAGTTTTAGATTTTATTTATTTAATTTTATTTGTGTGTGTGTGGGGGGGGGGGGATCAGCTTGGCTGTATAATAACTATGTCTCCCTTGTGCTTCTGTCTGCATTTCCCCTGCTCAACTACAGAGTAAGATTATGACTATTTCCAGTGCATGAGAAAGCAACTTCTTGATTGAATCCTAACTGAAAAGCAATTCCTGTTATTGACCAGGAGTAAGAAAGTCATGATATTTTATCTGTTTTATCTCTTAAATTCAATGTGTGCAGCAGTCCTGTATTTTGCTATGTAATCACTTCACATAGTAAAATGTGAGTTCTGTTATCACAAATCCAGGGCAAATAAGTCTCAGCAGTAGTTAAGTAAATTTACATGGTGATGATAATCTTGTAGAACTTATTCACTATTAAGAGTGATCATAGTTCAAACATTCAGATAGCCTGTTCTACTCTCAGGTACTCAAACAGGCAATCTGAAAAGAACATTTCTTGACAATGTAGGAGAGCTAATAGGCTCTCTGATTTAAAAGGATGTGTTGTTTCCTTATAACAGCTTCCTGAAAAGTGTCAGTGGTTTTCCTTTATCCACTCCTTATTATTTGCAATTCCTCTTAGTTGTAAGTTAAAAATTAAAAATCTTGTATGTAATCATGAAATGCTAACATTCACACATCCTAAATCCATCACAAAAACACCCTTTCATAGATGTTGATTTAATTGTCATCAGATACAAAGAATTTTCTTACCACTTTTATTAATCAGAATTTTAATAATTGGCAATAGACAATAAACTTTGATTTTAGTCTAACTTTCTTTGAAAATAAAGAGTTTGTACCAAGATATGCTGTATTCAAAACATTGATTCATAACAGCAAAAATGGACTTAGTTTCACAAGAGTTCTATGTGTCTGTCAATACAATAAGGAAAATTAAAAAAAAAAAAATCACACAATACATAATGTGATGTGCTTACATTTATTTTAATTATTATGGTTTATTAAAATAAATATAAGTCACTTAGCATGATATTCTCTAGGTCCATCCATGTTTCCGCAAATGGTAATATTTCATTCTTTATGGCTGAGTAATACTTCATTGTATAAATATACCACAATTTCCTTATTCAATCACCTATCCATAGTCATTCCATGTCTTCCATGTCTTGGCTATTGTTATAGCACTACAATAAACATAGCGATGTGTATATTTTTTCCAATTAGTGTTTGGATTTCTTTGAATAGTACCCAGGGGTGGAATTGCTGGGTCATTGGTAGTTCCATTTTCAATGTTTTGAGGAACCTCCATACTGATTTCTATAGTGGCTGCACCAATGTGCAATCCCACCAACAGTGCATGAGGGTTCCCTTTTCTCCACATTTTCGTCAGCACTTGTTTGTTGATTTTTGATAATGGCCATTCTGACAGATGTGAGGTGATATCTCATTGTGGTTTTTAATTGCATTTCTCTAATGATTAGTGATGTTGAGCATTTTTTCATTTATCTGTTGGCCTATATGTCTTCTTTAGAGAAATGTCTCTTAATATCCACTGCCCATTTTTTAATTAGGTTGTTTGTTTTTTTGGTGTTGAGTTGTATGAGTTTTTAAAAAATTTTGGATATTAACCCCTTATCAAATGTATCATTGGCAAATATCTTCTTCCATTCAGTAGGATGACTTTTTCTTTTGTTGATGGTTTCCTTTGTTGTGAAAAACTTTTTAGTTTGATGTATCCCACATGTTTTCTTTTGCTTCCCTTGCCTGAAGGGATATATCAGTAAACATATTACTAAGGGTGATGTCTGCAACTTTACTTCATTTATTTTCTCCTAGGAGTTTTATGGTTTGGGGCCTTACATTTAACTCTTTAATCCATTTTGAATTTGTTATTGTATATGGCATAAGCAGGTGGTGCAGCTTCATGTTTTTGCATGTGTCTGTCCAATTTTCTCAGCACCATTTATTAAACAGACTGTCTTTAACTCAATGTAAATTCTTGCTTCCACTATCATACATTAAATAACCATATAGGCATGGATTTATTTCTGGTCTCTCTATACTGTTCCATTGATCTATGTTTCTGTTTTTATGCCAATACCATGCTGTTTTTGATTACTATAGCTTTGTAGTATTATTTGATGTCAGGTAGCATGATACCTCCCAATTTGTTCTTATTTTTCAAGATTGCTGCAACTATGCAGAGTCTTTTATGGTTCCATAAAAAATTTAGGATTATATGTTCTAGTTCTATGAAAAAAGTATTTGTAATTTAATTGGGGTTGCATTGAATCTATATATTGAATTATGTAGTATGGACATTTTATCTATATTAATTCTTCCTATCGTCCAGCATGGCATGTCACATCCTGCACGACAGGGCCATAGGAGTTCAGAAGGTATGGCCAAAGTTTAAGAAACAGAAAAATATAGACAAGAGACAAAGGATAGTTCAAAAGCAGTGCTAGCCAGAGGACTCAGTGCCTCTAAGACAAAGAGCCCTGAATTGGGCTTGATTGCGGCTTTTACTGGGATACACACAAGGGAGTAGCCCTGGTCTGTAAGTCTCATACATTATACCAGAGAACTTAGCTCAGGGTCAAATCACCCCATGGCCTGCAGGCTGCCTTTACTGAAAGTCCCATGATATGTTCACGTGCACGTCCTAAGGGATAGAAACTTCTCATGCTGAGACTCACTGATAAGAATGCACGGAGGACAGATGTTATCACCGTTTTAGATCATTTCACAGGCAAGCTGTCAGCACTTGAGACAAGGGGTCTTTGCCCAGTTTCCTCAACTCCGTGATTTCTCCTACGGCACTTCCGCGACGGTGTCTGGCTTGGGTTGCCCTTTTCAGGTAGAGTCTTACTGTCATTCACTAACCAGCCAAACGGGCAACACAGGAAGATAGAGTAGGCATGATGTTGAAGTAATGTCTCTATGAGGATCTGTTGTTATGGGAAGGTGCACGGGGGCAGATGGCTAGGCTGCCGTGTGACCATTTGGCATATGCTTCCATTTATTTATATCTTCTTTAATTTGTCTCTTAAATATCTTAAAATTTTCTGAGTACAGATCTTTTACTTCCTTGGTTAAATTTATTTCTTAGTATTTTATTGTTTTTGAAGCAATTGTAAATGGGATTTTTTTTTTATTTCTCCTTCTGATACTTTATTATTGGTGTATACAAATACTACTGATTTCTGAATATTAATTGTGTATTCTGCCACCTTACTAAATTTATTTATCAGTTCTAATAGTTTTTGGTGGAGTCTTTGAGATTCTCTCTATATAGTATCATGTCATTTGCATATAATGACAAGTTTTCTTCTTCCTTTCCAATTGGATGCCTTTTATTTCATTTTCTTGTCTGGTTTCTGTGGCTAGAACTTCCTCAACTTTTTGAATAAAATGCTGAAAGTGTGCAAGCTTGTCTTGTTCCTGATCTTAAGTGGAATACTTTTAGCTTTTCCCCACTGAGTATGACAGTAGCGGTGGGTTTGTCATATATGGACTTTATTATGTTGAGACAGGTTCCCTCTATTCTCACTTTGCTCAGAATTTTTATCACAGATGGATGCTAGATTTTGTCAAATGCTTTTGCTGTATCCATTGATATGACCATATAATTTTTATTTTTCATTTTGTTAACGTGGTGTGTCACATTAATTGATTTGTTGATACTGAACTAACCTTGCATACCAGGAATGAATCCCACTTGGTTATGGTTTATGATCTTTTTGATGTATTGCTGAATTCTGTTTGCTAGTATTTTGTTGAGGATTTTGTGTCTGTGTTCATTAGAGATATCAGCCTATAGTTTGTTTTTGTTTTTGTTTCTGTTTTGTAATGTCTTTGTCTGGTTTTGGGATCAGGGCAATAAGTCAGATGGACAAAGACAAAAACCGTATGATCTCATTTGTGTATGGAATCTAAAGAGCAGAACAAACAGACAAACAAAACAGAAATAGACTCAGAGATATAGGGGGAAAATACTGAGGGTTGCTAGATGCAGCAGGGTAGGAATGGGGGAAAAGATAAAGGGATTAGAAAGTACAAATTAACAGTTACAATATAGCCACAGGGATATGAAATACAGCTTGGGGAATATAATCAATAATGTAAAGATTTTGTAGGGGTTCAAATGGGTACTTGTCTTATTAGGGAGACCACTTCATGGACTGTATAGATGCCTGACCACTGCACTATATACCTGAAGCTGAAGCTGAATAATATTGAATGTTAACTATAACCATACACACACACACACATACACACACAGAGAGAGACACGGGATGTGGAATACAATATAGGGGATAGAGTCAATGGAATTGTAATAGGTATATATGATGTCAGAGGGATAGTAGGGAACTTATCACTTTGTTAGGGGTGTAAATGTCTAACTATTACATTGCTTTGTGCACCTGAAACTAGAAATAAATAACTAAACAAACAAATAATAATCAAATCACTATTAACTAGAATATCTCATGTTTGATTAAAAGTCAAATAATTATAAAAGTAGTTTATTGAGTAGAGCACATTTTAGTTTTCATGCAATAACACTTAGATGCTACTGACAAGAATCATTAGTGAAACACCATTCCTCTGTGAGTGTGTGTAAAATATAAAATACTTTCATGAATTTCAGTGTAATGGGTGTAGACCCTCTGGTATTTATAGATCCCTCAATAAAATGACACAACACATTTCTATCTTTGGAACTTTTTAAAACTTTGCTTCTTATTTATAGTTGTTTTGAAATGTGTTGACTTATTTCTTACAGATTTTGAATGGCTGGTTTTGCATTATCCTATTGAGTATAATAAGAGGCTTTCAAATCCCCAGACTATCCTTATGAAAAGAAAGATAACCTTTCTTTCCTCTTAAATTATTATTCACTATTATTTGATAGAATTTACCTACTCCACTCTGTGTTCTGACAATTCTGGAATTCTGCCATGCTCATATTACTTTTCAGTAAAGTGCAGTGTTAGAGAAAAAGGTACCATTTTCCTACCTTTGATTCATTTAAAAAAAAAACAGAGAAAATTATAACATGTCTAAAACTGTGTTTCAGAATATATTTTAAATTATTTTGAAGGATATATCTAGAATTGAAAAATAAAGAAATAACACAAGTTCGATAATTATAAATCACATTTGTAAATAGATGGTGTCCAGTATTTCTAAAGAAATCATTTGCTTAGAAATGTCATATTAAAACCCTTTCCCCTTTTAATGAGGCAAATAGACATTAGTTAAATTAATAATAAATATATAATATTAGTTATAGAAACTATTGTTAATGTAAATAAAAAGTATTAGAATGTATAGTCTGTCCCAAAAAACTTTTCACGAATGTGAAAATATTTAAATATGCATTATTCAAATTTGACTATTATAATCAGAATATATTATTAATAATTCATAGGCCAGTAAACTCTCCTTAACTTTTCAAATATTCACCATTCTGTGTTTTGTTTTGTAAAACATTACAGACCTTTCTAAAATTTTTGTCATTGGTTTTGGCAAAATGTCAGTTAGGTTCTATGCTTTACATCAGTTACATCAATGGATGCTGAATTGTGGAATTTTCAAAAGAAGCAAGCACAAAGATGAATCCTATTATCTGAACTTGCTAGGAATCGAAGCAGAGAGTGTATATGGGAGGGACACACAATCATAAATGTGTATATTAAAAAAGTGTCTAAAATCCATAATCTAATATTTTTATTAAAATATGTGTATTATACCTTTTTTGAAAAATCAAAAAGCTGAATATACAGGGAAAATCTCCAATATTGCCACACCACACCAATTAAAATTGTGGTAATATTTTCAAAGGTAAATTCTATTCTGATAATTGTGTTAGAAGAATGCTTAAAATGTCATGGCCCCAATGGCTTTGTCTCATGCAACATGTTACTTTGTTGTGGTTTACCTATAGAGGTTGAGAGCTTTCCTTCTCATCCTGGATGCTAAGTATTATGTATTACATGCATCATACATGCATTAAAAGATGGTAACTCCACTAGGCAAAATATTAAAATGATCCCACAATGAACATGGACCTTGTATAAGCCCCTACCCTTTAAGTGTGGGAAAGCACTGAGTATGATATTGCTCCTGTGATTATGTTATATTACATAGTAGAGATGACTTTAAGAAAGGAAGATTAGCTGGATATGCCTGTTATCATAATTATATGAGCTCTTTAAAAGCAGTGTTTTCTTCTACTGGTGGAAAATAAATAAGTAAATAAATAAAATCATTATTATTTTATGGAAAAGAAAAAAATTTTAAGCTACTTAAATAATGTTACAGTCTTTAACTGTTATAACTTAAGTTACCTATATAGGGCTTTCTGTCATTTATAGCATACAGCCACAATATTGTAGCTCATACATGTTTATAATGTAAACATTTGGTTTGTGTTCCCCAAGGGACCTAGTAAAATATCTACAAAAGGGGCCGGCTGAGTGGCGCGGTGGTTAAGCGCTGGCTTGGGAAGCCAGTGGCCCCGGTTCGGGTCCCACATATGGGGGCCAGTGACACTGCCCTCAAAAAAAAAAAAAAATCTACAAAAGTAACTGATGATTATAAAATATTTATATCAGCTATTATGAAAGAAATGTGACAAATATTTATTTCAAAAGTTAACATTCATATAGCATTTAGACCTATACACTTATAGGATAATGTTGATAAAATTTTTAAAGTTTAAAACACAGGATTGTTAGGGAGACCACTTCATGGACAGTGTAGAGGCCTGACCTCTGCACTGTACACCTGAATCTGAAGCTAAATAATATTGTATGTCAACTATAATTTAATATATATATATATATATATATATATATATATATATATATAGTCATGGGATGTGGAGTTTAGTGTGGGGAGTGGAGTCAATGGAATTGTAATACATATGTTTAATGTCGGGGCGGGGGCAGGTGGATTGGGGGAGGGGGGTTGTCACTTTTTGAGGGGTGAAAAGTATAACTATTGCATTGTTTTGTACACCTGAAACTAATAAAAAATAAATAAAAAATAAAAACAAAAAGAAACAAACAAACAAAAAACCCACTTAGTAGTATTATATGCCATAGATGATAAAATAATATGATGAAATGAGATATGTATTTATATGAGGCACATATAGTGAAAAAAATATGTATGTCTCTAATTACTTTCCCAAATTTTCTGTCTGTAATTTCCTATTGCAAATTTATGTTCCTGTCTCTCACTAAATACTGCTAGTTTGACAGCCACCTCTTCTGTTGTCTCTTTTGATATGATATCTGGTGGCATTCAGTACTCATACCCACAGGATTGATGGTATTGTTATTCAGGACTTTTTGGAAGCTTTTAGGTTATAAGCTAGATGGGAAGGGCAATCTACGCAGTGTATTTCCTCAGTACATGTTTTTATAACTATAAAAGCCATCAAGCGGCCATGTTCTTTTACAGAGGCTGATTTGACAGGCCGCTCTCCATTTTCTATGATAGCTAGATTCCTGCTTTCAAGGACTGAGGTGGACTTTTAATAGTTTTAATAGGTTCATTTTCCTTTTCTCTTTCTCAGTATGTTTAAGATCAATCTAATTGCTTTTATTTTCTCTTGTGATTGCTATTCCATTGTGAACATCTCAGATTGTTCCTATGTGTATAAAACTTATTTAAAATTTGTAATGTTACCCATCAAATAATATTTACATGGTTAATATGAATCTTTAAAGGACAGATTTTAAGGCAAATTATGTGAATTTAAATATATAATGAAAAATCAATCTACTGAACTACTAATTAGGATATTTTCTTAGTATATACATTTACTTCCATACATACCAAATATTGTTTCAGAATTATCCATCTGTTTTAGAAAAAAATCATATGTGTATTGAAATGTTTAAAAAAAAGAAGGAGTTTTAGGATATAAAATAAATATATTAATATTTATGTTTGCTTTTATTAAGTGTCAGTCAAATGTAATAGTTGATATAAAACTAAAGCAATAAGAATGGTTAATGCTATTTATGACATTATTTTAATAAGTGCACTCTTCATAATGTATAAACTATCTGAAACGTTTTTTTTGGAGAGGTGTATTGTTTGAATACATTTTCAAAGACAACTCTTTGCAAATCTGAATTTGAAACACTGTAGTAATTATAGAACAGAAGGAAGAAAAAGTCAGTCTGATGACCTCTGTTCAGAAGAACACTACTAAACAGAACAGCATTTGGCTATAATTCAGTGTCTGTGAGAATAATCTTATGGAGTGTTAATTGTTTCTACTTTTTATCAATATATATTTATAATATATAAAACATTAAATAAAAATGAAAATTCGATTATTCAGCAGTTACTGGTTTCTATCAGATTTCCTCTTGTATTCATTCCAACATTATATTTCTGTCTGGCTCCTGACATATACTTTATTTCGAACCTAAAACATCACATATTTTAGCAGGAGTTTAAAATAGTTATCTTCCAGCTAGGATGCAGGCAGTGATGGATGCAAGTTGATTCCCCGGGGACCTTGTTAGAGAAAATCACTCATATGTTCAGTGAGCATTTAAACAAATGGACCTGCTGTTTTACCTAATGCTAGTGTAATTCCTTGATATATGGTCACTGTGTGTGACAATTGATACTGTCACTTAGTTCATAAACATAACGTTTCTAAACTCAAGCCATAAAAGCTGCATATTAATGCTTCTCTAAGGGGTTATCATAAACAAGACAAATAAATGAAAAAATTCTGGTCCAGGCAGTCACCCAATTAAAAATAAATGCATGCCCAAGTAGAGGAGATTAAGACATTATCTTAACTATTGCTATCTCTATATATATTTGTTTTAAGGCATTGTGGAAAGCCTTAGTTAGGTATGTTTCTTGGATGGATTCTATTTTTCAGGCAACAGGTATTCATTAGAAGGCTGTGTTGCTGTAGGTAGGACTATCTAATCATAAGAGAGCATTGATATATTTATGGCTTGTGTAAAACTGCCCAGCAGAACTGTGATCTGGTCTTCATGATGTAAAATGAAGCATTCAGGCTGATTCTCGTAAACAAAATGATGCTAAAGTTTTCAGGAGCCATCTTAGCTTAGGTATTTAATGCAAACGCTGAACATATCAACATACATTTATAACCATACCGTTTCCCTAATGACATTCTTTAAATGGAACCAAATAACAGTTACCTGATCCCAAAATGCAAAAGTTTGCTAAAATGTATTTCAAAGACACTATCTAGATATTTAATATCACAGTTAGTGTTCAAATAAGGAATCATAAATAATCTAATTTTATCTACACTAATAAAAGGGAATAGCAGCTGAATAAACCAAAAATTTAAATAACCACAAAACTAACAGTGTTTGGCATTAAATT
This sequence comes from Aselliscus stoliczkanus, assembly GCA_033961575.1. Classification (NCBI taxonomy): domain Eukaryota; kingdom Metazoa; phylum Chordata; class Mammalia; order Chiroptera; family Hipposideridae; genus Aselliscus; species Aselliscus stoliczkanus. The sequence continues at coordinate 52,665,426 of CM066735.1, forward strand.
TGATTTATTCCCTTAATTTAAATAAGAATTTCTTGAATTCTAGGAATTGAGTACACTGCCACAGATTGAAGTCAAAGTCTAATGATCAACTTGCTTTTGTATTAGTTGATCACCTGTTTTTTTCCTTCCAATAAACACATTATAGTCATTGTCACAGACACTCCAATGGGTTCATTATGGTTATTAAAATCTTCTCTCCTAATTGTTGGAGAGCTAAATGTGTTCATCTGATAGGTTTGAATAACTTGCAATATTATATAAGTGCTTATGTAATAAAATTTATATGTAAAAATATAAAATAATCATGATTATGTTATATTAATCAATTATGCCTAATCTTATTATTTAGAATATTAACTATATATACTTAAACTTGATTTTTCTAAATTCCTGATGTAATTTTTAAAAACATGATTATTTATTAAGGATAAAAAATTAATACTATTTGAGTATCTCATATATAATGTATGTGAGATTTACAAATATTGAAATGATGCATGTGAATACAGAAGTATATGAATGAGTATAGAAATTGCATTTATTAAAATAGTATGAGTAGTCGGCTGAGTGGCGTGGTGGTTAAGTGCTGGCTTGGGAAGCCAGCAGTCCTGGTTCAGGTCCCATGTATGAGGGCCAGTGACACTGCCCTCAAAAAAAAAAAAAAAAAGATTCTCCCTTAAAATAATGAGTAGTATCTTGTAAACTTAAATTGCAATTATGTTTGTGAAATTATCATGACTGCATTGCTTCTGTTATTAATGTTTATTATAATTCTTGCTGTTGTGCAACAAGGTTGAGATATGTTTCTCATGGTTTATTATATTTCTTCTTTCTTTCTTATCCAACATATTTACATGAGATTTCAGAATATTATTTTTTCTGATAGCTAGATAGAGTTATAAGAATATCTCAAGAGAAGTGGAGCAGGGGGCATATTTAAGGTTCATTTTTGATATAAAAGGTATGATTCTTCAGGTATAATATGGATGGGTGGGGGTTATATTAAGAAAAATTAAATTACATGACAAAATAATAGGATTTTGTAATAAACAACTGGCATCTCTGAAAGATGAGATTAGAGGTCAGGCTTTATTGGAGGAATGAACCCAGAAATATGGCCAGTGACTGAGGCCAGAAAGAAAGGGACCCACTAAGAATTTCCTCATAAAGGAGAATTCAAGAAATTTGCAAGGGAGATACAGATTTAAGTATAAGAATTAGCAGAATTTTTATGGCTCATGGAAACAATCACTTTATTTCAATCAAATATACAGTACAGAAAATGGTTATATAAATTATCATTTAAAAAATCGAAGCTACAGGGCCAGCCGAATGGTGCATTAGATAAGAGCTGGTTTTGGGATGCCAGTGGCCCCGGTTCAGATCCCACATATGAGGGCCAGTGACACTGCCCTCTACAGCTAACAACAGCTCCACCTGGAGCTGGGCTGTGCGAGCCCTGGTGATGGTGTGGGCTGCAGCCCCTGCTGCAGTGGGCTGCCATAGGCTACAGTGAGTGGCCGGCAGCCAGCCTGAGCTGCCAATAGCCACGGTGAGCGACATCCAGAGGCCGGCAACCAATCTGCCTCACCCGGGAAGAGCGCAATGACGATACCAACATGGGCCAGTGAAGCAACATCCTCCGCAACTAGACTGAAGAACAAAAAGACAGCAACCTGTCTGTTCCCCTTCCCCATTCCCCAACGCTGTTCCTCTCCCCCAATCCCCAATAAAAAAATCTTTAAAAAAAAAAAAATCGAAGTTACAGAATTTATACAAGATACCCTACCTAATGAAATAATGTAAGATCTATAAATTAGAAAGTAAAACTCTAACCATATCCATCAACTTTTCGATTTTCCTGAAGTGACTAATGTCATGGTGTATATCCATTTATATAAATGTTGTTTTTCATATATATATATATATATATATATATATATATATATATATATATATAATATTTTTTAAACGTAGTTTTTTTATTGTTGGTTGTTTTATTTTATAGAAATGGAATCATGTTTCAAGTTCATAATTGCATATACAAAAACCTTGGGACTAGATGTTTCAGGATTAAGAATTTGATTCACATTTCAGAAGTGTGGTGTGCTACACGTAGCCCAGCAGGAATTGTATGGTGTCCCTTAATCAAACACATCAGTATGTCTGCAGTAAAGCATATGGAAATCCACGCATCCATTCATGTTAGGTTTTATCACCAAGTGAGTTTACAAAAAATTACATTATTGGGGAAATTTTTTCAATATTCAGAACTTTGCAGGGGAGAGTTTCTGAAATGCAAATAAGGTATTGTGAACCTACAGATATATTACCCTACAACTGGCTTTTCTCAGTACATTATGGGAAGTCCTTCAGCCTATTGGATGCAGATTTTAGAAATTATTTGTGTAGTATTGCAAACTTTAATTAAAACACTATTTAGCATTTATTCATCAATGGTAATTTAGGATATTGTTGTTGTTGTCTTGCTACTATAGACAAGGATAGACTGTCAATATTAATTTAAAAATAATATTTATTTTGAAAATATGTATTTGGGTTTACATCATTAGACAAGCAATTTAGAAAAGTCTATATTTTAAGTAATTAGAATGATTGGAAAATCATTTGTATACCTTTATCCTAGCTCAGCGATTGAAATGATTGGAAAGAACCTTTAATCCCAGTGAGAGCAGGTCTGTTACCAGTGCATCATTAATCTTCTGGTGAGAGGCTTTGGGCTTCTAGCCCCCAGAGTGTAAAGTTGACCAGGGTCCCCTTTCTTGGAAGGCCAAGATGCTAACTTTGGTCACCTAGCCCCCAGAAGATTGGTACACAGAATGTCTGCCACATTAGCATTGCTTTATTTGTTTAATGGTTCTAGTGGTTATATGGACATTTGCTTTTAGTTTATTTGGATGTGTAATTGCAATTCTAATGCCTTTTGGATGTGTGGAATACATGGAAAACTGTAAAATCTTTTACCAGTGAGAGTTATTAACTAAAGTTATAGCTAAGGGGATTACATGCCTAAAACTTTTCAATTTCATTTTAATTATATTTCTGCAATAAAATATGTAAATGTTTTAATGAAAATATTAGATTTAGTATAAATTTTCTTATTTGCAGTTTTAAATTGAGTCTTATTAAATAAGCAAAGATTGACAGTATCTTTACTTAGTAATTCTGCATTATAATTCATACAATAAGCCAATATGGTGCTCCAAATCAGTATGAATTTATACTATATGATATAAACAATCAAAGATGCCACATAAAGTATATAAAATAATTCTATGTGTGAGTCCCTTTTGATGGTATTAGTGACTGATTAATTTTAGAGAAATGGTGGCTGGGACATATAATTGAAAATTTTATGTTTTTATTCCAGTGTTTTATTGAGAAAGAAAAACAAAAATAACAACAACAACAAAACTCCTGTTTAAAGAGGGCATTAAACTAAATATAAAATTTCTTGATCAGACATTTGAAGGGAGGAACTGGCATCGCTAAGCCACTTTTGAATGATATTATTGAATAGTTCATGTGAAAACCATTGTATTTTCTCATCAATTGCCTTGTATTAAATACTTTCTTAAACAATATCAGATATCAATCACTATAGTTGGATTTTTAACATGATGAAAGAAAATTTTTTGTAGCACGTTTTTACTGCTCAAATTTCACTTGGTGTTTTAGAAAGAGTGTGAGCAGACAAGACACATATTTGCTGAGAAACAAACACAATTTCTTAAAATATTTTTTCCCCAAAGTATAGGCAGCAAACCTTTCAACTAATGACTGAATGAGTTTTTAAACTATCACCAGTGTCTCAATTCCAGTACAGCAACTTTCAAAAATGGCTATGTAAGAGTTTTCCTTTCTAAAAAAAAAATGATATTGCCCAAATATCGTCTGAACAAAGCTGAGTATACGTAGGAATATGGGTTGTTTTAGGTTCATTCCCTGATTACATTATACAGCTATTCTCTTGTATAATATTTCCAGTGCAACATTAACTAAAGAAGACCCTGTTGACTGTAATAAACAAGCAACATTATTTGATTCTTAGTAGCAAAAATTTTAAACCTTTCTAATGATGGAATTATGCCTTCACTGTTCTCTACTTTCAATGAATTACCTGGTATAGTGCAATGAGACTTTAGAGGGATCTGTTAGACTGCATTATACTAATTCAGTACATTAGCCTTAAAGATATGAGGATGATTGTACAAATTTAATGGCAACATTTCTAGAATAAGGAAATGTATATTATTTTTAATAATTCTTAATAACAATATTAAATAGTCACTATATAATGCAGTTGTTTCATGGATTTGAATAACTTTCTGTTATTCACAAAGATTTATAAGTTCCCAGGCAAGTGGATAATGATTTTTAGAAGGTTTAACTATAAAACTTGGAAAAATAAAATCATCTCTTTTGTGTAACTCTCTTGGGTAATGTCAATTTATAGTGAAATGCAAATATATGATTTTATAAATATGAGAAATCACTATTGCTAAGTCTCAAACAATATGATAAATTCATATAAAATTATTTCAGTATAACAATTATGTTTCAATGTAACTGGAATGATTTTAAAATGCTTCTGGAATATTTGGAGACCTTTTTGTTCAAAATTATTGAATCAATGGCATTAATCCCTCAAGTAGATGCCTGAATACGTTTGAGTCTCAAAGTCAATTTTTCTGAGTCCCTATAGAGTCAAAGGTCTTAAAATCTACTTGGTTACATATCACCAGCAATATTTGAAGGTTTCAGAAAAGAGCTTAACATAGTCCACGATGTAGGCAAGAAGTATGTAGGAAAAATCCCTATCAGACTGTAGGGAACTTAGAACCTTTCTTCTTGAGGGTTAGGCAAGTGGATTGGACTAAGTGGCATTATCATTTTCCCCATTCCCTGTGTTTAATGGATTGAAACATGGTAGGCAAAGGGGAGAGTAAAACCCCAGAGGATGTCACTGAAAGACAAAGAAAGAGCAAAATTATTTGCTGTCCTCCTTTTTAGACTCCAGAACATCAGCTTAGAAGATAGAGATAATGTGTCTATATAGAAGAGATCAGGTTTGTTTGTGCACTAGATAATAAAGATACCATTTCTCTTTAAGGAAAAATTGAAAAGGTACAGTCACAATCCATTATGAAAAACTGTGGTTTCTTAAGCTTGAATTTCCTCAGGAGGGATGTAAAAACCACTGCTTGAATCTTTTCTTTCTAGGTTTGCCTTTATCACCCCTATGGAGGTCCTGTGGGGAACCAGGACAAACAGGAAGCCGCCACAAGTAATAACGATCTTAGTCTGACTCAGAATACAAGAACTGAGAGTACAAAGAAAAGGCAATACACTAGTTAAAGGAAAAGTAAATTTTCTTAGGAATTTGAGCGGATATCATGTGCTCGAAATTACTAAAGGCTATTTATGGAAGACATCAATAACTACAACAAAGATCAGCACATCTGGAAATAAAAACATGATACAAATTAACATATGTAATAAGCTGAATATTTGATTAAAATAATTAAAATTCAATTATTAGAGTAAACAAGATAAGAAAGTCTAAGATAGGCCGGCCGAGCGGTGCGTTGGTTAAGCGCTGGCTTGGGACGCCAGCGGCCCCGGTTCGGGTCCCACATATAAGGGCCAGTGACACTGCCCTCAAAAAAAAAACGTCTAAGAATCCAGATTGACCTTTGTCAAATCTTCCCAAACTGATAAATGTTGTAGAATTCTCCACAATAGAAGTTCTAGACTGAGGAAATAGAGTGAAGGAAAATATGAGGAATGATCAAACAATACTGTGAATGTTTAAATTTAAAAAAAAAAAATACAAAAACATTATTACAGTGAAAGACACATTTCCATTAATCCCCCTCAAAATACTCCCCTCATTTTGAACACATTTGTCCCATAGTTCTTGCCACTTTCTGAAGCAGTTCTGGAAGTCCTCTTCCATGAATGTCTTTAGTTGCGTGGTTGTGGCTGCCTCAGTATCCTGCATCGATTCAAAATGTTTTCCTTTCATGGTCATTTTCACTTTGGGAAGAGCTGTAAGTTGCACAGTGCCAGATCCGGTGAATATGGTGGATAAGGACACGCCGTAATGTTTTTATTTGACAGAAATTGCCCTATACCAGAAGCGATGTGTGACCCTGAGCAGTGTCATGATGAAGGATGACTTACTACACACTTTAAAACAATTGTAGCTCACACCCGACTGACTGCACCGAACAAGTTGAAACTTGTCATACACTGTTACTAAGGTTCGTCATGCTGCTTCCTATATTAAAGATCCCTCGCTTCCTGTTGGATGGCACTCACCAGCAGCATTCACTGTATTTTGTGATCACAACGGGAAGGCTCTGTGTAAAAGTTTTGAATCTATTCAGGACATCAAGACAGCCATGACAGCAACTAAAGAAATGAAAGAAAACTTCCAGAACTGCTTCAGAAAGTGGCCAAAATGATGGGATAAGTGTGTTTGAAGTGAGGGGGAGTATTTTGAGGGAGATTAATGGCAATGTGTTTTTTACTGTAATATCTTCTTTATTTAAACATTCACTATATTTTTTATCGCACCTTGTATAAGATAAACAAATAATAAAAAATAACTTTTAAGAATTGAAAAATTAGAGACTAAAAGAATGTCAAGAAAGATTGGTTAAAATAAAGTAATTAGAAATAACAAGATCCAATGAATGACTAATTTGAAGGAAATAAAAAAGTTGGGAGACTTTCTATACCAGATACTAATATTTATTATAATCAAAACACAAACTGATTCTCTTGTCTAAAAATTATCTTGTGTACTAAAATAAACTTTGTCTTTAATTTGGCATGCCACAATAATTGCTCAGTCTAGTACTTATAAACTTTACATCTTTTTTCAGGCTTTTTCTTAATCTAAATAGTCAATAGTCTCATTTTGAATTTGCTACTAAGATGAAGTGGACGGGCCGGCTGACTGGTGCAGTGGTTAAGATCTGGCTTGGGCCGGCAGCAGCCCCGGTTTGGATCCCACATGAGGGCCAGTGACACTGCCCTCTTTAAAAAAAAAAAAAAAAAAAGAGATGAAAGAGATGAAGGGGGAGAAGGAATAAAAAGAAAAAAGACCAAAATATAACTTTTTTAAGACTGTCATTGTAATGTGGGATATATAGATAATTATTTCTTCTAATGCTTCTAGCTTCTACAGAACTTCTGTGTCAGTTTAATAGTCTTCCTTTTAAATTCTGTAGTGCAGTAGTAACTACCTTTTCGCAGTCTGTGCTGTTTAATCTGTTTTCTACATTCCTGTACAAATAAAAGGCACATATCCACTTTTAGAGCTTATGTGAGAAAATGCACAGTTTTATGAAGAAAAAAATATAATCCATTTTCCAGAAATAAATGTATATACACAATGTTAAATTTTTGCCCACAAATTTTTTTTTAATTTTTTTTTAAATATTTTATTGGGGAATTGAGGGAAGGGAACAGTGTTGAGGAATTGGGGAAGGGCAACAGTGTTGCGGAATTGGGAAAGAGGAATAGCCAAGTTGTTGTCCTTCAGTCTTAGTTGTGGAGGGCACAGCTAGCTGAGCTCCAAGTCTAGTCATACCACTCAGCTCCAGGTGCCATGTTCAATTAGTTACAGGTGGGTGTAACCACCATCTCATGTGGGAGTAGAACCAGCAGCCTCGTTGTTAAGAGCACATGCTTTTCCACTGAGCAATCCGGGCAGCAGCTCAGGTCAAGGTGCCAAGTTCAGTTTTAGTGGCAGGCAGGCATAGCCATCCATCTGGACCAGGCAACCTTGTTGGTAGGAGCACATGCTCTCACCAGCTGAGCCATCCTGATACCTGTTGGCAGCTCAGCAGCAGCTCAGCTCAGGTGCAGCTCACTGGCCCATGTGGGAATCGAACCAGCAACCCTGTTCCTCAGAGCTCGCACTCTTGAGCAAGCTCTTAACCAACTGAGCCACTCGGCCGGCCCCCTGCCCACAGTTTTTTAAAAATTTTATATAATTAAGATGATAAAATACATAAAATATATGATATACACTGACATCATTTTATATAAGTAAAAATAAACATTTTCCACCTTAATTAAAACAAATAATAAGTGTCATTTTTAAATCATTATATAATATTATTTTAATAGGGCATTCCATAATTATTTAATGATTATTCTTGAAATTTATATTTTTTTATATAATGCTATAATCAATGCCTATATAATGTTATATCTTTTTAAAATGCTATTCAGATATCGAAAGTAGGATAATTAGTGGATTTAATGATGAGAAACTATAGAGACTTCTGATACACATTCCTAGATTGTTTTCAAAAAAAGGTTAACAATTTACAATGCTCCAAATATTTTATAGGCATACTTGCTTAAGTGTATAATGTCTACCATTGGATATTCTTTTATTATAAAAGTCATTCAAGTATAGAAAAAATGCATCTCCTTGTTTTAAATTTTATTCCTCTGATTATCAGTGAGCTTGTTTATTATAAATATGTGTTGGCAATTTTCATATTATTTTTGTGCATTTTTCAATTTACTACAGTGACTTAGAGTTTGATTTTGGAACATTTACTATTGTTCTGTGATGGGTACAGGACCCATAGCAGATTCAACAGTATTTGCTTTTAGAGACTCCAGTAATTGTAGCAAGACTTTTCCATTGAAGGACTATCAAAATGCAAGGCAAAATGTCAAGGCTTGTTGGCAAACCACCTATCCTTCACAACTCTCGTACTCAAAACAAAGAAAGGATTGAGAGAAAGGGGTGGAAGTCATCCAGGAAAATACATGGTCTTATACTCTTGCTGCATGGAGGATAATTCTGTATGCCCCACCCCGCCTAAAAGCACGTGAGATGGAATCTAGGCAGAACATTTCTGGAGGCAGAGCATTTCTGGAGATCAGTCTGGCCTCTGCTCCACAGTAGGATTCTTCTTGAACTCCTAAATCCAACGGGCCCACCCTCTCACTTCTTTAAACCAGAGCACACACAATAAGAGAGTGAATGAGAAAGATTGGTATTTGTCCCTGGAGGTTTATGTCTTGTGAAAAAAGAGAGAAAACTATCTTTGCCCTATAGTATTTCCTAAGGTCAGAGAAGCATCTGCACAGCAGAGAGGTAATAAGGGGTCTTTGTATCAGTTGGCAAGGAGACAATCGATTGAACCACATCGCAATTTCCTGCAGACCTTAAAGGGCACTGAGGCTGACCTCGTGGTGACTGCCACCTGTCATAAGAGGCGAGTGTCACAGGGCTATTGGGTTAGCTGCAGGGTTAAGTGAGGCTTTGCTCTACCAAGAAAAGGCATTGTGACCCAGAGTATTCTTAGCGATAGAAAGGGCTGGAATAAATCAAAACCTAAGGCAACCACACTCATCGTTTTTTTGTAGATAGCAGATGGTAGCAGACTGAACCAGAATAAAATTACAAAGTTTCGTTTTGTTTGTTTCATTTATTTGTAACAGTGGACCAGTTATATCTGTTTCCCCTTTGCTAACTGCTGCCTTCCAGTGTCCCAACAGGGGGAAAAGTTAAACCTAGAAATGGAAAGGCAAAGAGACAAACTGAACCAAACTGCCTCCTTGAATTCTGTCAAAGTTTTGGAAATGAAAAGTAAAAGGAGAGTACATTCACTACCCCCACTTCAGGTCTCCAGGGCTAGAACCGAAACTTGCTCTTGGAGAGGGGAGAAAATAAGATGCAAATGATCAAGTGTGACGTTCTATGTTTAAACTCAACTGAGGCTTAATAATTAAAAGTGACCATTAATCAGTAGAATCTGCTGAAGATGTCATTAAGGGTTTTGAAAAAAAAAAAGCTATTACAGAATATTTAGCATAATTATTAATGAAAAATGCATTATTTAGAATTTATTTCCCACTGAACTTATATTACTCAATAAATCAATTTTATATATTTAAGGATCTAAAAAGAAAAGGCTTCCAGTACAGAACACATGCTAAATAAATTCCCTTGTTTATTATGGTGTTGTAGGCGTGGGTGTGAATTCTGCCCACAACCCCTGAGAGGACCCTGAATTCCAGAGGGTAACAGTCTGGTTGACACCTTGATTGACAGCAGCCTTTGGGCATCCTCATCAGAGGATCAGCTAAAGCCCAACCACACTCCTGACCTACAGAGACTGAGGTAAGAAACCTACTGTTTTAAGCTGCTGAATTTTCTGCAGTTTGTCACAGGGCATAGAAAACAAATACATTGTAGTGTCACAAAAGCCAAAGTATGTTTTAAGGATACAGTAATTAATCTGTTTGCAAATTTCTAGAAGAACAAAGATGATTGGGTTTGACATCTAGTCCTGTTCAGTGATTCCCTTTGCAACATCACTGGTGAAATGTGGGGACTTATGGGGTCAAGGCAGGTTGGGTGGGTTGAGGAGTAAACTTGGTAAGTTTCACTCTGAAAAGAAGGTGAGACCTAAAGACATGGCTAACTGGGAGTGTGAACCGGAGAGCAATGTTTTGTTTTAAGGTTGTCAATATGTTCTTTTTTAAACACAAGAGACTTGGAAACTTTTAAAGTTTCTTTAAAGATTTAATTGAGTAGTGACTGAGGAAGAATTATGTGATCGATCTCCACAGTAGCTTCATGTTCATGTTTTCTTATTTGATCTAATGTTGTCAGTGATTATCCATTTAACTATAAACTTCTGAGAATAAAATTTAAAAATGCAAAATAAGCTTCTGTTTATTTTTCTCTTCAGGAAGTGCATTATTTATATAGTTTTTCTTTTTATAGAGTTATAGGAACAGCATTTTTCCAAGTGTCTACCATGATGGATTAACTTATTAACCTTTATGTATAGCTATTTATAATTAATGCTATTACATAAAAGTTGCATTGCCCTGTGTCCAGGCTCACCTGAAATATATTTTTAGAAATTCAAATATTTTAAACAGTATATGACACATTTTTTCCTCTCAGCTTTTAGTGACTTTGATAAAGGAAAAGTACCTTACCTGAAGCAATCATCTTCCTTTCAAAATAGAAATTCATAAAATATAACTCCTAAGAAATTATTTGTATATTCAATAGCAAGTATTTAGACATTAGTAACATAACCAGGCAATTACCTATATGTTAAGGGTGCTTAAGTCTTTATGAGATTAGAATACATTTTTTACACTGAACCTACAGGCCTCAAATATTTTATCCACATATATTGAGAAAAGTATATTAAGCCTCCAAGCCTATTTTCCCTCTGGTAATTATTTCTATAAAAAAATAATCATTTGCATGGGAGGAATTTTTGTATCCCATAATGAATGTTGATTGGTAATAATTTAGAAAATTACAGTAGCCATAAGATCAAACTAATATTTGATGTTTTCATGAAATCAAGACCTATGTTAGGATAAAAGGATATTAAAAAGAGTAAGACAATTTCTGTACTTTGACTTGTCAAAGAAATAATAGGGGAAAGAATGTGATCATTATGAATGTGTTCTAATATACACGAATATTAAGTACCTAGAGAAAATCTTCATGAAATAAACTGCTATTTGGAACATGAAACCTAAGACCTGAAAAACTTGTACAGCTGATGTGTTTGCTTACAAGATACCGGGATAGAATGTACAATGACTATTGTTTTAATATCTTTTTTGATAAAAATTTTAAGCTTCATAGAATGTCACTAGAAATGTGACATGTTCTTTCTGCCTAATTAATTGCCAGATGTCATATAGCTTGCTTATTAAGATTTTTAGAGTTTGCCATATCAGCAGAATATGAAAATAGTTGTGCTTCACTGCGCTGCTCAAGTTACACACCAGAAACTATGAAAAGATAGTTAAAATGCACCCATACTGTAACATTTGTTCAAATAGGAAATGCTATTAAATCAGACCCAACAAAGGACGGTTCACAGTTTGATGTCATTAATATTTGGATAAATGTAAGCAGGAATGTTCTTGGAACTGAGTGAAGATGCTTACTCCACGCAGATGCACAGCTTAGTTCAGCATTCGGGGCTTCCAATGACACGCTCCTAAGTTTCTGTTTTGTTTTTAATAAAATGAATGCTGAAGGGTACCTCTAGGTCTGTGAGATCTAAAACCTGACTGACATATGTGTTTATTATTAATACTCGTGTAACACACACACACACACACACACACACACACTTCGGTTGGTTGAGCTGGTTTCTGCACAAATAGATCTGTCCAATATTAAGCTTTAGTATGAGGTAAAATTTAATTTACTAGGACCCCTAGAAATACAGAATATTTAAAAATCCATGAGTGACAATCAGAGCTGCTGCTAGAACATAGGAAATAGTTTTTAGAAATTCAGAACTATTTCCGGCAAAACTGTAGTTATTACATAATAATAAGGCATGAAGTTATTCCAGATATGTAGTTTGTACAACTGATTTAGTGAACTTATCTTTTCTTTGTGAAATATAAAACACTTGATACTCTATTGTACTTAGTTTATTTACTTTTAGTGTTTAGAGTTTAAAAACAAAGAAAGTTTCTGACATTTAACTCATCATTTTCCAACTTAACAGTGAAGGTGTAGACTCTTAGTCAGACTGCCTGGGATTGAATCACCACTTACCCGCTGGTGACTTTGAATTAGATACTCAAACTCCAAGTGTCTCAGTTCTTCAAGTGTTAAATTGGAGATGATAATAGCATGTACTTCACATGGTTGTTGTGAGAATTTCATACTTCAGTATAATGTGAAGTACTTAACGCTATGGCTGGCAGATACTAAGTGCGTTATAGATATTAGCTCTAAATATCAGGCCTGGTGAAAAGACATACGTCCTTCCTTAGGCACTATAACTTCTGGAAAGCTTTATCCACATTCTCGTCATCTGAGTAATTTTTTTAAAGTTATGTTATAGATGCGTAAGTCAAAAAATACTTAAGTGCCTTTTCTATGCCAGATTCAGACATGAGCAGTGAATACATTTTTCAAATCTATTAATGCTTTGGACCCATGAAAGACGATTCTCAATATTAATTATGTGGAGTTTAATTTTAGAGAAACGTTTCACCTACATTTACTAGGTGTTTTAGCAATGCAGGTTCACATTTTTCTTTAACTTTTCAGCATATGAATGCTATTCAAAATTTGCTGCAAAAATAACTAGCAAAATTTAATAAAATATTAAATATGGTAACATATAGCATTTTTAAAGACTATATATTGGCCAATATTAGTAAAACTAAATTAATAATCTACTTCTAATTTTGTGCAATTCCATTTTGCTTCAAGTACAGGCTTTTCATTAAAGGTTCTTATGTACCATTCCTAAAACCTGTCATGGAGCTGATATTTAGCATTTATGGTACTTAAGTTTTAAAGAATGTATGCTCAAAATCTGATTGGTAATAGTAAGAGTTGAAGAAAAGAAAATGTAGTAGGTATCAAAATAAAAGTGTGACAGCATTATGGAATTTTAAAGCCATTAATATATTGAACAAATTTGAGTTGTAAATAGAAATTTAGAGTTTGGTCTCTTAGAATGTTAACTAGATAAAATAAGTCTCCTCTACTAAGCTAGTAGAATTATACAGTAATGTAGAACAGAAATTATATTAAATGTGTATGGGACAGAGGGTCAGTACATTGATATCAGCAAATATTTTAGTCCATATTCTACCTAGAGTAGTGAGTATGGGTTACCAATGTATTTGTTTCTTTACCTCTATTTACTCTCTTGTGGTTGAAGTATTATGGCAACACAGATTTTCTAAATGTGGAAAATAAGAATTAATTTACAGATCAAGTCTAGGAGTTTTCTTATTACTGTATGTACAATCATTATCCCAAAGAAGAGAACAAAAATTGTGCATGCACACTAGTATAATGATATCTTGAAGCAAAGAGCTATTTTCATAGCACATTACATAATAGACTAGGTGTGAAATTAGTTTTATGGTGAATGAATACCCTGAAGGTTGTTAGCTTTTTATTATGTACAGCTTTTTTGTACACTGATACATTAGAATTTCTTCCTATAGATAACAAATTAATATGTTTAAATGAATGACTAACTCTTAAAGTGCACTAACCATTTCCTGTGTACTCAAATACTAATTCCGCTTCATCCTATAACAATAACTCAAAAAGAGTTTTGATCCAAGTTCAGCCACGTATGCACTTGCATAATTTAAGGAATGAAATAAAAATAGGAAAGACCACATTTTCCAAGTGAAATATTATAGGAAAATAAATAAACATGTATAAACTATATAACTATAAACACTTTGTGGTTTGAGTCTAGTTCAGTTTTCAAAGAAACCTAATGATATGAATAAAATTATGTGATTAACTCTGAGTTGGGATGACAAAAATTAACTAGGAACATTTGTATGAACTAATTTATCAGCAAACAATGGAGGACTATGTTATTTTAGTGCATCACAGTGGTAATCAAAAAAAAGAACCATGGGTTGAAAAATGTACTTCTCTTACTCATGGATATTATGGGGGTCATAGAAATTTAAATTTGTTTATTTGCTTGTTTTTATTCAAAGATGGCAATAGGAACAATGTAAAATATAACATTTTTATTACTTTCACAATTTCATACATGTCAAAAAATTAATAAATTGTGTTTAAAATTGTAAATATAACTAGTCTCAAAATTTCCTAATGGTGGGTTTTGTAAACATTTAGCACATAGATATAAGAATTCGGTATTTTTAATTCTATCACTACTCTTATGCTGAAAGATGTTATTATATTGCCAAATTTTACCTTTAAAACTATCCATTTGTATAGGCAAAAATCAAATTCTAATTGGAAAGAAATGGATGTGTAAAGAGATTACTTAGGTGTGTACCATCATGAGCATATATGTTATTGAAAAATGTAGCATTAAATTAAATTCAGGTCTAATTTCTCCTGAATGTCATTTAGGTAAAATTTTCTGTAAAGAGGTCACATGTATAGTCAGGAAAAATATTTTTTTCCCCCTTAGGTAGTTTTTCCAATATAATGTATAAGCTTTACTATCTTTTCAATTACCTTACTGGGATATTTAAAAGGTTTGCAGCACTCAAATTATATTTTATCTCATATGAGATAACCAGAGAATTATTCTAATCTACCCCCAACTATCTCTGTTTTTATTCACTTACAAACATCACTCATTGTATTAGTTAGAATCAACCAAACCAAAAGAAGGCATAACAAAGGTTTATTGAATTCTTAATTTTTATCAGTCAGTGGGATAAACACCGTAGATGATTGTCTAATTTAATCATCAAAACTAGCAATAAGTACTAGAAGTATTTTTATTTTATGTATCTGGGACTGAGGATTAATGAGACTAAGTAACTTGCCAAAAATTACATGACCAGTATGTGGGAAAAGAAGATACGAAAGCTCTCACAGACTATAATACTGAAATGAATATAAACTCAAAGTAGGGAGCCGATGGAGAAGAGAGTAGTAAACTAGCAAGAGCTTAGCAAATGCTTGCTTTGAATGCCTCTGACAGAATTGATGTTCTCCAGTGGGAGAGAGATGGCAGGGCTTTCTTTCCATTCAAGATTCAGGAACTCTGAGCACCAGAAGAGGTGTTTCCCCCAGTGAAAATCAGAGCCATATTAAGAAAGGAAAGGTTAGTGTATGTAATTCTCCCATATTTTCTAGTAAAAACATCTATGCATCTATACTAATATTTTTTTTCAAAATAGTTTTCCTACTCAAAACTATCAGGCATTTCTCATTCACTGTACATTTGGCAAGGAGAAAGGCATCTTTAAAATGAATGGATATGAGGAATGTGGAAATATATCTTCTTAGTTAAATAGCTATATCAGTATATTTCTTTCAGTGCAATTTTAATGCATACTGAAATTTCTGACAATGTCTAATCATAAATATAGCGTCCAATATATTTAATTTTAGAGCCATAAACCTGGAGATCTAACATTATTTTTTAGGAATTTGCTACCACATAGTTCACTATAGTATCTATGAGCACACATTGGGTGCACACATATGTTTTGTTTCTTGTGCTCTAATATGTCCTAAAATATGGTATAACATATTTTAATAATTAAACATACATATATGACGTATGTTATGTATATACACACATATATAATATACATATATTATATACCTGTAAGTAGTCAATCAACTCATTAATAAAAGAGAATGTGATCAGATTGCATGTCATATTTAATGAATGTATTATTATTATATATATGAATGTATATGTTATGGCCAAAGCAAGCTTTTAGGCTTGACTTAGACTGGCATTCTTGTGAATGTCAAATGAGCATATCAAGAAAAAATCAATTACCTTTTTTCTGAAATATATTGTGAATTGCAAAACATAAAGGTTACAAATACTGTGAATTTTACTTCACTTTTAGAAACAAGTAGTTTAAAAATAGTGATTTAACAAGTTTCTCTAGATTTCTATTTTGTGAAAACAACAACAGTAGGCATTTCTAGCTGATGTCTTAGCAGTAACTTATGTTCAGGGTGCAATAAATCTCAGAACTATATAAATGATCAATATTCATTTGGAAGTTATCATCTCTGGGATGAAATATTTTAAATAATGTGAGGTTTGGTGTTTATTTTACTTTTTCGATTATAAACAACTTAAGGTGACAATTTTCATACTGTTACCTTATTTCCTCTTTCATTTTTATAAGAGAAACCGTCTGAACAAAATGTAAAGCTTTGACACTGAAACAGAAGTAGAACAACTATAAACTTTCTTTTCTTAAATTGGGAATGTTTATCTGAAATTAATACAAGAATTCTGCTTCATTTACCTGGCAGTCATTGGTGAATAAGCGATTTCACAAACATGAATTATCCAAATGACTGAAATTCTTCCAGTTACTAACTGAAACTTTCATTATAACTGTTCTGTTAGAAATCTTTCAATAACTTCTGACACACTTTTCTGACTCATTTTATAGTAGAGTGAATATAATTTAGCCCTTTCTTTCTGATTCAATCAATCACTTTAAATGCTATTCATTTATTCATCAAACATTTATTAAATGCCCACTAATTCAAAATCCGCAAAGGACTGGGACTGAAAGGATGGATCTCAAACATGAATTGTCTACTGATAGCCACCAGGATCATAGCTAGCTAAAATGGTCTGACTTTCTCCATAAATGACGGCCTTAGAAGGAGGGGTCGGATTTTTTTCTTCTAATTTCCTTAAGGATCTAGACAGGTTCTCCTAAATCTTAGCATGAACAAAAATGCTACTTTTTAAATTCTATGTTGCAATGCCTCTTTCCCAAGATCTGGAGTTTCATCTTGACCCCACGCCTAGGACTCTTATGCAGTTTTTATGACCACTTTGATTCTGAAAACATTATTTTATAAGTGTTTCCATGGAATGAAATACTAAGAACTAGTATGATATATAGATTTATGTTCCTTTCTCTTAGATTCTCCATTACCTTTTTATTCAGGATTTCATGTTTCTGAGGAACGTTCTCTCACATTATGTAAGTGAGTCATTATTCTTTATCTGCTGCTACACCACATGAGTGATATTCATTTTTATATATTCTATGATATTCATTTTATATATTCCATAAAATGGGGTAATTAAGCACTGGCAGTCTGTCCCCTCTTCTCTTTCAGGAAAGACTGAAAGCTCAACAGTTCCGACTTCCTTAAAGCCAGCATTTTGGTAGAAGGTCATGCTCCAACAATTGCATATGCCAGACCCTACTGTTTTGTTCTTTTTTTTTTTTTTTTTGAAATCGACATCCGGTGTCTAGTGTCTGGTTTTTCTATTTGAGAGACAGGTAGTTGCAGCAGCAATAACAGCTTGGTTCTGCGCAGTTACAGTGGTGGCATTTTCCTGACTCTAGCTTCCCGAGCACTTTATCTCTACGAAGATGTGTGATAGGTTTGATGTCCTTATTCCCTCGGCAGCCGCTGATCCTCACTGAGTGAGGTCTGCAGCATGTTGGGAGTAACTTGCCAGTGCCCGACTCTAAGGTGGTTGCTTTCTCAAGCTCCCTTGGTGGTTTTGCTAACAGTTCACTCTCTGCTTAAAATCACTCTAGGTTTCTATTTCTTGTACTTACTGAACCCTGACTGACATTGATGAAATATCAGACCTCTTAAGGAATATGATGAACATACTGTGTGAATTCATGAATTTTTTTGGAAACTACAATAGTTTATTCCTAAGTTGAGTAGGCTTATTTTTATATGTGCATTTATGCATTTCTTTATTCTATTATACATGGTTCATTAATATGCTACAGCTGGTTAAAACAACTGAAATTGCAACTTTAACTCAAAAGCAGCACATTCTTAAAAGGAAAAGTAAACATTGAGAAAATATTTTTTCTGGGAAGCAATTGGCTTATTGGTACTGGAAGGTGCACGGGTGAAGAAGTGAATTTTTGAAATGTAGAGCAGAAAATTTCTGAATAACTTTCAATTCACCAGATCATTTACAATTCTGAAGGGCTCAGGCTCCATTTTGCTGGTAAAATTGGAAATTCTGTTCTAGTAAAAAGGAAAAAGAAAATTCATGAACATGAAGCCAATGACCATAACAGACTGGGAAAGAACTTTAGGAAAAAGAAAAAACAAACAAACATAATGTAACAGTATCCTGTTTAAAGTCTATGTTGGAAGTGCATGGTCATGTGCTTAAAAGTCTACCTAAATTTTGTTATCTCCATTTTAATAAATACAAACAAATAAACAAAAAACCTGCTTTATCTCCAACTGAAACAATCAAAACTGACATCATATCAATTTCCTGGGCCCTTTAGTAACTAAGAGCAGAGATGAAATCCTGGTCCCACGAGAAGACTGAATTCACTAAAAGAATCAACTACAACCATAATAAGACTCATCAAAATCTGTGGTCAATAGACATGAAAATAAGTCATTTGAAGTTTAGAGAAAAAAAAAAAAAGCTTGCAGATTGGTCAGAGGTAATGGCTTTATTGGAAGCTGAAGGAAACTGGGATTCATAGAGAAATGTAGTGACTGGTGGAAGCCTGGAGATCTTTCTGAGAAATGTCCATCTTGAACTTTTAAGGCGAAGTTATCAAAGTAATACTTACAGGGGTTTTGCTTAGTTTAATTTTAGTTTGGGTCTTTTTTTTTTTTCTGGTCCTGTTAAATTTCTCTTTAATAACTGAAATTTATGTGTTGAGTACTCTAAGATCTTTTGTTTCTTTTCATTATGCCTTTATACAATTAACAATGCAATGCATAGGCAAATGAGATATGGGGTACAGAATGGAAATAGGCACACAGGTGGTTACATTTATATCTGTTCTGATATTCAATTTCATATCAAATAATCCTCTCTGTTTTAATCATTTGAGCTTTCTGCTGACCGGCGTAGTTTGTTTGTTTATTTTTTTTCATAAAAATGCTGTTTATTTTTACTGTGGACAACTTGATGAGTTTGGAGATGAGTATTCACCCACAGAAATATTACTACTACCAATAAGGTCATAAACATATCCTCGCAAAGTTTCCTGCTACCCCCTTTATTATGGTGATGATAACGTGCAGTAAGAACATTTAACATAAGACCTAACTTCTTAGAAAATTGTTTTTTTTGTTTTTTGTTTTTTATTTGAGGGCGGTGTCACTGGCCCTCATATGTGGGACCGAACCAGGGCCACTGGCTTCCCAGGCCAGCGCTTAACCACTGCGCCACTCGGCTGGCCCTTCTTAGCAAATTTTAAGCATGCAGTACTTACCTGGGGTTTACTATACAAGTCTCTAGTTAATAAATTTGTATTACAATGTTCTTGTCAGGGACCCTCCTCTCCCTGATTTCTTTCCTGTAATACTTTCAATTAAATGGCACACATGAGAAAATGATCCATACAGGTTCTTCTTGGGGAATGATATCTCAAATGAGCCTGAACACTGTACTTCATGGTTTCCACTGATTCATTGCTTTTGCTTAAAATTCTCATAAGCATCATTTGACTGGGACACAGACTCAGTTTGAATTCAGGAAGATTACATTGAAAATGTATGCCTGGAAATAAAAGCACAGAGTTTAATTAAACTCATGGATTGGGAAGAGGATGAGGAGATTTTTAAACAAATGTGAATCTGTTATTGAGTGTCTTTGAATTTGCCTCAATCAGTGAGCTTGTTTCCTAAGATGTTTATTTTCATTAGTGATAGAGACTTTGAAGAAACAATGTTAGAGATATGAATGCGAAACAATTCGAAAAGACTCAGAAGCCAATAGCCCATAATGCAGTTCAGGATAAAAGAAAAAAAAATGTAAACCTGATGAAAATTAAATTAAAAATTGTGCTGTTTTGCCTTTACAGGGAAAAGAACATTTTCATTTTGCTCAAAGTTATCTATTAGTATGCAAGGAAGCTGAGGGTAAAGTCTCATCTCAGTGTCTTGGGATTTATCCACAGATAAGGTGTAGCTAGTTGGAGTATTGCCAGAAATTAAAGCAATATGAAAGGATCCACAGATAAGGCAGATATTCAAATGTGGAATGTTACTAACTGTTATGCAGTAGGCAAGAGGAAATAAAGGATGTAGGGAAATTTTAAACAAGGTGTATGCATTTATGATTGAACCCAAATATTTAAACCCACAATTTTGATATCTACCTTTCTGTAAAGAAGCCTTTATAGAAAGCTTTTGTAAATTTTGAAAAATTGAAAATCTATTTGAATCAAAATGATGAAACAATATTTAAAATTAAATTATAAGTATTTTTGTGAAAGCTCTACCTACAGAGCATAAGCATTTCGTGAAAGTACCACACATACATTATCCAACATTTTCTTATTTGTTTGTTTGTTATTTATTTTGAGGGCAGTGTCACTGGCCCTCATATATGGGACCTGAACCGGGGCCACTGGCTTCCCAAGACCAGAGCTTAACCACCATGCCACTCGGTAGGCCCCAACATTTTGTTAATCTGTTAAATCTTCTAAATTGTATTTCAACAAAGAACTTCAGTACCTATTTTAGGGATAACCAACAAGTAGCTTATGAAAACTGTTCAAATTATTATTTGTGTATATCCCACAGCTGCAAATATTCTGGTTTTCCTTATAATCCACATACAGATAGTATCTACCCACAGACTAGCTTAAAGCATAAGTAAAATAAACCTAAATCTAGTGACACATATACAACGATATCAGGACTGACTCTGTGGACAGCTGATATCTTAAATCAGACTATGTATTTTTGGTCCTTAGGTCGTGGACACCTTTGATCATTTTCAATGTCAATGAAATGCAGACTGAATGGAGTTAATTCAAGTTTAGGATAAAATATTCTGGCTTTGATGATGTGGGTATCCTAAACATGGTTAAATTACTTTTAATTTTCAGAGCCGGCCGAGTGGCACATTGGTTAAGAGCTGGCTTGGGACGGCAGCAGCCCCGGTTCGGATCCCACATATGAAGGCCAGTGACACTGCCCTCTACAGCTAACAACAGCTCCACCTGGAGCTGGGCTGTGCGAGCCCCGGCGATGGTGTGGGCTGCAGCCCCTGCTGCAGTGGGCTGCCATGGGCTACAGTGAATGGCCGGCCGCCAGCGTGAGCTGCCAATAGCTGCCATGAGCGACATCCAGAGGCCGGCGACCGATCTGCCTCATTCGGGAAGAGCCCAGTGATGATACCAACATGGGCCAGTGAAAGAACATCCTCCGCAACTTGACTGAAGAACAAAAAGATAGCAACTTGTCTGTTCCCCTCCCCCAATTCCCCAACGCTGTTCCCCTCCCCCAATTCCCCAATAAAATCTTAAAAAAAAAATATTGCTTTTAATTTTCAAGAAATTAGTGTGATTTCATGTATTAGCTTAGATTTTTCCAAATGGGGTTAGATATTGTAGGAACTCTTCTGTTTATACATTAAAAAAATAAAAGTGGTGAATTTCCTTGCACCCATCTTTATTTACTGGGTTGGTATTTTACCATGGATAGGAAGGATAGAAATCCTTCAGCTATTAAAGCAAGTATGACAGGTATTTATTGACCTAGACTTAAAAAGAATTAAAAAGACCATTAAATCAAGTTTTATTTTTATGCATCTTTGACAAAAGGATGGAAAATGCTATCAACTCATATCTGGATAGCTCAATTTTACATGTATTGAGATATACTTTAAGCTATATCATATTCTGTAAATCAGTAATACTGTATAGTAAATATGTGATCTAGCAGACAAGAGTCCTTTCTTTGTCATCAGCTAAGTTAAACTCTGTGTGTGTGTGTATCCATTAAACGTGCATTAATTACATGGTTCTTCCATGCTAAACACAATCTCTTCTGTTGAGAGGCTTATAGTTTAGTAAATACAGAAGATAAACAGGCAATTATATGGGAATGAGATGAAAGCTGTGATGAGGGGAAATTTAGGAAATATTAAAAAGGTCACGGGCAGGAAATTCGAGGGGAGCAATAACAGCTGTGTTGAATATTCGAGGCTAAGTAGCCAGGTGGAGGCTGCTGGACAGGGGTATGTGAGGAGCAATAGCTTTTAGAAAACCTTGACAAATAACATTTTTAATAAAGACAAACTAATAGCAGCTTTGTTAAATGAAAAGGTGAAAAGCACACTTTTAACATACCAGTTAGTTATCAATTGTTTATAGCTTAATTGTCCTTTTACATTTGTTGAGGACTTACAGACATTATCTTTTTTATTTCCACCATTAACTTGCTAGGGTATTTAAGTCCCTTGCTTTGTTAGCAAAGCATTTTCAAGGCTTGCATTATGTTTTGCAGACTTGATGCATCAGCACAATGGCAAGAATTAAATCATTCTGGAAGTCATTTTTTTTTTTTCTGTTTCTTTCATACCAGCTGGGTCAAATAATAACTAGATTTAAGCTCTATTATAGTTACATTTTTGCTAATATTATTGTTCCTACGTACTATTCATTTGATTTGAGTTAGGTTTAGCACTGCAGTTAGACTTTTTATATTTTACCCTCTGTTGTAAGCACTTTTTAATTTTTTGATTTTTTGTTGTTGTTGTTCACACACTTATATTTGTAGGTAATTGGGGGATTTTATGATTTACCATTCAAACAGGACACTTTGGGGAGGAAGAGAAGGCAGTATTCATTTGGATCTGGTGAGAAGTATAATTTTAGACTGTCCTGGGGAAACTTACACCATGGTACGTCCGAACTTTAAGCAATACTCAAAATATTTCACCCTCACTTTATATAGAATTTAAATAATCTTTGACAAAGGTATGGTTATACTATCACATAATTGAATGATCTCAAATTCCTATTGATTAAAGCAGATTTTATTTTTAATTCTATAAAGGATACTCAAGTCAGGAAGGATTTATGTAGTTGAGTATAATTATTTTGGTCTATAATCTGGATGTAATGCCAGAGACAGAATTTCCTAGAAACTAGAGGACCAGTTCTTCAATTAGCTCTTATTCCTGATGGGGAAAGCTGAGATGATATAAGATGCATGCTGATCTATGGATGTGGAAGTGGTGACAGATTTATGACAGTGGTTAAACGTGAGGAGAAGAATTAATCTGGAGAGGAAGAAATTTGGAGAATTTCTTATATGATTACAAAGTAAATAGTATTTTGCCAATTATGCAAGTAAGTGGCCCAAATGCTTCACACTCATAGGAGAATCAAAGACTCGGCAGGAAACCAGACAACATACCATGTCCCTCAACTTTGGCCAGTGTTCTTATATGTAAGTCTGGTATTAAACTCAAAAGCATCCACCATCAATGTGACAAGAAGGGCTGGACACAGGGCCAGTTTCATGAGAGTGCAATCTGAATGGTTGCACAGAACACAGCTTTCCAAAAGGCACCATGCTTGGTTTAATGCTATGATGCTGCCATATTGAATTATTTTTGCTTTTGAGGGAATTAAATGAGAACAGCTTTCTTTTACCAAAATGGTACTGAGCTTTTCTCCATCACTGGCATGTGTTATGGCTGGGGCTTCCTTTAATTTTTATGCTAAAGAGCAATAGGTTTACTTTAGCTAACTAGATGCAATGACCGCAGTAGCCAAGAGCAGTAATAGTATCACCATTATCATCCCACATGATGTTGAATTTCTGTCTACCATATTCAGATTCCTGGCTTAAGTGCAAAGTTGCTCAGCTGTGTTCTTCACCAGGTTGACAAGTTCATCGATTGTCTCATGTTCATCCAGCTCATATCAAATCCCCTGCCCCATTTGTTTTTGCTGATTTATGGTTGTAAAGATTAATGGTATCAGGATTAGGGTGAGCAGAAGAGGAGAGCTGGAGAGTGTGGTGCCTGGTTAGGGGATGGCAAGGAGCTTGGTGTGGCTTCAGTGTCAGGGCTGGCAGAATAACATGGAAGGAGGCCATCTTGCATTCTTAGCAATGCTATCTTGAACTTTTGCTGTGTAATTGAAGTCTGATGGGACAATGGGTCATGCTTGTTGTAATTCTATTCACATATAGTGTCAGCAACACCTCCTGAGAGCAGACTTCCAATGGACACATAGTGTGTGGTAGTTCAAACAAATTTCAGAGGAAGTGTGAGGTGAGCAAGCTATGTCAATTATTGAGTAAATGAGACACTGAGAGACGCTAGAGACTACACTTCACTTGAACCAAAAACTTCTTCAAACACGGAAAGAAATCAATGGTAAGCTATGAAACAATCAAAAGACCTTATTATGTTTCTTTTTAGCAATATAACTTCCTTCTATTAGCTAACATCTTCAGTTGAAAATGAACTGAAGAAGAAAGATGGGTCTACTCATAGTTTTTTTTTTTTTTTACTTTTAGTCATTCCTTTTCTTCAGTAGCACGATATAGAGAGTGTATGTAGAATATGCATGTATCAACAAGTGAGATATAAACATTTCAGTTAATTTTGTGCAGTGTTTCCATCCTTCTGGTAAGAACAAAATAAATATGCATATACTGGCTAAAAAATACGAATTGTGTAATTTCAGTGATTCTGCTTATGAGTTAAATGCTCTATTTGCATTTAAAACTGGCATTTCACTCTATAAAGATGAACAGTAAAATTCACGAAAATTTTAAATTTAAATTTTTCTTCTCTTAGGACACTAAATTAAAAAAAATGACAAGTCAAGAGAGAGATGGTTGGAAAAAAAAATATGCTTTACATTTTAGTACTTGAACGGTATTGTTTCTTGCTTTTTGAACAAAGGTCTCCACATTTGCATTTGCACTGAGTCCAACAAATTTTGTAGCGAGTCTGCCTAGATAATACATATATCATTAATAGCCACTGTAGACTAATATCAGGTTTTTATTGTAAATTCAGGAATATGTCAGTTCCTCAGAGCCAACACAAGGCCCTGGGGAGGGAAGGGATTCACACTATGGGCTGAAATTTCATTTCCTTCTAACTAGGTGTGTGTTTGACTGGATCTCAAGGTAGCTTTAATTAATGTTGTGGAGAAATATTTGTTCCACTTACCTGTGGTTTCATGTACTTTTCCCAGTAGCCTTTAAGCAACTTCAATGCTAAAATGATGGTTCTCTCACCTTAACGTGTACATCAGACCAGGTCACTGCTCCAGACATATATGCCCTGTGTTCTCCATCCTTTGTGATGTGTACTCCTTCCCAGCATTTTCTCAATAGTGCTCTTGTCTTTGCTTCTGAAAAACTGGAGTGCCCAGGAACATACCTCTCCTCCATGGACAGAACTTGACCAGTGACTGGTGTGTGTGTGTGGGGGGGGGACACTATTTGCACTCTCACTCCTTTGCACCTGATGGAGATGACTCTAGCTATGGTCCATACTGCCTTCAGGGGTTCTGTGGAATTGAGCTAAATGTGCTCTCTTTGTGATGTTGTTTGATCTGACATGCTTCCTTAGCTGTTTTTTTGTGGGGGTTTTTGTTGTTGTTGTTTTTTTACCTGACTCACTTTCTCATTACTCTATTGGTTGTTTCTAAAGAAACATCCTACTAAATTTCTTGTGCACAAATTCTTGTCTCAGGGTCTGCTCAAGATGAAACTCAATGTTATACTGTCAAAGAAATGAAAATGTTTGTCAATTAATAATAGAGTGTGTATAGATAAATAGAATTCTCTATGTATTTAAATATTCTATCACTATAAGTTTCCATAGAGCATCCATGAATGTAATTGGAATCTAAGAATTTGAGTGGCTCATTTGGTGTTAGGATTCATTGTAAATGCACTGGCTGTATTAAAAAAAAAAATAGGTTGCATTTTTAGCAATCCCACATACTATATACATAACCTTACTTTTTATGTTATGAGTGAGTATGAATAAGTTTTTGTATAATTCTGAAGAATATGTAGGCCTTTATTGATTCAAAGGCTTCATTTACTTAGTCACTTTTAACCATAAGTCGAATAATTTAATATTTGTCTTCCATTTTAACAGTTTCTTCCTTCAAAAATGTTCACTTTACATAATACGAGTATATACTATACTATCTTTGAAGAGATGAAACAGGTATCAAGATTAGCAACTTTGTGAACACCTTGTGACAGGAAATGTTTGGTCATAAAGAAGGGAATAAAATGAGAATAATCAATTCCAATTATTTTTTAAAAATTCAATAGAATTACTTGACTCTGGAGATTTATTCAATATTTTTAAGTGGCTCAATTTTGAGAAGCACTTAGCAACTTGATATCAGTCAAATAATCAAAATGTTTCTCAGAAATTCAGATTATGAACACTTAAGTGATGTATTCAGATTTAAGTTTATTTTGTTGTCATCATATGTCATTTGAGAACATTAAAAGTGAGATGTGTTGCCAACCTAACAGAGCATATGCCTTTTTCTTATTTTTCTCCTATCAAACAATGGTCACTTTTCAGTATTTTTTATGACTGTACATCCATATTTGTAAGAGCAGGGGAAGAGAAGAATTGAAAGGGCACATGCAGGGAAATATAGTTTTTTAAGTCACCAAGAATCTCTAGTTTTATATGTGAGAGTCTCCATATTTTTCTAAGTGAAAAGAGATGAAAACATGCAGGTAGTCACTTGAAGACTTTTCATAAAGCATTTTCAGAATAAAATATTTTGAAATATTATAATCATTATGTCAGTACACCTATTCTGATCTCTCTCTCTCTCTCTCTCTCTCTCTCTCTCTCTCTCTCTCTCTCCCCCCTCTATCTATCTATATATCTATATATATATATATAATTTATAGTAAAAATTTACTATATATATATATATATATATATATATATATATATATTAAAACCTTGGATTGTGAGTAACGTGGTTTGCAAGTATTCCACAAGATGAGTAAATATTTCTAATACATTTTAACTTGGTAAACAACAGATATCTTGCAATACCAGCAGTTTCCTTCTGGAAGGAATTATGTTTGCAAACCAAGGTATTACTATATATATATATATATATATATATATATATATATATATATATATTAGCATCATGAGGTCATAGCTCATTCATCTGTTTTTCTCTATTGGAATTTTAGAGTTTAGTCCTATATCAACAAAATTGGTTTAATTAATGAGTTAAGAACCTATTTCAGATCCGAAATGTCTTGTTTAGCTTTTGAAACCATTCCAGTGATACACGGGACAATAATAGGTAACATTTTCACTTATTATCTTATTTGACAAATTTTAATAAACATCCAATATGTTCTAGTAACTGCTCTAATGCACAAAGAATAAATTTCTGATTAATGAGAAGAGAAGGGGTTTCAAAAACAGTATGATTATTGTGGAGCCATACAAGTTTCTGTAATACACCAAGTTGTATTTGTAATCCATAAGAACTAATTAAATTGTATTCCCTTGCTCCAAGAGTTCCCAGTATTTAATAGGCATTTAAACTAGTAGCAATCTTTAAAAGATAAATTGCAAAACATATATCAATTAATATAATGCAGTACTCATTTAGGACTAGAAGGTGAAAAAGATTGCCAGGAGATAAGTAGGATTAAAAGGGAGGCAGTGACAAGGCTGGAGGTATCACACTTCATGACTTCAAAATATACTACAAAGTGAAAATGATCAAAACAACATAATACTGGCAGAAAAACAGACACACAGACCAATTGAGAACCCAGAAATAAACCCACATATGTGTATACATGGACAAATCATTTTCAGCAAAGGAACCAAAAGCATACAATGGAAAAAAAGAAAGTTTCTTCAGTAAATGGTGTGGGAAAATTGGAAAGCCATGTGCACAAGAATGAAATTAGACTGCTATCTGGCACTATTCACCAAAATTAACTCAAAATGGATTTAAAAAAAAAAACAAAACAAAACATAAATATAAGACCTAAAACAATAAATTGCATAGAAGAAAGCATAGGTACTAAACTTATGGACAACTTTGGTTTTAGAGAGGATTTTTATGAATTTGACCTCAAAGGCAAAGGAAGTCAAAGCTAAAATAAAGAAATGGGATTATATCAAACTATAAAGCTCTGCATAGCAAAAGAAACCATCAATAAAACAAAGAGGCAATCAACCAAATGGAAGAAGATATTTTCAAACAACAAACTTCTAACTATATGAGGAACTCATACAATTCAACAACAACAACAAAGAAAACCAACCAAAAATCCAAATAAAAAATGGACAGAGGACCTGAACAGACACTTCACCCAAGAAGACATACAAACAGCCAACAGATATATGAAAAGATGCTCAGCTTCAGTAGCTATTAAAGAAATGCAAATCAAAACCACAATGAGCTACCACCTCACACCTGTTAGAATCAAATTATTGATAAGACAAGTAATAACTAGTGTTTGAGAGGCTGTGGAGAAAAAGAACCCTCATATACTGCTGATGGGAATTTAAACTGATACAACCACTATGGGAAACATTATGGAGGTTACGCAAAAAATTAAGAATAGAATTACCAGCAATCCTTCTGGGTACCTATCCCAAAACTTTGAAAAATTTTATCCATAATGATATATGTACCCCTATGTTCATTGCAGCATTACTCACAGTGTCCAAGACATGGAAACAACTGAAGTGTCCTTCGATAGATGGACAAAGAAGATGTGGTACATATATACAATGGAATATTATTCATCCATAAGGAAAAATGAAATACTGCCATCTGCAGCAACATGGATGGGTCTTGAGATTATCATGCTAAGCAAAATAAGTCAGACAGAAAAAGGTGAGAACCATAGGACTTCACTGATATGTGGGATATATACCTGAAAGCAACAAATAGACAAGAGAAACAACCCAAAACTCACAGACACAGACAACACTTTAGTGGTTGCCAGAGGGTAAAGGGGTAGTGGGATACATAGAAGAGGGTAAAGAAGGTCAAATATATAGTGATGAAAGAAGATTTGACATTGGGTGGTGAACACACAATGTGATATATAGATGATATAGTATAGAATTGTACATTTGAAACTTATATAATTTTATCAACCAATGTCACCTCAATAAATTTATTTATTTTTTTTTAAAGGGAAGTAGTAAGTACCACAGGCAAACTTTTAGTCAATTTGCCATTTGGCTTGTGAATAGCCCTTCTTTTTTCAAAGTGATAAAGTATGTGTTTTTCTCTGTGTGTATAGAGTGAGGCAACTTCGTCTATTCAAATCTAACTTAATATATACTATAGATGTAAATTTTGTTGGTATCAGTTCTCTTTATTTGGTCATTTATTGGTATACAAATTATAAATTAGGAATATTAAATAATAATCTTAATATTAAATAACAAAATACATATATTATCATTTCCATATAGATCTTAATGCTTTTACCAATCTGTGAAGCATATTCTATAGTTCTTCCAGCAATATGGTTAATAAACAAGGAAAACCATATGAAAAGATGACCTTTACGAGGTTTCAACAGCTTTAATTCAATGGCAGTACAATTTATTTAACCTTTTAGAAAGTACTCATTTTTGGCACTGACTTGACTTTACTTTTCAGTTATACAATCAGTATGTTAGAAAGTGTACATTATATGTACACATAAGTGTGTCTGTAGTGCGTGTCTTTAATTTTTTTATTCAAGATTCTTGAATTAATTACAGTTCATGTCCATAGCATTCATTTAAATTTCATATATACATTTATATCATATGCCTAATTATGAGATTACTGTTATGCATGCATTTATACACAAAAGATATTCATGTTACATATATATATAATATGCATTTTTCTTATGGTAGTTTACAAATGTACAATAAGAAAAATATATAAGTATAAATATGTAAAATATATATTGTATGTAAATATATTACAATAATAAAATATATAATATATTAAATGCCAGTAATATCTATTTGCATATTGAAAAAAATATTTATTTTCTCCCTCAGACTTTGAACTGCTCAAGGTCAAGGACCATGACATTTTTATGTTTGTTTCTACAAGCTAGCAAATTACCAGACTTAAATTAGGAACTCAATAAATGCTCATAGATTGAATAAAATTTGAAAGAGTTTACATCAATCACCTTATGTATTCTTATATAAAAAGTGAGGAGAGCAGAGATGTGAAGTGGCTTAGATGAGAATGACAAAAGTTGACAAAAATCCACACTAAAATATTTGAGGGACACATTTGTAGCATCACCCACTTATAATTATACACATTATCATCTCAATAAAGATTTAACCAGTATTACTGAAGTAATTGTTTAAGCAATTTCTAGTATTTTCAATGTAGATTATTAAGCAATATTAAAATGAAATTTTTCTGTTCACATTTCATCTTCATTCAGCCCTCATTTATTCAATCATAAATTTGTACGTTAGACAATTACTGGTTGAGAGCCTCATATGTATCCAGAAACATATGCTAAGTGTTGTGCTTGCAATGACAGAGAAAAAATACAGACTCTTTCTTACAGTCTAGTGGAGACACATGCACACATATGTACACACACACAAAGAAAGGGACATTCACATTAAACAAAACATGTAATACATGCCTAAATATACTTAGGGATGTATACATAAATTAATTTAGGAGAAACACACTGTGGAACTCAAGAAAGGCCACTTTGAAGAAGTGATATTTAAGCTAAGAATCAGAAAATGAGTAAAACTCAGCCAGACACAGATCTAGCAGGTGGGGAGAGAGCTAGTCCACTCGTCATCTCAAAGAGTAAAATGATAATATAAGTTTCAAGTGTTGGAAACCGTTTCAGGCAACTATACCAATCTCTTTCCAAATGAATGAAGACATTAAAAGAAAATAGTGCTCATAAATGCTGTCAGAATAATATTAGACACCTTAGCTTTATGTCAAGTATAAATCAATAATTTCAAAAATCTCCAAGGCAACGCAAATCCATCAGAAATAATAGTTCCAGTGAATGTCTGGCAGGCAGCCATTTTATTTTGTAGTTCCAAAGAGGCAACTGCAAGTGTGTAAGAGACGTCTGCCTTAGCACTGACAAAATGAGACCGATAAAAGTTGTGCATCTTCATGCTCTATTTCAGATGACTGAATTCCTCTGGCTTTAAGCTCTTAGTAGGTTGAACCAGATGTGCCACTGCTCTCACTGCCTGCTGTTTCGGGCAGACATTTTATTGCTGCTGCAGATGTTCAGTTTTGCTGGCGGAGCCCATGATTGGCATCATGCATCTCAAAACTCTGAATTATTTCCTGCTAATGACTGTGAGTGATTTGTGCATTTGAATCTCAGGCACCTAATTCATTGGCTTAAATAGTGTCTAAACTTTATCCATGAACAAATGGCAGCATGAGGAGATGCAAAAGACAGATTATGCAAATGAATAGTGAGAAATAAATATCGGTCCACCATCATAAAATGTTAGTGGCAGAAAATTCAGAGACGGTCTAATGTAAGTATTCTTATGTAAATATCAAGAAGAGTCTCATATCAGATTAGCCAAGATGTTATGTAGTAGAGACAAGACTAAAGCAAGGTTTCCTAAGTGCTCAGTTTTGGGGAATTTACACTACATTGCAAAAATTGTCTGACTCAGAGGTTCACAAACTCTGTGGCCTGTGGACCAAACCCACTCTTCTGCCTCTGTTCCTTTATACAGTTTTATTGGAGCTTAATCTTGCCTATTTTTGCCCTTTTTTTTAAACCTATTTTCTACCATCCCTTTTTTTTTTTAACCTATTTTCTACAATCCCTTGAGAAGGTGGGACAAAGACTGTATGTCCTGCAAAACCTAATATTTACAAGTAGTTCTTTACAGAAAAATTTGGCCGACCCTGATTTAATTCATAATTTTTGTGTGTGTGTGAACAATTATACCAGATTTCAGCTTTCCAACGATAGTTTGAAATATGTTGTGGTCAGAGTAATTATTTTCTATTTTGGTGATTATCATAAAATCACCAACTGTTATGGTCGGAAAGGGTGATATAGGACATTTAGCCCAAATCCCACTCAATCAAAAATGTTTCTGATTCCATTCCTGGCAGATGCTCATTTAGGCTTTGCTTGAATGACTCTACTAAAGGAACTTGGAGTACCTCCTGGAGCAATGTATTGCATGGATGGGCAACACTATTATTTGGAATTAACTTCCATGTTTTGAATCAGAACTGATAATTGTAAACTTTATTGGTTGTAGTCCATTTTGCACAGGTATCAGAGAACAAATACACAGGCTCTACAGCCAGTCTTTCCAGTGATTTAACATTTTTACATGGCAAATTAGATTAATTCTATGTCCTGGGAAAATATTTCATTCATTCCCACTGTCAGACAACTCGGCTTCCTGGCCATGTTCCCTGGATCTATCTTAATTTGTGAAATTAGTACTTGAAATGTAGCACCCAGCATTGAAAAAATTCCAGACCTTACAATGTATACTCTTTCAATTATACTGGATGAATTACTTCATATCTTAACATTATGGTGATAACAATACGTCTCACACGATAGTATGTAAAAATAAAGTAAGTTAACATATCTTGTGTTCTCAGTACACTGACATAAATGTAGTAGGCATTCAACCACTGTTAGTTTTTTCTGTAGCCTTTCCCCTTCTATTTAGGAATTGGTTTGCATATGAAAAAATAATTAGCGCATTAGCCTTGTTCATATTCTAAGACAGATTAGTACCTAACAAAATAATTACAATGCAGCAAAATAAACTATTAAAAGGTAACACAGAGGAAATAAGTTTTAAATGTATGAAGATGAGTTTTATGGAAACGTTTAATTTTAATAATCTATGCTCTCTTTGTTAAGTTTCCAAATTAGGTAGCTTAAAAAATGTATTTTGCAAAATATTTCAGAGGGAAAAAAAATCAAGTTTTTATGTCTTGTTCAATAAATATTGTGTTGCCTCTGGAGTCTAATGAAAACTGTATATTATAATCATTTGTTTGATGACAACGTAAGCACAGCTGAAGACATGGAATGGCTTTTTGATGTGGCTTCCAGCAGTTTGTGAACTCATTCTTGCAATAATTAAATACCTTTTAAAGTGATAATAGCTTTTTCAGATTATAGTTATTTTTTAGACAAGTGAGTTATTTGCTTAGTATACAGCACCTTCAAAAAGCTAATGAATTTTTCAATTATATTAAACATATTCTAAGAGTTATGTCCTGCAGTGAAAAAGATGGCCCAGTGGCAAATCACTTTCTTATTATTCAACAATTACCATTTTCTCAGTTCAGTTTATTTATTTATTTACATTTTTAACATTTTGGATAATTAAACAAATATACTAAGAAGTACATTTGTACGTTATAGCTAATGTATTTACAAAGACACAATCCTATGTGGTTTACTAAGTGCTTTTATTTGTACATGTTTTGCTCAGGGAATGTGAGAAAGTACTTAGGAGGTCAGCAGACAAGAAAATTACCATAGCAGGGGAAATGATCAATTTCATTTAAAAATAGTGATTTTGTGTATTCCCTAATAACCTTACCAAGTCACTGAATATTTTTTATTTGTCTTTACAATTTTTGACAGTTTTCACTGTGGCATAGAAACTTCTTCAAAGTAAATAGTAATAATGGCTGTATGTAGAAAAAAAGATACAAAACACCATAAGTTATTATTTTGTCATAAAGAAGAGAGTATTTATCCAGTCCAAAAAAACACAAAAAAACATAAGTCTGTAATTGTCTTTTATTGTAAAATAAAATCTATGAGTTTTATTGCAAAAATCCTACCCATATTTCAGTAATTATATCAAGTTATTGATTATTCTAACGATGAGATTAAACTGAAAATGTTGGAGGAATTATAGATTTTATTAAGGTTATGTCAAGCAGGACATCATAAGAGTAAAACTATGGATGTCCTCCTTTGGCCTCAAAAGTCTACATTCTGATGTGTACTTATTTATATAGAGACATTTTTCGCTTTGTTTTCACTTTAGTATTTTTCAAAATGCTTCCACTTTTATTTTCCTCTAATTGTCATAAAAATTGAAGCATTATTAGCAAAAATCTAATTTGTCACAGTTTTCTCTGCCTCTAATATATAGCCATTTGTCCATAAAGTCTTTTCCTGCCTATCCATTTTAAACTGACATCTTGTAACATCTAACTAGACAAGTCAGCTTCAACTGAATCACCTACTTTCGTATTATATGTCCAGCATTAATAAATCAGATGAATAATCCAAGAGAATTGAGCCTATATGTCAACATATCATACTCACTGTGAAGTTGATACATATTATTGTTTCTCCTCTGGAAAAAAAGAGGGGGATATATACATTTTCTTTTTATTTCTGGAGATTTCCTATCCTCTTAGGTAGCCTGTCCATGCTTAGAGTTGATATTCAATAGATTTAACAATCTTCATGGCATGGAAATTGACCAGTCATATTGAATGTGATTTTGTCATCAACCAATCAAATTGGATGCTGACAAAAACAACTTTTAGAACCAAATTGGCTAAATAAGAGCACTGTCCCTGTGTCCAGGAATCCTACTTTAGAGTCCTAATTTAGGACAAAGATGGAAGTCATGCAGTCTAATATTACATAACATCCTTTAATTAAAGACAGAAAACAGGCAGCAGTAGCAATATTTCCAAATGCTGGAAGTAAGAAAATGGTAATCCACATCTCACGCTTTATGCAGAGAACCAACATTCCTACTGAACAAACAGATTTGTTCACAACAACAAAAAGAGATTTAATGAATATGGGATGGACATACACAATCAGAATATACACTGGCTGTATTCTGAAGCCAGATCTTAAATCCCCTCCATGTGGCCAAGGATCATCCTTTGATGGCTGGATTATGGGACTGTCTGGGAGGTCTCATAGGAGTGCTGCAGGCCACTGAGATGGCTGATGTGAACCTTAGGGGTCCAAGAACCATGGCTATTTACAACTGACACAGACATATTTAAATTTAGAATGGCCATAACACTATCATTCTACCCTCAGCATGCACTAAAACACTTAATTCTCACAACTACACTGACAGCTAAATAATAGTAATAGCAACTTGCATATATAATATGGATCTTAGAGAAGTTAAGTGGCTTTACTATGGCCACACAATAGTGTCAGAGATAGAATTTAACTCCACTCCATTCAGATTTCAAAGTGACAGGGGAAATTGTTTTAAGTAATTTTCTAGGTTTTAAGAATCTATTTAGAGCTGGCCGAGTGGTGCATTGGTTAAGAGCTGGTTTGGGATGCCAGCAGCCCTGGTTTGGATCCCACGTATGAGGGCCAGTGACACTGCCCTCTACAGCTAACAACAGCTACACCTGGAGCTGGGCTGTGTGAGCCCCAGTGATGGTGTAGGCTGCAGCCCTTGCTGCAGTGGGTTGCCATAGGCTACAGTGAGTGGCTGGCAGCCAATGTGAACTGCCAATAGCCTCGTTGAGTGACCATCCAGAGGCTGACAACCGATCTGCCTTATCTGGGAAGAGTGCAATGACGATACCAACATGGGCCAGTGAAGCAACGTCCTCTGCAACTAGACTGAAGAACAAAAGGACAGCAACTTGTCTGTTCCCCTTCCCCGATTACCCAACGATGTTTCCCTCCTGCAATTCCCCAATAAAATCTTTTATTAAAAAAAAAAAAGAATCTATTTAATTTCTATTTTAATTCTCCATGGAGAATCAAAATTTATATGAGCTTAAAAGATTGGAAGAGTATTAACTTTTATATCAATAGTGCTTATCTTTGAATTATAGGATCAATGACACATTGTTTATTTTATATCATGTATTTTTTCAAGTATTGTAAATGGATGCTATTTTTACTAATCATGAATATAAAATGTATAAAATTTGGAGTTGCTTCAACAGGGAGACAAACTGAGAAAAATATTTATTATAGCTCCATTATTGAGGCCAATAACAATATTTATGATCAAATAAAAAAAGACATCTCTTCCTTCTTTCTGACTCAGGGTACTAAATCTTATCCATGCCCACATTAAAATAACTACAATTCTTGTTTCTATGAGGAAAACGTTGACCAATTTTGGAAGCAAGTGTTCCATTTATTTAGAAATATTGCATAATGGGTCTTTTGGGAGTGAATATATCAACAATATAATTTATTTATGTATGTATTTTAATTTTTTTTTTTGAGGGCAGTATCACTGGCCCCCATATGTGGGACCCAACCGGGGCCGCTGGCTTCCCAAGCCAGCGCTTAACCACTGCGCCACTCGACCAGCCCAACAATATAATTTAAACATATATATTTTAAGGCCATTTCTTTTGTCTTGAACTCCATGGATTGGTCCTGAGCTAAGCCTCTGGTCAAAATCAACTGACCGTTTGTATGTGGATCTATTACTTGACTCTCAAGTCTGTTCCAGTGATATATATGAGCTACTTTATACCAATGCCATGATATTTGTTTTCTGTGGAATTATAGTAGTCCTTGAAATCAGGTAGTGCAAGTTTTTCAACTTTGTCCATCTTAGTCAAACTTATTGAACTATTCAGATTTTTTATAATTCATATAGAGTTTAAAATCAGCTTGTGATTTTTCTATGAAAGTCCTACTAAGATTTTGATGCTGTCACATTGAATCTATTAAAAAACTTTTTCTAAGAATCAAAACTTCAACAATATTAATGATATTTTAACAATATTAAAACAATATGATTCAGATATCCCTTGAATTCTAGCAGGAAAGATTAGTAGTTTTTGCTCTACAGTCTTGGATGTGTTTTGATAAATTTATCTCTAGGTATTTCATGTTTTTGATGCTATTTTTAATGGCTTTTTTTTTCATTTTTAATTTCTAACTCTGTGTTGATAGTATATAGATGTAATTGATATTATATATTCACCTTACCTATAGCCTGAAACTTGCAAAAATTGTTTAACAGTTTTAGAAGCTTGTTATAGATTCCTAAGACCTTCTTGTCTAGACACGGGTTTTTTCATATTGACAGTTGTTATTTTGAGTGAGATAAATCTTTGTTGGGTGGAACTGTCCTATGCTATGTAGAATGTTCAGCAGCACTGTGGCCTGTACCTAGTAGAAGCCAGGAAGCATCGCCTAGTTGTAACAAAAAAACTCAACTAAAAATGCTCCAGATATTGCCAAAGATTCTGGGTATAGGGGAAGGGAAGGAATTACCACTAATGTAGACCATCACATTTCTGCAAATAAATCATCTGTAAAAACACCATAAGAGTATACTTTACTGCCATGCCTGCTATAAACCCAAACAATAGATTGTTATTACTATTATAACCAAGACACTATTAATTATAAATTTTGTTTTAGACAGTTATTTAGGGGAAAAAAGAAGGAAAGATTCATGATCTATTTACCCACCTTATGCCACTTCTGGGAATTTTTAATACCTTTATGTAGATCCAAATTTCCATTTAGTATCACATTCCTTCTGTCTGAAGAACCTGTCAGAAGACAGATTATTTTGATTCCTACCCAGTATTACAACTCTTCCTAATTGATTTAGTTAGGACTTTGATATAATATGGTAGTACTTTGAACAATGAGACAATTTTAGGTAACATTTATCTATAGCACAGTTTTGACTACTACTATAATAATAAGTGCTACCTAATATATGTACATTAAGAGAATACTGTGTTTTTTCTAAAAGGAGTTAGGCACTCAGATTTTATGTGCATTAGAAGAAATAATGACTATGATAGAGGTGACATTGTTTGTTTTACTTTTAGTAATCAATTTCACTAAGTAAAAAGAAGGGAGCATCATTTCTAAAACCATCCAACCTTACTGAATATGGTGACTATAGATGACCAGCCAAGCCAACAGGCACAATCAAATTAGAGCAGTAGTTTCAAAGAAGCCTTTTAAATTTCTGTACTCGCTGTAGAGTGGGTTTCTTCATTCTAACTCTCTTCTACTGAGAAAAAATTGGCACTGGAACATTAAAATCAGTCTGGTTCTCTGGAATCTCAGGAAGAAAAAAAAAAGAGAATTTTAAGCAGTATGCTAGCATTGAATAATATGTTGAGAGACTTAAATTTGTGCCACTTCCACATTCGATTTGCCTCTCATTAGTACTAATATATAGTATTTTCTGGGTTTTATAAGAAATATTAGCTATATATGAAACCATTCACTTCTTCCTGGAATATAATGCACTGTTTCCTTTTTATGTCCTGGTTTTCTGACCTAATATCCAGCTTAGGATACACGTTAAATAGACTCTATTTTCAGTCTGCTAGATTTCTGGGGCACATAAAGATCAAATTTTGCAAGCAAAGGTTTAGGCGCATGTTTCAATAATTCTTGCAGAAGTGATAAGTTATCTGCTATGGCGAACTTGTGGGTTCTCCAATCAGATGTGGCCCTCAAGGAACAATAGCCTTTTGGTGCAGATGTGGGAGGCCTCTGAGGAAATGGTGCATTGACTCTTTCAGTTGATTTGGTAGCAGAGTATTTCAAAGTCAGGGGAGAGAGGAGAAAGTGAAGAAAATATTACTCTTCTACTTGCATATGCTATATGTAAAATATGTCAAGAATATTTATGTAATAATTTTTGTTGACCATTCAAAAAGTAGTATCATTGAGGATTATTTTTAAATTGATCACTTAAAAATGTGAAAATAAAATATTGCAAATGTGAACACATTGTTAAGTCCCACAGAATTTTCAGTTTATTCTGGGATGACTTACATTACTTTGTGCATCCTGCCAGAGAAGAGCACTCCCATGGGCCTCGTACTGAGGATCATGAACAAACAGTGGAAGAAGTCCCCACTGAAAATATGAAACATGACAATGGTTTCCCTTAGCTCCATGACTTCCAAATAGACAATAGATATGTGCGATTTTAGATAGAAAGAAGAAACTGATTGATGTGAAACTGATATTGATGTTAAAGTAGCCCTCAGTTCTGTAGACATGAAGCAGATCCTTCATCATCTTATCCTTTCCATTTTCTCATACCTCACGTTGCATCTTGTCTTTTGGTGCCTTCTTTTCCTATACAGTGCATCAAGTAAATAAAAAAAAATCATTAAAAAGTAGCATTAACTCCAAAATATGGTTCACAGAGGGCCTTCTATTTTATCCCTCTCAACTCTCCATTGGAAAAATATATGTATGTCTTATCGTTGTTGAAGTTTCATGACTATCTTATGGGGAGAGAGAGTTACTAGTTTTTGTATCAGTAGATTAAAATATGAGACATATAATTGTTCCTGCATTCATCTTTTGACTGAATCTAAGTTTACATTGCCATAAGTTCTAAGAATTCCCTCGACTTCCATGGAAGAAACTAGTTTCCCTTTGATATGACAGTCTGCCTGTATTTGGCCACATTTAAAGCAAAGCTACCATATATCCTTGAAATTTTCTTCCCATAAATAATTGGGAATTCCAATGCCATGTTTGCTCTGCAATGACTTTGATGCCTATATATTTCACTGTGCTCACTTCTAGACATTGAGTCATTGTCAAATACCTCTACAATTATTTTAAAAATATAAAATAACCTTATAAAAGAGAGTAATCAGCATTTTGTTATTCTCATAATCAGGCTTCTTATACAGTAGTTTGGATAATGTTCCAAAAAAATCTAGTATCTATGAAATGGAGAAGCAGTTTACAAGGTAAGTAAGTGAGATAAGCCAGTAGGTGAGTAAAATAAGAAAATTATTTAAGAAAACTTAAAATAAAAGAGCAAAATGTATTCCTATAAGTATGTCAACAGGCACATTTATTTGTTTTTTTTAACATTAAGGAAACAAAACTATTTTTCTCCTCTATAATACTAATATCAGACTCAGAGAAACACAAAAGATTGTTTGATAGAATATCATCTGAGCGAATTGGTTTGGGGGTGTGGAAGGAGGGCAGGGAGTGCTTACAAACCAAGTATTTTACACTGTAGCAACATGTGATTCACATGCAAAGACACAAATCCAGAAATTATCCAGGATAGGCATGGTTTACCTGTCCTAAATATTTTAATTAAGAATAATTTGAAATGTACACATCCAAAGTACATTTATAGTAAAAAGTGTGCCTTCATATTTAGAGAACAATACAGAAATATGTACACCATGCCCTGCATACCTGTAACGGGGACTTTGCTCGGTGTTTGTGTTGGGTAATAAGAAGAGGCGAGATCAGACAGTTCCCACGGAGACAACCTGCTCTATTAAAAGGCAGATCATCTGGGCGCTCAGCCAGGCTGAAAGGATGAGGTTATTATTATTATCACTATTATTACGTTTTCCTCACTAAAGTTAGATCCTATAATAAGGACACTGCATGATGAGGACATAGTTGGTACCTTGATTTTGTAATTTGAAAAGTATGTCATATGTTTTAGCTCAAATTGAAATTGAGCCTTTCTGAGTACTCCCCTCATTATACATGGAATGTGTTCTTAATTATAAAAACTATGTAAAATAGTACTTTTAAAAGTATAAGTAGGCTATTATATAGTTTCAACAGCTAAAAGTATGATTGCTTAAAAAATCAAGCTAAACCCCATTAACTAGGGAAGCAAATAATTACAGTGTTTAAAAAATAGGTTGACATGGCAGTTAAACAACAGGAGTGAACCTTCTTTATCTTCTCCTATGAGAATCTTTAAATGTAATGAATTAACGTAAAAAAACTAAGTAACTTTTTGCATTGCATCTGTAAGTGATCATGAATGTGTAATTGGGCTTCTTACTCCATTCAAGTTTTGACAGTAATATGATTTGGCAAGCAGGCAAGGATTATTTTTCTTTGCCCAGAGGCTATTGTCTTTAAATACATGTTATTTCCAAAGGCTTCACAGATATATTTTAATTTAAAATTTCATTAAGTCTGTA
Source organism: Aselliscus stoliczkanus (assembly GCA_033961575.1). NCBI lineage: Eukaryota > Metazoa > Chordata > Mammalia > Chiroptera > Hipposideridae > Aselliscus > Aselliscus stoliczkanus. Next base: position 52,706,667 of record CM066735.1, read on the forward strand.
ACTTAAAACCTAGTGTCAGGGCCGTCCGAGTGGCACATTGGTTAAGAGTTGGTTTTCGTATGCCAGCGGCCCCGATTCGGATCCCACATATGAGGACCAGTGACACTACCCTCTCCAGCTAACGAAACCTCCACCTGGAGGTGGGCTGTGAGCCCAGCAACGGTGTAGGCTGCAGCCCCTGCTGCAGTGGGCTGCCATAGGCTATAGTGAGTGGCTGGCAGCCAGCGTGAGCTGCCAAGAGCCGCAGTGAGCGACCATCCAGAGGCTGGCGACCGATCTGCCTCATCCGGGAAGAGCGCAATGAGGACACCAACATGGGCCAGTGAAGCAACGTCCTCCGCAACTAGACTGAAGAACAGCAACTTGTCTGTTCCCCTTCCCCGATTCCCCAACGCTGTTCCCCTCCCCCAATTCTCCAATAAAATCTTTAAAAAAAAGAACTAGTGTCAGATAAACACTAAAATTCTCTGTATATGCTCTTCACTCAAGTCAATGGCTGAGGTCAATGAAAGTCACAAAGGATTCATATAAAAGTAGAATGGAGCAGATTCTCAGTGCAACTATGTCCAATTATCAGGTTATGTGTATGAGATCATGATTAGTTTATCAATCATGGAAGTTCCCATTCTTCTTCCTTTAGGGCCGTGATTGCAGATTATGCATTTAGTGTTAAATATAAAACCACAATCCTTCACACAATTAAAAATGTTACCTCATAGTTTCAATTTTCTGATAAATGTTAAAAATAAATTCTAGGACCGGCCGAGTGGCATGTTGGTTAAGAGCTGGCTTGGGACACCAGGTCTGAGCAGCAGAGCTGCTGGTTCGGTTCCCACATGAGAGCCAGTGACACTGCCCTCTACATCTAAGATGGTGAACAACAGCTCCACCTGGAGCTGGGCTGCTGTGAGTCGCCGGCGATGGTATAGGCTGCAGCCCCTGCTGCAGTGGGCTGCCATGAGCTACTGTGAGTTGCCGGCATCCAGCGTGAGCTGCCAAGAGCCACTGTGAGCGGCCGTCCCGGGACCGGCGATGGATCTGCCTCATCTGGGAACAGCACAATGATAATACCAACATGGGCCAGTGAAGCAACATTCTCCACAACTAGACTGAAGAACAAAAAAGGACAGCAACTTGTCTGTTCCCCTTCCCCGATTCCCCAATAAAAAAATCTTTAAAAATAATTAAAAAATAAAAATAAATAAAAATAAAATAAAATTAAATAAATTCTAGAGTCTGCCTTAAGAATGCCTGAGATATCATACACATTTCCAGAAGGGCCTCATTTTACTGTCCCTAATGGAGAATGAAATAGGTCAGTATTCTATAATGAAAAATCTCTCATAACAGACTTTTCAGGAAAGATGTGTGGCACACACCAACAATCTACACATTCTTATAACTGTTCTAATGCACTAACTCTTGTTGGTCAAGATCTTGATTATGTTTTTCGAATTACAAATATCTTAGGAGTCTACTTACATTTTCCACGACAACCTGAAAACACCATTTCAACTAATGGTTGATGAATGCTTTCAGGCAAGCAAAATTTCTTTCCTAAAATTGAATTGTCACAATAAGGAAATCTCATCCTCAGTGCTGATCCATGGAACTCAGGTTCCATTGCTTCTGTGTGTGTGCTGGTTGCATTCTGAGACTTTACACATAGGAACGGACTTTAAGAAGACACTTAGCTATGAGCCAGTGTCTGGTATCTTCACAGGTTATAGGACAATCATTATTGCTAATTCAGATCGGCCTCTTAAAGCCTTTCTTTAGCCTTGAAAGGCATACTGCTCTCAGTTTTCCAGAGTATTTTCATTTTTCTTATTACACAAAAGTAAGTAATGGATGAGTAACCTAGTTCCTTCTAGGAGCCTACTTCCGGAGTTCACCTTGTAATTCATGAATGGTTGTGAAATAAATGTAGCAACGGTTTATAGAGTTGAAATCATGATTATTTCAATTGAAATTTAAAAAGAACAGATTTTTAATTAAAACAAAGAAGAATAGATTAGAATACAAAACTAAATATTAGAAGGCATCACCCGCAGTAAGTATAGTTTTCTGAATTCTAGGTAATAATATAAAATATATCCTTAATGTAGCCAGTGGAAAAATGGACTAGAGAGCACAGCCACCAATCTGGAAGATGTACTGAAGCAGTTCACTGTGCTGAAAAGTACTGATCACATGGTATGTGTCTTTTTCTGACTGACTTATTTCACTTAACATGATGTTCTCTAGGTCCATCCATATCATTTCAAATGATACCATATGATCTCACTTATATGTGGAATCTAAAGAACTGAATAAGCAGGCAATGTAAACAGAAATAGTCTTAGAGACACAAAGAAAAAAACTGATGATTGCTAGATGGGACGGGGATGGGCATGAGGGAGAAGGGGAAGGGACGAGGCAACATAAACTGATAACTACAATACTACTGCAGAGACAGAAGAAAAAGTTTAGGGAATATAATTAATAAGGTTGCAAATATTTTTCTTAGGGGGTCAGATGGACTCATGTCTTGTCAGGGAGACCACTGCATGGACGGTGTAGTGGCCTTACCACTGCACTGTACATCTGAAGCTGCCACTGAATAATATTGTATGTCAACTATAATTTAACACATAGATAGTCATGGGATGTGGAATATAGTGTGGGGACGGAGTCAATGGAATTGTAATAGATATGTATGATATTGGGGGTGGCAGGGCAAGGGAGGGGAAGGGGGTAGTCACTTTGTAAGGGGTGAAAAAGATAACTATTGCATTGGGGTTTTTTTTACATCTGTAACTAATAATAATAATAATAATAATGAAGTTAAAAAAAAAAGTACTGCTCACCATTAATCAAGGGTACACACACACACATGGGTAAACACAAAAAGATACAGAAATACTTTCAACTTAAATATTCTATTGAAGGAATGAAATGAACTTTTACTGATTGTCTAATGTGCTGGGGAATGTGCTAGATGCTTTAATATATTTATCTAAGATATATTATTCTTCCAGTATTTGAAAATGAGGCAGAGACATTCAGATAGCTTAGGCAAGTCATAGGCTTCCTAGTTTTCCAAGTCTGGACTTAAAACCAGTGGCCCCACTGCTCTTACAACATTGGTATGACATCTAAAGCATTTCTTTCTCTGCCAAGAGCTTTATCTTCTTTTTGGTCCCAAGCCCATGAGTAGTGTCTGATCACAGCCGAGGCAGTGGGTGGCCCTTCAGCTCAGTCATGTGATGTCTTCCCATTCCCAGCAGATGCTTCTGTTTTAATGAAATCAAGTTTATACTTATAGTCTTTTATTTCTGAGAATTCAGACATGATTTTCAGTGTTCATAATTAACAATATAATCATTTGGTAAATCTAACTTAATACCATCAAACTGTGAAGTAAATATTTTAAAGTACTTAGAAAATTGCCTTGACACCTAATAGGTTAACAATAAAACTTTATCTTCTATGTGTGACAAATACAGGTAAAAAAAGTATGTTTCTGCCTTTTAACTACAATCAATCACAGGTTAGAGAGCTTATTATTTCTTTCAAAATTTGATAATAATATGATCTGCAGAGCAGACAAATAGTTTTTCATTTGTTTGTTTTGGTTTGGTTTTTTTTACCCTAAGTATTGTCTTTGCATATTTCTCATTTTATAATGGCTTATCACGCATATTTCAAATTGCAGTTTTAGTTAGGCTTAAATTAAGGAAGGAAAAATTGTGCATGAAGCCGAATTCCAAAGACAAGATTCACATTAAACTCAGAATTCCCTTTCTTTTATTGTTATTTGAAGAAATGTTTACATCATGTCTTATCAACAGGGGAACTCATATATCTATTCCAGGAGGACATTGTCCCCTCAGGCAAATCAAAAGCCATCTGCATCCAGGAGGCATCCCAGGGTGGCCTCAAGCTGCCGGACATGATAATTGTAGTTATGATCCGTTTCAATCATGTATAAAATCTTTTACTGTTTTCCCAAATCCTTCAAGATAAATACATTTCAGTAACCACCAAAGCCCGCCTTTCTCACTTCTACCTAGCTGTCTACCTTCATCAATGACCTATGTTTACATGATAGTGGGCTTAAAACTGTTTCCTAATCTCATATTTCTTCTTGTCTCCACCACACCCTGCCTTCTCTCCATTCCTGTTCATGCGAATATACACACACACACGGTAAACGATGCATCTACAATACTCTGTTATAGATTTCACTGTACTTGGCTATACTTAAAAATTGACAGGAGAAACAGTTTAGGATTAAAGAAGCATTTGTGATATCAAGACATTAATAATAGGCTAGTTCATTTACCAATTCTTTAAAAGTATGATCTAGGCTTTGAATGCACACAGATGATGAGAAACAGTCCCTGTCCTGCAGGGGCCTCCAGTGTAGGCGAAGATTTAGGCAAAGATATACGGTGTGATGGTGTGATGGGATGGATACTAAGGGCTCTAGGGCTAAGAAGGGCTACTCATCAATATTAGTGTCAAAAAAGAAGTCCTTAATGGTTCTGAAAGAAGTGATAACTGGAATGAATGGTGGAGGATGAGAAACAGTTTCACACGTACATGCGCGTGCGTGTGTGTGTATGCTGTTTTGGCACAAAGATGATTTTAAGTCTCAAATATTCATAGTCTTTTTTTCTCCAGTCTGTGGATCTTTTGACAATGCAATTCTCACAGAAATATATGAGTAGTTAGCAATTCATTAATTTTGTTAAAATTAGCTCCACGTGCTAATTTTATGTCATATTTTTATGTCCTTTATAGGCACACTTCCTGTGTTTGCTATGTTTCCTTATTGCAACCATGTGCCCCTCTCAACACTAAGTACCTTAAGCACATGAGAATTCCTGAAAGACCCACATAATTTTACCTTTTACCTATACATAGTTTCAAATTACAATTACTGACTGTCCCACATGAACAGGGTATTTAGTCCATTCAGAGTTCCCATATATGGGACTCCCTGGCTAACAAACTCCATTACTTGTATTTGCGTGCAGCTTTTTGAGACTCCTCAAGGAAATGACATCATTACAATGGATGTTGTAAAACTAGGTTAATAGTCTCCTAATCACACTACTCACCTCCATTGTCCCTTCTAGAACTTCATTCATTCATCATGATAAAGAAACTTTTTTTCGTGATCCAGGCCATTTGTATGCCATCTTCCCCCATTTCTAATTGCTGTCAGTGTTGAACTCCTAGTTATTACCCTGAGTTGAAACAAATATTTTGTATATGTGGTCTACAGTCTTCCTATTCATTTTATAGTTTGTCACCAGTGTGTGTGATATGCTTACCCCAAAAAACTGTGGCCTCGAAGTTGAATTTCTCTCCTCCATGCCACCTCATCCATCTTTTCCCATGGTGAGATTCTCAAAACAACTTCCTAATCACAGGAGGTTAACTATTGTTTGTATAAAAGAGGAAATAGAGGCCATCATGCAGGATGCTCTGTAACTTTCAACTGACAGATAATGAGATCTCTGTTGTATGTCTTTCCTCCCTCCTGTTAGAAAAGAGAAATTGTTGCTCCCCTAAGATGAAAATGAACTATGTACTGTCCTTACTCTACAACCAAAATTGAATACACACACACACACACACACACACACACACACACACACACACATACCTTTCTCTCCTTCATTTACTATACACCTAATTATTCTACTTCTATGTTTCTAATCATATCATGCCAACTAAACTATTATTTGGCCAATAACCTCTGTATCACTAAAGCCAAGATATGTTTACCATTCCTAAATTTAGTTTTACTCACAAGTGCATTTAAAACTATTGTCCACTATTATTTTTGGAAATACCATTTTGAATTTTGTGTTACCACGTTCTTCTGCTTTCTCTGCTACCTACTCAATCTATTTTTCATTCACTCCTTTCCCTGACTATTAAATAAATATAGGAGTAATTCAATGATTGGCTCTGGCTCTTTTCTCTTCTTGCCTCTGAACTCCCTAAAGGAAATATCAAATATGTTAGAACTTCATTACTTATCAATATCAAGTTGCATATATATATTCTCTAGTCTAGACTTGGTTCCTAAGATTTAGTTGTATAAATCTGTCTAATTAATCCTCTACTAGAGTATTTCAGAATCCTCTTATTTATCATTCTGTCCCAGCCAATATTGGCTCTCTTCCTGTTTTGTCTGTCACTGAATTTTCCTACCATATGTTACGCCATGTTTAGTTAAGCATTTAGGATGATCTTTACACCTATATATTTACCACTTTAAGCTTGTCATGCTCTGCCCCTTCCTCTAACTCACTTTATAATCTCCATTTTCCAGGAACAAAGCAATTCTGGACAATACATAAGTATTTATATTATTTATTTTTATGTTTGTTTCTCATTTGTCACATATGATGGGTTTGCCATAAAACCATATAAAAGATCTTGTAGCTGTCTGATCTTGGTCTCCTAATCCATAAAACAATAAGTCCTATTGAGTAAATATATATAGAAAAAACTTTTCCTATGCTCTCAAGAACCCCTCTCTACCTACAAACAAAGGAGGAAAGCCTTTTAACATTCCTGTGTAATACTTCATAACCTATTCCTACACATTTTTCATCCACATGAAAAAAATATTTAACTCTAAAACGATTGAATATCTTACATTTTGTAAAGATGTGTTTTTACTATTCACCAAAAGTCTATAAACTATTGTATCTCGGAAAAGTCATGACGTATTTTGTCTGTTTTTCAAAGCTCATTTATTTATATAAAGAACAAAGATCAATCAATGATTATTGCCCGTTTTGTTCCATAACCTTTTGCCATCTTTCAGTGAGCTTCATAATTCCTCGTTCACAGAAGGACCTGTCTTTATTGGTGAAAAACTGAACAAGGTGCTGATTTACAGCCTCATCTGAATTGAACATTAAACCACGCAAGGAGTTTTGAAGAAAGTGAAACAAGTGGAAGTCTGACTGCCCACAGTAAGGGGAGTATGGTGGGCATGGCAACACATCCCAAGCTCCAGTAATGCTTGACAGGTGATCAAACTTGTGTTTGGTCTTGTGTTGTCATGATGGAACACAACTCCTTTACAATTAACGAGCTCTTGATGTTTCTGGATGATGGATTCATTCAAACTGTCTAATTGCCAACAGTACACATTCAAATTGATTGTTTGGTTCCTTGGTAGGAGCTCGAAAAACACTTTAAAATCCTACCACACTGAGAGCATACCTTTCCTCCGATGAATGTCTGTTTTCAATGTCGTTTGAGGCAAATCATCACGTCGGGACCAAGACCGTTTGCACACCCCATTTTTATAAACAATCCATTTCTCATCACCAGTTATCAGTCACTTCAAAAAAGGATCATTTTCCTCACGTTTAATGAGCATATTGCAGATGTTTACATGCACCGTCAGATGAACTTCTTTGAGTTCATGCAGAACCTACATAGTGAGCTTGCTTACATATCCCAGCTTCTTCAGGTGGTCGTGAATGCTTGAATGATGGATGTTCAATGTTCCTGCAATCTCTCGTGTCATGTAATGTGGGTTTGACTTAATCAATGCCTTTATTTTGTCGTCATCAACCTCGATGGGCCTCCCTGACCGAGGAGCATCATTGAGATCAAAATCACCAGCATGGAATTTTGTGAACCACATTGGCACTGATGTTCTTGTAGAACATTGTCACCATAAACTTTATGCAACTTTTCACAAGCTTGATGAGTGTTCTTCCTTTTATGGAAGTAGAACAGTAAACTATGGCAAAAATGCACAGTTTGGTCCTCCATCTTCAAGTTGTTGTAAAATCTCTAAAACTCAACCAAATAACTCAATTTATCTTTTTTAGAATAAAGCTGGAACTGTCAGCTGTCAAATGACATAGCAATAACATAGATGCAAATGACTTTGATACTTCCAAAAATGAATTAGTGCCACCTGTTGCGAACATGCTTCATGACTTTTCTGAAGACCCAATATGTACATTAGAAAATAAAATGCTTCTTGTAACTTTTAAAACTAAAATATATTCTGTTTACATTTCCTTTGGACATATATCCAAAAGTGGAATTATTGGATCATATGGTAGTTCTATTTTTAATATTTTGAGGAATCTCCATACGATTTTCCATAGGCTGCACCAATTTACATTTCCACCAACAGTGTACAATGGTTACTTCTTCTCCACATTTTTATCAACACTTATTATCTCTTGTCTTTTTTGATAGCCATTCTAACAGGTGTGAGGTCACATCTTACTGGGGTTCTGATTAGCGTTTCTCTGATGATTAGTGATATTTGACATCTTTTCATGTACCTGTAGACGATTTGGATATCTCTTTGAAAAAAAAAATATTCATTTAGTTCTTCTGCCCATTTTTTAATTGTGTTTATTGTTGAGCTATATGAGTTCTTTACATATTGTGGCAATTAACCCCTTACCTATACATAGTTTACAACTTAAATTTATGCAATGTTATATGTCAAATGGATTTCAATTAAAAAATTGAAATATAATACACACACAAATCACAGCTATTATGTGCACAGTTCAATTGGCTTTAACAATTATAAAACCTATGTGAATTAAATTTTGATAGATATTTACTATAGTTTATTTTTACTATTTTTTATTTTAACATTTTTAAAGATTTTCATAAACAGGCTTATGTTATGCACAGACCAACTTATTTACAACCTCGTATGTACACTGTAGTTTATTACAATAGTACATACATGTTATTTCAAATTATTTTGCTTTAACAAATATATTTGAGTACTCATATGAAAAAGGTAAAAAGTATCATAACAAACGTACTGTGTGTTTGAACATGAGAATTCATTTGAACTCAAATGTTGCATGATATTTTTTAATAAAATTAAATGGGCCAGGTGTGAACTCTTATTCAACATGGAAAATGCAAACTAAATTGTTTCATTGTGGGCTTCACTCAGTTACTTAACAGGTGGAAAGTTAGTAATTTAATGTACTTTTCTACTTTTTTTCTACTTGTTTATTTTAATATTTTATTTTCATCTTTGTTTTGAATATTTCTAATCTTTCCAAAAATACCAATGTGTGATTAACATATTCTACAGCAAACATAATGTAAATACTTATGTAAAAATTTTGTGCAGTGTTAAATATAATATTTTAATATTAAATAAGTGTTAAGTAAATATTAAATTAAATTAATAGAAACTAAAATAATTTGGAGAAAGAAAAATCACTTATTAATAAGCCTAAATATTTTTTTTTTTTTAAAGATTTTATTGGGGAATTGGCGGAGGGAAACAGCATTGGGGAATCGGGGAAGGGGAACAGACAAGTTGCTGTCATTTTGTTCTTCAGTTTTAGTTGCGGAGGATGTTGCTTCACTGTTGGTATCGTCATTCCGCTCTTCCCGGATGAGGCAGATGGGTCGCTGGCCTCTGGATGTCACTCACCGCGGCTATTGGCAGCTCACGCTGGCTGCCAGCTGCTCACGCTGGCTGCGGGCCACTCACTGTAGCCTATGGCAGCCCACTGCAGCAGGGGCTGCAGCCCACACCATCACCGGGGCTCGCACCGCCCAGCTCCAGGTGGAGCTGTTGTTAGCTGTAGAGGGCAGTGTCACTGGCCCTCATGTGGGATCCGAACCGGGGCCGCTGGCATCCCAAAACCAGCTCTTAACCAATGCGCCACTCGGCCGGCCCAATAAGCCTAAATATTAATTTGAGTTGTTTTTCAAAATTTTCACATAAAGTATCATTTTAAAATCATCCCAAAATGTATTCGACCATTGATGTACGATGAAAAAGTACCCTGGAGACATCAATGTGTATAAATTTTAAGTTGCATAAAATTCTGTGTAGCTAGAACCAAGAAACAAGATATAACTAAGCTTTTATTTTGATAATGATAGTTTAATCATAATTGTTATTATGAACTGGGACATAGGCTTCACACTGTGTAGTTTAAGAAAATTATACTTTAATCTTGACATGTAGTCATTAGCAAAGCTCTACCAAAGAACATAGTAAGACTTGGATAAATTATATTTTATAAATATCATTTCAGTTTTCTTCATTCAGGAAATTTATTATTCATGGAACATGATTTGTAGCTTCTGTGGTATTTATAAAGCAGTTGGCATATATTTGAAGTAATTTGCCAAATTGCCAAATTTCTGACCTTATGAGGTTTGACAGTTAAGTTCACGAACTTGTTGCAATGATGTTGCTAACCTTTTTTGATATCAGAGGGATTATTCATTATCAATTTGTGCCAACTGGACAAACAGTTAACCAAGTTTACTCTTTGGAAGTGCTGAAAAGGCTGCATGAAAAAGTTAGACAACCTGAACTTTTCACCAACAATTCATGGCTCTTGCATCATGACAATGCACCAGCTCACACAGCACTGTCTGTGAGGGAGTTTTTAGCCAGTAAACAAATAACTGTATTAGAACACCTTCCCAATCACCTGATCTGGCCCCCAATGACTTCTTTCTTTACCAGAAGATAAAGGGAATATTGAAAGAAAGACATTTTTATGACATTCAGGACATCAAGGGTAATATGACAGCTCTGATGTCCATTCCACAAAAAGAGTTCCAAAATTGCTTTGAAGGTTGTACTAAGCGCCGGCATCGGTGCATAGCTTCTTTGTAAGGTGACCGTAGTGATATTCAGCAATGAGGTATGTAGCACTTTTTCTAGGATGAGTTCGTGATCTTAATTGGCAGACATTGCTAATTCTGACAAGCAAGACTTGTGGAAATAAAGATATATATATATATATATATATGTATATGCATGCTAATTGGAGATTAATTCATGTTAAGAAAGACATTTTAAAACAACTGAATACAATTGGAGGGAGACTAAGCCTATCAGTCATTCAAATAGTTATTTGAATATATTTAATTATTATTAATTTTTAAATGCTTATCTGCTAGCACCAAGAAGTTCTAATATACAGTGATGACAGTTAATCATAGAAGGTAAGATAAATAATACCAGGGATAGTTCCTTTTACCATTTGTATTAAATGTTTTCAAATCAACAAAGTCCTTCTCCAAGTTGCTTTCCACGTTGGGCTATTCAGGGCATGATCAATTGGCACTAAGCATCCATTTCAAATTCAGGATACTCAACATTCATTTACTGTAGACACTGGAGACTTATAGGTTCTGGATACAAATTAGGTTTTTCCAGTTATATGTATTTACAGAAGATCTGGATGTTGGCAGTGACACAGAGGCGTCCTCCTTTGGTTTTGCCTGTTTCCCTTTGGCACCAGATTCAGGAGCCATTTGGGGTTTCCTTCAGCAGAGTTTTGGTGTCCAGCCTTTGTTATTTCTGAGACCATTGAAAGTAGTTCAGGTAGCAGCTTGCAGATCTTCGGATCACAATTTGTGATGTACCCCTGAAGTCAGTAGTGCTAGGGATTGCTCCTGACCACCCCTCCTCCATGAGGCTGGCTCCCATGGACGGCCAGGGCTTCATGGGAAGAATTGTTGAGACCCCGCCATGAACCAATTTTCCAATGCTTCCAATGACTTTGTAAAAACCTAAATGCATTTATATTTCTAGAAGCCAGAGTAGTTTTGTTTCCTAAATATGAATCCTGATGATTCTGACATACGTATTAATTAAACTGGGAGACACTATACTGTAAGTAGGCTAGATCCATACACAGTGAGACTGTTGAATCAGTCAGTGAATAAAATGACTCAGATTTTCATAAACACATAGAGATGGTTGTGCTTTGCCTACCCCCTGTGCTTCTGTGTAGTCCTGCTTTGAATCACTGTGGCTTCATCATTATTCTATTCTGTAGTTAAATGCCCCAAGATTTGTATTACAAAGTAAAAAATCAATAATGAAACTACAGTTTGTAGATTTAATACTGAATGAAAGAGCTAAATCAATATAATAATCATGATGGCCAAATTATTATTTAATTTGATTGATTTCTTTAGGTGGTTTTTCATACAGTATAACTGTCACAGTTGAAACAACTGCAGAGTTGCATAATAAGTGATTAACATAGGGCAGATCATTTCAAACATCCAGATATATTGTTAGAGAAATCATCTTAGCTGATGGATAAAACTCACATTTACAGGAATGTGTCTTAGTCAAGTCTGGCTGCTGTAACAAAATACCATAGACTGGGTGGCATATAAGCAACAACGATTTATTTTTCACAATCCTGGAGGCTGGAAGTCCGTGATCAGAGTGCTACCATGGTTAGGTTCTGGGGAGTGCCCTCTTTTGGGGTGCAGACTGCTGACTTCCTGCATCCTTGCATGACTGAGTGCAGAGAGAGAAAGCAAGCTCTCTCTTGACCCTTTGAAGGGCACTAATGCCATATAAGAGCTCCACCCTCATGACCTTGTCTCACCTAATACCATGGCATTGTGGGGAAGGTGTTGACATATGAATTTGTCATATGCATTCAGCCCATAAGATAATGTGAACTTCCTCAGGGAGATTCTTTTTTTTTTTTTTTTTTGCTTCCTCTCACTTTTGTGTACTTAGAACCAAGTATAGCATGAAATAGGTACTCAGATATCAGTTGAGTGAAAGAATAAATAAATGACAACCTGGTGACATTCTCTTAGAGCACTGTTATCCTCTTAAACTGTCTTTAAGGATATTGCCAGCCCAGGGATAAATAGAGCAATCGTTGCTAAACAAGAATAGAGCATTCTATGCACCGCTTGATACCTGATGAAATCAGAATATATGGGCTTATATCTTAAAAAGCTGCATTTTAAAAATTACAGTCTGAATGTTTATCATTATAGTGAAACATACATGCTGGTCCTTCCATCACCATTCTCTTCTTCATTTTTAAAAAATAAAATTTCCAAACAATCTATGTTCTAGCCGTTCCAATGGTTTTATAAAAACCTGACTTCATTCATGTTTCAAATAGCTAGAGTGAGGAAGTTGACATTAATTTCTCTATTCATATCAACTCCAGGCTTAGCTTTAGCTTCTTTCTCCCATGAAACTTTTAACTTTCAAGCCATTGATGGGACACATACATCTTTGGTTCTCATCTTCCGAGACTTATGCCCACATATTCTCATTTTTCTCACCTGTACTTTCCTCCTCTATGTTTAAAAATGACCTGTTCTGCTTAGTCATGGACTGTAATGTTCATAAAAGCACCATAACTACTATCAGGTTCAGTGAAAAATATGTACTTTGAATCCATAGTAATTTTATGTATCTACTAAAAGCGTACCTATCTTGATTTAGGAATACATATTCTGACATAAAGATAAATCCTTATTTAGTACAGATTTCTATTATTCCCAGAAAGGTACAGCTTCCTATTCAGTTCCTACCGTTGATGTTTTCCAAATAAAATTTAAAAAGAAAAATAGCATAGCAATAATACCCATGTAATGTTACTGACTCACAATAAAATTTAACTTCTTTATTTCCCCGAATTAACCTCTATAAAACATTTCACATTTGGATAATAAGTCAGTTTCTTACTCTGAGTCCAGAAAATAATCCAAATGCCAGGATTCAAATTGCAGTCAGCTCCTTACTAACTCTGTCCCATCGTGATAGATAACTTGCATTAACTTGTATTCTTTCTTTTGTTTCCTCGTGATAAATGCAAGCAGGCCCACCTATAGGGGTGTATAGACTGTGTGAGATGATAAATCCGAGTTGGTTAGGAGTGTGCTGGACACATAGTAGGAGCTCTTATGTTAATAAGCACACTATCAACCAGTGTCATCTACACCACTTAGCCACAGAGGGAACTTCTAGTTATACAGTACTCATTTATCAGTCTTTAGCCCAAAACATCACATTGTTTGGTTTTTTCCTGCCTAAGTACTTAACCATTTTCAATGTCAAATTATATTCTCTGTTCTATATGCCGAAGAGTAAGATCGTAATATGTTTTTCTGAATTACTACAACTGATTTATTATATAATGGAATTTGCATTTAAAATTGTAAACATTTTAGGGGCCGGCCGAGTGGCGCGGTGGTTAAGCGCTGGCTTGGGACGCCAGCGGCCCCGGTTCGGGTCCCTCATATGAGGGCCAGTGACATTGCCCTCAAAATTAAAATAAAATAAAATAGTAAACATTTTAAATATAAAGTGCACTTAAAATCAAATTGGACATACATTTATAAGGATTTGCATCTCTAATTTGGAGTACAGGTTTCTATATGTAACCATACTTGTGGAGTGTGTTTTTAAAATATTCTATATGCTGTCTGACCTTGTGTGTGTGCCTGGTTCACGTATCAGTCTCTGAGAAAATGGTTTCTAGCACAGTTGTTGGTTTGTCCATTTTATTTGTGATTATGTTAGTATTTCCTTTTTGTTATACCTGCCTATTGAGATATTCATGTTGGTGGAAATTTAAGAATACAGTTTATCTCCAATACATATTTATCTTAAAGTTTACTCTGATATTATTAAGCCTATGCCAATTTTCTTTCTGTTAACATTTTCTAATTGAATTGTTTTATATTTAATTTCTGTTTTACTGTCATGTTTGTCTCATAAAAATAGTAAAAGATGTGAAAAATCATAATCTGAAATCCTTCTTTTAATAAGCTAGTTGAATCCATATTTATTCATGATGATTACTGATAATTTAGACATGTTGTTTTTGACAAATTTTGCATTTTGTATTTACCATGTCATTTTGTTTCTGTGTCTGTGTGAACGCTCTCATTTTCTTGTTTCCTGCTTCCTATTGTTTTGATAATTTTTTTGTTTGTTTGTTTTTTAATATGTCAGACAGTATTTCCTGTTTCCTACATTTTTTGAAGTTAAACACTTTAATATATATTTTAATATCTCTTTTTATATTTTAAATTGTGCATTTAATTAAAAATTGCATAAAGTCAACCAACATTTCTATCGTCCTACCAAACAGGACATGAGCACAGATACATTGGAATGTTAATCTAATTTATGATTCCCATATTCCCTTTCAATCTCTCATGTTATTTTTTCTAACATATTAGTTATAACTTTTATGATAATACTCTCTTAACTTACGTTTACTAGTGTTCCTTAAAAGAATAAAACGATACTTATTTTAGATTCATCCAAACATTTAGATTTATTCTCCATCTCAGTATTGTGTGTTGCATCCTAGTTTACCTGGGGTTAGATTTGTGTATGATGAAGTTTCTGCTTTATTACCTTTTTACATTTTTAGAAAAGATGTTGGGCAGGTGAAACTCAATGTTTGCTGAAAATATATATTTTCTTATTCTTCAATGATAATCTAGTTGCAGCATTGGTTTCATTTATATATTTCTTTGTTTTTGATCTTTTCAAGTTCTCTACAACATAATAAGTTATAGATGGCTTTATAATTTTTTTGTTGGTATGTATTATCTTGCTCAGAATTTCTTTGTTCCTCTCAACGTGTGAAGACCTACTTGCAACTGTCAATTCTATAGCCATTCTGGAGTCTATCTTCCAGGTCACCAATTTTCTCATATTTAATAAATCTAATTTTAATTTTGAAGAATAAGATGTCTCCACACTAAGGTTCTATTTTTTTTTAGTTTATTTGATAGATATTTTTTAAGTTTATTTGATAGATATTTAACCAGACTTGATATCTCAAGTTAGTTTTTTATGACTTTCCCTGTTTTCTATTTTCAACTTACTATGTTGTTGTTTTTTTGCTTTGTTTTTTGCGGGCAGTGTCACTGGCTCTCATATGTGGGACCTGAACTGGGGCCGCTGGCTTCCCAAGCCAGCGCTTAACCACCGCGCCACTCAGTGGGCCCTTGTTTTCTATTTTCATAATAATTCATGACTTCCTTTTCATTTTTAATGTTGTCTGTGTGTGCCATCTCTCTCTCTCTCATCCTCTTTTTAAATCAATATCATGAGTAACATCATTAGTGTTGACAAAAAAATCTTTTGATTTTGATAACACTTTATATTGCAATTTTTTATTTTGTGTATTTTATGGTTGTCTATATTTACTATATCCTCTCTTTCCCATAATGTATTAATTTAAATGTATCTCTTATGAATTCTCAGTGTTACTACTTTCTCATATATGGATTTAAGGAAATTAAGCTCCCTCTAAACTCACAAACTTTATATATAATATTTTGATATCAAATTCTACATATTTAATGTTGTTATGAATTTTTTGACTCTTGAATATTGAGATGTCTCTGTTTTATAACATTTTGAAGTGCTTAAAAATTTTTCTTTGTATTTCTATCTTAGACATCTACATTTTGACCAGATACTAGCTACTGATGCTGTGCAGTGTGTTGATATTTTATGGTCAGATATATGTTTTCATATGGCTCACCCGAGATGATCTAATAAAAATGCATAACCTGCATTATTCAGAGAAGTATTTTATATCAAATTAACTGTTTTGTTGCATCCTGCACGACTGGGCTAGGTGGTTGTGGAGAAGGGATAGTGAAAGGTTAAGGAAAAGAGAGAGAGAGACATAAAATAGGAGAGAAAACAGTTTGGGGCCAGGGGACCCCAGCCTCGTGGACTGGAGCCCCATCAGGCCTGACTGTTCCTTTTGTCATCTTACACATAAGCAAGGGTCGACATAGTGTCAATGTAGCTTCCGAGGTATGTGAGTCTCCCACCCAAAAACATAGCTCAAGGCCAAATCACCCACACCTGCAAGCTGCTATTACCTGTGGTCCCATAAGGTTATTGTCATACACCTCTTAAGAGACCTCCTCCAAGGCCTATTGATAGAATGCACAGAGAACAGATATTATCATATCAATAGGTCATTTCACAGGCAGGCTGCCAGACCCTGAAGCAAGGGGTTCACACCCTATTTCTTTCAACTCGTGATTCCTCCTGTTGTTACCCACTGGTACCCACTGGCACCCACAGGCACCCACGCGACCGTGTCTGGCTTGGGTTGTCCCTCTCATGGGATCTTACCCATCACTGACTAACTGGCCATCCTTTGGTGCCAAACGGATATATACAGTAAGCATAATATTGAAGTGATGATCTGTCCTTATGGAGAGATGCATAGAGGCAGACAGGCAGGCTATAATATGACACTGTTTAAAGTTTTCTATATGATTTTTTTGTTTTGTTTTGTTTCATTGGAAGATAATTTATCTATGAATTGATCAGAGATATGTTAAAACTCTGGAAATACATTTTCTCAGTTCTATTTTCTAAGTTCACAATATGCTTTATAGTTTGAATTATTAGGAAGCTAATGTATACTTTGTTATGCATTCTTGGTAAATTGAATCTATCAATATGTAATGACTTCGTCACTCAATCTTACATAGTAAATGCTTTAAAATTTTTTTTCATCAAAATATTACACAGGACAGACAGTCGCACAAATCTAGACATGCTCTAAAGGGAGCAGAGCCTTGTTATCGTATGGCAGTTTGAATGACCTGATGGGTAATAATGGAAGCTGGCAATGAGGACTCATGAGAGACTCTGACACCTGATGGCAGTGACACTGCAATAACCTGGCCTTGCTTTAGTTACAGGCAATAAAGTTTACCCTAAAGCTTTCTTAAGAATGTATGAGAGGTTTCTTTCGATGAATTTTCCTTTAAATTTTTCAAAAGAGCTGCCCAAGCAGTGCAATCCGGGCTAAACAGTGTTATCTCTGGCAGTATATACCTAGATGTGCGTGGATTGCTGTAACTGCTCATTTTATCCAAGTTCAACTCAATATAATACAAAACACCTGATGGCAGATGTGTTTTTAATATCCAAAAGAAAATGTACACAATTATACACACACATGTATTCCACCTTTTAAATCTTGTTAAAATGTAATAATACTGCATATACTTTAAAGTTTAAAAACTTGCCAATAATCACTATCAAAATAATTTATGTCCACCAAATCATACAGTTTGTAATAAAATAATCATTATTTGATAAATCAAAATGTAACATGTAAAAATAGAGATTAAGTTAATTATCCTCTCAGATACTAATTTTAAAGGAGCAAATCAATGCCTTCAACAAACAAACTAAACATGTATTTATTTACATAACACTACTTGTTATGTTCTTCTTAATGTGCAAATAAGATTTTATATGTCTTAGGAAACTCATGTTAATATTTATGTACATGTAGATCTAGAAAAGTTTCCCTTTTTCTTGGAATTTCTGCTAATGAAGAAATAATAATAATAGAGAAACAATTTAATTTATGTAATAAGAAATAATGATAAGAATTAGTTATTTTTATTTTTACATTTTTTTTCTATTCTAGAATAAATGCTCAGCTATAAGGTTTTGAAAAATTTTAAAATACAGGAAAATGCCCCCCCAGAGCTCTCATATCCACGTTATCACCAAACAAAAAATATATATAATTAGTGTCCAAGATGTATAATAAAATTACACATGTAAATGATCTATCGTACACTCTGGAAATTTTTTTGTTTTTGTTTTGTTTTGTTTTGTTTTGTTTTGAGGGCAGTGTCCCTGGCCCTCATATGTGGGACCGAACCGGGGCCGCTGGCTTCTCAAGCCAGCGCTTAACCACTGTGCCACTCGGCCGGCCCTACTATGGAAATTTTAAAGTTAAAAATTATGCACCTCCTAAATTGAGGTCAACTTATAACTGGCAACTGACTGTTCACACCCTGATTTTAAATATATGCATGCTCAACTCACAACAATTTCTGTCAAAATTTAAAATTAGAAGCAGTAACTAACACATCATGAATTCATAAAAGGATATGATGTTGGAAGGCTGAATTGTGACCTAAGAAAAGACAGTAAAGTGTTATATTTATTATAAGCACATTCACAGTTTTTTAATTGGGGAAAACGCCATTTTTAAGTTAATACAGTAATGGACACTCTATCACAGACACTTTGATACTGCACATTCATGGAAATGATGGAGTGTATTGATTTCTTCTTTCTCTCTCTCTTTCTCTCTCTCTCTCTCTCCTATCTGTCTACTTCTCCATCGCTTTCTATCTCTGTCTTTTCTTTGGAAACCAGACAAGAAAAGGATATAAAATTTGATACTTAAATACATTATTTCCTTTTTTTAATTGAACTATTGAAAAATAAAAAATACATTTATTAGGTGAGTAAGTATCGATTAAACTGCATTAAATACATCACATTGAAGACTGAAATTAATTTGGTCTTTCAATAATAAGACACTCTTGAAAATGATGTTGAAAAAATGCCATCTGAACAGTGTCATACTGGACAATGTAAAACAGCCAAGGGAGATTATTCATTTATTCAAGATTATTGTAATAAGGGAAGGAGGCCAGAACTCAGACTCAGCTCTGCTGACACAGAAGATGATAGGAATTGCTGAATCATATGATAGTTCTATATTTAATTTTTTTAGGCATCTTCTTACTGTTTTTTATAATGAGACTGGAGTGAGAGGGAAATCATAGGCTATCTGTATTTGCTAATTTGCTTTACCCAACAGAAAAGAAAAATTTTTCCTGTCTTCAGGATAGAAGGTATTAATAGTTTTACGACTTGGAGCAGGGTGCCTGCTGATGTTAGGCCTCTGTCCTCCTGCAGAAACTAGAAGGGGAGGGCCGGTTAAGCGCTGGTTTTGGGATGCCAGCGGCCCTGGTTCGGATCCCACATGAGGGCCAGTGACACTGCCCTCTACAGCTAACAACAGCTCCACCTGGAGCTGGGCTGTGCAAGCCCCGGTGATGGTGTGGGCTGCAGCCCCTGCTGCAGTGGGCTGCCATAGGCTACAGTGAGTGGCCCGCAGCCAGCGTGAGCGGCTGGCAGCCAGCGTGAGCTGCCAATAGCTGCAGTGAGCGACATCTAGAGGCCATCGACCGATCTGCCTCATCCGGGAAGAGCGCAATGACGATACCAACAGTGAAGCAACATCCTCCGCAACTAAACTGAAGAAGTTTAAAGCAACTTGTCCGTTCCCCTTCCCCGATTCCCCAACGCTGTTCCCCTCCGCCAATTCCCCAATAAAATCTTTAAAAAAAAAAAAAGAAACTAGAAGGGGAGCTATCTTTCTTGATGATAACATTTCAAAGGAATGGCTCCCAGATCCTTGAGAAAGATATTCTTAGGTTGTAAAGCTGGCATGAGGCTGAAAAAATTTGCATATCTTAGGAGCAGAGAGAGAAGTTATAATTACAAATTCTCTTATGTAAATGTTGTAAGAAAAGGGAGGCAAGGACCTAAAGAAAAGGCTTATTTAGTTCAATCAAGATGAGGGTACCATTAAGGCTTCTTGGTCATTTCGAAGTGTTTCAGTATTTTTTCAATGACATCTCTTTAATTAATTAAATCTATCTCAGTACATTTTAAGAAAGATTTAACTGTTTATAAGATTATCTTTTTTTTTTTTCAGTGTGAAAGAATAAATTTGGGCATTTTAGCATCTGCTTTAGAACCTATAGATGTAAATAGTTATGGTTAACTTCT
Source organism: Aselliscus stoliczkanus (assembly GCA_033961575.1). Lineage (NCBI taxonomy): Eukaryota > Metazoa > Chordata > Mammalia > Chiroptera > Hipposideridae > Aselliscus > Aselliscus stoliczkanus. The sequence goes on from CM066735.1 coordinate 52,727,098, forward strand.
TGTGAGAATCATTTAGCCCTGAATCAATTAAAAGGCACTTAGTATTAAACCAGAAAAAATAAAATAAAATAAAAATAGATTGACTTAAATATTCTCAATCCCTAATCCATTTATACATTATTGATCATTTTATTTCCATGTTCCAGCCGCACTTGTCTTTAGTTCCTCCAATGCACAGAACCACCTCACACCTCTGGACTTCTACACAGGGCTATCCCTAGGACATGCCTAGCTCAACAAAATATTTTTTATGGGACTTTTATCCTTATAAACAATTTGAGCCACCAGAAATTAGCCATTCAGAGCTAATCTGGCACTCATTATCATACCATCATCCCATGATAAATTCTGCCCAGGTCAACCAGGGAATTTACTTCCCAGGCTGCCTCCTTGCATCTGGACCAGCCATGGGCCACTGGACCAGCCTCATAGGTGGGAGATCCACAGTTCTTTAGGACATCTGGGTGACCCATGACCAAGAAAGTCTCCATGGGAAGAGACACAGAGCCTATATTGGTCCCTACCCAGGAGACCCTGCAGTCTTATGGGCCCCAAGAACTTACACAGTTTTTAGGAGAGCACTCTGAAGTTTAGGTAGTTAGGAAGTTGCTTTCTAAAGGGTGGTGCTGCCTCCATCTGCTATTTCCACTACACAAAGGGTATTTGCCCCTTTCACCTGGTCAGCTCCCATCAAACCTCACATTTCAGCTTACATTCCACAAGGAAATAGTTCTTCGATTCTGTTGACTAGAATCGATTCCCGTCCTTGCATCTATTATAAAATGGATCCCTTCTTCATATCATTAAGCATAATTAGATTTAAGTAACAATATGCAATTATTTGATGTCTGTCTTCCAATGCGTTGTAACCTTAATGAGGTAAATCTGTCCACTTACCCTCATCCCCATCACATTCTCCCTGACTTAGCTCAGAGCCTGTTACATGGTATATATGTAACACATATTCATTGATTTTTTTTCATACCTCTATAGTGAAAAATCCTATATACTTCCTGTATAAGACTGTCTCCTATCTGTGTTATTTCAAGTCAGATTGGATTGAAATATAAGAATTTTTTAATTGATTTAACTGAACTTGACTTTAAACTGCTATTTACTAATTCTTATACTGTTTTAGACTTTTAAGGCAATATGTAGGGGGGAAATTATAATTATTGCTACTATTAGCTATTATAGCTAATGATATCTATAAATTTCGTTTTGCTATACAAGGCATTTTTGCCAAATGGCTTATAGCAATTTGGGTAAATAGAATAATTATGTTGAAGATGAGGCTAACAAAGCTAACAAAGTATGTATGCCATGACTTTCCAAAGGTAACAAGGTTTGTAAATAGCAGAACCTGGCTTCTCCTACATGCTGTCTTCCTCCAGCGCTTGCATATTTATACTATCTTAGTACATCAGGCATATAGTCTCCTTTCTTTTAAGATCTTAAAATGGCATGGAGGTACTAAGCAGTTTCCACAGGTTACTTTATTCAACAAACATTTGTTTAATGCATATGGAGTAGAAGTTTCAGTACTGCAACAAATGGTACTAAGTACCCAGCAATTAGGAGATTGATTCAAACAGGAAAGATAAGCCAGTGAACAGACCATTATGAAACACTATAAAAACAAAGAGGGACATATTCTGGGAGCTCTATGAAAGTATAAAGAGAAGATATCTAATCTAGTCCTTTGAGGAATGGACGATATCACATAAGCTCTGTCTTGAATGATGAGCAAGATTTAGGCATGTGAAGAAATGGGCAAAGAGTATGCCAGGCAAAATGCACAAAGGGAAAAAAAAGATATGCATAAGTAAAAGAGGAATTGATATGCAAGTATGATTACATTACACTTTTCTCATAATAAGAACAATATACTGTTATGCGCATGAAAACTAATTAATGGAAGAGATGGATGTTAATTTGAACCTTACAGTTTAAGATAAATTTACTAGGTGGAGCAGTATGTACAGAGGATGACTATACAGAGCATATATAGAGTAGTATTGACTAGATAAGCAGCATGGATTTATTTAACTGACTTAGTTTATTTGAAGAAATCAGTACTTTAGAAATATTATTTACATTTACATTGTACTAAATAGTTTGGGTGAAGGAGGCTGTTTAATGATATTACAGAATTACTAGTTTATTGATCCTGAAAGCTGATGTAAGATTGGAATAAACAAATGAAATTTACTAAGACTCATCAATCCATACATTAATACATATTGAAACTATGTGGATTTAGAAATTTAGAGAGAATAGTTGCTATTAAATTCCCAAAACAATCAAATGATGTATGGTAGAAATATGTAAATTGTCTTTTTACAAAGTAATCAAGGTATAACTTCTGTTTATGTAATTGTTGACAATTCATGAAGAAACAAGTTATGTAATTTTTATATCCCAGGCAAGAATTTTTTTTTTTTTTTTTTTTTTTTTTTTACGGCAGTGTCACTGGCCCTCATATGTGGGACCCGAACCAGGGCCGCTGGCTTCCCAAGCCAGTGCTTAACCACCGCGCCACTCAGCCGGCCCTAAGAAAATTTTCTAATCTTGCATAAAGATTCAGGCAAAATGGAATATAGAAGTACACATTAGAATAAGTGTACTTTTCTAGGCTGATGAATGAAAAAGTTATGGAGTTCTTTAGAAGCTACCAAAAGACATTTTGCTTGGTTAGTCACTTTGGATCTAAAGTAGATGACTAGGGATTGGTGAACTAAGCTTTTAATATTTAAGGAAAAAGATGTTTGGAAAAATAGAATACTTTCTATACACATCAGGAGGAACCTTGCACTTCAATTAAGATTACATTGAGCATTTGCAAGGATTGAAAATGTGGGGAATTCATAATAAACTATGCACAAGGGAAATAATAGATGCATCTTTTGAATATACTAGCATATTTTTATTAGAGAACCTATTTATTATTCAACATATTTGGCCTTAGAAATACATGAATTCAGTCCACAACCCCTAAAAAGAAAATATTGTAGGTAAAACAGTAAGAAGTTTCTTGAAATAGTCCCAGCCTGAGAAGCGGTAGCTTCCCAATGAGAAAACTTGGTCAGGCACCTGGGGGCTCAGGAGAAACAAGAAATGGAGATATGAGGAATGGCTGGAGGGCACCAGCCTTACTCAGTTCTAGTTTCCCTTGTTTATACTGTGCAGTTTATGTTTTCTGTTCATCATTAATCACCCTTTATTAATAGGCAGGCCTTACAACATAAATTAATACTTTCATTTATCCACTACTGTTTTAGTAAAGTAGAAGTTGTTATACACCAAATAATGGACTTAAATAGCAGAACTACTCTTATGAAGGTATTTAGTGAGCAGGAGAAAAGAGGAATATACTCATATCCCAGGAATATTATTGTAAAAAGGAGCCTCTAATTTTTACTGAGTGCCCACTGGATGACTCATGGACAGGCCATTATTTTAGTGGTTTCAAATGTTAAACTAAAGAGAGAAATGCAGGTGTGTTTATTAAATGGGAGACAATGCACCATTTGTCATATTTCTGTTGGTTTCATCTAAATTCACGATGTAATGTTAAATATTATATTCTTAACAATAAAATAGACAAGCGAATCAGGAAATGCTTCCTTTTCATAAAACTGTACCAGTTTATGGAAACTATACTTGCAAAATTGTATTGAATTGACCATTTTTTCCTGCTCCTTTTCCAATATATAGTGCTAATAACCTTTTCCTAGTCTTTCAAATTATTGCTTAGTTTGAAATCATTTTAATTTCTGTTTGCCACTCTGAAATTGTAGTGAGTGAATTCTGAACTGTCATTCCTTCTGTGAACAAAATAGCTCATATCACCATTTTAATGCTGAGCTGGGTTCAGCCTCATGCTGGAATATATTTCAGTATAACTATTAAAAATGCCAATATCTCTTCTATAAATCTCATTATTTCAGTAGAGGGCACTTTATATTGAAACTCAATGAAATCCAAAAGACTAAAACTGACATAAAATTTAAAAGGAACTAAAAACATTAATGATTTGTCAAATTTTGTTCATTGACTTTCCAACTGTGAATTGAAATTCTTCTGCTACTTAATTTTAGCATTTCATTATTAGTAGTATGAAATTGCTATCTGCCAGCATCAGCATAGTGCTAAAATTGCCCTAATGAGTATAAATGAAACAATCTGTTTACTGTACTTGGTTTTATATTAAAATATTAAATCCTAGAATAAATCATTGCTTATTGGTTTAAAAGATATTGAAGATAGAATAACCTGATAAAAACAAGTAAAAATGAATATTACCTTAAAATGATTTTCCTGATTATCAAAAGTCATTTCCATATTCTTTTGGAGGTAAATAGTTGTTTCAGTTATAAAGTTATCAATTAATGATAAACTAACTAATGGCTCATTGTACCAAATGGTTATGTTCTGTATGTAGCCATTAATATACATTATGTGCATGCATCACCAACTTCTACAATAATACTTCAAACAGTATACAATATGTGAAGGTCAGTGTTATATAAAGTATAATGTTATGCCTTTAACTATCTAAAGCTAAAAACAAATCACAGAAAGTATTAATCCACTGAATCTACTGATTACTTTCTAATCCCAGGAGAAAGTTATCTGAATAATAGGGACTATCTGAAAATGTATCTAATCCTATGGCATTGTACGTCAAGGTTAATTTTTAGGAAAGAGATGGATTAGTGGTTTTGTGAAGTTCAGTATGTACAGAGTCCATGTTTCAAGTTTTCTCTCTCCCGTAAGGATATCTTATATAAAGTTGGTGATATGGGGAATACTATTTGCAAAAAGTCTGATGTGAGGCTGAAGACAGGAATTTTCCTGGAGATATACAGTGGGCTTCCAGGCAGGAAAAGCAGTGGACCTGGATCTCAAGCATGGTTCCCCTTGAAAAGCTGGATGGGTGTTGACTCATGATTTTGGTCGTATGGGCTATATTGAGTAACTTCTTTCTCAAAATGAGGAAAGGGGAATCCTGTTTGTCCAGGGAAATATCTGAATGTGTAATATGAAACTTACTATTGTAGTTGGTTGCCTTTCTAAGGATAAAGCATCTGTTGATGATGTAGCTGGCCCCATCCCTAGAGATACACGTTCCCTGAAATGTGCATTGTACTTGTCACGTTAACTGATGGTGGGTGGACTGTCTCCCGAAGACTGGGAGAGGAGCGGGCAGCAATGGCCATAAAGCAAGTTAATGTGCCATGAGATACACTGAAACTCTCATAATAAAGATTTAGGCAAACATCTATTGTTCAGGAGACTTCATTCCAGGTCTGCACACCAACTCCTCTGGAATTCATGAGACTGATTCTTTCTAAAGAGACAGTGCATTCCATTCAGACTCCTATATGAAATCTGCATTGCCTGTCATGATGATGACATAGTTCAGCCATGATTCAACAAGATTTTATGAGTTTCTTTGGAAACGTTCTCTATTTTTACTATATCATCATCTATGCACTGGTTATGATAGTGAGCATTTTAGCAAGCTCTACCAGGCAACTCTTAAGGGCAAATGAGATCCTGGTATTGTTTTTTATAATTACATTGGCGCATACAATGATCTCAAAATAAAATTTATTTTAAAAAAGCAAAAACAGAAAAACAGAAAAGAAAAACGAAAACAAAAATTCAATACTTCATGGTATTTTGACTTGCTAAATTAATTTCTCATTGTGACATTTTTCAGACCATCTTGGATTTGTTCATGTTGGTTGTCCTCAAATCTCAGCCAAGAACCTTATTTGGCCCTCAGCAACTAAGTTGGTGATAACTGATTTTTCTCATTCTCCTCTTAGAGAGGGGATAGTTCTGTTTATAGTCCGTCAACAGAGATTGCTTGTTTGAGATCACAGCTTTACCGGAGGTGGAACTTCTATGAGATTTTCCAACCAACCCCTGAGTTTTGTCTCCTATGCTTCATAGCTTGTGAGATTTAAACACCAAGTTTCAATTTCACTAATTTTGCAATTGGCCTTAGAGCAAAGAGAGTTGTTTATCTTTCTTAATTCTTGACTGCATCATTTTGTTTACTGTATTTTGTTTGAAAATTACCTAATGTTTTGCCAGTGTATCATTTAAAATACATTTCATTTAAAGTTTTTAGTTGTCACAGGGAGAGTCAGTCTATGTCTCCTGACTCTTATAATATTAGAACAGAAGGCCCTCCTTTCTTATTTTTATAAGATATTGCCAAATATAAAGCCTGAAGAACTTCTCATGACACAGAATAAGATTTAAGATCATAGGAGATTTCATGGTTTGTTCATTTTTCTTATAACTTACATAAGTGATCTCATGAGAGTGGAACAGTATTAACTTTATTTTATCATGCTCAGCTACTGACAGTTTAGCAAGTCCATGTGTTTATAGGTTAAGGAAGCATTGTAACTTGGAAAATGGCTGACAATTCTCCTTTACTTCTTAACTTGACTCTGTCCAAAGTTCTTTGGTATAAATGCATGTGAATGGCCTCATCATTTTTCTTTTGTTTCTCTATAGTCTGTTCAGGAGTTAGAATATGTGCCTAAGTATTTGCAGAATAAAACACTATGATTAAAAGAAAATCAAATAATTTATTTTAATAATGGAATAAATTCAATGAAGATCTTGTTAGAAGCCTTTTTTACCTATGACAAGGGTAAATAAAAAGGAGGCTTTTTGGAAGCGTAGTCTTTAAACTACTTGTGGTGTTTAACATGTGAATTTAGGCTTGGGGAAACTGGAGTCTGAGAACTAGGGTCAGTGGCTGCCTTACATTATCAGAATACTGAATGATTGACTCCCGCTTTCCTTTGAAAAGTTTTATAACATGTCCAACATTGAGCACCCACAAAGTTAAGAAGGCTTGACAATGACTTGAGAAATATTTCAGTTGATCACACAGTCTATGCTTCTTAACCCAATGCTTTCTCCACACATGCAGAAGATAGTATTAGCTCACCCCTTTTAAACACAGGAATTTATCAAAAAAGAATAGACTTAATTGACAGCCACATTTTTATGGTGGAAAATAACCTCTTCTGTAACCACAATCATAACTATAGAATGGAGGCAGGGAATCTGTATTAGCTATGAAAAACCATCAGTGGTCCTAAACCTTTGGAGAAGCACATGTAAGAAAGAGACTCCTTAGCCTAAATCCAGAGGTGGTAAATTACGATTATTCAAAGTATGTCCTACTAAAAACAAAGAAAACATAGATAAAATGTGATTTTGAAAATCCTTTTACATGAAAGAGAAAATAATTTGCAAGAAAAAAAAGTTTCAGATACAAATGATATCCCTTCTCTGTCTTTTTTCTTCCTTCTTTGCATATTTTTTTTTGTGGCAAAAAAAATGCCTTTTGCTTCATTAGGATGAGAACATAAAACTTCATTGATTTATAGGCACAGCTAAGGGCTGTTTGTGTTTAAAAAGACATTAATAAATTTCTTTTTTTTTTAGCTGAGCCATCCTGCCATGGCAGCTCAGCTAGGGCTGGGCATCGAACTGCTGTTGCTCAGAGCTCAGCTCGCACTCTTGAGCTAGCTCTTAACCAACTGAGCCACTCAACCAGCCCAATAACATTTTTAATATATCATTTTATCTTATATTTGTGACAAAATCTTTATAACCCATGGATACACTCAAAGGAATGTCTTGGATTCAAAGGTCTGTCTTAGAAAATTAGTGATTTTTAAAATAACTGTAGAAATAAACAGGAAGAGATAAATTAAAGATATTTTCTCATATTTAAATAATATTCACACATTGCCTTTCAACGTTTCATTACTTAATTTCAGTTTGTCATAATACACAAGAATTAGTTGTTTTCATTTTTCTACAAAACCAGACTTAATCACCATATGTGGAGCCAGTGGTATTAGCTCTGACTTAACTGTCAAGCTGTTTTGTTTTGAACAAGACAATTAACCTGATTTTCTTCAAAAGCACAGTGTTTAAGGTGGGGTGCTTTGGATCCAAACAGAAAGGACCTGGAATCTTTGATTCATGCCTTAGGAACTGAATTAGGTTCAACAAACAGTATAAACACTGATGCACTGTTGTTTTACCTTTAAAATGTGAACAATAATACCTCGTTAGTTTTGTTGTAAGGATTTCTTAAAATAATGCATGGATATTTAGTAAACACTGTAGGAATTCAGTAAATAATAGCTGAGATATATTATTTTAATATTTCAATTATTGATATCTATCTTACAGGGTTTTTGGAAAGGCAACTTAATTATATTATTTAAAGTATATCTCATGTTTCTTTAAAAAGAGTAATTTTCTTTTATTGTTCCTAATCTGCCTACATTTATTGGTAATAATATATCATCCTTTATAATTAGCAAACAAACAAACAAACAAAAAAACACCATGGGGTACATTAAGAAAAAATATTATTTAAATAAAGTATGCTTGATTTGTTTTAAGATTGAATTTTAAATTATTCCATGCATTAGGACCAATTTTATGTCAGTTTTATTGAGGTGCAGAAAGTGTAGGTAACTTGCCAGTATGTACACAATATGTGAAAGATGTGGGGTACAAAGTTGGAAAGATGGCTTCCAGAGTCTGCACTATTAAACCAAAATGTTACAGCTCTCTTGGCTTCCGAGCACCCAAATATAATGATATTTCTTATTGTCAGATCATAACGTTAGCATGATCATGTCAGTCTGGCTTAAAAAAGGCTTTTGCTAATTCATTTGCATATCCGTGGTTAGTCCAGAATTTTGTCAGTTCTCTTCATTATTATCGCACAAGTTCTCGTTGGTGAAAAACTAACTTTTAAATTATTTTAATATCATACATTTTTAAGTGGAATTTTCCAATTCTATAAAATAGAATGTATACTTATTATTAAAAGATATTTCTAGGTGAGATATCTAGAATCATATCATTGTTTTCTGGATCAGTTACAGAAAATAATCCATGTATTATTTATCCATCAAATGACTAAGTTGATTTTTTTAAAGGTCCCAAGGAAAATTGACTTTTTTTGTGATACTATTTTTGAGAACCATCGTATAATAAAACTGAACATTGCAAATTAATATGTATGTAGATCACACTTATGCTTCATTCACTGATATTGATATGATCAAGTTTTAGGCGTAATCTATTCAGCTGAAAATCATGAAAACATATTTTTTGAAGGTTTACTTGATCATTAGCTTCTTTGTTACTATTTACAATCATAATTTTACTGTTTGGTCATTATTTTGAATTTTTCAAACAATTAAAACTGGTATTATTTCTAGGGTTTTAAAAGCAGTTTAGTAATGCACAGTAGGATAAGGGCAATACCAGCCATAAAAAATCACAATAGTTCTTGCATGGAACGCAAAGGTGTTCGTTCTTTTATACCCGCAAAACATTTAACAAATCCTTACATTACTACTGGCTAATTGAAGATCCAGGAATAATAATGAAAAATGCAAGTTTTTAGGGAAATACAGGGGATTGTGGAAAAATATGTATTTTTTGTTTGTTTGTTTTAAACTTGTATTATTATTTCCAGGTATGCCAATAGCTAATTTGGTTGATATGAAATAACCAGTGAGGCTTATATTTTTTAACTGAGATAATTGCCATACAACTTATATTAATTTCAGGTGTACAATATCATGATTCAATATTTGTATATATTGTGAAATGATCATGTCTAGTTAACAGCCATCGCCAGACATAATTAGAGAATTTCTTTTCTTCTCATAAGAACTTTTAAGATCTACTCTCAGCAACTTTAAAATATACAATACAGTATTTTTAGCTATAGCCATTATACTATATATTACAGTCCCTTGATTTATTCACGTTATAGCTGGCAGTTTGTACCTTTTGACTCCCTTCTCTCATTTCACTCACTCCCCACACGCCCATCCCCATCTCTGGAAACTATCAATCTGTTCTCTATATTTATGGGTTTGGTTTTGTTTTTCACATATAAGTGGAATTTATACTCATATGGTATTTGTGGGTGATCTTTGCCTTTAAAGACAAGAGCTAATGATTTGTGTCATTCTAGACTAGTTCTGATTAGCTTGAAGTGTATCTCATATTTTTATGTCATAACTGGGGAAATTCGATATACATTCCAGAAAGAAAAAACAAGTGGAAAGTTTATTTGCTTGATTTTTGTTGTGGTAGCTTTTAAAAAATATGTCTCACTGATATATTAGTGTTCTTGTTCCCATTTATTCTCTAATTCATCCATTTTTTTTAGTATAGGCAATGAGATATTCCTTTGGAGGGCAGCATTATGATTTTTCAGTTAGATAGGCTTGCATTGGGTTTAAGCCAGGGGACTTGCTTTCTAACTTACTCAAAGGAGGAAATAAACAAAGATTTCCAGATGATAAGCCATCTTGAGAAAGAAAAATAAAAGTTTATGAAAGTCTGGGGGGAAGTATCTTTTTATTGACTGTACATACACAGGATTGATTATGGTGCTGTTTTTGAGTTTTGTTTTGTTTTGCTTTTTGGGGAAAGTGGTATTTTTTTTTTTTAATGTAAGTGAAAAGGATATCTAAATTGGGGATAGGACATTACTCCCAAATTCACAAAATCCATAAAATGAAAATTTTGAGGAATTATCTGATTTTTTTTTTATTATTTTGAATGAATGGTAATTAACACATTTAATTTTATGCTTAAACATGATAACCATTATCAATATAAAGTTAACGAATTTCATACTCATGCATTATGTTCAAATAGCACAAAATTACTGAGTTTGTTCTACAGCTATAAAGCAAATAGAGTTATTCTGGGATTAATTTTCTTGGGTGAAATAAATGTAGTAGCAAAGACATAAAAAATGCTTAATGACTACAGACAGACCATTTCGTTGAAGATACAAATGAGTTAACTGTAAAGTTCTCTCTGCTCTTTCAGTTGCTGGGTAGCTATTGAAGCCTCAGTTCATTTCCATCTGTGAACAAATATAATCTATTGATATATGCACACTCATGAGATAGAAAGCATCACAGATGGGAAAATCGAAACATTACAGACTTAAATCAGCTTTTTTTGAGTGAAATAGTAAGCAACAAACTAGCTGACATTCTACCAAAAAATAGCACTTAATAACTATTTTTTAAAAAGAAATAATTGAAGAAACTGCTTTATTCTCATTTTTAATTGAATAATGACTCTTGATAAGTATATTTTTAGTATTTTCATGTAAGAAACATTTTTAAAGTTTTGAAGTTCAGAACAGTCTAATGTCTCATTGTGGTTTGATTTCTCCCTGGTATTTTTTATCTGAATTTTACCTCACTTCATGGACTATAGATTAAATAATAGTGTTGTGTCAATATTAATTTCCTTATAATGTTCTGTGATTATTTATGAGAACATCTTCTCAGAATGCACACATTGATGTATTTAAGGGTCATATTAAAGCATAACACTATCTGCAAGTTGTGCTCAATGTTTAGGAATAATAATCTGTAATCTCTATATACATATATTATTACATGATTGCTATATTTATAGATAGATGATAGCTGATAGATAAGTGATTGAATAATAAAGCAAACGAGCTACAATAGAAACAATTTGTGAATCTGGTAAAGGATATAGGTAATATTTTTTAATATTGTTACAACTTTTGCGTAACTTCAATATTACATCTAGATAAAACACTATAAAAGAACAAAACAAAATAAAACTCTAAACCACCAAGAAGGGCGTTGCACTCATCGCAGGTTGCTTAGGTTTATAAACTCAAGCTCTCTCATCATTGCAGGATTCTGATGCTTTTACTTTGTTGCCTATTACTTGAATATTTATTTTGTCATAATCCCAAAATATAAAGTTAGATATTTTATTTATAATAGTGAGAATTGAAACAAATAAATTAAATATTGAACATGTAATTTAATAATCATAGTCTATTTAGCTATACTTCCTTTACATAGTAATGATTTCATAGTTTTATTTTATATTGGTGATTTTTTTATTGGTCTACTTATGAGCTAAAATACTAACATTTTTACAAGAAAATCACACATGATAGTATGAAGCAAAGCTATCTTAGAAAAGAATAAGATTTACAAGTCAGTGTAATATTGTTTTCATTTCTTACTGAGCACCAAGATATATAATTTATACATTATCATTTTTCTCACTATTTGAAATCCGATTTTAATTTTAAATAATCACATTATTACTTTTCCTGATTGATTTTTCCCTCATACAAGCAAAATTAACTAGGTTTGCCAAATACCATAGTATCTGGTAATGTTAAAGGAAAGAAAAGGAAACAACAAGCCTAGGGTGGGTCCCTCACCAGCCAAGACTTCACTGCAATTCAACCCCTTCCAGGGAGTGGAGTTCTCTGATCTACTTTAGTGAGGTTAACTGCCTTTCCCCAAGTATAGGCAACCTCATCAGAAATAAGCCTTTCTTTTGTTTTGCTAATAACTTTCTTTACCTTCCCAGTTTCCTATAAAACTCTTTCATTTTGTCCACCTCCTTGAAGCACCTTTTTTTTTTTCTGCCTGATTCGTGAATTGTTCCATAAAGCCAATTATATCTTTAAATTTATCTAGTGCAGTTTTGTTTTTTAACAGTACATAGAATTGTAAACGTTTTTTGTTGTTTCTTCTCTTTGTATTTTTTTAATGTAATTTCCAATATATTTTCTGTGAAAATAAAGCAAACCTCATTTAAAAGGGGGTCAGGTAGCCCTGATGGAGAGCTCTCACCCACTTGCCATTCATATCATGACTACCTAACCAACAGGAAGAAGGAAGAGACAAATTATTTTGACAAGGAAAGACGTTTTTCACATAGGAATTTCATCTCCCATTTTTGAGAAAAGGAAAGGAGATCCTCCCCTACCCCAGAGAGAATGCACTAAGCACCTCTTGAAGCAAATGAGACTTGGGTCACAACCTCAAACTCTTGTTCTGCTCCAATGAACTTTTTGTTCAAAACAACCCTCTACAATTTCCCCCTAAAACCTGATAAAAGTTAACCTTTCCTTTGTCGCGTCAAACTTGTCTGTGGTTCACCATAGCTCACTTGTCCCAAATTCCAATTGTCTGCTAGTTCCAAAAAACTCATTTTGCTGGTAAAATAACTGGCTATTTTATATTTGAGGTTGACATTCCTCATAGTGACTATGGCTGGCCCAGCTTATTTGGACAGGCTTATAAACTGCAAATTGCAGCACATCTGTTTTCAACAAATAAAAGCAGCCTGAACAAATTCTTTTTTCCCCTCCAATGAGATATTCAGAGTACTCCCAAAGAACAGGAGAAGCACTTTTCTTCAAGGAAGCTGCATTTAACATCATCTTTTAAAGACCAGAGGGACATTCTTTCCAATAATACAGGTAGATAATAAAATACGAATAGAAAAATCACTCCAGGCTATTACAAAATATACCAGCATGGAGTTATGTTATTTTTCCCATACCTTATAAAAAGTCAAAATCCCACTTGTTGCAGACTTAGTAAAAGTCAACGAAGCCTATTCAAGTTTATGTCCTCCTCTGCATTATCTCCCACAATTGTCACAAACTATAGTTTTCTAGACTCTTAATTTGAAGAACAGAACCCTCTAACATTTACTTTTAAGTTTAGAAATAAAATAAATCAATTGAGAATTTATATTCTAACAAAAAGATCTTATTTTAATTTAATTTTTTCTATATGTTATACAAAGTTATAAATTGTGTACAGAGAGAGATAATGAATACAGAGTGCCAAAACAGTATACACATTTTAAGAAAAGAAAACTGTATTAAAATTGTAATAATATATACCAATAACAAAAGATGAATACAAGTCATGTTTGACTTCCGCAATTACAAGAGGTGCTCAAAGTGGTTACCATCAGCGTCCAGACACTTCTATGGCAAACTACTGCTTGAGCAATGTTGACCAAACTGTCCACTTGTATACTTCTTTTTGGCACCCCCAATATAAAAACAATTCAAAAATATGTAAGAATATGCACATACATATATGAAGGCATATATGACATGAAATCATATTGATTGATAAAAATATTAATTTCTATAAACTAATTTATAAATTCAGTAATAACTTTAGAAAGGTAGAGCAGTTTTGAAAATAGGCTTAAATATATTGCTAATTACATTTCCCTGATGTGACCATTTGATGTTTATATATACATTTGATGTTATGATATATACTGCCATTGCTCATAGAGATTACATTTTTTTATTGATTCATATATTTTTTCTCATGTAGATTTCTCATTTTTCCTGTTGCATACACATTTTAATGAATTCCTGTAGGGTTAAGAAATGAAAATGTTTTAAACAAACAAGACATGAAAAAATGAAAGCTAAATCCATTTCTCTTTGATGGTTTTATGGGCTGTCTTCATAACTTCTAAGCAATCTGAATGCGTTCACTCTTTAAAGGCAAAATTTGCCAACTTTAAAATATATAATACAGTATTATTAACTATACTCATCATGCTATATATTATAATCCCATGATTTATTCATTTTATAGCTGGAAGAAATATATCTCAGATTAAACTCGATAACTAGAAGTTTTACCAAAATATTATTATAACTCACTGCCAACATTTGTATCATCTGCTGAAAAATTACATTTGATGCTAGTATTATATTTACAATATATAAATGACAATGGTCTTTTTATAAGATATACCAAAATAAAAATTAAATTAAATTACAAATATGTTAAGTTGATATATACATGCATTTTATTTATCCATCTATATATTTAATAGAAATGTAAAAATATATACCTACAAACATTAATACAATAATGAATTTTCTCTAAATTACCAAACATATTCATTTAAATTTAAACCAAACATATTCACTTAAAATAGCATATTTTTAATATATTATAGCACCTCATTTACTAAGAAGATTATGTGTGTGTATGTTAAGTATTTATTGTAGTGCTTAGTACAAATATAATGCTATCAAACTCAAATTATTACCTTTACAGCAACCTTATTGTTTAAATAGAAAGATGGAAAGATCTCTTAATAATTACAATAGTTAGGAACTAACTAGATGCTATTAACTCCTAGTAATACTGCTCACACTTTATTCAGTCTATACTCAAAGTGTATTTGCTCTGAATTTAGCCATCATGGATACAAATTTAGGCATAATTATTAAAAATGATCTACTTTCTCCTAAGAAAGAAAGTTGAATTAAGAGTATAGAATTCAGCAATTGCCTACAGGGAATTATATTAAGAACGCCAAGGGGTGATAGTTTCTTAGGGTGAAGGAGGTACCTCAGTAAAAATTTGATAAGTAATAAAAGTTCAAGCAGTAAGGCAACGTAAACTGTTTCAGAGTAGGGAAAATCTGTTTTTACATTATGTAGTGCGATGGTTCTTTCTGATGTAACTGATAGAAAAAGTAAAAAAAAAAAAAAAAAAAAAAAAAGCCATGTCGTGAACTAAGTCATGTAAAATGGTTCTCACAGTGTGGTCCCTGAACCAGCAGCAAAATGCCATGTGGTCCAGGATACTGTGACTAATTCAAATCCAGGCCCTGCCACAGACCTACTGAGTAAGAAACTCTGGGTCTCAACAATCTGTTTTAACAAGTCCTCCTGGGGATTCTAATGTAGGCTAGCTTTTGAGAACCACTGATCTGTATGAAAAGAGATGGACCCAGGGAGTCTTAAACCTCCCTAATCTAGGGAACTTTGTTTATCCTACAGAATGAACTAGGCAGAGACTGAGAGCTCCTGGGGACACATGTGCATACTTACCCATCCCCAGTAGGGTGAGAATTTGCCCAGTGCTGTGGAAAGTAGCTCTGAGAGAAAATATTTAGAAATCTTTGAGGCTGGTGAAAACTGAGCCTAGTTTAGGCTATCCAGTCAGACTGTATCTGAAAGTGTATTCTGAAAAAAGATCCTGGAGAGAAGCCTCTGTCTTGTAATTCTTGAAGTTTTTTGTTTTTGGTTTTGGTTTTGAGGGTAGTGTCATGGCCCTCATATGTGGAACCCAAACCGGGGCCACTGGCCTTCCAAGACCAGCACTCAACCACTGCGCTACTCGGCCGGCCCTGTTTTATTATTCTTGAAAACTGATATAACATACGCATGTTACGTGTTTTTTTTCTTACTAAAGAATGGCATGGATAATATTTAGACATTTTAGCTTGTCCTATTTATTTTCACAACGTTATTATTGTAACTCTGCAGTTATCTTCATCCACTGGACTCTGGCCATCAATGCCATTTAAAGGAAGGCATATTTGCCCTAGCTGGCTAAAGATAGGCTTGCAGGATATATTTCTTAACTCACAGTTGGCGCAAGATACTCACGTCAAATCAATTGTTATTTACTAAAGTTATTTATTTTAAAAAGAACATTTTCTATATTCTTAAACATTTTATTATATAGTAATGAGATTCTGGTAGACTCAGAACATAGAAATTATAGTATAAGCATTAATTACAAAGGAAAAATTAGAATATGAGATAAGGACAAATCCCTACCATTTAGGGAGGAGATGAAAAGATTCTTTAAAGGATGGCTGTTGAGTGGAAATTCTTCAAAAAGAAGATTCAGTTTGACATGAATGTCCCATTCATTCATTTATTCCATACCTATTTATTGACAGAATGCTAGGTACCTTTCTGGTTGCACAAATCAAATCCTTATACTCCTGGGGTTTGCATGCCCTTGCAAAGCACATAATAAACACTAATCACAATAAATATTTCAGTTATATAGTATTTTAGAAGATGGGGATTTGTGAGGATTCTAATTTTTGTGATTGGATATCTGGACCCTTCAGTAATTTGGTAATAGACCCTGCTCAAGGGACTGGGCCATTTTGCAATTGATACTCTATCTACCAGATAATCTGCTTTCCCTACACTGTCTGTTTCACCACGAAACTTGTTTCACTAGTTTATTTTGCAGAGGCCAAGGTAACAGGTTCTGGCTCCTGCCTTGAAACCCCCACCCCTGCTGACCATGGCTTCTGACTCCAACTGTTGTCCATAGCCCACTCTACAAGCTGAGCATGAGTCAACCCAAATGGCCCGTGTTTTTTATCTCACAACTCAACTTGCTGACCACTTGACTCAGTAGATCCTTGAAAGTCCAGTTACCCCCACAAATCAGAAAATGTATGATGTAAATTCATGGTCTTGTTTCCCTAGCAACCCATCCCTTTGACTCTCACTTCTAAAATCCTTGTCTTATTCTGCCCACCTTAAGAGCATGTCTTCAGTTCATGTGGAAGGGTACAATCTCTGATTTGTGATTCATATCAGAATAAAACCCTCTTTAATTCCTCAGATGAGTCCTGTGGAACTTTCATTTACAGTTTTATGAAAAGAAAAACTGTAAGAGGTTAAATGAGATAAAAAATAGAGGTCATGTTGCAATTATTTTTTATTAAATTTATTGGGTGACACTGGTTAGTAAAATTATATAGGTTTCAAGTCTACATTTCTATAATACATCATCTATATATCACATTGTGTGCTCACCACCCAGAGTCTGTTCTCCTTCCATCACCATGTATTTGACCTTCTTTATCATCTTCTACAACCCCTCTCCACCCCACCTTCTGGTAACCACTAAACTGTTGTCTGTGTCTATGATATTTTGTTTGTCTTGTTCATTTGTTGCTTTCAGTTTTATATCCCACATATGCGTGTTATAATTTCTAATAAATAGTGACAGTCAGGCTCACTCCCTAGGTTACGTTTGAACACATGATGTGTATCCCTACTCCCAAACTCAGTTAACTTCTATGTGTGGGGGTGGGAGAGAAGAAGAAATGATGGAGGGATTTCCACCTGATTTTAGAAAAGGCTGAACAGGGAGCCGCTGTAACTAGGTTTTCTCAAGGGAAATTTGCAATATCTTTAAAAATCTCGATGAGGGCCAAGCCAGATAGCAGTGTGGTATCCAGGTAGTTAATCCATTAGCTAAGACTAAGGGAGAAACCAATTTGATGAGGCTGAGGGCACTCTCATCTCACAGAATCCAGCTTGGTAAGAGAAAGCAGCCTGGGGTCCCTGACTCCTAATATTCCCTGTGTTTAAGAAATACTGAGAGTGTTACAGTGTTAAGAAAAACAATATCCAACTGAGTAAATTTGAAGATCTAATTGGCTTTATTAAGTGATTCATGAATTGTGCAGCATCCCATCTAGCAGGTATAAGGGAGTTTTGAGGGATTGTACAAATGGAAGGTTTTTATAGAAAGAAGGGTTACAGTAAGGGAGCTATTAACAAAGAAAAGAAAGGGTTCTTTTTAGGTCAGGATACCTTTCTTTTAGGGGGTGGGATTGGGGTTGAAGGAGCAAGGTTTTCAAGGCTTTATAATGCAAATTACCTCTTTGCCTCTTTTTTCTTTGGGGAATAGAGATATTACCTCATTGGTGTTGAACAGAAAATTCCAGACCGGTTGGTAAAGATCACATTTCCAGTGAAAAGTGAACCTGCAATCAGGGCAAGTATCAAGTCTAAATTTGGCATCATGGGCTTTGCACAAGTGATGCCATTTTGGGCCTGGGGTTTTCTCTTTAACAGAGAAAGGCCTGGCATTGGAATGGGGAGATGACAGCTTATATACCTCACAAGCAGAGGTCAAGGTAGGGCCTACTGCCTCTGCAGGGGACAGCTCAGCAAGGCACCCCTAAACTGGACAGGACAAGATCACAACACAACCAGAGGCTAGGGAGGTACGATAATTTCCACTGATGCTGCCATTATGTTTAAGCTCCTTAGACTTGAGTAACACTACAGAAAGAAGAAAGAGGGAGTAATAAACATCTAACTTTAGAAACTATTTATTAGTACTGTTTACTGTATACAGAATCAGATGGAGAATATTATAAATGCAATAAGAACTTTTGAGTGATGCGAATGAGAAGATAGATAAGAATATTGAATTTCAGAAGGGGAATTCTTCCACTGAGAGAAATAAAATTGTTTCCACATGTTTTTCTTGTACCCCTCTGTTCTATTTTTCTTCTTTTTTGTCTTTTAACCTTAAATTTTTCCATTAAAACTAGTTTTTACAGACATCGATCTAACCCTCAGTGGGACATTATCACCATTTTAATCTATTATGTTTATATTTAGCATTGAGGTAAAAGTAATTTAGAATTGGTTCACTTTTATGTATCTGATAAAAGAAAATCACTATATGAACTATTTATAAATTTAGAAATATAAATAGTGTATCTATGTATACATATATGTGTATATGCACATATGTGTATGTCTATAGTTATATAAATATAAATTATATATAATATATAAAATATATATACAATATGTGAATATAAATGTAATTAGTGGAAGAAGAATATGTATCCTTGGAATTTTGGGTTATGATAGAAAAGTGAATGAAGCCTGTGTGTTGTTTTTGGTTTTATTTGTTTATGTTTTTCCCTTAATAATAGTCATTTCTCTTTGAAGGTCACTCTTGAAAGTTAAGTATACTGATAATCTTTTTCACTTCTGTTTAGTAAGTTTTTTTTCAATTATTCTATAAAATGACCTTATTTGGAATATCCATAAAATTTGAAAATATTTCCAATTTAGTTCCCTTGAGATATATTTATTTTTCATATATATTTCTAACAGTTTCCCAGGTAATCTAATTGAGCCTACAGGGGTTGTATTATTTTCATATTAGATTTGTTTAATCCATCATTGATATATTTATATAAAGTTCACCTACATGCCTTGCATTGTTACAATTCATCTTATATTTATAGGATAGCAGATATGAAAATTAATTGAGAATATCCTGAAGGCATCTTTCTTTCTAGTGAGACAGAGAGAAGAATTTATGTCCATAGATTATTTCTGCAATACCTTTCTGAGTGACTTGGTTAATAAAATATAAATTATGAAAGTGCCTATATTTTCATTTTTGTGATTGAAATGATTTTTGTCCTATGTGGCAAATATTTCTTTTAGAAGATGAGTGAACATCTATTTTATTTTGATTTTGTTTCCTGTGCTAAAATGGAAGTTTCAAACATATTAAAAAGGATTGAATTACTGGTGAAATTCTCATAATAAGAGGACCTGCTGGAACTCAACCTAAATCTTATGCTTTTACTATGAACAAAAGTAGGCATGGGTATGCTTTGTGAACAAACAGCAGCCAGTGAATTTTGCAACAAATGATTTAGAGCGAGCAATAAACTTTTTAAATTCTTTTTAAAGAGAGGAAGTCTGCATTTAACAAGGACTGCATCAAAGAAGGAAAAAAAAAATGAGGAAAACCACAGTACCCAGTTATAAAGAAGACACAAAAATCAGAGCGTTGGGTAGGATTTCACTTTGTGTTTGCACAGCCAGAGGGAGACAATGGTTAAGACCTCTGCCTGTTGATGATGGAGAATTACAATGATATCCCTGCACGAAGCCAGGGCTCTAAAAATCATACATCTTAAGGGGAAGATTGATTTAGAAAAAAACTTACCTAGCGAAGGAAATAAGAAGGAAACTTTTTTGTCTCAATCCCAGCATCAGGTGGGGGAAAACTTAACTGAAAATTTATAACCGGATACTCACATAGGATTCTGGCAGTAATTTCATTATTTCTATCATCCAGGAATCTACAGACAGATTAATTAATATAAGAGGGGCTCTGATATGGTAGTCTTTCTAAGAAAAATTCCCTCAGGTGAGGTTCACCACAGAGAACAATAAGCCAAATGTGAGTACACAAATTAAAATTATACAGCACATGATGGCGATATAGATTCTTTCTTGATGGGATCTTGTAACAGAATTTTTTTTTTAAATGACATTGTTGGCTATTTGGATGAGGATTTAGAAAGAAGAGCAGGGCAAGATCAATGTTGACTTCTGGTCCTGAGTGATTCTCTGATTGATATGTAGGAGAATATTTTCTTTTTTGGAAAATGCACACTGGTATTGGGAATCACAAGATTGGGAATCATGTCTGCATATTTGTGACTTGCTGTCCCAGTGGACGGGGTCGGGGGGGAGAGAGAGAGAGACAGAGAGAGACAGACAGACAGAGAGAAAGAGAGAGAGATGGCAAAATAATGACTCTCAACGTGGAGTCTATGACAGTCCTTTTTACTATACTTGTAACTATTCTAAAAATTTGAAATTGCTTCAAAATAAATTATATGTTTTTTAACAAAGCAAAACTAATAGATGGCATCAGATCTCAGAATTGTGGTTTTCCTTAGGGAGAAATGACTAGAATGAGCATGAGTAGAGCGTTAGACGTGCTGGTGGTGTTGAGTTTAGTCTCGGTTGCATAATTATGTTCAATTTGTGACAACATCACGAGCTGTATGCTTATAAGTACACATTCCTACACAGGTTATAGATTTATAAAAGTAAAACTAAATGTCTCCCAATCCTGTATATATATTTTTTGCTGCTAAAGGATAATTTGCTTAAGATGAGGAACAATTTTTGCCCTGATTCTTTCATCATTTCAATGCATTAATCTCAGTCTGCTCTGTATTATTCTCACTTACACCTCTCATTACCACTATTGCTTAACATACGTAATAAAACATTAGTCAGCTTCCTTGAGGATTATCGAGAGATCTTGCTGAGCTATTTAGACATTTTAAAGTATACCAGCTAATTAATTGCTCTCAGCATCTTACTTGATTTTTTTTTTTTTTTTAGCCCTGGCACTTAGATGAAAATAGGAGAAAATATATATGACCCAATTTGTAGTGCCTGGGTTGACTTGATTAATTTTTCCAGCTAGGTGGGAACCTCTTTTATCCCTCAGCAGTTTATTTATTGTACATAACCCTAAAACTGGCAACCCACTCAAAACGGATTTTCCTGAGGACATGTGGGATCTATATTCAATTATCTCATGTACAACATATATGTGTAATTGAGATTGCTGTATTGAAACTCCTTTTAGCTATTATTTAACCTAAGATCAGTTAGAAAAGTCAGATAAAATATAGGAACGACGTGTTTATTTTGAAGCAGTTCAGACAAATGTATACTTAGGATTTGCATGAGCTTCTGTGCTATCCTTGTCCATCCAGCCCCGATGCAAGGAAGGACCTGCTGCTCAGTTTGGGGATTGTGTTGGTCCAAAACAAATAACAGTACTCCAATGCTGACTTGGCGTTTACTTCTACAGAACACAACCTGAAGCAATGTCTGTACACACTTTAAACATATTTAAATGAACATTCCAGTAAAAATAGCCATGTCTGGATAGAAACATATATGATGCTTATGCACAATGAAAATACAGTATTAAATCAAAATATTGCCTGATAGATTGCACATATTATGAAGATTGGCAAATAAGTAATGACAATTGGCCATGTGGGGTGACATGGAGTCAGTGAGACTTAAGCCAATGTTTCAAAAAACAGGAACATTCTCGTAAGATCATGGGATAGAAGGAACATTTTAGGTAGCAACAGTTACATATGAAAAGATAAGAAAATATGCACAAATCAAACAATTACAAATCTTGGCACATAAAGAAAATAGGCCATGAAGTATGGGCATGGAAAAATGACACTCATTATTTAGCTGCTTCACTCATCTTAAAGCTTTATTTCATCCTATGATGAATATTTTTTCAAATGCAGATATAAGCTAAGATGCCACTCATCATCATCGAACATAACAGTCTATCAAAACTCTTTTGACATTTTCTTTACATCATGATTTTTATAATGAACAACTCATACTTTACATTGTCATTTATTTTGATAATTTAAGATTTTAAAAAAAAATCAAGTCTGGTTTTGTTTCTTTTAAGTTTGAAAATGTCAAGAAAACTCATGTCAGTATTTCTTAGGCCTTAGTAATTCTATCTTTAAAATATTGTTTCTGTATTATAAAAGAAAATACATTCTACTGAATAGATTTGTTTTGTAGTCTCTTTTATTCATTGTGGCAATGACAATATAGTGAGACTGGAATTCCATCAGTGTGTTAATGCTACCAAACTTTGTGATAAGTATATTTTTACTAAATAGAGCATATCTATTGTAAAATATAAACCTTTCTCCGGTTTTCTCTGCTTAGTTGTCAATAAACTCAACCTTATTTTTTTGCCACTAAGGAATATTTTCCTATTTACATTGAACTAGATCGGGTTCATGGATAATCTAAGGGTCTGGGATCGGTGATCTAACTAGAATTTTTACAGGTTGATCTATGACTCATTCTTAAAACAGTGCCACTGTTTATGCATGAAATAGCTTTTATATTGCTGGGGAAGCAACTTATTTTTTAACAATTTTGCTTTTATTTTTACTTTATTTAATGATTCTTCTTAAATAATCTTTAAAATCAATAATAACAGATTCCTACTAATTTGAATAATTTTCCTGATAAAATGTACTTGTGTTATTTTGTTTTTCACTTTCAAAAAATGTAAAAGAATATTTTTGAAGAAATCACAATGTACACATTTAAATGAGCAATAACACATGTCACAAAGATTGGAAGAAAAGTAGAGTCTTGATAATTGTAGTGTCTTTGAAGATGGCTCTTTGAAATTATTTCCTCTTCCACTAGGATAAGGATTAAAAGAAAAACAATTTTTAAAAGTTTACTTGATGCCTTCCTGATAATAAGGTTCTGTCATTATGACAGACAGTTATCATTTTGGTAAATTGATTCTCCCTTCTAGCATGTGTAGATTTTTTTCAGTGGGTACACCTGACTTTTAAGTGTCTTCTAAAGAAATGAAAATGATATAATTTCAGGGGTCTGTTGATTGGGATATTTTTTTTCCAGTTATCTGTATCAGCCCAGAGAGGAATACTCTCAATTCTGGTGTAAAGATATGGTTTAAGGAACTTTTCTTGATGCACTCTCACTTCAGATTTTGATTGATCTTTTTTTAAGTGAAGGCTACTTAGTGAGGATTTTCTCTTGTAAGTCCATATTTTTTTATCTTCAAGTTTTCAAATTCCTATACATTTTTTTTTTCTGCAAGTGATACAGGAAATACCAGGTAATTGGTAGTGTTGCTCTTGACCTCGTTATCACTGTAGATTTTGAAAAACAATCTTGCATAAGTGCAAGATTCCATGTTAACTGTCAATTGTAGTCTAACTGAACAGAAAGAGTATCTGGCTTTCTAAACTCCTGATTATGGCCTTAAACTTCAGGTGATCTTTTAAAGCACATTGCAATTTCACAATCTTGAGCACAAATATTAAATGAGATACAATATCAATTTGCAATTTCTTATGCTAAAACTTTTTCTGGGGAGAAGGAAATTTTTTATTTATAGAGAATCACTGTTACATGAAAAATACATAGAAATGCTAACTTTAGAATGACAACTTACGTATGCTTTAAGACTCCTCAGATGTAGTAGGACTTAACAATCCCGTTTATTTTACGTCTGCGAACATGAAGCCATATGTTGAACATGACTATTCTAGTAGATTAAACATTTCAAAGTCCAGAGGGCAATTACAAAATCTGTATCAAAAGTCATGAAAATTAGCACACTCTCTGATCCCAGAAATAAATAAGAATGTGCACAAAAAGACAGGTCTAAGATAGTTCATAGGATTATTTATGAGAGTATCATTTAGAAACAGTCAAAATATCCTATAATAAAGGATGACATATGAATTTTAGCACATCTGTGTGATTCAATGTATACTTTATTTGTTTACCATCACATTAGTCTATTTTATATAAGTACATTTGTTTAAATAAAATATCAACATGGTATGTATAAAAGGTTACAAAAACACATGAACACGTGGATGCTTCTATGTGTATTGTTTTATTTTTCTATTTTTTTATTTATTAAAAAATCTGGAGGCTAATATGGAAAATACGTTTTCGAAGTAGCATTGTTATTGATGTTAACCTGTCTTTTGATTTTTCATTTATGAATTTACAAAGGTTAAAATAAAATAAAATAATGGTGATAATAATTATTACTATTATATTAATGGTAGCATACAGCTTCAGTATGCTCTTCATTTCTTTAGTGTTTCCCAATCATTTTTATAAAATGCACACAGATAAAAAAGATAATAATTTTATAGCAGTCTTAGATAAACTGTAAAGAAATCCAAGCATCAAAGTAGGGCAAGGTGAAAACTTCTCTTGCTTTTTCATGTTATTCAGATTAATCAAATACACATTTTAGGGAAGATATTCAATATTAAGTTTGTGAAACACCTTAAAATCAACTATTTTCAAATTTTATGATAAAGTTGAGCTTGCTTTTGTAATATCATTTTTTAGAATTAAGTTTGTGCTGACAATGGTTGCACTCAACTGCTGACTGAGGCTTTTAAAGGATTGTCCAAATTCAGAAAGTCTAAATTGATAAACTGTCTGTATAAGATAGGTGGTAGCAAATGACAGAAGAATATTAATTAGGTATTTTCCTAATTGACAGAAACCTTTTTTATCTCAATTAACTAGATTTCTGCCACGGTGAAGTGGCAAATACAATTTAAAAATTGTATTTGAAGGGTGAAATTTTTCCATAGTTCTATCAGCCCTTCCATCTCTGTAATGAGCAACATGATTAAATTAACTATGATAATGCAAATTAAAATATGAATACAAGTAATTTTCCACCAAAAACCAGATAATTATAATGAGGATCTTTCGTAAGTCTACATAGATACTGTTGTACTAGTTTTAATAACTCATCTTTAGAAATGAAATTGTAATGCCATTCAATCAGTGGCACTGGAGCTTTTTAAAACTCACTCAAAGTTGATTTTGGGTCTAACTCCATAAAATGTGTGAGAAACAGTCCTGTGTTTTAACATAGTAGTAGTAAATTTTAATTACATTTATTCAGGTACTCAAAATTTTCACTTTACAAATCCTTTATGGAGACAACTACTTCCAACCCTGTAATGTTTTTAAATATTTTGATTATAAACTCTTGATAAAGCTCTTTCTGTAGATGGCAATGAACTTCAGCAGAAATTGCAGATAATAATATGCTATTTCTTTTCATAAACCTGATAACTGTATGGACTGTGTAAACTTAAATACTACTATAATTAATTCATATAACATCATTTAAATCATTACATTTGAGAGCTGATTTTTGAGTAAAACTATGTTATACTTGAATATGGGTCACATGGTTTTCAAAATCCAACTTAAAGACCCTGGATTTATATATGTATACATAAAAATAACTAATCCAATGTTTATGTTGTATCTGGCTATCATAGAATTTTAAAGCTGTATGGATTTCGGAATAATTCTGTCTAATTACCTCATTTGTAGAGATGCAAAGCCAATAATATTAAGTGAATTTCTCAAGGTCACACAGCTCATTAAAACCTGCTCTTTGACCCAGATCTCCTGGTTCTTTGATGAATAATCTTTTAACATCAAACTTCTTTTGTAGCACTGAGTGATGCATCATTCTCATTTCATTTTCTGCAATTATGTATTGCCCAAACATCTCTAACTTAGCATAAATAAACTAGATTTGTCTAACAATTTATATAAAAATTACAGTAGAGCATGATAGAGGATATCTGTTATGTACAATTTGACTGTATACGAATACATTTCAGTTATATTATATTTGTTCCTATGCCACTCTGGGGTCTTACTCTATCCCCAGAATAAAGTGATTAAAAGGTATAAAGATACCTTGTTTAGATAGTTTAACATAAGCTAAGTTAAACTAACTATTCTCTAACCATTCTTGAAGTCTGGGAAGTTAGTGATTTTTTTATAAGTAGGCTTAAAATTTCTGTTTTGCCCATACTGAAACCTAGGTAAGGCTTTTTGCAAAGTTGAATGCAATATTATAGCCACAAGTTTGTTTACAAAACAGTAACACACCATATCAGATGTGACGATTAAGTTCACCTTCGAGAGTTTGATACTATATGATTCACTACAGGGGACACTTTCTTCTTGTAGCTGAGGAAAGCAAATTAAAATGGATGAATAAAACATTTATTAGTTTGATAGAGCTGCCATAATAAAATACCACCATCTGGTTGGCTTAAACAATAGAGATATATTTTCTTATAGTTCTGAACTAAAAATCTAAGATGAAGGTGTCAGAAGGTTTGGTTTTCCCTGAGCTCCCTGCTTGGCAGAGGGGCCATCTTTTTACTCTGTCCTCACATGACATTTTCTCTGTGCTTGGTGCTTGGGCATCCCCAGTATCTCTGTATGTCCTAATTTCCTCTTTTTCTTCTTCTCCTTCTTCTTCTCCTTTTTATTAAACAGGTTTGTTTAGTTTGTTTTCCTGTCATTTTAAAATTATTTTTTAATGATTTTATTTTTTATTAAATTTATTGGGGTGACACTGGTTAATACAATTATATAGGTTTCAAGTGTACAATTTTATAATACATCATCTATATATTGCATTGTGTATTCACCACCCAAAGTCAAATCTCCTTCTAGCACTATATATTTGATACTGTTCACTTTCTCCTTCAACCCCCGTCCCTAAGACAGTGGTCCCTAAGTTTAGTATCTATGTATTCAATTTATTGTTTCAGGTCTTATTTTTAGGTCTTTGATCCATTTCTGAGTTAATTTTGGTGTATGATGACAGATAGCAGTCTAGTTTCATTATTTTGCATGTGGCTTTTCCAATATTCTCAGCATCATTTATTGAATAGGCTTCCTTTTCTCCACTGTATATGTGGGTTTATTTCTGGAATCTCAATTCTGTTCTATTGGTCCGTGTGTCTATTTTACTATCAGTACCATGCTGTTTTGATTACTGTCACTTTGAAGTATAACTTGACATGAGGAAGTGTGATACCCCTGACCTTTTTTCTTAGGATTGCTTTGGCTATTCAGGGTCTTTTGTGATTCCATACACATCTAATGATTTTTTTTTATATATATCTTTTTAAAATGCTTTGGGATTTTGATGGGGATTGCATTAAATCTATATATTGCTTTGGGCAATATGGCCATTTTAACTATGCTGATTCTTCCAATCCATGAACATGGAATTATCTTTCCATTTGTGCTTTCTTGAATTTCTTTTAATAATGTCTTGCAGTTCTCAATGTATAGGTCCTTCACATCCTTTGTTAAGTTTATTTCTAGGTAGTTTATTCTTTTTGTTAAAATTGCAAAAGTAATTTTTGTTTTTATTTCTTTTTCTGACGTTTCATAGAAATAATTTCCTCTTCTTATAAAGACACAAATCAGAATGGATTAGAGCCCACTCTAAGGATCTCATTTTAGCTTTAATTACCTTTTTCAAAGTCCTAGCTCCAAATATAGTTACATTCTATGGTACTGGAGTTTAGGGTTTCAGTATATGAATTTTGGGGACATAATTCAGTCCTTATCAACCAGTAAAATTGTTCTATGTAATTTGCATGAGAAAAATACAAACACACACATAAATGTTGGGTAATAAAGGTAAAATTTACAGTAAGGTATCTAATTTTATCCAGGTTATTTTTAATCTAAGTTAACCTTATTCTATATTTTAATGTTAAAAAACACAGCAGGTATGTAGGGAAAGAAGAAAGATGGGTCAGACCTAAAAAGCTTGTATCACTGACCCGTTTTCTAAAACTTAAACCTGAAAATACTGGTGTATCATCAATTACCTTCAGTCAGTGGCAGAAATGTAGACTGTAGAAAATGATAAGGGCTTTGGAATTTTCCACTACTGCTTGTGATATAAATTAAACCATTAAGCAAGAAAATATTTTAACATTATATTTTATTTCAAACAAACTAAAAAAGTGATACATATTTGTCTTACCCCTGATATTTTCAAAGAACAAACAAATGACCCAGAAACTGGAAGAAAAAAAGAAGTTGCTGAATAACTTTTATCACATTTCTTTTCACACATTTTTCAATATGGCATTTCAGAGATACCTTTGTTGCTTATTACAGCTTGACCTAACCCAGATTATAATGCATGAGGATACTAGTGTTTCAAAAGCACTTTGTCATTTCAGATAATATGCTGGAAAAGAAATATAATGTTTAAAGGCTGGTCGCCTTTTGATATGTTTTAGCAGTAATCCCATTTTTATCTGATCAATAGGTCGCACATTATGAAAATGAGTTCATACTTGAATGCGTCATGTTCCTCCCACCGTCACAAATATTCCTAAACATAAAATTATGGAAATGCTTTTGAATTTCAGCTGAAAACTAGTTGCTCATTTTCTAGAACTATGGAAATATTTTGTTATAATTTACAATTTTAAATCAATATAATTTTATGTTAAATGGGAAATATATAATTGCTAGCTTTTATTTTAGTATTTATTACCTAGTAACTTAAATGTCAGTAAACTCACTTCTCCATATCTTTCTAAATGTTTATTGGGTTATCATTTTTAAATGCTTCATTAATCACTAGTAAAATTGTCTTTATAAAAACCTGATCCTCTAAATATTTTAATGAATTTTATATGACTTCACCAATTCTCATAAAAATATACTAAAAATTATTATTGCCTGTCTTAATAAAACATGTTTTGGTCAAATTATCTACTCAGCTATAAAGTATCCATAAGAGTAATGATTCTTTTGGGGAAACTAATGTGGTCTCTGCTCTCTTGGTTGATTATACCAAGATATTTTAAGAAAATGTTCCAATAGTTTGTAGAAATTTAGCTTTGAAATTTTGGAAGTGCAACTCTATATACAACTTTCCATTTAAAAAATGTTTCATATTAGTGTTGTCTCACCATATTTTACCCTGTTATGATAATCTTGGTATTTTTTTCTCTAATTATACATGTTTTTATAGTTTGCCTTTGAAATAATGAGATGACTTTGTTAAACAAACATAAACAACTGATCTCTTAATGTTAAAACCATATTTCATGCAGAAAAAGTGCTTTGTAGCATCCTTGTCACTACTGGGACTTTATACTGTTACTATGAGTATCTGAATCATAACTCTAATGCAGATTTGATTAAAGTTGAACATATAGTTCTCCTAATTATCAATAATTCATTATCTATTAAGAGAATACTAAAGGCATATATATGAATAGTTGGACTTTTAAAAAATCTCACTATTTTTTTTTTTCTCTTCTCTCTGTCTTGTGCTTATTACCTATTGTCTCCTTACTGCTTCAGATTTTATTGTCAGTTATTTTCCCAATTTCAATTTGTTTTTCCGCACAGACTCTGTTTTCCTCAGAGAAAATATGTTATCTTGGCATATTTCCCCTGTGTGTGTCTGGCAGATTTTCTTTTCTTGCATTTGGGGAAGCTGTTTTCCCCTGGGCCCCCATTTTTTCATTACACTTTGCCAAGCTGCTTCTTTGCTCTTTCCTTTTTTCTTTCTTTCTTTCTTTCTTTCTTTCTTTCTTTCTTTCTTTCTTTCTTTCTTTCTCTCTCTCTCTCTCTCTCTCTCTCTCTCTCTCTCTCTCTCTCACTTTTAACCTACTTTCCTCTGTTTAACTCTTAACTATTTTTTTTACCATATTAAAATACACAAATATGAATATCACCTTCGGAATCATAGGGTGCTGAATTTCAATAGTCCACAGCCACATTTGACATAGTATCTGTTGTCTCCTTGGAGAAGTCACCATCAGTTTAAGATAACATCTTCCCTTGTCTTTCCCAGCACATTCTAGTGATTCTTGAGAAAACCTACAAACATGATCTTTCATTTGCTTTTGTGTGTATGTATGTCCACTTGCCTGTTGAAAATGCACTCATATCCCAAGGCTAAAAATGAAATCTCAGAGGTCATACAATCCAATACACAGAATACAGAAGGTATTCACCTCATTAGGCAAAAGTGTTATAATTTAATTCTGTCACTTGAGGACACTTCAAGTGTCATAAGAGAGCAAAGAAAGAGTATCTATTAAAATGCTCTCTAAATGAGGTTCATTTAGTTGCAGGTGACAGCATCATCTGGAGTCATTTTCAGCAAAATTATATGGTGAACTCACACAAATAGAAATATAAACACCCAGCTTGGAAGTTTGTCAGAAAACAAACATTTTCACAGGATTAGAAAGCAGAAAGTATAAGAGCCTGCCTCATAAGCCAAAGATCACTTTTCAGATTTTCAGACTCTTTTGTCACTTCATAGAAAAACATATCCCTCAGGGGGAATCCTCCAATTAACCAAGCTTGAGCCATAGGTCTGCCTTTTGTCTCTGAGAAAGACGGTCCTTGATGTAGCCCACCAAATTCTACTCAATAAGAACAAAGTCATTCCACAAAGGACAATTAAAAAGAGGCAATAAATGGCGGGTAAGCCATGGCAAAAATAAAATGTCCATTATAATAAACTCATCTGATTGCCTAACATACTTTCTTATATTCATATAATTCCTAAAGTGACAAGACTAACACAAGAGAGATGTTATTTTCCCCTTCCACAAGAGTAGAAAATCTGAAGTTGTACTAGGTATTTAGTATCATGCTTTAAATTGAGCTTCTCTGAATATAAACTCACTTTTCTCATTGTAATCAATTTTCAATATTTAACAAAAAAAGTAAGTGATTTATTTGTTTCTGGTGGGTGGGATAGAAGGGAAAACAGAAATTTGTAAATACTTACATAAATTGTTGGGTTGTTGGAAAAGTCATGACATATTTTTTCTATATTTTTCGTTGCAGAAATGCATCATGACTTTTCTGACAACCCAATATAATCCACATTTCTACAAACAGTAACAAGACCCTCACTCCCAATAAACATGTCATGTTCTCCATCATTTGCTATGCTAGTGGTTCCATCCAATCATCATGATATTGTCAATGTCATGTGCAATCAAGATTCCTGCAGCACGGGTTTGGAGAATTAATGCAACCCTGAGTAGGACAGTGGAGATTTCTTTCTGGCCAACTTAGGAGAAGGAAAACTGCCTCTGATGGTCTTTACTAACAGGTATAGGGAAAAAGCATTTGCCAGGTGAACATCTACATATTGGGTGCCAGGAGATATGCTACTGTGGTCCAATACTGAAACCACATTTAGGACAATAGCTGCAATTGCTATGACCAATTAAGTTTTCAATTACCCACTATCACTCTCTAAGATCCATCTGGCTTCTACCCATGTGAAAGAGGTGAATTGAATGAACCTGTGAAGGGATTCACCTTCTCTGCCTCCTGAATGTGACACAATGTGCATAATTCCCCCAGTACCTTTGATCAACCATCTTGGTCATGAAAGACAGTTATGATGGTTTCCATTTGGCCTTTATTGCCACAATGATTTTCACTCTGTGGATCAGGAAATTATGTCACCTGTTGGCTATATGTATTGCTATTGTGCATCACAAAATTGGGAAGTAACCTCAGATTGTATTCAAGGTCCCTCTGGTCTCACAGTGGACCCAAACCAGACCCCTGATTGTCTGACTTCTTTAAGTCTCTACATTGACTGGTGGACTATAGAGACATTGGGGATTTCAGTTTAAAAACAGTGTCTGGTATCCCCACATATTTTGATTATCTTCCCTTCCTCAGTACACAACCACCCTGGTAAATACCGTCAGGTCCCTAAGGGGAAGATTGAGAAAAGATTGAGATTATAACTTTTTGGCAGTGTGGCAAGGCACTTCCTCAAGAGGACCAGGCTCCCTCTTTATTCAGCAATCTCTGGGCTGTGAATTGCCTTAAATCTGGGAATAATTTGAGGGAGTGTGACTCTCCTTTTTGGTGATTTACTCATACTTCTGTTGAACACCTCTAGAGCTTCTCCACATATATAAATCAAGAAAGGCTTCAGTAAGATGCTGTTCTATTTCCATTTTAGGGACACCATGATTAGTTAGCTAATGTCCAATTCTATAGGTCAAATCATTATGATTACTGCTTGTACCTACTTTCCATTAAATTCATCACAACAACCTTAACTTTAACAATTAAATACTGCCTCTTGGTCCTTGCTACCCTGGGACCAATCATCTGAATTACAGTCAAGGAGCCAGGTATTTCAATGGTAGAGTTTTGCATATAATTTTTGACCTACAGACTAGAGCCTATACAAAGTTTTGAGAATGGTGAGAATCCCCTTTAAAATATCTTTAGGGCCGGCCGAGTGGCGCATTGGTTAAGCGCTGGTTTTGGGATGCCAGCGGCCCCGGTTCGGATCCCACATGAGGGTCAGTGACACTGCCCTCTACAGCTAACAACAGCTCCACCTGGAGCTGGGCTGTGCGAGCCCCGGTGATGGTGTGGGCTGCAGCCCCTGCTGCAGTGGGCTGCCAAAAGCTGCAGTGAGTGGCCCGCAGCCAGCGTGAGCGGCTGGCAGCCAAGCGTGAGCTGCCAATAGCCGCGATGAGCGACATCCAGAGGCCAGCGACAGATCTGCCTCATCCGGGAAGAGCGCAATGACGATACCAACAGTGAAGCAACATCCTCCGCAACTAAACTGAAGAACAAGAAGACGGCAACTTGTCTGTTCCCCTTCCCCGATTCCCCAACGCTGTTCCCCTCCACCAATTCCCCAATAAAATAAAAAAAAAAAAAAAAAAAAAATATCTTTAACATTGGGCCGACCGAGTGGCGCGGTGGTTAAGCGCTGGCTTGGGAAGCCAGTGGTCCTGGTTCGGGTCCCACATGTGAGGGCTGGTGACACTGCCCTCAAAAAAAAAAAAATACATATATATATATTTATATATATATAAAATCTTTAACAAAGCCTTCATAAAGCAAGAGTCTCTACTTTTCCTGGGCATATAGTTTGGTGTATTGGATGATAAGTCTACTCTCACATTCAAATGTCTCCCATCCTCTGGATAGCATCTTTATGACATACCAAATAATTTATATACCTTAATTTCATTTACTATAGGTTACCTTTGAGTCTAGGTTTGACTCAGTGTACCAAGCAAACTGTTAGCATATTAAACTTAGAATGCCATTTAATACATTCCTGTTAATGGCTGTAGCCTGATACAACATTGTATTTCTTTCATTCTAACACAAAACTGCTAGGATCTATCCCAAAACATTTGCTCCACACTTCTATTGATATAATTTGACATAATCGTCCCATGTTTTGGTGTGTATTGCACCTTCTCATGAGTCACACTTTTTACCTTTCTCTCTGTGGCATGGTGGTACTTGAGTCTTGTAAGTCTGGGGGCAGTAAGAGGCTCTAGGAATGGGTCCTGGAGATGATCAGAGATCTCCTACCAGACAACTCTGTCAGGGAAGGCAATTAATGATGTTTTTCAGACAAGGGGAGACTACATTCCACAAAAAAGGGAAGTCAGTCTGGCTTTACCCACTAAGAGAATCAGAAGGAATTTGAGAGTTCATTGTCTCCAGCTTGATGACATTCTGCCCATATGCCCTTCCAATTGCCAGGGCCCTGTTATTTCCCAATAAATGTCTTATCTTCGTAATAATAAATGCTAAGAAGTTATAAATTCCATTCATGTTGTGATTTCAACCACTCACAGTATTAGACCCTGTGTTTGGTTTTCAGAACAGCAGCCCTTGCAGCTGTAGGAAATAATGCCTGTGTAGGCCAATCATGGAAGCTTTATTACTCTCTACCCAGGCCTTTAATCTTGGCGTCTGAAGCACTGAGCTAAGGATTGTCTTACCCCCAAGTTCTCCAGGGCACTTAGTAGCAATCAATAAATTGTGTTACATTCATTCTTTTAACTAAACTATTCTATGACAGTGACTATTTGTTTCCCCAAAGTCTTACTTTAAGCAATAATTAAATTGTAAGTATCTCATGATAATTAAATGAGAAATTTATGTGTAAATTGAGAAGTTACATATCAAAACTACAATTTCTTTCTTCTAACCTTACCTGTTGCATTTAGTCACTGTGCTTCATAATTAGCACATTACTTGAACACAGTATCTACATATTTTTATCATCATCATGGACATCTTTAAAAATTCAGGTTGAATAAACAAAAGGCAAAAGCTAATTTCCAATTAATCTGTGTCTGGCAGAGAAAACTTCAATAAAAAAACAATAAACAAACACAATTATGAGCTCTCAGTTCTATTGTTCACATATGTTTTTACATATAGAACTTTTTACTAAGAGTTCATGGTTTGAAAATAAAATAAATTGCTTACAAATTATGGTTTGATACCCCAAGATAAAGGAATTGGTGCTTGACAACTTAGCTCTACTTATTCTGTGGACTTTGATAGAATTATAAATCCTGAATTATTTTTCCATGATGATCATGATGATTAGAGGGCTTCCGAAACAAGTAACACATTAAAAGCAATATCACAAATCTATCTGGATAACAGTGACCCCACGACTCATAAATACCTAGATGGTAATGGGTCAGTGATAATTATGTCTTTCTATTTCTACAGATGGAAACTCAGTTTTAGTTCCTTCTTTAGAGTATTATTACCAGTTAAAGGTTGTGATGACTTCATCACAATTGTTTTTTATTGTTTTGCATACAAACACACACATACACACACACACACACACACACACACACACACGATAGATGGGTTTGCAGTTTAATTGACATGAAAACAACCTATTCAATAATCTGAAATCAGACAAGTTATGTTTTAGAAAGCACCAATCAAAATTCTGAAATCATTCTGAATTTATTGTCTTTAATATTTCTATAATTTATCCAGTTGTTCTTTGTGTTACTTCATACCCCATTTGAGATTTACATTGGAAGGTAAGCCTTAGTTAGTTTCTGCAATTCAGTTAATTAGTTATTAAATTCAGTCATTGCTGCTTCCCCCCAATGAATCACCAGATTGTTGAAGGCTGAACAAATGGCTAAATGTGTAATAAATCCTTCATTTAAACACATTTCACATATATAATTATGCTACATTATTAACTGTGTTCTTCCCAAACCATAGAAAAGTTCAGCTTATTCTCATAGCTAGTCATGACATTTCTGAATTTAAAGACCGTATTACCTTACCACTATTGAGGGTCAAATTCTGACTTTTTCAGTGAATATAATTTTAACAAAAGTAGCTATGGGTAACAATCTTAATTACTTTTGTAACCATACACAAATTGTGGAAATGCACATTATTTTAATATTTAAGTGTTACCTTCTGTTGTTTTAGTAAGATTGCCTAGGTTGCTGTTATTACCAAGGAGGTACTTGTTTTCTAGAATGAAAAGTGAAGCATAGTTCCTAAGTTGTATCTATGTTAGAAGACTGTCAGAACAACACATTAAAATACTAGAAAGTGAATGATTTCTGTGATCTAACTGTCCTATCTGCAAGTTGTGAATATAGATTGTGTTATTTAACTATATAACCGGTAGGCATCCAACCGTTTGCGACCATGTTCAAAACTATGCCATTCAATATACAGAGGCACAGCTGGAAGCACAAATTCATCTGTCTGTCACTTGATTTATGTTTACCTTCAAGTCTCAAAATCAAATAATCCAGGATGACACTGTTATTGCTATTTCCTCTTTAAAATATTTGTTTTGTTGTGTTTTCTATTGTTGTGGTTGTTGAAGATACATATTTCTAAATACTTTAAAAATAGTCATGCTCACAAAAAGTCTAGTGAGAATCCCCTCAATGTGTGCAACTTCCAGCACTTGTCAGTTGAAACTAGGACAAAATTGCATTGATTCTTGTTTGTTTTAACTTTTTCTGTAAGCAATCGGATGTTACGGAATATTTTACATGCAAATGAGTCCACTCCTAATAGGAACCAGGAATTCTGTCAGTCAAGGGGTGGGGTGGAAGGGAAATCTTTCAAATTTGTTGGTTACTCTCCACTGAATTATATAATAAGTGACTGCAGAATGTGAAAGTAAGTAGTAACAGCCTGAATGGAAGCCAGTGGTAGGTAACAGAGCTATTTGTGACATTATCAGTGAATGGCAGTCAACATATTGGATGTCACGAATAAAATGTTGATGTAGACTTTCTGTTTTTCATTTTCCAAGTCATTCAGACAAGCTACATGCAAAGTTATCTCATTGCATTGTTTGAAAAACAGTTTTTGAGAAAAAAAATATAAAAGCAAGCTATTTACTTTTTTTCAGGTAACATAAATGAAGGTAAAAGAATATTCCAAATGACTACATATATTTTTTATATCACTAGACATATATATCCCTAGTAGATATTTGAGACATGAATAAGCAATAAACCATTATTAAATTTATTGGTGATGTAAGAGAAAAGAAATGGTGAAATTCAGTTCAAAATAAGAATTTACAGTAATATATACTTAAATCATAAAGGGATGTCATAAAATCAATTTATGTAGTTGAACAATATGTCATTAATTGAAAACAAAATTATGAAGACTTTCAAAGAATTTTTATTACTATACAAATTAAAAAGCATAATAAATGCTGTAAGAGAAGATAAGCAAAATTGGTACATTCCTTTTATTTTAACCTAGAATCCGTCGGAGTATTGCTATCCTAAAAGATAGCATAGATGATCCTGAACAGAAACCTGAGCATAAGATAAGCTACATAGAGAGAAGAAAGAAATTTGTTGAATGAGTTGTTGTGTATAATGAAATAAGGAGTTCTCAACCTTAACATACAGTTGGGGAGGAATCTTGATAAAAGGAATTTCAGTGTATGGCCATCCAGTATAATTGAAAAAAATTCCTTTTAAATTCCGTATTGTTCCTTTGTTTCCATCTTTTTTTCTCTCCCTTATGTGTTAGCCTGCGGCTGACAAACCTGTTGATTTTAAGCTGAACAGGAAGATGGTAAATAGGAAGTGGGGTAACTATCTCAGAAGTAGTAGGAGAAGATGAAACTTCATCACCCCACTCCCTGCCATGAAAGCTGTCTAGGAGTCTAGACTGAGTTCTTCGCTATGTGACTTTATTGTAGAGAGTATCACCATTTAGTTGTTCACTGTTAGAACTACTGAGACATGGCTGTTAAAAATTAAATTCAAATTCTTGAATAAGGTTCTAGATATTGTCAAACAAGGGCATGAATACAAACATTAAAAAACATACCATGGGCCAGCCGAGTGGCTCAGTTGGTTAAGAGCTCGCTCAAGAGTGCGAGCTGAGCTCTGAGCAACAGCAGTTCGATGCCCAGCCCAAGCTGAGTTGCCGTTGAGCTGCCAACAGGTAGCAGGATGGCTCAGCTAAAAAATAAAAATAAAAAAATAAAAACATACTGCATTTCACTATTTATAATTGAAGTATAAGATGTTGCCACCATTAATAGTAAATCATGAAAATCAAAAACATGCTGATGAAATGGTAATAATATTCATGTTTTGCCTCATAAAATTGATCGACATAAGCTTTTTCCTTTTTTTTTAATTCCCTCAAAACACATAGTAGTAAAGTCTTCACTTAGCAAAATGAGAGATTTACCAGGGAGATAGAATAGAATAAAACAGTATCCCTGTAGTTAATATAGCAGTGTATATTGCTGCAGGCAGATATTATCAAAGAGTTACAGTACTTTTGTGATAACTTTTATAAGATAAACTAGAAAAAGTGTGATGAACAAAAGGGAGTAATGAGCTCTAGGGCAGGCTGGAGCCATAATGTTTGGGAAAGTATATCTACAGGATACTTTTAGGCAGAGTTTTGCAGGATACATGTTTATGAGCAGCGTGGTAAGGAAAGCTGGGAGCAAAGATTCTGAATTTGGGACCCTCTTATATATGGTTGCCTTAGGCCCTTTCAGAATTTTAACTAATTTGGTAGTTTTCATAGTTACTATGTGTTTTTACTCACGTTAACTCCTGATGGCACAAGAACCTCATCATGTAAGAGAAGTCAAATTTTAAACCAGTAAGTGCAAAAGTTTATAACAGTGTTTGAACTGTTTGGTTATAAAATCTGATTCAACTAAGCTTAATATAGTTCAAAATGATGGTGTTCTTTTACATTTATATAGATAGATATTTCCTCTTTAAAATATTTATTTTGTTGTTGAAGATACATATTTCTCTCTTTCTCTCTCTCTCTCTCTCTCTCTCTCTCTCTCTCTCTCTCTATATATATATATATATATATCATACAAGTTCTGACAATTAAGTTCATGAACTTGTTGCAACAATGTTGCTAACCTTTTTTGACATCAGAGGAACTATTCATTATGAATTTATACCAACTAGACAAACAGTTAACCAAATTTACTCTTTGGAAGTGCTGAAAAGGCTGTGTGAAAAACTCAGATGACCTGAACTTTTCACCAACAATTCATGGCTCTTGTATCACGACAATGCACCAGCTCACACGGCACTATCTGTGAGGGAGTTTTTAGCCATTAAACAGATATCTGTATTGGAACACACTCCTTACTCACCTGATCTGGCCCCCAATGACTTCTTTACTTGAAGATAAAGGAAATATTGAAAGGAAGACATTTTGGTGGCATTCAGGACATCAAGGGTAATACAAAGAGAGCTCTGATGGCCATTCCAAAAAAGAATTCCAAAATTGCTTTGAAGGGTGGACTAGGCGTTGGTGTCAGTGCATAGCTTCCCAAGGGAGTATTTTGAAGGTGACTATAGTGATATTCAGCAATGAGATGTGTAGCACTTTTTCTAAGATTAGTTCACAAACTTAATTGTCCGACCTCATAAGTTTTCTAATATGACTTAGAAATAGAGCTATTCATAATTAATTAAAACCAGAATTATACTCAAGTAATTGTAGTCAAATAATTCTCTCCAAAATCTGCAGTAGTTAGTCAATCTCTACTTAATGA
Organism: Aselliscus stoliczkanus; assembly: GCA_033961575.1. Classification (NCBI taxonomy): domain Eukaryota; kingdom Metazoa; phylum Chordata; class Mammalia; order Chiroptera; family Hipposideridae; genus Aselliscus; species Aselliscus stoliczkanus. The sequence continues at coordinate 52,766,724 of CM066735.1, forward strand.
TAGATGCAGAGCTAGAAAAGATGAAAGAAGTCCCTGACATCATGAGATTTATAGTGAAAAATATATAGAAATTGAGTCTATCATAATAAAAAATAAACTATACTTTATAATATCTACTAAAGATAATCACAAGTTATTTGGAGAATGTATAATATAGGGGCCTAGGGGCCGGCCGGGTGGCTCAATGGTTAAGAGCTGGCTTGGGATGCCAGCAGCCCCAGTTCGGGTCCCACATATGAGGGCCAGTGACACTGCTCTCAGGAAAAAAAAAAAAAAAAAGTTTATAATATCGGGGCCTAACTGATCTGATATGGAGGAGGCAATGGATGCTCAGGGAAATCTTCACCAAAGATTCAATATTTGCTGTTGTACTTGATGAAGAAGAGTACTAGGGAAAAAGAGATGGGATAACAGAGTCTCATAATGGCATGGTATTTATGTGAAGGCCTTCAGGTAGAAAGAAGGTTGAGGCTATTTGAGGATCTAATTAAGTCTGTTCTTTAGGAAGGTTATAGGTGTTAACCTAAAAATAAAAAGTCAGAGTGAGAGGCAACATGCATTTATTTGAGATCGAAAAGAATTTCAATTCTATGGCATAGAAAAGAAGGGAAAGAAAGGAATTTCTATCAGTACTAAAAAGTTAGGTTACTCTTTAGCTATACATGGCTGGTTACCAGTTCTAAATAATGTCCATAATCATCAGTCCTTGTGATCAGGAGCTCTGCTTTCCTGTTTGCTTTACAAACAGTTGTCTGTAAGACAATTTTTGTTTGGCCCAATCCCAAGGTTATTTTCCCCAGTTCAAAAATTCCGAAGTTTCAAGGAATAAGATGTGCAGGGAATTTCCCTTTGAATGGCTTCTCTAGCTCTATTTAAAATGACTCCACTTAGGTGAAATTTTCACAGAAGGGAATCCAAAAATTAACTCAGATATTGAATTTATCCAATAAGACACAATAAGATGCAACTATCATCCTAAATTACACAATATTATCTATCTTACCAAGATTACCTAAAATTTCCTGGAACTCAAATATTGTGATTGGATAAAGAACTTCAAACAATGAATGACTACTTAAGCTTTAGCTCCTCAGAGTTAAAGAAACCCATTTTCACATAAATGAACTGCATTTTATTTTGAATGATTGATTTATTCATTATTAGTTAACTTATACAATAAAAATATCATATAAAGTTAATACCTAACATCAGTTTCACAGAGATTTTGGCCTTAAGAGTAAGCATTAAAACTGACTTCTCTTCTTTTTCTTCATTAAGTTTTAAAATGGGGGATAGTTTATTTTATAGGTTGAATTTAATCTTAATTATAAAGTGGTATTTTTATGACTCTCCCCCCTTAATTGTCATTTTTATTGATTTTTAGGCCATACAATTGGTGTGTTGTAATAGAAATTGCTTTAAAAGCCATCGGTGGAAATCATACATTTAATATCTTAAAAATAAGGGCAGGCCGAGTGGCGCGGTGGTTAAGCACTGGCTTGGGAAGCCAGCGGCCCTGGTTCGGTCCCACATATGAGGGCCAGTGACACTGCACTCAAAAAAAAAAAAATCTTAAAAATATATATTTTTGAGATGAATTGAGTTCTGGGTATTTTATACTTCCTGACTCTGTTATGCATTTGAATTTTGGAAAGTATTCTCTTCTGATTATGATCCAGCAGATTAAATTTTAGCATTCCCAAACTGTGTTGATTTCTTTTCAACCATTAATGTCACAAGGTTATCTTAACTCACAGAGAACAGAAGCTTAGCTTGGCACTTTGAAAACTCTAGAAAACTGAATAATAATTGGTATTTTTAACATGAAGAAAAACATACTAGGCTACCTCAAATAAAATCAGGATAAAACATTAATGTAGTCAGAAGGTCAGTTAGCCTTTGGAGTACAGTTCACACTGTTCAGTCTTTTATTTACAAAAAAAAAATGTTTATACAGATTAGAAATTCAAAGCTTATTAAGGCCAATTTTATTAGTCTACCTTTTATTTGTTACTTTTTTTAAATTAAAGTTTATTGGAGTGACAATTGTTAGTAAAGTTACATAGATTTCAGGTGTACAACTCTGTCATACATCATTTGTATATCACATTGTGTGCTCACCACCCAGAGTCACTTCTCCTTCCATCACCATATATTTGACTCCCTTTTCCTCATCTACCACTCCCTCTCTCCCCTTACCCTCCAGTAACCACTAAGCTACTGTCTGTGTCTATGAATTTTTGTTTCTTCATTTGTTTGTCTTGTTCCTTTGTTGTTTTCAGTTTTATATCCCACATATCAGTGAAATCATATGGTTCTTAAGGTTAAATTTCTCCCTTGTAAATTAAATAATAAATTGGTCCACTTCTTGCTTTTCTAATTCAGTCCCATGACATCTAGTAATATTTTTAAAAAGGAAATTATGCTACAATATAAACTGCTTTTTAATATGATTTTGTTTTAGATATTTTAAAGTAAGTAGCTTTTACTTTTAGAGACCTAAAAATTTTTACTTTTAGAGACCTAAAAATTTTAAGGTCAAATGCAGGGTAAATTGCAGGAAGGTGTAAAGGACCACTCGTTATTGTTGGAAAAATATGCATCGATAGGATTTTTACAAAATCTTATGTACTATTGAAACCATTTCATCAATCAATATCACTTATTTATTGTTTGGTATTGTTGAGTGTAAAATAAGATCTTTATATTTCAATAGATTTATTTAACCTAAAAAGAACTTTTATTAAAATATATATAAATGTTACTATAAAAAGGATAATAAAGAACTCTACAATAGACACTAAATAATAGACACTAAAATATATTTTTATTTTATTAAACTTATTGGGATGCCTCTGGTTAGTAACATTATGTAAGTTTCAAGTATGCAATTCTATAATGCATTATCTGTATATTGCATTATTTGCTCACCACCCAAAATCAAGTCTTCTCTGTCACCATATATTTGACCCCTTTTTCCCTTGTCAATCTCTTTAATATACCCCCTTTGATATATGTTTTGATGCACTAAAATGTTCATTCCTATTAAATATATAAATGATCCAAATGATGTTGTTTTTATTTAAATATACTTATTTACATTTTAGAATTTAATATAATGGACCTACGTTTTCCAAATCTAATGGTTTTTAAGTAAAACCAACACCGAATGACGAAACAAATAACCATCGGTAGTCTTGACAGCCACATGAGCTTCAGTCATGGTCTGATGCTTTTTGACCGTGGAGCACATTTTATCACAGGTATGATCCATGCCATGGAAATGAGTCAGGCAGGTTTTGTGCTGAACATCCCCAGTAATTAGCTTGAATTTCCTAATCCGATGTCATCATTCTGCAGATCTGCGAGAATCACTTCAAAAACATGACCCTTGAGACCATTAGATGTGATTTCAATTCCTTGAGTCCTCGTGACTAGTATTTTGCCAATATTTCTTATATTGAACATAACTGTACTTTCCCATCATACTAATCTTTCTTAGAAAATGGGTCACCACTTCCTTCTTGGCCCTCTTTTGGCCGCCTTTTGTGGGACACTTCCTTCCACGATGGTGCTGCTCAGAGCCAAAAGGCTAAAAAAAAAAACTTAATTTTTAAAATTACATTGTTCTAAGACATTACTGTATTTCATGTAATTAAATAATTCAATAATTTATTTTATTGTAGAGGAAATTTAAAGCTATATAAGCAACGATCTTGGTTTTCTGCAGTAGAAGATGGTAATGAGCTCCTTATGTGCACAATCCTATTTTCTTCAGTCATTCTTCCCTAGATCTGAACAAGATATATAATATTAAACAATTGTAAAATTACACTTCATTTAGAGCTATATATCTCCCCATATCATTTCAGGATACATATTTGTGATGTGTATGTGTGTATATGGGCGTGTTTGTGAGTATAAGCATATGGGTGTACCTTGATGTAAGCATATTCATGTATGTATATCTTACTGCGATCATACATTTGTCAACACACGTACACACATACATATATGTATGTAAATAGACTAGGCTGCAGTATTTTTCAATAGATGCTACCTAGAATTAATATTTCTGAGAAGTCTACCTATTTATGTGGCTGGAGGAGAGTCTTTTTGCGTAGAAGCTGAGGAAAAAGGGATATTCAGTTAATGAAACAATCTTGAAAAAATCCCTGAAAAAAGTTTTGTAAGCCATGTTATATGCACTATATTTCACTTTATTATTGCATAGTAAACACAAAAGAAGACAAGTGGTGATGTAGTTTGGGTTACCTGACCTACTTTTCATGGATTCTACAGAACAGGTCAAGTGAATAGGGTTGTGTTTCCTCACTTTTTGTTAAAATGAAAATGCTTTCCAAAATTTCTGTGGCAGATTCTAACTGTGTTTTTTTCAAGCACTCTGCAATGGAAGATATTTAAAATTCTTTTGTGGTATCAAATCCCTGCGGCCTGAAACCACCAGACGTTATAGAAGAAGAGAGCCTAGGTGAATGATAGGATACCTGAAAGGAATGTTTTGTTATGAAAATGCCAATAATTTCAGTGTGAAATGAATCAAAGCTATCAACCCAAAGGTAACATAGTACATATGAAATTATTTAAAAAGACAACTAGAAATTGGTTATTAATATGTAGATACTATTAATTCATAGTATTATAAGTGTAAATCATATATTTAGGGGGATAGCAATTATAGTTTCATTTTGCTTAAAATTGACTGAAAATATGTGACTGTTAAAATAAGCCAAGTTTGTTAAGAAAATGTAATATAATTAAATATAGGATGATATGTTAAAAGCACCAGATGAAGTAAACAGAATGATTATTGTTGCTATTTCTATTCATAGAATGTCTTTCATTTTTTCTTTTAACTAATGATTCAGCAAGAAATAACTGGAGAACATCAAAGCTATTTGAAGCATTAATGTCATGAAATACAGGGCAGATTCAACAGGTTAGAAAAAAGTGAAATCTGTATGAGAGTTCATAGGTTTTAAAAGCTGAATTAACCCAATAATCCAAAAATCCGCTTGTTCTTTCAGTCCATTTATTTGTGTACACCATGAAGATAGGTAATGTGAGTAAGAGACAATGGAAATATTTGAGAAAATATTATGTATTTATATACAAATGCTTGAAATTCAGGATAATTAGGACAGTATACACATAATTTTCACCAAAGTAACAAAAATTTATTTTGAACATTTCTGCATATTTTGATATATTATATCCCTCATAAACAAAAAATCATTTATTGTCCTATTCCTAAGTGTTGTGTTATACATGATAAAAAAATATCTCATTAAAGAATGACAGTGCTTTGCATTAGTTCTTCCCCTGCCTCCCAGGGCATGATACCAAAGAAAAAGCAAATGACAGTTGGTGTCAACACTAAACAGCTTAGGGCAAACTATTTTCTCAAAACCTATGTAATTTAATTGAAATGCAATATTTCATGAATATTAGAAAAGTAGGCTTTATTAAAAATGGCAGGGAAAAGTGAATGCATGACTGTTTAGAGTAACAAGCAATTCAAATTTATTCATTCAATACATCACTGAATTATTTAAAACTCAGCCTAAGCACAAGGTCATGGAATAATTTGGGCAAATAGGTGTTTTGCATGATGCATTTCCATAATTCCCCTGCATCTACAAAGTTAATCACAGTTCTGGTGCGGGGACCTTTTTCTTGTAGTCAGAGAGCCAGATAAAGATGTCGATTCATAATTAAAGCCAAACCTAACTATTCACACTTGACATGTAAAAAAAATATGTATATATGTATGAAGGGGAAGAATGTTCACTAGCAAATGTAAGAACTGGAAACAAAATAATCCCTATAACTCTTCAATTTTCATGTTGCTTGAAAGTAAAAGTGATATATAGAGTAAATATTAAATTCTCAGACATTCGCAAACTTTAAGTAAAACCTGTTAAGTAACTGAATAATTACAGTTCTTCATCACTCTGGCAATATTTTTGACTTGTAGCATTTCCTCTGGATTCTTTCTTAGCATATCCTTCTCTCTGTTCATATTACCCATCTGTTCCTACATGGAGTTCAGTTTTTCCATTGGAACCCATGGGCTGGATTAACTATAGTTTTAAATTCCTGGTCTGATAATTCCAACATCTCTGCTATATCTGTATCAGGTTCTGTTCTTAGCTCTGTTTCTTCAAAAATGGATTCTTAGCCTTTATTGTGCCTTGTAAATTTTTGCTGAAAGCTGCATTTGATGTGCTGGGTAAAAGGGACCAAGGTACATAAGCCTTTATTGTGATGTTTAAGTTTATCTGGCAAGAGATTAAACTGTGTTTTCTCTTCACTGTAGCTCTGTATCAGAGACTAAAATGTTCTTTTGTGTCCTTGTTTATGTCTGCCTGTAGTATTCGAGTTTCCCTCTAGATTTCTTCTTAAATGGGATCTGAGATATGAAGTTTTTCAGTTGTAGTCTCCTGTTACTATATGGGAGTGTTATTGACGGGGTAGTAAGGTATGGAAGAGGGAAAGCGTACTATTATCCTATGATTGGGTCTCAGTCCTTCAGTGAGCCCCTGTCCCTAAGCTGTGACCTCCAGAAGTACTTCTCGGCCCCACCTGCCAATGTCAGGTGAGACAGCAAGGCTAGATAGGGCTGGAGTGGGGTATCACCCTTCCCCATATTGGTTAAGCTCTGAGAAACTAGTTTTTCTTGAAGGCAGGTCTTGTTAAGAAGAACAAAATGTTATACGCTTACCTCAAAATGGCCACGTTCCTACTCCTTGTGCTGCAAATAAGAGGGGATTTTTCTCCAATCTTCACTCTAAGAATGTGGTAGGCCTCCTGGAAGTAAAACTCACAAAAATATGAAGAAGCCCCAAGATTGGATGCTCCTTGGATTTTTTTTACCTCTCAAGGATCTCCAAGAATTCATCAATTATAGATTAGGTATTCTTTCCCCATACTGGTTTCCATGGAGATTACTGTTCCAGAGAGTCTGCTCTGGTAAACTGTCATTTCCTGTCTCTCCAATCTGGGAAGCAGTGGTTTGCACTGTTACCTCAATGACCTAATACATCTAAGAAGAGTTGATTTTCAGTTTGTTCAGATCATTTCTTGTGTGAATGGGAGTGATGACCTATACATTCCTTACATGCTGGACTGAAAACCAGCAGAAATGTTTTTGACTTTTCCTTTCCTCCTGTTAGGTGAAACAGCAATGCCAAAAGCGATGGGAGTTGGCTAACGGTCCTTGCACCAGTTCAGGAAGGGTTCTGATATCATAGTTTCCCTAGAAATGTTGGCATTTGCTGTGAAGAGTGTTCTAGGAGTGTCTCAAAATGGCTGTTTTTCCCTCCTTTCCGATGGAGGGCTGTTGAAGTTTCCATCTATTTCTCCTTGCTGTTTTAGCAGGTTTTGCCTCACATAGTTTGATACTTTGTTATTAATTCATGTGTGCTAAGAACAGTTATACCTCCTTGGAGAATTGACCCCTTATCATTATGTAATGCCTCCTTTATCCCTGGTAACTTTCCTTACTAGGATGTTTGCTCTGTCTGAACTTAATATAGCTGTGACTGCTGTCTTATCATTAGTATTAGCATGGTATATTTTTCTTCATCCATTTATTTTTAATCTATATGCTTTGTATGCTTAAAGTGGGTTTCTTTAGACAATATATCATTGAGTCTTCTTTTTTGATCCACTTTTATAATCTCTGTCTTTCAGTTGGTACATTTAAATCACTATATTCATAAGTGATTATTGACATAGTTGCATTAATATTTACTGTATTTCTTACTGTTTTCTATTTGTTTCCCTTGTTCTTTGTTCCTGTTTTTGCTTTCCACTCTTTTTCTGCCTTTTGTGGTTTCAAGTGAGCATTATCGGGAGACTCCCAGCCCTTTTGAGGAGGGCAAGCCCCCAATGCCGGTAAATGTATGATACACAGACAGGTTTTGCCAAGCGCAGCCCCCCACGTGGGCGGCCATAGCTCTACAGTCCCTCATTGATATGATTCTCTTTTCTCTCCTTTCTTAGGATTATAGTTATATTTTTAAAAACTTTTTTTAGTGGTTTCTCTAGTGTTTGCAATATGCATTTACAACTAAACCAAGCTCACTTTCAAATAACACTATACCACTTCACAGATAGTGTATCTTCTAATATCAAAATAATTTCAATTCCTTCCTCTCATTCATTTTATCATCAAATACATTGTTGCTATTATTATTTTGGGCAAATTTTTATCTGTTAGGTAAATTAAGAATAATAAACATAAAATATTTTATTTTCCTTTCAAGTATTTCTTTCAGTCCTTCCTTTCTTCTTTTTCAAGATATGTACCTGACATGTACTGTTAAAAAATTGGATTTATCTATCAGTTGGTTAGAAGATTTTGCAAGGAATCAAAATAAGAAGTGTTGGGATTGAAAGGTTACAATTTTAGCTAGGATGGCCTGATTAAGTAACATTGGAGAAAAGACTTGGGGTTAGCTGAGAGGAAATGATGATCTTTACCATTCAGTTAGAAGGTACAACATGCCCCAAATACCTAAAACAAGAAAGTTTTAGAAATGTATAAATAGAAGTTACTCTTTCTAATAATAAAAGACCGTCTGGGTGTTTCTACATTTTTTTTGAAGAAACATATATATTTGGCCAGCCAGAATAGTCAAAACAGCAATATAAATTAATTTAAGAAGAAATATACATATTTCTCAGTAAATACATTGGAAACTATTTTTGGTGGTGAGTATTGGCTAAAACCTGAGATAAAATGGTGAGGGTTTGCAGAGCATGTGACCCCAAAGTATGCTGCTTTGACACATTGATTATTTTGAGTTAAAGACACTTGAGAAATAGCAAGTGTGAGAAGGACATACTGACCCTCCTTTTCTTCCTAAAGCAGGAGATAAAACTCACATGACAGGTGCCCTCCCTGTACTAGGAAGAAGAAAGACTACACCGTTATTATCAGATGTAGGGAGTTGGGGCTGAGAAATCTGTAAAACTAAATCTTATTAAACTAATCTTCATCTTCCCAGTTACTTCTCCAAAAGCCCCTTTGCCCTGTCACTTCTCTACACAGGTGTTGTTGTTTGTTGAAGATGCTATACAAGTTGCAATTCTGAGCCACCATTTTGAGTTGCTTTAGGCTTATGGTTTTCCCTTGTGATATATATTGTGTGCATTAATATACTATTTGTTTTCCTCTTGCTAATCTATTTTGCTGTTGTTGTTGTTGTTGTTGTTGTTGTTGTTGTTGTTATAAGTGTCTCAGCCAAGAACTGAGAAGGGTAGAGGGAAAACAATTTTTTTCCTCCCTACGGTAGGAACCCACAATAAGTAGGCAGAACACCAAAGCCACATTAGCCTTGGGGTAGTTGTTAGAACCTGGTCTGAGCTTTGGTTTTCTTTGTTTTTCAGGCTTCTGGTTATAAGAGGTGCTCCAAACTAAGGAGAAGGTCAAGTAGGAGAGAAACCCCTTATAACTGAGATCCCATAGATTTATCCACTCTGGAAGCAAACTCTCAATCTTAAGTAACTGCAAGGAAAGTGGTACTACACAACCATGGAATTAAATTAATTAACCATGTGAGGTTACCATCACAAACATGCCCTCATGTGGATCTGCTACACAAATTCATATTACCTCTGTTATGCAAAAAACAAAACAAAACAAAAAAAAAAACCCAACCCCTACATTTATTTAAAATGATCTTACACTAATAGCTGCCTGTAACTAAATTCTAGAATTCACAAATGCATAAGTTAAAACCCAAGAGAGTATTCTCATTGTATATTCACCATTGTTGGTACTATAATAGTTATAAATTCCTAAGTTTGGATAACCAAGGGAGAAAATGATTGTATAGCATTAGACTTTTATATCATTTTTATAATGAGATCAAACTTATGGAAGCCATAAACATAAAATGATTAATCTTCAAGTTATATAATGGTTAATATTAAAACTATTCTGATTACACAATGGGCAAGTACTAACTTATGTAAACAATAATAACAATGATGATTAATTTAGGAAATGTAAAAACCAAACCACTAAAATACCGATGAAAGTCATCAAATGGTTTTGTTACTATTTAGAGGAAGAAGATACTGATAAACTTTAGATTTTGTTAAATTTCCATTCAGATGAAAAATTTTAGTTTTGCTTTATTTTCTGTAACTGTAGAATCACAGCGCTCCATAAATAGATGTTTCTAAATGTATTTTATTTGATAAAGAAAAATTCACTATTATACAATAGTAGCTGGTATCACAAAGGGAAGCGTAATTGAAGGTTTTGAAATAGTTTGCTGATTCATATTTTAAATATAGTTGTTAATTATGACTTATGTTGAATAAAGATCATGACTAAAGTAATGTTATCCAATTCTCAAAATTTATATTTTGAGCTTTTTTTTTTATATAGTTGAGCTTTCATAAGACGTATTTTCAACAAACTTTTACTAAAGATTGTACTCTCGATTTATAAGTGAATAAACTAAAATTTACTCATTAAATCATTATCCTAAAAAACATTGGCAAAGAAAGTCAACTTTTATCTTCTAGTCATAGTTTCAAACTTTGAATGCATGATATTTTGAATGATTATTTTAAAATAATGGGAGTAATGTCATACAATTTATTATTTGATTTCTATTAGTCTTGCATCAATAATTTTGAGAAAAATTAAATTATTTGTTTTCTTATGTTCTTAAAAAAGTGCATTAAGACTAGATTTAAAAAGTTTTGGGCTGGCCGAGTGGCGTAGTGGTTAAGCGCTGGCTTGGGAAGCCAGCGCCCCCAGTTCAGGTCCCACATATGAGGGCCAGTGACACTGCCCTCAAAAATAAATAAATAAATAAATAAATAAATAAATAAATAAATAAATAGTTTTAAAAATGTCAGTATAATGAATTATGGAAACAAAAATCATACCACAGTCTAAAAATATAAGAGAATTCAGGGAGAGACCCAGTAAAGAGAGTAGTTGAATACACTATGAAAAGACTGGCTAAAAAAACAAAAAGCAGTAGTGTAGATTCTACAATTCATGATTTTCACAAAACCTCTCATGTAAGAAAGCTAGATGATTATGTTTTATAGATTATGAATTTAAAATACTCTAATAGTGGGGAGAGCTGGTATGGGAAAAAGGAGAATTTGTTGAATATTCACAAGGTACACTTATTACTGTAAATACTTTATATTGCCTAAACTAAAAATCAATTTTATATAATAGTGCTGACATTCATTATTCTAATCATGGCTCTAGTTCAGATTCAAAATATTTATTTGCAGCATGTGGTTATCCAGAAGAGCAGTTCAACAATTAATCAAAGGTTAGGTATTTAGTTCATAAAGAGAATTGGACACATCAGAAATAAACTCATGTATCTGTTTTTAAAAGGATTATACCCTAGAAAGAGAGAATTATTGATCAACCATCTTCTAATGAAATCCAACTGTGTTATCCTTCTACTATTTCCCATTAACCTCAATAGGGTTAAAGGGCATATGTCTCACATGAGTATGGAGGCGAGTAGTGGCCAAAATGGAAAAATTTATAACAACTTTCAGAACAATATTGAGTATTTATTCAGTACTTCAGGGAATCTTTTTGTGTCTATATTTGAGTTATCCATTATTAGATATCTATTAATATAAATGTCAAGAATGTCAATAATAAAGATTGTTGTCTACATTAGGAAATTATGTGTAAGAAATACTTTTATTTTGTGCTTTAAATAACCAAGATAATAAGTAAATATACATTAAATATAATTTAAACAATATCTAATTTCTCACTGGCTTAAGTCTATCATAGCATATAGAGTCTAATGCCATAGCTATAAATTATTTTTTAAAAGAAAAGATAATAAAGGAAATAAATATTCATACCTAACAGACTTCTCAAAAAAGAGTTTATAAATGCAAGTGTGTACAACTGGAAATGATCTCTGAGTGTAAGAATCGGGGCATTAAAAGTTGTTTCATTTTTAAGGAGTGAGAAAACATTACATATGTATTATGAGTTTATAAAAATCATTAAATTCATCTGCCTGTAACAAATCTTAATAGACTTTATTAATTGGCTTTGGTTGGTTAGCTTGTTGTAATTGCATGAGTTGGTAAATCTCCTTTAGAAGTCATTGATTTGCCTAACTTTTCAGCTTTTTATTATTCACATATAATTTGAGGGGAAGTTTCTTTGAGGATGTATCTGTTTACATAGGCTCTGATTACTGATTATCTTTATTATCATTACTATTTTTATTTTGTTCCTATGTTTCCTTATTTCTTGTTGTAACCATTAAAGATCTCTTTATTTCTACAACATCTTTTTTTGTTATTTTTTTTAAATAGACTATTTTTTTAAATAGACTACATTTCATGTAGACATGAAAAATGTAGTAGCTTTTTTCTTTTGTAACAGTAATTATTCCAGGATTTTAAGCCAGAACATAGCCAAAATGGAGAGTGTAAAATAATTAAAATACTTAAAGGTAGATTGGTTCTGACGCATGAACTCTGGGATACCTGCGGACAGCAGGAAACGGCCTCCTAACGCAGCAGTAGCCACAGGAGCAGGAGGCCACAGGCAGTCTTCCCTGCCCAGTACTTCTGGGCTTTGGATCTCACATCCCATTACATCTATAGCAAACACTGTTCTCTCCTGTTCTCTCTTCTTATGTTACCTAACTCTGTCTTATACCAAATAACCTCTAGAGAACTTCAAAAGAGTTTCATATTTATTTTAGGGGCAGACAGGCAAAACAATCTCTGAGAAAGTGGGTGAACTTTTATAAGAAAAAAAACAAATTAATACAGCAGAAGGGGGTACAATATCCAAGGGGATCCAAAGAAAAATAGGGAAAGAGTCTGAGAAATAACATGTATGAGCCAATAAAGGCCTGTAACACTGTTTTCTCCTACCCAGATCAGAAGGATGCTCATGAATATCACAAATATAAGGACCCCTCTTCCCATACCAAGTGTTAGAAATGTGTCCAAGGTGCAATAGTTGGGAGGTTAAATGGGACTTTCCCATGAATCTTACCAGCTTTTGTAGAACTATCAGTACTAATATCAAACTATATATGGAAAAAATACATGGAACTATGAGAATGATAAACAATGTGTGTGTGTGTGTGTGTGTGTGTGTGTGTGTGTGTGTGTGTAGGAAAATACATCAGAGCTCAAAAAAACCTGTTAAGAAAGGATATGTGGGGTACAGCCATTTGGATATTGGGGCCAATCAATACCAACTTTCACTATATGTTTCCCTAAACAATTCAAAGCTACTCATTGGAGCCACACACTTTCAAATTAAAACCAAAAAAAAGGTTTTTTCTCAGAAATTTATTATTCTGCATATATAAGTTTTAAAATGACTTTACTGATTTTTAAATTATTTAGTGAATTTAAGGAAAGTACATATATACAAAGTATAATCCATATCCTCTTGCAATTATATTTTTCTATTTATCATTAGTCATATTTATTAAAAAAAAATATTTGAGAAGAAATTGAATTTCCAGAGAATATTCTTTAAATACCTTACTCATGATGAAAATAACAATCATATAAATATTAATTATTGTAAGGATTAGGTAGATAGACAGATATATAGATAATTGTCTGCATATAAGAGGGAATATATTCCCTAAAATTCTTATAAAGTAAATTCTTATAAATCACATATTAAAGTCTGATCAACCTTCATTTAAATTTTTATATATATATATATATATATATATATATATTTTTTTTTTTTTTTTCCCTCCAGACCTATTTATAATCTCCATTCAAGCCCTTGTCTAAGCCCAGAATGAGATGCCCTTGGGCTCAGTATAAAACCACATCTCAAAGCATGGCTAAGTAAAACAGAAGTTTCTCAGCTGCTTACTGCAAAGGAGAGAGTTAGGATTTTGAACACCTTCAATGTGGAGGATCTTGGGGAACAAATCAGTCTTTCCAGTGAAATATAGAAGGACTTTGCCTCATAAGTAAGGATTGTATTACGAATGTTTGGATTCAACTAAAGAGTAAGAGCAAAACTAAAACATCCACTCTGAAACTCTCATATTAAAGACTATTCAAGTTACAGTAAGCAGCCAAAAGCCTGGCTATCTACTTGAATAGAAATTAATTTTCTTTTGTAAAAATTAAAAGAACCAAGAGTCGCAACACTAGATCATCCAAAATACCTAGTTAGTCATAAAAAATAATTAGATGTATGATGAAGAAAATATGATGCATGGACAGTAAAAAATGAATAAACCCATGTCCCAAGCAGGGGTTTTAAAGCAGTTGTTGTAAATATGTCCAAATACTCAAAGAAGAAAAAAATCTTAGGTGGAAATTAGAAATTTTTAAAAAACAAAATGGAAACTTTAAGAAATTAAAATTAAAATGTATTGGATGGGACTAACAGGATATTGAAGATGGCAAAAGAAAACTTCACTGACATTGTAGATAGACCAATAAGGAGTACCCAGAATAAAGTACAGAGAGAAAAGCAGATTAACAAATAAATAAATGGGATGTCAGTATACAGTAGGTCTGATATATGTGTAATTGGATTAAAGGTAAGGAGAGAGAAAATAGAGGGAAAACAACAATAGTATATTTTTTAAGACATAATAACAAGATGTTCAAAATGTGAAGAAAAATATGAATATATGGATTTATATAGCTTAGGAATTGTAGAACAGGCTACATGAAAATGAAATTGCCCCAAATATATTATAATTAAATTGCTTCAAAGGAGATATAAAAACATTTTGAAAGCAGCCAGAGAAAAAATAACACATTATATACAGAAGAATAATGATATAAATAACAGTGAAATTCTCAAGAATCAGTAATCTATCATCACCCCATACCAGAAACTGTTCCCTGATCTACATTTGCATGGATTCAATATTTTAAGGTAACTAATATTTAAACTGCTGTTGTTTAAAAACACATGTTTAAGCTTGAGCTGTTTTTAGCTGCTTTTTGTTTATAGGTCAGTGTCATAGAGATGAGGTGTCATTAATGCTACATGAGCTGCTAAAGATGTCTTGTTCTGATCTGCACAGTCTCTTGTGGAACAACAGAAAAGCAGAGAAAGAACAAGAGGTCATCAGCAGCCAACCCTCGGCAGTCAGATAGAGAACCTTTCATCTTCCTTTTTGTTTCTTCAATCTATGTCTCATCACTCAGTTAGAATTACTATTGTGCATCGATTCAGCAGAAAAAAATAGACCGATGAAAAATTAATTTTTCAGAATTATTGTTCCCTGAATTTCATAAGAAATATTAGTGTCTGAGCTAAGATATATCAGAAGACATCTGGGACACTAAGGTACTAAAAAACTTGAATGTATCATCACTAAAAACAAACTGCTGGAGTAGCTGTAGTCTTGTAGCTCGTGAGACAAAGTACCCTGTGCTTTTCCTAACGTTAAACTGTTTAAATGCCGGTGGTTCTCCATCCCCACATGACACCAAAATGCTCCTACAAATTCCCAAATGCCTCATAGAATAGCATTTTCCTCACTATGATAGTCTCTTTTGGATAAATTCCTACAATGATAACAGCAAAAAAAGGACACTTTCTTTTTGTTGTTTGAGTTGTTTTTTGTTGTTGTTGTTTTTTTTCCCTCATATGTGGGACCCGAACCGGGGCCCCTGGTCTCCCATGCCAGCGCTCAACCACCATGCCACTGGGCTGGCCCTGTTGTTTGAGTTTTGTTAATAGAGGGATCTTGAAATGAAGCTGGACCTTGAGAAACATTGTCATACCTTGGAATGCATATTTTGCAATGTATTCCTTCTTTTTTCCTGTCTTCCTTTATGCCCCCTTTCATTGTATATTTTTCCCCCTCTCTTTTAATAAATATTTATGAAACATTTGCTATACATAAAACACTATTCCAAGAATAGAACAGTGAATGAGTAAAACACACTCCCTGTTGTCATAAAGCTTTTTCTAGATGGGGAAGCTAGAAATGAATAGGAGTAACTACAACACAGTGTGCATGGGTATGAGCATGTGAGTGTGAGTGTGCTCACGCACAGGTGTGTATTGAATTGAAGTTAAAATACCAAATCTGGGCCCCAGGGAGGAGAGTAGGACCTGAAGGTGAAATGGGAGCTAGAAAAAGGGAAGACTAAAAAGGCATCCTTGAGTGAGACCTGCCAAGACCGGTGACTGTTTTATATGGGAAAGTTCTGAATGGCATCTCTGAGGAATCGCCATTTGAAAAACACCAATGAGGGCACTGAGATCTGAGGGAAGTTTGTCTGGTGAGGGAGATCTCAAGAGCCATGTTCCTATGTAAGACACATAGGCAGCATTGCAGGAGTTCACATCTCATTGTAAATTCAATGAGAAGGCTGTAGGAGAGTTTTGTACTTTAAAGAGCTCACCCCAGGTAAGGAATTGTATACAGCTCCCTGAAATGAGAGATCCTGCAAGTGAGGCTGTATTTTGAAGGCAGAACTGACATTATTTGCTGATGGATTTGAGTAGTTGATGAAAGAGGAAAATCAAAGATTCTCATGTTTGGGAATGAGCACCTGGGCAAATCACGGTGCAATTTACTGTGATACAAAGACAGCGAGGAGCAGGCTGGGACCTGGACGTGACAGAGTTGAAACGAGGAATTTGGAGACATTATGTCTGAATGTCCCATTAGATATCCATATAAAAATCAAGAAAGCAGTCAGAGCAAGTAGAACGTGGATTTCAAGCTCAGTCTGGAGTTATAACTAAGAAATACATGCCTTTGTCATCAGTAGCATATCTGTGTCATGTGGACCATGAGTGAAGATAAGGGTGGAAATTGGTGAAGGGCTTTAAATGCAAAACCTAAAATTATTTTAGGAAAGAGCAAACCATTAAAGGATTAGAGTGTTTGAAGCAGGCAAAGTGAAACAAATATTTTTCATGATTTTGTTAAACTAAAATTTATCACTATATAAATGGTATTAATTTCTGTCATTGAAATGTATGTATTTCCACAAAATTATGTGTCAACACGCAACAAGGGAGGGAAAGTGCTTTTCTCTGGTAATAAGATTATAAGCAAAGATTTTTTTCCTTTTTTTTTTACCTGTTATTTGTTCTTTCACTTAAAGATATGTTTGCTTGTTTTTTTAATTAGAAAATGTATTGTTTGTAAAACAGTGCATTATAAAGATGAATCTGCCAGCACTGTGCCCAGTAAATTGGCATCAGCTAGGGACTCTGAGAGACGGCGGAGGTAAAGCATCCCTTGGAAGGTAATTACATTATTGAATCTTGCAATAATATGGAAAAAAGTTCCCTGTTAGCAAAAAGTGTTTTTCTTTGGCAATTCAAATAAATTGTATCTTGGAGAAAATCCCCACCGTCTTGGAGTTCTGATAGTGAATAAATAATACTTCGGTGCTTTGCTTTACTATTGGCGAACTAAGACCCTGATTAAACCCATCTATTCTCACCATTCCACCATTGCAAAGGTGTGATTAAAAGTGACTAGGGAAAAACAAACAAACATATAACAATGTTGATTATTAATTTGATTCAAGATGACAGTGTTCAGAAGAGCCTATAAAGATACCAGGCAAAGATACTGCTTTCAACTTTTCAATAAGTGTCCCCTACTCCTGACGTTGGACTATTTCATACTTGCTTCTTTATCATCAAACCTCCTATATATTTACACCAACTCACACTCAGGAGTGACTCCAGGTCCTCCTTGATAGGCAAAACAGAAACAATAAAAGAATCTACATACTCCTATTGCAACATTTTCCTGCTTACCAGTATATAGAGATATTGTATTCTTACACGTTTCCATACTTGAACTATCCATGATTCTGCCTGCATTCAATAATTTCTATTTTTCCACACGTACTTTCTCCCCTTTATCCTTTGCACTTCAGTACATAGGCCCAGGAACACTTTGGGGCTTTTTCCTCTATAAAGAATCATTCTCTGTCTATGGACAGTTCCCATCATCTTAAAAACATAATATTATTATCCCATTCTTAAAAAAAAAAACAAAAAACAACCTTATGTTTTTTGAACCACCAGCTGCCACAGCTGTTTCCATATGCTGAAGAGATCATTGTCTATGCTAACCATCTCCAAATTCTCACATTTTCTTCTCTCTTAAATCCAATCCAAGATTTTTCTCCTAGAGTCCCACATAAATGACCCCAATGGTTTCTACATTGTCAAATCTCCCATCAAGTTTATCTTTCTCGATTGATTTATTTATCAGCATTTAACACAGTTTAACACACTCAATCTTGATTCACTGCTTCCCTTGGATTTCAGCTCACTACTGTCTCCTGATTTTTTTTCTACCTCACTGGTAGCTTTCTCAGTCACCTTTTATGGGTTCCTCCTCTCCACCCAACCTTAGCATTGGTGCAACCCAGAAACTTGTCCGTGATCCACTTATCCTGGTACTGGCTTTGGATGCCATTTATTTCTTGCCAACTACCACATTCTTATTTCTGCTTAGACCATTTTTCTGAACTCCAGAACCACATATGTAACTGCCTTCATGATATCCCCATATCTCGTAGTCATCTCAGATTCAACATGTCAAAACTAATATGCCCCCTCTAAAATATCTATTCCTCCCACATTCTTTCCCATCTCAGTATTCAAGAGTTGGTGTTCTCCTGATTATACTTATAGTCGTTTAGGCCAAAAATATTTAGATGATTGGTCCCTGTTTTCCCATTATGCTCCGCATCCCATGCCTTTAAAACACATCTAGAGCCTCACCGGTTCTCACCACTCGCACTGCTGTCATTAGAGCCTGAACCATCTCATCTCTGGCCTGGAGTCTCCACACAGGAGTAGGTCACCTTTGGTTTTCCCTTTGATCACTGTCCCTCCCTCCTTTTATTTGTCTCTTCACAAATCATAAGTTTGATTTGAAATGTAAGTCACTCCCGCAATAACTTCTCATTTTATCCAGAGTAAAAGCACAAATCCTTTCAAGAGATCCAAAGGCCAACAGCAGCCAGTTTCTCGCAACTTCCATCACCTCCTCGGCAGCCCTCCTCTCTCTCAAGCAATCCTCCACCCTTCATCACCTCCTTGCTCTTCGGCTAGTGCATCAGACATACTCCTCTCTTTACACTCGGCTGCAGCTGTTCCTTCTGCTTGGAATGCTCCACACGGGATATTAAATGGCCACCCTCCGCACTTGCTCCAGATTTTTCCTGAAATCTTATTTCCTCAGGGATACTCTCCTTAGGGATGCCCTGCTTAAGCTGTTGAAAATTACAACCACACCTTTTCCCAGAAATCATAGCTCTATTCTATTGTGCATTTCCAAAAGCTTTTTCTCCAGCATTTAAGATGCTCTAACATAGTACACTCAAGCCTCATTATTTGAGAAGTCTGTATTTGAGGTTTCACCTGCGTACTAAAATGCATTCATAACCCGAAAGTCAATACCCAAGGCATCGTCCTGGTGGTTCCTGGACATGCGCAGAAAGGAGGGAAACTTGAGTCACCTGACGTGCACCTTCCCAGCTGAAGTCCACAGCGGTAATGCTCTGTCTTTTGTTTCTGCATTTATACTGTAAGCGAGTGTCCTTTTCATGGTATTTTTAGTGCCACGTTTTTCACATTTTTATGTTGGCGATTTTTTTTTGTTTGTTTGTTTTAAATGGCCCTCATGCATAGTGCAGAAGTGCTTTCTAGTGCACTTGTGTTAGAAGGCGTGATGTGCCTTATGGAGAAAATTTGCATGTTATATAATGATAGTTTTCAGACTTAAGTTATGGTGCTGTTGGCCATGATTTTAGTGTAAATGAGTCAACAATATATATTGAAGAAGGTGCCTTTAAACAAGTAACACATAAAACAGGCTAGGGATTGATAAATTGACAGAAATGTGAGCAGAGGCCTTCCTGAAACTGATTGTATTTCTTCTATCAGTAATGGTTAAATATTCACTCTTCCCAGTGACATTATAGCCACCTTTCCTAATGAGCGTTCTTTGTATATGATTTTTACTAGATAGAATGTAACCTCCTTGATGGATAAACTATAAACGCCTTGATGGCAATTCACATAAAACATCTACAGTTACTTCATTTTCACAAAGTTAAAAATAAAACTATAACCATATATATTCATAGACACACACCAAGAAAAACCTATAAAATTATGTTAATCATAGTTATTGTAAGCAGGGTAAAAGAGTAAACAGGTGCTCAAAAATAATTTGTCTGATGATTGAATATGTGATATAGTTCAGAAATTTTGATTTAGTGGGCATAAGTGGTAATATAAGGAGAGACTAGCCTGGTAAGATAATAACTCTATCTATCTATCTATCTATCTATCTATCTATCTATCTATCTACTATCCAGAATATTCTATTAGTCTAAATTCCCTGGAATATAGTTTGTGCTCAATATTCTTCATTGAAAGAAGGAACAAATTTGTTATTTCTCAACCTCACTAGAACTGGAATGAAGGACATTTACTTTCATGGGAAAAAAAAATCTGTTATTTTGTTATGATTTAATACATTTATGATATTCCAAAGGAATAAGGGTAAAAAGAAAGTAAAAGTATTGCTTTATCACTTGTCTTTCAAAACAAGCTTCAACAAACCTAATCAAAATGCTTCTCTTTTCTTAACATTAACAAATAGTGTTCTAAAATAATGCAATAACTGTTCTAAACAGTACACATGCTACAAAGAAAATATCTCCATATCTTTTGAGAGCACTGAAAAATTAATCAAAAATTTTGGGCTTTTACAATGACAAGTACATTAATCTCTAAGCAGCTATATTGATATTTCAAATAATACATTTTCTAAACATCTTTCCATGACATTGTAAAATTAATCTTTTTAAAAAGTGTCTTTTTTGTTGTTAAGCAAAGAGGAAGTAAACTGTTTTAATGGATTACCTGAACTGACAAACACCATTCTGCGAAATGCTATGGGAACCCTGCCACAGGGACCTCAAACATATATTATTAAAGACCATATCCCTAGTAAAAAGTATAATACAAAACATAAAATGTATAATTAATGGCCAGCTACATGCTATTTTCTATTCAAATAAAATATCATTTAAATGTTCCAGCATATAAACCATAATACAGTAATTGTATAAATAGGAGTTTAATGGATTTAGTATATGGCATGATGTACATGAGTCAATTACTGGCTTTCATACCACTCATAACACGGTAAGTCCTAAAGTTACACAGTACTTTTCCACATCATCTTCTAACATTATTTTTATTACCAAAGGAGTGCTATTGTTATTTGCCTTATAGAATTCATGGACAAATATTGTATGCTAATTTATATTGATGGCCTAGGATATTAAGTTAGAACGATTTGATTATTTTTAGAGTTCTTCTATTCTATAATAAAAGGCAAAGATATTTATACTTATAAAAGAAAGTTATGCATAATTTATTTCACAGTGCATTTAAAGAGCAAGCAATATGCCATTAATTACTAATGAGGATATGAAATTTTGTTAAATCACATAGAAAATGTCATATTTTGAGAGAGATGAGATAAAAGTTTTGATGTGTATCAAGTAGGTATATTTCTTTATTTGGTGAACTTATTTGTCCTTAATTTGGGTGCTAGCAGACTTATAACTGACCAAATAGTTGGTAGTTATGTCATGACTGCACATATTATTGGCAGGGTCAGTATGATGTCTTCATTCAACACTGTAATTAACAGTGTGCTTGTCCAGAATATCACCACATACATGAATTAGGAAGCACAGATTTAATAGCTTTTATTTCAATGACTTGTGTGACATCAGGTACACTTCATTACAGACAAATCCATAGTATTAATAGTAGAAGACCTGAAATTTAATTTATATCAATGACAAACTAGGAAAAGTGCTAGTGTAAAATTTTATTTGTACCGTGTAGCGTTGTATTTCGCCTGTATGAATTATTAGAGTTTTACTCAACTAAGACTCAACTCAACTGAAAGATAACATTTCTCTTTAGGGCTTGGGACAGGTATGACATAAATTAGAATGTCCTTAGAAGCATACTTAATGGTTTAGACTTAATTTATTTTCTAAATAATAGCCATATATATGATAAAGTATATTTTAAGATAAAATGTCTAGATATTTAATTATTCTATTATGAATGTATCTATCATTTGTCACAAAATGTGAAAATCGCTAAATGTTTATTTCCTATTTATAGCCCCATTTTTTGTCTCTTATATACTTGGTTAGTGAAAGAATAAATATTATATAAATAGTAAACAGGAGGAAAAGGCAATTAATGAAAACTCTTTGTCCTCAGGATTTTTTGTTTAAGCAACTGTAATGCAGAAAAACATTTAAATTGATAAATTAATGCATAAAAAGGCAGATAGATAGATATGAAAGAAATAAATGGATAGAAAGATGGATGCATGAACGGATGATGGATGACAGAAGTGTACATTAAAATGTTATGTTTTGCATGTATATTTTCTAATTTTTATAATGCCCATTGGTTCCTTTGACAAAAATATATATATATGTGTATATATATATATATATATACACACATGTACACCTAAAATATACATATGAATGTATATATATTCATTATACTTTTCCTATATGTATGCATATGTGTCTAATATATAGTCATAATTCATTATATCATAACTCATATATACATATTTACTGAACAAGCATTTAGACAAGCTAAGGATCATTCATCACATGTTTTTCAAAATTAAGTCAACTATGTAAAAGATTATCAGTTGGCCAATATTTTCAAAATTATCTTGTCCTATGTAATTTTTAAGAATGCTTTGCATTCACCCAATTTGTTATCCAAATATAGGGGCTATCTTTCTCTATTCTTCATTTGCTTTTATGCTAACAAAGAACATTTCCAACTAAGGTAGAATGTTCTGTTGTTAGAAAACATGAGGTAATAAAACCTTAATTATTTTTTCTGAGTTTTCTTTTATACTTATAAATGTTGATTTATTTTGCTACTATCTCATAGTTCTTTTATAGACCCATTAAGTTTATTAATTACTTTGTGAAATGTTGACATGTTTAAAATATCAGACTCTTCATCCAGTACTTTGATTACTCTTAATATATTTTTAAGCCTATTCTTTATCCTTTGGGCAGTTGTGATTTTTTTTGTATATTAATCCTACACATTTGAAGTTATTATTATGTTTTCATTGTAGATGGAATATATTTTTATTAATTTTCTGAATTATAGCACTATTAATAACACAAGGAGCTAATAAATTTATCAGCAAAATACTGTAGGATAATTTCTTGCAATTTTAGTAGATAAACTTATGTATTCTACTCATATTACTGATAATACACTTCTATTTTTCAACTGGAATATTTTAAGTCCTTCAAAGGCTAAAAATAACTTACAAGGTTAAAATTGTAGTTATACTAGAAATCAGTTATGTTTCCCTGTTTTTTGATAAAAATATCCCTGTCATCTTTCTTTGATTGTTGAGACAAGTATTGATTTGATATATAAATTTTATATCATTCCAACAGGTGTTATATACAATATATTAAACAATTGATACAGTAGTTTAATTCAATATAGAAATATATATACATAATTTTTTAAATATTACTTTTTGCTGTAAATGCACCAAATCATATATTTTTTTAAAACTTCCTACCAAATAAATAATAGAAATTGTAGCATGAATCATTCATCAAACTAGTCTGATAATTTTAAACTGTTTATCGATCACTAGAGATTGTTGATTTGATCTTTTGTTTGACACGATGAGCCATGATGTGCCAAAGAGAAAAACATCAAACTTTCCCAAAGCCTTCCTCATTAATTTGATACTAAAGATTCTTCAGGTGCCTCAGAGGGGGTTTATGTCACTGAAGGGGGGTTACCATTGGCTGGTAACGGATGGTCTTTTTCAGTGATTCCTTTTATTTTCACTAGAGAAAAGAAATGAATCTGCTGACAGAAATTGACTGGTCCAAACAGGGCTCTTTCTCACAGACTAGTCAAAAATCATGGGGGTGAAGGGGAGGCTGGGCGGAGATAGGCATGGTATGTTACTTGCCAGGGTCCATATTTTAAAGATATATATATCAAGGTCTCAGGTTGATTTTTTCCCCCCCAAAGATTACTTGATATGGTATAGGGAGCACTGCCTCAGACTTTGGGGAAATTTTTTTCAAATACCACGAATCATTAGGGGTATGCCATCATGCAAGTATATCAGCTACCACAGACTCCAATAGATTCCCCAGAGGCCATGTAGAGGGAATTTATATTAATTAAAGACATTATTCTCTTTATGAGTGAACATGGAACTATTTGCATATTTATAATAGATGATATACCTAAACATTCCTGCCTGTACTGACAGAATATCAGCCCTGATTTATAAAGTATTCCAAATTTATTAAACTTTTTATTGGATATTTGATGTTATCATTTAATAAATACCTTTTGATATATATTGGTTAACATATGTTAACATATAAGTATTTCATCTTAATTAAATCTTAGCATGCAAGTATTATATTAATAGCTGCCATCATGTTTGTATTCATGAAATAATATATATATATATATATAGTCATAGTATACTGTTTATTTATATTTTATAATTTACAATTTTTGCACATAGATTTATATGTATTATCAATTCTCCCTCCCCCACCCTCCCTTTACCCCTTCCTTTGTTTCTTCTTTCCTGTCTTATTTCCTTTTCCATGTGGAAGAATTTAGGATCAGAGCTAAGAATAAATTAGGCTTTTCTTAATGAATTGAGAATAGTTTTCCCTTATTTCTGTGCTCTGAGACCATTTGTGTACAAAATGTTTTTGTTCTTTGTAAGCTTGACCCAGTAGACATTATGAAAATACATAATTGATCTATTTTTCAGAGTCAATTGGTTATATTTCCATTTATCTATATTTGCTATTTTATAAACATGTTGTACTTGCTTAGTGTATCTTTCAAGGTTTGGACCTTGTAGGAGTCAGTAATGCTGCTGTATTAGTGCCTGATGCTGGAGCTGCAAGTCCAGCAGGCAGGCACTCAAGAGAGAAGGTGGATGGAGCAAGACCAGCTAGAATCCACAAACACAAGCGTGTCCCAGAGAATGGACAGAAACCTATGTAGCTTCTTGTCACCTCTTACCTTTGTAGTATATTGTCCTTCCTTATAGACACACACAAACAAACACACGCACACACACCTGACCCAGGAATGAGGGAATTTGAAAGAACATCTAGAAGAAGGTAGAGCACTTTCTGGGCTACCTGGCCACTGTGTCACCAACATGGTGACACAACAGGTAAACAATAATGTACATGATGAACTACAAAATGGCCACAGCTTCACTTTCAGACTCCAAATCTCCCCAAAAATATTTGTATAGCCCACAGTAGCTGAAAACAAACAGCTCAGCTCCCTTGTTTATAGGAAAGAAACCCATGGATCACAACCACCTCATTAGTGGGAATGGGAGATGTGAGATAGGACTAAGATATGAAAGAGATGTACTTGAGGGCCTGCAGCAGACAGGACCATCTACAGGAGAACCCACTGCCTTAGGCTGCCCTTCCCACTCTCTGACATCAAACACCTCCCTTTCCGTCCCCCCTATATCTCTCCATTCATCCCCTCACAAGTGCTCATTATCCTCTTTGCTGTTCAGGTAGCTACTGTCCATTTAGGAAATTTGTCTTCCTGTCCTTCTTACAGGAACATTTTTTACCCCAGATATTTCAAAGCTCCCTTCTCACTTCCTCAGAGGCCCTGCCTGCTGCCCTCACTGAAAGTGACATTCCCCAGATCAGCATTCCCTAACCTCCGTTCATAACAGACATTTCCTTTCTAACGTTGGTCACCATCTAACACACTGTATGTTTTACTTGTTTATCTGATCTAGGGCCTATCTCCACCCATTAAATAGTAAGCTCAGTAAAAATAATGTTTTTGCCTATTTTGTATTCACTTCTCTTCTCCAGTCTCTGTAACAGAGCCTGGTATGTGAATAATGTTTTGTGGTTGTTGAATGATTACATGACTTGACTGTATGCAAACTATAATTTATAATACTGGAAATATGTCATATATCTTTAGTAAATATTATTTTTGGGGAAAACAGGATCTGTAAATATATTGATCCATTAACTTTGGTTTATTTGTGTGAATCAGGGTTAAAACAAATTAAAACCAGACGTGCTCACATACCTAGAGCTATGAGATTAGGTATGTGTGTATGTTTGCAGCAAAATTCAGTATCCTGAGTTGTGAGGCAAGATGGCCGTTGTGAGGAGAGCTCCCTGAATTCTCCCCTGGAAATATCCACAATTTGAACTTCTGTAACTCTTCAAAGGGACCTCTACTCATCACACAGAGCAACTAAGAGTCTCACACAATTGCAGGAAGGTGGGCAGGCCAGGCGAGTGGGGGAAGAAGGCAGCCAGACCCGTGAGGCGCAGTCCACACCGGCGGCTGCAGAGGCACCGAGCAGATCGGTGAGTGTTCCCACCACTGGCTCCCTGCGCCCCGTGGTCCACCTGGAGTGCAGCAAAGCACAACGCTCTGCAGCCTGAGGAAAAAGCCTCAGGCCGGGCAAGAGGGGGAGGAGAGATGGGAGACGTGCAGCCGCACCCTCAGCTCCCCGGGTCCCCAGGAAGCAGGGTGCGGAGCCCAACAGTGACAGCGACAAGGGCAACATCAATCCCTGCACCCGCCCAGTTCAGGGATCAGTCTCTGCGTCCACCGGGTCCCATGGAGTGCAGCAAGAGCACCTCGGCGCGCAGGCCCCGAGGCAGAAGCCTGAAACCTGGCGAGCAGGGGAAGACAGAATACTCGGAGGGGGGGACGCAGCATGCCAGGCACAGATGAAGGTCCCCAGGAGACAGACCGGAGATTTGAGCTGCTGCAGGGTGCGCACAGCCGCCTAAACCCCGGCAGTCTCTTTGGAAGAGCAGCAGGAACTCCTCTGGAGTGGATGAGGCAAAGGCCTTAGCTCAAAACAGTGTTGGGACTGTTTTGTTGTTGTTTTGTTTGTTTGTTTGTTTTGCTTGTTTGTTTATTTTTCGCCTCTCTTGGACAGAAAGCAAAAAATAAAAACAACTATAGAAATAAAAACCGGTCCTCACCCTCCCTCAGAAACCTTGGCCCCTGCCAAGCCAGAGTCTTAAACTGACCCCTGAATGGAGCAGTAGGGGCAGACTACAGAGGTATTCCTACCCATAGGGGGTTGAGAATTTCCACCCCAGAAGAGGCTGCAGAGTGAGACTACCTTCCCTGCCCCCACCTTTCCCACAAGGCCTGGGAGGCAGGGCAGGTTCAGCTGCTGAAGCACTAACAGATTCCTGGCAGCTGGCTTTTGGCAACAAGGAATTCTCTCATTCTCCACGGGTTTCAACAGAAAGGGTGCCCAAAGACACTCATTGAGCCTGCAGGGTGCACAGCCTGCCTTGGGACAGGCGACAGCAGAAACGGCAGTGACTTCGTAAAAACTACCAATCACACATCACAACCACACTGATGTACAGCAAACTTGCAGTGCCAGGATCACGCTAGGTGTCAGGTGGCCATCTTTGTTCCCACAAGACACAGAGGAAGTTTTGTATAGCAGAGGACAAACTGAAGAGAGCTTGGTGGACTTTAGCCAAGACCGGCACTGGAGACACAAGAATCATCATACCCACAGGCCAACTTTAGATAAAGCCAGATCATTTCTGTTTGACATACAAGAGTCACACCGAAAAGGAAGTCGCTACAGGTGCAAAGGCCAAAGGGTCCAAGTCCCATCAGAGGGATCAACCCTCATACAGCAGCTCATAAATTGTGGACACTGCTTATCCTCACAGCTAATCAGTCTGGGAGTCAATCCCACCTACTGACAAGCCAAAAGTAATCAAAGCTAAACTTCAACAGGTGAAGACACACAACACAAGGAACACCTCAGATATACACGCACAAGAGAATAGGGAGATTGAGTGATTCAAATATAAAGGACACACACCGTATAAGTTTACCCAGAAAAGACTGAGAAACCTGGGGGATCAATCTGTTATATCGAAGCAAGCACAAAGAGAAAAACAGAATGGGGAGACAAAGAAGTACAACCCAAATAAAAGAACAGAAGAAACCTCCTGAATCAGTGGAACTAGAGGAAATAGAAGTAAACAACCTATGGGAAACAGAGTTCAGAACACTGATTATTAGAATGTTCAAGGAAATTAATTAAAATACAAAGAAGGATAGAGAAATCATGAAAAGCAACCAGCTACAACTTAAGAATACAATTACTGCATTAAATAACAAATTTGATGGAATCACTAGCAAATTGGACAAACAGAAAATCGAATCAGTGACTTAGAAGACAAGATAGCAGAGATCACCCAAACAGAAAAACAAAAAGAAAAAAGAATGAAAAACATTGAAAATAGTTTGAGAGAGCGGGGCGACAACATCAAACGCAACAACTTCAGATCGTTGGAATACCAGAAGGAGAAGAGAGGGAGCAAGGGATTGAGAACATATTTGAAGTAAAAATGTCTGAAAACTTCCCTAACCTGGCAAAGGACATTGAAATACAAGCCCAGGAAGTGCAGAGAGTTCCAAACAGGATGGTTCCAAACAGGACCACACCCAGACACATTATAGTGAAAATGGCAAGGGGTAAGGACAAAGACAGAATCCTTAAAGCGGCAAGGGAAAGGCAGCAAGTTACTTACAAGGGCACCCCAATAAGACTATCAGCCGATATTTCTACAGAAACTCTGCAGGCCAGAAGGGAGTGGCAGGAGGATTTCAAAGTGATGAAAAAAAAGGCCTACAACCCAGATTGCTGTATCCAGCAAGGTTATCATTTAAAATTGAAGGAGAGTTAAAGAGCTTCCCAGAAAAGAATAAGTATGGAAATTAATTACCACCAAGCCAGCTTTGCAGGAAATATTAAAAGGGCTTCTTTAAGAAGAGAAAAACAACCTAACTAAGGAAGACTAGGAACACAAATAACAATATGGCAATAAGTACGTACCTATCAATAATCACATTAAATGTAAATGGATTAAATGCTCCAATAAAAAGACATAGGGTGGCTGAATGGATAAGAAAGCAAGACCCCTGCATATGCTGTATACAAGAGACTCTCCTCAGATCAAAAAACACATACAGGCTGAAAGTAAAGGGATGGGGTAAAATATTTCATGCAAATGGAACTGAGAAAAAGCTGGAGTAGCGATATTTATATCAGATAAAATGGACTTTAAATTGAAGAATATAATAAAGGACAAAGAAGGACACTTCATAATAATAAAGGGATCGATCCAACAAGAGGACATAACCCTAGTAAACATCTATGCACCTAACATAGGAGCTCCTAAATATATAAAACAGATAATGTCAGACATAAAGACGGAGATCAACAGTAACACTATCATAGTAGGGGACTTCAACACCCCGCTGTCACCAATGGACAGATCCTCCAGACAGAAAATCAATGCGGAAACAGTGACCTTAAATGATACATTAGACCAGCTGGATTTAACAGACATTTTCAGAGCATTTCACCCCAAAGTTACAGAATATACATTCTTCTCAAGTGCACATGTAACATTTTCTAAGATAGAACACATGTTAGGCCTCAAAACAAGTCTCAGTAAATTTAAGAAGATTGAAATCATTTCAAGTGTATTCTCTGACCACAATGCTATGAAACTAGAAATCAGTTATAAGAGAAAACCCGGAAAGCTTTCAAATAAATGGAGGCTAAATAACATGCTACTAAATAGTGAGTGGGTCACAAATGAGATCAAGGAGGAAATCAATAGATACATCGAGACCAATGAAAATGAAAACACCACTTCCCAAAATCTCTGGGATGCAGCAAAAGCAGTCCTAAGAGGGAAATTCATAGCAGTGCAGTCCTACCTAAAGAAGGAAGAAAAATCTCAAATCAACAGGTTATCCTTACACCTCAGGGAACTGGAAAAACAACAGCAATAGAAGCCCAAGGGGAGTACAAGAAAGGAGATACTAAAGACCAGAGTGGAAATAAACGATATAGAGAACAGAAAAACAATACAAAAGATCAATGAAACCAAGAGCTGGTTTTGTGAGAAGATAAACAAAATTGACAAACCTCTAGCCAGGGTCATCAAAAAAAAAAAAAAAAAAAGAGAGAGAGGACTCAAATTAGTAAAATCAGTAATGAAAGACGGAGAAGGACTACAGACATCACAGAAATACAAAAAATTCTAAGAAATTACTATGAGCAACTATATGCCAACAAATTTGACAATCTGGAAGAAATGGATAATTTCCTAGAAGCATACAACCTTCCAAAGCTAACTCAAGACGAAACGGAAAATCAAAATAGCCTGATTACTACCAAGAAAATTGAATCAGTAATCGACAAGCTCCCAACAAACAAAAGTCCTGGACCAGATGGCTTCACAAGTGAATTTTAACAAACATGCAAAAAAGAACTATCACCTATTCTTCTCAAACTATTCCAAAAAATCCAGAAAGAGGGAAGGCTCCCAAACTCGTTTTATGAAGCCACTATCACCCTGATTCCAAAACCAGATAAAGACAGCACAAAAAAGGAAAACTACAGGCCAATATCCCTGATGAATATAGATGCAAAAATTCTCAATAAAATATTAGCAAACAGAATTCAGAAATATATTAAGAAGATCATGCATCGTGATCAAGTGGGTTTCATCCCTGGTACGCAAGGCTGGTTCAACATCCGTAAGTGAATTAATGTGATACACCTCATCAACAAAATGAAGAAGAAAAATCACGTGGTCATATCAATAGATGCAGAAAAATCATTTGACAAAATCCAACAATGATTTATGTTAAAAACCTTAGCAAAGTGGGAATACAAGGATCATATCTCAACATAATAAAGTCCATATATGATAAACCTACAGCTAACATCATACTCAATGGGGAAAAGCTAAAACCATTCTCCTTAAGATCAGGAACAACACAAGGCTGTCCACTTTCTCCTCCTTTATTCAACATAGTTCTGGAAGTTCTAGCCACAGAATTCAGACAAGAAAAAGAAATAAAAGGCACCCAAATTGGTAAGGAAGAAGTAAAATTGTCATTATATGCAGATGGCATGATACTGTATATAGAGAACCCCAACGACTCCATCAAAAAATTATTGGAGCTGATAGACGAATTGAATAATGTAGCAGGATACAAAATCAATGCTCAGAAATCAGTTGCATTTGCATATACCAATAATAAATTAAAAGGAGAAATTTAGAGAACTGTCCCATTTACAATTGCTTCAAGAACTATAAAATACCTAGGAATAAATTTAACCAAAGAAGTAAAAGATCTGTACTCAGAAAATTTTAAGACACTGAAGAAATAAATAAAAGAAGATACAAATAAATGAAAACACCTACCATGCTCATAGAAAGGAAGAATTAATATAGTTAAAATGTCCCTACTGCCTAAAGCAATATATAGATTCAATACAATTGTTATCAAACTACCAAGGGCATTTTTCACAGAAATAGAAAATATAATCCTAAAATTTATATGGAACCATAAAAGACCCTGAATAGCCTCGGCAATCCTGAGAAATAAGAACAACGTCGGGGGTATCATGCTACCAGACATCAAAACATACTACAAGGCTACAGTAATCAAAACAGTATGGTATTGGCATAAAAACAGGCACATAGATCAGTGGAACAGAACAGAGAGCCCAGAAATAAATCCATGTACATATGGACAGTTAATCTATGACGATGGAAGCAAGAATTTACACTGGGGTAAAAATAATCTATTTAATAAATGGTGCTGGGAAAATTGGACTGACACATGCAAAAAAATGAAACTGGACCACCTCCTTACCCCATATACAAGAACAAATTCAAAATGGATTAAAGACTTAAATATAAGACCTGAAACCATAAAACTCCTAAAAGAAAATATAGGGAGTAAATTTGCAGACATTACCCTGAGCAATATTTTTACTGATACATCCCTGCGGGCAAGGGAAGTAAAAGAAAAAATGAACATATGGGATTATATCAAACTTAAAAGTTTTTTCACAACAAAGGAAACCATCAATAAAACGAAAGGGAAGCCCACTGAATGGGAGAATATATTTGCCAACGATATATCTGATAAGGGGTTAATATCCAAAATTTATAAAACACTGATGCAACTCAACACCAAAAAACAAACAACCCAATTCAAAAATGGGCAGAGGACAGGAAGAGACATTTCTCTAAAGAGGACATACATATCGCCAATAGACATATGAAAAAATGTTCAACCTCACTGATCATTAGGGAAATGCAAATATAAACCACAATGAGATACCACCTCATTCAGGTCAGAATGGCTATCATCAATAAATCAACAAACAACAAGTGCTGGCGCGGCTGTGGGAAAAAGGGAACCCTGCTGCACTGTTGGTGGGATTGCAGATTGGTGCAGCCGCTATGGAAGTCAGTATGGAGGCATCTCAAAAAACTGGAAACGGAACTACCTTTTGACCCAGCAATTCAACTCGTACGTATTTATCCTGAAAAACCCAAGACACTGATTCGAAAAAATATATGCACCCCTATGTTCATTGCAGTGCTATTTACAATAGCCAAGATTTGGAAACAATCGAAATGCCCAGTGGTATATGACTGGATTAAGAAACTGTGGTACATTTACACAATGGAGTATTACACAACTATAAAGAAAGAAATCGTACCATTTGCAATGATATGGATGGACGTAGAAAATATTATGCTAAGTGAAATAAGTCAGTCAGAGAAAGACAAATACCATGTGATCTCACTTATATGTGGAATCTAAAGAACTGAATAAACGAGCAAAATAAGCAGAAATAGTCTTAGAGACACAAAGGAAAAACTGATGAGGGCTAGATTGGATGGGGGTGGACATGAGGGAGAAGGGGAAGGGACATGCCAACATAAACTGGTAATACAATACTACCACAGGGATAGAAGAGACAGTTTAGGGAATTTAATCAATAATGTTGTAAATATTTTTTTAGGGGATCAGATGGACTCATGTCTTGTCAGGGAGACCACTTAATCAATGGTGTAGTGGCCTGACTACTGCACTGTACATCTGCAGCTACCACTGAATAATATTAGATGTTGACTGTAATTTAACACATATATAGTCATGGGATGTGTAATATTATGTGGGCATGGAGTCAATGGAATTGTAATAGATATGTATGATATCAGGGGTGGGGGGCAGTGTATGGGGGAGAGGGAGTTACTTTGTAAGGGGTAAAAAAGATAACTATTGCATAGTTCTGTACAGCTGTAATTATTAACAATAATACAAATAGTAATAATAAAATAAATAAATAAATAAATAAAAATAAAACAAAAAAATAAATTCAGTATCCTAAAGGATTAAATGTAATTAAAGCCCATATAATTGTTTTGACAAGATTTTAAAATTTTATTTGGTTATTGGACAGTGACCTTTTTGTGCATAGCTATATACTTGCAAGCTTCCTTAATATTTTTTGACTTAATGATAGTTATCTTCTTAGTATTCATAATATAAATATTTACCTATGCCAAATTTACATGCACTTAATATGACATTTTTTTGTATGCAGTAATGAAGCCAGTTTCACCAATAACATATTATTTACTCCTCATTCCTCATTGTACAGTCTACAGAAATTAAGTATTTTATATTCAGCATAACAGAGTGATAGAAAAATAAAATTCATTGGTAGCCTTGTGTTTTATAATTTTTATCTAAATAAATTACTGTCAAGTGCACATCTGTTTATCTGAAACACTGTGCTGAAAGTGTGTGTGTGTGTGTGTGTGTGTGTGTGCGCGCGTGCGCATGCTCGCTAATATGGCTAATTAATTAGTCCAGGCTAATCTGGCATCTGTAGTCACTCCTGAAATATGTATTTCACCATCTATCTACAGCATTATAGCTTTTAAATGGATTCTCCTGATTTGGTTTCTGATTTCTTAGATGCAGTCCTGAATATAAGATGGAAGATAAAATATTTTTGAAGAGATGACATACGAGTACATGTTTCTATTTACCTACCTATAATAGGAATATGAAATAATTTGATGAATATAATAAATTTGTTACTTTATCCTTTTGAAAACTGGATACTGTTAATTACAATATGTTAAAGACATGAGCACATTTGCTTTCACTCAAGATTGCTTTTAGTGTGGAACAGAGAAAATCCTATTGTTTAATTTAGATACACAATAAGACTGACAAGAATTAGAGCAGTTACATGATCTCATCCCATTTGATTATACAGTAATCCATTAAAATTTTATTGTTTTAAACAATATCTTTACTTGTATCCCCAAGCTATCTTTTCTCATTTTATCATTAAGATAAAAATACCTACCTAACAACACTGGGAAGAAAAAGTTATTAACTGAGAATGTAATAGGCATCTTTCTATATTTTCTACAGACACATGTACAATGAAAACAAAATCAATCGTGAGATCCTAAAGCACTGTTCTACAACTCCATAATTCCTGCAGGTTTGTTGTTTATTTGTTTCAGCTGCAAATTCAGTAATATGTTCTCTGAGAAACAAGAATGCCAGGGCTATAATTAGACTTGAAAAACTTAGTTTCTTGGAATGAGAGTTGTGCAAAGAAAAATTGATAGAAATCAACTTCAAAACAGAAGAAAATGTTTTTTAAATAAAGGAATTAGAAGGGTGGAGTTTTATTCAAGCAAGTCAATATAGCCTACTAGGGAAAATTAAAAGGAGATGGTATCAAAAGCAGAATACGATTGAAAGGAATCGGAAAACTAAATTGATTCAGGACTGTTGTTTTTTTTACTTGAGAAGATAAAAGTTTGAGTGGGGAAAGTAAGCTAAGGAGTAACAACTTCCCTGTGAAATGGATGCAAATTGCCTTTTCTTTTTTCTATATCATTTTAACTTTTACCCATTCTGTTCTCTCAACAATCCATTCTGCTATATTATTTTCCTAATTGATTATACTCAGCATTAACTGTTCCTTTTCCTAAACTGTACCATGGATTTTTTTTTTATTCTACTCAGAATTCTTCACACATATATTGGGTTGTCGGAAACATCACGATGGATTTTTGCAACAGAAAACATAGAAAAAATGCGTCATGACTTTCCCAACAACCCAATAAGTATAATGTCCCATATACGTATTTTATTTTTGTAACTCACACAATATAATATTGTGCTGGACTCATTAAATACATTTAATTTACTTTAATATAAGCACACTTCTGTACAATGACAATATGGACTCTTGTCAAATTAGGCCCCAAAATAAAATATACTAAACATTTTCTAAATAAAGGATTGTCCCTCTATTAGGAAATCAAATAATAAAAACCCAAATATAATTTTGCAACCTGGGGACTTCATGTATCAGAAAACAAAATTTGATTTTTGGATTGCAACATTTCCAGCTTTAATAACAGGTGGTTTGAAGCAGAACTCATCATTTATTTTCTTCTCAAGTATTGTGTGTGCTCTGGCACTATATTTGTCTTAAGCAACACATTTCTTCTCAGATTTTCACCAAAACTGAGCTTTAAAAAATAAAATATTTTTTGAGCAATATGCATACTCTTTAAAGAAAATGTCTATTGCCTTTTTTAAGTCAAGCTATGGATATATAAGTATTTAATTTTAATTGTGGATGGGATAAATAATAATTCTACAGCATTAGCTGATCATTGTTGCTATATACCAATAACTAGTTGAATTTTTAATGTTTAACTGAAATCTACTTGAGTTTTGAAGTTTATAAATTTAATTTTGTGGTATTACCTATGTGTTTACATTGTTCTTAGAAATATTTTTGTTCTAAATTATATTCCTTGATTTTTTAAAAATTTAAAATATATGTATGAGATAATTGAGACCCAAATAAGTTAATTTCTTTGTCCATTATCATACAGATAGCCAGTGAGAAACAAAGTAGTTAGTGTTCCAGTATCCCAACTACTGATTAGTTTCTTTCTTGGTCACTAAGACATTTCATGAATCAATATGTATTGGTGTGGATCTGCTGAATGTTTAGCACTATTAGGTTCTAAGAGCTACATAGTGGTTTCATTATTATCCCCAAATTTTATTTTGTTGGGCTTTGTGTTGGTCTAAATTCTGAATTTTGATTTTCATTTTCTTTCTCAAGGTCTTATATCTAAATTGCCTCTGAAAATCCCAAGTCAGGAAAGTCCTTGTACAGTTTTCTAGGAGGGATACAGGATCTTTTGGGTAATGGTGTGTGACCTTGACCTTAGGCTTACAGCAAGAGCGGACACAATTTCTTCTCTGCCTTCTCTATTTTATTTCATATTTACGTGGATTACTGATTATGTAATACTATAAATGGACACCTGGCCCAAAAATTCTAGACAATTCTGACATTGAAATTCATCCTCCAAGTCTTATTTGTTCAAAAATTTAAAAAATAATTATTATTGAAAGATCATTACATGTTAAAGTATTAAAACATTTAAAACAAAAAAGCCAAAGAGAATAAATGCAAATATTCTAAAACGATTCTTCATATTGTATTTAGACAATAATCTACATTGGATAGTCAATGAATGTTAACAAACCAAGGTTTACTGAACTGTATTTACATTATGTTGTGTATTTGATTAATTAGTTTATAAGATTTAACAGCTATGACATATTTTTATCAAACCAAGACAATAAGGCACACACTGTAAATTGAAATTGGCTGATGGATTGATCATTTTGCCTTACCGAATTATCTCATATTATACCCGTTTCTATCGCAAAACACACACACACACACACACACACACACACACACACACACACACACACACCCTACACCACACACTTAATGTGCTCCATATAAGACTTAAGGTCAGAGCATGGAAAACAAATGGAAACCTCTGTTTCTTAAATTCTAGGAACACTTTAAAAGCTATTAAACTCCATCTACCCTTGAAAATGCTTGTCCATTCCAGATTCTTCAAGATGTGCAAGAGAAGGTGAGGAGCATTTATTAAATCAGTTCACTGAGCACTGAGTAATGGCTTAAGGGAAAGTGAACTTTGCTGAAAGGCGATAAAAACACCATGACCAGTTTGTTTACTGGCTCAGTCCTTCTTTGTCCTGTAACTATCATGTGATATGTCATTTCACAACGTGAGAGAGATTATTAAAATTAGCATTAATATTGAGGAATTTTTTATCTCAACCCATAATGCAAGAAAAAAGAGTTTAGTATATATCTGTGGCCTTTGTATTAGAAAATGACAGTTACTGCCTTGTATATATGATGTGATGTAAAATCACTCATGTGTATAGTGTGACTGAAAACATCTAACGTGTGAGAGTCAGTCATTACCTGCCATCCTGGATATCTGCTTAATCTATCTAGTGGTCAGCCATTATGTTCAGACCCTGAAGTTATATCAGAAACACTAGCTCCAGCCTAAAGGGTAATGTCACTTGAATGTAAAATGAATATGACATCTCGAGTTATTACATGGATATTTTATCTGACTGTTGCTGCTACCAAATTGTCAATATCACTGTTTTACTGATTTTAGTTCATGAGAAAAATGTCATACAGCTTTCATGTTTGTCTTTAGTTGTAGAGTATCTTTGAACTTATTTTTATATTAAATCAAACTAAATTTTATTATGCACCATTTTATACTTACAAAGTGATTCCACTTAGCTTCATGATAAACTAATGAGTTAGATCATATTACATCAAAGCTAAGACCACTGTGAAGTATACAAAATCTTTGAGGACACAGACTATCATTTTTTATTATTATTGTTTATTTTATTTTATTTGTTTAGTTTCAGGTGTACAAAACAATGTAATAGTTAGACATTTACACCCCTCACAAAGTGATAACCACCCCCCGAATCTACTACCCCTCTAATATTGTATATAGCTGTTACAATTCCATGGATTCTATTCCCTATGTTGTACTCTAACTCCTGTGACTCAACAGGGAATCCCATAATACTAAGCTTAAATAAAAAACATACTTTCAAACACATAAATCAATGAATCTAAATGTATCCATATGCACTTTGCTTTTTTGTTTGTTTTGTTTTTATCTTTTCTTTCTTTTCTTTTTTGTTTTCCCCCCCTAAAGGATTGTTTTAGGAGTTGGTAAGGTTAAATTGAAAATATTTTCTGCTAGGGCTGGCCGAGTGGCGTGGTGGTTAAGCGCTGGCCTTGGAAGCCAGCGGCCCCGGTTTGGTCCCACATGAGGGCCAGTGACACTGCCCTCAAAAAAAAAAAAAAAAAAAAAAATTGTGTGGCTGAAAATATTTTCTGCTGAGGCCTGAGAAGGGGCAGAGACTTTCATTTAATACAAATGTCATGAATGACAGAGTTTACTTCATTTGTTTAACATACCAAAACAAATTGCTGGTAGAACTTTAGTTTTAGAATTCTGATACATTACTTTAAAGCACACCCCTCTATTTTGCACCATTCCAACAAAACAAAGCATTACTGATTGACTCCCCTGCAGGGATTATTTTCCTGAAATTTTTAATTCTGATTAATAACAATGTTTTACCATACTAATGTTACTCTTAAAGTAACTATAATATAAAAGCTATGGCCATTTGTTTGGTAGCTATAAAAAGAGATTTTTTTAAAAAGCTAAGATTCATGATGATTAATAATTCTTTCACTGATCCAAAGCACACATTTTTCACTTAATTCTGCTAGAACAATGCATTCTGTAGCATTTCATGAAAGGCGATCTCTGTATATTGGTACATGAGGCATACTGACAGTAGTATACAAGCTTGTTTTATCCCTCCTAAATTCTGGGTTTCTGCATGTGAATTCATATGAAGAAAGTGTTCTGTAGTCAAAAATGTTTTAAAACTACCATTTTAAATTGAGAATACATGAAATGATATTTGGATGTCTTAATATAATCTTCTTTTGCTTTATTTATATGTTGACAGGGTATCTACAATTTATGAGAAAGTTCAGCAATGTTATGCAAATTTAAAACAAATTGTATCATATCGTCTTTAAATGAAATCAAACAGGACTCTAATTCATAGTCAATTAGAATGAAAGAACATGAGATTACCAGAGTTTTATTTTTATTTTGGTTTTTTTGTTGCTTTAAAGGAGAGGAAAGCACTCCAGACAGAGAGTTTAAGACTATGCACCCAAAACCACTTCAGGAGTTACTCACAAAATAGAAACTGGCACTCAGATCCACAAACTCACAACCATAGCTCCACTCCGTCCCTGTCTGCTGCGTATATTGACTCATTGAGGCTTCATGCCTACTGATAAGTACATTACTATTATTGTACGCATTTTAGAAATGAGGAAGCTGAGACATAAAAAGTTTACGTAATTGTTCAAGCTCATGCAGTCAATAATTACCATGACTAGGACTCAAAGTATGGCAGTGTGGCTACAAATTTTTATTGCAGTGCTATGTGCGATCTAAAATTAGAGTCGGGCCGGCCGAGTGGCCCAGTGGCTTGGGAAGCCAGCGGCCCGGTTCGGTCCCACAGCTGAGGGCAATGACACTGCCCTCAAAAAACAAAAAAAACAAAAACAAAATTAGAGTCAAGGGCCGCCCGAGTGGCTCAGTTGGTTAAGAGCTCGCTCAAGAGTGTGAGCTGAGCTCTGAGCAACAGCAGTTCGATGCCCAGCCTGAGCTGAGCAGCCGCTGTGCAGCCAACAGGTGGCAGAATGGCTCAACTAAAAATAAAAAAATAAAAAATAAATAATAATAAAATTAGAGTCAAAATTTCATCAACATGAGTAACTAGCTCAAAGTTTGAAGGACTTTCACAAACAGCGAAGCTTCAAATAGACTGCATTTCATAGAGCAATACAATGCTATCCTGAAATAACTGAAGGCATCATAGGGACACCAATTGTATATACAGTATAACCTTGGAATGTGAGTAACTTGTTTTGCGAGTGTTCTGCAAGACGAGCACACATTTCTAATACATTTTAACTTGGTAAATGAGTTATGTCTTGCAATAGGCGTAGTTTGTTTCCAGAACAAATGATGCTCGCAAACCAAGGTATTGTTGTACATGTACACACATGAGTTTTTCATATGTATATATACCACATTGGTTTCACACACACAAACACATAAATGATGATGCTGAGATATCTTTAAAATGTAACTAACAGGGGCCTCCTTAAGTTGACATCCTGTTCCTCCAGGTTTCATTAAAAATCTAAACTTTTTAGGGCTTAGTTAACTCGGTTTAATTATGAAATGACAACTTACACCACAGTGGGCTTAACTTTTCAAAAGTAACTGAATTAGACATGTGAAACAAATGAGTATTCATTTCAAAAATAACGTGAGTATCTGTAATGTGTGGGCTTAATAT
This sequence comes from Aselliscus stoliczkanus, assembly GCA_033961575.1. NCBI lineage: Eukaryota > Metazoa > Chordata > Mammalia > Chiroptera > Hipposideridae > Aselliscus > Aselliscus stoliczkanus. The sequence goes on from CM066735.1 coordinate 52,807,138, forward strand.
GTCAAGCTCAGTGCAAGTCTCCCTCCTCTCTGGGAAGTGAATACAGAGACGCTGAATTTCAATCCTGATGACCGAATGCATATTCATGCATCACGTGCAAACAAGTGCAAAGTGGCCAAGCAGGAAATAGAGAAATCAGATCCTCTAGATGGCTTAATAGGCAAAATGGGGTCTTTAAGGCAGAGTCTCAGAGGAAAACACATTTTTTAATAATAAAAGAGCAGGCACATATGATGCTGCTATTTGCTTATTGATGGCAACATCACTGATACGCCCCACCCTCACCACCTCAAATTTTGAATAGTTATTACAGTTCTTAATTGTTCCTAATAACAAATCATAGTTCATGATAAAAGTTAAATTAGCCTCTTGCCATCTTTAATTCCCAGGAATGTCTTTCTCAAGGACCTGGGACCATCTCTTTGAAATGTCATCATCACCGAAGATAGGGTCCCTGTCTCCCAATTTTGGGGAGAGGGTAAGAGCCTAACTTCAATGGGTGTCTTGCTCTAAAATGCAAAACTATCTCTGTCATAAAGATGTGAGAAGTTTCTTTTTCTCTGGAGTAAGCCAATTAAGAAATACAGATGGCCGCCCCAAAAACATGATGAATGTCGGGTGAACTTTGTGTGACAAATGGTGCCATCAAGTCTTCTTGAGGACTATTTATTGTCCTGATGACACATAGGTAGTGAGCCATATCTGCTTGGCTATATACAAGGGTGATACTTCTTTCTGTCTTTTCAGTGTCTTACTGGAATATCCTGTGGTATACATAACTTTCTGGTTTAAAACCTATTCAATAATGAAAATTGTTTTCTATCTTTGTGAAGAGGTTTTCTGGTTTGGGAGGAGATTTTGACTGTAATTTTATTTTCTCAACAGGGTCATCTTATAAAAAGGGAAAATTCACTGTTTCTTATTTGATATAGATATTCCATTTAATATAGAAAATATAAGTATATATATCATATTCATGTTTAATTCTTGAATTTTATTCTTAATGAAAGCATTGTGCTGAAAAACATCAACTTCTTCATCTTTTACAAACTTTGGACTACCAATGCTTTGTAAACAATTAATTTAAAGAAAAATTTGTTTTGCACTGAACATTTGGATTTGTACTGCCAAAGTGTTTCTTCATTTCCTAATATATATATTAGATTTATAAAACAAAATACCAATAGCTTCCTTTCTCCTGAATCTTGATCTGTGCAATAACTTATATTGTTTGATAATGTAACTATGATGTTAGAATGCTGGTATATTTTTCCTGGATCAAGACAGGAGGCATTGAAGCAGAGAAAATAGAGAGAAGTTTCCACACGCCAGTTATGCTCTACTGCCCACTGCATTTGACAAGCTTCATGATGAGTGAGGGATACAGAGAATGCTAGGGACAGCCTTACCACAGCAGGATATAATTATATCCGTGAATTTTTGAAATTACAGATATTTCCAAGTATGGAATCTATGACACTAGATAATACAATTTTAAAAAATCCAAGATCAAAGTTTTCCTTGATCAAAGTACACACACACAAACACACACACACTCACACACACACACTTTGGGTGAAAATATAGGGGTTTCTGAGAAAATTAATTCTTTAACCTGACCTACAATTTACACTGTAGCACATCCCTGACACTATTATTTACTAAAATTATCAGAGTAAGTCTGGCTAGACTTAATCTTTCTTATGTGATTTCAGACATGGGGAATTGGTAAAATAATTAACAGCTTAATTATGAAACTACACACGGGTCTGGAATGAGGCAATCTCTCTATGAACTCTAATCTAGCCCAGTGATCTGAACTAACATGGAGCTAAGAGCAGCTACTTAACCTCTCTGACCTTCAAATCCCACAATTATGAACTCAGAAGACTAATAATACTTTTCTTTCTTTACCCCAGTGTCCCTTGCTTGTTTATCCATTTGTTGTTATTATTGTTTCCTTTTCCCTAAAAATCCAGTGAGATACTCTATATAAAAGCAACATTTACAATTTCAATTACCATACAGACATTGCTACTTGTACTTACCCCTTTCCAAGCGAATTCCTACATACATGCTAACACCCATCCTTAGCTTCCATTGCAGGTATCTGAGATTTCCAGCATGCAGTAGCTCTGGACTAGATCTTGAACTTCATTGGTTTTACTAGTTTGACAGTAAGAAATGTAAGAAAAAGAAAGTCAGAACCATCTGCATTTCATTACTTCTGAAAGAACTTGCTTAAAAGCTGGTCAGGTTCTCTTTATGTTTTGTAATCTTTTATTTATTTATTTATTTATTTATTTATTTATTTATTTATTTATTTATTTATTTATTTATGTTTGAGAGCAGTGTCACTGGCCCTCACATGCGGGACCCGAACCTGGGCCGCTGGTATCCCAAGCCAGTTCCCAACCACCGTGCTGGCTCATCTCCTTATGTTTTAAAGATCCTTGGATGTGTTCTCTGTTTAATCCAAGGACATGTTCATACGCATCCATTTACACATCAATGAAAGATAGGCCATCTTACACGTGAAAACAGTGTAATACAATTAGAGACAGACTTCTTTCTCATCCACTCCAGGAAATTGTTGAAGTCCTTCTTATACACATAAAATCACATAGAGATGAAATTTATACATGTCATGTAAATCTTTGAATAAGTTTGAATGGAAACAGACTAAGGACCAAAGTGCCCATTCGAGGGGCTGGTGGCTGCAGACCTGTGAAATGAGGACAAGCCTGAGCCGTCCGGTCCAGCAATCACCTCTGCCAACTGCATCAGTGAATCCTTAGAAGATGGATCATTTTTATTTCATCTTTCTCCAAAAGCATTGAGACAAGTAAAATGAACAATACTAAAAAAAAAAAATAATGAAATAGAAATCTGAACAAAGTATCAATAGAAGCGATATACGATAAGAGAGAGAGCCATAAGGAAAAGAAGACCACACTTGTAGGCCATAAATGAGTTTCTAATTGTTTGCTCAGCTTTCACGTAGTGAAGAGGAAAGAGAGAAACACGGTCACTTACAGAGCCATCATCATCTAAAGGAAAGAGACTTACTTAGTCCCTAAGGGGAAATAAGTTCTACCTTGCATTCTTCTACCAAAGCCCAACAAAACTAACTTAAAATTTCACCGAGTGCTCTATCTAGAGCCCAGAATGAAATTTATCTTTCTTCAAAGATAATGAAGTTGCAGATTTCATATGGCTAGATAGTATAACTTCTTTAGACAACAAACAAGGGCATGATATTGAAATAAAGCACAAAAAGCTTGTCTGTGTGCTCTGGGTTTTAGGGGTAGACAGAAAATACCTAAGAGAGTGACTGATTGGATACCATCCAAACCACTTGACACAGATAATTTCTCCAATCCAGTGTACTTTTTGGAACTGAGAAACAATATAGAATATTGTATTCTCAGATGAGAGCCTAGGGCACTGACTTTCTGAAATGCTGATGGAAGAAGGTTCATTCATATGCATTAAAAATCAGACAATGAATAAATATAATCAAGAATTTCTCAAGAATTGATGGCTGGTTCAATTTAGTCTTATAGATGCTACAAAGTAGTTGCTGAAGATCATGTCAAGCTATATTTTAAGTACACATTTCTTTTGTACATGCAAATTTAATCAGGTTAGCATAAAATCTCCAGGGAAGTCATTTCAGTGTATGAGTATTTCTTCTTGGTAGCTCAGATTTCAAGATACATGTTATAATTTCTGAACCAAAATACCCACATCTCTGTACCAAGCTGATAATTCTCATTTTATCATCAAAAGTGTAGTTCTTATGTTTTTATCAGATAAATGATTTTTAAAATAGTGATTTTTTTAAAAGAAAGGTATATAAACTGCAAATATCTGCTAAGAACAGCTTATATCTAATTTATTAAAGCATATTTACAGACCCTGCCTATTCCCACAATAATGAGGAAGACAAATTGCTTTTGATATATACAAGGGGAGTGTGATCTCAACATTTGAAAATACTGCTCTGTGGCAGGGTCTATGAAAAACATCATCATTCCCACTTCTTCCTAATTACATTTCCTGGCCTCCCTTCCTGTTAGGTGTGGCCATGGGATTGAGTTATATGGAAGTAACTGATGCTTTGTCCACCTCTGTCCCATGGTCATGGGGGAAGATGTCTTCTACTCATGGTGACCCACACCCTGTACCCCCTGCCAGCTGGAAATGGTTGCCCAGGGCAACCTTGGAAGACAGATGGTGAAGGTACAGTATCTCTGAGCTCTTACCATCGCATTGCTGTATGGAACAGAGCACTGTCCCCACCTGCATCTATCTGGATCTGGGTATCTGAAAGGAGTCTATTGTTTGGAGACATTACACCTTTAGGGGTATTTGATACTAATGTTAGGCTCCTCGAGTCATTTAAGGAGAGGTCCTGCTTCCATTTGAGAGGCATTTTACTTCTTTGCATTTCCACGTCAGTGAGAGCCTGTCTTTACATCTGTGTTTACACATGGATCAGGCGGTCCAAGCCCCAGCTCATATCCCCCGGCTTGTTTGACCTCATCTCTTCATGCGCTAACCACTCCAGCCCTTGTTCTGTTCCTCACATATGCCTTGCTCATGTCTACACTTAATTGTCCCTTTTCCATGTTCTCCTTTCTGTGTTTTCCTCTTTGCATGACCAATTTCTCATCTTCCAGTTGTTAGCTCAAATTTCATCATATCTGAGAATTTTCCTTGCTTGACTTCCCTACCACTGGACTTCACAGAATTATGCTTATCGATACCAGGGTTTAGCTTCTTTATTGCTTTGTTGCATGTGTGTGTCTCTGTGTGTGTGTCTGTCTGTCTTTATGTCTGTGTGTGTGTGTCTGTATGTGTGTGTGTGTGTGTGTGTGTGTGTGTGTGTTTCTCCCTCCTCTAAATCTAGCTTTCAACATGACACTTTATCCTTTTTTATTCCCAACTTATTTTCAGTGCCTTAGATAGATAATTCCTGGTACATAGTAGGAGTCTGATAAATCCATTTTCAATTCAATATGAACACTGCTTGTTTAAAGATAGGCCAATAGACAAAGAGTTGGATTGTTAAAACCAGTAGTTGCTTAATGAATATTTCTAGTGTAATAGCAGTTTATCTTCAAGTATTACTGAGCCAGCTAATTTATTTACTATAGAGTTGCATTATGCAGGGAGATAAAGAAGCTAATATTTACTGTGGCTGATATGCCATAAAAGTTTTATGGGTCCTATTTAACATTTCATAAAAGTTGAAATGAATCTATAATGTTTTACATACACCATAACCTCACAGTTAATGAATAGTTTACTGCATCTGAAGAAAGTAATTAAAAAGATGACTTATTCATTGGTTTTGTTATCAGATTCAATGAACTTTTAAACACAGTATTATTGTATTTTGAAATGAATGGAAATATGAAAAACATTTTTAATTTATTTAAATATTAAAACATTGTCTGTTATTCAAACTTGGTAAAGCAAAGACATCTTTAGGTAAATGTATAGGGTTGCATTTAATATATAGTATATATTTTTGCATAAATGGTTACAGAATGGATGCCAATTTAACTGCTGAGCATGAAAACAATTCAAATCTGATTAATTTATAATTAATCTCTTGTTCACAGTCAGTACAGCGTAAAGTAGGTTATATTATTTATAAGACCAATACATTTTTTATTACAAAGTGTATATTTAGAAAATCAATTAATTTTCTTTTATTTAAGCAACATGTAAGTTAAAAACAAAAATGTTTTAGATGGATCAAAAATGATTAAGTTAATTTCTTTTTTTTTTTTTTTAAAGATTTTATTGGGGAATTGGGGGAGGGGAACAGCGTTGGGGAATCGGGGAAGGGGAACAGACAAGTTGCTGTCTTTTTGTTCTTTAGTCTAGTTGCGGAGGCGGTTGCTTCACTGGCCCATGTTGGTATCGTCATTGCGCTCTTCCCGGATAAGGCAGATAGGTCGCTGGCCTCTGGATGTTGCTCACTGCGGCTATTGGCAGCTCACGCTGGCTGCCGGCCACTCACTGTAGCCTATGGCAGCCCACTGCAGCAGGGGCTGCAGCCCACACCATCACCGGGACTCGCACAGCCCAGCTCCAGGTGGAGCTGTTGTTAGCTGTAGAGGGCAGTGTCACTGGCCCTCATGTGGAATCTGAACCGGGGCCGCTGGCATCCCAAAACCAGCGCTTAACCAATGCGCCACTCGGCCAGCCCTAAGTTAATTTCTTTAAAAAAATATTGAAAGTCTCTGAATGTTTTCATCCAAGATAGATTTTATTTCTATCTTGGAATTCAATAATCCAGGAATTCAACAATCCAGGAATTCAACAGACACACACTCCAATAATATAGTTTCATGTGGGAAGATAGGATTTACCCCATCTTCCATCTTTGTGCTCACATTCTTTATTCATATAGTTTAAACAATTAAATATATATATATATATATATATATATATATATATATATATATACTTCTCAAATTGAAATAAATACTGGGAAAAGCAAATAAAATGGCAGGTTCCTATACTCAAGGAAATTATAGTTTATTTAATGAAACATGAATAGATGAATGACAGAACAACATGCATGATTAATGAAATAATATGGTACTTATATGTTATTGAAGATGTGAAGAGTATGAGACAATAGATTTACTTTGGGTAACTGAGAAATATTATGTAAAGGAATTTGCATGATTCAGTTCTAAAAATTAGTATAAGTTCTGGTTTGAGAAAAAATAAATGTATCAGCCTCTCTTCTAGAAGGGACAACACTCTAATTAAGGAAAGGTATTATGAAGCACTCTTTGTGAACTTAGAAATATTTTCTTTATTCAGGTAAATTATTTTACTTCCTTCTGTGAGCTGAAAAACATGAATTTATTACTGAATGAAGAGCATTGATCCGTTAATTAGTTCATGAAACTTTCTCAATGAGATTAAGTTTTATTAAACTGTTTTCTCTGTCATAAAGGACGCATTTAGCTATTTCTTTTTCTGTGTTTACTTTCTAGTCAACAGAAATAAATAAGAACTCTTGTTGTTGACTAGTTTTATTACAGAGATTGACTTGTCTAAATTGTAAATATTTATATGTTATGAATGTTAGTGCCTGTAAAATAAATTTTAATAGTTGTGAAATATCATAAATCATGGAAAATGCAGTAAAGAGTGACAGTTTATAGATGTAAACAGTGTTACTCACTTCAAATATAAATGAACTTGAGATTATTGTTTTTAGATGTTAGCACCTTAAATTGAATTATTTTCTCATAGACATTATTAAAAACCCCAAAGTGATTTATGATATTTAAAACAGCTGCTCTCTCCTGTATTCTTTCTATATTGGTAAAACTAAAAGGTCTTTAGGAAGTTTCAAAATCTAATTACGGGTTTATGTTTGTTTAAGTGCTAACTTGTTTTTCAATAACCTCTTTCTACACAAAGCTAACAGCATAGATAAGTGGAGAAATAGCTATAAAGTTAAGGACAATCCAATATCTTAAGAGCCTTAAAAGGAGCATGTTTAACATCCAAAGTTTGTATGCTAAGGAAATGTCTAATTCTGCCCTATTTTTTCTGAATTCATGGTAATATCCTTTTATTTACTACTCACAAACGTCTTTAATAAAGGGAGCTGATGGCTCGCTATAGGTTTGCAAATGAAGATGTTTATTTAAAATATGAAAATAACTTTTATCATTAGCGTAGCCCCTTTACTCCCTTTCTTTCCATAGCTTGAGTAACTCAACTGCATCAGTAGATGTATATTCTCTCTAGTTTAGATAATGACCAGAAGAACTTAGCTTCAGCCTCCTGTGTTTTACAGCCGATATTTATACGTTTCTCAAACATCTGACTCTGATGAGGTAAACCAATTTTAGCAACACATCTCGTATTTTTTTCTCTAGACCCAGCTACCCATGATGAATTTATTCCTACAATTGAATTGGATTTGCATTCATTCACTCTTGTAACTAAAATGCACACTACCAAGTAATTCTCAGAATCATGCCTTATGCTTTATTTTTTAAATTTTATTTTATTATTATTATTATTAGTTACAGATGTACAAAACAATGCAATAGTTATTTTTTTCACCCCTTATAAAATTACTCCTCCTTCCCCCCTCCCCTGCCCTCCCACACCCAATATCGTACATATGTATTACAATTCCATTGACTCCATCCCTACACTATATTCCACATCCCATGACTATATATGGGTTAAATTATAGTTGACATAGAATATAGTTCAGTAGCAGCTTCAGATGTACAGTGCAGTGGTAAGGCCACTACACCGTCCATGAAGTGGTCTCCCTAAAAGGACATGCATCCATCTGTTCCCCTAAAAAAAATATTTACAACCTTATTGATTATATTCCCTAAACTGTCTCTTCTGTCTCTGCAGTAGTATTGTATTATCAGTTTATGTTGCCTCATTCCTTCCCCTTCTCCCATCCCCATCCGATCTAGCCCTCATCAATTTTTTCTTTGTGCCTCTGAGACTATTTTTGTTTACATTGCTCATTTATTCAGTTTTTAAATTCCACATATAAGTGAGATCATATGGTATTTGTCTTTCTCTGACTGATTTATTTCACTTAACATAATGTTCTCTAGGTACATCCATATCGTTGCAAATGGTACGATTTCATTCTGCTTTATAGCTGCGTAATACTCCATTGTGTAAATGTACCACAGTTTCTTAATCCAGTCATCTACCGATGGGCATTTCAATTGTTTCCAAGTCTTGGCTATTGTAAATAGCGCTGCAATGAACATAGGGATGCATATATTTTTTCAAATTGTTGTCTTGGGTTTTCAGGATAAATGCCTAGGAGTGGAATTGCTGGGTCATAAGGTAGCATTTCCAGTTTTTTGAGATACCTCCGTACTGACTTCCATAGTGGCTGCACCAATCTGCAATCCCACCAACAGTGCAGCAGGGTCCCCTTTTCCCCACAGCTGCTAGCACTTGTTGTTTGTTGATTTATTGATGATAGCCATTCTGACCTGAGTGAGGTGGTATCTCATTGTGGTTTTTATTTGCATTTCCCTAATGATCAGTGAGGTTGAACATTTTTTCATATGTCTGTTGGCCATCTGTATGTCCTCTTTAGAGAAATGTCTCTTCCTGTCCTCTGCCCATTTTTGAATTGGGTTGTTTGTTTTTTGGTGTTGAGTTGCATCAGTGTTTTATAAATTTTGGATATTAACCCCTTATCAGATATATCATTGACAAATATATTCTCCCATTCAGTAGGCTTCCCTTTTGGTTTTTTTGATGGTTTCCTTTGTTGTGAAAAAACTTTTAAGTTTGATATAATCCCATATGTTCATTTTTTCTTTTACTTCCCTTGCCCGCAGGGATGTATCAGTAAAAATATTGCTCAGGGTAATGTCTGCAAACTTACTCCCTCTATTTTCTTCTAGGAATTTTATGGTTTCAGGTCTTACATTTAAGTCTTTAATCCATTTTGAATTTGTTCTTGTATATGGTGTAAGGAGGTGGTCCAGTTTCATTTTTTTTTGCATGTGTCAGTCCAATTTTCCCAGCACCATTTATTAAATAGATTATTTTTACCCCAGTGTAAATTCTTGCTTCCATCGTCATAGATTAACTGTCCATATGTACATGGATTTATTTCTGGGGTCTCGGTTCTGTTCCACTGGTCTATGTGCCTGTTTTTATGCCAGTTCCATACTGTTTTGATTTTTACTTTTGCAGTTCATGCTACTGTTAACACTGCTGTGATCCCATCTCAGTTTATACCAAGAGCCATCATTCTACACTCAATGGTAGCATTCCTTTCTAGGTAGTTACTGTACACCTACCTTCCTCAGCAAAGACTGCTGTACCCTCCCAGAAACTCCTGAGCTATACTATCCACTTGCCTCAAGATCACATTCATATACTTTGTGTCCCAGAATCCCCATCGTAATGTGCTGGTAACACTTTGAGGCGTCTTGTTGCTGTTTGACTTCCTATCACAGATGATGTATCTAAATATTGACGAGAAATTGTGGTAACCATTAGACAATGCACTTATTTCCCGCATTAAGTATTTACTCTCATAAGTGCTTGCATCTATCATTCCTATGTTTAGGAGTTGTATGAGATTCACATATCCTCAAAATGAACCTGTGCCTGCTATAGATAACAGGTTAACCCTTGTCACATCAGAAGATATAATGATAGGATTTGAGTCAAAAACAAAGGACAATGCATTAATAATAAACATCCCTTTTTAAAGCATATTTTATAAGGTGTCCTATGTTATTAACAAATATTTTATTTATGTATCTCAATTATTCTTTTATAATACAGATGAATTTTTAAAGTGGAATCATTGCAAGCAAACAAAAACACAGTCTTTGGCATGCAAAATCAAGAATTGTAATGATGAAATAAATTATTTTCAAGAGCCAACTAAATTTTATTACCCTACATGCATGACACTGGCTTTTAGGAAGCAGTCAGAAAATTTATGTGTGTTGGAATAGAACTGCTTTTACTATCATGAATCTTAAAACTGGATACATTGCAATCTCTTATTTATTTCTAATAGTGTACAAATTCTTTTGAATTTTCTACTACAGTCAGTCATATTATCTTGGAAAAATTATGTTCCTCTTCCATCCTTTCCAATCTTTATGGCATTATTCTTCTTATTTTTGCTTATTTTGTTATGTTAATTAGGAATACTAGTATAATGTTGAAGATAATCTTTGATTGTGGGGATCCTTGTAATATTTCTTATTTTAAAAGAATTTTCCCAAAATTTCCCAATTTTTCCAAGATTGATATTATATGCCATAATAGTTTTTGTAGGTCATCTTCGTCATGTTGCAGAAATTGTTTATTTCCTAATTTTATAAGATTTTTTAAAAATTATGAAGACACGCCAGGCTTTGACAATGCTTATAAATCATATGTGCTCTTTATTATCTTTACTCTGTTAATGTATTGAATGGTGTTTATAGAATTTGTTTGTTCACTTTCCCTTGCCCATTCCTAGGATAAAAATCATCTTTGCATGTAGAATTACTGATTACTTATTCTGCTGAATCAAGCACTAATAGGTTGTTGAAGGTATTAAGAGCTGTGTTGAGCAAAAAATTGATCGTAATACTCCTGTCTGGTAAAGTTTCTATGTCTTTCTGGTACGAAGGCAGCCAGGCTTCCATGAATGAGATGGAGAGCACTCCGTCTTACACTTTGTATTAGAAGCTTTGAATACTGTTGGAATAATACATTCCAGGTATATCTTATAGCGCTTGATTTTAACAGTCACTGGGGTCTTGTGTTTTCCCTGTGAGTTTCTTAATGAATACTTCAATTTATTTAGACTGTATAGAGGTATTCATTCATGTTTTCTGTGACTCAGATGCAAGTTACCCTGTTTTTAGAAAATTTGGCATTTCATCAAAACCTTCAATATATTAGTGGACTAGTAATTTTCTTTTTTTTTTTTTTTTTTTTTTTCCTTTCGCTCCTTTTTATTTCCCCGCTTCCTTCCCTCCCCCACCTTTCCCTCCTCCGGCTTTTTCCTCCCAATTTAGGGAGGTCCTTCCCGGTGACCGCCCCGACGGGGGTCTGAGCCTACTAGTAATTTTCATATGCGGTTCTCTTTGCTGTATTATTCCTGATATCATTTTATTTGTATCTGTTCCTTTTTTTTCTTGCTCAGTCTCACCAGAGATGTTTCTCTCTTATTTTTTCAAAGAATAAACTTGGTATTTATTATTTTCCTCTCTATTATCTTTGTTTTCTATTTCTTTGCTTTCTCATCTTATCTGCATTAACTCCTTTGCTTTTTATCTTCGTGGGCTTATTTTCATTGTCTACAAATACATCATTCAGTTATATTAATTCTTTCTTTGGTAATAAATAAATAATAAATAAATAAATAAATAAATATACTTTTTATTTCTAGAAAGTCTATTAGCTTAAATTTGTTATTTTATATCTAATAATTCTTGTGTCACTTGGTAAATTTTGTGATTGTATTACATATTTTGTTTGCATTTATTTAATTAAATTATGTTTAAATTGTTGCTTTTGTTGCTTTTTAAGGTTTTAAGACCCCAGAATTAATCTTTAGTAGCCAGACCTATATTTATTACCTTTAAATATAAACATCTTATTAAACCATGCTCCAGCCTATCAGGATCATTTTGGATTATTTAGGACTTTCAGCCATAGTTCTAAAATATTTGATATCTGGATTTTCATGAAAATGTCTTTTAAATTACTGATAAAAAAATAAAAATGTAAAAGCAAAGGAAAGGCCTCTGACAATGCTAAAGACATGTGTGGAATAACATTAATTCCTTCTTATTATTTTTTATATATGGCCATTCAACTCATTAGCATCACAGATAACTCAAGTTTCTCTCCATTTGTTACCTCAAAAACATTTAGTGTTGATACCAAAGTACTATTGTTCAAGAATATGTCAGTGTTAGTGGTTCATGTGTGGTGTGTGTGCATGGGGTGGGGGAGAGTGTTAATAAATGTCCAGCTGTTTTTTGGAAACTAGAGGAACTATTGAACACCCACTTTGTTTTTTACAATTACATATTAGAAAACAAGTCAATAATTCACAATTTTGTATTTCATCTAGTCATTTTATAACATTTGAAGGATAACATTAAAAGTATCACTTTTCTTTAAAGGATCACTTTTAAAGAAAATAAATATCGCTTTAAATATATTGCATTCATTCTGTCATTTTTTCTGTACTTGATTATTCATGTCTGTCAAATTCCATTTCTTCAATATATTTAGTGAGTCCCGCTTGTGAAGGTCAAGGTCACATCCCAATGGAGAGATGCAATGCAGGAAGGCATTAACCACCTCGCTCTACTGGTACGAATCTGACCTCCACCTCTTGGTTCAAATGGGCATTTGTGGAACTTTCACAACTAGACAAATTATCAAGAGGGAAATGTTTCCTCAGATCAAAGAAGAAAAAAAGATTTGAATGAAGGAAACAAAGATAACCTTATTGTATAGACCCTAACATATGGTATTGTGTGTGTGTGTGTGTGTCTGTAACGTCAGGATACATGATGAGGCTTTCACGTATTTTAAATGCAAACAAGGGGAAGGCAAATATAATTTATTTCAGTGAAATAACCAATTATTGATGTTATGTAATTGTTTTCTTAGTAAAACATTTATTGCAATATATCATTTTCAAAATAAATTAGTAGTTTCTACTTAAGTGTTCATTTCTTGTTTAAACATAAATGTGGATAGTAATGAGAAATGTTAAGAATGCGTCTATGTCTACTTGTAAAACTCAAACTTTCTTAGTGGTCAATTTACTTCTTGAACATTGTTAGCAAATTTCCCCAAGGTTGGCTGTGTTTACACTTTTCAAAATATAACTGACTAATTTGAATGGAGCAGCAGAACAGTGCACTAACCTCCATTGAACCGACATTAAATAGCAGTAGGAACAGCAAGGCTAACAGTGTGTGCCTCTGATCCACAGAAGGCCTGACCCGAATGGCCAAAAGCACTTCAATTACATCTCACTGCTCTTCATTACATCTGCTCAGTGTATGTGTCCAAGGTGATTATTTCTGCTCTCACAAGAGAAGGGGACTTTTGATAAGGGTGATGCGTAACTTGGGTTTTTATATCATTTCATTCTAATGGGACATTCCTTTAGGGTTCTTTAAATCAACTCTTCAGTGGTATCATTTATTTCCTCTTTGAATTATTATTTCCTATTCTTGAATAGGATACTCAATATAATTATTTATTTTACTCTCTATATTAGATGTGCTTCTATAAAACAGTATTGCAAACTGATTGCTTTTGTAACAAAAACTGAGGAAGAGAAATGACAGCATTCCAGATTAATAAAGTTACTTTCAAATTGCCTTTCATACCTTATGAAGACCTTTGTGCCAAAGCTTTGAGGGGGTCTATGTAACAGAGGAATGTTCTTATTTTATATATATCAGAGGACATGAGTCCTAGGTAAAACAGATCCTGAAGCCAAGTGCAGTTGGTGAGCAGATATTCTATATATTATTTTTTACAACGGAGAGGCCAGATGATGAGAATTCAAAAGACCTATGTATATTCTGCCAGATAGTGGTAAAGTGTCAGCAACAGAAACAGAATGAACAGCTGGTGTGAATGAAACACACACACACACACACACACACACACACACACACACACATCCAAACCCTCAGAAATAAAGCACATCATGGTAAATAAAGCTCTTAGATACCTTGTCATAATGTCAGAAATTGTAAAACGGAGACAGAACAATCTTAGTCCTCTGAGGGATCCCAAAAAGAAAGGACAGAAATCAGGTAGGTTGCTCACTGTTGTTATGTCATAGAATCAAGTTCATATGATTCTACTAGTGAGTGTAAGCAGGGAGTAGAGTTTTTATTAAATAAATACTATGTGTTGTTTAGAAAGCCAGTGTAGTGGAAATTAGGAAAGACACAGGGAAATATAAAATGTGTATACATAGACATAAAGATCAACAAAGCTTTATATGATTACCCATTTATATACATGTGGTTTTTACCAACTAGCTGCTTTTATTTTTTACTGAAAATATGTTTTTAAGACATATTTATGTTGATATGAATAGTTATAGTTTATTTGCAATGGTTCAGGATTAGACATATGTAGTAAAATATAAAGGGGATAATATAAAAAAATGCAAGGGGATAATAAATACAAATTCAGAATTTTAAGCACTTCTGTGTGGAAAAAAAATACAATCAATGGTGGCTTATATGCAAGATTTGACTCTACTCAAGTTTTGTTTAATAGTGGATATAGAGTAGTTTTATATACTTTATGCATTTTTATATATCTGAAATATTTCAAAATAAATTTGAACTTTCTCTGAAATGTTCAACAACATAACTAATAGGCCAATGCTGATGGTGTATATTATAGTTACTAGAGGATAAAATGGGTCAGGCATACCATAAGGTAGACTGTGGGAAGGATCTGATATTAGCCCTGAGGGTGCTGAGCATGCCTGCCTCCAGCTCTGCTCACTTGGAGTCCTTTTTTTCCTTTCCATCTTGGTCAGAGCCAAAATCGCTTTCCACTATAAAACAAACGTTCTTCAACTGAGAAGGCTCAGCATTCATGGATCTTAAATAAATATTAGTGTTGTATACATTCTAGTAATCTTACACCAAAACTACCTTCACAGCTCTCTCATGGTTTTGTACTGTACAGTGTACAGTGCTTGCAAATTCAAAGGTGTGTATTTAGTGACTGTGTGTGCATGTGTGTGAACATACACACTTCCACATTCAATTCTATGCATGTTTGATTTATATCTCATTCTGCATTCTCTACTATTATTGCTTTTTTACCTAATTCCTCTAGTAACAGAGGCCCAGAACAGAATCTTACTATGTCTTATTGTTCTTGTGAGGACAAGAGATTATGAGACAGCCTTGATATTAGAATACTAATATACCACAATTATGTTTACCTAATTGGCAATCCGTGAGGACCATTAGGAGTGTGGTAGAAATGGCACTTAACATTAAGCAGATCAAGGTGCAAACTCTTCTTCCATTATCTGTGTCGTTTTGGAAACTTCTATTAAGTCTCCTTTTTTTTATTTTATGATTAGTTCTTATCCGTAAAGATGATTGAAAGAAAAATAATAGAGCTGGTAAGAGATACAAAGATTTGCTTAGCATAGGATGTTGAGGTGAGATTCTCCATTTTCCCTATTTTTCCGACTTAAATGGTTACTGAATTGAAAGTCATATTCTTTATATACAATGATATGATTTTCAGTTAAAATCAAATAAAGTATTAACTTCCAAACTTCAACCTTCAAAGTTAATAGTGCATGTATTTTGGTTGTAAGATGTACTATTGAAGGAAACACAAATGCTCCCTTTAATGTTTGAGATACAATATTGAAATGACTTTTTCCATCAGCCAGTCTGCAACTATATAACCAGTCAGGTTAGTCAGATAAAAGCTACACTATAAATTAATGCTGACTTCACTAAAACCCAGGGTAAATGGAAGACACAATGAGAAATTATGAAAACCTTACAGAAAAAATGTCATCAGCCCAGAAACTGCCTAGTTAACTTTAGTCTAAATCATGAAACATTTATTTCTTGCCTCCATAATGTTACATGTGCATGTGTCCAAATGTTCTGGATGCTTAGTACTTCAAATGCTTCTGGAAAAAAAAAATCACTTAATTAAAAGTCAGCAAGGGAGTTACCATCTGTTTGCAGAGCAGCGATGTGGAAGCCCAGTGCTGGCCTATGGTACATGTCCAAAACCCTAACCAATATGTACGAAGCACATATGCTTGCAAATGTGTTTTTAAAATCAGAAGCCAATTACTGTATTCAATGTCCCCAAACCAGGTCTGGATTTGCATAACTTACAAATAAAGAAGCTAGAGACTCAGACATAAAAAAATGATAAGGTGGAACCTAGCACCTGTTCTTACCAATAATAAGCACATCTATGATTTTTAAGGATCAGATCTCTTTAAAGCATGAACCATGGGTTAGTTTTTTTGTTTTTTGTTGTTGTTTTTTTTCTAAGCACCACTTTGTTTACTTTATCTAGAGTTGAAAGGGCTGAACTTATGTAAAGTACTGAGCTTTTCTCAGCACATATTATAAACTCAGTGAAAGAACACTATTATTTTATATTTTTTATGTCATTACTCATCTGGTCTAAGACATGTGTCATGTCATTTAGCAAAAGTAATAAACCAATAGTTAAACTTCAGTGAAATTGAAATCTCTGTTAGACCCCCCGCTAAGTACTTGAATTTCATTAACTTATTTAAATCCAGGAACCACCTAAAGAGATATTCATTGTTAGTATACCCATTTCAGAGATGAGGAAACTGAGGTTTAGGGCTCATGACCAAATAGTTCAAGATTCTGAAGCTGTGGGCCCTGAACATGCAGTTGAGTCCTGAGTCAAGAAGACCCCAGAGTTTGTCCTCAAAAATATGACTCTCCTGCCATACAAGTAGGATTTTGCTTTTAGAAATTCAGTCCTTGACAAAATCAGTGCCAAACTGATCAGTTCTTCCCTTGGTGGGAATGTTATAGGTTTGAAAATTTTTACTAAACTCTCTCTTCTCTTTGCATCTTGTCTTACTCTCCATTTCCCCAGGTGTTAGGTTTAGTACGAATATGTCTCCTATAATCTCAAGTGCCAGAGATAGTGCCAGACCCAAGTGGGCCATGAAGCAACCTGTACTTCTCTTTTGGAACTGCCTGCCTTGCCTTTACGACCCTTAACACTGCATGTAACTGCAAATTAGACTTAGCTCTCAGCTCCCAGATTCCTTAAGAAAACAGAAAACGTCTCCTTATCCAATGTTTACATCTCCATACAAGACAAGAATCGCATTGACCTTCACGTGTGATGGAATGAGAGCAGTTATCACAGAGACAGAGAGGCTTTTTAGTATGAAATATATACACATATATACCGGGGGTGCCAAAAAAATGTATGCACATGACCTGTATCCATCTTTTGTTATCGGCATTTATTGAGCATTACAATTTTTTTTTTTTTTTTTTTTTAGCTGAGTCTTCCTGCCACCTGTTGGCAGCTCAGCAGCAGCTCAGCTCGGGCCGGGAGTCAAACTGGCAACCCTGTTGCTCAGAGCTCCCACTCTTGAGTGAGCTCTTACAAACTGAGCCACTCGGCCAGCTCTGACCATTGCAATTGTCATACAGTCTTTTCCTGTCTTAAAATGTGTACACTTTTTTTGGCACCATCTGTATACATGGATCAAATTTTAATACAGTAACACAAAAATCAAATATTCCAAAATTAAATATTCCATTTGAATGTGTGAATATTCTATTCCACATACCCTATCTCAAAGCTGTAATAAAAAAAATTTTAGATCGTTGAAGTTCAAAATCTGCCATATCATTATATATTTCCCTGGAATAAAAATACTTCTTAAGATATAAACATTTGAAAGAAATAAATTAATGTCATTCTCTTTGACATTATGCTTATGTTTTTAATTTATACTTGAAAGTTTGAAAACAGAGAAATAAATTATGTGGCTGCCTCACACTAGTGTGAAAATTCCTCTGACACTGTAAAAATAACAACGGCATTAAGTTACTTAAATAATTTGTGGTATTTGAGAAAAGCTCATTAGCACCTTGTAAATTTTCACATAGCCTGTGTTATAACTTCATTTCCAGAAGAGCTATCATAGCACAAAAACAAATCCCATGTGCAGTTCATGACTGAAAGATTCACAGAGTGATTTTGAATGGAAGACACTCTATAATAAGGAATAAATTCTCAATTTAGTAAGTATGGCTGAAACATTAATAGCAGGTACACAAGTAGAAGTTATTCTTTTCTTTCTTTTAATCTGTCCATCCATTAGTGCAGATTCGCTCCTACAGTTTCTGCAGTTTTGGAGATAATTCTATTGGGAATCAGGTCAGATTACTTTATGGTTTGTGATCACTTCCCTTTAAAAGTATGATACATTATTTTCCTGCAAATATGGATTTCTCTAGTTTATTCTTTGATATAACTACTAAAAAAATATTTTAGGATTCCATATGTGCCATCAACAGTATTCTTACTTAAAAATCTTATTAGATAAATAAGTTTATGAGGAAGAGAGAGACTCTGTTTTACTCATGTGACTGCATTTTGAGTTATCTAACCACAAGCTGAGCAGAACCTGGGCCACGGAAGCTATGATCTATGGCTGACACCAAGAGATGATGTACCCAGTTCTAAAGAAGAGCCTTAGGGGGGGCCGGCCGACTGGCGCATTGGTTAAGCGCTGGTTTGGGGATGCCAGCGGCCCCGGTTCGGATCCCACATGAGGGCCAGTGACACTGCCCTCTACAGCTAACAACAGCTCCACCTGGAGCTGGGCTGTGCGAGCCCCGGTGATGGTGTGGGCTGCAACCCCTGCTGCAGTGGGCTGCCATAGGCTACAGTGAGTGGCCTGCAGCCAGCGTGAGCGGCTGGCAGCCAAGCGTGAGCTGCCAATAGCCGCGGTGAGCGACATCCAGAGGCCAGCGACCGATCTGCCTCATCCGGGAAGAGCGCAATGACGATACCAACAGTGAAGCAACATCCTCCGCAACTAAACTGAAGAACAAAAAGACAGCAACTTGTCTGTTCCCCTTCCCCGATTCCCCAACGCTGTTCCCCTCCGCCAATTCCCCAATAAAATCTTAAAAAAAAAAAAAAAAAAAAAAAAACAAGAGCCTTAGGGATTAGTGAAGAGGCAGTGGAATGTATCCCTACTATGACAAACATTTCCCCACAAGTCCAGCTCTGCAGACCTCACTGCCAAACTTCATGGTTAGATGACTGAGGGAGAAAGGCACTCAGAGTTCAGAGGTGCTGACATCACTGTAAGCCTTTTGGAGGAAGCATTTGGAAAGGCCACTCCTATGCAAACAGGTGAGGGGACCTCAGAAGCGTGATTCATATACAGGGGTGTTTGGCTCTCACACTCCTGCTGGATGTTTGCTGAACTGCAGAATCTTCAGGGCGACCCTCCCATCACTTTCACTGCAGAGAACAGTTTGGTAAGATAAATCTTGAAAGAGCTCAGCATGTGTCTATGGAATTTGAATGTGTATGTGAAAAAAAAAAAAAAAAAAGAAAGAAAGAAAAGGCATGAATGACTTCTAATCTGTTTCAGGGGAATTTTAGATCCAAAAGTGATAAGTAACAATAAAATCTTTAAAAAAGCATACAACAGAATATCAACTTGACCTTCACTTAGCAATTCCTAGATAGAACTTAGCAAGAACTACCTCATTTCAGGCTTTTATGGATATGTATGAAATCAAACTCTTTATGACTAAACCAGAGCAAGGTGTGCATAGCAATTAGCTACAATTTGAGTGTCTTTCCTCGCTTACTTAGAGGATGCAGACAGGTGCAGCGAGAGACCTGAGGTGCTTTTATTAAGAAAACTCATATGCAAAGTAAAAAACAAAGAACATTTCTAAATATGTGACAGTATGCATTAAGGTACATACATTAATTCTTTTGTATTACTTGTGTGATTGTGTGTGTGTGTGTGTGTGTGTGTGTGTGTGTAGCATTTGTTTCCCCAACATACCTCTAGGGTTGTCATTCAATTTACAATTAATACTGAATTTCTCATGATTACACCATCATATGTTACATTTTAATAATCCCATTTATGTTCATAGCCCACAGTTCTTCACCTGCTCAACTTTTTCATTCATCAGTTTCCAGATCCAATAGCACCTCCTTATGAAATCATCCCTCATTCACCAAAGCAAACCCAATCCCAGTTTCTGAGATTCCTCAGCATTTTGTTCATGCCTCTGTTAATGAAGGTAATGCATTATTGTATTTATCTGTTAAAACATTGCATTATGCATTAGAATATGAGAGCTTTAGGGATAGGAGTATTGTCTTTTAATCTTGTACCACTAGTTCCACAAAATACTTTTTATAAAGTAGACATCTGATTGGTGAATGTTTACCTGTGTGTCAATGGGACATTTCAAGTCATCATACTAGTGGTTCTTGCAATATTCTTCCAAGGAAGATGTGTTTGCCATGTTCATCACACAGAAACCAAGACCCAGAGGAATTGTGACATACTCATAATCATAAACGATTGTAGTAATAGTGAATTCAGTATGTAAAACCTACAAAAAGCCCGTTTTGGTTATAAAAGAGAAGGTATAGCAGCATATCTGTGCCATTAATAGCCAATGTTTTTGTTGTTATTAATAGTTATTGAATGTTTCACATCTACCACCTGTTACCTCATGCCTTTTAAGGTTTCATGTTATTTAATTCTCAAAACAAGTTATGAAGTAAATTTTAACCCATTGTGTAGATGAAAAAACTGGAAAACAGATTTAGAAGTGCACACACCATTAAATGCATTAGGTCTAGGAAATACCTAAAGACAAAGAAAAACAAAAAATGTCCTTTTCTATTATACCCCAGTTATTTTATTCATGTCTTAGGAATAACTATAGTAATGCAAATATTTGTGCAGTGTTGTTTTGTGTCATTTAAATAAATATCCCATCGATAATTTCATAGCATACTGGAAATATATTAGTCAATGTTCATCAAATTGATTTCGTTCCTAACCCCTGAAAATATAATGTTTAAAAAAATTGTCACTTTGGTTTTCTGTAGAAGTAAATTCAAGTTTAGAGGCATGAACTGAATTGCATAAAAACATGTGCTCTAATTGAAGATGGAAATAATTTTCTTCTTTCTATTTATTAATGAAAATGAGAATATAAATGTCAAATATCAAGGGTAAGTGTAATGAAACACAAGGGAGATTAGAAATAGGGTATAGTTCTAATTTTGGACCCACTGACTTCTCTTAGAAAACAAATATTCCATTACAAATATATTTTCCAAAATCCATTTATATAATGTAATATTATTATTCTAATACTGTCAATAAATATGGCTTTTGGCATATTGGAAGTTATGTAAAGAAAAAGTTCCCCATTTTAATTGAAACTTTAAGATTTAAGAAAGGAAAACAACCTCAATATTCCTTTCAAATAAAATAGATATTGAAATTCAGCTCAACTATATTAATTAGATTGACATAAAACTAAGGAACATTTCATTATTTGTTGAGAAATATTCTGGCAAAATAACAGAACCCAGTTCAAATGATGTCATGTTTTCCTATAGAAAGAATTCATACATGCAAAAGTACACAAGCACAGACACACGTACAAATATGTTCCAGAGAAATAACATAGGTGGTAACTTTTATGCTTATTTAATTCAGAAATGGAAAATGTGTATTCATACTGGGAAAATAATGTTGCTGTGTTGTGTGAGAGCAGAATTTAGGAAATACAGGTATCTTTTCTATATACCAGGGGTGCCAAGAAAATGTATACAAGTGGACACTTTAATCAGCATTGCTCAAGCAGTGGTTTGCCATAATCAGAGATGTCTGGACGCTGATGGTAACCATTTTGAGCACCTCTTGTAATTGCAGAAGTCAAACATGACTTGTATTCATCTTTTGTTATCGGCATATATTGAGTATTACAATTTTAATACAGTTCTCCTTTCTTAAAATGTGTATTCATTTTTTCAGCACCGTGTGTGCGTGTGTGTGTGTGTGTGTGTGTGTGTGTGTGTGTGTGTGTGTTGAGTTCAGAATGACACTTTTTTCTACATTCTGGGATGGAGATATTACATAGGAGATATACTGGGTTGTCAGAAAAGTCATGACACATTTTAGCAACAAAAAAACATAGAAAAATTACAACATGACTTTTCCAACAACCCAATATTTTCCCCAAAGAAGTTAGTCAAGAGGGTTCTGTTGCTGGGTTCCACTAGCTATAGTTTGGTTTACTACGAAAATTGAGAGAAAAATGAAGGAATACTTTTCTCTCCAAATTTAGAAAGATCTGATCCAAATGTTCTTCAGGACAGTCAGAACAAAACAGAACCAATCATTGACATTAGATAGCCATAAATAATAAAAGGCTATATTTTCTATCAATGCAACACAGCTATTATAAGAATTTTTTTACCACAACCATTCCAAGCAACCAATTAGGAATTTCTTTCCTTACTCAACTAGCAATTCTTTCTGTACAGACATCATAGAAAAACTAATTATATTCATGATATCAACAAGTCTTTGTTTTTCCTGACAATTGCTCAGCTCAAGTACACATTGAGGGAGACAAAAACGTAGTGAAGCAGCTCTCAGTGAAAGAATGAAACACATTGAGAGATGGAGAGCACAATTATACTCATGTAGATTTAGAAGGAAACTGGAGAGTGGAAACTTCCAATTCATCATAGTTTTAATTATGATCTGTTTGGGAAGTCCTAAAAGTCCCAACACATCAATATTTATCTCATAATACATAATGAAATTATTTTGTTCAATCTTGTTATGTAGACACTATTTATCCATCATTCAAATTAAAAATAACGAGAGAAAACTATAATGTAGAAATGTAGCATGATGTAGAATGTACACTTTAGATTAAAAAACCACATCTATATCCTGATCTATTTAATAATATCCTGATCTATTTAATAATATCTTCAGAAGCTTTCTGTTCATAACAGATATTTTTGAAAAACCTTATTTTAATGGTTTAGCAATAATTACAAAAAATGAAAATAACTAGCATTTAATGACTTTGTTTATTGCAAGGCTGAGTGTTCTATAAACACTATTCTTGTATTGAATTGTCTTTTGATGTTACGTGACATATAACATAATATTAGTTCCAAGTGTACAGAACAATTACTTGATATTTTATACGTTGAAAAATGATCACCACAATATGTTGTCACCATACATGGTTACTTTCTTTTTTTTCTTGTGATGAGAACTTTCAAGATGTACTCCCTTAGCAACTTTCAGAAATGCAATTCAGTGTCATTATAATCACCATTCTGTACATTACCTCCGCATGATAGAAGTTTTTTTATGTTGAGATATCAACATCCCCAGGTTGGAAGGCAGTACTGCAAAACTGTTGGGAGCCCTTATCACTTGAGCCAGAGAGCTAAACTTCATGTCTGAGAACTTTCAAATCAGGTTAGTTCACCTCTCTGGAAAAGAGGGCTGTGTGAGTACTAAATTAGTTCATACATTTAAATCACTTAAAAGAGTACCAAGGACATAGTAATTACTCACTAAAAATAATTATGATTCTTTGTTTGCACCATAATAAATAATGCACACGAATGTCCAATTAAATAAATACTTTAGTACATATTTTATGTATACTTTATATAAAGTAATGAAAATGGAATCACTGAAGCACATATTTTGAATATTTCCATGGCTTTTGATTTGTACTGCCAAAGTGCTTCACCAAATTTATGCTCTAGTAACTTTCAATTAGTGTACAGAAGATGTATTGGAATGTTCTCTTATCAGAATTATTAGACTCTCTGTAATTTCCAGTTTGAAAACCAATAGTTTAAAAACATTCTATTGGCATTTTTTTATTCTACAAATATTTCTAGTGAAGTTCTAGTGAATTGCTCATCAATTTGAATAAATATTTTGCATTTTAAGGCGAATTATACTCTTGTTTATTGTAATTATTTAAATTTTGTATTTGACCTATAATTTTACTTTGTGTGTAGAGTGGCTAACAGAAAGTTTGATTTTTCCTGTAGTCAAATTTATTAACATTTCCATTGTGATTTCTTAGTTTCACTTTATGCTTAGAAATTAAATTATTCTACATACCATAAAATATATTATATAAATATAGTAAAAATAAATTATATATTATATATACCACATACAAATGTAATATATTTGTGCAGTTTTCACTGGCTCCATCCCAACAATATCACTTAGGTACTTATATTCTCTTCTGTATTCTGCACTATTTAGTATCAGCATACAAGTATTGTAGATAAAATGAACTCCAAAGTTAAATAATGTCATATAAAACAAAATTATATAATCTCATATAAAGATCTAACTTTAGCATATCCTAATCAAAATAGGAGCCTATAAAACCACATACAAAAAAATCAGACTATCTCTGAAAGCATTGTAATTTTTAAGATTTTTAGGTTTTTTTTGTTTGTTTGTTGCTTGTTTTTTGCCAAAACATAGCCTATCCTGTCTAGTTTCATCCAGTGAGAATTGCAGTTTCAGTAAAGTATGTGAGAAAGAAACTATTGCCTTTGTGTGGGTCAAATTCTGTAGATCATTTTCTCTGGATTAAGAGATGCGCTAACATGAGAAAATTATATAAATATTTTCCATATTTTATAATTCATCTACTCGTAAAAGTTGTAGTAATTAGAAGGAAAACATGGAAATAAAACTTCAATGTTTGTCTTGGAGTACAAGCATCTTAGCGGGGTCCCAACCGATTACACTAAGAAGTCTCCGCTTCTGCAGTGCTGCGTACACAGAATGTACTGGAAGGTACATCTGGCAGAGGCTTCGTTCCAATGCACAATCATTGTTTATTAACACTTAGGCATTAAGGATAGTTCCACTCAGTCATGTCAACCATTTTTGTTTTGTTTTTTAGGGGTTTTTTATGTTGTATTTTGTTTTTTCCCCCCAAATAATTAAACCCATTTCCTTGAATTATCCAAAATAGATGCCTTCTCTAAAGCTGAAGCACCTTGTGTGCTTAAGAGACATAGAGAATTTACGTGTTTTCCTTCAGTGACACCTGCCAGCTACGATACCTAAGCTATAATCCAGTACCAGCCTGATTTCAACAGTCTTTCACATATTAAAACTTTTCTTCTCTTTTTACTCAAACTACAGAATTAAAAGTTACTGGATTGGTTTCTTAGTAATGTGTCAGTGAGAAATCATGTCAAATTGCATTCGTGACATACTTGCTATTCCAAAAGGAAGCTAATATTGAAAGTTAAGGCTCTATGAACAGCTCCCAGTGAACTGTCATGGCTCCCAAAGTGCAGGGATTTGGCACTGGAAACTTCTTGTTGGCTCCTTACATTATATCAAGAGCCTGCTGACCACTCTACATATCAAGGGTGGAAGGTTTCAAAAAGCAATTGTACGGCAACTCTGTACTAGACTATAGAGCAAGAAGACACAGTATATATATATATATATATATTTGTGGGGTTTTTTTTTTTGTTTTTTTTTAATATACCACAAGTCTCAGGAAACTGCATTTTTCAAAGTGGTCAATATTTAATACTGCATGAAAAAGAAGGATTTGAGGGCTTGGACATTTTGGCTGCCTCTGGCATTTAATTTTAAATCCTAAATGAAAAATGTAATTGCTTAAAAGAGTTTATTTTTCTGAATAAGCATAAATATGAGTACACCATGTCTTAGAGTTACACATCATTCAGGTTTGCTACTCTGTCCCATGCTTACAAATTTCAGGACTATTTGGCTCTTGTGAAAGGCATAATTTTTTATTACAAGCATTATTTTATCTTATTCAGGAATGAGGCCTTAATGTGTTATGAATATCAAAAAAACAATGATATCTCAGTACAAAATAACACCTCCTTCAGTATTTTCCAGTAATTTCTTCATTTTGCTCAAATCAGTGATATACAGAAAAATTGTTGGGGGGGTGAAATTTCTTTGCTGACAGAAATTATAACTTTGACACACATGAAGATCATATCTCTACTATGCCACCATGAGCATTTAGGTTTATACTATTTGCAAGGTGATACATCCCATGTCATTTTTATTTGAATAATAAAATATTTCCTATTTTAACACCCTCCCCCCCAAAAAAAATTTTAATGTTAGGAAGTGAAGTTATTAATAATATTTTCTTAAAGTCAGTATTTCATGATAAAGTGATGTATTCTTTGGTCAGATGGTATACATAGGTGTTTCTGAAAAAGAAGGAAATGTAGATCAACATTTATAGAAGCCCTCTGCTAAATAACTTGTGTGATTATATTCACCTATTTATATATTTGGTTAACATTATTTGAAAACCTACAATGTACCAGGCACTGTTCTAAGCATTTGAAATACATTAATGTAACCAAAAAAATATTGCTACCGTTTAGGAACTTAGAATTTTAGAATAAAAGGGACAAAACAGACACACAGCAGATAAAAGTATTGCTTAGTTGTGTGGAAAAATGCACACAGATAGGTATGTACTGGAATACCTCAAACTATTCTACAAATGCTTAGCTATCTCGATACAATCAGAAAGCAGGTAAGCTAGTCTCTATCCTCATGACTTTGTGATTTTAAAATGGGATACAAAAGAGTAACTCTTAAATGAATTGTAAAACTTTAATAAAATACTGAGAATTATTCGTAAATGCCCTAGTTTGATTTGGTGCAAGATATGCTTTTCCTATCAGTTTTTAATTGAGTTTGTTTTTAAGACAATGATTAACAAATTTGAGGTATCAGCCCATATATTACAAGGCAAACAGATTAACAGTAAATTTTTTCTCAGCATATTCAAAACATTGATAAAACCGTTGAAAGAGCTAGCAACATACAGTTGATTGCTGCTGCTAAAAAAGTACATTTATGAAGATTCTGTTTAAATTATTTCTCTGTAACTGATTGGCATCAGAGAATAGGCAAAATGATATGCTACACACTTTTCAGGATGAGAAGCATACTTACATATTTAATAAAAACTTGCTTTGTATGTCATTCATATACTTGTTCAACACTCTGCTCACACTGGTATCTATTTCTTGTATCAAACTATTTTTGTCTTATTTATTTATTTATTTTATTTTATTATTAGTTACAAATGTCCAAAACAATGTAATAGTTATCCTTTTCACTCCTCTCAAAGTGTCTCTCCCCTCCCCTCTCCACTGCCCCCTCACCCCCGATATCATACATATCTACTATAATTCCATTGACTCCATCGCCATACTATACTCCACATCCCATGACTATATATGTGTTAAATTATAGTGAACATCTAATATTATTCAGCAGCAGCTTCAGATGTACAGTGCAGTGGTCAGGCCTCTACACTGTTCTTGAAGTGGTCTCCCTAACAAGACATGAACTGGTAACCACAATATTACCACAAGGATGGAAGAGACAGTTTAGGGAATATAATCAATAATGTTGTAAATATTTTTTAGGGGACCAGATGGACTCAAGTCTTGTGTCAAACTTGCATGCTTTGATTATTTGCATAGAATTTCTCCAGAAATTCTCACCTTGGCTGAACATTTTTAAACAAATTTTTAAACCTACAGAAGAAGAAGCCCCTTCCACGGAAATTCTGCTTCAAGGACTTAGTTTGGACCTGCATGTAGATACATTACAAAACTCCCCATGTGAGTAAGATGTGTATCTAGGTCTGAGAACCATGAGATTACTCACACAGGGAATCAATCTTATTTCCTGCTGTTTATTTTTCTCTTCAATTTTCTCCATTAGTTTTATTCATCATACCAATTCTTTTATTGTGCTCTACTCAATTGGATTCCCCCATAACGTTATATTAGTATTTGTTTTGAGTTTTCCAAGAGTTTTAAAATGCATTTTGACCAAATGTGTGATTAATAAATGGTTCAAATTTATGATTAGGTATATAAACCTTAAAATATGATTATAACTATAATTAAAGAATTTATCGAAATGTCTGGATCTCTTGGGGTCCTTGACACCCTTTTATGGGATCATCAAGATGAAAACTATTTCCACTGTAATGGCAAAATAGAAATATTTATCTCTTTCATTCTGCTTTTTGTGAATGTAGGTGGAACTTTCTAGATCCTATATGTCTTATTTTTTTTTTAATTTCAAAATAGAGTTTGAATTTACTTTATGCATTATGGAACATTTTCAAGTTAATACAATGTTATCATAACTTCTGCCATGTTTCAGAAATGTATCATGAAAGAAATGATTGATATATGACCTCTTATATCACAACAGTTTGAAGGCAAGACTGGATGTGAGTGTGTAGTTGTCTTCTAAGAAGCCACACAGTAAAGACATTCACAAAAAGGTATAATGATATCCTAGTTCCCACTGAACATGTTTTATTAAGGAAAATATACCTGATTTTCATAAATATTATATCATTTATATGAACAGATATGAGTTTATTATTGTTGTTAGAAAATGAAATAATATATCTTTACATATGAGGTGCTTCTGATCTTTGCTAAAACACTAGTATCACTCCTATCCCAACTCCTACTACTCAAAACATAAGCACTCGCTTGCCTACCAGCTAAGTAATTTTATTAATTTTTTCCATCATTACCACCCACAATTAACTAACTCAAAATACTAAAAAATATTAAACAAATTAAAATATATTAAATATACATTTTTAAAGGAATCTCATTTACATCTCTAGCACTAACACTCCCTAAAATTATAGTTTGAGACATTAAACATAAGAAACAGGGCCGGCCGAATGGCGCATTGGTTAAGCGCTGGTTTTGGGATGCCAGCGGCCCCGGTTCGGATCCCACATGAGGGCCAGTGACACTGCCCTCTACAGCTAACAACAGCTCCACCTGGAGCTGGGCTGCTGTGAGTCCCTAGGGACGGTGTAGGCTGCAGCCCCTGCTGCAGTGGGCTGCCATAGGCTACAGTGAGTGGCCCGCAGCCAGCATGAGCAGCTGGCAGCCAAGCGTGAGCTTCCAATAGCCGCGATGAGCGACATCCAGAGGCCGGCGACCGATCTGCCTCATCCGGGAAGAGCGCAATGATGATACCAACAGTGAAGCAACATCCTCCGCAACTAGACTGAAGAACAAAAAGACAGCAACTTGTCTGTTCCCCTTCCCCGATTCCCCAACGCTGTTCCCCTCCACCAATTCCCCAATAAAATCTTAAAAAAAAAAAATAAATAAACATAAGAAACATAATAAATTAAACTGTACATGACTTTTGAAAAAGGAAATGGTGAAAGATGAAGCAATGGTAAGCCTTTTGTTCTTTGCTTTTAAAAATTCACGTTCAGTCCATTTCAGGGTTTGTGAATGTGTGTAGTCTTGGAGACAGGCTTCAAGTTGTCAACTGGACCTAATACCAAGTAAAATTTAGGATAGATTTTAAAATTATTGGCACTGTGTCTGTGTCTTAGGCACTAACAGGCTTGAATAGTGTTGGGGACTGTTGTGAGCATTGCCTGCTTTTTGTCCTCAAATTATAAGATAAAAGCCAGAATTAGAACTATGAAGTATATCCAATGTAGCAGCAAAAGCTCCATAGAATTTCCAAAGTATTGTGGCTTCAAAAATGGGTAATGTATAATCCCAAGAGTGAAACCTAAGGCAAACTGCAGACTGTGGGTGATTCTGATGTGTCAATGCAGGCTCATTAATTGTAACAAATGTGAATGATGATGATAATGGGGAGGCTCTCATGTGTGGGGACAGTGGGGACATGGGAACTATCTTTACCTTCCTCTCAATTTTGCTGGGAACTTATAACCTCTCTACAGGACAGTTTGTTTGTTTTTTAATGGACAAATAGGTATAATGGACAACAGCTTTGGTGATAATGAAATGATCTTATTCTCTTTTCATTGAGATTTCTATTTACATTCAGTACAAAAATTATTTTAATTGAAATTTCCACGGAGTTATTATCTCAAAGATATCACCATAAGTAATCACATACATTTAACAGAATGAGCCTATGAAAATGCAGATTTCATAAATTTACTCATGTTCTGTATTCATAAAATACTAAAATATCTAAATCCAAACTGAGTTGACAGGCAGTGATTTTCTGGTTTGAGTAGAATACCGCTTCTACCTTAAAATAAAAATAAGGTGAAAAATTGCAAGAAAGCTCACACATGACTCAGAACTTGAATTCCTTTACATTGAAGTATGATGTTGTTGAATAAACCAAAACTACCCATCAATTACCCTTCTTTGAAATATGGATTGGATAAGGGAATGAAAGCATAACTAACATTGAATAAAATTTCTATCCAAAATTCCATGAAGCAGAGAGACATAATTCCACTCAGTCAATAAATTATGATACTGAAGGAGACAAGGAAATGATGGGAGTGCTGAGACCAATCATCAGGAAAATGCAATTGAACAGAATCAGTTAATACACAAAGTTAACTGCTTTGCTCGCCAATATGTGCTCCCAATCACATCGTTAAAGAATTGCATTTTATCTTCAGAGAGTGGTTTTATGTTTCTCCACCCTCTCCTACGATGTGATAAAATTAAAAGTATCACAAAACGTTTACTCAAATTTTGATCAGATGACTGCCAGGCAGGCAGGGTCGGTTCTATTAGCCTTATTTTATGAATAATGAAATCAAGAAACAAGAAGCTTAAATACCATGGTGAAAGTCATATCACTAAGAAATGAAAGGCTAAGACAAGAGCCCTAGTGTTTACTCCATGATCTTTAAAACACTTTAATTATAAATTCTGTAAAAGCAACTAATATTTACAGAGTGCTTACTTAATGACAATCCTCAAAGTGCACTAAATCACTTAAATTTGCTAAGTCATCTCTATTTCACAAAAATCTGTGCGTATATGATAAAGCTGATCTGACATGAGGGGGCATTGAGGCTCACATTCTTAACAACACGGTCGAAATGCTCTCAACCAAGCATAAATTCCATGATGATGAAACATTAAAAGGATGCAGATAATCTTAATGTAAAAGCAAACAATAATATAAGGTAATGTGATAAAGTATGAATTTGGAAAAAATGATTTTTTCATTCATGTTGTGAGTTGTAAAAGTGTTTAGTTTTTCAGTTTCTCTTGCCTTTCCATCCTTTCCACTTTTTCCTTCTTTTCCCTTCTACCAGTGCCATAGCAGAGGACACAAATTGTTATCCCAAATTATTTGCTTACTCCAAATAAGAGTTTAATAAGTAGGCAAAATTAGGTTTTGAAAATATTAATTGGACATTGGTTAACTTTTGATTTAATTGATCCATTTATTAAATAGCTATTTTGGGATATCAAAATGTTTTGTTTCATTTTGTTTTTGAATATCCACCTGACCAAGACCTCTCAGAGTTGTGCTGCAAATCCCAGCTTTTTGCTAAATCCTCCTACTGTAGTCATTTCATGTTTCCATGGAATCTACTTTGCTACATGGATCCTGTGACCCAGCAGGTTCCAAGGTGCTGCACAAAGATAGGGATTCTGTAGCCATGGAGCTTCTGCCCACCTGTAACAGAAAAATCTCAGGAAGCAATCCACAGGATTTTGGAGCCCAGCCAAGATTCTAAGTACTGTATACATTCCAAGAGTACAGATGGTTAGGATTTTATAAACTGGAATATTATACAACATATGCGTATAGTTCTATAACAGGCTAATTAACAACCCCTCAACTACAACTAAATGTCCAAGGCATATGGAGGGCATGGTTGTAAGTCTATCAGATTAAATATTTTCAGAGATAAATATAGAAGAGTCATCATGTAGAAGGAAGACCTGATCACAAAAAGTTATCACTAGAATCCCTTCTTGTCCTCTGAGTTTACAAAATTTATTTTTGCAGAGAGCAGATAATTCCAGTAGCAACGCAGAGTAGGTGCTGTCCTTTGAGATTTATTTACCAAACTTTTGCTTTTGAAGAAATTGTTGAATTTCTAAGCTATCTCTAAAAGGGGTGTGTGTGTTTCATGCTGTTGAGTTGGCTCCTACTCATGACAGCCCTCTGAATGAGTGATGTCCACAATGTCCTGTCCTCACAGCCCTGCTCGGCTCTTGCAGACTCCTGCCTGTGGCTCCTTTTATGGAGTCAATCCATCTCATATCTGGTCTTCCTCATTTCCTGCTGCCTTCTATTTTTCCCAGCATTATTGTCTTTTCCAAAGAACGCATCTCCTCATAATGTGCCCCAAATAGGACAGCTTCAGTTTTGTCTATTTTGCCTGTAGCAATATTTCAGTCTTAATTTGCTCTAGGACCCACTTGTCCATCTTTCTGGTGGTCCGGGATATCTGTAGAGCTCTCCTCCAACACCATATTTCTAAGGAATCATTTTTATTTTCCTATCTGACTTCTTCACCATCCAACTTTCGCTTCTGTACATAGGAATTGGGAAGACAACAGTGTGGATGATTTTAGCCTTGGTCTCTAATGGTGCATCTTTGCTCTTGGTGATCTTTCCTAATTCTCCCATTGCTGCCCTTCCAAATCTAAGACTCAGAGGAATATGCAGCCAGCAATGCGGAATCCAAAGCCAGTTTAGCAAGTTCCAGGAATCCAGGGAAGGGACATTTTCTGGTGTGGGGAGCAGTAGCTCAGCTGGCATCTGCGTCTCTCTGAAGGCAGAGCTAAAGCCAAGGACTGGACTATAGTTTTGGAAAACGTGGCGGGAGATTATGCTCTGGTGCCAGCACTTGCTTCTCACTACAGAGGCTATTACCTGTCTGGCTGAGTCTAGCACGCACTCAGGGATTCGCTTGGCCCTGGGAATTCTTTGTCCTTTCACTTCACTAGATGCAGCAACATCTAGAGAAAGGAATTACAACTTCCACCCATCAGGTGGAAATAAGTAAAATTTTCATCTGTTCAACTGGTTTACTTGTCACAAACCAGAGAGTTCGAGTAATAGGGAAATATGTTAAAGACACTGAATTTCATTTTCTTGAGGAGAGGCGGAGATCTGCCTAGACCTCACTATCCACAACATGAAACCTGAACCTGGCACTCATTCTAGGGCTTACTTCATTTCTGCCACAACTCCCCTCACTGGTACATGGTACAATCCTGACTCTAGCCTTCCACAAAAGCTAATATGTCACATTTTCTCTGCTCGTGGTGCATGATTTAGCGAACCTATCCCTGGATTTCTGTCCCATAGATCTACTGGCTACACATTCATTAGGAAAGGCAACATTTTCTTCTGTCATCTTATCTCCACTCCCCTGCCCATCACTCTCCATGAAAGCAGGGTTTTTCAAACTATAATTTGCACCCAGATGTTCTGAAATCAATTTGGTTGGTCACCACATAGCTTTGAAGTGAATAGAAGAGAAACTATAAGAATGGAACACAGTTTAAGCACTGTTTCCTTAGACAATTTTTAAGTGTGTGCCGTGTTGTAAACTTCTAGGTTGTAATGTAAAATCTTTTTCTCAATGCAAATATAAGTGGAAAAAAGTTTGAAAATCACTAACCTTGAATCTGAAAAATCTTCCTGCTTTTCTTATTGTCTAAAACATTTTTGAACAATTTTCAGTGAAAATCCCTCATCCTGTCACCCACTCTCCCCTTTGCAAAATTCCTGAATCAGTCACCATAGGGTTACGTATGGTCTGCAATGCTTCCTATTATTTTTCTCCGTGAACCCAGGCTTCCAGTGGAAAAAAAGACACAAAAATATGTCTTGGTCCCTGCTACTGCGTAATCACAGAGAAAAAAGTTTCACTTCCTTCATTTTTTATTTTTATTTTTTGAGAAGTAGGATGGGAGGGATTATGAACACTCTGGATAAGCATCCTTTTCCCAGTAGCATCTGCTTGAAGATATTCCTTGCGGGATTATCTTAAGAAAGTTCCACAATTAAACTTTTACTTAAAAAGCTGGTATTTTTGACACTTGATGTTTCCCCATTGGTTCTAGACAAGTAAGAGTTACGGTGGCAAATATTCCACCTCCCCCACCCTAGACATCCCAAAGCAGAAGTTGTGAGAAAAAAAGGGGGACTGACAAGAGCTTGAAAGGGGTATAAAAAATCATTTGGTTTGGAGACATGGTAAAGGAAGCAAAAGGAAATACAAGGTGAGATTGTAGCAGGAAATTGAAGTGGAAAAATGCAGTTCTGGCCATGATTGCAAGATCAATGACATTCTTCCAACAAAATGAGGAACCCATATATGACCTGAGTTGCATGCTAGTCTCTCACTGAAAACTATGCTCTCAGAACATTCTATAGACAGGTACCAATAAGTCGAATGCTTAATTTTCACTTAGAACTGTATGCGTATTTAAAAAGAAGGCTTTTAATATGATGTTTACACCAGAATCACAAAGTAGAAAAAAAAAGGAAATGAATGGAAATGTGATATGCACCCATGATTACCTCTACTCTATTTAGAATTCTCCTATTTAAG
The DNA here is from genome assembly GCA_033961575.1 of Aselliscus stoliczkanus. Taxonomy (NCBI): domain Eukaryota; kingdom Metazoa; phylum Chordata; class Mammalia; order Chiroptera; family Hipposideridae; genus Aselliscus; species Aselliscus stoliczkanus. Next base: position 52,841,727 of record CM066735.1, read on the forward strand.
TATCATTAGTTTAAAATAAGCTTATATAGCTATAAGTGGCACATCAATTTTAAATCACACTTTTTCTCTCTCTCTCTGCTGAGTTAAAAAATAAAAAGGGAAACAGACACAAAGTGAAAAGAAGACTATGGAGAAAAAAATGAGAGAGAATATCTCTCTGGTGTTTTGTCAGCTTGGCATTCAGTAATCCTTAGGGGAAACTTGACTTCTGAATTCAACTTAATAGAAAAGCCCCTATGAACCCTGTCATGGGAATAGCTATTACAGAATTTGACACAAGCATAGACAAGTAGGATCATTGCAGCAGAAAATCCTATAGCAATAAACCAAATTTTTTCTTGACATAAGAAATCTAAGTTTGGTGGTTTTCAATTAGGCAGCTATAGAATGCTGATGGGACAGTAAGCTCGAAGCATAATTCTTCCTACAGTGGAGGTGATGGAAAACTATTTCCATTCTTGGTGAGCAATTTGAATCATATAGAACAGCAATTATTATTAGACTGCTCAAATCATTATTTCAGCTTATTATAATAATCACTTGTGTGATAAAATAAATAATGAGCTGGAAAACTCATGTTTGTTCACTTTAAATATTTAAAAATGTGATGTTATAGCTGGCTAATGTATTATAAAGCAATAAACAATAAAACAATATTTTACAAAAGTTCTAAGTACTATTAAAGATACAAAAAAACCCATATAGAACTTATAGAGTAGTTCAAATAACTCTTTAAATATGAGGAGGTTAACATAATGAAAATACTGGTTTGTGATAGAAATAGGTAATGATCAAACTATCAATTCCCCAACACCTCAAAGAGTGGAAAACAACATTTTGCAGAGATCTTTATGGAGAAAATAAGTTGCTTACATGGAAGGAATAAACTCTATCTAATTTTTCACACTATCAGCAATTTCAAAGCAAATTCCTAGAATTAAAGCCTTTTGCTTGTTGAGAATAAAAAGACCTGGGACTTTAGTTTACATGCCAGCTAACGAGTTAGCCCCAGAATCATGGATGCTGACAGACACCATGAGACACCTGGGTCAAAGAAAAAAAAGAAAGTTTTAATGATTCATAGCAATATCAGTAGCCATAAAATCATCAGTTTCTTAAAATGGCACCGATTTCCTAAGCCCCAGTATCCACACAGTGAACCCCAAATCTCCATGTGACACCCGTACACACAGTAGGTTGCAACACAGGAGGAGAGGGACTTGAAAGTATGATGGCCCATCGCTTCGAAAGGAGACACTCTCTATTCCAAGGCTGTTCACTATATACACGTTACGGAAGAGACAGAAAACAAGAAACAACTTCTGCTCACGAGGTGCACAGAAAGCCGTGAGGACCCCTGAAGAACTGTCTACCAATAATACTTGCATCTTATTCACTGGTGTATCATTTGTGTTGAATAAATAATAAAAACAGAGATTTTGCTTTTTATATGTCCATTTCAAGAAATTTACTATTTCTTTACTTTGCCTTTTGTTACACTGGTTGTTCCCAGCCCTTTTTATTAGCATTCTTCTCCCAAGGTGCCTTTTAAGACATCTTTTATTAACATACTCTCATTAAATTTTAACTCCACAGATATGCTGTATATCTGCCTATGTATTTATGTGTATTTGTGTTTTCTATATAAAAAGAGCAGGATTTTTTGCACCTCAAGAACCAATTTTGCATCCTCAAGAATACATATGCTGCCCTAATCAAAATCACTTCTTATATTGTGTCACACTAATAAAAACTAATGAATAAAGTTGGGAATTTCTATTCAATTCTATGTAAATTCTCATTGTTAACCGAACAATTTTATAACTTATTTGTGATAAACTTCTATAAAAGTGCTAAAGAGAATATATTATTTCACTGAATCCTAACAATAACTGTTTCAGTTAGAGAATATTATTGTCATTGTCATTATTTAACAGATAGAGAAACTGAGGTACAATTTCCACACTTTCCATGCCTCCACCACAGGAGCTGGTCCAGGTCCCACAATCCCTGAATTCTGTAATTGTAATCTAATGAAGAACTGATGTCTTCATTAGATTTTTTCATGCCCCAAATCTCAATCTTATAGAGCTGCTAACAAATGTAAAAATTATTTTATTTATGCAACAATTATTTTAGGCTACCTAAAAAGGTAAATAAAAACCTACGAAGAGTTAAGAATGGAAGATATAGCAAAAAGCCAAAAGTCAAGCAAGATTCAATATTTGTTGGCTTTAATATCAAACAATTTTTCAAACTATTTGACAGGCTATGTTATACCCATGTCCCTCCTCTCCCTTAGAAGGGAATTTTTTGATAAAAATTTTATTTAGCTCTTCTTTTGCCATTGGTACATCCTTTTCAAAAGAGTTCACCTCTCTTTGCAAATAGTGGCATTATTAATTGAATAGTATTTACTTTGCGTATTTCTTAACATGAAAATGTTATCAAGAATAAAATTCTGAATAAATGGTACCATACACCATGAGAAAGACAGCTATCTTTTAAAATCTTTGATATTTCTTAAGGGAAATTCAATACTTCATAATTTTCAAAAATTTTCCAAAGCCTGTCAATGATGCTTTTGTTTACAAAGATTAGCACACTGAGAAAACAAACATAAACAACATGAACATTTAGAGCTTTGCAATAATGTATCCACTCATGATAATTTGAACACTAAAATAAATAGAAATCTATATTATTATTATATAGACATTATTTTATGGGGGTGAACAAAGCCCATGAAAGCTGTTCTCTCCCCTACCTCAGATGTCCATAGAAGTTTTCCACTATCTCTAATAATGGCTGTTTACTCTTTTCCTCCTTGATTTTCATGAGCTTTTTTTTTTTGTCTTTTAAAGAAATGAGAGAAGAGTTATAAAAGAAACAGTTTAAACAAAGAATCAGCATAGGAAAAGATGAAAAAGCCGTAGAGGGAAATCTGACAGGAGCTACTGTTAAAAAGTGTCTGAGCTGTCAGAGCTGACAGTGCTGAGAATCCCCACAGAGTTCGGTGTCCTCGGGAATGTCTAATAAAGGTGGTGGTGTGGGTATATCAAGATTGTCGGCCTTTTCCCCACAGCAATAAGTCTGGTTAATTCACCTTTTTAAAAGTGTGCATTAGCTTTATTTTCCTAAATTGTGAAAGGTAGCAGACAATAAAATAAGGTATACAGTGCATATGTACAGGGAGAGAATACAAATAAAATTAATACTAATTTACTTATCACTCAGCTGAAGAAATAAATATTGCTGATACCTTTGAAGCTCTTTATGTTTACCAGATGCACATAAAGTAACATCAGGAAGATCACTGTGGAAAAAGAGTCATGGCATTTGCTGATCTAACTCTAATTCTATTATTTGCTCAAAAATCTCAAGGTCGCAGGTTTGGAATTGGAGCTACCTAATAACAATAAATGTTGAAAATATGTGACAAGCCTTTTGATAGATGGATGGTAATGATTCCATACACCATGAGGTGGAGACTGTCAGAACAGCATGGAGTTCCTGTATTATTGGACCATACTTCGTATATAAAATATATATCTTGGGCAAGTGAAAGAGATGTTATTTCCAGCAGACATAATTCACATGACACCATATTTAGTAAAAAAAAATAAAATCAAAATCAAAAAGGGGTGCGGGTAATGTGTCACCTGCTTCAGAGCAAAGAGTACCATCAACAGCCCAGCGTTGACACCTGAGGTTGTCCCAAACAGCTTTGGATTACAGAAGATCTATAAAGGTTGTCCTGTGGAGATAAATTAATGTTTCAACTCCAGAGGTTGTTTTAGAGAGAACGATAGAAGAAGGGGAAGTACAGAAAGAAGAACTGTACAAGTTTACCCTACTCTGGAAGCAGAGAAAAATCTTACTCTCTAAAAAGAAGGTATTATACCCAATCTGCGAAGTATAACATAGAAGAGTATAGTATCCCGGGGTATAGAAATATTGGGTTGTTGGAGAATTCATGACCCATTTTTGCAACAAAAAACAAGAAAAAATGGGTCATGACTTTTCCAACAACCCAATAGATATGTACGCAAACAGAAGAGCAGAGATGATGTGAAGATGGAGGTAGAGATTGGAGTGACGCACCCACAGGCCAACGGATGCCAGTACAAGTTGGAAGAGTCAAAAGCATCTTGTCCCCTAGAGCTCTGAGGCACCCAACGCCCTGATTTGGGTACAGACACCCATTTTGGAATTCTGGACTCCAGAACTGTGCAGGATTATGTTTCTATTGTTTTTAAGCCCCGTTTGTGGTGATTTGATACAGCAGCCAAAGAAACTAATGAACATGTTGGCATTGAGTATAGAAACAAAAGGATGGCAGAAATATGTGCTGGTTCTATCATGTAGATTCAGGATACATGACACCACTGATTGGGAGAACTGGTTAGAAGCATTTACTTTTTTCCCCCCTAATAATATATTATTTTGTCCTATAGAAACTATGAGCCAAAAGCTAGCTAGCACATTTGGTGGTAACAGCACATCATTCATTCTGATAGGCATATTATTTTCCGATGTCACATAGATTCCACAGAGGGAATGGTTGTATGTCTAAAATGACAGAATTTGAAACCCAATTCTCATGTCCATTCTAACAAGGAAGAAAATTTGAGGCTTCGTTGCTACAGAAGTATTTCATGGGCAGGAACCAAAAAGTCAAGCATTCTTATCATTGCCAATGATACTTCGAATAGAGGAGTTCATAAAACCCAGTTAAAACACATGACAGAGGAGGGATAATTGTGCTGAGAAGCAATTCACATTATCAGGAGAAAAGCATGCTTGTCTTGCGATTTGCCCAGATTGGATAATCTGAGAATCCAAAACAGACTTGCTAATACGTGGACTTTAGAGGTAAATCATGGGAACAATATATACTGAGAAACAGGTAATGTTAGAGTAATTAAGCCAAGACACTGACTAAAGCTGGTTGGAAAAGGGAAAATGCAGGAAGAGTTGAGAGAGAGAATTTTTGCAAGGCTGTGTAAGACATACTGAAGCAACTGAAGGGACACCTTCCATGAACTGTAAATTTCCCTTAGATCTGAAGCAACTATAAGTAAGAATGTGTTTTGACATTTGATAGGCTGAGCCTGTTTCATTTTGTAGATAATCTGGGCAAAAAAGCAAGTTTACATGCATATTTGAACTTAACACATCCTGATATGGACTCTGATTAGCATCCTTAATTTTTAAACGATGTTCATATATTATGTCTTGCTCTAAATTTGTTAATGGTGAAGTTTTTATACTTCTTAAAGTGACAAACTTCAAATCATGATAGATAGTCACTCATTTAGTTATTGATTTATTCAACAAATATTGAATAGCTTACTTCTATTTGACAAGCACTGCTGGATCTGACATACTAACATGTTTTTGAAAAACAGACAAAAAATATACAAATCTATATCTATATATCTCTATCTCTATATCTAGATAGATAGACCTATATATAGAGTTAGATGATAGATGATAGATAGATAGATAGATAGATAGATAGATAGATAGATAGATAGATAGATAGATATTTAGATGTGGATAAATGCTATGGAGGAAAAGAAGTTAGGTAAGTGAGAGTAGTAGAACTGCTCTTTTTAAAAAAAGGCACAAAGAAAACTTCTTCCTCAGGAGGTGACATTTGAGTTCATCCCTGAAGGAAATGAGTTAGTTAACCATGCTGCTCTCTGAGGGGAGCATTACAGCCAGGAGGGTCCAGTTCCAAGGACCCGTTATGAGAGAGGGGTGGGTTCCCAGGGACAGCCGGATTGGAGTGAGCTAGTGGAATGAGACAGTGGATTAAGTCAGGGATGTAGGAGGCAGGATTTGTGAGCGCTGAGGGGCTTTGGCTTTGACTCTGAATGAGATTAGCTTGCAGGAGTATTTAAGCAGAGAAATGACATAATGGAACCACAGAAGGTAAAATCATTCTCTCAGGTTAGATCTAGAACTACATATAAATGCAAAATGTGTTTCCTATCTCACCCAACTTGTTCCGTCTGGAAACATTTCGTAAACACAACCATTTTTTTTTCTCTCATTTTTCCCAGTTATTTGTGCTTATTTTTACTTTATAGAATATTTAGTGCATGTTTCACATATTGATACTTCTCATCAGTTGAATAGAGTGCAGCCAAGGTATGCCATTTTGGTCCTATCATTTCAATATAGAAATAACGAGCATTTTAATACCATTTTATAGAATTCACCTCTGTACCTGAGGTAAAACTATCAATTCCTGTACTTGTCATTAGTTAGTATCTAAACACTAAAACTATTTAAATTTCCTTTGATTCCATAAAGTAGATGAAAATTTGTTCATTGAAGATTCGATTAATATATGATGCAATAAAAATAAAAGGGTAAAGAGATGTGTTTCTTTATCAATAAATATTCACATGGCACTCAATAGTTTTTGCTGTCCTGGCATAACATCATCTGTTGACATAAGCTATGTGCTAATTAACTAAGGAGTTAGGCACATAGGAGTCCCAGACTAATATGATTGATAAATGATCACATTTTTCTTCAAAGAGTGAAATCATAAAGATCAGGCAGTTGATGTATTTTGCATAGATACTAACTTTGTTTGAAGTTTTAATGCATTTTAATAGTTTATAAGATATATTTGGAGTAAATACAGTTTTCTACCAAAACAAATCCCCAGGCCAAAATAAAGCCCAGTGTTCACTTGTCAGGAAAACATCCATTCTTATGAGAAAAACCGCTGAAGTTTCAATGTGCTTGATTATACTGTTTTCAGATCACACAACGACAAGCATTTCACCCTAAAGATGGTATGGTCAAGCCTGTTTAAAATTCATAGATATTTTTCTCCTTCCCAAGATGAAGAGCTCAGCATTGAACATTTTATGTAGGCTAAAGCATCCTTCCCCCAATTTTAAATGTTCCTGGCACACTTGTTATCATGCGGCCTGAACAACTCTGACAGCGTTTCTCTGCCTACCAGAATCTCATTATGACTGACCAAGAAACACCATTTAATGTAAGATTTGCAGAAGTGTTTCTCTCTTACACTTTCCCTGTGCACTTTTTGTGAACTTGAGCTTTCCCTGTAAACTTGTGGAGTGAGAATAATGGATTTAAGGTTCATGCTTCCCTAATAAATGCTTCCCTAATAAATAGATACACTATTAAATATTGATCTCTAGAATATTGATCTTTAAGTATTCAAATTGGATTGTTATAAAGTTTAAGCTTTAAGCATATAGATACTGTTATCTCCAAAACTTTTAATGTAAGTTATTGTTTTAAAACTTAACATGGAAAATGCTGTGTAAGAAGTATTGTTTAGCAGGTTTTTCAGACCCTCAGCAGAGGCAGACCCTTTCTCATTTATGATGCAAGAGGGGCCATTCAGTTTAGGTACAACAAAACTTGAGACTTTTTGAAAATTACTGAAGTTTATGATTAAAATTTCTGGTTCACATTCTGAAAATAGAACTTTTGTATCTACTAAAAGGATTTACACAGATTACTACAAGATTTTTTTTTTTCATCTGTAAAGAAAAAGGTGAGAATCCCCAGTCAGTATGGTTTAGAGAAGAGATCAAAACTCACTTATATATTTAACCTAAATGAGTGAAATGTCCAGGATGGAACTGTGACAATTGCACTGATGAGGCTTCTACTAAAGCTAGCAGCCTACTGTGTCATGTAGAACAAAGAACAAAGTCCAGATTTTCCAGATGGTTAAATTCTTCAAGTAAAACCAAAACTCCTATTTTAAAATGAAATAAAGTTATTACATTATTTTTCTAGGGCTGTTTAAGAAATTACCACAAAATGTAGTGCCTTAAACATCACTCATTTGTTAGTTCACAGCTCTATAAGTCAGAAGAGAGTTGGCTGATCACACATCTCTGCTTATAGTCTCAGAAAGCTGACATCAAGGTGCTGATCAGACTGGACTCTTTTCTGGAGCTTCTAGGGAAGAATCAGCTTACGAAGTACATTTAAGTTTTTGAGGGAATTAATTTTCTTGTGGTTATAATATGTAGTTCCTGTTCCTTGATGATGTCAGCTGGATTACACTGAGCACCTAGAGGTCACACACACTTCTCATCTAAAAGTGACAAACAAGAGGTCAAATCCTCTCACACATGGAATCTCTCTGACTTGGCCTTCCTCTACCAGCTAGAGTACAGTAGAATGGTTAACATTCCTTTTAGAGAGTTCATGTGATTAGATTGTGCCTACCCACATAATCTTCTTATTGATTAATTAAAAGTTAACTGATTAGTAAACTTAATTACGTTTGAAAAATTCTTCACATCAGAAATATCTCTTTTGCCCTTTAAGGTAACTTAGAATCATGGTTGTGATATCTATCCATCATATTTCAGTCTTGAGTTTAGGTAACAAATCTTGAGAGGGTGTGCTATTTTAGAATTCCACCCACCACAATTCCTTCAGAAACTTTGTAGGATAAAAATTCTTCTTCTTCTTCTTCTTCTTCTTCTTCTTCTTATTATTATTATTATTATTATTATAGGGAGTAGAATATAAATCTATGATTCAGACCTCTGAGAGCAGATTTAACCTTGTCCCTCCTGTATCTTATTCTAGAATACCCTAGTATCTGCTGTTATTTCTCTGGGATCTTATATTTTTCTTGCCCAAATCGTTACAACACTGCTGTTTGCTTCATTTCATTTCTGAATTTGCAATCTTCAAATAATTAAGTTCTCAATGACCACTTATGTTTCTTAAGTATAGCATGTCTTAAAATATTAATTATTATCCTGTGATGTGTTCTACATAGAGCTGGCTGCCTGGACTTTTGGAAATTCTGGTCTCCTTCTTTGATTCCCCAGTGTTCTTTTTATAAAAGGAAAAGTTTTTTTTGTGTGTTTTTTTTTTTACTTGTGTTTTGTGCCCTGTTGGTTTTTTTCTTCTTTTGGAGCAACTAGGAGTTTTAAATTGTACTTGGATTTTGATATAAAGGGTCACTTCTGATTTAACACTTAAGTGAAAATAGATTCCTTTATCTCTCAACCGCCTACACCCTTCACCATCTGTAGGTGCCCTTGTCTATTACTTCACAGAAAAAGAAAAAGAAAAGCAAAAATCCATCAGTTGGGAAAGTCATCAGCTTGCTATCAGTTAGTCTCTCTGTCTCTCCCTACATTCTTTTCTTATAAAGAATGGATCTTGTATGCCGGGAACTATTCTAGCCCAGGGTGTAAAGTTGTGGCCAAAAATACAACCTCTTACTGCTTCGAGGGTTACAGATGACAGCCAATAAATAAAGAAACTCTGTGTGTATAACGTCAGGCTGGATAATGACATGGAGAAAAACAATAATAGAGTGAGAAGAGGAAGAGAAAGTAATATTGTGGTGGGATAAGGAAAGTTGTCTCTTAGATTTGGTGTGCAGACAAAGATTTGAGAGCCGACTCCAAGGTGATGAGGAAAGGCACAGCCAGGATTTGTGGGGAGAGGCTGCAGTCAAAGAGTCGCGAGCCAGGGCACTATCCCAGAAGCATGTCTGACGTATTTGAGGAAGAGTTTGGAGGTCCACGTGGCTACAGCAGAGTGTTGTCAATGTAAGAAGTGTCTAAACCATAGAGATTTTTTTGTGAGTTTATTTGAGCCAAACTGATGTCATATGCTGGGGAGCAAGCTCTCATATGCCCTGAAGAATAACAGTTTTGCAGCTTCTTTTATGCATTTGAAATTAAGGAGGGAACATAAGAAAGATTACATGGAGGTGGGAGAAAGCAAGGCGGGGATTGGGTGACAGCATAGTTAATAAGGTTATGTGTACTCCTGAGGATGGTTATGCTTAGGTCAAAGGTGTGTTAACCTAGTTGCACAGAAACAATGGGCAGGGCTGGTTTAAGGAAAAGATAAACCTTTTACTAAAAAGTTATAAGTCTGGGTGTGACTACCCACTGTGACCTGCACATTAGGAATTTATAATCAGATCACCCTGTGGGATTTCTTTCCATAGACCCCCCTTTTTTATCCACATTGTGAAGAAGGATAAAGAGAGTAACGGATGCCTGGATTGTTCAGGGACTTTTATGCCTCGGTAAAGACTTTAGCTTTGAATTCTGATTGAAATAGGAAGTCACTGAAAGATTTGATCAGAATGTAATACAATCTGATGTCATTTTTTAGGGATCACTCTGGGTGCTGTGCTGAAAACACATTGTAGGAGGCAAAAGACAAAGTAGAGAGTCCAGTTGGGCGCAAGGCAATATGGGACTGGTGTCATATTTTTTGGAATAAAACTCTGTGGAAAAATCATTTCGATCTAGGCTTAAACTTTTCATGCAAAAGATATGACTGGAAAATGTATGCAAATCTTGTATTTTTTTATAGCTCAGTGTTAGAATTTATATTTCTGGGTTGAATTACATGAAATTACAATGTAAAATACCAAAGTGTTTTGTTGGATTTCAGCAGAAGACCACATACGAAGTTTATCCTTGTGAAAGTGGATGGGCCCAACAGCAGTATTCCTGAAGAAAGGAATAATTTCCATAAGTGAGCATTGATTTGACTCCACATTTCTTTTATTCATTTATTTTTTTTGAGAGCAGTGTCACTGGCCCTCACATGTGGAACCCGAACCGGGGCCGCTGGCTTCCCAGGCCAGCGCTTAACCACTGCGCCACTCGGCCCGCCCATGACTCCACATTTCTAATCATTCTGACTCTGTTGACTGTGAGTGAACACTGCATACTCAATGCCAGTAAATTAGTGCAGGTCCACAATAGTTCTTGAGAGAATTACTATTGAGCGAGGTACCAACTGGTCCTCCTGTCAACCACTCATTCTGAACAGAAGGGGGGAGTGATCCTTGGCAACGCTAAGCTCTATTTAAAATCGTTAAGAACCTACTAATCGGGCCGGCCGAGTGGCGCATTGGTTAAGCGCTGGTTTTGGGATGCCAGCGGCCCCGGTTCGGATCCCACATGAGGGTCAGTGACACTGCCCTCTACAGCTAACAACAGCTCCACCTGGAGCTGGGCTGTGCGAGCCCCGGTGATGGTGTGGGCTGCAGCCCCTGTGGGCTGCCAAAAGCTGCAGTGAGTGGCCCGCAGCCAGCGTGAGCGGCTGGCAGCCAAGCGTGAGCTGCCAATAGCCGCGATGAGCGACATCCAGAGGCCAGCGACCGATCTGCCTCATCCGGGAAGAGCGCAATGACGATACCAACAGTGAAGCAACATCCTCCGCAACTAAACTGAAGAACAAGAAGACGGCAACTTGTCTGTTCCCGTTCCCCGATTCCCCAACGCTGTTCCCCTCCACCAATTCCCCAATAAAATCTTTAAAAAAAAAAAAAAAAGAACCTACTAATCAAAAATAAAATAAAATTAAAAAAAAAAAAAAAAAAAAGAACTTACCTGATCATCTCCATCTAAAATTTGAACCCCTTAACATGGTATACAGAATCATTCATGATCTGATCAGTTTTCTTCTCCACGGATAATTTTACTTTTTTCTTTTTTTTTAATTCTCTCTCTGGTAGCACCTATTAAAATAAATCAATTTGTATGTTATTATTTCTGTTGAAGTATATAAGCACATGTCTGAAGTATATTAAGCATTTTATAATGATTTCAGCCAGACCAAAATTATTGGTCTGTATTTATATGTGTATGTAATTAAATAAACATTGAAAATAACACACAGATATTCAAATTCAATAGATATATAATTGCTATTTGTTTATATTACCGGGAGTATGTATAGCTCTTTATATGAAAGTACATATTTGTTTCAAATGGACTACTAAATGTATTAGAGAATGTACTAGATTAAAATGAAGTGCATTTTCAAGTATGCCGGGTTGAAAAATGTGTACACTGAAAGCGGATTCTAATATTGTCCACTATAAAATGAACAATATGAATGTGAACCGTTTTAGATCACATTTAGCAGAGGTAGGTTTCTGAGATAACAAATTGCCATCATTATGGTTTGGCTTCATCTATAAAGCAGTTCCATGCTGGGATTTGGGAGACGGCTTTAAAATCGGGTGTACTTTCTAATGCATTGAAAACCACTCTGGGATTTATTTCGTCAGAGACATTCCTCATGTCTACATGAAGCTAGCATAGCTGAGCTTACTCTATTACAGAGTCTTGAAATAAATCCTTGTGACCCACAAAACTTGCATTCTCCTTCAGCAATGTATATAATTTCTCAAGGGATCTTGTGAAATGCGACACAGTGCCAAACAGTATTATGTCCAGGTGATAAAGTCTGTAGATTCATACAAAAAAAAAAAAAAAAAGTTACAGATATTCTGGGAAGAGAAAATAGACTATTTGAGGTCATTCTGGGGTGATGAGAATGCTGAGTTGAGTGGCTCTATGAGTCACATCTAATGTCACAACACATGATTCTTTGTCTCCATCTAAAATGAGGTTGGCCTGATTATCCTGGACTTAACAGAGCATTATAAAGCTAGAGATCCGGGATTAAAAATCTGAAATCAGAAGCACACTCATTAGTGTATTATTTGATTTTGTGTATGTTGTGAGCAAAAATATATTTTCCTCAAACCTATATTTAATATGCTAATTTTGTACAGAATCTATGAATGAAAAATTTAATTATTTGGATCACATTTTTTTTTTAAGATATTATTGAGGAATTGGGGAGGGGAACAGCGTTCGGGAACTGGGGAAGGAGAAGAGACAAGTTGCTGTCATTTTGTTCTTCAGTCTAGTTGTGGAGGATGTTGCTTCACTGGCCCATGTTGGTATCGTCACTGTGCTCTTCCCGGATGAGGCAGATCGGTCGCCGGCCTCTGGATGTCGCTCACCGCGGCAAGATCTTGGCAGCTCACACTTGGCTGCCAGCCACTCACGCTGGCTGTGGGCCACTCACTGTAGTCTATGGCAGCCCACTGCAGCAGGGGCTGCAGCCTACACCATCGCCGGGGCTCGCCCAGCCCAGCTACAGGTGGAGCTGTTGTTAGCTGTAGAGGGCAGTGTCACTGGCCCTCATATGTGGGATCCGAACCGGGGCCGCTGGCATCGCAAAACCAGCTCTTAACCAATGCGCCACTCGGCCGGCCCTGGGATCTCATAGTTTGAGTTATAATTTTGTACCAAATTATCTATTATCTTTTTCTCTAACTGAAAACATTTTTTTTTCAAACGTAGCACTTGGAAATGGGTCTTCTCCTTTTTATCCTCATCAGTTATATTGACTCTGGTTAGTTAGACCTAGTTTTCATTATATGTCATTATAGGCTATCTTTCTATCTATCTATCTATCTATCTAGATACAGAATATCCATAGTCTAGATACACAGATAGATGCATAGGTAGTTACATAGTTTACATAGATGTAATAGATAGATGATAGATGATATAGATAGTTAGATAGATGAAATAGATAGATAGATAGATAGATAGATAGATAGATAGATAGATAGATAGATAGATAGACAGGATAAAGGGTGACTGCAAAACTATAATATGTTCACTTTCAATTCTCTTCATGCTCCAAGACTACTCACCATCATATTCAGGTTCCAGGTAGCAGGAAGAAGGAAAATAGGATGTGAAGAGCATTCTTATTCTTTTTAAGTAAAGATGTTCCAAAGTCTGATTGTTGGTTCCCATTGTTTGAGAGATAGTTCTATGGCAAGAGAACCTGGGAGATATAATCTTTATTCTTTATGAAAATATGAATAGCTAAACTTAAGGGCTTTCTTGTTAAAGATGAAGGAAGAATGGATGGATTTTTAGAACAATCTGGCAATCGCTGCACAGAGTACATGCACAGATTAATGAAAATATTATGCAAAATAATATTATAATAATTGTGGCAAGAGGTCAAATGTGCAACTGTTGGGATTTTCTCTTCTCTCCTTAAGAACACTTATTAGAAAGATATTGAGATTACTGGGTACGTCATTAGTGTCATTTAATATTTCACTCACATTTTTTCCCCTTTTGTTTTGTGTTTTGGGGAAATCCTTACATTAACTCTTCCAGTGAATACTTTTAACCTTCAGCCTGTGCCTGTTTTGTTATTTAATCCATTTATTAGCAGAGTTTAAAAATGGGTGTCATATGATTAAACTCCCAATGTTTAAAGCACCCTGTTCTGTTTATTTGAATGAACATAATACTTTTCATTCCTTCCCTAAATAATAATTATATTTAGTCTAGAACTTTAATTTTGTTATCAACATTAACTATCATGGCTAATATAATAAAGTAATTAATTCTCAAAAGTTAATTTTGTTGACTTCAGTGTTTTCAAACTGTTGATTTTCCTACAGTAATTTTTTCACCATATTTTTGGTTCAGTCTGACCAGATTTGGAAATTAGAGTCCAATTTCTTAGTGTAATTGAGAATCCCTGTTTGCATGACCTCAAAGCTAAATCTGATTACAGGCACTTTGCCTCAGGAGACATGCATGGTTACAAAAGACAGGTCAGGTCTGCAAGCAGGACCCAAGTATGACACTTTGGGCCTTGTCAAAGCATCTAGTGCCACCACCTCCACATCTGTGGGAATGCCCTTCACAGAGAGCTCTCCCTGGGCTTGCCTGGGGTTTCATGTTGAATTCTGCCACTCCAAAGTGAGGGAAAATAGTCAGTGGTTTTGTCGCCCTGTGATTAATTTCCTAATAGAAGCACTGAGTTTCTTACTCTAGGGCAGTTTCTCAACTTCAGTGGTATTGATGTTTTTGGCCAGAGAATTATCTGCTGTGAAGGGCTGTTCTGGAAATTATGGGATGTTTAGTAGCATTTCTGACCTCTGCTCTCTAGATGCCAGTAGCACCTACCATCCCCACCTCCATGCCCAGTTGTTACAACCAAAGATACCTTTAGCCATTGCCAAACGTCTTTTAGAAGGTAAAATGAGGTGGGGGTGGGGTTGCTCATCAAAAATCAGGCAAAACATGGTTTGTAGCAAGATGTGATGTTACTCTGGGGTACTAGTTACTTCCTTTCTAATGTTGTGTCACTGTATTTTGTTGTCAGGAAATTCTGACACATCTTGCTATTGAGAACCACTGTTCTAGAGTTTTCCAGTTACCTGCTTTCACTTAATCAACTTCATATCACCATTTTATAATACTGGCCACATATTCCTCTTAGAATTCTCTTCTCCCTTGAATTCTAGGGACCACTCTCCTCATTTTTCTTCTTCGCTCCCCAGTGTTTCTTCTGTTCTGACACTCCAGAGCCTTTCCTCAATCACCAGTCTGCTTTTGATGTTTCTGCTCCGCTGTCATAGCACCTTGTCCGTTCACTTAGAGTGTAGTCTCTGGAATGAAACAGCCTGGCTGTAACGTGTATGGCCTTCAGCAAGCTACCTATGGTAAACTACCTATGGCTCATTTTTTTCTTTAAATCTATAAGTTATGGATTGGTGACAGACACTTCATCATGGCAATTTAAAAAAAATAATACATACAAACCACTAACACACTTAACACAGATCCTGAAACATAGTAAGCACTCCATAAATGTTGGATTGTACTTATCATTTTCCATTTAAGTTGAAGGTTTGCTTGTGTTCCCACTAGATTCTAAGTTCTCTAAGGGCCAAAGGCTTTTGTTAAGATATGATTTTCCAACTTGCTAAGATACTGTCCTGCCCATATGAGATGTTGAATAATATATATGTATGCATAATGAACAGAATTACCCAAGCCTGAATTTTTTTTAAAGTGGATCAATTAAAAATGGAAAAGTTATTTTATATGACATTAATATTTAACTTTTCCAAAACTGTCCTTAATATGCCACATTGAACCAATAAATGTTCCTTTTGTTGGATTATCATGTCTCTGACTTTTGGCAACAAAGACCTAATATTTTAACTATCTGATAGGAAAATATTTAAACATTTAATAAAAAATTAATAATCTTTGAAATCATTCAAACATCAATTTAAGAAGGCTCTTAAATGTAAAGCAATGATATATAATGATATTAATAATATAACAAATTTATTTTCTATTCTATGCATAGTAAATATTGCAATAGATTTCCCTAGGGTAATGAACATTCAAATATGAGACAGATATGTCCCTTATTCTAAGTAGTTCCCAATTTAGAAAGGAAACGATTTATTGAAAGAAAAAAAATGGCCTATAATACAGGGTGGATGGATTTGAAGAGACTGTCCTTGGGACACACAGAAAAGAGAGATTAATTTAACCATAGAGAATTGGAGGTCTGAGGTAAACTCAATAGTGTCAATTTAACTCAAGTTTGACAAATGGTAAGATACTTCCTAGAAATAAAAAGCACATCAGTTATAGACAGTAACTTGAGTAAAGGTATTGAGTTGTGGAAATACAGTTCATATCCTTAAAAAGTAGTTTAATGTGAATGAGTGTAGAATTTGTGAAAAGGAACAGTGGAAGAGAAGGTCAAAGAGTCAGATTATAATCAGTTTCTGCAGAACATTGAATTTAGCATGCAAACTGGTTTAATCATTTTTACTAAGTATCGTTGAGTTAATGAGGGAACTATGAGCAAGGGAGCTGTGAGATATGAATTACCTGGATTTACATACACTGAGTCTCATTCAGGGTGAAATCTGTGCCAGCTGAAGTAAAGAATGGAGCTGAGAAAGTAGAGGCTGGTCAAGCAAAGAAATGATGAAGACCCCAGTCAGACCATGCTTTGAATGAGAGATCAATAAGGCAAATTGAGAAGAAACATGTTGTGTGCAGCTGCTGAAATGTTACTGGCCATTATCTATGGCTGTAAAGTTAATATTAAAGAAACATAATAAAAATTCAATTCATTGTTAGGAGTAATTCTATAAAAAAATCCCTTTAAAAGAATATTTGGAGAGATAGGGAATAAGATATGGACAAAGATAGAAATGATTATGGTTATGATCTATGCAAACCATCAGAATCTTTTAATCATTACAACTTGTTACAGCAGAAGCTGATGGAAAAGTGATATGCTTTAAAAGTCTATCAATGCTGTTTTGGTAATAATACTTCATAATGCTTGTATGTTTATCAGCAATTTCCAGCCATCTGTATTGACAAAGACTAAACATGAAGATATCATATTCATCTTAAAAAGCTTGGAATAACTTTCATCGATTGTTGTTCCATTTGACACTATATCGTGAAGTCTATATTAACATTAGTAATGTTAAACTATTTTGCAGACAGATGAGGTAGCATTATGCGTTTAATGATATCTTGACAGTATATTGATGATTGTGTTGTAATGTTTATATATGGAGATAAGCATTTTTAATCTGCTGTCAGATAAACCAGTTGGAGAAAAATACGCTTCAGTGTTCCACTGTTACTTTGTATGTCTTTGATATCAAGCTTCACAGCAGCAGTACTCAGTGAATTACAGCCTGCTGTATTTTAAATATTTGTAAAGCAATATATATATATATATATATATATATATATATATATATATAATTCTTTTAAGTTTCCCAAAGCTTATTTCTGTAGGCAAAATACATTATCAATGGCTGAATGTTGTTGATACAAATGTGAAGTTATAGTTATGATTATATATTATTTGTACTCACCAGCTTCTTTAAAAGAAATATTTTTAGAGCAGTTTTAGGTTCACAGCAAAACTGAGCTGAAGGTACAGAGATTTATATAATCCCTGCCCCACAGATACTTAGCCTCTCCCATTATCCACACCCCGGTTATCCACACCCCCATTATCCATGCCCCATTATCCACACCCCCTCCATTACCCACACCCCATTATCTATACCCCCAGTATTCACACCCCCATTATTCACACCCCCATTATCCACACTCCTTGTCCACCGCCCATTATCCATTAACATGCTTATCCACTTTCCTTATTATCTACATCCCCCGTTATCCACACCCTCCATACTTTACATTAGGACTTGCTCTTCATGTTGCAAATTCTTTGAGTTTGCACAAACATATAATGACAGGTATCTACCGTACAGTATCATACAGAGTAGTTTCACTGCCCTAAAAACCCTCTGTGCACTGCCTATCCATCCCTCCCTCCCCTCTACCAGCTACCTTTAAATGCTGTAAAAGGACCATAACAACTTTTCATAAAGTGATGGCAGTAAATTAATTAAGGTAAAATGGATAAAATGAAATAAACAAATGATGACCGCTCTTATGGAAATAATAAATTAGTGTAATTTTATTTTAAAAATTATTAATTATATTTTATGGACCAACATATATTTATGATTTCATGCTTTTATAAAAAAGGAAAGTTTTAAAATGATAACTCCTTCTTATTCCAGAGCTGTAAAGATATAAAATGTAACCTGAAAAAAATGGTAGCATATCTAGAGTAATGTATGCTTTTGTCATTTTAACAGTAGTGCCAGAATTTCACATGTTTCTATTTTGTCAGTGAATGAACAAATCATTTGAAGCATCAGAACAGTCATTTCAATTACAACTAGTGTTGCTATTCATTTTAGTTTGAAAATGAATATTTATTTTAATGTAGATTAGAATTAATTTTCATTTCTGTTTTTATCATCCATAAAACATGTATTTCATCAATGTATGAAATACAGTAAAAAGAAGAAAAACAAACTGAGTAACTCAATGTCATATAATCTGTCTCAAAGAGATGCTATTTATTTAAGTATATTTTCTTTAAGATTGCCAGTGGAACATAAGTCTGCCAAGACAGTTTTTTTCAAAATTTAATCAGTTCTTTCAAACACCAAAGTTTAAAAAAAAACCTGCTATTTTTTTTTTTTCATTCATTTAGGCCTCACTGAATTTCATAAAGGTTTTAATGTAGTTTACCATACTAACTACAGAAAGATGTTTAAGTATATATACATAATACTTGTGTGTGTGTGTGTGTGTGTGTGTGTGTGTGTGTGTGTGTGTGTATAAAATGTAAAATCTGGAAAAAAATATATAGGCAGAAGATTGAAGATTTAGAAAAAAAAGGTAAAGTTGTTTCTGAGTCCTGCTCCATCTTAAATTTGAGCAATAATGTTTTATTCTCTTCTCGTAAGCTTTTAAAACAAAACATGAATCGAGGTAATATACAAATTAATATTGAATAAAATGAAAATCATTCCAATTCCCAAGATGGGACCTTCAAAGCCTTATCTCTGATCCAAACAATTTTGTTCTTTCTCAATCTCACACTTGCGTAAGTCATCAACATTCTGCATGTGGACTGTTAAAGTAGCTTTCTAACTGGTCTAGAACAAATGTGAAAATGTGAACTTCTTCCTTTACCTTGTACGTCCACAGGCTGTTTGGCTATCGTCCATCATTACAGCTCATTTAACACTTTTCCCAAATCTTCTCCATTCCTGTCACACCGAATCTTTCTGACATTGTAGAGCATCTCACAGAAGCTCTTAAATCAAGGACTCAACGTGAGCTATTCCAGAAACATTAACTCTAATGTGCGAACGACTTGCTCCCCTGTTACATGCCTAAAAGGTCAGAAGATTTTTTTCTTAAGAACCTGTATTTTGAAAAAGTAACCTCATTTGAACCTTGTGCAAATGTCACCTTCTTGGTGAAGGCTTCTTTGAGCACCGTGTCTCTCCCTCTCCAACTTCCTGGATTAGCTTTTCTTCGTAGCGTTCACCTCCTTCTAATATACTATTTCACATATCGTTTCGGTTTCATCTTTCTCACCTACCTCTCCTCACTAGAATGAAAGCTCCTTGGTGGTAGACAATTTTGTCTTCTTTGTTCAGTGCTGTATCCTCAGCGCCTAGGCAGTGTCTGAATACAGCAGCTCTGAGAGAGGTTTTAAAATCAGAAGTGTGAGGCTCCCACTCTGTTTTTCAAGATTGTTTTACTTGCATTTCTGTATTAATCTTAGGGTCAGATAATTTCTGCAAAGTTAGCAGAAATATGGTATTTTGATAGGGATTTCATTGAATCTGTAGATAATATGGGATGCATTGCTATCTAGTAACATTCGGTCTTCTGAACCATAGGCAGAAAGTCTTTCTATTCAGTTAGGTTTTCATTAATTTCTTTCAATAATGGTTTCTAGTTTTTGGTGTAAAGGTTCGCATTTCTTTTGATAAATTAACTCCTAAATATTGTATTATTTTTTATGCTATTGGAAATAGAACCATTTCATTTTATTTTTTATTTATAAAGTATATAAATACAGGGGTTTTGTTGTTGTTTGTTTGTTTGTTTTTGTATATCCTTTAAGTGCCTTTATCTTTCCTTAAAACCAAGGATCCTTGATAGACAAATCTGAACATCATATCCAGAGATCATACCTAATTAACTGCTGAACTATTAATAGGATTTATTTTGCATGTGTGTCCAGCAAGTTACTTGCTCCTAATTTATATCTTATATAGCAGGACAGCTATATCTACATATGGAAAGCAATGTTGAAAAGAGAAATGTGAATGAAGAAATGGAAGCAGGGAACCATGATCTAGGTGACATGTTCAAGAAAGGTCCTACATATCTCAATAATAAATGCCAGCTCCCCGCTTTCATTCTCAGCATCAGCTACTTCATCTCATCAAATGCTCCTGTAAAGCAGATAATATATTGTTTTAAATAGTGAATTGATTTTTAATTTATTTGGAGTATTAGAAAATAATTCACAGACGCTGAAAAACACATCACTGATCTTTGAGTCACTCCTCTCCCCTTCACAAGACACTTTCCACTGATTTATTTTTGGAACAAATCAGGACTACTGTGTTCCTCTCCTGATCTGCCTAATGGAAGTGATTCTACTGAGGGTTGTTCATTACATCAGCGTGGATACCATCTTAAATTCTGGGACAGAAATCTCCTTGATAGGATATCATAAATCCTTTCACAACAAAGCAGCAGATAACTGAGTATGTGAACGCCCATAGCTGTTTGTAGTAATATTAAGTCTCAAGAAATTAGTGCACAAGAATACTTAGTATAATATTTTAATCAAGGATCAAATGATTACTTACATAACCTGAAGATTCTCATTATACAAAAGAAAAATTATAATATCTGTATTTAAACATATACCATGCCAATTTCCCACAAAATCCAAGGGAAAAGTTCCTATGAAGTTAAATCTTTTATAGAAACCACTATTTCCTAATTTCACTCTCTTAACCTAAATTGTATGTGCTTCCTGGGAGATTATCTTCTTTTACTCTACCACTAGTAATCATGACATTTAACCCCTAGATAAAATCGAGCTCATCTCAGGATTATCCCCTTATCTTTGAGTCTAAGTTACTTATTAAGTCTAAGATTAAAGTCTCAAGAGGTTCAAATTAAACAATGCTTGATTGCTTTTGATACTCTGCTTTCTACAAAATAGTGAGGGCCAAGTTATTCTCTTTCCTTTCGGTGTCTACTCAGCTTTGCACAGAGCAGAAAGGAGAAAGCCAAGTGCAGGTTTATGAACATTCCCTCACTAGGCAGGAGTTTCTGGGAAATGAAATGAATGACCTTAATCTGGCATCCTTGTCCACATACTAGTGGTATTTAAAATGAGGTGGGCATGTATACATAAAATGTTTTTATCCGGTAATACAAGGATCCATGTAGATCATTTATTGAAAACAAACCTGAAATGTATGGATTTAAGGGACACGTCCAATGGGGATGGTCACCTAGGCTGTGGAATTAATGGAAAATAAAGTGAGGATATTCCAAAACCAAAGTACCTCCCTTCGGTACCAATGTTTCTACATACAGATTTCAAAAACTTGTTTGTTTTTTTACAAAGTAAAAATGCAGATGAAAAAGGCCACTTTTTAAGAGAGCTGCAGAATACTGTTTTGGGTTTGTCCAGGAGAAACATGTTATATCTGTGCATAATACACATCTGTAACCTTTGAGTCATTAGTAAAGCGGAGTGTAGGATAAGATCTATAATTTTGCTGAGTTGACTTTAACAACTCAACCCTTTTTGACAACCCACAGAGATTCATTTCTATTGATCATGTCCCGATGAGTTAGTATTGCCAGCTATATACTTATATATACTCTTCCTTAGGATAAACACAGAGTTTCTGTGATACTCTAAATTCTGTAGGGTTACGAGAAAGAAGAGTCTTTTTTTAAGAGATACATAAGTTAATGCACACACGATCATCCACTTACCTGAGAAATCACAACTCTCAGTGATGATAGAGATCAGAAGCAATAGTGGTGATGATAGAAGCAGTCAATACATTTGTTATGTGAATAAAGACGGATTCCAAATTTCAGACTTCAGCCTAGAGACAAGCCTGGGGACCTTTATTAGTCTACTATCCTATAACCTCCGGTCCCTCAGATGATAACTGTTGGTGAACTGAAATCACACCTTTTCCTTTGCACTAACATCATAGCCATGAGATGATTTAAATATGATAGACATTCTTTGCTATCTTAATTTGTGTGTAAACTTGAAATTGATTAAACAGGGAAATTTAACCTGAACCAATACTGTAATAAGTGCATTTTAATAGTTGAAAATACAGGATTATTAGCCATAGAGAGTATCACCTGTAGATATAGTGATGCTCAGACATGGTTCAGGATTCGTGGGTGTCAGGCACTGCCCAGCGTGATGCACAGCAGTTAGCATCCATGGAAATGCTGAACGTACTATCACATGTCACTCATATTTTGCACACACTTTTAGCTTACTTGGGTGTTTTCCTTCATGTGAGGTAAAAGTTTTTATAAACACTTCTATCGACTCTGACATTTACAGG
This sequence comes from Aselliscus stoliczkanus, assembly GCA_033961575.1. Taxonomy (NCBI): domain Eukaryota; kingdom Metazoa; phylum Chordata; class Mammalia; order Chiroptera; family Hipposideridae; genus Aselliscus; species Aselliscus stoliczkanus. The sequence goes on from CM066735.1 coordinate 52,864,420, forward strand.
AATGCCAAAATGTATTCAGGTAGCTTGACAGTTTGGGGGAAGGGGGGAAGCCAACTATCCATTTATATCTAGGCAAGTCCTTCTAGTAGATAACAATAGCATTTTTTAAAATTAGTAATATGATGAGACAAACATCTCTCACACAAGCCATTTTTTTGTCAGATATGTCATTATACCTAATGAATATACTGTTTTAAAAGATACACTTGTAAAAGTAGATAATTACAAATTATATTTATATTTACCTACATAATCTACCTACATAATTCTAAGGTTATATAGAACTATGTTAGAATTATGTAGGTAAGTTACTTAACTTTCTTCTTACTATTATCTCTCTCAAAAAAACTGGGACACTGATTCAGAATAAAAGAGGTGACAGGGCAGAAAGCATAACAGATAGGTCTGATTTGGGTTCCCAAATACTCTTCCCATGCTGGCAATACCAAGGATTAAACCCACAGAAAAGGACTTGTGATAATCATCATTTGTGGAGAGAATGGTTTCCCTCCAAGAATAGAAAGCATTTATTTTTTTTATTTTTATTTTTTTGAGATTGTATTTTTTTTAAATTAGTTTCAGGTGTACAACACAGTGCAATAGTTATACATTTTACCCCTCAAAGTGACAACCCCCCACCCCCAATACACCACCCCACTCCCCCCCATATCATATATATCTATTACTCTTCCTCTGACTCTCTTCCACAGTATAGTCCACATCCCGTGACTATCTATATATATTCAATTACAGTAGGTATACCACCTCTGCTTTAGTAATACAGTGCAGTGATCAAACCTCTACTCCATCCATGAAATGGTCTCCCTAACAAGACCTATGATCATCTGACATTCCACAGAATATTTACAACATTATTAATTATATTCCCCAAACTGTTTTTCCTATCCCAGTGGCAATATTGTAGTTGCCTATTTTTGCTGTCTAATCCCTTCCCCTTCTCCCTCATCCCCATTCCTCTCCAAATTAGCAACCCTGATTTTTCCTCTATATCTATGAGACAGTTTCTGTTTACTTTGCTCATTCATACAGTTTTTCAGATTCCACATATGAGTGAGATCATATGGTATTTGTCCTTCTCTGACTGACTTATTTCACTCAACATTATAGTCTCTAGGTCCATCCATATCATTGCAAATGGCACGATTTCATTCTTCCTTATAGCGGAGTAATACTCCATTGTATAGAAAGCATTTATTTTGAGACTGAGGAAAGCAAGGAAAAAGGGCAGGTGATGAAAACAGAAAAGCCACTAGTAAATTTGCCAGCTGTTAGCTTCACCCAATCCAATTTTTCTTTCTTTCATTATAATATAATAGTAAGAAGAATGACTGAAGTGACAAAGAACAGAATAATATTTCAAAAACATTGCCCTGTGATTAAAGTCCATGCATCTTAGAGATTGAAGGTGTTATCCAGTGAACAATTCTTTTAAGGAGTAGTATGGGAAGAGAAGAAAACAATGGGAGAGTGGCTCCCAACTGGAATCCTCAAACTATTCCTTGCAACCCATGCACATTGAAGGTGTAATATTATAAATCCTGTTTCCTGCTCTTTTAGGTTAATTTATCTTTGGCTTGATTTTTGCCTACATGATTGGAATCCTCTTTAATATAACATCGAATTCATGACTCATAAAAATAAATAACTTTGCATAAGTCTTTATTCTATAACTAGACATACATTAATTGACACATTATTGTCACTCTGTGTGAACTTGTTCCAATGACTGAGGTATTCAAGTTTGCTGACCAGTAGGAGAGACGTTGGAGATGTTTCAGCAAAGCTTCTTCCTTTGAAACATTCAACAAATGTGTTAACTAGTTTGCACCATATCACAGAGCATATTTATTTCAGGTCGGGACTAGGATTTTGGTCTACTGACTCCTTGTAATATTCATTCTAGTACACCTCACTGCTTTTCCATTCTCTTTCTTTCTTGTTTTTCAATATAATTATCCTTGTCACCTCTTTTCCACCATCTGACATTTTAATTAGCGTTTCTAACATCAGAATCTAGACACCAATGAAGCATTCAGTTTTGTTTTTTTTCTGTAATTCAGTTGCCTTTAGAGTGACATTTCCCAAAGTATGTTCAGTTCAAATGCAGCCTCGTAAAAATGTTCTCTGGGAAATAGATTCTTGGGAAATTAGTATGAGAAATGTGCATTATGATTTCTCTGAGATGTATAACATATAATAGCATAATAAATATTCTATGAAATAGATTCTTCAGGATAGAAAATTGTTTAGCTTTGTTTAAATCACTGTTTTCCAAATCGATATTTACAAGTTTTCCCCTTTTTGCCTATACCGTTCAACTACTAAGTGTAGTGTTTAGGAGAGCTGCCTTGGAGTCTTATCCCATTAATGCTTAAGAAGTCTCTCAGATTGAAGAAATGATCAATCTGTAAACAGCATTTCATATTTTGAAGCTTTCAGATGAAGTCTGCTGTCAGAATTTAGAAGTCTGTTCAAGACACTGATTGTTAATTCAATTAACATATTTTTAAAGAACTCAGGATGATCTATATTATTAGAATTTCATATCACATATTGTCAATGTGTTCACTGATTATTCTGGCATGATTTGCTATAAAGGGACACTTTGGAATATATATATATATATATATATATATATATATATATATATATATATATATATGTATTTATCCAAATTACAAGGTTCAGCAGGACAGAGAGGAGGTGAAGATGTAATAAATTACATTTGGATCATATTATCAGATACCTAAATTTAAAGACCAAAACAAAAGCTTCAGAAAGAGGACACTACACAGAAAGAAATGCATAATTGAATTAGAAAAACACACGCACACTGTGTGCACTACTGTATAATTTCCTATTTTCCTCATAATGGACACATATATGTATATCTATCTATATTCAATTCAAGTGTCATTTCAAGAATAAAATCAAACATATTTAACTAATAGCTAATAACAATTTTAACATTAATAATTTGGTTTTGGAAAATCCAACAAGCATTTTGAATTTTGAAACATTCAGTTATTAAAATAAAGTTCTATTTCAAGTCTGTTTAGATTCTATTGATATTTATTGAATATACTTTACCCAGCTTCTTAAAATACCTATGGATTAAAAAGTATTGTGCTAAATATAAAATTTCTAGGCACTATGCCAAAAGAAACTCTAAAAAATGATTAAAATTATTCGTATTAAGTATTTTAAATCAATTTTAAATTATAGCTGGTATTTTCACATAAGCTGTATTTTTGTAACTTGGTTTGTGAACTCAGGTTAAATCCTAAGGTATCTTATTAATAATTTCAAAACATTTAGAAACAGTGCCTGCGTTAAGTTCATTTTCTGCTTTACTTAATAGTCTTTTTCAATTTATAAAATGTTTAATACACTTAATCTGTTATACTTGAGAAACAATGTGTAAAAAGGGCAGACTGATTGAATTCATTGTAGGGAGGAGGGAAATGAGTAGCTGAAACTATGTGTAACTCCTCTGGAGCTATATTTTATTAAAAGGAGAAGTAAATATTTCAATATAATATCTTTTTTCTAAACTTTATTCATTTCAATTCTACCTAAAGGATTCTTGTATAAAGTGCTGTTGAATTTTGTTAATAAAATAAATTGTCTGAGTAGAAGATAATAACAGATCTTCTTAGAGTTCCTTTGTAACATTCTAAAACATAAATATTTAGTTACACTATATCTTTAATGAATAGTTACATTCACCCAAAGAAAGTGAAGAAATGTGGGATGTGACGTCAGACATAGATTCCAATTCAATTCCAACAATGAAAATCCAGTCCTGGGACTTCTTGATTTAATTACTCTCATTGAGATATGGGCCAAGCAAGTAGTTCTCCCCCTCCCTCCCACACTGAAAAACTTTGATTTTTAAGTTTCCTTCTCCTTAAAGTTTCCTTTTTCCCTGTTCTTTGTCTCCTATCCCCTGATTTAGATAATTACCCTGAAACTCGTGATTCATACTTGTTAATTGTAATCATTGACGCCTAATGTCCTTTACAGCCTATTCTGGGCCCAGCTTCTGGATAACTAAGGTCATCTAAATAACCAGTTCAGTGGCCACAGACTCCATTGAGCGGATATGTTTTCACCAATAGTTTTGAGCTCTGCTCTGTAACAAATGTATTAATTAAAATCTATTTTTTCCTCATTCAGAGACCTTGGGGATACAGATGACAACGCAGCAAGATTACCAGTTCCAACCAAAGAAGTCAACGCGGTCTTCCAGGTGGATCTCCAGACCCCTTCCTCTCATCTGAGATCTGATAGGGTGAGAGTTCCATGAACCTCCAATAGGCAGGGACAGCTCTACACCCCTGTCCAGCAGGAAGCAGATACAGAAGAAGAAATCTCATGTCCCTCAACTTCCCATAGAGATTTTATGGGGATCACCTCGCTCAAGGGGAAAACAAGACAGGCAGTTAGAGACAGGCATTGGGTCTCTGAATTCCTACATGTACCACCCAAAAGACCAAAAACTTCTGTCTCTGCCCAAACCTACCTCTTTTCATTGAATTATCCACCCTTAAGAAGAAAAAAATGGGTACAAAATACCCAACTAGATTAGACCAGTCACTCGCACATGCTCAGTAAAGGCCACAAAGACCTTCATTTCACCTGGGCCTCATTATACCATGATTATAATATCATGCATATGTCTGGAAGTTCACTAATTTCATTATAACAGACTGAACTCTGCAAAGGAACATGCACAGTCTATAAAGATCAAGCAATAGCCTCTAGTCAATCACAGGTGTCAATCAAGTGGTCCCACACCCAGAGAGGAACAGCACATTCAAGAGAAAAAGGGATAAAAACTCAGAGTCCTGGTGCCTTTTGAGCTTATTTTCCTCGGCCCCCTCCAAACTCTTTGGAGTGTACTTTCCCTTCTAATAATGGCTCATGAGCCATTCTCTAATGCTCGGGCCTGCTTCTATTTCTTTGAAGTGTACTATCTCTTTTAATAAATTGCTCTTTCACCACTTTACTTCTATGTCTCATTCAACTCTTTCCTCGAGATGCGAAAAACCTGGACACCACGCCAAAAAGGGCCTGCTCTCCAGCAACAATAGCATGTGATAGGTTGTCCTTGGCAATTTTCATAATACCTGTCACAAGCAGAAAAGTAACTGTTCAAAGAAAATTAATATATAATTAATTGATGTAATTAAGTACTGATCAGTCATTTGTATATGAAGTTGGCAAATTCTTCTTTCCCTTACTTCCTTAAACCTTAATCTTGAGAATATTGGATGTAGAAATATGTCAAGTTCTCATTTAGCTTTCATTTATAGAAAGAAATCATCCTGATACCCCAGCTGAAATCCTTTAAAATACCAGCCATTTTTAGACCCAAAGCTATATTGTCAGGGTTGACTACCCAAATGGATAGGAGACTTTCTTGTTACCTCTCAAACGCATGTCTCTCTCTACCATGTTCAGTAATATTTTTTTTAATATATCATCCACAGTTGGTAGGTAGTAAGATATCCGGAGGAATGATACTTGGCAATAAATAATTTTCTCTGTTTTAATTAAAACTATTTTAACCAATAGCTATGGGTCTATATAACTAATTCACAATAATTTTAATAAGGATTTTAACAAGCATTTTTGATGTAAACTCTAATTATCACATATTAGTTTATCAGGCACCCTTATGTATAGTAAACAGAAAAGAGATTTTTATTAATGTGTTTCTTATATAGGGTTTCTTATATAGGTAAAAATAGTGTTTTATTATTATTGATACGGCTGCCTTTTTTTTTTTTTTGTGGAACAGTGTGTTTTTCCAGGACCCATCAGCTCCAAGTCAAGTAGTTGTTTCAATCTACTTGTGGAAGACACATCTCGGTGGCCCATGTGGGGATTGAACCGGCAACCTTGGTATATGAGCACTGTGTTCTAACCAACTGACTGAATCAGCCGCTTCTATTTTTATTATTGATCATTGAACATTTGCATTTCATTTTAGCATATGATTTCTAAAATGCAAACATGATTTCCCTTTTCATGCTCCCTGTTTGAAGACTAAGCTATTGAGCATCACCATCCACAATCGGTTGAGTATCTCCCTCCCTAACTTCCTCTTTTGTCCTGCCCTTCATCAAGTACAGCACTTCAATAACAAGTGGCTTCTTTCAGTTTACTGACTGAAATGTTCTCTTTCTCTTTTACCCTAAGAGATTATAGTTTTCACTCCTACTTTGATAAATAGTGACAATGAATTAAATTTACATATTTTTACATACTTACCAAGAATCCGTATCAACATATATGCTTTAGAGATATGTCAACAAAGCAAAAAAATAAGATGACTCTTATGCAAATATAATTTCTTTCCAACTTTAACATATTTAAATATGCTATTTTGATTGATAACATATTGATTGACAACATAATGATTGATGTTGAAAAGTTTATAGTGATATTTGACTAAAGAAATCAGGTTTTGGTGATCAGTTTTTTATGTCTTAAAACTAGGAATATTTCAATGTGGTATTATATTTCGCTCCAGGCATATTCTGTTGGTTTATCTGCTCATGCTGAAAAGTGCATTTGAAATAAGAAATGTTGCCATAGCATATGCTGGAGATTTCAACCATGTATATCTCTATTTTTCCCTAGAGCATCCATCATATAAATAATATCTGAGATAAAGTCACAAGAAAGATTAAATCAAACAATAAACATTGAAATTTTGCTGTTTGTGTTTTGAAATTTTATTTATATATAGATCAAATAGAATTAATATTTTTCAACTTTCAAATCCAATTAAGGCTAAGAAGCTGTGAAGCTAGTGATTGCTTTTGTCTATGTGTTTCTAGATAAAATTGTTTTATGGAGCATATTTGCATATTTACTAAACCTTCTTAGGAATATGTTAAGGTTAAAAAAAAATCTAAAATATCAGACACTGAACATGCTTTAGAATAAGTTAAAGAGCAACAAGGGTAATGAAAAACATTTCATTTATTCAAATCTAAAATTATGAAATGGTTTGCTAAGAGTCCGTAGCAGAGATGCTTTAAAATTAAAGGCTGAACAGTGTAAAGCTTCAGGCACAAACATTAAATTACTTGGGCAGCTTTTGTCCAACATTATTTTCAATTCAAGGAAAAAGAAAACTGTCATTGTGACTCATAACCCTATCATCCAATCTTCTCTTCATTTCTAACAACCTCAGGAGTAGAATCAAATTTCAGTGACAAAGTTAGGGAAGACTCAGAAAATATTTCTCATGAAAATAACACAGAAATTCTGAAAACCATTTTTGACAGAAGCTTAATTATGATTGAAATTTTGCCATTACATTTCAAATTAAAAGTGGTCCATGACGTAATTACACTCTCCTGATAAAAATAATTTTTTCTCAACATTTCACCTAAACATTTTACAACCTATGAGATAGCTCAGTTTTATCTTCCCAATATCCTTGTCCGTTTCAGCCCTTACAGTACTCTCCATACTCTTAATTCTTACATTAGTTCATATTATATGCTAATTACATTCAGCTTTTAAAACTTTCCTATTGTTTCATGTTCTTAATCTTCTGTCTTTAACAGAAGAATTTTAATGACAGGAATTGTATCTCTGATTCCTTCTTCAGTCCTAAGACTACTTACTACAGCTAAACAAGTAGGAGATAACCTAGCATGATTGGGAGAGTAAATGGGAAAACACTTTTATGGAGAGCGTTTGAAAAAAAAAAACTATTGGTTGCAATAAACCTACCTTTTATATACAATAAAATTCTAAGTGAAAAAACAAACAAACAAACAAACAAAACAAAAAAATTCTAAGTGATTTTTTTCATTCTCTTCTGACCATCACTTTTTCTATTTACCATTATCTTGCCTCTGACATCCCTGCAAACATCAGTGAGCAATACAAAAATTGGCTATTGATATAGACGAAAAATCAGGGTTGCTAATTGGGAGAGGAATGGGGATGAGGGAGAGGGGAAGGGATTAGACAGCAAAAATAGGCAACTACAATATTGCCACTGGGATAGGAAAAACAGTTTGGGGAATATAATTAATAATGTTGTAAATATTCTGTGGAATGTCAGATGATCATAGGTCTTGTTAGGGAGACCATTTCATGGATGGAGTAGAGGTTTGATGACTGCACTGTATAACTAAAGCGGAGGTGGTATACCTACTGTAATTGAATATATATAGATAGTCACGGGATGTGGATTATACTGTGGAAGAGAGTTAGAGGAAGAGTAATAGATATATATGATATGGGGGGGAGTGGGGTGGTGAATTGGGGGTGGGGGGTTGTCAGTTTGAGGGGTAAAATGTATAACTATTGCACTGTGTTGTACACCTGAAACTAATTAAAAATAAAATAAAAAGGAAAGAAAAGAAAAAAATACATTGTTACTATTTAATACATTATGCAATAAAATAAAAAGAAACTTGAAGTTGTTTTTTCTGCTGTCATTATCTTAAAAATGTCACCACTGCTGGTTTTTTTACCACTCAAGAAAGAGTAATAGTGTATGTCAACTATAATTTTAATATAATATATATAGCTACGGGATATGGAGTATAGTATAGGAAATAAAGTCAATGGAATTGTAATAGATATATACAACATCAGAGGGGCAATAGATTGGGGGAGGAGGGTTGTCACTTTGTAAGGGGTGAAATGTATAACTATTACATTGTTTTGTACACCTGAAACTAATAATAACAATAAAAAAAAAGAAAAAAAAAATGGCTATTGAAATTAGTTATTTTACTATTTTTTTTTTTTTAGCTGAGCCATCCTGCCACCTGTTGGCAGCTCAACGCCAACTCAGCTCAGGCTGGCCTCGAACCGCTGTTGCTCAGAGCTCAGCTTGCACTCGAGCGAGCTCTTAACCAACTGAGCCATTCGGCTGGCCCTGGAATTAGTTATTTTAAATCACTCTTTTTGTCTTTTGCTCTTTTTCTCCAAAATGGCTTCAGGTTTTAAAACGTTATGTCAATTGGACTGGACTTATTAAGACAAAAAGATCATTAACTTGTTATGTTGTTACCGCACTGAACCAATGTAAATTTACACCAGAGCAACACACTTTGACATTTAGCTGGCATCAACTTAATTAAATATATGTCTGTTAAGGTCAATAAAATGGTGCATGTAGTTCATAGACCTATTATTTTTGGGATTTCTAGGGATTGTGTGACCAGAGAATTGGGAATCACTGTGGAGCTTTCATAGGAGTCCGTCCCTTTGGTTTTCTGATTTCATTTAGCTGCCTTTGATAACTGTATCCAAGGGGAATATATATATATATATATATATATATATATATATATATATATATATATATATATATATACCTTCACAGTCTCCATTTAATCTCAAATAAACAAAATATTGGTGCATTTGCAGTTTGAGGGGATGAGCAGAACAAAGAGATTCAAACTTGAATAGGTGCAAATAAAATCGGTTTCTATTTTGTGGGAGTTTTGTAAGTAATAGTCTTAACAGTCATGCTCAGAAGCATCTGGCTCATTCCATGTGGTAGTTTTGGAAATAAGTGCCTGGGGAGGCACATCTTAGCTCACTATTTATTGCACTATAATATTTAGTAACACTAAATGACTGTGGTCTTCTAAAGGGTGTCTATGCTTTCTTACACATTTAACTCTGTTGTATCAGTGATACATAGGTAGGCAGAGTAGTTGTTTCCTGCTGAAATTTGAAGCTTTCACCTAATGTATAACTATGTTTTGTATAGGTCATAGCCTACTGATGGTGATGCTGCTGGCTAGGGTTGCCTGGGGCACTCAGTGGAGCAGGTTACTACTTGTGGCGAGTCCCCATGTTTCCCAGTGGAGCCAGTGCTATGGCTGGACCAGCCCTTGTGGTTCTTATTATGATTGCAAGATGCACCTCGGCAATAACCCTCAGGGTACTTTGAAAAGATCCGGTTTATGACTCACAAGTCCTGCAGTGTACAAAGCACACTACGGGCCACACAGAGAGGTCTTGGAGAGTGAGATACAGAGAGAAAAAGAGACAGCCAACCTGAGGTTCTGCCTCTACTGGGGTTTGGGGGTAGAGGACCTAGGGTTTCCTGGGTTCACTCTGTATTAGCAAATTTAAAATATAAGAGCCACTGGAATGGAAATACAGGGTCACTCAAGAGGTCAGTGATAGGTCACCCAAGGCTTTCTATAAAGAAGAACTTCATGGATGGGGTAGCCTGGCTCTTTATTTAGTTGTGTAGCTGGCATTGCATTTATTCAAGATGGATGACTTTGAAATGGATGCCTCAGCAATCAAAAGACTAACATCAAGCACTCACATTATAATCAGAAATGCTAATTGTCAGTCACTTACACCAAACCATATCTGTCTTTTGGTGCCTTTTTTTTTTTTTTTTTTAGCTAAGTAAAACTGCCTTCAATCTCTGTAAAGATGTTTTCTAATCTAAATATCTTCGTAACAGATAGTCCCTTGAAAATGCATGACTAGGGGTAAATGGTATATTAAATAGGTTTAAGAGCATATTTTCATAGTAGAAGGAATAGAGAAGGGCAGGATGAGAAAGAACACAAGAGACCTGAATGCCTGAAGGACAGAATAAAGGAGACACATGAAAATATGAACATAATTTTAAAGTAGTTGAATTCATTAAAGGTATATTATGCCAACTTTAAATGTTACCTTTGGTAGAGGCAATAATGTAATTGAAGTTTAGAGAAATAATAGAAATTATTTAAAACCTTTACATGTACTGATAAAGTTAATAATCATTTTATTATTACAGTGGTTGTCTTTTTTAGTGCAGACTGACTGCATACATGCCAAATACTATGCTTTGTGTGGTGAATAAATTTTGTAATTAACTCGTTATGTCATTCCTGGCTATAGGTCACATTACATTTTTTTTTCACTATATAGATAAATGTATTGGCCTTTAAAGTTCTCAGGAAATTTATGGTAGATTTATTTATTTATTTATTTATTTATTTATTTTTTAAAGATTTTATTGGGGAATTGGCGGAGGGGAACAGCGTTGGGGAATCGTCAGGGAAGGGAACAGACAAGTTGCTGTCTTTTTGTTCTTCAGTTTAGTTGCGGAGGATGTTGCTTCACTGTTGGTAAAGTCATTGCGCTCTTCCCGGATGAGGCAGATCGGTCGCTGGCCTCTGGATGTCGCTCACCGCGGCTATTGGCAGCTCACGCTTGGCTGCCAGCTGCTCCCGCTGGCTGCGGGCCACTCACTGTAGCCTATGGCAGCCCACTGCAGCAGGGGCTGCAGCCCACACCATCACCGGGGCTCGCACAGCCCAGCTCCAGGTAGAGCTGTTGTTAGCTGTAGAGGGCAGTGTCACTGGCCCTCATGTGGGATCCGAACCGGGGTCGCTGGCATCCCAAAACCAGCGCTTAACCAATGCGCCATTCGGCCGGCCCGGTAGATTTATTTTTTAGTAAACGGCATAGTGTTATTGCAAAATAGGTATGATTGATTTCAAAGTTCATCCTCCCAACTGCTATTCAATTATGCATTTTTAAAGAGTAATTGTTACAGAAAATATAGAGAGAAAATTTGGAGAAAAGTAGAAAAAGTGTAAACCAAGAAAGAGGCTTAAACTAAAAAAGAAAGAAAAGTCATCTTTTTGAGAATCAGAGGTTGTAACAGGGAAACAGATTCAGGTAGCAGTTTGAGGGATGCCCTGAAGAAAACAAAAAAAGTCAGAGTTTTTAAAGACTCAGGTTACAAGTGTCACCCTCAATCTGGCCCTCTTTATGCAAATGAAGGATTCCGGTGAGTTTAACTGGGATTGGTTGAGTTTAACATGCAAATGAAGGATGCTGATAGACAAATTGTGGGTCCCTTTTAAAGAAAAAGTGTAGATGATCTGGTTGTCTTGGTGAGGAATAGATGGAAGTCCAGGCATGGCTGAGAAGCTCAAAAGTTCATGGAGAAATGTGCTGGCTGGGACATCTGTAAGACAAGCTTCTTCAGGACCTCCTGGCTCCATTTTTGTTCCCTTGACATAAATGATTCTTCTTTGACAATCTCTTTTCACAAGAGACATGATGTAAAACCTCTACACAACTTTCACTGAGTAACAAAAGTGAAGAGAAGATGGTCAGTAAATATGCTGAGGAATATGAGATTTCATCAGCATATTGGTCCTTTAGTAAGTCCCAAATGACACATTGACTATTAGACTTTTACAAGCCAAATAGTCACAGTCCTGCATCGGGAAGCTCTTCTTAGATCCTGGTGTTCTACATATTTGAAGAGACAGGTACTGATTTCTAGAAAGAAAATCCAAGTCTTGTTACAAGAGGTCAAGTTTTTCTGTAAGACACCTCAAAAAGTGTAAATTTCCCAACTGGAAAAAAGTGCAACTGCAAATGTTCTGAAGAAAACAAAAACACATATGTCATTTATAGTTTTATTACCAGGTTATTGTCAAGTAAAAATTGGAGTCCAGAAATCCTTTCCCAACTAAGATAAAATGGCAGCTAGAGAGCTGTAATCCATCCTAACTAAGCTTGCTTAAATACAGGCTTGAAGAAATTCTTTAATCTCTCATTCCAAGTTTTATCTCGCTCCCTGAAAAGAAAGCTATGGTTGTATTGAAATGACTCAGCATAAAAAAATAAAAAAAGAAAAGAAAAACGAGGTGAGTAGAGGAGTAGAACTTGGACTTCCTTTTGCCCCTTTTCTGTCAAGAAGTAGTCTTATGTGTTTGATCACCATATATAGGTTGAGTTTCCTCAGAAACAAACTTTGAAAGTAATATTCGCATTAGGGGTGTTTCTTGGAGAGAGATTTTGGAAAAAAGTCTTGTGAGGAAGCAAGGAAAGGAGGACTGTATGGGTAGAGAAGTTGAACATGAGCAAGGATTCCCCTTCAGAGATGTCTTAAGGGAGGCATGGATGATAGGCCTTTGAACTCCCGCTGGAGCAATCATTAGATGAAGCCACGTTGCAGAGGAAGCTGGGAGGTGATATTGAACAGAGGGGCTTCCTCCCACAAATGAGTCTGAGGGAGAGTCTTATCAGTGAGCTATTAACAGGCCACATTCCTGCACCTGGGGGAGTGGGTTCTGAAGGGGGCTCTGTGTGGTTCCCCTAAGTATCCACGACAATGAAGATTTACCAGGTGAGTGTGGGGGAAGAGGGTTATATAAACATCTAATGGTATCTATTAAGGTCAAAAAACCTGCTTTTGGGCCAGCCGAGTGACTCAGTTGGTTAAGAGCTTGTTTAAGAGTATGAGCTTTGAGCAACAGGGTTGCTGTATCGATTCCCACATGTGACCGAGCTGAGTTGCCACTGAGCTGCCATCAGGTGGCAGGATGGCACAGCTAAAAAAAACCCACAAAAACAAACAAAAAAATCATGCTTTGTCATATTCAAATTGATTTAGGCAGAAAAGATGACACTTAAAAGTTAATTAGGCCGGCAGAGTGGCGTGTTGGTTAAGAGTTGGCTTGGGACGCCAGCAGTCCCGGTTCGGATCCAACATATGAGGACCAGTGACACTGCCCTCTACAGCTAAGATGGTGAACAACAGCTCCACCTGGAGCTGGGCTGCTGTGAGTCCCCGGGACCGCATAGCTGCAGCCCCTGCTGCAGTGGGCTGCCATAGGCTAGAGTGAGTGGCTGGCAGCCAGCACGTGCGGCTGGCAGCCAGCATGTCCGGCCAGCAGCTGGTGTGAGTTGCCAAGAGGTGCTTTGAGCAGCCATCTAGAGGCCAGCGACCAATCTGCCTCACCCGAGAAGAGCCCAATGATGATACCAACATGGGCCAGTGAAGTGAGGTCCTTCACAACTTGACTGAAGAACAAAAGGACAGCAACTTGTTCCCCTTTTCTAGCTCCCCAACACTGTTCCCCTCCCCCAACTCCCCAATAAAATCTTTAAAAAAAAGTTATTTAAACTGCATGTGGCTACCCAAGAAACAATGAAAAAAAATCAAACCTCTGAGTTTGCACCAATATAGCTTGATAATGCCAAATAGTGGGGGGTTGTGAATTATTTGTAATCATAGGTCCCTTGACTGAATCTGCAGTTTTAATTTCCCTAAGGTGAATTCCTCCAAATCCTTCTAAAGTTCAAAGTGTGCTAGCCGCCTGAGGCAAAGGGTGAAAGAGGTGAACAGAATGGTAACATGTCCACAGTAGTCAGTTTCACTGCTTATCAGTCCTCCTAGAAGAAAGGTGGAAAACAACAGTTGCTGAGGCTCAGCAGTTAAACTGAGGAATCAGCCATATTCTGATGGAGAGTAAATTACATTCTGGGATGTGGGTAGATAGGCTAATTAGTGAATGTCTTAAAGCACCTACATTGCTTTCCTGCCCCAAGGCTTTTCATATCTTCAATTTACCATCTCAGTAAATTACAGCTCTGAAACCATTTTTATTCTAAACTCAAAACATTGTATCTATCATTGGTTCCAGACCAAAGGGAATTTTGAAAATGTGTTATCCATCTTGTACACGTCTGTTCATAGAAGACAGACAAACATACATATACTCATGAATTTTTTTTCCCAAGGAATGACCAGTTTTACCATCTCATATTGCAATTACACAGATTCTCCAGTGTCAGAGTTTTAAAAATATCATAAACTTAAAGTAATTGGGTTTATATTTATTTTCCTCACTTGGGTCTTAACAGTCTCCCTGTGCAAACCTGGTATCAACGAAGTCACCATGTTCAATGCGTTAATTTACATTCACCTTTTCTGCATGTTGGGATATTCCATTCATGAACATATAGAAAGGGTATAAACCATACTTCTTTATAGTCACATGCATTGCTCTGTACTGTGCATCTGTAATAACCATGTCAGCGATGATAAGCAGAATATCGTGAACAGAAGAGACATGTAATGATTAACAGAGAAATGACATTGGATTGAGAATTTCAAGAGAAAATAGGATGAGTCATACAGTGAGTCTGTTGTACAAAACATACACTTTTCCCATCCAGGAAACTAAGGGAGATGCTTAGCTCCACCTCTGTTCATGAAGAATAACTGAACATTTCATAATTATAAAATGCTTTAAATGTTTGGATGAAGACATAAAAAAAAGCCTTTTGCCCTCTGTGTGTATTCCCATCACTTTCCAATGAGGGAAGGTGCAAAGGTCTCACGGAATATTGCAACTAGGAATGTTTTGTCCCACAAGAGTCCTTGCGACTACTCTTATGCACTGAATTCTCTTGAAGGAAGTGTGCCTGAAAGTTTAGGGGACTCCTAGCCCCTAAATCAATTCCAAAAGTTAGGCATGGCAGTGACATGGAATCAACAATAAATTCAGAGTCATAGACAACAGCATCCTGAAATTGTATTCTTTTTTTTTTTCTTTAATTTTATGCTTTGAAATTGTAAACCATACAAATAGGTTAGCAGAAATACACATGAGGCCAACAAGAAGCATAATATAGTGGACACAAAATCAGATGAGAGTGTGTGTATATATATATATATATATATATATAATTTTCAGAATTTCTTAGTTAAAATGATATTTTAGTGCTCCTCCATAACTATTTAAGAAGTATCTTAGAATTGAAAGCATAAACATATTAAAATGAGAAATAAAGCTTATAAAATAGGTTCCATATTTAGGTCAGCTAAAATGGAGAACTCAAGTAATTTGACAACAAATAAAATTAGGTAAAATATAAAACATTCCTCAAAATTATAATTTCACAATATAATTTTTGACATGGTCAATTAGATCTAGTAGTTTATTAGTCAAAATTAATTTTAGACTACAACAACAACAACAAAATATTAATTTGAGAAAAAGTAGCCGCAGCCCAGGAGATACAGACTCAGGTAGCAATTTAAATGGTGTTCCATAGAGACAAAGGTGAAGCCGTCTTTTATAGCGAAAGTTCCCAACCAGGATCCCAATTAGGTTTGTTTTATGAAAATGAAGTATCCAATTGTGCAGTTCTGATTGGACGGGGCAGGTCTCAGTTCCTAGGGAGAAAGACAAAACCAGGATTTCCTTGTATTGGTTGACTCAGAAGGCATAAACAGGTGGGGCATAGTGTAGGAAGCCTAGAGTTCAGTCTGAGGCTCTTCTTGGTATACATAGGATGTGAGAAGCCC
Organism: Aselliscus stoliczkanus; assembly: GCA_033961575.1. NCBI lineage: Eukaryota > Metazoa > Chordata > Mammalia > Chiroptera > Hipposideridae > Aselliscus > Aselliscus stoliczkanus. The sequence continues at coordinate 52,880,564 of CM066735.1, forward strand.
CTGTCAGCAAATGGCTGTTAGGATCTTATTATTTGTAAAAATTGCATCCTCGGTTGACCATGGTAAGTCCATTTTAGCAGATGGTTTCCTTCTCAGGGTTCACATGACATGAATCTTTCTACTCAAGGTCCACAAGTTTAATGACTTTAATTAAAAAATTAAAAAGAAAAAAATTTCCTCCAAGATGGGTTAAAAATTATTGTAAAAATTGCCATTTTCTTTTGACAAACATGCATTCTTCGGCATATTTTTCCTTAGGGATAAAAAGCAAATATTTGAGCATATTTCATATTTTTAGATATTGGATATAACATCAATATTCATGTACTATATACTTAGATGAAAAGGACTTTAAGTTCTCATATTGTGTCAAATACCCTAAGAAACATAAGGACAACTGTGTGCTCCACATTTTTAAAAAATTCAGTTATCAGGTATCACACAAATAGTCACTTAGACATTTTCTTATACTTTCAAAAAACAAATTTTAATGCAGATACTGTCTTAATATGTTAATATTATTTTAATACATTGGAGAAACCATAGATTGGAAGGAAAGAAATTTATACACATATATACTATATATTTGTCTCCCATATTATTTTTTCACAGAAAAACAATACATTTTACAATCTTTTAAGCTTCATTTAGAGTGCAAATGTAACACATATAAAATTCTGAAAGAGCAAGAAAGGACTTGGAAAAATATACATATATTCAACTAATTATGCCATTTCAAAAGCTTATCACTCTAATCTTCCTACTATCTTGTAGAAAAAAGTAACATTTGTCATCTGTTGGGGTGGGCTACTGACAAAAGCTTCAATCATGCAGAAAGCTATTTCCAAATTTCCATAAAAAAAAAAAAGCAGGCACAATTTACATGATAAATTACTCTTAGACAAGAATCTTAGCTGACTACCCAAGTGCTTGATTCTGTTATCACTGATTTGTCCTTTAGTCTTCAACAGAATGAAAATGAAGGACTTAAAACTAATTGTGCCAGGAAACAGCTAATTTCCTTATACTGCCAAAAAAAAAAAAAAATGCATTGAAAGCTATTAAACTTGAGAGCGAATAATATCGTGTGCAATAACAAATTATTATTAATGTCTTTATTGTCCTACATAGTGTCTTGATCACTATTCTTAAGTAAATTTGCTTCTGAAAAGCTCTGCAGGTTTTCCTAAAGAACAATGAAAAACATAGATATCAGTTAATGAAGAAGTTTACAATTTCTACAGGACTTTTTTTTTTCATTTAAATTTGGAATTCAAAAGCCTCTTTATGTAGGAGAAATATACTTTATTAGCATAAATTTTAACCATTTATTTGAAGATATGTATTTAAACTTTTAACTAAGAATCACCTTCTCTCCATTTGTTTAACCTGATTAGCCATCAGTGAAATGAAAGTTGAAACCACCATGTGAATCCATTTTATATGCACCAGATTGGAAAAGATTAAAAGTGAAATAATAGCAATGTGTTTGGAGTGATGTGGTTTCTCAGCCACTGTTAGTAGTAGCAACCATTTTGGAAAATATTTTGGTATTGTAGAACCAAGCTAAAATGGAGTCACATATATCAGGGACAAAATGGAATGGGTCAATGCAGGCGTCTATAGGAAACTTAACCTAACCTTAAAGGGATTTATAACTCTTCTCAGAAATCAGCCAAGGACACCAGACAATCCCTAAACTCCAAATCTATTCATGTCACCTCTGGAATTCCTTGTTCTGCTGACTCAGCTATCCTGATCCAAATAAGTGAGGAGACCACTAGGTAATCAACCAACTAGCAGAAAAAGCCAAATAACTTCCCAATTTACCTCATAAAAATTCCTTAGCCTGTGAACAACGTGAAACTCATTGCTGCTGTAGCCTTGCGTTTCCTGGCTGCCGATTGAAACCCTTGCAATAAATTTATCTTTCTGCTTTGTTTTACACAGTGTGCAGAGTGTAGTTTTTGACAGCATTATCAATGCAGTGAATATGACCTAAAAATAATTATTCCATGATGAAAAGAACCTGAAGAATCACTTGCGCATATTGCAGAGAGACTTGGAGAGGTAAAAGTTTGTTGTTGTTTTGCTTTTTTAAATTTATTATTTTTTAATTGGGCTGTGGCTGCAGTTTTTTGGTTGATTTTTCTTTAAACCAGTCCGATAATTCTCATATATATTTGTGCATGTATAATACATTTAACGACAACAAGCATTTTATTTTTCTTTCGTTTCCTCTTATGCTAAACTAGAAAGCCGGTTTACTGAAATTCCTACAGTAAGAACAAATGTCACTTCCCATCTGGAATTCTCCCAGCTATAGCAACATCCTTGATTTGGAGGAGAGAAAGGCAAGACTACGTGCATCTATATTTTAAAGTTGTGAAGGTTAATCATTTTTATTTAAAAAGTACTGTGTGCTTCAGAGGTTGAGTGCATTTGAGCTATTTGTTACTTATGCAAGAGTATGTATTTACAGTAGGTTATAGTACAACTTTAGTGTTATTTGAAATTTTATTAACACACTAGAAGAGGAATTTGCATAAAGAAGTTTGCCTAGTTGCTTATCCCATATTTTAATTTTATCTGTATCTATATGCTGATAACAATGTTCATTCAAGTTTGTTTTTCTGGAGGCTAAAGTGAAGTGGCACAGCCCCTAACAAGTAAATTGGTTTTTACTCCTAGAATCTTTCAGCTGGGTTAAAGTATCCAAACGGGGTCTCCTTCTCTATAAGAAAACAGACGCAAAGATTTCTCATTTATTTGTGGTCCTATCTATTCCCCTTTTCAGTTTAATCTACTGCAAACTACACACACATAAAACCTACTCAGTAATGTCTATCTCAATAGCAAAAATAATTGAAAGTGACCACCTACCTCTATGTAGGTAAGTAACTCCAACTTCCATTATATCATCTCCTCTTGTCATCTGTGCAGGTTGTCCTCTAGCATACATATATATATGCCCACTGCGGTGACAGCCCATGTCCCTAAGGAGTTTGGACATGACCCTTTCTCCTGATCTCTGATGACCTTCAGTTGGAGGGAAGGAGAAATCCCTGGAATGCTGGTCCCCAGTATCTAAGACACCTGTCATGCATGAGAGAACTTCCTCTGATCTTCCCTGGGTGTTATATATCTCATAAGGAACAATAAATCTCTCCGTATTTAAGTTTGGATCATTAATTCTTTTTTTTTTTTTTTCAGTATTTATTGGCTTTGTGGGTGTGTGATTTCCTGTGTGTACTTTTCCTTCTCTCCTCTCTCTCTCTCTCTCTCTCTCCCCTGTCTAACTCTTTACCTATTTTTCTGTTGGATTAGACTTGTTATATTCATACTTCTGCGTGGCAAGTTCTTTGTATAGTTACTGTGTTATTTGGGTTCTCCAGAGAAACAGAACCAAGAGGAAATATAAATATCTAGATAGGTAGATAGATTATAGGTAGATAGATAGATAGATAGATAGATAGATAGATAGATATGATTACTATATACTCTAAGGGATTGGCTCATGGGATTATGGAGGCTCTGCAATTGGAAAGCTGGAGACTCAGGAGAGCCAACGGTGTAAGTTTCACCCTGAGTCTGAGTCTGAGGCAGAAGACAGATGTTCCAGCTAGAAACAGGCAGGCAGGGAGAAAGAATTCTTTCCTACTCAGACTTCTGTTCATGTTTTCAACAGATTGGATGAGGCCCACTGTTGATGGGGAGAATACTCTGGTTTACATATTCATATAAATTATTCAGATGGTAATTCATTATTCAAATGGTAATTATTAAAATGTTAATTCAAATTACTTATTCAAGTGTTAATTTCATCAAGAGATACCTTCAGAAATACACCCGGAAATAACGTTTAACAAAATATCTGAGCACCCAGTCACCCAGTCAAGTTGACACATAAAATTATCACAACTATATTAACATTTGTCTCATATAAGCTGAAATTCTTTTCTTGCCATTTTTTTAGCTTTCGCCTTTAGTTTTGTTGCCTTTTGCCCCAAGTAGTTTAATTTCTTTCATTTAATAAAATATTTATTACTTTATGACTTTTTTAATTGCTTCCCTTGCTTAAGAATATCATAAATCTAACCTAGATTTTGGATGAGGTCTGCATATGCTATCAGTCCAGTTACATACTGATAAACTACAGAGTTAGAATTTAGAATTCATCTAACCACATGCAGGTTTTCTGTTCATCCCTCAATCCCTTTAGAAAACAAGATTTTTTCTTTCTATTCTTTCTATTCTGTTAAAGTGAACCTGAATATTGTTCAATTCTTTTAGCAATACTTAAAGCTAACCTGGGATTTAGCTAAATAAATGGGTATTCAAAAAATTGAAGAACTTTACTCCTATCAGAAAAATTAAAATACATGCTTTTATCATATTTGCTACTAAACAATAGTGTTGAGTAAGTGCTTCCTAACTTGTGATTTATGAAGATTTGAGGGCTTGTAATCATTTGAAAACATGCCATAGGCCAATTACTGTACATACTCTAATGGTACTCAGCAAGCTACAGTAAACACAGGTTACTGTAAGTCGTTTCCAGTAAGTGAAGTCTTGATAAATTCTAGTAACATTCTCCTCTCCAAATAGCCTCCATTATTATCATATGCATAAAGTATGAATGATTGGCAAAAGATTGATTTTGCAGTCTCACATTTTGATAAATCTAGAACAAAGCTACAGCCAAACTATATACATAAATATTTCAGTATTTTAATATATATTTGGGGTCTGCAAAATAGTGGTTTTGTTATATAAAAGTCCTAGCACCGTGTCCACTGATATCACACAGCGAAGTGCAGCTGGTATTTCTCCCTCCATGATTGTTTTCCAAAGGTACCACCCATTGCCTAAAGATTTGAGACAATTCAGCTTTAGAACTTCATACTAAGGGACCGCCATGTCCTTCTCATTTTATTTCTCACTAAATAACTTTATAAAATGTACGATTACTCTAAGCAAAAACATCCAAATACAGGATTTTACACATTGCTTTTTTGTCTTTGCTGTATTTGTAATAGCCCCCAAATCAGTGAACATTCACATACAAGTCTTTAGGTGTACAAATGTTTTCATTTATGTTGAATATATACCTAGAAGTAGAATTGCTTGTTGATATGTTAAATCTATGTTTAATAATTTAAGAAACTGTCAAAATGTTTTCCAAAGATACAAGGCTATTTTATATACATATCAACAATATATAAGTTCTCTAAATAGTTTCTCCACATATATTCCTACATCTTTTATGCTTTATTTTTTTAAATTAGATTTTATTTTGTAGATCAGCTTTAAGTGCACAGCAAAATTGAGAGGGTACAGAGATTTCCCATACATCCTTGCCCCTCAACAGGCATAGCCTTGCATTATCAACATCCCACAGCAGAATGGTCCATTTGGTACAACTGGTGAAGTTAAATTGACACATCATTATCACCTGAAGTTTATTGTTCAGTTTTGGTTCACTCTTTTTTGTTTGTTTGTTGTTGTTTTTTGAGGGCAGTGTCACTGGCCCTCATATGTGGGACCGAACCGCCGCGCCACTCGGCCGGCCCTGGTTCACTCTTGATGTTGTACATCCTATGGGTTTGGAAAAACGTATAACTACACGTGTCCATCATTTATAGTATCAGATAGAGTATTTTCATTGACCTAAATACGTTCTGTACTCTGGCTATTCACCCCTTCTTCACCAACCCCAACTCCAACTCCTGGCAACCACTGATTTTTTTACTGTCTCCATGGTTGTGTCTGTTCCAGAATGTTGGAATCCTATGGCACGCAGCCTTTTCAGATTGGCTTCTTTCACTTACTAATATGTATTTAAGGTCCCTCTCTATGTCTTTTCATGGCTTGGTAGGCTGTTTCATTTTATCACTGAAATAAATTATTTTATGTAAGACCAATTGATTTTCAGCAAAGATGCAAAAAATACTGAATAGGAAAGGGTAGCCTTTTAAACAAATATCACCCCATTGTCTGGACGCACCACAGGTTATTTACCTCCTGAAGGACTTCTTGGCTGCTTTCAAGTTTTTGCAAATATGAGTAAAGCTGTTATAAACATGCATATGCAGGTTTTTGTGTGGACCTAAGTTTTCAATGCCTTTGAGTAAATACAATAGAAAGGGATTGCTAATTCTATAGTAAGAGTATGTTTCATTTTGTAAGAACTCTCCAAACTGTCTCTGAAAGGGGCTGTACAATTTTGCATCCCCATCAGCAAAGAACCTGAGAGTTTCTGTTGTTCCACAGCCTCGCCAGCATTTGGTATTGCCATAGTTCTGGATTGGGGCCTCTCTAATAGGTATGTAGTGGCATGTCCTAGTGTTTTAATTTGCATTTCCCTAATGACTTGTCTGACTTTTAAATTATAAACATTTTAATAAGTGTGATGTGTTATCTCATTAGGTTTGAATTTACAGTTCCCTAAAGACTACTGTTTATGAACATCTTTTCAAATGTCTTTTGAATGTTTGCATGTCAACTTCAATGAAATAATTATCTGTATTTTTGTGCCAATATTTATTTGAGCTATTTGTATTTTTGAGTTGCAAAATTTCTTTATATACAGTACTCTGGATATAAGCCCTTTATAGGATATATGATTGCAGATATTTTCTGCCAGTCTATAGCTTGCCCTTTCACTTTCTTCAGGGTGTTTTTTGAAAAACAAAAGCTTTTAATTTTGATAAACCCCAATTTATCAATTTTCATTATATTTCTTTCCATGTTCAAGTAATACCTAATAAATGTTTGCCTAAACCAAATTCAAGAAAGATTTAATCCTCATCTGGAAAACACAGAATTTCCTAGAGTTTTTTTACTTTTAGCTCTTACATGTAGGTATATGATTTATTTTGAGATAGACTTTTTGTACAGTGAGAGGTAATGATCTAAATCCATCCTTTTGCATTGAATATCTGATTGTCATAATGTGGTTTAAAAGACTATCCTTTCCCCATTGAGTACTTTTGGCATTTTTTTTTTGAAAATCAATTGATTATATATGAAATAATTTATATTGAAATTTTCAATTGTTTTACATATTCATATGTCTTTCCTTATGTCATAACAACACTGTCTTGATTACAGTTGATTCTTACTGTTTTAAAACCAGAAAGTGCATTTGTTCTTCTTTTTTTAAGATTGTTTGGTTGTTGGATCCTTTGAATTTCCATATAATTTTATAATAAGCTTCTCAATTTCTGGAAAATATGTCAGCAGCAATTTGGATAAGGATCACATTGAACAGATTAATTTGAGAATCATTGCCATCTTAAAAACATCACGTCTTCCCAACCTTGTTCATAGAGGTTTCCCAGTTTATTTGTATTAGTTCTTGCTCTATTTTCTTTAAATATTATAGTTTTCTTTCTTTTCTTTTAAAGATTTTATTTGAGAATTAGGGGAGGGGGACAGCATTGGGGAATCCGAGAAGTGAACAGACAAGTTGCTGTCCTTTTGTTCTTCAGTCTACTTGCGGAAGACGTCGCTTCACTGGCCCATGTTGGTGTTATCATTGTGCTCTTCCCGGGTGAGGCAGTCACTCACCAGCCATTGGACAGCCACTCAGGGCAGCTGCCAGCAGCTCATGCTGGCTGCCAGCACTTAGGTAGCTCACAGCAGCCCACTGCAGCAGGGGCTGCAGCCTATGCTGTTACCAGCGACTCACAGGAGCCCAGCTCCAGGTCGAGTTGTTGTTCACCATCTTAGCTGCAGCGTCACTGGCCCTCATCTGGGATCCAAACTGGGGTCCTGCTGCTCAGTGCTGGTGTCTCAATCCAACTCTTAACCAATGTGCCACTCGGCTGGCCCTAAATACTGTAGTTTTCAGTGTAGAATAATTGCTCTACTTTAACTTTTTTTCTTAAATGTTTTATTTTTAATGCTATTGTAAATGGAATTTTCTTGGTTCCATTACAAATTGATATTTGATTTTTTAACTTGAGACTGGTAGAACTTGTAGCTTCTGTTTTTGTGTGTGTACGTGTATGTGTGATAGTCTTTTTTATTATTTTCTAGATATAAGATCATGTTGCCTATGAGTAAAGACAATTTACATTTTCATTATCAATCTATTAGATTGTTTTTATTTTTCTTCTCCGTGCTTAATTGTATTGGCTAAAACCTTCAAGAGGAAGTTAATTAGAAGTGTTGAGTGGGATACCATTTTTTTTTTAAATGGTCATTATCAAGTTGAGGTATTTCCCATCTGTTTCTGGTAAGTTGAGAATGGGTGTTGTTTGTCACAAATGAATTTTGTCAGTTAATTTTTCTGTATCTATTGAGATTATAATTTGTTTTTTGTCTTTCATTCTATGGCACGGTGTATTATATAATTGATGTTTTGGATGTTCAACCAACTTTCCTTTCCTGTGATAAATCCCACTTATCACGGTGTCTAATTCTTTCTTATATTTTCTTGCATGTCATTTGCATGTATTTTGTTCAGGATTATTTTGCTGTAATCGTCAGGGATTTTGGTCTATAAGCTTCTTGTTTTGGGGTATCTTGGTCTGGCTTTGGAATTGGTGTAACACTGGCTTGTAGAATGAGTTAAGAATTACTTCCTCCTGCTGTATTTTCTAGCATAGTTTGGGGACTATTGGTATTATGACATACATGGGAGACTTCACTAATTTATTTGGAGATATGTAGTAGGCAAAAAAAAAAAAAAGAAAGAAAAAATGTGCCTACTGGATGATTTTGTAATAATTTCTCTACCAAAGACAAAATGTCTTAAGGTTTTCTATTTTATTCTCAGCTAGCTAAATCAATGTAAGCCTTAATAAAACATAAAGTATAATCAAATACCTGAGCTGAGAATATGTACAAATATACACATTTTAGTCATTTTACTTTGTTCATTGTAGACTTGAGATTTATAAAGAGATATATAAATTAAACTTTTATGAAATTGTGAAAGGCATTCATTTTTATGATCTTAATTTCAGGATTTTTAAATTTATTTTTCTTTTAATCTATGCCATACAGAAAAAGTCAAGGAGCTACAAAGATTATGCTATGAGTATGCCAGTTATTTGATCTCTTGTGAGTAGATTTCTCCAAGGCTAAAAGCTCCCAGCTGTTCACCCGTTTGGCTCATATTTAAGAGCAAGTAGGAAATTATGCTTCTACATTGCCAAAATACTTCCCACTGCCAGGAGTACATAGCCAACGATGCTGAGGAAACCATAAGGTGCTGTTTGAAAGATATAATTCAGAATATGTTCTTTCTTCGTTCTGGTGTATATGCTGGTATTTCATATAAGAAGAAAAAAACAATCATTAAGGAAGTGTAAGAATTAAGTTTTTCATATGGAGCTTAATTTTTTTTTTTTTTTTTGAGGGCAGTGTCACTGGCCCTCATATGTAAGATCCGAACTAGGGCCGCTGGCTTCCCAAGCCAGCTCTTAACCACTGTGCCACTCGGCCAGCTCTGGAGCTTAATTTTTGAACCTTTTAATAATGTATTATATTTAGTAGATTCCCATGGGGAGACCATTAAGACCCTACTGAGGAAAAGAAATATAAACCCTATTACTTGGAGTTTTAAAACATATAGTAAATTTAGAAAGAAAAAAATGCATTTATATATATATGTAATAAGACTAATTCAAATAACATATAACAAAGACATTTTTACACTTATGGGAAAATGAAGTCTTAGGAACATCATGAAATCAACTGACATTCAAAACAATTTGGCTAGCATACTGTAGGATTTAAGGTAGCCCAGCCTCATATGTATTACAAAACGTATACATAATAAAGTTCATTTAGTTGGAAATACAGTTTTTATTTGAACTGAGAATATTTCCTTATACTTCTTTGCATAAGAAAGTATAGTTTTCACACCTTAATTTTAAGCATTGAGGAAGTCATCATTTCAAAAATTGTGAACAAATTCCTAAGCAGGGGAAGGGGCTCCTGGATCTGAGGGGCACCTCAGATTTATATCAAGAGATATAAGATTTATATCAAGACAATACAAGAGAGATTTATATCAGAGCTTCCTTAGGCCACTTTTGGTGTGGACAAGGGGCAGTTTCAGGGTCCTTCTATGACGAAGACTTACAGTAACTCAGCTGAGAAGGAGTGAAGACCACGGGATCAGGAACTGAGGTCCCAAAAGGTGTCTGTGACTCACTACCCTGACAGCCATACCAACTTCCTGTGGGTTGAAAGAAGCATATATAAAAGTACATGTGCTGGGCCAGCCGAGTGCCACGGTGGTTAAGCGCTGGCTTGGGACGCCAGCGGCCTAGGTTCGTTTCCCACATATGAGGGCCAGTGACACTGCCCTCAAAAAAAAAAAAAAAAAAGTACATGTGTAGACATAAGTAATGTGCATACCGCACACATTTATAGCTAGTTTCCAATTTAAAAAAAGCTTTCAGTAGTTTTATATACATGTATATTAAATAGGTATTTATATTATCATATGTTTGCCTAAGAAATAAGAAAAATCAAACAATTAATTGCAAACTTTTCACTTAATAATAGATGATAATCTATATATCTATATATCTTAGCTTCTAGAACTTTCTCCTGTGCAAACCAGGTATATGCCCTGCTTTCCAAAAGTTTGCATAACGCCACTTCACTTTTACCTACATTAGTGGGTAACAACATTTTTCATAAAAGCAAAACTACTCTTCACATTTCTTTCAGTTAGTGAGAACAGGTATTAGTGTAAGTCTTGTAAAATTAAAGTGATATAACTCAAACTTTTGGAAAGCAGTGGGAGGTAGGAAATACTCTTAACTTTATGCCATGCTTGCAAGACACTTTGATAAAATTAAATCATGTGTTGTATATTTTAATCTTCAGATATTAAAATAGTCTACTCTGTTGTTGAATAAGTATAAATATTTAAAATGACTGTGGGTGACACAGATGGGTTATGTCCATCAGCATGGTGTTTGTAGAACATAATAATGGAGAGAAATTCATAAGTTGTAATTCTACCCAAGACATTTTAAAATGCGTTGATTATATTTATTCTATTGTAGTAAAATATAGCCTTTTATATGACATATGTTTGTTTAACTTTCTGAATTTTAAAAATTCAGTAACCTATGGATCTTTTATTCCTCTATTGTTAAATAATAATTAATTCAAATCTCAGATTAAATATGGCTTAAATATTACTACAAGTAAGATGTTAAATTGTCTTTGTTACATAAATTAATTTTTGTGTCCTTTACTAGTGTTTGAGGGAAAAATTACACACACACACACACACACACACACACACAGGATGTCACAAAAATGTATACGCATTTTTAAAAAGGAAAAAAAACTGTATTAAAATTGTAATACTCAATATATTCCGATAACAAAAGATGAATAAAAGTCATGTTTGACTTCTGCAGTTACAAGAGGTGCTCAAAGTGGTAACCATCAGTATAATTTTAATACAGCTCTTTCCTTTCTTAAAATGTGTATACATTTTTTGGGCACCCTCTGTGTGTGTGTGTGTGTGTGTGTGTGTGTGTGTGTGTGTGTGTGTATTTGGAAGAATTTAAGAGACCATCCTGAAATGTGGTCTCCTGCTATGTCTTATTAAACTAGATATTTTGTTTATGAACGTTGGTCATAATCTTATTTTTCTCTTGCACTGTGCTATATGGGTTTACTCTAAAACTGTGTTCTTTTTAATTCCTTATTCTTGCAAGAATCAAGAAAAAATATATCATTACTGATTTCAAAAATAAATAATATATTTGTAGACAAAACAACATGAGTTAATCCTCAACATAATAAATTCACATTTGCCAACTATATTATATTTCTTTTATACTTTACATTAGCTCATGTGACAGTGGATCCTGAAGTCAGCAATATCATTAATTTAAATTAATATATTTTAATCCTAGCTAGGAAGCTAGCTTCAAAATGTAAAATAAGCTTTTAATATTTATATTTTAAAGTTTTATTAAGATTTAAACACATTTAAAAAGTGTTGAAAACAGAAACAGCCTAATCAAAACAACAAAACAAGCATGTGATTATAGAGAATGAGAATCAAAACGAAAGGATATATAATGAGGAAGGATGAAAATGAGCTACGAAATTGACACAAAATATAATAAATGAACCCAAATCATTATATTTTAAACATTTATACTTGGGACAAATTATAGTGTACCTTACATATTTGTAAACCATTTATTGGTAATTATCTTACTACAAAATCAGATTGAGTTAAATCAAGCATTGGATTCTCCCTATAATTCCAAGATTGCCTTGTGTACTGGGAAAACCTGTAGATACATAAGGTTAAAAATTAATAGTTAAATGAACTTTTGATTTCAGCTTCAAATTGTAAAGAGTCTGGAAGCTGGCATTAGGAAATGTTGGACAAATTCAAAATCAATAATTTTTCTTGGATCTATTCAAGAATCAAGGTCACCAGGTCAACTGCCATTTCAGTGTTTGGAGAGATCAAGCACACCAGCACAGATGGAGCAACCAAGATCTGCTTACCTGAAATGAACACTGTTTTTTTCTGATAATTGCCTGTGTTGAAGTTGGCTGACATATCCTTTCCAGAATATTAAATGCTACTACACAACCATTGTCAAGTCCTAGCATTCATCAACTCACCCTGCAACAAAAGGAGCAAGAGAGAAAATATCAATAACTACTACAGGCTACGTTTTCTGAATACGCTCCTGATCAGCAAAATTTTAGCAATGATGAAGATCTTTATATCCTAGATTAATAGCCTACAACCTGACTTCATCTGTCTTTGGGCAGAAAAGTCAGGGGAAGATATACAAAAATGCAGCTCTGATAACCAGGAACTGGCCTATTGTTGCAAGGAGCTAACCTGCCATTCACAGCCAGGTCCAGGCAGTCTTTGTGTTCTATTCAAAATAAAAATTCTCAGAATACAAACAACAGAGGAGACCACTTTTTGATTTTGATGAATGAAGACAAAAACAAGATCACTCCATAATCATGTCTGAACTCATATAAAAATAATCCAGAAAAATGACCATTTACCTATCCAAATATAAATGGCCACTGCTTTTTCATCAATCAAAAGTCCATTTGACTATAGTTTGCCTTACATAATTACCCACACTCATTCCTACAATTTTCTAGATAAAATTTAAGATACCTAATCATAGAATCACTGCTGTTTGCAGACAGCATCCAACCCAGAGTAAAGCACTGCTTTCTTGAAACCTCCCCTAATCTACCAATGTTCTACTTAGGAGCCATACAGTTCCCTGGAATGTTTATTCTCCCTCATTGCAGTGAGTTTATAGTCAACTTTTGAAAATTGTGTGTTCTTGGTGATCTTAACTAGGGCATTGACACCTGAAATAAAAAAAGATTTGACTCTGATAATATTTCATTGACAAGAAGTAACATTCACATTTGAATGTAATTGATGTAATTGTAATTTCCATGTCATTGTTTTTTTAATCTTAAAGGTAGCTATAATTTTTTCTTTAAAATTTTGTGTCCCCCCACCCCGCCAGAAATCTCCACATGCGGTAAGGCCCATCCATATAGATAGAGCCCAGACCTAGGGGCCTGAGGGAACCTGGATCTCTGTATTTTTAAGGAGTAGTAGATGTTTGCAGACAGTAACACTTGGTTTTCAAAGGTATGGAGAAGTAATACAGCATGTCATGTTTGGGGAATATTAAACAGCTGGGTGGAGCCGGAGTGAAGGAAATTTTATTTACTATCGGGTCTTGGGAAATTACGGAGAGTAAGACTTCAAGCAATACATTGTTTTTGAAGGGATAGGTAGATAGATAGATGATAGATGGATAGATAGATGATAGATAGATAGATAGATAGATAGATAGATAGATAGATAGATAGATGATAGATAAATAGAGATAGATGATAGAAACATTACACACACACACACACAAACATTTTTTTTTTTCTCTCTAAGGTTGATGCTTGGACACAACACATATCCATAAGCAGGAATGTATCATGCATGTATTTGTGCTTTTGAAAGAATATGCCGAATATATCATGGCACTTCACGTTTTCCCTCTGGAAAGACATGAATTCTAGAACACAAGACATGCAAGAGTCTCCCTGGTTATATCAGGTTAGTAGCTCCAATAAAGTTTAATGATGAAAAATATTTGTTTTCTCCAATGGATAACACGTTTTAATACTACAAAGACCGGAATATTCTGTATTTACATCACTAACAGGAGTAAAGGCTTTTCATGCCGACCTAAAGCATAGTCACTCCCACATGGGGAGCCAGGCTGCATTCCTGAGTGAAGTCCTGTCTGGAGTGTGTGGTCTCAGCTCTACTCTGCTGCTGGGGTTCCCTCGCTGCTCTTAACCTGGTCATTGGTTTGTTGGTGGGGCTTATAAGGTAGGGATAAACATTTGTCACCCCAAACAAATTTGAAAACTCTGTTGATTATTTTGAATATTCACTTCCATGGATTCAGTCAAAGAAGAGGTGAACATAACACTGTATTTCCTATATATTAGGTCTCTGAAAGTTAGAGACCTTGACTTAATGTTAGGTTTCTGAATGTTAGGTCCCAGATACCTTGACTCACCGACAGAGGCATACCCATAAGAAAACAACAAAGTGGCCTGCTCCTGCAAAGACAAACTTGTGATAACAGAAAACAGCACGAACCCTTACTGGTTTACAGGCAGTCAGTAAGAATTTTCTGTTCAAACAATGCTACCCTGTCAGCACCGCCCCTATATAACCCTCCTTACCTCCGCCCTCTGGGCTGCAAGTCTCCTTTAGAGGTGCAGCTTGGGCTGTAGTCATCTTTGCTCAGCCCTATAGACTTCCTCTTAATAAAATAGACTCTTAACCTGTCTGACCATGCGCATTCCTTTACCGGCTGACCTATCATTATACATATTTTATGTACACTTTAAAGGATCAATGAAAAAACATCACTTTATTTAGAAGTGAGTACTATTACTTAAAGTGAGAAATATTACTTAATGAATAAGTAAATTAGATAAATCTTCCGTAAATATATTCTTAATAGAAAAAGTCAATTAGTTTTAAAATACAGTAGCACTCTTTGTATTAATAATGTGGTATTAAAGACATTTCTTATCTACTTCCTTCTCTGAATCCAACTGAAAACAAGAATATCATGGAAGAATAAAGGATAAAGCTAGCTAGTTCCAATGAAATGAGAAAGCATCTCAGATTCCAAATTTTAAACTACGAAGAATACTTTGAATACAATAAACATTAACCTAGTTTGTTTCAGGTACTCTTCTAGCATTTGGGTTATATAAGAGGGAGAAAGTCACAGTAAACATCCCTATACTTGCAAAGCTTGCATTTTTGTAAGAGGTAGACAAACAATAAACATTACAAATAAGTAAATTATGTAATATATAAAAAGATGATGAATAGAGGGAACGTATAATGGGATCAAAGTCAATGGGGCATTCCTGGTAGTGTCCAAGAAAATTGCACCTGATGGAGTTTATTTCAATTGCACTGAAATAAAAAGTGGGAGAGTTTTTAAGTGCTGAGTTGAGCTAGTTGAAAAGTGCTGGAGGATGTTAGGTGGATTTGGTCCATGTGATGAGGCCGTCTCTGTTTGCTTAACTCAACTTAGTGCTCCTTTCTACTGGTAGCTGTGGGAGGGTGGGAGCCTGTCTCTTCTGATCATTGCATCCAAAGGAATGGCTTCCAGCTCCTTGAGAAAGATATTCTCAAGTTGTAAAATGAGCAAGAGACTGGGATTTATAACCCAAAGGAGCAGAGAAAGAATTTACAATTTCAAGTTTAAGAGATGTGAAGGGCTCAAGTCAGGAAGATTGCCTAAAGCTCAGCCAAGCTGAGAAGAATTCTAAGGCCATCTTGGTCAGTGGTTTGAGGGGTGGGGTGCAGGCTGTAGTCACTATTAACAAGAGAAGCACTGAGAACAGCACTGAAACATGCTCCCGGAAGAGATGTCTTAGCAGTTGTGGCAGGAAATTTAGAAAATATCTATATTAAAGACACCTGTGGAACCCACTTTTTCTCTCTGCTCTGTACTTACATTTTTAGTGAGAGACCTGGCTTTAGTCAAAGATGAGTGAAAGAAAAGAAGCAGGGCCGGCCGAGTGGCGCATTGGTTAAGCGCTGGTTTTGGGATGCCAGCGGCCCCGGTTCGGATCCCACATGGGGGCCAGTGACACTGCCCTCTACAGCTGACAACAGCTCCACCTGGAGCTGGGCTGTGCGAGCCCCGGCGATGGTGTAGGCTGCAGCCCCTGCTGCAGTGGGCTGCCATAGGCTACAGTGAATGGCCGGCATGTCTGTCTGAGCTGCCAATAGCCACGGTGAGCGACCATCCAGAGGCCAGCGACCGATCTGCCTCATTCGGGAAGAGCGCAATGATGATACCAACATGGGCCAGTGAAGCAACATCCTCCGCAACTAAACTGAAGAACAAAAAGACAGCAACTTGTCTGTTCCCCTTCCCCGATTCCCCAACGCTGTTCCCCTCCGCCAATTCCCCAATAAAATCTTTAAAAAAAAAAAAAAGAAAAGAAAAGAAGCAGTAAGGGCCATATGCACAGATGCTGAAAAAACAGGAAATTGAAGTTATAAAATGATATGGCAAAGGAAGATTGGCTTGAAAAATCACAAACAAAAGGAGGACTAAGAGAAAAGGGGTGGTGGAGGAGGGGAAAGGAGGGTCAAATATACAGTGATGGAAGGAGAACTGACTCTGGGTGGTGAGCATGCAATGGGATATAGAGATGATGGATTACAGAATTGTACTCCTGAAACCTATATAATTTTGCTACCGTTGTCACCCCAATACATTTAATTTAAAAACAAATGCTGGGAAATTCTCAGATAAAAATTCTTGGTCTTGTCAAAGAAATATTGTGGTTTTTATTAAGTCATAGACAAGGTGCAATCAAAAAAGAAATAAAAGGGAAACCATTTGAACCCATCATTCACCTCATTTCATAACTGAGGAAACTGAGGGTTTCTGTTAAATGGCCAATATCACACAAAAAGTATGGATTTTATCTGATGAAATCGGAACACCAGGGCCAGTGCTCTGAAGCACTGTCCTGTATGGATTTCCATATTTCCATATTTTTTGTTTTGTTTTTTAGCTGAGCCATCCTGCCACCTGTTGGCAGCTCAACGGCAACTCAGCTCGGGCTGGCATCGAACGGCCATTGCTCAGAGTTCAGCTCGCACTCTTTTTTTTTTTTTTTAAAGATTTTATTGGGGAATTGGTGGAGGGGAACAGCGTTGGGGAATCGGGGAAGGGGAACAGACAAGTTGCTGTCTTTTTGTTCTTCAGTTTAGTTGCGGAGGATGTTGCTTCACGGTTGGTATCGTCATTGCTCTTCCCGGATGAGGCAGATCGGTTGCTGGCCTCTGGATGTCGCTCATCGCGGCTATTGGCAGCTCACGCTTGGCTGCCAGCCGCTCACGCTGGCTGCGGGCCACTCACTGTAGCCTATGGCAGCCCACTGCAGCAGGGGCTGCAGCCCACACCATCACCGGGGCTCGCACAGCCCAGCTCCAGGTGGAGCTGTTGTTAGCTGTAGAGGGCAGTGTCACTGGCCCTCATATGTGGGATCAGAACCGGGGCCGCTGGCATCCCAAAACCAGTGCTTAACCAATGTGCCACTCGGCCGGCCCTCAGCTCGCACTCTTGAGCAAGCTCTTAACCAACTGAGCCACTTGGCTGGCCCCCCATATTGTTTTTGATGAAACATTGAGATAACATTTATCCGATAAACTACTGAAATAAAACCTAGAGCTCAAGGGCCGGCCCAGTGGCTCAGTTGGTTAAGAGTTAGCTTAAGAGCACAAGCTCTGAGCAACAAGGCCGCCTGTTGGATTCCCACATAGGCCAGTGACACTGCATCTGAGCTGAGCTGCTGCTGAGCTGCCAACAGGTGGCAGGATGGCTCAGCTGGTAAAATAAATAAATAAATAAATAAATAAATAAATAAATAAATAAATAAAACCTAGAGCTCAAGATTGCAGAGATTGTGGTATTTGAAATGACTGGTAGTATTAGATTTATTTGTATATAGAATGAAGGTTAATGACTAAACACTGTGTGTAGAAAAAAGTTGTCATAGGAGGCCTTTAAGACTTAATCTTAGAAAGGCCTGCTTGGGGCCGGCCGAGTGGTGCAGTGGCTAAGCGCTGGTCTTGGGAAGCCAGCAGCCCCGGTTCGGGTCCCACATATGAGGGCCAGTGACACTGCCCTCAAAAAAAAAAAAAAAAAAAAAAGAAAGGCCTGCTTGTAATTTTGACCCTTTGTTGGCATCTAGGAACTCAAATTTCAGGAGGATTCCAGCTATTCCCAGAATAGATAGAGAATGCTAAAATTATGCCAAAGCTGCTTTTCATTAGACAAGCAGCATGATTGTATAGAGAGTGCCTGCTTTCCTTCTGGGAGTCTTGGCTATTGGTACATGCTGGACAAAGAGTACCTACATGATCAGCCATGGGAAAAAACCCTGGACTTTTCGCATGTGTTTCTTACCAGAAGAACTAAGCACATCCTTTTGTGACTCAATTGGGAGAAGACTGTAGAAGGTAGCATCTAACTTCCTCTAGAGTTCACCCCATCTCCCTTTCTCCTCCGCTCATGTGGCTTTGTATCATTTCACCACAATGGAGCTTAGCTGTGGCTATGACAATATGCAGAGTCCTGTGGGTCCCAGTGAGTCATCAAAATTAGGGCTGGTTTTGAGGACTGCGGGCACACTATAGTTTACACGGTAGTTTACCTAATGGATTACTAATGTTATAAATCTTGAAAATGTAAAAAAAACAAAAACAAAAAAAAGTATACTATTAAAAAAAGTGAATATATACAATATTGTGAAACTATATCACATTCTTTTGGGGAACCTACCTGACCTCCTCTCCTTCTGATACATAAGGGCTTATCAATCACAACATCCTCTACCATTATTCTTGTCAAATAAATGGGAAAGTGACCCAGTTTAGGCCAATTATAAAACTGTGTGAATGACAAGATTTCAGCAATTTTACAGAACTTCCTTTTTAATCATTTAGGCCTATTTGAAACCATCTTTCACGTATTACGAAGAAAACCTGTCTATAAAAGCTGACAACTAATCCACAATAAAAAAAAATAAGTCAATGAGTCAATGTAGAAAGAGCAAGAAGAGTGAAAAGGAGGACTGAGTTTGAACTTTCATAAAATAAAAAAATTAACAATGTGCAAACCTGGGAAAGAGAGGTGAAAGGAACTATAGACAAGTTGTAGTCTCACTTTTCATCAATAGATACTCTCTCAAATTTATAAATAAAAGACAAGTTTTAAGATATCAATATAGAGACAAAAAAATTTAAGCATTGAATTATCTGAAAAACAATCTTGTAGTTGTTCAAAGAAGAACACACACATATACATACGTTTATGCACAAATACATAGATGATAAAGAAAGGTCGTATTGCTAAAGAACTAATCCAAATAAATATTTTAAAAGGCATGTGGTATGTGGAATACCTTTGGTTATCTCTACTTTCTTTATAGAATCAAAGGAAGTATGAAAAAGACAGTATATGGAATAGAACTGGCTATCTCCACTTGCCTGACTAATTATCTAATAATATAGCAAGAATAAAAATACATAAATCCTACAGGAACAAATAAAATGGAAGAGAACATGATAGGAGATGAGCAATATCCAAAAACCTTGAAAATGAAAGAACAAATGGTAATTTTACAGAATGGAGAAAAGTGACTTGACCTGGAAAGAGAAGCCAATAAGATTTAAATAAATTGAAATAAGAAAATAGCAACAAGGCTCCAAAAGTGAAGGTACAAGGTAACTTTAAAACTGAATGCTGAGGCCGGCTGAGTGGCGCATTGTTAAGAGCTGGTTTTGGGATGCCAGTGGCCCCGGTTTGGATCCCACATATGAGGGCCAGTGACACTGCCCTCTACAGCTAACAACAGCTCCACCTGGAGCTGGGCTGTGCGAGCCCCGGTGATGGTGTGGGCTGCAGCCCCTGCTGCAGTGGGCTGCCATAGGCTACAGTGAGTGGCCATCAGCCAGCGTGAGCTGCCAATAGCCGCGGTGAGAGACATTCAGAGGCCGGGGACCAATCTGCCTCATCTGGGAAGAGCGCAATGACGATACCAACATGGGCCAGTGAAGCAATGTCCTCCGCAACTAGACTGAAGAACAAAAAGACAGCAACTTGTCTGTTCCCCTTCCCCGATTCCCCAACGCTGTTCCCCTCCCCCAATTCCCCAATTTAAAAAATCTAAAAAAAAAAAAAAAAAGTGAATGCTGTATGGAGTTCAAAGAGGAATTGAAATATTATACAAGTCACAGTGAGAACCTTAGATGCCCGCATTTATTTCTTTGTGTCAAGACTAAAACACCTTAGTCATTCTTGTTTCAAGTAAGAGATTTCTTTTCTGGGGATACTAATCCATACAAAGTAAAACAAAACAAAATTCTAGATGTAAGACTATGAAGAAAACAGGTAAACTAGATTTAAATAACATTTTAAACATCTTGTAGGATACACTCCTATAGTCTGTAGTCAGTGAAAGTCAACATGCTCTTTCTCCTTTTCCCTCCACTAGGGACCAAGAAATGGGCAGCCAGCTCATATTGGTTAATTCAGAGAACACACTCCCATAGTGAGTGAGCTCCAAAGAAACAGTCACATTGACATTTGAAAATTAGATTGCAGCCCTCCAGTCATTGCATGTGTCTCATGTTTACAAATAGTTTTTAAAACCTTCAACCAAAAATACAAAAACAGCAAAGAGTCAAACAAGGAGGATTTCAACACTACTTTACAGAGATGAAAACAAAACAAAGATTCCGAATGTAGAGTAGAACAGAACTTCAAAGAAACTCTAATGTTAGAGAAGATACTGTAACCGTGAATAAAAACAGTGCTACATAAAAAAAGAAAAGAGAGGTGTTTCATGAAGTAAATAATTCTTTTTTTTGTTTTTCGAGGGCAGTTTCACTAGCCCTCATATGTGGGACCAAACCAGGGCCGCTGGCTTCCCAAGCCAGTGCTTAACCACTGCGCCACTCGGCCGGCCCCTAAATAATTCTTAAAAATTAATTGATATTCGCTTTTTTTTTTTTTAAAGATTTTATTGGGGAATTGGTGGAGGGGAACAGCGTTGGGGAATCGGGGAAGGGGAACAGACAAGTTGCCATCTTCTTGTTCTTCAGTTTTAGTTGCGGAGGATGTTGCTTCACGGTTGGTATCGTCATTGCTCTTCCCGGATGAGGCAGATCGGTCGCTGGCCTCTGGATGTCGCTCATCGCGGCTATTGGCAGCTCACACTGGCTGCCAGTCGCTCACGCTGGTTGTGGGCCACTCACTGCAGCCTATGGCAGCCCACTGCAGCAGGGGCTGCAGCCCACACCATCACCGGGGCTCGCACAGCCCAGCTCCAGGTGGAGCTGTTGTTAGCTGTAGAGGGCAGTGTCACTGGCCCTCATGTGGGATCCGAACCGGGGCCGCTGGCATCCCAAAACCAGCGCTTAACCAATGCGCCACTCGGCCGGCCCTGATATTCGCTTTTAAAAAATCATAATTGAAAACTACTTTTCAAACAAATTAAAATGTCACTAATTAAGCATTAAAATATGAAAATTGAGGAATCAATTCAGAATGTTCTAAAACTGATATACAGGAATTTCAAAAAGTGAATTTACAATCAGAGGTGAAAATGATCAAAAAAATAAGTAACTAGAATATTGTACAGACTGAAGAACCTGATTTCCCAATTTAAAAATGTCCATAAACTATGCAACACAACACTTAAAGACTAACATCAAGCTACATCATTACGAAATTTCATAGCAAGTTCATTTCAAAATATGTTACGAGAGGTTCTAAATGAGAAAAACAAAGCAGTTTGCATGCAACATAAAGAGAATGACAGTGGCACCTATTGCTGTCAATAATGAGTACTAGAAATCGTTATTTCTGCCAACACTTTAGTGAAAATTATTTCCAATCTAAATTCTCCACCCAGCTAAAAACGTGAGGGTAAGGTGAAGATATTTTTAGCCATAGAAGCTCCTGCATACTCCTTCCTGTTCATTGAAAGCTATTGAAGGATGTGTTTTAATGTATCAAAGGGAACAAGAAAAAAGAACTCATATGATTCAGAGCAAAAGGAATTCAGAATAGAATAGGGTCAAGAGTGTTTTCTAGGGGGAAACTTTTGTGTCTGTGTATGAATCTGAATATCTGTAGAATTGGGGCTATATAAACACTGCAGGCTAATTTGGGCAAACATTATGATGCACATCTTTTGAGAGGTTGAGAGGAGTAGCAATGTTTTCTTCAAGTAACAGTGAGAGTTTAAAAAACTTACATCCTGGGCCGGCCGAGTTGCGTTGCGCGGTGGTTAAGCGCTGGCTTCGGAAGCCAGCAGCCCCGGTTCTGGTCCGAGTCCCACATAAAAGGGCCAGTGACACTGCCCTCAAAAAACAAAAAAACAAAAAACAAAAAAAAATCTTACATCCTCATTTAGCATATTAGGAAAACATATCAAAAATGAAAAAAAAATGTTTAATACTCTTCAAATGTATCTACTTTTAAAGATACAATGCAGCATTCAAGATGAATTTTTAAAAATATTTTTATTAAATTTATTGGGGTGACATTGGTTGGTAAAATTGTATAGGTTTCAAGTGCACATTTATAAAAAACATCATCTATACATTGAATTGTGTGTTCACCACCCAGAGTCAGTTCTCCTTCCATCACCATATATTTGACCCCCTTGGATGGTAAAACAGAGAAACGGGGGTCAAATGCAAGATGAATTTTTGATTATTGCCTCTGTCCAGTTTTTAAGTATATTGAAGAAAATATTGCCCAAGATTCCCAAATATTCAATCCAAAGCTCTAATTTTATTTAATGACCCCACTTTTCCCCAAACACTTCCAACATCTCTTCAAAATTAACAAATATTACATGAAATGATTGCCCTTAACTACTCAAACAGCTAAATTATAATGAAATCAATTTCCAAAGATATGCATAACTCTACCCTCGCCAATAAAAAAGGGGCAGGGAATTCTCAAAGGAAGCATTAGTGCCTTCAATTTTTATTCAGAATTATTTAAATTATTTAAAAATGATTGGTTCCGGTACTACCCGCCATACAAACTTATCAATTTATAAACAGTTTACACTCATGTAGAGTTTCACTGTTGGTGTTTATAAACTGTAAGACAGAATAAGCCATACAGCATATTGATTCATTGAAAATGGCTTGCGAAGTGTTAAATGCAGTGTCTGTACAGATAATTTCTAGCTGTAATGAAGCCAGCAGATTGACATTTCACAATGCAGAATATATGCAGAAATTGTGTGCCCTCAGTGACTTCATACGTGCTCCCTGAAAAGAGTGCATGAAATGAACCAACATGTAGATGTCCCTATTTCCTTTGATTAGCATAAATTTTAATTCCCCCATTAACTATAATATGGCTATCTTAGCTAAAGAGCTCATTGAGTTCATTGAACCTGGGAAGAAGATATATTCTCCACAATGGCAGGACTTTGCTATTTTGTATTCAGCCAAAACTTGAGCATTCTTGACCAAAAAGGAAATAATTTAAGTTAAAGTTCTATTTTTCATAATGGATTTATCCATGAAGAAATCTGCGTTCATTAGGCAACCATATGCTTCTACTCTCTTACCTGACTCTATTTGCAACTCAGTATACATTATTTTCATTATGTTTTTGATGTCAAAGAATATTTAAAATTTTAGCCACATTTTTATCAGATTAAAGGCTGTGTCCCACTTTAATAAATTATCAACAAGGGGCTGAGTAATTTTTAGGCAATAGTCTTCTCAGAACTCATAAAAATACATCATAGGCTGGCTATACCTATTTACTAAGACATTTATTCATGAAGCATTAGGGAAATCATCATTTGACAATAAAAAGTAACAGTTTTGATTGGTGCATATTGAAATACTATCAGCCATATGCTAAAATTTACTTGACTGTGAATAGTTAGTCTTTGAGTCGGGACACAGAATAATCCAGTACTCATATATTGGCTGATGTTGGTGACTTTTTATCTTCTGTAACAAAGTAAGTGCCTCCCTAGTTTGAGTCTCGTTCTGGGTCTATTTCCTAGACTCTCCTAAGATTTAGGTAAATTTGAATATGTAAATCACATAGAATGAGGCCTAAGTTCTAGCCCCATGATAAATATTATTATAACAAATTGTGAAGAC
The DNA here is from genome assembly GCA_033961575.1 of Aselliscus stoliczkanus. Classification (NCBI taxonomy): domain Eukaryota; kingdom Metazoa; phylum Chordata; class Mammalia; order Chiroptera; family Hipposideridae; genus Aselliscus; species Aselliscus stoliczkanus. The sequence continues at coordinate 52,904,832 of CM066735.1, forward strand.
ATCATCCTTTCAAGCATGAAAAAGGGTGTACATTTCTACTATGTAAAATTAGAGATAAATATGACCTTTGTATTGCAATTCTAGACATTTCATTCTTGTTTGTAATTCTCCATGGCATTAATTCTGAAGCATTTCTGACTTAACAATCTAACAGAAAGTCTTAAACCCTACTTAAGAGAAATATTTTTTTGAAATTTAGAGGAATGCTTAAAAGAGAAGCACAAAAATTTTGCAATAATGAGGAAGCTTTTCTTTTTGAGGGCAGTGTTGCTGTCCCTCATATGTGGGACCCGAACCAGGGCCGCTGACTTCCCAGGCCAGCGCTTAACCACCGTGCCACTCGGGCGGCACAGGAAGCTTTTAATATACTTATTTTTGTAACTTGTGGAGTCTAAGCCACAAAACAATGAGAAAAAGAATCACTCATGTATCACAACTCTAAGTGATATTCTTTATAAAAATCACATATTCCTACATATTGCACCCACACATACACATATATGTAGGTATTATTCTGTTTTAAAAAACAGTCATATTTTAGGGCCGGCCGAGTGGCGCGGTGGTTAAGCGCTGGCTTGGGAAGCCAGCGGCCCCGGTTCGGTCCCACATATGAGGGCCAGTGACACTACCCTCAAAAAAAATAAACAAAACAAAACAAACAAAAAAAAAACAACAGTCATATTTTATGCATTTTTCTAATTTCTTCCTTTAGATTTTTTTCAAGAATATTTCCCTTGATATTAAACATTCTTTGAAAACAGTATTTAAATCATTGTATTATATCACGTCTCTTCACCAAAATGTGTATAACCATTCTCTATATTTTATTACTTTTGAAATATTGCTATTTTAAATATTATATCAGTAAACAACATTGTGTTATTTCCTTAGATTTCACACCAAGCCATAGAATTACTTTGAAAAAGCGTTTGAAATTCGTAAGATCCTGAAATCATATTGGTGTATGGCCCAGCAGAAAATTTAAATTTAAATCCCACCAAAAGTTTATAAAGTGTACATTTTTTCAATCTTTTGCCAAGATAGATAATTTTTCCAACAAATTTGAGACTTTTTAAATAATAGCTATTTCAATTAATGCGTTGACTACATCTTACTTAACTTCTTTTGTATTTTGTTGCGTCTCTGCGCGGCTGGGTCTAGCTTCCTCGAGAGGACCGGCGGGGACTCAGAAAAAGAAATAAAGAGCAAGAGACAGGAATAGTTTAAAAAGCAATGTGAGATCATATGGTATTTGTCTTTCTCTGAGTGACTTATTTCACTTAACATAATAGTCTCTAGGTCCATCCATATCATTGCAAATGGTACGATTTCATTCTTCTTTATAGCGGAGTAATACTCCATTGTATAAATATACCACAGTTTCTTAATCCAGTCATCTACTGATGGGCATTTTGGTTGTTTCCAAGTCTTAGCTATTGTAAATTGTGCTGCTATGAACATAGGGGTGCATAACTTTTTTTGAATAAGTGTCTTGGTTTTTTCAGGATAAATACCTAGGAATTGCTGGGTCAACCGGTAGTTCTATTTCCAGTTCTTTGAGATACCTCCATACTGACTTCCAGAGTGGCTGCACCAATCTGCAATCCCACCAACAGTGCAGCAGGGTCCCCTTTTCCCCACAGCCCCGCCAGCACTTGTTGTTTGTTGATTTATTGATGATAGCCATTCTGACTGGAGTGAGGTGGTATCTCATTGTGGTTTTTGTTTGCATTTCCCTAATGACCAGTGAGGTTGAACTTTTTTTCATATGCCTGTTGGCCATCTGTATGTCCTCTTTAGAGAAATGTCTCTTCATATCTTCTGCCCATTTTTTAATTGGGTTGTTTGTTTTTTGGTGTTGAGTTTCATGAGTGTTTTATAAATTTTGGATATTGACCCCTTATCAGATATATCATTGGCAAATATATTCTCCCATTCAGTAGGCTTCCTTTTTGTTTTATTAATGGTTTCCTTCGTTGTGAAAAAACTTTTAAGTCTGATATAATCCTCATATGTGGAATCTGAAAAACGGTATGACTGAGCAAAGTAAACAGAAACTGTCTCATAGATATAGAGGAAAAATCAGGGTTGCTAATTGGGAGGGGAATGGGGATGAGGGAGAAGGGGAAGGGATTAGACAGCAAAAATAGGCAACTACCATATTGCCACTGGGATAGGAAACACAGTTTGGGGAATATAATTAATAATGTTGTAAATATTCTGTGGAATGTCAGATGATCATAGGTCTTGTTAGGGAGACCATGTCATGGATGGAGTAGAGGTTTGATCACTGCACTGTATTACTAAAGTGGAGGTGGTATACCTACTGTAATTGAATATATATAGATAGTCACGGGATGTGAATTATACTGTGGAAGAGAGTCAGAGGAAGGGTAATAGATATATATGATATGGGGGGGTGAGTGGGGTGGCGAATTGGGAGTGGGGGGTTGTCACTTTGAGGGGTAAAATGTATAACTATTGCACTGTGTTGTACACCTGAAACTAATTAAAAATAAATAAAAAATAAATTTTAAAAAAAAGCAATGTGAGCCAGGTTACCCTGTCTGATGGACAGGAGCCCTGAATCTGGTCAGCTTGCAGCTTTTATTGAGTACAAACAGGGAGGGGGCTTTGTTCTTTCCGAGGTCTGTAAATCACATGCGTCACCCAAGATTTAGCCAAATCTCCCTATGCCTCACAGACCACCTCAGCCGAAAGACCCTTTGATCAATGCAGCCCTGCCCCCCACGGGGACAGATAATGGTTCACTATGACACCTGGAGGCAAGAATGCAAGGAGGGCTGCTGTTAGCTTCTTAGGAAGATTTCTCTTTTCCGTTGCAGGCTGTAAGCTCTGCAGAAAAGGATTAACAGGCCCTTAGGCCCCATTTGCTTCACCTCCCTGATTCCTCCCAGGGACCCTATCCGACCCGCCTGGCTTAGGCCGCCCTGATGTGCATATTTGATATAGGATCTCACACCTATATTGGCATCCTGCGCACATGTAGGGTCTTGCCCGTCATTGGCTGACCCGCCCTCTCTAGGGTTCCATGGGGTTTTGCCATAGACATAGTGAATATCCTGTCTCCGTGAGGCCCTGCTGTTATGGGCGAATGCAGGAAGGCAAACGGCGAGGCTGCTATGAGGCCACAGTATTTAATTAGACATGCCTATTTCTATTTTGTTTCTTTTTCTCCCTGTGTTTTTCATGTTTAAACACTTTTCAAAACCAAAGGCCTACAATTGCCTTACTTCAACAAGATAATATTTATTAAGTGCAAAAGCAATAATGTAATAACATCTTTTGAAGCCCCAAGAGGAACTGTACATTGGTCCTATGAAGGTAACAAAGCAGTTGATAGATTATGAACACCTTGATGCTATAACCCAAAGAGCTAAAAATACTGATCTGTTAAGTCAGTGTTTCTCAAATTGTGGTCCATAACTATCAGCCTTAGAATCCACAGGCTCATCTGGAGCTCATGCCCCAAATCCAAAACCTAGGGCCCCATCCTAAAATCTGACAGCTATCAGCACAGCACACAGACCTTTTTGCTTTGTAAAAGCTCTCAGAGAATCAAGTGCATTCCGAATTTTAGAAACAGATTTAATAGTGGTCTTGTGGATTGCCTGATATGGACTATTACATAAGCGACTAATAGTAGGAGATAATGGGGACTTTTTATAGTACTTTAAGTAGATTCAAAATATTAAACCACAATCCAATAGATGATATGATTTTCATTTGAATGCCTTTGTAGAATGAGGCTTTTGTCAGAAATTCAACTCAAACAATTATACAATGGGAAATTACGTGATTAAAGAAATATTGGGGGCCGGCCAAGTGGCGCATTGGTTAAGAGCTGGCTTGGGAGGCCAGTGGCCCCGGTTCGGATCCCACATATGAGGGCCAGTGACACGGCCCTCAAAAAAAAAAAAAAGAAATATTAATTGTACAATCAAATAAGCATACATACAATGTGTCTAGATTAAAATGTATAATGAGACTATTTATTTAGAATTATCTTGGTACAATTATACTATTTTTCAAGGCAAAATTATGTGATACAGTTGGGAGTCAGATTTTTTTTTTTTTTTGACATGGAAGACAAACATGAGAAAACCGCATGAAAGCAGAGGTGTTTAAGAAAAACATAGTAAAGTAGGAAAAGACATAATTAGGAACATAAAATCTCTGTGAACATCGATACCAATGCTTCACTCTATATTTTTAGAGCGCCTCAGAGAATTACTAAGGACAGTTTGTGGTAACCATGATTATGTGCCCTAATTTCCATAGTAACCAGTAAAATGTAAAAGGAAAATGATTATGGACAGGTTCATGTTTATTGTGTCAGTTACTTTTTTTATCTAAAATTATCAGAAAAAAATTGCTGAAAATTTTATATAAACAGAATTTTATTATATAATGTTCTATCAACTCTATTTTGACCCTTGGCTTTATGAAAACAGTTTACTGTTTTTGGTCTATGATAAACTATAATAATAATAATCAAAATGGCACATAGAAATCATCTAAGACCAATTTTTATGGTAACAGAGTTTTAAAAAATATCAAGAATTAATGAAAATATTCAAACAATCATTTTATAGCTAATAAGCATTTTACGAAAGTATTAGATTATATTTTAAATCTATTTTGAATCTTCAATGCTTTCAAAGGCAATCTGCTACTTTAACAGGATTATAAATATTTTAGTAAGGGGTTCTGATGCTTTTTATTAATAATCTATTTAGCATTTTGCATCATATTCAAGATTAAAGTTTTAAAAATTATTATCGTATTACCCTATTACCCCCAAGTTATGAAATTACCAGTAATTATCATGTGCAAATCACTTTTTATTTGAAGTTTAATGTGCACAAATTTTTGCATTTCTTATCTTTGTGTCAGTTACTTCACATAATAGAAATAAAATAATGACATATTATACTCTGTGTAGTATAAGTAAAAACCAGGAAAATCAATGAGAAAGCTGATCTGGAACAATTTTTTCCATGATAACAATATTTTAATGATTACCTAAGCTTGTTCTTATCCAATTATCCTTAACGTATTAGCATGACTATAGAATTCTCTGCGATAAAAGTACTAATGGTTGCGGGGTCCAGTCTCTGCTGACCAGGGTTTCCCTCAGGTGGAGACAGCGTCGGCGAGGGAGGAAAATAAGGGAGACAGTGAAGACACCGGAGAGTTAAAGAGAAAAGGAAAAAAGTGTCACTTTATTGCCAGAGCATGTTCATTTTATAGGGATACTTGACCATTGTCTCGATCACATGAGTTTGGTGGTTTCTAGTTCCCAGGATTTACTCAAGTCTTTACTTCCCTGTAATTGCTCTCTCCAGGAGGTATTGTGACTTACTCTTCCCTTAAAGGATTACCTTGTCTTTATTATGATAATTGCCATGAAACCCAGACTCAGTTTCTGTATGTCACCTAAAGAATGTTTATCATGACTATCTTATGTTAAGGATTGACATATATTGCCTAAAGAATGTTTACTAAAGCTATCTTGACTATCTAGAAATCATCCTAAATCCTAGCAGTTAAACACAATCATAAAACTCACTGTATACTTGAGCTATACTAAAAGACTAGGAGTGGCTGTGTTTAGGGTAAAAGCATCTAAAATCTATTCGTATGTAAATACAATACCTAGCAACCAAAAGGGTCTCACACCTCTCTTATCCTACAGAGGGCTGCATCCGTTTCTCAGTCAAAGCTTCAGTATCTGTTGCTGCAACAAGGCACTGGGCAAAGGAATTCACACAAGGCTAATTAACAAACCCATGGTCAGTGGATGTCTTTGAACTGCCTCTTACCCGGAACTCTCATGGCCTGAAGACTTTTAATTTTCAAGGAGACAATTCACAGTAGGGCCCTTAGGCAAGTGCATCAGCTTCTCACAGGCCTGAGTTTTCTGGCCTGAGTTTGTCAGAGGTCTGTGCCTCAGTTTCCAAGGGGCTTGAGTCCCCAATATCTCAGTTCAGGGGTCCCCTCGGGTTGTAGCCTGTTTTAGGGAGTTTCCTTCTCTTTAGGAAATCTTGCCCCGTCTCTGGCTTACACAACCAGCTATCATCAGGGTACCACAAGAACTTGTCAAAAATGCAGTGAATATATTGTCCCCTATAGGAGGAAAGGCACATGGGTTCATAGAGGCAGGAGACATTACATGACCAACCATAAGGCAGCACTCCTAATATCCAGTGGTGAGCAGGGCAATGTGGCCTTGTCAGATGTCGGCTCCCGGCAAATGGTCAGATGGATTTTGACCATTTGAATGCAATGCCTGAGTTCACCAAGGAAGGAACTTACCAGCTCTGTCCAATTATAAACATCCCTTTTACCACAATGTCAAGAAAACAAGACCTTTTTGTAGTGACTCTGGTAAAAAGGATGGGGATCCTAAATTATTATACTCATTTTTGGAGGGCACAATATCTCTACAGTGACCTCTGAATTAGCCCCTACGTTGCTGTTACTTTGTTCTACCTCACTGGCAGTGTATACATCTATACCATGTATTTCAATAGCTGAGGAAGAGAATCTAGGCAGAGGGTACAAATGTCTTATTCAAGACAGAAGCATGTTTAGATGTTTGTGTATCATCCAAGAGGCCAGTGGGCATGAAGGGTGTTCAATAAATATTTGGATATAATTTAAATATCATCCACAGTCAATTATGTGGATTACATATTGAACCGAATTGATAATTCTAATGTCCTAAAACACTAAAAAGTAATTATTCTCTGTTTATTTTTTACTACATTACATAACTCATACTTTGTCACATATGAAAATTTTTCATCCTCACGATGGCCATTTTTGATGGCAAAATGTAGCTAGATAAAAATAAACACTGATGACAAAAAAATAGCATGTCATCATCGACTGGCATATTTGTTTATATATTATTATTCCTTTGGTATTTGAGAAAAAAACATTTCTGTGGATTAATAATTTTGATCTTGTGATTTGTGCAGTGAACATGCATAACTCATGGTGAATTAATTTAGGCATGGTGAAATAAGAAACAAGGTGCCATTTACAAATATCAGTGGCTTTGGATTTCTTCCTAGATACCTACATTCTGACACACCTTATTAAAAATATTTCTACATTCTGTAGAAAGATTCCCATTCTCAGAAGAAATCCAAAAGCATCTGTGTCGTGATTGAAAAATAAATATTGCTGTGGGTTTTTTTTTTGAGTTGTTGCCCTGTTTCTTCCCATCTGGGACTTCTAGTTCCATCAAAACCAAAGAGATGTTTTGGAGAGAGAATAAAAGAAGCTCTCTGAGCTTTCTCAGCTACATTGTCTGCTTTAACCCTTTTTCAAGTTTCAAGTTTTAGATCCTGCTTCCTCCAACTCCAAAAATGTTCTAGGGGAATTGTAATTCTTTGTTCCCAGTCCCAGAATTTTCTGCTTTTCTAAAAGAGTGCTTTAAAACGTCAACAACACAAACTAAGCCACCAGTTTTAACAGCTGGGCCTCACTAGCCTACACTTTAGGATATTAAATTCTAAATGTATTGTGAGCAACTCATTTCAACAACCAATTACTCCTTCAAAGACACAACGAAGGCTAAGTAAGAAAGCATCATCTACCTCACATTTCTGAAGTATATGTGGTCTGTGTGAGCCAAGCCCCATGAAGCGTTGAACCAAACAACCACAGCAGGTTTCTATCCTCTTGGTTATTCAGCATTAATTTCTTAATGCCTGGTTGGGCTTGCTGATGAGTGGCCTCTATCTCTTAGGTGTTCTGCAACATTGATTTCCAGCCTTGGAGTGAAGTATTTGTTCGTTTTATTTCTTTGCATGATTTAACACAGTTGGATGGAGAAAAAGGGGAGGGAAAGAAAGCTGGAATAGATGTGCCCTACTTGAGGCTTCTGTTTAGTAATACTGATGTGAATGCACATGTTTTTTAAAGGACTGCTAAGATTTCTTCCAGCTACAAAGATTGCTGTAATAAAATATTTTTAGTGGATAGAAGAAGTCCCTTCAACCAAATAATGTTTTGTTTTTTTAAAATATATTATCTGGAATATTTTATTAATGTATGTTTCCAAGATATTTCCTAAGTCAGCTCATCATTTCTTTTGCATGTTTGCTATTTTAGAATGTAGCACAATCACTTTGAGCAAAATTGTCATCGTTTCAATTCCTTTTGTAATCTTATCTAATATAACACTTAATGGCTGCTCTAAATTTCTGTTACTACATCTGGATAGCATTTAGGAATGCAAGTATTTTAATATCCGAAAAATGTCTGATATAAAATTATTTAGAAATTTAAAAAGTATGCACACAAAAAATATAGTGTCTATTCTGAGTCATAACACATTTTATTAGGAATGCTCATGTATTTATAATTCAGTCATTTTATTTTCATCATTAGAAATTTTGATTAAAAAAGTTAGTTATTAACACTTTAAAAATGGTCACCTGTGACCAATATTGTATTTAATTAGAAATTTCTATCCATGCTAACATATATAAACATGCAAAATATATCTAGAAAAATTCTTCTTGAAGAGATTTGTAAAAAACATCGTAATTATTTACTTCTGAAAGAAACATTTGCTGAAAAATGTAATGAATTTTTATATCAATATTCCATTAGTGATTTTCCCAAGGTCTCTCTAAACATAATTCTACTTTCAAGCATGTCAAATAAGTAATCAAAGGTGCACATATATTTCTGAGTTCTGAGAATAATATAAGAATGAGCCTATATTTTATATTCAGAGAAGCAGCTTCTACAGGTTCAGATAAAACAAATAAAGCTTCTTGTTAAAAAATGTAAATTGTATTAATGGTTTCAGATATGTGTCCCATACCTGGCTAGTCCTCACAAATGTACTAATATTGCTTTCTAAAGTCACTGTCAAAACATTTTTAGTTGAATGAATTTTTAAAATTTCCCTGATATACTAATCCAGCAAATTGATAGGTTGTCATGAAGAACTAGAAATTGGATATAATTGGGTACTATGCTGAAATATTAGATTCATCACATAGTCAACTGGTCAACTAATTCTTTTGAATTTCATAAAGTATAATTGTATTAGCAACTAAAAGATGGATGAATGACTGTCTTTTGGTGAACACTCTAAACTTAATTCTAGATTTTAAAGCAATTAAAAATATCATTGTGGCTTGATTAATTATTAAGCCACCAGAAAGGCCAACCAATAAATCATAATATTAAGATTTTAAAAACCTCTTCACATTTGACTAATTTTACACAATTTTGTATCATTTGAACACAGGTTATGCAAAAATGTTAAATGGATATGAATTTTATTTATTTATTTTATTTTATTTTTTTTAAAGATTTTATTGGGGAATTGGGGGAGGGGGAACAGCGTTGGGGAATCGGGGAAGGGGAACAGACAAGTTGCTGTCTTCTTGTTCTTCAGTTTAGTTGCGGAGGATGTTGCTTCACTGTTGGTATCGTCATTGCGCTCTTCCCGGATGAGGCAGATCGGTCGCTGGCCTCTGGATGTCGCTCATCGCAGCTATTGGCAGCTCACGCTTGGCTGCCAGCCGCTCACTCTGGCTGCGGGCCACTCACTGCAGCCTATGGCAGCCCACTGCAGCAGGGGCTGCAGTCCACACCATCACCGGGGCTGCAGCCCACACCATCACCGGGGCTCGCACAGCCCAGCTCCAGGTGGAGCTGTTGTTAGCTGTAGAGGGCAGTGTCACTGGCCCTCATGTGGGATCCGAACCGGGGCCGCTGGCATCCCAAAACCAGCGCTTAACCAATGCGCCACTCGGCCGGCCCGTGGATATGAATTTTAAATAGCCTGCTGACATAGTTTGGCAATTATATATATTTCTAAAAAATGTTGGTCAATATACTTATTAATTCAGACCACCACCCAATTTTTCTTTTTCTTTTAGTTAAAGTTTATTGGGGTGACAATGGTTAGTAAAGTTACACCAATTTTTCTTGTAATTATTAAAGCATTGACAATAACAACAGCAACAACATCAACAGGAAATCACTAAAATTAGAAGCACCTTTGTGCTTTTCTATCTGTGAAGGACAAGCGTGCATGACTCTGGAAAAGAAAGAGGGGAGATGCATAAACAAATCCATCATAGTACACTATCATAATTACAGATTTATTAAAATGAATTTAGTTTTTAATGGTCAGTCAATATGCCAAAGACTATTTCTAATTACCCTGTAAATTGCATGCATCTGTGACTAATCCTACTGTAATACATCTTTGCCAGTCAACTCACATCATTTCTGAATAATACTTACTTATATCTTTATCGGTGTTCATTATAATTTTACACATACATTTTCTACACACACACATTTTTCCCCTTTGTAATTATTTTTCACCTACCCTAAATACATAGCTATTACTTTTCTACTGCAAAATCACACAGGATTCATATCTGACTTTTTTTCTTTAAATGACTGTTTTGGTTTTTTTGTTTGTTTGTTTGTTTGTTTGTTTAGAGGGCAGTCACTGGCCCTCATAAGTGGGATCCAAACCAGGGCCGCTGGCATCCCAAGCCAGCTCTTAACCACTGCGCCACTCGGTTGGCCTTCATATTGGATTTTTATAACCTCTGAAATAAAGTTTTGTTGTGTTTAGTTCACTCTTGTTTTTAGCTTTAGAAGCATAGGTAGATGCCACTTATTCATACAGCAGAAATCCAAAAATGTAGTTAAAACATCCTTTAGAATGAAAGATACGAAAATTGTTAAGTCAGCATGTGAGGTGTGAGGCAATAGAATAATTCAAAGCTCTGAAATGTATCGTCTACTACAAGACCTAGCAATGTTGTTTTAGGAGAGAGAGAAAGGCATTATTTTAGATCAGCTCTCTAGGGTTGCTTGCAAACCTGAAATTCAAGGAAAGGGAAAGCAAATTTCAGTATTAATAAATAAACAAAACCTTACTGTGGGCACTTCTGCTTTCAAAAAAGGAATAAGAGGGGGCCAGCCGGGTGGCGCATTGGTTAAGAGCTGGCTTGGGACGCCAGCGGCCCTGGTTCGGATCCCACATATGAGGGCCAGTGATACTGCCCTCAAAAATAAAAAATAAAAAAAAAGGAATAAGAGGATAGCTTTGTACCAAGCAAAATAAATCCATAAAGTGCTCTCTCATGCTTACAAAGAATGATGGGAAAAGAAGCCACCCTCTTCAAATTTGCTATTTCAAAGTTTCTGCCATTTTTAAATATTATTATTGGTAGATACAGTCCTTATGGCCATAAGAATATAGGCAAAATTTAGTTAAGCTCCTTAATAAAGTTTGGGATTTGTAAAGAAAAGTCCAGAACTATGTTTGGCCTATGGGAAAGAGAGACCAGGATAAATGAATAAATCAGAAGGACCTTTCCATTGTGGAAACACCCCTGATGAAACAGATTGAGAAAACAATGGAAAGAAACTCCAAGTTACACACACCCTATGGTCAGAATGACCATGAGAATTTTAAGAACAAGGATATCTAGTATTCAATTTTACTTTTACATTTTTAATCAGCCATTTGTGATAATATAACCTCTGTATTCAGCCCTGATCTTTAGCAAAGCGTATCCCAAAGAACAAGCATTAGAAGTTCTTTGGGAACGGCGGGATCCAATGGAGCAGTGTCGCGCCTCTGCGTGGCTGGGTCTAGCTTCCTTGAGGACCGGCGCGGATTCAGAAAAAGAAATAAAGAGCAAGAGACAGGGATAGTTTAAAAAGCAATGTAAGCCAGGGGACTCTGTCTGATGGACAAGAGCCCTGAATCTGGTCAGCTTGCAGCTTTTATTGAGTACAAACAGGGAAGAGGCTTTGCTCTTTCCAAGGTCTGTAAATCACATGCGTCACCCCAGATTTAGCCAAATTTCCCTGTGCCTCACAGACCACCTCAGCCGAAAGACCCTTTGATCAATGCAGCCCTGCCCCCTACGGGGACAGATAATGGTTCACTATGACACCTGGAGGCAAGAATGCAAGGAGGGCTGCTGTTAGCTTCTTAGGAAGATTTCTCTTTTCTGTTGCAGGCTGTAAGCTCTGCAGAAAAGGATTAACAGGCCCTTAGGCCCCATACTTCACCTCCTTGATTCCTCCCAGGGACCCTATCCGACCCGCCTGGCTTAGGCCGCCCTGATGTGCATATTTGATATAGGATCTCACACCTATATTGGCATCCTGCGCATATTTAGGGTCTTGCCCTCTCTCTTAGGGTCACATGGGGTGTTGCCATAGACCTAGTGAATATCCGGTCCCTGTGAGGCCCTACTGTTATGGGTGAATGCAGGAATGGCGAGGCTGCTGTGAGGCCACAGATCAGGGCAGTGGCAAAAAGAGCACATCAGAAGTTATGATAAATATGGAATACCCATAAAAAGCAAAAATAAATAAATAAAGAAGTCACTGTGAGGAACTGAAATAGTCTAAATATCCTTAAACATATTGAAAGGTATATGTGCTTTCATTAAAAAAAAAATCACATGACAATGGAAGCAGCTACCAGGAACGTGATACTGTGTTATGATTTTAAATCTGCCCTGGGCACAAATAAACATTTTTGGTTTCTATCTTGAATAATTTAGGTAGAGATTCACCAAGAAGGTATTTATAGGCTGTAAATTCAGGGGTGTTGGTGTTTCCTATTTATATATTCTCTCAATTCCAACATTCTGGAAGCAAGTTGTAGAATTGGTGCAAAAGAGATTCCAATACTAGAGAACATTCTAGTTAAGAGGAATGGTAACTAGTAATTATTTCAAATATGAAAGAATTGTCCATGAGATCTAATTCTATGACTTCTTCTCTGGCCACTGTCTCCATCACTGCCCTGCTTTTGCCAATCTGACTCCTTCTTAAATCAGAAGAATACCCACACTGCAACATCTGCCTGCATGCCATGAAAAAAGCGAATCAGCGTCAAGCCAGATAATGCTGTGGGGAAAATACCCCCACAGTGGTGCAAGGTGGTCCTTGTTGAACAACAATCTAGCCTACCTTTCAGTAGAATGTGGTCTTGGGGATATTCTTTATAACAATATGCAATCTACACATTTTATTGGTTTTTATTTTAGTTTGTTTCTCCCTGATAATCAACATTTCAAGAGGCATTCATGTTATTAGCTCATTTATCCCTGAGACCTATTCATGCACATGAGAGATATTTACTTATTTACTCTGAGGGAGGACAGTTTTGCCTGATTTTTGTATTGTAATTTGTATTGTTGCCTATGCTAACAGTACAAAATATTTCAGACTAATTGTAAATTTTAATGTTAGAATACCTAATTTCTGTGTCTCCAAATAGTTAATATAATTTATTTCCCTTATTCCCCAAAAGAAATACCCTGCACATTTTTTTCTAAGAAAATTTCCACTCTTAGGCTAATACCTATATTCGTTTTACAGATCACAAGTTCAGATAATTACAAATACGGTTTTAAGAAATATCTTGCTCAAACAAAAATATACCAATTTTAGGTACACCACTAAAATATGTTATTACAAGAATGAATATACTTGTACGCATGCTTTTGGAAAACAGAGGTTACCATAGTCATTAAATCATTGACCTGGATTGACTTCTCCCAAAACTAACTTTTTGACCTTATGTGAGGCAACATTCTCAACAATTAGCTGTGTTTATTTATCTAATTGTGGTAAAGCAATTGTTTTATAGGTGTTATATGATTATTGTGCGACAAAACAAACAAACAAATGTAAACTTCTTAACACAGTGTCTGACACAGAAACAATGCTGATGTCTCTCATGGCCATGGTGATTATAAAACAATTAGCACTTATCTATCTTTCCATTTCTGTTAGGTATTCTCTGCTAAGCAACTTAATAAGTTTGTTTCACTTATTTACCTCTCAGGCCCCAAGCCCCTGCAAAACAAACAAATGAACAAAAACAGGCAGGAAAAAGAAAGAAGTCCTTAAGTAGGTAATAATATTAGCCCCATATTACAAATAAAGAAACAAGCACAGCAGGGATAATTGGCCAAGTTTACACAGGTAGTTAGTGAATAGAGGAAATGGCCTCCCTGATAGCCTTCATTAAAATTTCTCCAGGGCAGGTGTGGGAATATTTTGCTCAGGCTGCACCCACTAACTTATTTTGTATCTTCCCATATATCAATAATTAGCTAAAGAGAACTTATTCATTTGTCCTACAAGGGGAAGTCATCTCAACACAGACCTCCAGAATGCCACTACCAGTTAATCAGAGTTTGTGTTCAATTGGAAATATGTTTATCATCTGGCTGTAAAGCAATATAATTCAGTCAATGAACACCACTGTATAACTAGTGACTAGCCCATTAGCTCCAGCCAATCCCATTTGTACTCTGCATTTGGCCAAGTTCTAGGTGGGGTTTTACAATCAAACTGCATGTGGATTGATGAAAGCATCCGTTTGGTCATGAATAAGGATCAGTCCTCCTCATATTTTACAATAATGCTTTCTAGTCATTGATTTTAGGTGCAGCTTATATTCCTCATCACCACTTTTGAATTAAGAAGATTTCTGGTGGAAAAAAATATGAAAAAGTTTTTAAAAAGAATGTTTATGGAATTACTCTGTGCTAGTTAAAAAGACTAGAAGGCTAATTCAATAATGTCTATTCCAAGAAAATGAGATTTTTTTTTTTTTAAACTATAGAAGACCAAACCAAAGTAAGGCCATCAAAAAACTCTCCATATTATAAGGCTAGAGTCTGGAAACATTGTACACATAGTAGCAAAGCTGGCAGGGATACAATTAAATATAAATTTACATATTTTTTTTCCTATTTAACTTCATTTCTAAAAATAGTATGGTACACTTGTGGTGCAATGGTGTGAAGTTGTTATTTGCAATTCAGCTGGAATTAGTCTGTGAAAAGATTGGTACTCAGCCATTTCTGTAACATTGCAATGTATGATCTGTTCTCTTTATTATAACAGTGAATGAATGCCAATCATAAAAAAATGGCATCTCAATTTAAAGTCCTAGTGATTCCAGGAAAGATTTCTGGCACCCTTTTATATCTATGAAATCAATATAAACAGTTTCTGAATTAAGAGAGAAGGTATATATGGAGGGTGCCAATGTATACACATTTTTAAGAAAAGATAAAAACTGTATTAAAATTGTAATATTCAATATATACCAATAACAAAAGAATACAAGTCATATGTGTACATTTTTTTGACACCCCTGGTATATGAGTATGGCCGTTGAATATACACAGAATACATAGTCTTACAAGGGTGTAGACACATGCCTTTGGGCCCTGTACCACGTACCATGGGCCCACCACTAATTTCAGCTCTGGCTACTGTGGACAGTGTCCTGTGAACTCAGATTTATCACTACTTGATGGCATCCTGCCTCTAGCATCATTGTAATTGTGGGTCCTTCCACTTTCTCACGCAAGGACTTCTCTGACCATGTAGGAGTTCACTTGACCCATGGGCAAATGCATCTGAGAAATGAGTGGTAATTATAGCTGACGTATGAACAACTCTGGGTTGCAAGTGTGATTTGCCAGCAGTCCCAGGGAATCTCAGCCCATGTCATCTGCCATGGCGACTTCGAACAACTGCAGCCTTGTGTGCGATCATTCCCCTTTTTGTCTCACTGTAATCTGTTCCTGTTTTGGGATCACTTTCCAAGTAATCTATCTACTCCTCAGTAATGCACTGCTTTTGGAGAACAAAAACTAAATCAGAGGATTGTGTATTCACTTGGGTGACAAGTGACTTTTTTTCCCCCTAAGAACAAAATGAAAACTTCCATACTTTAAAAGCGCTTATTTTGTTTTCCAGTTTCTATTTCAAATTCATGTACTAGTAAGTAAACGTGAATTATTTTTTTCTGTTAAATAGCTTCAGTGCAATACATGACATCATAAAAATGGAAAATATAAGGTTACTTTTTGTTTTAAAGATTTTTTGGGGGAATTGGGGGAGGGGAACAGACAAGTTGCTGGCTTTTTTTGTTGTTCTTTGGTCTAGTTGCAGAGGATGCCGATTCACTGGCCCATGTTGGTAACGTCATTGCGCTCTTCTCAGGTGAGGCAGATCAGTTGCCAGCCTCTGGATGGCCACTCACCGCGGCTATTGGCAGCTCACTGTAGCCTATGGCAGCCCACTGCAGCAGGGGCTGCAGCCTACACCGTCTCCGGGGCTCGCACAGCCCAGCTCCAAGTGGAGCTGTTGTTAGCAGTAGAGGGCAGTGTCACTGGCCCTCATATATGGGATCCGAACCAGGGCTGCTGGCGTCCCAAGCCAGCTCTTAACCAATGTGCCACTTGCCTCAGGGGTACATTTTTATATGACCTTTTCATGTCTCTACCCCTATGTCAGTCCTCCATATGTTTACTTGTTCCATTACAATATAAATGACTGCATGGACTTTATCTGAATCTTCTTATATGCCCCTAAAATACAGAAGAATTTTATACATCTATGTGATGTTCTAAAGATACTTTTTCAATAGGCAACATTACAACTTTTCATAGAAAACACACTTCCAGTGTTTGGTATCAGTACATTTTAGATGGGAATTGTCATCTGTTGGTCAATTTCTACCACTGGTCTTGTGCAGAGGTGACAAACATGTGCAGAGCACATAGTCAGAACATTTTTTACACCAGTGGTTGGCAAACTATGGTCTGTGGACCAACTCTGGCTCACCTCTATGTTGGGGGAAAGTTTTATTGGAACTCAGCCACCATTTTTGTTTATATATTGTCTATGACTGCTTTCATTCTACAAAGGCAGAGTTGGGTAGTTGCAATAGAGAATGTGTGGATGAAAGCGAAAAATATTTACTATCCAGACTTTTAAAGAAAAAGTTTGCTGACCTCTGTTCTACACTATAACTCTGAAATCTCTTTTGTTCTTCATTTTGTTTCTACTGTCATTTTTTATGTTATGTCAGAGAGCCGTGGATTTTTATCTTACTGTCCAACTGCAAAACATAAGATCACTTATCTTTAATGTCTTCCTCGGATGGGAACCTTTGAAACATTTCTGGCACAGAGGACATTCCAAGACAGAAGTAAACTGTGGCTGTTTAACTATCCTTGCAAGTTTCACTATCTTTGCTATAGCAGCCCTGTGAATGCTCTGATGAGGTCTCTCAAGAGAGAATTTGCTTCTAGGAGTATATGTAGCTGATACACTATACATACTACATATTCAGAATCCAACACAGCATGCAAGTCAAGCCCATGTCTCCTCAGGTGGCTCCCAGACAAAGACTGACTTCAATATGGGTACTAGAGTGAGCCTTCGCCATCAGATAATCTTTGCCCGGGGTTCCTCATAGGACTACAGGTGTGTTTCTCAGAATTCTCCTGAGTTTTCTCCTATCCAGCTCTCTTACCACACTCTGCCCTTTCACAGGTACCCGATGTGGATTGTTTCCTGAAGCTTCTCTCTGACTAATGTTGCTTCCTTTGCCCTTTATCTACCAAAGCCTTTTCTCCCAAAAGATATCTTCCATGTCTAATTCCCTCTTGGCATCTATTTTTGGAGCACCCAAACTTACATACCTGCTTTGTTCTTGTTTCCATTTGCCATATGTTATCATTTTACTTAAAACAAAGAAACAAGTGAAAACAAAAGGAAAGTTATAAATACTATCAAAATAAAGTATATCTTGAGAGTGACAGATCCTGAAAATTATCTATCACATTATAGCTTGGAAAATCTTGGGAGAGCATTGCCATTAGTCTCTTGTGTTTCTAAACATCTTGTAACCATGGACATTATTCTGCTACATCTTTCTGAGCTACATTTTCAAGGCTGAGAAGAAGGATTGTTTCTCCATGTGGGGCAGATAGCAAATCTGATTGCTGTCCAGGATAGCAAAATTCCTCTGAGGCAAACAATGGGCAGGTTTTCTAGTTGACCCCTTAAAAAAATTGGGGATTCCAAAATTTATATTTTTCAATTGTGACACAAATCAACTGCATGGGCAGTTTCCACTTGGGTGGTTCCAAATTTCCTCATGGAACATAGGAAACAAAGGAAAATTATAAAACCATGTAGCTCATGCTGTATGCTGTGCCATAAATAATAGAGCATTTTATCTCTAACCCAGAAGCCTCTCCTTCTGCATCCATGAAGCTGACAGACTAACTTCTTAGTATGCAAAAGACAAAACCTCAAACTCTTCCTAGTTCTTGAAAAAGCCTAATCAAGAAATTTGATTTAAAGAAAAAAAAGTTGCAAAATTATTGTATGCAGAATAAATAACCATTAAACCTCCTTTCCCCAAATACAAGTTTTTGCTATCTTACCTCTGTGATAAGCTGAACACTCTTTCATTGAGAATTATATTTTAAAATTCAATAGACTTGTGAAAGCTATTTTCAGTTGCTACTTGACAATTTGGGAAGGAAATAAAAAAGCACTTGCCACCAGACCTATAAAGACATTACTTAATTATATTTTCCACATATTGTTATGAAGCGTATGCCTATTGATTTAGATAAATGGGTCATTTAAATATTCTTATTCCTTGACAATTCAGACTATCACTTTAGGTGGAAGCAGGTTGGTGGCCTAAATTAGGGCTCCGTCAGTCATCAGAGAAATGAATATAGGATTCAGCATCTCATGTTGGAGCATCCTGGATTACCTTTTAGCAGCCTAGCTGTATGTATGTTCAACTCGTATTCAGCTATGATGATTATTTTATGCTAATAAAGTAATATTATGTATTTTTTACCAAGATGGGATGGAGCAAAATGAGCCTGGAGAGGACTCTGCAGCTGTGTAGACTGACTATAGAGGGTCCTTGGGGGATGTGATTATCAGACAACTGAATCATCATTAGAATGATTTGTGTGCTTGGCAACTGCATTAGTGGAATTATTGTCAATGCTCACAGCTTGTCAGCACAGCATTCTTTGATTTGGTAAAGTTCATTTTTATAAATGCAGATAAGTGGAATCAAGAGAAGTAAGTACTTCTGTTATTTCTATCCAATCAGTTAAAGAACCAATAAATGGAAAGTGACTATATTTAAACCTAAAAAGGGATTTACTAAAATTAAATGGTTAACTTGCAACTGTCCTGGATGTACACTTAATTAATTGAAAAGAATCATAGTGATATTTATGAACCGATTATCTGTTTAAGTTAATTCTTCATTTCTAGTTGTGAGTCAATTCTTAAAAGGTAAAGGCTAAGGTCATTCTTATGTATCTTTTTTAGTTACTATTTTCTTTGATATTCTGTAGTCCTACCATAATTGTTCACAAGTCGCTTTCACACTGCAAATTCTATTTTGGAAGAAATCATACCTTGAAAAATTGCAAAAGAAATATGTATAATTTGTGCTCAGTGATTTTGTTTCTATTTGTTTATTTAAATAACCTGGATTTGTCATGTGAAACTAAATAGAAACCTCATTTAAAAAGCTTCTGACAGCAAAAAAAAAAAAAAAAAAAAAAATTAACAAAATGAAAAAGCAACCGACAGAATGGGAGGAAAATTTTCAAACTGTATTCAGGGTAAGGGGTTAATATTGAAAGTATATAAAGCCTCATACAACTCAATAACAAACAAACAAACAAACCAAAAAACAATCTGATTAAAAAATAGGCAGACGAACTATACATTTTTTCCGAAAAGGACATCCAAATGGCCAAGAGAGTTATGAAAAGATGTTCAACATCACTAATCATCAGGGAAATGCAAATCAAACCCATAATGAGATAGCACCTCACACTGTTAGAATAACAATCATCAAGAAGGCAAGAGATAGCAATGTTGGTGACATTATGGAGAAAAGAAAACCCTTGTACATTGTTGGTGGGAATGTAAATTGGTTCAGCCATTATGGAGAAAAATATGGGGGCTTCTCAAAAATCAAAAAACAGAGTTGCCATATGAGCCAGCAATTCTACTTCAGGATATATACCAAAGATGAAAATAAGATATTGAAATTGAAGAGATATATTCACTCCCATGTTTATTGCAGCTTATTTACAATAGCCAAGATATGGAAACAACCTAAATGTCCATCAATGGATGAATTAATATGAACCTGTAATTATATAATATAATATATATGTATGTGTGTTATTCAGCCATGAAAAAGAAGGACATCTTGCTATTTCTGACAACATAGATAGAACTGGAGCATATTATGTTAAATGAAACAAGTAAGACAAAAAAAAATACTATATAATATTACTTACATGTGGAATCTAAAAAAGCTAAATTTGTAAAACCAGAGAGTAAAAGGGTTACCATTTTACTGATGAGAGGTGGGGGATAAATAGATATTGTTTAGTGCAACAAGTAGTGAATAATAACTAGATAAATAAATAACTAGAGATCTAATGCACAGAGTCATGAATATAGACAACAATATTGTGTTATCATCACCAAACTTGCTAAGGGACTAGAACTTAATTATTCTAACCACTAAAAATGCATGATAATTGTGTAACTTGATAGAGGTGCTCTTTATCACTACAATGGTGATCATATAACAATAAAAATGTATCAAATCAACAGATTGTATACCTTAAATTTATAAAATGTTATATATATAATATATTAAAAAAAAAGAAAGAATCCAAGGAATCTAACAATGGGGCTCAGGAATATTAACACCCACTCCTCAAACTTATCTTTTTCATGGAAGATTTTTAAAAATCATATATACATATAGTTTTTTTAGGAAAAATAAAAACAGAAATAAAACATTGGAAAACTACCAAAATATAACCCACAGATGATAAACCATACAACTCATAATAGGAATGGATTTGGAAGTGGGCATATGACATAATTCTGTGTTCCCAAACAGGGAGAGGGATAATACATGCCTGAAGAAAACTGTATCCCTTTCTGTGTTTCTTCAGGCATTATTGAAATGTTCACATTTTTCACCTTCTCTTTTTAACTTCATCTCCTCAATTCTACTATTTATAAAATCTCTGCCAACAGCATGCATAATCCCCAATTTACTGCATACAATAAGAGCTTATTAAAGTCAAGAGAGCATTTAATAAACAACTAGGTGAATATAATTTACTCTGATTCAGCTCTATGTAATTTAATTAATATTAGTTTTGAAAATTCAACTGTAGCTAAAATAGAGGCATTTTCCCAGCAAGAACTGTTTCAGCAGGAGTATCAATATTAAATCATAAATGATTTGAAAATTACACTGACCAAATCACTCCAGGCTACTAAATTTTCTGCTTGGACTGTCTACATGTATCATTTTAAACCATTTATGCTTGTTACCATTAAAAGTCTGCTATTCAAGAAAAGTGTTTTTTCATGAGAGAATTAATCCTCATGATAAATTCCTTTTATAGTTCAGGTACTTGGGCAACGTGATTTTTATTTCACCTAATCTTTTTTTCCATTGTAACTGTTATGTGTAATGGATGACACTAGCCTCTTTTCTTTCCTTTTCCTTTCAGTCCAGGTAGATTTAGACACAAGTTCTGCAAGTGAATGTAGAAGATATATTTCCCAGTGTTATTTTATATACTGAATTTTAATGCATGTACAAGAAATTTCACAAATTCATAGTTAACAGTAAAATACAATTTAGAGAGAGTTAAAATGACAAACATCTATGAATCTATGAGGTTATCTAAATTCAGAGCTTTGTCATTAATGAATTCTTCTCATCTGCAGATAAAGACAATAATATATATATGTATTTGTGAATCAGACTCCTCACTGTAGAAACCAAGACACTTATTTTCTTTTAATTTATGTTTATTACTTCTAGAATGCCATTTTGTTCAATATTTGAGCCACACTCAGATTCAGGATTGATCATAATCTTAGCCTTACTCTACAGATAGAGACAATCTTAGGGCTGATTGTACACAGTATTTCTCTTGCTTGCTTACTCTGAACCAGATACTTTACATATTATTTCTTTATTCTATCTATTCCTCACATAGTACAGTGTTATTAGATCCATTTATTCAACTAAGGAAACAGTCTCAGAGATATAAATTATCTAACTGATGGTCATACCACTACAATTGGTGGAAGTAGGATTTAATCTTATTTCTGTCTGACCCCACAGACAATGTTATATATTTTTGCTATTAACACATACATGCTAATGCTATAAAATATGTCATGGTTCTCATGAGGATACATCTAACAGACTTCCAACGACAGGGAGTATAATGGATCTAGGGTTCCAATTGCTAATTCTGAAACGATTGCATCAAGGCCAGGCTTCCCAGTCTGACAATGAGTACACCTGGGATGACCAAGGCAAATCCATTCCTCAGAGACACAGGTCTTTTCTCATGGCTCGTCTTGGCTTGAACACTCTCCAGTGCCATTGTTGGATCTTTCTTAGACTGCATAGTGGGCTAGGACACATTCCCCCATCTCCTCTTCCTTTCCTCAGGGTAGGACTTGCTTGGCAGTTTTTCAGTGGCTCACACACAGGCATTTTCCCTCATAAAACACTTAAACATTAAAAAAGAAAAAAAAGAATTGATGAGCCAGTTTCATGAAAATTTTCAGGTTGCATTGGTTAAGGGTGGCTAGGATATCCCCTCCAAAGTAAAAGATGAGGACTCCATCTTGCATCCCCCATCAAAGAGAAAGAAACACAGTGTCTGGTACACCTTTTGGGTTCTGGATATATCATTTTCCACATCTAAGAATATTGTTCTGGCCCATTCACTTGATGACATGGGAGGCTATGAGTTTTGAGTGGGGCCCAAAGGAAGAAAAGTACCTTTAGCAGATCTACTGGCTGCTTGGACCATGGGATCCAGCATGTTGTACTGTATTGGAGGTATCAGTAGAGGGAAAAGATGTGGTGTGGAGCTTCCTACAATCTCCAGTGGGTGAATCATGCCATCTGCAGTAGAGTATCATATATCACCTGAGGAACAGCTGTTGGTGTTCTATGAACTTTCATATGCTTGGAACTTCTCATTATGGGGCACTAGATGAGCACACACCTGGAACTTCCCACAATGAGGTAGATTACATCACACCCATCAAGTCATAGCCTGACAAACGTCCTCAACACCTGCACTAATATCCATCAGCATTCAGCACCTATGGATCTAAAGGAATGAGATGCCCTTTCCATTTAGCCAAATAGGCAGCAAAGCCCAGACTTGGTTTATAGATGGGTAACTCAAGAAATGTGTGCAATCCCAAAATGGACAGTGATTGCATTACAGCTACATTCAGGGGAGGCCCTAAAAGACAATAAAGAGGGAAGATCTTCCTAATGGGAAGATCTGTGAGCAGTGGATTTGATCATGCACAGTGTGTGCAAGGAAAAGGGACCTAAGGTGAGGCTATACAGAACCTTTGGCAGAGGCCTATATCCTAGAGATCTTGTCAGTGACCTTTTATAATTGCAATTCAAACTTTATAACAGGATTTTATCTATCTAGCCACAGTTTCAAACTTGAACTTTTAATTTTTGAATACATGGCTCGTTTTGCTTTCTCATCAATGCTTTAATCTTGTATGTAAATTTTGGAGACCTGGAAGTTTATTTACCCTAATATGACATTTTATGCCACTATATAAGCTGAGTTTTTTAAAAATCAGTAGACATTAGGGAAAATAAGTATTATTATTTTGGTCTCCTACTTCATTAAATATTATACAGCATAAAATGTAAAAACAGAGGCAATGATTGTTGTCTGAAAATATTGGGAACAATTCCAGTTCTAAGACATAGTAACAGTTGAGGATGAGCTATTTGAATAAGGGATATGCTAAGGAGATTATTATAGTCTACCAGTGTCTTCAGATGGTCTGTGTAGGCTATGGAAATTCAAAACTATAAGCTGTATCTTACCACATTATAATGGAAAACACAATTATCTCAGGGTAATTTAATATTCTGAATTCTAGCATAATGAGCACAGATTACTATACTATTATGCTATTGATTTCTTCATCTCTTCAAGTCATCTATCAGGATCCATAATAAAAAGTCTTAGAGAGATAGTTAGATGATAGATAGATAGATAGATGATAAAGAGACATGGAAAGATTTTTTTTAGCAGGATTTTTGAAACTGTAGGAACTCATATGGAAGTTACAGGCTACCACTAAACAGCAGAAAATTGCTGAGGAACTACATGTTTCCTGAGTATTTCTGCAAGAGGAGTAAAGTAATTTAATGTGCAATCTGCATTTTATTTTATTTTATTTTATTTATTTTTTTTTAACAGGTATCAGTATTTTTCTTTTTTTTTTTTTTTTTTTTTTCTTTTTTTTAAAGATTTTATTGGGGAATTGGCGGAGGGAAACAGCGTTGGGGAATCGGGGAAGGGGAACAGACAAGTTGCTGTCTTTTTGTTCTTCAGTTTTTAGTTGCGGAGGATGTTGCTTCACTGTTGGTATCGTCATTGCGCTCTTCCCGGATGAGGCAGATGGGTCGCTGGCCTCTGGATGTCGCTCACCGCGGCTATTGGCAGCTCACGCTTGGCTGCCAGCCGCTCACGCTGGCTGCGGGCCACTCACTGTAGCCTATGGCAGCCCACTGCAGCAGGGGCTGCAGCCCACACCATCACCGGGGCTCGCACAGCCCAGCTCCAGGTGGAGCTGTTGTTAGCTGTAGAGGGCAGTGTCACTGGGCCTCATGTGGGATCCGAACCGGGGCCGCTGGCATTCCAAAACCAGCGCTTAACCAATGCGCCACTCGGCCGGCCCTGCAATCTGCATTTTAATACCCAATGGAGATGGTTATTAAGACATATTGCTCATTATCATGTGACATTATTTATAGTAGCACCTCCAATGAAGGCTGTCTTTGTACTCACTTAACAACATTTATCCCCCAGATCCAGTGGTCCCTTTAATAACCTGTAAAATATTCAAAAGAGCCACTGAATTAATATTTCAAAATAATGTAAATATTATTTACTTTGTCCATGTCTGTCCCTACCCAATGAAATAATGAAATCCAAATCGGAGTTACATATATCAAAGAAAATGCATATATATCCAAAATATTTCTTTATTTTACATTTATATGATACGATAGTTATGATGAAAAAAAGTGGAGGTTTAGTAATTTCACTAAAGTGAGCAATATCCTAAACACTAGTAAGAAATTTCCATGAGCGTGCTCATGGAAAATGAGCAGAAAATGAAAAATAATATAGATTGGAGAAGAATACTTTTCAAAAGAGAATCTGAAGGTTAACAAAAAAAGCAACAAAGGAATAAGACAAACAAATAAAGAAACAAAACCTCATAGACACAGACAATATTTAGTGGTTAACGAGGGTAAGGGGAAAGGGAGGGTGGTAGAAAGAGAAAAAGGGTCAAATATATGGTGATGGAAGGAGAATTGCATTCTGTGTTCACTCTGGCTGGTGAACACAGAATGCAACATACAGATGATGTATTTTGGAAATGTACACTTGAAGTCTATATAGTTTTGCTAACCAATGGAACTCCAAAAATTTAGTAAAAAATAATTGTTGATTTTTAAAAAAGATCAGTTTGACATATAAAGTAAAACACAATTGCCATTTACTAGTTCTTTACCTTAGATAAATGAAAATATGTCCATATAAAAAGTGGGCATAAATGTTTCTTCATAATCACTATAAACTGGACACAACACAAAAGTCCTTTACAGGTGAGTGGATAATCAAACTGTAGTACACAGTGGAATAATACCCAGCATGAAAACAGAAAAAACTATTGATAAACCTATTATCAGAGGTGATTCTAAAGGGCATTTTGCTGAGCAAAAGACACCAGTCTCAAGATGTTAAGTACTGTATGATCCCATGTATATGATATTCTAGAGAAGAAATAGGAACAGAAATGAGTGGGTGTCAGAGGTCAGGTTTGTTGGGAGTGCTGACTACAGAGGGTAGCACTAATGAGATTTTTGGGCAATGCAACTCCTTTTGTATCTTGATCATAATGGTCATTGCACAAACCTATACTTGTGCTAAACTCACAGACTTGTGCACCAAAATCAGTCCATTTGAATGCATATATACTGTAAAAAGTAATAAAAATTGCCACCAATACACAAACGGGAGGAAGAAATGGAGGGAAGAAGAGAGAAGGAGAGAAAAGGGTGGGAAAGGGAGGAAGGGAATGAATATTGATGCATGCCAACTTTCCAAAATTGTGGAAATCCTTCTTTAGTTATTCCTAAAAAATCTTCTAAGATTGGGCACCAGTTTGCTATATTTACAATATCGCATCATTAAAATAATTCAGTCTTCTATAAAGATAGCCACAAAATATCTGTTTTTATTATTTACATTTGGTGTGACTAATAAAATATGTCAGCCATTAAGTCCAATATAAAATTTTAAAAAATGTATTGCATTTTATAAAAATACTTTGAAATAGATACTTCGATGTATATAGTAAGCATAACAAATATTTTTAATAACATAGTATTTATAAAAACTGCATGTGCTCTTAGATTAAAAATCCATTCCATTATAAAACTTTTAACTTTCTTTTATTAGTTCTCATAAAATATCACAATGTTGACAGATGAGTTATTTATATTCTATATTTAAGTGCCATGTCACTATATTGTGTGTTGATATAAAATAGCTATTGAGATTTTAAACTCAGGTGACAGTAAAGCTGAGTATGAAACCTGCCTCTGTCCTTACAGTATGGGATGTTGATCAAAAAATGTAAATTATTGAGACTAAGTTTCCTTTATTATGATATATGAGTTCCAACACTGTGAATTGATCTGGCTGTTGTAAATTTAAAAACGCTAAGATATACAAAATAGCCCAGTTCTTGGCACATAACATATTCTGTTAATAATAACTATTATTGGACCAGCCAAGTGGCGCATTGGTTAAGAGCTGGCTTGGGATGTCAGCGGTCCCGGTTTGGGTCCCACATGTGAGGGCCAGTGACACTGCCCCCTACAGCTAACAACAGCTCCACCTGGAGCAGGGCTGTGAACCCCGGAGACAGTGTAGGCTGCAGCCCCTGCTGCAGTGGGCTGCCATAGGCTACAGTGAATGGCCGGCAGCCAGCGTGAGCTGCCAAGAGCCGCGGTGAGCGACCATCCAGAGGCCAGCGACTGATCTGCCTCTTCCGGGAAGAGCACAATGACGATACCAACATGGGCCAGTGAAGCCACATCCTCCATAACTTGATTGAAGAACAAGAAGACAGCAACTTGTCGGTTCCTCTTCCCCGATTCCCCAACGCTGTTCCCCTTCCCCAATTCCCCAATTAAATCATTAAAAAAATTATAAAAATAGTAACTATTATTGTAGTTATTATTATTATGATTGTCCACAAATACAGCTCTATTCAACTCATACATTAAAATACTAATACATCCCTTAAAAGTTTAAATTCTCATATTTGTCAGTAATTTACACCCCTACAGTGAAACATGTTCAATGACTTTATAATATACACCAAAGTATACACTTTTTGTATGTGACAACTGAGAGTGTATTTCACTAAGTGTTATGTGTTGAGAGTAATTATTTCAAAAATCATAATGTACAAGTGCACAAGCTTCATACATTTTTTTAAAATTAAAGTTTATTGGGGTGATAATGGTTAGTAAGTTACATAGGTTTCAGGTGTACAGTTCTGTTACTACATCATCTATATGTCACTTTGTGTGTTCACCATCGATACATTTAATTTTTATTTAAAAAAATATTTTTACTGTTGTTGCTTTGGAAATATAAGCATTGATGTTTTTTTCTGTACCACTAGAGGCCATCATACCCTTTCTTAAAAAAAAATAAGCACATATGGAAATAAAACACTTAATTTGAGAAACATTTATAAATAGTTTAGAAGAATTTATATATTTCATAAGAGAATAGATAGCATAGAATTCAGGATTGATTCTCTACTCCATACTAGACATAGTTGATTAGCTTGGTAGCTGTAACTGAAGGCAATTTGATTTTATGTAGAAAAACTAACTCTTGCTATAGCAAATTTAAGTAAGTAAGTAAGTAAATAAATAAATAAATAAATAAATAAATAAATGTAAAATAGCATGAGAGCATTTCACATTAACCAAACATGATTTTGTCATGAAAATTATTTTGTTGGTTTCATGTAATGTGTTGAAGGTTAAGATGTCAAATGACTGAACAACATTAGATTTCTTGAAGTACATGAATTTATAATGTGAAGTGATAGTAAAAAGTTATATCATTTATTTCTCTTAGAAACATCTTTGTGAGGTATTTTTAAAGAAATACAAAATAATATCATGCATACATGAAGGAAAAAAATAAAAATACTGAAATAATTCCAAACGTTTTCATGCAGCATAAAATTTATCATAGAATTTCCATCTCATTTCAATTTTATTATGTTCTGCATAATAGCCCCTCAAGCTGTTCTTCTGAGGTTAGAGCATGAAATCAAAAAGTTTTTTGCTATTGTGCCTTGATCATTAGGTGATCTTAAAGAGCTAATCTAAGAGGGATTTATATAAATAAATTATTGTCATAGCACAGTATTTATTTATATTATGAAGTTAACTCTTTCCAAAAATATTAATGGGGAAATATCATTAAAAGCAGCATTCATTTTAACAGAATGTGGAATATGTGTTGAAGACCAGTTATCAAATGGTGATAGAATGAGAACTGACTCTGGGTGGTGAACACACAATGTGATATATAGATGATGTATTATGGAATTGTAAACCTGAAATCTATGTAACTAACCATTGTCACCCCAATAAACTTTAAATTAAAAAAAAAAAAGAGTTAAACCATAAAATAACTCTTGTAATAATTGCAAATATCTTTTGAACATAAGATAGTATTCCCAAAGCATGAAAATCATTTGAAACCACACTATTATGTTTAGCAATTAATGAGTAGTATTATACCATAATGACCTTGGTTAAGTAATACAGAAAAATTAGTTATCTCTACCATAATTTTACATCTGTTGTATGTAGGACCACTGACATAAAGTATCACTGCAGACTTTTAAAATAATTACAGGAGAGGCAGAAAGGCAGAAAGACTTACTCTTTAATTCAGGAAAATAAAACCAAAATATTTAAAAGCAAAAGCTGAATCACATATTCTTGGGTCACATCATATATTCAAAAAAACCATGACTGTGCTAATGGGGAAAGGTCTCTTATAGATTATTTTATAGCCCAAAGAAACAACACTAATGCATAATATTTTATTAGCGGGTAGATAAAACTTTTCTATATGTAATTAATGCATGTTCATAACAGTAGTCAGATGAGTTCATTAAAACTGAACAGATAGGGCCGGCGGAGTGGCGTGGTGGTTAAGCACTGGCTTGGGAAGCCAGCAGCCCCGGTTCGGTCCCACATATGAGGGCCAGTGACACTGCCCTCAAAAACAAACAAACAAACAAAAAAAACTGAACAGATATAATTTCCTCTGAGTTCACTGAGTTTGACAATGTATCTAAAAACTAGACATTGGCAAACACAACCAGTCAATTTATAATGAAGCTAAAAATTATAAAATTAGAACAGACAAGTTTATAACATAACTTCTATTAATTTCATCATTGATGGACACAGTGTATTTTCATATACTGGCTATTGTGAATAATGCTTCAATAAACATGGGAGTGTAGCTATCTCTTCGATATCCTGTTTTTATTTCCTTTGGATAAATACCCAGAAGTGGAATTTATGGATCATATAATATTCCTATTTTCAATACTTTAAGCAACCTCCATGCTGTTCTCCATTGTGGCTGCACTGTTTACGTTCCCAGTAACAGTGGAATAAGTTTCCCTTTTTTTTCAAATGCTCCCCAACACATGTTGTCTCTACTCTTTTTAATTATAGTCATTTGAATAGGTGTGAGGGGATAGCTCATTGTGATTTTGATTTGCATTTCTGTCACATTATAGCCTGCCTGTCTGCCTCCATGCACCTCTCCATAAAGACAGATCATAGCTTCAACATTATGCTGACTGTATATGTCCCCACTTGGCACCAAAGGATGGCTGGCTAAGTTTTCTCAAGAGAGAAACAACCCAAGCCAGACACGGTCACATGGGTGCCTGAAGGTGGCCATGGGTACCAGTGGGTACCCGTGGGTGCCAGAGAGTGCCAAGGGAGAAATCAGGGAGAGGAGAAAAGGGGCATAAACTCCTTGTTTCAGGTTCTGGCTGCCTGCCTGTATAATGACCTATTGATGTGATAATACCTGTCCTCCGTGCATTCTTATCACTTCCATCTCTTAGAGGTGCATGACAATAACCTCATGGGGCCTCTGGTAATGGCAGTTTGCAGACATGGGAAATTAGGCCTGGAGGTTAATTCTTGGGTGTGAGACTGACAGACCAGAAGTTACATTGACCCTTGCTTTTGTGTAAAATAATAAAAATATGAGTCAGGCCCCATTTGGGGCTCCAGTCCACCAGGCTGAAGTCCCCTGACTCAGCTGTATTTTTCTCTCTTATATCTTGTCTCTTTCTTTCTTAACTCTTCACCGTCCTTTCAGCACTCCCACCTGCTCAGTCCTGCAGGACACAACACATTTCTCTGATGATAGTGATGGATGAGCACCTTTTTCGTCTACCCATTGCCCATTTATATCTTTGTTGGAAAGAAATGACTATTCTGTTCTCTATTTTTTCAATCAGATTGTCCAATCTTTTGTTGTTGAGTCATGAGTTTTTTATGCATTTTGAAAATTATACCCTTATCAGATATATGTTTTGCAAATATTTTCTCCTATTTTGGAGGTTTTCTTTTCATTTTGTTGATGGCTTCCATTGGTTATGCAGAAGCTTTTTAGTTTGGTGTTGTCTCACTTGTTTATTTTTGTTTTTGTTGACTTTGCTTTTGGTTCAAATCCAAAAAAATCATTACCGAGACCTCCATCAAGGAAGTTACACTCTTTTCTTCTAGGAGTTTTATGTTTTCAAGATTTATGTTCAAGTCTTTAATCCATTATGAGTTGATTTTGTGTATGATGTAAAATAGGTGTCCAGTATTCACAACACCCTTTATTAAAGAGCCCATGCTTTCCTCATCATATATCTTGGCTCATTTGTCATAAATTAATTGACAGTATATGCATGGGTTTATTTCTGGGCTGTCTCTATTCTTTTACATTTATCTATGTTTCAGTTTTATGCCAATACAATATTGTTTTTATTACTATAGCGTTGTGATATAGTTTTAAATCAGGAATTATGATGCCTCCAGCTTTATTCTTCTATTTCAAGATTGCTTTGGCTATTTGTGGCCTTTTGTGTTTGCATATTGATGTTAGGTGTTTTTTTCTTTATTTATTTTCTATTACTGTGAAAAAATGTCATTGGAATTTTGGTGGGGATTACATGAATATGTAGATTGCTTTGGGGAGTGTAAACATTTTCACAAAATTAATTCTTGCAACCGATGAGAATGGAATATATTTCCATTTATTTGTGTCTTCTTCAATTTCTTTGATCAATGTCTTAAAATTTTCAGTGTTTCCTTTATAATATTTATTCCTAATACTTTATTATTTTTGATGCAATTTGAAATGGCATTGTTTTCATCATTTATTTTTCTGATAATTTGTTGTTAGTGAATAGAGAAAACTGATTTTTGTATATTGATTTTTGTAACTTGCAAATTTACTAAATGTGTTTATTAGTTACATGAGGTTTTTGGTGGAGTCTTTAAGGTTTTCTACATATAATATCATGGCATCTTCAAATACAAAAAGTTTTAATTTTTCCTTTCCAATTTAAATGTATATTTTGTTTCCCGTTTTTCTTGCCTAATTGCTCTGGCTGGTACTTCCAGTACTATGTTTCATAAAAATGGTGAGAGTGGGCAATCCTGTCTTGTTTTATACATTGCTGAATTAAATTTGCTAGTATTTTATTGAGACTTTGTGCATCTATGTTCATTAGAGATATTGGATTGTAATTTTATTTTCTGGTAGTGTTTTGCCTAGTTTTGTTATTAGAGTAATGCAGGTCTCATAAAATATGTTCAGAAGTTTTCCCTTCTCTTCTATTTTTGGAAAAGTTTGAGATGATTGGTATTAATTGTGCTGTAAAGGTTTGGTAGAACTCATCAGCTAAGCCATCTTTTTCCTGAACTTTTCATTTTGAGGAAGTTTTTGATTACTAATTCAATCTTCTTATCAGTAATTAATGTTCATATTTTCTAATTCTTCCAAATTCAGTCTTGGTAGATTGTGTGTCTAGGAATTTACCTATTTCTTTTGTTAGATTTGCTGTTATATAATTGTTCATTGTAGCCTCTCAAGATCCTTGTATTCTGTATTAGCTTTAATGTCTGCCTTTTCATTTCTAATTTTATTTGAGTCACTTCTCTTTCCCTGACACTTTGGTAACATTAGCTAAAGTATGAGCACCTTTTTCATTTACCCATCTTTACCTATCTTTAAATCTACCTTTCATCTACCTATCTTTAAAAACAAACAAACAAACAAACAAACAAACAAACAAACAAACAAAACAGCTCTTAGTTTCATTGGTCTTATCTATTGTTTCTCTGTACTCTATTTCATTGATTTCTGCTCCATTCATTGTTATGTCCTTTCTTCTGCTAACTTTGAGCTTAGATTGTTCTTTTGTAGTTCTTAAGGTATAAATTTGGGTTATTTAACAGGTCTTTCTTTTTCCTTAATGTAGTCATTTATCACTATGAACTTCCCTCCTAGAACTGCTTTGGTTGCATTCCATAAGGAGATGTTTTGGTAAGTTTTATTTCCATTTTTATTTTTCTCAAGGTATTCTTTGATTTCTCTTTTGATTTCTTCTTTGAACTATTGCTTGTTCAGCAGCATGTTGTTTAATCTCCACATATTTGTAATTGATGTCTAGTTTGATGTCATTGTTATCATAAAAGGTACTTGAAATACTTAATAACTTTATTAAGACTTGCTTTATGGCTTAACATATGATCTACCCTGGATAATACTCCATGTGTTCTTCAGAAAAAAATATGTATTCTGTTGATGTTGGCTAGAATGTTCCATAAGTATGCAAGTTCATCTAATTTCATGTGTAACAGAAATCCAATGTCTCCTTGTTGATATTCTGACTGGCTAATCTATACATTATTGAAAGAGGAGTATTAAAGTCCCCTACTATTATTATATTACTGTGTATATCTTCCTTCAGGTCAGCTAATATTTGCTTTATATATTTATGTGCTCCTATGTTGGATGCATACATTTTTATAAATGTTATATCATCTGGTTGGATGGACCTTTACCATTATCTAATTATTTTTTCCTTCTTTTAGTTAACCCTTTCAGCTATGATAACCCTGAAATATAAAATAAAATCCATAACAGCTCTGAATAATAAAATGAAGTCAAATGTGTTATAGAATTTATATAGCTTAAACATCACTTTTTCTACTGTACTGCAGTAGTCTTTATTATAAAATAATATATTTTATTCAAGCATAATGAACCAGTACATTCAACTCAATATAAGTGAAATATTTTAAACTTATTTAAATTTAAGCTATGCTTTAAATATAACATTCTTAGTACTGAGCCTATCAATTATAACTATAATATACTAACTAAATATATACAATAAATATACCACGAAATACTGTAACAGGTAATAGATTTAGAACTTTGTTGAAAATTTTATAAAAACACATGATTAAAGCTGTAGTTTCAGCACAGAAAAAGACCCTTGTATATATTAAAAAGCATACTTTACATCACTGTGAACCAGCTCTTGACACAAGATATAAACAAGTGTATCATCTCCTCAAACATTTTTTAAAATCCTTTTCATTTATATGCACATATGTTTCCGATTTGTATCCTGCTGTATTTCTTCTAAAATGACCCAAATAGTACTTCAGAATTATTTTATCTGTTATATTTAGTCACATTTAAATCTCTCTACTGTAAAGAAAGAATTAAAGTTAAAACAGTTTTTGTTTCACTACCTATAATAATCCATATTATTACTTAATAGATATTTATAACTGAGCATACTCTCTTATTAGTATCTTAGTATCATATCTAAGCAAGATTTTTTTCACACCTCTTTCATATAACTGATGAACAGATTTTCACTAATCTAAACATTTGTGTAAGTAGAATGTCAGCATAATTGTAAGCAAATTTTAGTCACCACAATTGCTCTATTTTGTGTTCTAAAGTGAGTTCAAGAGATATAAATGGAAAGAAAGAAACAGAGAGAAAGGAAGATTTAAGAAAATGAAGAATACATATATAAATTTGTTTATCTGCTTTCTCTGTGGAGGTATAGTGTTCCATTTCTCCCTATATTTTTCAACAGTCACTTCTATATTGTTGTTAAAGTAAAAACATAATTCAGAAAGATTGCATGTGATTATATGACATATTGATACTTATGAAATTTTAAGTGTTATAACACAAAATAGACTTGTTGGGTATGCCAACTATTCTTTAATTTGTAAATATACAGCTATATTTTCAATAAATTTAAATAAAAAATTTAAGTAATAAAATAGACTTGATTAATAAAATCTAAAAATATATTATGTTTATTTTAAAATATTGACCTAGGTGTATGCAGTGTGGTATCAAATAACTGCTGTCTCCCTTATTTAGCACATTTGATTTAGCATGTAGTTTTCTTACATGTAGATCCATATATTCAGATTGTTTTTATTTTATTTATTTATTTTTTTAATTTTTATTTTTTTATTATTATTAATAGTTACATATGTACAAAACTATGCAATAGTTATCTTTGCACCACTTACAAAGTTAAATGTCATATATCAAGGCACTTTCCTAGCTCTATATTTTAATTATAGACTCTAAAAAGAGATATAATCCTTGAGGATTTATTCTCAAACTTGTAAAGTAAGAGAATCTTAATTATTGGAAAATGGGTTATTCTATTCTAAATGTCAGTATTATCTCCATTCATTTTTCATTCTGTTATCTTTAGTTTCCTTGTTAAATTATCTAAATCAGCTTAGCAGA
Organism: Aselliscus stoliczkanus; assembly: GCA_033961575.1. NCBI lineage: Eukaryota > Metazoa > Chordata > Mammalia > Chiroptera > Hipposideridae > Aselliscus > Aselliscus stoliczkanus. Next base: position 52,939,802 of record CM066735.1, read on the forward strand.
CATCTAATAGCTTAGACTACCAATAGCTGAATCCAACACCACCAAACAAAATAACTATAGCAAGAAAAACAACAAACAATACAGCAGGAATTGAAAGACAAAGAGAGGAAAACATACCTATATTTAAGCAACTCAGTGGAAAAAAAAACTATCAATAAAATTTAAATTAATTTAAATGTTTATTTTAACTATAATGTAAATCTTTTATATCAGGAAAAAGAAGGAGAAAAAGGTTAATGCATGAAGGCTCTCTATAAGAATTACCAACTAAGCACATGTAGAAAATAAAACAAGTCAGCATATATTCATGGCATGTTACATTCAAATCAAGGCTATTTCAATGAGATTAGTTCATAAAATTATTTTGTCATCTGTTCTTATATGCATTATGAATAGTATTTATTCTTCCCCTTACTTGCCCCTTCATTTTAGTGGAAATTAGTTATTCATAAACATTTTGCTCTGTAAAATTTACATTTTTTTAATGTAAATAATTTTGATGGCTGATCTAGTTTATCACAGTACATATGAAATTCTCATATTTATTCTGACTCAGGTTGCCAATGATCTGTTAATAACTTTTGAAAGTCTCTATCTTTTCTACTCCAACCTTATTAATTCTTTTCAGAGAACTAGAGAAATAGTTTATTTTTCACCTAACTTTTAATAAGACTTCAGGAGATTTTTCTCCTCATTATTAGAAAATAAGTCTGATTTTCATCACTTGGCCATCTAAAATATTGTACATTTATTTGTTCTTTAGATTCCATATACAAGTGAGATCATATGGCATTAGTCTTTCTCAGTCAAACTTATTTCACTTAGTATAATACCCTCTAGGTCCATCCATGTTGTTGCAAAAGGTAAGATTTCATTTTTTTATAGCCAGTGATATTCCATTGTCTATACAGAGGGTGCCAAAAGTGTACACATTTTAAGAAAGGAAAAAACTATTAATATATACTGATAACAAAAGATGAATACAAGTCATATTTGACTTCTGCAATTAAAGAGGTGCTCTAAGTGGTTACCATCGGCATCCAGACACTTCTGATTATGGCGAACTACTGCGTGAGCAATGTTGACCAAAGTGTTAACATCGCTTAAAATGTGTATACATTTTGTTGGCACCCCAGTATATGTACCACATCTCCTTTTCCAATTGTCTATTGATACACACTTGAATTACTTCCATATCTTGGCTAGTATAAATAATGCTGCAATGAACATAGGAGTGCATATATCTTTGTGAATTAACATTTTGGTTTTCTTCAAATAAATACCCAGAAGTGTAATTGTTGGGTCATAAGATAGTTCTATTTTTAATGTTTTGAGGAAACTCTGAACTGTTTTTCATAGTGGCTGCACCAATCTGCAATCCTGCCAACAGTGCACAAGGGTTTCCTTTTCTCTTCATCCCCACCAACACTTGTTGTTTGTTGATTTATTGATGATCGCCATTCTAACAAGTGTGAGGTGATATCTCATTGTGGTTTAATTTTCATTTCTCTGATGATTAGTGATGTTGAGCATCTTTTCATATGTCTATTGGCCACCTATATGTCCTCTTTGGAGAAATGTCTATTCAGGCCCCCTGTCCATTTTTTAATTGGACTGTTTGTTTTTGGTGTTTAGTTGTATGAATTCTTTATAAATTTTGGATATTAACCCCTTTATAAGATGTATCATTGGGGAATATCTTCTCCCATTCAGTATGCTTTCTTTTTGTTTTGTTGATGGTTTCCTTTTCTCTGCAAAACTTTTTAGTTTCATGTAGTCCCATTTCTTTAATTTTTCTTTTGTTTACCTTGCCTGAGGAGATAGATAAAATCTATCATCTATGTATCTATCATCTATCTATCTATCTATCTATCTATCTATCTATCTATTAATCTAATCTATATATATTACTAAGAACAATGTCAGAGAACTTACTGTCTATGTTTACTTCTAGAAGTTTGATGGTTTGGGTTCTTACATTTAAGTCTTTAATCCATTTTGACTTTACTCTTGTACCTAAAGAACAAAATAAACAAAACAGAAAGGGGCTCATATATACAGAGAATAAATTGATAGTTGCCAGAGGGGAAGGGTGTTGAAAAAGGTGAAGGGATTAAGAAATACAAATTGGTAGTTACCAAATCATATCAGGGATGTAAAGTACAGCATAGAGAATATAGTCAATAATGTTGCAAAGTATAGTGCTGGGAGTACTAGGCTAATTGGGGGGATCGCTGCATAAATCATATAAATATCTGACTACTATGCTATACACCTGAAACGAATATAAAATAATATTGAAAGTCAACAACAACTGAAATAAATTAATAATTAAAATATATATAAAATGTAATGGTGACATAAGTAAAAGTAATCAGAAATTTCAATATCAAATTCACTGATTTTCCCCACCATCTTCATTCATGAATTTAATTTTGTATATTTCCACATATTGCTTTGAGTGGGGCAACCCCAGGCATAAAGAATAGATAATATTTTTCATAATATTTCTGTGTTTTCTAATCTAGTCAGGTATGATTCCAGATGGAAAAAAAGTGACCTAGTCACCATCTGCTGCCAGAGCCTTGTCAGTCATTATCTCGGGGGTGGAGTGGTCTACGCTCTTTTATGGGTTGGTTGATGACAACAAACTAACAGTTTGAAAATAAATTAACATGAACATATGGAAGTGGGTGTTAGTTTCATAACATACAAATTGGTTCAAATTTTAAAAAATGTTTCATCCAAATATTTCTTCCAGTGCTGATGAAATAGACTCCTATTATAGAATCATTTGGAAACTTGAAGCAGAGTATGCATCAGTGACTCAAACTCACTAATTTTGATAGAAAATAATACAGACACATGTAAATATTTTCTATTTCAGAAATTAAAGAAGAAATTCCAAGGCAAAAAAAAAAAAAGTTCACCTTGAGTTACTCAGATGTACTTTTATAGACCAACTGTCACTTTTTATAGTAACACTTTTTTTTTTAAAGATTTTATTGGGAAATTGGGGGAGGGGAACAGCATTGGGGAATCGGGGAAGGGGAACAGACAAGTTGCTGTCTTTTTGCCCTTCAGTCTAGTTGTGGAGGACGTTGCTTCACTGGCCCATGTTGGTATCCTCATTGCGCTCTTCCCGGATGAGGCAGATCGGTCGCCGGCCTCTGGATGTCGCTCATGGCAGCTATTGGCAGCTCATGCTGGCTGCCGGCCACTCACTGTAGCCTATGGCAGCCCACTGCAGCAGGGGCTGCAGCCTACACCATCGCCGGGGCTCGCACAGCCCAGCTCCAGGTGGAGCTGTTGTTAGCTGTGGAGGGCAGTGTCACTGGGCCTCATATGTGGGATCTGAATCGGGGCCACTGGCATCCCAAAACCAGCTCTTAACCACTGTGCCACTCGGTCGACCCAGTAACACATTTTTTTTATGACAGATAATCTAGTTTAAATTTTGCTTTTGTACTCAGAATGTCTTTCCTTTTCTTTGCGTCTATTTCAATTTCTTTAAAAAATGTATTATACTTTACAGTGTATAGGTCCTTCACATCTTTGGTTAAGTTGATTTCTTTTTCTAAGATTTAATTTTTATTATATAGGAATGCAATGGATTTTTGTATGTTGCTTTTGTAGCCAGCAACTGTATTCATTTATTGTTTCTGATAGCTTTTTGGTGGAGTCTTTAGGGTTTTCTATATATAACATCATGTCATCTGCAAAAAGTGACAATTTAACCTCTTCATTCCCAAATTGGCTGCCCTGGTTTCGTTCTCTTGCCTAATGGCTCTTGCTAGTGTTAGAGAGTCCATGAGAAAAAGGAACCCTCATACGCTGTTGGTGGGAATGCAGATTGGTGCAGCCTCTATGGAAGGCAGTGTGGAGGTTCCTCAAAAATAAAGAATAGAATTTCATAGGACTCAGTAATCCCACCCTTGGGTGTCTACCCCCAAAACATCTGAAAACATTTATCCATAAAGATATATGTGCTCCAATGTTCATTGCAGTTTTATTTAGAGTGGCCAACACATGGAAACAACCAAAGTGTCCTTCAGTAGATGATTGGTTAAAGAAGATGTGGTATATATACACAATGGAATACTATTCTGCCATAAGGAAACAGAAAATACTGCCATTTATGACAAAATGGATGGATCTAGAGATTATGATGCTAAGCAAAATAAGTCACATGGAAAAAGTTCAGAACCATGTGACTTCACTGATATTTGGGATATAAAACTGAAAGCAACAAACAAAGAAACAAAAAATCCTATACATAGACAATAGCTTAGTAGTTACCAGAAGGTAAGGGGAGAAGGGGTGGTAGATGAGGGTTAACAGGGTCAAATATATGGTGATGCAAGAAAAACTGACTCTGGGTGGTGAATACACAATGTGATATATAAATGATGTATTACAGAATTGTATACTTGAAACCTATGTAATTTTATTAACCATTGTCATCTCCATAAATTTTATTTAAAAAAAATGCTTTTCTATATTTTTATTTTTATTTTTTTTATTTTATTTTTTATTTTTTTAATTTTTTTAAAGATTTTATTGGGGAATTGGCGGAGGGGAACAGCGTTGGGGAATCGGGGAAGGGGAACAGACAAGTTGCTGTCTTTTTGTTCTTCAGTCTAGTTGCGGAGGATGTTGCTTCACTGTTGGTATCGTCATTGCGCTCTTCCTGGATGAGGCAGATCGGTCGCTGGCCTCTGGATGTCGCTCATCGGGGCTATTGGCAGCTCACGCTTGGCTGCCAGCCGCTCACGCTGGCTGCGGGCCACTCACTGTAGCCTATGGCAGCCCACTGCAGCAGGGGCTGCAGCCCACACCATCACCGGGGCTCGCACAGCCCAGCTCCAGGTGGAGCTGTTGTTAGCTGTAGAGGGCAGTGTCACTGGCCCTCATGTGGGATCCGAACCGGGGCCGCTGGCATCCCAAAACCAGCGCTTAACCAATGCGCCACTCGGCCAGCCCCTTTTCTATATTTTTAAATAGGCAAATATATTAAATTGAGTTAAGGAAGACATTTTAAATTGGGGAAATAACTATGGGATATTTTTACACCTGCATGTTTCCAAATGAATTATTTGATTATATTTTCCATTTTGGCTGGGTATTTATTGGTGAAGTTGATTTGTTTGGAGAATTAAACTTATAAAACCATTACAAAATATCACATAATTAAATACCACTTCTGCTTGTGAGAGTTGGATCTAAATTTACTAATCAACCTTCCTTTGAACGTATTTGTGGGAACCTATCAACACTTTACTTCTGCTTGAGTTTCAGATATATCCACCCATAATGATCCATGGACTGTCCAAGACTGTTTCATGACAAGGATTTCACTAACATGATATTATTTTCAGAGATTTGTACCTAAAAATACAATACATTTTATATACATATATATAATGTTAATTTTACTTAAAAAAATACCTTTGTGCATTGGTTTAAATTTATTTTTTTCAGTGTTTTCATTTGAAAATAGAAGAGTTTTTAAAAGTGGTATATTGTAAGAGAAATATCATGTTTTAGCTTCACCATTAGAAAAAAATAGTGAGGGTGGGGGGAAGGAGGTGGTAGATGAGGGCAAAGGGGATCAAATATATGGTAATGGAAGAAGAATTGACTCTGGATGGTGAACAAACAATGGGATATATAGATGATGTATTACAGAATTGTACACCTGAAATCTATGTAACTTTTCAAACAATTGTCACCCCAATAAACTTTAATTAAAAAAAAAAAACAAGGAAAAAATATTTTTCCCACTAAATTCTAAAATATTTTTAAGCCATTAAGTAAAAAAAGCTTTAGAAGAAAAAACCTGTTTAAATCCTTGATTATTTTATATCTGCTAGAATATGTATGAAGAATAGTATATATAAATAAATATATGACAGGTAAACATGACTTGTGCAACATGTAAAAACTAACCAATTTTGTAGACCTAAGGGTAAAATATAAACTTACATAATCTGAAATAAATCATCTGTAAAAATGTTTGTGGCTTTAGGTTACATTACAAATTTTTACATATTACACCAAAACATGATTTGTAAATGAAAAAAAAAAAATTGATGTATATTAGACTTTATCAAAATTCAAAAATTCTGACCTTTAGAAGACACTGTTAAAAAAATGCAAATACAAGCCACAGTCTGAGATTATTTGTAAAAAACACATGTGACGAATTAATTTTAATATATATATATATATATATATATATATATATATATATATATATCCTCTAAACTCAAATATAAGCAACTAAATAAAAGAAGGGGCAAGGTCCAGAGGCCGGCGACCAATCTGCCTCATCTGGGAAGAGCGCAATGACGATACCAACATGGGCCAGTGAAGCAACGTCCTCCACAACTAGACTGAAGAACAAAACGACAGCAACTTGTCTGTTCCCCTTCCCTGATTCCCCAAAGCTGTTCCCTTCCCCCAATTCCCCAATTTAACAAATCTTAAAAAAAAAAAAAAATTGGCAAAAATTTTGAACAGATATTTCACCAAAAGTCATCTAAGGATGAAAAATAAATATGTATAAAGATGTTCAATATTAGTCATTGAGAAAAAAAAAATTAAAATGCCCCAAAAATACTACTTCAAACTTGTTAAAATATCTACTACATGTAGAATGTATACAACACCAAAGACATGAGCTATAAAAACAGTAATTGATAATCTTTTTTTTTTATAATTAAACACTTCTGTTCTGCAACAGACATTATCAAGAGGGTTAGAATACAAGCCACAGACCGAGGAGAAGATATTTGCAAAAGACGCATCTGATTAAAAGATCATTATAAACAAAACAAAACAAAACAAAACAAAACAAAACAAAACATTAAAATTCAAGGGCCGGCCGAGTGGATCAGTTGGTTAAGCGCTTTCAAGAGTGTGAGCTGAGCTCTGAGCAAAAGCAGTTCGATGCCCAGCCTGAGCTGAGCTGCTGCTGAGCTGTCAACAGGTGGTAGGATGGCTCAGCTAAAAACAAAAACAAAAACAAAAAAAACCCTTAAAATTCAACAATAAGAACACAAATGACCCAATTAAATATAGGCCTAACAGATAATAGGCAAAACAAATAGTTTTAACAGATGACAAATAAGTATATAAAGAATATTCCACATCATATATCATGAAAACAACAAAATACCACTACATGCACATTGGACTGGCCACAATCCAGAATACTAACAATAAACAAAATGCTGACAAGGATGGAGGGCAACAGAGGCTCTTATACATTACTCTTGGGAATGCAGAATGGTCCAAAAACTTCAGAAGACCCTTTGGCAATTTCTTACAAAACTAAACATACTCTTATCACAAGATCCAGCAATCACACTTTTTGATATTTACACAAAAGAGTTGAAAATGTATGTCCACATGAAAATCTGCATACAAATATTTATAGCAGCCATAATCACAATTGCCAAAATTTGGAAACAACCAACATGTCTTTCAGTAGATGAATGAATAAACTGTGGTACATCCAGACAATGGCATATTATTCAGCACAAAGAAGAAATGAGCTATCTAACCATGAAAAGATATGGAGGAACCTTAAATGCATATTCCTAAATGAAAGAAGCCAATCTGAAAGGGCTACATACTGTATGATTCCAATTATATGACATTATGGAATAGTTGAAACTATGGAGATGGTTAAAAAGATAAGTGGTTCCAGAGATTTGGGGGATGAGTAGGATGAATAAATAGACAGAGTACAGAGAATTTTTAGGGCAGTGAAAAATACTCCTTATGATATTATTATGATGGATATGTGGGTCAAAACCCACAGAATGTACACCAAGAGTCAACTCTAAGATAACCTAAGGACTTTGAGTGATTATAATATGCAGAAGTTGGTTCATCCATGGTAAACTGAACCATTCTGGTGAGTGATGTGTTGAGGTAGGAAGTATATGGGAAATCTCTGTACCTTCCACTCAATTTTATTGTAAACCTAAAACTTCTCTAAGAAAAAACACACAATACATCTCTATAGTAACAAATGAAAAACACATTAACTATTATGAAACACATTTTGCTGAGAAAAATAACTTACTTGTTATATACTTCTAAAACCTGTAGTTTTGAAGACATTTAGCTCACATACATAATCATTGGAAATGCTGATGTTACTTATGTCACTAATGTTCCAGTCAATATCTGACCTAAGTCCTTTGATAAATATTAACAATAATAGTAGGTGAATGATCTTTTCAATTGTGCTTAATAGCACTGTATAAAATGTGAAAAGTTAATAAAATATATATTTTACAAGTATCTAATGGAAACATGATTACTTATTTAAATTAAACTTTTTAAATTCATGTTTGATAATGTAATTAAGATAGAAAAAGTTTATTTTGATAGGTTTGATACCAAATTGATAGCAAATAGAAATTATAGGAGGAAAGAGTGTATATATATATATATATATATAATATTTATATATTAGCTTTATCTTATAATAAAATATCTCTTTACACATTGTCTATGTATGATAAAATATATATTTATATATGATACATATCCATCTATAATATATATTTTTATCCCTAAAGCCAACTTTACCCCTTAAGTCAACAAATCCATGTTAATAAAGATTGTCTAATTTATGAATTGTCCATTAATGTGTTTTTCCCAATAATACATGGCACTAATGACCAATTGAATTGCTTATCTGAAAGTTCTTTTAAAATTTTATTTCCTGAAAGAATTGACATTATAACATAATATTAAAGAATAAATGAGTGACACAATGAAATAAATTAGATTAAAAAAGACTACTGAAGTGAAAAGGTGATCTACTAAAACACCATAGTTCCCAGAAATTATTCTAACAGCTTTAAAGAAAGATAATTATCTTTAAAATATTTTAGTTAAGGATATAGTTTTGGGGTTAGAATATTATAATTTCACCTTGTTTTCATTTACTTGATCTCTACAGCTTAAATCCTCTCTCTAAAATTCATGATGACAAAAGTAGATATTAATTTGAAAGGACTCCAACGTCATTTTTAGCTAAAATAATAATTTATTTGAGTTTAATAAAGCTGTTTAAAATGTTCAAAATGTTACTAGGCATATCATTTAAAGAATTCAAATGAATCTTCAAAGTGCTAAGCTTATGAGATTTGCAAAATTAACTTTGTGATTACCGTGTGTCACAAAACAGTGTTGATATACATTTTCCAACTGGATGAAACTCAATTTAAGCAGTGAAGACTGTGCATAGCCGAATATCAGTACATGATTTTGGCATCACCAAACCTTGCTTGTAATAATTCATGAAGCAATAAATACTAAATTTTTTTGTGTAAAATCCAAACAATTTATTGTATTATCTGATTTGGATATTACACTGAAATAGCTATAGCATTCAATCAAGTTATTCAAATTTGTGTGCTTTACAACAACAAAAAAATTTTTATTTTTTAAAAATTTATTTTATTTTCATTTGAATTATGAAAATAATTCACTAACACTGTTCCTAAACATGATTTTTGTCTGTATCGATTTACTCTTATAATGTATATTACTGTTTATTTATTAATTGTTTACAAATAAACAATTACAGATCAACAAGATATTACTTTATTACTGCATATTTTTCCTGGCATAAACTTGAAGGAAACAAAATATTATAACTTTAAAAATTTATATTTTATTTTGTTATTTTAATACATTTTTATTGTTTATTAAAAATACTTAATTTTTTATCTCATTATACAATGCTACTTATCTTAAAAATACCATAATAAAAAGTTATTTTTCTATTTATAATCCTGACTTCCTGACTTGCAATTTTATAACTTTGCATGTTACAATTGGACATCTGAATTCTTTAAATTCGTCATGTAATGTGATTCAAATTGGATTATTGAAATGAAATAAATCAACATTATTCTGAAGACTCTTAACTTATTTAATCTTGTTTTATTTTAATTGTTTTGAAATAAACTCTAAAGAAATAATTCTCCATCACATATTCCCTTTATCCATTTCTTCCCTATTTAACAAGTTGAAGTTTATATTTTAGTGATGTTTATTAACATAGATAACATCTCTAAAACAACCTTTAATTAAGGTTTTTGGTATAAGCTCTGTAGGTGCTTTAAGTGATCCTGAGAAACATAGATATCACAAGGATTTAGATGAGATACTGATGGATAGTTATCACGAGAGCAGCATAAATAATGTTATTCTATTCTGACCCCCATTAGAAAAATGAAAGTTCACCACATTTTTCATTAGAAGCTTAGTCCATTTCTGGATTAGAGCAATAACCCTAATTAAGGCAAAAATACAAACCATCCTGAATAAAAATGTAGTATCTCAGGCCTTTTCCATTACTCCTTGGAGTTTACAGACCTAAATTTTCTTAATTGGTATAATAATGATTAGATTTGTGTTGTTCAAAATTGAGAAGGCATAGGGTTAGAACAGGGATGTAGTGTGATTTTTCATTAGCTAAAAATGTCTAATTTCTTATGTAAAAATAACTGCTAAAACATCGTATTGTTTTCACACTCAGAACCTGCAAATTCAAGGAAAAGCATCCAAAGAAACTTATATTTTAAAAGGGGGAAAAAAAGACAGGTGGACATTATTTTATGTTTTTGATCATACATGTGTCCTTTCAGTGTGGGTTCTCCCTACATTTTATAAAATTAAATTAATGTCCACATATGCATTCTACTAGGCAATTATAACTGTTAGGGGTGTATCCATTAGAAAATACTGTTACAGGATAAATACCATGAACTGGAGAATTAGCACATTTCAAAATATTCTTCTTTCCTAAATTCCTTAATTTTTTGAATGAGCCCTAACAGATGCAGAGTTGCAAAGAAACACTCTTCCAATACAGTTATGCAAAATTCAGTGAACAAACAGTAATGTATCTACCTAGAGGAGCATTTATTTATATATTTATTTAACTGGGTTGTTCTGGGTGGGTCCCTTCAGAGCTGCGCTGGGACGAGGAGTCAGGAAGACTTTTACCAAGTCAGAAAGCGTGGATTAAGGAATAGGACTTACTGAAATAGGAGAAAAATCACAAGTGCAGAATAAACAAGACAAAGAATCACGTGGCTCCCTAGTCTCCACATCGTCCAGTGGAGCGGCATGCCAGGGCCAGAGTCCCACCTGCATTTGGTGTGGCTTGATTGCAGTGGAGGGACCCCATTTTGTCTGGAGGGGGCCTGCTATTTACCGGAGTTGCCTGGGAACTCCCGCCATAATTAGTGCACTGGAGGAACCAGGTCCCATGGTGCCTGTGGAGTGTCACAGCCCTGCCCATCTTAGTGCACCCGCCTAGGGGTTGTAAGCCACAGCTGGGAAAATGTAGTGTGACCCAGAACACCAGGGCTTGTTCTGAGGCAATTCAGCTCATGGCATAATTTTGTTTTTCCTTATTTGACTAGGTAATGCAATGGCTGTGTAGCGGACTGGTAGTAGCAGAGCTGTTGCCTGTGACGGCCCTCAGATGATGATCCAGGAGTAGCATCACTGCAGTTTTAGACACACTACAACTCCTGTTTCCTTCAGCTTTGAATTTCACTCTCTCGCAATCAGGGGTGCTTCAATCCTTTCTTAGGTGGCGTACCCTCATTTTTTTTTTTTTTTAGCTGTTAGTTTAGGTTCCTACTCTGCTTCTTTGCTTCGCCAGCACAGTAGGCATGTTGGCTCTCCAGGCACTATGTGTGCCGCCCAGGAACTCGGGCCCACCAAAGAGAACAAATTATGCCTGCTTTCCACCTGGTCCCATCAACTGTGCTGGTGCCTGGAAGCAGCCTCTCCAAAGTTCCCTAGGAAAGACCCAAGATCCCCCGGGGCCAGGAACTCCTCAGCCTTCCCAGTATCTGCTCTTTGGCTGAGAAACCTAAGCATGGTGTCTTCTGTGCTCAAATCTTCCCTTATTCCCCACAAGTCTTGAGCACTTTTTTTGCAAACACTTTTTATGAAATTCTTCTGTTTTACATGTACTTAATATGAAAAAAAAAAAGTTTCGAAGCAAATCCCAAAGATGAATAATTTGTCTTCTGATAGGATAACTCAACTCAAATAAATTTTGTGTGTTAGCCAGATTTTTTCAGAGAACTCAGAAAAAAATCTAGTCTAGTATAATCATTTTAAGTTAAGAAGAAATGAAGACCTAATAGGTCAACCTCCTCTGAAAAGCAGAAGGAAGCCCTGAAATCTACATCTTCTTGACAACAGGCCCAATATGTTTTTCTTTCTTTTTTTTTTTTTTTAAAGATTTTATTGCGGAATTGGTGGAGGGGAACAGCGTTGGGGAATCGGGGAAGGGGAACAGACAAGTTGCTGTCTTTTTGTTCTTCAGTTTAGTTGCGGAGGATGTTGCTTCACTGTTGGTATCGTCATTGCGCTCTTCCCGGATGAGGCAGATCGGTCGCTGGCCTCTGGATGTCGCTCACCGCAGCTATTGGCAGCTCACGCTTGGCTGCCAGCCGCTCACGCTGGCTGCGGGCCACTCACTGTAGCCTATGGCTGCCCACTGCAGCAGGGGCTGCAGCCCACACCATTACTGGGGCTCGCACAGCCCAGCTCTAGGTGGAGCTGTTGTTAGCTGTAGAGGGCAGTGTCACTGGCCCTCATGTGGGATCCGAACCGGGGCCGCTGGCATCCCAAAACCAGCGCTTAACCAATGCGCCACTCGGCCGGCCCCCCAATATGTTTTTCTGACTCTCAAAAAGTTCTAGGATCTTAGAGACTATATACATCCCCAGGTTAATAAACTTTTGGAAATAGTGTGTGTGAATTTTCAGCTAAATACATTCCCACAGAGGTGAGCATACTTAAAAGAATGTTTAAAGAATGCCATGCAAAGCCCATGCATCAAATTCTGAAGCCCAGACTTCAGAAAACACCAACAAAACCCTAGCAATGCTAAATAACCAACACAATGGAAAAATAGAAATTCACGGATGTCAGAGGATATCTGTGTTCCTCTGCTGAGAGATCAAAACTTCAGAGCTTTCTCTGGTGTGGGAGGCTCATCTTTACCATGATAATAAATAATGTAAAACGCTTTCTTCCCTCTAAAATCAGAGATTTAACCTCTAATTGAGGACAAAACCTAAAATTACAAAAAAGAGCATGCATTCATATATCCATATTTGAGAAATTACCTATCAAATATTTTTTTTAATTCATGTAAAATTAAAAGTAAACTACATAAATATAACATTAGCAATAAAATAAACACTCTGCATTTTCACTCCTTGGAAAAAAGTTTTTTATTTCATTGTTCAACATATTCATAATTCTCTTCTTCAAAGATCCATTTAAATCCATAATTGTCTCATTTGAGCTCAGCATGGTTACCATTTGAAAGCTTTTTTTGAAGGTGTCCATACTGCTCTAGTGTATAATAAGCTGTTTGCAATCTTGTGATAACATGATGAGGCCCTCACTTGAGCCTAGAATGATTGCATCTTAGCTCGGTATGAAGGCTGTATTGATGCTTTGTATGTCATGCTTTGAAAAGAAGAAACAATAAATTAAAATAGCAATTGAAACCCAATATATCATTTCAGATTTTAAACCACAGGTGTTCTATGTGCCTTAAATACGAAGTACAAAATGAAACTTGACTTCATGTGGATAAAGAATGATGTAATTAGAATATATTTTTCATTAAGTCATTATACTCGTAGTTATTTATGATGGTATAAAATCAAATTGTTTGTTTGGTTTTTTCTTAAGTAATTTATTGGTTATTCAGTTAAGTATATTTGAAACGTTAACTATATTTTCAGAGTATTTTAAATTAACATTTTAATGAAATTTCAAAGGAAGTATTATTAAAACATATTAAAACAAATTCATGTAGTCAACTGAACTGCAAAAGCACATAAAATAAAGCAAGCATTGTGTGTTAACATATATAACTCTAGCTACATATTGGTTTCATTTCTTCTATATTTTCAAGACATTTTACTTTCTCACTAGAATATGATATTCAAATAAATCTTTTAAATATATTACACTTTAATGGGTGATTTAAAAAACCTTGTTTTTGTGCAATTACTATTCAGAGGATAGGAACGATGGACAGTGTGAAACAGCATATTTCAGCTCTACTTGATTGACACCTCTAATTTTGAAGTTGGCTTATGTACTTTATGTACTTGCATAATTACTTTTTCAGACTAGCAATATCTAAGAAATCTAAAAAAACGCTACTTTATTTCATTACTATGTGAGGACATGATGCAAAGGAATATCCAGAGTTAATCATTTAATGTAATTCTTTTAGATCATTAAAATTATAAGTACATGAAACATCTATTTAGGCAACTATCTTTATCTGAACCCTGTTCATGACTCAGTGTATAACTAAGAAGATTTTTAAAATCATATGAAAAGACATTCAACTCAGAGGACCATGTCTGTAGTCTCATACATGTACAGAATATGAAATGGTACTTTCAAATATAAATTTTATGCAATATACATACAAAAACATTTTAGATTATCAAAACAAAAGTATTGGACTGTATGTTTTAAAAGTATATGATTGAACATATTCACTCACATAAAATTGGCATCAACTATATACTGCATAACACATCTCTTTTTCTACTTTAATTGCCTTACATTTACATTTTTATAACTTACAATTCATTCCTCCTCTTTACCATGCCTTGTCTATTTTAGGATTTGGTACTTATAACTGATATATTTTTATTTGTGGGACATGTGAAGTGATAAAATTAGTTATTGGGAATCTCATTATATCAGAAATTAATAGTCATGTTGCTAAATTATAACTAATGAACTAATATTTTATGAAATATATACAAATACTATGAGGATATATTTTGAAAATAATTTGTAATCTAGAATTTCTGAGGTCTAAGGATGTTTAAATGGAAGGCATACTCTCACATATTTTAATGGAAAAAATTTAAGAGAAATAGTGGTTACTCATTCTCAGTCTTTTTTGTGCTTTATAACTTTTTTTCCCTCAAAATGTTTTTGATTAAATGCAACATTGCAGTACTTCTGAAAATTATTAAACAAGACTATGTACATTTTCATTCAATGTATAACAGAAGATGCTTTATATCATTTAAATTTCCTCAGCATTTCAGAAATGTTTATACTGGCCTTCATTCCAAATAGAGATCATTTTGATTAAGTAATTGTTTGACATAGTACTAGAAGTCTATAAATTTCACTCTTAAATACGTGACTTGTGCTTGTTGTAACTTTAGACAAAAGGAAAATACTTAGCTAACATTCTTTCAAAATAAATTAGTAGCAAAAAATAAATATTTTACTATGAAATGGATGATTGTATTTTATCAGGTTGTTTTGCAATCTTGCATTTATTAAAATCTGTTGACAATACAGAACATACATACATGTCTTTATTTCTGAAAACAACACGAACCCCAACAACTCCATCAATAATGCTCTAAGCAAAGATGCTGTTGGCAGATATTGTTTAAAAGATTTTTAGAAAAAAGTAAAATTAAGCAGAAAATCTAAATTTCAGATGCCTGAAAATATTTCTTGTTTTAATATGTTGCATGTGGAACTATTGTGATTTTCATATGAGAGAAGCTTTTATGATGTGTGAATAATTTTTAAAGTAAAATATATTACTATATGATTTCAGACTCATACAAAGTTAAGGAATGTTTTGTAAATATTGAAAACAATTTATATTTTTAAAAGATGTATACACAACAGTTTGGATAGTGATATTTTTCAAGTGACATTACAAATGAAATAAGATAATTTTGAACTACATGCCTCATTATGCAGTTTAATTTAAATTTAATCCATGGTTATTGTGAGTTTCCTAATGTGTTGCATATAGGATTAAACCTTATACTATGCACCAGATGTAAAATAGCATTTTTCCTCAATAAATCATAGTTTATATGCACATTTTATTTTCTGACTAATGGAGTACCAAAATTACTATGCATAATTTCTACATACTATCTGCAATAGTATTATTAAAATCTAACTTAATTCACTTCCATTTTATGACTAAAATAAACTATAATTCAGTTATGCCAATGGGAATAAATAAAACTATGATATTAAGG
Organism: Aselliscus stoliczkanus; assembly: GCA_033961575.1. Lineage (NCBI taxonomy): Eukaryota > Metazoa > Chordata > Mammalia > Chiroptera > Hipposideridae > Aselliscus > Aselliscus stoliczkanus. The sequence continues at coordinate 52,955,929 of CM066735.1, forward strand.
TGATTTTAGAAGTGGTAGAATTATAGTCATATTAAAACAGCTATATCTATATTCCTATTGAAAATATATTTTTGTTTATATATCGAAGTGTATAAATGCATTTATAAATCAATTTTTTTCCATCAAAAATGGGATAGTCCCTATAATTAGGTTTTAGCTGTTGATTTCAAAACCATTTTGCTTTTCGAAATCCCACGTTTCCCAAAATAACATGTAGCTATTCAATATCTACACTTGAAATGGGTGTGGGTGATAATTTTCTTTTTAAAAGCATAACGTATAAAATGAAGGACACTAACTTCGAATTAGAATACATTATTGTAAGCAATTAATTCCAGTCTTAGATTAATAGTTTGTATTTTTTTAAAAAATAGCAACTTCATAGGATACAGTTTTAAATTTAACAAATTCACACTGATTTTTACAAATATACAACATATAAATGATAAGTTACAACAAACATGTGTCATGACATACTATAAATTTTGGAAAATACCTTTGTCTAAGTATGCCTTCTTACAATAAGTTGATTTACTTTTTGGAAAATTAGGTCAATGTCAATTTAAAATTAGTTAAATACATGAGAAAACTATTAAAAACCTTCTGATAGGTAAGAAATAATAAAATTAAACTTAAGTGAACTGGCAGATTAAAATTGGTTTCTTTCACATTTTAACATTCTATGTTTTTGAGAATAATGACATTAACAATCCCAATTAATTTTATCATTGATATTGACTACTTTCAAAAGGAGCTATCAAATAACATTCTGAATCATATATTACTTGATCCCTGTTTAGCAGTTGGCACTGTTGACCATTTTCTCTAATTTGAATTTCATTTTTAATTAAAGTTCATTGGTATGACAATGGTTAGTAAAGTTACATAGGTTTCAGGTGTACAATTCTGTAATACATCATCTATATATGACATTGTCTGTTTACCACCCAAAGTTAGTTCTCCTTCTATCACCATATATTCGATCCTGTTTACCCTCATCTATCACTCTCTTTTCCCTCCTTACCCTCTGGTAACCACTAAACTATGGATAAATGTTTTCAGATACAGAGAATAAAAATACATGTGCTCCGTGCAATGATGTTCATTGCAGCTTTATTTATGTCAGCCAAGACATGGAAACAACCAAAATGTCCTTCGATAGATGATTAGTTAAAGAAGTTGTGGTACATACATACAATGGAATACTACTTAGTCATAAGAAAAGATCAAATAGTGCCATTTGTGACAACATGGATGGATCTGGAGATTATTATGCTAATCAAAATAAGTCAGGAAGAAAAAGCTGAGATCCATCTGTTATCATTGATATGTGGGCTATAAAACTAAAACCAACAAATGAACAAGACAAACAAATAAAGAAACAATAACTTGAATTTTTAATTCCTGTGATTTCTATGATAATGTTAGTTCCTAGTTTACCTTCTTCCTTGACCCCTCCTTTTTCATGTTTTATGGCTCTTCCTTCACTCAACCTTAAATAGTATCTTTTATCATTCTAGCTTACCATTTTTTTTTTTTTTGGTAATTATATTCACTCTTTATACCTGAGTTCCCCTAAAGAATCAAAATTTACACCAAGCTCACGACATACAACTTATAAATGAATACAGGCAGACTTTTGCCTGATAATGAACACATAATTTTAAAAGAGTATATGGGACATATAATATTCCAAAATAACTCAAATTGGTTCTCCTCAAAACTTTCCCTCATTTTATATTACCCATCTGGATTAATAGAAACTCCATTGCATTGGTTATCCAAGGCAGAAACCCACTATAAAAATTAATTATAAAATTGTTTCTTCAGTACCTACATTCTGTCATTGTTTATACTTCCTTAGCATCTTTCACATCTGCCTTCTTCATTTCTAGTACCACTATGTGTACCAAATCACTTCTGCTTTTAATAATACAAAAACAAATAAAATCACACACACAAAAACGACTGCAAGATAAAAATAGTGCCTGCCTAAAAATTGACTGAGTGTTTCTTATAGTCCAGGCACAGTTTCAATTGCTTTGAGGGATTATCTCCATTCATCCATAAGACCACGTATGAGTTAGGATTTTGTTATCTCCCTTTCGCAGATGAGGAAACTGCAGCCCTGAGTGATTCTGAGTGATTAGGTAACCTGCCATTGTCAGAAAACAAGTGGCAGAGGTGAGATGGGAAACCAGAATCTGAGATTCCAATCTTGAACTAGAACCTTCCTCTATTTTATCTCTCACTGAAAATACCTAGTTTCCTTAATGCGAAGATCTTTCATAATTAAATGATTATCTCTCTCTCATATACTATCTGATAATACTCTTTTAGTATTTCGTCTTAGATATTCCATTCCCTGAGGGTTTAACATTCTTTTCTGTCTCCATGTACTTATATTTGTTGTTGCCTCTGAAACATTATACATTCTCTCCTCCTTCTTATATGCCTCTTGAACTATTCTCCATTCAGTACCCTGCTGAATTATTCCCTAATTCATCTTTGACAAACTAGAGCATGGTTTATCAAGTTTTTCTTTTGCTATCATTGTATCACAGCCCGTATAGCAGTGCATTTACATCATTACATACTTTTTGATTCATGTACTATGATATGGCCCAGGGACGTGCATTATTTATCTTTGTAATCTTGCATACAAGAGACATTCAATAATGTTTACTAAGAGTTCCATTATTCTCAATTATAATTATTTTCTCTAGCACTAGACTAGGAACTATTTTAGAATGGGGGCTTCCTAGAGTTACTGTATTTCTTATATTTTAATAACATAATATCCTCAATTTCTGAGAACAAATCTACCTAAGTAAAAGATTCAGAAGCAGTCAGCTGATACAATAAATATGAGAAATCCCTCTCCTTAATATTTAGCAGCTGAAAGCTGTTATAATCAAAGTACAAATAAATATTAAAAATAAACAGTGGAACAAAGATCATTTAGATATTGTGTTAAACTAATTTCAAAGTTCACAGCTTGAGTCACAAGTCTGAGGGACTAAAGCAATTCATTTAATTCTTTCAATAATTTTGTAATTTAAATGTGGTATTATTATACTTACCTATAAAATCAAATGAGTTTTTGCTTTGTTAATGTTTTGGTTATTCATTGTTGCATGGGAAACTATTCACAAACATTTTGAATTAAAATAGAATTCATTTTACTATATTTCCTAACTTTATGAGTCAGGAAATTGAGCAAAGCTCAGCTGGATAAATGTGCTCCATGTAGCAAAAGCTAGATTCACTTGGTGGTATTTAGCTGATGCCTGCCCTGGTTTGCAGGGTCAAGACAAATTATTCCCCATGCCTGATGCCTTGATGGGAACAGCTGGATGGTGAGGCTTAGCTGGAAGTCTCTCCCTCTTAGTTTAATTTCAAAGCTTCTCCATGTATTCACTCCAGGGCATTCAGGCCTGATAAAGCCTTTCACAGGTGCAAGAGTGAGTGTCCTAAGAAACCCCAGAAGAAACCGCAAGATTCTTATAACCTATTCTCACATTCAGTTGGTCAAGCAAGTCCCTACTGAAGTCCTGATTTAAAAGAAAGGAAAGAACAGATTCTACTTCTTGATGGGGAAATGATGTACATGTTTAAGAAGAGAAAGAATTGATGGCAGTCTTCTTGGAATCAGAGTTATTTCCTCACAGCAATAAAGCTGTAAGAACCACAATACAAATACTTTAAGATTCCACTAAGGCAGTGCTTTAACCTTATTTTAATGTTTTTCTATTTAAACTTATGCACATTTCACCATTTTTGTTATATATTTCTATACAGATTATATTTATCAGTTCTATTAATAGAAAATTTTACATAGAATGGGTTGTGATTTTAGGAATTTGTCCATGCATTACATATCACTGAATTTGTTGGCATATAATTGTTTATAATATCTCTGTAAGGTCAATATTTTTGTCTAAAGTTTATTTACAATTTTAGTTATTTGTTTCTTCACCTTTTTTCCTTAGTTTAACTAAGTAATTAACAGAAACCATCCCTGAGGAAGACCAGACATTAGACTCACTAGTAAAAAACTTTAACTGTCTTTAACATGCTTAAAGAACTATAGTAAACCATGAAAAAATAGCTAAAGAAAACTCAAAAAAATATATAGAAAATATCAATGCAAAGAGATAAATTATAAAAAGACAACCAAATATATACTAGGAAGCTGAAAATTACAATAGCACACATATATAAAATAACTAGAAGGAATCAACAGCTGATTTGAACAGACACAAGAAAAAAGTCAGATGGGAGAGTTAAAATTACCCACTATGAGGAACAGAAAGAAAAAAAGAATAAGGAAATCAGAACCCAAGGGCACTATGGGATACCATCAAACAAACCAATACACATGCAGTCAACACAGGCATTATGGGAAATAGAAATTTTTTTAAATTCTATAATCTTTTGATAAAAGAGAATAGTGCACAATTTTTCTATTGTACGGATTAACTTATAGATGCATAATCAAATAACCTATAAAATTATTTAGTATTTAATAATTTGTTTAAAAATCATCAATGAAAATAAGTTTCTGAGGCAAAAATCTAATATAATTAACATTACATGACAAGACATATATTATATTTGATTAAGTTAGTATTAATAAATATTAATTGTAAGAAGCACATTTGACATTTAACATAAGCTACTATGCTATTTATATCAATTAACACACTTATCAAATGCCAATTAGCAGTTTAAGGATTAATTACTATGAAATTGATTTGCCATAGATTACTTCATAAATCTTAATATTTCAGAATTCTTAGCAATTACAAGGCAAGTATGCAATTTAGTCAAATAACAATTTGTTTGTTATGTGTGAAATAACCAATAGTAAAATAATTTTCTGGCTATATATAAATTAGAAGCAAAAGTAGTTTTTAAATTAAATATATTATACAGTGATCAAATTTTATGTCCGTTTTAAAGAATATTTCCTCTTTGATAAACAATATTTCAGAACATTTTAATTATTCATTGTTATATACGTTTATTATCCTAATATTTCTAAGAAAACTTAGAACAGCAATAAAAATAAGAAGAAGAAGATGGAGCCAGAAGGAACGTTCACTTAGCAATTGATTAATGAGAAATGGGACATAACTTTGGATTTAACTTGTAACCATTTTATTATTTTACTTATGGACAGGGAAACAGCTGCTCTGTATTGAGACAGGCATTGCATTGAAACTATTTCCACTGCAGCAAGTGATTAAAAAACAAACAAACAAAAAAACAATATTCAAACTGGCTTAGATTAAGAAGCATATGTATTGTCTTATGCAAAATATAATGGTGTCTGCATTCACAAAACCACTATGAGATTAGGAGTCTCTCTCTCTCTCTGCCTGTCTCATCTCTTCCTCAAGGTTGACATCACATTTAGGCAGGCTCTCAATCTGATAGCTGTTCTCTGACTGTGGCTTTTGTTTTTCTGACAGTTAAAAATCATGCATTTCCTTCACAGCCAATTAATTAAAATTCTCCATGTTGAGTTTCATTAATGTGGATTAGGTTATATGCCCATCTCTGAACAAGTAATTATAGCCTAGTGAATAAAATATTCTTACTTATGAGGGCTAAGTCACATGTCCAGCCCCAGTACTCCCTGAGAAACCTTGAATTAAAAACCATGAAAATGAAGAAAAAACAAAAAGGAAAAGGGCAGAAAGCAAACACACACACAAAAAAAACATAAAAATATCACCACACTGACCATTAGACATAATTATTGATATACCTCTGCATTATGTTTTTTGTCTCATGTGCTAATTGGTTTATAACTGACACTGTACATAACAATACTAATTGAAAAGTATATTAAGGAATAGTCTAAACATTTTTACCAGAATAAGGAAAATATGCTGGGCAAGCAAAAACCACTAATGTCCACTACAAGAACAGGTCTCACCTAGCCATTTCTAAAAGCCATAATCTAGGAAGAAGAGAACTCAATTCCAAATTGAAACAATAACAGAGAAATACCCTGTGGACTAATAAGACACAGTCATAGGCTGAAAACACTACAAGACCTGACAGTCTGTGATTGTGTCATAAAACTTCTAGAAAAAAAGAATACATATACTATATACTTTAGTTTTTCTTATAGTAGAGAAATAGGTTTATAGAGACTCAACTATTACAAGGAACTAAAATGCAACAAAGGGCACCTATTAAGGGGGAATAATTTGTAAAATGTCTAGACAGTTGGTAGGATATGGCTCATGAGTAAAATGGAGTGCACTGGATGCTTTCAACCAATATATAATCCTCAAAAGGGATATTTTTTTGAGGATTGGATTTAAAGCAAGGTACAGAAGATATACTATTTGATATAATTTGCTTTAAGAAAGCATAAGAATACTGTATAATTTGGGTAATTAAGTAACTGGCTACAAGGTTTGTTGCCTCTTGGAGGAAAAAAAAAGAGGAGACTAGGATCAAGGGAAGAGATTAGATAAGTGCATAATGTTTACTATCCCAGTTTTTTTTTTTTTTTAGAATGACAACTATACATTACTATATGTTACTAAATTGATTTTTTAATATTGACTTGAAGATTATAAATGGAACAGAGGACGACTGACTAGATAAGGAGGGAAAGGTGAAGCATATATAGAATCTTAGGGGAACTCTGAGTATGTAAAGTCAAAGCTGGGAGAAGTCACTGCGGAGTAGAGGAACAGGGAGAACCAAATGCCAGTGGGTGCAACGCGTAAGGCTCAGGAAGGTGGTCAACAGTGGCTGATGTTTTCAGGAATGAAGTCTGTGAAAACTGAAGATCCAGGAGACCAAGGCAAAATGGTGGAATAACAATAGCAAGTCAGGTTATAGGCATTCTAAGCAACAGGTGGGAAGTGAAACAGAGTCAATAAAAGCACTCTGATCATTACAATATAAGACTGTTTTAGTTGTCTGTATTGTCCTTCATATGCCCCTCATTGGCCCTTGGCTTATATATGTATGTTTAATCCTCACAACAATACTAAGAGATTGGTACTATTGTTATTATCACTGTTTTTAGATATGAGGAAACAAAGGTACAGTGAGATTAAGGAACTTCCCTCAGGTCACAGAGCTAGTTACTGCTGGTGCCGGATGAAAAATACAAAGTCAACATTTTTATCACTATGTTAGACTGAAACAGGTCTTAGATAAGTAGAGACAGTCCTTACTTGGAGTTGGAGGAATGTACATTTAAATTACAGACTGAAATGAGTTTTGTTTTTATTTATTTTGTTTGTTTTTGTGAAGGGGGATTTATTTTTGGTCACGATAGATTAAAGAAATGATTCAAACAAGAAAATTCAGGAGAACTGTTAGTAAAATCTAGATATGGATAGGAGATGGGATCAAGGGTATAAGTGGGGCAATTAGCTTTGCCGAAGAAGAGGAATGAATCTTGAGATAAGACAAGGAAATAGGAAGAGATGCATGCAATCATAAACTCTAAGAGGAGAAACTGAAGGCATTCTCAAGAGATGGCTCCTAGCTCTCCACAAAATGGAGGAGGAATTTGTCTGCAGAGGGGGGTGAGGGGTGGGGATGGAGGTAGGGGAAGAGGGGTGGCAGGCAGGTTGAGAAGAATGGTTCATGTTTAAAATTTGAAAAATACCTTTGGGAGCCAATTAAAGATCATTGTCATTTGTTAAGAACAAAAGCTCTGGATTGAATGGCATGGATGTGTAATGGGATTAATCAGCTTGGTTTTGTTATTTTTGCTAGGATTCACCCAGGCTACTGCAATGTTAATCATTTAAGAGTATCCATTGAGAAACAAACAAACAAACAAAAAATACAGTGAATGTATTAAACAAGGAAGATGCTAATTTCAGTAATTTGTAGATTTTTGTGCAAATTATATTATTTTCATCTTATACAATATCTCTTCATTTACTCCATTATTCAGTCTCCACATCCTGCGATATTATTATCCAAACTAAAGACATCTTAGTTTCTTAATGTTCAGTAACATATTTTAACAAGATGGAATTAAAAATTAACCTTGCAGAATACAGCAGTTAGAATTTTAGCTGTATAATAATGTGTTTGGATATAGTAAGGAAATTCACATTTCAATATACATTTTTGTGGAAATATTAAAAAGGAAAGGAATATTTTAAAATTGATTTTTTCTTTACAAATTTCTCTTAAAAATTAATTATATTGAAAGTCAAATAGTGATTTTTTTTTTAACATTGCTATATTTAAAGAAAAGTTTTGAGGATAGCTTAGCTAATACATGTAACCATAAAGCAAAATTACGTTTAAGAAATTGAAAATATTGAGTATGAAAGTTCAAAGTGAAGGCACTTAAAATTAATTGAGGTTTATTATAACTTTAAAAATGTGTATCACAAAATAAAACATAGGATTTACGATTATAGGTTATTAGGATAGCCTTTACTTCATCACATAAATTCTTTATTGTCCATCACATACTGATTTTATAAAAAATGGCCAACAGCATAATATACCGATATAGGAATTATATCAGTATATAACCTTTTAAATAAAATATTTGCCAAATTGTGGAAAGAGAAAACTTAAAAGTAAACACAGACTTAAGCATTGTGTCTGAAGAAATAATATTGATTATGTAAGCATTTGTACTTTGCAGCCACAAAAAATATATTTGATCCTGGACTGTCTGCCCAGATGACATGCTTGCTAATCCAGTTCTGCCTGCCTCCATGGAAGAGAATATGTACTAATCTTTAGCACTGAATGAAGTTAAATTTATCAGCAGGATACACACACACACACACACACACACACACACACACACACACACAATAAATATCTATATGATGTACACATGTACTGTTTCCTGACTTCCTTCAGGCTACTTGATTACCCTTAAGAAGTAGGTAAGCCAGAATATGACCATTCTCTTAGACTGCCTCTCTAGCCATCTCCTGCTGATAGTGCATGCACTAATTTATTCAGTTATTTATTCTCCAGCAATTGCTGCCATGTCAAAACGTGATGCTAGGTGCTGGAAATCCAATACTGAGTAAAAATAGAGATGCTTCTCCTGAAAAGCATAGAGCCTGTGATAAAATAACCTTAGCCAGCAATTAGGAAATGGCAGGCATTTTGGTAAATGCATTGCATTCAGCAATTCAAGCAACATCATAACAAGTCTCTGAGCTGTATGCTCCTATCACTGTCATTTTGCAGTTGAGGTAAAATAAGTTCAGTCACTTGCTCCTTTTCACAGAGCTAGGAAATATCAGAAAAGGAAACTGGGCTGAGAAAGGATGGATTTTCAAAAGTCCCACGCATAACACACTGTTCACCAATTTTTAAATTTCTTCCTTTTGCCTGGAGTGACCTCTTTCCTTGTATTCTCAGCACAAGCATTCTTATCCTTTTTATGGTAGTCTCAATAAATATTAGTAAAATGAGTAAAAATATTTGTTTCTCTCAATGTTATATCTGCGCATAACCATGAGATGAAATACCTGGTTCTAGGCAGCGTTTCGGGCTTCCTGTAAGATTGTATTTCCTTTTTGTCCCAAAGCCCCCTAATGATTATATTTGTGCCAAAGCACATAGACTCTCAATGCACAGGTCTCCAAACTTCTTCAAACATGTGTTCCTATCAGTACAATAAATTTTGAACACACCCACCTAACATGTATGTTTATTATAAATTATATACATATAAAACCTTCATGCAAACACAAATAGTCATTTTCAAAGACTGAGGTAAAATTAAAATTGTTAAAAAATATTTAAATACCTTGTGAATTGTGAAGTTTGATGTTACCGTAAACTAATTTCTCAATGCAAAATGCACTTGGAATGAGGTGCAGTAACAGTAGTGGCTATAAATCTTTATATCAAATAGCCTTCTTAATTCTTTGAGTTTCAGAATCTAGTATATCACCATTGTATTAACCTTGAAGAAAGGTTGATTATGAATTCATAGTTAAGGGTAGAATTGTCAGTTCTCCCCTTGTCCTTTTTTCTTGGATTTACATATCATTGTCATCTTCAACCCACAGTTCACTTACAAGAATCTTTAAAATCACCTTTGCAGGGCTGGCCAACTGGCTCAGTTGGTTAAGAGCTCGCTGAAGAGTGCGAGCTGAGCTCTGAGCAACAGCAAGCAGTTCAATGCCCAGCCCGAGCTGAGCTGCCGCTGAGCTGCCAACAGGTGGCAGGATGGCTCAGCAGAAAAAAAAAAATCACCTTTGCATTTTATGGAGTTTGTTTAATATAATTCAAAATAGTGTGGTATATATTAATACTGGAGACACCACTGTCAATAACCCCACTTGAAAAACTCCCATTTTTCTCAAGTTACCTTGAATACTGTACCTGATACAAATTTGTCTGAAATGAAGGTCATGCTGTGGCATCAGAGCCAATCTACGTATTAATGTTGAAAAGCTTAATTTATTTTTCTTAATATGGAAAAGACGAGAAATATAAATTGTGTTTCTGCTGGAGCCTAATGTCTCAGTTTGCTTTGAAGTCCACAACTCCATTAAAGCACACTTAGAGGCCTCTGCTGATCACGTGTTAGACTTGTTTCTTCTACATGTTCTGGGCAGTATTCTCTTGTTGCCCATGAAGGAAATGACACTGGCAGGCTAACTGACTCATCTGGACTAAGAATAAAACGGTTTGCTTACTGTGCCCCAGCTCTCTACCTTGGGGGCTGTGGAATGCATTCTGACAGTGGCTTTTATCAGGACTATTGTCCCTATCCTTTGGGTCAGGCTTTATTAACTTGTCTATTATACTACTTGTTTTTTGAGTGCCTGACCCAGGCACCTGGTAAATCAGTGTGGGAACCGAAGGCTCAGGTGGAGAGTAGCTCTCTGCCCAATGGCTCTCTGTCAATATAACTCTAGAAATAGTACACTCTCTTTTTAAAACAGCCATTTTTAGTACTTTTGTAGTGGCTGAAAGGGATCAGTGGTTTTAAAAACTCTCCTTATGTGTTGTCACAGAACAAAATCTAAGATGTTTGTGAGGTGGATTATATCCTTGGAGGAATTGCAGGGTGCTTACTATGGCATAACTCATAACTGCATTTAGGGCAACACAATTTAGTTTGGGAAGATGTAGGAAAACATTCAATAATATTGTAATTGCATTACCAGGAAGTATTCTTTTATGAAACTAAAGCAAACATCATTTCTATCAAAAAAATCAAAGTATAATGAAAAGTAAAATTTCTAAATATTTGCAATAAATTTATTTTGATTGACTTGCTCACATAGGGAGTGTGTGTGTGTGTGTGTGTGTGTGTGTGTACTTGTACTTTGTATACATATTCTATAAAAATATATATGTATAAATATCACAAATTAAATAATTCAAAATCACATGCAAACATACATATATACATATATAAATACATACACATGCATATATAATATATATGTATAAGATATTATATATAATATAATATGTATATTATATATACATAATGTATATTATATATACATTTATATACATAATGTATATTATATATACATAATGTATATTATATATACATTTATATATATATATATATAGAGAAATATTTTATATTTCTATATTTTAGGTTAACATGGCTTTTCACTTACAATTCTTATTCATGCTCAGTACAATACCTAAAGTAGAATAATCTGCACATCTTTTATCTGGAATTGATTCAACTTGTATAAATTTGATGAGCCAGACAGGTTATCTCGGCCTTCAAAAAAATGAATATGACACAAGATGGGAAGAAGAAGATATGTAAGATTAAAGGCAGGATACATACAGATGACAGAGGGCTGTATTTTTTTTTTTTTTCAGTGATTGAAAAGATACCCAGTGCTCTTTTACATGGGGACATGAGTTTCAAGGGTAGGTTAACCTGTTAAAATTGGTGAAGAAAGGGGCCGGCTGAGTGGTGTGGTGGTTAAGTGCTGGCTTGGGAAGCCAGAGGCCCTGGTTCGGGTCCCACATATGAGGGCCAGTGACACTGCCTTCAAAAAAACAAAAAAAAAATTGGGGAACAAAGTCTTTCTAAAGCACAGCATAACAATAAGCATCACCTCCTTCAGGAACTTCCTGTATCATTGGATGCTTCTTCTGTCGCTTTGCTGTTTGTTGACTGTGTCTCCTCTGAGATGCCTTAATCAAACCATTTCACTGTTCTCTATCTCTATATATTAAACCTCCACGGTGAGAACACATTCCATTCTATCAAGCTCTTCAAGCTTAAAATGTATAGATAACTCCCATTCTTTTAATCAATGCTTACTGAAAATTGATATATATAATGTCGGGGACACAGTGTAAATATATTTTATTTTCTTCAAGAGGGGACATCATGCTGAATCTATTGTTACAAATTAAAAGAGTTATATGACAGTTTTGTTTGGAGAACATTCATTGTGCCTCACCACTGTGATTCTACCTGTGCAGTATTTATCAATACAAATTTTTATTTATATAAATCAGCCCCACAACTTCAAGATTTGGGTTGTTATAATAGACAAGGTTTGCAAGTCACTCCCCTGAAGGGTTATTAGAAAAATAAAGAACTAAACGATGGGGGTAAAGAGACAAAATTATAAGACTGAACAGGAAAATATTATGGCCTAAAATATGGGGAAACATTAAGGCTGCTGAAAAAGAGGAAACAAGGAACTTATTCATGCTCTCTGAAACAGCTGAGACAAGAAAGCCTGCAGTGGCCTTAACGGGCAGACAGCTGTGTGTAAGAGCTGTCTCTGTAAGGCCATGGTTTCGGGAAAGGGCTTATTCATAGGGCTGGTCTCTATTAATCACAACCTCAGACAAGACTCAAAATTTGGTTTAAAGGGGGATACAAGCATAATCGTTCAACTAAAGTAAGACAACTTTTCCAAATCTCAGTTTAATTGAAAGAAAGAGAAGCCTTAAAACAATTTTTAGTGAACAATAAATTATGAATCTGATTGAAGATTCAAGACGTTATTTGGGGGATTCTTTGGTTCTATTGTGGTAAATTCAAAATAACTTATAAAAGATTATGGTAACGTTATGAAAAATTATTTCTGACAATATACTTCAAAAGTCTTTAAAACAAAAACTTCATGCTACTCAAATTCATATGTGTAATTCTTCATTGCCTCTAGACACATATTTAGAAAAGGAATGGAATATCTGATTATATCTAGCCATTCTTAATTATAAAATCTAAGTACATTTTTTCTTATAAAGATTTTATCACCAATACATTTATTTCATGAGATCAAATAGTTCTTACATCCAATGCATGCTTCACATAAAAATTTGAAGGGTTGCTCTGTGGCCAGAACTTTTGTAGATTTAAAGTTCATTTAGTCAACAAAGACTTGTTTTGTTGAGCTCTGGGCCAAGTACTGGGAATTTCTATGTTGAACACGCCTGATGTGTTGCTTGCCATAAAGGAACTTAGAAGCTGCTGGGGGAATTACTTCTAACTGAAGTAAAAAGGCAATTACACCACAGGACACTACAGGGGCTCATCCTTCCCCAGAAGCCCATTTGGTGGTTAATAATGACATCTGGAAGGAAGTAGCGTCTAAAATAAGAAAGATCAATCTGAGATGAGTAGGGTTAGCTGGGATGTTAGGAGGGGATGAGGAGAAGAATCCTAGCAGAAGTAATAGAGCAAAAGTTGATAATAAAAGCAAGGATAATAAAGGAACTCAAAGTTTTGCCTGAAAGAAGCACAAAGAATGGGTGATCAGTGAAGGAGATAAGCGGTAGGGTAGGGGACAAAAAAGGGTGAGGAGGGATCATGAAGAATGCCTGGCTTTCTTGTTTGAACAAATGGGTGCCACAGATGAGAGCCATTTATTGAGAACAAAGAAGGAAGATTATTCAAAAAACAAGGCAATTTATGTTTCTGTATATATTGCGATGAAGGATTTTGTGATTATACATGTTGAGGTGTCATAGGTGCTTAGGTATTTCTTTCTGAAACAAAATTGAAATGGAGAAAACATGTTAAACTCATCAACAAATAGTTATTAAATAATGGATATAAGTATATTTTTGCAGGGGTTTTATAGGGAATGATAGAGAATACTGTAACAATATTTACATTTGATTTTTGTTGTAAAATTTGTTTAAAAATAAACAGTGAAAATAAGAGATGATATCGTTGAAATTCAAGTATGAATTGAAACACATTTGTATTTTATGCCATTACTGATGGGTTCATGTCTCATAATTTATTAAGATAACTTTAACTACTTACACTAAAAACACAATGTGCATTTAGCAAATTTATTCTGAACTCTACATAAATTTGTATCACTTGATAATGTGTATTTTTGAGTAAGAATGTTTAAATATCAAGATAAAGTTTAACAAGATAACAGTATATTTGATAAAAATAAATAATCAGAATATCTAAATTAAGGCTTCAAACTCTTCTGGTAATTTAATGGGGTAATTTATTTAGTCTGAATCATCACATAATTGCTTCATCTCTTCCATTTAGCTGTGAAGAAATAGCTTTAGTTTCTCTGTGTGCTAGAGATCTGACTATTAAGTCAAAGCCTCTTTTCAATTTCAGAAACCTCTAGATGTAAATATAGTTTCATTGTATCTATAGGTTTAGTGAAATAATTTGTTATAACTGTGTCAAATATGTTATTGTGAAAAAAGTACACCCCACTGGTATAAAGTTAAAGGATAATATTAAGCCATCAAATCTGCAAGGCTACTGTGTCTAGCATATTAGAAAACATGTTTCACCTGTACTCTGAAATATTTTGGGGGAAATGAAAAATATTATGTCACTAAATTTAGATACATTCAATTTTAAAGATTCAAAACAATAAATAGCAAACAACTGTATAGGTAGGAATTTTTAAAAAAATCATTTTTTTATTGCAAATAAGAAAAGGAAGAAAAAAATAGCATCGCATACTCAGTAATTCAGGTTTTTTGTTTGTTTTTGTTTTGTTTTGTTTTTAGTGGCACGGTTATTGATGCAACAACTAAGGAAAACAGCATGGAGGCTCTCAGAAAATTAAAAATATAACAACCACATGACTTCTGGGTATTTATCCAAAGAAATCCAAAACATTAATTCAAAAAGATATATGCACCCCAATGTTCATTGCAGCATTATTTATAATAGCCAAGATATGGAAGCAACATAAGTGTCCATGGATGTACAAATGAATAAGGAAGGTATTCTTTATTAACACACACACAAACACACACACACACACAATGGGATATTACTCAGCCATAAAAAAGAATGGAATCCTGCCATTTGCAACAACATTGATGGTCCTAGAGAGTAATAAGCTAAGTGAAACAAGTCAGACAGAGACAAATAGCCTAGGACTTCACTTACATGTGGAATCAACAAAACAAAATAAATGAACAAATAAAACAGAAACAAACTCATAGAGAGAACAAATCGATGGTCACCAGATGGAGGGGAGGTTTTGGGGGTGAGTAAAAGGGATTAAAAAGAATCAATTGCCAGTTATGAAAGCAGTCACAGGGATGTAAAGTACAATATAGGGAATATAGTCAATAATATTGTAATAACTGTGTATATTGCCAGATGGGTACTAGATTTACCAGGGCAATCACTATGTATGGTATATAAAGGTCTAATCACTAATTGTACACTTGAAATTAATATAATATCTATGTCAACTGTAATTGAAAAATAAATTATACAAAAATAGCATGGTTAACAATATAGAGGTTAATGCTTATGATTCTAAAATAATATACTTGTTTATGCTTCCTTCTAGATAGAATATAGAACATTTATTTTTAAATTTAGGAGCATTAAACCTATTTTGCTCCAATAATACCAGGTCTTTATAATGTGAGGATATTAGTAAACATCATGCAACATGATGTAGCGTACATTTTAATCTTGTATAAAAATATACAGGAATAAATAAAGTAGTTCCATTTCCTTGTATGTAAATTATAAAATTCCATACAAACTGAACACTTTATTTTCCCATTTAGTCTATGCATTTTATTGATTAAATAATAATAAAAGAAAAAGTACATACATTTGCTTTTAGTATAGATACCCTCAAATTTATAAAATTTACCGCTGGATTTTGTCATAATTCAAAGCTTTGGAAATATAGAGAGATATCACATAAAACTCTAAACGTCTAAAATTCTTAAGTTTTCTTCTACTGTTTGGTTATTCATGGTTGTCACAGAAATAGGTATAATTCCCATGGTGTCTACATAGTGTTATAAAAATACATCCAAAATAGGTTATTTATTTATATGTTTTAAAAATATACAACTTTTCACTAAAGTATTAATAAACATGCATAATATGTCAATTCATAAAAATCTTTAAAATTAAAAATCGTAGTACACATATCCTAGGAAGGACCTAGGCAGAATGTTTTAGACTATACATATATAGTCCTCATAGTCTAAAATAAATGGAAAAAGGATTCAACAGGTGTTATGCTTATAGTTTGATGACTTTTTTCAGAGGTAATACAATGAGATGTTAATTCCCTCACTGTAGGCTACATGGCTATCAAAAATGTAGCATGTAATATTTCTAACCTGTGGATACTGTTTCAGGTTAGACTGCGTTATTGTAAATTTTGTATCACCCTCTCATCTTACCAAATCAGTATGACTCTTTTTATATCCTTTCAGAATTCACAGAAAATCAATGATTTGAAATGTTGTGGAGAAAACTTTGAAGATGATAATTCTATGAATAAAATTTTGAGACAAAATCTCCCAGTCTACAGAGGAATACATCCTAGAGTTATGGACTCACATGAGCTAGGCCAGTTCACAGGGTCAGCCATTCAGACATTGGTGTAGGAAAAACTGGAGCTCTAAATTGAATTCTAAAGAAATTTACTTAATGAATTTTTTGCAAAGTATTCGAAGTTAGTCGAGAAGTTATTGACTACAATTTTCTTTTCAGCTGTCGATAAAACAAAACAAAACAGGAAAACACTTTTAAGCAGTACTCAAATATAAAGTGAATATGGCAAATGCCTGAAAAATGTAATGCAAAATAATACATTTAACATATATAGAATTAGAGTCCAGTCCAAGTAATAAAACGTTACTTCTGTGTAGCCTCTAATATATTGCTTGCATCACCTCAATCTCATGGAATAGCTTAGCTTTTGTTCTTTCTTAATAAATTTAGGATAACCATATTTCTCTAGCAAAAGTTTTGATTTTTGTTCAGAATTATATTGACCCACAGAACAATTTTAGAGAAACTAATATAATAATGATAGTAGTCTTTCCTAGAAATACTTTTTTATTTATTTCTATTTATCTGCCTTTTTAAATGACTTGCAATAACGGAGAAAAACATAGGAGGTCTGGCAATTAAGTTCCCCAAACTCATTGCAACAATCTTGCAAACTTTTTTTAGATATCAGAGGAGTTATTCATTATGAATTTGTACCAAATGGACAAACAGTTAACCAAGTTTACTATTTGGAATGCTGAAAATGCTCTGTGAAAAAGTTACACTACCTGCAATCTTCTCCAACAATTCATGGCTCTTGCATCATGACAATGCACCAGCTCACCCGACACTGTCTGTGAAGGAGTTTTTAGCCAGTAAACAAATAACTGTATTGGAACACCCTCCCTACTGAACTGCCCTGCCCTGAAATGACTTCTTTCTTTACCCGAAGGTGAAAGTAATATTGTAAGGAAGACATTTTGATGACATTCAGGACATCCAGGGTAATACAATGACAGCTCTGATGGCCATTCCAGAAAAAGAGTTCCAAAATTGCTTTGAAGGGTGGGTTAGGCACTGGCATCAGTGCATAGCTTCCCAAGGGGAGGACTTCAAAGGTGACCATAGTGCTATTCAGCAATGAGGTATGTAGCACTTTTTCTAGGATGAGTTCGCGAAATTAATTGTCAGACCTCATATAAAATGTAATTGTGTTAACTCCAGAGAGTGGAACTTAGTGACTTAGAAATAAAGGTGAGAGGGAGGCATTTTACTGTATTTTTTTCCTGTGCTTCCCTATTGAAACCATATGATATGTTTTCATTAAGCTCCTATTGAAACATTTAAAAAATGAAAAGATGAGAAGATGACAAGTTGAAATACAGAAAATCATAATTACATACAAAATCCAGGTCAAGAAATGTGAAGTAGTAACATAAGAATTGAGACCTTACTATAGCAGTGCAGAACAGAATTGATAGTGTAAAATACTAGAGCAGGGCTATACATGACACACTTGTGTACTATTTTAGACATCTGAAAAAAAGGCAAAGAGACAGAAAAGATAACAACGACCTTTGAGGGTAAAAGCTAGCTATATAACTAAAATTTGAGTGTGCACAGTTGTAACAGATTATTATTTAGAATGTTTCCTATTGTCTTGTAATTGGCAGTGAGGATCCCAAGTTAAAGAAAAAAACTAACTACTTATCCCACATTTATAAAATGGTGTCAAGGAACCATTAAGAATCAGGTATAGGGGACTTGTCACAGTCTTCCTTTTATAGCTCCACTTTCCAAGATTACAAGTTGGTGCTTGGGAAGAGAAGGGATGGATTTATTTTGAAAAGGACATAAACTGGCATTTTAAAGTGGGTGGATATTTTATTACTGAACTTAATCAATAAGTATGTCATCTGCCCAAAATAGCTCTAGGGGTCAGCAATTATTCTGGAGAGAACGCTTGAAAGCAGTCATTGGAGAAATATAAACTCTTTCAAGTTTATATCCCTCCAAGTTTAAACTGCTAAATAAATTAATTACCCAAGGAAGCAGTAGAAATAATTGGAGCAGAAATGGCAATATAACCATGTCTGAAGAGGATAATTCAGACTTGAAAAAATAAAATCACAAGTTTACATGCTTGAAACAGTCAGGGAATCTCTTAAAAGCCTGTATACAGTACTAGAGGTATGCTTTTGGGTCATCAAAACCCACAGATATGGACAGTAAGCCACATAAGGGAAGCTTCTTGGAGAGGCATGAGTAGTCAGCGAGTGTGGATTAAACACAGATAATATTTAGTAGAGACCATCTTTGGGTAACTGAGTTTGTGAAGATGACAAAAATTTACCTGGTGGTATGTGTAGCAATGTGTTAAATGTGACATCTCTGGTTGTCTAACATTTTCAGTTAAAGTCAGATAGCTGAAAATCTTAGAAGCTAAATACCTTCACAGTTTAGATACAAACACCAGGTAGTTCTTAGGAATAACCCAAAGTGACAGAAGTCATCGTATCTTACCAAAAGGAACTCAATCAATGTACACGAAGAAATGCAAATACAACTATTGGAGCTATGAGTCATCAGCTCACAAATTTTAGGGAGACATCCTGTTATGGGTTTTCGCTCCCTTTTCCATCCTGTCTCCTTATTGCAGATTCTGTAATCAGTAAGAGGCCCTCAGAGAGACAGCTGCAGAGAGGGGAAGTTTCCACCAGGAGGAAGAAACTGTCATGTCATGACTTATGTGGGTATCTGGGTGATAGGGGCTTGATGATGTTCTTTCTGTCTCTATTTGGGGACTTGGGAAAAAGTTATATGAAATTTCAGGGCATAGAAAAGAGGCAGCAGGACAGAGAAAAAGGGGCAGCAAAAAGACAACCTGAGAAAGATACCAAAGCAGCAAGGTCACAGCTATAGGTTATAATGTGAATGGTGCAGGGGTGGATGCAGGGATCCAAAACCCCTCTTCCATATGAGGAAACCATGCACCGGGAACCCCTGAACCAACTCTGGGTGGTTTGTTGATAGGAACATAGTCCTGGAAGAGCTGGAACCATTTTGCCCCATGAAGAAAGAAAGTCTGATGATGAGGCTAAAAGTTTGAACCGTATAAGAGAATAAAAGAAAAGAAAGCAGAGGCCCTGACAAAAAAAAAAGTAAAACAAACAAACCAAAATCATTCTTAAATTCAATAGTGTACTGGACTAGGTAAGGGGGAAAAGGCCCTGATTTGTAGTTTTTGTCTTTATCCAGTGTATAAATACTCTCATATTTGCAAATTTCAAGGTATGAGTTTGATGTCCCTGAATATAGAATTGGAAAGAGATGCTAACCAATGGCTCTCACTACCTGGTAAGTCCTGGTTCCAAGCACCACCACTTGAAGATCTTCTTCTAAACATTGCAACTGAATGGGAGGATATATTCACATTATGATTTAAAACTGGTGGCTATCTGATATATCATTTAAAACTGGGAAAGTTTTAAGAATAAAAGTGTGCTACTGTCTACTTTTGTTTAGACACAAGACCTAAACTTGGATTTTCCCAGGCAAACTGAGAGGTATGACCACCCTAAGAGAACTAATTTGAGTTGTCTGTTATATTGATAATTACATAAAATATCTTCACTGATATTTAAAATTAAGAAATCAAAATGCAACTATATTTTACTTGGTAGGTATGTAATTACAGTGCAGGAAACAAGAGCTGAGAACTTAAATATGAAACTCTTGTTATACAGTTACATTATACAGTTATACAGTTATACTCATTCACAGTTATACAAAGAGGTCTCATAAATCATTCATTGTTCTTACACAATGAAACATTTGCTAAATAAAGTAAAGATCACAAACTTAGCCCTCTAGGTCACTTGTCAAATACAGACATGTTCTGTATGGGTAACAATGTGTTAATTTAAATATTTATTCCTGATCTCTATTCAATATTTAAATTATGGGAAACTCAGAAGATCTATTACTACTGTGTGTAATATCTGGTTGTATATATAACCAGAAAGCAAATATGAAATTGTTATCCACAGAAAAGAAAAAAATTAAGCCTTTCTTAATGCCATAGCAAAAATCAGAAGATGAACGAATGTTATTTATTGTGTTCTCAATCATTATACAAAGCAATATATCAAATAATATACCCAGACATATTGTGATTTACATGTGAATGCATAGAGTGTTATTACCATATATTCAAACACTAAGAAGGGCACCTATGTATTCATTCTTGAACAAATATCTCAAACACAGACTATACAACAATGATTAATCAAAATGACATACTCATACTAAGATATAGAATAATCATATTATGAGAGAAGGCATGCCAAGCACTGCATACATTTATGCAACAAAAAAATGTAAGTTGCAAAGATAACGATAATGCAGTCTAAAAAAATAAATTCACTAACATACTTAACAATTATGTAGATTAAGCATCCAGTGCAATCAAGACAGTGCCAACACAGCCTGACAGACAATGAATTTGGAATAAGAGCAAATACAGTTGTCCCCATTTATTTAAAGTATAGGCTACATAAGGCCCATGGCCTGACATGGTCAACCGAGAAGGATACTGGCATTACTGGTGAAGGTGATAATTAATGGCACAATACCTGCCAGAACCAATGACAATATGACTAAAAAGTCTAAAAGCGGAATGCACTTTAGAATTACAATTCAGCTATTGTATTCTAAGAGTAAATATCCAAACATTGAAGTTGTTGAATAATGTATGTTATTATTATGGCAAAAAATAAACAGATAGAAATGATATTTTCAGGCATTGCTATTACCTGACAATGTGATTAGGACATGAAACGAAAAGACACAGTGGTTCTAATGAATCTTCCTCTGAAAAAGACAGGTGACACTTCAGCTTACATTTCACTGTCTTCAACAGAGGACAACAGATATTTGAACATACACAGATATCAACCAACAAAATTTTTGTAAATGTAATATATTATAAAGACTGTCTTGACTTTTATATAATTATCATCCCATGGAAAATAAGATTGTTGTGGTGGACAGCATTTAACGATAGCCCGAAAGGATCTCTCCCACCTTTCAGTGAGCCCTGTATGTCCTCTGACCTGGGACATGTGAGGGGGTTTTGAGCATATGATGAAATGTCACTCCTGTGATTATGCTGCTTCATATGGCATAAGTGGCTTTTTTCAGATGTATTTAAGGTTCCTAATCTGTTGACTTCGAGTTATTCAGGATATTATCCTGAGTGGGCCTGACCTAATAAAATGAGGACTTGAAAGAGACTGACAAGATTGGGAGGGAGCAAACCTCTACTGTGGGCGTGACACGGCACACTGCTCCATTGTGCAGAGGGCCACATGTCCAGGATGGGGCAGCCTGTGGGAGCTGATAGAAACTCTTTGGTGATTGCCAGAAAGAAAGTGGAGATCTCACTCCTACAACCATAGGAATTTCATTCTGTCAACAACGCCTTGGAAGAGGATTCTGAGCCTCAGATGAGATTGCATCTGGGTAAGACCTTGACTGCATCCTTGTGAGACCCTGAGCAGAGAACCTAACTAATACATACAGATCCCGATTCACTATCCATGGAGACAGTGAGATAATAAATTGGGGTTGCTTTAGACCACTGACCTTGTACTATTTGTTACACAGCTATAGATAATTAATAGCATTACCTTAAAGACCTGTATAATGATAATATTTCTATACTGTTAATAATAATAACAGTAGTAATAACAATAATACCAGTAGCAACCATTATATTTCTTTCTTTATATTCAGGATACTGCTTCTGAACTTTTATAAGATTATGCACAAATACACTATTTGATTAAAACCAAAAATTAAATAATGTGCACTGATTTCTTTTGCTTACTAAAGAATGCCTGTGAACTGGAGGATAATAACCCATGACTTTATTTACTAACACTTTCAGCAGATTTACTTACATTTTGTTTTTATTCTCACTTTTAATTAAGGTTGTGATTTTTTAAAATTCCATTTTGCACTTTCTAAATAATACTTCAACTCCTTTATTTTCTTTCAGTGTTAGAATAAGGTGAAGAAAAATAAAATTAAAAACTGGGCCAGACTAAATTTAGCTGTGTACCATTTTATTCATAATGTATCTTTCATTTACATATAATTAACAATAGTCAGTAACAATATTTTTTAATACATGCACACAAGGGACATTCAGCTTCTATTTAGGAAGGAAAAAACTGGAATGAGCATCACCCTCACCGTGACAGAAGAGAAACATATCTATAAATTCATAACTTTTCTTTAACCCATCACTGCACTGAGGTCTTCGCTTAGTCAGTCAGGCTGAAATCTAAGAAAAGACAGGTGCCTCCAATGAGAAAGAAGAAACAAGACAAAGCATGAAAAAAAAGATAGGCCTGCTAGATGAACAGTCACGTGAAATGCAGCTAAATTGTTTTGACAAATTTCTTTGGGCTGAGTGCATGCTGTGTGAAAGTACAAAGGCCCTGGTAGCCACAGACACTGGGGAGTCTGTGCTACTTGTAAACTCATGTTCCTAGTCCATTACAATGTGCTCCTGAGAAAGACTGAGGATGGACAAAGAAAAAAAAAGGAAACAGGAAAAAGCTTTCATTTGTTAATCACATCCAAATAAATGTGGAGTGGTCCTAAAGGGGGAGTGCAGCAGCTGCTACAGGAAAACCACCAAGTCCTACCTGATATTTTCCCCTTATGGAATTAAAGACTTAAGGAACTGTTGGCAGCCAACAAACGCTGCCATACACCGAGCCAGGAGAATGCCACTTTGAGGAGAAAAGAAAATCAACTCTCTAACCTCAGAGAGAAGCGAGAGACTGTATTGAGCTCAGACATAGAAAGATCGCCCATTGCTGAGGGAGGGACAGGATCACAGAAAAAGCGTCACCCCTGAAACCCAAGGGCTGCTTTAGACTTAGGCTATACGGTACAATGAAAAGCACCCACACCCACCACCCATACCCAAGCCAACAAGCATCAAGTAAAGAGCAGGAAAAATAACACTGGGGTAGAGGCAAGACTGGAGAGCAACTGTTTCTAAGGAAGAGAGGTATAAGAAGTTCTAAAGCTGGGCCGGCTGAGTGGCTCAGTTGGTTAAGAGTTCGCTCAAGAGTGCGAGCTGAATTCTGAGCAATGGCGGTTCGATGCCCAGCCTGAGCTGAGCTGCTGCTGAGCTGCCGACAGGTGGCAGGATGGCTCAGCTAAAAAAAGGAAAAAAAAAAAAAAAAAGTTCTAAAACTGGTGGAGGAGCTGACATTGAGAAAAACCCATTGGCCAGTCAATCTTAGAGTGAGACAAGGGAACACTGGAGGGGTTTTCATTAGCGGAAGCCTTGAAAAATGGAAACATAATTGGACTCCCACATATTGAAGGCTTAGCAGAAGGGTTCTAACAGTTTCCAGGAAAACCACTATTTATTTTTGCCTCATATGCCCTTCACATGATGTCTGTCTCTCAACCAAAAAAATATAAATCAAAATGCACACACACCCACAAGACAAAAATACTGTCAAGAGACAAAATAATTCACAGAAACACAGCCACAAATAACCCAGATGTTGAAAATATCAGAGACCACCAAGCTGAATGAAAGCCAGTAGAACACATACAAACACACATGTCTACACACATTATACACCAAGTACTTAAAATTTAAAAAAATAAAATAAAATCTCGATGGGGGCCAGAGAGAAAAGTAACATTACAGAGAATGTTACTTTTTATAGTTATAAAAATTATATCCAAAGTGAGAGGTCTTTATAAATCACTTATTACCTAAAAGTTACTTTAGTTAAATGAATCTTACAGCTTTTCTTAAAAGTATAAATTGCTCAAAACAAAGGGATTTACAATAATTTTATTTCATAAATTATATCACCTTCAATATGATTTCAGTGGCTAGTATACTTTCTAGAAAACACAATAAATCTACATACTCAGTTTTTGATATATTTTCTTATAATTAATTAAATTAATTTTAGTGTGTACTCTGACATGTACATGAAGCAATTCCACATATTATTACACAAACTCCTATCAGATTAGGTTGATAGCATAATTTCTATTACATTAATTAAAGACTGAAGCTCAGAGAAGTATAATGGGAAGAAAACAGAGAGTGGCAGAAGGATTTGATTCTTGACTGTACCTCTAAATTAATCAATTAGCTCTTATCCTTCTTGTCTAAAATTTATTTTATGAAAAAAAAATTTATTATCGATTTTTATTTAAATGTGTTTTTTCAGGCAAATGCCTTATTGTAGGCAATCCCAAGGAACTTTCAACATTAGTATGTCCACTCAGCAGTTTGAAAAATATTTCTCACCAACATTCTTCTAAATCTGTACAATTAACAACTACAAAAGCAAGCTACATAAATCGTTTTCATAAACACAGGCCATCATATGTTCATACTGTATTTGGATCACTTCTTCTTACATGGATTTATGGAAGTGGCTGTCCATGGTGTGGAAGGGGCCCTGGTCCTTTGCAGGTTCAGGAAGTGTTTAGAGAAGATATGCTCTTGGAGACAGCAAGGAGGGGTCACATAGAAGTGCAAGAGGGGTCCGAAGTGGCATAACTTGCTTTCAGTTTGGTCCTTGGTTAAACTTTTGTGGTCCTACGTGAAGTCTATTCACAATAATCAGCCGAGAATCACAACCCGAGATAGCAATGATAATATAAAGAAGAGTCCCAGTGTTTCTTCTGTTAGGTCACAGATAATTTACATTTAAAAAGGCTCCACTAATGATGTTTTTTTATTACATGGGAAATAACATTTTGAAATTTTAATTATACTTTCATATTTTTTGCAAATAATAAAACATTCATTATAATCTGAAACAAGGTAAAAGGAAAAGGAGGTATATTTAGAAACAATGGGAATTGTTGAATGACTCATCTCAAATTTCAGAATTCTATGCAATGTGAAAACATTTCCCATTTTTTAAAATGTAATTTTCAATTATCTTTGCTAATACAATGGTATATTAGTCTACATTATTTTAAAAGTGAAAACCTTACAAAACATAGGTTTTTCTAAGGCACTGAATATTGTCAGCACTCTATATAAAAGAAATGTTATTTATCATTTTAAAATGAAACAATGACCTATTGTTCAACTATATAATTAAAACATTAAATTAGTATAATTGATAGAATTTTATATGTACAATTAAAATATTATCAAGCATTTATTTAATGCTTACTCTGTAACAGCATAGTGTTAATACTTTTTTGGAGATATTAGTTGAAATAGTCCTGAGAACCCTGAGAGTCAGGAATTACTATATCCATTTTATAGATGAAGAAACTGAAGATTCTATGAGACCTGAAAAAAATTTAAAGTCACCCTGGAAGTAAAAGATTTCTTGAATGACACAAAACCTTTAAAAATGTATATATATCTGGAAGATAGCTAAGGACATGAAAACTATCACAATAAAATATAAAGTAAAATATAAATGGATATATTTTATATATATAATAAATACAAATATATGTATAGTTAAGAGAGCAGCAGCTTAGATTGTAGATTAAAAATATCTTTTCTCTGATCTCTGTTTTATCACATGCTAATTATATCTTAATGTGATCGGTTTATGGATGATTTTTCTTATCCTTTTGTATGCTCTTAGTGTATTATTTAAAACTCTGCAATGAGCATATACTAGTATATGTAATCATTAAAATAATCATGATTAAAGTGATATCACATGCATCATGGTTCAATTGTCTCTATCATTCATCATGATTCTCAGAATCGGATTATGAATTTCTTCTTTTTTTTTTTTTCTGAGGGGAGTGTCACTGGCCATATGTGGGACCCGAACCGGGGCCGCTGGCGTCCCAAGCCAGCTCTTAACCATCGCGCCACTCCGCTGGCCCTGGATTATTAATTTTAGAATCTCTTATTTAGCCTCTGAATCGGAAAAAAAAAAAATCCTTATGTATATCATCACTTTACATTCAATTAATTAAGTGAAGGCTGGTTTAGAAAACCATGAGACCATATGGGACCAAATAGCTGAATTCCACTGAATGATTTTCATTAACTTTGCAACTATGACATTGACTAACTACGCCATTCAATTTAATTGCAAATATGCCTAGAGGAAGAGACCTTATTGCCTGAAGCTTCTAAAAACACGACTGAAAACTTGCCTATAATGAGTTAGTAACAACACATCAATCAATGAAGGACAGGAAAAGTTATAATTTAGCTAAATTTCAAATTTCATTATAAAAGTATTTAGTAATTTTTAAAAGAAATCTTTGGATTCCCAAGGCCTAACACAATTTACACATTATTATAATTATAATTATAAATAACTCTAGATAAATTCCAATCCCCAGAATCCTCAAGGCAGTCTTTCAGCCAATCATCCACCATTTTGAAAATACTATTCCACATTAGTTTTTGCTCTTGGTAGTTATAAACTCAAACATAATAACATGAATAAGTTGTTGGTAAATATCTTGACTTTTGCCTTCTTTTCAATAGTTAATGTTATTCCAGACTGTCAATCATCCCGTCCTTAGGGAGTTCCTTTTGTCTTACTTCTTGTCCCAACCTCAGTGGAAGCAGTCAACTAAAGCTGAAGCTATTATGCCACATATTCTATAAATTCAGTTTTATGTGGAAAGACAAAGGGACCCAAAGGAGTTAGGACATAACAATCAAATGAAAGTTCTTCTACTTAAGTTTCCCAAGAGGTTCCCAGACTCCTGTTTTACCCCAACGTTTGTTTGTTTTTCACTTCTGTTGATTCTGAGCTTTCATTTAGTGTCCTTTTTATTACCAGGTTAGTCAGAGTTTGCTTTTATTGCTTGCAAACACATTATCTAAACTAATGAATATTCCTCTGTATGCACACATGCACACATATACACACGTGCACATATGCACAAACACAAACATGCACCCATGCATGCCCACGCAGGCAGGGTTTTCTTCTGGGATACATGAAAAGTGGAACTATTAGAAAATACAATCTAAAATCACAGTACATTAGGTAGATTGTAACAATCATGTTGGCATATGATACAATAGAAATCTTAGCTGGACATCCAGTAGAAAGTCTATCAGAAATAGAGGTCACGGGCCAGCCGAGTGGCTCAGTTGGTTAAGAGCTCGCTGAAGAGTGTGAGCTGAGCTCTGAGCAACAGCAGTTCGATGCCCAGCCTGAGCTGAGCTGCTGCTAAGCCGCCAACAGGTGGCTGTATGGCTCAGCCAAAAAAATCTAAAAAAAAATAAAAAAATAAAAAATAAATAACATAAAAAAAAAAGAAAAGAAAAAGAAAAAGAAATAGAGATCACAAGGATTTGTCCAGGAGAGAAAACAGTGCTATAGGCTGATACTCACACTCCATCAAATTTTATCTATTGTTATGTTGTAATTATTGGCTAGTCAGCTGATATTTCTATAAATTCTTTATTTTCAAAAATGTCAATTACATGATTAAACTTCTGAATGCCATAAAATCTAGGCAAACTATTATACACAGGTCTTTGAAAACATTGATCTTTCAGTAATTCAAAAGTTTTTTCCTGTTTTTAGTTTTGCACTGATAAACTCATTTTTGACTATTGGCGTTTAAGAACCAGTTGTCTTGACTAAACACTGGAGTACCGTATATTTCAACATAAATCCCTTCAATATTATCTATAATATTAATAGCATTTTAGTCTTCCACAAGCAAATGAGTTTTTAATACTTTTAAGGAAGTCAAGATTTTATTATTGTTGTGCCATTTTTATCTGTGATAATAAAAGACTTTTCCAATAAAAATCATTGTCATTTCTACATTCAGTTTACATTTCCAGTTTAAACAGAGATTTCTCCTGGGTTATTCTACCTGACACAAATGGAAAAACTCATACTCAGTCTAAGTATCAAATAAGAACAAATCTATACTGTTTATGATTTATATGTTTTGATTTTGTGAAGTTTATAAAAATAAAATTTAGTATACATAGAATATGACAAAAATTATTCTCACTTATCTGTTTTAGTAAATTATTGACAAATGGTAAACTCATATAGTTTTATCAGCAATGTGCATGTATTAAAAGGTATTAATAAATTTCAAACTTATCAGATAACATTTAATTCCCTAGCCACATATATATAATAAAATACAATGATAACGTTGCTAATTTATAATTCCCATCTGAAATTATTTCCTATTAATAGGCATTCCATGTATGCATAAAAATACTTGGCTGTGTGGTCATTTGCTAATTTTATGTTTTTTTCTTAAAACAGTGTTTTTTATAAAATATTTTAGTTAAAATTATATATATTGCAAAATATAAATACTAATTACAAAAATTAAGTATTCATATTTTAAGTTTTTGAATAGTATTGATAGTAACATGAAAAAATTTTGTCAAGATAATTTTTAAAATTCAGAAAACTTCTAATACTAAACCAAACAGTCCTTTCAAGGAAGAGCATGGCAAGGAGGCATATTTGTAGAGCTAGACTGCCTCTTTTCATTTTTTTAAAGGAGTTAAAAGCAATCTGTGAGTGTGTTTTTCTGAGGGGCAGTTACATAGCACATAGTCCTAAAGGATATAAATATTAATTCTATTGATGAAGCAAATGGACATTCACTATGGCTTATAACAGCCCAGGACTGTGTATCACTGGATATAATATATAACAAAAATGATCTCAGATACATAAAAATGAATTAATCCTTGATTCATGATATAATACCATCATTGGTCTATGCATAGCCTTGCTTCATTTTATCTTTTATCTCTGTCTAGTTATTCATTCATTATAATAACATAATGAATGCATGTAAAGCCAAGATTCAACCAAGGGCCTGCTACATTCCAGTAGCTTGCATTAACCTGTGTTTTCCCCTACTTCCGCGTATCTAAAGGATTTAACTTTTGTCCTGAATCATCTATTAACATTTCCTTGATTTATATGTAATATTTGAGTATCTATCAATTTGAGTTATTATTGATATGTGACCTGGTTTCTAGATACAAGTAAATTTGGTGTCGCTGTAGGAATTGCCTAGGATACCTACAATGAACATTTATGGTAAGATCTGAAAACCAAACATGGGAAAGGACTCTGAGGAACTCAAACATTTCTCAGCAAAAGAAATTTAGGAGAACTCATGAGAACAAGTGAGGGAAATGCAGAGGGGAGCTGTAGTGTCTGAAAAGCTAAAGGAGAATATTTACTAGGGCATAGTTAGGAGTGTCAGAAGTGGGAAAAACTAACTGGGTGTTTTCACTAGTGTAATTCAGCCACAAGTTGGGGGCTATACCCTAGAAAAATCGTCTGCAATTTCAATGGGTTAAAGATATGCTCAGAGGTAAAGACAGCATAATCATCTCACGTTTAAAAGAGTAAAATTGCATAATATATTAAGTCTTTTACCAGAGAAATATGAAAAAAATCTAATTCTTCTTTCAGTTTTCAGCTTTTCCTAAATTTGTTTCATACAGATTATCAATGCTGACTTAGTAAAGGAATTTTAATGTAGGGAAGCATCATGATGGTGATTTCAAAAGCACATAACTTTAGCTCAATAATACATTATCTGCATAAATAATGCAATGTAAATATCTTAGCTGAATTATTTTCTCTGCTTGTTTAGAATTCTATATGTAGTTAGGTAGCAAACAGAAAAAAATGACAATTTACTATTTAACAAATTGTAAAATCCCAGCATTTTTAGATTTTAATTTAAATTCTTAGGAATAAATAGCAGCTATTTATAGGTTCAAATAAAAGTAATAACTTCATAGGTTTTGCTAAATACTATTTGTTCAAATGACACCGCAAGTGTGTGTGTGTGTGTGTGTGTGTGTGTGTGTGTGTGTGTGTATATATATATATATATATATACTTTTTTTTTTTTTTGAGGGCAGTGTCACTGGCCCTCATATGTGGGACATGAACCAAGGCCACTGGCTTCCGAAGCCAGCGCCTAACCACTGCGCCACTCCGCCGGCCCACACCGCAAATATATTTCATTACTTGAGAATGCATATATAGAATAATAATAATGGAATTTATTTATCTAACAAATATTTACTAGGCACACATTTTTTATTCTGGGCACTATTCTAGTTCCAGGGATAATATTGTGAAAACAAAGAGAAAACTCCTTCATGGAATTCATAATCAGGTTATAGACAAGAAAGAAGTATACATATACATACACACATACACACACATGCTTGTGCACATAGACTTACATACACGTATGCAGTGATCCACACTGTAAAGAAAAATAAAACAAGACAAGGGAATAATGAATGATACGTTGTTTGCGGTGTGACTGAGTTGCTTTTGTGACCATATGGCATTTGAGTAGAATATTGGACCTTAGGGAATATTTGAGGGAGTGGAAATAGCACTTCAAAAGTCCCAAGACGGAAACAAGCCTTACCGGTTTGAGAACTGCACAGAAAATCCAGATGTTTAAAGCACATTAGCAAGGGTGGTACGTAACGTATATGACATCATCAGGGTAGGGAGAAGGGGATAATGCTTTAAAGTCTATGAGAAGATTATGGATTGTCTTCCACATGAAATAGGAAGTCAC
Organism: Aselliscus stoliczkanus; assembly: GCA_033961575.1. Taxonomy (NCBI): domain Eukaryota; kingdom Metazoa; phylum Chordata; class Mammalia; order Chiroptera; family Hipposideridae; genus Aselliscus; species Aselliscus stoliczkanus. The sequence goes on from CM066735.1 coordinate 52,987,283, forward strand.
CGAAGGATTACAAAGTGAGTGATTGTGTTTTCTTTGGGGGATGCTTTGTAGGAAACATAGTATGAAGGATACAATTAGAAAGGGTGATTATTTGTGAGGTTTTTACAAATCTCCAGGCAAAGGTAATTATGGTTTAAATGAGTGGATGTTGCTGTGGTGGCAGTGACAAAAGTGGTAGGTTTGGGAAATATTGTGAAGCTAGAACTAAAAGAGCTTTCTGATAGATTAGATGTGGGTGTGGGGAATGACTCCTAGATGTTTGATGTGTACAGTTGGTTCAGGATAATGCCATTGACAATTATGGGATCGTTTGGAGAATGAATGCTTTTATGAAGGAAATCAAGTAATTGTTTTAAATATGTTAATTTTTAGATATTATATTCATGGAAGTATTCTAAGTTACATGTCAGTGATTATTTTACCATCAAATCTTAAGAGTTTGTCAATGATGGTAAATTTCTCTAACAAGAATTAGCCAATCAATATAAGGCTTTGCCCATAAAGGCTGAAGCAGATACCATCTTTTATAACCATAGCATAAAGCAAAGCAATGAGTATATGGAGACTTCCCTCTCATTCTTTTGTGTTTAGACTTAAAAGTCACATACATTTCTTTTCTCAGTCTGTTGGCTAGCAGTACTCACGTGGGCTTGCCATAATGTAAGGGGACTAGGGAGTGTGGTCTTTAAATGCTCAGAGGATACTGGGAATTTACTAGTAAAATCTGTTGCAGACGCCTATCAGTTTTGCAAATGACGCTATATAGTAGGCAATTGGATGCAGAAATTTGGAGCAGGGTTGTTGTTAAGACTAGAGGTACATATATATATTATTTAAAGACATGGTGTTAGGTAATTATCCAGGTAGTAAATGTAGACAGCTAAAAGGAGCAAAGACTTATATCCAGGTACTCTCTTCTTTAAAGCGGAAAACAAAGAAACAAAAAAAAAGTTGCAAAAACAAAAAACTCAGAAAACCAGATAGTGAACAGCTGGTCAGCTGGTCAGACATAAGAAAAACTAGAAGTCTGTGTTACCCCAGAAACCAAGTGAATAAAGAGTGTCAAAGAGGAGAACATAATAGTAAAAAATGCTGCCTGGGGCCGGCCGAGTGATGCGGTGGTTAAGCGCTGGCTTGAGAAGCCAGCAGGCCCGGTTCGGGTCCCACATATGAGGGCCAGTGACACTGCCCTCAAAAAAAAAAAAAAAAAAAAAAAATGCTGCCTGGATGTAAAATGAAGAGCAGATTCCAAATTAAACACTTATGTATATGAGTATATCGAGATGGAGGTCATTAACGGTAGCGATAAAAGGTAGTTCAATAGAATGGTTGGGGAGAAAGCTGTAGTAGGTTTAAGAGCAAAGGAGCCGTAAAGCAGCGCCAGAACAAATAGAGATAAGTGAGTCACGACACATGAAGTAATATAAACAGTGCTTAGAATTTACTCTACACACTCAAAAAGGATAGGTATTTTTATTAATAATAGTATTATTTAAATGTGTCACTTTAAAGGTTGGGGAGAATTAGGGCAGTGCCTGAAAAGGGATATGAAATATAGAATGTCTTATTATTGTTTTCCATGGGAAAATTGTAAGCATATTTCTGTCCTGAATGGAATTGCCAATAATGAAGAAAAATTGGATTATTTAGAACGGAGATGGGACAAAATAAATTTGAATAATTGAAAGAAGATGAGTAGTGTGTAGTATACAATTGGAGGGGTTAGTCTTATAAGGGAACAGAGAAAGTGTATGCAGGCCTGACATAAGCTCCCAATGAAGGCTGACTGAAAAACTAGTGATGTAGCTTTCCTATGAAATTATATTTAACCTTAAAAAATATTGGAAGTAAAAAAAAAAAAATTGGGGCCTGGCCGAGTGGCTCAATTGGTTAAGAGCTCACTCAAGAGTGTGAGCTGAGCTCTGAGCAACAGCAGTTCGATGCCCAGCCTGAGCTGAGCTGCCACTGAGCTGCCAACACGTGGCAGGATGACTCAGCTAAAAAACATAAAAAAATAAAAAATAAATAAATTGGAAATTTTGTTTTTCAGCTTTATTTGAAAACTACAAAGTAATGTGCTAACAGACACACACACACACACACACACACACACAGGGAAAAAGTTTGGAAATAAGAGTAGTATATAGTAATTTGCAGAGTTTTAGTCACATTACACGAGGTATACAGATTGCTAGCTAATAAAGTAGGCATAATCACAATTTACATTAATATTCATAAATATATTTATATTTTTACATATATATATATATATATATATATATATATATATATATATATTGCCTTAATCTGCTTATTGACAAATTGTAAACTGATCAGTACTTCTAAGGACCATTAATTTTTATAGGTACACATACATACACACTCTTCACTTTCCTTTTGCATATATTAATATCTAGCTGAGTTTTCATTTAAGGTCAACAGTTCTTTATCAGAATAAAATTTAATCTGGAAAAAATAAAATGTAACATAGGTATTTAAACTAGAACATGTGGAATTGGAATTCCTAATGGAATTAAAATATTAACTTTGCAAACTAAGTTTCTAGTGAACATTAACATACTGAAACACATGGTGTCTTTAAAGTATGAACATATTCTATTTTTAAATCCTGTGACATTATTCAAATAAGCATAATAATTCAAAATTAGATAGTGCTTTGTCAAGATAGAATTGCCCAAATCCTATCCATGTGGAAATAATGTACTTATAGAACATGACTTAAAGTGCACATAGTACAGACTTCCCGGTGGCTCTGAATAATTGTATTTTATTTTATTTTTCTAAATGTAACTGTCTTCTATCACTTATAGATTGAGTTTATTTCTCAAATTGAAGGTGAAAATTGTTTTATTATGATGATATCTCTTTTGGCCTTAAAACCATCTTAAAGTAATTTTTAACACATCACTTTTCTATCTGTCATAATAATATCATTTTTTCTATAATACTGCCTAAAAGTTAGTTTTAACGATGACATCTCAATTTGTACTATTTTTAAAAAGGAAAAGGCAGAGGTATAAATTTTATATGTGAAAAAGTAGCTTTTAAAATTTTGTTCTGAAAAATCATATTAATTAAAAATTTAAAAAAAATCTTCCTCTGAGTAAAAACAAAATATTTTTTAAAGTACAAACTATCATAACCAACAGATAACTTGCTAAAATGCAAAGTGCAGAACAATACATTTGTATTTATATAATTAATTCAATGGCAAATTATATGACCTAGTTTCATGTAGGCAATTAGCAGTTCAACTAAATCTCTTACTCTGAATTGCTGGAAATATGTTGGTGCCCATGAGAACCAGCGGGATATTATCTATTTTAAGTATGCCTTAATAGCAGGTTTTGATAAGCTTTAGGAGATTTTCATTCATTTAGTAATTTATCAATTTTCAGTCTAATAAAGCTGTATCTAATATATTGTATAAACCATACCTCATTTCTATTTTGTAGTATATAAGAGGTAAGGCATAAAATTCATTTTTCCTTCCCCTCTCTTCAATCCTTAAACTGAACTTAATTAGTGGAGAAGCATAGAATAAATGATCTTTTTTTCCCTCATAACTGTAAAATGATCACTTGATTAAAAAAATTGTTATGATAAAAGGATATTTGGTTTTGGACTGCAGGAATGTGGCCATTAAGGGAAGTGATTCATACCAGTACTTTAGCTCATAAATTAAACTAAAGTTTATATCTCAGTTGTACACTTCAGAAGAGAAATAGGTTATGTTTTAAATTTCAGTCTTAAGTATTAAATAAAATGAACATGTTCAAATTCCCTAAAATAGTCACATTTAAAGAAAGGAATCGGAATTAGACTTGATTGATTAATAAAAATATTTCCCAACCCTGTTTGCTATCATAATACTATGTTAGTACCTTTAAATCAATAATATTAATGTAATTTTCAGGATTTTTGTAAACTAGATACACACATTCTTTTTGTAATAAAACAAATCAGCAACTGTGCTACTTTTTAATGACATATTTTAAATTCTTAAAGATTTTATGTTTCATATCCCTGTGGCAATATTGTAGTTATCTATTTATGCTGTCTAATACCTTCCCTTTCCCCCCATCCCCATCCCCTTCCCAACTAGCAACCCTCAGTTTTTCCTCTACATCTACGAGTCTGTTTACTTTGATCGTTCACTCAGCTCTTCAGACTCCACACACAAGTGAGGTCACATGGTACCTGTCCTTCTCCGACTGAGAAGACAATTATTTCACACAACATAATAGTCTCTTCACTGGGGAATATAATAATGTAAAAATTTTGTGGCGTGTCAGAACACATGTTTTGTTAGGGAGACCACTTCATGGATGGAGTAGAGGCTTGATCACTGCACTGTACCCCTGAAACTGATGTTGTATAGTATTGTATGCCAACTGTAACTGAATATGTGGATGGTCATGGGATGTGGAGTATACTGTGGAGGGGAGTCAGGGGAGTTGTGATAGATATGTATGATGGGGGGGAGGAGTGGGGTGGCGAACTGGGGGAGGGGGGTTGTCACTTGGGGGATAAAGAGTATAACTATTGCATTGTGTTGTATACCTGAAACTAATTAAAAAAATAAAAAAGACTTTATGTCTGGTAAGTCACTTTTAAAACCTCAAAACAGATATTTTTACATATAATGTAGTTGATCTATATTTAAGACATTTTCTAATTATTCAAATTTAAATTATTTATTAGTCATAAATTTACCCAAATGCTTGCTTATGTTTTACCTAGTTACTAAATATTTCATATTTATTATTCATTAATGAGATAATAAATATATTTTCTTTCTGTGTCATTAATACTATAGTGTATCAGAATATCAGCTGAAATTATATTTTACAACTTTATAAAACTAAATGATCATTTATATTTATTAATATCAATTTAGTCAAATATTAATTAACTCAATGATGAATCATTTCTCTCTCAGTGGTTTATAATCATTTTAATACTTTGTAACTGAAGTTTTTCTATTTTTCAGAAGGATCGTGATAATCAAAAGTAAAATTATTAGTGTGATTTAGCTCCAAAAACAGGCATTCTATTCTCAGCTTCTCAGCATTTTAAGAGATAAAGCAGATTCAGACACAGAAGATGCATTTACCTTTCCCCTTAATTACTCTTTCAAATTTTATAGTTTCCTAATGTGTGGATGTCAAGCATATAACATACGCCACCCTACCCTCACCCCCATCAAAGGCACAAATTTTCTGCATGTGTATGATCTTGGAGAGTGTGTTGCCATCCAAAGCATAAGGAGTACATTCACCCACTAGCCCATTCCCACTGTTGAGGACCAATCAGACATAAGATAAGGATGTCCACTTTTATGACTTCTATTCAACATTGTACGGAGGTTCTATTCACTGGAATCTGGTCATAAAAATAAATAAATTATTTGACTGCACAAAAATTAATAATGTTTTCATTTGTAGAACATCTATTTAGAAAATATACCCATCTATTTAGAAAATATAACCATCTATTTAGAAAATCTGAAGGACATAAAGAAAAGAGCTACTAGAACTAATTAGTAAGTTTAGCAAATTTAAAGAATGTGCAATATTCAATTATCAATTGTATTTCTATTTACTAGCAATGAACAATCATCAATCAAAATAAGTAAAGAAAATAGCATTTCCAATAGCACAGAAGAGAATAATATTTAGGGGACTCCAACAGAAGATGAGTGAGGGTACACATGATTGATGGAAACTATATGATATCTAGATCAATGGAGAAATATCTTGTTCATTGGTCAGTAGACTCCATATTATTAATATGTCATTTCTAACCAAATTAAGCATGGATTTGACAAAATCCCAATCAAAATCCAATTTGTTAATATATATTTAGCCTTTCTGTTCTGCTCATAGCTAGATTTAAGAGTTTCTCATCATTCCCTTCCTATGCCCTCAACTAGACTTATAGAGGTGTATCTTATTTCAAATTAACTTAGTGTCATTGTATCATACACCAGTTATTGAAGTCTCTGTGTATCTCAAATGGTCTATGTATATCCATTTATTACCCTTGTGTTATAGTGTAATTATGTTGGGCTATAGGGGGAAACACTCAATGACCAAGATAAAAAAAAGTCTGTGACAATTTAAAATATCATATTGCTGTATCACTCCAAAATGTCTGGGTTTGTGTATGATGTGAATATCCAAAAGAGAGGAAATATATGGAAATGTGGGCAAGAATGCAGAATAAACAATGGAAGTGTTACCTACTTCTTCCAAAAAGCAAAATTTGTAATAGTCTGTCACACTTTCATAGGCTAAAACAAATAGAGATAAAGTCAAGAATAATGGATTTTTGGGCCGGCCGAGTGGCGCATTGGTTGGGTGCTGGTTTTGGGATGCCAGCGGCCCCGGTTCAGATCCCACGTGAGGGCCAGTGACGCTGCCCTCTACAGCTAACAACAGCTCCACCTGGAGCTGGGCTGTGCGAGCCCCGGTGATGGTGTGGGCTGCAGCCCCTGCTGCAGTGGGCTGCCATAGGCTACAGCGAGTGGCTCGCAGCCAGCGTGAGTGGCTGGCAGCCAAGCATGAGCTGCCAATAGCCGCGGTGAGCGACATCCAGAGGCCGGCAACCGATCTGCCTCATCCGGGAGGAGCGCAATGACGATACCAACAGTGAAGTGATGTCCTCCGCAGCTAAACTGAAGAACAAAAAAAAAAAAAAAAAAGACAGCAACTTTTCTGTTCCCCTTCCCCGATTCCCCAATGCTGTTCCCCTCCGCCAATTCCCCAATAAAATCTTTAAAAAAAAAAAAAAAAAAAAAAAAAAGAATAATGGATTTTTTGATGGACATTGTGATGCTGTACAACGTATGGACTTGGTTAGGCTGGAGTTCCTAGGTAGTTAATAAACCTAGGTGCTCCTATAAGGGGACATGCAGATTTATTAACGTCTCTAATGAGTTGAGTTTAACTAGGGATCTATGGTGGCACTGACTGTATTGATTGAACAACCTTAATGCAGAGCTGAGAGTTTCTGAGGCAGAGGAAAAGTCCTCCTGTCTACAATAGCTTTGCTCTCTCCTGGAGGGTTCCATCCTTTTCATGATCATTCCTCCCTGAAGATTTGCCCAATAGACTTCTGACTTGCTTGGTCAGCTCCAACATGCCACCACTGCATAAGCCAGTTCCTTTTAATAAATCCATATATAGATATATAATTTTATATATAAATATAATTGTTATATTTATATAAATGTAATTTTATTGGATCTATCTCTGGTTGAACCCTGACTGATATAGACATGAAGCTTCAATTAGCTTCCATGAAACTTCCATCAAAAAATCTGGGAGAAGATACCACATACAAACATTTTTTATCTGATGGAGAGCAGAGAAGAATATTTCAAGGAATTTCAAAATCAGAGTACAGTAATCCAAGGGGATATGTTTCAGACCCCTAATGGATGCCTAAAACTTCATAAAACCACTGCATATTGTTTTTTTCCCCTATGTGTGCATACCTAGGATACTGTCTAATTTATAAATTAGGCACAGTAAAAGAAAAATAATGACTAATAATAAAATAGAAATATCAAGTCAAGAATTTTCACATTAAAGGAAGCATTTTATGGCTTCTCTTTGACATAGCCAAATTGCTAGCATCACTTCTTGTGTGCTTTGGGGCCATTATAAAGTAAAATAAGAGTTACTTGAACACAAACACTGCATTACCACAAAAGTTGATCTGATAACCAAGTTGGCTTCTAAGTGACAAAGCGGTAAGGGAAAGTCTAGCAAGGAAGACACTGGACAAAGGGCGGATTCACTTCCCTGAGTGAACTCAGCGGGACTGTGTGAGATTTCAAGTTACTCAGAATGCCATGAAATTTAGAATTTGTGGATTGTTCATTGTGCCAATTTTTCATTTAATATTTTTGAACTGTGGCTGATCATGGGTAACTGAAACTGCAGAAAAGTGGGGACTCCTATAAATCTAATTAAAAATCTCAACAATGATAGTTGGATGATTCCTTATTTTAAGATTCAGTTTCTTTCTAAAGGTGATGCTTAGTCTTCTAAAATTACTAATATATATTGTTCTAAAAAATCCTTAGTTGCTATCAAGTTCTTTTCTGATCATCTTTAAAAAAATGATATCTGAGGAACATATTATGATTTTGTAGATTGAACCAAGTCTCTGAGATCCTCACTATATGCAAAGTTCTATAATAAATATTGTTAAGATATCAAAATATATTTGTAATGCAAGGTATAATATAACATGATTGTTTTCTCTGGAATTGATTTTCTATTTTAATGCAATTGTTATTACTGAAATATATATATCAGTTATTCATTCATGAATATCTATTCTCATGAATATGCTAACTATCAAAATCTGTATTACTTTCCATATGAAATATTGGATTAAGGTCTCTACAGAATAAATTTAATAAAGTCTCTACAGAACTTAAATCATGATCCACTAATTCATACAAAATTATACATTACACATATAACCTTTCTAATCAGAAATATAATACATTAAATATAACTCAATATATTTGGCAAAGTCTACTTTATAAACTGAATAAAAAATGAAGTTATCTATACCATATTAATACAAACACAAATCACACACTGAAAAATGTATAAGCCTCTGAAATGTGATCACCTTCAAAAGGTAGTGACTTTCAGGGATTCTAACAGCATCATTAAAATTGACAAGATATAATACAAAGCTAACTTTCAAAATAAGTTGAAAATTACACATGATACAGCATCCAGGAAATTATAGAATACCACAATGAATCTGATTGTTTAAATTTTCATGCCACATCAGTAACTTATTAGAAAAAAGCAACAAACCCTAAAAGTAGGCTTGATAGAACTTATTTTATCGACAAATAATACATGGAAAGAAGCAGAATTCAGAAATATTTAAGTATCTGTCCTAATCACAGTTTACCTAATTTTATTTTATTTCATAGAATGATATGATCTGTTAAAACCAATGTTGGAATTATGACAACAAAGGGGTGAGGGGAAAGTTACCTATACAACATAATGTGAAGCTGCCTAAATGGATGTGTCAAACCTAAACATTACCCTCTTGGCCCTCTGAACATTTTTAAATTTCAAAATGGAAATGACAAATAATACAAAAACTCACTTTTAAGGACATATAAATTAACTTGGAGGAGGAAAGGTTAGTAAACCAATCTTTCATTTAAAGGGGTGCCTCACATTATCTTATTAAGTTATTATAGAAAGTCACTGGTTTTATGAGTTAAACGGTGTGATGGCTAATGCCTGAAGGAAAGTGAAACAGGGTGAGATCAAGAGGCTGAGTTAAGTTTCAAAACACTGTGCAACTTGAAGTACACTGATGGATAAATAAAATGGAAAGGAGCTAGATAAGAAAGACTGCATATTTTACCTATTTGCCAGTCTGTTGATGCCATGTGTATGTCCCCTAGTACATTTAGACCTCTCTCTGGCATGTCATTGGAGACCAAATGTCGGGGAAGAAAGCTTGAATTTTATATGCATATATGAGACTCTAACTGCTGAACAGTTTCCCAAATACAATAGGTAAATGTTTCATTTTATATATTACTTTTAAATACTAATCTTTCTTTCTAGAGCAGTATTAATGTAATTTATGAGAAAAAAATTTAAACCATCTACAACTTCTGGTAAAGGTTAAACAGTTTCTTGTCAAATAAAAGCATGCTATCTCTTAAATAAAAGGGCAGGTATGTTAATATAACTTGGATTTACTTGCACGCATGTCTTAAGTCTTACAGGATGATTGGATAAGATGACCTTTATGTCTATCTAACCCTGAGATTATATGGTTTATGATTAAATAACTTTTATTTTTTCTTATGCATTTGGCAATGCAATATATCACCAACAATTCTAATTAGGCAGTTCTTTCCTAATCATAGCGATTTCTATGCCAAGGACACAATTGTGAATAAGAATAAGCAACTCTAAGAGGCTTTGTTTTGATGATGTTAATGAGTGGCATGATTGAAGATTCAAGTACCGGGGTCAGAAGTTTGCAAACTAATTGGAAGAATAGGCAAAAGGCTCAAGACAAGCATGCTGACATGGATCAAGAATTCATCACTCTTTACCATTCACTAGTTTCTGTAACCTTGAGCAAGTCTTACAGTAGAGGATTTTATGGGGGTTAAAGAAAATAGTCTATATGTAACAAATTTAAATGTTTTTACTTTTAAACATGGTGATAATTTTGCATTTATGTAAATGTTAATGTTCTGGGAATATGTATAGATAGATTTTCTATATCAGCTTCTGCATATTTGTGGCTCCTGTCCTTTTTAATACTGCAGGGAAAAATGCCTTTTCTGGAAAAAAAAAATGCGGTAGAGGATAAAAGAAAAACATCGCGTGGGTTTCAGGCTTCTAATATTCTTGACCATATGCAGCTATATGAAGTGATGCAGCTTCTAACTTTGCGCCGTGTGCTTCGTTTAGTAAGCCAGAAGTTTGTGGCTCAAGCAAATTAATCATAAACGTGTATAAATAACTCCTGGTGAAAGAAATTCTGGAGAATGCAAACATATCCTTAATGATTAGTATATAGAAGTCAATGGAGAAAATGGAGTCAAAGATCATTTGAATCTCACCTCGTCATTTAACTAGTCTTCATTTCTTTAATTTTCACCCCTTCATCATTTTAGTGGCCTGCACATCTCTGTTAGCTTTATTTGATGCACACCAGTTAAAAGTACAGGAATATGTCTCATGTAAAAGAACTCATGGGCTAGAATCAAGTTTTACAGTTAATATGTAGTATGTCTCTTTGAAGTCCATTATTTTCATGAGGTTTGGACCTTTTCAAATTATATTAAACTAATAGGACCTTCAAGATAACCAAAAGGAGGTCCTAAAAGCTAGAGCTTAAAACAAGCAGAAAAACTTGTTACAATTGGTGCAAGAAATTATCAAAATTAAATTCATACAGCACAGTTCTATTTAATACAATATGAACTGAATAATATTAAAATAGTATGCAGATTTCTTTAGACAAAATTCATAACATTAAGAGCTAATTACTAAATAAGTCACTTAGACTATGATAACTACTTGGTAATCAGTGATCTCTTGTAGCAAATTTTAAAAAAAACATATGTACACATATGTATGAATTTATGAAATATTTTTTCTAGCACATAGATGTAAATTATAAGATAAATATTATTTATTATATAGGCTGTTTTAATAACAAGGCCTCTACAGACTCATGAAAGATTAGCATTCCAAAAACGTCTTTTGGCAATGCTGCACTGAGTTGGGGAGAGAGTCATTTTCATATTCTGGATTCTTGACGTTGAATTATACTAGACAGACAGAAACCACAATCATGAAACTCTTACTTATATAATTTATTTTCCCTAACTGGATTGTCTTGCACATAATAACACTGAAGGCCAACTGTCATTTCTGTCTATTCATTTGATCTGAGAGATATTTGAGTTTACTGTTAATGACTTAGAAGTTTCAGGGTGATCTGAAAGTCAGACTGTTTTATGTGCTCTGCTTCTGTTAAATTACCCTACCCACAGTGCCATCTCCCCAACAAGCCATACATCTCTTCCTTGTTTTACAATGTCTTGTAGCATTTCACCATCTAACACTAAATATTTGTTTGATCTCTCTTCTAAATTTTCAGCTCCATGAGATATTTTTATCTTGTTTTGCTACTGTGTCTCAAGTCCTAGGAGAGTGCCATATATTAATGGTGTCCAATAAACATTAGTTGAATAAGATATCCAAGTGCATAGATAACATCTTGTCCCTAATCTCATTCTATTTCCCCCATAACAAATGCTTTACATTGACATTTTTGTGTACATTTCTAATATATGACTTTTAATTGTTCATTGCTGACTTCATACATATAAATGTATATATACATATGTACACACACATACAAATATCTATATATCATACACATAAATGCATGTGTGTATATCATTTCATCAAAATTATTACACGTGGTTTACAAAATAATGGGGCTTTACAAGGAATAGTTTCACATCTCAGAATAAGAATGCTCTTCATCTCACATTCTAAGTAAGAAGCAACTGGTTGTGGTTTTAGATATTGTGTTGCCTGAAATTCTAAGGGGTTGTGTACCAGTGGGTTGCAAATGGCAATGTAAAAAAGATAAAGATTCAGAAGTAGATGGGAGTCTTTTACAGTAATAGCTGAATTTGTGAGCACCTCTCACTTGCCTCAATCCCCATCATTTTTTTGGAATCGGCTTTGAGCGTAGAGAGGGTACATGTGTCCTTCAGAGTTCAGAGTTTTATCTAGAGGAGAAAAGAGATTTGTACATATTTCTTTTCAAATAGAAATACCTGAAGATGAAAGATTTCTTGGAATATCCAGCACACACAGCCCAAATGGCAACCATAGGCACTGCAAGAAGCAAAGTAGGCCTCCTCCATTTCCTGAGACCATCTGAAGGACCCTGGTAGTCAGTGATGAGCAGAAATGGCAGCATATGCCATAGAGAAGGGTCTTCTGGTGGTGTGCTGCAGGTGAGAAACAGGTGACAGGATTGAAAGGGAGCAAAGCCTTGATACTAAGATAACTGGGCAATTGAAACACTTGACAGTAGCTGGAATTTTAATACCAGGTTAGGCTTTGCCATCACTGGTCTGGACTGAGAAAATCCCCTTGTTTTCTCACAGAAGCAGACCCCAGAACTAAAATCAGTACAAGCAGTATATTTGGGAGGTGAGAAGAAAAGAATGGGGCAGTGAGAAGGGTCTATGGTCAAGCCCGCCACCAGTATCCACTGGACCACTGGAGTCCAGTCTCACTGAGGACAGTCCTGGAAAAAATGAGGAACACACAGGTCAGAGGTTCCACACAGAACAAGGGAGAGACTTGGGGTCTTCATACAGCTCTCATTGGTTCTGTCTGAGTGTGTGTCAGGTGTTAATTCTACAGAACATGGAGTCTGCTGCATGGTGGTAAAGTTGAGTCTAGAGGCAAGAGATCCCAGAGGCAGCAATACAGCTGAGCTGGTATTGGGAAGTTAGGCTGTATGCCCTGAGTGCTAAGGCTGGGGAGGTGGGAGAGAGCTGGCAACAGGTTGCATCAGAGCCACATCTGAGATGGCTGATCAGGAAAATGAAGGCTGGTTCAAGGCCAGGAATACGTAACTAAGAAAAGAAAATAATTTTGTTTGCACATAGTTGAATGGCAACTGCCTAATCATATTTGTTGTGCATGTTGTTGTGACTAATTAGATTCTAGCCGTAAGTGGCAAATGTGGAAACTATGATTTATTCTGAACCCAATATGTGCCAGGCATGCTACTGGACAAATTACTTCATTTATTTTTCACAATAACCCTTAGAAGCTTATTATACCTATTTAAAAGGAGAAAAATTGAGGCACAGAAAAGCTAACTTTCAATTTGTACATATATAGTACACGATAAAAATGGGATTTAATAGGAGATTTCCCATAATGTACAATGGTATCCTTGGCACATAGTTAATGAATAAATGCACAACGAAGTGATCAACATGAATGAGCGAGGCATGGAAGAAAGACATTTTAAAATGTGGACATTTTAATTAAAATACTTTCAATAAAGACATAATAATTTGGAAATGTTCTCATTTGTGTGTAATAACATTGAATTCCCTCAAGTCATAGTGATTTGAGATGTTACATTTTAACCATATTTGTATCCAAATATCATGCTGGCTAGAACATCCTTCTTCTCATTTGGGGGATTTTCAGTTTTAATATCTGTAAGCTATTCAGTGGGAGTGTGTCTCTCTCCAATGCCAAAACATTGCATCTCTCTGAACACCTGCCATTAGGATACATTCATTTCCAGCTCCATTGGGCAGTAAAACTCCATGATCCAGGATATTACTGTGTCACACACCAGACATGAAAATGAGATAAAAGAAACATGTCTGGATGCTAGGAGGGGATCTGCTATTTCCATCTCACGCTCTTCCTGACTTGGCTGTCTCTTCTTTTTCTCCCCATTCTTGTTATTTTTCTTTGATTTTGAGGAGGAACTCCACACTTTGAATAATAACTGTGCCTCTTACTGTGTCGATTGTCTTCATAATTCTCCCTTTATATACTTTCAATGCTCTTCATGTTGTTAGAGTATGAAATTGTCAATATTCAACTATACCTGGTAATATGTACACATCAGAAACCTGACCAAAGCTTGTGCTGAAACGAAAGTTTAAATAATTATATAATAATACTAAAAATAGTAGTATGCTTAATATTTCTCAAGTATATATATACTGTGCCCTATGTGTTTATACATAAATTAGCTCATATCATCTTATTAAAAACTTCATAATTTGGTATTATTGTTATGGAAGATCAATGGTATATCATAATCCTATTTTCTTTACATGACTTTATCATCCATGTAACACATGAGACACTGCAATGATTTGTTTGGAAAAGTAAAGCTCAGCTTCAGCATACAAATATTATACTCTATATTCTACTGAAAAACAATGACACCAATAACTAACTCTTCGATTATAGTATAGACATGTTGATTTAATAAAAAAAGAAAAGTAGATAAGAGAAATATCACTTGCTAACCATCTGTCATGTTTCAGGCGATTCAGTTAGACACGACTACCTGCCATCTCAATTGTCACAACAATCCCATAATAAAGGTATAATTATGCCCATGTTACAGAGAAGAATCTAAACCTCTAAAAGGTTTAAATGAACAAAGAATAGAAGTTATGTGATTTTTTCTTTGTAACACTTGAAATTAGAAGAAAATTGATAAATATCTTCAGAGATCTTAGTTTTCCATGATACTTATTAACAATGATGCCAATCTCTTTTTTCCACATATGAATAATAAAATTTTGAGATGATAATTAGAAGATCACCAGTGAGATATACAACTAAGAGTCAATTAAGGTGAGAACCAAGAAAACCCTTTCTGTCTTAAAAGAGTGTAAAAGGGCAAATTAAAGAAGGGAGAAAGGGAGGAATTAATAGACAAAGAGGACAAAAATTAAGACATCTTGGCACATAGAAAACAGAATTTTAAAAAGTACCAACTCATTAATAATCAAAAGTTGAATATTAAGACAAACCAAAAAAAGTGCTATGTGCTCCAAAGCAAATATTTTAGAAAGTCACATGTAAATATATATAGTGCCTTTTATATAAACCTTTTCTACAAGGATATCTGTGTATTTTTTTGGTTGTCTGTAATAAACCCATTGAGACAAGATTGGAAGAATGCACAACTACCAGGGTTCACAATAGTTATCCGTGGGGGACAGGAGGGAACCGGGTCAGAGAAGTCATTTTAAAGGGACATTCACATTTATTGTAATATATTTCTCCATTCTTTGAACTTCTTACAACAAATTGTGTATTATTTATTCAGTAACTAAAAATGCCAAATAGGGCCAGCCGAGTGGCGCGGTGGTTAGGCGCTGGCTTTGGAAGCCAGCGGCCCCGGTTCGGCTCCTACATATGAGGGCCAGTGACACTGCCCTCAAAAAAGCCAAATACACACACACACACACACACACACACACACACACACACACACACAAACATACACACAGACACAGCACTTAAATATATAATTGTCGACTACTTGGTAGAAATTGTCAACAATGATGTTACCAAATGGTATTTATCAATGTTTATATTTGGATATCATGTAATTTATAACATAAATCTGAATTTTTCTTTGGAAAAGTATATTCATTTTTATAACTTTATCACTTTTACTGAATCTTTTTCTATTTTTGTTTAAAGTTAAAAATAAAACA
The DNA here is from genome assembly GCA_033961575.1 of Aselliscus stoliczkanus. NCBI lineage: Eukaryota > Metazoa > Chordata > Mammalia > Chiroptera > Hipposideridae > Aselliscus > Aselliscus stoliczkanus. The sequence goes on from CM066735.1 coordinate 53,003,133, forward strand.
GGTATAAACATGTTGCTGATTACTGCTGTAAAAATGATAGCAATCTAAAGCATCATGTGAGCAAAGTTGGCTGTGGTTTGAGCTTCTGGGAGGATGGGCAGGGTCAGAACTGCGTTCTACAAGACTTGAGAGGGGAGCGTTGATTGAATAATGAGAACTGAGAAACGATAGGCTCTTTAGTTTGGGGTAGTAGAGAGCAGAAACTTTCTGGGAGACACAGTTGGTCCTCCAACAAGTACTTTTCAGCCATTGAAGGGTCATGGATGTAGCAAGGTTTGTGCTTCCTACATCATTAAGGGATTCCAGACAGTATTTTTTGTGTGTTTGTATGTTGGAGAATATTGTAAAAAATATTCATGGACCCTGAGGCATAATGAGGTAAGAATTATGATACTGGTTAGATGGATGACCAAGTTCCTCATCACCCAGGAATTACCTGCAGAACAATTCCTGGCCCAATCCCTGCTTTAGGAATTATTTAATATAGAACATCATTCTTATTGTCTCTAAATTCTCTTCTAGTTGCCCTTTTGGTACAGAGACACCTACATTAACTATGACCTCACAGAGGAAATGATGTTGCGCTTTTTAACTTTCTTCTGCGTTTTAATGCCAGAATAGAAAGTTCTCTTGAAGATTAAAATTTTAGAAATTCACCTAAATCAGTGGTTAACATTGTGAGAAAATATTTTCACTTAACCATCTGCAAGAGTTTGGCTGATAAAAACATTTTAGAATAAGTATATTTGTCTTTTGTTTTGTTTTGTTTTCAGCAAGTTATATGTTAAAGTTCTTTACTTTTTAAAATATAGTTCCACATTTTCCCTCTGATTCATGTATGTCTGTGAAAGATATACAAATTACTTTCAGAATTTTATCACGTTGTGAAAGAGATCATATATATTCCCTTTCAATCAGATATTCTCAGCCTAATTTCATGGCAAACATCTATCTAAAATAAATCATAGTAGATTATTAAATATAATTAAGATTTAGAATATGGCAATGAATACTGAATTTTTAAGCCTGAAGTGTTTTCTGCCCAATGGGCTCAGTTCTTATTGAGGACAGTCATAAATAACTTTAAAATACTCCAGTGTGATAAGAAGAAGCTGTAGATTAGGTCATTGTGGAATTATACTTCCCTTGCTTAATGGTAGTAGAAAATTGCCTGGCAATGGAACAAAGAGAAAGAGGGCAGTGTGGTGAATGCCAGCTAATTAAACCAATAATTGCTTCTTGTTGTGTACCTAGATAATGTGCCCCTGATAATTTTAAATGAAGTCTGGAAGCAGTCTTCTTGAATGAAATGCTATGTTGGTTAAAGCCCTGTTGTATCCAATTCTCCCTATGCTTAAATGATGGCCTACTTCTCAGAGTCCCTTGATTGGCTTGATTAAAAAATAAATAAATAAAAAACTCAATGGCCTGGAAGACATTTTATATGTGAAATGTGTATGTCAGATAATGTCTTTGTATTTCTGTTTTTATTTCTTATATTTATGTCATTCAGTATGTATATGTTTAGGGATTAATTGCCCTGATAATAGAGATGCCATACTTCTGTAATTTTCTGAGAAGAGTTTTCAATATTAAAATGTGTTGGTCTCCAAAACCCCTTTGTATTAACCACACACATATTTTACATACTTGACCTTGTTGTTAAAAATTGGCAGCAAGAGGGAACAGGCTGAGTGGCACAGTGGTTAAGCGCTGGCTTGGGACGCCAGTAGCCCCTGTTTGGATCCCACATCTGAGAGCCAGTGACACCGCCCTCAAAACAAAACAAAACAAAAAAAAGTAAAAAAAAAAAAAAAATTGGCAGCAAGATACTAGGATTTTCACTTTGCAGATATCTTTAAATTGTATATCCTATGAGATCTTCAATACTGTTTTTGAACCTATGTCATTCAACAATTCTGGTTTAGATATAGTACACTAGTGTCCACAGGAAAATAAATTTAAATTTTTACAAATTTTCATTGTTATTTTTATTTTTATGATGAAATTTATAGTGACCTTAATTATTTATCTATATTGATTTCCTACAATTTCCAAATTTCCCCATTTATAACACTAACAATAACACCACATTGCTTTTAAAATTTTTAATATATAGGAGAGAGACAAAGAATGGCAGCATCTTATGTGATTTATTGGATACTACATACTGCAATCCTCAGCTTTTCCACATTTCACATTGTATTGTAAACCTATATTGTTATCTGCTTGGTTAGCATCTCATGACTTTTATAATTTAATAGTTCATTTTCAGGCACCTTCCAAGAATGAACTCTAAAATATGGGTTTTGGCATTTATACTCATCAAGTTTTAGCTATTTGTCAGCTTTTATAAAAATAACACTTACATGAAGTAAAGTGAGGTGTTTTAAACATGCAATTATTACCATATCTAATTCCCTTAATCGAATATTTTATCCAAAAATTAGTATATTCCTGGGTAGCAGGATTCTCACAAACTAAGGGGTATTCCATATTCAGGGTTTTAATTTTGTTTACTATCATCAATAGTTTCTTCAGCATATATCTTCCATTTGTACAATAAACATATTTAATTGCCATATGTGCCCCAGTACCAATAAATGTCCATACATGGGAACACTCTAATTGTGAATATTTCTGAACTATCACTATATATTTTTACTTCTCTAAATAAACAATTCTGAAAATCAACATATATTTAATGTTTGACTAAACAAATCATACAGTTTTTCAACCAATTGAGAGACATTTCTGGAAAAGCATGTAGAAGGCAGGTCTCATATCCTCTGTTGAGTACGTTGACTGGCAGGGTTTCATGAATATAAATGCTTAATAAATGGTTTGGAGCATATTGTTTGAGCTGATCTATAAGTTTTTATTATTCTATGTTTTATTCAGCCATATGTACACAATACCCAAAAAAGGAATGTTTAAAGAGAAAAGAAATGATAGTAATTTTCATATTAACTCTAAGTTATTTGGTCTGCATCAATGGTGAAAATCTGAAAATAAGATGTTAAATAGAACAAATTTTAGGACGGTAAGTGTTACTATTATAGATAATTTAACAATATCCTTGGTATCAAATTAGAATCAGAAAGAAGGGGCTCCTGTCTCATTCTGAGGGTTATCTGTCATCCTGTTTTTGCCATTCCTTTTCATACAGTCAGGCAACTCCTGAGTCCATCCTATAAATATCATGATGCTTTTATCACAGGAGACAATCTTCTCTGTCTAGTAACTTGGCCTGTAACACAAATACCATACCCTACTAATCTACTCTACCCCAATGCTAAGATGGCCCCCCAAAGTTAGTTTCTTTCCATTCACTAGTTGCTTGATAAGCTTTTGAATTTACAGAACCTACCATTATAATACAAAACATATGATTTGCCTGTTCAAGAAAAAAATACACACTTACACAGACATTTGCCTCTGATTACATATTAGTAGAAATCAGTTATATATAAAGCCTGCATAAATATTTTTCATGTTTGTGTATGTCTTTTAATTTTATTACCAGATTAGTGTATAAAAGAGCTTATTAGACTGAGTAGATGTGAGAAATCTAAAATATTTTTACACAGTGCATATATGTCATTCTTATTTTCATGTGGGCATTGCATAAAAACTTTAACATTTCTATTATATTACAAACTCTCTCTCTCTTTATGTCAGGAGACTTTTCAAACTTATGCCTCGATCATGTTTACATGGGACCAATATTTTTAAACATGTTTTTGGAAACATTCTGTCCACATTTACTTTGAAAAATTAGGTGAAGCATTTTATAAGGCAGGGTGAGTGGTTCCCAATAAGCAAATGATTTCTATAAGCCCAAATTCCTAAGGAATCTGGCTATACTAATAGAAAATAATTTGGCATAATTCTAGCTTAATTATATTTTAGAGATGAGTAAGAATGTAACTTTTAAAGTTATTTATTTATTTATTTATTTATTTATTTTTTAAAGATTTTATTGGGGAATTGGCAGAGAGGAACAGCGTTGGGGAATCGGGGAAGGGGAACAGACAAGTTGCTGTCTTTTTGTTCTTCAGTTTAGTTGCGGAGGATGTTGCTTCACTGTTGGTATCATCATTGCGCTCTTCTGGTGGCTGGCCTCTGGATGTCGCTCACCGCGACTATTGGCAGCTCACGCTTGGCTGCCAGCCGCTCACGCTGGCTGTGGGCCACTCACTGTAGCCTATGGCAGCCCACTGCAGCAGGGGCTGCAGCCCACACCATCACCGGGGCTCGCACAGCCCAGCTCCAGGTGGAGCTGTTGTTAGCTGTAGAGGGCAGTGTCACTGGCCCTCATGTGGGATCCGAACCGGGGCTGCTGGCATCCCAAAACCAGCGCTTAACCAATGTGCCACTCGGCCGGCCCTAAAGTTATTTATTTAACTTATATAGATAAGACCTTAATTTTCCTTGCTTAATTATACAATGTGTCCTAATTTTATATTCAAATTTTCCCATTAATGATAGCATTTCACAGACAGAATTGAAGCACAAGGTTTACAGTCACCCGTCTTCCTAATAGGTCCACCCTGTCATAGAAAGCTAAGCCTTACACAGTGAATCCCCCTTAAAAGAAATCCTGCACCCTGTTAGTAACAAAGTAATTATCCTGCAAATTCATGCAAAATATGTTAACAAATAGGTTACCATAAAATTTTTCAACTTTTAAAAAATGTACAATGTAGTGTAGTCTTTGAAGCTGACATAGACACCAGTTATGAAATACAGTTTCAGAGAGAACTAAATACAATATGCTTGAGTTCTCAGATCTTCATACAGTGAAAGATAATTTGGCTATAAAAGAACTTACTTCTAGTTGTTCTCTGTCTTTATGAAAATCTCCGTTATAAAACCATCTGTTTATCACTTGTAAAAATAGTCTGCCAAGGCATGTAATTCTAAGCGTCATAAATTACTTGAGTGCTGAGCATCTGAAGTGCTGTGGAGATACAGAAGATTTGTGATGATGAATGAATGTGCAGAAGGACAGGGTACGCCTGTCGTGAGTGAGTAATTGTATATCATTAGTGTTTTATACACAAATCATCCTACCCTCTCATTGCAATCCTAATTCATACAATGACCATTTGGGCTTATATCAGAGCGTTTACGACTACCAACCCACAATAATATCACTTTATTTACAACACAAAGACTCAGTATAATGACACATTCAGCTAATGCCAGGAGATATAAAAAGAACACTCCACCTGAGAAAATAAATTTTCCATTACACATTTTTAGGTTAAATATTTTTTCACATCAACAATAATACAACACAAATAGCAAATCACTCAAGGATCATAACTCATTTTTTAAAAAGGCAAATTACAATATAGGTGAGGAAGCAGCAAAAGTTGGAAATATGATTTCAAAATGAAAATGCTTAGTAAAACTTTTGAGGTTAGAAGTAAATATACATTTAATTACTCACCTATGGAGATGTCAGATATTGGACTGTTTAACCCTGAAACAAAAGAAGAACATAGACATTAGTAATTAGGGTTCTGAGTAAACTCCAGTCAGAGACTGTCATGATAGGAACTCATCCAAATTGCTTCAGAGGAAAACCAAACCACCATTTCCTGGGCCATATACTGTCATCCTTTCCTGAGAGACCAAATAGCCTCATGATGTCCTAGGGGGCACTGGGTTGAATCCTAGTTGTTCTAACTTTTTATTGTGTGTTCTTGACTAATCAATTACCCACTCTTTCCATTCTTTATTTGCTAAATGGAGATTCAATGCTTTCATCCTCATAGGGCTATTAGATAATTAAATGAGTTAATATAAAAATGATCAGTAAGCTTACTGTTAGTTTATGACCATATATATATATATATATATATATATATATATATATATATATATGTAATTCTCCCCCCTTCCCCCTAGTAACATAACATAACATTGAAGTTGTTCCTCTAGATTTTCATGAGCCTCATCCCAACCATCCCAGTATTACAATATACATTCTTCACCTCCTGGGGAAGTTGTACATATATTTGTAAATCTTTCAGACATAAAAAAGCCAAAAACTAGATGGCACATGTATCTCTTATGTAAGATATGAAATGTAAGTATTAAGTCCTCTTTTTTTGCAACAATTTAAGTGCATGTTTTGATTCAGTTAAAAACTAAAATACAGTTATAACAAACATGGGGTACCTTTGTAAAGACAAAGAACATTAATTAACTTTAATTTAAATAATAATCCCAAACGTATGTTTTTAAAATGACATATAAAAAAGAAATCTATATAAAAAGGTAATGAATGTTTGAAAATAAGGAATCAATAGAATAGTAGCAAATGCAAAATTAAAAAAATATATATATATATACTGTCAGAGCAAGTAAAACTTAATGCTATAAACACTGAATGATCTAAATATAGTATTTTATAATTATAAAATACATCTTTCAGTTTAGATCACAATGATACAATGTTATGCTGAAAATAACAGTGGAAACCATTAAAAAATTAAAAACTGGTTTAAAAGATCACATATTTCTAATGCTTCTCCAACTAAAACTCTCATTGAAATTTCAGAAAACAATTAAAGGGAATAAATCAATATTAGATAACAGGGGAAAATGGAATGATTATGTTAGTGGACCAGAATGTACTGGGATCCCTGTAAGATTAAGAAAAGACAAGCTTGGGCAGGCTGAGTGGTGCAGTGGTTAAGCGCTGGCTAGGGATGCCAGACTTCCTGGTTTGGGTCCTGCATATGAGGGCCAGTGACACTGCCCTCAAAAAAAAAAACAAGAAAAGACAAGATTGTGTTGGTGTAGAAAGAAGAACAGAATATCATTTCTCAAAACCCTTTCAGAGATTAAGAAATAAAATTGCCCAAAAAAATCCAACAGCAATTTCAAATTCAGAGAAAATAAATGTAAGCAAAATGAGAAGTTCTCTAATCATTCTAGATAAATAGTGGTTAAACCCTAAGCCATTGGATGACTGCCTGTGATACAGTTCTGGATCTATCATTTTCAAGATATTATCAATAACAAGTTGGGTGTCCTATAATGTGTGGGTGCATATGTTGTTGGTGCTAATGTAAATTATTACAGCATTTCGGAGGATATTTTTTAGTATCTTGTATATTCTATTTTTTTTTTTAAAGATTTTATTGGGGAATTGGGGGAGGGGAACAGCTTTGGGGAATTGGGGAAGGGGAACAGACAAGTTGCTGTCCTTTTTTTGTTGTTTTTCAGTTTAGTTGTGGAGGACATTGCTTCACTGGCCCATGTTGGTATCATCATCGAGCTCTTCCCAGATGAGGCAGATTGGTAGCTGGCCTCTGGATGGTCGCTCACCATGGCTATTGTCACCTCATGCTGGCTGCCAGCAGCTCATGCTGGCTGTCGACCACTCACTGTAGCCTATGGCAGCCCAGTGCAGCAGGGGCTGCAGCCTACACCGTCCCTAGGGACTCACAGCAGCCCAGCTCCAGGTGGAGCTGTTCTTGGCTGTAGAGGGCAGTGTCACTGGCCCTCATATGTGGGATCTGAACCGGGGCGCTGGCATTCCAAACCAGCTCTTAACTAATGCGCTACTCGGCCGGCCCTAGTATCTTTTGTATTCCGAAATGCTCATACTCTGTCATTACAGTGACACTGCTGGAAATCTATTCTTAAGGGCATTTGCACACACCCCAAATGGGTCCAATGAAATACATCATGTTTCTTAATGTACTGTGATTCACCAAGCAGTTTTAAAAGAATGTGATAAAAGTATGTGTTGGTGCAGAGGTAGAAGGATCTCTAAGAAAGAGATGATGATTAAATCACAGGAAAATAAACCCAAGTGATAACAGTGTATAAAATTATCTTAGTAAATTCAACATGAACAAGTACATTTTCTAAGCCCTAAAGTGATTTCATGCTGTGAGGTCAGTTCAGCACTCTTGATTTTTACATGCAAGTATTCATATGTGGTCTGTGAATTTATAACATACTATGTAGGGTCCTTGGCAAATTATCCTAACAGCTAGAGAAGCAGACCCTAAACTAGCAGGGAGCATGCTGCCCCTGCTTAAAGCTGAAAGTTGTTGGTGTCTCAGGAAGTCACCAATTCAGGATGCGAATCTATATGGAGCTGCCTTGCCTCTGCAGTCACACACACCAGAAAGTCATTATTTATACCTAGACTCTCATTATTGACTGAACTGTTTTGGGCACAAATCTCTTAAAAATCACATTTAAAACATAAACTGCTATGGAACTTGGGAAAACATAAACTGCTATGGAAAGTGAAAACGTTTTTCACTTTCCAGCCTGTGCAGTCAGAAAATCATTCTCCAAAGGAGATTGGGGTGAAAGTGAGTTATAACACAGAAGCCACTAGAAAAACACAAAAAATTATCTAATCATCATTTGGATTTTAACATTTGATTTTTTTAGTCTTACTTACATTTTTAGTTTCATCCTACTCAAATATTAATATTTAATGTGCAACGATTAGTACAAGTCACATTATTGTTTGTTCTCAATATTGTTAAGCTGAAGACAGTGTCATTGTGCTCCCTGTGCTGAAATCAAAAACCTCAATCTCAACATTTTATGCGTTATATTGTTCTTCCAGTGTTGAAAATTCCCATATCTGCATTAGAGAACAACATGCTGTGGCAGACACACTCACCCAGCAGTGTGCATTTCCCATAAGCATACGGGAGATACTATTCTGTAAGTCTATATGGAAGTCTCAGAACTTCTTACATTCCCAAAATTATGTTTAAGCCAAAATTATGAAAAAAAAAAAATGCCAACAGAACTTGATTTCAACCTAATGATTTTCTGACAATTTCAAACATTCCATGAAAAAAGTTTTACACAAATGCAGTTTGTGATTCCCCATTTTTCATTCATTCCCTCATTCTTCCCTTAGCATCAATTTTAAGACCCATTGATTATATTGGGTTGTCAGAAAAGTCATGACGCATTTTTTCTACGTTTTTATTGCAAAAATATGTCATGACTTTTCTGACACCCCATTATCTTCTAAATAGTTTCCCTGTTTTTCTATTCCACTGCCAACACTTTAATTCAGGCCAACATCATCTTCAAACATGTCAACAAGTGCAGAGATAAGACATGATATTAGTATTTCTACTTCTATTCCAGGTTTTTTGTTTATTTTATCTACAACTAGTATGTAGATGAAAACTGTATATTTATAAATTATTAAAGACAAAATGAAACAAACTCCTAAATGTGCTCTACCCAAGTTCCCCATCTCAACAAGTGGCAACTCCATCCTTTCAATTCCTGAGAGCAAAATCCTGGAAGTCTCACAAATTAAATAGTTCTTGTCACACCCCACATCCAATCCAAGAGCATTTTTTTCAGGGTATACTAAGAACTCAAACATTTCCCCTCTGTCACCCAGCTGGAAACTGCCTTTCTCTCCCATCTGGATTAACGTATATGTTCCTTACCCATGCCTTTGCCTCTCTCTTTTCAGTTTTCAAAACAGCCGAGGAGAATGGTCTTTTGAAAAGAAAATGTCAACCTCATGCTGCAACTCTTTCCAAATCCCTGCAATAGCTACCCCTCCCTCCCTTTTTTTTTTTTACATGATAAAAGCCAAAATCTACTCACTCTAAGCAAAGAGTGACATCTTCTCTGTTCATGGGCAAGTCAAGAAGCTTCCACCAATAAGAGGCCTATGTTCCAGCTTTTAACCTCCGCCTAGAAATATTTTCTTACAGACATCACATGATACACTCCTTCATCTCCTCCAGTTCTTTGCTCAAATATCAAATTCTCAACAGAATAGGTCTGAAGTCTCCATTTACAACACTATGGCCTGACTGAGCAGCTGTTGCTCATTCCACTCGCTGGACAATGTGGAGGTTCCCATTATTAGTTCCCTCACGTGTTTATTCTTTCTGGCCAATTTCAATGCAACTTCTTTTATGTTTGCCTACTTCCATGAATTTATAAGTTTCCTCACTATAAAAAGCAGACAGTGAACTCTTGGTTAGGAGTATAAGCCTTGGAATCTACCTTCCTGTGTTCAAATCACTGGTTTTCCAGGTAGCATCTGTTTCATGTTGGGAAAAGAAATCTATCCTTGTGTACCTCAGTTTCCTCACCTCCAAAATAGGGATGATAATAGTATGTATTTCTAGTTCCAATAGCAAGATTAAAGTAGTTTATACAAGTACAGTACTGAGAAATGCACCTGGTCCGTAGTAAGGTCTCAACTCCTGTTCACTTTTATCACTAAAAAATAATAACATGTGATCAGATTTCTTGGATTTTGGTGGGGTTGACAAGTGATAAAATTGCCAAATATTAAAATGTTTCCCATTTTAAAACTGAACCAGGCAATTTTATTTTACAAAACATGAGTCTTCCAAGTTTTCTGACATCTCTTGGAAGCTTTGCCAATATTTGCTACCTTGCAGACATAATATGAAAGACAAAGGAATTATTCTTCCAAAATTTATTATCTCTAACTCACAAATTTTTTATACATATTATCATTTTGCATTGTCAAATTTTATTTACTTTGTGTTAGGTATCCATAATTCTGTGATTTTTAAAACTGTAACTTGATTCTAAATAGTCAATATAAATAAACCATATTATAAATATGATTGTGACTATTATTCCCTGTAATTCCAATCTGTTATTACATTAGAGATAATTAAAATATTGCTTCAAGGAAGCCCAACTAACAATAAAGGTGTTATTAATACTTTACTTCATCAGAATAGTAATTATCTAAAATGGTTTTCTGTCTCCTATATCCTCCTCGTGTCACTGGCCCTCATATGTGGGACCAGAACTGGGGCCGCTGGTTTCCCAAGCCAGCTCTTACCACTGTGCCACTCGGCCGGCCATCTCTTCTTTCTCCATTACTTCAATCACACTTCTTGGATCTTAGGTGGGATTTAACTTTCTCAAGTATTGTTGTTCAAAGTTTGTAATGAGACCTATTGCAATAATGTTCCTTGGGCTGTCCTTCTCAGTATTCATCTACTGTCAGCATGCATGAGATTTCTCAGTTAGCCCTCCTCATCAGTGAAATGAAGCACGTTTTAAAACAAAAAAATTAAGCTGCACTCATACAAATTATTATGACATTTGTTGCATACAATATTATTGTCTGAAAAGCATGAGAATACAAATCACTATAAAATGTTTTACAGAAAAACTGTGTTAGTGTAATCCATCCACATGGTCAAACATAAGTATAATATTTATGACATCACCTGTAATATATTAAGATAATTTATCTCTATGTTTGAAGTTGTATAAACTTTAAAGAAGTCATAATCTATGACAAAGAAGATAGAAAAGAAATAATTACAGAATGGTGAGAGTAGAGTAGTGGTTTTCTAAGTGATACAAAATTTCCTGTGGAAAAAATAAGAATGAACTTTAGATCCATTAAAATCTGATCAATAATTTGCTCTCAGTAATGTGTTGCTAAAATCTACTTATTCCTAAGCGTTTATTTATGCTTCTTTTTCCCCACAACAAAGCGGTAATAATTAGGGAGTCCTGTAAGTCCTATATTAGGGACATGTTATTTTTCCTATAGCCACTTTTCAGTTTAGTAAAATAGATTATACTTTTGTACCAAGGTCAGAGAGTTTGAGGTTTGACTCTCAGCTCCACTACTTCAAGCTTAACACCTTGATCTGCTTAATCTCATAACACTCAGGGTTGACATCTTCAGAATGGGGAGTGAGGAAACTGATACCTAATTGTTGAGTGAGTGGCAATGCTAACATGAAATGACCTCCATAAAATGCGTGGTGTTTAGCGGGTGCTCAATAAACCTCAGTTCCCTCAATCCTCTTTTATCTTCTTCCTCTCCGTTGGCTGAGCCAAAGGGAAATTTTGACTAACTCCTTTGCAAAATTTTTGCACTTTAGTTTATTCATTTACTTTTCATTTTTTTCTTTAGTATTCTGTGTACTTCGATGAACCCATCACATGTATGATATGAGTTTATTAAATAAAGTTGGAGACATATGTGTCTAGTGGCTGAGAATGTGGGTGAGTCTAATTGCAGAAAGCTAAAGATGAGGAGCTCTGAAATGTAGTAGGTACATAAAGACCTTGTTTGGCAATTCAAATGGGCAAATACGATTAGGGTTTGTATTAATAAAAGGTTTGGATGTCGTCAATGTCTCACTTTTTAATTATTCAAGGAACAATGAAATAGACATGCTCAATTGGCAGCCCACAGCATTACTGATCCAATACAGAATCTCATGTTAATGGCTTAAATGACAGCACTCTTCTTTGTCTTCACACAAATGACACTATTAACCTGAAAGATAAGTTTACCTCTCCTAAGTTAAGCTTTTAAACCCGAAAACTATTCTAAATTGTTCCTCATTATGTTACTGTCATCCTTTATTCAGTGCTAAATAAATATTTTATTTAATTTTGTTTATTTTAAATGTATAATGTATATGTATAATTTATGAGTAAAGTCTATGAAATTATAAAAAGGGATTGTGGGAAGCATGACAGGAGCAAGCATTCATGAATACATATTACACAAATTCTCTGGTCAAGGCCAGCAATGGTCTCTTTCTGCAACATTAAAATTTGTAGGTTCTCAATCCTTCTGTACTTTATTGCATCATTTCATCTCCACCAAATACTTTCTCATTCTCAAACTATTCCCTGTTTTCCTCTCTTTTCCATTCTTTGTCAATTGCTTTCCTCTTTTTTCTCAGATGAAACTTTCTTAGGCTCCTTAAAATATCCCTCATCTCCTGCTTGTGTCTTTAATATTGGTGGCATTCTGTATTCATAATGTTGTACTCCAACTATAACCTTTCAGAAGGTCATTTCTTACATATAGAGGGTGCCAAAAATACATCTATGCATTTTAAGAAAGGAAAAAACTGCATTAAAATTGTATAACTCAATATGTACTGATAACAAAAGATGAATACAAGTTATGTGTATACATTGTTTTGGCACCCCAGGTATACTGACTAGATTGCAAAAGTTCATATTTTACATTTTCATAAGAATACTTTTGTAAATATGTCTTCTCATAAGAAAGATTTTGTAAATAGGCCTGTGACACACATCTGCATGTAAACTAAAATACAAGCTTCTTATTAGAAGAATTTCCTTTGGCATTGTTTACATTTCACAATGTTTAGGACACTGTATACACATAATCATTTAAAGGATTCACCAGGGTTGCTAGCTTAAAAATGAAGATTCTTGGATCACCTGCTGATTCCTTTTTTTAGTATGTGTGAAGTGAATTTAAAAAAACCTAAATTTTTAACAAGCACTCCCCCCCCTCCCCCAAGACTATTCTATCAAGATTAAACAGCCGCAGCTCTCGGTTTGGAAAACACTGCCATTCTCCTTTGAAATCAGTCATGCAGTAGGATGAAGACGGCTGTCATGGATTAGTGGCCAAACTGAGTTAAGAAAATGTCCTTGGAGATTTTGCATTTGTATCAGTGTGAAGACCATTGCTATGTCACCACAGAGAGAAAGCAAATGAGAATAACATGCAAAATCTCAACATAAATGAACATCAAGTCTTGGGAATTTGTTTTATTAGATGCAAATTAGCATCTATAAGAGCCTTAAAAGATGACCAATTCATTCACTTTTTGCAGAGTTGGAAAGGGAAGCCTATCATTTTAATTATTTCAAGATATTTTTGCAAGCTTGTATATTGCACACATAAGACATTTCATCATTTTGCAACTTAATTCACCAATTTATATAGGCTATAATAAGTCTGCGTAGTGCAAAAGCAAATGACAGATTGTTAATGTAAATACTTAAATGGGATTTGGGTTGAGCAGTACTTAAAAATATGGATATTTTTTCTTTGTAAATCTCTTTTTCTCTCAAAGAGAGGTTCTGTGTTATAAAAAATCTGCCTTCTATTGTGTTAGTTTATCTTATTGTCAGAAATCAGGTATTCTTATAAGAAACAGTATATTCTGTTCTTGAGGAGCTGGCTAAATATAGCTACTGTGGAGCAGTCCATTTCAAGGCCTCTAAGATTTGCATGGGTGGATAGTATTGCTATGGTATATAATGGCTCTTCCTACTGGCAGAGCAAAATTTAGCTACTAGGTAAAAGATGTAAAGTCAGCTCAGTGCTTTAGTACAATAAACAAACAAACAAACAAAACACATTATTAGCAAGCTATAATACCAAGTTCCCCCTTTTCTACTTGAGGCAATCATTTATCTTTTTCAGTGAATTGATGTTTCTGTGTTTTTTTGTTTGTTTGTTTGTTTTTTTAGCTGAGCCATCCTGCCACCTGTTGGCAGCTCAACGGCAACTCAGCTCCGGCTGGCATCAAACCGCTGTTGCTCAGAGCTCAGCTCACATTCTTGAGTGAGCTCTTAACCAACTGAGGTGAATTGATATTTTTAAAGGGCAGAATTTATAAATGTGAATTCACCAAACTATACATTAAACTTCATGAAATTTCCAAATCAACACAATAAAGGCAAATTGAAAACCATGTTCATCAACGGGAGAATTAAGATTATACCCATTTTATGTTTGAAAATGGAACCCCATTAAATTATAATCACTTAGAAAATATTTTACATAACTTACAATCTCTTAAAGCAAGATAGGCAAGGCTCTAGAATTAAAATCATTTAAAAATGCCTTGTATTAGGCATTAAACAGTTGTATTTGTTGTATTAAATAGTTCCATTTGAATATATATATATATATATATAAAACAGTCTATGTTGTATTAAACAGTTCCTTTTGAATATATATATATATATATATATATATATATATATATATATATATATATAAGTTGTTGTTTTTTTGTTTTTTTTTTTAAGTGAAGGAGACTCCCTGGTGGAAAGGTAAATCTGAACTCACAATTTTCTGTCATGCTGGCACATCTTGGGACAGTTTACATTGTTTTCTTTCACACAAGACTACTCAGGGAATTTGAGTCCCTTGAGACAGCCCTAGTCTCTCTGCTACCAGACTTGCATGTAGTCACAATCCAAGCAACACAGGAATAGAATGCAAACAGAGAGGGGCTCAACATTCACAATAGACTTAAGATCTACCGATTTGACTATTTTAAGGCTGTTTTCTGCACATGAATTTTCTTGTTCGTAGCCAGTGATTATAGGCTAAGATTTCTATAAGACTGTCTACTATAAACTAATCTAAGAGATTTTAACACATGCCATGGCCATGAGAATGTGCTTCTTATGTCTCTGAAGGCAAGTAAGTTAGTTGACCAAGGGCCCTGTCTGCGGCTCTCTGAACTCTATGCTTGAAGTGAAGGTTCAGACCAAGCCTCTTGTGACCTGCCCCCTGCAGGGATACTGAGGCAAGCCTGTTCCTGGGAGAAGCGGGGCTCCTCTCACAGGTGACTTTGTCTCATGGACTCCCTAATGGTCCAGCTAAAGTGCCTTAGAACTGATTGCAGACTAAGGTGCTTGTACCCAATCCTCCCTCCCTCACTTCCTTTTTTTCTTTCCTTGGCCATCAGCTTGAATTGTGACCTCACAGTTCCCTCAGGTTTCTCAGGCTCCTGTCCCATTTACTCTCACAGTTCCCTTAACGAACTATTTGCATATTTAATCCTATGTGGTATCTATTTCTAAGAGGATCTGAAATGACACACCTAAAATGACAATTTATTTTGGATAATGGGAAAATACCTGTTAATGCTTTCTACAACATTGCTTCCTAAAAGAAGCCAACATTAAGCTGCAAAGTATCAAAGCAAACTCATCTTTGGTGTTACTGCACATGGGTATGTATATATTGGTAGTGGGACCTGACAATGGCACTAAAGTCTGCAGTAAACTGTACACGTAAATAACATTTTTCATCTGACTTTTACTAACATTGCTACCAGATTCAAACATTTCATGCGGATTCTTTAAAAGGGTTCTATGATATTTAGAGACATTTACTGTATAGACCTAGCCATCAGTAAGCCTGCCTACTAATTTTTATATTACTCCTTTATTTTATTATTCACTCAGTCAGCATTTATGAGATACCTACTGTGTGACACACACTGCCATCTGAACAAAAGAGACAAGCACTCTTCTCTTGTAAATCCTACTACCTTCAGTGGTGGAAAAAGAGAGATGCAATAATAAAGTGACATACACAGTATGTCAAATGTCGGGTAAGTGCTATGAAGAGACCTAAAGCAGAGTAAGAGGGATAGGAGTCCTGATGAGGGAGCAGTAGGAGGTCAAATTTTTAGTAGAATTGTCAGAGGAACAGCTTAGTGAAAAGGTGAAATTAGAACAAAAACCTAAAAGAAGTGAGAGAGTAATACATGCAGATAATCTGGCAGAAGAACATTCCAGACAAAGAAAACAGGAAATAGAAAGACTGAGTCAGGAGCATGAATGCAGCACTCTGAAGAGAAAGGACAGGAAGGCTGGAGGAGTATGGAAATGGGCAGTGTGCTGGCGGAACAGAGACAATGCAGGATGAGACCTCCTAGGGCCTCATAGGCAGTCTCAACGGTGATTTCTCTGAATAGAATGGAAAGCCATTGACAGATTTGAGTGAGATGATAAGCATGTTCTAAAAACACTTTAATTCCAGTGTATAGCATAGACTATTGGGTGACGGGGTGGGGAGGGGTGAAGTAGGGAGACAGGTCAGAAGCTACTGCTAACCCAGAGGAGGTGAGATGAAAATAGATAAGAGCAGTGCTGGTGAACAGAAGTGGAGAGTCGCTGGGCATATTTTATTAGTAGGCTCGACAGGATTTGCAGACCAGGTAAGATATGGGATGTGAAGTACAGAGTTGAGTTAAGGATGATTCTTAAGTTTCTAGCATGAGCACCTGAGAAGATGAGGTGGCCATTTATTAGGTTGGAATAGGAGTTAGGTATGTATGTATGCACGGTGGTAGTGTTGAGGGGGTCCACAGAAAGGTTTTTAACATATCAAGTTTGAGATACATATGAACCATCAAAATGAAGCTGTTTAAATCAGGGATTTAAATGAGCCATTTTGGGGTCACTCACATACAGACAATACTTAATCCTTAAGATAACCAAGCAAGTGAGTATAGATAGAAAAGAGAGGAGGTTCAGGGTCTGAGTGATTTCAATCTTTCAATACTGCAGATGGAGGGGAATCCTTTAAAAGGCACAATGAGTGTATACTAAGTTTAGTCAGGCTGTGTCTCCCTGCATTTCAAATAAACTGTTTCACACAGGAGAAAGTGGACAACTGTCATAAATACTTATTGGTGAATTAAGATGAAAACTGAGAATTGCACAGTGGGTAAGCTATGTGAAAATCTGTGCTGACTTTAACACATTTTAGGAAAAAATTTGGATAGAAAGTACATGAAACCACACGTCTTGAAAGTCATTTTTCCCCTCTATGAAGAGAAGTGGAGAAATGGGTGATACTGGAGGGCACATGGAACCAAGAGAGGTTCTTTTTTCTCTAAAAATAAGGAACTAATGTATATGTCAATAAGGAAGATATGATTGGAAAGGAAAAGAAAATAACTTTAATGAAGAAAGAGAATAAAGGGAGTATTGTTAGAGTGACACCCTTGAAGAGAAAGTAGAAACAAGGGCCTGGCTTGTTGCAGACTTTGTCAGGGCCCAACACCTGTGCTGGGAACAACCCACTCATGTGCTCCAGGGAACTACTTCCATCTCTCCCTTTAGACATTTCTATTTCTGAAAAAGTTTTTCTTTTATTTTTACTTTTCCTAGAGCCAGGGAAGGTCATCTGTAAGATGGGCTGCCAGTTCCAAGAAATTCACTTTCTTAGGAGCAGCTCTAAACCAAGGACCTTATACATTTATGTATAAAATACTCATTTCCCTTATCCCTTGGGTGAATAGTTCTAAAATATGCATTTTATACTATTTCATAGAAACTCTCCAGATGACTTAAGAGTAGTCACTTACCCTGGTATCTCGTTTAATAATGTATACATTATTGGCTGCCCTTATCCCCTGCCCTTCATCACTTCTTCATTTTTAAATTATATACCCTACACTCTCCTTTCCTAAAATCCTCTTTGCATTCAAATCATTGAGTCAGAGTTTGCTTCCATTGAAAACCAAGCAGAGCAGAACGCTAATGTACAATGGAGGCTTTAGACCTGGCCAAAAGTATAAATTCAATGCCATTGGCAAAGAATGGAGCATGGAGGCATAGGGGCACTGATATGTGGATAAATTGATGGGTGCTTGTGTGAATTACATCTATAATCTGAATGAAAGTCAAAACTCATCAGTTGAGAATAAAGGTGATAGGGTGATTTTGACAGTTGAGAGAAGGTAATAAATAGTGACCTAGGAGATGGAAGGAGTGGATGAGCATAATGATTATCAGGAAACACTAGGGAACCATATGAAATTAGTGATCTTAAAATTAAAATGAGACCTATTTGCACCATTGTGCTTTTTCTTCATATATTTTGTGATACTCCAGTGCAGGTGCAGATATTAAGAAAGTACTTTCTTGGATACATACATATTTAAGGATAATGTAATCCAATACCCCTTTCCCTTAAGGCTGTGCTCCATATACACAAGAACGAATACAGAGCCTCCAGAAGCTTAGATGTCCTTTCAAGCTCCCTGGAGGGTGGCTGTTTTCTGTCTCTCAATCCTGATGCACCCAGACTAAATGTATGGTAGGTAACCTCTTAGAACCACATGGCAACTCCTGTATGATTCTCCCTCCTTCTTTAAGAATCCCAAAGTTTGAATTTTATATAATCTACTACCCTGTCTTGTTACATTTAATCACAAGAGCTTGGTTCATTTCTTGAATTTTTTTTTTCACTTTTAAAAAAATTATTATTTTTATCATTATTATTAATAGTTACAGATGTACAAAACTATGCAATAGTTATCTTTTTCACCCCTTACAAAGTGACTCGCCCCTCCCTCCTCCCCGGTCCCAACCCCCAATATCATACATATCTATTACAATTCCATTGACTCCATCCCCACACTATATTCCACATCCCATGACTATCTATGTGTTAAATGATAGTCAACATCTAATATTAATCAGCAGCAGCTTCAGATGTACAGTGCAGTGGTCAGGCCACTACACCGTCGATGAAGTGGTCTCCCTGACAAGACGTGAGTCCATCTGATCCCCTAAAAAAATATTTACAACCTTATTGATTATATTCCCTAAACTGTCTCTTTTATCCCTGAGGTAATATTGTAGTTACCAGTTTATGTTGCCTCGTTCCTTCCCCTTCTCCCTCTTGCCCACTCCCTTCCCATATAGCTCTCATCAGTTTTTCCTTTATGTTTCTAAGACTATTTCTGTTTACATTGCTTTTTTATTCAGTTCTTTAGATTCCACATATAAGCAAGATCATATGGTATTTGTCTTTCTCTGACTGACTTATGTCACTTAGCATAATATTCTCTAGGTCCATCCATATCGGTGCAAATGGTATGATTTCTTTCTTTTTATAGCTGCGTAATACTCCATTGTGGAAATGTACCACAATTTCTTAATCCAGTCATCTGCCAATGGGCATTTCGATTGTTTCCAAGTCTTGGCTATTGTAAATAGCGCTGCAATGAACATAGGGGTGCATATATTTTTCCGAATCAGTGTCTTGGGTTTTTCAGGATAAATACCTAGGAGTGGAATTGCTGGGTCAAAAGGTAGTTCCATTTCCAGTTTTTTGAGATACCTCTATACTGACTTCCATAGTGGCTGCACCAATCTGCAATCCCACCAACAGTGCAGCAGGGTCCTGTTTTCCCCACAGCCCCGCCAGCACTTGTTGTTTGTTGATTTATTGATGATAGCCATTTTGACTGGAGTGAGGTGGTATCTCATGGTGGTTTTTATTTGCATTTCCCTAATGATCAGTGAGGTTGAACATTTTTTTCATCTGCCTGTTGCCCATCTGTATGTCCTCTTTAGAGAAGTCTCTTCATATCTTCTGCCCATTTTTTAATTGGGTTGTTTGTTTTCTTTGGTGTTGAGTTTCTTGAGTGTTTTATAAATTTTGGATATTAACCCCTTATCAGATATATCGTTGACAAATATATTCTCCCCCCTCAGCAGGCTTCCTTTTTGTTTTATTGATGGTTTCCTTTGTTGTGAAGAAAACTTTTAAGTTTGATATAATCCCATATGTTCATTTTTTCTTTTACTTCCCTTGCCCACAGGGATGTATCAGTAAAAATATTGGTCAGGGTAATGTCTGCAAATTTACTCCCTATATTTTCTTTTAGGAGTTTTATGGTTTCAGGTATTACATTTAAGTCTTGAATCCATTTTGAATTTGTTCTTGTATATGGCGTAAGGAGGTGGTCCAGTTTCATTTTTTTGCATGTGTCAATACAATTTTCCCAGCATGATTTATTAAATAGACTATCTTTACTCCAATGTAAATTCTTGCTTCCCATGTCATAGATTAACTGTCCATATATGCCTGGATTTATTTCTGGGCTCTCTGTTCTCTTCCACTGATTTTATGCCTGTTTTTATGCCAGTACCATACTGTTTTGATTACTGTAGCCTTGTAGTATGTTTTGATGTCTGGTAGTGTGATACCCCAGACTTTGTTCTTATTTCTCAGGATTGCCAAGGCTATTCGGGATCTTTTATGGTTCCATATAAATTTTAGGATTATATTTTCTATTTCTGTGAAAAATGCCATTGGTAGTTTGATAGGAATTGCATTGAATCTATATATTGCTTTAGGCAGTATAGACATTTTAACTATATTAATTCTTCCTATCCATAAGCATGGTAGGTATTTCCATTTATTTGTATCTTCTTTTATAATTTTCTGAGTACAGAGATTTCTGAACACTGATTTTGTATCCTGCTACCTTACTGAGTTTGTCTATCAGTTCCAATAGTTTTTTGAAAGAGTCTTTGGGGTTCTATATATACAGTATCATGTCATCTGCATATAATGACAATTTTACTTCTTCCTTGCCAATTTGGATGCCTTTTATTTCTTTTTCTTGTCTGATTGCTGTGGCTAGAACCTCAAGAACTATGTTCAATAAATTTTTTCACTTTTTATAGAGGACTAATTTACAAGTAACATTATATTACTTCCAAGTGTGCAGCATACTGATCCAATGTTTGTATACATTGCAAAATGATCTTGGGTATTTTAGTTCACTTCTCCTAGCACTGGTAGCTTGAAGTAGGCCATATTGAGAGTATTGTACACCATAGAAATTTGAAGTTTGCAGAAACTACAACTTTAGAGGCTTCCTTTCCTCTGTCCTCCTCCAGAGGCTGTTAAGACAATTACCACTGGAATTGGAAGTGCTGGATAAGGGTGGATACTGGGCAAAATGAGTAAGACATGCAGGCAATCTTACACAAAAATCCTAATGAAAAAACTTTCTCCTCTTTCTCAGTTTGCCACTTTCTGTTCAGTACTGCTGTGTGTGTGAGTGTGTGTGTGTGTGTCTCTGTGTGTGTGTGTGTGCGTGTGCACGCACATGAGTGGGAGGGAGCAGAACAGTTGCTAAAACCAAATTCTGAAGGGAGTTTTTCTATGGTTTTAATTCTAATTCCTTTCTCTTTTACTACTTCATCACTACATTTCTGTGAACTGGAGCATTAATACAACCTCCTGCAAAAGTTGTCTATAATGATGCAGTGAAATAAGGTAGTTAATATGCCTTTGCACACTAACTGTTTAATAAAGGTTCAGTATTGTCATTGTTATTAATGCAATAACTGTTTTAATTGTTGTTCTTTTTAATAGCAAAAAAACACAATTGTATATTTGATAATTGCTAAAAGATCTTAGAAGTTTTCATGACAAGAAAAAAAGGTAACTGTGAGGTGATGGAAGTTAACTAAACTTATTTTGTTGATCATTTCTCAATATGTACATGTATCAAATCATTATGTTGTACATCTAAAACTATTACAATGTTACATGTCAATTATATCCCAAAATACTGGAAAAAACAGTGAGAAAACATGTTCAAGAGTATCAATTTACATTCCCTTTGCCACAATTATCTACAAAATATGCTTGACTTTTTTTTTTCTATAAAAAGGTAGGAATACTGAATATTTCATTATTTATTTTTTTTTTTTTTAAAGCTGAGCCATTCTGCCACGTGTTGGCAGCTCAACGGCAACTCAGCTCGGGCTGGCATCGAACCACCGTTGCTCAGAGCTCAGCTCGCACTCTTGAGTGAGCTCTTAACCAACTGAGCCACTCGGCCAGCCCTCTGAATATTTCATTTTTAATATTCAGTATTTGACAATTATTTACTGCCAGCATGCAAAGTGATTAACTTTCATTGTCTCATTTATTCTTAGAGCACCCAATAAAATAAGTATTTTTGTTATCTGCATTTTATAGATGAAGAAACTGAGCTCACAAATGTTGTCAGTACCCGGAGTAAGAATCCCAAAGCAGCTCTGCGGGATCACAGATCCTATGCTCACAGTCTGCATGGAATACTGACTCAAAAATTAGCTGTAATAGTGTTTTATGATATTTCATAAAACATTAGCAACGTTTATTATGGAAGGTAATTAGCACAGGGCACAAACCAAAATTAAGAACATGCTCTTTAATATTTTTCATGTTTCAGTAAAATGTTCTAAATTTATGGGTGTAAAATATTTAGTATACTTAGTGGGAATATGGGACAGTATATTAGTGGGTGTTTGACAAAAGATAAGAAATTTATCGCATTACATAAATGTTTCAAATGTATTCTGGATTTGACCTAATTTCAACAATGTTTTTTTCAAATCAAAAAGAATATTAAGGGCAATATTAGATTGATTGGGCTGATTCCCAAAGCTTTGCTTTCCTTAATATTCTTTCTTTTTCAGGGGAATTGGCAGTGTTTTAGATCAATAAGTCAAGAATGAAGCATTAACTTACACTGAAAATATTATTTTAAAAAGGTTTGTGCTTAATCTTTTCAGACTGCAAAATACATGCAAACAGAAACATACCACATAAATCATTATTTAAATATCTTAAATAATTAAAATGTTTACTTCAGAAATCATCCTACGTTATAGCTGGGCTTTTAAAATGACAAGATGTATTTTGACATATAAGATATTAAGAACATATTCAAAAATTCAGAAAACATAAAAATAAGGTTTTCTAATTTGTATACATTAGACTCTATGTTATTTCAGTATACATGTAGACACACTTGCATAAAGTCACACACAACTTTACTATTTACCTACCATAGCTTTGAAAGATGATATTGTTTCATATTGAATTATTCATAAAATCCTAAGGCTAATTTATACATGAAAGAAAAGAAAAATGTAACTCTTGCTCATAAATCTTTATTTATGAACAGAAACCTAAAAGATTTATAATCGCAATGTTATGGCAAGTTTCTATCATATGATGTATTAACTTACAAACATACCCTCAAGCAGAGAAGTCCAGTAGTAGTATATAAATCATAGGATGTTTGGTTTGGGAAAAGTCTCTTGAGAGAGATCATATTTACAAAACACGAGGGGTGGGGGTGAGGGATCTCAATGACCATAGAGTTTCTAAATAGGCTGAATGAGCCCTTATTTTATTGTGGGGTAGCCCCATCCTTACTCTCTGTCCTCAAAAAAATATTTCATTAAAAGCCACTTGTGGGGCCGGCCGAGTGGCGCATTGGTTAAGCGCTGGTTTTGGGATGCCAGCGGTCCCGGTTCGGATCCCACATGGGGGCCAGTGACACTGCCCTCTACAGCCAACAACAGCTCCACCTGGAGCTGGGCTGTGCGAGCCCCGGTGACGGTGTGGGCTGCAGCCCCTGCTGCAGTGGGCTGCCATAGGCTACAGTGAGTGGCCCGCAGCCAGCGTGAGCGGCTGGCAACCAAGCGTGAGCTGCCAATAGCCGCGATGAGCGACATCCAGAGGCCAGCGACCGATCTGCCTCATCCGGGAAGAGCGCAATGACGATACCAACAGTGAAGCAACATCCTCCGCAACTAAACTGAAGAACAAGAAGACGGCAACTTGTCTGTTCCCCTTCCCTGATTCCCCAACGCTGTTCCCCTCCCCCAATTCCCCAATAAAAATCTTAAAAAAAAAAAAAAAAAAAAGCCACTTGTGTAGATATACAAATTTAACATGTAAAAACTAAACTCTGGTATTGGTATATATCCATCATGTATGAATGTCTCCATAATATTAGGATTCAAGGAAATTAACAGTTCTTTTTATCTTTCTACATTACATTAAATTCCTTAGCCTATACAACCTGAATTGTTGGAAATTATAATCATATATGTGTGGCGCCGCTTCTCTTTTCCATTACAATTAAATAGGAACACTGTGTTTTAGACAATGAAGGCTTTTTGAAGAAACAGCTTATTTTTAATCCAGTGTGATTAACCGCTTATTTTTAATCCAGTGTGATTTACTTTAACATATTTAATGCCTCAGTAGTTCTAACACTTGCTTTACAATTGTAGGCAAGTTGTTTTACCTCTCTGTGATTTAATTCTATAATTTCACAATGAAAACAATAAGTCATTAATTATAAGAATATTGTAAAGATTAATGATTTAATGCATGTAAAGCATTTAGAAAAATGTTTTTACATAATGTATGTACTGAATAAATATTTGTTGTTACTCATCAAAGCTAGGCCAACCTACTGGAAGCATCCTTCCTAGCTTTGGACACCAGCTCACTGGTTTGTAATGCTTAGATACCATTGGTCAAATTTCCAGTTTCCCTTAAACATTTCTTCTACAGTTTAGGTGGAGAGTATTTGTGAGGTTTCGTTTCCTGTTTCAAAAAAACCTTCCCCTTGCCTACAAGGCTTTGCATTTTTCAAACCTTTCTATAGTTTCTTAATTAATTTTTATGCTATGTAATGTTTGCAATATTATTTGTTAAGAATTTTAAATTATTAAGAAACCTAAACTGTGAGTTTAGGTTTGAATACATAAATAATATTCAAAAATATAATACAGTTGAATCTTAAGATAACTCATAATTACAAAAGAAGCACTGAAGAGGTTCTGTAAGTAAACTCTTATGAATGTCTTGTCCATAAATATGAATACAATTCTTTACACTCATTATAATAAATGCTGGATGAAAGTACTTCTATCAATAGAGGTAATTTTGCAGAGAGATTTAATGATTTTAAATACAATAACATAAATATAGTCTCTTTTCATTTTCTTATTCTTTTAAAAACATCATTATTATGGCTCTTTAAAATGTAAGAGTGAGTATTCAATCATGGGCTTACAGCTTCACTTTCTGGAAAGATAAAGCTCATTAATCCATAAAGAATGCTCAGGAATATGTTTTTTCCATTGCTCTGGTCTTGAGTTCTTTCTCTCTTCATGAACCACACTGGCATTTAATGACTCCGGCCTCCTGCTTCATAGAAACTGCCTGCCCTTCATCTCTAATCACCTTCTGTAGTTACTCACTCTGTATTGCCCTGTTCCCCAGAGCAACCTGCACACCTGCAATAGGAAGTACTCAGAGTTCTTTATTGAAGTGCCAGGTGGATTTCAGCATAGCTGCACAGTGATGGGACAATAGATACTGAACTGGGAGTCACACAGGGTGAGGTCCTTTCTGTTATGGATGCCAGTCATGTTTTTATTTTCTGTCCCCTTTCCTCAACCAAGTTCTCACTCC
Source organism: Aselliscus stoliczkanus (assembly GCA_033961575.1). Classification (NCBI taxonomy): domain Eukaryota; kingdom Metazoa; phylum Chordata; class Mammalia; order Chiroptera; family Hipposideridae; genus Aselliscus; species Aselliscus stoliczkanus. The sequence continues at coordinate 53,028,784 of CM066735.1, forward strand.
TCAGAAATCCCATTAGTCCCTTTTTTAGTCCTTGTTTCTTCAAAATTGGGTTTCCCAGGCCAGAAACTACAGGAGGCCCTCTTTTAGAAAGTTGGTTAGTCATTAGGGCTTCATGGAGACAGTGATTATAGTTCCACAGTTAAGGCAAAATTATCTTTTTTTTTTTTTAAATGTAAAGCCGCTGACATTTATTATGCTCCCAATTCTTTGGGTCAGAATTTAGGGCAGGGCAGAGCAGGGATTATTCAACTCTGTGCTGCATGTCTGGGGCCTTAGCTGGGGACAGTTGGGATGGTTTGACTGGGCCAAGGATCTGGGACTTTGGCTCTTTTCTACATGGAATCTGGTGGGACTATAATATCCAAGATGGCAGCTTCACTCATATATCTGTTGCCTGGACTGAGGCCGCTGGAGTAGCCAGAGCTGTTTGGCATCTTGCTATCTCCACACATGACAGTCTCAAGACGATAGGACTTTTTTACCCAGCAGAAGACTTCTCCTCAGAGCAAGAATTCCAACAACTAGTTCTGAGAGACCCAAGAGGAAGTTGAAATTCTTCTTACAAAATACTACTAAACAATGAATGGATTAACAATAAGATCAGAGAAGAAAGCACAAGATAGCATGAAACAAATGAAAATGAAAACACAATGATCCCAAATCTCTAGAACACAGCCAAAGTAGTTCTAAGAGTTCCGTTAGAACTCTTTATAGCAAATATAAGCCTACCTCAAGAAATAGGAAATATCTTAATCAAACCTTACACATAAAGATAGAGTTTTCTTCCCTGAAGAGACAAAAACTCCACCCTAAGGTATATAAATTAGTTTTCCTTGAGAAAAACAAACAACCATACCACCCTTAAAAAAACTGTAAATTAATTATACATAGGGAATAAATGCTCAGTCCTCCCATCACCTTGTCTTTGACATTGCCGTTTCGGAAACAACAAACTTATCATAGTTGTGTAAAGGAACAGTTATGAAATTTGAATCCTAAACTCAGCTCCATTTTAGAGTCCCCATTAACTGAAAATGGTTCTCTTCTTTTACCCTGAAAGTTTGGTTGAAATTTATCAGCTCTTTTTATCCCATCTTTTACTTTATTGACAAAGTGAATAGGAAAAGGAGGAAAACTGTTCAAACTACAAAATTAAAATATTGATTAAGAACACAAAATTTTTATACTGCTTAAATACACATTTTTATCTACAAAATTTCAGACAGATTTTCAACAATTCTGTGCACGGAACTGGTTAGAAACTATTATTATTCTCATTATATACATAAAAATCAAACAAACAAAAACAAAACAAAAAAAACAGTTGAGGCTTTGGCATGGTTGAGATTTCTTGCCAAACAGTACTTTTTTAATTCAAATGCATGGAATTCTATGTTAATTCATATCAAATAAAACATATAAACATCCAATCTTTGGTTTTTAAAAGTCAAAGTGAATGAAAATAAAATGTACTTTACTTATTTTTAAAATATTTTTAAATGTGAAAGGAATATATAAAGCATCACATAGGTAGTAAGAGAGGACAGACAGGCCATAAACCTAGGATTAAGTGTTTTCCTTTTATGTGCTTCAGAGAAACAAGCAGAGATGTTTTTAGGATAGACACAACTTACACTGTACAGAGTGTAAGAAAGTTAATATAAAGAGGATCTGAATAAATCTGTGGATTATTTATTTTTGTATTTGAAGAATCTTTGCTCCTTGCCCACACAAAAATAATCAAAATTATAAACTTCCTTCTCATTTTCCTAATCATCAAATTTATTCCTTCCTTGATTTTTAAAAACTTATTCTAGTTATTATTGGCTCACTTTGATTTCTTGTAAATTACCTTTGAAATCAACGCATCATAGATTGTTTTCTTCCTGAGGTTGAAGAAGATCTACTGGTCTTTATAAATGGTTTTCAAACATTTAAAAAAATAAAAATTGTAATGCAAGCATAGAAAGTAACACCTTTTATATTTTCTCTGTACTTACACAAACTCACATATGTATGTATATATGTTTATGTTCATACACATATAAACTGTAAGGAAAAATAATAACCTGTATTTATTCTTATCATATCGAAAGACTCTATGTTCTTTGTTTTGAACTCCTTTTGTCTAAACTACTCTTTTCTAGTTTAGCATATTTTTTTACATTCTATCTTATTTTTTTAAATGTTGGTCAATATCTAATATATAGATTCTCTAACCCACTATTTACTACAATCTATTTTGAAAAGTACCATTTCTGGTCAAATCTCATAGAAGAAAAGGAAAGCTAGTTTAAATAACAAGTGTTCAATGAAAATTTGGAATCAGTAACTTTAAATTCTTTCAGGAGGATAGTATGTAAAGGAGTGAATATTAAGTAGTAAATACCATGAGGAGTGTATGCGTAATTTTTAAAATCTTTATTAGACCAATATAGCAAAAGGAGAAATATGTAATGCTTTCATCTCAAAAAACAAACAACTATTTGCTGTACAGCCTTTTATGAAAATTTAGTCATGAGAATCACTATTAAGAGATGAAGAAAACTATTTTAATAACATATTACTTTTACTTGACAGGGACCATAAGCAGATGTGTTGGTCACCAGATAGGATGTGTGAAAAAGTAGAGCCCCGTTTCAGGCAAGGACCTATAATTACTTTTCTCTCACCCAAACTCTTTCCTCAATTCATATTCAAATAACTCTTGGACATTATACAATGGTGATATAACAGCTGCAGGAATGGTTCTGAATTCACTGCTGCCTAGACCATTTGGAGATTGACAACTAATTTAGAAAAACTTTTTGATAATAAATATGGGATACCCACTTGTAAGAGAAAGGACTAGAACATCAAGAAACATATTCTGTTGCAGCATTATTTGCAATAGCCAAGATATGGAATAAACCTAAGTGCCTATCAACAGATGAATGGACAAAGAAAATGTGGTACATACAGTTGACCCTTGAACAATGTAGGGGGTTGGGGCACCAATCCCCCGTGTAGTCAAATCTCCATGTATAACTTTATACCCTGTATCCCCTAAACTTAAGTTGTCTCTTAGTATCTGAAGTTAATTGGTTCCAGGAACCCCAGTAGATACCAAAATCCATGGATACTCAAGTCCTCTATATAAAATGGCATAGAGCAATGCATAGAGTTGGCTCTCTGCATCCATGGACTGCCAACCATGGATGGAAAACAATACAGGTATTTATTGAAAAAATATTTGCATATAAGTGGACTCATGCAGTTCAAACCAGTGTTAAAGGTTCAATTGTGCATGCAATGCAATATTTTTCAGCCTTTAAAAAGACATTTGTAAAAACATAGATTAAGCTGGGAGACATTATGCTAAGTGAAATCATCCAGACAGAGGAAGACAACTGCTGTATGGTATAACCTATATGTAACATTTAATAATGAAAAAAAAGCAAACTTATAGAAAGATTGAGTAGAAAAGCAGTTTTCAGGGGCTGGGGAGTGGGGGAAATAGGAAGAAGTTAGTAAAAGTGCAAATTTTCAGTTATAACATGTATAAGATTTGAGGTTCTATTGTAAAACTCAGTGAATACAGTTAATAACACTGTATTATATAACTGAAATTTGCTGAGAGTAGAACTTAAATGTTCTCACCAAAACAAACAAAAAGGTAAATAGGTGTGGTGATGAGTATATTAACTTGATGGGGGAGGGATTTTTTCGTTTTTCCACAATGTATATGTATATCAAGTGATCATATGTACACTTTAAATATATTGCTATTTTATTTGTCAATTATACCCCAAGAAAGCAAAAACAAATAAATAAATAATACATGAATATACACACACACAAATACACACCCAAGGTATTTAAATGAAGATACAATGTGTCCAAGTCCTTTAGCATTAATAGGAGATTGGCGGGATCATTGCTGAGCAGGGCTGCTAAGCAGTGGATATACAGGCTGGTGGGCTGTCTGCCCCAGCAACTTGTATTCTTGGAATTCCTTAGGTTTCCATGCAGCACTAAGATAGAAAAGATAGAAATCTATCTTTACTCTCACATGGAAGGCACCTACACCATCATCCCTCCTTCTAGTTTGCATCCTCCTGCCTTCATCACAACTCAAACACTGTCTTTAGTCTTTATCCAGCTTTGAGGAGTTAAAAATTCACTCTGAAAGTTGCCACCAGAATCTTGATGACACACACTTCAGCCAGAGGCACCTTCGAGTATTTGTCTCTTAGATAAGGACAGAGTTCAAAAACAACAAAAAAGGGTCCCTATGTGTGATGAAAAGCCTGAAGAGAAAGAGGAGCACATCAAAAGCATAATAAATATTTTGAAATATAATCTTGCCATATCCATTTTATTATCTTTGTAGTACTTCACAAATTAAATTGTCTTATTGAATTATTTGGACATTGTTTTATGAATTTACATAATTTTTGTCTTTTATTGTTATGGGAAACAATATAAAATACATTATAAACTTTCTGAGGTGAGTAACTTTGTTTGGTATCTTTAGAACCTAAAATAATTGTAGGTGGTTATGTTTGGTGCATAGCAATGAATGGCATATTACTCAAACAAAACATGTAAGGAACTATTTACTTGTGATCAATGTCTCTTCCTTGTTTTCCTGTTGAGATACAAAGTAATAGATAAAATGTGAAACAGTCAATACGTAGAAAACATGTAGAAAGTGAAAAAAGTCAACTTTAGATTATTGGTTACTTCCGGAGTGAGGAACCATAGTAGAAGTAATGGAGATAGTGATTTTATTAAATCTTTAATGTTCTATTTTTTTATTTTAATTCCAAACTCCCAGAAGTGATTCTTAACTCACAAAATTAAGATAACAACATAATGATTGAGAGTGGTTGATGACACACTATGAAAAAAAAGTAAACATCTTAATAATCTATGAAGCCCTTGAGAGTTCAGGGTCACATTTGATTTATCTTAATTTCAACAGAGACCTACTATCACATAATGTGTGCTCAGTTTTATTTTGATGTCATTGGAAAAAAGATCTGTAAAAACCACCATCTGTTTAACTTAAGCATGATTATGTAAAATTAATTTCAAATATTATAGAGAAGTTACTGTGTTGGTAAATATTTCTAATTGATGAAAATTCTTAGGCAGGTGTGGCTAGATCTTTCTGGTCTAGTCTGGCCAAGATTCTTCTTTTTCTTGTATTACTCAAGTTTGATTGTCTTCTCGGTTTTTACATTTCTTCCTCACATCAAATGAGTTGAACAAAAAATGTTATTATCTTGAAACCAGACATTTTCAGTTATCGGAAAAAAATTCAGTCTCTGCATTTGGAATTCCTCAAAGAGCACTTAAAATAGAACATCTTCATCAATATTACTTTTAAGCAGACTTTCCTCTAACAAACTCTTAAAAATACGTTCCTCCTTCCGTGGTCATGTTCCTGCAGTTAAGGCAATTGTTTTTCTTTTTCTTGCTACATGGATACCTTGCATGTCCATGGCTCTGGTTTCTAATAAAGCTAGTCATTCTTTTAAAAGCTGAACTTTTGTCATGTTTCCTCCAAGTCGGTAAGCATAATTTCCAAATTGAAATCCCAGTGAAGATCAGATTCCATCTCCCTCTCCCCATGTTCAAGATGTACAGAAATATGGCATTTATGATATTTTCTGATCACTCTCTTCTTAATACTGTCTCTCCATCTATTTTTAGTTCATGGACACATTATATGTAATATCATGTGTGTTATACTTTAAAAACCACTTTATTTTATTTATTCCTTTAGATATTGTTTCCCCACCACACTTGTTCTAGAAATATTATATCTTAACCTCAATATCTATCCATGTTAAATACTGTAAAATTAATGTCTGGAGAAGTCTGTCTAAATCAATATAATTCACTACAAGAATCTCTTGAAAGTGTAAGTAAACTTCATATTAATATTTATGGGCATCAAGCACGTGGTAAATTTAATAAAAGTCATGATAAAAATAACTGTCATAAAGAAAGGTGCTCAGATACTCAACAGATTTCTATTTACAGATTTATAGCATAGTAAAATAGGAGGGGCAGCTAGTCAATATATTTTATTACATTGTCTGTTTTTAGATTTGTTGCTAGACAATGGAGCCCTATTTACTGATAGTACTAAAATGAAATGCATACATAGAATGTGAAGGTATTTTTAACAAGTTTTGATGGTTTATATAACATACGGAATTTTAAAATTGCATTAGTATATGGGTACTGAGCTCAAAATTTCCCAAACTTTTCCAACAATATGACAAATACACAGCAAAGGCTTTAAAATCATGTCACAGAAATTAAGCAATGTTTATTGAAATATTTGAATGTAGTCATTAAATAAGGTAATAGTGTTTCTTACAACCATCGGTAAATCTTATTTTTGTGTGTGAACTTTGCCTTAAATCTTGACTTACATTCGATTCTTAAACAATTATTTTATAACTTTGTTAAAAATTTCTGATTATCTTACTTAATTTACAATAACAATTGTAAGTTCTTTACATAATATCATCAAGACCCTTTTATTGGGCCAATTTTTTTATCATATAATTTACATAAGTAATCTAAGTGAATTTATCACACCCACTTTATAAGATAGGTGTTATTGTAATTTTACATTTGTAATTAATGATGTTCAGAATGATTTTAACTTGGTCAAGGTCATATTACTAGTAAACTGCTAGTGCCAGAATGAACTTCTATTTCTCTCTAAAACATTGAGGTTTTTCCTGTTCTGAATTGTATATTATCATAAATTATCCTATAAAGTATGGCTTATGTTATTTCAAACAAAATTACAATTATATAATACAGTATAATATGTAGTATACATAGAATATATAATTTAATACATTAATAATGCTCAATGATAACATAATTTTTAGGCATCTCAAGAAATAATTCCTAAATACAGGAAGTCTATGTGTAATAGAATGAGGAGTTCAAAACAGGACCATCCACGACAGATGGTTACTAGACTTATTGTGGTCATCACTCTGTAACATATATAAATGCTGAATCCCAATGTCGTACACCCAAAACTAATATAATAGTATATGTCAATTATAATTTAAAATCATTTTTTAAAAAAAGACCATAAAATAACACCATTAAAAATAGTTTCTGGAAAAATGTGTTTTCTTGAAATGCCTCTGAGTTGAGACTCCAACAAACTGATAAGAGAAAGGATTTCAGGAACTTTTTCAATAAAGGAAAAACTTGCTGAATGTTCTGGCATATTGTGGTTGAAATATAGTTGATGTATGGCTGGTTATGTAAGACCTTTGCCTTTCCTTTACCCCTTTGTGTCTCATTCCAGAGTGTCTGGGTATAGGAAGAGGCCAGGCAATGCCCTCTGCCCCTGTGCCACCTAACCAAGGGACAACGGAGGGGAACTGACTAAATATACTTCCTTAAGAAAAACATAAAATGTAAAGAGGTGTGAAAAAATATAGGTATCTTAGAAGCATCGATAAAAGAACTTGAAACAAAGTGCTGTATGTGGTATATTTTCTAAATATCATAGGACAGTTTGATTGAGTTCTAATGTTAGATGGTGTTTTAAGTAATGTAGCATACTCCTATATATGAGTTTATCATGGAGAATTTCAAGGGATATTCTTAGAAAAAGAACACAGGCAAATTCTTTTCCAAAACTTGGGATGAGATAGGAAATGGAAGCACTGAATTTTAAGTTTATCCACTTCTGAGTTTGCAATAAAACCTCCATAACACTTTTAGGAATAAGATAATGATGGAAAAGTGTGTTGGGTTATAGAGTGAGGGAAATCAGGAGAACAGAAAACAGACTTTAGTACCTTTTGCCACCTCGACCCAGAATGCATGAGTAACTTATTTTTCTGTGAGAGAAAGTAAGGTGTACCCATAATCTTGGAATTGCAGCTAAGGTCCAAGTCAGAGGACAAGAATCCTTAATACTCAAAGCTTAAAAAGAGACGCTAAGGAGATTTCAAACAATAGAGCCAGAATCTTCCCTTGCCACTCCTTTATCCGTGCTCATGAAAAGCAGCAGCAGGTCCTTAAGTCTTTAGCTACCAATCTCTCCGCACTGCCAATCTCTCATCCTGTCCTCCTAATCGCAAACCCCAAACCCGACAGCAACAGCAAAAACAAACACACAATGAAAAAACAAAAACAAAAAAACAAAAATCATTTTTGTTTGGTGACTTAAAGAGAACAGAATATTTATTATATCAAAATAATTTTAAAAAATTATGAAACTGCTTTATCATGGAACTGCCCAATTTATCATTGAGGATCAGGGATGAAATTCCCCTCTTGAAAATATTTTAAGGGAATAGTGGGGGATACAGTTAGTTCATGATTGCATGTCACAAAGTAATCTTTTACACCCTAGTGACCGGAATCCTGGTACAGGGGATGTTGTACCAAATCCTGGTACAACATCCAGAGAGGCAACCGGCATCACAGAGGGAAACTGGCAACACTGGGAACTGGAGAGGACACCGCCCTGAACCAGGGAGGACCGGCCATGCATATGTGAGGGTCTCGTATTTCCTTTATCCCTGTCTGGCCACCAGGGGATCTGAGTAGAGCAGGTTTCTCCCAGCCAGGCAAGGCCTCTGCTTTCTTCCAGAGATGGTTGTGCTGTGCAAATGGAAACAGTCGACTCTGCAATGGATTTGGGATTAGAATTTTAAACTAGACTGGAGGGTTTCAATAAACAAAATAACCAGAAAATAATGGAATTTCATTTTTAAGAGGACCATATTGCACAAAAAGCCTGCGCAAATAAGCACAGGAAAGGGATGATTTATGGAAAATACCATTTTCATGATATCGCACCCAATAAATTGATTACATGTATTTTGAACTTCAGATTTCTTGAGTGTATGTCTCTATATTTCTATGGTTTAAAAATTTCCTTGAATATCATGTATGTCTGTACTCAAAACAGAAATGAACATTAAAAATTAGTCTCGGGCCAGCCAAGTGGCCCGGTGGTTAAGCGCTGGCTTGGGAAGCCAGCGGCCCCGATTCGGGTCCCACATATGTGGGCCGGTGACACTACCCTCAAAAAAAATAAAAAAAATAAAAATTAGTCTCATATCTGGAGGGAAAATTCTCCTGATATTTTACAGTTACACATTTCTTTCAACTTAAATGCAGTTGAGTAAAATACTGCATTTTTATACATGGCAAAAAATAATTGTGGATGGTTTATGACACTTCACATTTCACGAAAGAGTTTGCTTCATCTTTAATTATGATTTTTTGCAGTTAAAATTCTAAGTGGATATTTTATTGTACTTTGCCAAATTTATGATCGAAGCAGCATTTTGTGAAGATTATTTCTACTTGTGAATTATTCTGTGTGATACAAGTTGCTATGTATAATTTATTTACAATCAATTGTATTGAATTGCTGAGCCATCCAGATATGTTATGTTTGAGTCTAGCTAGACAATGCCTATGTTGAAAAATAATTTTTTAAGTATTACTTATTGTTTTCCTAAGAACAGCACTGCTGTTTCTATGATATATATATAAAATAATATGAACCAAAGTTACAAGACTTAAGTTATATTAGAGATTTTACTAGCCTCAAGACATCTTATTTTTGATTCACTGTTTTCATTAAGTTCTCTTTTTGACCATAATATTTAACTTTAATGGCATTTTATTTTTATTTCTGTCTTTTCTGAAGGGATTCAATTCTAGTTGGTACCTGGCATATACTCATCTGACAGCTTTTTTTTTTTTTAACTTTGCAGAAAGAACATGAGTTTCTTCATTTTCTTTTAGTTCTATCCTTGCAAATAGTAAAGATAAATATGTTTTATCTCCCAGTAAATTTTACCAAAATATACTGCAAAAAAAAGCCATGTGATACACAGAAATATGAATGTACAATTTTATTATATATGAAATTATTAGAAAACATTCTTAACACACACAAACAGTTGTCTGTGTTTTGTCATAAGTAAGAGTAGTGAATTAGACTGCTAAATATTTTCAAGAGCCTTATTAAATGATAAATTAAAATTATTTCTGCTTAGGACATTTTGTATAATATTTAAACAGGTATATTTTTTATACATAAGAATAAATGAGACATGTTAAAATGGATCATTAGGAGAAAACAGGTTTCAATTTATAATAACAATATACTTGGTGGGGAAGTATGCTGTTTTTTAAGTATCAGCACCCTCATATACTTCTATGCATGTTTATATTTGTTAAAACTCAATATAATGTAAAATATATAATTGGTGAGATAGTAGTCTGATTATAATGAAAAATAAACTGTTCTTAAAAATCAGAACGGTGCTCTCAAGTTTTCAATATCCTTTTTTTGTGTTCATTTCTTAAATTTTATTTGTAAATAGTTTGGAGGTATAGAAAACAAAAGGAAGGATCACAAATGTCATTAGACCATCAAATTCACATTGTAACAGGTATTTTACAATGGGTAAGGTAGGTACTCTGAATTTCTCACCCAACACACACATTATACATTCTTTCTTGCTAGGAAACCTGTAATTACATATGTATGTATTTATGTACATATACATTTTTAGGGGTCAGTGTCCTCAAAAGCAGGAAATGGCTGATGATTTCTAGTCACTCCAAATTTTCTTCGCCCCCTCTTGCGATATCCTATCAATTGAACTTAAGGGAAATTATGTTGGGGGACCTGGGAAGGATTTTGTTTTCTTAATAAAATAAATTGGTTCTCTCTCCACTTTTCCACTTTTTTTTTTTTTTTTAAGATTTTATTGGGGAATTGGGGGAGGGGAACAGCGTTTGGGGAATCAGGGAAGGGAACAGACAAGTTACTGTCCTTTTGTTCTTCAGTCTAGTTGCGGAGGACGTCGCTTCACTGGCCCATGTTGGTATCGTCATTGCGCTCTTCCCGGATGAGGCAGATCGGTCGCTCACCGCGGCTATTGGCAGCTCACGCTGGCTGCCGGCCACTCACTGTAGCCTATGGCAGCCCACTGCAGCAGGGGCTGCAGCCTACACCATCCCGGAGCTCGCACAGCCCAGCTCCAGGTGGAGCTGTTGTTAGCTGTAGAGGGCAGTGTCACTGGCCCTCATATGTGGGATCTGAACCCGGGTCGCTGGCATCCCAAAACCAGCTCTTAACCAATGCGCTACTCAGCCGGCCCTCCACTTCTTTGAAGGAGACATTTTGCCCGTAGATACAGAAGACATAGAATGAATATGCAGAAAGAACGTGAAAAGCAAAAGTCAATATACTAATGGTGCAAAATGTTCAGAATAGGTCAGAATCTTTAGTGTTTCATTGAAATTTTAATTGGAAAAAAAAAAAAAAAGAACAAACTTGATCATGGTTGCCATGCAATTTGGGGGCAATTACAATGAGACAACTAGAAAGAAACAGCAATGCTTGTTTGTTGTTTGAGTTGCATTGTGTCCCCACAGAATTGTATGTTGGAGTGCCTCCTTAGTCCATCAAACTACTGTAACATAATGCTGTAGACTGAGTGGCTCATAAAGAGGCATGTATGTCATACTATCCCGGAGGCTGGAAGTCCAAGGTCAAGGTACCACCAGATTCATTGTGTAATGAGGGCTCATTTCCTGGTTATTAAATGACCCTTTTTGTGCTGTGTCCTTGCATGGCAGAAGGGGCCAGGTACCTCTGGAAGGTCTCTTTTATAAGGCTACTAATTTCATTCATGAGAGCTCCATTCCCATGACCTAATCACCTCCCAAAGGCTCCACTTACAAATACCATTACATCAGGGATTAGGTTTCAGCATATGAATTTTGGGAGGCCACAGTCAGTTACGGCAAGTACTAGCTCTCAGTACCCCAGAATGTGACTTTATGTGGAGATAGGAACTCTATAGATGTAATCAAGTTAAAATGAGGTCACTAGGGTGGGCCCTAATCCAATACAATGGGTGACCTTATAAAAAGGGAGAAATCTGGACATATGGAGAAACCAGGTCAAGATTGGACTTATGCTGCCCAAGCGAAGGAATCCCAGATGTTAGAAGACAGGCCTGAAACACCCCCTCTCTGCTGCCTTCAGAAGGAGCATGGGTTGGTGGTTGGTGCCTTGATTTTAGACTTCTGCTTGCCAAAACTGTGAGACAATACATTTCTCTTGTTCTAAGCCACCCATTTGTTGGTACATGCTTACTGCAGCCCTAGGAAACTAATGCGATACTTAAGTATTAAAAATACAATAGTTTCTGTGTAATCAATGAATGGGTAAGGTGAGCAGTTTTTAAAAACTATTTTACTAGTAAATATCATTTAGTAGAATATATTATTCCATTTGTGATGAGGGTAATATATATAATATACCTTCAAAAATAAGGCTGACATTAATGCTCATTCTTCTGAAAGTCTGTAGTAGAAAATCAGCATTTGTTCATTAGATTCCCATAGACTTAGATAGCGATGTAATATCTTTGAATTTTAGTCCATTCACAGTGCACCCTTCAGATCAGTTTACTTTGATATCTTTATAATGCAATCATCTAATCTATTCTCAATCCATGCTTTCTTATTCATTCAGCATAACAATAGCGTATGATTTATCTTTTGAATAAGGTGGTGCTATTCTCAAACTGTATATGATTCACAGATTGCTTTCTTCAGCGGAGAGAAATGTGAGCTCATTCCCTGCCAAACAAAGCAACTGCATAAGAAGGGAAGAATCGTATTAAGATGGTGCAAGTTGTACTTTTCTAAAGAAAAGAATATGGCATTAAAGGCATTTTTGTTATGAAGGTCAAAAAGGCAAAGTTCTAATGTTCATATTTATTCAAGGATGACAGGCCAATAGTTAAACATTTCAATAATGGAGACACCCTATTCTGTACAACCTTGGCTAGAATAAATTCTAGGAGAGTTCAATCTCAAATCATGTGATTCTATATGAATGAAAATTCAACAGATAGATTATTTTGTTGAGTTTTCTTCACAGTGAATGCTTCCATTGCACCTTATTAATATAGTAAGCATATTATTGGACATGTTTAGAAAATGCATTATTAAACTACAGCAAATTAAAATGTACACATCAGATCACGTAATTTCCAAAATTGGGCTAACCAAAGCTACCATGATATTCATAATAGTTTCAGGAATTTACTAACCCTCCATATGCTGTTTCTCACTGTATAAAGGAAAACTGTGACTGGACCCTCAAATGCTTTTATTTCCCTTGTAAATTTTTTATGTCCAGTATAGTTTTTCTCAGACAGATTCCACAGAATATAAGATAGCATTGTGCTTAAATAAAGTTAGAAATGTAATCATGTTCAATATCCTCGTTTGAAAATTCACAAAACGTATGGTCATGTCAAAAGCCAGGAAATATTCTGTGGTGAAAACGTGTGTAAACTCTTTTTTCCTGAGTTTCCCAAACTTCACTAAGAAATGCTTTTTTTCATGAAACACCTCTCAATATGACTGAGCACTAAAGCATGAGAATGAATCAAGTGTTCCAGGCACAGAACCACATGTAACACTTAAAAGCTTAATTCATGTGACAGCATTGCAATGGAATGTCCACTGCCATTCAGCTTTTTTAAGAAGTAGCAAAAGAAAAGAAAATTTCAAGGAGGAAAATTCTTAGCAGCGTCAGAGGCTGTCCCAAGGCCCTGGCAAGACGAGGTCTGCAAAGTATCTCTGGGCTTTAGCAACAAAACTGGGGATATTTTTGTGAGAGCCTTTTGATGATATTTGAAACCAGATTGTGGGGGTTGAAGAGGGAATGGAAAGGGGGAACGTGAACATGGAGGTGACACTGAAGAAGTTTGGCTATGGATAAGGGGATGAGAGTCAGAAGATGGACTCAGAAAATAAAGGGTGGGTCTCTCTGTCTCAATGTAAATAATTGAGGTAGGATTGACACATAATGTTTTACATATGTAAGTGCCTGTGTTACTAATACGTAAATCAGTATGTAGAATGTTGCCAGCACCCCAGAAAGCTTCTATTCCTCTTGGCAGTCCATACCATCACCAGGGGTTACCATTTTCCTGAAGCACCATGGGTATTTTATGCTTTGTATTCCTTTGCCATAATCTGAAGACTTTCCTGGAATCTTCTAACCTTCTATATAAATATATATTTTTTAAATTTCATATATTAAGGGTCACTCCTTGTGTTATAAAGTTCTATTGCTTTTTAGAAATGAATAATGCCATTTCCTGAAGTGATTGTTTCAATGTATGCCCTCACCAAAATATATGAGAGTTATAGTTGTTCTTTATTCTTCTCAACATTTTTATGATTTTTTTTCACTTTTAGCCATTCTGATAGGTGTCTGTTAATATTTTTCTGTGCTTCAATTTGCTTCCTCTGATGACAAATAACATTTTTTGTAATTTTTAATTGGTTTGTCTTTGTGATTTTCATATCGATTTGTAAGAATTCTTTGTGTTTTTTGATTATAAGTACTTTGTCATATACATGCATAGAAGATTTCTTTTTCAAGTCTTAATTTTAATGAATTTTGATTTATTAAACTTTTATTTTTAATGCTTTTTGTTTTCTGTCTTAAGATAATAAAAATATTATATTATGCCTTTTTTAGAAGCTTGATTGATTTCGATTCTACATTTAAGCTTTCCATATTAAATATTAGGCTCGTCACTACATTCTTCATAATGAATTTTACAGCACTCTACAGGATCCATAAGAATTGGGTCTCATCACATTATACTCGTATCTCCAAAATCACTTGTAAACTTTGTCTGTTGCTATATAAAAGTTATCACTTGCCACTTTTTGAACACCAGAATTCTCCAGTACAATGGCTTAGAATTAAACAATCAGGATGTGTAAACATCATGAAATAAGACACTGAGGCATAACTGTTCCATAATTTGGGGCTAAAAATATTATCACATGGTTGTAACTGTTCCAGTTAATTACTTATACTGGAAATGGCAGGGAATCCCAAATGCATAAAAAGGCTTTTGGTTTGTTTTCTAGCACTCAATGAATTTTCCTTAAACAAAACTGTCTATCCTAGAAGATAGTGACATCCATCACTAGACATACATAAGGGGCAACTAGTTAATATATTGGTATTGGAACATGAAAAAGTTTAAAATAAGTATGGATAAAAAGAATTATATAGAAAGCACCACTCAAGTTGGTGTTAAGGGACAGAAAGCAAGCTACTTTGGAGGAAACATTACAAGCTTAGTTTTTTTAAGAGAAAGGTGATCTGCCTGAATCTGTTTAGGTGGCGTTTCAATATAAATCATAAATGAAACTCAAAAAGTGGTAATAATACAAACCTACACTAGGTAATCAACATCTTAAAGGTGAAAAAAATTTAACTGTCTTTTAAAATTTTTAAAACTTAATCTAGCTCTTAAATATCTTACTAATTAAAGTATTCTTTAAAAAGAATCAACAGGTAAAGCTTCTCAAACATCTTTATATACGTTTTTTCTTAAACCCTATTTAACAAAGACTACAAAATTAAAAACATCACAAAAATTGAGTTAATCTTTTCTCAAAATCATTCTGATAATATTCTTATTATGAATCATAACATTCTATTTTTAAACATTTATTTTCACAAAGTATATTCTTTTTATAGAGATTTATATAATTATTTGAGCCAAAAGGGAATTATATCAATCTGTGCCTAGCTTAGGTAATTGTTTCATTTAGTTTATAATTATTATTTTTGAGTATGAAATATTTGTATCCAAGAAAAAGTTAAAACCCATGAAATTTAATTATAATTCGAGCTTCAGACATGCTGCAGCTAGTGGATTGAATCTGTTTTCGTGTGTGTGTGTGTGTGTGTGTGTGTGTGTGTGTGTTTAACTTTGAATTTCATAGACCGCCAAAAGGAGTTCAGTACATGTGGCTAATTTTCTTTCTCTTGTTCTTCTAATGATAGGAAATTGTCTTCTCAAAGAAAGCATATTGAAAACATTGGCCTCACAAAACTAATAAATACAATAATTAAGCAACACATAAAATAAAACTAGAGCAGTGTTCATGAAAATGCATGTTATCTCTGTAGAGTACCAAGGCAGTAATCCCTGATTTCAGAGAGAATTTTAATGCAAAATCTACAGAAAAAAATACCTATTCAACCTCTTTTCCACTGCGTATGGGGGTTCCCAATGCTCTCAAATATGTTTTATTAGCCAGAACATTAATATTTTGATGCTATTCATCAGTATGAACATCATTAGTTTTGGACTGTACTCTCCAAGACCTCCAAGGGCTTGAGCATTCTTTTTATCTATATGGTGTTTCTGGCATATATGTTACCTTTATGACTCTTAGAAACAATTATGGTAAATGTTCTATAGCACCACGTGGGAAATTGTCATCTTCCGTGTATTGTTTTTCTACTTTCTATTAGTTTTCTGTTTGTTTGTTTTAGAAAGAAGTCTTAGGACAGAAAAAAAAAATTATCTTTTCTAAAATTAAGATGTTGGTGATATTATTCAATTGTCCACAATCAAAGGGGTTTTCTTATTTTTTATAATTTTTAAATCTCCCCTTCCCTCTCAATTTCCTGTATAGAAATGAACCAGTTCACTGTCTGCCCATCAACTTCCTACCCACCTCTCCTCTCTTTGTTCTGTTTATTTTTATGTTCTTTAATGAAATTGCCAAGTCTTCAAATGAGTTGACAATTTGCTCTTGTTTCCTTTAACTTTCCCTGGATTTTAATGGTCTATATGGTGCTCTTATAACAGCACAAATCTGTGAAATGTGAAAACAATAACAATTTATGTTTTTCATATAACTTGAATTATAATAAATATTTTTACTTAAAATCAAGAAAGAAAAAGTAAGAAACAATAATCTATGATTTATCATTGACCATATTTACTGGCGTGGTTCACGTAATATATGCTAAAGATGTATCTTCTCAACTGTGCTTACTGCCTAGTATCTATTACGATCCATAAAGTATTGTATGTACAATGAATATAACATAACACTTTTCTTCTTACTCAGTATTAACATCAGCCTCTGTCTATTAAATTAGTAAGGATCATGTTCCATTATAATCATTTCCTCCTTTTGCACATCCACAATTTCTCTATAGAATTGTCCCAACCTTGTTCAGCAGAGAGGACAGGTAAGGTTACTACATACATGATGCCACGCCCCCCTCAACCGCCGTTATTTAGATCAGAGATAGAATCCAGAATCAACTTGGGTAATTCCCTCTCAGAAGGATATGAAGTTGGTAGTTGAAGAAAATTGGTTTGAATGCTATAGGTTCTACACTGAAAAAAATCTCATGTAGACTTAGGTCTAAAGCTACCACTTTGGAGCACACTTGCTAAAACCTAAATAGTCAAGTACATTTTGCCAAGAAAGATGTTACGCAGTGCAGAGAGAAATAAAGGAAACAAGCTTGCAAGCAGAGTAAGAAAAACAAGTCAATTTGCTTTCTCATCTTCCCTTTTCCCAGTCTGAAGTTTTTATGAGACCTACTTGTAATTCCTTATCTTACTAGAGCTGGAAATTTCTGAATTACAATAAATTCCCTCCCAAGAATGGCATAGCCATTAAATGTAGAAAAGAAATATTTTTTATTGTTGCACAAGTAAGACTATAACTTCAAACTGCAACATAATCTAGGGTAAGTAGCCTGGTGGATACCCACTCCAATAATTAGCTTTACCTTAGCAGTGATTGGTACATGAATATACATCTGATTTCATTCAGGAGCTTTGCCCAAAGCCTCCTGGGAAAATGTTTTAGCTTCAGTTAGGAAACATGGAAGATAAAGAAAATGGTCTCTATCCTTCTTCTGGTGTCCTTGGTATAATGCCTGGAACTGCTACAGCTGTCTTACTGTCATCACGGAGGGAGGTGAAACCCCGAGAATCGTGGAAAACCAGAACCAGAGTCCTAATTTGCTGTGCCGCGGGTCAGCTTTATCTCTAGACATGTTTGAAATAAAATAATCAATACCCTCATTTTTAAAGCCACTTTGATTCAAATTTGACATTTTACTTAGAGCGCAATATGAGGATTATATGTATTCTACTATAATAATAGAAATTTTATATTGCGCAATAGAATACATCTTTAAAATGCCATTTTTTTAGGTCTATTGTTATACATTGTAATTTAAAAATAACAAAAAACCTATTTTCACAAAATACCACTGTACCTCAGTTCTTATGGTTGAGAATCTTGTTTTCATTGTAGTTGGGTGCATAAAATCTAATAACTATGAGAAAGCAGCTTTCAGAGAAGCTTAGCAGCATTGCCAGATAATTTATTTCTGAAAATTGTGTGCAAAGTCACTGCATCTTTCTTTCGTTTTGTTCTTTTTTGAGGTAAACACTTTAAAGGTGTTCCTATTTCATAATCAGAGCATTAAGGATTTTTTTTTTTTTTGGTGGAACTCTTTGTGAGGATTTTCTATTTTGTAGCAACTTATAAGTGATTGACAATAAGTTGTGCAGAACCCTAAAACTTTGAGAAAATACAGCATTGCACTTGGCAGAGATAGAGTCTGTGTTTCAAAAAAATTCCCGAGTGAAAAATTCAAATTAGTGTAATAGTTTTCTGGCTTCAAATAATTTAACAAGTTGTTGAATATTCAGAAGACAGATGAAATGTAGAACACAGTTTGTTTGTTTTTTAAAGCACAGAATTCATCTAAATATGGCGTTCTATATACTACCTAATTTGTTTTATATTTGTGTACACATGGTTGTTGGTGAAGTTGTGTTTGTGTTTTGTGTACACACTCACCAACATTCACTATGGGGGAATGAAATATAAGCAATTTGGGTATTCTTAAGACCCTGGAGAGGTAGGATGTGGTTCTTTTTTGAAATGACACGTGTTCCAGTTTATATGGAAATGGGTTCCAAGGACGATAATGTTGGAAAAAGGCCCCATAGACGCCATTAGCACCAGTCATCAGCAGGCTACGGAACCTCCAGAGGAAAGGGATGTGCCACTCATTGGTGATAAACTACAGATTATGTCCGTTTCAGTCCATAATCATGAAGCTCCAATGCTAACTTTAAGGATGTGCAGGGGGTACTGTCACCTCCCCATGCAGGGGGCTTGTGTTGCCTCAAAGCCCCACTACAGCCATCTTTAAATTCTTAATGCTTTTTGAACACTGGGCCCTTCGTTTTCATTTCCACTGGGCTCCTAACACTTTGTAGCTATTACTGCCTGGTTTGGATATATTAAATTTTAAAATGTAATGATCAAGCGATATGCTTGAAAGTAATAATTTAAGGGCTAAAGGGTGGCAAAGGAATAGTATATACAATTTTCCCATTAGGTAAGATGGCAGTTAATGTTTGTATTATAACCTCTGAAGTGGGCTTTGATAAAAGCATATATTCCAGGTTCTTGGATACTGTTCTGGTCAATAGGAGTGATAACTTCACTAAACATGTTCTGATGTTTTAAAAGTGGGATACCGGCATGATAGTAAATCATTAAACAAGATTAATTTTTGTAATTCAGGTCTAAAGATATGAAAGCATAAAATATTTTTAGATGAATCATTCAGAAAATTAGTTATTATGACCAGATGAAATGGACATAGTAGGAAATTCCATTGTTAAGCAAGCAATAATTAAATGCAATGCCTGACTGGACAGAGAGGGAAAATGCTCAGAAAGCACTAGCAAAAAACAACTTCTCAGGCAGCAGGAAAAGGACCGAGTCAAGGAACAACAGCATTAACCAGGAGCATCCACTTGAAATTGAAATTTTGTAATTGAATTTAGGTAAGTTAAAGATGCGTCATATTTAAGAAATGGTAAATTTTTTTTCTATTACTCAAGTAAACAGGCACTTAAAATATTTATAGGCATTTATATCTGGATTTTTCTATCCAGATAATAGTTCCTTTCTTGGTGATCCAATATTCTGGAAACTGCCTCATTATCATCTTTGTTACCTGTTGCTTTATTTAACAGATGGCAAAAATAATATTCCCAGGCCGGCCGAGTGGCACGGTGATTAAGCGCTGGCTTGGGAAGCCAGTGGCCCTGGTTCAGGTCCTACAAATGAGGGCCAGTGACAATGCCCTTAAAAAAATAAAAATAAAAATAAATAATAATACTCCCTATTTCATTAGAAAATCAAGATAAAATTTTTGTTTTACATATATTTATTTAATGCCTGAGTTATTTATTGCCAACAAATAACCTTTAGGTTGCCTTAGAAATTGGCATAGTCCACAAGAACCCCAGAAAATCAGTGAAAGCATCAAGAGAGACAGTCAGTGAAATTGTTTTGCAAACTGTAAAGCACTAAACCAAATTAGTATCTCTATTAGAGTCTGTCTCTCTAAAATGCAGTTTCCTCATAGTAACCATTGACCATTTCAATTGGTTGGGTATTTGCAACTGTCAAATGACTGAATGTCTGTTAAAGTGACATAGAATAATATGAGGTGTTATGCAAATGCTAGGAATATTTTCAAATATGTTGGTTATAGTTTAGTAAAATATATATTATTATTATTTTTTTTTATTATTGAAATGTTATACCCACCAAGCCTGAAATGGGAGAATCTCAGTTAATTAATCTATTCAGTAGTGATGACTTACAAGATTTGGAGTAAAATAACAATACTAATGCAATAGTATTTAGTTAAAAGGAGAGATTTTATCAACCAAGGAAAATAAAAAGGGTATTTCTATCATTCTTCAAAGGAAACTACTAATTAATGTTACCATATTTACTGAAAGAAGGGATCTTCAAGGAATTATTTACAAAGCAAGCAGGAAAGTTATCCTGTCTGTACTAAATAGGAAAAAAGGACATTTCACCAAAAGAGTTCCATATTCAAAAACCCTACAAAAACATGAAATAGGAAAAATAAAGACATGATAGCATTGATAAACGTTATTAAATCTAAGATTCTGCACAATACATGAGGTCTGACAATTAAGATCACAAATTCATCCTAGAAAAAGTGCTACATGCCTCATTACTGAATATCACTATGGTCACCTCTGAAGTACTCTTCTTGGGAAGCTATGTACTGATGTATAACTTCAGTGTTTCAATACAGTTGTTTGTTTACAGGCTAAAAACTCCCTCACAGACAGTGCCATGTGAGCTGGTGCATTGTCATTATGCAAGAGCCATGAATTGTTGGTGAAAAGTTCAGGTTGTCTAACTTTTTCATGCAGCCTTTTCAGCACTTCCAAATAGCAAACTTGATTAACTATTTGTCCAGTTGGTGCAAATTCATAATGAATAATCCCTCTGATATTAAAAAAGTTTAGCAACATTGTTGCAACAAATTCGTGGACTTAATTGCCAGACCTCATATATTAAAATAATTGTCCTAAGTACTGAAGGACACATATATTAGATTAATTGAACTTCAAAAAAATTAGCAAGTCCTGTGCTTCAAAACATCATCAAGAAATTCAAAGGACAACCCACAGTCTTAGAGAAAATATTTCCAACTCATATATCTGATAAGGAACTTATATCTAGATTATAAAAAGAACTAACCAATAAAAACATAAAGAACTCAATTTTAAAAGATGGGTAAGTGATCTGAATGGATATTTCTCCAAAGAAGATATACAAAGTCACTAAGCACATAAAAATATGCTCAACATTACAGATCTCAGGAAAATGCAAGTCAAAACCACACTGCAAAAAACACTCCATACTCACAAAATGGCTGTAATCAAAAGGGCACATAACACAAGTTTTAGAGAGGATATGGAGAAATTGGAACTCTCATAAACTGCTGGTAGGGCTATAACATGGATAAGGTTAAATTTCTAAGCATTCAGTGAAAATAAAACGAGAGGCTAATCTGTTATGGTGAAAGTAGATATAGGACTACTTGATTTTAAATGGCTCTTATTGGGAATAATTGGCAGCTAGTTTGAAATACAAAAAAAAAAATGGTTTCAATTTAGATAAATTATGGAAACTATATATGAAGAATTTTCAAACTAAAATTTAGCTTCTTCCCCATAAACTACAGGATGAAAAAGGAGTATATTTAAGACTTGTACGGGCCGGTCGAGTGGCTCAGTTGGTTAAGAGCTCGCTCAAGAGTGCGAGCTGAGCTCTGAGCAACAGCTGTTCGAGGCCAGCCCGAGCTGAATAAAAGACTTGTACAGTAGAAATCAAAGGTAGAACTAGCTCAGACTACTTTTCTCTGGAGATGAATTTAAAAGAAGTGAGTAGGGAAGTTCTTAGTAGAGTTTTGTTTTATTGTAATAAACTGTTGGTAACAGGGCTTTAAACATTTGATGAGGTTCTATAAGGTGAGTGGAGGAATAAAGCACAAAGATAATGGCGGGATACTACTTTTCCAGTTTATTAAATGGACATTTTAAATTAAACTTTCCAGTCCTGAGATTTCAACAAATTGAAAGTATTGTCTTTCTAAAACTGCTTCATTGTTGGCAAGACTGGAATGTTGGTGGATTCATAATTTTACAAACTATCCAGTCTCTCGGCATGGTTGTTGATTATATGTCAATGGCTCAGAACTAAAAATGGATTAATAACTAATGAATCATCTTGACAGATAGAAATGCTATAGAAATGCTATACAGTGATTTATAATGGTATTTGTTTATGACAAATTCTTTCCAGATTTGTCCCTTACTAAGTTGTTTTGATTGAGTGTCAACTTTCATGAAGAAAAGCAATATTGCTTAGAAATATTAAATTTCTACATACAGAATGTTGATGTCATCAAGAACTTCATTACATGGCTGAAAATACCCAGAATTTATATTACTTATAACTTGATTAGGAAGCATAGCTCAAGAAGCTATCTTCAAAAGAAATACAACTATTAATTTTTAGTTTATTAATATATCATAGTAAAGAGAAAAATGTAACTTTGAATGGTGCTCTGACTATTGTATCATGATTAAAATTGAAGTAGTTTGGATCTGAATGCATATAGAAGAAACATTAGAAGAAAAAAGATGTCTTGCTTCACACCTCCCAGATGGCAATTGAAATAAATAATAGAATATAGACATAAAGGAAATCATTGAAATGTGTTTCTATTAATTTGAACAGTTTCTTTTCAACAAAAATGCATCTTGAAATAAATTAAGCAACTAAAAGGAGAATTGAGTGGCTCAACAAAACTGTCTCATGAACAAAACACACTTAGCCCCTACCCTATGATGTATAGAACCATCAATCACAACTTCATAAAGAGAAATATTGTATTTGTTTAGGCAAAGAGGTTTGACTTTCAGGGAAGCTTTTTTGTTAGGTAATATCTCAAGGAGCACAACACTTATAATAAGGTAATGATGGTTATATATAGGTACATAATTACAATATTAATACTTTAATCATGATCCTATAATCAAAATACAGTAATAGTACATATTTATAAGTCTACATATATCCAATCAAATAATTTTAACTTTAGTGTCCTATCTCTTTTGGGACTTGAACATGTGAGTCCTAAAACAAATTAAGCCTGAAACTTCACAGGAGGCAAAAATGACAAAACTGAAGCTGTCTCATTTTGAGCACGTTGTGAGGAGAAAGTGTTCTTTGGAAAACACAACATTTCTGGGAAAAATAGCAGGCAGCAGGAAAAGAGGAATATCAAATACAAGATGGATTGACTCCATAAAGGAAGCCACAGGCAGGCGTCTACAGAAGCTGAGCAGGGATGTGAGGACAGGAAATCCTCATTGTGGATGTCAGTCCTTCACAGGGTCTCCAGGAGTTGGAGCCAACTCAACAACAAGCACCACCAACAATTACAATATTATATTTGTGATCATTATATTTTTAAAAATATTATTTTGCCAAATACATATTGAGTGTTCTCTGAGTATAGTACCCTATGTGATATAAATGAACACTTCAACTTTGTCAACCCAGCATCTAGTATAATATTATGATTTCAGCATGTTTTCTTTATTTTCATTTTTTTTAATTGAAGAAATGAGAGTCCTGCAGTCCTGCCAAACCTTTAACCCTCATTGTTGATGAAGTCACTTACTATTAAAGCACTGAACTAAGATCCCTTAAAATCCTCATGTCCATGGCTATAAAAAAAAAAAAAAAAAAAAAAGTTAAAACTAGTCTACAGAGTAAATTTTTTGTTTCAGGTTTCAAGTGAAAGTAGCTTTGTTCTTTCATTTCATGATCCTTGCAGAGTTCTCTTCTCAAATAACACAACAGGAGGTCCCATTATATGGATTTACTCCTCTTTGAGCAATGCCCTAGGCATTCGATAATTGCTCATAAGATAAAGATCTACATTATGAATACTACATCAATCTTTTGTGGAATATTTTACAAATTATATTTTTGTACTTTATTGTCTTTGAGCACCCTATGCATATTTTTCAAAACATTTGCCTCCCCTTATATTTTCAGAGATCTAAAGTATATAAAGGCTTCCCTGTTGGATGTCCACTATACAATTCTCATTTTAAAATATTTTTCCATTCTGTGTTTTGATTTATTTCAAGTCACCTATGTGTCAAATGACACACCAGTTGGTTGCTGACCTTTAAAAAATCCCAGAGCTTTAAGAGAAAACCATAGGGAACCTGTCCAAAATCCTGCTCATTTTATAATAAGACTGAAACAGTTTTCTTTTGCAAACATTTTTTAACTAAGACTGTAAGCATTTTTAAAAACATTATGTCACTGGAATACATTCTATTTGTGTGTGTGTGTGTGTGTGTGTGTATAGTAAAATCTTGGATTGCAAATAACTTGGTTTACGAGTGTTCCACATGATCTGCAAACATTTCTAATACATTTTAACTTGGTCAATGAACGATGTCCTGCAATACAAGTAGTTGGTTTCTGGAATGAATTATGCTCACAAACCAAGGTATTCATATATATATATATATATATATATATATATATCTATATATATATATTATATTTATATATATATATATATATATATATATATATATATATATATATATATATATATATATAAATACCTTGGTATTAATTATAAAATAATTATATTCCCATTTATAATTATTATAAAATAATATTTTATCCCATACTTCAGTCATCTACTTTTCTGGGACTTTTATTAAAATTAATTAATTAATTGATTAATTTTTATGTAATTGAAAGTATAAAAAGAAAGCAATGTTATGTATTGATAAGCTATATTAAAAAAATACCAAACTAGATGATACCTTAAACTTGTAAAGGTATTTTGTTTAGAAAACAAAATGAGAAGATTGACTTCCAGAGTTATAAAATAAAGGTCTGTCTCAAAGATGCCATCTACACTTCCACAAAAATAATGAGAACTGATTTTTCCAGTCAAGATGGCAGAGTAGGTAAATGCTGTGTCCACCTCCTCTCAGGACTACATTGATTATACCTAAACCACAGAGTAACAATCATTGAGAATCACCTGAAGTCTAGCTGAACCAAAGCCCTACAAAGGAGGAGATACAGAAGAAGCCACCTTGAGACTGGTAGGAGGGGCGGAGACACGGAATGGGCTGGTCCCACCCCCGTGAGAAAGCATTAAGAATTGGGAGGGATATGACAGATTCAGTAAGTCCATAAAGGCCCATTTGTTTACTCTGTAAATATATATATATTTTAGCTCCCACACTGTGTTCAGTACTGGGTAATATCAGGATGATACACTAAGAACTAAGAATTCTTTTTTTTTCATAGAGCATATTGTCTAACTGGGGAGGTGAACATTAATGAAATAACTGACAAATTGCATGTATAATTTCAAAATGATATAAGAGCATAGAGGAATGAAACCTAGTTAAGTGAGAATAAATAACCAAAGAACCAGACAGACTTCAGAGTCTCACAAGGGCTCTTGATTATACCTGAAAGATAAGTAGTGACTAAAGGGAAACAATGAAGTATCTTTATAGTCAGAAAGAAAGAACTGCAGTATAATCTCCAAGATTGGAAGAAACAAACATGCATCTGAGGACAAGCAAATCTATCGGAGCTGCTGATGGAAGCCTGGAGTCAAGTGAGGTATCATTAAGGCTTGCAAGGTCAGCAAGGAGCAGAGAATGTGGGGCCTCATAGTTCTTGGTAAACTAGCTTTGCCTTTATCCTAAGAGCAATGAAGAACTTTTCAAAGAATTAATGATGCTCAGTTTTGCATGTTTAAAATATCACTGAATGACAGCTAATTTGGAGGGGGTCATGATACATGCAGAGACTCAGTTAGGAGGCCATCATTATAGACCATTAAATGATGATGTCTGCCGTAACAATGGAGATGAAGAGAGATGGAGACCATTTAGATTGTCTTTTAGGGTGACTGATAATGGTTGGGTTTGGGAGGTGAAAGAGATGTGTGTCTGAGGAATGGTGCCTACAAGAATCTGTTTTTGCAGCCCAGAGATTTACATCAAACACAGTGGATCTGTGCGAAAAGCCACCATCTACCTGACAGAGTGAAACGCTCTGACAAGTGCTGGAAACATGCAGGTAGCAGACTGAATTTGGTTTGGGGCATGTTCAGTTTGAGATGCACGGAAAGTGTAAAAAGGGAAATTAATACCCAAAACAACATGGTAATAAAGAGCTCAAATAGACAGACAACTAAATGTAATAGAAGAGAAAATCAAGAAATGGGAATAATTTTATGTAAGAATTCAGTACATCATAAGCATCATTTCAAAACATTAATCAAGGATGGTGTATATAAATAGCAAAACTCCCATAATTAATAATTTCATGCATCAAAGGAAGAAACATTGAGATACTGTAATATCACTCCATTATAATTTTAAATACAAAAAAAAAAAAAAAAAAAACCAACCCAACAACAACAACAATAAAAACTTTTCCAGAAATTACTGGGAACATTTTCTGCAAAATATGAAGTTCTCTAGATGGGAAAGGTCTTTGTGAACAAGGTACTGATAGCAGAATTTAGAAGGAAGAGTTTAATACATAATTTTTTTTTTTTTAAGATTTTATTGGGGAATTGGAGGAGGGGAACAGCGTTGGGGAATCGGGGAAGGGAACAGACAATTTGCTGTCTTTTTGTTCTTCAGTCTAGTTGCGGAGGACTATTGCTTCACTGGCCCATGTTGGTATCGTCATTGAGCTCTTCCCAGATGAGGCAGATCAGTCCCCGGCCTCTGGATGGTCGCTCACCGCGGCTATTGGCAGCTCACCCTAGCTGCCGGCCACTCACTGTAGCCCATGGCAGCCCACTGCAGCAGGGGCTGCAGTTATGTTATCCCGGGGACTCACAGCAGCCCAACTCCAGGTGGAGCTGTTTTTAGCTATAGAGGGCAGTGTCACTGGCCCTCATATATGGGATCTGAACCGGGGGCGCTGGCGTCCCAAAATCAGCTCTTAACCAATGCGCCACTCGGCTGGCCCCATAAAATATTTTTAAAATAAAATACAGAGATGCTGTAAACAAATCAGATTTAGAGATCTAATGGAAATATCCAATTAATCTACTAATGATGTCATTTTTCCAAGAACAACTAAAAATAAATTAAAATATAATTTAAAAATAATATATGTATTCACAAACATTTCCTTGAAAAAAACAGTGATTTGGAAATAGTTATTTTCTGAAAATCATATGTGAACAAATTAGCAATGCATTACAGTGGAAGGCAGAGACTTTACTTAGGGCTGCTTGAATATTTTCATGTAAATTTTATGAGTTCTCCAGTCAAACAGACACATTTCCAGGCAATAGGATTATAATTTCAATAAAATCAATAATTAAACATTTGTGCCTATATAACTTATTTGACACTCATCTATGTAGTAGAATATATGAAGAGTTTTGTAAGTAAACATCACTTTTGGTTAAAATGTTCATTCAGTATTAATGCAGCTGAAAATACCATAAGCATTTTACACCTCTAACTTTAGCTGTGAGGGTGTAATACAGGAGAGAACATTGCAAAAATTACTGAAGATTGGGGAAAAAAACAAAACCCTGGGTATTAGGAGATCTGGCTCCTTTTCCTCACTTTGTAACCTTGGCAAAGCACTTGCATCTCAATTCCATTCTTAATCATGCAAGTTGAAGAATCAAAATACATTTTTTTCTAAAGTCACCAGCTGTTGCAAAACTCAGTAATTTTCTGA
Organism: Aselliscus stoliczkanus; assembly: GCA_033961575.1. Lineage (NCBI taxonomy): Eukaryota > Metazoa > Chordata > Mammalia > Chiroptera > Hipposideridae > Aselliscus > Aselliscus stoliczkanus. The sequence continues at coordinate 53,056,870 of CM066735.1, forward strand.
AATTACTTAGGGCCTCAGTGAGAGCTAATCACTTGTTTCATAACCTCCTATTTGGGGTTCTCTCTAATAAGCTTTCCTACTATCAGAGCTTGATAAGCTTTCCCTTTTTCCTTTATACTCTTTTACACCTGTTGTGGAAAGTTAGCTTGCAGTAGTCAAAATTATTGCTAAATCATAATGGTTCCCAGGTAGGTCCTGCTTTTGAAGGTTAGTCTATTCAATGTCCCAGCATGGCTTTGGTTTGGTTGCCATTGCATAAATGCATAAATGGAAAACAAGACAATAGCCAAGTAGGACTCACCCCAGGCCTGCTGGAGCAGAGTTCATTGAAACACCGGGCAGGAAAACAGTCTCATGCGTGAAGGTCTGCATCAGCCCATTACATTCTAGGCCAGTACACAGAAGTCTAGCAGAGCCAGTCAAATCAGATTTTGGAAGAGGGCTTTTAGGAGTTGGGGTAGGGTGCTTAACCACATGAAAAGTGGAGCGCTCACTCAGGTCTTCCCCTATTGGGATCTGGAACCTGGATCTGTTACCAGGTGAGAGGCCAGCAAGGCATGCCTCGAACCCCCACCCCCACCCAGGGAGGCCCTCCCTCAGCATTCTAGAACTTGTCAAGACCAGCTGAAACCAATGGAAACCAAGATGACTGTCTAAATGATCTTCAAAAGCTTTTAAAGTGCTTTATAATATCCCCATGATAAATAGCACACCTCCCAGTACCATGGCAGTCAACAGTCACCATTACAACAGTGTGAAGAGACCATACGGGAACAAGAAGAGAATGGAACCTTGATGTGGAAAAAGCCAGCGGCCCTTTCCCCTATAGGTAGAAAATAGGTAGAATATTCCTCCTACCTATTTACCTAAATGTCTTCTTCATTCCTGTTCTATTAAACCACCTCTCCACTGCTAAGGAACAGGAAGTTGATCTGGGAGCTGCACTCCCGCTTCTCCATTCTCTGGCTATAGAATAAAAGTTTGTGCTGTTAACGCTCACTTTTAGTCTGGTAATTGGTTTCGCGACACAGAACCAGAAAAGAACCCTGCCTGGGGTCCTTGCAAAGGGGACCTTTGCCCCTTGGTAACAGATACCATGAGCAATACTTTATGGAAAAACAGCATCTTGTGCTCTGTTATGTGGCTCAGTGATTGTGATTAGAGCTGGTATCAGCGACAACTTGTTTCCATGGTGTTTTCAGAAGAACAACTCCTTTGTGGGTAGTTCCAGATGCATACTGGACTCCTAACACACACATTATATATATATGTACGTTACATTACATGTATGTAAGCATAGGTGTCCGTGTGTAGACGGGTGTGTTGAAACCGGGAGGGGAAACTGAGAAAATGAAACTATGGAAACAATGGAAAGTATAAAGGCACACAAGTTTATGTTCAATGCAATAGCCTTCAAAGGCACATGAAATAAAATTAACTGCCGGCAGGGTCTTACAGGATGCGTAGGCCTTCCCCAGGGATAATAAGGAGGACGTTTGCGGGCAGGGAATGGGAGACATATTAGAAGGCAAATGCGCTTATGTATTGGATGCAAGTTTAAAAGCCAAATAAAATGATATGAATTGAGAACAGAGGAGGATAAGAAAGCCATTTGGTGCCATGGCATATGGGTTTAGAGACCCATGCAAAATATATATATATATATATATATATATATATATATATATATATATATATATATATATATATATATATATATAAACAGTATGTTGTCTAAAACTTGCAACACTACCATAAAAAATTAAAAATTATGCGATTCTGTTTTTTTTGGTTTTTTTACTTAACAGGCAAGCAATATTTTCTTTTACATAACTGGCAACAGAGTGGATGCCACAGAATCATCTAGGATGGAGATGAGTGGAAGACAACTGTTCAAATAAGTAACTAAAGCAATTGCAGTGGAGATATAAGAAAAAGAATAAACTATGGAGCGGTTTAAGAAATAAGATTAACAACATTTTTTATACTGATTCTTTGTGTGGGGCAACAGATTGGGAGGGCTTTTGAGTCCCTCTGAGGCCTCTAGTGTGATTGTTTGGGTGGATATTTGTAGAAGGAATATAGAATAAGCATGTTTTGGAAAAGATGATAATGAGTTAGGTTTTGAGCATTTGGAACCTTAAGTTCCAGAGAATAAAGTATGGATACATAGAGTACACAACAGAAAACAAGGTTTGAAGCCTAGGGAAAATAAAATTTGAAAAAAGGTGGACATTTTGGAATAAATTATCTGATGTGTACATAGCCATTATATTACATAGAGGAACTCTAATAATCAGAGTGATTAAAATAATGCTGTCACCCTCCGTTTAGCATGAACTGTTGAATTATCTCTACTACATAGATTTTTCACTTCAACAAATCGTTTTTAATTGAACAGATGATGATGTTGAACTTGGAGCCTGATGTTTCTGAGAAGCAGTGATGGTCAAGAAATCCCCCCCTTCCCACCACCCTGGCCCTTTTGTTTTCTGAACAGCTATCACAAATGATTATCCTGCCCTTGAGTATTCCATGAATTAACTGCCTCTGCTTCAAATAAGACCCACTATTCATCATTCCTCATTACTCCCATAAGTCTTACTGATGCCTCCTTGTTTTTCTGCCCTATAGACCCCAGTGCTCCCTTTTTTCTTTGAAATGATACTTAATAACGAGAGTGCTTCCTATTACAATAGCCTGAATAAAATCATTTTCTTAATTGTTTGATGCATTTCATCTTTCACACAGCAAACAATCAACAGTGATTAACTCCAGTGGACAGTAATGGATCTGGATTCATCTCTTACTTTAGCCCTTTATTAGCCATGTAACTCTGTAAAGTTATTTTATTTCTAAATGCTCTTACCTGAAAATGGACCTTTATGCGACTCAGATTTTAACATTACTTATTTTGAGATGTCAAAATCAAGTCATCTATACTAGAAAGCATGCCTAAATCCTCACTCCAAAATGAGGTGCCTATTATGTAAGAATTCTAAGGCAGTTTCCATGGGACAATAGGACAGAAAAATATCATGCCCCCATTTGATCCATTGTGAATGTTCAATTTCTGATATTAATCTCTTTGCCCCCTCCATTCCTTCATCACTCATTTTTAATAAGTCACTATATTAGTTTGATTCTTCCAATTTTTTTTTTCAGTTCTAATGCAACAACCTTAGTACCAGCATTCATAATTTTTCATTTACCAAAATAGCCTTCTGACTGCTATTCCTACTGGAAAAATTTCTCCTGTTCACCCCTAGCTTCACATTCTCCCCAAAGGTGATTTTATTAAAATCACAATATGAATGTATGACTCTTCTGCCCCATGTTTTTATGTCCACTAACATTCAGGAAAAAGATAACGTCCTTAACCCAACATCCAGCCTCCCATGATCTGGCTAATGCTGCCATTTTTAGCTTCATTTTCACTGTCTCTGTGACCGTATTGTCTAACTCCGCACTGCACAATGAATCGCATCCCACACTACAGTCCTAACAAACTACTCTTGAGTCTCTAAATGAAAAATTCGTACAACTCTATGATTTTAGGAAAGAAGCAAAACAATCTTCCCAGTATTCAGTTAGCTAACTCTTATTGGTCCTGGACATCTCCCATGAATTGTACACACTTTTTATTTTACACATTTACCAAACTGCACTGTTACCGTTTCTGTTTTTCCAAATAGACCAAACTTATAGAAAGGACAGCATCTCCTCTCTCTATATATTTAAATACATTACTCTTAGGTTATGGTCTCACAGTAGGTGCACACCGATCGTATGAAGGATGTCATGATCTAGGGCAGGGGTCGGCAAACTGCGGCTCGTGAGCCACATGTGGCTCTTTGGGTACGTACATGTGGCTCTGAAGTAAAATTGAAAATGAAAATAAAACTGTCATAGCTTCATTTATAAAATTTTTAAAGGATATTATTTACATAATGGTAATTTCATTTGTTTTATGGTTCTCGAATAATTTTTTAATTGTTGTGAGTGATAGGATCAGCTCTTTCATCTCAAGTTTGCCAACCCCTGATGTAAAGTACCAGGTTCAACACAATAAAACCTGATCACCTTTCATTGATCAGCAAGTGAACTACCAAATTCATTTTTTGTCTGTATAAGATGCTGAGAAAAGACCATCAAAATCCTTTACTAAGCATATGGATATTATTCACTATGAAAGAAAACTTTCAAATATCTGTTTGCAGTTTTTAGCCTGTATACAGGAGCTGCATAGCTTTTGATACAATGTATGTAAACATAGTTACCTTCTTTCTGTTTATTCACACTATATCACATAGTAAACAACAAATAGATGTCACCAAATTTGGAGTCTATATAGGATATTGTTCAACTTATACTGTATATTGAACAAATTATTCATACTCAAATTTTTCAATGTATGGGTAGAAGCACACATTTGTTTCATCATGATTTACGATTCTCCTGAGAAGCAGGGCAGCCATTCATTCAACTCATGTTCAGTAACTGTCTACCCTATAAGGCAGCATGAGAATTCTTACAGGTTTCTGGAGCCAGAGTCCTGCAGGGTTTCGGTTCAAACACCCAATTCTCCCATTTAACAGCTGTGTGGCCTCTGTAATTTACTTGCCTTCTTTTTTTGCCTTTAGTTCCTCATTTTAAAAATAATAATTACACCTATACTCATTTTTTTAAGCTTATTGTGAATATTAAAGAAAATTGCACATCTACAGTGTGTGCCACAGAGCTGCTTATTGTTTTGGCTTGGATTGTTTCAAAGGTGGGTATAGTGATGAATAGATACTGAGGAAGTCCAGCCCTCATGCACTATAGGAAGGACAGGCAAAGGAAGGACAGGCAGTAATAACATATCTGCACAGACAAATGCAACACTTTCATATTGAAAATAATAAAAAGAAAATATAGTTCCATGGAAGCCAATATTGGGGTGAGAGACAATGCCACTGAATTCCAAAATACTTTTCTGAGGGAAATATGACTGACCTGAGAATTTAATCAGATGAAGAGAGAAGGAAAAACATTCCAGACAGAAGTGATGCCATGAGCAAAGTTACTGTGATATGAGGAAGAAGGATGAGGAACTAAATGAAGAAGAGTGCAGCTAGAAGGGAGAGAGGCAAGGGGGCGTATGGAACTGCATGAGGTTAGAGAAATAAGCAAGGGCTCAAAAATGCCGTTTTCAGCAGGGAAGTGTGCCAAGATCAGATTTGATTTATTTGAATGATTAATCTGACTTCACTGTGGAAAATGGATTAGGAAAGTGGCCAGAAGGAATATTGATAACACCCTTAGGAGGCTATTGCAGTAGTTCAGGAAAGAAATAGTGGTAACTTGGGGATTAGGTCATAAGTACTAAATATGGAAAGAAATGAATGGATTGAAGAGTTATTTAGGAGGTGAAAGTCGTTATTTGTTAATGAATTCTATTTAGCAGGCAGGCAAAAAAGCAGAAGCAATCTTTAGCAATACAGCGGAGAGGGGAACCATGATAGTAAACTCTAGGTGCAATTCCTTTTTCTAATAAATTTAAGTACTGGTACAATTTTACCAATATTTTTAAAAATTAGAGCTAAAGTATGTTTTTGTTATATGAACTTGGAGACAGTGGATGCAGATTTTCACATAGAGAATATAATTGATCCCCTTAATAATGAAGTTATAAAACTTGAAAATCAATTATCTGAAAATGAAAGGAAAGAAATGCTTTTTATAATCAAAAAGAACCATGAAAAAGAGCATTCATTATATTATAAATGGCATTCAAATATGGATAAAAGCATGTGAATGTAAATATCTGATGCCCTTATAATAGTGACTATGCCCATCACCATCAAAATTCTCATCCAGAATTATTTATTTTTCCTATTAATTTTAATGCCGATAAATTTTCATTCAAAGGCTATAGTGATTTGATATGGGATTTTTAAGAGCTAAAAAAAAAAAAATTGCAATCCACTGACATAGCCTAAGTTTATCAGTTAGAAAAAATTCAATACAAATTTGTATTTCATATTTAATATAATAGAGTATACATATGATGTGTATAATAATGAATATGTAACATTAGGGTAATATAACTGAAATAGTATTTACACATAAATTATGTCTTATAACAGTATTTATCAATAGGTATTTATAACATAATTTTGGAAATAAATAAAAAAGGTCCAATAAGAATGAAAACATATCCAAAATCAAAGAGCTAACAAAAGCATATTGTTCCTTGGACCTAGGACTTCCGCTTTAGATGAACTATTTTTTTTCCATGCTGTGTCATACTAGAACTTGTGATATCAACAGGAAATCATATGCTGCCTGTGGGGGGAAAAAGTTACGGTAAGGCCATGATTGATGGTTTACAAGGCTAACAAAAGCACTACCCTACTGGACCCTTAGACATCATTAATTAATCATTATATTCTCTCCTCCTGAATTTGAAAGAAGCCATGGCCTCACAATTTTCTTCACTGCACTTTTCTTGGCAATAACAATCACTGGAGCAGAGTTGACATGGGTTGAGTCTGTCTGCTATGCTATAACCAAGGTTGAGAGAATTCTAAGTAATGTATATGTTTCACCCTTTACTTAATTAAATCTTACGGTTTAATTTTTAAAAAAATCTAATTTGAACATTAGGGGCAATTGGATGAGCATTTTATAGTTCTTTTCCCAAAATTTTCCATTTTCTTTAATAGAAAGAAGAAACATATTCATAAAGATGGAAGAGCACATCTCTGAGTAGGCGGCATTGTAGCAGCAGAGGTAGGATTTGCACTCAGCTCTGTTTGACTTATGAGAATCCATAATTTGATTCTTACTCTGAGCACAGGAGGAGCCGAATAGCGAGCACACAACAGTCAGTCTGCAGTGGGTTGCCTGGGTTGTTCCTCACACTTAGCAATGTTGATACATGCCAGGGAAGCGCAGAGCCTGAATTCAGCAACATTCATCATGGTTTTTCTCAAATAATGCAGCACAGAGGTTAAAGGTCGAATATTCAAACCAAAATGAAAGATTTGCTATTTGCTAATAGATATAAAGAATATCTATATTTCCCAGTTACAAACCTTTATGATTTCTCTTGCTTGCATTTTATTTGGAGTAATGGGCAGGTTGACCTTTATTGGTCATATTAAAGAGGATGTAAGATAAATGAAATTTTAAATGATTAATTTCAAGTCACTCTTCAACACCTCATTTTTATGCAGTACGATATGAGCAGATTTTAGGTTAAAGATAAATATTTATTTTCTAATTCACTGTTTTTTAACAATAGTCTTTTCAGAGATTGGCTGAGTTGTAAGAATCAATATTAATTCTAAATATCTAAACATTTTATAAACCTAGATCAAGTTTATAGAAGTATCTGATTTTAGTGTCACATATGTGTATTTAATGCAACAAAAATATAGAGATTTTTTTGGTGTGTCAATTACATAAAAGACAAAAGTGAATGACAGAAAGACAATTTGAGAACTAAAAAATATTTTATAATGCTAGCATTGTAAATCACTACTATTTTTTAACAGACTCTACCTTAGCCCTCAGAACTAATTTTGTCTTCTTCTCTTTTCCAAATGATTTTTAATTGCTAGTAAAGGGAAATTTGTGAGTTGCTACATTGGACTTCTTTTTCTGTCTTTAAAGTTATCTTGTTCATAGCTGCTGTTGTCATTGTTATTATCATTATTAGAATTATTACTTGTGCACTAAAATAATGTGATGGATGCAGGCACACTCATAATGACCAGTGATTTTTAATGTAGCTGAATCAGAACTACAAATGCAAATGCACTCAAAGCAATCTAGCTTGTATTTTGTATTCAAAATTAATACCGCTGACAATGTCACTCTGCATGTTCACACGAGAACAATTAGGGGCAAACATTCTGTGTGTGTACTATCCTCCTTTGCAAAGAATGCTGTCCTATACAAACAAAAACATATAACAGCAATAGCAATTATTAATAACAATAATCACAACAACAATAAATGTAAGAAATCCATATCAATAAAAGATGACTGAGTGGGCAGTGCTGAAGAACAGAGAGGCTGTTTTCAGAGAAGGCACTGTGCACAGAGAAGCTCAAGGATGAGACTGTTATCAAAGATGAAGGGTTAATCAAGTGAACAGTGTTACTGCTTGACCAGAACCATCATTTGGACAATTGCAGATCACTCTCTTTGTGTGAGTGGGAAGAGGTACTGGGATGGAGAACAGTAGACAATAGAAATATGTAGGTTACCTCAAGTTAAATGGCTTCTTATTTCCTGACTATAGTCCGAGAGAATCGAAAACCCACTGAAAAAGGCTGGGTGAACCAGAGATGGCAGCTGAGCATCAGGAGAATCCAATCATTATATTTCTAGTATTTTTACATAAAGAACTGGTTGTCCACTCCATGTCACCACAAGATATTCTCTAAAAATAATAATAATAAAATTTAAACGATTCTATGTTGCTTGTGCCTTTTCATATTATACAACTCTAGGAGTAAAATGTATGGGCATGATAGAAGTATGAAAAGTACAGCTTTATTACAAATTCTCACAGAACTGGCATCCTTCAAAATATACCCTTAACCCCATTTCTAATCATCACTCAGTGGTGGGTAATGAGACCCTCAATCAGATAGTGATTGGCAGTCACTATTTTTCTTCTCTTCTGCTCTTGTGACCTAAGGGAACTTAATGTCAAGGTCCCTGGCACTCACGTAGGTTGGGTGTCATACTGCTACAGTTGCCACTGCTTCTAAAGAGAAGCTGTACTAGCCAGATACTACATTGAGACTGTACTCATTTGGCAAAACCAATCTCTAAACCAATGTTATTGTTAAACTAGGACTGAACTGAGCTCTCTAGAGCCCTTGATATACCCATAAAGTGCTTTGTGCTCTATATTCATCTAACTTCTCAAGTGAAAGAGTTTGGTCAATGAGGCATTTCATTCATTCCTTTCACATGCTTAAGATAAATTTCAAATACTTTAGCAATTCGTAGAGTCCTTGAAAAGTTTCTCCCAGCTCTTCAGTCTTAATTCTCTCTAATTGTATTCAAGGGGACAAATGCACTAAACAACTTGTAAGCTCCCGTATACACCATGACTTTCTCATCTCTAAGTTTTTCAAACACTATAACTTTTAACGAGATTATTTTCTCAACTTTTTTTTTCATATTGCATTTTCAATAGATTTTATTTTTTAGAGTAGTTTTAAGTTTACAACAAAATTGGACAGAGTACAGACAATGCCCATTATTTCAGTGTATTTTTTAGGTATTTAAAATGCTAAAAAACAAAACAAACAAAAATTATTATATTTTTCCATTTTGCCACCATCCAAAATTAAATGATTTTACTATTTTCCTCTAGTCTTTTTAAAAAGAAAAAAAAAAATTGTTTCCATTTTCTTTGTATAAAAATTTATAAAAGACATCAAAGATTATTCAAACAATTTAGAAAAATGTAAAAGTAAAACATAAAATAATGGCAATGCAAGTGACCCTTTCCAATATGGTAGCTAACCATATATGACTGTTGAACACTGTGTTGTAGCTAGTGGAAGTGAAAAAGTACACTTATAATTTTTTAAATTTTAATTTTAATAGCCAAATCTGTCCTGTTTCTACTATAGTCTACAGCATGACTATAATTTATTCAATATATATGTAGATGAAAAGAAGTACTTCTAAAAAGGCTGCAGATGTTATTTTGAATATTATACAGTTTATGTTTGCTAAAATGAAAGGGGAGAATTGTTGATATTCAAAGAGTTGTATCTACTCAATAAGGAATGTCACTCTCTGACAGATCTCAATAAGGTTAAGAAGGTTTGAAAGGCATTAAGGCACTGTAGTCATTATAGTTCTTATAAGCACCATTTGTTTAATTGGCTCTTTACTAAGAAAAGTGAAGATGATAGCAATTGCCTAATTCTCGTTTTTCTTCAAATTTTCTAGATCTTCTTACATATTCTTTCAGTATATGCTGTTAAGGAAATTTAAATCAAGCTGAAATCTTTTTACCATACTACCTCCCCACTCCTCCACACACATTCTACTTTTTTTTCCAATATATGCATTCAAAGAGTTAGTCGTTAATCCCTAATGATTGATAGGTTAATTAGTTTACATATCTTTGTTTATTCTGGAACTCAGAGTACTCTTACCAGCTGCAAATTCATTGGTTCTTTATACCCTGGAAATTCTTCTGCATTATATCTTTGAATAGATTTCTTCCATTTGTTGATCCCCTAACATAGGGCAACAATTATGTTTTTGTGGGATGGTATCTCTAAATGCTTTCACTTTTTTGTCTTTTTCATGTGCATGCTATAATTGTCTTAATCTTTACCTATATGATTCAATTGTAATGGCGTTTTCAATTGATTTGATAATTGTACAATCACGCTGTTTTGGCCCTCACTTTGTTCTTTTTGCAATCTCCTTTTCATTTCATTCTGCTGTTTTATCATTTCTTCTAATTGCTCTTTGTATTAAGATAATGTTGCAGTTAAGTCACCTTTGTAGCATATGCTGATGTAGAATTATCTTCTCTAGGTTTCATTTTTTATTGATTGTGTGCAGAGTAGGTTCCTTTCTTCCTGTAGAATGCACGCATAGCTGCCAACCTATTTATTTTCATATGGCCCAGCTTTCATGCTTCCCTTAAGTATCTGAGAATGTGCCCATAGCCATCCCCAAGTTGTGACTTAAGAACAATGTCTTCCCATTCTACCAATTTTCTGTTGCCTGAGGGAATGGCAGAGTAGAAATCTTGGGGAGAAGTGGTGCCTGCTATTCCTTACTTCTGCTCTCTCTTCTGAGATTCCATTAAGGCTTTTGTACCAATAATCCTTTAATTATTTGGTGGATTGGTGAATAATTTTTGTGGGCGTACCCTCAGGCTTAAAATCATTTTATCATCTCATTCTGTAAGTCTGGAATCATCGCCATTGTCCACATCCTCCGTTTTTTGGTTTCATTTATTTCTCCCTATAGCTTTCTCTACAACTCCTATGTGAAGAGAAAAGAAATTACATTACTGCTAAGATTTCAGATTTACCATTTGGGGTACAGGTGAGAATTTTGAGTATTGTATTAACTTATGAGTATAGGCTCTGATGTATAGAAATGGACTAGAGCTATTCCTCTCTCCTGTCAAATGATAATATTTTATATCTCTGCTTATTTACTAACTGGAATAATGTCAATTTTCTTGTATAGTTGCTATTAATTAGCTATTGGGGGAGGGGGAAGGATATTCCATAGGAAGTTTTAACTCACTATTTTAAAACAGAAATAATTGTCCACATTTTAGCTGAATAACTCTGGCTTACTTTTCAGAAATCATGCTAGTGCACATCAAATTCCACTCAGTCTGAATTGTGTGGCCCTTTTAGTTGCCCACAATAAAAACAGTCACAGATCTCCAATTTGTTTATCTATCTGTTTTACACATTATTCACTGTAATTATTGTTGGGCCTCGGTCCTACTTGTCTTTGATTCTCTGTGCCTACTATATAATTAGAATTTGAAATGTGTTAGTTTCTCTCAATTTCAGTCTCTCTCAGTCTCTCTCTCTCTCTCTCTCTCTCTCTCTCTCTCTCTCTCTCTCTCTCTCCTTCTCTCCTTCTCTCCCTCTCTCTCTCTTGCCACCCCCTTGACTCCCTAGTAGGAGAACAAGATGGCTGACACCAGGTGATGTTCAAGTCTGTCTCACTACTCTGCCTCTGAGGCCTTTCCTTGGATCTAAATATTATACCTTATATTTTTGCTTTCCCAAGATGAGGCTTTTTCACACAAAGCCTCCAGGCAGAACTTTTGTACCAATTGTTGGGTTTACAAAAATATACAAATTCTAAATATAGTTTCTTTCAAGGTAAGATCCAATATGCTTTCCCGAATAAAGAATTTAAACTTAGAAATTTCTTCAAAGTAAGTTCCAAAGAATTCCTAGAAGTTAAACAGGAATTGCCCATTAAAGTAGTTTTGTTGCTGACCAGGCCCTTAATGCAAGTAGTCAGAAGGTAGCAGACAGAGTGACATAGGTAACAGGTAACATCAACATCTCTGTTCTTTAAATTGGAAATTGGATTCCAAATTTTATATGTGTATACCAGCCCTGATATGAACCATGCTTCTGTGTGTTTATTTCTTTTTACCTATTATGATAGGATTCTATTTTCAGCAGCCCATTCTCTACTCCAGGCTAGGCCCTCCTTCCCCATGTGAAAAGAGATTTTTCATTCTTTCTACCTATCATACATTTATAAGCAGAAAACATCTTGCAGCTGTTTCTAACCAGAACAGTTGCACATTAATGGGGAGAGAGGTTGCTTTCAAACATGTGAAAATGCAGCAGTTAGATATAATCTTTGCTCTGCTGACTGGAAAAGAAAGGCAAAAGCTTTTTGTACAATTTCAGAGCTTTAGCTATAATTATGCACATATAGATGTCAGACAGAATAACCCTTGTAAGTAACAATTTATGAGTCTGACTCATTTTATTAATCTTTTTTTTTTCATTTGCCATTTATTGGAAAAGTGACCTTTCCAAAGTTGGTTAATTCATTTAAGTTATTATAACTTTGAACAATACTTAGGAAAGAGGACCATTTTATTACTATTTATTACTGTAAGATCATCCTGTTCACAATCAAAGTAATTCTCAGGAGAAATTGTGTATGGATAAATTCTGCAGCTCGCGGTCTTCTTATCACCTTATTCTGTTATATTGGGAGCTGATACTTACATACTCTCACAAATTATAAAGTCACAAGGGACCTTAAAGATAATCTAAATAAATAGCTTATTCTATAATTAAAGGAACTGATTCATAATAGTTCAATAGATCAAGTGATTTGGTCTCACAAGATCACAAAACTGCTTAATAGTGTTTTATGACTAGCACATGAGTTATTCAATTCACCACCCAGTTTTTTCTCCACTAAATTACTTCACCTTCCTAAAACCCTCAGAACAGAAAGTGTTTAAATCTATTCCTATAGAATAGTGGCAAAGAACGCAGACTCTGGCCTCATACTGGTTGTAAGACTTTGGAGGACATACTTCACCATCTTTTGACAAAATTTCCTCATTGGAAAACGGGACAACAATCAAACTTACTATGATTTCACTTAAAAAACAAAACAAAACAAAAATGGAAACTAAAATGTAGTTACAGTGTATTTTATAGTGCTTTTATGAACTTCTTAACATATCTCCAGATACGTTAACCCCTTATTTACACAGATGGTCAAGGCTTTATTTCCCAATTAAAATATAAGTTAAATAACAGGGACACTCTCATTTCCTTTTCATAAGACCAAGACCTATAAAGTTACATCCTCCAATTTTTTTGATTACTAGTTATTTCTCATTATCTATATGACGCCTTGATATTCCCAAGCATCTGAACGAAGTATCTAGAAGACATTGGCCCTTGACTATCCTTCATTATATTAATTTTTGGTTAATTTTTACACCAATTTCAAGAAGGTTCTCTTTTCCTTGCCAAATTTATTTTAGTAAGTCACAGCATTATCAGAACTCATATCTAACTGCCACAAAAAAGTTTCAACCAAGTTCTTTAGTTTTCTCCTCAAAATAATAAGTAAAATCATGTTACTTTCATGGTTTATTCAGAACACATTTGATGAGATCACTCTTCCTTAACAGGCACAAAGCTCACAATCAGCTGGAGAGAACCATCTGTCCCAATTCTGGAGGAATAGACCTAAAGATTAATGGATAGTCAGCATTATGGATGCAATGAAGTCAATGCTTCTAACTTTTGAGGTAACTCATTCCTTCTTTCATACTTAAGATGATTGTAATGATGCCATAAAATGACAACTTTTCTTATTAAGATGCTAAGGGGAATTGTGTATATTTTTAACAAATGTAGTCCAAATACTCAGTATGAAATATATTATGGCATAATATAAACATATAAAGAGTCAAGGCAATCTCATTATTCTACTTTCTTCCTAATTTTATCTGAATTGTTATGCAACTTTTAGCATATTGTATTCCTTAACCTCCTGGTAACAGTTCACTAAGCCCACAGGTTCTCAGATGAATAAGATATTGCACCCTGACAACCTCCAACTACTGCAGCAAATTAACTACAAAAACCTCTTTCCATATTTTAGAATTTTAGATCCAAAACTGAACCCTAGATCTCATTCCTAGATCAGAACCTTTCCATGTGTCATTCAATAGCACAAAAGTCTATAGAATACCAATATATACTGCTATAAATCCAGGGGCTATGCTAATGTCCTTTCATTTTCTTTGTCGCTCAATTCAATTATTCATTGATTCAGGTTAGTTTATTTTCTCTTATCTCTACATTTTGTCTCTCTCTTAATTACACCTTCATTCTAAGGAGTTACTCAGAAAACTGTAAAAAGATTCCCTTATTAGTCTTCCACGTCACCACAGCACATGTTATTCCTCAAAGAACTTTGAGGTATTTTTCTGCAATTCTTGATTATGTATCTCAAATGTTTTAAATGATGAAGATAGCTCATTATGATCTACAAATAATATTGTTCTTTATAGTAGATCTTAAAATGCCTTGCAGATACTCATCCTTTTGTATGTTCCTTTTTTTTTTTTTTTTTTTTGAGTTTCAGGTGTATAAAGTGATGAGGCAGAAAAAGAGTTAATGAAAGTGATCCTGACGGGGACTGCACAGGCCTCCATCCCCCTCCCCAGGGACTGCCCAAACTCGGACCCTAGGGATAAATCTTCCTATCCAAACATCCTTAGAAAAAAGAGATAAAACCCAACCAGAAAAGTCAAGACTGACACCTGTGCAGATCACTGAAGCCTGCCCCAATGTGAACTCCAGCCTCATTATAATACAGTTAGAATAAAATGAACATTAAGGCTTGGTCCACCATGGGTTTTTATGTATGCATTATAGGTAAGAGCATATGCAGACAGAAACTATAGTTATATAACTTGCACATATCAATCAAATGACCTCAGTCTATACGTCACATTTCCTGCTGTAAGAAAATTTACCTAACCTTTTCTATACAAGAAAAAGCTAACCTCAAGTTAGGTGCAGTTGTCTACTTGAGATTCTGTCCCCAGTAGCCTCTCTGCCAGCACTGTTTTTCCTTTTTTTTTAAAAGATTTTATTGGGGAATTGGCGGAGGGGAACAGTGTTGGGGAATCGGGGAAGGGGAACAGACAAGTTGTTGTCTTTTTGTTCTTCAGTCTAGTTGCGGAGGATGTTGCTTCACTGTTGGTATCGTCATTGCGCTCTTCCCGGATGAGGCAGATCGGTCGCTGGCCTCTGGATGGTCGCTCACCGCGGCTATTGGCAGCTCACGCTGGCTGCCAGCCACTCACTGTAGCCTGTGGCAGCCCACTGCAGCAGGGGCTGCAGCCTACATCATCACCGGGGCTCGCACAGCCCAGCTCCAGGTGGAGCTGTTGTTAGCTGTAGAGGGCAGTGTCACTGGCCCTCATGTGGGATCCGAACCGGGTCCGCTGGCATCCCAAAACCAGCACTTAACCAATGCGCCACTCGGCCGGCCCAGCACTTCTTTCTTAAATGAACTTTCTAACTTCTATTCCTTTTGAGTCTGTGAATTCTTTCACTTTCTGTGGGGTTAATTCTATTCCAATACACAAAGCTATGTAATTGTTAGACATTTACTCCCCACTCGGTGATAACCCCTAATCTACTACCCCTCTGACATTATATATACCTTTTAGAATACCACTGACTATATTCTCTATGCTGTACTTTACATCCCATAACATACATATATATTTAATCATAATTGACATTCAATATTATTCTAAAAGCTACGTTTCTAAATAACTCACTTCTTCTTCTTTACTCCCCTGTCATAGTTCTATACTTTAATTGTCTTTAAACTATTAGAACTTATATCCCCATATCACTTCATTGGTCATTCACTATAAACTAAGAAGGCAGTACCCTGTCTAACTCATTCACCATTGTATAACCCACAAGAAAAATACTGCTTGAATATAGTATATTCTCAATAAGTTCTAAAATAAATTTAAGTGCAGTAATGAAACTTTGAATTTAAAGTTGATTTATTAGAAAATCAGTATCAGAGAATGAAACACCTGTCAGCTGTGCACACTGTTGATGGCATGTCCATAAAACACTGATATTAGCTCTTAAGCAGGGCATAGGGGGATTGTATTTCTTAAGATTGTCAAGGGGCACTGAGCTAAATGATACTATGATTATCCTGATGATTTAATGTTGTACTTAAAACACTGTCTTATAATGGAGTCAGTCACTATATACTGTTCATGAACAAGAAAATCATCGAGCTAAATGAAGTCATCACTCAAGATCCCAAAGTCTATGATGATAAAATATTCAGATGAGAAAGAAGAAATTATTTAAAACTCTAATATAAACTTTTAATGATCAGGAAATCAATTCTATAAGCAATAAGTAAGTAAGTAAATAAGTAAATAAATAAAAATAAAATAAACAAATTTTTCAGCAGGGAAACATCTGTGCCCGAATACAATGAAAGTGCCCAACAGTCATATAATGCCACCATCAATACATGATTTGCATTTTCCTAAATAAACATTCTACATGTTTATTATTTAATAACTAAGAGACAGGAAGAAAAAAATAACTGATTCCTCTAAATATACTATTTTTTATTGTGGTAAAAACCACATAACACCTGTTTCATTTAACACATTTTGAAGTTTACATTACAGTGCTGTTAACTATGAGCACAATATTATGAAATGAAGAGCAGCTCCTCACTTCACACTCCCCCAACCCCTGGCAAACACCATTCTACTTTCTGTGCTTCTATGAATTTGACTACTTTAGAAGTTTCATGAAAGTGGAATTCATACATTGTATAATAATTTTTTTTCCTTATAATCAGAATATATATATATATATATATATATATATATATATATATATATATATATATTTAAATACAGTTATCATTATCAGCAAGTTTGGGGACAGTTCTAGAGATAGACCTCAATTTTCATTAAATCGAAGCTAGAAATTTTGAAGTTCAATTACAGTTTACACAAAGTATCTTCTTTTTCTCAGCTCAGAAAGAACATACCATGTCCTCCTAAAAACCTTCAACAACATTGAATTTAACTGCTTATTTATATCTAGTAAGCTTTCATTTTCCTAATTGCATTGCAATATTTTCTTTTTCTTTTGTAAGTACTATATTCGTTTCCTTTTCTCCTATTGTAATTGCAAATATATGCCATTTTAGCTATCCTGATAAATTGCCAAATAGGAAACCTATGTATATATAATACTACCTCTACGCCATGCATCCTGAGATCCAATCACTGAATTCATGAATGCAATTAGAAACAAAAGTCATTGGTACATTAGTTAAATCATATGATAAGATTTTTATTTCTTCATGAGTTCATATAATTTAAACTTAAATTCTTTTCCCTAGTATGTTTTCAGATAGAGAAATTGGACCTGCATTTTTTTATATAAAATGTAATTGAGAGAGACCAAAACTGCTCAGTTTAATTTCTCATGACTTATTGAAAGTGTGCTAATATTCGTTAAATGGTCCGTAGTTTCTCCTGATTATCAATAAACTCAAAGGTGACTACCGTAAAGATATTTGGAAGCCAGACAATGTAAAGCAAACAACTAATTGGGAAATAAAAGAGAAAAAAACCTAGATGCTTGCATGCATTTTGAAAGGGAAAATATATTTTCAACATAGCATAGATTTCTACATGTAAATATCCAGAGGTAATTTATCTGAAATTCTAATTTGACATATTAGCACGCATATATCCTAATAAGCAGACATGTTTCTGCCATTGTTAACCTCAAGTCTGCCTTGAGTTATTTGAAAATTTCTGGAAATACTTGAACTCACTTTATTTTCCTCAGTGTAGTGCCTGAAAAAAGGATTTTCAAAATCCTAATAATGTTCAGGTAACCTGCAGAGACAGCTCTAAGTCATCAGGTATATGTATAGTTAATTAAAATCTTTCAGTTTTATAGATAGCCTTGCTGGCTTCCTCTACCATGGTTGGTACCCAGGGCACTGACTAACAAATTCTAGGATTTTGCATGAAACGGAGTATTTTCCCAGACCATCTGCAAAAGCTCAGGTAGAGAAACATTCTTCCCAGTCCATACAAAGCAATGAGGGGTTTTTTATATACTCTTGATTTTCCTCCCTACTTGGAAGGATAAGTAGGCTTTTATAATTAAAAATATACACATATGCATCAAAATTAAGTTCCAGGCAGTGTACCATTAAATATAAAATGTTTAGAGACGTTTGTTTGCATCTGTTGTGTTTTTTTTTGGTTTTTTGAATCTTTGAAACAAACAGGAAAAGATATTATAATTAAAACTGCATTTATTGAACACCAACATATGCTAATTCTGAATTTATTCCCATTGCATCCTAATTAAAATACCTCTTTTATCTTCAAAGAGAGAAGGAATCAGAGAAAAGGAATAAGTAATAAAATATTGAATACATCATATTGGCATTCTATTGAATTATTTTTAATGCAAAGAGGAATAATTAATGATAATGAATGTTTAAGAAGGCCCTATTAAGGCCTTCCTGAACGTGTGTTTTTATGTTTTAGTTTCTGCTCTGTGAAATCCATTACTAGTTTGAATTTCTTAGATTATAACCCAGAAGCATCTGATGTACTCTCATGTAATCTTTTCAGTTGTCAACTTTAAACAACATAGGACTTAGTTTGATAATGGCAGAAAATCTACAACCAGAATTTGGACTATGTTTCTAAATGAAATGCATCATTGATAACAGAATCAAAAGTATCAGTAAAAATGCCCTAATAGTAGTCAATTTTCAGCAGTATTTAAGCTGGTAAGAAGAAGGGCATATGGAAGCTTACTGCAAGGTAGAAAATGTTGGTAAATGGAAGAAAAATTGGCGTGGTGCAGACTTCAACACTAGACAGATCAATAAAAATCCAGCAAAAATTTTAAGATCCTTGAAATTCTTCCAGTTTGTTTTTTGGACAAAATTAGTGTACAGACTAAATTTAAATAACATTTTCTCCAACTATTTTTTTATCAACTATTTTTTAACTTTTATTTTTATTGAGATATAATTGACATATAACTTTGCATATATTTAAGATGGGCCAATTTTTTAATATATAGTTTCAAGAAAAGAAAATGTGTGTCATTTTAAGGCAGTGAATTACAGTGAATAAGAAAGCCAGATCGTGATGAAGAGGCACGCGCAGCCAACGTAGCCAGGAGTGCTGGGCTGTTGACCAAGTTCACAGGAGTGCTGGGCTGTTGACCAAGTTCACTGGCTTTGGGTTGCTTCTTTTTAGCGACCATGTTTACCTCACAATAGGAACTCCCCTGATTTACTGAAGGCTTGGCACCATTTAATTACATTTTTTTTCCTCTTGAAAAGACATGATCTCCCAATCTCACTGAGTATCATGTTCCCAGTGACACTGTAGATTTTTCCTTTTTCGATTATCACATCTGCTAACTGATAATTCTCTTTATGGGATCCCATCATTCATGCTGGCAACGCTATTCAACATTTACCCAATGACTTTAATTGTTAATGAGGGTTAGTGAGAGATCCCATTATTAAACTAAATTGCACTGCACTATAATTGCACTTTATCAATCCACATCTCTTTCCCTTTCTTTATTTCCTTACTAGGGTTCTGATGTCATTTCTCAATACAAATCAGCTCTGAATGGCTAGGTGATTGCATAATGGACTTGCTTTGGTTGTTTTGCTTTCTCAGTTAATTGCTTTGAAATACAGCTAATGTATGCTGCATTTGCCTCACAAATGTGTTCTAATAACAGTATTTGATTATTGTGTATTCTGCAGATATTGTGACTATTGCTGTGGGAGAAATGATGAGCAAAATCATTAAAACAAATATCCTCAGTTAGGAATCTAGTTTTATTTTCCTGATACCTGTATATAAATTCTATGTGGTTTTATCTGATATGTACAATTTAAGTGATCTCTTTAAAGCAGGTTATTTAAAACAAAGGCCATCATAGGAATTATGGGGCAATTAGAATTATTGGAAATTTCAATTAACTTTTGCGAATGCTACATCTCATAGGCTTTTAGAAAGAATATTATATCCTGGAAAATATTCAACACCTCTCCTCTTGATATTTCTTCTGGGAGATGTTTGGCAAAGTATATGACAGTACAATCTATCCTTTGAGTTAATTTGAGGTTAATACACGGCTCCTATTTTTGCTTTGACTTTATGAAGTTAACAAAAGCACCAAAGTTACTGAACAACATATTTTATATTTATTTTAGTTATATGTGTTGCAAATGTTCAGTTATTCTGTGAGGGTTCATGTATTAGTAACTTTGCTAATGTAAAAGGATGTGCTCTATAAATTTTCCAGTGACAATTGGTGATGTGTTGGAACCTGGATTCAAATTAAAAATGCCCTGAGACTATGAAAAGAAACAGACATACTCCAATAAAAATAAGTTCAGGAAAAAAAGAAATGGCAATGTGGTTCAATCCTTTAGATTAGAAGCTGGTACAGATATAAGTTATGCCAATTTTTAGGAGAGGACTAGTCCAACAGAAAAGAGTATGTCATGACTGGAACTGAAAATCTTGGTACATTTTAAGACATATTGAATTATTTTTTTACAACATCTTTATCTTAAAGAGAGTTTAATTAAACATTATGGAATTATTTATTAACATAACAAATAGGTAATGTATCTTCACATAGCACTATATATATATATATTGGACCACAATTCTTTTCCTTTGGATATCTAAACTGTCATTCCTTTCTATTAGCAATCAGTGTTGTAGAAAAAATATATATGATGAAATTCTATTTTCATCATAAGGCAAAGTTCTTATTTTATTTCTCTTCTCAGTGTGGGCATGTGTGGGTTGTATTAACCTTTTAACTTTGAGGTTCAGAAAATTTTTCACTAATTTTAAGATCAGGTCTTCTTTTCATTAACACTGACACAGCATGACCTTTCATTATTATGGAGCATTTTTCTTCAAGGAACACTTTTCCTTTGGAATGCCAATTCAGATATTCTGGTGTTTCTTTTCTCTTAGCTCATATTCATAGAAGGAATACTGAGTTTTTTCACTGATTAAAATGTCAATAATTTTATATGCTTATATATTAATTAGTTTCCCAAAGAATTCTGGGGTAGACCAGCTCCTTTTTTTATTCTATGTCTTTTTCCTTTGGTAATAGCTTCATTATTTCAAACATCTCCTACAGGAGAAAAATGTTTCCCATTTTTGGGTACCCACACTTCAGTACAATAACTGGCATAGGGCCAATTACATATAAAGTATTAAATAAATGTATGTATTAAATAAATTAATATCCAAATATAAAATATGTTAAAGGTGTTAAGACAGGTCACCTATTCAATCCCTTTGGCAAAAGTATATAGTGTACTAATTATATTATGATATTATTATTTATCTATAATAATCAAGCAATATTTTTAAGAAAGAGAAGACCTAGGACTATGTTAAGAAATGAATTTTTTTTTTTTTTTTTTTGAGGGCAGTGTCACTGGCGCTCATATGTGGGACCTGAACCGGGGCCGCTGGCTTCCCAAGCCAGCGCTTAACCCACCATGCCACTTGGTCAGCCCAAGAAATGAATTTAATGAGACGTTCTTAAAGGAAACTCAAATCCATTAAAAACTAAGAAATCTAATCAATACTATCCAAACTATTATTTCCAAGCTAATTGTTATTTGCCAGTCACTTATTTTATGCAATCCAAAAACAGCTGTAATTTTATATTAGTGCTTTAATATTTATATGTAATCTATGAATTCATGAAATATGTTTTTAAGAGATTAATGATACTAATATATAAAGAGAATACCAAGTTTAGAATTATTAAGAAATGATATAAGTATATTCAATAAGTGAAAACAAAGTAGAAAAATAAACATTATTTTGACTAGAAACACAAAAGGGGGAAAAAGCAAGGTTGATAACATTTTCACCAATAAGAAATAGAATCATCCTGTTCTTAACAAGTTCCATTTTTCGACTAAATTTATTTTAGTGTGATTGGACTCATGTGTCTAAAAGTTATCTGCCTGACATTCTCATTAACAGATTTAATAATAAGCTCTTCCTCTCTTTTCAATAATTTCATAATATTCAACATCCACTATCTGAAAAGCTTCAGAAAACTTGGATGCAAGTGCCAAACAGGATGCCATTAACTCTCTGTTTATTTCCTACTTGATCATTACTAATGCATGAAACAAAATTAAAAGGGCAATGAAATATTTACATTTATCTTTTAAATTATTTTATCGAAACTCGAAACTCAAACATAGCATCTTTGTATATTCTGTGATTTTTATATGACTATTTGTTCATATATTATAGAGACTATGTCATGGTTATATAAGTTGTGTATTGTAAAGTGAGTATTTTATCTATCACTTAGAACAAGGGTATAGTCCTGGTGTTTCTCTGTTCGCCAGCTATTATGATCTTTCATAACAGCCTTGGGAACACTCACACAAATGAATCTCTACATAGTTTATCGTTAATGCATGTATATATATTAGTAATGATAACATACAATGCAATAAAGCATTATTATGTACTTTTATATAATAATAAATATATATAGTATATGTAATTATACATATTTAGTATATAGATATGCAAATATATTATTAATATACACATATATGTATGTACATACATACACTTTAACATATACAAATATATAATTAATGTATCAATAAATATATACATATCAAAGTTAGGAAGATAATATGTGTAAACACGGAAGTTCTGATTTCTTTACTTGTCATGAAGTTGGTATTATTTTATTTCTGTGTGCCATCATACTTCTAGTTTCCCTTTGTACTCAGCCAGCCCTTAATCTACTTATAGTTCTTTAACTTATGAAGTAAACTAAATTCTTATTCTTCAAGTATCTAGGCATTAGTGGCTCAGACAGTTTTGGGTTACAGTTTCCCTGTAACTTTAATACCAGCGATGGGGGTGCTAAGAAGCAATTTAGAGGATCTCCCTGGATTTCATATGGACTAATTCCTGCCTTCATTCTGAAGTAGCACCCTATTTCCAGTTGATAATTAGGATCAATCATCAGGTCAATAGAGCAACCCCATTCTTTGGGATTCAGAGGAACGTGTAGCCCCAAGAAGCCAGGAGGTAGTTTCTGTTTCTAGGTCAAGGAAAACAGTGTTTTGTCCTTTCATGAAACAGTTCCTCCTTTGAGAATTATGACCTCTGAACCAATTTTCCTGGTGGGTAATTAAGGGTTATAATAACTACTTTATCTTCAACCCCTTAATTTCTAGATCTGTGGCTACATGAAAAATTGATACATAAATGTAAAAAAATAGGAGCATGAGATATATCTCATAAAAAAGCAAACACACACATGGTAATGTCACAGGTAGGGCTGACTTTGTAATTGAGTCTTCCATGGCTGTTCCAATGTGATCTAAGCTAGTTGTTTCAGGATAATGGGGTATGGTACCACACTGGAAGTGCCAACATGTGGACTTGTGCACCTGCTCAACTATCTATTTATAATTTCTCTTGACAATAGTTATTTATCTAGGTACAAGAAAAAAATATATATATAATTTTTTAGTTTTTATGTGTTGAGATAAGTGAAAATTTCTTAGAATTTAAGTAATCTCTAACTCTCTAAAGAAGTAAAATCTTAGACTATACATATTGACAAAAATCAGTATTTTCCAAAATGAATATATCTCTTTAAAATATCTATTTTGAGCCAGATATGTTATTGTGAAGTATGTTACTGTTCATTTACTATACTTTAGTAACTAGAAAAGTGAGCTTTTAACATTCATGGCATATGGGGATTGCATTTTGAACATATATCAAGAACAGCAATTTTGGAATTGTCTACATACTAAGTATAGTGAAAAAAAAGGCAGTGAAATTCACTAAATCATTGTTTATTTTGAAAATAGCCATTTGCTATTGCCTGACTGACAGCCATTTTCATATAATTAGCTGCTCAATTAAGCACATGTTTTTATTCAAACTAATTCCATGTAAAAGAGCAGTAGAAGCAATACATTTCAGGAAGACAGAGCACAGCTTCTAATGGCACATAAGAACTGTAATTTAGGTAATATTTAGTATTCATAATATATACTGATGTAAGTGTCTTGCTTTATGACATTCTATTTCCATAAAAAACAGTTTTGTATTTTAAATAAATGTTGAACAGTTTTCTGTTCTCCATATCATTGTATCCATTTTATGCAGCTAGAAGTATATTTCAAATGGTATTTATACTAAAAGTCATTCATAATACCATTTGCCTCAGATTTATGTTTTGGTTAAATTCAATTTTGACTTAACATTTTCAATAGTTTTTTTGGACGTTACCAACTAAAAGTGTTTTGAATATAAATATAATGTTTTGTTTGAAACACTAACACTGAACAAATTTCTTGTTTGACTTAGTGGCTCCTACTATATTTGAGATTAAGCTGGTACTTCTGCTCAAGCGTCCTAGGATTAACACTCCCTTCTTGACTACAAATGCAACTTTAAATGAAATGAAGTAAATAAATAGGAAAAACTACCAATTGCTTTTGGCATCCAACTAGGAGCTTAAAAAAGTTTTAATTTCTTTCCAAATTATTACACCCAGACAATATTAGAAATGAAATAAAATAAAATACAAACTCAGCACATCGATCACTAAACAGCAAGCAGACTGTCTGAACTGGTTAGAGAGTGTGCCTGTATCCATAAGAAGTCCAATATGATTATTAACTTCATCTATTTTAAGCAGAAATTTGTGCATGTCACTGCTTTCTCCACCTGTTCTTCCTTCTGTGTGATTTTAAATCTTAAAACACGGTTTTCAAATAACAGTACAATTCTAATAGTTCTCATTACTTTTTCCAGCTTGTGCACTGTAATTTGTTTTTCCTGTAATAAGCAGGTTGTCCCTGTCTCCTGGTTTTACAGCTACTGATATGATAGTCATCAAATCAATTATATTTATCTAATAGTATCTTAATTTTATTGGCTTATTCCATCATTTAATATTTTGACCTCATTGTCCAATCTTCTTTTCATAATTCAGAATCCATGCTTTATTCCAACACTTACTTAGAATCATTTCGATTAATTTAAAATGAATACACCAGATTAGTGAATATTAAAGAATTCCAGTTGAGGTTTGAGGTAGTTTTTTATGATAAGGGTTATTATCTGATTGAATATATTCTATTTAACCTCGTGAATGGATTATACAATAGTCTTTGTGCTTATATTTTCTTGCTTAGTCTCTAGCTTTTTTAATCATTTCATTCTTTATTAATTCTACTTATTGTCATGGAATTATTTTGTTTTATTATATAAAAATATGTATATAGCATTTTATATGCACCAGGTACTGCTCTAAGTGCTTTACAAATATTAATAGATTTCACATTCAATCCACTTTCATTATCCTTCAAAATTTGTTCCCACTGCAATTTTTCTAATTCATTATTGTTTATTTTTATTTTTTTCTACTGGGATCTTTCTCTGTTTTTGTGGTAAGAGCCAATAGTTGGTACATTTCATGGCACAAGTTCTTTGCACTGACCACTTTATGTGTATTTCATTTAAGTATTTATATAAATTTGTGCTTTAAGATTGAGAATCCTAATATTTAGAAGAATTGATGTTATATGTTGAGAAAATCGCTGTTCTGGTTTAGTCAAGGATATAAAAAAATCATTTTTTTTGTTTTTATGGGAGTACCAGTAAAATAAATAAGGAGATCATATATATATATATATATATATATATATATATATATATATATATATATATATAATGTTTTTGAGGATTAGGGGACGATATCAAAAAATTCACATATAAAAGCACATGCTGATACAGGATTTTTTTTTGAATAAGTTGTATGAGACTAATTGTGCATAACAATTATACATGATTTTTGTGTTTTTATATAGATATATAATGTACATGTGATATATATGAATATATAAATATACAAATATTCATGTATAATTGAATATATATCACATACTTTATATATTATACATTATATAAACAGGATTATATATATATATACACACAAGATTAGAGAGAGAGAGAGAGAATGATATACATAAAGCAATAATTTACCTTGTTAAAATAAGATTTTCTGTGTTTTTATTTTTTCTAGAGGGAAACAAATAGCTTTTCTTAAGGGAGGTTAGTTTAAACAGATCTACTGCTTTGTAAGATTACAGCAAGCACATTAGATGTTCACTCATTAGTATGAGTTAATTAACTAAATGTATTTAAAAGTTTGTCATTACTAAGAAGTTCTTCTTGTGTACTAATTTCCAAACATAATGAAAGACATTATTTAATAATCTGAGTAAGTAAAAGATTGCTCTATATTTTAGTCAATTCATTGAAGAAATATAAATTCCAACACTCTTCTACCAAAATGAAGCTGTTTCATTTGCTTCATTTTGATAGATCTGGTAAACAATGTTTAAAAAAACAAAACCAAGTGTTAAGCATATTTGATATCCAAAAAGACACAGGTGATATTCCAAGTTGTTAGCAAATAATATATTTTTTCTAAGTTATCTAAATAATTACATTTGGTTATGAAATGCATTTTAACCCATTTGCAAGATTTTAATTATTTAACGTTTTTCTAACTAATGTCAAATGATTTGAATAAATGAAGCACAGCAGAATCTGTATCCATATGACAGTAATTAGCTTGATTCTTCAGTATTCTCTTTGTCTCATTCCTTCCTATAAATCAGTTATTTCTTTATACTATTTTTTTACTTCTCATACATAAGTTAATTATTTTGATATAATTCAAACTAAACTCATCTAAAATGTTAGCATAATTTAAATAAGACAGAGATTCTTAAAAATTCTTCATTAGAACTAGTTTATAGTGTGTAATTTTAATAGTTCAGAAGGCTAAAGTAGTCAAAATACTTTAAAAATTTTATATAAAGAATATTTCTCTACAATTTCCCTAAGTAATCTAAATAGTTGTTGTAAAAATACTTTCAAGTTTTTAAGTGGCATATTTACATGTATAAATATATGTATACATATATGCATATACTTTTTTCTCTATCATTTTACACTCCCACATACTTAGTCTGTAAAAAGCAAAATCGTAAATTGCTGATAATTAATTTTTAATAATCCCATATATTGGTTACTATGCAAATGAAGGTGGGATAAAATATCTCATCTCCTTCATTAACTCCCTGGATCACCCTGAAGTAGTTACTTCTAAGTTCTAAGATGTGGGCGGAGGGGTGGGGAGGGA
The DNA here is from genome assembly GCA_033961575.1 of Aselliscus stoliczkanus. Taxonomy (NCBI): domain Eukaryota; kingdom Metazoa; phylum Chordata; class Mammalia; order Chiroptera; family Hipposideridae; genus Aselliscus; species Aselliscus stoliczkanus. The sequence continues at coordinate 53,084,271 of CM066735.1, forward strand.
AAGTATAACGGAAAGAGGAATTCTAAAACGTAACTCAGATGGTCTCTTGAAATCATGCCTAGATTTTTTCGCCATTTTATTGAAAACCCTCTTTTAAAAAGTGATTGTTTCAGTAATCAATAGCTAATAATAAACCACTCCAAAGCTTTGGGCTGTACAGTGATTTATTATTTTGCATGATTCTGAGGGTTGGGTGGGTGGTTTCTTTTCTGATTCATCTAGACTTGTTCATGGGCCTGCATGTAGCTGGTGATTGGGTTGGAGCAGGCCTTAACTGGGCCCACTTCTCTCTCTCTCTCTCTTCCTCTCTCTGTCTCAACCTTTATTCTTGGGTACTTCATGGCAAGGTGGACACAGGGGAGTGTTACAAATGAGTGAAAGGTGAAGTTGTAAACTTTTGGAGGCATAGGCTCTAAAACATGCAATGTCACTTGTACCTCATTATTGGACAGATCAAGATACCGTAACAGGCCAGGTTCAAGAAACAAGGAAATAGGCCTTACCTATTTGTGGTTAAATCTGTAGAGAAAGTGTGACCATTTTTAATGTACTCCAGTAAACTAGCTTTTATGGCAGTGCTTTCATATCTGCACTGTATTTTGCCTTTATTTCTGCAGGTTGAAGCCTCAAGAAGAGATTCCCATTGTTGCCAAAGTAACTGTGATGCCAATGAGTTAATAATCTTCTCTAATTCAATTTCCATATCTGTAGTACTGTAGATAAACTGTATATAATCTCTTTAGTTATGCTGAAAATTAATTAAGATAATATAGAAAGTGCCTAGCTCAGTACCTGGCATATAATGAGATAAAGATAGTTGTATGTCCTTAGCTATTTCGAATAGCCTTTCTTATAGTTCTCTAGAAATTGTACTCAGAAAAGAAATGTTATGAACAATAACTTTATTCATACTTTTCTTGTATAAGGAGTGCTATTAGAAAATCCTATTTAGGTACTGTCTTTATAAATTAATATTAATGTTTAAACTTTACTCTAACAGCACTTTCCCAATTTGCTGCTGAATGAAATCAAATATCTAATATTTACTCAGTGAAAATGCAATGTTTACTCACAAATTTTAAATATGAAACTGCTTGAATCTCTCCCCCTGCATCAATGCAATCTTGAGAATAATGAACGCAACATTACCTGTAGTCTCACCTCTACCCTGTACCACATCTTCACCCAAACCCTGCGATCCACGATAGCTAGGCATACATTTATAATGACCTTGGAGCCATTGACTCTCTGGCTCTATAATGATAAATTATCATTACTGTGGTTAAATCTGAAGAAATTCTAGCATACATTATAGACACAAGTCCCAGTGATTATTCAGACAACCAGTGATTTTAGATTATTTAGACTATCAGTAATTATGCCCCAGTCTCTTTCCTAATATTACACCTAATTTTCAGTTTTTCTAAGTATCATATCCACACTCCTACATACATACACATATAGATACCTACATATACATACAGCCCTTGACTATCTGGTAAACTACACTTTTATTTAAAAATGTAGCTTAATTTTTTTTTTTTTTTTTTTGAGGGCAGTGTCACTGGCCCTCATATGTGGGACCCGAACCGGGGCCGCTGGCTTCCGAAGCCAGAGCTTAACCACCGCACCACTCAGTCGGCCCAAGCTTAAAAACTAAGTATTTGGATTCCCTCTTACAGATTTCTTGAGTTTCCCACTCCCACCACTTTCAACAAGCACCACACAAGAAACCGTGGGCTATTTCACTCAGTGCTTCAGTAGTTATTTTTCCCCGTTGCCTTTTTGAGACTGTATAGCGCCATTTTATATGTCTCTTTCCTTCACTATCTGTGATCCCTTTGTTTATAGGAATTTAGTTTCATCCATTTTAAATCAACATTAGTTGGCCTAATGCATTTTACAAACTACAGCTCAATAAATGATTAAAAAAAGAATGGTTCTTTTAGCATTTAATTCATTATTGTAAATGTTGTTAGGTAAAAGTTCTAGTTTAAATCTAAATCACATGATTCAGATAATGTGGCAATGTAGTAGAGTGTACAAAATAAAGATATTCAAGTTTGCAATATTTCAGAATAAATGATCAAAACATGCTGATTATACCCATTGACACTCAAATACCCTAACTAAAATATGGCTAATCTATACAAAGATTAAATAGAAAATAAAACAAAGTATAAGGAAAATTGGAAGGGTTGATAATAATTAATTTTAACCATTTGGCTCATTAATATGGATTTTTAATGAAATAAATTTGAATAACAAACCAATAAGAGATTTCACTACCAATATGCTGAGGGAAAGTAGTTGGACACAATAGAGAACTTATGACACAGTTTGATTATATGAGCTTGTAAGGTAAGAGTAATCAATGATGAAAAAAAATGTAAAAAATGACTGTCTCCCAGGCAAGAGACAGGAGGGTGGGGAATGGCACCCTTGGGTGACTGGATTCATCTGTTACAGGGGACACGCTGGTTGGTGCAACAACATCTGTGTCTTAACAGAGATGGGATTTACACAGGAGTATCTATTTGTATAATTAAACAGTTGAGATTTGTGCATTCCGTTTTATAGATATATATAGGTGCAAAAAACATAAACTAATTTTATGAGAGGTTAGGAATAAGGTGAAGTTATAGATGATACATGAATGGCAAATGATGATAATTGTCGTAGGATACTGATCTGTATGCATGGATTAAGTATAGTATTACTTAAGTACTTTTTATAATATGTCTGAACTTTTCAATAATATAAAACTTTAAAATGTATTTAAAAATCAAATGAATAAATGGGTAATCTGACTTGAAATGTGTTTTTAGTAAGTTATTTTTTAATCACTGTATTATAAAGTAAAACCCAGTGATAGCCTTCAAAAATATCAACAAAATCTAGAATATGAATAAAAGGAATGGTGTTGAGAAATTAAAATATTTTACTACCCATCGTGAAGCAATGGGAGAAATGACACGTTTAACAAACTGTATAAGAAATCTCAAACTTAAAAGGATATCAGGGTTGAACATTTAATTCTTTTAAATAAACATACAGAATTAAAAACAACCTATAAATTTTCTGGTCTCATAAAAGGGACATTTTCTCCAAGAAAACATAAGTATGTGATTGTGATAATGTTCTTATGCAATGTAGTAATTGATATAATAATTTAAAAACATGAATTAGTGGGAAAGAGTTTGAAAATATGAGCAGAAAAATCTCCTGAAAAAATATCAGAACAAGGAACAAGGTAAACAGATAGTAAACAGTAAAAAGTATGATAGATATTAATCCAACCATATCAATAATCATATTGAATGTCAATGGTCTAAATGCAACAATTAAAAGACAGATGATCACATTAGATCATAAAACACTACCCACCTATATGTTTTGTACAGGAAACTTACTTAAATATAAAGACACATATGGATTAAAAGTAAATGGAAAAAAAATGGGTCAGGATGATGAGAGATATGTGACACGGTTTTAAGTCCACCCCTGTCATTCCAGCCAAGCATGTCTTAGTCAACCAACCACAAAGGTGTGAAGCAATTGTGTAACATTCACATTTCCTTTTTGTGCAAAGGACTCAACTGACTTCGCAAAACATCTTTCAACTTTACACCTTAGATTTCTACATAGCCACTTAAATTTCTTTGGAAAAACAGAGGCATTACCTTGCAAAAAATATAAATAGACAATAGCATACCCCACAAAATATATAGAGTTGTAGAGCATAATAATTTGCCTTTGCATTCCCCTGCTTAAATTTTTCTATTTATAATGTCTTCAGTACATGTGAAGTCGCTCTGAGCTTCCCAGTTGCATCTGTTATGCCTCTTACAAGGTTTTAGACTATCAGCAAGTTCTCCCCATGTTTCATAATAGAATGCTAAATATTGTGTAGTGGACTATGAAAGATACCATGGTTCTGATGGGTCTTCCATGTCACAACCTGTTCTAGCTCCACAAATTTCAGAACTCAGGCTATTTGTTTTTTATTTTTCAATCATGAGGTAATAACCCTTTATAGGTCACATGTACTGTAGGGAGATTCAATACACTTTAAACTTTGGTGTAGAGAAGATGCACCTGTTGGGATGAGGGGGCATTGCTTGCTGTCACCTCTTAACATGAAGCTTTACCAGCTTATTTCTGCTGTTCTTTTTACTGTGTCTTCTATTTAAATAATGTATTTAACCAAGCGATCAGATATTCTCAAACAAAACTGACAGTAATTTTAAATACTCTTTGAAGATACTTCCGAATGTGTCCTGGAGGTCCTATTTTCCTTGTATTATCACAGGTTGGAAGGTATAGCAAAGGTAACAACTGAAGGAAGTTAGTAATTTTCACTTATTCAATGCAGACAACATAAGATATTCTTATGGGATGAATTGTGTCCCCAATTTATATGTTGAAGCCCTCACCCCAGTACTGCATACTGCAGAAAGTAATTTTTTTTTTTTTAGAGACAGAGCCTTCAAAGAAGCGATCTAAATTAAAAGAGGTCATCAGGGTGAACCCTAATATAATCTTACCGGCGACTTTATAAGAAGACGGAATTAGTACATACAGAGGGTAAATGAGATCAAATATGGTGATGCAAAAAGAACTGATTCTGTGTGGTGATCACACAATGTGATATATAGATGATTATTACAGAATTGTACACCTGAAACCTATATAACTTTACTAACAATTGTCACCCCAATAAACTTTAATTAAAAACAAAACAAAACATACAGAGAGACCAGAGATACCTTTGTAAGAAGAAAAGATATGTGAGGACACAGTGAGAAGGCAGCTATCTGTCAGTCAAAGAAAAACCAAAATGTTTGAAGCCTTGATTTTGGACTTCTAATTTCCAGAACTTGCAAAAATAAATTTCTACTGTTTAAGCCACCTATTCTGTGCTACTTTGTTATGCCAGTCCCAGCAAATTAGAGAGATTTCCTTTTTTTCCTTCAAACACATTATTATAAGACTGCAAATTCATGATAACTTTGTAGCTGTAATTCCAAGTTTCTTTAGCCCTAAGAAGCTCTTACTAGAATTTCAATGTGAAGCATCATATTGAATTAATTCTTATTCTCTCATGATAATCAATTCTTCCATATAGTGGGGGATTATTAGTCTGATCAAGTTCTAAAGATAAATGTTTCTTTAGCAATGTTGAAATTCTTATCTAACGTTTCTTTTATGAAGATTTTTTTTCTGTATCTCACAAGAACATTGTCATTGTTGTGCCAGATATTATATTCTGGATATTGTATTTTTAAGCAAAATGATATGGAATATTACCAAACACAATAAAATATGAAGAGTACTTCAACTGCATTATAAGAGATAAGACAAAAAAATGGCAGATGTTTATTTGTAGGTAGCCAATATTTACAAATGTAATTCTGGTCCTAAATACTCCATATTGTTCCATGTAAAAATACATGGTCTAAACATTTGCTTCAGATTATATATAACTATATATGTCAAATCATTCTTTACCAAAATATTGTCCTATATTTGATTTAAAATTGCAGAATAAAATTCGTAGTGATTATAATAATGTACTTCGGTATCTTCCATGGCCTTCACAGGATTTTGGAAAAACTATTTTAGAAGGGTAAAGAGTGAAACATTTTTATGCATTGCCTATGCTTAATAAGGATAATTCACACATTTTATTTCACATTTCTGTTTATTCTTAATAGCATAGGGATTGTAGCTGCACATTTTCTTACATGATGGGCAGTTTTAGTAGTCTCCATCTGTCTAATAAGTTGACTGTTGTTTGTTGAAATTCATTCAGTGCAGAAAAAGAATATTATTCATCTGGATTTGCAATGGTGGTAAACGAGAAAAATTATCCTGTAGATTAATGTGCCTTTACGTATTCTATATTGAATCATAAAACACCTCACTCTTAGAAAGCACTTGAGAAGTTGGCTGCTAAAATATTTGTCCTCTGAATAAGAAGTCCTATATATTTGAAGCAGATGGATTTCTAACCTGCATTTATATTTCAGTTTGTTTAATTTCTCCTTTGAAATAACAAAAACAATCCACCACTCTAGGTATTCACAATCCTTCCAGTCAAGGCTCATTCTTTAGGTTTTAGCTTTCTAATTAGACAGAGATTTCTTTTTGGTTGGTCATGGTTAACTGACTGACAATACTATCCATTTCAAACGACAATTTGGACAAATCATTTTACTTCCTCACATGTCTTTTCTCAGTTTCTGCTACACTTTCTGCAACAATTTGTTGAATTAGTTAAGTTCACTCAATCAATATACAGATAATCACAAAGATTTGGGGAATATGTTAACACGAAATTTAAGGCCATTGCTTGGCATCCAAATTGTGATGTGCCACATTTAATCACAACAAAGAAACATTTGTTATTGTTTTCTCTTGACAATGTAGGTAATTCCCATGTAGATGGCAGATTAGGCAGAGGTTTGTAAATACAGTGCTATTAGCATTTCTATTTTAGCTAATTAGTTTTGCCAGAAGAACATAGCTCCCCTCTGTGGGCAACAATTAAAATCATTGGTGTTATTCACTTGTTGAGTAGTGTTGTTCATCTAAACAAGCATTATATTATGTTTAAAATAATTATATGGAGGGCTATTTGAAATAAATTTTATTAAATACAAAGTGGAGTAATAAATTCGCACCTGTTTCTAAGGAGTTGCAAAAAAAATATTATCAAAAATATAATCAATTTTTATCAGGAATATTTGTTCTAATTTTTAAATGAATAAAATGTAATACAGTACTAGAAAAAAGGATATTAGAACAATGACATTACTTTCATACTAGTTCAGTGATGGTGTTACTATGTTTATGATAATTTTTGTTATTTAAGTTAATATTTATATGCCTACAATTCACTTTCCCCCCAAAAAAATCTTAATTGAAAGTGTCATTTAAAAAGTCCTGTTCTATAAATTTGATAACTGAGCAGATTCAAACTTAATATTATTGCTTGTGTTAATTCATAATATGTGGATCCACTTATAATTTAACTTCTGAATGACCATTCCCTTAAATAACTTCAGACACATGGGTGTCTCTCTTAGTGTGTTTGATTACTTGGAGGTAGTTTCAAAACTCGTCCACAGAACCATCTAAGGAAGTTAGAAAAGAATTACAGTTTTGCCACAGTGCAAAAGACGATTAAAATAATAGACATGGGTCATCACATTGTAACTGCTTAAAAGGCAATATTTTTAGTTACAACCTTGGATAAGTGAATTTCCAGATCTACTGGATGAGTTTGCAGTAGAAATAGATGATATCAAAAAACCAATCTAGTCATGTTGGTACATTTCTCATCTTTTTTAGACTCCTAACTTTGTTGCTAATCCAATTATGTAGTCTCTGAAGTTGACAGATATGGATGTAGCACAACTCAAACCACATGGGCTCTTTCAAGTTAAGTGGCACTGATGGATAAGCAAACAATGATACTTTTCCTCACTACTCCACTTACTTAGTCGCTGTACATTTAAGTATCCTTAGCTACTGGCTTAGTTTCCTTAATATATTCTGAACTCATAGAAGCTGAATATTTAAATTGACTTCTTCCTCTGTGGAACAGATTTACCTCATAATTCTATTCTATTATAATTAGAGTATTCTGACTAAACTAGTTTACTCTTTATTTCCACATAGACAAAATTTTCCATAGACTGCGGAATCTTGAGTTGAGACTTAGAAATATCATTTACTCTCAGTTCATGAGTAAGATTTCACAGTGACATGGACTATAACCTATGTCCATTGCTTTCATAATTTCAACAATTTAAACATATTTTGTTATTTTTTTATTTGTATATATTTCTATTTTTTGTGTTATAAGTTAAAATGTGGAAAAAGCTATCGTGATCACTCAGTAAATAATTGTGTTTACCGATAGTTTACCTACAATTCCCAGCTGGTAAGTACAATACACTATTCTTAGAAACTAATATAAATAAAATAGTAATTTTTGAATACCAAGGAGCAGGTTATTAAACTATCAATTCATCCTATTTAGTATTATTCCTTGTAGGTTACATTCACATTTCAAATATGAGTAAATTATAAAATATTCAGAATATATAACATTGATTTCACTATTGTGACACTGCTATTTCCTTTGTGAGGACAGGGTCCTCTCTGGCAGATGTCAGGTCAGTTCTGACCAGTGGTAGAACCAAGTCCTTTTTGACTCCCAACACCACACACATAATAGCATCCACCACAAACAAGATCTTACAATGGTGGTAAAAGTCGCAAAGCTTTTCCTCTGTTCATAATTATAAGTCATTTATATAAATCCCTTGATTTACCAAGGTTGCTTTGATTTCTCCCTGTCGCACTCTCTCAGTGCCTGTTTGTGTTTGAATCTCTTGAGATCATCCGGCTTTGGTTTTTGATTTCCTCCTGCTTCATATTAGCAATCCTTCTGCAACTGGCTATTTAGTCAACTGCATACCAAAAAGGAAAGAGTATTTTCTCACCAGCCCCACTTGAAAAACTCTAGGGAGAAATGTATATTAATATGGCTTGGGTTATCTCTATATCCCTGGCCTAAAAGTATTATAAAGACTGATTAGTAAAGCAGGGGACATAGACGCCCGCTCCTGGGGACAAGCTGCTGGAATGGGCAGCTCCACCTGGAACTGCTGGAGGCAGGTGGGGAGGACAAGTTATTCAAAGGGCACCATATTTAAAAAGTGTAAGGTAGATGGAGTTGGATAGATTACAACATAAGTATTTGCTATAATATTCATCTGTAACATTTATGATAAAAAATTATTAAATAATAATGATTAATATCACACTTTAAATATCATTCTCAAATATATGTAATTTACATAATTGGTAGAATATGTTCAGTTAAATAAGGGAAAAATATGTATTTTGTGATTATTACTAGATAGTACTTAAATATATTCTTTTTAATGCTATGTATAATTTAGTTTATACTTTTGTAAAATAGTAAATGTATGTGGCCATAGTACGTGGTAAGGTCTGTGCTTTTCACTTTATATGCATGACAGCATGTAACCAAAAGAGCAAAATTATGAGCACATTAAATAAACACTAAAGCTAATTTTTAAAATGTATCCCATGAAATATAATATAAACACCATAGTGATTTGATGCCAGTCACCACTTACTTAAAAATAAACAAAACGATCTTCATTAACAGTCGACAATTATATGCTTTAAATTTCTCCTTAAATCATTTTACATTTTTCTGTACAGAATTTTATTCTACTCTATTTATGATCAAATGTCTTATCAACCCCTATATTTCTCTGAAACACTAGTGCATACCTAAATTACATTTGTCTAATGTTCAGTGAAATAATTTGTCCTATCAAATTTAACTTTATAATAACTATTAGCTTATAAATATTCAATCATGTATGCATATATTACAAATCTGTATAAATGATTATTTAAAACAAGAAGTAAAGTTTATTCTAAATGCCACTCAATGGGAATAAATGAGGACAGTTATGGTGCCTTAATTAAATGAGACATTAGTATTTCCTTCTGTCTTGTTTAAGAAGCTTTTGCACCTAGGGGCTATGCAACATAGTAAGATTCCATGTTGGTGAGGAGTATGAATTCATCATCTAAAGTGGAAGAAAGGATGCTGTGAAAGAGAAGATGAAAAAGGAGAACCTAGAAGAGTCCTTAATTACAGGCTTGTTCTCAGATCAATTTTGGGAAACTGTACTTCTGGGTGTCAGCATCTGAAAATTGCTTCTGTTGAAGGAATCCCTGTCTGAGTTTCCCTTATGAATGGCTTCATGTTTCTCTAGAATTATCCCATATGAAGATTACTGTAATACTCATCTCAATTTGTCAGATGAAGAAACAAAGGTCAAGTTTAGGAAAGCTTCCCAAGGATACATATTTGAGCATTACAGTCAACATTTGTATTATGCAGTTGACCACACTAATGCACATCAACTTTATTTTATAAAGCTAATAATGTCACTGTAACACAGATTTATTATTAAAAGAAAGAGCTAAAGGACTTTCAGTACTAGTGTTGTCGGAGAGTGGGCCTTTCTCGGTGCAAAGTCCAGGTCCTTGGCAACTTGAGCGAAGAATTGAACGAGATACCAGAGTAAAGCAGTAGAATAAGAAGTTTATTAGAAAAAGATAGTACATTTAGAAATAAAAGTAGACTGAGTACTAGAGGATGGTTCAAGGGCCCATTACAAGAGTGTGGAGGAGGCACATGTAAAGGTGAGGCTCAAAGGGAAGAAGTGGTAAAAAGGAGCAGGGAAAAAGCAGCAGTAGCTGTAGCAGCAGCAGTATTAGCCACAGCAGCAGCAAGCAGTAGCAGCCGTGCTTCCCTCCCAGGACTTGGGGGTTTTATCCTTTTTCTCCAGGATGGGCTATTCTTTCTGGGCGTAGGTGTGAGTGACTGGTCTGATCCAGTTAGATATTTTGTGTCCACTTGCTCTTCCTGCAGGGGTAGGTAATTACAATACAATGGGGAGTTTTGGGTGGAGAGGGGAAGTGCCTCAGGTGGTTGCACTCTGTGGGATGTGTAGGAATGCAGGAATGCAGAGACCCAATGCCTGCCTCTAACTGCCTGCCTAGTTTTCCTTGAGAGACGTGATCCCCATAAAATCTCTATGGGAAGCTGAGGGACAGGAGGTCTCTTCTGTATCTGCTTCCTGCTGGGCAGGAGCGTAGAGCTGTCCCTGACTATTGGGGTTCACGGAACTCTCACCCTAGCTGGTCTTAGATGAGAGGAAGGGGTCTCGAGCTCTACCTGAAAGACTGTGTTGGCTTCTTTGTTTGTTGGGGTATCCCCTGCATCCTCAAGGCTCCTGAATGAGGGCAAACATATAGATCTGTTAGGTTATGGAACTTGTGGCTATTCAGTCCATCACGTAGGTGGAGTCAATCGTCGGGACATAGAATGGGTTTGACATTTAGCTTCCTGGTCTGGGGGATATTAGGAAGTCTCAGGCTTTCAAATAGTTATCTGAAGCATGGGTAGGAGACTTCTATTGTTTCAGATTCAGGAACTGATTTACAAAGCAATTAAGAAGCAAGGGGGATCTTCCGTCCAAGATTCACAAACTGGTCAGAAAAGCAATCAAAGCCCAAGAGCTAAGAAACTAAAGAACTAGGGAGGAGACTTAACATTTTTATACTTAACATTTCTATAGAAAAGAAAATATTAAAGTTTTTCAGTGGTGGAGGTTGGTGCTGCTCAGTTGGCTGGTAACACTAGTATTATTTATCAGTAACTTGTGGGTCACAGAGAAGAATGGGATAATGGGAACCAAATTTCTGAGATAAGAGTTGTGGCCCTCAGAATGAATCCATCACTCTTCTTCAGGACACATTTCCTTTTATCATTAAACAATAACAATAAATGCACAAACATCACTCACTTGTAATACTTCATTCAAAATGCAACATTGGAAAGGGGGTGTGCTTATGTGTGTCAATATGGGTATGCTTCGCTTTCTAAGGAGAAAGAAGATGGGAAGAATTGGATGGGAAACTCTCTTTAACTTTTCCCTTTAAGCATTTTTGTTTCAGTATGTTTGTAGCATAGACACTATAACCACAGTGGCCATTCTGATTTCGGGTCCGGGTAGCCAGGTGTTTCCTGAATCCTGATGAGCATACAAACTGAAAAATGTGAGACGATGTTTCTTTGTGGCCATTGAGCAATCCCTGGAAGACCACTAATGTGAGGAGTGAGATAATTAAAGCTGTGGTTCCATGGCCAAAGGTTAAATTCTCCAAAGCCCCGAGGATTATTAATGAGTAGCTGGAGAAGTGGAAGTGTAAATTGAGACAAGAAATAAAGAGAACCAGAAAAGCACCAGATTGATGTTGCAGCTTTAGAATGACTGCTGGATTTATCACAGGGCTGCAAATGTGAGCATCAGCTGCATGAGGTAACAAGGAACGTGACAAAGACTGTAAGAACCTGCAATGGCTAGACTGGAAATGAATGATAAAGAGCAGCACAATTGATATACTTATTCAACACAAACTTGCTGAAGAGTATTTTATATGAACTACCAAGCAAGGGCTGGGGCTGCAAAAGCAGTCAAGACATGGACCTTTCTATCTAGCAGAGTATAAATCAGAAAGAAAAAAAAAATATATATATATATATATATATATATATTTTCATCATCATCATCATCATCATCATCATCATCATCAGACAACTTGAGGACACTGGCCAATATTTCCTAGATACATTATAGAAACCTATGTACATTTTTGTGGGGATTAAATATTTTTGGTGACATTCTAAAAATTTTAGAATGAATTCAATTAGATCTGTTAAAAAAATCAACAGAGTAAATTTGAGGATCGAATTAGTTTTATTCAACAATTCATGAATTGGGCAGCAACTCATCTAGCAGGTAGAAAGGAACTCCTGAAAGCTATATGAAATGAGTATCTTTTATAGGCAGAAGGAGCAGGAAGGGCAAGTTTCTAGAAAGGAGGATTGTTTCAGGCAAGGTCACTTTCTTATGGGGAATGGAAGGGGTCCCTGGGGCAGATTATGTCAGCAGCACTGATCAGGAAACTCCAGATTGACTAATTAAAGATTGCATCTCTGGGAGAGGCTGAAATTTCAATGCAGTTAAATATTCAGTGTAGGTTTGGTGATGTGGGGCTTAGCACAAGTGACTCCATTTTGGGCTGTTCTCTCCTTTTTAATAGATGTAAGAGGGCCAAATGGTCTTTTTGTGTGGGGTTCTTATGCAAAATTTCAGAAATGTGAAACATCAGGACATTAACGACAAATTGATATGGTTATAGTAAAAAAAAAAAGTGCTGCAATGATGGATTATGTTATTTAAATTTGCTTCCTAAATGTTGGATTATATTATTTTGTGAATCTGTTAGAGGGTTAAGCATACATTTTAGGTGTGGGTCCTATTTAAGACAGTTTCATGCAGTTTCTCCAGTCATGAGGTATGTTTCTCCAATGATTGGCTATACCCACCATGCTTACATATATCGACTCCACCATGACATATTTCTAATTTGTTTCCAAAATCTGTATTTAAAATACAAAGGTGCGTGTGTGCGCGCGCATGCGTGCGCACGTGCGTGCATTGGTTACCTGGACTTTTGTCAATTGGGATACATATAACTCAATCATGTCTTATTTATCTGATCTTTGTTTTCTTTCTCTTTACTTACATAAGAGGAAAAAAGGGAAGAAGGAAAATTTTTGGCTTGCAATTATAAATTTAATTTTTCGTATTTAGTCTTTTGGATTTAAAAACAAAAAAAAAGTAGATAAAGAGAACAGTCATGAAAGAAGTCCTTGTGATTACTGCTTTAGGACAAAACAGAAAGCATACAGATCAAAACTGCCAATCTAGCATCCCCATTATGAAGTTTGCTTTCATAATAGCCAAAAATCTAAAAGGGCCATAGGTGAACAGAGGTCTTTATGGGCCTCTGAAGGATTGCATAGTCCTGATTGGGACTAAAGATATATATGGATATGCATGTATGTTGTATTATGTATATATATATATATATATATATATATATATATATATATATATATTCATATTTATATATGCAAGAACAATTTCAAGCAAGGCTATAGGCCATGTAGAAGTTTGTTTTCCTGTTTGAGCCTATAGAGACTTCAAGTTTGAAATACATATATCAGATTTTAATAGTAAGAAAATGTAGGTCTGTCATCATGGGAATAAACAAAACAAATGTATCCAGAACAGCTGGGCTATTCGGGGCCTCCATTTCTATCTCTCCCTGTCCTCCTACCTTCCTCTAAAAAGACATACTTATCCATGTTTATTCTGTTCCCCAATTTAAAAAGAACTGTTCACAGAAGAATTGAGTAATCTCAACTGCAGAAGACTGGACTTTCTATAATGGATATCTGTGTCCTGTAGTAAATCTCTCATGTTTTAACATTATGGAAAACAGGGACAATCTAAATGTCTTACTACTACTTTTTCATTTGAAAGCAATGTCTGCTTTAGTTGTCCTTACAGAGAACATTAAATAACTTTTTAATATTATTTCAATTTCTAATCAATATGGCAGAAAACTTACTTTGGGGGAAACCCTTAACACACACACACACACACACACACACACACACACACACACAGAGCTACAGAAATGCTGGTTAAATTAACAGTAAAAATATCTAAGGGTAAAAGATCAAGGCAAAAAACTCACCTTCTTGCAATGTGCTAACTGCTTGAAATGCAAGCCAGGGAAACTCTACCCCTATCTAAAATTGGTCTAAGAAAGGAAAAAGAACCTGATCCATCAAAGTGAAAAAATAGAGTACAAGTTTTAAATTAATGTGAGCAAGACTCATTGCCCCAAAGGAATAGGAGAACTTGGAATTACCATAGACAACAACTGCTGCTGAAGACAAGCTCATCTTCCAAATGACAGACAATGAATGGCATACACCTACTGAGAACCAGCAGATGCAACAAACAGAAGTGTTCAAAACTCACGGACTATAGAAAAAACAGCTATATAAAAAAAAAGTTAAATAGTACAGAGTCAAGTTTCACTTAGTGTTCAGGTATTGATTTGTATTGAATTTAATCTTATTGTTGATTCAGAAAAAAAGTGTAATTACATATTTCATTTAGAAATTCCTTTTGGAATGGCATATTTTCTATTCAAGAACATCAATCCAACAATGTAATTAAAGAGAAGTTTGAAATAACATTTCCTGGGTACTTTGTTGTTGTTGTTGTTTTTCCTTAAAGCTTTTCAAATTCAAAAATGTTAGCCTTAAATGAATTCAAAACTAACATATCAGGTATTAAAGTTTCAGAATCTTTTTTTTATTAGTTTCAACTACCTTTTAGCAACTTTTATGTTGAAAGTCTTTTAAATCACCCTGCACATATTAAAACTTGTAAGCTAAAGGATTGAGAGCTGTCATTCCGAAATGTCCTGTCTATTGTCAGAGGTTCATGAATAATTGACACTGAGATTATCTAGGGAAATTTGCAATTAGCCTCCTCATTAACATAAAAACGAATAGTAGGCTGCTTGGTGAATGCTAGATTTTAACTTAGGTATTTACTCAAGAGATAAGAAGTTTTAAGAGTTCCTCTAATGAAAAATTCATTAGTTCAGTTTGATATCCCAAGGGTTTCAGAGTTACTTCATGAATCAGTCATTGAGAAAACCAAGAACAAATATTCAGTTATTAATTTATACTTCTAATTAACTGTGAACGTGCAAATAACAAAAGAAATAAATCTATATGTAGCAGATGATAAAATGGTGATTTCAACATCAGTGATGGAAATAAGGTACTTATTTGATAAAATAATATAAAATATACATAACTACTCTGGATTCATTTTAAATATAAGATACTCAGGTGATGATAAACATTTGGTTCAACTTATTCTTCTCAAGATTTATGTTAAAATCTCAGGAGAGCATTGATATACATAAAAAGGGGCTCTGATCTTTGCCCAAATGTAATGAAAAGGAAAAAAATGGGTAATGTTGAATAATGTGCACATAAAAGCATAAATGTGTCTGTTTCTCTCATTTGTATACTAATGTATTCATTGGGTTAACTACATTCCACTTTGGATATGTCTTTTAAAGCTGCACTCATTTTATGTGCAATTAAATGCAGCAACAGTTTAAAGTACTATTATTTTTTAAGTTGAACTTTGGAGTTGAAATTATGAAGAATGTAAAATAAATTGAGGATGTTAGAGAAGATAATGATATAGTTTAAGAACATCTAAAGAGAAGATGGCTGTATGGAGTGTGGGGGTGAAGCATTTCTGAAAAATTAATATTCCATATAAAGTATGCTGTAGATACGTGTCATTCAGACAATAAAATCACACCTTAAAATTCATAGGGAAAAAAATAATTTCATCTAATTTGAAGTTTGTTTTTTTTTTAAAGATTTTATTGGGGAACAGTGTTGGGGAATGGGGAAGGGGAACAAACAAGTTGCTGTCCTTTTTTTTTTTTTTTTTTTTGAGAGCAGTGTCACTGGCCTTCATATGTGGGACCTGAACCGGGGCCCCTGGCTTCCTAAGCCAGTGCTTAACCACCGCGCCACTCGGCCGGCCTGAAACACAGTACTTTTTACTTTTGACAAATGTAGGTTACAAAATAATATTCATTAAGACCTAAATTATAAATGTTCCCTTAAATGTTTTAACTTTTACTCTTTTTCCTCCTTTCAAATAAATGTAAGAAATCTTAAATAAGCAATTTCATTTTTATTTATATTTTCCTTTTAAATATAGGTATTACTGTATCTATCCATAACATATTCTGCCAATAATTCTTGAATAAAGTAGAAATTTATATGGAGTTGCCCAACACAGATAAAAAAACAAGGGCTTACATTATTTTAGCATTACTCAATTGATTACCACCACCTTTCAATATCCATCATTAATTAAGCATTAAATGTCATAATCATTAACTTGAAGTTACTAACTAAAATTTCCTGATAATTGTTTTGGGCTTCAATGAAGTTTTTAGTTTATCATCATAATTATAGTTTTTACTTGGCCAGAGTTTATTTTTAAATATATATTCAGAATTAATCATTATAAACTATTTTAAGGGATCAAATATATAGTGATGGAAGGAGAACTGACTCTGGGTGGTGAACACACAATGTGATATATAGACGATGTATTACAGAATTGTACACCTGAAACCTATGTGACTTTACTAACCGTTGTCACCCCAATAAACTTTTTTTTTTTTTTTTTAGCTGAGCCATCCTGCCATCTATTGACAGCTCAACGGCAACTCAGCTCGGGCTGGCCTCGAACAGCTGTTGCTCAGAGCTCAGCTCGAACTCTTGAGCGAGCTCTTAACCAACTGAGCCACTCGGCCTGCCCACCCCAATAAACTTTAGTTAAAAACAAAAACAAAAACTTTTAATCTCACCCATTCAAATAAATATGCATTTCAATAGTTTATTTAGTGTTATTTATACTATCATTTATTCTAGGTTACATTTTATGAATTAAAGTTTTCCTCTGCCATCAACCTTGCTCTGACCATCACTACCTCTCATCTGGGTGATTGCACTAGTTTTCTCCTTACTCTGATCCCATAATTGTCCCCACAACAGACAGTCATTAAAAGAAATCATTACGTAAGACCCTGTTATTTCCTCACTGAAAATTTTTTAATGGATTCATATTTTACTTAGAACAAAACCCAAACTCTTAAAGGGCTTGCATGTCTCAATCCCTGTTTACCTTTCCAAACTTACCTCAAACACTATTCTCCCCTGATTAGCACAGATATGTCCAGGTCCTCTTTTGTAGCTCTTGGAGCAGCCCATGTCTTTGGTAGCTTTGACCTTTCCTATATTCTGCTATTCCTGCCCAGGAAGTTATAAGCCCTCTCCTAAGTTCTTCCTTTCCTTTGTCTTATCTTGACATATCAGATCCTGTCCTAGTTCACCACTCTTTCCCACCCCAATTCCCGAACACCCAGAGTCCCCAGCAAGCTATCTTAAGAGCATTTGATTGATTTTTTAAATCACATAATCATTTTTGCATATCAGATATTATTTTTAATAATAAAAAATTAAAGGAGCACCAAAGAGGTAAATGCCATGATTTTGTAATACTTGTTGCTGTACATTTAAGCCCAGAACAGTGCTTAGACACACTACACTTTCAGAAGTCTTTCTCAGAAGGATAAAAGCATTACATTGATGAAATAATTTTTATTTCAGAAAGTTCAATAATTCTAGGATTTGGTTTATTTATAAGTGTGTTTATTTGGTGGAAAATATTTTATTTCATTTAGTTAAAATAAAGAACGGTAATTAAAGTTATGCTTCTTATATATTCAATAGCACTACAGAGTTACTATTATTGAGCATTAAATTGGACTTATTCCTGGAAGCCAAAACAAACTAAAGAAATGTGATTTTTTGTTTCTTTTATGGTGGATAAAAGCATGTCAATTCATCATAACAAATGATTTATTTAAAAATTGAGAAAAATGACCATGTTGGTAATTATGCAAGGCAGCATGCTAAACAAAATTTACAATATTTTTGCAGAACATGCAGGCAGTTTTCCTATCTTTAATACAGACTACTATAAAATCATGGAGTGATGTACTCAAAACAACTCAGTACACGCATTTATAAGTGAATAGGAAAGTGAGGAAGTTGAATAATTATACAATACACATTTTTTATATTTATTAAATGCTAAAGTACTAGAGAAGCTACAGTAAACAAAAGAGACAAAATTACTTTTCTCACAGCACTTACATCAGTGGAAAAAATCAAGATCAAATTGTTGAGAGGAGAAGTTATTAATTTACTAACAGCTCTTTCACTTTCAATGAAAAACCAAAGTGCAACCATAGTTCCATTAAGACTTTTAAAAACTCTATAAATTTAGAGGTAGGGGAGAAATAAAGCATTAAGGGATATGAGGGAAAATGTTTTTTTTTAAATCAAGATTTATACTGAATTTAAACTGTATTACATTCAACTCTGAGAAGGCAGAATTTGACAATTGTCAGTTGTGATACATGTTTCTATACCACATTCGGTTTTACCTAAACCATAATCTCCATAAGAGTATGTGAAATCTATTCTCATTAATTATTTGTTCTGTGTTAGTCACCTCTAGCCATGATAAGACTGCATAACCAACCACCTGAAAAGAAGCGGTGTGCAAATCAAACTGATGTCTCACTCCTGTGTGTGTGGTCTGTCTGGAGTTCATCTGATCTAAGGCTGTGGTCAGTTCTTGACCATGGCTTTGCTTCAGGTCTTTTCTTTGTATTTTTCATTCTTCTGGGACCAGTGGGTTTCCTGGGCCATGCTCACTTCATGCCAAAGACAGAAGGAGAACAACAGGGCAAGCCCAGCCACAGAAGGACATTTCTAGCCTCTCCTTACATTTCTTCTATCAATCCATTTGTCAAAGTGAGTCACACGGCTGTCACGTCCCGCACGACAGGGCAGTAGGAGTTCAGAAGGGATGGGGGAGGTGGAGAAACAGAAAAAATAGAGAAAAGAGACAAAAGATAGTTCAAAAGCAGTGCTAGCGGGGGGACTCAGTGCCTCTAGGACAAAGAGCCCCGAATCGGGCTTGACTGCAGCTTTTATTGGGATACACACAGGGAAGTGGCATTGCTTTCTCCACTGTCTGTAAGTCACATACTTCATACCAGAGAACTTAGCTAAGCGTCAAATCACCCCATGTCCTGCAGGCTGCCATTACCGAAAGTCCCATGATATGTTCATGTGCACCTCCTAAGGGACAGAAACTTCTCATGCTGAGGCTTAGTGAAAAGAATGCATGGAGGAGAAATGTTATTGCCTGGTTAGGTTTCATTCTCAGGCAGGTTGTCAGCACTGAAGACAAGGGTCTTTTGCCCATGCTCTTCACCACCATAATTCCTCCCATGGTACTCCCTGGACTATGTCTGGCTTGGGTTGCCCTATCTACAGCTAGGGTCATACCCATCATTAACTAACCAGCCCTCTTTTTGGGGTCCCATGGGGATTTGCCATAAACATAGAGGAAACACTGTCTCCACTATGATGTTATGGAAAGGTGCATGGGGGCAGATGGCTAGACTGCTGTGTGACCACACATGGCCATGTCCATAGATGTACAAAGAAGAGAAGACAATCTGTGGAACAATTATCTAATTTAGCACAGAATCTAATAACCTGGTTAATGGACTGTTCCAAATATTTTATATGTTTTACCACATATATTGTACTGCTCTTGTATTGGTTGGCCAGAAAAGTCATGACATATTTTTTCTATGTTTTTCATTGCAAAAATGTGTCATGACTTTTTCGACAACACAATATTTGCTGTTACTGCAATAAACTGAAAAGTTTATGAATACCTGGGCAGCCTAAATGTGCAATATTTTTCATGAGTCACAAATAAGCCTGTGAAGACCTCATTTTTGCTTTCTAAAAGATGTATTATTTTAAAATTTTATTTTGAGGTTTTCAGATAAACATGCAGTTGTAAAAACACAGGGAGATTCCATATGCCATCACCTAGTTTCTCCCAATGGTGACATTTTGTCAAACTATACTATACTGTCACAAACAAATGACACCGACACTATCCACCAACCTTACTGTGATTTCATCAGTTTTACATTCACTGATGTATAGATGTGTGTCTGTATCATTCTATGCAATTTTATGTGTAGATTCGTATAAAACCAGCACAATAAGATGCAGAAGAGTTAAGAGTTCTACTACACAGATCCATTGGATTACCTTTTAATATCCACAACCAAGCTCCCCAACCCTTTGCTCACTCCTGACAATGACCAACTGGTTCTCCATGTTTGTAATTTTGTCTGTTTAAGAATATTATATAAATGGAATCATACAGTATGTAGCCATGGAGATTGGCTTTCTACACTTACAATAATACCTTTGAGATCTACCAAGTTGTTATGTGTATCAGCAGTTGGCTCCTTTTTGTTGCTGAATAGTATTCCATGGTATGCCTCCATGTGTTTGTCCATTCACCTACTGAAGGGCAATATTTTTCCATGGCTTTGGCTACTGAAGGTAAATTTATTATTAATATTCATTTACATGCTTTGTATAAACTTAAGTTTTTTGTTTCTGTAGCTAAATGCCTTATAGTTCAATTGCTGGCTCAGATGAAAAACACATATATAGTTTTGTAAGTAACTTCCATATTCTTTTCCAGAGTAGCTATGCCATTTTACGTTCTTATCAGGAATGTGTGAGTGATCCAAATCTTTCACAATCATATAACTTAACTATACTGGAATAAAGACACTTCTATCTTCAAAACATGAGTAAAAATTCAGCTCAACAACACTCACTTTGTAAGAACTGGAGAAGTATGTGTTTCTTGGAAAATGTTTAAAACAAGGCTTCAAGCAGTGTTCAGGTTGCAGGAAATTTCTCACAAAGCTCAAAAACACTTCACTTTAATCCTATCTTCTTTAAACTCTAGTATTGCCTTTTAATTTCTGGAATTATACGTTTCAATGTATAAAATAAAATTAACAGGGGTTATGGTGGTTTCACATGGTTTTATACATATTACCTGATAATAATTAGTGTGAGACACTAACTATGATGCAATAAGTTACACAAATCCTTATGGATTTTGGGATGTTATGTCTCTAAAAGAAACAGTTCTGTAGTTTGTATATGTAAAGAAACTACAAATTAAGGGCTATATCTTTAATGTTATAAGTATTAGGGTTACCTCCCACCCCTACATATTACTTACGCAAATTTAGGTGTTTAACAGAATGGTCTACAAAGTTTTAACAAACCCCCAAGACTCAAGCCAAAAAGCAGACATATTGAATGAGAATCTCAAAAGCTGGAATCCAAGCAATATCAGTGAGTCCAGACTACAAACAAAGTTATGAACCTCTGGTTTTGCCTTTAGTCAATACGTTTCTATTGGTTGAGAGATTATAGTAGTAAGGGCATCTGTAGATATATTAATCAAAAAATCTTATTTTGTCAATTCTCTCCCTCACACACAAAAACTCATACCAAACTTATATGATTCTCACATATTTGGTATAAAAGTAATACAATTTTGGTTTTTAAAGCACAGAGCAGTCCATTGTCTCAGGTTAAGCAAAATCTATTTTCTATCCTCAGGCTCTTTAACTTTGCTCACCAAAGTTAAAATCTTGACTCCTGAGTTATTATTGTTAGTATTGTTTTTTTGTACACTGGTCTAATTCATTTTTTTTTTCTTTTTTTACTTCATGCTACACATAATTTTCTTCAATACCCTATCAATTTTCAGCCAATTCTATTTTCAAAAAACTTTTTATTCTGTGTTAAGAGGGCTCAAAGAATACCTCAGATTTTTGTTTTGTCCTTCATGTATTAACAGAGTTCTTAGAATTCAATTCTGTTAAGTTGGGGATTTCAGAATCTATGGTGAGGAAATTAGTTTACTAAATTTTATTGTGACCATAGAGAAAACGGGGGTTAGGTAGGGAGAGTGTATTTAGAAAGGTGGGGGCAGTGCTTTGTTTTATTTTGTTGTTTAATTTTTGAATCATTGTCTGTTAATCAATTTATCAGTGTAAGGTTTTACTGAATAATTTACCACCTTCAAATGAGAAGAGCAGTGTCAGATCAGAAGTCTTTTGGACATTTCTGATCCTGAATCAATGGTTCTAGGCTACAATTTCCCCAATTACTCATAAATGAGATTGAAACACATGACTTGCAGTAGCCATTCATCAACAATCCTTCTGCAGTAACTTGCAAATAATAGCGTTTTAATGCTTACATCAGATGTATTTCTAGGTGTGTAACCTGGCCCTTGCCAAAGTAAAAAAAATCCTAGGAATAATAAGCTTGGTCTCTAAGTCAGCAAGTTTTCCTCAAAAGAATTATGCAGGATTAATTAATTAATTATAACCCTAACTTGTTTTTGAAAAGGCTTTTTTTCATATGTGTGTTTCTCCTCTACTTCCCACCCCCACCCCCACCTCACAACTTGACAGTGGCAAACTTTCATTTGCCTTGCAATAAGCAAAGATCGCTTTAGCTCAGCAAAAATAAGCTTACAGTGTAATTATGATAGCAAAACGTATGGCTTAGAAAAGAAAGCATCCAAGTCAGTTAAAGTAAATATCCCTTTATTACCCAAACTCTGGTAATAAAATTATGTATATGCCATTAATAGCTTCAGGGTCACTAAAAGAATTAAATCTGAAATTTGTGAAATGTGAACATAACCTAATTAGAGACAACAGACTGTTATCTCAAACCACGATAATAAAGAAATTGATAATTCTAGTACTTGCCAAACATATTTTTCTGAACAGTTTATGTATATGCCCAGAAAAATACATACCTTAACAGTCATTTAACAAATTGCAGGGCCAGCCGAGTTGCACATTGGTTAAGAGCTAGCTTGGGACGCCAGCGACCCTGGTTCAGATCCCACATATGAGGGCCAGTGACACTGCCCTCTAAAAAAAAAAAAAAAAAAAAAAAATGCAAATTTGGGAAACATGGAATAAGTGGACTTATTCCTTTCATTTTACCCATTTCCTGCATGCATGTATGACTTGTTATTTCACCTTTCCTTCCACCTTTTATTTCCATATTTTCTTCTCTGAATCTTCCTTGTCTGGTTGCGGGTGAAAGGCTACTCTGAGAGACATGGTCAAGTCCTAAAAATCTTTCCAGGACACTATTATCTGCTTCTGCCATCAAGTATCTATTGTTCAGTGTTGAAACTCACGATATGCCTTCAGAATCAAATTCAAAAGAAGAAAAAGGCTCTACACAGCAGGTATGCTAGTAAAGTTGTTTAAAAATCCAGTCCTTAAGAGGATAATGAAGATAAGGTGAGTAAAACTGTTAACCCAGCAATCAGAAAAAGGCACTATTCCTATTCTGTACTTTGTAAAAGGAAAATAACTTCTTTGAAACCCTGATTTTTAAAGTGATGTTTTTAGAAGACTAATCAGAATAACATTTTCCTACTGACCTCAATCTGAAGGAAGGTGACAGATTGGCCCTTTTTACTGTGAAAGGAGATTTCTCCCACCATTTAAAGGGGAAATAAAGTAGCAAATAATGTTAAGTAAATGTTTGAGGACCTTAGAAGGCAGGGAATGAAGAAATAAATGAATAATGACAGAAATGAGGGCAGTAGCAGGAATTGATGTTATCTAGCATTAGTATATATGATCAGGGAAGAAAATTTTTATGGGCCATTTACATTAACCCAAACCTATAATAACCTTTTTTGAATGGGTCCAATCTATAGAGACAAGATCGCTTCTAAAAGTTGTCTTGCAAAAATCCATTAGCTGACCCTGGATTAAAAGAGGTATCCTTGAATTTTATTTTTTTTTAAAGGCAAGTAAGCCTATTTTATTTTTTTTTAAAGGCAAGTAAGCCTATTTTATTTTTTTTTAAAGGCAAGTAAGCCTATAATTATTTACATTAACAACTTAAAAAAAGTTTTCTAAAAGATGTGCCAAAAGGAATTAACATATCTAAGACTTTTGCCAAGAGTATCCTCAAAAAACAAAAATTACTCCAATTAGCAATTCTTCTGTCAATATAGAAAGAGATTAAACAGATGAAGTTTTCTGTTCCTTTGAGTAAGCCAAATTCTGAAGCAATTGCTCTTCAAAGCACAGTAAAATATAGTTTGAATTTGCTTATCAGGAGAAACTGGTTAGTGCTCCAAGACTTATAGATTGCCAAATATTTATTTCTCTGCCACGTCCTCCTTTTTAGAGGAGTAGATACCATTTCTCACCTGCCTCCAGTCACAAAGGTGGGTGAATGACACAAGCTGCCCAATCATGATATCCTATCCTTCAAATTTTGTGATCCAAGGATGGATAAGCCATTCCAATTAGACTCTTTCACCAAAGCCTTTTTGGCATTCACCAAGGCTAGTCGGGATGCTGCTTATTTCTCTCTGGTTATGAAAGAGTCAAAGAGTAAGGATTTACTCACACAACTGCTGTGGTCCTAGTTTTCTACAAAGTATAGAAATCTTAGTTTCAACATAACAGATGGAAGCTATGAATTAGACATATGCCAACATGACACCCAGAGGTAGGGAGTGAGAGCAAGGTCTGAGCAAGAGAGAGGGAGGAGAAACATGGTTTGAGCTACCGGATGCTGTCATTTCAAGGCCAATTGTATCCTGTTCTTCCAGTGGTTTGGTGGCATGAAGGAGTACATGTCTCTGTTTATAACTTAGTGGATTGGCATCTCTATCATTTCTAACTAAAATAATTCAAAATAAAAATGTTTTTATGTAAATGAGTATGATTTCTTACTTTCTGGTTAGCTTCAAAGATAGTTTGTTTCTTTGGTCTTTTAAAACACCATATAAATAATTATTAGGGTTTTTTTTATATAGGTTTGAAAATATATATTTCAGGAGTTTAGGTTAGTAATATCTATATTGTATTTCACTGCAGGTTTCCCCCTTTTTTATTGAAACAATACAGAAGTTCTATTTTTGAGTTTAATTTTCTTAGTATACAAAAATTCTACATTAATTCACATATTCCCAAACATTTCAAATTAAAATAAAGTAATTTTTAATAAAACTCTTAGAAACATTACTGGTAAAGTATGAATGGTGTACCAATACTACTGGAAAGAAATAAACTTGGGTTTGTTTTTTTTCAAGTTTAATTAGGTTGGGTGCCTGGAACCCTACAAACTGGGTTTCACCTAGAATATAGGCAATGGCCTGAACATCATCTCAGTGAAATCAGGAAACCATGAGACTGTTGGAAACAATGACTCTACACCATATTGTTAACCAGATATCAGACTTCATCTTAAGAAATTTATTACAGAATGGTACCAGACTTTGCTAGAAGAATAGGAAATAGGTCAAGGCTTTCAAAAAGTTCTCCATGGATAAACTTAGATATACCAATCTTAACTGGGACATATGGCAGTACAAACAATATTTTCCTTGAAGCATCTATTTTTTTTAAAGGTAGGAGAATAATTTTGAGTTTATATGAACTTAAAAGATTTTACTTTGGACTCAGATGTGCATATGTTGGTGGTTGGGGTGGAACTGCCCTGGTAGTATTTTGATAATTAGGTATGTATCTTTATTGAATATCTTCTGTCTATATAACTTTTTTTATTTTATTTTTTATTTTAGCTGAGCCATCCTGCCACCTATTGGCTGCTCAATGGCAACTCAACTTGGGCTGGGCATCAAACCGCTGTTGCTCAGAGCTCAGGTCACATTCTTGAGGGAGCTCTTAAACAACTGAGCCACTCGGCCGGCCCAGTCTATATAACTTTTGATTGTGCAAATATCTATTTTATTTTTGTTTATATACATGTGGTTGTGCTTTGTTGCTTTTCCACTTCAGTACACATTTTGTTAACATGAGTTTGGGAGGAAATTGGCTTTGGATTTAGTTTTGATTTATATTTTAATGTATGTTTACATGTAGATTTTTTTTTCTAATTTTTTTTTTTTTTTTTTTGAGGGCAGTGTCACTGGCCCTCATATGTGGGACCTGAACCGGGGCCGCTGGCATCCCAAACCAGCACTTAACCACCGTGCCACTCAGGCTGGCCCAACATGTAGATTTTTTTTACAGGTCAAATAGTTATATTTTTAAAAGAGGAAGCTATAATGTATATTGGAAATAAAGTGTTTACTATAATAAGGAAAATTAAAAATATCCTGAAATATTTGCGATTTGACAGGCACACATTCTCTAAGTTTTCCATACCACCAGTGACAATATTAAGTATATTACTGCATGACTCTAACTATAGTTATTAAATGAGTAGTAAGTAGGTATCACTTTAAAAAGTATAGAAGATACTTACTCATACATTGTCTTCAAAGACTTTTTTTTAATTGGGAGATACAAATAATCCTAACCTTTGTGTATGAGAGAAAGTATGGAAAAAGAAAGGTGTGATGATATTATCCTTATAGTTATATTTAATATTGATCACTAGCAATTCTTTTCAACTGAAGAGAGAATCGTGGGGTTATAAGAAACAAAGAAATGTCAAAATCAACAAAACAAAAACAAAAAAGATTTTCCTTGAAGCTTCCTTAAAGATTTACCTATTATTACAACCTTGCACAGTGAGTCCAAAGTCATAATGGTGTTTTTATGAAACCCTATATTGTAGAGATGTCAAACTGTGGATCCAAAAAGTAACCAAGTTCATCTCAAGAAACATCACTAAAATACGCAACTAAAAGCAATACAATTTTTTTTTTCAGTAACTCTTGAGTAAAATAATATCAAACTTATTTTTAAAATATATGGCTGGGATATTAAGAATTTAGCCGTATGATTAGTTTTTGTTATATGCTTTGAAGAAGATATTTCTGAAGGGTATATCTAAAATCATGTTGATTTTGCAGGTGCTAATTAATCAAAACTTATAAATTGCTTATTTCAATAAATTCAATAGAACTCTGTTGTCTATTTGCTTATTAGTTTCCCTTACCAGAACCCTTTTACCTGTGTTTGAAGTATCCCTGAATTCCTTTTTGGGAAGGCTCTTCTATTCCATAGTGTATGGAATGACTAGCAGCCAGGCTCTCCTACCACCCCCTGGCTTAGATAAGTGATTCTGACATCCTCTCCTGTAAATTTGATGTTTTAAGCAAAATTCTATTAGTTTCCTGTGGCTGTTGTAACAAATTACCACCGACTTGGTGGCTTAAAACAACAGAAATGTATTCTCTCAAAATCCTGGAGGCCAGCAGTCTGAAATCATGGTGTCAGCAGGACTGCACTCCCTCCAGAGAGCCTTAAAAAATTCAAGTTCTACTAAATCTATGTGCCATAAGTAACAGAGTGTTATGGAATAATACATAGAGTTGGAGCAGATAAATCAAAGCTTATACAACTTTCTAAGTCAAGCATTGACAAAAACAAAAATCGACACCTCATGAGATAACTTTGCCCAGGCAAGCATCTCAAATGCACAAGGAAAAGGGAGTAAAAAGAGTGGCAACTTTTTAAGTGCAGCAAGTCTGGTGGGTGCCGACAATGTAGAAGGAAAAGGAGTTGTGCATCAGTGGTTCTAGTCTTAAGGTGAGCAGGGAGGCAATGGAATGAACCGAGATCTGAAACTGCTGTACCCGGAGTGCAGGTCCTCATTTTTAACACTGACAAAAGTACATCCAATGCTAACACTGGGATTCTATTTCAGCCATTCCTATTTCCGTTGCATAGAGAAAATTGCCCATGTACCTAGGTCACCTAGGTCTCCCACAGTTGCCATATAGCTTTTTATCAATTGTGTATGTGCTCATTCCAGGCACAGGTATTGGAGTAGGCTGTCCAGATTTCTTTTAGAAAAGTTTCATTTTGTTCCTTTCTTGGGACTAGGTGTTCAACTTTTCTTTTTATTAGAGATACTACATGCATTTCTAATATTTCTTGTTTTATTTTTTTTTTTCCTTTTTGGAACCAAAGAGCACTAGCCTATAGTAAATATCTATATCTATATCTATATCTATATCTATATCTATATCTATATCTATCTATCTATCTATTTATCTATCTATCTATCTATCTATCTATCTATGGAGAAGGAGAGAGAGAGAGAGATGAGAGAGATAGAGGTAGAGATAGAGATAATTGTCTCAATGCTCCAACAGATCACTGAGACTATTTAGCATCAAAATTTTCTCCATTAATTTTTCTTTGTTTGTTTAATGGAGTGGTGAATATGATTGATTTTTTTAAATTATTAAAATTAAGTACATATCATTTTAGTAAGCAATGCTTTTTTATAGACTATAACCACTAAATGATATGAATGTTCATCAGTAGGGGATCCTTAAATTATGTTATATGAACTATTAAATATTGAACAGGTATAAAAAGAGTGAATCATAATTTTTCCAAGGTATATTTTGCATAAGCATGGAGAAAGGGTGTTGAAAGATATATATCAGACTGCTAATAGTGGTTAGCTTTGAAGTGAAATGACATGATGTAGGTTTGGGAGTATGAATAAAAACCATTAACTGTATGTTATAACCATTCATCGGTTATAATATGAATGTATTTTGATAAAGTTATAACAATTCATTACAAAGATCTAAAAAAGGCCAATATTTAAAGTAGATCTGTTCCATGTGAATGCCTTCCAGATTTGTATCAGAAATGTATTGAGACAGAAATGGTGGCATGAGGAGTGCTGCTTGAAATCTCCCCTGGAATTTACAACAAACTGAGTAACCATAATTGAATGAAAGACTCCCTGTAGGGCACACAGACATACCTGAGAGACACACAAATTGAATCATCTAAAGGTGGGCAAGTTGGGTGAGCAGGAGAGTAGAGAACATGGAAGCAGAGAGACACAGGCCATGGGCCAAAGGATGCAGACTGGAGCTCCAAGCTCCAAGCTCCCTGGATTCCAGAGCTATTGCAGTCATGGGAGAGAAAAGAATTCAGACTGCTAGTGCCTCTCTATGGCCCACAGCCCTGTCTGAGAGATCAGCATATAACGCAGGGTGAACCCAAAGGTCATGGCAGAGACCTCAGAGCAAAGACTGAGTGCAGAAGGGTTGAGAATGGTTGTTTAAGCCCTCACTGCCAGGCAGAGGATGGCACTGAGCTTGGCCAACTCTTCCCTACCCTCCCAGAGCTTGCCCCGCCCCCATCCTCCCAAACAGATAAACAAACCTCATAAACACAGACAATAGTTTAGTAGTTACCAGAGGGTAAGGGGTTAAAGGGGTGGTAGAATCGGTTAAACGGGGACATGGTGCTAGAAGGAGAACTGCCTCTAGGTCATGAACATACAATGTGATATATAGATGATGTATTACAGAATTGTACACTTGAAACCTATGTAACTTTACTCACCATCGTCACTCCAATAAACTTTATTTAAAAAAAAAAAAAGGAATGTATTGAGATGAATACTAAAAAGGATATTCATTCAATTAATAAGTTAATTCTTGTTTTTGTCTTTGTCATTCATTTATTATATTACTTGGAGAAAATTACCTTATTTATGGATTAGTAACATAATTTTCTTATTTGTCTATCAGTTAAGACAGCAGGCTACATAATTCTGTGGTAGGCAGAAAAATGGCTTTCTAAAGACCAGTGAGTCCTAGTCCCCAGAGAGTGTAAACATGTTTTCCCTTATATGGTAGAAGAGACTTTAACGATG
Organism: Aselliscus stoliczkanus; assembly: GCA_033961575.1. Classification (NCBI taxonomy): domain Eukaryota; kingdom Metazoa; phylum Chordata; class Mammalia; order Chiroptera; family Hipposideridae; genus Aselliscus; species Aselliscus stoliczkanus. The sequence goes on from CM066735.1 coordinate 53,114,014, forward strand.
AAATTAAATGAAGGATCCCAAATTGTGAGATTATTCTCAATTACCCAAATTGGATCAACTGGTATTCAAATTGAACCTATCCTGGTTGTGGTGAGTGGACATGTGTTTACCCAAGATTCATCAGATTGAGATTTGATGTTGCTGGCTTTGAAGACAGAGGAAGGAGGCTAAGAGGCAATGAATGCAGACCGCTATAGCAGCTACATAAGGCAAGGAAATTGGTTCTCTCCTAGGGCCCCCAGACATGAAATTACCCCTGCCCAAAACTTAATTTTAGCCTAATGAGACCTGTGCCTGACTTCTGACACACAAAACTCTATAACAGTAAATCTGTGCTACTCTAAGCCACTCAATTTATTATAATTTGTTGTGGTAGCTATAGAACCTCATGCAATTTCTCAGATTGCTTTCAAACATATGTTAATCAAAAATCCTTTCTGTTTTTTTAGCTCTAAATTGTCTTTCTCACCTTCTTCCTACTTCTCTTTACAGCTATGTTTTATGGAATCTAATGTTTTGAGTTTTCTTTAGTGAAATCAAATTCCACTAATACCAATTTAAATATAATGTACCTCTACGAATGTTTTTTAATTCATTTACAAGTAAAGGTTATATTTTAAAATGTGTGAAGTTTATATATCTGGAAGGAGAGCTTTGAATTTTGGACTGTTGCTCTTTTGTAGCAATGCAAATAATGAATACTTAATATTATTGCTCCAATAGTCTCACTATGTATAAAATTAATAGTCCCTTTTGCTAGGTTTGTTGTGCACTGTAAGCAGCAAATTTGACTTCTAAATAGTTTCTGTTCACTGATATAGTTTAAGCATATTAATGTAAACTTCAAGAAGGCAGACAGTTTATCTGTCTTTATTCCCAGTAACTGGAACTATGCCTGGAGTTTTTTAGTTAATCAATCATTAACATGAGTAATTAATATACAAGCATAATTATCGTCTTTATAGCTACATACTTGCAAGTACATGCACATACATATATAATCTACAATTTTCTTAAAATATAATATTTAATTATTTTATAATAATTTTATAATAATTGATGGTATTTTAAAATGTCTCTATGAATTTGAAAGATAAGTAGCATTATAACACTCATAGGATTGACTGAGCACAAAACTAAGGTCATAGATTATATAGAAAGGAGAAGCAAATTATAAAAACATGGAGCCTTATCTCATGTAGAGCAGAGAAAATACCATTTTTGTTCTTCCATCTAAAAAGAGCCAAACAAAAAAAAGAAAAACAAACAACAGCAACAACAATCCCAGGAAAAAGGATTACATATATTGTTATTAGAAGTTTTATGTTTTACACGTGAATTCTAAATGTGTCTTATTATTTATCTTTGTTCTCTCTACTGCCAAAGAGTTTTGTCCTCCAGCATTTTCCTTTAATGAAATAAAACTCACTTTTAATTTTAGGTCTTTTTTTCTAAAGCTGTAGCCATTTAAAATTGTCCATTTTAAAGGTTTTTGAGATAAAACATTTCAAGCATTTAAAAATGCAATTGCTGTGTTAAAAGAAGTGTAAACTATTGTTGCAGCTAATGTTTTTTAATTATTTTTTTTTCCTCTACTGAGCTGTCAGGACTATGCTAATATCCACTTTCTATGGTAGATTTCATCTGATTGATTTGCTTATCAGTCAAACAATACATGCAAAGAAAAATGTGCCTTCAAGTCCTTGCCATATTTATTTTCTTTAGTAATTATCATAAATTGGGTTATAAACTACCATATGGAATCATATAAAGGGAATCTGCCAGTTGGTCTCTCATACTCTTCCTTGTTTATATTGCTGTTTTCCTTTCCTTTTCCAGCAATGGGGAGTTGGTGAACTATAATTAAATATGCAAAAGAAGCTCTGAAGGAGAGAGGGTGGAGAGATTGAACTGGAAGCTGGGAGAGGGGTGTCCCATATATTCCTGTGAGCATTCCTCTAGATCATCAGGTGGCTACTGCACCTTTGGCTGTTACGCTCAGTTTGGAGCCTGATGAGTTGCCCTCAAATGAGGGCACCTATTTAAGCCTGGTAAAAATTATTTCCTTATCAGTGGCTAAAGGCAACTGGCATACTTCATACAACCCACTCTCCCTTGGTGCAGTAATTTTGCAATTCTTTGAGGTTTGTTAAGCCTTCTGCATTATATATTACCACTTGGGCCACAGAAGACAACTTAAAGATCTCTAGGAGCACAGAATGCAAAGTTCAACCATTCTGAAACCCTGGGAACCTAGAGAAAAAGCGAAATGGCAAACGTGAAAGGTGCAAATTGCAGAGACATATAACTTTCTAAAATAGGCAGACTTTACATTTTACAATAGTTTTTAAGTCTCTAAAGACTTAAAAGTTTATTTTACAACTTGGTGAAGTAAATAAAGACCCGGGTCATACCTAATAGGTATCACATGTGTTATTGCTTTCGCTTTGGTATATTGTTATGGTCATCAACTCCTGTGTGATATTTTGAGCATCCAAAGAACTGAGCAGTATAGCATTTATTATAAAGGACTATGCCATAAAAGCATTCTATACAGAGGAGTTCTAATTTATATTGAATTCTACAGAGCAAGTCCTGGAGTTGGTGGGACATGAAGGTGCCCAAGACATCATGCAAATCCTACCTGGGTTATCTAGCACACCTTGGTCTATAGTAGACACTACCTCTGATTTTTCCAATATGTTAAGCTGTAGATACCATTCCAGATCTGCAGCCTTACAATTTTGCTTGGCATTTATCTTTTCTTGTAGGTTTTCTAAGGTTGTTTTATTGAGAGAAATTACTTGCCTGCTTTATTGGAGGGACATGGAAACTCAAAAATAACTACCTTAATGCTGTTCATGATTATTTGTGAAGCGGACATCAAGAAAAATGGGTACCAAGCACTCTGTGTAAATCATTTCTGCGGCTCACTTCTAAACATATATGTACTCTGGATATGTTAAAAAGAAACTATACACAGACATTTCAATTCACAAGCATGTTTAGTAAGTGTGCTAGTAAAACACATTTAACTGTAGGAAAAATGAGATCAACATAGAAGAACTGACAATTTAATGGTAAATATATAAAAATAAAGGTTTGCTCTTCCATTAGAAAGGTTCATTGGTCCATTAAAAAAAAAATCCCATGGAAAAAGATAACTCATATTAAGTTGTTATTAGAAATTTTATGTTATGTTTACATTATTTAAATGTCTTATTTACATAAAAAGTTACATATGCATATGTAAAAAAAGTAATAATAATGGAAATTAAGAGTTTCCGTTTTTCCAGGTTGTATAATTATGCAAAGAAATAGGAAATAACCAAAAAGTAACTAAATACCTTTATATTTATTCACAAGGCATAAAATTACCATATAGAAGTTAGATTTTTTTTCTTTCCTAATAAAAATATTTCATTTGAAAATGTGGATCTAATTTCCCCTTCGCACCATCTGTTCCATGGCAAGTTGCTTGGAGAGTGCAGAATCCTGCCTTTCACAGAAGTCTTGCCATGTCCAGATTAGCTTTCACATACTGAGAAACCATACAGTTTATTGCTGCTTTGATGAAGAGTGTGTTTTTAAAATGCCCTATGTTCTTGATAATCTATTTAGAAATCTATTACTTTTTAATAATCACATAGTTTCTTTAGAAACATCATTTCCACTGTTACGTCAGAAGGACTTTTTTTTTTTTTTTTTTTCAACTGAGGCATGTATTCCAGGTTTGGAATACATGAGCAATTAGAAAAAACAAAAAAAAACAAAAAAGGGTTTTCTCATTATGCCAACAAAATTATGTTGACTTTAACTGTCCAGAAAGAATGTTTTCATTTTTATAATAATTTTATAAAATCAATACTAATGAACAACATACTTTAAATAGCCCATAAACTAAAGTACATTTTCTTCAATAATCTACTCTAAATCTCTTCACAATATGGAAGCCGATAGAAAACGGCTGTTCCTCATTCTATCTTGGATTTGACTATATATACCTACCGATGGCATAGACCTTTCACAAACATTATTATAAAGACATGAACAAGAGTAAGGATCAAAGCACACAGTACACCAACAGGAGAGCTTTGTCAATAAAGGACTACATTATTTCTGGGTAAAAAAAAGTACACATTCTCCTCTTCTAAACCTATTTATGATGTTGACTGTTTTACAAGAACATTTCTGCAATTTATTTGACCATGGATGTGTTTTTAAATTATAAGGCACTGATAGAAAACCCACAGGAGGTCACATGATAAAATGCTTCTTTCTAATAAAGTAGGTAGCCTAATGTCATCTCACAGATGGATTATAATTACTGAAAGAGATTATCACAGTTGGAATTCATGAGTTAAATATTGTGGACCACAATCCATGCTAGACCTATACCCTACCTTCTCCCTGCAGCAAACAGCCTCAGGAGGCTGAATTTTATGACCTATAACAACAGGCTATCTTACATTCTGTGATTTTTCTGACTCCTCTCTTTTAAGAATAACCACAAGGCTGAGATAATATGAACAAACCTTTCAACTACAAAATACTATATAAATATCGCATTAAGTAACTACATTGAATTGCAATGTTGTTTAGCTGTTTCTTAAGTGCCTACTTCCCTCCCCACTTCTACCAGTAATTTATAATTTGCTTAAGAAATTATTTTTTGTATTTTTAAAATTTTCATGATGCTTGAACTTTGAGAATGGCCCTTATAAATCTGTAAATATTATCTTTATTGGTAGGTATAACTGAAGAAAAAGAAGTAATCTGGATGGCATTTTCCACTAAAAAAAATCAGTTTTCTAGTGAATTTAGCAGCTACTTGAGATGGCTTTTGCTGTGAAATAACTGATGTGAAGTGTTTGTTCAAAAGCTTTCCTCTCAGGGCCCACCAAGTGGCATGGTGGTTGAGCGCTGGCTTGGGAAGCCAGCGACCCTGGTTCGGGTCCCGCATATGAGGGCCAGTGACACTGCCCTCAAAAAAAAAAAAAAAAAAAGCTTTCCTCTCAAGACTTTTATTCTAGGGTAATTTTTCTATTTAACTAGTTTCTCCCCACCCTTAGAAAGTGTGTTATTATGGATATAACACTTTCTAATGTTATGAGTTCAAGTCCTGACTTTGCCACTAGCTAACTGTGAGCATATCACATAATTCCTCTGAGACTAAATTTTCTAAACAATTTTTGTCAGGCTAGATCTTCATATATCCTTTAAATTTTTGAAATTGGGTGAGTAAAAATGACAGATTTTCCTTATCAGAGGTCATATGTTGCTTTGTGGTATTCTGTAAGATGCAAAGTCACACCAAAAACTTCTCAAAACCTGAACACATTAGACATTTAGGTCCAGCTTAATAGAAGCCCAGAGTCCCTACTGAATGTCATATGAAATATATTTTTCTTTCATGTAAATTTGATTAAAAATATATTCAATTCAAAGTTGTATTTCACAATATATGTGCTAAATTATATAACATACTCGTATGGATGCATATTAAGAAGAAATATGTAATTAAATAATTTGTTAGAGCATTGAGATTATGCACATTCAATTTTAAAAAGTTACTACATGCCATTTTTATAATAAATTTGTCATTTAATTTTAAACTAATTATTTACTAAAGAAATAGAATTAGTTGAATTAGAAGAAAGAGTACAACTCAGGTTAAATAACTTTAGATAGTGTCTTTTCATACAAAATTAATGTTTATTTATTGTGATTGCAGTTGTAATAATAAGTAAATTCTTCATCATAACATCCAGAGTGTTGAACTATTTAAACATATATATATGTTACATAAAAACCATGAAAATTTACCCTTACTGTCAGAAAATTATTTTAATAACTGAAGTTGATGTTTTGTGTTAGCATTAGTATTTGCACATGATTCCTCTATAATTCTAAATTCTTTATCTTCCTGGCTGCATGCCAAGCTTGGTAATCCTGTTCACCTAAATTTTTAATGTCGCTTCAATTGGATGTTGCATGCTTCTTTACTTTCTGTCATGTACGGTTGTGTAGTGTTAAGCATTTTTATTTCTGAGTGTGTTGCAGTAATCCCTTTGTTTAGTTTGTCTCTCAGAACATGCTTAAAAAATATTACCAAGCTTGTTGGAATCTTCAAGATGAGAGGTTATAAAACCATGAATGTCAGTGTCAGAAGCCATTATCAAGCAACTTAAGAGGATTAGGTTTATTGTGGATAGGTTTAGTTTTTATTGAACCATGCAGGCGTTACTGTCCATATAAATGTTCACTTCATCATTAGTTTGTCAATAAGCAAACATACTTTTGTTGCCATCAGAATATACTGATTTTTAGTTTGCTTTTTTTTTTTTTTTCACAGTCAGGTTAATAACTTTCCTACCTACATGGATTTAATGTTTAGAGACAAATGACAAGAATATTTGAGTCAGCATATCTGAATAAGGATATATAAAGTACTCCCCTGCAGTACTTTAACTAGAAGAGGAAACCATTCCTGCCTGTGTGCCACCACAGTTTACTTGTTGGAACAAGCAGACGGAACTGCTATAGGCTATTAGAGTTCCCCTGCTTTTTTTTTTCCTTCTATCAAAGGAACAAAACATAATCTCATTCCCAGGAATTTGCCCTAAATAATCACCTCTACACATGTGAAATGACATCTACAGGATTTTTTATGGTGATATCATGTGCAATAGCCAACTACTGGAAATCTCTTAAATAACCATCTATTGGTGACTTGAATAAAAATAATCTATATGCCAATAAATATAAACAGGGGCACATTTAAAAGAAGGAATAATGCAGGTATAAAAATGAAGGTCTTTGTGAGCTACTATGAAGTGATTTCTAGGATGTATTATGTATTTATATTTTTGGTTAAGTACAAAAATGATATGTAATATAGCATATATATTATGTGGCTTTTTGTAAAAGAAAAGAGTCATACACTTATACACACACACACCACATCCAGGTCCAAATTCTGCCTCTAACATATAATACAAATATAACCCTTGATAAATTTGGGGGCATTTATTTTCATAAATTGAAGTGGCTGAAATACAAAATAACTCAAAAATGATTCTTGTTTTAAAACTCTGTCCTATAATGATATTTCAAAGAATTTCCTGGCTTACATAGATGCAACCTGGAACTAAAGAAAAAGTAGCAGTGTTTTCTCCTCAGTATTCCTAGGAGAGCACAAAGATCAGAGGAAAAACTAATTTCGTTAATGATATGCAAAACAAAATATTCCAAAAACATTCTTTAGAGATGGCAAATAAATAAATGTAAGTAATTTATTTTCTACTGTTATATATTGAAGTCATCATAAGACCTGTGATTTCATGTTTCTTTTTTCCTCCCGAAACATCATTTAAACCGACTAGAATGATCAGAAGTCTGCAAATTTAACTAAATTTTCATCTAAGTAATGCATTTTATAAGCCTTCTATTCTTGCTTTATAAGACAATATAAAGCCTATAAAATGTAGAGGGAAAATCACACTCTTTGGAAGGAATCCTTTGGTGATTAGAACTGTTATACAAACTTCACTCCAGTGAAAAGAAGCTTAAGATCTATCAGGAATAAGACAAGCCTACAACTTCAAAGGAAAGTTGAATACCAAGTAGAATGCACAATCCGTAGGAGTGACCTCGGGAGAATACAGGAGTACCTGATTTACCTGTCAATGGGGGTCAAGCCAAGAAAGGCAGCAAGACACTCCTTTCAAAGTCTCTAAAGAGTTCCTTCCGGAATAATTTATATCACACCACAGAATGTTTTGCTATAAACGCTGCATAATGGTGTGTCTAATTAAAGTAAAATATGAGCGATAATTTTAGCAATAAATATGTATCCAATATTTTTAAATTCAAAATGTTTTTGAATGTAGACTTATTATTATTATTTTTTTAATATTACTTATTCCTTACTCATAGCAGACCATTTTCTAAGTGATGTAAAATCATCATTTTATTTAAATATTATACCAGTTCATTAGGTAGGCTATATTATTATCCTTATTTTACAAATGAGGAAACTGAGTTTTAGGGAATTTAATTTCCAGAGGCAAAACAGGTAGGAGAGAGCACAGCCAGCATATGAAGTTCGTCACGACTCCCAAATCCAGGACTATGGTAAGATTTATCATGCTGAACACATACATGGCTTATACGCCACAGTGCGTCCCAAAGGGATCGCCATTTATAAAGAACATTAGGAGAGGATTCATGTTTCTTTTTCAAGGGGAGAATTTTCATTTTTCCTAATCGAATATAGCTCACTTCACCCTACTTGTCTGATCATGTATGAGGAAATCTGCTAACCAATTTTCTAAAACAAAATGATTTGCTGAGAAGAACTAATTTAAAAAATACTGTGACAAAATTACATAAATGCAAATCACACACTAATACAAACACACATATACAGATAGTAAGGCAATTAAAGAAATTTCATTTTGTTTCAATATTTTATTCTTTTGTTTGACTAAAATAGCTTCTAAAATGTGTTTATTCTATTGAAGGTGAATAAAAACATATGAATCAAATTTTACTCATTTTTTTTTGTAGCAATGAACACATCTACTAGACCATATTTTGGATAGTTATGTAAATCTATTTCTCATTGTAACATATATCCCGAGGGCATACTGTCTGCACATTTTGTTTAAAAGTGTATTCTGCTAAAACATTTTTTGCAAATGCTGTCCTGTGCACAGACTGGTGATATAACAAATAGCTCTCTAATCTGCTTTCCAAAACCTCTTTACCATTATTCTTCCCATTCTCTAAATTCAGAATGACCTATCCAGAAAGACTAGTCCGATACTTAATCTAATAGCCACTTATGGATCCTTGGCTAGACGTTTCCTCTTCCTTTCCTTGAATGCTTTATTAAGTTTTACATTATTCATGTGCTTCTTTACCTGCATGCCTGTACAATATATTTAAATCTTACTCCCAACATATAAGTAATAACATCTGAATGGAGCAAATGGTTTCATATCTTCTACAGTGCCAGGCAAAAAATACTAAAAAGAGTACTAAATATATGTTATATTTAATGAATTATATGTTTATTAAGATACATATTTGATAGCCATGTTTTTATTATATATAAATAAGTGTGAATTATTTCAAATAATATATTAAATTTATATTTAATGGCAAATTATAATATTTTTCACCTTACAAAATCAAATAAGGTTTAATAATTACATGTTTAGAGTTTTCAATTTACTAAAAAAGATTCCAGGTGAAAGGAATTATTGGGGTAAATGAGTTTTCAATAGATAATTAAATGTTAACTAAAACCATTTATTTCGTTTTTATCAATCGTATTTTAAACTATATTTATTAAACTGGGTTCTAACAATTGCAAATTAAATTACTGATAAATAACTTGTGTTGCTTTGCCTCAGGCATCTTCAAATGCATTTTACACTTGGTCCCCTTAAATGGCAGCAGTCAAACATAAAAATATGTAATGTGCCTTCTGGTCATTAGAAATAGTACGTGTTAAAGAGTGAAAGAGAAAAAAAAAATCTAAAAATGTATATTGAATTAATACCTGTGTTAAAAACCTTATCTAAGAGGAATTTATCACAGAGAATAAAAGTAGGTCAAATTCACAAACCAAGAGAACCTCCATACCTAGAACTATGGCTCCTTTCAAGATCAACTAACCTTGCCACCACTGCAGTTTCAGTTATATAATTACATACTTCAAAATCAACATTTTCACCTTGGCAGGTCTAATAAGGCCATGCACATGCAGGTTAAAACCTGTAATTTCAGCATTCTGCTGCCTCTCAAGTTGATGATAATAAGATTGGGCAATGAAGCATGCATGAACCTCCATTTAATTATCAGTCCAGTCTTTCATTTAAACAACAAACTAGTTAGCAGTAAGCTTATAAATGTGGAAAGCATGCAAAATAGGAAAAGTAAGTCCTCTAAAAACCTTTAAAAACACCTGAGGCAGAAAAGGCCAAGTGTTCAAAATGTGTTGTGTACTACCCTATAAAGAACATGCATGACTGGAAAAGATAACTGGATCCTTTGTGGTAGAGAATGAAACCAGTTTCCTAAAACATCTTTAAACATTGACGATATCGCATAGACAACTGTGAGAAATAATTTAAAATTGAAATCAACTCGCACTGCTTTATGCAGATTGACTCTTAAATTCCTGAATGTGTTTTGAATGGAATCAGGCTTCATTTTTTTTTTTCTTCTTTTTTTTAAGCATAACACTACCAGGTAAACAAGTTTTGAAAGATCGGCTATTGTTAAACATTAAGAATATAATCATGACTCTAATTTTTTAAATTATTTTTTTCAACTACAGTTGACATTCAATATTATTTTATATTAGTTTCAAGTGTACAGCACAGAAGTTAGAATTTATAATTATCCAGTAATCTGCCCCCCCGCAACCACCACCCCTATTAGTTAAGTTCCCACCTGGCACTATACACAGTTGTTGCAATATTATTGACTATACTCCCTATGATGTACTTTACATCCCTGTGACTATTTTATAACTACCAATTTGTATTTCTTAATCCTTTTACCTTTTTATCCAGCCCTGCAGCACCCTTCCCATCTGGCCACCATCACCTTGTTCTCTGTCTATGAGCCTGTTTCTGTTTTTTTTATACTTTAATTTTTAAAATTACTTTATTTTAAATTTTGTTCTTTACATTTCACATATAAGTGAGATTATATGGTATCTCTTTTTCTCAGTGTGACTTATTTCACTTAGCAAAATACCCTGTAGGTCCATCTATGTTGTCACAAACGGTAAAATTTCATTTTTGATGGCAGAGTAATACTCCCTTTTATAAATGTACCCCATCTTCTTTTCCAGTGTCTACTGAAGGGCATGTAGGTTGTTTCCATATCTTGGCTATTGTAAACAATGCTGCAGTGAACATAAGGGCGCCTATATCTTTTTAAATTAGTGTTTTGGGCTTCTCTGGAAATCCACTCAGTAGTGGAATTGCTGGCTCATAAGGTAGTTCTATTTTTAATTTTTTGAGGAACCTCCTTGCTGTTTTCCATAGTGGCTGCACCAACTTGCAGTCCCACCAATAGTACATGAGGGTTCCCTTTTATCCACATCCTCACCAACACTTGTTTTTTGATTTACTGATGATAGCCATTCTGACATTTCTGTTTTGTTTTTGAGAGTAGAATATATATCTACTTTTCAAAATTTCAAAAAGAATATAAAAAGCTATCCACTTAGAATTCCTGAACCATTGCTCGTTTTCCCTGTTTCCCAAACCTATAGGTAACTTTTTAAAAATTACTTTCTGATTTAAGCTTCAGAAACATAATAACAGATTTATCCTTAAACTAGTAAATATTTTTATGAAATCATATGGAAAGGTGCACATCAGCATACATATGTCTAGGACACCACTTAAAAATAAATCAAAGCATTTGGACTAGGGAGTAATCTGGTATTACTGGTTTCACTTACTGCATCGAATTTTAATCAGTTTCTTTTCCTGGCTCCTCTTCATCTCATCATTCTCTAAATAATAGAAAGCCCAGGGTTCAGTTTGGGGACTGCGTCTCTTTCTATCTTACTCCCTCTGTGATCTCATCTAAATGCTGCTAACTCCCATATTCATATCATTTGACAAGTTCTTCCTTATGAAAACTTTATACCAGAATATCTGACAGCCTACTTAACACTTCCACATTTCAAGTTTAGTCCACACTAAACTAAACTGATCGGCTCCTGCAGACCAATACCAGCTCCAACTCACCCATTTCAGCATGTCACCAACACAACTATCATAGTTACTTAGGACCTGGGACCTTTTTGTTATCTCTATGCCTCTTTTTCTCTCCTATACCGTACTCTGTTCTGCTTAACTTGGCCTCTCTTTTTCTCTGACCTCATCCGCTCCTGAGCTCCCAACACTCAGCGTTCACTCTGCCGACAGACACATCGCCTTCCTTACTGTCCCTGGACTGCAGACACACACCTACCTCCAGGCATGGGTGACTGCAAACGCACTGTTGGGACTTTTTCACCAAACATCTCCATAGCAAGCTCTTCCACACTCTCATGTCTTTACATAAATCCTGCAGGCTGTGCTTATACATGTACCTGGAATCTAACCAGGTGTGTGACAGTCCTGGGCTAAGCAGCCTTTTCATCACTCTTTTCTATGTAGTTATACAATCATCTCCTCATTGGTGCACTGTCTCCACCCCTCACTGCTTTTCATGTATTGTTAACAAAGCAATAGAAGCGGTTTTGTTAAGATGTAAATCACATTGGAATAGGATTCAGAGTTCCTTCTATGACTTGCAAGGCTCTATATCATCGGGCCGCTATTATTTCTGCTATTCTGTAACTGTATCGGTCTCCTTGTTGTTTCTCAAACACTCCAGGTATGTCTTGCTTCACCTCAGAGCATTGGCGGTTTACTCTCTCTGAAATTTCTTCGGGCCTCTATGTATATGTGTGTGTGTGTGTGTGTGTGTGTGTGTGTGTATTTTTTTTTAATTACATATACGTATATAAAATTTCTGTCTCCAGCTTTGGGCTGGATTCTCATGAAGGCATAGTGTTTCTCTCCCCCCGCCCCCCACTAAGCATTTCTAGTGCTGAGAACAGTGTGTATCAGTTGACAGATGTTCAATAAAAATTTATTGAATCTAGGATTTTACATAGTAATATGTGTGTGTGTGTGTGTGTGTGTGTGCGTGCGCGCGCACATATATTGGAGATGCAACATATATTTTAAATGAGCTAATCTGCAAAATTAACAAAACATTTTGCTTCTGTATAAACTTCCATAAAAATTATTCACCCACATTTTGCTAATCCAGTAAAAGAAAGTGAAAAAGATCTTTTTAAAAAGATTTGTTTTGAAAATGTACTCCTTACATAAAAAAGAAAGGGCAGATCTCTTTCACATGCAAACCCACCAAAGGTTCACGTTAGTGGCTGATGCAAAGGGCTATAGCACTGAGCCACTGTTATTCTGTATACTTAATTAGCTTTACATTTAATGCAAAATATCCAAAGAAGTTTACCTGAAAAACATCGTTTGTAGAGTATTGCAAAAATGCAAAACTAAGATAGTTTTTCCTTTCCCTTAGTCACTTATGAAAAATAGCTTAAAACAATGACCTTTTGTTGTTTACTTTTTATGTCTTTGCAGAAATGCTTTATGAAACTGACAAAAACAGAATTTTGAAAAGGTCAATGACGTATAGACATACTGTTGCTGCATAATTAACGGAACTTTCTTTTTAGATCTTGATGGGATATCTTGGCTGCTAGTTGGCAATAGCAACATGTTGAGATTAGGAAACAGTCAAAAGGAAGTTATGTTCCAATTTGAGGCACTATCGATCATTTTGATCTGTCAGCATAGTAACTGAGTTCATTAGATTTTGACAATTAATTGATATTAGTTAAATCTTAGCATCTATTGAAGTAGCAACGAAACACAGTAATTGAATAAAAATGAGGGGATAAAAGTTTGCAAATTTCTGAAACGGTGTTGCACAGATAGTTATCATTTAGCAGCATAGCATCTCTCTGCAATTAATTTCCTTTAGTTTAAGCAATATCAATTTAAGAAAACCACAACAAGAGAAACACATGCAAACACTGACCTATGAACAGCAAAGTCAAAACCTGGAGCTCTTAGAATAAATTCAGTGAAGAGAATGTCATATAGCATATTATGTTCAATAAATGAACATTTTAAAGTTAGGGCATGGAACATAACAATCTAGTTTTCTGGCTTCCATGGAGAAAGGAGAAGGTTTGGAAAGCTGATCTTATGACAGTTGGCTGTAGCTCCATCCAGACTTGGAGCTTTGTTCACGCAGTCCTCACTACTCCCCGCTATCTTGCTGACACTGGAGATTACTGTTATTTTTACCTTTATTTATTGTTTCATTTGCTTTACTATATCCTTGAGGTAGAGTAGACAAACAAACAAACAAAAAACAGAAACAAACAAAAACCAACCAACCAAAGAACTATTATACTCATGTATTTATTGAGAAAGAAACAGATAACCAAATGAAACAAAGATAGAGATAAAATAATTAAGCCATGAATCAAAAAAATAAATAAAATAAAGTAGAGAGTTGAGAACTTGTGTGTGGCTATGTGAAAATGTGGCCGATAACAACTTTTTAAAATATGCAAACAGAATTGTGCTACAGCAAATAATAAAATTTAGTTATACATAGATCTAATGATCATTGTGAGAAATATGACTAATACTTAGAAAATGTATGGTGAAAATTTGTTCCACTGAAGAGGATAAAAATTTTAATTAGAATTTTATAGAAATGTTTACTTGAAATTTAAGATTATAGTAAATTGTGATGTATATATAGAGTGATTTATCAGCAAGGTATAAAACAATTAAATGGAAATAAGTGAGTAGATAAAAATCTTGAAGAAGCCTAACATTCAATTTGACCTAGTCTCCATTTATGGAACATTCTACCCAATAATAATAAAATTCATGTTTCTCTACTTATCTGTACTACCTCTTTGATAATCAATGGAGTTAACTTTCCTAGAGCTTTGAGGCAGCATAAGCTAGTGGAAACTGGGAGATGTTTATTGAAAGATGTTGTTTGTTGGTTGTAGACTCAGAAATATCTTCCTTAAAGTTGTTACTTTGGATGTTGATATGATCAGGCACAGGAAAAGACACACAGAATGCAATAGCCCTGCAGAATGCTTATCAGGATAAATAACTTGTAAAAAAGAGTTCTTTTCTAAATTGAAGTTTTCATTTTTAAAGGTACGTTTTCTTTCTTGAGTTTAAAAAGAGAAAGGAACAATAAAAAGTGTAGTGCTATTATTTATTTATTTTTTTCCTGGTAAACTAGCAAGACAAATCAATCTTTCTTATAATGGTGTAGTCTACCTATCTATCTAAGCAGAACACTAACAGAAAAATTTTAGGTTAATAGAAAAGTTGTTAAATATGGAGGGCAAGGAAATAACTATGGAAAAAGAAGCAAGAAGGAGCTAACTTTTATGTACATTTTATTTCCATTACTGATTTCTACTTTGACAACTATTCTATTTGTATTTTATTTGAAGTCTTCTATAATGATTTCACATACTTGTTAAATTATAATCTCAATAGTACCATAATTACTACTCTTGTGTGATGAGAAACGCAAAAGCAAAAAAGCTTTGTAAGTCTACATTATCTTCAATATCCCTTCTACCACTTTTCCCATAGTAACAACCCTGAAAAGTAGCTGGGTACCTGAAACCCCAACTGTAGGCTACGTTTCTCAGTTTCTCGAGCAGCTGTGTTATGACTAGTCCCTGAGACAACATTCCACCAATGGGATGTGAGAAAGGCATGCAGCATGCTTTGTGCCTTTAAAGGGAAAGAGCATACTCTCCCCTTCCTTCCTCCATATTTCCCCTTTCCCTTTGACCGAAGACATCGTTAACCATGTGAATCTGAGCAGCACTTTAGAGAACACAGAGTTATAAATAAATTAGAAAGAGTCTGAGTATTCTGTGAATGTCCCTTTATCACCATGGGCCCCTTATTCCTGCCCTCCAGAGAGAGGAAAATGAACTTTCTATCTTCCATGATTTTTGTTTTTAACTTGTTGTTGCTGTTACAACATCCAGGCCTAAATCTTTTTTATTTATTTTTTTTACTTTTTTTAAAATTTTATTTTAATTAGCTTCAGGTGTACAACACAGTGCAATAGTTATACTTTTTAACCCCTCAAATTGACAACCTCCCTCCCCCAATTCCCCACCCCACTCCTCCCCCCCATATCATACTATCTATTACAACTCCTTTGACTCCCTTCCACCGTATAATCCACATCCCGTGACTATCTATATATTCAATTACAGTTGGCATACAATATTATACAACATCAATTTCAGGTATACAGTACAGTGATCAATCCTCTACTCCATCCATGAAGTGGTCTCCCTAACAAGACATGTGACCATCTGACACCCCACAAAATTTTTACAACATTATTATATTCCCCAAACTGTCTTTCATCTCCCTGTGACAATATTGTAGTTACGTATTTATGCTGTCTAATCCCTTCCCCTTTTCCCTCATCCTCACCCCCTCCCAACTAGCAACCTTGTTTTTCCTCTATATCTATAAGACTGTTTCTGTTTCCTTTGCTCATTGATTCTTGGCCAAGGGAAATAAAAGAAAAAATGAACATATGGGATTACATCAAACTTGAAAGTTTTTCACAGCAAAGGAAATCATCAATAAAACAAAAAGGCAGCCTACTGAATGGGAGAAGATATTTGCCAACGATATATCTGATAAGGGGTTGATATCCAAAATTTATAAAACACTCATGCAACTCAACATCAAAAAGACAAAAACCCAATTAAAAAATGGGCAGAGGATATGAAAAGGCATTTCTCTAAAGAGGACATACAGATGGCCAACAGACATGAAAAAATGTTCAACCTCACTAACCATCAGAGAAATGCAAATAAAAACCACAATGCAATACCACCTCACTCCAGTCAGAATGGCTATCATCAACAAATCCACAAACAAGTGCTGGTGGGGCTGTGGGGAAAAGGGGACCCTGCTGCACTGTTGGTGGGATTGCAGATTGGTGCAGCCACTATGGAAGTCAGTATGGAGGTATCTCAAAACACTGGAAATGGAACTGCCATATGACCCAGCAATTCCACTCTTGGGAATCTACCCAGAGGAATCCAAGACGCTAATTCGAAAAAATATATGCACCCCTATGTTTATTGCAGCGCTATTTACAATAGCCAAGACTTGGAAACAACCGAAATGCCCATCGTTAGATGACTGGATTAAGAAACTGTGGTACATTTATACAATGGAGTATTACTCGCTATAAAGAAGAATGAAATCGTACCATTTACAACGATATGGATGGACCTAGAGACTATTATGTTAAGTGAAATAAGTCAGTCAGAGAAAGACAAATACCATATGATCTCACTTATATGTGGAATTTGAAAAACTGAATGAATGAGCAAAGGAAACAGAAACCGTCTCATAAATCTTAAATGATAATACGATAGACTACATATTTTTGCTAGATTCAAATTTTACTTATAAAAATGCTTATGTTATTAAGAACTTCCATTTCAGATGAGACCTTATTATTATGATGACTATGTTTTGTTTTAAATCACATTATTATTTGCTAAACATCATAGATTTATCTTGCAAAATTATTTTTAAAATTTGGGTGTCTGGGTAACTTGTATTGCCTTAACAAATGAGTGTTAGTGATACGATAATGTTGTTTTCCTATTTTCCAGTGGCATTGTATGGTACTTTCTGATATCTTGATATAATTTGTACATTGTTGTCCATAGGAACAAAACCAGTTGAAAAACTAAAACGCTGCTAATGAAGTTTGGTGTTTCATTTGATAATAGTACATTTATATATATATATATATATATATATATATATATATATATATATATATATATATATATACTATTACACAGACTTAAAAAATTCCTCTTAAAAGTCCACTGTTAGTGTCGATATTATTTTCACCTCAAATGAAAATAAAATCATTTGCAAATGTAAAAGACAAACAAGAAGAGCAGAATATTTCAATGAGTTCTAAAATTCAATTATTGTAATAATGGGACGTTAATGCTTTCCTTTGTTACTGCACAAATGATTTTTATTATGTGATGGTAGCATATGTTGAGCATTTATTCCTGAGTCCTGCTCTGCATTTACTTGCTTATCTTGCTCCTGTGGACAGTCTTGAGCTTTCTTATAAAATTTAACTTAAGCTGGAAACACATGTCAGTGGTTTTTAATTAAATATGAATTTATTTATAAAAGGGATGTTTAAAAGCACGAGGTTTGCATGAGAAGATATTTTTGCCATTTAAATTATTTGCATTAGTCTATAGGTACTTTTATTTTTTAATTATTGCCTTTCTCAGATAGATAATTAAGTCTCCTTTTAAAATTAAAAAAAAATGTGGTTGTGAGTTGAGTAATTTTAAAATTACAAATACTTTAGTTTGCAAGCATAATTCGTTCTGGAAACAAACTACTCGTTTTTCAAGACATTGCTCCTTTACCACGTTAAAATATATTAGAAATGTTTGCTCGTCTTGCAGAACACTCAAAAATCAAGTTACTCACAATCCAAGGTTTTACTGTAAGACTTAAATATTTTTTACCCTCCATCTCAGCTAAACTATGCTCTATTTAAATTTTGTGAATCTTCCAGAATTTTAATGCATTTTAATAGTTAATTTATAAATACATATTGGGTTTTTCTTTAAATTAGTATCTATAATTTCCTATGAGTAATTTGTATCACTTAAGAATAGATTTTAAAAATATTTCTATTTTAAATTGCTTATTATTCATGGAATTTCATATGAGTATACAAGTTTTTATTTAAGTTTTGTAATGAATACTAATATTTTTACCACTTTTGGGGTACTGTAAAGAACAGTTTTGTACTTGGGAGAAAGTAAAAATATTGTTGTGGAATAAATTCCTAAAAGTGCATGAACAGATTTTGCATGTTGATAGATACTGTAAAAAAAAAAAATAGATTTTAAAATTCATTAAATTTACACAAAAGTGTGCATTTCCCATCCCTATACTATCTAGTCAAAACCTGATATCACTTTATCTTTCTAGTGACTTTATTTGACCCAGTAATTTAAAAAAATTCCTATTTCAATTTCATGCCTTTTATATCACTCTAGCGTTCTGAAATACTTTATTTTTATTGATCTTAAACTAAATGAATTTTTAAATAACTTTAAAAAATATTTTTAACATAAATTTTTATATATTTTTTTTAAGGTGAGAAAAATCTCAAGCATTAAATATCTGATCTTTTTGCCTTTCTAAAATACTGGCAGAATTTCAACTTTATAGTATCATCTGCTTATTGTTCTATTTACTTTATATTCTGTTTTGTATCATTTAAGATAATTTGTAATTTTCTATGAAATCACCCATATATTTTCAATTTATTGCCATAAATCTGTACATAATATCATCTTCTAATTTATTTTAGTACTTTCCTTAGGAGTGATTATATAATATTCTTTCTAATTCTTAATTATTTTATGCTGCCTGATGTTTTCAATTTCAATCATCTTAATGATTCATCAAAATCATTACTTGAAATTTAAAATATTTTAAAATAACTAGCTTCTTATTAGTTATTCTTTAAAACATTGATTATTGGAGGAATGCATTTCTCCAGATAGTTGCATGGCTTTTTCCAAATAGATTTTTACCCAATGTATTCACTTCTTGAGATATTCACTAGCAATTTTTTTTTTTAATGAAACTCTCCTTTTTCTAATTCTCTTTCCTATTTAACCTCCAATTATCACAAAGCAATTATCACTCTCTAAAATGTAAACTCCACGAGGGTAGAGTTTTCTTTCTTTTATTCAAAGCTGTCGCCCAAGCCCAGAAGAAAGTCTGGCATATGGTACTCACTCCAGGAACAGTTGCTGAATGAATTAAAGGTTTTGTAATTAACAGTTTTGTTGAATAATAAACAAATTATTTCCTGGCTCATTAATTTAAATTTCACTGAAAAAAAAATGCTTAATTTGTGGTTATCACTTACTAGTAACAGTTCATTTATTTTGATTGTTTATTAAAATTGTCAAAGACATTCAAATATTTGTATTTCCTTTGGAAACAGACTTAGCACGTTCCCTTAGGTTTTCCTATGAAATATCTTCCATTTAATTACTTTCTAGATAATTTGACATTTTAGTTTTGATGTTCTCTTTGGTAATATTTTACAATTTTTTTAATACTGTAATTTATAATTTGTTTCTGTTAAAATGTTCTTTAGGAAAAAAATTTTGATTTTTCATGAAAATAATTTTTGTGGCTATGTGTAAAATTATTATTACTGACTCACAGTATAATTATGTCACAATCAAGAAACATAGCCTATAAATTGCTATATGGGATAATTTATTAATGATTTCTTCTTGGTAAGTATATGATATATTTTCATAAATGTTCCAGGTACACAAGAAAATAACTATTCCCTGGATGGTTAAATAGATTATGTATATTACATGACTACATTTTTGGTCTATTTTTAGTTTGTTTTATCAGACAGTCTGAAAGAAATGGAAACATTATTTCACTATAATTGTGTGATTGTGTTCCTGCTGTTTGAGATTTTAAAAAATAATATCCTCTATGTTAGGATTTTGTTGTGTAAATTTAGATACCATTTTACTTTGTTCATAGGTATTATATGTGTTCAAGTTTCTTAATTCAATCTTATTTTTAACCTCCACATATTTTCCTGCTTGGCTTTATTTAGTTTTTTGTCCATGAAGCCTATATGGTGTTTTTAGTTTTGTTAAAGTTTCTCTCTCTGTTTGTGTGTGTGTGTGTTTATCTTATTATAACCCATGTTTTCCTCCTTTTTACCCTGATTTTCCTTCTTATAAACAATATAGTGCTTGGATTGCATTTTTACCAATCTGAGGATCCTATTCTTCCTAAAGAGGGCTAGATGGAGAGGAATACTACACGCACATTTAGTGAAATAAGTGATACACAGAGTTTATTACTTTTATTTTAACTTATATTTTACCTACTTTTTATTATTCTACAGCTATTCTTATTTTTTACTTTCCCTAATTTTACGACTATATTCTTACAATAGAATTGTGGAACACGTTTCAGCTTATATGTTTGAAGAGTACTGGGATGTTTCACTTCCCAGGAAGGAAATGGGCATTGACAATCTTTCGCATAAAGTAGAATCAGTTATTCAAAGTAGCAACAGTGTGGCATGGAATAAAGTACAACAGAGGAAAATTCCTTGGTGTTCAAGGATGTGTGACACTTACTTGTTACAGGGAAAACAGAGATTACACAGATTATTTCCTCAGATGACTCCTTTTGATTATAATACCTAACATACTTGAAGGAAAGATAAATTGCATGATGTGAATTTCCTACTCCAAAGCACAAATGAAAAATGAGAAGCCTTCTATGACATATTTCCTGGATCAAATCTAGGGCTGGCTTATGTGCCGTGAAGTAAAAATGTTAACATCTCCAGGCTTTTCATTCTAGGTGAATGCCTTAGTCATAAAATAAACAAACAAACAAACAAACAAAAAACTTTGAACATTGAGAACCTGTCTTGTCAGTGGAGGTAACACATCCTACCTCTTTGGAAAAAGTTAGCATTCCCCCACATCAAAAGCTTTCTTATTGCTTTGCCAAATGCAGTTCCCTCTCAAGAGGTTTCAGATACCCAAAGAGATTCAAAACAACCATTGACATTGTTTCTAGCATCATAAATAAGTCTCATTATAAAAATAATAGAAGTTCCCAACATAAAACAAAGAGGTTCGAGGCCAACAATGAAAATAGATAGTCTCTACTTAGAAATAATAATGCAATTTATTAATATGTGTCATTGGGTATCTGGAGAACCTATATAGCAATGAATTCTAAAACTATTAGACAAAGAAGGATGAAATATAATCTTGATTTATGCTACAACTATTGACATGGGATTCAGGATTTGATATATTTTTGCATGCACAAAAGAATGGTAAATAATCTGCCAGGTTGACTAATTATAATCTAGACTGAAAAGTGGCCTAGAATGAATGGGGTGTCCTGTCTTAATCATATGAAAGAGTCTGAAGGCTCAGGATTGCAGGAATTGTTTAATTAGAATTTTGTATTCAGTTTGATTACAATATTATATTCAATTTGATTAAGTCTGAACAGCCATTCCTAACTATATTCTTTGGGAGAGTACAGAAAACAGATTTTTTGCCAAGTCATTAATAAATGTTGAGTGAGTGAATAAGCATTTACCTTTTGAAAAGCAGTGAAGAGGCTTTACAATTTAGGAATGATATTACTGTGGGGGATACTAAAAAGGTACCTAGTTCTATAACATTAGTGAGAATATTACAAGGCCAAAGCAGCAGAGTACAGATAGTCATTTTTAAACACCAGATAGAAAGTGGGCCCAATAACCTCAGTAAAACAGAACTATAAGCAAAGGTTTTGTTCTGCAGGTACCTGTGGTGAGATTTAAAATTTATATATATATATATATATAGATAGATAGATAGATAGATAGATATAGATATAGATATAGATATATAGATATATTCAGCTGACAGCTAAGCCAACAATTATTTTCTTGACTAAACAGAAAAAAAAAGAATATCAATAATATCAGACAAGATCAATCCATGCCCACAATAAACAAACAAACAAAACACAACAACAACAAAAAGCAAGATGAAAGAGCATAGCATTCTAGTCAAGATAGCAGAGTAATTAAACACTGTGCTTACCTTCTCTCACGACCACATCAAAATTACAACTAAACTATAAACAACCATTACTGAGAATTGCGTGAAATCCTGTTGAACCAAAAGTCCTACAACTAAGGAGATACAGAAGAAGCCAACTTGAGACTGGTAGAAGGGGCGGAGATACAGAACAGGCTGGTCCACACCCACGTGTGACCATCAAAAATTGGGAGGGATATCTTGGCTACAGAAGTCCCCCCTGGAGAAGCATGTGATCCCAGCCTGACTCCAGGATGCCCAGCCCAGAGTTCAAGTGCTGGGGAGGGAAGTTCCCATAATATCTAGTGGAGATTGTGGCTGAGTGAGAAGGGGAGCAGTTGGAGTCCCAAGAACTCCTCTGAAGGGACTGCATAAGGACTTACCAAACAACAGTATCACTGGCTCTGAGCTCCAGCGCTGGGGCAGTGGCTCCAGGAGTACTGGGCTCATTCGGTCCTGAGATGAGTTGTCTAGCTTCCAAGTGAAGGGTGGTGGGGCAGCTTTCTCCTGGAGAGAGGAGCTGGCAGGGGCCATGGTTTCTTTGTTAAGCTCTCTCCTTCCCTACGTGCAGACGCAGGCAGATGTCAAATATGAGTCTCCATCAGACTGGCAATCACTGTATATCTGCCCTGCCCTAATGATTCCTGGAGACCATACCCCACCCAACTTTCAGGCATAACCAAGCTGCTTCCAGTGGCTTTTTCACACAAACTGCCTGACTTGATTCATGCTTCAGAACTTCCTAGGGTCTCTCAAATGTTCACAGAACCCATACAAGCAGGATCTGACTTGAGTGTGTCCCTTCTGGTGGAGCAGCCCTAAGCCCAGCACTAGCAGCAGCCAGCCATTAGCAGCAGCTGGTCTTAGTTCACAGCTTGGCTGCTGATGGCACTTCCAAGCACAGTGCAGGTGGTAGCCATTTGAGGATTGCTTAGTGATTCCTGCTGGGTGGCCCCAGGTGGGGCATGGGCTGCTGCTGAACTTGACCTGCAATGAATCCCCTCCCAGTTGTTCTCAGGGCTGGTATGCCCAGTGGCCAGCTTTGAAAGAAGGTGGAGCATCATCCAGCTGACTCAAAGGACAGCACACACAAAGGGGCAAATTGAGTAGGCACCAGAGCCCTGCAGAGGCACATTCTGTTCTGTAGGGTCAGACACTGTACCGCGACTCCTCCACTCTAGTCATGGCCAGTCTTCACAACCAGTGAGTCAGAGAGTTATCCCTCCCACTGACATGCAAATAGCAACCAAAGCTCATTTACAAGTGGAAGGCACACACAAACCACACAAGGGATACACCTAGAGCACCCAGCTCTGGTAACAAGGAAGAATGTGTCACTGAGTCCCACAGCATACCTACTACATAAGGCCACTCTACTATACCAGCAGGCATTCCAGCCCTACCTAATACACAGGGAGACAGCCAAAATGGGAGATGCAGAAACATATCCTAAATGAATAAAACAGAACAAAGCTCCAGAAAAAGAACTAAACAAATTGGAGACAGCAATCTACCAGACTTAGAGTTCCAAACACTGGTAATAAGGATGCTCCATGTTCTCAGGGAGAACTTCAACAACGTGATAAGAAACATAAAAATGTAGATTAAACAAAAAAGCATTAAAAAAACACATCAGAAATAAAGACTATAATCACTGAAATGAAGAATACATTAGAGGGGAACAGCAGTAGACTAGATGTAGCAGAAGATCGAATCAGTTATTTAGAAGGTAAGGCAGCAGAAAACACCCAACCAGAATAGCAAAAAGAAAAAAAAAAAAGAATCAAAAAAATTAGAAGAGAGTTTAACGGGCTTTCGGATAACATCCAGTGTACCAACATTCACATCATAGTGGTCAGAAGGAGAAGAGAGAGCGAGAGCAAGGAACTGAATACCTATTTGAAGAAATAATGATGGAAAACTTCCCTAACCTCGTGAAGAAAATGGATATACAAGCCCAGTACAGAGTCCCAAACGAGATGAACCCAAGGAGGCCAACACCGAGACACATCATAATTAAAATGCCAACGATTAAACACAAAGACAGAATCTTAAAAGCAGCAAGAGAAAAGCAGTTAGTTACCTACAACGGAGCCCCCATAATACCATCAGCTGATTTCTCAACAG
The DNA here is from genome assembly GCA_033961575.1 of Aselliscus stoliczkanus. NCBI lineage: Eukaryota > Metazoa > Chordata > Mammalia > Chiroptera > Hipposideridae > Aselliscus > Aselliscus stoliczkanus. The sequence continues at coordinate 53,138,519 of CM066735.1, forward strand.
AAACTTTGCAAAGCAGAAGAGATTGGCAGGAAATATTCAATGTAATGAAAATGTAATGAAAAGCAAGGACCTCCAACCAAGATTACTCTACCCAGCAAAGCTATCATTTAGAATTGAAGGACAGATAAAGAGCTTCCCAGACAAGAAAAAGCTAAAGGAGTTCTTCATCATCAAAACAGTATTACAAGAAATCTTAGAGGGACTTTTTAAAGATGATAAGAGAGAAAGAAAGAAAGAAAGAAAGAAAGAAAGAAAGAAAGAAAGAAAGAAAGAAAGAAAGAAAGAAAGAAAGAAAGAAAGAAATTGAATAATAAAATAGCAATAGCTACACATCTATCAACAATTACTTTCAATGTAAATGGATTAAATGTTCCATTCAAAAGACAGAGGAGGGTTGAATGGATAAGAAAACAAGACCCTTGCACATGCTGCCTACAAAAGACTCATTTCAGGTGGAAAGGCACACACAGACTGAAAATAAAGGGATGGAAAAAGATATTTCATGAAAATGGAAACAAACAAATAAACAAAAAGCTGTGGTAGCAATACTTATACCAGACAAAATAGACTTTAAAACAAAGACTATAACAAGAGACAAAGAAGAGCCTAGTAATCCCACTTCTGGATAGTTACCTGAAGAAACCCAAAATGCTATTTCAAGAGGATGTGCTCATCTATATGTTCATTGCAGCGTTATTTACAACAGACAAGATATGAAGGCAACCTGGGTGTCTCTGAATGGATTAATGGATAAAGAACTGTACATATATACAATGGAATATCATTCAGCAATAAAAAAAAAAAAGAATGAAATCTTGCCATCTGTGCAAACATAGACAAACTTAGAAGGTACTGTGCTGAGTGTAGTAAGTCAGACAGCAAAAGACAAATGTCATATGATTTCACTTATAAGTGGAGTTTAAAGAACAAGATAAATAAAGAAGTGAAACAGAAACAAACATATATACAGAGAACATTTTGATGGTTGCCATATTAGAGGAGGGTTGGAGTTAGGTGAAAAAGGGGAAGGGATTAAGAAGTGCAAATTGGTTGTTACAAACCAGTCATGGTGATTTAGGGTTTAGCATAATGATTATAGTCAATAATATTGTAATGACGATATACAGTGTCAGATGGGTAGTAGATCTATTGGTGATTGATGGGAGGCAGGTTGGGAGCAGGGTGAAAAATGTGAAGAGATTGAGAAATACAAATTGGTAGTTATAAAGTAATCATGGGGATGTAAAGTACAGCATAGGGAATATAATCAATAATATGGTAATAACTGTGTGTAGTACCAGGTGGAAACTAGTCATGGGGATCACTATAAATTATGTAAATATCTGACCACTATGCTGTACATCTGAAATCAATATGAAATAATATTGAATGTCAAAAAATAAATTTGAAAAAGACAAAGGACCATACCACAATTATATCTGAACATGAGAAATTGAAGTTACATTACACAGCCAAAAAATAACCAAAAATCTTCCTCTTTTGTCTAACATGATCTATGATGCTTCTTTTCCAAAGAAAACACTTACCCTGCTTTGGTTCTTCCTACTTCTTAGAGGAATATTATTATAATAACCAATCAATCAATTCTTCTGCTCCCAACTTATTCTTACCAAGATGCTCCACATTTCCTCCCGTACATTCTTCATATTCTCTTTTGCCATAGTGAGATGGCAAATGTGTTGATTACAGAAGTGTTCTTGGGGATTTTTGGGTGCAGTGCTTTACCAGGTAGTGCTCTCAACAGAATTCAGCTGATAGGCATAACACAGCCAACAAAACCCCCCAACGTAGGAATAGTGAACAACTGAGGAACTCATGAAGATAATCAAGCAAATTTTACAGTAGTGAATTACTATATCTCAGGGCACATTCAATAAAACCACTTCAAAGCACTATACTGCATGTTTTTCCTTTTAAAAATAGATCGGACATTAATCCAGTCTTGCAAATGGCAATATGGCAGATCGATGGAATTAATCATAACCTTGAGACAGTGTTTAGGGATAACCTGTGATAGTGGTGTTTTTCATTGCCATTTTTACTCTTTCCTGGATGGCTTAATACTAGCAATTGCAGTTCTGGTATGTAAACAAAATACAGGCTGGCAGATTGCTTCACTACATGACTTTTAGCAGTTGGATGAACAATATTATAAGACTTTAGACTGAAAAAAAAAAAGAAATTTAGTACAGCCCCAAATAAAATAATGGCTTTAAAAATAAAGCATGTTAATGAGTCTGCCCCTATCTTAAAGGGCAACAATAACAAGAACATTGAAACTCTTTTTATAAGAAAACTTATTGACATTATTAATAAAATGCCCAATGCAAAATTAATTGACTCATCCTACTCAGTAGAAAAAAGTAATGGAAGCTCCTAATCCTGAGGAAATATGAATGCATTCCAAGCAGGACTGTAGTATCTAGTGTCCACTGACACTAAATGAGGAGCAGAGAACAAAGGGATGGTTACCAGGAAGAAGGGTGGGGGGAGGGAATGGGTGACAAGGAGAAGGAAAATATAGTCAATAATATAGTGATAAGTTTACACGGTGACAGATGATTACTAAAATTAGTGGGGTGATCACATTGTAAGGTATAAAAATGTCAAGTCACTATATTGCACACCTGAAACTAATAAATGATATGAGATGGTACTATACTTATATTAAAAAAATAAATCAAAAATAAATAAATAAATTAATTAGAAAAACAAGAAATGACTTTCCTACCACTCTTTTTTTTTTTTTTTTTTTTAAAGATTTTATTGGGGAATTGGCGGAGGGGAACAGCGTTGGGGAATCGGGGAAGGGGAACAGACAAGTTGCTGTCATTTTGTTCTTCAGTTTAGTTGCGGAGGATGTTGCTTCACTGTTGGTATCGTCATTGCGCTCTTCCCGGATGAGGCAGATCGGTCGCTGGCCTCTGGATGTCGCTCCCCGCGGCTATTGGCAGCTCACTCTTGGCTGCCAGCCGCTCACGCTGGCTGCGGGCCACTCACTGCAGCCTATGGCAGCCCACTGCAGCAGGGGCTGCAGCCCACACCATCACCGGGGCTCGCACAGCCCAGCTCCAGGTGGAGCTGTTGTTAGCTGTAGAGGGCAGTGTCACTGGCCCTCATGTGGGATCCGAACCGGGTCCGCTGGCATCCCAAAACCAGCGCTTAACCAATGCGCCACTCGGCCGGCCCTCCTACCACTCTTTGTACCATTTCTCCTGAGTCATAAGTATACTTCAGGTTGTAGAAATTAAAAGTGCTCCTAAAACTCTACTTTTTACAAACACGTAACAATGACCCTTGGCCCCCTCACTAGCCAGCATATATTCCTTCTCTGTGACACCATTTCAGAAAATTTAAAAGAAGAAAATGGTTATTAAAGTATGGCAGTAGAGTCAAAGATCTTTGTAGACTCGAGAACTCTTCCATACATAAATCATTGGTATATCAACTAAACGTAAACAGAAAAGAATGAGCCTATTTGGAAGATTTCCTTACAAAGAGGACTTATAATCTAACTGTTAGATCTTTAACCGTCCTATGTGACCTATCTAAAGCTTTATGGGTTTCTGAGCTATAAACAAGCTTCAGATCTTGAACTTACTGGTGGGTCCAACGCAAACACAACTCTATCTTCACTAATTCTGGCAGCCACCCACTTTTGCTGGACTGGAGACTTTTGTTCTTTCTTAGTTTTCACTTAGATTCACACAGTCAGCATTTATTTGCTTTCCCAGGGGGAATTAACAATATTCTTGGGCTGAAATGACTCTAGGGTTTACTGAAGTCCCACTTTTTTGTATGAGGTCTTAAATCAAGACCCAAGAACTTAACATATTCTTACGACTCTTCTTTAATACAATACATAAATGACTTATATCTATTCACAAAAACCAAAAAGGTGGTCTAAAATGGACTCTCTTTGTTAAGTGCCTTACCTCAGAAGAGATGAAAAAACTCAAAAGAACAAATTGAAATTCTGCTAGAAAAAATCACTATTAGGACCAAATAATCAAATTCAGCAGTTTTTGAGTATAAAATCAACATACAAAAATCAGTTTGATTTCTACACACTAACAATAAACTACCTAAAAAAGAAATAGAGCAAGCTATTTTGCAAAGGTATAAAAACAATAAAATACTTAGGAATGAATTTAACTATGAAAATGAAATATCTATACATTGAAATCTATAAGGAATTGATTAAAGAAATTAAAAATGCCACAAATAAATGGAAAGATTTCTGGGTTCAAAGATAAGAAAAGCTAATGTTGTTAAAATGTCCATACTACCCAAAGCCATCTATATAGTAAATGCAGTCCATGTCAAAATTTCAAGAAAATTTTTCACAGAAACAGAAGAAAAATGCTCACATTTGTTTGTGACCACAAAAGACCACAGATATCCAAAGCAATCTGGAGAAAGAACAAAGTTGGCGATATCACACTTCCTGATTTCAAACTATATTATAAAGATATAGCAACCAAAGTGGTATGATATTGGCATAAAAACTGACACACATAAGAATGGAACAGAATTGAGAGCCTAGAAATTAACCCATGTGTATATGATCATGTAACATTTGACAAAAGATCCAGGAATTCTCAATGGGAAAACAATAGTCTCTTTAATTAATGGCACCCAGAAAACTAGATATTCATAGACAAAGAAATAAAATTTGACCCTAGCTTACTCCAATCACAAATATTAGTTTGAAATGGATTAGAAACTTATAGGTAAGCCTTGAAACAGTAATATTCCCAAAGAAAAAAAAACAGGAAACAAACAAACAAAAACCTTGACTTTGGCTTTGGTAATGATTTTTTAGATATGACACTGAAAGTGCAAGCAACGAAAGCAAAAATAAATAAGTGGAACTACTAAAAAGTTTCTGCACAGTGAAAGAAATCATGAACAAGATGAAAAGGGGGCCTACAGAATGTGAGAAAATATTTGAAAATCATCTGGCGTTAATATCCAAAATATATAAGGAACTTATATAATTTAATAGCAAATAGAACATACAATCTTACTTAAAAATGGACCTGAATAGACATTTTCCTAAAAATTATATGAAAAGGTGCTTAATGTCACTAATCATCAGGGAAATGAAAATCAAAGCCACAATTACATATTACCTCACATCTGTTAGAATGGATATTATAAAAAAGACAAGAGATAATAAATAAATGCCGGTAAGAATGTGGAAAAAAGGGAACCCATGCATGCTGTTGGTGTATTTCCACTATGGGAACACTGTGGGTGTTCCTTAAAAATAAAAAAGGAAGGAAGGAAGGAAGGAAGGAAGGAAGGAAGGAAGGAAGGAAGGAAGGAAGGAAGGAAGAAACTACCATATAATCCAACAATCCCACTTCTGGGCATTTACCTGAAGGAAATAAAATTGCTGTCTTGTAGAGTATCTGTACTCCCATGTATGTTCATTACAGAATTATTTACAACATCAAAGACAAGGAAAAATACCTAAATGTCCACTGACAGATGAATGGATAAAGATATACACCACATATAATATTATTCATTGATAAAAAGAAGGAAATCCTGCAATTTGTGATACCATGGATGAGCTTGGTGGGTATTATACCAAGTAAAATAAGTGAAAGCAAGAAAGGCAAATACTGTATGATCTCATTTATATGTAGAATTTGAAAAGCTGAACCATAGAAACAAATAGATTGGTTGTTGCCAAGGACTTGGGATGGGGGAAATGGAAAGATGTTGGTTAAAGGGTCTAAACTTAAAGGAGGAATAACTTCTAGGAATCTAGTGTATAGCATTGTGACTACAGTTAATATGGCATTGTATACTTGGAAGTTGCTAAGAATGTAAGTCTTAAATGTTCTTACTGTAACAACAATAGCAGATCATGATTATATGGGGTGAAGAATGTGTTAACCTTATTGCAAATATATATATTTGTATCACATCATTGCACTGTACCTATTAGGCTTACACAATATTATATGTAAATTGTAAGTCAAGGTAGCTGGGAAAAAAAGATTCTTGAATCTAACAGATAATGGGACAAAGCAGACATTTTCCACATAAAATAATAAAACAAGTTTCTGATAAGTCAACCTGCTTGTTTCCCTTTGATTTACTCATTATCATAGTTACTGTATTTGGGTACGGCTTTGTGATCCCTTGGACCCTGACAGTTTGTACACATCTTCACCATATTATTCTTCACCTCATCTGGCTTTGTTCTGTCACCTATGGAAAAGCAGAACTCTTTCATGTTTTTATCAGACTATAATCTCTGCTCTACATCTAATTTATGCCCAAATTTGTCATATTCCATGTGATTCTGATGACACACATTTAATACCTATTCCATTGTCCACTCAGAAGATACATTTTTCTCAACAAGTTCTGTGTGATATATAAATTGTCCTATCATTGTGAACCTCATCCTTCAATCTTATAAAAATTTGTTTTCACTTTCACTCCTAATCAAGAAAATACTTTCACTTAAATAATATTAGAATTGTCAACAAAGAGCTCATACACACACACACACACACACACACACACACACACACACACACAGAGTACCAAAAGAAATGATGTTTACCAGTGCACAAATGGACACACTTTGGTCATCATTGCTTAAGCAGTAGTTCACCGTAATCAAAAGTACCTGGATGCTGATGGTAACCACTCTAAGCACCTCTGGTAATTGCAGAAGTCAAATGTGACTTGTATTCATCTTTTGTTATTGGTATATATCATTACAATTTTAATAAGATTCCTTTCTTAAAATGTGTATATATATATTTTTGGAATTATATATCTTTCTCTGGGTATAAATACACACCATTGCTCACATCTTATACAGCATATGGCATATACCATGTATATGTATATCATATATCATTATGGGGCAGCCTCAGACCTTGGCAGACCTTGTACTGGAGTTCCAGAGTTTGGTACCAGAGGGCAGCATCACTGTCCCAGGGTCTGCAGCATCCTACAGAGGCTATAGAGTTGTGTCCTGAGCATGGGCAGTTGGGTCCCCTGTTCTGCTCTTGGAAGGCCCAGTGTTTGAGCCAGAGGCTCCCCTGTACGGGCTAGGCCCCTGGAGAGAGGCATTGTGGCACTGACTCTGAGCAGGGGGGAGATTGAGGAGAACTGGAATTTGCTTTATAGGTGGTGTGAGGCAGGCTCCTTATTGGCGAGTCTGGCACGAGGGGCCTCTGACACCTGATCACTGAGGTGGTTGTCACGTCAGGACTCCCCTTTAGTTCATGCCTTTAGAGCTCCAGAGATCCGCAGGAGATCAGATCTGGCTTCTTCCAGGGAGAATGGTGACAGCAGCCACCATTCTTTGGCCTGCCCCTGACACTTAGAGATTTCCAGACAATCCTCTTCTGCCCGCCCACCAGGACCCACACTTATTCCCAAACTGGAAGTCACATACTGTACACATTTTATAATTTGTATAATTTCCTCTCCTTACAGCAACATCTCATGATTCTCTCAGCGTGTTTTCGTTGCTACATCAAAATAATAAACTTAACATGTGATTTACTGAAGTTGTGTTCTTGTTGGTCATTGGCCTCTGGCTTTATCAATGTCAATGACCAATAGAAGATGAGAATTGAAAACATAATAGATGGATATTCTGGTAAAGTGGTGCTAAACATATATGGGGGAAAATATCCAAGTCTGATTCCCAGAATCCTGACTCACCTCATACTTACTTCCCACACCTAGGCCAGTTTACAGATAAGTGTATATTCAATGGAGCTGGGTCTCTGAAACACAAGTCTGAGGTGTGAACATTAACTGCATATACTGCATTTCCCTAAATCAATTTGTGGCTATTTACCTGAGTGTCTGTTCAGTAGAAAAAAGAAATAGTTATTATTATATAAGGCACTTTCTGTCATAAAGAAGGCAATGCTTTCTCTCACCTTGGGAGAAATATCTCATGCAAAAATATTTTAAGCCCTGCCCACAGGGCTTCTGCCCAAGGTGCTATCCATTGCTATAATGTCCTTTTAAACATCACCTCTGGTGAAGGGACAGATTGTTTGATACAGATAGCACAGAGTCATATTCACAGAATATTTTTACCATGTGCTCTGTAATCCAAAAGCAGCTGGCTTGAAGGAATTATGTTATAACCCACAGAATGCTCAGGTTCAATGCCAACTGGCAGACGACTCCCTGAAAGATTGGAGTGCTTCTTAAATTATTCATTTTATAACATAACCAGTAGCCATATATGGTGCCAGAAGCATGGATCCACAAACCAAAGGATGTAGGGTGGGAATGGTCATTATAACATCTGCATCATATAACTCACTAGACAACAATGGTTTGAAAGCTCAACTGTGTCAGGGAGAAATGCTTCTGCCAGGGGATATGGCAAGGATCTCATTGATCTGGAAGCCCACACAACTCTCTGTCTATTACAGGATCCTCATGCCACTGAACCAACACATAAAGAGGATCATTAAACTGGGTGGTGGCTTGTTGGTTCTGCTACTTAGGCAGAAAATGAGCTGCTCTCTTCTGCGATGGAAACAAGATGACCATGGATGGAACCCAGAGGATTCACAAGGGTGCCACTTAGTCTCTTGCTCAATAGTCTTTGATAATGGAAAAGTGCTGAGTGGTATAAAGTGTGGAAAAGTGTGGTATAAAGGCAATGTTGAAAAGGACTCAGGTATTAACATTGTTGGAATCATTTAGCCAGATTAAAACAAAAGACTAGGTCCATCCTAGGTGCTCATAGAGGTAAAGAAAACAGTATGTGGGGCCGGCCGAATGGCGCGGTGGTTAAGAGCTGGCTTGGGAAGCCAGCGACCCGGGTTCGGGTCCCACATATAAGGGCCAGTGACACTGCCCTCAAAAAAAAAAAAAAAAGACAACAGTATGTGGTAGAAAATGAAGCTGTGAATATAAATTTAAGTTTTCTAATCAGTTATAGTAGCTACTAGCTATGTTTCATGTTGCTTTATTCAATTCTCCTCTTTATTTATTTATTTATTTATTTATTTATTTATCACTTGTTAATTTTTAAAAACTCTGCCCCACACACATCTTTGTAAATACTTTAACTCTCCTTGAATTATTTCCTTTCTTTTTTTTTCTCTCCACAATTCCAGCATTTCTGAGATTTTCAGATATAGTTTAAAGCTGTTTGTTTAGCCCCTTATTTTGTTTCCATTAGAGAATATTAACTGTTTCAAAAATATTAAACACTTATATTTAAATTGACATTGGTATAGTCAATAGATATTTACTGAGCATGAATTTCATGCAAAAAAAATGCTCTAGCATTACAAATACAACATTAGACAAAACATACCGAGAATCTACTGTAGAGGAGCTTATATTCTAGTAGGGAGAGACATAGTACCAACACATAATCAAATAGATATAACGTTTATTTAATCTCACTATAATATTCATCTATTGAGATTCAACTATATTTAAAAATGCATTTATTTTGTCATTTTACATTTGTCAAAACCCATAGAATGTATAAGAAAAAGAGTGAACCCTAATGTATTGGAAACACTGATTTCTCTCTTCTTTATCTTCTTTTACCTTACATTGTTATTCTGCTATAATAATCATTTGATATACTAATTAAGAATTTTACCCAGCAAAATAGGAGTGTCTTAAGAGAGAAATCTCTCTTAGGAAAACAAAAATTCTGAAGTGTGTAGCCTTGTGTGACAAAATGGACACAACGATCACCAGGAACCTAGTCTTCCTCATTCAGCATCCTAGCATGTGGTTTTTCTTATCAAGGCCATCTATATTTAAGATGATTTGATGTTGAATTGTGAAGGAGAGGAGAAAACAACAACAAAAAAGGCCCGCGTCTTATCTATGTCAGCTCTCTTTGGACCTCCTGCACAGATGCTACACAGAACGCTGCCATTTGTATCTCATTAGCAAAACCTTAACTAATACTTTTTTTTTTTTAAGCTGGATGCATTGTTACTAAGAATAAAATTGTGGGCCTCCTAAATTGTACACCCACTAAGGCCTTGTATGAGTCTGAGACCTAAAGATACAATAATCAAACAGACAGACAAGATGAGTTTATTTCAACTTTAAGAGAGCTTGCTCTCTGAGGGAAAAAAATAAATTTAAAAATAAATGGGAAAAAATTGTTGGCATCATTATTTCAAGAATTCTGACATATCAAGGACCTAGTTTCTTTCTTAAAGATTTTAAAATAATGAAATAGTTCAGACATACAATAGGAATAACATAGTGCATATGCAGGCACCCATGGCTCATCTTAATAAATAATATTTTAAAAATACTTGAAGCATTTTCTAATTTACCTTAATCCTATTCTCCAAAGATCAGCTGAATAAAAACTACAATGAATAGTAGTTAATCATGTATAAACATTTAACGATGAAAATGTACTATTAATTACATAAATTTCTTACAAAAATAATATATGCATGCATGCATACATTATTGTTTATGGGTATTTATGTGCATTTATATAAATTGTATCATATTGCATGTAATCTTCCTTTCACCAATATGAATTTTGCACAATTTATATATGAAAATGCCTAAACTATAGCTTTGTATACCAACCTGATGGCCAGTGATGCTGTGGTAAATGTTCAACAACCATCTCTCCATATAACTATAAATGTTACTAATATTAAAGATGTGTAGCACACAACTTACAATAATAATAAAATATTAAACACACTGCATTAAAAATTCTCAATAGTTAATTGTTTCTTATAAAATGCTGGTATTGATTTTGGCTAAACTTTTGTATCCATAGACAACCTAAACTTGGAAAGCATAGTTTTAACACAAAAGTTAATATTTTCTTTAGAAGTAAGATGAAAGTCAAATAACAATGGCATATGTTAGAACATCATTTGTTCATTCACCATATGTGTGAATTCTTTGTTGAAACACATTCTAGTTTTCAAATCATAGAACATTATCTCCTCATTGTTTCGTGTGTGCCATTCACAATGTAATGATTGGAGACACAACAAAGTTTTAAGCCTAATAGGTATTTTTAACATATTCTCCAGACCTAATTTGTAACATATTTTGATGTCAGGTTGTCAAAGTAATAGCAGCAATCAGGCTGTGAAAGGCTTAAATAGCCCAGAAATGCATGCTCTCCAGTGCTGGCTCAGATGTGGCCCATAGGGAAAGGTCCAAGAAACACCTCCCAGAAAATAAAACCAGTTACAGCCAGATGACCAAACCCAGGTATATACTCTCCTTTTTGATAATGAAATCTCTGATATTTCATAAGATCTGGAATTTGCTACCGACCAGTGACTGTGATGTGCTTTATTCTTCCCACTTCTAAATGGGTTTTTACAGTGGTAACCAATACACAATTGCATACATGATAACACTGCGGCAAGATAACCTGAAGAAAGTCGCATGTGACCCGGAGACATTGAACTGTGAGCTGGATGCAGTAAGCGAAGGGAGTTCTGTATTGTTTCATCCATGGAGTGGGAGAGTGTCTATTTCTTAAAAAGATGGGACGGGTGTGCATAAATACTTGGGAAGAGAATGGACTGGACGATGGAAGAAGCTTTTAGATGTACCCCAATAAACATGTTCCATTTTTCTTTGATAATTAAAGCCCCAAATGTTTTATAGGATCTATGTTGACCCAGAAGAAAACCACCTCTCCATATATCTATAAATGTTACTTGTGGTCATGTATGTGCACAAGGTGACTGAATTCTGTACAGTGGGATGCAAGGTGCCTTCTGAGAGGTGTAATATCAGGGAGGAGACCAGACTTCTTCTTCCCTCACTTCTGTCTTGAACAGGTGTAACGATGGAAGGGTCACAGACCACATGGATGGGGCAACATACGAGGATTGGGTTAACCATTAGACAAGGAAGGAGAGGCCGCAATGGGAAAAGGCTGCCTCCACAGTGTGTATTTTACCTGTTGGGCAGCTGAATGTCAGGAGCGATGTCAGTGAATGCCTGATGGCAGCTGGTCATTAGACGCCATCTTCAACTTGTCATCCAAGCAGAGATTTTGTGTTGCGCTGACATCACCTGGAGGAAACCAGCGATGCTTGTCAAAGGGAACATGGTTGGAGGCAAGAAAAGCATTCACAAATGTCCTCCATCCCATTTTGTTACATCTGCCTCTGAAATCTCTTTTATCTGGGTTATGACAATTCAATTCCCACATGAATATTAATTCAAGAGTCTTTAAAATCCCCACAGATTTTTCAAGTTTTTGAATGCTGCTGGAGTTCCTGAAATTCATATTTGTTTTTCCTCTTCCTTCTAGATTCTCTTCGGTATTGATTTTGAGGGAAGAAGCAGCCTGCTGTAGCTTGACACTAATTTCACAAGAGCCAGAATGGATAGGTCAATCTTTTTCTCTCTGTTTTACAAAAAAGAATTTATTTACAAATTTAAAGAAAATAGAAAAGCCTGCCATGTGTACACTTTAACTTGAGCTACTTTGATGAAAAGCTTTGGAGAGAGATTTCAAATACTGAAATCATCTAATTTGGAGGGTTACCTAATTATCAATTTTGTCAGCTAATCCTAAATGCTATGAGTCTATTTTGGCTGGCTAATATTATAAATCTGCATGAAAAACAGAACTTTATACAATATACTATTAAATGAGCTATTAAAAAACCCCACAAAAGATTAAGACAATTTAATAAAGGCCTATTCCCATAGTTTTGTCTGAATTTTATTATGGTTAATTGAAAAATAATTAACGTTATCAGTGCCATTGTTTTCCTGGCTAATGCTGTGTGGCTTGTAAAAGACTAGCTCCCTTTCAAAGTCACCTCAAATATTAATGTTTGCTTGATGTTATTTATAGTCTATGAAAACTGGAATATTACATTTGTTCAGTTTCTAATATAAATAGCAATGTAAGTCTCATATTCAAATACAGTTTGAAATTAGTCCTTAGTTATATAAGGTTGACCAAATTTTATATTGTGCTATTGTTGCATTTTATATATCAAAAAAAGTAATTTATTACTTCCAATTTATTATGGTGTCATATGGGTTCAGAAAACAAGTTTCTCTCCTAGGTTCAAAATGATCTTTAATTAAATGTCTCTCAGTGTTTCTGATGCCTCTGGTTTTACTGTACTTGTTCTCAAGCTCTGAGAGCAAGTGCATGGAATAATACAGGTGAAAGCTAACAAGAGCTTTTCTATCATGACTCTATATAAAAAATAAGAGAATCAATCACATTGTGAGTGGATTTTAAACTTGGCTGTTTTTCTGCTCAATGGAGATCAGCCAGTTTTTAAACATTATTGGGTCAAGGTATTTTATTAGAAGTCCTTAAACTTATATACATGCTTAAAACAACTCATCATTACCTTTCCATCTGAAAAAGTTTTTGTGACTAAGAGTTAATTTACTGTACAGAGTGTGATTATGTAGTCCCTGAACTTTCTGCTCGAGGGTTAGCTAACACTACAATTGTATTCATATTTATCTTTATCTTCACATGAATGCTCAATTTCATTGAAATAAATAAGTAAGTAAGTAAATTATTTGGCTGCTTGCATTACAAATGAAAAAATACTATGATGCCTGTTTCTATTTATAATCACTCTAGTAGTCAAGCCTTGAAAATGTATTAGAAAGAGCCCTGAGTAAATAAAAAGGTACATGACTAAATGAGTGTATTTCAATATCTTTAAAGAATACAGAAAATGGGCCAACCAAGTGGCTCAGTTGGTTAAGAGCTTGCTCATGAGTGCGAACTGAGCTCTGAGCAACAGCAGTTCGATGCCAGCCTGAGCTGAGTTGCCATTGAGCTGCCAACAGGAGGCAGGATGACTCAGCTAAAACAAAACAAAACAAAACAAAAAAACAGAGAAAATAACTTCAATTTCAGGATATTGAAAATAATAATGAGGAAATGGAATCAAGAGTTCAAGTTTTTAGTTGCAATGTTTATTGTTGCTTTTGTTGTTTTCTTTCTATGTTCAACATCAATAGTAAATCGTAACAGTTGCTAAATTTTGCATGTGGCAGGCTCAATTTTAAGAGAAACTCTAAAATCATCCACTTAGTTTACTATAAATCTTTGGTTATTCTAATAAAGGCATCTTAAGAACCTTTTAATAGAGGAACCAGTTAGTCTAATCCCGCTGAATTATGTTGCTTTTCTATGCAACCACTGAGCTCACTCTTTCTTCTAAGAAGCAGTTAGGAAGCTGGAAAAGCCCTGGGGAATTGACAGTGAGTAAGGAAAGATCATGTCTTTGAGGCTTATCCAAGACAGCCCTTAATTCCAGTTGAAAGGACTCTTTGAACACCTTATATGAATCTCTGCTTCTCTTAAAGACTTTTGGTGCATATTGCTTCCATTTAATAATTTTCTTCTTTATCCCATGTTCAATTTATTTTCTGTTCATTTCCAAAATGATACAAACTTACATTTCAGTTTTATAAGTCTGTAGACTACTTCTTTCAAATCTCCTAAGTGTTATTATCTCTCGTCCCAACCCCAATAACCTATAAGTTTTCTTTATTTTAATGTTCCATCTACATTTATATTTTATACTCAAGCTAAGTGAAAGAGGAAAACAATGGATAAGAATCTGGCCAAAATGTGTTGTAGTTCTTTGGCTACTACTAGGCTCCTAATTAAAGTTAGGTTCACAACGTTCATTCTTAGAACACTTGAACAAAATAGTGGGCAATGTTCCATCTTTAAGTACAGTCACTAGTCTGAAACTCTAGACACAATAATTATTAGTTTGAACACTACAAATGTCCCATGCCTTCAAGAGGGAGGCATCGGTTTTCCCCAAATGTTTGTTTTCCCTAAATGTTTCCATTATTTGTGTTATGTTTAGAAAAGATTAACTTTACTGAATACCTGGAATTTTACTTAGTTTACATAGGCGAAACCTAATTGAATTGACTCTTATTGGAAAGCTGTGGTGAGATTCCCATTTTAACAGGTGAAGTAACTGACACATATAGAAAAATAAAGTTTCTCTTGCCATAAAAAAGCTGAACAGAGGATCAAAAAGCTTCTAGTGATAGAGCGATTCAGTGGGAATTACCGGTGCTTATGTGCCTTCTAGGCATCAAGTGGTGTGATAGCTGATTTGACATACATTGCGGTTGACAGGAAATTTCAGTGAGATTGAGTTCAATGAAACTTTGGTGAACATGTTAAATTTATTCACAAATAGAAAATAAGTCTCGAGAAACCAAAAAATAATATTTATGTGTAGCATAGCATAATCATTAAAAATATAAATGTTCAAGTCAAGATGCCTGAGTACCAACATTCCTCTGCTATCAATTAACTGTGTGATTTCCACTTAATTTACTATTCCAAAAGTCAGTGTTTTTTATCTGTAATAAGTATTTAATACTATATCTATATAATAAGTTTGTTTAAGAACTAAATGAGGAGCATATAAAGTAGAACTCTGTTTTTTGTTTTTTGTTTTTTTTTGCGGGCAGTGTCACTGGCCCTCATATGTGGGAACCAAACTGGGGCCGCTGGCTTCCCAAGCCAGCGCTTAACCACTGCGCAACTCAGCCGGCCCTAAAGTAGAACCCTTTACATAGTAAATGATCAATAATTATAAGCTATTGCTTTGTGGGAACCATAGTGCAACACAGTAATAATACATGCCTTCTTTTTCCTCAACTTTGTGATATTGCATCAAATAATGAAACATTCCCACATTAAACAAATTCAATCAATGTGTAAGAATACATTTGCAAAACAAGTTCCTAAACTTTTCCTTCAATAAATACATGATTTATAGGAGTCAGTCTAAAATAATTTAATGGGTGCCCACCTCATGGCAAGCAGCAAAGTGAAGAATTAGAGGCAGAAGATGAATCCTGGGCCATCCTGACCCTCTAAGTATTCATGCACTTACGTGGATATCAGAAATGTCTGCAAATAATTTCACATTATCTGAAGAAAAAGACAGGCATGACCAAGGAAAAAAAAGTAGAAGAGGGAGAAGCTATTGAAGTGTGTGTGTGTGTGTGTGTGTGTGTGTGTGTGTGTGTGTGTGCGTGTGTGTGTGTGTGTGTGTGAGAGAGAGAGAGAGAGAGAGAGAGAGAGAGAGAGAGAGAGAGAGAGAGAGAGAGAATAGGGATCTGAAGGTTTTCTGGCATCAAAGAAATAATACAAAGAAGTATCGGGGTTTAGGGAATGCGAAGTCATAAAGACAGGCTTAACAACCGAGAGGCCCAAATACCCTGGTTCAGCCCATGTATCTCCGAGACCAGCTTCTCTCTGCATGGCTTCATGTTTTGGCGTGTGTGACTTGCTCCATGAGGTGTGTAAAAATGGTACTAGAAAATCCAGGCTTATATCCCTCAAGTTCAAAAAGGAAAGATTATTTATGTCCTGATAATTCTTGAGTTATCTCTAATCTCTCATAACTAGATCTACTTGGGTCATATGTAACCCTAGAACTGCAGGGTGCCCAAAACAAATTTCTTGGACTCAGTAAGGAAGAATGAGTGGTTCTCTAAACACAACTAATAATATTGTCAAAAGTTTAAATGTATGTTTCATTGTTTAAAAACAAACCAGCCAGCAGATTAAAACGAAAGGAAACCCAGGAGTTTGCTGAAGTTGGGGAGAATCACAGCTCTTGCATCTGAAAGTGATAGATGCCAGCGACCTGGGCTCACACACAATAATGAAGGAAAGAGGTTAAGATTATAGATATTTAATGCCCATATCCGTGAATGGATAAAGATATTTGATGAAGAAGAATGTGCACTCAAGATTAGTTCCCAGGTTTTCAGGTGGCCATGGTCTGGGGAAAGAAACACAAATTGCGGAGCAGTTGTAGGAAATAGAGGCTCAATATATCCCAGACGTTATGCTAAATGCTTTGTTACATAAATTATTTCTGTTGAATCCTCATGACAATGTGAAATAGAACATGCATTCTATTTGACAGAAAAATATACTGAGTCTTCCAAATTTCAAGAACCTTTTCAAGGTCCATCAATAAGGTTGGAGCTAAAATTTGCATCCTCTCTGACAAGATAAGAAATATATGCATATTTACATAATAAGTAAGCAACAAAAGTGGAGTTAAAATACCCATACCAATATGTAGGAATATTATATTGAGATAGGAATGTAAAATGTTTAAATAACATTTAGTACATACTAAGTAACTTTATTAACAAAACTCTTTCATTTAAAAATGCCCCACTTTTGGGCTGGCCGAGTGGATCAGCTGGTTAAGAGCTCGCTCAGGCTGGCATCGAATCGCCGTTGCTCAGAGCTCAGCAACGGCGATTCAATGCCAGCCTGAGCTGAGCTGCTGCTGA
Source organism: Aselliscus stoliczkanus (assembly GCA_033961575.1). Lineage (NCBI taxonomy): Eukaryota > Metazoa > Chordata > Mammalia > Chiroptera > Hipposideridae > Aselliscus > Aselliscus stoliczkanus. The sequence continues at coordinate 53,155,871 of CM066735.1, forward strand.
GCTGCCAACAGGTGGCAGGATGGCTCAGCTAAAATAAATAAATAAATAAATAAATAAATAAATAAATAAATAAAATTAAAGCAAAAATGCCCAACTTTTCAACATTGGAAGCTTTTAAAAATCTATGTATATATTTCAACAATATTCACTTAATGTGTTAATGTTTTCTATCTCCACATGTGTGTATAACTGGCATTAAAACACTGATACATATTTTAATTAATTCAGTCTCAAATGATTGAGAAAAATATATATTATTTGTGACTCTTACTATCATCATTGTTTAAAAGCATCTGATATCACAAGTTATCACTCCATAATCATTTCTGAATAATTTTTTCACTGATTAATGGGCAAATGACGCATGGTTCTTCTGATTCTTAACCATGGAATGCCTTCATATTTAGCTTCACATTTTCTCTCTTTTCTCCACATTTTAGCTAAAAATGCTTTTATTCAGACCACCAAACTCCTGCCAGCTCCGTTCTTCCTGGGCCATCTGAGAAGGTTCCAATCCCTGCCAAATCCTTCAGACTAAATTCATTTCTTCACCACCATCTATCTAGCCAGCGCTTCCTGTTTCATACTCTCTTTTCACTTGCAAAGTTATACTATTCAATAGGAAAATGAGATAAAAACACCATCTGTGTCCCTTACAAAAAAAAAAAATAAAGTAATAATTTACACTAGATAAAACTGCAGGTTTATTTTAGAGTGTCACTTGTTCCTCCACCAGTCAGAAAGGGCTAAGGATTGATGGGTTTGATAAATCTTGGCATGTTTTCTGCCATTTCTTCAGAAAACATTTCTATAAAGGAAGTCATTTCCAGATTATCTTCATGTGGCTTTTGTCTCTTAAAAAAAAATAAAATCTACCTGATTTCCTAATGAATTAGGAAACTATGCCATAATTTACAATAAAGTAGTGGCTTCATTCTTGTTGTTGCTTTGCTGCTGTGTTTATCCTTTGCCTCTGGATGTCCTAGGAACCAGGGTGACAAGAACTTCTCTTAACCATTAAATAGGCCATTCATTTCTGCCCGTCTTAAATCTGTGATATCAGTTCCTTGTCAGAGATAAGAAAGGTTTTCAGAACTGGGTTTTCATCACTGTTGTTTCTCAGCAGTCATGTAGAGGTTATCATCCCATTATACATATACTTGGCTTCATGTAACACTCTAAAAGTGTTATCTCCTTACTGTGTCATATGAATGTGAGGCTGAAATCCTAAATTTGTTTCTAGTTCTTTCACCTGGAGAGACTGGTCAAAGAAAATTCTCTCAGGTCTCTGAATCCCAGGTTGCTTATGTTGAAAATAGGTGTGTTTACACATATGCTGAAAGCTCTTTGGAAAATTAAAATAAAATTTACAAATCAATCGATGAAAAAAATCCATGGTATGGATTTCTTTTTCTTTATCAAATTATTTGGAAAAGAAATAGAGTGCAAGTTTACTTGATAGCCTGCTATAGTTTCACAATTTTGGACTAATTTTTGAACAAAGTGATGATTACTCTGTAAAATAGGGTCTTAGTCATTAATATTTAAGAATTGAAAAATATCAAAAGACATAAAAAACAATTTATTCATAACAAGGTGATATATGAATGTCCTAGATAGTCTTACGTAAGTAATGTGAGTCACGGAAATTGTTGAACAAAAAATAAAATGGCAGCCAGATGATATTTACCTAATTGGTAAAAAACAGTTGCATACTATTTTTACAATTGAAAAATTGGAAATATTTCCATAGGAAAAAGTATGTATAGTTAGAATATATTTTTTCATACATCAATTTGAATGACATTGATTTCATTCAATTAATGACAAGAGGAATAGAAGTTAATAATTTTCAATTAAAAAGACTCAACTATGTAACATAATAAGGGGAAGATGGTTGTCTAACTCTTCCCTACACACATACACACATACCCTGACTGCAGATATACTTAAAAAGGTCCAGTTGATCATTAGGAGGGAAACTATCCAAGGGCTAAAAACATGAAAGACTTTGTTCTGCATATTTAATAGCAGATACTGATCATTTTAACTTAATCACTTCTTTAAAGGCCTTATATTCAAATACAGTCACATTTTAAGGTCTGGGGGTTGTGGGCTTCAACATACGGATTCAGGGGACATTATTAAGTCCAGAAAATGAAAGCAAGAGAGTTAGCAGAAAGTGACAAAGACTTCAATGTAGATCTAATGAGTCCCCATAGAACCAATTCTCTAGAATAGAGAATGCCCAATAGGGGAGTCTCAAGTTGTGCAGAAGTCACCATGCGTTGGTACGGCCAGTGTGCTACCACCATGTGTGGAGGAGCAAGGTCTCAGCTCAAATGCTGCAGGAGGTCCCAAACCATGCACCTGGAGACCATTACCTAACTACACTCCTCTGAGAGAAAAAGCACATCTTCTCTTTTTTTGAAGGCAAATAAAAATGGCCTATCTTTTTGACTGCCACAATTAATTTTACTTTCTTTTTTGTTCAAAATTTTCTTATGCATGTATGAAATGTGAAACAATAGCTCTTATTATCTTCACATTATTAACAGAAGAACTAAATATTGCCAGTTTTATAACATGTTATGTAACAGATGCTTCCAATACAGAATCAGTTAACTTGATTTTATAATGGTTGGATATTATCATGGTGCCCTCAAGAAGCATTTTGGAAGTTCATTCTTCAAAGGTGAAGCATTTCTTACTATTGCAAATATTATTGCAAGCTCAGTTAAAAGGTTTAACACTGAAGACAAAGTTACTTGTCTCTGAGGTAATAATTAGAAAATAAATATTGATAGAGCACAGCATCATGGTAAAAACCTTGTTGTTACCAAATTAAGAAAGCTATGGAAAAGAAACATATTTGGAATTGCTTGCCATATACACACAAATGTGCTTCTCAATAAGATACAATATTCTTAAAAAAGAGAAACTACAGTTGTCAAAATATGCACATAATTTATAAGCAGACACAGTAACTACTGTACACAATTTTGTGAGAAAAGTGAAGTTTAATATATGAAAAAGAAACACCTCTTCTTTTTGCTGTCATCATCAACTGGACTTTGGAAATGGTGAGCCTTTGAGTACTGATTTGTTCACTAGACGCATGTATTAGGTGATACTGATACTGATCTTTTAATGTCTTTCAAATTTACATTTTTTATTTAAAACGGGTTTGAAAATTTAAACCAAATAGTTAATGCATGCAGCATCAAAATTTTTAAAAATCTTTTTTAGCTTTAGGGTATTGTCATTGTTGAAAATAAAGCTTTCAAACAAGAAGACATTAACATTTATTCATACAAAAGCAAAGTGAGAAAAATCTGCAAACATACTCAAGATTTACTGCTTAAATTATATGTTTTTTATTAATATCTTAACTTGTAGGGAGACTATTTGGATACAACACCCATTTTCACTGGATATATTCATGGTCTGTACTGGAATGATATTCAATTGAAAACAGAATGAAATTATATTGAGAAAACCTGTGATTTTGCAGCCTGTGATTTTGCAACATTTAAGTATGGAAAACATTCAAAATATCTTAAATATAAGCACAAGTTTTAAATAATTTTTTCATTGTAAACATTTGTAATAGAAGTTTTGCTGAATGAAAGTAAAATAAAATATTTGGGCTAGAATATTTATATACTTTCATACTGAAAAAGAATTGACAACATAAATCTAACATAAGTAGAAGAGTTTTCTCTCAGCTTACCTCAATATCTATGGTGAAACTGTTTCCTTAATTAAAAGTGTTATCGTCACAAAGAGAAGAGTCAACTAAAGATTCCACAATTTCAAATTAACCGTAAAATACAACTTAAAGAATATTTCAGGCAAAAAAAATTTTTTTTAAAGAGACTGTTTATAAAAATACTGTTTTCAGAAAAATATCAGAGATAACATATTACAGACAAATATAGATAAGGGACTAATGAAACCACAAGACTACATGTGAATATAATAAATCTGCTTACGTTATGTCTTAGCACTCAGAAAATTGTTATAAACTAAGGTTTTAAATTTGATTTTGCTTTAATGTGCAATTTATCCATATATATGTTTATATAGCATATATAAGAGATAATTTTAATTTTGAAAATAGAAATGTATTTTAGGTCAAAGAATATAAATCAACAAATATTTCAAATATGTATATTTTAAATTATTTTATTGCTCCAATTCAGTCTCAAAAATGGCTCACTATGAGCAATGATGACCATGGTGTTGCCATATAAAAGGGTTTTGAAACAAGTTTTTGTGATTACCATGCTTGTGCAATGAAGAAACGGACTGGTTGTCAATTTTATGTAAAATTAGAAAGCAATTTAATAAGGGGATTGAAGATTTTTCTTTTTAGACAGTAACAATTGACTGGAGAAGTTTATTTATTCCCAGTGACTTAAACTTAGTTTCATTGAACAAAATAAGTAGCTGAGACAATAAAAATATAGGTAATAGAAAAAAACTGTCCCTACTTCTCATTAATAAAATATGAGATTATGTCTTAGTGATCCAGAGGCCATGCTGGTGATCTTAACACTTGTAGGAGGTACATAAAATAATTACACTGAGTTTGGGGAAGCCAGCTGCAAAGTCCAGCTTAGAAAATGGTCTCAGCTTCTGGGCTTCCTATTTAGGAAAAATCAACCAAAGGGTCAACGTCAACAGCATCCACGCTCTGATATGAATAGGATAACTTCAGTTGTCTTTTTTTTTTTTTTTTGAGGGCAGTATCACTGGCCCTCATATGTGGAACCCGAACTGGGCCACCGACCTCCCAAGTCAGCACTTAACCACTGCACCACTTGGCTGGCCAACTTCAGTTGTCTTTATCACCAGCCATATTCACCATGGCAAGGCATCAGGGAAAATGAACATATCATTCCTTGGGACCAAGTTTAGGGGGACAAATGTTTAGTGATATTACTTACTTGTTCATTTGTGTATTCATATATGTATACATAGCCCTATTTTCTTTTTAAAAAGGCCCAATGGCAAGAATATTCAATTCAATTTTCCTATGATGGTGAATTAGCTAAAATTGGAAATTAATGTTTGTTTGTTTTTTATCCCTAAACCTTAATTCTTCTCAGTAATTTGGGCTGTGGGAATTCCTCCCTAAATAAACAAGAAGAACAAAGAGAAGGAAGATTGGGAATAATAGTAAATAATGTTTAGGTCTTGTTGAAATTAGCTCAGGTAATTTTCGATAAAGCGATGATTGTATCTGGGACCTGGTTCTCCCTGGAATGGTCATCTTTATAGTAATTATGGAAAAGAAACAATTATATAGAGAGTAAGAGTTCCCCGCTGTATTTTTCTATACATCTAGTTACCTTATTATGCCTAAACTACTGGTCCCTGGACTGATAATGTAATTTTATTGCATATATAAACTAGATTTTATTACTTTGCACACTCCAATGTGTTGTGCTATAGGGAGAAAAAAAAAAGGCAACTCTTTATAAGAACACTCATTTGTTGTATTCTCCTCCGATTCAAGGCGGGGCAAATTGTGACCATAAAATCAACAAATGTTTATTGACAAAAATCAAGGACTATGTTTTCTGACTCCATGAAGAATTAAGGTAGAATTCAATGACAAAACAACTGAGAATCTTCGAATATTTGAAAACTAACATGGCATACCTTATTAACTCATGAATTTATGATAGAAATTAGAAAATACTGAGTTGTTGTAAAAGTCATGAAGCATTTTTGCAACGAAAAACAGAAAAAATAAGTCATGACTTTTTCGACAACCCAATAATTTGAGCCATATGATAATGAAAAGATGACGTATCAAAACTTGTGGGATGTAGTTAAAGTTTTTCTCAAAGAGTATTATTTAGTTTTAATTGCATGTAATAGAAAAGAGGATAAATGTGAATAAACTAAGTATCCAACCATAAAAATTATAAAATATCAAATTCTACTCAAGAATAATAGAGATTAAAGCATAAGTAAGTGGTAGATAAAAAATAGCAAAATAGCACAATAGAGTGGATTTTAAAAGGCAAATTTGGTATTTGAGAAGCCTAATAAAATTAAAAACCACCTGAAAAACCGAGAAAGAGTTCACAAAAGGCAAAAGGATCAATATCAGAAAGAAAAAGGTGGTGCTGCTTCCTATCCTAGAGACATAAACAGATAATAAATGGTTGATGAAAAGTTTATGGCAATAAAACTTGAAATTTACATTAACTTCTATGTACACACATATACCAAACTGACACAAGAAGACCTAAAAAAATCTGATTTTGCCCTTTATGCAATAAAGATATTGAGTACACACTATGTATGATCCACAAAAGAAACGGTAGGTGGTTTTAGCAATGATAGCTTGCAAACATTTATAGAATCAGTACCACCAATCCTACTCCAATGAATCCAGAGAATATAGCAGTAAGTACTTTTCAATTTTTTATAAACACACATAAATCTTAATATCAAAACCTGGAAAAAATTCTATAAATGACATTAGAGAGAGGTTTCTCAAAAATATAAATTCAAATCATCAACAAAATATTATCAAACAGATTTAAACAGTATATAAATATGTATATTATAATCATGTAATATTGTATTTATTCTAGGAAAGCAAAGATGAAATGGCATTAAAAATCACCTCATTTAGTTTATCACTATTTGAAGAAAATGAACAATCAACCAAACAAGATTATAATAGGTAATGATAAATAAAGTTGATATGATCAGATGTGAGACTGTGAACAGAATATTAAATTTGAAATTTAGGAAGAGACTCTGAAGAGGCCATATTTAAGGTTGCAGTGGGGAAAAGTCCCTGCCACAGAGATGTCTGGTGGACAAATATTCTGTGTAGAAGACATAGTTCTTGAAGAGACCCTTTGAAGAAGACAAGAAAGTCTATGAGTGGATGTTATTATTATTATTGCATCAGCATTTAAATAACTACAAGTTGCTAAAAATTATTTTCATTCATGCACACTCCAGTTATTATACTGATTTCCATCATATGATCATACACTTCTTAAAGAAGTTTACCCTACTCTTCTGTATCTTCTTCTTTCATGAACCCAACATAATGTGGCTTCCCAACTCAGAACTCCAAAAATATGCTAATTTTGCCAAGACTTCTGATACCCTGGTATTACTCAGTGTTCATTACTATGTCCAAGCTATGCCATCTTCCTAGCTGACCCCATTCACACACATGATGACATCTGTAGAAAGAAGACTCCCATAATCCAGCAACCCAGGTTTTCCTCCTCACGGCTGGATTCATCCATAAGAATTGCTAGGAGACAGCTTCATCTCAGTGATTCATATGCAACTAAAACTCAGAATGCTCCTTACTGAACGTCACTGTCTTTATCACCTGACTGTTTCTTTGCACTGTCTCCTATCCTGATCTAGGGCAACCCTAGCCACCCAGTTTCCCAATTCATAAATGTAGGCTTATTAGTATGTCACTCTCCATAACCACACCATTGTTTCACAATCAAATCCTATCAGTTCTATGGAATGGAATAATTATCTTTTCATTTTTTTCTGACTCTATCATGGTTAAGACTATAAACATTTGTTTCCTGGACAACAGCCAATCTACCTATTTCAAATAGAACCATCTTCCATATTAATTATCCACATACTACTCTTCCAAAAAATAAAGTCTAATATATAACTTCTTCCTTTAGAAGCTCTACCTTAGATTCTTTCAACTTTGTAGGACCCTCCAAGATCTCTAACACTACGATCTGATCCAATCGCATTATTCTGTTCAAAATCAAGTATGTTCAATCATGCTACACTTTCATTGAGCACCTCAAAGGTGCGAGATTCACTTGTCTAGGAGCCTCCTTGTGGCTGCAACAATTAATTATCCTTATGTTTTTACCAGACAACAACACTCTCAACAATTTCTTTCTAAATCTTAACCATTCTTCAGGTATCAGCTTAAATCCCCTGGGAGGTGCATCTGTCTGTCACGCATTCTCATTGTACACAGTACTACCCTTAAAACAGCCATCTCCTGTCTTTGTACTTTTGTAATTACCTGTCTGTTTTTTTCTGTTAGATAGAGAAACTTATGAAGAAAGGGACCCATTTTGTTTCTAGTCCTGCTCTATAAACTAGCACTTAGTACAGTGTCAGGTACCAGAGTAGGAGTTCACTGAATAAAGCAATGAGTAAGTGAATTCACTCTACATACAGTTGATACATGAAGCAAAGCAGAAAAAAAAGTATGTTGCAAACATGCATTGAAATTCCATTTTCCTGGGTTGGCCGAGCGATGCAGTGGTTAAGTGCTGGCTTGGGAAGCCAGCGGCCCCGGTTTGGGTCTCACATATGAGGGCCAGTGACACTGCCCTTAAAATAAAACAAAGAAAAACAAGAAATTCCACTTTGCTTTGAAACATTTTTTTTGAAAGGTTTTGAAATCTTTTAGAGATATAATGTATTTCAAATTCCTTTATTTCAGGATAGTTTTTTGTAAAATTTCTTTTTTTTTTTCTTTTTTTAGCTGAGACATCCTGACACCTGTTAGCAGTGCAGCCACAGCTCAAGCTGGGTATCGAACTGCTGTTGCTCAGGGCTCAGCTCACACTTTTGAGCGAGCTCTTAAACAACTAAGCCACTCAGCCAGCACTTTAATTTTAAACAAAGATTTAAATAACAATTTCTGTTTTTGCTAACATGCTCAAGGGTTTCTCTTTTAAAATGTCGATTTACACTTACAAAATTTGTAATATTCATAAATTGCCATTATATCATATCAATTTTCTTAATTGTACTGCTCATATATTCTTTGTATTAATGCATATGCTTCATCTCTCAGTTTTTGAAAAAGCATTATTAAAAAGTTGAACCAAGATTACAAATTTACGGGCTTGGCTTTATAATCCTGTCAATGGCTTTTTTTTTTTAATGGATTTTGAGGATATATATTTAAGTACATAGAGATTCAGAATTACCTTATCTTTTAAATTTTCCTTTTTCATTAAGTAATAACCTTCTTTATTCTTAACAGTTTCTGTCTAAAGAACTATTTTGTCTGACAGCAATATTATTATACCTGTTTTCTTGTGGTAAATTTTGTTTTAGATATAACTTTCTCAAAATCGGTTTTCAAATGTACAATATCTTTATGCTTTATTTGTTGTCTCCATGGCAGTTTCCTTCTCATGTCTGAAAAATTCAACAGGCCAAATAATCAGAATTTATTTATTGATTAATATTTTATTATTATTTTTTAAATCTGTGAGAGTCCCTTATGCCTGTGTATGTGGAGTCTTCCCATGGGGAAATTTCACGTTTACTTAAGAGGCAGGCATCTCTGAGATTTTTGTTAATTTTCCAGCCAGTACTGACACAACCTTAGTGGTATGAATCCAGATTATACATTGTAGGAGGCACAATCCTGTGGCTCCAAGTTCTTCTGAGGGACTCTCCTATTCCTGTACAAGAAGGTCAGCCTCCTCCAGTTCTGTCCCTCAGCCCTTGGGAGCTCATGGATTTTGCAGAGAGCTCATTTTCACACTAGCATGGTATTGTTTCACCTCCACACTAGCATGGTATTGTTGTAAGAATCTCACTCCTAGGAATTATTCTAATACCTGTCGGCACTGTTTGAGTTTAATAACCGTTAAATACTCTGTATGTGAGTTTCTCCTTCATTTCTGGTTCCTGGAGATTTTCCTTTCTTACTTGTGAACTAGTATATACACTATAAAATATTTTGTTATACTTTACGTATTATTTCATGAAGTGTTTACAGGGATGGCAGACGTTTCAAAACATGGAGATAAGGGAGAAAAATTTATTATTAGCTTGCATTAAAATGAAAACTGAATATGACTTATGGCTAAAAATCATAGAATTCTATCTCATAATTGACATTCCATACATGTGAGCACATTTTTAAAATTCTAGAAAAAAATCAAGGTATGAGCAATTACCCACGTGCATTTTTCTATAAACTCTTCTTTAATAATGTCAGACTTATGAATAGAACAACTTAACAATATTATCATTTTTGGGAGGGGAACTATATGTGTAAAGACGATGTCAGAAAGTCATTTTAGAGTGTGTTTTTTTGTGTGTGTTTTTTAGGTCAGTGTCATTGACCCTCACATGCAGGACCTGAACCGGGGTCGCTGGGATCCCAAGCCAGCACCCAACCACCGCGCCACTCGGCCGGCCCCAGAAAGTCATTTTAAAGCTGACTTGTGTTCGTAGATAAAAGTTAATAGTGTCATTTAAACGGAAATGATGTGTAAAGTGTTGGTAACTCTTCAGAAAATAGTGGAATGATGTGTAAAGTGTTGGTAACTCTTCAGAAAACAGTGGCTGATAAGTAGCACAGAGAAGTCAAATATTGATTATCTTATATGTACCACACATTGTACTAGGTGACTGACATGTTATGACATTTGATACTGCCATCACCTTATATCATAGCTATTACTATTTTGAAAATGAGAAATCTGAGTCTCATAGTTTAAATAACTTGCTTAAGATTACTTAGCTAATAAGTAGCCTGTGGGAACTGGTATGGGGGCCTAAATTTTCATGATTTCATATAAAAGCATTACTAATTTTCCCTATTCTCTACTTTGTATCTCTTCAGGGATGATACCCCAACAGATAGTACCTTCTTTCTTTGCTTATTTCTCCAATGCAAAAAGGAGGCACAATGACTAGGTGATAACTGAATATCTAAATACTCCCCCTGGCAGAAGAATTATCTCCTTGGAGCCGCAATCTCTACCAAGAAGAAACCTTGGTTTCCACGTATCATAGATTCTGCCCAAGTCTTAGCTTGAGATAAGTTTCAAGTGTAAATGTGTTATGTGAGAAATGAAGGAAGTATTGGTGTGTGAGTGATGAATTGGGTCATATAAAAGAAGGCAGGTGAATGGCCGGCCGAGTGGCACGGTGGTTAAGCGCTGGCTTGAGAAGCCAGCGGCCCCAGTTCGGTCCCACATATGAGGACCAGTGACACTCCCCTCAAAAAAAGAAAAAAAAAAAAGGGAAAAAAAAGAAGGCAGGTGATAAAGGGCATATTATCAAGTTGTCTACCTGGGTAGATACTGAAACTTAATCACAACAAAATACCAAAACTCACAAAAGGGCAAGTGATTTGAGATATTAATATACCAAATCTTTCCACCAGTGATTGAGGGCTACATCTGTGGAGTGGGTATTGATTCCCAGGCACCATAACTCTGCCTTGCACATAGCTTTGGGGAAAGACTTCAGGAAACAAGATGAAAAGACTGTCCATTAGAAATCTTGTAAGAGAACACTGGAGTCATTAGGCTCAAGGAAAATATCCTTAGAATCCATCAGCACCTGCCTAAGCATACACTCTATCCTAAGGAATAGTGCCCTGTTCCACAGGATGCTGCCCCGAAGCTGGCCCCTGACTGAGTGTTTAACAGAACACCATGTTACTCTGTTGGATGTATAAGGTCCATGGTAGGCATATTGGATTCCATTGTCATGTACATATTGTTATATCAACTCTGCTATAAAATTCTTGTTTTGGCTAGAGATGATGTGTGGGATATTTGGGGATTAGAATGAGCATTCCCGAGTCATTGTATGTCAGAGACACTGTGGGTAGAAAAGGTAATTTCATATCTGCAAAAAGGATGGATTATTAGGATAAATCTCTATATGGTAGAGGAAAGGAGTCTCATATAATACACCTGTCAGCAACTGGCTGATGTGTCACCTCAAGGGATGGAGAAATATTAAGGATTCAGTGTCAGTCTCCGCTCATGGAAGGCTGTATATTCTGCAGCGATGCAGACAGATCAGTGTTGGTGAAAGAGCCCAGCTTCTGGGCACACGCACACCCTCTATTCCTGCCACCAAGCTCATTTCATCCATGAGCCCACTGTGCAAACACTGAGGTGACAGAAGACAGGGGTGATATACACAAGGGAAAACTACAGTAAACCTGGTGTGGAGCGCCATCTCTGCAGGTAACAGCCTCTGGCAAGCATTATCATGTGGCAAAGATCCACATGTTGTGAACATGCCCATCCGTCTATCCACATGTCACTTCTCCAGATATCTTGCTCCTGGATCTTCCATTCCTATTCCTTCTGGGGACAGACTTACAGCTCATGCCATTTGCCACTGCCCAGGAATCCATGTAACTCAGGCCATTCTCAACAGTGTGAATGAGCAAATGTACTGCTCAAAACTCTACCACTGCGAGCGTTTTCCGTGACTGTTCTTTAGGATTTCTATATAATGTGGCAACAATCCATTTTCAGTGGGGACCATATAAGGGGCTGAGCTCTGTTACTCACATGCAACTTCCTTCTTTCTCTTCTGGTTGGTTATCGTGAACCTTTCATTAGGCCATAGATGTGAATTGAAAAGTGTCATGTGTGAAACAGATAGATGCAGCATGATGGTCTGGAACACCAGGGCATTCCGTGTTTTACTGCTTTATTAATCTGCGCAGGCCTGATCCAAACTGTATGATTACCATGTTTCTATGGATTGCTGTTATATACACCTAACTGTCTGACACCATTTATACCATACTTATGTTGTAGCCACAAAGTCATTCTGGGACTCATGGTGAATCATTCAGGTTCTATTAGGGTCCAAAAGCATGAAAGAATTTTAATGTAATCAAAATACATTAAGAACTCATATTTAAAACATATTTCAATAATAGAGTGACCATGGAGACAGTGTAGGAGATAAATATACAAACTTCTAAAATAATGCATTTAATTACTAATTCTGCCACCAAAATATAACCTACATTATGATTACTAATCCTGTTACCAAAGTGTAACTTCTATTAATGTAGCATAATGACTTGATACTTCACTCTATAATATTTAATTATCATTAAATTTAAACACAATAAAGAATTCTTCAATTTAAGATTTTTCCATCTGACATATTTCTTAAATATTATATTTTAATATGTAGTAAATTATAATGCATGATTTCTGATCAACATTACAATTGCTGTTACATTTTTAGATTTTCTAAATTAGTTTGCTCTTTAATTTATGCCATTATTTAAAATATCCCATATAAAATTTTTCATGAAATTTTTGGGGAACCTGTTTTTTAAAATACAATAAAATAAGAGCATATTAAAAAACACTCTTCGGGCCGGCCGAGTGGCGCATTGGTTAAGCGCTGGTTTTGGGATGCCAGCGGCCCCGGTTCGGATCCCACATGAGGGCCAGTGACACTGCCCTCTACAGCTAACAACAGCTCCACCTGGAGCTGGGCTGTGCGAGCCCCGGTGATGGTGTGGGCTGCCATAGGCTACAGTGAGTGGCCTGCAGCCAGCGTGAGCGGCTGGCAGCCAAGCGTGAGCTGCCAATAGCCGCGGTGAGCGACATCCAGAGGCCAGCGACCGATCTGCCTCATCCGGGAAGAGCGCAATGACGATACCAACAGGGAAGCAACATCCTCCGCAACTAAACTGAAGAACAAGAAGACGGCAATTTGTCTGTTCCCCTTCCCCGATTCCCCAACGCTGTTCCCCTCCGCCAATTCCCCAATAAAACCTTTAAAAAAAAAACAAAACACTCTTCACATTTTACTTTCAAAGTATTACTATTTCTAAGTAATTATGGTTGTTTCACATTTTAAATGATAAATTTAAGAACAAATTTAATAGCTAAATGAAAGCAAAACATTTCATTACTTTGTCATTTTGAAAAATTGAATCATGATAGTCTGTCTTTTTAAACTAGTATAATAAAATATTATTTATTCATTAACCGTTAAGATTGAGTAAAATAAAATTTTTAAATTTCAGCTTTTTATGTCTATCTAAATATATGAGAAATGCTATTTATATAATGTATTTTAGTTATTATTATATTGAAATTTACTTTGACATAGGATTAATTCCATGTATTTCAAAATATATTATTCTCCAACTTTTCACTATTTCCAAAAATTCCAGCAAGTTTCTTTGCATGTGCTTAACAGTCATTGAAGTAGAATTAAAACTACGTATCATCACAAATATATCTTGATTATTTTTAGGTTCTCATCCATACAAAATATCCCATATAGTTTTTATTGCAGACTTAAAGAGTCATTTGCTTTTTTCCCTAGAGAGTTTAAAGAAATATTAAATTGGGGAATTTACCTTTTTAATTTTTAATAATTAAATAAATTTTGCTATACAAATCATTCAGTTTTATTTTCTTGGTGTCAAATAATGTTAAATCATTGACTTTTTATCCACTGAAAAAGGATCTCTCTTTCCTCTAGTAATTTAACCTTGTGAATATTTAAACTGAGTTTATGTAATAGTGATCAAAGTAGACTGAAATTGAGGGAGTTATTTAGTCTAACTCCCTGGGAGGTACTTGAATATTGGGGTTTCTGAAATTATAGGACCCTACATACTAATTCAAGATTAAAATGAATTAAAACATCTGATTCAGCTGCTTTTCTCTAGGATTCACCTTTAAGGCATATCATAAAGGTTTAAAGCCAATTTAAGAAGACATCTAAACAAAAAAAGCATAAATCCACCTTGAATAGTGCAACTTGAACAGATATCAGCACTGTAAAGTTTAAAAATTTTTAAAAAGGCATCTATTTAAAGGAAATAAAACCTCAGATCACTGAAATCATTACAGCTAACATATATTTGTGAAATCACTTTCTTTTCTAACATATGCAGATAATAACTTTATTTCTTTCACTTTACTAAGTTAGAAGACCTAACTTATTCTTTTCAGGAGAAAACATTGTTGGTTGTCTTTTGCCATTTGCATAGTTTGCTTTTGGGGACTACGGTGTTGAAATAATGGTTCTCCTTTTGCTTAACCAAAGAGAATATGAGAATAAAGGTTGTGGCAGCACTCTAATGGGAAGAATACACAAAAAAGGAAGGAGACAATGCCAAAGACTGCATTATAAATGAGATCTTTACACATAAACACCTGGAAACCCCTGCTATCTTTTTATTATCTTAAGTAGAAAATTTTAAAAGTGTATTTTAAGTTTCTCAAGTTCTTTTTTTTTTTTTTCATTTTTTATATGAAGTCTTGGTTTTAGTGTTTGGTATGGTGCCAACAGTTTTCAATTTGTCAGGCTTTATGAATAATTAGACATTAGATGAAAATGATAGTAAAGGAACAGCCAAGATGTACAGCTCGTATGTTTAATATGTGTCTGGCAGAGTTCTAAATACTTCAGCCATTAAATTTTAATATCCCTAATAGGATGTAATGATTTGCCCATTTTAAATGAAGAAACTGAGTCACAGGGCAGTTTAACTTAATCAAGGTTACAGAACAGTTAAGTTAAATATTTGAAATAAAAAAATCCCTCTTTAGCATAAAAACCCTCACAGTTGATGAAATTTCTTTCACTACCCAGTTTCATGACATTTGAAAAGGAACAACCTTTTTCTGTGACTTTCTTTCTGTGTGAACTGGGAATACTAAGATTTTACCCTTTTCTTTGCTCATGTCTGTGGATTTTTGAAAACGGGTCCATGAAATGGAGAAAAACCGAAACAACCCATCGCCCATCCCTGCTGAATCTCCTGACGAATGGAAAAGGACTGATGTGTCTTGCTGACAGTTAGCTATCCCATCATTCCTATGGCATGTCATCCTTTATAAGTTATCCTTTGAAAGTCAACAGAAAATCTTTCTCTTACATTGTCCACATTTAGTAGACATTTGACTAGCTCTAAATCAGGAATGCTGAATTCTTGTAGGACAAAGAAACTGTAGCTAAATATTCTACTTTCTGCTAAGGCTTCTCCACCTATAAAAACATTCATTGTTTAAAAAGTGCATGCTTTCTGATTACTTTCATATAATTTAACATGTATTATTCAAAATTTAAAAAATTAAGCCAGCTTTATATAAGTCATGCATAAAAATTAAGATAGGGTTTTGAATTTCTTTTTTTTTTCTCCTATGAGGACAGGAGTAAAAATAATGTTATCACTCGCCACTCAAAAAAAATAAAATAGTAATGCAATTCTTTAGATTTTTTTTTAATGAATAAAGAAGCACTGAGAATGTGTGTTTACGTGACAAGATGATCATGAAGTGCAAAATGAACTGTGTTCTAACATCAGACTCGCAAGGGATCTTTGGCACCATTTATTCTTTTTTCTCTCCATTTTTTTTTCAGTCAATGAATTATAGATGAGGATAAACAGCACAGGAATGTAAAAAAAAAACAAAAAAAAACCAGCAGGCATAACTTCGATGGCAACTTTTTTGGTATAGGTAGCTTACCCTCCAATGTTTTTCTAAGCAGATTTCAGAAGAAGGAAAAATAAATACCATTAAGTAAAGTACTAACTAACTAAATAAATAAAAGAAAAAAAGTAAAAAGAACTTTACATCATTATCTCAAGCTCAAACATCTGGTTATGTCCTCTGGTACCTTACTTAAAGCCAATATTTAACTTATTAAAGTCCTTTTTCTCTCCTATCCAAATAAAGTCCAGAAGAGAAAATGACAGAGTGTCTATTCTAAGACTAGTTGGCGGCTACAGCTGGGACCAGACTTAATCCTCACTCGGAAATTCAAGTACAAATCAATCAGTGTTTAATCGGCTTAGAGTAGAACCTGCAAAGTTGCTGAAGGGAAATTCTGTGCAGCAGATGTTTTCACCGTGATGGAATTAAGTCATCGTTTATAGGTTTCCTAAAATAAAATCTAATACAAATACAAGAACAAGACCTAATTAATAACCTGCTAAAACATCTAGACTATGCAATCATCATATGAGGTTAGTAAAGTGATAGGCCCTCCCTATAGCTGCTTCTCACCTCACTTTTCAAAAGTTCAGAATGCAAAGCATGATAGAAGAGGTATAAGAGAAAGGAAATAATTGTGTGCCACTGATGGGGAGGGAGTGGTTACAATTAATTGGAAGAACTCGAGAAATTTCCAAGGAGAAGAAAGCATCGTGTTGGACATTTACATTTATGCAGGGTTTCTGAATATAGACAACATAGCTGTTAAAAAATTTGGGCTCAATGCGTAGGTCTCAGGTAACTGCTTTTTCTTTCCGGTCATGTTGTCTTTTGTCTTTCAATAGCTATCTGACCCTGAATTGCATGATTAGTAAGATCTTAATGTTTATATGGGAAATTGAAATATAAAAGGAAGAGACAAGTTTATATCCAAACTATTTTCCCCATAAAGTAAAGAAGTAACTGATAAAATCTAATTGAGTGAAACTTGTCAGTATCCTACAGCCATTATTCTTCTTTTTTATTTGCTATCTTGCTTGATATAGGAATTTTTGCATAGTGAGCCAGTCATAAAGTAATAATAATCATTTAGCTTTTTCTTTAATTGTATTCATCTTTTTACGCATAAGCTTAATGTGCTTTCACTAATGTAAGTCATGCGATTTTGCTTTTTCTTTAAAATAAATAAAACTAACAACTTCCTTCTTTACCTCAGTTGTGACATCTTTGCTATCAGAGATAAAAATGTTTCGCAGAGATTAATTCACTTACAGATTTCTTGAAGACTTCTTAAAAAATATTTAAGCAGTTGTTGAGTTTCCTGAGAAGCAGGGCGCAAGCAAAAAAGCCACCTTGCAAGAATACTATTGTACCACTATTCTCCATAATCAATCTATCTACTCAACTAAAATCCTGTGTGAGAATCAAGATGTTTGTTAGGCAGTTTAATTCACACTATTCTAAATTTAACGTTTAAATATTAAAATTTATTAAAAGACATTGATTTATTATCAAATATAGAAAATGGACCCCATATATGTGGATAGATTGAAATGGTTATATTTAATATAACATTTAAAATTTGCATTTTGGAATCAACTTTAACATGAACATACCACTTTAACATACCACTTTAACATTGTTTAACAAATAACATTATTTTTTAAACTTCCTCACAGAGAAAATAATTAAAAAACATAATCATCAGGCTTGCAAGTGCTATTGTGCTGAGTAATATTAGGAATACAATAAGGTAATAGATATGATATTCATTCTAAGTAGGCTCTTTGGCTCTGAGGATAACTTTATTTGAGCTTTACTGAGGTGTAAGTGACAAATAAAATTGTACGATATTGACAGCGTACAATGTGGTGATTTGATGTATTCATACGTTATGAAAGTATTCCCCCATTGAGTTAATGAACACATCCATCACCTCACATATTTGCCTCTTTTGTGTGTGTGTGTGTGTGTGTGTGTGTGTGTGTAATGTTCAAGTTCTACTTTCAGCAAATTTCAATCATACAATACAAAGTGATCCACTATAGTCAACACGTTATTCATTAAATCCTCAAATCTTATTTGAGAGGATAACTTCACAAAGCCACTGAGAATGCCATTGATGAGGGAGCATGAGCGTCTTTGGGGTGTACTATACGTGGCTGTCTCCTGTAGGCTGAGGGTAAAAGCGGGAGACACTTCTGCTAACATGCATTTCCTGTTCAGTAGTATTTATAGGATTCTTGTGGTATAAAGGTAGACATACAACATTAACTCAAGTTAACCCCAGAGTCAGTGATTATTGAACCAGGGGTCAGATATAATCACAAACATCTGACTGACAGAGGTTTTGTTAGTCGCTAGTAGATGATATTATCTAAGAAAATGTATTAGCCCATTAAGATAGTATTTTATTTATTTAACAACAATAACAAAAGAACCCCACTCCTTAATCTGATGAAGAGAGAATTCTGAATTGAATCATTAGATGGGGCTTTATTGTATCTCATCAAATTCCTTTATGTTGATTTCTCTTAAAAACATATTTTTTTGAATAAAGGGAAAGCCACATATCTGGTTAAAAACATCTTAAGTACATACAGTACATTTACTTTCCATTCTTCCCCTAAGAGATCTATTTTGATTTACTGGAGAAATTTACAGTGGGGAAAAAAATTATATAAATAAATATATGTATTGAGTTGTCGGAAAAGTCATGATGTATTTTTCTATGTTTTTCATTGCAAAAATGCATCATGACTTTTCCACCAACCATATATATATATATATATATATATATATATATATATATATATATATATATTTCCCCCCCCCCTTTCTCTGGAGAAATTCAATACTGGATCTAAACTAATTCTGTTCTGTTCTCCTGGATCTAGACTGTTATAGTGCTTCATTGATCTGAGTGAAGGCTTATGGGGGTCAGATAATAAATGGAATTTACTCTGTTTATGAACTTGTGCTGGGTGATTTCTCCAGTTCCTGAGCGTGTGGTTAGAATATAAACACTGAAAACTTATAAAATTCTCACAGTACTTCCCTGTGAAGTGTTGGCTATTTGTTGGGAAGCTAACTGGTATCCTTTAAAGTTCCCTGTCCTTATCAAAATAATAAATCAAAAGCAATAATGAATCTCTGGAGGTTTTACAAAAAGTGTAGGGCCATCAAAAATATCAAAGAGGGGATAGAAATGGCCTCTGTCACATTTCTATTCATTTAACCTTTTTGACCGGTGAGGAGGAAAAATAAGTCTTAGAAAATAATTAAAATTTTTTTCAAAACTTAATTAGGTGATGACTGTCTATATTTATTTATTTTTATTACTTTTATTGTAACATATGAACATGGTCCCTGACAGGTATTTGGCAGTTTTTGATTTGTTAAACGTTCTGTTTTGTTTTGTTTTTTTTCTATCCCATTAATTAGAAGAACAGAGGAAGTATTATGCTTTTCTCCAACAAATAAACAGTAAATCTTCACTAGTCTACTGAAGGTGATACAACACTCTGCTTCTTGGCCATAATTCAGTCTGCAGAGACTTTAATTATCTTACCACTCCTTACTTGCTGATAAGTGCCTATTGATCGGAAAGTGCCAGAATATGAGAATGATATCCTGAAACAGTACAGACCCCTGATAGCTTCTGGCATCTCTAGAGCTAGATATGTTAGGATACCTCATCCAGAAGAAAGGAGGAGATGCTTCCATTTACTTTCTCTACCACTGAGAAAGGGACAATGGTTGGTGAGCTCTTTGGATTCTGGAGTATTCAGTTATATTGCTCTGACTCATTTACTAAGTGGCCTATCAGACTTTCAGTTTCAGCTTGTATTGAGAGCAAAAAAGGGTTCTTGCCTTTGAATGCAATGGTATTTAAAATATCTGATCAGAATGATTGATGAAGCCTATCATCGTTTTAGGAAGGCAAGTCAGGGCAGAGGCTGCTGAGGCTCTGGAGCAAATCTAGGCTCTCTTTGAAGTGACCCAAAATAATTCTTAGCTTGTTATTGTGCCATACTGAATGCCTGATGCTGGAATAAGTGACGGAGAGTCCTGAACTTCCCATCCGATACTTGGTGTTATTTGATCCAAAGCCATAAAACCAGTCAGACCAGAAGAACTTTCTTACAATTGGATATTGTGTATTCAAGACTCAGCTTGAGTAGCTTTTAATTTCCCTGTATGCTTACTCCTGCCATCTGAACTCACATTTATAGTCTCATTAGGATCTCTCTGTACCAGTTAACTGAGGAGAAACATTTTGACCCAGAAATAAACCATTACAGTTGTACGGGAAAGCTGGTAAGGAAGTGGGGACAGAAAGTCTTGCCAGTAAGCAAAATTCAAGAGTGATATATTTGACTATAATGTAACACATACATAGTCATGGGATGTGGAATACAGTGTGGGGATGTAGTCAATGGAATTGTAATACATACGCGTAATATCTGGGGTGGGGGACAGGGGAGGGGGGAGTCACTTTGTAAGGGATGAAAAAGATAACTATTGCATACTTTTGTACATCTGTAACTATTAATAATAATAAAATAAATAAATAAAATAGAGACGAAATTCAAATACATATCCAAAAGCCTTCTCTGGTTTCCAGGTTCCTGAAGACAGAACTTCATTCTGGATGTTGCTCTATGGATTTTTCATAGATAAATTAAATTCAATGTGTTCAAAAACAGATGGATCGTTTTCCCTTATAATTGTTTTTCCTCCTGTGTATTTCACCTAAAACTTATAATTCTGACAAAAATTACCCCATTTTCTAAATCAGAATCCTGGGAGTTATCCTGTACCCTTTTATCTTTCTAATGCTCACCATTCCCAATTAATTACCAAATACTTTCTATTCAATCTCTAATATCTCTCTTTCTTCTTCCACCTTTTCTTTATTTAAACATGAAATAATCTCTTTCAAATCTTCATACTTTATAACCTGGACTATCAAATTAACCTACACATAGTAATAATTTATTATAAATGTAAAAATAACAAGGGCTCCAAAGCAATAACAACACCCATTTACTAAGCATCTCCTCTATGACAGAAAACTATAAATGATAAAAACAATCTTTTAAACTGAATAAAAATAAGAAAACCACATATCAGAACCTGTGGGGCAAAACATTAAAATAAAAAAGAGTGATATATTGTTTTCCTCTTGAATTAGAGACTACTAGAAGTAAAACAAAACAAAACAAAACATGGTGATTCATGGACAGTGCTTAATTTTTTGTTCTAATGAGGAATTTGGAAAGAACAAGATTGGAAGATTAATGGCAAGGCAGTGTGTGTGTGAAAGAGGAATGTGGATAGGTCTCATTGAATAGGCCTAGAAAGTCACAATATTTATGGCTGACACTCATGTTCACAGAGGAGGCTCTCCATCATTGGAGGAACAAGGTGTCCTGACGTGAGGCTGTCAATCAGCGTCTTCCCACATTTTTCCTGGCTGTTGCTCAATGAGTTCATAACATCTGACCATTGTATCAGGGACAGATTAAGCATGGGCTCAACAGCATGGACTTCTCAAAAGAAGGCATTTACAATGCTGCGATGCTAAGTGTCTGATCTGCAAATGGTGTGACCCCATATATGACGTGTATCTTGGGATGTCAGCCAGTCACCTAGTAGCAGAATTTTGTCAGATATCTGTTTTGAAGGGAGAGTTCAGTAATTCTTCCTGACTGCAATAAATACCTTTTATTTTTAGAGATAATTATGCTTTTTCTGTCTACCACGTTGTTGAAAACACACCTTTCATTGCTATTCTTAAATACTTTATTTACAATCAGGTTTTTACATACCCCATTTATTCATATCAATTTATTTATTTTACCACAACATAAACAAGGCAACTGGCTTTAAGCAGGATGTGCCAGAAGCCTCTGCTTTTAGAGAATGGGAGAAAATACTACTGAAGTGTCAGCTAGTTTCAATGATGAGAAAAACCCTTGGTGCCTTTGAGGTTTTGTATTTCCTACAATCTTGTTATTTCCTATGGCCAGAGTCTATGTATTCTAATACCAAGGGATGTACTCAGTAGCAGCACCTCTCAAGATTGTATAATTTTTATAATTACATAAGTGTATGTGTGTGTGTGTGTGTATATATATATATATATATATATACACACACACACACACACACCCCAAGATAAAATTTAAATCTTATGAAATAATAAATAATAAAATGGAAAAGTTCACTTTACAGCTCTTCAGCTTTTGTATCATATTTTAGTAGTTTGGCATCTAAGGGTGTCATGCTTCCACAGGGATTTAAGAAAGAGCACTAAACTAAAAAGTAACAAAAAAATTGCACCATGCAATTTGGGCAACCTCATGCCACCAGAACAATAACCAAAAAGATGGAATTATTGTGGGTCTTTGGTGCTTGATTCTTTAAATCATATTTAATATATGTATTTGCCACAACAAAATCAGGAGAGAGACTGGTGTTTCTCAAGACCAGTGGATCATCTTGAGTGCATCTGAGTCCTGACATGTGCATTGGTAGATTAGAAATATCTAAACTGGCGTGACAACCAAGAGACCTAAACTATCAAGAATGAAAATATTAGGAACTTCCCTTCCACCTTGGAATCAAGAATATTGACAAGGGGAGGTGCTCAGGATGAACTTGAAATGGGTATTGGAAAATAAATATTGTAAATGCCAACCAAGTCTTTAGAATCCTTAAAGGAATACAGATATTTGTAGTTATCTGTGTTTTTTCCTTCCATCTTATTTATATATACTTAATAACATATATATGACAATTAAAATATGATATATATATTATATATATACACTCACATACATATATATAGACTATTGAGATTCATAGAGTTTGCCAGAGTGATGATATGCTCGTATGTGATTTCTGAACTAGATCTTAAAAGCTATGGAGCATCTTTCTTGCTGATCAAACACTCGTGCTTTGACTCCTGAACAGCTGCACTGTGAGGAAGCCCAGAACACATGGACAGGGCATTTTTATGGGTTTTGTCTACTGCAGGAATCCTGAATGCCTGCCATGCCAGTGGGCCATTCAGCACAGCTGAATATTCAGATGACTGCAGCCCTAACCAATAGCTGACTACAAGCGCATAGAGACCCAAAAGAGAACTAAGAAAACGATAAAATGGTGTGTGATGTTGCTAGGCTTTGAAATAATTTGTTTCTGTACCACAGTAACCGGAACAGGACCTTTACTTGTGCTGAGTAACCAAATGTGGGGGTAGGGGCGTGGGGAAGGGTGGGGGCTTGATGACAGAGTTTACACATTTTTCAATACCTGCTGCAATGCCCTTTAAACACATGGCGTGTGGACTCCAGTTACATTTGCGAACTCATCTTTTAGCAAGGGTACCAGATGTGATTTTAGTTCCTGTAATTAACTGCACTAGTGATGGGCTTATTTAAGAATTAACAGAATCACAATGTGGTTCTAGACTGGTGAGTATTTTGATATCTTCCTACTTTTCCAGAAGACTTGCCAATTTGGTAGTTTTGGGTTTGTCACAAAGAGGGATTCATCATGGAGTCTGCAGCATTATTAGTTTCCTGAATTTGGAGGTTCCTGACAATTGCTCTTAAGGTGTTCTGTTTCTTCAATCATGGAAGCAAAGGCTAGAGTCTCTTCTCTCCCAACAATTTAACTTAAACTAACGAGTTTTGATTCTTCTACCTATAGATAAGTACCTTGAACTCTTCTTTGGCTTCTCATGAAAGATTTAAAAAAAAAAAAAGAAAAAATTTATGGAATACGCAGCTCAATAAATATTAATTTTATTTTTCCATTACTTTACCCTCTTGAAGATATTGTTGATTTCCAATAATATTTTAGTTTATTTCTGAACAAATTTATATTTTTAACATTTCCTCAATAGAAAAAATAGAATTTCCATTAAGCATTTTATAAGACAAAAGGAGAGTCATAATACACTCATTTTGTCAAAGTTCTACTCTTTACAAAGTATAAGCTCTGAGACTAGGACTTATGAATAAATATGCCTGTTTCCTGTACTTCTAATAATGCTCTAATAATGCTGGTAACTATAAGATTAGAATCAAAAGAAGTTGCTCTTTCTGTTTAATAAGAATGTCATAACCTCTTTTCATCTTTTATTACTAAGGTTTATCTTTCATAATCATGTTCAATCCTATGGGTACAGGATAAAAAGATTTGAAGTAGCTAGCACAGAGAAAAGTTCATTATGAAAGGGAACTGATTGTCAATATTGGAAAAATAATCTAACAATAGATTATCATCTTGCATTTTAATTTAACTTGGCTAAGTAGACAAACAGGTCTAAGGATCTGCAAATACCTTTAATATTTGAGGAAGAAAAAGAATTTGAAGCTAAAATCACATTGGCTTTTTGAAGCTGTACACATCCTTTGTTAAAAATTTAATCATAAAATTCTCTTTACAATGGAAGTTTACTCCTAACTACCCAAAAGAAAGACAAGTCCTCTTCAATCTCCTGTGAGAATCAAATTTGTCTTTCAAATATTCTAAATTTTCCCTTCATTTCTTGAGAGTATAATATGAAGTATCATGAAAAAATTATCATGGTTTTCTTTTTGACTGTGTCATATATATATACTATAAGAAATAAATATGTTTAAAACATTAAAACACTCACATTACCATCTTCACCACAGTTTGAAATAATGTTAGTTTCACATTTGTGGTAACATAATTGACTATGCTTTGTTTAATTATTCATTAGGTCTAATTTCATAATCATATTCTCATAGTTAAAGGGGAACTTTTTGTCCTGTTTTAATGAGGAGTATACTATTGAATCTAATCATGTTTTTTTATTTAGTAAATCTGTTCCTCCTAAACAGAAGTAACATTTCCAAGCTTTTGCTTCATTTACAATACATGTATGGTCACATAGGTAACCCCTCTATGTAAAAACCTAAATCCATTAATATTGCAGAACTAAGCGAAAGAAGTCAGTGGTTGATATAAGAAGGAAGTCACTACTAGAAGAAGAAAGAAGGCATTTTGCATGAAAGTTAATAGTATAGCTAAATATTTTATGAGAATAACCCAAAATTCAGTGATAGAAGTAGAAAATATTAATATTATTGTTATTAATCGAAAAATGGCAATATCTTTAACTTTGTTCAGACTTACTTTGCTGAGGAAAGGTTGGCTTTTTGAAAAGGGGCACCAAGTAATAACTGAATTTTTTTTTCAGGTATGAATTTTGCCATCACACTGCAAACATTTCCAGCCCTGATGATGATGTTCGACATATTCATAGATGCTATCAAGGTAACAATAAAAATGGCAGATCAAGAGAAGCCAATGTGGCTGAGAAGGGAACACATGCATGTAATGAGCCAGCAAAGACAAATTACACTACAGAATAAGTTGCTTGCATCACTGTATTTCAAAATATTTAAAATTGTACTAGAGTTTTAACCAATTTAATCTGCATTGATAGTTATTTAGGTATAATTTTGCATTGATGAGGCATTAAAATAAATCTGACATATATGCACAATTATCATATTCATCAATTTATTTGTAATAAGCTAGGCTGTTAATTTTCTTTGTTATTTTTCCCTATAAAATAGGGAAACCCTAGAGGCAATTCCATTAAAATGGGACTAAAATAACAGTGCACTCTATAATAGTTTTAAAATATGTTGGCAAATCATTTCACACTCCTTCCATTAAAAACTAAAATCTACTACCTCTCCCCTTGAATATGCACCAGCGTTAGTCACACATTTTGATTAATGGAATGGGGTGGAAGTGACATTGCTGGACTTCTGAGACAACATAATAAAAAGCAATACACCTCGTGATTATATATATATATATATATAATATTTATGTATTATAGCTGACATTCCATACTAATCTACTGCATCTTCAGGTGTACAGCACAGTGGTCAGGCATCCACACAGTCTATGAAGCGATCTCCCTGGTAAGTCCAGTGCCCACCTGGCACCCCACATAATCCTTACAACATTATTGATTACATTCCCCATACTGTATTTCATATCTCTGTGACTATCTTGTGACTACTAATTTGCACTTTATAATCCCTCCCCCTTCTCCTCCATCCCCACTCCCCTCCCATCTTGCAACCATCAGGTTTTTTTTCTCTATATCTCTGAGCCTATTTCTGTTTTGTTTGCTCATTTATTCTGTTCTTCAGATTATATATTATATATGTATTTATATGGGATGTAAAGTACAGCACAAGGAATATAGTCAATGGTATAGTAACAGCTAGATACGATATCAGATGGGTAGTAGATTGGGGGGGTTATCACATTGTGAGGGGTGTAAATGGCTAACTATTATGTTGCTTTGTACACGTGAAACCAATAAATAAATAAATAATATTTGCAAAGAGAAAAAAAAAAACACGTAAAAGCAATACACCATTTACCTGTCTCCCTTCTCTCTATTGTGATGATTTTACTTGGACCCCAGCAAGCATATTGTGTAAAAGCCAAGCAGTCACATAGAGTGGCAGATGTAAGTGTTCTGTGCCCAGTCCCAGCTGATGTATAGGCTGACAGCTTCCCCCACGGGAGATGTGAGAGTAAGTCTTTGGATAGCTCCAGCCTCCAGGCTTCAAGCTGTCTCTGCTGATACCAGGTGAAGCAGTGATGACTCTACTGAGTTGTACTCAAATTCTAGATTTGTGATGTTGTTTTGAACCACTTGGTTTCGGTTATGCAGCAATTCATAACTGAAACACAAGCCACCACCACTATTATTCAATATTGTTCAGGAAGTTAATTAATGCATAAGTTTGTTCATTTGACACATATTTATTGCATACTTGCCATAGGCTAGGTACAGTTTTAGGCACTGAAGAGGTGATGCTAGTGAACAACCAGAAAATCTCCCTCCCCCATATCTAAGAGGTAGAGACAGAAAAGATACAATTTCCAGCAGTGATAACTGTTATGAGGAAAAAATAAAGGTGAATAGAAAGATAGTGACAGATTGGCATTGTTTTAGATTGGGTATTGAAAGGAATCATCTCTAAGGCTGTGACATTTCAGAAGAGACATGGAAGAAAACAGGAAACCAGTCACTTTAATACATAAAAATAAACAAATAATAAGCAAAAGAAACAGAGTATTTAAGAACAAGGAAGAATATTGATGTGGCTGGAGCAAAGTAGGTAAGAAGAATGAATACAGAAGCAGTCATGGCCAGATAATGCAGGGCTTTATTGACTATCTTAGTGGATGACCTCTATTGAAATTAATATATAAATTTGGGCATATTTTAAATGTAATTGAAAGTCTTTACAAGGTTGAAGAGCTACTGAAATAATATATAATATCCCATGGTATTATATGGTATATAATAGTACAATAGATGTTATATTTCTTTCATAAATTTAAGAAAGCAAGTGACATATAAAATAAAACTCTGTGGGGAAAATAGACTCTAGGAGTGCAAAAATTGCAGTAGAGACCTGCAAATAGACCACTGTGATACCCCAGGGAAGATGGAGAAGTAGGTTGAGGGGATGATAACTGGCATACAAATGAGAGCTAGTAAAATGGAGAATGGATTTTGAAGACAGAAAAAGAGAGCAAGGTTTCCAGTGACTGAATGACCCAATACAATAACCTTAAAAATATTAAGTGATATCAATACTACAACAAAGATGCAAGTGTAATTATTCGCAGATGATGTCAGTGCTTATATGAAAGAAATTCTGAAAATTAATAATCTCAAAAACTTGGATGAGACATAGAATATCATTATCCAATTGTGTAGATGTAGGAATGGAGGCTTAGAAAATTGAGCCATGTGGTGTAAGGTTACACTGGCGGTAGATAAGATGAGACTTAAACACAAGTTTCGAAACTAGAGGATGCATTTTTTTTTTTTCTATTTTGCCTCAAGTCCAAAGCTGCAAAGAAATATTTCAGTATTACCTTTCCCAATCAATTAATTATAGACAAAAAAAATACATTAAAAGAAATAATCTACTTTACTCAGTATTTAAGTAACAACATTTCTCGAAGTCACTTTTGTCAGAGTATTAATTGACCATCAAGTCTACCATTCAATAGCTCATGACTTAACCTAAGTAAATAATCAGAAATACAGCTCAGGCTTTATATATGTAAACATTTTATACAGCATTATTAAATATATTGAAAATAAACATTTCTCAATACTATGGGAATATTAAATAAATGGTAAAAATAAACAAAGGAATACTGAGTGTCTGTTGGACATTTCTGATGTTAAACTTCAGGGAAAATTATTGCTTTGATATGAATAAAAACCCTCACAATAGCCACCATCTACTGGAATAAAAAATATATTAAAAAGTCTACTCATTGGGAATGTACAAATCTTTCTAAAACAGGTAATACTTGGCTATTTTGGAAACTTTTACACTGATATAATTTTTTTTCATGAAAATGACTGTTTTGGTACACCTCATGAATTCTTCATGAATTTTTTCTCTTAAGTCCCAGTTTTTTCTCATAATTGGTAGTGCTCTGTATCTAAAACAGCACATATTTCCTATCTTTTCAGGTATCTCTGTTTCATTATAACTTATGTACCACAATATAGCATACTAGCTAATGAATAGCTTTCAATCTTAGTTACCAGTTAGAATCATCTAAAGTGTTAAAAACAAACAAAATAAAACAAACAAACAAACAAACAAAAACAGTATCTAGACCTCACTCACAGAAATTCTATAGCTCTGATATTGGTAAGTTTAAAGGACATTCAAGTGATTATAATGCATCTTCAGATGTACGAACAACTTTGGTAAATTATATGATTCATTTAATGCTTACCTTAACAGTTATTTAACATTACAGTATTTTTTTATAATCAGAAAGAAAATAACATTTAATGTTTTCCAGCATTAAAATATTTTTTAAAAAATTAAAATCTGATGGTGAAATACACATAATAATTTTCAACGCTGTCTTAACTATGAGATAGATGTGTATTATCAAATTAATGATTCTGAAATTTACTCAACTAATCTTTAAAGAAAATGATTACGTGAAGGAGAAATAGAAAATAAATACAAAAATATAAACTAAAATTATTAGTTTTAAGGATTAAATCAAGATATTAAGTTTACATTTCGAAAAAATACCTTATTTTAACAACAGTTACATTTTCACTTAATAGTGAAAAGGTGTAGAACCTAAGAAAATAAACCTTAAAAGCTAAAATTCTGATATAATGTCTTCAGAGTTCAAACTCAAAATTATCTTTGAAAGTGAAAAAGAAATGAAAAATAATCAGTGGTAATGCAGTGAAGATGTATATATGTAGATCACACATAGTAAGAGAATCTGATCAGACTCAGAAACTTTTTCAGCCTTATCCATTCTGTATCAGTGTTATTTAAATTTAAGAGTGATTACATAATATCTCTTTTGTGGACATCAGTCCAATCTTTCTCCCATGACTGTAGATGGTTGGGAAGAAACCCAGGCTATTGAGACAGCATTGTTTGAGGCGGTCTCTCAACCAAAGCTGAAGAGAATTCCAAAATCAATGGAGTAAGAGGTTCTGAGGGTTCATCTGTTTCATGACATAGTAGTCACACATGTAAAAAATTCACAGAGAAAAACTTTTAATATAACAGAAATGAAGAGTAGATTTTTTTTAGAAAGAAACGGCAATAAATAACAGAATTATTTTCAGCAGTAATAGATACAGTAGTGAGTGGAATCATATCTTTAAGTGATTTGGCAAAAAAAAAAAAAAAGAACATCTCCCAAGCCAGACAGGCACACTAGCTTAATCATCATTGAAGATTGATAATAAAATAAAGCTGTTTGTATATTATAATCTATGTGACCTTACTACCCCTAGATCATAACTAAGAGAAAATATATATGTAATTTAGAATGAAATTGAGCTCAGAGAAGGCACTGAAGCAAGAAGCAATTGTGAGAAAAAAAGATCACCATAATAAGTGGTTAATCAGCAGATATCGATTATAACATATTTACCTACAAGAGATAGAATAAAATTCAAGACAACTGTATTATACATGTTATAATTGAAGGTACTTAAAAGTAAATTGTATTGATTTAACTTAACTACCTTAATTAGGATGAGGGAAGAGATCATGATTAACTTCAAAATCACTTAGAAAAATATAAATGTATGTATGATAGTTGAATTGGCTCCCTGTCTTAAATTCCACGGGCATATAACCTTGTAGCTAGGGTTCTGATAGGAAGTAGCTTGGACCAAAAAAAGTTGGAATTAAATGATGTGATGCACAAGCTGTAAGTAATAGGATGGTTTTTAATTCACAAATGAGAAATAAATGTTAATCGCATGTATATGTTGATATTTGTGGAATATCTAAGTTATTACTATATTATCTTGTCTTTTCTAATCTTTAACTAAACAGTTAAAGCCCTATCCCTCTTCTGGATTTAGAAAACTAAATATGTAATTTTATTCCATAAAGCAATTACAAACTACATAGCATTCATATTTAAGTTGCAAAGAGTAAACAAATGAAAAGCATTTTTTTCGCTTATAATCCATGTTTTAATGTTATATTAACTTAAGGAGGTACGGTAGAGTTCGGGGAAACACACTGGCAATGAAGTTCCTGTAGCTATAAGAAGATTACAGTGTCCAGCCTTAGAGGGAAAACAGAGGACCCAGGGCTATGAGAACAGTACTTCAGAAGGAAAGGGGCCAAAGCCAAAATGAAAAAAATGTCCACACATGAAGCTGAAGCTACAACCATAAAATAAATAAATAAATAAATAAATAAATAAATAAATAAATAAAAGACAGAAAGTAAAAGAAAAGAAAAAAGAAACTCCTTATGAGGTGTTTTCTGGACTCTCATTTATACCAATGAAAAATGGAACAAAAAAACACAACTCTTTTTTTCCCCACCATTCTTCAGTTTAATTGGTATAGAACCTGTGTATAAGTAGTTACTCTATCTTTAAGTCCCCTGCACAATTCTACTAAAAGGGATGTTAAAATCCTGTTTCCATTATGACCTTTAACAACTCTCATCTGGTGCTTGTAATTAATTATTTATAGCAATGAAAGTTAGGATTCCCAAAGAAATAAAACATTTATTTGTGACCCGGGTGGCATGCAAACATTAACCTTTAACTATATCCCATTTATTCTGGTCCCTTTTTTGGCAGTGACGGAACTTAGTATGGAAAGTTCAAGACTTTATGCTTAAATCTTGTACATTAAGAAGTCCTATGTTGTGACATAATCTCCCAAAGCTTATGCCACTTTCTGGGAATATTTTGGGTATTTTTAAATCTGCTGCCATAACTCTGTCTTCTGAGTTTTTGATTAACACGAAAATTGTTATGGCATTTTTGTTGTTCAGACAAATAAGAGAAAGCCTAGCACTGATAAATAAAATACACGATTTCAGGAAAGAGTGAGAAAGTTTCTGACAGAAATGGTTTGAAAGGTCTTCTTATCTTAGATGCTGATTTTAGTTGGATGCTCAATTAAAAGTGGGTATGGTTTCTGCACAATGGACGGGAACACATGAGCATGAGGCAACAGAGGGTGAAACTGGGAAAAATTAAGACATAATACATTTTAAATGGCATAATATGAGTATATTTACAGAGTATATGAACTTGGTTAAACAACGTTTTTCCATAGGGCAAAAAAAAAAAAGTGAATACATTCACAGTAAGGATCAAGAGATGAAAGAAAAAAAAAAAGAGAGAGAGAAAACAGTTAGTAGCATATAATAGAAAAAGAGAGAAGGTCAGAAAAATTCAAATACTGAACAAAAAATGAGAAGAAATCGAAACCTAGATACAAGATTATGAGCTCAGTTACTTAAGATAAAACACCCACAAAATGATTCATAAGTTAAAAAAAAATACTATTATATCTAGAACCATTGTCTCTGTATTGTACTGTTCCTCAGAAATTTAATAACTTGCTATTAATCTTGCAAACATCTGCCTGGTACTCTACTTAATGTCTAATTTTTAATATTCTTTTGAATTTATTATTTTATTTGTGGCCTTTGGTATTTGACATCTACGAGTAAAGTTAAATTACAAGTCCATGTTTCGGAACTTTCAGGATATGTATTGGCTATTAAACTGTTTCACAGACTTTGGAATGCTGTATCTGCTTGTCTGATGCATAATCAAATTTAGTCTGAATCCAATGACTCATTGTGGAAAATGAAGGATTGCAAAAGTGACTTATTCAGAATTCCGTGGCTTTGAATTGCTACTAGGACACATGTCTATTTTTTGAGGATGATGGAAATATATGTTACTAATGTCTAAATGTACATAACTAATTGCAAGTGTATTTATGCTCAAAATCAAATAGAAATATATGATAAAGATAAATGTACCAGATCATGAATGAGGACAAAAAAGCAAATTGATTTATATTGCATACTCCATCTTACTAGTTTGGTGGCATTGGCAAGCAACTTATATCATCTGGACCCAGTTACCTCATACAAATGGGGGGTAATATTGTTGAAGATTATTATTTGCAAAATGCTTGGAGAATACCTGGCATATGATAAGAAATTGCTTAAAAATTAACTGAAAATCACCATCATTTTGGAAAGGTATACTGCTATTTAACTGTAATATTTTATAGTAAATGATATAAAATAATATATGAATGTTCTTCGTATATTTACATATGCAATTAGTAGTTGAACTAGACAATTTACTAGGTTCTGCAAATATATCCGTACTTCATTGCTTTAACATTTCCATTACAATGTTCTCTGTTAAATACTAAAATACTATTTTATCTGTTAAATACTAAAAATTCTATATGTATTCCAAGTGATACTTTATAATGTTCTTCTGATGTATTCCTCTTACTTGCTTTTTGAACATACTACAATTATACTTAACACTTTGTATTATAGTTTCTATATTTATTAGTCAATTTGTATTTATCTATATATGTAAAATTCTTCTGTTCCATAAATAGTCTCCTCACATATTGTACGTTCTCAAGCTACTGAAAAGTGACTAATGCATAATATTTACTCTTTAACTGCCTACAACTTAAATGTGGAGCCCACAGTAGTGTTCCATAAATATACATTGTATTGAGGAGAAAAAAGAAAACTATTTTTCATCCCAGCTAGTTTCCAATACATTGCCCAGGGGGATAATTATCCATGATAAAATGAGTGCATCTCTACAGCTATTTACTTCACAGCTCACTGAGCCGGTCTGCTGGTGAAGCTGGGATCACAGGTCAAGCCTGGCTCTTCAGAACACTGCTGACCTTCCATTTGGGGCAGACATTTAAACCAGGATCTGTTTTCTCCATGGTATCAGTAACACACACAGTCCCTGTTTACCAGAGGTCAAACATGGTACTTTGTTACTTGCTACTCTAATTTCTGTTACTCCGGAAAAGAAAAAACATATACATATATATTACATTGTAACTATGACAAATACCACAGACACAACGAAGCAAAAGTTCAGGAAACAAAATTAATTTTACTACTTCTGATGCACTTTTGTTTTTTTCCCCTATTTTTTTTATACCAGTCCAATTTATCTACTCTTCTTTTTTTTTTTTAACACCGTTTTTTTTCAGATCTTACTCTATGTTTTGAAATTGTGGGTTCTGAATGATTAAGAAGGCCTCACCACTCACTAACAGGTGCATCTGCCATTCTGTACAACTTTTCTCCGGAGGATGCCATCCTACGCCTGGGTCATCATGCTAAGTTCCTGCACTCCCAAAGCGAAAGTTCCGGATACCTCGTAGCCTTATTCTAAATCAAGTCATCTGTACCATACGTTCACATTTTGGAGAAAACGTGTCCAACATTTTTCAGATGGTGTTTAAACTCTTCCCAAAATGAGGTTCATTTAAAACTCGTAGGTTTTCTTTTCAAACCTCATAAACATCATTTAACTCATGAATCTAGACTTCAGAATTAACTGTGTGCATGGCACTCTAACATCTTCAGTATTTAATATACTGCTTTTCACATGCATATTCTGTAGGTATTGTTGCGCTGGAAATGAATTATATTCCTAAATTTTACGATGTAAGAAGTTACCTTTTAAAAATTTTTTCATCCTAAAAAACGTGCTTCAATTGTGCTTCATACAAAAGTGAAGGGAATTGAACTCTCCTACCTCTATTCCATGACTCCCGTCTCCAGCCAGGCTGTTATTTCAAACAAAAGTCTTTCTTATTATGATGAATGCATAAAGCCTGGCTGCCCCTGACCGAGAAGCCGCCAAAGGAGGGTAAATAGCTAAAGCTCTTTATGAAGAAAAGATAATTTCTCCCCAGGAGAGCAATGGGGCAGGGAAGTTGCTGGGCAGAAGCCGCATTTGTCCCAGGCTGTGCTCGCTTTGCCTCGATGCCTCCCGCTGAGGGGGCAGACTCAGGAGAAGGTGAGGGTATCCCTGTACCAGCTAGGCATCGGGCAGGACCTGGTTCCCCTCCACAAATGAGCATCTATCTAATTAGTCTCACACAGGCCTGCCTTTCCTGAGTGGGGAAGGTGGAAAAAGTTAAATCATTTAAATGACACATGTTATATTAATAAGATTGTATAGATTCAAAATTACCAATATTATGGAAGTTATAATTTTAGCTATTTTCCTAAAATTTATCAAGTTGCTATGCTATGTCATAATATATCCTTTGCCCACAGAGAAGCATCTAAACTGATAAATTAATTTTCACTTAATTTAATAGAAAATGACATTTATAATAAAAACCAATAAAAGCTGTGCATGCAGAGAGAGAATTAGGCCAACAATGTGACATATTCTACTAATGAGGTAAGCCTTTTATATATTTGCTAGTTCTGTTATTCTAAGCTAAGTTTTTATTAAAAGGACAATTAAAAAAATGGGAGGCTATTCAAAAAATATTCTATTTATTTTATGTAGTTAAACTGTTAGCAAATGGTATGTTCAAACTTACCAAGTTTTCTGATTTAGAAGTTTATCAGTGATAATGGTACTCTTATAAAAAGGCTGACAGTTACTTATGTTCACAAACCATGGCAGACTCCTAACTTTAGACATTCTTAAATTGAAATGCTGATTATCTATGTGACAGACCTTTATTCTCAACAAGTATGGGAATAGCTAAATTCAGTTTACCATTCATACGTATTATTACCTCTACATGAGATTTTTGTCTTTTATCCCTTAATTACTCTTAACGGTATTGGATGACTGTATTTACAGTGAATAGCATAAGTCCCAGCTCAAAATCTCTGTCTTTGTCATCAGTGAAAGTAAATATAACTCTTAGGATAAGCCAGGTAAGTACTGCCCTGTTATCAGAGAAAAGCAAAGAGGCAGTGAGTGACCCAGTTTCTTTTCACATTTTGCCTACCAGCAGTATTAAATCAAATGGAACACATTAAAACCATCACGAAAGGCAGACAATAGTTTCCCTCTGATTGCCTGCCTCAGCCTGGTAGCAGTGTGAAAGTTACAAAAGTCATTTGTATCAACTCATTACCATGTCACCTCATTCTGTGCCCCTGCTGGATAAGTGGCAATAAGCCCTGTGTTAGCGGATTCCACATTGTCACCATTAGAACAAACCCTAATAGCACCCAGCTGTCCAAGATTACCCCAGATAGTTATTGAGATTTGGGAGGGGCAGCTCCATCCTGATTTAGCACATATTCTTTAGAATCTTCCATCATTTATTCTAGAATGTAGAAATAAAGCTAATTTTATGAAGAGCACTCAGGAATTATTTCCTTCGTGGAAGATACTATAACACTCACAGTGGAAGGCTCTTTTTGCACTTTAATTCAAGGTAATGATGTTGCATCTTATAGAGGCACTTAAAATGAAGTTTAATGCCACAAGCACTGCCAAAACCCCTGTGTAAATTCTTAGGGCATTACATGAACTGAAAAACTGAACAGCGGAATGAATAGCTTTGATGCATGAAAAGTTGTCTTTCTTCTTTCAGTATGACAATGAACAAAGAATTAGCTCTCTGAAATGGTAAAAAAAAACCACATTTACTCTAGAAATGCATCTGCGATCTGAGAGGTAAAGCAGATAGAAACATTACAGAACCAGATAGATGGAAACATCACAGGACCTTCACGACATATCTAAGGACTGATCTGATCTGTAGTAAGACTTTCAGCCCTCTCTGCAGTCTGATCACTATGTGGAGTTTATGCAAAGGTAACCACCCTTTTAAGATGTATTTTTACTGTATTAATGATTAAAGAGCTCATAATTTACCCCCCTTTCTACCTATAAAGGTTTTATATCCATTTACTAAGTTGGCGAGAGAAAACTAAAGAAAACAAACTGCACAGATCAGCAAACTTGTCTTCAAGTTTACTTTCTGCTAAAGCGCTACTCCTTTCATATGTAAACACACAAATGTTTTCTTTGCTTGTGTAGCACATGGAAGAATACAAACGAAGTGAGCACTAGGTTGCATGTAATTTGCACTGTGGTTTTTTGCTAGGAGTTCCCATACATCTGCTGCAATGATCAGGTAGGATCTGCCCTGCCTGCCAAGGTGTTTATAAGGACAATGGTTAGGGTTGTTTTTTAATATGTAAAAATTGTAGAAAGCAGAGAGGGGAGCGGTGGGGAGAGAGAATATGGCCACAGGTACTTATGTTTGGGTACATGTGTGTGCATTTGTATAAAGAGGAAGGGGCGGAGAGAGTGCAATCTGTCAAATATGTTCTCACTTATTTAAAGTTAATAACTGCGAGGGGTCCTGGCCTTTTGGAAATTTCCTCTAATGAGCTCCCTCTGCTGTCATGGCCATCACATCACCTGATCATTTTCTACATCTGAAAACTTGAGATAAATTAAAACCTACCTCAAAGAGGCAGTGATGACTGCATTACACAGTAAACCCTTAATAAAATTAGCTCACACAAGAATATTATATAAAAGCTGTTTATAGATTTGTTTTGAAATGGAAGGAAATCTACATGTAATTACAGGTAATTTCTGATTACATTTTTTCTCATTTATATTTGTGCTTATATGTTTGTAAATCAACCTGCATTTAATTAATTGTAACGTCCAATTCTACAAATACTCAGTTTGGCTCTTTGAATGTTTGCTTTTCAGGGGAATGAAAGCTTCCATAGCATTAGAATGACTGATGACATTACATTTATATATGCATTTTTGCTTTTCATAACAAATCAGAGTCAAGCTGGTAAATGAATGTGTGAGTTGAATTTGAGGGTAAGGTAGAAAGTTTTGGACAGGTGCATTTTTGTAATCAGACAAATTGTAGACCTATGGCACTGAGAATTTTTTCTGAAAACAAACATTTAGGTAAGAAAATGGCTGTCTACTCAATCATTTATTTTGTCTATTTAATACCTGTCTATTTAAATCATGTCTATTTAATACAGATATACTATATATACCAATGATGTGTGAGGTATAGAAAAGGAGGAGGCCCGACTGTTAGGATTCCATGGAGGCCCCTCTCCCCACCCCAATACGGTGCAAGTTGAGAAATGATTCTCTCCTCAAAATTAAGCTGTGAGAATCAGTCACCAGGTTTGATGAGGTTAAAATCAGACAAAATCTTCTCAAAAATTGGCTGTGATTTCAGGCCAGAGTAAGGTTTGTGACAAAGATAGAACTCACATGTCCCAAGCCCATTTTTATAAACTTATTATTATAATTTGATTTGTCTTATAATTTACATATAGAAAAGTCATTCACTTTCCATAGAAGTTGTCTTTGAATCTCTTTAGCATTATCATATACATTTAGAAGTAATAAATTGTCATTTTTTAAAAAT
The DNA here is from genome assembly GCA_033961575.1 of Aselliscus stoliczkanus. Classification (NCBI taxonomy): domain Eukaryota; kingdom Metazoa; phylum Chordata; class Mammalia; order Chiroptera; family Hipposideridae; genus Aselliscus; species Aselliscus stoliczkanus. The sequence goes on from CM066735.1 coordinate 53,193,950, forward strand.
CTACATTTGTGAGCATAATAATGTGTCTGTATTCCAAAAAGAAAGATCCAGCATGTGGGCTGACTTATCAGATTTGGGAGCTTGGAGACATTTACACTCTAGGTGAATTCAACAGCTGAATTCCAACCTGTTAAAATTCCCGATAAATATACTGTTGGCCTCTGCACTGAGAGTCAGGTTTTTCAACAAGTGTGAGGGCCTGCATGTGTCTATGGATATAAATGTCCATCTAAAATCTATAACGTACATTGCTGAGCTTCTCTACTTTGGAAGTTTCACCTACCATTGAGAGCTTTTGCTATATCTTTTTTATTTAGTTAATGAAACCAAAATTTAGTATGGTGCTATTTTATAACAGGCATTAACAAATTTGTTTAATGGGGAAATATACCATACACCATTTGGGGCAGCCAGTTGGCTCACTTGGTTGGAATACGGTGCTCATAACACCAAGGTTGCCGGTTTGATCCCCACATGGGCCACCAAGATGTACCCTCCACAACTAGATTGAAGCAACCAGTTGACTTGGCGCTGATGGGTCCTGAAAAACCACACTGTTTCCCAATTTAAAAATAAATAAATAAAAACAACATACGCCACTTTATAAAAGTGCATAGGTATATATGCACAAAGGCTATGCATCAGGATATTTATTTTGAAACAACAGAAAAAAGTTTGTTAAAACCTTATAAACCTATATTTCATAGCAAATAGTGGAAAGGTAGAGACAGCAATCCTTTAAAGTCTTTAAAAATGTGGCTACTGCAACTAACAAATGTTTCTAAATTTTTAAAAACTCGCTGTCTGGGGCTATGAAAAAATCACAAAAATAAGACTGTTTCTAGTCAGTTGCTCCTTTTTTACTGAAAAATAAAGATATAATTACATTCTATAGAGGTTTGCTAACTGCTATAAATGTCATCTGTAGTTTGATAGAAACCTAAAACAAATGTAGGAATCTTTCTCTGAAAAACAAAAACAAAAATAAAAAAATAGAGAATATATTCTCTGTGGATGACTTCTTTATAGGGAAAATAACGGGTTTTTTTAAGCAGTTAACTTTTATTGCTCTATTTCTGCAGTGATTTCTATTAACTATGCATACCTTATGGTTCAATTTATAGAGTACCAAAGAATACACATGAATAAGAACTCTGAACTTTTTCTGTCTTTATTTCTGTTTTGCAGCTAAGATACAATACAGGAATAGGACACAGCCATACTCATCTTTTTCTCACATGATGAAATGTGAAATATTAATCATGGTTCTCTAAGTATGTCAAGAATAAGCATGTCAGAGGGCCGGCCGAGTGGCGCGGTGGTTAAGCGCTGGCTTGGGAAGCCAGCGGCCCCAGTTCGGTCCCACATATGAGGGCCAGTAACACTGCCCTCAAAAAAATAAATAAATAAATAAATAAATAAATAAAAAGAATAAGCATGTCAGTTGTTATGTAATTTAGGACTTCTACAGTATTATCAGAGATTCACTGCATTTCTTTTTTAAGTATTCTTGGTTATATTTATATCCAAAGGAATGGGTTTTCTTGTAGGCCTCACTATATACATGGCATTAACAAAAGATTTTTTTCATGTATGCATTCTGTCATAAATATTACAAACAACTTTAATGAGAATTCACATAGCTGCCAAGCTTAGGAAAAGGCAATTTTAAAAACATATTTTGCAATTGGTATCTCTGACGACTTGCAAGAATAGAAGGGCAAATAACTATCTGTCAGCAATGAATTGCTTTATGATCAGATAGTTTAAAAGTTATTCTAAAACTAGAAACACACATAGTTATGAGAAAAGGCAGACAAGGAGGGTAACTGGGGTTGTGATTATGTAAGCTAATATTGTGGCTCTAAGAAAATATCAGTTATTTGGGAACCCTAAATTTTTATTTCATATGCACACAGGTTGTTAACCATGCAGGTTCATATAAAAATAGGATTATTTCTTCCTTTTTCTGAATTGTCACTTTTGAGGAAATTGCTCCTATTACTTCAGAAAACCAAGCCTCACTTTTATTATTAACAACTTTATCATGTGATGGACATGGAGGGAAAGTTTCAGAAGTAACAGATATCTAGCTTCTCAGATAGTGAGACTCAAAATACACAATTGATCACTTAACATGCTAAAATCTGTGCTACACTTTAAGACATTGGTTAAGTGTAGGGCCTCAGCTTTATCTTCTCTAAGGGGTCAAACAATTTACCCAATATCAGAAGCATACACTTTATCACTTATTTCTTCTTCTTTATCATTTTTGAAGTGTGAATGCCCAAACTTAACCTTATGTTTAATAGACCAAGCAAAATTGGCACAAGTGAGTATGTATCCGTAGAATACCATATAGCCTTCAAAAATAATTACTTATCGGGGGTGCCAAAAAAATGTATACATATGACTTGTATTCATCTTTTGTTATCGATATATATATATTGAATATTACAATTTCAATACAGTTTTTTTCCTTTTTTAAAATCTGTATACTTTTTTTTTTTTGGCACCCTCTGTATCACTTTGGGTTGTGACTATGGATAAAATGAATGGTTTAAAAATATTTAAGTAAGATCAGAAAGACATTTGGATTTATTTGGTATGAGGCTTGAGATAGAGAGATATGACAGATGAATTTCAGTTTGCACAATTAGGTGAATGGTGGTAATTTTCATTCAAATGGGAAACAATGAAAGACACTTACTTGTAAGCCATTTCAGGATAGGGGGCAAACTAATTCTAAGGAAAGGGTGAAGGAAAAAATGGGAAGACTCAGAATGAATATTATGGAAACTTTAACTTTTAATTTCAGAGTAAGGGGTTGGGTAAGTTTTTAGAAGACACTTCTAATCTGGCCAGAGGGGTAAGAGGAGAAATTATGAGACATATAGAAAGACTAAGGAAGTGTTTCAAGAAGAGATTTTGTAGAAGAGTCGAGTGTTTTTAAGAGATCATTTAAAATCAGAATAGAAAATAAGGTTTAGCAGAAGGGAGCCACTGGTTTTCTTGCAGCAGAGCTGTTCTTGGAGGTATGGGTGGCAGGGGGAGTAGACATATCAATGTGGATTGAAAGTTAAATTTGTGATTGTGAGCTATTCACATAGTGGATGATGAACACTTTTTCATTAGTGGGAGATATTTTTTTTTCTATTATATTTTTATGTTTGTTCTTTCAAGAGGAAATAGTTTGGCATGTTTGCTTTAATAATTTATTGCTGCAGAGCTAGCCACCTCAAAGGGAAGTAGATTAAGACACAATCATTTATTTTATTTTTAGTTTTAATTTATTTTTTTTTAAATGTTTTGTGGGTTTTCAATTTGGGAAGGACCTGGCTGAGTGATGTCTGTGCTCCATGGGATAACTTAGTAGGCTCATTCACAGCTATATTCAGCTTGTCACTGGAGATAGCTGGGAGGTTCTAGAAGACTTCACCTCATGTGCTTGGTGCCTTAGTACACTTCCTCATGACCTGTTTAATTTCGTTTTCTTGTAGCTTAGTAGCTGGATTTAAAGAGGGTGTTTTCCCAAAGGAAAAGCCTTAATGTGTAGGTGCTTAGTATCAAGCCTCACATGTGCTAATGCACCACTAACCAAAGCAAACTGTATAACCAAAGTCAAAATTGATGAGAGGGGATTATGGGTTTTGAGAAACATAGTTCACTTTGAAGCCCCTAACAAACACGTCAGTCACAGTTTTTCAAAGCCAACTCAAATGAACAGGGTGAGAAGCTGAAGATCCAAGAGAGGGAGAGGTGATAAAATTTCAACATTTCAAAGAGTGTGGGAAGGTTTGGGTGGATAGGGTGTAGATAGGAGGAGGCAATGCTTCCTGGGTTTATCAGGAAGGAAGGAAGGATGCAAAAATGGATGGAGATGTAGGTAAGCTTGTATCTTTAATTCTGGAAGACATTTTCATTAGATGGATTCAATTTTCTCTCTAAAGCAGGAGGAACAATCGTCAGCTAGGTGTGAGGGAGGAGAAAAGGGGATGGACATTTCAGAAGAGAAAGGGCTTTGAAAAGGTCATGAAAATCAAGGGGATGAGTTGGAGTGAGAAACTCAGGTTGTCAGGCAATGTGTTCAGAACCATGAGAAGTTAATGATCATACATTTTAGCCTTTTTGTATGAGTCAGTGGATTTTGCTAAAAAACTTTTACTCTTGATAAACTAAAGGTAATTTAAAATAAAATTGAAGAAATAAATGAGGACACGTTTAAGGAAAGTACTACCCCTTGAACCTATAAAAGCACCTAACATTTCTTTTAAGTGTTAAAGTTTAGAACCATTTACTGTTAAACTCTTACAACTTGGTGAGATAATAGTATTTCCATTTTACTGAGGAGTCAGTTGAAGCCCTGAGAATTCCAAATTCTCATGAATTACCAAAAGTTGCATGGTTGACAAGAGGCAAAAGTCACTCAGTGCTTTTCTCTACATCACAGCTACTTCCCAGTAATTCAGTCAAAAAAATCACTTAGTCAAACTCCTATTTGCATTATCAGACAGAAACAGTGTAGCCTGACTGACAAGAGTGGGGTTCCCAGTGGTGCTTATGGAAATGGGGTAGTAGTGACCAGGTTTTAACACCAACTTCACATTCATTAATTATTTGACTTTGGAAAAGCTATTTAACCTCTGTTTGTCTTTGTTCCTTCATACTTTGAAACAGAATTATCATAGTACATAATGTGAGGGTTTAATTTAATGAGATAATATTGTAAGGTACTTAGCTGAGTGCCTGAACACATACTAAGCACACAATAAATAATAGCAATATTTTGGTGATTATTATTAGTAGCAGTGTTTAAAATGTATTCATCATTTTGAGAAGAATAAAGTCCTGAAACATACAAAATAATAACTGTCAATTTCTGTACTTGGAGTAATGATAATTTTTTCATAATTATTTATAAAACGCCTATGACATATCTTATAGCCCTCTAATTTAACAAACAGCTCTTAGTACTTAATGAAATGAAATATTTATACACTATATATGTTTGAGTCCATTTTGCTAGTTTGCCTTTCTCTGACTCCCTATATGTTCAGGAATTCAAAATTGATTTGATATAACTGAAGCAGAAAATCATTAGTAAAGTATGTAAGTATATCTGGCAAACAATTTTCCATTCAGACAGGCACAAATGGAAAACTTATCCAGAAGTAATCAGTCCCTTGGTTCCTGAGTCTAGTAAAGACCACAGCTAACACACAAAAAAATAATTAGAGGCAGTAAAATCCTCCAAGGCATTACAAAATGAAATCTCAGTTAATTCAGAAGTATTTTTAATTTTCAATTATCTACAAAACACACACACACAACACAACACACACACACAATTTGAAAGCAAAACTTGATAAGTTGACTAGTTGGTGGATGTTTTATAAACTTATTCATATTATATATGCATACTACACACTACTGACATTATTGAATTTAAACTAATTTGTAATCCTAAAGATTACAAAGAAATATTTCCTCTTGTTTAATATTTTTGTTTTGTTTTGTTTTCCCCTGATTATCTGTGATATAAAGCCACCTTTGTACACAGAGAAGGTGACATTTGTTTGGGGCTGGCTGGGTTTGGAGAGGTATGCATGAGAGAGTTGGCTCACAAAATGGAAAGAACAGTAAGGACAATGGTTATGAGAAAGAAAAGGACAGAATGTATTTATATGATGAAAGTTGAGACATACATAACAGTGTATCTTAAGGCCATTCATTTAAAAATAAGACTTAAAAGTCTGATAGTATCTGCATTTTTGTATCTCAATTTATATCACTTAAGTATGTACAATCCTTAAAGATCAGAGTTATTAATCCAGAACCAAAATAAGTAGCCATCACAATTGATTTTAAAGGAAATCATTACCGATTAGTCATAATTTCCTGTGGCAGAATCTGACTCGAACAGATTTACACTAGGGAACTGTGGTTTGTCAGAACCCCTGAATTATATCCAATGGGATTTCAAATTAATATTTAATCATATAGTTTGTACAATTGATATGAAAAGACAAAAGGATCATACCATAGCAGTAGTAATATGGAAACAAAACAAAACAAAACCTTCGCATTAATTGCTTCTTACAATTGTCCAAAAATACCAAGGGAACATATCAAAACTGACATAACATATATTGCTTATCTGGTAATAAAATAAACAGCAACATATTGAAAGCAACCTAAAGTTTGTGGAATAATACTTTTGGGTGCCCGAGTAGTTACCAAGCAACACAATGTTGGAAAGCATGGTGGCCTCACACCCCAAGGCGCTTAGGAGCTTTCCAGGGGGATTACAAATTCAGTCACAGTGGCTGCCTGGCTTTGAATCTCAGCCCAACCATGTAGCAGCTGTTCAACTGGCTAAGCCTAAACCTTGTTCTTTGCAAATGGAAGAAAATCACACTACCTTTGTTCATAGTTATTGAAAATATTTAGTAGTAAGAATAAGAATTGCCATTAACGTAAGTATATGCAAATGTTAGAGTCAGGCATTACTTTAAATGCCTGACATACATGAGTTTACATAATCTGCTGAAGGTTCATGTGAATTCAGCATCACTGTTATCATCGTTTCAAACATGAAAACCTGGAATGGTATAAGCATAAGTAAATCACCCAGCACGTACCACGTGGGAGGCATTTCGCGGAGCACCTAGTGATGCACCCACCTCTACAGGAAGCTGTTATTTCTTTCTGCGTTTTTACTGTCTGCTAAATTCTCTTTGTGGCCAGTCATTGGAACTGGCAGCAAAATGGCTTCCCCCTATAAAGATAACTTTGAAGTCTTCCCTCTTTGCAAAAAAATCTCAAGCTCTCCTTCCCAACATGTAAAATAGAGTGAATCAGCTGTAACAAAAGCTTTAATTATAGGTGTTCAGAAACATAGGCGACAACTGTTTATGGAGCACCAACTGTATGACAGTTAGATGTTAAGATCTCTTAAATATCTGACTGCTTGATGTTTGATGGCCAGGATCACAGAAACTTGAAGGCAGCGCCTCTATTTAGAATTCCATGATTGATGTCTGCCATTCCCGATCAGGAGCAGAGCGAGCTCAGCGGCATATTTTTGCTTCATAACATTGAGTATGCAGATAAGATGAACCCTTCACCTTCCCTGACGTCTTTCTGTGTTAGTCTTAGGTGGATAACTGGGGTCAGCCTCTTATAAGCTGCTGCTTCTAGATTTGACATCAGAGATCCTGGGTTTTAAAATCTGTCCTGCCTCAAACACATACCTTGCACACCCATCTCCAAGTTTGATGACTCGAATACACTTCAATTTCTATAAGCCTATTTTGGTCACATAATAGATGGTGAGAATAATATTTAATGTATAAGGTAAGCAAAAATGAAAGGAAATATATTTAAAGTACTCCCATACTGCCCAACATAGAGTAAAATGCAATAAATGGAAGCAGTCACTATTATTAGAAGACGATACAACAGAAAGGTAAAAGAAATTATTCTTCTGCTATTCTCTGGGATTACTTATCCAAAGGAGCTGAACATGACCCATAATGTTATAATAAGAGAGTCACTTGTCCCACACATATTAAAACGTATAGTGATGTGACACATATTTATACAAGAAATAAAAGAAGTGTTCAGCTTACTAAGTAATTAATACTGTGGAATATCATCAGATCTTAAAGACCTAATGTTTAAATGGTTACAAATCTAGGTAAAGAAGGCATTTTAAATCAAATAAATATAACAGTGTGTTCAGGATATTTTCATTTTGTTGTATTTTATAATTTGGTATTTAAAATATCAGGAACTTTGATGTTCAGTGTTTTTAATAAATAACAGAATTAATTTTAGCCCACATTTATATGACTGGAAGGTCCTTTTTTGTTCTTCAGTTTTGTGACAGAGTTGTGGCTCTCAATGTTTTTTTCAAAGAAATCACATATGTTGAGGAAATGAACATGTTAGTATGCTGCATGGGGTAAGCTGAGCAGGTTGCTTTTGCCAGAACTATTGACTGGGCAGTCAGATGGCTTTTGACCCTACCTAATATCCAAGGCTTGAGGTTACCAATATGTTTGGACAAATGAGGCCTATTCATAATACCTGTGAGCCACAGCACTTCTGTGAGCTATGTCACACCAGCCAGCATGGCATTCACATGAACTGTAGCAAACAGCTGGTAAACTACATTTGAGAACACCATTGAGGCTACACATTGGTCATGTAAGCAGATATTTAACCATAATGTCTTTATCACAATTAACTATAATACCTACCTTTCCAAAGACCATTTATATTTAGATCCAATGTTTATTTGGTGTTTGATACAATGTGGAGAAGTATGCCAATACACATGTAGCAGTATTACATTACGATTTCTGGATGATTCCGTTAATACATGTGCAGGGCTGACAGTTCTCTCTACCTACAAGCTAACAATATAGCTTGCCACAGTTTCATGGAGATAGGAAGTGGATGCATGAGTCAGAAATAAAATATTATTCTAGACACAAGGACCACAAAAAACTGTTTATTTATATCAATTCCCCTTTTTGCCACAGTCCCATAGGGGCAACGTGCATGGACCCAGATCGATGCCATTAACCCAAAACAGACCCTAAGATTAGTAACTCAATTTTTTGTTAATGGGTAGGAAGCATGCTTGTTCTGTCTTCCTGCCTTCAAAGGTTTGTTACTACACAAATATCCTTAAGAGACAGACTGAAAAACAAATGAAAACAAAACAAAACAAAACAAAACAAAACAAAACAAAAAAAGGCAGTTGCTACACAAAGGTGTTGGAGACCCACGAAAAATTACCTCCCAGTGGGTACCTGGAGTACCAACAAGGTTACTCTATTTGATATCATCGTCAATACCATTTTAGTTCTCCACTTGAGTCAAATATTACAAATTCAAATACCCAGCTAGGAAAGTTACAAAAAGAATAAATCAACCTGTAAGTGGTATAACAGAGAGTTGATATTTATATTTAAAAAGTTATATAGTATTTTGTGGTATTCAAGAACGCACAATTCAGTTCGGGAACTCATCCTAGAAAAACTGCTCCATACCTCATTGCTGAATATCACTACGGTCACCTTTGAAGTACACTCCTTGGGAAGCTATGCACCGATGCCAGTGCCTAATCCACCCTTCAGAGCAATTTTGGAACTCTTTCTGGGATGGCCATCAGAGCGGCTGTCATATTACCCTTGATGTCTTGAATGTCATCAAAGTGTCTTCCTTTCAATATTTCCTTTATCTTCAAGTAAAGAAAGAAGTCATTGGGGGCCAGATCAGGTGAGTAGGGAGGGTGTTCCAATACAGTTACTTGTTTACTGGCTAAAAACTCCCTCACAGACAGTGCCGTGTGAGCTGGTGCATTTTCGTGATGCAAGAGCCATGGATTGTTGCAAAAAGTTCAGGTTGTCTAACTTTTTCATGCAGCCCTTTCAGCACTTCCAAACAGTAAACTTGGTTAACTGCTTGTCCAGCTGGTAAAAATTCACAATAAATAATCCCTTTGATATCAAAAAAGGTTAGCAACATCATTGCAACAAGTACATGAACTTAATTGTCCAACCTCATAGAAATATTAGCTCATTTCAAATTTAACGTTAGGAGGGAAAACTATTATATTTTCTCCATCTAACAGCAACTGAAGCCTAGACAGGGTAACTTGTATCAGGCCACTTATCTGATAAGTAACAGAGCTAGGCTTTGAACCCTGGCATTTGGACTCCAGCTTCATTGGTCTTACCTGTAATTCTGTGTCTGTATAGCAGGGACTGCGGCAAAATAATGAATAAACATCTACTTGAAATCACGCCCCTCTTGCCCTCACTCCTTTTCCCTTTTCATCTTCTTTCTAAAACTATATTTGGAAAAACAATGTTTATTTTTCTGAGGTGTCTCATCGCAATTCCTTATTTAATTAAATATATGTTTTAATGGTGAAAATAATACACAAAACACAGAAGCTAACTTCCCTTATCATGATGGAAAATGACTGGGTGTTTTGATTTATGTCTGACGGGCATGTATGTGTGTGGAAGGGGGACATTGCAAATAAGGGAATTGCTCAGCTTGTATACAAGTTGGATTTTCTGAAAACATAAAACATGATATTTTGGCTTCAAAGCCTCCAGGATAAGGCAGAATGTACTTATTTGAATCAAGCATCTCAGTGGAATACCTTTTTATGTAACAAATATGGAATACAGGAGAAAAACCAATTAATACTCAGCCATATTTCTTTTAACTCATCAGTAAAGTCTAGAGGAAGGAGGAAGAAATACAGCAAAACATATTTCCAATCTCAGCCACATTTTGTGTGGCCTCCATACACCTCATGAGCTCTGCTCCTAACCAAGGAAATGATCTAATATTAATATATCTGTCATACAGAAAGGCAATCTTGTCTTTTAACAATGCTCTTTCTAGCTCTAGAGTTCAATTCTTCCTTCACACATTAAGACAGTGTCAAAAAATTATAATGACTAACGCAAGGTTGAATTTTAGCTCTCCTTGTTAAATCCAAGTTTCCGAAGCATGTAGCTTCACTCTCATTTTATAGCAGTTCCTTTCAGTCACAAAGGAAAGAGAAAAGATCCAGGTGTTAATGGTTTGAAAAATTAAAGTGATCTGATATTCTCCTTGAGAACATATATTCCACTGCATAAAACCTTATTCTTAATATACTTCTTTGGTTTCTAATAAAAAAAAAATCACACGTGCCATTTGGTTAGAATGATGTATTACTAAATTAACATTTTTGTTTGTTGGTTTGTTTGTTCTTTTGCCAAACAAAAATCAATTTCATCAGATTGGCAGCTGGAGAAAATACATACATACATACATAAATACATACGTTATTTCATCCAGGACAAGTGTCTCCTTTCCCACATTTAGGGAACCAAAAGAAAACACTGGGATGGCATGAAGTCTGATCAAGACATAACTCATATTTGTTTTTTTAGATTTCTTAAGCTAAACGGTTTGCCCCATCCCTATCTACCACATTGAGGGGAGCCTTCATGTTCTTTCCTTTGTCTGTTATTAAAATTAATCCTTAGGGATAGTTTCACTGAATTAGAGAGGTTTACAGATGGTAGGAAACATGAATTACCTCTTCTGTCCTAGTTCATCCTTATAATTTTATAATAGTTGGAATTAACATAATACTCAGTTCCTAACTCACCATTAATATAGTCTTCTCTATCTGGCACACGTCATATGTGGAGAACTTAGCTGGGTTTATAGCATTTAAAGTTTTTCATAAATTTTGTAACAAAATAAATGATACTTTTACAGAAGCAATAATCATGAGTGAATAGAAATGGAGCTTTCTTGGAGAAGGAAATGTAGAGCTTTATAGGCTCCTAAATTACAATATGGGCTGTTAGTCTTCTAGAATTCTGAGTAATAACAGCTTGGGTGGATATCACTGCTTTGAGTCCATTTGCCATAATAGACATATCTTTGAAAAAATGCATATATTCAAAATGTCTAGCAAACTGTGGATTCTGCAAGGTTGGAGGAACCCAGACTATGGTTCTCCTGTCGTTTTTAGAGCTACAGGCTGATGGGAGAGTGGGATTAGAATTTACAGGTGGTGCTTATATTTTAATACCTATATTCATGAAATTTCTTGCTAAGCTGCATTAACATATTTTTTATTTTTTGGTTAACTGAGTCAGAGTAAGCCATAGCTTTTCATATTTATCTTTAAAAGTGTGAAAAAACCTAAGATAAATGGGAAAGGCCCGATGGTTCCAAAAATAGAAAAGAACACATTTCTTGTAGAAATTTTAAAAAATATTATGATTAACATTTAAAATTATCTCTATGACTACTATAATTAGAAAGCAAACATCATGAAAAAAACCTGTGGTGATAAATGCAAAGTGGGCATAACAAAGATATGAAACCATTATTTTCAATTTTAAAATTCCAACAGGATTTATTTATTTTATTTATTTCTCAATTACAGTTGATATTTAATATATTAGTTTAAGGTGTACAGCATAGGGATTAGACATTTATATGACTTACGAAGTGATCCCCCTGATAAGGCTAGTACCCACCTGGCACTATACATAGTTATTACAATATTACTGACTATATTCTCTATGCTGTACTTTATTTCTTTTTTGTTTTGTTTTGTTTTTTTTTTTTAATTTTATTTTATTAGTTTTCGGTGTACAACACAATGCAATAGTTATACTCTTTACCCCCCAAAGTGAAAACCCCCTCCCCCAGTTCGCCACCCCACTCCCCCCCCATATCATACATATCCATCACAACTCCCCTGACTCGCCTCCACAGCATACTCCACATCCCGTGACCACCCACATATTCAGTTGCAGTTGGCATACAATACTATACAACATCAGCTTCAGGTGTACAGTGCAGTGATCAAGCCTCTACTCCATCCATGAAGTGGTCTCCAAAACAAGACATGTGACTATCTGACACGCCACAAAATTTTACAACATTATTATATTCCCGAACTGTGTTTCATATCCCTGTGGCAATATTGTAGTTGTCTATTTATGCTGTCTAATCCCTTCCCCTTCCCCCCATCCCCACCCCCTCCCAACTAGCAACCCTCAGTTTTCCTCTACATCTATGAGTCTGTTTACTTTGATCATTCACTCAGTTCTTCAGACTCCACACACAAGTGAGATCACATGGTACCTGTCCTTCTCCGACTGACTTATTTCTCACAACATAATAGTCTCTTCACAACATTGCCAATTACATTCCCAGAACTGCTCCCATAACCTCTGCGGCAACATTGTAGTCCCACATACACTGTCCAAAACCTTCCTCTTCCTCTTCCCCACTCCTCCCAATCAGCAACCATCAGTTTTTCCTTTATATCTGCTTGATATGACATCAATCTTCTTAAATTGTCTCTCTGGGTTAGCTTGTTTACCCCTTTCTTTTGATTAAAAAGTCCTTTTAACATTTCTTGCAATGCTGGCTTGGTGGTAATGAATTCCTTAAGCTTATTCTTTTCTGAGAAGCTCTTTATTTCTCCTTCAATTTTAAGTGATAGCCGTGCTGGATAGAGCAATCTTGGTTGTAGGCCTTTATTTTGTGTCACTTTGAGTATCTCCTGCCACTCCCTTCTGGCCTGCAGAGTTTCTGTAGACAAGTCAGCTGTTAGTCTAACAGGAGTTCCTTTGTATGTAATCTGCTGTCTTTCTCTTGCAGCCTCTAGGATTCTGTCTCTCTGTCTTTAACCTTTGCCATTTTAACTATGATGTGTCTTGGTGTGGACCTGTTTGGGTTCAGCTTGTTTGGAACCCTCTGCACTTCCTGGGCATGTATGTTGATTTCCTTTACCAGTGTAGGGAAGTTTTCAGTCATTATTTTTTCAAATACCTTTTCAACCCCTTGCTTCTTCTCTTCTCCTTCTGGTATCCCTATGATTCGAAGGTGGTTGCGCTTCATCTTGTCCATAGGGCTCTTAAACTATTTTCATTGTTTTTATTCTTTGGTCTTTTTGCTGTGCCAACTGGGTGAGTTCTGCTATTTTATCTTCCAAATCGCTGATCCGCTCCTCTGCTTCATCTACTCTACTGGTGATTCCTTCGAGTGTGTTCTTCATTTCAGTTATTGTATTCTTTAGTTCTAACAGGTTGTTTTTTATGGTTTCCCTATCCTTCTTTATGTCCTCGCTAAGTTCCTTAAACATTCTTATCATCAGTGATCTAAACTGTGTCTCTGAAAGGTTGGATCCCTCTGTTTCATTTGGTTCCATTTCTGGAGGTTTCTTCTGATCTTTTACTTGTGACATGTTTCTTTGTTTCCCCATTCTGGCTGTTGCTCTGGGATTGCTTTGATGTATTACATAGATCACCAGGCGAGCCCTGGCTGGATCACGCAGGCACACAGCTCACGGCCCAACACTCCCAGGAGAACTCCCAGTCTCAGCCTGTCCCAATCAGCCGCTCGCAGATCAGGCCGAGCAGCCCGACAACCAATCACCAGCCTGGCAACTCTGCAAGCGCAGTGTGGAAAGCAGAGACCCAAGGCGGCTTGCGTGCTCCCGGGTCTCAGTGAGCAGCCTGTTGGAGTCGGATCACTCCCACTAGGCGTTTCCCTGGCAACACAGCACAAACCGAGCGGAGGGTGGGGATCCAAGGCGGCTCTCGCACTCCCGGGTCTCAGTGAGCCGCCGTAGGAGCCGGAGGGCACCGCCCTATGTTTCCCTGGCAACGCAGTATAAGCCGGGCGGAGGGTGGGGATCCAAGGCCGCAGGCGCGCATGCGCGCACGCACGCACGCACACACGCACTTCGCCAATTCCACCAGACCAATTAGGTCTCGGACCTGATCCTTCGTGGGAGGGCCCAAGCCCGACAAAATGGCGCCCTCCTTACACCACTCGCGTGCAAGCTCCGCACCACGGGAACAACAATCCAACAACCTCCAGCCTTTGCACCAAAGGTGCTCAGCTCAGTCCGTCCCCGCAGGCTCCCGGCTCACACAGCCACTCCCTCCATCAGGAACCAGGTAAGTGCTCACCGGCGAGCAAGCCTGGGCGCCGGCCCCACTGATTCTCCAGCCGCTCTTAGCCTCACCGAGCTGAGGAAAGAGAGTCCTTACTAATTTATTGCCGGCTATCTTAGAACTCCTCTTCCCGGCAAAGGAGCTCTGGGCTGGTGAGCTTGGGGTGCGGCCGGAGGGTCTCTCCCCCAATCAGACAAGCTTCCCACGGCTGGGGCTTCCCTCACGGGGCTCGCCCTCTCTCGTCTCCGCCCGTCCTACCAGACCCGAAGTGTCCTCCTCTTTAAGTTCTTCGTTTAGTGGTTCTGTTCCTCCAGTGTTCCGGGGACCTCCAGAGTTGAATGCTGTAAATTTGCTTGTAATTTTGGTGTGATCCTGGGAGGCAGTTAGCACAGCGTCTGTCTATTGCGCCATTTTACCGTCCAAGCTCTCTATGCTGTACTTTACATCCCCAGGACTATTTTGTAACTACCAGTTTGTACTTATTAATTCCTTCACTTTTTTTTCACTCAGCTCCCTACTTGCACCCCATCTGG
Source organism: Aselliscus stoliczkanus (assembly GCA_033961575.1). Classification (NCBI taxonomy): domain Eukaryota; kingdom Metazoa; phylum Chordata; class Mammalia; order Chiroptera; family Hipposideridae; genus Aselliscus; species Aselliscus stoliczkanus. Next base: position 53,208,996 of record CM066735.1, read on the forward strand.
CAACTATGAGTTTGCTCTCTGTGTTTATGTATTTATAATTTTTTTTTTCTTTTCAGTTACAGTTGGCATTCAATATTATGTATATTAGTATCCAGTGTACAGCATAGTGGTTAGACATTTATATAATTCATATGGTGATCCCCTGATTAGTCTAGTACCATTGGCACTATCCATAGTTGTTGCAACATTATTGACTATATATTGAGTTGTCAGATAAGTCATGACGCATTTTTGGAATAAAAAAACAGAAAAAATACGTCATGACTTTTCCAACAACCCAATATATTTACTATGTTGTGCTTTATATCCCCATTTTGTAACTATTAACTTGACTTGTAGTTTTTAATCCCTTCACTGTTTTCACCCAGCTTCCCAACCTTTCTCCCCTCTGGCAACCATCACTTTGTTCTCTGTATTTATGAGTCTGTTTGTATTTTGTTTGTTCATTTATTTTGTTTTTTAGACTCCACATACAAGTGAAATCATATGGTATTTGTCTTTCTCTGTCTGACTTATTTCACTTAGCATAATACCCTCTAGGTCCATCTGTGTTATGACAGAATAACATTCCATTGTATATATGTGCTACAAGTTCTTTATACAATTAGCTATTAATGGACAATTACGTTGCTTCCATATCTTGGTTATTGTACGAAAGGTCCTTCTTTGTCTCTTGTTATAGCCTTTGTTTTACAGTCTTTTGTCTGACATAAGTATTGCTACCACAACTGTTTTTTGTTTTTTTTTCTTTCCATTTGCGTGCAATATCTGTTATCATCCCTTTACTTTTAGTGTGTGTCTGTCTTTCAATCTGAAGTGTTTCTCTGGTAGACAGCATATGTAAGGGTTTTGTTTTCTCATCCATTCAGCCCTCCTATATCTTTTGATAGGGGCATTTACTCTATTTACATTTAAAGTAATTATTGATATTTATACAGTTATTGACATTTTATTATTTATAGTTTTCATCTTTAAAATTTTTTTTCTTCTTCTTCTTAAACAAATATATTTAACATTTGTTGTAATACTGGTTTGGTGGTGAAGAACTCCTTTAGCTTTTTCTTTTATGGGAAGCTTTTTATCTCTCCTTCAATTATAAATGACAGCCTTATTTGGTAGAGTAATCCTGGCTGTAGGTCCTTGCTTTTCATCACTTTGAATATTTCCTGCCAATCCTTTCTGCCTTGCAAAATTTTTTTTTAAAAGATTTTATTGGGAAATTGGGGCAGGGGAACAGTATTGAGGAACCAGGGAAGGGAAACAGACAAGTTGCTGTCCTTTTATTCTTCAATCTAGTTGTGGAGGACATTGCTTCACTGGCCCATGTTGATATCATCATTGTGCTCTTCTTGGGTGAGGCAGATAGGTCGCCGGCCTCCGGACTGCTGGCTCACGGTGGCTCTTGGCATCTCATACCAGCTGCCAGCCACTCACGCTGGCTGCTGGCCACTCACTGTAGCCTATGGCAGCCCACTGCAGCAGGGGCTGCAGCTATGCTGTCTCCGGGGACTCACAGCAGCCCAGCTCCAGGTGGAGCTGTTGTTCACCAACTTAGCTGTAGAGGGGAGTGTCACTGGCCCTCATATGTGGGATCTGAACCTGGGCCACCGGCGTCCCAAGCCAGCACTTAACCAACGCACCACTTGGCCAGCCCTGCCCTGCAAAATTTCTGTTGAGAAATCAGCTGACGTTCTTTTTTTTTTTTTTTTTATAGATTGCTAAACTATTGGCTTACAGTCAGTTCCATGAGCCAGTAACTATTTAATTATTTTCTAGGTATAATTTTTTTTTTTTTAAAGATTTTTTTATTGGGGAATTGGTGGAGGGGAACAGCGTTGGGGAATCAGGGAAGGGGAACAGACAAGTTGCTGTCTTTTTGTTCTTCAGTTTTAGTTGCGGAGGATGTTGCTTCACTGTTGGTATCATCATTGCGCTCTTCCCGGATGAGGCAGATCGGTCGCTGGCCTCTGGATGTCGCTCACTGCGGCTATTGGCAGCTCACGCTGGCTGCCAGCCGCTCACGCTGGCTGCGGGCCACTCACTGTAGCCTATGGCAGCCCACTGCAGCAGGAGCTGCAGCCCACACCATCACCGGGGCTTGTACAGCCCAGCTCCAGGTGGAGCCTTTGTTAGCTGTAGAGGGCAGTGTCACTGGCCCTCATGTGGGATCCGAACCGGGGCCGCTGGCATCCCAAAACCAGCGCTTAACCAATGCGCCACTCGGCCGGCCCCAGCTGACGTTCTTATGGGGACTCCTTTGTAGGTAACTAACTGCTTTTCTCTTGCTACATTTAGGATTATCTCTACATCTTTAACCTTTGCCATTTTAATTATGGTGTGTCTTGTGTTGGCCTCTTTGGATTCGTGTTTGGGACTGTGTGCTTTCTGAACTTGAATGTCTATTTCCTTTGCCAAGTTAGGGAAGTTTTCCATCATTATTTCTTCAAATAGGTTTTCAATCTCTTGCTCTCTTTCTTCTTCTGGCATCCTTATGATGTGACTGTGGTTATACTTGATGTGGTCAACAGAATTTGTTTTAGAGTGTGAATAAAATAAGTGACACCATTGCGAAAAACACTAAGGTACTAGTTGAAAAACTACTTATGTGGAACTAATAAATGATGAGTTTGAAAGCTTTCAACCTCCTTATCTCTGTCAGGCATCATCATAATCTTTTGTCCTGCTAACCCTCAGTAAGTGGGCTTAACAGGAGGAAAGTAAAGAAGTAGAGGCAGATCCAAGAAGAAGGAATGATAAGGCATTTCAAAATAGTGAAAATTAATTATGAGTACATTTATTTGCTAAAGAAATTTAAATGTTAGTGCTGTCTACAATAATTGATTTACTTATTTAATATTTATTCAATTGTTTATTTAATTAAATTTATTTAATATTTATTCATTTATTTATTTAATATCCTTGAAAGTGTCTAAATTCACCAACTCATGTCTTCCTTTCAGCCTACCAAGAAGACGACATCAGTTACCTAGGCATATAAGGTTCCCTGATGGGGGGAATATATGATATGACTATAAACTAATGAGCAAGACATTTCCATAAGAAATACAGAAAAAGAGACCTGCTTTTTTTTTTTTTTGAGGGCAGTGTCCCTGGCCCTCATATGTGGGACTGAACCCGGGCCGCTGGCTTCCCAAGCCAGCGCTTAACCACCGTGCCACTCGGTCGGCCCTTAAGATTTGATTTGTTTGTTTTTTTTTTTGTTTTTTTGAGGGCAGTGTCACTGGCCCTCCTCACATGTGGGACCGAACCGGGGCCGCTGGCTTCCCAGGCCAGCGCTTAACCACCGCGCCACTCAGCCGGCCTTGAGACCTGCTTTTAAAATTAGGCATTGGGAACCCAAAGTGACACTTCACTCCAGTCCATGACACTAGGTTCTGTTGTGTGCTACTGCTGCTGTAGAACTATTTGGAGACTCATGAGACCTCTGCAGGCCTCCTCCTGGATACATTTCCTATGTGACAGCATGTGGAGTTCAATATATCTCCACTGCCTTCTCAATGCAGGGCATTCTCACAGTCAGGGAGACATTCCTAGATCCTTCCTTCTATGGTGGTCCAGGGAAACCTCCATAGGAGAAAGGATACAAGGACCTCTTTGCATACTGAGTAAGAAACCTTTGGATCCTTTGCATGCTGGTGAAGAAGGAATATTTTGAAACATCCTGCTGAAACTGCTTGGAGTTTTTCAAGAGCAATCATTTGGATTTGTGACTGTGCTATTTGAAAGGTGAAATAATATAAGAATTCCAAAGTAAAGCACAAGATACTGGTTTCTACCACACAACAGAGAAACTATCATTTCATTTCATACATCACAGATACACAGACTTACTTAAAGGATATTGCTGGGAATACATATCTTCTTTAAAATACAGTCTTCCTAGAAATCATACCTTTCCTTGGCAGTCACTAAACTTGAATTTCATTTTATGAGTGACTAACAAACACAAAAATGCTTTTTCTGTGTTTTGTTACTAAAGAATGTGTTCAGAAATCACTGCCTACTAAAGCTTAATTATAAAGTTTGTACATTTCTGATGTAAAGGAAGTGAAAAGAAAACACAGGTCAAATCCATGGAAATAAAGAGCCACCTTTTGTAACCAGGGAACAAAACGGAATGCATGCAGAAGAATAACAGACCCTGCATGGAAAGGAAGAGATGTATCTTCAAGGATGAAGAAGAATCTTCATAACGACCATCTTTACACTTTTAAAAACAATTAGCCGACATTGCAGATAAAATTCCTATAGTTGCTACACATTAGTTTAGATATATCTAAATAGTATTACTAAATTCAATTTTGAAATATGCATTCTTTTAAGTTTATTTTACTATGGAAAATCAGTTTTTCATATCAAATATGTATATTATTTTAGTCAATCTGTTTAATGGCTCCAAGATTATTAGTACATACAATGAAGTGCTTTAGCTGGTCTAGGTACATTTCACAGAATGTTTTAAAGGGTAAAGTTTTCATTTCTGGTTATAATCTATACATGATCCCAAGTGCATTATCCTAAAAATAGTTCCTCCCTCTTTTAGGCTTCTGTGTAAAGCTCTAATAGAGCTTTAAGTATTCAGATGTTAAAATAATTCACTTGCCAAGTACAGCAAAGGGACCTAGCATTCCATGACCCATACAATCACCCATACCCCTGACTGTGAGTCTATGAGTAACAACCAATAATGACATAAAACAAAATCTTTACTTCTTTTCTCTCATTATCATCTATCATTGCTAACTACAAAACATTGGCTTCTATTAAGCCTGCCACAGAAGCTTTTATCTCTGCTCTCTGACTCATAACAGCAAACACTGCTGGGATATTCTATGGGGCCTTTATGTGGTGGTTCATACTGCAGAGCATTGTACATCATTTGGGGAGCAGTGGATCAGAACCAGGTGAGGCAATCAGTTAGCAACAAATGCATGAGACACATCAAACCCTTCAAATTTATCTGGCTGTTATAGCAATCTCTATCCTTAGGACATCTACTCACTTAGAAAGAAATATGACACACATAGGCTAGTTGTGTTTATTTAAAGTCAGAAGAAGGCTGTCTACGATACTGTGAGTAGAGAATTCAGAAAGAAGAGGTGTTGCTTAGTTTATCAGTTTCTAGGTGTCCAAATTTCCTTAGTATTATGTTGCCCGATAATATTAAAACTAGGGTTTTGTTGCATCTTTTAACCTTACTAAATGTGTTTAAAATATTTTACTTGCTTAGAGCCTCTCTAGGCAATTGGAAAAGATGATTATTTCCCCTTTACAAAATCAAACATTGATATCCAGAGAGCTTATATGTATAAGAGCTCAGCACAACCTTTTGATTCTCTGTACATATTTCCAAAATTCATAAGAAGCACAAAACTAATTTTACAGACTTAGCTTCTAGGAACCGCTGTGTTGGTTTTACGTTCTATAATACTGCACTAAACTAAAGAGTAGTGTGTTATAATCTCTGCATAAACTTTAAATTTCTCCCTTATTCTGACAACAAAGTTTACAGACTTGTATATTGCATTTCAGTTCATCTTGGATACTCATAAAATAAAAGCATTATATGTTATTAAGTATGGAACAGCAACTGCTGAAATATATATTCCAAACGTAAATGTGATTTTTATACATACAAATGTATGCATATATACATATAATTTATTTTAATAGTCAAATCCCTACGAACAAATACAATCTGATATTCACCACTGTCTAATGATAATATCAGAATAGAATGAATTTGCGATTCAGTGTATGCCTTTTCTTTTCTTTAGATTTTTTTCAAGTTGAAACACAATTATTACAGGTTAAGAATCACACAATCATTCAGACTAATTCCCTGGTTTATTCAGTAAGACAGGCTGGTCTTGGCATCCATATTTCCCTGTAATATGCTAACTCTAGTATTTCATTTTGTTCATTATGTTGATAATCATAATAGTAGCCAAAACCAAGAATCATATGAACCATTTCTTTATTTCTTTTGATTTTATTGGGGAATTGGGGGAGGGGAACAGTGTTGGGGAATCGGAGAAGGCGACATACAAGTTGCTGCCCTTTTGTTCTTCAGTCTAGCTGTGGAGGATGTCGCTTCCCTTGCCCATGTTGGTAGTATCATTGTGCTCTTCCCAGCTGAGACAGTTGGTCACCACTCACAGCAGCTCATGGCAGCTCATGAAAGCACACACCAGCTGCGGGCCAGCCCCACTGCAGCCTCCACCGTTGCTGGTGACTCACGACAGCCCAGCTCTAGATCGACTTGTTGTTCACCACCTTAGCTGTAGAGACGCAGCATCACTGGCCCTCATGTGGGATCTGAACCAGGGCCCTGCTGCTCAGAGCTAGTGTCCCAAGCCAACTCTTAACCAACGCACCACTCGGCTGGCCCCATGAACCACTTATAAGTTGCCGCTTTATCTCAATACTTTACATGCCTGATACTATTTAATTATCATGACAACCATGTAAGGAAGGTATTATTTATATCTCTCTGAAATAAATGAAGAGATAGAGACATAAAGTGGTTAGATGAAACCTCCCTGTTCGAAAGCTAGTAGGTAAAAATTCAGGTGGACCAGACCCAGGTTTCTTGGTACGACTTCACATATAAACAAAACCATATTCTGCATCCTGATTTTTCAATTTCATAACTAATACAATCTCCTGGAATGAAACTGTTTAATATTTACATGTCACAATTGACAGCGTGCTTTCTCCATTCTCAGGAGGGAAGCACATACAATTGAAGAATGCTGATGTGCTGACTGATGCAGAGAGGTCTAAGAGCTCCAAACGCCTTTAAACTCATTCAATGGTAAGGCATCTAAGTAGTTTTTAAAATATTTTCATTCAGTTGATTTCAACCATAATTTTGGGAGAAACTCAAAATATTCACTAGGTACATTATACAGAAACAAAATTAAGTGAATGTATAAAAACAGCTCCAAAGAAATACAAGCAATGTAAATTTTTCTTCCTGAATTTGTATATTTAATAGAATCAGTAATTTTAAGTAAAAATTAAAAAAATAATAAAAAGGTTATGATACAAAAGAAGTAATCAAATATAACTCCAATTACATTAATTTCATTTTTAAAAAGGAATATACCTTACTTTGCACCTTTTACCATTTTAAATATTAAACATTAATACAAATTCCAAATTGCCACACTTAATAAGAGGATTAAAGTATCTTATATTCTATTACTTCAGGCTTACAATCCCTGTATTTATTTTTAGACAACTGAAGTACCATAGGGGTTGGAGACATGCTGTGTACTCAGAGAGAACTTGAATGATTCTCAATTATTGCAAACTTACTCATGAAATAAATGCCTGTAGCTGATTACTGGTGTGTTGAGGATGACTACATAAATGGGAATTCTAAAAATTAATTTCCTTCTTGTATTCAAAGTTTATTAAAGGGTAATAAACATCACTAATTTGAGGTCACATGCATATTATTAAAATTCAACAGTAACCACAGTAATTACTTACAACTTAGGTCATTAGAAAAGTTTCCCATGGAGAATTCTATCATCAATTTATTTAGAGTTGGACTAACGTGATAATAAAAAGCATATAGACATTTATTTGGTTTTATAATGGTCTTAAAATTATCTACAGATTCTGTATTCACTTACAGCCTGGCTTTGGGCAGATGGCTCCCATCACCCTGCCACTCTTGGTAGGCAAGTGCTTGTATCTAAATGTAATTATTCAAAAGTATTTAAATAACATCAATGTGTCAGGCAATAATATGAAATCTGGGGACATGGTGGTAAAATGTTTCCTGTGAGGGACTTTCTGAGGAATTGCTCTTTAAATTTAGATCTGAATGATAGGTCATGGAAAGACAGAGGAAAAAGAAGTCACAGATAAAATAAATCATACGTGCAAAAGCCTTGAGCTTGGGTACCTAGAAATTTAAAAAATGATAAGGTCATGATAAAGTATTTATTTCATTTTAAAGTGCAATGGGAAGCTATTGAATATTATTTTCTAATTTAAAAAGAGCTAGGTTGTGATATTATTTAAAATTTTAGAGAAGAAAATTTTGTGGAGCAAGTGAGACAGACAACAGATCTGGGGAGCTGAACTTTCAATTTCTTACATAAATATATTCCTCATCATGCACAGAATGTAAATAAAAGGGCAATTAAATAAGATAATAAAACAAAATTATAAATAACTAGCAAATAACTTAAAATATCTAAGTGACATTTAATGGATTTTGAGAATAAAAACAGCACATGTTTTCAAACTAATATTTTTAAGTTTTTTACTTTATCAAAAATCTTTATATATTCATACTTCTAATACTGTATTTGATGTGCATTTGAAAAATCTGCTAACTGGTTTTTAAAATTATTAATGCAATAAATTCTTTATATAATAGTAAACATTCCTACTCATTTCAATTGGGCTTTTTAAGAAGGACCAAGAATTAATAAATAAATGAGTGTTACAACTGAGACATAGATACTATATGAATTTCTTTACCTGATTGATTTTTAAAATTTTAATAACATAATATATGAGAGGAAATCTGTGGAAACAATTATATCTTGCATAATTTTGATACTAGTTAAAATTAATCATTTGGCTACTAACATTAAAGGTTAAGATTAAATACTATAAAATAATTGAGTAAATGTATCTACACACTCACATGAGTTTCTGTCATGTTCAATAGGAAACGGAATTCCCTTCCATCTGTCTCTACATGTATTTTGAGCAAAGTGACACACTTTCAATACAACGATATACACCTATACACCAAAACTTCATCTGGTAAAAGAGTTGTTTAGTGTTCTTAATTACACTTATTTATAATATGCTTCAATAAAGTATACAAAAGTAAGAGAAAATATATATTTTTAGAGATAAATAAAAAGATTGGTGAAATACCTTTTGGTTATGAGACTAATTATATGATAGGAAGAAAGCTTAATCTTTAAGAGGCCAAAATGGATTCAATGATTTATTAGGGCTTTAAGAATAATGAATTGTAATGGAAAATAATATGTTTGTGCATCATGTCTTTGGATTAAATTAAAAATGACTTGCATTATTTTATTTAAATATTGTCAAATATATCTCTATGCTTTCTTTTATTATTTCATTTATTTGTATTTATAGAGAAGTCGGCTATGAGTCAAGTCAAACGCTGGTTGGAAGACATAAAATTAAATGGCAATTGTGGGATAGACCTTCATATCTATTGTATTTATTTATTCTTTTCTAATCTGTTTATTCTTAAAATTAAAACAATCAATTTATGGAAATGTTTTAAATAAAATTGGATAATCATGGCCATTTGTCTGTTTCAAGCTCTTAGGCATGAGAAATTAAAATATTTCTAATTCATGCTTTGTACTCAGAACTCAAATATCATGCATAACTGAGATTAAAGGCTTTTCAATTTTTGTATTATAAAGAGATCAGATAACAGAAGTACAGCCTAGAATTAAAATATGCATGTTTCAGAAACCTACATATTACATGGATATAAGACTTAAAAATATATGCTTATATTATTTTCCAATTATTCTATGAGTTAAAGGGTTAAATTTTACATAAACATCAAATTGAATAACTGTTCAATTTCCCAATTCCCATTTTCAGGATAGATATAGGTTTGTTGACATTTCCTTCAATTACTGCAATGGAGAGATAACCAGTACTTCATTACTGACAAATAATGACTGATCCATGCAAGGTAAATTATCTTTTCACATTTAACCTAAATAGGTATTTCAAAATTATAAGTGAATATGGAAATTTTATTTCTGGCACTCAGTATGCTTTCCCTGAAAGACTCTTTCTTGTCACCTGGGAAAAGGCAATCTTCCACTGTTTATCTTTTTTCCAGCTTTCTCTTACACAAATCAGCCCAAGGAAAGGAAATGTTCGATATAGACTGACTCTAGTTGATGTGTAATTCTCGGAAAAAATAAATGTACTAATTTTAAGGCTTATGATCTCCCATATTAGTTTTTGATAGATGAGGTACTGTGTAAGCTTTCCAAAGTATATGTGCCAGTCAACATCATTCCTGACCTGCAACATGCTTCACTGGGGCCAGGCTGCCAATCAAATTCAACTGCTGCAAACCGAGTGTTGTCTCCGTCTTGTATTCTAATTATTCAGAGTGTTCTCTTTATATATTATTCCATGTTGTTATTATTTGCTATTGAACATCAGTGAATATAATAGGCACTTGAAGACTGAATTCCACTAAATGTAAGATTATGCTTTTCTGTAGAAAGGTGAAATTGTTAAAATACTATTTCAACAAAATATTATTGAAGGCCGTTTCCAGCTATTTTCAGAAACACAAGAGAATAATTAAATTCTATCACAGCCAGGCATTTAGTAGGCTAGATGCAATAGGTCGAAATGTCATGGTTGCCACCTAGTCCATTATTTTTCCAATGCTATTGTCACTCTCCCAGGGGCTTCTTGGTTCTGTCATTATGCAGAGTAGAGCCTGTAGTATTTGGACAGTTTATTTTCCTGAAGATTCATTTGCCATTAGTTTATCCTTTATGAAAGAGTAAATTGATGTGATATTTGCAAAAGAATGGAAGTGGCTGGCCATTGTTATTGATTACTTAATCATCATTGTTAAGTAGAAAACAAACACAAATTATAGAAACTGTAATTTGTGTCTACACAACATACAAATGTTACTGGAGGTAATCTTATGAATCTCTTGCAAAGCATATTACTCACATTTTGCTATTGCTGATTTGTAAGTCTCCAATGTGATTTAAAAAATAAATGCAGCTTGTGGTGCTTTTGAGCCAAGAAGAATTAACATTTTATTCTTATTCTTTTATGAGAAAAGAAAATAATTAAACAATATTTTCTCTGAAAAATTACAATAACTCTGTGTGATGCGAAGCACATTAGATTGAAATGATATTACTACATTAAATGGGTGTCCAAAAAGTCAAACAAATACACACAGCATTTTATCAAAAGCAATTAATCTTTTTTCATCCAGAGTATGACATTTCACTATGTAATTGTACAGGATATTAAAACTCTTTTCATAGATTTAATAATGGATGAGATATGGGTTTTGAAATAATTGTTTGTATTGAGCTTTGTCATCCTAAACCACGATATGCAAGCTGTGACTTGCAACTTGCACCTCTGTCAGTTCCAAGATGGATTAGAGAAAAACAATAAGGGGCTCCATTTGGAGCCCACCAGGACACAAGCAGGTGCCAGAAATTCAAACACATTTCTAACATTTTTATATACTTTCAAATCAATTTCTCTGCTTGGCACACTGTGTTATGCTGCTCTATTACCACACACAAAAAGCTTCCACATTGACCTCATTTTATAAACATACGTATATCATGTGCGATGGCTATTGCTTTCTACATACATCTCTATGCATCATTTGAGTGCTTAAACATACCTAAAACACCACATGCTGGCACTCTGAAGTATAAAGCAATATTAAAGTTCCATTAAATTGTGTTTTTAGAAATGAGTACAAGTTCGAAAGACTTACACATTACATATTCTGAAGGATAAATTTATAGATTCATAGATAGACACAGGCATAGGTAGATAGGTAGGTAGAGGTAGATAGATACATACATATCGTAAGTGTGTGTGTGTGTGTGTGTGTATGCATGTGTGTGATCTCAAAAAAAAACACAGAATCTGTATTTCTTAGTCATTGTGGAATAACTACTTATTTTTTTAAACTCATCCTCCCTAAACTTTTATTTATAAATCTGATATATGAAGTATTTATTAACCAATACTAGGAAGAAAGTAATTGTAGTTCCATTTTGAGAAAAGCAAATCTACATTTAGCAAAATGATGAGAAAGAGGATATAGCAATGGTAGGTTTCAAAGCTGGATACTCACCTTAAACTCACACATTCTGCTAATATGAAGTTACTAGCTTGTAAGTTGATTATGGTTAGAATACTATAGAGTACCAAAGATCAAAAACCTTAGAATCATGTATTCCAACTATAACAGTTCTTTTGTATGTAGCAGCTGTTCAATTAATTTTTCTGAATCAACAGGAGTCAAAATAATTTTTTCTTAGAATATCAATTTGTATATTTCCTACCCAATATGTTGGAAGCTATACTTAATTTGGAAACATCTCAGGTGTGTGGTGGAAGCAGACAAAGGACATTTTCTCTGGAGTATATCGGGAAAGAAAATACATTTATTTACTAGAGAAAATATACTATAATGGTGCCCATTTGTGAGATTTTTTTTTCAAATGTTAATTTTCCTGTTCCCAGTAATGACACAGCTAGCTGCATTTCATGGGATGCTTTTAAAATTCTCAGTATTTCTATAGATAAGTGGTGTTTATAAAATACACTATACTGAAACTCCTGCAGCAACTAATTACAAGAGAGGCAGATGGACAGAACTCCAATCTCAAAAAATGAAGAGGAGGAAGAGAATGGAAGAGAAGGATAGGAGGATTAGATGGAAGAGAGTAATAAGTATGAAAAAAAAATGTAGGGAAAGGTGGAGAATTGGGAGGAGAAGAACAGGAATTGGGGGTGCGAGCGATGGAGGAGGAAGTTGCAAAAGTAGATGAAAGCCAGGTTATTTGTAAAATGATACTTTTTTATATTAACAATTGTTATTGCCATTTCTGAAGTCTGTATTATTGTTTATTGGTGCAGATGATGGAAATAATCACGTAGAATTAGAGAAGCTGGTGTTTTCGAATACTAATTCAAATTTAAGCAAACTTATTTTGTGATTCTGAGGCAGTGTTGAGAATGGAACGTGCCAGAGGGAGCTGGGAGGTGTGGTACTAAAAGCACACAGGTTTTGGAGCTGCTGACATGTGGGTTTGTATTTTGACTCCATCACTCCTAGACATATGCTTATTGGATTTTAATTAGCTTTTTGAACCACACGTTCCATTCTTATAAAATGAACATAGTCTTATCTCCTAAAACTTTTTTGGTGAAGTTTAAAGGAGGTAACATGCATAAAGTGTCTAACATTTAATAATTGATCATTTCAATTTCCAGTCTCAAAAAAAAACTATTTCTTTCTGATTACAGACTTACAAGGTACCGACTTATTCTCATGGTGAAAGCAATGATGAAGCTGGCAATATATGAAACCATTTCAGGAACCAGAAACCTAACAGTGCAGGTCTCAGATCCTTGAGAGAAAGGAAACACAGGCGAACCCCATATTCCCATTGGCCTTCTACTTAGAACATTTTCCAAAACAGGCAAGAGAACGGATGCCTGCACATAGAACAGGGGTCTTGCTGGGCAGAAGCAGTAGAAACGGGAGCTTGGGGCTACGGAGGTGGTTGAAATTTACAAAGCATATTGCCAGGAATGATAGAGAACTAAAAGAACTCAGAGAATAACCAAAAACTGCTTAGTTGCTTGGGAGTTCTTAGCTGTTAGGCCAACACTGACCTGTGCATCCCATAGTGCTAGACCATAGGGCTTTTTTTCTTTTTCCTTGTTTTTTGTTCTTTAAATTTATTTTGTATTCTCAATGAACAGCTCCCGGGAACTGTGAAATAAAAGGGCTTCCAAAGGCTGCACAGCACTGAAGTCATTAAAGTGGAGACATCCTTGCTGGGCACTCGGGCACTCCCTTGGACCTCTGGGAAGGCCGCGCTTTTGTAATAGGGCTGTTCTAAGTATTATTGGATTGCTCTAAGCAAAGTCTAAAATCATGTCTTGGCAGGATAAAGCTGAGCTGCCCGTAAATTAGTTCTTGCCAGAACAAAACTCTACATTCTTCAAAAGAAGACAACATTATATAGACTCTCAACAATGAGGCATCTATAATACCCAGCCTATAATAAAATAAATATTAGACATATGAGGAAGCATGTAAATGGATCCATTACCTGGATAAAAATCAGTAAATAGAAACAACACAGAGATAACTCAGATAGTGTAATTATCAGGGAAGGTCATTTAAAAAAAGACTACTATTAATATAAATATAAACTGAATTAACTGGCATTGAAATCTCAACAGATAAATAGAAACTATAAAAAGAAGAAATATAGAACAGAGAAAAAAAACCCTGAAGTGAGTGTACACTCAAAGATATCCTATGCGGGATGCAAAAACTAGGGTACATAATAAAAAGAGTGGCTATAAAAAGAAGTGTAAAAGACTTCTGTTTAATGATATATAACATTTCATGGCAACTTTGAAAGAATTACAAATTTTAAAAGTGGATAATGCAAGGTTTGTTATATAAGTTTAATATAATACCCATATTTCAGGAAGTGGTGAAATATTTAAAAATGTAAATAATATATTAATATATGCATCATAAACAAAAGTTTTAGTTTATACATATACTACCTGTATAATTCTAAATTTTTATAGAAAAAAATAGAATTGCATACTATTTAATTGATTTGAAAATAAATTACCATTTTAGTGTTATTTTATAAAACTGACTCTAATAAATAATGACATTTTCCATGCTAAAAGATAAATTAAGGTATATTCTTTATAAATATGTTCACATTCCTATGAAATTAAATCTAACTAATGCCAACAATGTTTAATCACCAGGTTTTACTCAACATTAATCTTTGGAGCTTCTGCTGAATTATTTTGCCAGTTCAAATTTTGATGTGCATTTATTTTTCTTTGCTAGAAAGCTAATCATAAAATAAAGGATATTACAGACAAGTGTGTTTAACTAACAAAGGAAGTATAGCTGGAAAATGCAGTTATTCTATACCTTTTTACTGACTATGTGGTATTTATTATTGTTATAAAATATAGCCTTTAAAACAATTATAAAACTGAGCTTCCAACTGTGGAATAGTTCCTGTGGTTTGGGTAGCCACCCAACTGATACTAATAGCCCACTTTTCATCCATAAAATGTAAATTCTTATACTAATTTAGATGAGTTCTATGACAAAGATATTAAAAGTTAAACAGCTTGCAAAACAAAATAGAATATAACACAAAAATGTGTGCACATGAGTATAATATTAGACGCATAAATCCTACAAAATTGAGGTTGATTGTGATTTATCTTAAATCTGTACAATGAAATACAGTTAATCATAAATTCAGTTTACTACATAACTTTTGTATATCAAAAGATAAGTGTAAAATAATGCCAATAAAATAATGCCATCTCAGTATATTCTAAGGGGTGTTACAAAAATATTTCTTGTTAGGATAGAGCTTGATCCTAACAATCTTAATAGAAATACAGAAACTGAAATGATAGATATTTCATTGCTGAATAAACAGTGATTGGAGAAAAAATGTATATCCTGAAAACTTGGACATGCCTGAGTTACTCAAGATACACCATTTTAATTAATAAAATGAATTCTGAACGCTACCTCATATGATTTTGTAGCAGATTCAGAAATACATGTTATTTAACGGCTGTTGTTTTACTTCTCAAGCAAGATGATCTCACAATCACAAACATATGTCATTACAATTCATAAGAAGTTACATTTTAGCATTATAGCTGAAAATGTGAGAACATTCAGGTTTATTTTATCCATCAGGACAGGAAGAGTGTTAGGAAGATAAACAGTCAATTTAAATGTTAATAAAGCCAAGAATATTTTTCTTCAAATATTTTTCTTCATATTCTCTTAAGCTACAAGAAATATGAGTACATTCAAATAAGCCAAAATAAATACACACTTAAAAGCCTTCCTAGCTTTAAAAAAAAATGAAAAAACTAAAAATATCTTTTAGACACCAATAGTTATAATACACAAAGCAAAGTATTTCACCTATATCGTAAGTATGTAAAATAAGCATCAGTAGCTTATTGCATTAGAAAAAAAGTGGAAGATCATATTTAAATACATCCAAAGTCATAATTCTTATGGACCAGGCCTATAATTAACCTGATTAAGTATTGATTTAACTTTGATAATAAGGAAGTTTTCATTTAACAGAAGATTCCTCCCTTAACAAGAGGACAAAGATTTTTCAGTATTTGGAAATCAAAACAAATTTAAATCTTGAGAGGCAGAGAGAGGGAGAGAGACGGAGCTCTGAGTAATATGGGAATACATTTCAGCATAACTGCAATTTACACACAGCACTATGCAGATAACTTTTTGTTTGATTAGCAGTGACTGCAAAGGTCAAGCTTCTTCTCAGTTTATTACAGAGAATTAATCTAGGATTCAATAAAACCATCTATGGCATTAGATATACAAACAGTTAAGAATTGAGATTTCCTATGTGTTAAAGTCTAGGTCAGGTAATATTTATTTGAGCATCTATCAAAACAAAATATCCTGGACTATAAGTTTGGTTGGGATTCAATAAATACATATGAAAACAGAAAGGTTAAAAGGCAGGGGGTTTGTGCTTTATCTACACTACTTATGTTTGAAGGACAGAGGACATTGGAGAGGGGACTCTAGAAAAAGGAATACTCCAAAGAGGATAAGGTTGGTTTAAAAGTTCTAGGACATAAATAAAATAAATCACTTCTCATTTTATACAATAGATTGAGAAATGGGAATAGAAAAGTTACTTTCAAGATAAAATCAGGATTTTTTTTGTGGGGGTCTTGCAATAATAGATTATACCATATGCTCAGAATGACTACAACAAAATGGAAATTTCTAAGAGTGGTGAAAAGGCATAGAACTTGGACCATTTAGAAACTGAAGAGCAGTCATCCACCAAAGTGCACATTGATTACCAAGTTTTTATGTGACAAGCAGAGAAGGAAATACATGCTGTGTTAGATATAGAGTAATCCTGAGAACTTGTAAGAAATCATATATTCATAACTCAACAATTCAGTCAAAAGAAGTAATAAATATGTTAATAGAATATGATGTTGTATTGAATTAAATAATTCTATGATATTTATATTTTGTGCTTATGTTGCTATTTGAGTGTCAAACTGGAGATCAAATAACTTGAACATTCACTCTCTATAGATAGTTTTACAACATGTAAAGATCAGTGAATTTTTGTTAACTATTTGACCTATGGAAACTTTATTTATCTATAAGAGTTATTGTGGCAGAGAAAATACTTTCAGATGTTTAGATACACAGTGGTGACTGGACTATATCTTACTTAAGAAATTTATGGAAAATGATTTTACAAAATAGTCTTAGAGATAAATATTTCTGGTGTTACTTAAGTAGTGTTTTTGAAGTAGTGTGGTCCTAAGAGATAGAAACCTTCATGGTAGGACTATAGGGTTTTAGTAACATGGGTAAGTGATAGTCATTGAAAAGTGACTCAGCAAAGTCTTTATCTCTGCAGTAGGGTATTTTATCCTGTGACCCATGGAACAAATGTCAGACAGTCCACAATATTCTGAAATTGTGTGGCAGAAAAATGAATAAATTGGTGCACGGTGAGAAGTTAATTTCCTTAGCTGTCATAAGGTACTCAGCAGGGTGTACAACCTAAAGTAGTTGAGATTCCCTGTTCTATAATAGAATTGCAGCTTTGGTTGCTACAATCATACTAGTAGGCTTCCAATGGGATCCATGTACTCTCAGTTCAGGCATTCAGAGTTTACCAAACTCCTCTCAGAGCGCAAAACTAAAAGTATACCAAGTGTAAAATGACAATCCAAAAATGTAGTGAGTTAGAGCTAACATGAGAGTGATCTCTATTTTAATTGAGACAAAGTAAAACCCCTAACCTAGTGTCTGGTAAATAGGAGTTTCTGAACAGATGTTTATTAGTAACTGCTTTTTCTCCCTGGCCAAAAAAACATCATCTTTTTTCTTATAAATTGAGATATATATTAACATCTCGCAGAATTTTATATTCATGACATACAGGATTTAATAATTGTTATTCTCTTTGATGGGCTTGATATCTTAATTATTATAGAATCACACAACCAAATATCTGACGTTAAGTAAGTTTTTGATTATGTGGATCATGTTCCAAGATTTGCTCATTCAAAATATTAGTTTAATAGATGGAGTATGACACTTGGATCATGGTTTACATCTAGAGCTATGAAGTAAGGAAAAAACATGACATGTTCTGACCACAGAGAAGAAAACAAAACACTGTGGCTATAGACAACACAGGAAAGTAAAGCAAAATGAAGTTACTGAGGTGGGTAGACTCCAAATCAATTAGAGTCCTTCAGGTCAAAATATGTTTATATTTTTCTATTTGCCAAGGAAAATCAATGGTAGGTTTTGAGCAGAGTAGTGTATTTATAATTTACATTTAAGACATGGATTATGGCTACCTTAAGAAGAAGAGTGAATAGGAGGAGATAGGAGAGAAAGCAGAGACTAGTCAGATTGATATAATAGGGCATGTAAATTATGTAGATAATTCAGGTAAGTAGATAAAAATGGAAATACACAATGAACACATCTGTAATATATTTAGAAATAGAGCCAACAAGTACAGCTGATGAATAGGGGGTAGGATGTATGGGGTTTTTGTTGCCCATATGAAGGCAACTAAGGGAGAAAGCCTTGTTA